>CM076139.1:33897806-38697806 GCA_038025085.1 Tetragonia tetragonoides | reverse complement strand
TCTTGACCCATTTTCTCTCTCCCTCTTTTCTCTCTACTGTCCCCTAATTGAGTCATGGGGGCGGGTTGCGGCAGGGGTCGAGTTGGTCGCCGGAGGGGTTGTGGGTGGCTGGGGTGGGGTGCGGCAGGGACGTGGGGTGGCTGGGGTGGGGGGTGCGGCAGGGGTGTGTAGTTCGCGTGTTTGCCGGAGGGGCTGAGTCGTGGGTGGCTGTGGTCGTGGGTTCACATTTCCAGATCTGCTCACATGAATAAGTGATTGACCAAATGAAAAAAAAAAATCCAATCAGCTTGATTGGTTGCTTGCAGCACCAAGGCATCACAGTCTCCATCCACTTCAATCAATCAAGTTAATAAAAAAGGGTCATTTTCCAGGTTGTCTCACATTGGGTGTGATAGCATCTCTCAAACGTAAATCTTTAGGGTGAGAATTGGTTAATTAGGTAGATATTTGAGAAAAATATGCATACCGATTATCCTTTCTCTCTCCAACCGCCCAGCCCGCCGCCCAGTCCGCCGCCCAGCAACCCCCAGCTCACCATCTCCAACCTCCAACCACCATCCAATAAACAAAAACCCTGACCTACCACCCACAAAAATCTTAAACAATTAGTAATTTGAAAAAGAAACCAATCTAAATTATAAAAATTACCTCAATATCATAATTAATTTGATCAAAGATATTGTCTTGATGGAAAGAATCATTCATATTGATTGACTAGAGAGAATGATGGGAGAAAGAGAAAAGGAAGAATAAGGGGATGTTCCTTTACAAATAAAAAAGATAATTTGGTAAGTTTTGTGTCAAAAAGATTTACATTAAGTAATTTTTGATTTACGTTAAGCAACTTCAAATATTGTATACAAGTTTATTAACGATCAAACCGCACGGGTTTTAAAACTACTAATATAAGAAAGTACATGAGAGTTACACACCAAGGCATTACATTACATTACAGTGACGATCTGACGGAAGGTGACACTGGACACTGGACACTGTGATTTATTGAGAGCTTTCCAAAATTTCCATCCCATCATCGATTCAAAAAAATGAAACTGGGCGCATTAACCTCTCGCATGGTTTCTCTTCATGGCGGCATCATCTCCCTTTCTCGCTCCTCCTCTATCGCATCCATCTACCGTTGTTCCACTCGTCAGGTAATCAATCACTTTCTCTCTCTTTCTCTCGCCATAACTCACTGATATGATCATTCTCTCTCTAAAACTGAGCTAATTGAAAAATTCAGGTGTACCAATTTATTGTATTTCGATGTCTCTTTATCTCTCTTATTGAATTTATATATATCGCTTCGCGTAATTAAGTAGCCACCGTTTGCTGTTTGCGTTTGATTGAATAAAATTTGTGGCGATTTTGACTTTACTGCAAATTTCGGATGATCGTAATTATCTGTTGGAAATCTGTGAATTTCGTGGTTGAAAATCACGTTGGTTTCGGATTTTTTATTTATTTAATTGTTGTGTTGTTCATTTTTTTTTGTTTCAATTACTATGCAGTGATTATGTGTTTTTTGGCAACAATTTCATTCTTGCTATGGATAGACATTATGGATTGCAGGATTGGAAGGTTTTTTTATTTTATTTTTATATTCGTTCTAGCAAAAAGATCACTAAATGGGGCAACTTTCAACTTTGGATTATAGTGTTCTATATTAATCAAATGTATAATTATACTAAATTTGTCTCTTGTTTATTATGAAGTAATAGGCCAATCTATGCTTTTGCAATAAAGGATTTGTTTGAGTTGGCTTCTGTGCTGTTGCAGTTGTAAGGTTGTGAAGTTGCGTATATGTCATACCTTGTACACACTATACGGTAATGTTTAGTCATGGACATGGGGATTGTAATTTGTGTTAATGACCCTTTTCTTTTGAAAGATGCCCTGTCCTCCTTCTGTATTTGTCAATGGTGACGAGTTCTCTTTTTCTATATTGTATTTTTTTCCTTACCGTCCTTATTTTTTTCGAGCCTTTCACTGTGTATATGTCATACCTTGTACACACTAGACGGTAATGTTTAGTCATGGACACGGGGATTGTAATTTGTGTTAATGACCCTTTTCTTTTGAAAGATTTCCTGTCCTCCTTGTGTATTTGTCAATGGTGACGAGTTCTCTTTTTCTATATTGTATTTTTTTACTTACCGTCCTTATTTGTTTCGAGCCTTTCACTGTGTGGAGAAATGGATATTTTTTTGGGACCAAATTATGGATTGAAAGGAAGGTCTACTGTCAATATTCTCGTGGATCATTATGTAGGATTAATGTGGTTGGATGCATACAATGTACCATACTATATTAACCCAGTGCCTTTCACTGTTTCACAAGGATTCTCCTAGGGTGGGAATGGGGGATTGGATGCTTGTTGCAATTTGTGATATGATGCAAAGGAAGTTAGCCTTGTTGTCTATTGCTTATCTATACGAATGCTTCTGCATATTTTGATTGGCAAGGTCTCATTCTGTTTGTGTTTTAAATTTATATAATCATGCACTTCTGTTGTATGATGATACTGGTCTAGATTCTTGGAAATCGGTGGTTGAATGAACATCTAGTTCTTGGTAGCATCGCGCTTTTGTACACTGAATCCACCTGACTAATGAATTGTTTCTTTAGATGAGCACTGAAGCTCAAAATGTTGCTGAAAGGCTTAAAAGTTCTGGTTTATTACGAACTCAAGCCCTGATCGAGAGGAAAATGGAGTGAAGCTTATGATGGGAAGGTTATTGAGGTATGATTCTATTGTTCTTGTGTGAGTATCTTGATACTCCCTCTGTCCTAGAAACGAGTTTCATTCTAGGTTTTGAGGTGAAGTTTTAAGTACTAATCTGAAAGATTGGTTTGTGAAGGGAAGTGCTAATAGAGATTTGTTAGGTGAGTTGGTAAAGTTTTGGTAAGGGTTTGAATATAGAAGTTCCAAGTGCGTAATACAATGTCCTTAAGTCGAAGATATGTCTTTGTTGGTACTACAATTTTTGGAAACATGAATGTTTTTTTTTTTTGTGTGGATAATGTAAAATATATTTATAAATTGTCAAAAAAATGTAAATTACATGTAAATACCAACAGTCGTTTAAGGGATGGAGAGACGAGAGAGTATAAGTTACTCATTTGATCAGCGATAAGAGTGTCTCAAACACATATCACTCTTATGTTTTGTGGTTGTTAAGGTCTTATATGAATGCGAGTCTGCTCAATAGAAGGCCTGTTCGTAGGTGTGGCGTTACCTTCTCATGGATGTATATATCTTCAAGTTCCAGAACCCTATGTTATGATTGTCTGATGCACCTGTAGTGTTTCAGCTATGGTTTCATTTTACACAACATGCTATTATATATTCCATACCTAAGTGAGCAATAAAATACTACGTGGTAGAGCTGAAGGAACTTTGCTCATTTGGAAATTTTCTCCATGCGATGACAGGTAACTAATCCTGCTACTGGTGATGTTGTTGCAAATGTTGCATGCATGGGTACGAGGGAGACAAATGATGCAGTATCTGCAGCTTATGATGCATACAGATGTATGGGACTCCAAACTGATGAACACAATTTTCGTTTGACATTCTTAGATACTCTTTACAGTGACAATTCCTGTGCATAATATCATTGACCGCTCAAAACTAAAACAATGGTTTTCGAATTATAGCTCTGTTTGCTCTATGCTGAGATAACTACAGTGTTGATTATCTACACGGGTACCCCTCAACTTGAAACTAATCTGTTGTGTATGCACGGCTTTTGATTGTACTTTTAGCACTGTTTAATCAGCTGATATTTTGAACTTATTAGCATTTTACTAAGTTATCTGTGATGACAAATACGAACTGAGAGAAACCTAACATATCCTTAATATAATATGGAAAGTCTTTGTTGGCCAATGAACAATGATAAGCAATTTGAACATGAATTTTAAAAATTTCGGTTTTGTTATATATCAGAAGTTAAAGGGTGAGCGAATGACACACTACGAATGTCTGGTATTTGGTAGGTGCCATAACTCCCTTTAAAACTGAGGTACTACTTGTTTAATTGAATTAGACCATGCATTTCAATAAAGGTGGCGAAGACTTTGATCATTGACTATACAGCGTTAATGGAACGTACAAACACATGTATGGTGCCAAAATTCTCGTTGCTTGTTGCTGTGTATTGAATATATGAAATAGTTTCATATATGATTTTACTTTTTCTGTTTAGTTGTGCCGTTATCTGAACCTAACAATCGTTGCTAGTTAATCTAAATTTATATCTTAATTAATGTATTCGGCCCTTCCTTTTGGTTATCTAAATTGATCAATTTTGATTTCTGATCCTGTTGATGTATATCTTGTCCTTTTACCATTTTCTTTTAGCATGGAGCAAAACCACAGCAGCTGAAAGGAGCAAATGCCTACGCAAATGGTATCAACACGTTTATTGTCTCCTAATGCACGTCATGTAGCTCAAAACTGTAGCCTGTTGAGATATGAAGTTTTTTATTAAAATCATGTGATTTTTTTTCTGAATGGATCTTCCAATTGCATGCCCATACCTAGATAGATATATATGCTTGCTTGAATATCCACAAATGTAGAAAGGTTCATATGGGAATCAGCATGCTTCTAATCTTTAGGTTCCAGTCCATGGACATACTTCTTGAGAATACTTGTATCTACTTCCGAACCATAAAATCAATTTCCTGCTAATAATATGACCATTCTTGTTTCTTTTTGCTCATCTGGTAAATCAAATTCCTGACCTCAATCAAGGGCCTGTATGTGTTTCTGTCCCCAGTTCACCTAATACAATTGCTCTTTATGTTGGATGACATTAATGTCGAAATCCTGAATTGAAAGGATTCTAGTTTATCTTTCACTAGTAGGGAAAATCCAGAGAAATATAAGGATTATGTTCGATAGCAGCCTCAGAAACAAGGCCTGGGTGAGACCGTGCTTTTGTTGAATAGGATTACTGTTCTTTCTTGCTATTTCTTATCCTATAACATTTGTTGTGCTGTGTCATTTTTTTACCTGTTGAAATTTACATTTAGGTATGATCTATTGATTGCTCATAAGGAGGAGCTTGGACAACTTATCACATTGGAACAAGGGAAACCCTTAAAAGAAGCAATTGGAGAGGTAATGTTTCATTGTTTCTTGGCATATGATTCAATTGCAGAAGCAGTGTTATTTATTTATTAGTCTGATATGAAGATATCATTTTCCATCGATGTTCAATAATGCGTGGATATAGTATTTTTAGATCATGTTATCGGGGTTTGCCCGACTAATCCCATGGGCCCTGAAGTTAACGGCCAGGAAAATCTCCATTGGCCTAAAAGGGGCTCGATCTTGGGACCTTTGGAGTAGATCTCAGAGGTCTTGCCAACTAAGCTACTCACTCAGGGTTCAATAATGCATGGATATAGAGCTTTGCGGCCTGTCTTCTGGCTAATAGTTCTCGTCCCAGTTTTAGTTTACATGAACCTCGTAGTGCTTTTTTTATTTTCTCACTGAATGAGTTTTGGCACAAGTATTAGTAGTGTAGAAATGGACCCAGAAAAAACTTTGTAAGCGAGTTCAAACAAGCCTTGTTTTCTAGAAATTGTCTCTAAGGATACTCCCTCTGTCGTATAAAGTTAGACCAACTTCCAAATGAAATTGTCGATGGGCCGTAGTTTAATGATTGGGTCCCACTAATTACTTGTTCATCTCTGAGTTCCTGAAAAACATATCCTAGACATGAAATATGTGTGGATTTATTATGCAAAGCTAATTTGGTAATTATGATGCTACACCTGGACTAGATTTTAGAAGGTAGTAGATAATTAAGTAATTGTTGAAGTGTGCATGCTTTGCTACAATGTTTGGAGCGATTCGGCACCTCATATATCTTAGAAAATACTCCCTCCGTCCCATGTTTACATTGGTAGTTTCCATTTTTGTATGTCCCCTATTTACATTGGTATTTCTGTTTTAGGTAAGAAAAAAGTAATACAATTACTCATATACCCTCTCTTTATCCCTCTTTTCAATAAAAAGGGGCCACCAGATTCTCTCTCATACTTAAACAAGGGTCTTTGAGTCATTTTTGGGCCAAAGTTTCCTTGTCTTAAACTCCGTTCCAAGTCAAACTACCAAGGTAAACATGGGACGGAGGGAGTAACATTTACCTGGTTTACGAGTTTCTCTCACAGCTCTTCTTATTTTTTGTTTTCACCGAGTATGATACAAAGAGAAGTGATAATAAGCTTCAAATTTTCCATGAGGAACAAAATTCATGGACATCGGGAATAAAAGCGGTATTCTTGGTAGGAGTAGGGGTGGAATGGTTCATGAGGTAATAATAAGTCTGAACTATTTGGTGGGCCTGGACTGGGAAAAAAGATTTGGTGGTTAATCTATTACCCTCCTTGGTAATCAACTAATCATTTATATTGAAGAGCTGTAAACAAAGAATCAAAACATGAAATCAAAACGTATGTGACCTTGACTTTCATGGAGTTGGGTGCTATAGCAGGTTTCCCAGTTTAGTTAGAGTGTGAGCGAATGTTATAGTTACAACCTAAAAATCAAAATATGAAATCAAAACTTATGTGACCTTGAGAGTCATAGTTACAACCTAAGAATCAAAACATGAAATCAAACTCCTCCATTGCAAATTTCCCAGTTTATTTAGAGTGTGAGCGACCGCCACAATTTTTCCTCATGGTTCGATCAGTCTCTATATACTAACGAATTTGAGGATGACGAGTATCCGCTGCTGTATCAGGACGTATTTTCCCAGTCTTGTTCTTCATCCCTGGCTGGAGCAGTGGGGTTAATCACCTTTTTGGTCAGAGAATATGTGGAAAATCGCAAATCCCTTATTATATGTTTGCTCTAATTTGTGTTGTTTTTGATGTGGAAGGGGTTTTCCCTTATGAGGAAAGTGGAGAAACAGTGGGGTGGTTGGTTTCCAAGTCTAGGGATATAAGGTTACTGTTTAATGAAGAAACTTAAATATGTTAAGGAGCAGCTTAAGACCTGGAATAAGGAAATTTTTGGGGTTGTGAGAGACAAGAAAATTGGAATGACTAGAGAGACTGCTGTGGTGGACCAGATGCTTAGTAACGGAGAGGAAGGGGAGCAACATGTTTGGAGGAGTATTGATTTGAGCAACGAGTGACAAGAGGTACTCTCAAAGGAAAAGCAGAGCCGATGACAGAAGACGGGTTAAGTGAACGAAAGAGGCTGATGAGAATTCCATTAAGGTAACTAATGGGAGGAGAAAGAGGTCTTTTGTTAAAGAGCTGGAGTGTGATAATGGGGAGCTGTTTTCTGATGTTGAGGCTACTAGTCATGTAATTATAGATTTCTACAAGTTGCTATTTTATGGAGGTTACCCGGGGGGGGGGGGGATAGTATCAAGGGGCTGGGTTGGAGTCTGGTTCCTTTGGAGTTTGCGGCTCGGTTGGAGAGGCCCTAAAGAGGAGGAGTGAGAGTTGCAGTGTTTAGCATGGATAGGGAGTAAGGGCTGGGTCCTGATGGTTTCACTGTGGCTTTCTTTTAAGAGTGGTGGGAGGTTGTTAAGGATGATCTTCTTGAAGTTATGGAGGATGTTCATGAACAAGGGGTTCTTGGGAAGAGTATTAATTCCAATTTTATTACCTGTGTGGCTGTGCCCCAAAGACGGATAGTTCGATAAAGGTTAGGGACTTTCGACCCATTATGCTAGTGATCAGTGTGTATTAAGATAATCACCAACGTCCTCTTGGTTACGTTGGAGGAGGGAGGTGTCAGCTACTATTTCCCAACCACAGAACGCCGTTTGTGGAGGGTCGACAGATTCTGGATGCCGAGCTTGTGGCAAATGGGGTGGTGGAATAGGCATGATGTGATGGGCAAAAGGCTATGTTGTTTAATCTGGATTTTGAGAACGCGTATGATAGGGCGAGTCAGTGGTTTCTTGATATGGTGCTTGACAGAAAAGGCTTAGGGGAGCATTGGTGATAGTGGATTAGAGGGTGTTTTTGAAATGCATATTTTTTCAGTGCTCGTGAATGGGGCACCTTTAGATTGGTTTAACTCGTCGAGGGGGTTGCGGCAGGGAGATCCTATATCCTCGATTCTGTTTATGTTGGTGGTTGATGTTCCGTGTCGAATGTTAGAAAGGGGCATAGAAGTGGGTATGATTGAGGGTTTGATAGTGGGCAGTGAAAGGGTGCTTGTTGCACGTGTAGTTTGCGGATGATATGATCCTGTTTCAATCTGCTGGCTGTGATGCTCTGACTCGGCACTTTTCCCTGGCGTACAGCCCGTACTCGTGTCCACGTGACACGACCTGGGATATGGGTTTGAGTTGCTATGAAAATGGTCGACACGACTAGCTCATGCTCAACTATAGGTAAAAAGGTTTTCAATAAAAGGAAAAGGAAAAAAGAACGAAACTGCTTAACGTAAATCGCAAATTACTTAATGTAAATCTTTTTGTTCCAATACTTCCTAAACTACCCTTTTGATTTGCAAATCATCTTCCTCCTTTTATTCTCTCCTTAAAAATCTTCGGTGTGTTATTAACTTTTATACATTGAATGCACCTAATAACTCTAATCAAACATTGTACATAGATGATTTTTTTGCTCAAACCAAATTATCATGAAATCAATGATGATTGTTTAAAAAAAAGTAACAATTGAAAAAAGAAACACAAAATCAAAACATATCAACAAAAGAAGAAAAACACAAACCTCCAGTCCCACGCACCCACGTCCCACCCCACGGCCAGCCTCCTCTTCCCGTGAGCCCCACCCCAACCCCAGTCGAGCACCGCCACACGCCCACCCAACCACCCACCCTCCCCCCGCAGGTTCCAAACGCTCCCCTAGTCCAGATCGCCCGGCCCCCACCCCATTCCAGAGAAACTCCATGTGGTCTCTTCGGTCGATCTGTCCGTGTTTCCAGAGATCTTCTCGTTGCTGCATTTGCATTTCTTTCCATTTTTTTCTCTCTTTCAGATGAAGGGGGAAAATTAGTAGTCCTTTTACTTCCGAGTTTACAGCTGTAGATTTGGTAAGCTTTTTATTACTCTCGTTCTGTAACCACTTACCCATCAATAACAAATTGAAGCAGACGTATTTCTGTTTAGGGGGCAAGATTACTATTATTTAATCCTTCCTTTCTAGTCTCCCTTTACAGTTTATACTACCTCTCACTTCTTAGGGCCAAGAGAGTCTCTGCAACTTTGTGATCGTGGTTATTCTAGGAGGTGTGTGTGATTCCTGTGGTATTATCCTTTAAGTCTTCCGTACAACATTTGGCCATGCAGTCACAGAAAATGGGGTCTCCCGACTTTCCGATAGCAAATTCATTATGGAAGGTGAAGGTACCACTTAAGGTACGAGCGTGCGTAGGGAGATGGGCGTTGAGTAGGGTATATACGAACAAGTTACGACAAAGAAAGAGGTCAGGTTTAGCCTTATCCCTGATGTTTGCGTGATATGCTGGTCACGTATTGAATCCTCATTACATGTTTCCTTGATGTGTGATACAGCGTGGAGTCTTTGGGGTAGATTATTTGGTGTACTGTGGAGTCTTTGTCAGGCAGTGCTCAGATGCGTTTGGTGGTGTTTCTCGCTGGAAAAGATCACACGTGTTTTTTCCGGGGTATCATTGTCTACTGGTATGTTGTGGGACTTACCTTGCCTGTTTATGGGCTAGTGAAGCAGGAGCTTTCAAGGGATATCCTGTGACTCAGATTCAGCGTTACTGGACTGATTTGCAATTTTCTAGAGGACTTCTTGTCCTCTTACTGTATTTTGCCGAGGTTTAATAATATACGTTGCTACATTGGGCTGATTTGTAAAATGATTCCTCTCGAGGGCTCCTTGTCCTCTTAGGATGTATTCTGTTCTTTGTTACTATTAATAATACTTGTTCTTATCTAAAAATTAAATAAAATACTCTGAAGGAGTAATCCCACAAGCTTCAGTTCTGAACTCAATTACCCCTCCTCAAAGTTGGTTTATGAGGGATTTTATTTTTTTCATGCTAATAAGCTAAAATATTCTTATCACAGGTTGCTTATGGGGCTAGCTTTTTTGAGTTCTTCTCAGAGGAAGCAAAACGTGTTTATGGGGATATCATTCCAGCTCCACTATCAGACCGCCGGCTGTTTGTTCTAAAGCAGGTACCTGTTTGGCTGTTTGATGTTGGGATGACTGATTTATGTGCCGTGCTTTCTCAATTTGATCAACTCTAGCCATGTCCACCAATCTTTCTCATTTTCTACTTTCTGATGTGGTTATTTAATGACTGTTTTCTTTGCAGCCAGTGGGGGTTGTTGGAGTTATTACTCCTTGGAATTTCCCTTTGGCAATGATTACTAGGAAGGTCTGAAACTTTGCCCCGTTATGATTAACTACTTCTAAGCAATTAATCTGGGATTATGTTATAACACATTACGAAGTGGATTTGTTTTAATGATCAAAATAACAGGTTCTCCTCTATCATATTTTTGTCAGGTTGGTCCTGCTCTTGCCAGTGGTTGCACTATTGTGATAAAGCCATCTGAGCTTACCCCATTGACAGCTTTGGCAATGGCTGAGCTTTCCATTCAGGCTGGAATACCTCCGGTAATCATTTCTGGATAATTTCGTTGATACAGTTGAACTGGACTTGTAAAGTACAGCCAGAAAAGAACAAGTGAGAAAGGAAAAGTAAAAGGCAAATTCATATGAATATGTACAAATGAGCATCTGTTGATGCAATGTTTTCAGGCCAAACGGAACAAAAGATGGTAACCAAAGTGAAACTAAGAAACTAAAGGCATTTAATTCCCAATTCAGAGCTCTATCATCCATGAAATACTCTATTGTTAATTTCCAAAATCACATTTTTATCCTACAAACTATTAAAGGATATTGTAGCTTGATTCATTCTACCTTTTAGAGCCTTTTGTGGAGCACCACACCCATGGAAAATTCATGCATTCGATTATAATTAAGCTCACACATGACTATCAATGGGAACTTCACCTCTATTTGTTAATATTAGAATGCCCCAGTGTGTAGGTGGAACCTCATGGTAGGGGCAAGACACTTGCAGGGTTCATTTTCGAGGCTTTTTTTCTTTTTCTTTTTCCTTTTTAAAATAATGAAACAACCCCTAAAAATAAGACGTTTCATAATACCCTTTCAAAACCAACTTTGTAGAAAATCGTCCTTTTTAAAGATTCCTGCATATTTGTTGACCACAAAATAGGGTTGTGACATGTGACCACTATTTTTATACAACATGCTCTAGATCAACATAAATGCATCCAGAGCGCGGCAGTTCCAAGGAGGGATTTAAGGATGGAAGAAATATTTTGATGTGGAGGGTTCTGTACAATTATCTTAGTGTTTATGTAATGATTTATTTAGAGGATACCAGATCCACTCTTCTTCTGTACATTTGATATCTTATCAACATACCTTTTCTTTATCTAAAAAAAAAATCTTAGTGTTTAGAAGTCTATGAATGTTTCACTGTAAAGTGGTTGGAACCTAATACTGGTAACTTTGTGTTGTCACCCTCTTACTTTGAAAATGGAATAGATATTTATTTTCTGATTTTTTATTTTCGTAATTGGGATTTTGGATTATTTAATTTTGAGTTTATTGTTGACATTAATTAGTTGTTATTTTTATTCCAATTTAAATACTGGTGCCAAGAAGAGTTTGATTTAAAATTTCTGTAGATACCAATTGCTAGCTGGCCCTTTTAAAGATGAGTTATTTTTCTGTGAACTTTATATTGACATCCTTTTTAAATAGTTTTAAATATATCGGCATTTCCCTCTTGCAAAGAGAGATTGGTAGTGTTTTGTTTTATTGTGTTTTTAAATTTCGTGTGTTGTATTTTATGTTCATAAAAAAGTGAAATATGTATGCTTGTTGTATCTCATTTTCTGTATTGTTATCTTGTTTTAAAAGAAGTTGCTCGATTCGTAGTTTAGATTTAATAAAATCTGCTTACATAGAATATAATTCCAAAATGAAAAACGACTTTAAATATGCATAAAATTTAAAAAAATAATCTAATTTTCAAAATCCAAAATACAGAAGAAGAAATTCAATTTTGAAATTAAAAAAACAAAGTTTCTGTTTTGAAAAAAAAAAAATTCCAAAAAAAATTCAAAGTAAAAGATCTGGTTTTCAAATTTGTTATTTTATTTGCAATTTCAATGTTCATAAAATTGTATGTTAACAAAATACTATTTATTTAATCGTATGATACTGTGGTCGATGGTGCCTACAAGCCAGCGCGGGAAAATAGTCACTGTGGTTAACGGTGGATACCCTTGGTTGTGAATCAAAAAAATAAATAAATAGTATGATACAATAATGCTGGTGTAAATCTTGAGTTGCAAAATTTAGCACTGTATTGTACATAGTGCTATTTTGTGTAATGTGGACAGAGGAGAGAGAAAGATGAGGTGGAGGGAGTTGGATGGCAAAATTTGGCACTACCTTTGTGGTTTCTCTGATGCTGGAGTGCCAAATGGGAGCCAATAGTTTGGCATGCCTGACAATTTGGAACTGTCCCTCGCCTCTAATGGAAGTGCCAAGTTTTAGGGATTCAACAAAAAAATTGCACTATCACAGATGCTCTATCAGTTGTAGTGTTTGGTTTTGCAATTTTGCTGTTTTCCTGCAGCACCTTAATTATGGTATTTAAAGCAGTCATTTACTCCTTGGACAAATGACAACTTCTAGAGTCTCTTCTATTGTATGGTTCGACTTCGGCCCCAACCTATTTATGCTCATGTAAGGTGTTACTCTTGATGTCTATAATATAATGAGTTTAGTTATTAGATCTGTCTATCGCTTCGTTCTCTCTAGTCCTCCAGTTTCACTTTTCTCTTGTTTTTTTTCCTGCCGTTCTCTCTTCTCTCTTACCCCTCTGATTCTCTTCCTTCAACTTACTGTCGTCCTCATGCTTTACATCACCTTCACTCTGCCAAATGCTGCAATAAAGATAGTAAGCACAGGTCCTTGAGATGCCACTCTTAAAATATGGGAGTGAGAATTAGAATCTATTGAGAATGATAAACAAGATGGCTGTATGCTGAACCTTGCAATTGCTTGAAACATCTCCAAACAATTTAAACCGAAACACAGTCACATGCCTTTGTATACGGAACTTGCATATCGCGTTGCTACTACGCAGGCTATGATTTCTGTCATAGGTAACTTGTACAGTTACATTCAACTATGTTTAGAAAGAATAATTTAGGCAAGCAGCATTCAACAGAGAAATGAGATGTTCTCTTGTACTGTGGAAATAGTTCTTTTGTGCAAGTCTAACACTATACGGACTTTTTTGTAAGCAGTGTTAGTCTTTCTATTTTGCAGGGTGCAGTGAATGTAGTTATGGGCAATGCTTCCGAAATAGGGGACGCACTACTTGCCAGTACACAGGTTATATCTGGATATAAGAACCTTTTATTGGTCTCTAAATATGGATTGTAGTTGCCATTTGTATGAGGAATGCTGAATGCCCTGTCAATTTGTCAGGTGAGAAAGATTACCTTCACAGGCTCAACTGCTGTGGGGAAGAAGTTAATGGCAGGCGCTGCTAATACTGTTAAAAAGGTATGCTTATTGCCTAGGGTGTTAGATTGGTGTATGCTTTAGCCTTTAGGTGTGTGAAACAACCTACTAATTTTGTGTAGTATTGTTTGTAGGTGTCATTAGAACTTGGTGGCAATGCGCCATGCATAGTATTTGATGATGCAGACTTGGATGTGGCAGTGAAAGGATCTGTAAGCACTCAAATGATGCTCTTTCAAACTTTTTCTTTATTGAGGTCCATAGAAAAAGGAGACTGAATCTAACTCATGAATATGATTTAGTGTGCACTTGCTTGATGATATTGGGATTGGTATAGATGGAACACTTTGTTACGCTTGCTTGACGTTCATTATTGATAAGGATAAACTTGCCACGACTAGAGATGGCCATTGACTGGGCTGGCACACTAACCTGCATGGCCCAACCGACCTCGGCACGACACAAGACGTGACATGAACTAGTAGGCTGTGGCCTGTGGGCGGTGCCTTGGCCGGATTTTGGGAAAAACTCAGTGCCCAAGCACGGGACGACACGACATGACACGACTTGGCCCACCATAAAAAAGTAACAGATGGAAAAAAAATTGAAAAAAACCTTAGGCATGAAGGTGACACATGGGTGGCACGAGGCACGACAGGGTGGACCGTGCTTGGGCCGCCGGGCGCCACACCACGGCACGAGACGAGGCCCACTGGGTGGGTTGCGGGCCGTGCCGCCTGAACCACTGGCACGAAGGCCATCTCTAGCCACGACATATAGTTTGGTACTTGCTTTCATGATACTGAGTGATACTTCACGAATTATTTTGCTTTAAAACTGAAGAAGAAGGAAATCAGGAGGAACTAAGCATATTCAAACGTGTTCGTCAATGCTTTATGTTTCCATTAGTGGCAAACCATCTTGAAATGTATAAGGAGTTTTACCCCAATCACATCTAATACCCGTGCTATTTTAAGCTTATTTTCTCTTAGGAATTGCGTGCTTTGGAGATAGATGGCATTGGAGTGGTGGTTGGGGTCAAAGGGAACTCCTACGTCCTCTCTGCTTATAAACCACTGTTCATAAAGCAAATGTGAGGATAACTTCCAAATTACTTAAGTCTAAATTCTTGATATAGTAAGGGGCCGTTTGGTTGGGGGTAATGATTAAGGGGTAATGGAATGGATTTTTAGGCTAAAATAGTAATGTGAATTGGTGATGAGGGTAATGATTAAGGGGGGGTAATGGAGAAAAATGAAGAAAAATGGGGGAATATCATTACCCTATGGGGAGGTGGGTTTCAATTATCCCTCAAATAGGGGTAATCATTACCCTTATTCTCACAAAATCTAATCCCCACTACCTCACATACCTCTCATTTTAGCCTAAAAATCCATTCCATTACCCCCTTAATCATTACCCCCAACCAAACGACCCCTAAAAGTATAATATCAAGACAGTGCTAGATAGATATAATCAGTTTTATGTTTGCCTAATATTTCTTATGTAATATGTTCTCTCTCGCTCTCCTCTTCCCCCCTTCTTCCCTCTCCACCTCTTCTCCCCTCTCCACCTCTTCTCTCTCCTCCCATGGCTCTCTCGTTTTCTAATGGGGTCTCCATAGCCCATCACGGGCAAGATCGAAGGGAAATCCTTCGATCTGTACTATGAGAAACTCAGGGAAGGCGGTTTCGTCAAGATCTGGGAAAAGGGTCGGAAGAGATGTCGTCGGGTTCACATGACAGCGACGATGGCACGGTGGTTGGGAGGGTTGGTCGGTTCAGATCTGCTAAATAAGGGCGGATTCGAAGAAAAGAAACGTTTTGGGAGAACCCTAGGATGGGTGAAGACCAGATCGAATTCTAGGGGTTCATATTTGGAGATCGGTTTGTGTCGATATGGCAAATCGACGATGGTGTTCGTGCCTAGCAGTAAGGAAGGTCGAAGATGGGATGATTTCAAGGAAGCCCTCACCAAGGTGGTGGGTTTCTTTTCTCCGATCTCCGATGGAGGTCAGTCGACGAAGAGGCCTGGATCTGCGACCACCGGTGGTAAGGGAAGCTACCGTGGTGCAGTCGCCGGCGACACACATCATCGGTGCTCAGAATGCGGTCAGGTTAGATCCGCATCGAGCGAGCAGGTCACGGGATCTATCTGCTTGTGCTGAAACAGTGGCGGCGCGTGAGCCCAGCGCTCTGCTGTTGAGGCGCGTGGACCCACACGCCCTGGACATGGGCCGCCGCGTGAAGAAGCTGGCCCCCCTAGCTGTGGTGTGAGTACAGCAACAAGTTCGTTTGGAATTGCAGGTGATCCCAAAGTCCAGATTAATATCGATTTGGGACATGTTCTTGCTTCTCTTCCTCAATGTCCCTCCTCTGCTTTACTCTTGAATGTGGGGGGACTTAAGGTGAGGATATCACTAGAGGGTGACCAGGTTGGTGGGTCAGCCAATGCCCCATTAATGTTTTTTTGCTCGTTAGCCAATGCCCCACTAATTAGTGGAACACCAGTGCCAAGCTGGGATTTCTCTGGGTCTTCAGGTCACCACGAAGATGTTGGTGCACAAACTTCAGATCGAACGACTGTTCCTTTGGTAGTGGACAAAGGTCAGATGAGTTCACAAGAAAGGGAGGTGAATGTTAGCCAACAACCCATTTTGAGTGGCCCGGTTATGGATACATCTAACAGGTTTACCCCGATTTTCTCTGCTAAGGGTGTTAGGAGTTGGGCGGATGAGGTGAGTACGGAGGATGAGGATGACTATGCTTTTGAGGATGACCCGTTTATTACTGGCAACGAGTTATTGCTGGAGCACCTTAGGAGTAATGGGGATTTGGAGTTTGTGCCGGAAACACCGGCTGTTTACTTAGACGACACTCGGTTATTCGATGAGGAGGGTGGGGTTACTGGCCCTCAAAGGGGCGAAGAAGCTCTCTAACAGGGCTCTCCTTCCAATGACAGATGTGGGGAAATTAATCTTCTACGTGGTCGAAATGAAATGGGTACCTCTAAGGGATTGGAGGTCCTTATTGGGGCTGACGAAGATGATACATTTAAGGAAAGGGAACCTGAGGGTGATGGGATTTTGCCAAACCCGAAACCTTGCATCTTGAGCCGCTATACCCTAGGTAGCAAGGAGGCCGATGATCATGGCAATGCGATTTTGGCTATGGGGGGGATGTTCCTCACTGATGGTACAGGAAAGAAGGCAACCCTCGGTCCTAAGGAGTCTAATGATATAGGTATAGAGGCAGCTCTCGGCTCTAAGGAGTCTGATAATGTGGGGAGGAAGGCCATTCTCGATTCTAAGGCTAGGAAGAAGAACGGAGAACTGGAAAACTTAAAGTGCGATGTCAATTATGACAGGCACGGGCTTAGAGAGGCTTCCTTCATGGAAAGTAGTCTTATGTTTTTATTTTCTTCATTAGATTTTAGCAAGGGATTGCTCATTTTTGGAGGATATCTTATCCTCTATGTATTCTTTCTCTCCATCTAATAAAATTTTTCTTATCTAAAAAAAACAAAAAAGATAGTGCTAGATATGTGCACCCCATTTATATTTAGCATTTTCTTTTTGACTAATCATGCTTGTATATTTAGTAATGGCTGGAATGACTTGAGAGCTTCCTCTGTATCCACATCACATCCGTATCTTTATAGGTTCTCTGTTTCAACTTCACACTCGTTGTTCATGCTCTTTTTTTCCTTCCCTGACTGCGCCAAATAAACATTGTAGCGAATCCTTTAAGGTTCAGATCATATTGCTATCCTACTCCAAGAACATTTTAAGGGATGCCATTTTTGCAAGATGAAAGCATAACTTTTACCATCACCTGAAATTGGATTTGTTTTGACTGTTGAAGCAATTGTTTTTTTGCAGCTTGGGTCCAAGTTTCGCAATAGTGGACAAACATGTGTATGTGCAAATAGGATCCTTGTTCAGGAAGGTATAGATAGATCTACAGTAAGATTCTGTTTTCTTGCTGTTTCTTGATGCCTACTGCTGTGAATTTAGTACATTGTAGACTAACTTTTTTACGCTTTTACTTTAAAATTTACCTATTTTCTTTTGGAGGGACGGCTTTTTTTCATATTGGTCTCCACATTTTGGAACATCTCATCATTATAAAAAGCCTTTACAATATGATAAAGTGTTGTCTCTGTATGTTAGAATTTTTGTGATTTTTTTGTTGGAAGTAAATGCTTCTCCATGAATAGTTTGTGGTTTTTTTCTTCTTCTTTTGGATGAAGAAAAAGAATATTAATGAAGTGTCAAAGAAAACATCAACGAGAGAAGATATCCTCCCAAAATAACACTAACTACAGGTTAGCCGAATTATGTTGGATCGCTAATAGTACTGTATATCCCCTAAATGCCCCTCTAGATCTAACCCATAAGGACGCTAGATAAGTGATCCGATCCCAAAGCATGGGAAATGAACAACCCATCAAAAGTTAGGTCATTCCTTTCCAGCCAAAGACACCAAAGAACCGCAAAATTTGCATTGGGCCACAATAATCCCTTTTCCTGTCTTCTCCCAAAACGTGTTGCATATTTCTCTCAAAGCTATTGAACCTGAAAGTGATGCATTATTGCGACCTGGCTGGGCATTATTAGCTGATGTTTGTGCGATGTGCCACAAGGCGAGAGAGAGTGCCCTGCATTTGTTTGTGTTGTGTGATGTTGCCAGGTCTTTATGGGATAGGATGTTTCGTGGGGAGCAATATGCGCCACGATTGGTCAGTTTCTTCAGATGCAGTTTCTGCATAGGGGGCGGGGGAAGGAGGGTAAGCTGTTGTGGCGTTGCTTGTGTTTGGCTATTTTCTAGCGTCTTTGGTTGGAAAGGAACGTGAGGCTCTTTATTGGGGATGACAGATCTGCTGGATTTGTTTGGGATCGTGTGGTGTGGTGTACTTGGCTTCACTCTGGGCCAAGGCGGCTTGGGCTTTTAGTGGAGTGTCTCTTACCGATATTCAGCGCTTATGGAGTGATTTGATTTATACTTGTTTTGCTTTTCATTTTGAGGAGTCCTTGTCCTCTATTTGTATTTTTATACTTTGATCATTAATAAAACTTTGTCTTATCTAAAACGAAGGTGATGCATTAGCAATTGTTGCCTTTGTACAAGAGCTTCCACACCCTTTTTTTTTTTTTTGATATTGTAAGGAAGCCACCCTCTTTGAGGGTAATGAGACTCGATCCTTGGTCATTGTTGGGGACGAGTGGGAGATGCGTCACTGTTAGCGCTTCCACATCAAGTGAAGCTGTCAGACATATCTGGTACAGTTTTGGTTAGGCAGGTGTCTTGCAGAGAATCCTTAATTGGTATTTGGTTCATTTTGTGTAAAGGTGAATAGGGTCAGTGGATCAGCTTCTTGTTCTTTCTGGTTATTTAATGTGATTGTTATAGATAAGGATTAGGTAGAAGGAGGTTAATGTTTAGGGAAATAAGAATTCAGAAAGGCTTGGAGAATTAGAGAGAATTATGGGGAAGAAGAACCAGAAAAAGGGGATAGAAAATAAATAAATAGAAAGAGTCAAGAATCAGCTGTATATTCTTCATCAATTAACTAGTTCAGGGGATAGTGATTCTTAGCTAGGTATCTATATACAACTTTGATATGGAAAATTTAAGCAATACAAGCGTAGATAGGAGCTGGTGCATTTGAAAGGTTGTCTCTTACAGACGTTCAGCGTCAATGGGGTTTTCTGTAGTTTGTTTTTTCTTGAGGACATCTTGTCCTCCTAGATTGTAACCTCTTTATTCTTCATTAATAAAAAGTGTGTTATCTAACTACGAATTTAAGCAGTAAAATTATATTCTTTAACATTAATATTAGATAGGATCTTTCGAGAACATTTCTAGGTAGTCTTATCTTGACTCTCGTCGTTATTCTGCATTGCTAAAGATTTAAAATGCATGTGAAGGTTAGTAAAGCTATAAAAGTAAAAGGTTCGACCGTTCGAGTCCCCTCAGGGCCACTAGAGGTTTTCCTGGTCGTCGACTTCAGGGCCCATGGGATTAGTTAAGCAAAGCTTGGACACCCATGTTATCTAAAAAAAAAACTAAAAAAAAAAAAGAACCCTTCAAATCTTAAAAGTCTAGGTTTTCTTTATTTGTGCTTTTACCTTTAGTCTTTGATCTCCATCATTTTCTCAATCTGCAAAGAACTTGCTTGAGTTCTAAATAGAGGAGGAATGGATGTCACGAAGAAGAAAAGAAACGAAAAATGCCACTATCAATATGAAATGACACAGTTCGTAGGTTTTCTCCTTGTGAGGTAATCTTTGAAGGCTCCCGAGTAGCTCTTTGCCAACGAGAGCTTCGTCAGGGATGATGAAATGGATACGTTGACTTGAACTTGGACCTCTGATAGATTAATTTATTTCATTTTTTTTTTTTTTTGGGGGGGGGGGGGGGTTGAAACTCGCAATACTAGTACCACTACCAGAATTAGAATAAACATCTTTTCTAGAGCATCCTTCTCTTGTAAAGTTAATAAGGTAGCAGTTATTCAATTTTCATGTCTCTTTTTGGCTCTCTTGTTCTTCTTCAGAGTTATGATAAGCGAGAAGACCACCACCACTTGCTTCTTATTTAACATCTTCTACAAAGTTGGCTTTGTCATTCCATAAATCTTCTACAAGCAACGAAGCACGAACCTCCTTTAGGCCTCTATTTAATTAAAGCCTAAGTGTGTGCCTGACATACTTGAGATAATTTCTTCAAGCTGCAGTTAGGTTTATTTTTGATGGAACGACACTGTATTCGCCGTGGACGAGTGTGGTGGACACCTAACGAAAAACTTACTTTTGGTTAACATTTTTGGTGGTATGGTGAGATGTATCGGGTATGTGTATCACGTATGTGCATGGGAGTGAAGGGCTGTAGGGCTTTCTTTGAGAGAGGGTGTTTAGCTTTACTGATCAAACCATAAGAAATGCGCTTAAATTCTTCAAATATTCTTTTGATTCTTTCTTTTTAGCCCCTTTGTATTGAATAACTTGTGTGTTAAAACTTTAACACATCATTACAAAATGCAGGTATTTATGAAAGATTTTCGAAGGCTTTTTCAGATGCTGTCCAGAAACTTCAAGTTGGAGATGGCTTTGTTGAAGGTGTTGGCCAGGTGATGCTATTCTTTTTATTGTGTTGAAGTTTATCAAATACATTGATCTTGTTGATGAACTACTGGGTATCTATGTCTGATTGTCTGGTAAGCAATACCTTGTACAATATCAGAGTTTAGTTTCCGATATATCATTATATGGCGGAGCTGACATATTTGCACATGAATTGGCATGATTGTGGATTCAACTCTCACAGGAAGTTTGGTGAAATGTTACGACAGTTGTGTAAATTTTGTGCCTTACTGTTGCAGGGACCGCTCATTAATGACGCGGCTATTCAGAAGGTAAGTTTAGGTACAACTTCTCCATATTGATTCTATGTTTATTGAAGTCATTCAATAGTTTGCTCAGTCATTTTGTTTTTCATGATGGTGAGCAACAGGTTGAAACATTTGTCCAAGATGCCATTTCAAAGGTAGTTTGTACATTCTTTGGGGACTTCCTAGTGTTTCTTCTGAGTTGTGAGCTCCATTAAAGTGGATAGAAGCTCATTAACGCATTGATGATTTGCATAGATTTTTCCCTGGTGAAAAATATTACTTATCAAGAGTATAAACTTTTTTCCTTTTGTATTCTAGGGAGCAAAAGTGCTTCTTGGGGGCAAAAGACATCATCTTGGAATGACATTTTATGAGCCCACAATCTTGACTGATGTCAAGAGCGATATGCTTATGTCAAGGTACTCATTGTATTCATGTATTGTTTTTTTCTTGTTTCATATTTTCCATTGTTTGCTATATGTGGTTAGGAGCTGGGCCTCCACTCAGCACAAGTAGGATACTGGGCTAACTGGGGTGCAGGTGGGGGAATCATGTGCTTATGAGTTATGTCCTGTAAAAAACAATCAGTACCTCGTAAGATATATGTGTGCACACAGGGTGTATGCTTCAATTCGAGGTTGATAGTATGACTTAGCTTCTTGTTTCATTATTTATGAGTCTGTTGTTTTGGTTGACAACATCAATTACTCCATGAGCCTGTGCCATGACTGTTGTTAGAGAGGACTCAAGAGTTTTGTTTTTCAGTGAGCCAGGTTAACACCTCACAACATGTGCCACTATGAGGAGCAACCTCCTGATTGGCCCTTAGAAAAGTCCATTTAAGGTCAAAGGAGAAGGCCTTAATTCATTTGGCAGAGGGTTAGATCTCTTATAAACTAGTCCAAACCATCGTAATTTCTCGATGCGAGATGTGGAGTTTGAAAACCCCCACTTAAGATCTTGATGCACTGCTGGCAATTTGTCGGCTTGGGTTGGGTTATATATAAACGGTCTGAAAAATGCTTGACCCAAAGTCCTCCTGATGGTGCGAGCTTTTGTCTGACCTTGGTTCTTGGTAAAGTTAACACTAATAAAGTGTTGCAGCGGAGGAGGCCTGGTTGGACATTGTGCCCGGATATATGTGTGATGTGTCTACAGAGTAGCGAGTCTGTTGTATATTTGTTCTTACATAGTGACCTGGGTCAATTGGTGTGCCGGGGACTCTCTGCTGTTTCGAGAGAGGAGTGGGTTTGTCCTGAACTATAATGCAAATCTTTTGACTAGGCATGTTGGAGTTAGAGCGTAATTCTCGCATATTTTGAAAAGGGTTTGTTTGGGATCGGGTGCTGTGTTGGCTTCTTTATGGGCCAAAGCAGCTGGTGCGTTTAGAAAGGTGTTGCTTACCGACGTCCAGCGTCAATGGGGTTTTGTAGTTTGTTTTCTCTTGAAAACATCTTGTCTTCCTAGATTGTAACTTATTTATTTTTCATTATTTCAGTATTTCGTTATTTAAAAAAAAAAAAAAACATGTTTAAACATCTACTTAGCAAAACTATTTAGAGACCAACAACTAGCTCTTATGCAAGAGAATTAATAACTAAATTATCGCATAAAAACCCGCTAGCAACCCACAGCGACTTGTAAAAATGCACAATCTCCTGACATGTTAATTGGGTCATATTAGCTACCACCCTTATTGTACTAAGGGTACCATGGAGGCTGCAGAGTGGGTCCGAACTTGGTCCATACATCAGTGTGAAGAGAGCTTGATACCAAATGCAACAACCCACCCAATACCTCAACAACATAATCCACTGTGGTGAGAAACACCCAATGGGCCTTTAGAACATCTAAGCCTAAAAGGAAAATGCATTGTCTCTTTGTTAGAAGGTTTAGATCTCTTATGAACCAGTCATTACCGGGTCTATCGTAATCTCTCAATGTGGACTTAGGGTGTGACATCCTTATTCTAAGTATATCTGTCTCCTTATTTGTTTTTTTTCATGCATAAATTTATTTTGTTTTGTATATTCTACATGGTATCCCTGTAAACTAGATTTTTCTATTTGGTGGTCAGTGCTCTTTCAAGTGTTTAAATGTTTTAGATGATAATCTTTTAACTAACTTTCTTGTTTGAAAAGAGTACTTTCTTTCACTTAGAACCCGTACCCACCTTCCATCATATCTGCTATGTCAATATAACCATCTTGCACCAATTGCAAAGGTGTACAACCACTCATTTTCAAAATCTATTATTTTTTCATTGAAAATACTTGCGCTCCCAATTATTTTCTACCAAACTATTTGGTAGCTTGTCATCGGTGGTGGTAGTGAGATACTAGGTACAAGGGGATATGTTAAAAGATGAGGGGTGGGTTCATTCCATGAAATTTAGGTTTTCTTTAACATAATGGTTAGCGAGAGGTCATCGAGTAGATAAGTTGTGAAATTTGAAGGGTAGCATGTAGATTTGAAAAAACGATATTCCACATAGTAATGTCCAAAACACAGGGGAACCATGTTCCTCTCCCCTGAAATTGAAGTGGACCGTTTTCAGCCATTGGAAGATATGTGTGTGTGTGTGTGTGTGTGTGTTGTTGGTGGTGGTGTTGAAGTGGACCGTTTTCAGCCATTGGAAGATATATGTGTGTGTGTGTGTGTGTGTGTGTGTGTGTGTGTTGTTGGTGTTGTTGTTGAAGTGGACTTGTTGGAAAAACGTTGTTGTTTCTTGTGTCTGTGACTCTGTGTGTCTGGGCTTTTCCCAACTAATCCAATGACCGTGAAGTTAACAATGAGGAAACCTCCACTCTCCAGTGGGTCTAAATAAGGGGGCTTGACCTAGTGACCTCTGCAATAGATCTTAATGTTTCGACCAACTGAATGGAAAAATGGCATGATTTACACACCTCTGATCCAGATGGTTGACAAGACAATCTCATAGATATGAATCAATATCTTTAACCTCTTGGACTGGTAGCATTTTCATCAGAAAATGGTGTATCAACTTGATTTGGAGAACATATTCATCCTCATCGAGAATATGTAGCATATTGAACATCCTCTGGAGGCTTTTGTGACTTTTGCTCGAATAGATTATCACAAGAACTGGAATGTGTTTTTCTTAATTTTCTGCTCTTTTTTATCCCACATTGCATTTTCGTCGACCTGAATATCTCGGCTGGTTACAACCTTTTCTTTGCTATGATTAAAAAATCTATAGCCTTGGGAGGAAGGTTGTTTGGCAGGTCAACAGATGTACAGCTTCTGCCTAGACTATTTTGGGCAAATTCTTTTCAACCACCATGCATGTGTTCTGTTTTTTGTTTCGAAACCCCATTTTGTAGAGGCATACAACCATTAATGTTCAGCCCCTTCACTTTCACAGAAATTGTCAACTCAATGGACGTATTCTCCTTCAATTTGTTAGACTGGAGACCTAACTTTCTTCATTTTGTAGCCACTTTGAGTCTCAACAAGAGTTTAAAATTTTGGAAAGCATGGGATACATCTTATCAACCTCTCATGAAATATGCCCATGTTATTCGAGTAAAATCGTCAATGAAAAAGAGGAAATACCTACTCTCGTTCAGGGTCACATATGTCGATATGTACCAGCTCAAGCATGTTCCGTTGGTAGGACTAAATTTCCAATGTTTTCAGAGCTCACATAAATCTTGCCGAACCTGGATAAGCTTTGTTGAGTGCATCCAAATTGTAGTGCTCTGTCCTTGTGTGCAATAGCCTCTCAATTGGCCTTTGACTGTAGCTTCACTAGAGTTGCTCCACTGTAGAGGCAAGGTTTTCTTTTTCATTTTGACACGAACAATCTCCTTCTTTTCCGGATATAATTTGACGCAATGATCATTTTCAAATTAGACAGGATACCCATGATTGATCATTTGAGGAGCACTTACCTAGTTTTCTTCTAGCTTAAGGACTAAAAGAACTTTTTTTTTATGAACAGTACCTCCACCTTGGGACTCCACCACAAATCCATTCCCATTCGAACGTGGATTGTCAAGGAAGTGTCAAGATCATTAAAAAATTCTTGATCACGGGAGATCGTAGAGAATATATTTGGACCTAAAAAATTAGAGGCTCAATATACCAAAGCTCGGTTAAAAAACAAAAGAGGATGAGATAAAGGATCGCCTTCCAAATCTCCATAATGGGGAAATCTTCACGGACCTTGACACTTTTGTGAACTCCGTTCGAATGGGAAATTGAGGTGTGGTGGAGTCCCATGGTGAAGGGACTCCCTCATATGCAAACCAAAAAGGTACAAATTCAAATATATTCTTTTAGTCCGTGAGCTAAATGAAGATTTTTCGATGGTTCCTCAAATGACCAATCATGGATATTCTGTCAATTTTGGAAACTATTTGATCCCAAAAGGTTTTCCTCCAGAGCAAGTCCGGCGAAGTTATAAACAAAGCCCTAAGCGATGAGACATGCAGTGGCAGACCCAGAATTTTTTTAATTTGGGTGCAAAATTGAAAATGGATGCAAAAATTTAAATATCGGTGTAAGAAGGGGAAAAATAAAAGGACTTATACAAAAAAACAAGGAAATTATACAATTTATATGGAATATAATGGACTAAAGCAAAATGGCTTATAAAACTGTTGGCGCTTCTTATTTATTGTGAAGTTGCCAATGGTCGTCGCACTTCGGATCTCGGGTCAAACGGAAACAGCCTCTCTGTGAGACTCTCACAGGGGTAAGGCTGCGTACAACCGACCCCCCCTCACCCCGCCTAGGTGAGAGCCTCTTTGGAGGCACTGGGGTAATGTTGATATGAAATTTCCAAAAAAAAATGGTGGCCATGGACCCCATACCGCAGTGCCTAAGTAGGCCCCTGGTTCAAACATCGCTATGGCACAAAAGAAATGGGCACCACCATTTGGGTGCCCTCAACAAAGCTTATCACAAGAACAAGATCAGAGACCTTCCACCAATCCTACTAAAGGAGCGTGGAGAGCAAAGTTGATTGACACGAGAGTAGGTATTTGCTCTTCTTTATTTATTATTTTACTTGAATGATACAAGTATATTTTATGAGAGAGAGATAAGATGTGTCCCATGTTTTCCAAAAGTTTAAAGCTCTTGTTTAGAGTCAACGTGATTGTTAGATGAGCTGGTAAATACCAACATATGCGACCCTAGACGAGATTGCGAGAATAGGTATTTGCTCTTCTTCATTGATGATTTTAGTTGAATGACACGAGTATACTTTATGAGAGAGAGATAAGATGTGTCCCATGTTTTCCAAAAGTTTAAAGCTCTTGTTGAGACTCAACGTGACTGTTAGATGAAGAAACTTAGGTCTAACTGAAGGAAGAAGTATTATTTCCTTTAAATTTGACGAAATCTGTGAAGATGAAGGGGAGGAACATCACTCACATTTGGTTATACACTTCAGCAAAATGGGGTTGCCGAAAGGAACTTCGCGGAAGGTGCGTAACATCTGTTGACCTGCTAAACAAATTTCCTGACAAGGCTGTTGAATTTTCGATCTTAGCACGTAAAAGATTTTGAGCACTGAGATGTAGAGGTCGACAAGAATGATGTGGAATTGATATGAGCATAAAATTGAGAAAAAAAATATATTCCAATTATTGTTGATAATGTAGCCGAGCTAAAAGTGACTTCAGGATGATCCAGCCACACCAGCGAATTTCTTTTTTTTTTCTTTTTTTTTTTTTTGACAGGAGGTAATGCAGATAAATGACATAATAATTTTTTTTTGAAATTATGTGATATGCCCAAATTGTTTGCAACAGAGGCAAAACTATGGGCATTCTCAACATAATTCCTAAGAACTAAGCTATTACACATTGATTATTAAAAGCATAAAGGGGGATACACATAGGCTTTTTCCTTGGCGGGCTGTCATCCACAAATGAAAAACATGGGCCTTGCTTGCCGAGCTTCTAGTGGTGTCGCCTATCTCGTGGGCAGAGATGATTTCTTGGGGGAATGTTGCGGTCTTTTCTTTTCTTACCTGTAGAATACCTGTAAGGAGACAAACGCTTCTGGTGTTGAAAATTCGATTGAGTAATGGTTCTAAGAACCCGAGGTCGAGCCTTGGCTCGAGCACTGAAATAGAACAAATCCGGATTACAGTTAAAGGTTTTGGAGCTTGCAGTTGATGATGAGGAGTCCAAGACAATTCCTTGGTAACTACAAAGTTCCCAATTACCGAAATATTATTACTGAGCATATCTGCCTCATACATGGCAGAATCTAACACTTCCATCACTTCCATGGCTCTGCTTCCTTCAACCTTACCATCAATGACAATGCTTGGCACCAGAAGATCATCCTGCATAACCACTAAATCGATCTCATCCGCAACTTGTTCTTCTGAGTCTCTAGACGACTCCTATGCACACCCTCCATTCTGGTTGTCCGCATCCAGTATGGGGGATTAGGGTTTAAAAGTTCTGGAGCAGATAGTCCAGCTCCAGGGGGTAAAACGTTCACAACAGTGTCCTTCATCGGTAGGTGGGCTCGAATTGTCATGAAACCAAATGAGCGAGGTTGGTAGAAAGTGAGCTCTTTGCCTTTAGATAACATCTCATAGGTCAAAGGGGAGAGTTTGATACTAGCTCCCTAGTGCTTCCCATGGGCGAAGCAAATCTTTCCATTCTCCTTAACCTCCTTTCGGACAAAAGTTGTAGCATGTGTCTCAAGACCATTCACAACACTCCTCTTCTCTGACTCACAAACGGTAACATTTGAGGGATGCGAAAAAGGCTCACTAGTGACACCATTCCTGTATCTGGGCCTTTTCGCTCTGAGATCCCTGGAAACACAATTCTCCTTGATAACTGAGCATACATCCTCAAAAGAACCACTCGTGAATGGATTCCCGCAATATTGTGGGTAAAAAACATCATCAACTTCATGAATGCTCATTTTTCTTCTCCTTATTTTCTCTGAATCGTTTGAGGGGGTGGGATTTAAGAGGGTTTCAACAACTCTAAGTTCCCTCAAAATATCCTTATCACTCGGCTTAATCTTCAAGGCCCTAACAAGATCGCTATGAGCCTCTGTAAGTGTACCAAGTTTCATTGATGCCATAGCTCTTCTATAAAGAGCCTTTGTATTCTCAGGATATTGGGCCAAAATATTAGAGCATAAATCCTTAGCATTAGCATATTCATGAATTTTAAGTGAGCAAGCAACCAGATTAAGTGCCACAGACAAAGCAAGTTGACAAAAGGCATCTTCATCATCCACAGCCTTACCCAAAGAAAGTTCAAGAATATCATGAGCCTTACAATAAAAGGACGCGGCAAGGTCAATCTGATTCTGTTTGAAAAAATTGTTGCCTTCCTCCTTAAATCTTTTGGCCTGAGCCAGTGCAAAGAGGGAACCCAAAGAAGCAGGATCTTTTACTTTTTTAAAAATCCATTAACATATCAAATCCATCATCACCATTGATGACGGGGTCCTCATGGAGCTCAAAATTATCAGAAACATACTCGATGGCCATACCCATAAGAAAACAACAAGGTACACAGCAAGAGGGAACCCAAAGGATCAAAAGCCCTCAACCATATGAAGAAAAACAGCCAACCTAAAACACAATAAGAAGCCAAATAACCCAAACTATAGCAAAAGGGGAAGGGGAAAAGAACCTGTAAAAGAGCTGAACTGGAGGTTGAGATGAGCTCGCCGGTGACGAGGCGAAGTCGGCAGCTTGCCGTTAGCTGGTGGCCGGCGAGTTTGACCGGAAATCTTGGGGTTTGGACTAGTCTCCAAGTTTGACCATTTCTCTCTCTAGAGAAGTTTTTATTAAGGTAGTTGTCAAGCGAATTTCAATATCAACTTGATACACCATATTCTGATGGAAATGCTACAGGCCTGAGAGGTTAAAGACCATTGTCTAATATATATCGAGATTGTCTTTGTAATCCATCTGGATCAAAGGCGTGTGAATCATGCCACTTTGCCATTCATGAGCTGAATAACTATGCTGAAGCTACCAAGGCCAATGAGTGGGCAGAAGCCATGATGAATGAAATAAATAATGATCATTTAAAATCACACTTTGTTTGCTCATCATTTAAAAATCACACTTGGGAGTTGGTTGATAGACCAGAAAACAGAGAAGTGATTGGTGTAAAATGGGTCTTCAAAACCAAATTGAATCCAAGTAATGCAGGCAGTGTACGGGCTTAATTAAGCTCTGAGAGTCATGGTTAAACAAACAAGTAGTGATTCACTTTTATGCCTACATAGCTTGATATACTCCACAACAAGACACCTAACCAGAGTTAGAAAGAAGTAAATTAGTACCTGCAAGGCTGCACTCCAATACATGAGCTCGCTCCTCATTTTGCTGGATTATTCCCAATGGAATCATAATTTAACGGATCCATTGCTCGATAGATAACTTTGGTGGCTCTGTGTTATGAAATTAAGAACATTGGTATATTGCAAGTAGAGACTTGCTATCACAGTGCAAATCCTAACCGGTTTATTGTTTACGAATCGCAATAAGACGACAAATATCCATTTGAGATCTGAAGGATGGTAAGTCCGCTTTTCTGAGAATACTTATCATTACACCAAAAAGAAAAAAATTAGCAGCTACTATCTTTCTAGGTGGCCTTAACATCTAGTAAGTCTTCTCTCTTTGATGTGAATTAACCTACTCTTACTCAAATGTGTGCTCTTTTTCTAAGCTGATTGTTAAGCTTTCGAGTAGATGGGTAGTGGTGCACTTAGAAATCTGAAGTGTGATTATAATGAAATCTTGAGCATCACATATTAGTTTCTGAGTTAAAAGTGTAACATTTCGCAGGGAAGAAATTTTTGGACCTGTTGCTCCCCTTCTGCCCTTTAAAACAGAAGAAGACGCTATTCACATGGCAAATGACACAAATGCAGGTACATTTATTAATCATATTCTTTAATCTGCATGGACACCGGCTGCTCTTGATGCAGCAACATGATATTTAACTTTCAGTTTTACTGACTTCAGGGTCAGATGTGCGGGGAAACTTCTTACAGATGCATGTAAAATAGATTTTTCTTAATAAATGCAGGATTAGCTGCATATATATTCACAAGAAACATTCAACGTTCTTGGCATGTCAGCGAGGCTCTTGAATACGGGATTGTTGGTGTTAATGAAGGATTAGTTTCAACAGAGGTGTGTATTAGCATATTCAACTAAGAACACAACGATGGCATTAAAAAGTGTATCTAAGACTAGTGTGTATGATGTAGGTAGCTCCATTTGGCGGATTCAAGCAGTCCGGTCTCGGCCGAGAAGGTTCAAAGTATGGCATGCATGATTATCTTGAAGTAAGTAACTTACATATCCATTTTTCTGCTTCTGCAGATTAAATAAACTTCTATGTTCTGGTGATTGGTTACAGGGAGATGTCTAGTCCATTGAAGTTGTCAATAGAAGCGAAAAGATAATTTTGCCAGTATCTATAGCATTACTGTCCCGAATAATATCAAAGATCTGAGACATGAAATTGCAAAAAAAAAATCTAGCTATGCTGTTCTTCTGTAATTAATCAGAGGAAGAGGTTGATATTAGACATGGAATTGCACCCAAGAAAACAAATACAACCAATGCTATTCTTATGTATCTAACTGGAGGATGAGTCAATCGGCTGACCAGGCTAACTGTTGATACTAGCTAGTGTAGTTCACAAGCTCACAGCTGTAACTGGTGGACATGGGTACACCTTAGGACACTACAAGGGGAGGGGGCCGTTTGTGCAGGCTAATTCTGTGTAAACTTATTTCTCCAAAAAGGTTTGTAGATTTTTGCTGAAATAGGTCTTTACATGCATTCTTTTGCATATCAACAAACTTAAATGGCATATCAACAAAAAATAATGGCAAATCAACAAACTCGGTAATTCAACACAACGCAATGATCTAATTAGATTTCATATTTTAGACATTATTATCATTAGACAAGAGACATAATCAGCAAGAAAGGTTCTTGGACTATGTTTAGAGCACTTGTAGATGTTTACCACGCTCTCGATCGTTTCGAATATTGAACCTCTCAAGGGGTGATGAGTCTTCTTTCACCACTTTCATGTTATAGATGATGCTTTTATCATGTATGTTATTGCAGATGAAATATGTATGCTTAGGAGATATGAGCAGTTAAGACAAACGGCATTTTCTTCAATGGTAAGCACTTAATTGAAACAGATTTAATTTATATTACACTTGCAACTCGGTTGTTTTCTATGGAGAATTTTGATCACTTTAACTATATTTTTCTCAGGTTCAGCTGGTTTCTCAGGCCTTAATCCTCTTATGACTTGTATGGAGCATACAATCTGGCAAGGGGTGTGTAGAAAATGAGCACAAGGAATTTTGGTATTTGGCTATAGTTGAATAAAGTAGGATTATGTACTTATGATTATGCTCTTCAAAACTTGTGAAACGGGGTTCTTTAGTATGTGCTGAAACAGTTAAGAGTCCTTTTGCTGTGTTTGTTGTGATGGTGTATTTTCAGTTCTCAATTTAGCAGTAAATTACTTCAGAAGTTCTTCGGTTTCGAAGCGCATGCGCCCCATGGATGTTATAGACAACAGGGTGTATCGAAGAAATCTTCTTTTATAGACAACTGGTTTAGACTTCTATCCATGGATCATGAGGTATCGATTGTTCACCCATCACCTCTGATCCCTATATGATATCGCCTCACGTTCCCTGCCCCCCCCCCCTCCTTTCCCCCTTTTTGTGAATGATCTTATTTAGGATAGCAGCCCTTTTGTGAATGATCTTGTTTAGGATAGCATGCTAGTCACCTCGTTGTATGGCATGATGCTAAAGGTGCGTAGGCTGAACCTAAACAGGGATATGCAATGGCTAAAGATAGACGATATTCGATGTCGTCTAATATTGGAGGTCATTGCCCTGTAAGCAATATCAATTGGAAATATCTGTGGGGATGAGTTTCTTAATTTCTAGGTTTGTGAGTTTACCAATTTGTCGCAGATACTTGTGAGTTGCGACCTGGATATGGGAATTAGCTCCCTTTGGTACTCGTATCTGGGTGGCTAGTAAATTGGGTATGTGTTATTACGTACATCGTGTTTCAACAACGGATACATAATTGGATCCTGTTTCCTGCTTAACACATATTTCTCACTTGTATATGGGGTATTTGGCTTACATGAAACGCGATATGGTTATTCATTTGTGTAAAGGAGATGCAGCACAATACTTGTTGCCTGTTGGAGATAGTCTTTAACAATTAGTGGGCTACTTTATAAAGTGCAGTGTCCCTTACCAGTTTGAATTGAAATTATGGACAAGTACTATGTGTAATATAATATTTAAATGCACGTAGCACATGACTAATTAACCATTTACCATGCCTAAATGTTTGATTTTTTGCGGTTTATTTATTTGTGTTTATCCATTAATGACAGCTTTAATAACGGTCATAATTGCCTTGTTTTAGTTTATAAATAGGGATTAAGGCCTTGATTCAGATTATCTCAATTCTCTTTTTATTCTTCAACAATGATGACAATGTTCATAGGGAAATTCGTAGAAATGTTGTCTATAGAATTTCGTAGTTAGAGTAATTTTGGGGGTGATTAAGCGGAATCTTACAACATACTATTTTTATTGTGGGGGCTAATATTACCTTAAGGACAATGATTCTTAATCACAACTCTAATAATTTTCATAGTTTTCTAACAATACTGCTTCATGTGTTACTAAGAGGCGTTGATTGATATTACAATAGTAGCATACTATAGCAACTTGAATAACCAAGAGGGTGTAATTGAGTGGTAGAGATTTATCCATCCTTAACTAATATCGAAGGTTCGATTATCGTCTTGGACATGGAGCAGTCTCGAATTCTTTGACCAGCTGTCACGCCCTTTAAGGTGCTTATAAGCCAACGCGTGTGAACCTTAATAATAGCACTTAATTACTCATGCTATTATATTGGCGGATGGTTGCATGCATGGTATTGCATCTTATCTATTCATGAAGGAATTAACTAACAATTTCGTTTTCCAAAAGAGAAAAAGTCCGGTCAAGTATTCTCAATATGCTTGGAATGGGACCCACGAATTCATCTTCTAAGGAACATATTCATTTTACGAGAATAAATTCGAAAGCACATAAAGATGCTTGAAATCTAAGCAAGCTTGCATCCCCTTAACATTAAGCCATACCACTTTATTTTCGTGAGTTTGTGGTTCACAAATATAATGAACAAACATTGAATTTTCTAAATATTTAAATGTATAAACATAAAATTATTACTGGTTATTCAAAGTTATATATGATTGGTGCGAATTAATCAGTATTTCTATTGCAACGAATCTCCAATTCTGATGAATGAAATGCTTTACCTATTATGAGTGGATAAAGGTGCCTCATTGTTTTTGGCAAAATTGATCAACAAAATGGGGTTACTAATTATAAATAAATGTAGGAGTCAATTATATTATAAACCGTGATTTTTATTATGAAAATTAACCCTCGTCTTACTGAAAGTTACGGAATAACTGTCTTAGGCAAGTTTTTCTGTACGCAACAACATGCATATAATTTTTGATAGAAATATTTAGTCACAAATATATTATTTAAATATCACAAGCATATTGTTATACCTGGTGATATATATATTGCTTTCTCAACAGTCAATCACGACAATTATTATTGCTACTTCTATATATTCTTCTACTACCACATTCACATTTTTAGCAACACAATACTACAAATACTTCAAAAACATAACATATATTTTTCTGTGAACATTAAATAAAAAATATTCATGGATATTATGATCAATTCATCAAGCTATAAAGAGCAAATATACCTCATGATGACAGACTAGGATAGAAAAATGGAGTATATATATATATATACGCAATAATAATCTACACTTGTTTATTAAGAGAGCTCTTACGCTAGCTAGTGGATGTAATCTGGTTGTAGCATCATATATGTGCATACGGGCTCTTTCATGTATATAGGTCGGAGAACGTATTCTAGAGTATTTTGTACAAATAATGATTTAATTGAAGATTCTCGCCTTCGGTGGTGGAGTAAGGATCAATTCAAGTGGAGTCACTCTCTTTTAATAGATAAGATAAATCTTAAATATTGTAGAAAACAACGAATTTTGTGAAGGAATATAAAAACAAATCCAGCCATATGGATTCAATAGAATCCATAACTTCATGAATATATCCGTCACTGCTCGCCTTGGGCATGGAGCAACATTAAATCCTTGGCTAACTGTCCCACTCTCTGAGATGCCTATAAACCAGCGTGGGAAAATAATCATTGTGGTCGACGGTGAATACCCTTGGTTTTGAACCAAAAAAATACTTAATTGAAAATAATGAGGTATTTTTGTGTCATATGACAACAGTACATATTACTTTTTATCTTATTTTGAAGGGTTAAAAATCATTGTACATGCATAATAATTAACATATTATAGAATTAGGTAGTTTTGTCTAAGGTTCCGTTTGATCGGGGTGAAAACATTACGTTTTCCGTTGTTTTGTTACTAAAAGAAGGAAAATGGTTTTCAATGGGTAAATCATTTTCACCTATATGGTTATTAAAAGAAGGGAAAAATGTTTTCCGTTTGTGAAAAACTGCATCCCCGAAGCACTAATAGTGAACCTGATCATCGAGTCTAGCTGTCGGGACTTTGGGCCATAAAATCAGATCCGTACCCAACTTGATTGATCGGGCCTCGGGCCGGACTTTCTATCTGCTTTCTCAGACGTACTGATTTTTTCTTTTAACTTTTTATTGCGATTCATTTGAGGTGATTTTTTTTTACTCCACCTAACTTTTAGATTATATTTTTTACGTTTAGAATTTGAAATTAAAATGATAGGAAGGATAAGTAGTGTTTTTTTAGGAAAATTATTTTACCTTATAACCAAACAATGGAAATATAAACGGAAACAATGGAAAATGTCAAAATGTAAACGGTAATACTCCGTATTACCCAACAAGTATTAGTGTATTACACCAAACCTCGAGTATCCAAATGGAAAATTTTGCTACATTTTTTTAAGGTATTTACATGACTACATATTTACATCCATTTTCATAGTAGTAAAAAATATAAAGAAGCTAGGAAGAGGAATCTATACAGGATTGTCAAAGAAGAAAGCATTTATTCTCCTTTAAGCTGTGGGTGAATGGTTAGAATTGCCTTCTAATAGGTAGAAATCTCTCAGGATATTGTTTTTACTTTTTATTTTTTATTTTTTTTGGCGCAGAAGTAATTGACACTTACTATGCATATATGCCCTTTTCATTCCTTTTCTGTTTTCTCCTTTATGCTGTTCTCACTCATCCATTTTAACTTCTTTCACTATTATTGGGGCCACTCCTTCTAGCTTAATTAGCAAGAGATTAATTAATAGCTAATTAACTTTGACCCTCCCAATAAGCTATTTTTAGTGTTTGTTTACAGTGGGTATATAGAGTGAAGGAGACCAATAAGAGTGGTGGTCTAGTGGTTCCAAACTTACTCCCCAATGGTTTGGTAAGGTAAGGTTATGGGTTTGAATTCCCATTTCCCCCATGCCTTGTGTCGGCTGACTTTGAGGAACTATACTAGCCCCTTGTTGGTGCTACGTTGACAGGGCTAGTGCTTGCGCTGGTTGTTCAGTTAGTCTGATATGTTCTCTATTGAACACGAGAGTCCGAACATAACATAGTGGGAGGGGTGCCTCGACCGCCATTCACTTGCACCCTCTTTTTGACAAGAAAAAGAAAAATATAGAGAGAAGGAGAATGACGGTTGCATAGGAGAGACAATCTTCTATTCTACAAAAGAGATGGAAATATAAGCCCCCCACAAGCTTTTGTAAGAAAGGAAGGTCCCCTCTACAGGACCTTAAGGGCTCTAAATGTACACAAAGGCTGTAAGAGTTGTTATTCACATTCTAACATATCATCAACCTCAGATTCCTAAAGTTCCCCATCACCTAAGTTAGTTCTATGATGCTTCTCACCTGGCCCCTCTCTCTCCACCTTCATGACGTGTCTCAGTTAGAGTTCTTTCATATAGAGTGTGTCTTTTCTCATTAAACTGAACATAACTCCGCTAAATTAAAGTTAACTAAACTAAATAATAATATGTGAGAGAAAAAGTGGATTACTGAAGTAACTGAGCAAAAATGAATCAATTAATATATGTATTGTCGTGTTCTATTCAACGAAATGGTGCGGAAAGGTGATAAACAGAACAGAATAGAGCGGATAAAACAAAATGTGATTAAAAATGAAAACACAAATCGCCTAACATCAACTTACGTATGCGTATCACCAAGACGGGTGCATATTTGTACCGCACAATAGTGTTATTTATTTAGTGGTTTCATAAAAATATATGAACTAATGGTTCATAAAATAAAGCGGGGTCACCGGTAAATAAATTTTTGTATATACTCAATTGTAATTAGCATGATATACTACATTTGGGATTACCCATATGTCGTCAATTAAGTTTATGATGAGACCAATTTAGAGATGACGTTAGCTAGCTAACTGCCTAACTACTATTGTAATTCATCATATATATAAAACATTTAGTTAAACCAATATCCGTAGTGTTTGAATGTAAATTGCTAATGATTGGGGCATATCTAAGATAGAGAAGTATCATGACAAACTTTTTAGCGGTAATGACGTAAAGCATACCAATGTAGGAATTATAGACATCTAGGCAGAATGAAAGACCTAAAAGTAGTTAGTCATACCAGTCTAGGGCTGCACATAGGTTCAGAACCTAACTGAATCTGACTGAACCTGAATTGAATCGAACCTGAATCTAGTTAATTGGTGGACCGAGGACCTAACCTAAATACAATAGGTCTTGAACCTAACCGAACCTGGAAAATCTGGACCGAACCTGAATGGACCTAACGGACCTGAATTGTTTTGAGCTCCAATACGACTTTTATTATTACTCATAAAAAAATTGCTCAAATAATACTCAATTCCAAGCATGTAAAAAAAAAAAAAAAAGAAAAAAAAACACACACAGAATAAAAGTTCAAACAAGCCTTAATATATTTAAGCAATGCAGGAATGAAATTTAAAAAAATCAAAAATTCAGAGGTTTTCGGCTAACAAAGCCCACAAAATCACTTTTTTATATTTTTTTTCATAATTCCAAAAGTTTTGGTTCATCAAATTACTCAAAGCCACTTTTTATATTTTTTTTTTATAATTTAAAGGTTTTTGGTCCAATCAGGTCCGATCAGGTCCAAACCGGAAAAAGACCGAACCGGACCTAAACCGAAATTTTATAAAAGATGGACCGTGGACCTAACCGAATACATTAGGTTCGGTCTAGGTCTAACCCGGTTCGGTTAGGTCCGGTCTAAATACCAGGTCTGGACCTATTCTTGTGCAGCCCTACATACCACGACTAAAAGTCTGTTCTCCCTAGCTTATTTCTTTTTATTTCAGCAAACTTTAACAAATTTCAACAAACTTTAACAAAGTTAAATAAAGTTAAATAAAGTTAAACAAAGTTCAACGAATTTAAACAAACCAATATACAAACTAGTTATAAAAAACACTTGAATCAACAAGATTCAACAAAAATAAACAAAGTTCAACGAAGTTCAACAAAGTTAAATAAAGTTAGATAAAGTTCAACAAAGCTCAATGAAGTTTAACAAAGTTAAATAAAGTTAGATAAAATTCAACGAAGTTCAACAAAGTTCAACAAAAATAAATTTTTAATAATAAATATAAACGTTTTTCAGTTGGCGAGAATAGACCCTAACACAATTAATGCAACCACACTTCAATTTATGTCCCATGATTATAAATGCATGTTTTTATCTCATAATATCATCCTAGAAACTCGAAATACTATTAGTAATATAGATTGGGATTCAAACATTGAAAGAGTGGCAATAAAGTGTAAAAATATTGCACCGCTTGTCTATCATGATTGCGTTGCATGAGGAATGACCTCATAAAGGTAATTTGCTTACTCATATAACAAAGCCAGAGAGAGAGAGCTACTCTCTGTTAACTGGCCATAAAGACAATTCTAATTCAATCAAAACCAATACATTATTGTTGAAGATACAAAAAGTCTTATATGAGGCGATAGTATGCATAGGGAAGCTGATTTTGCCAACGTTTAAAAATACTCTTCCAAGGCAATTTTTTTTGTTTGACTAATTTGCCCATCTATCCCTTTTTGATGCTGTGCCCATAATAAGAGTAAGAAATAAAATTAATTGCACGTAGCTTGACTTAAAGCCCTAGCATACATTTATTAATCTAACTATAACCTTGTCAATTGCCGCACCAGTAATCAACTCTCCACCTGCATCAAACATTCAGACCTCGAAAATTTGCATTATTAATCATTGAGTTCATCTAGTAGCACACCAATCACCAAGAAGGTACTTTTAATATTTTTCCTTGCATTTCTACATATTTCAATCACAAATGTTTTGCATTCCTTGTTTCTTTGTTTCTTTCTTTTTTTGCCTTTTGGCTTCCTTGCATCTGTACATAGTTTCGATCGATTTTTTAGTTTTATTTTTTGTCTGTTGGCTTCTTGTGAACCAAATTCAATTATGGCCTGTTTGGATATGGCTATTTGATTTCAAATTCCTCATTTGGCCCAAATCAGGTGTTTGGCAATCCAAAATATTAGACATTTGTATTTGGGCCAAATCTGAAGTAATTTGGATAGGCCTTTGAAGCTTGTATTTCAAATACACACCAAAACACTATCAATTTGAAATTCAGCCCACCTCACAAATCACAATACAAACCCACACCACTCTCTCTCCTCTCTCTCTCCTCTAACCACGACACACACACTCTCTGCCTCCACCACTCTTTCCTCTCTCTCTCCTCCCCTGCTTCCACCTCTCTCTCTCTCTCTCTCCTCTCCCTCTCCCTCTCTCTCTCCCGTCTTCTCCATCCTCGAGCCCGCCATTAATGGCGGTCGAACAAGTTCCTCTCTGGTTCTCTCTCCTCATTTTCCCCCTCTATCGCTCTCTTTGTCTCTCTCAAGCTTTGAAAATCGCCATTGATAGCGACTCAAAGCTCCGTCGATGCACCAGAAGCTAATCAAGCGCATGCATGTTCCGATTTGTTGATAAGGTCACCAAAAGAAAAACTGAAATGAAAACCCTAACCTGCGATTTCTGGCAGCGGTTTCTGTTGATAGTGGCGGCAATTCTTCTGCGAAATTGAGCAATTAAGAAGTGGTGTGACAGAAACCCTAACCTAGAACATGCAAAAATGAAGTGAAACTCTAACCTCGAAGAAAAACACATGATTCGAACTCAATTTACGATTCACAAACAAAACTCAAGCTAATTAATCCGAAATTTTGATTAATGAAACTGAGCATAAATCTGCTGAGGTTGGTGGCTGCCATCTGGTGGTGGGGTGGTGTATGTTGTGAGGGAAAGAACCATTGTTGTGGAGTGAGAGAGAGCTCAAGTAAACTAAAAGAAGATATTGTTTGGTTATGGTTATCGGTATGGCTCAAGTAAACAAATATCAATGGAAATGATATTTCAATTGTGTTTTTTCGTTAATTTATGTGCAAATTCAGCAAATGAAAGAGCATATTTTGCCAAACATTGGTTGAATTTCAAATTTTGAAATTGAAATAACATATTTACCCAAACAAGAAATTCAGATTTTAAATTTGTGAATTGAAATTCCTTGTTTTCCCAAACAACTGAATTGAATTTGAATTGCAAAATTTCAAATTTTAGAATCGAATTCATCAAATTTAAATCAAATATTAGTATCCAAACGCACTCTTAGACTAATTCAAAAAAATTCATAGATTGTTAATATACTTTCGAATTTTAAGTTAGGGTTTGTTGTCTTCAACTTCTCCTTAAAGTATTCAGTGAATTCCAATCCAGTTCAATAAAAAGGAATTCAGTTCAGTAAAAAAGAATTCAGTTCATAAAAGTTCAGTTTTGTTTGGTGACCCAAAGTAAAAATTTAGTCTTTGTAATTGTAGATTCAGTGAAAATAAAATTCAGTTCAGAAATTTGTAGTTCAGTTCAGTAAATTTCAATTTAGTTCAAAATTGTGTTCAGTAAAAAAAAGGTAATGAGCCTTAGTTTACCCACCACTATGTGAAAAAAATATAAAGAAAATTATCATACAAGTTTTGAAACAAAAAAGTAGCTAAAATATTATAAACATGTTATATTTCCCACAACTTCGTATTTGAAATATAGTTTACGATTGGATGAATTATGATGCAATGTAACATACGTCAACTAGGTGGATGCCCGTGAGTACGCCCGTGTGTTGCACGGACTGTGATTATATAATAAAATTAATATAACGTGATTATTAATCTCATCGAAAAATCAAAGTGTAATTGTCCCTTATTAAAAATTATTAGTAATATATGCATAAAAATTTATATAATCTATTTAATATCACGAATGCCATATAATAAAATTACTATGACTTTATAAGACATCTTATCTAATTTATAACTGTTATTATCAATTTCAATTAACTATTAGTTAACTCATCCCATATGTTACATGATCCAAGAGGTAATAGTTTCAAAGTCTTTCTAAGCTGGTACGCCAATGCTCTTATGTTGATATAAGTGTACCGACTAACCTTCCAAAGATATGATTCTTTTATGGTAAAATCAGTTTAAATGTCTAAGATGTAAACCTTAGAATACCAAAACAAATTTTAATACTTGCTTGTTTTTTCAAAGTTATATGCAGTCAAAGTAATGCTTTGAAAAACGCAAAAAGCCCAATGTAATTTTATTTGTGGTCTGGAGGGAGTACATTAATAATTATAAAGTTAAAGGAAACATAAATTGGAGCCCTTAAATAACATGGGGGATCAGTATATTACGTACAGTTATAAAAGTATACGTGATAATGGTAAAGTTTCCTATTAAAGATTGGACCTAGAGTAGACCTGTCAATTGGGTCGGGCGGGTTGGGTTCGGGTTATGTCGGGTTAGGGTCACTAGCGGGTCAGATCGTTTCGGGTTCGAGTTGAGAAATGCTTGACCTTGACCTAGTGTTGTCGGGTTCGGGTCAACCCACCGGGTCGGGTGACCCAAATTTTTAATTTTATTCGTCAATTTATGTTTTCAAATGGTATATTTGTACACATATACTCTAATTTATAACTTGTATTAACTACATACGTATATTATTCACGTTTTGAAATGTATATACACCTAAATGATATTTTTTGAATTTTGTTTAATTATTCGATAAGTTGTACAATATAATTCCGTCCATTAGAGGGTAGTTAAGAGCAAAATTTCTCATTTTGAGAGAATAAAGATGTAGAGAAAAAGTCAATAAAACACAAAAAAACAAAGTTTTATATGGTTTTTTAGGATAACTTAGTTGAACTTTTTATTTATAGTTACAATTAGTTCTATTTTGCGGGTCAAACGGGTCGACCCACTAACGGGTCGGGTTTGACCCAAAAACACCAGGTTAATCGGGTTCGGGTCAAACCGGGTTCCAGGTCGGAAAATCAGTGTCAGGACCCTAAAAAACGGGTCGGGTCGGGTTTTCGGGTCGGGTCGGGAATTGACAGGTCTAACCTAGAGTCATTTTAGATTCATCGTTTATTTCTTTATTCTACACATACTCTTTTTATTATATTTTACCTTGAGATTGTTTTTTAAATTTTTATAACTAATTGTAAGAACCCTCGCCTCTTCCCGGCTCTCCATTAAAATCGTGATTTTATTCGATTGGGATTAATGGTTCTTAATAATACGTCAGATGAAATTTAATTTAATTATGGGGAATAACAATTTGCAAATAAGAAGCCGCCACCAATTTTTAAGGAAACAATTGGAAACCATCAAAAGTGCACCCAATTCCTATTGGGAATTGACTTATGCCCATGGGGACTAAATATTGAGTTTGAGGGTGTAGGTACGAAATAAACAAAACGAATCTCATCTAAATCGCCCGTATAAACGGCCTCTACTAAGCTTATCCATGTCAAATATTTATTTATACTATATGGTTCCATACAAGTCCGGTCGTCCAAGATCCTAAATTAACTAGGCGGGTTAAAGACAACCAAATTACCTATGTTATCACTTCGCACAATTTATATCCAATTTACATGCATACTATTAATAAGCATAAACAAGATATAAAGCATCAAATTAACGCTCCAACTTACCGCACTTTGCTAAACGCGCCAAGCATTGTATATGCACATCAATAAAATTGTTAGTAACTTCAAAAGAAGAACAATGCAAAGATATTAACTTTATGCTAAAATAAACATAGGAGGCTACTATATGCATGCAAAAACTACAAAAAGATGCAAACTTGCATAAATAATAAAAAATATGCTAACTTTATAAACTAAACATGCATAATTATATACAGAACCCAAAACATGCAAATTTATTCATCCATAATCAAAAGCTAAATAAAACATGATTGATAAATAGTAAACAAGAGATTTAATAAAGAGTTTAGGCCCTCAGGATGGTTAATCTGGACGTTCTATTCGAACGGAACTAGTAGAATTGGAATTGCTCTTCGATCTTGGGTGCTAGGCTAGGTGTAATGCCTGCTTGGATCTTCAGATTTCTGAATTCTCTTTGATTTCGGGAAATATGTGCTCTCAATGCTCTCAAAATTATGAACTGACTGACCTTTTTCAAAAGAGGGTGAAGAGAAGTATTTATAGAGTTGGGGGACGGATTTTGGGGCTTAGGGTAAGAAACCCGGCGCCACAACTCGGCCCAGCCAAAAAACCAGCCCAGCGGCCACACGGAGGGCAGTTGGGGCCCGCGGCTGGGCCGCTGGGGCTCAGTGGCTGGCCAAAAGGCCTCCGCTGTCACGCGCTGGCCGCCGGGCAGGTAGCGATAGCCGCTGGACCTGACGGCGCGCGTGTGACTAGGATTTTTGACTTTTTGTGCTCAGTAAATTACGAAATTGCCCTTGGGTTGACCCAAGGGGTCGGGATTGAGCGGTTTTGACCCAAATCTTCGAGACGCGATATCTCTTGATCCGGGAACCTGATTGAGGCAAGGTCAAAGGCGTTGGAATCCTTATAACAAGGGCTATCCAAAGACTAAGGTTTAAAGAAAGTTGGTCTAGATTTTCGAGCAATGTTCTTTTCTACTTACGTCCATGTTAATCCATTACCATCATCATCGGGCGTTGCGGTGCCAGGGGATGAGAACCGATTAGGGTGTCTACAGAAGCCCCCACTTTGGCCGAGCTTGTAAAAGCGAAAGTCAAAGTATTTGCTTAAAATGCCTGCAATGTTTTTTGAAAATGCTTTATGTTAGAAAGAAAGGAAAGATAGACTCCTGACCGCCTGTGGTCAGGGTTACTTGCTTTGTTTTTGCCAACGCGATGCTAATTTTAATAGCTTCGTCATCAAAGAGCGTTGCTTTTGCTCTGCTTTGCGGGTGCTAACGTGACGCTAATTTTAATAACCTCAACGTCAAAGAGCGTTGTGTTGCTCTGCTTCAAGGACAGCGTGACGCTAATTTTAATAGCCTCATCGTCAAAGAGCGTTGTGTTGCTCTGCTTCAAGGGTGCCAACGTGACGCTAATTTTAATAGCCTCATCGTCAAAGAGCGTTGTGTTGCTCTGCTTCAAGGGTGCCAACGTGACGCTAATTTTAATAGCCTCAACGTAAAAGAGCGTTGTGTTGCTCTGCTTCAGTGATGCCTGTGTTTTTGGAAAATTGTACCTGCAAAATATAATAAAGTGCCTGTGCATGTAAAAGATTAGATGTAAGGCTTATGCCTGCAAAAATAGATAATACCGGGTCCCTAGGATAGAAAACCAAGCTGTGGGGGTGAAAGAGTCATTTTAGGTGACACACCCGAGCCTCCCGGGCTTCCAACGGTCGAGAAATACAATCCCGCGCGGAATTTGAACTTGTGGGCCCGCCAACGCGCAGGGCCGTCGAGCACTGGGCGGCCTTTACGGGCTCGCTCGGCGGCTCTTATGGCCGTGCGAAGGCTGCTAGAGGGGCCGCCCGGCCTGGCGGCTCAGCTGCCGGGGCCAGCGACTGGGCCGCTGAGCCTAGGCGGCCCTGAACCGGGCCGCTGGGCCGGTTCAGAGGCGAAAATCGGGTATTTTGTGGGGGAGCCGAATTTTTGGGTCATTTCTTCTTCAAAAATTCGAGACTCTCTCTCTCTACCTCCATTGTTGCCCCACCTTCATTTCTTGCTCAAATTTGCTTCTTTTGTTTGCTTTTGCTTGATTTTGCATAATCTTTACACAATTTGAAGTTTATTTGTGATTTCTCACAAATTTGGGGTGAAAATGAGAGTGGATTTTTGAAAGCCTTGGAGAGAGAAAAATCCCAATTTCTCCATTTTGCTTGTTTGCTTTTGCTTGCTTTGCTAATACTTCTCCATGGCTCCTAAATTGGCAAGGAAGAGGAGTAGGAGGATCGAGGTCCGGGAGGAGGTTGAAGAAATTGATATCTTCACCATGGCTTTTCCTTCCCATGTGAAGCCTTCAAAGAGGAAGCCTAATGTGGCTTTTCCTCAAGATAGATACACGCGATCGGATAGGATGCCTGACATCATTTGGGATCGATCGGAGTAGCTTTTCCGACCGGAGACTCACTTGAGCTCCCGTGCTTCCAAGTTTGTGGTAAGCCTCAAACTTTGAATTCATAGTTTTATGCATTGAATTTTAGTTTATATTCTTTGCCTTGAGTAGAATTTGCGTAGGAAATGTATGCAATTGTCAAGTTTGTAGTGCATGTGATCTTGCGCGGCTTGAACGAACTTAGAAACATGCTTAGGATTGAACATTTGTGTGAAATGTGAACCTAAGGGGGTTGCAATTTTGATCATAGGAACCCGATGGAAATTTGAAGCCCCATGGTAATTATGGCTCTTCGGTGAGACTTTTTAAGGTCTTGCCTAAAGAGGTGCAGAGTGCGGTTTTGGGTGCGGGGTTTGGACCCCTTTTGAAAGCGGCGGACTCGGTTGAGCGAGTCAAGAGGTGCATTGTCCGCTTGTCTTTGGAGCGTTTTTGGGATACTACCAACACGTTCCATTTCCCTAATGGGGAGATGATGATCACTCCATCGGAGTTTGCTATGCTGACTGGGGTACCTTGCGTGGGTACGCCCATTGTCTATGACGTTTCCATCTGGAAACGTAAGACAGAGATGGTGGAGTTGTTTGGCCCTTGGGGGAACACCTGGGGTCACCATTATCGTCCCTATAGCGAGCTCTATGCCACTTTGACTGATGCGGGGTACAAAAGAAACACCTCGGTGGAGCAGAAGGCGAGGATGTTCATCGCCTACCTCCTTGCCACTACTATCTTTGGTGACAAGGGGGAGCGTATCCATGCTATTTACCTCCCTAGCTTGTTTGATTGGGAGAGGGTGAGAGAGTACAACTGGGGGTTGTCGGGCTATGCCAACCTCTTGAGGTGTATGCGGTTTGCTTGCCCCGTGAATGATGAGGGATACAAGCAGTCGACTCTTCCTCCCGTGAGCTTGTGCTGTTTCTGGAAGGCCTTGCAGGTACGTTTTGCTTTTTGTATCCGTTTCGGCAATTTGCATGATTTAAGTGTGTGGTGCTTAATTTCATGTTTCGATGTAGCCTTGGTTTTTCGAGCATTTCCCGGGCATGGAGCCTTTTGCTTCCCGGTTTGCAGGGCGTGGCATCATAGGGGTCCTGCGCCCTTCCAGACTCTTCAGCAGTATAGGGAGGCCCTCCTGCGCCTAGACTGGCACAAGGTAACGCAATTTTGCTTTTCATTGCATGGGTTGTATTTCTTGGTGTGGAAATATCTTATATTTCATGTTTGTGTAGTTTGACTACTTCCCATGGGCCAAGTATCATGGGTTGGCTTCGGATGCTGTCCTTTCATCTAGGGCGATAAACCGCCAGAGGATCCTGATTGCGGGTCCGTTCTCTTTTGAGTGGTATTTGGGAGAGCGGATCTTCCGTCAGGCTTATCTTGATGTAGTGGGACCGAGGATTCCTTTGGATCCTCCCTCGACCATGTTTTTGGTGACGTGCTTGTCTCGCGAGCAGGTTACGGAGGCCATGGTGGGCTTCGATGCTATGCGGTATTTGAGAGAGCCTGCGGAGGACCTTGCGGGGCACTACGAGCAGTTCCGTCGTGATCGCCTCATGCCTTCATTTGTGGGTTTGAAGGTAAGAACTTCATATTTGTCATTCTATGCCTTTCTTGTTTGTTGGTTGCTAACCTTCTTTGCTTTGTAGGAGCCTCGGGTTCATGACGTTGATGTGGATATCCCGGATATGCGGGTCCGAGGTCGGGACTATGGCGGGAAGGAGTGCTGGGGAGAAGTCCCCATGACGGAGGACCTTGATGAGGACATTCAGGGCCTTCCTCTTCCAGTTGGGCATCCGGGGGTAAATTCGTAATTTTACCTGTTGTTTGTGATTTTTACCGTTTTCAGGCTTGCACTGACTTTTCTTTGCGCAGCTTGACCGTGAGCAGACCGGGAATGTTTTCAGGATGATGTATGCCATGAAGTCCTGGATATCTTGAGCTCTCTCGAAGGGCACTTGCTCGAGGGCTGACCTGGATAAGGTAAGCTTGATTTTGCATTTTCAAAGTTGTATGCTTTGAGAAATGTATCTTATATGTTTGGTGGGTTGCAGGTTGAGTATCGTCGTCCCCTTCCTCGTCGGTCACGACAGGTGGTATTGTCGGATGATGAGTTTGTGAGCTCGCCTGAGCGCAGTCCTTCTCGTGAGAGGAGCCCTCGGAGGGAGAGTCCTAGGAGAGAGAGGGAGCCTGTTCATCGGACGGAGCATCCTGGGGGGAGTAGGATGGCTCCGTTTGTAGAGCCTACTCTTATGCCTATGCCGATGTATCCTTCTTATCCCGGGTATGCGGGGTATGCTCCTTATGGCGGTCTTTACTACCAGCCCCCTGTCCCTGCTCCTGTGATGCCTACCATGCCTCCTCGTTCTTCGTGGGGGTATGATTCGAGTTATATTGGAGAGGGGTGCTCGTATCGGGAGCCTGCCCGTCATTCTTCCTTTGATCCTGGCCAGTGGGCGGCGTCGATCTTTGGCGATGAGCCACGGAGGTCGGAGGATCACTTTTAGGTGCTCCGCACGGATGCTGATGCGAGTGATGATTTTTATGATAATGTATTTGTATGAAATACATTTTTTGACCATTTGACCATTTGATCATTTTGTATTTGAACAAACCTTCTTGTGGAATATTGCTCCTTTATTGCTCTCTGCATATAATTAGGCTAATGCAAATGCACAGGTAGTCAAGCAGAAAGCGCAAGTAATAGCCATGTAGCAAAAATGGTACAGCCAAAAAGTTAAAATTGGGTGTACCCTATCCCCCCTAAAAAAAGGAAAAAAGAAAGGGATGCAAAAAATGAAATAAGATAATAAGTATAAAAAGGATTAATAAAAGAAAAGATGATAATCATCCAAAAAAGAAATAAGGAAATTGTGGAGTTCCCATAAATAATTAAGAAAATAATAGAAAATAGTAATAATAGAAGAAATAGGAAACTGGGCCAAATTGGAGTCCAAAACGGTTAAGGAAAGTGTCCAAAACCGGGTAGAAGAGGGTTGTCTCGAAAAAACAGCTCGGTGGCCAAAGGGAGGTACTCAGCGGCTGACGCGAAGGAGCGGGGGTCAAAAGAGGGGCCGCCAGACTCAGCGGTTGGGCCGCTGGAACTCAGCGGCTGGGCCGCTGGGCCGCTGCTGCTGTATCGTGGCCGCCGAGCCTTCGGCGGCTGTCCCAAGGGCCGCTGAAGCCCTTTTTCGACGGGTTGCCTTATTTTCGTCTTTTTTCGTGCGAGCCCTATATAAGCCTTGGGTTAGTCCGGTTTTGTGACATCACCTTCATAATTTACTAGCAATAGAGAGCTTTTTAGAGAGAGAAACCCCCAATTAATTTAGATTTCAGCCATGACAAGTTTTGAGGTTAAGTTTGATAAGTGGTTGCAATCTATGACCCTTGAAGAGAGGATGAGACTTGTGCCCTTCCACTTGAATGCTCTCTTCCACTTGAAGCAAGTTCAAATTGTTTGGAACCTTCTCGAGTCTGCCGTTGAATTTTGGGATGACAAACTCCATGTTTTTAGGTTCGGGTATAATGAATTGTGTCCTCTTCCCGAAGAATTTGCCGCCATACTTGGGTTCCCTCATGATCAAGCTCCTGCTACTCCATGGCTCAGGGCCAACCTTGAAGGCTACTATAAAAGGTATCTTGGCCTATCACCAACACAAGCCTCCTCCGTGGCTAGGACCGGCGAGCTAGACCTCAATGGTGTGATTGATATCTTTTTCCCCAAGGTAAAGGATGATCACAATGAGACATATTATAGACGTGCTTTTATCTTATGTCTCTTACATAGGTACCTCTTTGTTGGTGGAGGTAATAATGGTAAAACTTGTATGCTTAGAATTGTTGAACAAATTCAAAACGATTTTACCCCTTGTCTCTCGTTCTTGGTGAAACTTTAATTTGCTTGGACCGCAAGAAACAAGAGCCATCGCCTGGTGGATGGACGGGAAGCCCTCTTCTCCTTCAAGTGAGTGCTTGAATAATTGCTTTGAATAATTTTATAAAGTTTGAATCTTTAATGGATACCTAACTTTATATGTTTTTTTTTTTTTGTATTTGTTTTCTTCATTGTTGATATGGCTCTTGGAGCATATGTGCTTCATTGAGAGGCCGGCTAATGCGCTCAAGTATCAACCAAAGCACCTTTGATGAATGGCGTGGATACCTTAAACCTTGCCCTTTGCTAAGATGGACTATTAAGTGGTGGGGCCTAAAATCCGCAATCGGATGCAGCAAGGAGACGGGATATTATCAAATCCTTGGTCTTCAAAACATGACTTACATATTTCCTAGCCGTATCATGCGACAATATGGGAAACGCCAAATTATCCCACAGAAGGATAGTGTTGCTCCCGCTACTCGGGCTTTGACTATTAGTATGGTGAGATCTTGGGAGTGTGCATGGGATCGTCGCCCTAAGTGGACTATTCCTCATATCAAGGCCCCAACGGCCATATCTTCGGCTTATGAAGCGTGGATGGATTGTAAGACTACGGAAGGTCGTCGTGCATGCAGGAAATCCGAACAAGACGATCTTAAGGCCCAATCGGTCAAGGCTACCCTGAGGCTTTCTAACCCTAATGATCCTAAACGGAAGGGTAAGCAAAATGGAATTAAGCATGTGAAAAGTGTCCTCAATCCGAAGGCCAAGAAAGCTTTAGCCATGATTACTAATAAACCGGAGGAGGAGCCCCAAATTCGGGCCAATGATCATGAAGCCTCTTCGAGTGTTCCTCTAGTGGAGGTTGAAAAAGAAGAAGAGCCTTTGGTTCGAGAGAGATGGGCTCCCAAGGAACGTGAAGTGGAAGGCCCGAAGTTTGATGAGCCCATGGAGGATGCAGTCCCTACACTGGAAACTACGGGGTAGTCTATTAGGAAATACTTTTTTGGAGCATGTCTAGCTAAGGATTGCCTTTTACTTGCTTTAAATTCAATAAGGGTGATGTGCCCCTTAGATTTAAACTTAGTTTAGTTTTTATTGTTATTTAGGAATTGCCAAGTCTTGTAATAGACTTTATTATTATTTATAGAGACATGCTCATTTAATATTGCAACCTTGTGTTTATTATGTGCACAACTTTTAACAACTTTTGAATGCGAAATTGTTGAAGGGGCCGGGCCCAATTGCAATTGGGTTGTCCTACGTATCCTTTTAGGGGAATCAGGCCGCTCGTAGTTCTTATCCCTTTTTTGTTTAACATTAAATCCCGTTTTTTTTTTTTCTTTTTTTTTTTGGGATTCGTTAGCCTTGTATGGGCCTCTCGAAAGTGTTATGTTGGGTGTCTTGCCTAAGCATAGAACCTCTTTAATTGATCCATGTTTATCCATTGACTGAATTCAATCCCGTCTAAATTCGCTAATCTTGCGGCGCCACCCGTTTTGATCTTTGTGATGATGAATGGGCCTGACCAGTTGGGTCAAAATTTGCCTCTTGGGTCAGTGACATTGGCTCTTACTTCTTTAAGTACTAAATCTCCAACTTTAAGGTCCCTCATTTTGAGCCTTTGGTTAAAGTGCCTAGTTAGTCTCTTTTGATAGACTCTTACGTTGTGCAAGGCTTGCAACCTTTTCTCATCTAGCAAGACTAATTGGTCATAGCGGGCTTGGACCCAGTCCACTTCTGGAATTTGACTTTCTAAAATGATTCGTAGAGATGGGACCTCTAACTCAATCGGCAATACGGCTTCCATTCCGTACACCAAGGAGTATGGTGTTGCTCCCGTCGATGCGCAGACCGATGTCCTGTAACCCCAACGTGCGAATGGCAACTTATCAGGCCAGTCATGATAATTTTCGGTCATCCTTTCAATGATTTTCTTGATGTTCTTGTTAGCTGCCTCCACTGCGCCGTTTGTTTGCGGTCTGTAGGGAGGCGACTTTCGATGCTGGATCTTAAACTGGGTTAAAAGCTCAATTACCTCTTTCATGAAGTGTGACCCATTATCACTGATGATTTCTTAGGGAACTCCATATCTAGCTATTATGTTATTCTTAATGAACTTAACCACATGCTTTGCTTTGAGCTTTGCATACGATTGTGCTTCGACCCATTTGGTGAAATAGTCGATTGCGACCAGGATATATTTGTGGCCCCCTTTTCCTGTTGGGGTTATTTTGCCGATGATGTCGATTCCCCAAGCCGAGAAAGGCCAATGTGAGATGAAGGTATATAGAGGGCTTGGTGGTAAATGTTGTAGATTTGCATGTGTTTGACATTGTATGCACCTTTTGACGAATTCACAACAATCCTTCTCCATCGTTGTCCAATAATACCCAAGCCTTATTGTTTTCCTGGATAGCATCATATCGTTCATGTGCGGTCCACAAACTCCTGCGTGTACTTTTCTTAAGACCTTATGGGCCGTTTCAGTGCCTAGGCACAGGAGATTGACTCCATTTGGGCTTTTCTTGTATATTTGACCTAGTACCTCTACGAATCGGGCTGCAAGTCTTCTGAGTGCCTTTTGGGCTCCAGGGCTAGAATCAGGAGGGTAGAGCTGGTAAATGAGTAGGTTCTTTATATCGGTGTACCACTCATCTTCTTCATCATGGAACACTTCCAAGGTGTCGCAATATGAAGGCTCAGATTTTCTTTGTACACAGATTGGCATCATCCGAATAGTTTCGGGTATGTTGATCATGCTTGCTAATTTAGCCAAGGCGTCTGCAAATTGGTTATCTTCTTGTGGAAGGTATGTAAAGTGTATTTGATTGAAATACACTATGATCTTGTCTAAGTATTCTTGGTAGAGTGCCAAGGATTCACTTTTAACCTTCCATACTTTGAAAATTTGGTTAATTATGAGTGACGAGTCCCCATAGACTCGAAGCGTCTTAATGCCAAGGCTTATGGCGGATTGCAGTCCTATTATGCAAGCTTCGTATTCTGCGCCATTGTTAGTGACTTTGTGGTCCAATTTGACTGAAATAGGTGTATGTGCACCCTCAGGGGATACTATCAGTACTCCTACTCCAAAACCCTTTTGGTTGGATGCTCCATCGAAATATAGTTTCCAAGTCTCGGTATCTAAGGTCATAACCCCTTCGTCTGGGAAGTGATACTCATCCTTGCGATCAGGTTAGTTTATAGCTTGGTCAGCCAGGTATTCCGAGATAGCATGCCCTTTTATGGCTTTTTGATGTTCAAATTTAAGGTCGAATTCTGAGAGGAGAACGGTCCACCTTGCTATTCTACCATTTAGTATGGGCTTTTCGAATATGTATTTCAAAGGATTTTCTCTCGATCTTATGTGGATCGTGTGCTGGAGCATGTAATGTTGCAGCTTTTTAGTAGTTGCTACCAAAGCTAGGCATGTCTTTTCTAGGGACGAATAGTGGGTTTCGTACTCCAGAAACTTCTTGCTCCACATAGTATATAGCTTTCTCTTCCTTGTCTATTTCTTGGGCTAGCATGGTTCCCATTGACGTTTCTGTGACTTTAAGGTAGAGAATTAGAGGCATGCCTGGAATGGGCGGTACTAGAATAGGTGGTTCGGATAAGTAGGCCTTAATTTTGTCAAAGGCCTTTCGGCATTGCTCGTCCCATTCCATCTTTACCTCTTTTTTGAGTTTCTTGAATATGGGCTCACAAGTGATAGTTAATTTGGAGATGAACCTGCTAATGTATTGGATTCTCCCTAAAAAGCCTTTTGTTTTGGAGGTGGCATGTCTATTATGGCTTTGATCTTGGATGGATCAATTTCTATTCCTCTGGTGCTTATGACAAATCTTAGAAGATTGCCGGATGTGACTCCGAATGTGCACTTCTTGGGATTAAGCCTCATATTGTACTTCCTAAGCCTGTCAAAGAACTGCTGAAGTGAGGGTACATGCCCTTCTCTGTCTTTGGATTTTATGATCATATCATCTACATAAACTTCAGCCTCCTTATGCATCATATCGTGGAGCAAGGTTGTAGCGGTTCTTTGATATGTGGCTCCTGCATTCTTAAGCCCAAATGGCATTACTATATAGCAATAAGTACCCCATTGTGTGATGAAAGTGGTTTTCTCTTCATCCTCTTTCGCCATCAAGACCTGGTTATATCCTGCGTACCCGTCCATAAATGATAGAAGGCGTGTCCGGCAGTATTATCTACTAGGACGTCTATGCGGGGTAAGGGAAAGTCATCTTTCGGGCTTGCTTTGTTCAAGTCCCTAAAATCTACACACATTCGTACCCGTCTGTCCTTTTTTGGGGCTGGGACGATGTTGGCTACCCAATTGGGGTAATTGGCCACTCTTATGAAGCCTGCATCTGGCTGTTTTTGGACCTCCTCTTTGATCTTAAGGGCTCATTCTGATTTCATTCTTCTCAACTTTTGTTTGACTGGTTTGCAGTCGGGCTTTAGTGGGATGGTATGCTGGGCAATGTTGCGGTCTATGCCTGGCATGTCCTTGTAGGACCAGGCGAAAACATCCGTATAATTTTTTAGGAGTGTTACGAATTGTTCGCGTTCATTAGATGTTAAAGACAAGTCTATTTGCACGTTGCGGGGCTCGTCGTTAGCTGCAATATTTATTGTCTCTGTTTCTTCGACTATCGAAGTCTTTTGTTCATGTTCGATTAATGCTTTGATGACTTCTTTTGGCAATTCCGTTGTATCCTCTGAATTATTAGCAATGAGGCATTCCGAGTAAGCAAAATCGACACTCATAATATTAATAGAAGCGGACAATACATCAATGAGGTCATCACTAAGGACCTTAGTAATAGCAGGAATAGACTGGGGTGGACTACCCGACTCTTCTAGGATAACAGACTCAAAATTAGACTCGGACTCGGAATCAGACCCAGAATCAGAAATGGGCCCCTCTGTAGAACCATTGCGAATCGTGAACTTGTACTTGGCTCCCTTGACTGGAGTCCACTTTGTCTCGTGCTTCCAGGTGGTGCGGTCAGGCCCGATTGGGGCGATCAGCTTGGACGGGTCGAAACCTTCATTAAAAAGCACAATAAGGGGAAGTTTGGTTGTTGTCTCGTCGTATTGGCGACGTTCTTCGCCAAATAGTAGCCCAAAATCGTTGGGTGCCATGTCATTAGCCCAATCTTTGGTGGATCGGTCCTCATTAGGAAGTACAGGCGTGTCTTCGCTCATGGTGAAGCAGTCTTGGAATGATTCAAAGCCTGGGATTAGGATCCCGTTAATTGTGTACGGTTCAGGGAATCCATAGTAAGGATATGGGTCGCCTTCTTGAAGAAATTGTCCATTGAGAGTAAGGGGATAACGATCCATGTTGTATGGAACAGGTTTGTTGGCTGCGCGGGCTCTTTTCTTAGCCATTTCCTTGGTTATGTAGGTTCTAACTTCTTGCCTTGTGGGCCTGTAGCCCAACCGAAATAGATCATTTTTGATCTTGGTATTCCAGCAGATTTGAGCTACCTTGGGATGAGGGCCCAAAGTGGTGCCTGGAAGGTGGCCTTGTTTTCTGAGTAAAGCATTCACATTGAGTGTGGGCTCTATTGTTTCTATGAAACCTATGTTCTCGAAGCCCCATAACTCCTCGTCTTGTTCATTATGCTCTATCTTTAGGACTGGAGCTTTCTCAATCTGGCCTACCATAGTGTCAGCGCAGACTTCCAAGGTGGATCATGCCAAGGATAGCTTTACCTTTTGATGCAGGGTTGAGGCTACAGCATTTAGCCCGTGTAACCAGGGCCTTCCTAAGAGTAGGTTGAAGGTGGCTGGAATGTCAATTACATGGAACTGGACCATTTTCTCGATGGGCCCAATATTGATATTCATGAAGAAAGTACCCAATACATTCCTCTTGGAATTATCATAAGCCCTTAGCCCTTGTGCGGAATGCGTGAGATTGTTGCAATCTATTTTGAGGTGTTCAGCAGTCCTCAAGGGGCACACATTTACAGCTGAGCCATTGTCCACTAAAGTCATAGGGACCTGTCTTTGTTGACAGATTACGGTCAGATAAAGGGCTTTGTTGTGGTGAATACCTTCAGGTGGAAGGTCTTTATCAGAAAAAGTGACGGGTGTGGATGACTTTCCTTGAACCAGGAGGTTGACTACCTTTTCAGGGGTGGCATTTGGAGAAATGGTGGTTGCATTCAAGGCTTCTAGCACGGCCCATCTATGAGTGATAGAAGTGGTCAACAGTTGCCAGATGGATATATCAGCTTTTGTTCTTTGTATTTGTTTGAGGATGTTGGTCCCATCGTCCTCTTTTGCCATTTCTCTTTGGGTCGAATCCCTATTGGGGATTGTTACAGGCTCTACGGGTTGGATTTGGGATGGATCCATATAGATATTTTCGGGCCTGAACTGGCGTCCTGATCTTGTGATGTAGTTGAGGGATTTATCATCCTCTTCTTTCTCATCATCGGAGATGTCATACCAAGCCTTGCCATTGGCTATGTCATGGACTTGAGGAGTCAGCACATCTTCTGGATCAGTATGTGACCAATTATCTTCCTCATCGCTATCCCATAGGCCGCAAACGTCCAGCGTGGGCCTTAGGCTTGGGTATGGTGGTATGGCCTGCCTAATAGGAGTGATCAAATAGGAGGGATCGAACCCTTCTTCTATGTCAATGGCAAAAGAATTCCCGAGGGGATTATTGTTGTTGCTGGGTGGCGGCGCATCTTTAGGCAATGGTATAGTGCCATTATCGAACAAATCCTGGATTTTATCCTTGAGAGTGTAACACTTTTCAATATCATGTCCACTCCCCCTATGGTATTTGCAGAATGCAGACTCGTTCCAATACTGTGATATTTTCTCTACAGGTGGATCGGGAGTAGGCCCAATCGGATGTAGATAGTCTCCTTTGATCAATTTGTCTAAGGCCTTCACATAAGGCATTCCGAGGGGAGTATACCTTCTTGGACGCCTGTCAGCAATGGCGTTCACCTCATTTCCTCTACTTGTGTAGGCATGGTTGGTATTAATGTACTTCTTATCCTTATATCCACTTGTATTGTTGTTGTAAGTGACCTTGTTCTTTCCTCTTTGGAGTTGGTCATCTTCGATGGCCATGCCTACTTCAGTTAGTTGGGCATAGGTGGTTATGGGTTGAAACTTCATGTGTTCGCGGTACTCAGATGCCAAATTTTGGACTAGCATTCTAATTTGATCCCTTTCAGATGGGCGATCAATCATTTCAGCAACCTTAGTTCTCCACCTTCTCATGAAATTGGTGAACCCTTCTTTGTCACCTTGTTTGGTGATATCCAATTCTCTCAATGTCATGGGAGGCAAGACATTGTTGGCATACCTTTCGAGGAACAAAGTAGATAAATCCTCCCATTTTTGCAACTTTTAGGTGGGCAATTTGAAGAACCAGGCCCTGACAGCAGGATCCAAAGTTTGGGGAAAGAGGTGAACATACAGCTCTTGTTCAATGCCTCTAAGGCCCAATGCAGTAGTGAAAGCTCTAATATGATCTTGTGGATCATCTTTCCTTTGAAAGTGGGAACTTCAGGCATGGAAAACTTAGTGGGTAATTTTTCCTTGATGTGGGGAGCATAGCCTTCAGAATTGAGGATCTTGTCGTTAAAGACACGACTTTTGCTAAGGACAGATTCAACCCTGTTCAGTTTGGCTTGGAGTTCTTGGACCTCTTTAGTGGAGGGTTCGGCCTTTTCCTCATCGGGCTCGCGCCCATCATCATCCCTAGTAGGGGGAACCAACTTAGCGACACGGGCTTCCATATCAGTGAATCTAGCATTCATAGCGACCATTTGGGCTAAAAGGTCGTCCATCTTTTGGTCAGCGATTTTCTCAGCGTCTCCAGACATATCGGACTTAGGTGAACTAGATGGTGAGGCTCGAGGTGACAATGGCGGTGTGCGAAGGTAATCGAGAAAAATGGGGCCCACGAACTGTGCTTGTGGTGAAGGTTCGAACGACAACTTGCGGACTAACCTCTTGCTGGACTCGTCCCTCTCCCACTTCCTAGGACCGGGATCTTTACTCCTACAAATTCTGGACATAAAAAGGCCCGTTTAAGAAAATAGAAAATAAATGGGAAACTCCAAAGAATAAAGATTTTTATTTTAAAACAAATGTGGGAAGAGAATCTAGCACTAATCCTCAACATGGTGATCTTTTGGGAAAGACGCGATTTTATGTAAATAGCATATTCTAGTCAATGATCTTTCGACTTTATTAGAATTATAAATACTCTTGACTTGCATATGGGATGAAATTCCCTAATTTAAGGAAAGGAGATGTACTATTGACTTGCATATGGAATAAAATTGGACTCTCTTTTTTTATTTGGTGAAAGATCATTGACGGGAATATATTATTTGCATGCAATCTAATTCTTAGGGAAAGGAACGTCTTCCTAACATGATCACTAGTGTCATCGGAGTCATACAGGGATTCTACTTCCTAAAAAGAAAAGGATCCTAGACTCTATTTGTAAACTTGACAAAACGCACAAGCAAACAAAAGGGAAACCTTCCCTAACCAGGACTCAAAAAAGGAATCCTAAGGGGGATCTAATTCTAATATTCTATGGAAACTAATCACATAGCAAGGAAACAATCAATCATAATATGGTAAGTAAATCAATTAGCACCTTGATATGGACTATGGGACATAATGCAATAGTTGACACAATCTATGGTTGGATATGGTAACCCACGACCGGGTGCATTTCGTCATCTATGGGGTGCATAGTAAGACTAGACGTACCGTTTTACACATCTCGAATGGAAACATGTAAATGCCATAGGGTGGAACACGACTATGTGCAAAGGTAATTCGGACCGAGTGGGTCACCGGCCTATGTCATAGACAATGTTCCAAAGGGTAATTCCTGTTTATGGAGAGGTGATGTCTTTCGACATCTTGCGATGATAACGCATGCAATATGAATGATATGGATGCAAGAGCAAAGAAAATAAACACATACGGTAATTCAACCAAATAGTTAAAATAAATTATTGACATGGATAAGTGTTCGAATTACACCCTCTTGTTATTTGTCCTTAGTGAAGTCGCCATTGTAAGAACCCTCGCCTCTTCCCGGCTCCATTAAAATCGTGATTTTATTCGATTGGGATTACGGGTTCTTAATAATACGTCATATGAAATTTAATTTAATTATGGGGAATAACAATTTGCAAATAAGAAGCCGCCACCAATTTTTAAGGTAACAATTGGAAACCATCAAAAGTGCACCCAATTCCTATTGGGAATTGACTCATGCCCACGGGGACTAAATATTAAGTTCGGGGGTGTAGGTATGAAATAAACAAAACGAATCTAATCTAAATCGCCCGTATAAACGGCCTCTACTAAGCTTATCCATGTCAAATATTTATTTATACTATATGGTTTCATACAAGTCCGGTCGTCCAAGATCCTAAATTAACTAGGAGGGTTAAAGACAACCAAATTACCTATGTTATCACCTCGCACAATTTATCCAATTTACATGCATACTATTAACAAGCATAAACAAGATATAAAGCATTAAATTAACGCTCCAACCTACCGCACTTTGCTAAACGCGCCAAGCATTGTATATGCACATCAATAAAATTGTTAGTAACTTCAAAAGAAGAATAATGCAAAGATATTAACTTTTTGCTAAAATAAACCTAGGAGGCTACTATATGCATGCAAATACTACAAAAAGATGCAAAACTTGCATAAGTTATAAAAAAATATGCTAACTTTATAAACTAAACATGCATAATTATATATAAAACCCAAAGCATGCAAATTTATTCATCCATAATCAAAAGCTAAATAAAAAAAGATTGATAAATAGTAAACAAGAGATTTAATAAAGAGTTTAGGCCCTCAGGATGGTTAACCTGGACGTTCTATTCGAACGGGACTAGTAGAATTGGAGTTGCTCTTCGATCTTGGGTGCTAGGCTAGGTGTAATGCTTGCTTGGATCTTCAGATATCTGAATTCTCTTTGATTTGGGGAAATATGTGCTCTCAATGCTCTCAAAATTATGAACTGACTGACCTTTTTCAAAAGAGGGTGAAGAGGAGTATTTATAGAGTTGGGGGACGGATTTTGGGGCTTAGGGTAAGAAACCCGGCGCCACAACTCGGCCCAGCCAAAAAACCGGCCCAGCCGCCACACGGAGGGCAGCTGGGGCCCGCGGCTGCCGCTGGGGCTCAGCGGCTGGCCAGAAGGCCCCCGCTGTCACGCGCTGGCCGCCGGGCAGGTAGCGATAGCCGTTGGATCTAACGGCGCGCGTGTGACTAGGGTTTTTGACTTTTTGTGCTCAATAAATTACAAACTTGCCCTTGGGCTGACCCAGGGGGTCGGTATTGAGCGGTTTTGACCCAAATCTTCGAGACGCGATATCTCTTGATCCGGGAACCTGATTGAGGCAAGGTCAAAGGCGTTGGAATCCTTATAACAAGGGCTATCCAAAGACTGAGGTTTCAAGGAATTTGGTCTAGATTTATGAGCAATGTCCTTTTCTACTTACGTCCATGTTAATCCATTACCATCATCATCGGGCGTTGCGGTGCCAAGGGATGAGAACCGATTAGGGTGTCTACACTAATATACGTATATTTTCTCTTATTTGTACATTGCAACTCTTTCGTTGTGTCAGCTTGTCAAGCTAATTACTAATTACCTTTTAAGGTGGACGAATCTTATGTTGTAAATTAATAGAACATACTACAAATGAGTCTCATTTAAAAGGATATTTCGTACTCGTTTCAATGGTGTAAGACATTTAATTTTTAAGCAGCGTAGATTTATATGCTAGTTAAAATCTAATAGTCTAATCTTTAACGATTTAGGAAAATACAACTTAATATATATTTTTATACCAAGACCTCTAATCTTATACTCTTTAACGATTTAGGAAAGTATAACTTTAGTGTATATTCTATACCAAAATCTCTAATAGTATACTCTTTAATGATTTAGGAAAGTACAACTCTAATATACATATTTTATGCCAAAACATATATTTCTATTTTATATTTGTATTAAAATATAATTACAATGGTTTGCTTAGGTGGATACCTCCAATACTGTCAGAAAATGCCTCTAATATATAGATATTATGATTAGCTTCAACAATAGTGATATTAGGAATAAATGGTAAAAAAAGTAAAGTCAAAAGTAATTTTGGAGGTTATACATTAGTGAGATAAGGGCCTCACTTGCAATTATAAAGGGTGAGATAAATTGGTGGATGTTGCATTGTTACGGGTGGCGCAAATGGTGATAGATGGGTAAATTAGTCAAACAAAAAAAAAAATTGCCTTGGAAGAATATTTTGGAGCCTTGGCAAAATCAGCTCCCATGCATAAGGTATCGCTTTTATTTAATCTAAGGTTCTGTTTGGTTGGGGTGAAAACGTTTTTAGCTGAAAATCATTTTCAGACTGAAAATCATTTTCCTACCTACTTTTCCGTTGTTTGGTTGCAAGGGAAAATCATTTTCCTGAAAACTGTTTTCCGTTGTTTGGTTACTAAGAAAAATATTTTTCCTTGAAAAAATACTTTGGAAAAATATCATAACAAGTTATTTCCACAATTACTATAGCATATTTGACCCAAAAATTTTCATCTAATCCAATATTTTATGGGTTCTCGAAAGAAAAAAAAATACAATATTTTATGAACAAAAAAAATGTATGTCAACATATTTTAGGACTATAAAAAACTGTCAACATATTGTAAAATTCTCTACTTTCACACAACACAAGTAGAATTTTGCATTGTGGAGATGTTCAAAGTATTCTTTCCTCCCTAGTTTGTGAGGGCCACTAAACTTCAACTCTGGAGATTCCAACTGTACATATAATCAGAATGGATATACTTGAAACTATGAAAAAAATTATAATCAATCTGAAATAAAAAAAGACAGGAACAATTACAAGTCAAAAAGAGTGCAATTATAATCAATCTCAATACAACCTCATGCCCACCAAGTGCAACAACTTGGGTTACAGAAATGTCTATTCACGCATGCTCAATTTCATTGTCTATACACTACTCATGTTAATGGCAGCACTAACCTCATGTTCTGCAACACATTCAATTTTTCTTGAAGAAATTCTTAAGCCACAATTTTCGAAGATTGTCGTTCTTAGCAAGGAATGCCTTAGCAAGCATCTCATGCTCAACCAAATAGTCGAAGGCTGAAGCGAGGGAAGCCTCATCAAACGTGTCGATCTTCATAATCTCTTGATAAAGTTTGTTAACATCTAGTTGATTCCCGGAGAATTTTTGGAGTGCAACTACAACTTCCCCAAGTTGGCTTGAAATGCCTTGAATTTCAAAGTGTTCCTCTTCCGCTAGGGTCCTCTTACGATGTGACCTTGGTTGTGAAGAAGTCTCGCTCTCAGATTTGTTGCTACTTTTACTTGGCTCTATGGTAAAAGAAGAAACATCAATGTCGCTAAAGGACTTCGCAAAGTCCCTTTTTGCCATGTCTTTGCCAACCACAATGGCCTTCTCGTCATACATATCAATTTTCTTGTTCAAGTATTTTTCATGAGTCGGGAATTTCTAGAAGGGACAAGAAGAATCAATTAAATTTACAATAATAGATGCACAAGACAGAATATTATGGCATCAGCAAAATCACAGGTAAGATTGAACAAACTAAAACAATATCATGGATGTCCTTCCTAAATAGTAAAACATCAAATAGTAATCAGATAGTATGGTATTGATATCACTAATGCTAGTATTACTCATGATTAGTCCTCAAAAACCAACATAATTATTCCTACAGCAAAATCAAAATAAGGGTAGTACTGATCATGCAATAATATGGCATCAGCAACAGTAAAAGTACCAAGTACAACAACATCAATAACAATATAAACACGATTTACCTCGACATATTCCTCACATGCCACCTCATCTACAATGATTTTCTTCTCTTCATCATCCCAGCAGAATCCAGACTTGTCGCGCAGAGTTGATATAACTTGCCAAGCATTTCTAACAGGTCTCAAGTGATTATCGACAAAGGCCGGAGTACACTGAACATCATATTTCTTTGAGATGCAATCTGCTGCGAGTACATAAGTGCTGGTTCGGAATGTATTATTTGGTCTGTTGCCCTTTTGGACTTCTTCAGCAAGTAGATCTAGTAAACTACGAGACATTTACTTGGACCATCTAAAATTTCTCTTCTTCTCCTCCTTGACCTTTTTAACTTTATCATTCGTGCTTAAAGAAAACACACAATAAACATACACAGACATATCAAAATCACTAACAAATTAAAGACACAAAGGGTCCAAGCCAAGCATAATTACTACTCAAAAAACACGTAATGAGCTCCATATCCATAACCCTAGATAACTTATGTAAAATCATAACGATGTCTCTTGTAATCGTTATACATAGCACACGCAATGGCATCTCTCTTCCTCTTGCACTCTCTATTTTCTCTTCTTGACTCTCTTTGGCTAAGTGGAGCTGTTTGCGATTCTATCTCAATGTCCGCTGCCCTCATAATTAGATCGTCTAGATCAACACCACGCAAGTAGTTATGTAAAACGCAGCAAGCCAACACTACATCAACTTGGGTTTCAAAAGACCAAAATGGCTCCAAATCCAATACACGAAACCGTTTTTTTAATACACCGAAGGCTCTTTCTACACGCATCCTCAAAGAAGAGTGACAAAGATTGAACAACTCCTTTTCATTTAACGGAGGATTCTTGCTATACTCTTTCAGGTGATACCGGACACCTCATATTAGGAGACATGAAACCCCTACGATCTCCATAACCTGCATCAGCAAGGTAAAATTTTTCTACATGATTAAATTTTATAGTAATCATCATCAAAAAGAAAAAAGGTTGATTAAAGTAAAAAGAAAAAAACTCTTTTACAAAATACCTCTCGGGACACTAAAATCTTTATTGAGTGCATTTCTCAGATGCTTGGAATCATGAGCGGACCCTTCCCAACCAGTAAGCCTATCCAATTACACAAACACACTGTGCTTGACAACAAACTATAGACTCTGTATTGGAAGCCTCTTTATGTTTCAGTTTCTTAGTTTCGGAAGGAAATTGGTGACACTAGATTGTCATAGAGAACAACTCTTTTGTTCCATGGGAAAACAAGAAAAGCTTTCTTGGAAGGACATAATAGTTTAAAGAGAGAAGACACGATGGTTAAACTAGACAGCTTATATGCATCTTGTATACATTATTGACCACAAACAAACCAATCAAAGAATTACAGACAACAAGCAATCTATCATGCATCAATCGGGCTCAGGCATAAAATCTTACTGGGAGATTAGATAATCACTAACCCTTTCCAAATCAAGGAAGATTATCCTCTATTGTCTGTCAAGCACAATCAGTCACTCATTGCTGCTTATGAATTTTTTTCAAAGCCGTATCACTTGTTTATCTACCAAAAAGCAGAGTGTTCTCTATATACTTCTCAAACAAACACAATTATTTTCTCAGCCAGAATCTACTCACCAGAACTTCTACTCAAACTAAGGCATAATCACCCACTTCAACTTTGGAGGGTATAAAGTTGCCCAAAAGAAGAACAATTAACTCACAATTTAAGTACCCACATAATTTCTTAAAACATTGCAATCAAACCAGCATAAATCTCAAAATATCCAACAAAATTAAAAACAAAGCAACATTAATTAATTCATAATGCACATGACCACTAGGCCCCAAACTCACAACAATCATTCACCCCAAGAACATACAAAATAAAACTCAAAACTACACACAAACAAAGCCCATATATCAAAAAATCATCTCACATAAAGCAGATTATGCTATATATTCAAACTTAATTTGAACAAACGTCAAATTTTGGGGGAAGAAACAGCCCCAAATGATAAATAAGCAAAATAGAAGACATATGAAATACAAAGAGACATGAATTACAAAGAAAATCAGATCAAACCTGAGATATTTCAAACCCTACAAGCTTCAAAAAGAACCTTCAATTTGTGAATATATCTTCAAACCCTAGTACCAAATGAAGAGGAGAGAGAGATCCAAGTTAAAAGAAAATGAGTGAGAGAGAGACTGAAGTGAGAGAGAGAAACGAGAGAGAAAGAGAGGAGAGAGAGAAACGAGAGAGAGAGGAGAGAGAGCGTACCTCAACTGTGTCGTGGGGAAGGGGAGACTGAGGTAGTGAGGTGTGGTGGGAAGGGGATAAGTGAGGGGAGAAAAGTGTTTTCCCTTGATTTAAGAAGGGAAAACGTTTATCCTGGTGTCAGGGAAAACCATGTGTTAGGAAACCAAATAATAGAAAATGAGAAAATAGTTTTTCGGGAAAACGTTTTCACCCCAATCAAACAGAGGCTAAATGTGATTCTATTCATTTAATGTAGTGATGTCACATGCATTTTTCCTCACAATCATACTGTTACACACGAAATAAAATGGACTTCTAATACAGTAGATAAATTGGTCAAGAGAAATCAAAGTCAAAACGAATTAGAAGACTTCATATATATATATATATATACGAAAACAGTTGTACGAAAAGCTAAATACGAATCTCAGTTAGAAAAGAGAGAAAACGAAAGAAGTTAAGAGAAATGGAAAACGTGGGGGAAGTTGGACACCAGCACAAAGGAAGTGGACCAAAAGAAGAACTGCTAAATCATGGGCAGTTACCTCAAGCCCCTATAAATACAAGAAGAAATAGAAGAACAAGGCAGCTGAGCTCATATTGACAAGACGTCAAAAAAGTAGTTTTTAGAGTAGTGTATCTTAGGAGTAGATTGTTAATCTAGACTCTTCGAGCGTGTAACTCAGCAATGGCACCTTCTTTTGAAGTATAATTGCTTTTATCCTTTACTTTTATGCTTTGAATCGAATGTATGCCTGACTCTGATCGAATGAAGTATGTTTAGTATTCCTTCCCAAATCCTGCTCTTTTAAAGTTCCAATATATGCTTGTTCATGTGGCTTTCTGTCGAAGTATTCGAATAGATATATACATATATAATAACTGTCACTGTTGATAAGTGTCCACCCTTTGACCGAGTAAGCGTTTGGGGTTGGAAGGGTAGGTTCGGATAAGGAACGACCTGCTCTAAGATAGCCCTCGACCTTATTTAGGACCTTTTTAAGGGTCGTTAGGCTGTCCCAGTCATGAAGGACTACAAGTCTCTAGGTAATCAGAGGGGAGACTAAGAAGAAGGCCCTTAGTAAATTACGAAATGATTGGCTATTGGGGGACAACATAGCTCAACCGCTCGAAAAAAGGAATAGAAAATTGGGTTAATCAAGCACAAATTCAATTGACTCGATAAGTCAAATATTTTTTGTTATTCACGATCGAAGTATAGCACATACAAATCTCACTACAATCGATCCATACGTACTAGGGGGGCAGTTGTTACACTCGAAAATAATCTACCGGGATATTTCGAATAGGCCGATACTCGAATAAATAATATATCATGAAAAATATATTATTGCTTATAAAATAAAGGTAGTTGGTTGAATTAGATAACTTCCACTATCTCCTATGACTAGCCACTAAAACATTACCCATGCATGGTAGTTATTTCCTAAAAAAACTACCCCATTGAACACTAACCCATAATGGTGGTTGACTACATTCCACCCATGATTGAATAATGGGTGGTTACTAGTGGACTAAGGACTCTCCTATTTTCCTATAAATAGGATCGACAGAGTAAGGAAGAAGATCGGACAGGGTCCCACCACAAAGAGGCGGTTCCTTGTTAGTTTGGGGAATGAGTCCCACCATTCGTTCGTTTGGAGACCTAGTCTCACCGCAAAGATGCGTTTCCTTAGTTAGGAGTAGAGTAATGTCGTCTCTAGTGTAGTCGTAGTTTTAAGAGTAGATTAAACGTAATTTAGTGTATCATACTCCATTAAATTTTCCCGTTTGTACTTTGTTTATATCAATCGAATGAGTGTCTTCTTTTCGAGTTACTAGTATTCACACTCCCCTTGCACCTTCCTCGTTACAGTAAAGGTATCCTTCGATCCCAACACAACGCCAAAAGACCTTGTCGAATAGTAAGGTTATCAACGTGATAGTCAATTTGAACCACGCATCGAAAAGCACTACCAACTCCCCGAAAAGGTCGAACAGTTGGTCGAATTGTGCATAGGTGTGGAATTCTATCAAGTCACTAGAAACCGACTATCACTGTTGACCGTGTCCACCGTCAACTCAGAGTTAGGGGTGGAGGAGTTGGTTCGAATAGGGCGCGGCCTACTCCAAGATAGTCCTCAATCTTATTTGGGATCTTTTTAAGAGTCGTAGGACTGCCCATATAAGTTGCTTATGACCCAAAAGTACCAAACACATCAACACATACATTATGTATAAGTCTGTTTCATATGAAATTCTGTGATACTCTTGTTAAGTGGATTATTATTAGCATAAATTACTTTCAACACATGTTGGCCTTTTTTTAACTAAAGCGAGTACATTCATTGACGACCAGTGGGGGTAACTTATTATATGGTTACAAACAAGTTCAAGACCACGACATTATTCAATGTGGGACAAAACCCACTTCAACACATGTGGTTCAAATCTTGGTGATGTTTGATTAAATTGGTTGTACAACATAACTTAAAGATTTTTGTTTGCGTTTACATATGTTTATTTTCCTTTACTTTCTATCGATCGAAATTTGGGTTTTTTAATAGTAACCATAATTTATTTATTTATTTTTAATTCATAAAATAACATCAAATTTAACCTGTGTGCATGTCTAATATAAAATAAGACTAATCAAATTTTCATATGCACGAAACAAGTCGAACTTCTAATACTTTTGCCGGAGGCTAAGGTTCTTGAAATATAATCTTAATGCTTCCATTTAGGCTTTTACACTGTTTAATAAAGACATACCCATGGTGTTGGGAGTTTGTCACTGGTTTATACTTGTTTGGTGATCTCCTAAAAAGTTTTGTGTGACACCCTAGTTCAGTTTTCCCTTAAAATGCTCTGTTGGGTCACTTGTTTCAGTTTAAGGAGGGTATATATGGACTCCTAGGGGAGGGGTTCATGTGTGAATTAAGTAGGGTAATACGGAGGGAAAATTGTGTTGGCATTGACATATTACATTTCAACGTGGGACGTTCTTATATATTATTATTCTATAGTATGAATTATTAGCAAAAAAAATAAACAGCCCGATTTTTCATATAACCGGGGCGTTTGTTTGGTGGGAATAGGAGGTGAGGATAGAGATTAGAATATTAAGATTTTAAAATTCTCATGTTTGATGTAATGGACAAAGATCGGAATAAATACGGGGTAGGGAAGGGAAAAGGACTCCATCTGCATCTTTTTAATCCTACGGGAGCTAGTAATTGGAGGTGGGAATAAAGCTTTTTAAGTCACATTACCATCATGCCCACTAAAAACGATTGCAAATTTGCCTTCTTTTTTTTGTTAATGATATTTTAATAAACTAACTTTATAATACCTGGCCTATTCCCAAATCTATTACTCAACATATAACAAACAAAACAATGGGATTAAGCCGATTAACTACACCAACACGGAGAGATAACTAGTCATTTTAGTCAACAGTGGATACCTACCCTTGGTGTATGTGAACCAACAAAAAAAAACACACAAATCCCTATCGCCCTACTACTTCTCCCTCCAACAAATCCAGACGAGACCCAAATACTTCACACTCGTCATAAACTCATAATTTCACATGTAATGATTTAAAATGTTGAAATTTAGCTATCAGCGCAGATCACCACACTCTTAGGCTCTGTTCTTTTCGTCGTTTCCATGCTGCATTCCGTTTCGTTCCATTCCGTTTTGTTCCGTTCCAATCCGTTCCGTTCCGTTCCGCATTCTGTACTTCATTTTGTCTCACATAATTTTAAATTATCCGCGCGGTTCCGTTCCGTTCCTCACCGTCCCACACCATTCCGTTGAAGAAAACAGGCCCTTAATTATTATAATTAGTGATTCGAAGCCCATGTGTAATAAAGTATACTCCAAAAAAGAGTACATACATATACCAAAGTGTACACTAGCTCAACATGCAAGATTAACGGAATTAGAGAAAGAAAAAAAGAAGAGCGAGCTTATTTGGCAAAGACGACCCTGCATGTTGTGTAGCTATACCTACCTTTCCCTTTTTCCCTCTACTAATACTCTCATTTTCCCATTTTTAATACTTTTTAATACTCATATCCTCAATCTTTTAATAAGGGGTGAACTTGTCCCCCACCCTCTATCATTTCTAATACATAATTTTCCGCATTTATACCTTATACTTGTAGTTGCTTACTTTCTCACACGCATGGGAAAATAAGAGTATATTACACTTATGATTACTTGACACTGTTGGTATGACACATGTTAAATATTTCGCTTTACTTTATTTGCAGTCAACTTAACATATACCTGTCAAGTATCCACAAGTATAATGCGTAAAGACGGAAAATAGTGTATTGGAGATTATTCTAACAATAAAAATAAAAGAAAAATAAAAGAAAATTTGAAAAAAAAGAAAATTTGAAAAAAAAGAAAATAAAACTGTAGAGAGAGACACATAGATAGAGAGAAGTTATTAGTAAAATAAAGGGAAGGAGGGTGGCAGAGCTCCTTCAAAAACGCACCCTATTCTCATCCCCTATTTGCATATCGCATTTGTTCCTCTTGAATCTCTTCGTATTCGCAGAGAGAAAGAAAGAGAGAGAAAGAAAGAAAAGAAAAAAAAACGAAAGAGTGAAAACGGAATAATGTTCCATCCAAAGAAGCCTTCTTCTATGAACTCAAATGAAAGGTCTATGTGTGTTCAGAATGACTCTGGTCTTGTCCTCACCACCGACCCTAAGCCTCGTCTCCGTTGGACTGTCGAACTCCATGAACGATTCGTCGATGCTGTCACTCAGCTTGGAGGCCCTGATAGTATGTTATACTCCTATATATCCATTCCATGTGCGTCTATTGGAAATAACCTCTTTATTTTTTTGGTCAGTACAATTTTGACTTATAGGGTTTCATACCCTATATGTTGAAAACGATTTTTAGTAGGGGGGTTGTTAGTTCATGATGTTTTTGGGAAAGATTGCATGTATACATCTTCATCATTTCTTATTATTTCTTTCATTTTTCGGAAACAACCTTTATTAGTATCAATCAATTCAAACTCGACCTTCTCATATCCAATATATCTTCATTATTAGTCGAGTTTTATGCTAGCTAGCTAGGGTGGTTGTTTTTGTTGTTCTAAATCGAAACGGTGCATGAATACATCTTCATCTTATCTTATCATGTATTAAGCTATGACCTATAAAGATTTATTGTAATTCTTATTTGCAACTAAATTGAATTGTTTTCTTCTTGTGCAACTTACAGAAGCAACGCCAAAGACAATTATGAGAGTGATGGGTGTTAAAGGTCTCACCTTGTACCATCTCAAGAGCCATCTCCAGGTATGAAATGAACTATAATTAATTAATTTAGTATTTAATTTTTACAGACAAATCAAAAGCTCCCTTTAGCTTTCTTGCTTTCTTTAATTTTTCATTTTTCATTTTGTTTTCTTTTTCTTGTAGTTGTGGAGTAATATTTTTCCCTTTGTATGTATGTGTGTTTGTTTGTTTTTTGAAACAGAAATTCAGGCTAGGAAAACAGCCACATAAGGATTTCAATGACTATGCAGTTAAGGATGGTAATTACCTAGGGTTTCTCATCTCAATTATAATAATATCTAAATTTAATTTTAATTTATTAGTACATCTTATGTCTTGGTACAAATTAAATTCATAACACTATTTTGAACCGGTTTTTTATTTTATTTTTATTTTTTATTTTATTTTAATTTTGGATTAATTGTTCATATTACAGGGTCGGGTTTAGACCTTCAAAGAAACAGTGCATCTTCATCCGGGCTAATGGGTCGAAGTATGAACGAGTATGTGTTAATTAATTAAATTTATTTAATTAAATTAAATTATAGTATTCTATGGAAGTATTTCATTTGGTCATTGGAATATAACTTTTGATGGGGCAACTTCTAGTTGAAGTAACCGTGAAGAATAGTTAAAGAGAACAAGAACCACCCCTTCCCCCCAAAAGATCTTTTTATCTGGCATCTTCTTCTTTTTGCACTTTTTCTTTTAATTTTTTTAATTTTTCTTCTTTCATTCTTCTAAATTGATCGTCTTTTTCAATGTCTAAGAATGTTTCTTCTCTTTTGGCAACAATTTGCAGCAACAATGTCCACATTAGTGATGCAATCAAGATGCAAATGGAGGTCCAAAGGAGACTCCAAGAACAATTGGAGGTGATCAATCAAATACTTTCCCAAACACCAAAAAAAATTTTTTCTTTGCTGCGTCTAGACAAAATCCCCCAACATAATTGACACACCATACTAGAAAAGAGAAAATCTTTAAAAAGTGCAATTTTGGCTTAAGTGCATGCTAATTATGAGCTAATACCATCAACTTTACCACTAGTTAGTTACAATATATAAACTTTCACAATATGATTACACAATATGCACCTCTGGGGTATTTCTCTACTTTATTCTAAATTTGAATAATACGACCCATTAAGAATGTATTATTTAAGAGCACATCTTGTGTCAAATCAACTGACAGAAAAATGGAGGTGAATAATCCTAATAGTGATTATTATCTAGGGAAGTAATTAGCTTTCTTAATGATGATGTATTATGTTTTGTATGGGCAGGTCCAAAGGCATCTACAACTGAGGATTGAAGCACAAGGAAAGTACATGCAAAACATCTTAGAAAAAGCCTGTCAAACATTAGCTGGTGACACAAACATGGCAGCTCCAAGTGCATATAAAGCCAATAACAACATTTTAGGCAACAATAACAACGCTACCAATATACCAGATCACTTAGGAGTTGGAACAATGAAGGAATTTGGTCCTCAACCTCCTCCTGTGAACTTCCCATCTCTCCAAGACCTCAACATCTACGGCGGCCCAGGTGATCAACCCGGCCTCGACCTTGGCCACCACCAAAACCTCGACCGACCTTCACTCGAAAATTTCTTACAAGGTGGTGGTGGTGGTGGTGAAAATATTTGCCTAGGAGGAAATAATAAAAAGAGACCAAATAACCCATTTAACATGAATAATGGTAAGAGTCCACTTATGTGGTCAGATCATGATCTTCGTCTACAAGAGTTAGGAGGGGCCCAAGATCATCAAGTAGATCCTTTCAAAGGTGAAGATATCCAAATTGGTCAGCCAGGTGTGGATAGAGATCAAATTGAATCCATGCCTGAGATCTACGAGTCTAAGCCCCTCGGCCAGTTGGCCGGGGACTCTGGTGGTGGAGATAGAAAATACGAGGCGTCTCCTAAGCTAGAGCGCCCGTCTCCTAGACAGGCGCCCATAGCTGTTATGTCACAAGGGAGAAGTTCTTCACCTTATGGCTAATTTTTGAGAAGGTTAATTAATTAGTGTATACCTACTAAATTTCACATAGCTTGATAACTAAGCAAGTACCATGCACTACTTGGTTAATCATGTATTGCTACTATTAGTTTCTCTTTCTTTTTCTTTCTTTTTTTTTTTCTTTTTTTTTTGCTTTTTTGGGTCTTGGTGATATGGTAGTCCCAATTAGCTAACTTGCTCACCCAAGGGACTGCCATGCATTGGATTTACAATTTTTTGGTCTATTATTTTTAGTCGTTAATCTAGATTTAATCATGACTTTGAGGAATTAACGGGGATACGAAATGACATCAAAGCTTACTTCTTTTTTTTTTTTTCCTGCATAATGTTGTTACATGATAATCATATAATTATGTCTACTTATATATCTAAATTATTTTGTCGGTAGCAATATTGATCTCTACATTTCTAAATGATTTCGAATTTACTTTAATGTATTGTATATGTCGATGGATGGGAAACATATATCGTCAAAAGACTACCTTTTAGATGGAGATGTATGGAAGATTTTAAAAAAAAAATTGTGTCATGTAATTTGGGATCAAATTAAAGAAGTGAAATTGATTACAATAGAACTGATTAAAAAAAAAGCTAATTAATACTCGTAAATATATAGAAACATGATCACAATTCCTCACATGTATGTAGTGAGATCCAAAACATTACTTTTTAGATCCAATCCGTATTGGTTTTGTATATCTGTTAAATAAAAGAATACGGTGTAGTAGTACAATTGATTAATCTTCTTGTGCTAGAGATTTTATGAAGTTGTGGCAACATTGCTCCTCTTGATAATACTGTGAGTAAAAGTAAAAAGGTGTGATAGGTTGAGTTCTAGATTAAGTGAATGGTGTGGTGTACCTTATAATTTTATGAGTATTATTAACAACGACCATTAATCATGTTAATCAACAAATTTACTCGTGAATCAACAAAGGGAAACCATTTATGTTCAAGGGATACATAGGATGGTGTATTTTTTTTTTTTTTTTCCTCTTACTTAGTTTTTGGTTCAGTTTAGTTCAAATCAATGCAGTGGAGTTCAATTCAATTTAGTTTGAGTTTAGTTGAGTAGTCTACTTTTTCTGTCATATATTACTATCCAGTTCAGTTCAATTATTCCTTTTAATATTTAGTTATCTATGATTGCCAAATGCAAAAGCCAAAATTAAGTCATATTTCATAAATAACTTATCACTTCAATAGTAAAAAGTTGAAACTTTACATTTCTTAATTTTATAATCAAAAGTATGTTCTCACTCAATCCATCATTATTGATATATATTGAGGCATAGCTCATTGCAATTTTGCTAAAACTTAATTAGCTACTTTTAATTCACACTAGGAGTACCCACCGTACCGTGATTACAGTAACTATCTCTCACACTGACTTGTAAGCATTTCAAAGAATATGATAGTTGGCCAAGGAAAAAACTTATTTTGCTATAATAGCTAGCTTACCAGTAATTTCCTTTCTTCGTGTAGCTAATGTTAAGAAATTTCTCTAAAGTACTCAAATAATACATTATGGAACTAACTTTAATTAAAACGTGTTAAAAAGAGTTAGCCTTTTTTTTTATTATTAATTGCCTCAATTAATGTTATAATCTTTCTTTTTTTTTGTTAAAATTTCTTCTAAGATGATTTTATCTTTGAAAAAGGCAACCCACTAAGGAGTGTTACAATCATTTCTGCATAGAGCCTTAACCTTTACAAGAATTCTTCTTCACTTTGGGTCCAATGTTTATGTAGGAATGGCATTTTAGGGGGTCATGCATGTTTCCCAATGCAGTAGTCTTTTCTGACCAGTGGCTTTCCCCTTAGCTTACTTGAATGTATGTACTTGTTTTGCTACCAATCATTACTCGTTCAGACAATTATCCTTGATTTGTGCCAAAGTATCTCAATGTTGCTAGGAGATTAGGAAGCATGTTTTACAAAACCAAGATTAGTAGCATGATATGATATCTATGTCTTTAATTAGTTTTGTCTTAATTAATTAATTAATTAATTTGCTGACGTTGTCCATGAATTCAGTGCCAGTTTCGTTGCTTGAAAGATCCCTTCACTAGAAAAGGAAACTGGCAGTGGAGAACTGAGATTCATGGATTCTGATTTCTGACAGCAATGTTGGACTGAAAGCTAATACAAATAGAAATAATCCTATGTATAAATAGGGCAATGTTATAGCCAGTTCAAAAAACACTAATGTCAGGTCATATATAAATGATGAGTTTAATCTTTTAATATTGGACCTGCGGGCCAATAATACTTTATTTATGACATGACAATAACATCAGCTTGTAGATCTTGTTTGGGTTATAAGTATTGCCTTAGCGGCAAGACTTACGTTCTGTTGGTCCATGGACAAGCACGAGCATGTTCAGACGAACCGGAGTCGAGAACGACCCAGAAGGCTGAAAACGGTCAAGAAATAACGAGAAGGAACAAAGAAGGGACGAAAGAAGAAAAGAACATGGCCGTGAGGCCACGCTGACAGAAACGAGGCCTTGACAACCGCTCGTGGGCGGGCAGCCTGGATTCTCGAAGGCTTGGACCCGCGCGGTCGGGCAGTTGGGCGCCGAAAGCTATTGATCAATGTTCCGATTTAGATTGTTTCCTTATTGTTGTTTGACTCTAGTTTTCCTACTTCATGTAATATACTAGATTACTAAGTGTTGTAATTAGGATATTACTTGCAAAATACTTAAGGGGATCGATATTAGAGGTTAGCTTGAGGAAGAATAATTCGTATCAAGCCTATTAGGATTAGGTTTATTATGTGAGCCTATAAATAAGGCGGTAGGTTTATTGTAAAAGTGTTCTCTAGTGTGTTCAAGATAAAGAGAGTCACCATGTGATGAGGGTGCTCATAGAAAGAGAGTCACCATAAAAGGAGGGTATTCAAACTAGACGAAGTTACCATGTAATAAGAAACGACTATACAGACGAGTGTGTAAGATTATAGTGGATGTTCGTAATTTTTTTCCAGTTGAGATTTCACGTTAAATTACTTTGTCTCTTTTCGCTATATTATATTGCTTATCTCGCTCACTGAAATCCCCAATACTTTCCATTATTATTATTAGTCTAGAACTGATGTTTATTATATATAATGAGAGGACCCTAACTTCCAAAACGATCATATATAGCTTTTCCTTTGGACCCTAATTATTTTGTTTTGAAATATTTTTAGGTATACTATGATATCATGGTATTCAAATGGTTCAAATTACAGAAATTGAATATGATACATGCTGCGAATCATATAGAACAAAATGCCTAACTAAAAAGCATATTTGGGGTCGTTACAAGATTACAATTTTTGGGTTTTGTAGAAAAAGGTTGAAGGGACAGAGATGCCTCAAATTGCAAAAAAGCTAGCTTTACACCATGTGTAGTATACACAAGCTTATTTTGTGTCTATCTCTCTCCTCTCCCAAATACACATACTACCCTCATGAAATTCAAAGGGACCCATGGGGGAGGAGAGAAATAGACACAAGACAAGATTGTGTAGATTACATTGAGTGTATACCAATCACTGTCCTGAAATTGCCTCCGAATAGAGAGAGATTAACTGGGACCGAATAACAAACCTTACCAGAAGGATTATTAGAGTAAATGAGTAAAGGTTTGTTTTTTAGAGCTGAAGTTATCTAAACTGAATTGAAGTGATTTCAATATCAATCAACTGAAATAAATACTACTGAACTGAACTAGATACCACTGAACTGAATTGAACACCATTGGATATGTGAGACAAAAAAATATGTTTCTGAACTTAGCACTACTAAAGTGAATTAAACATCCCTGAATTAGTGAATTGGAAATCAAAAAAGTAATATAAAATCACTCCTGAACTAAGCTGAACTGACGGTGTAAACTCTAAAAAACGCACCCTAATGTATATTGGCTTACCTCTTTGTTCAATATAGTGTAAACTAGTGAACCCACGTATCAAAAAAGAAAAGAAGAAACAAAAATATTTCTGAGCACATAGCATTAATTCAAATTTCCTTTCTTTCGTTTCTTAGATTATGCCTTCAACATTTTTGATGATCATGCATGCAACTAACAAAAATTTCTGCTTAGAGCACCTACAAGTGAAAAGTTGCAAAGAGCGAATGAGGGGACTACTAGAAGTCTAGATGTAAAAGAAAGAAGGTACTATTACTATGACTGCTTTTGGAAAGGGAGGCCAGGGAGGAGTGAGGACAGAGAACGAAATTAGCAGCTTTACAAATTAAGGATCCTCGCGAGCAGAATCATCCGAACTAGCCCTGCCAACATGTAAGCAAAAGAAAAAGCGGCTGGAGAATGCAACGCACTTCCATGCACGCACTTATCGAGGCCGAAGCTGCTGTTTATATTGTTTTTATTTTATTTTTATTTTTCCTATTATCTTTTTAAAATAGGTGTAATGGTGTATAGATATGTCTAACAAGAAAATAATCACGATAGGGTGTGTTCCTTTTCACTTATTGGATCTTACCCAATCAGTGAAAATCAGTGGCAATACCTTATTCAATCAGATCAGTGAGAATCAGTGACAAGACCTTACTTAATCACTAATAATCAGTGACATGACTTTATCCAATCAGTGCAAATAAATGGCATGACCCACATTCCTACTCACAGGATCATTGACAGCAACTACATCTCAAAACAACTCCATTTCTAAAATTAGTTGTTCCTACAACACCACTACAAAATACGTTTGTAGAAAATATCAAACGAAATGAACCAGTTGTTGACAGTGACAAAGATTTCACCATTAATTTGCTCAAATACAACAGCAATGAGCATAGTACGTGACAGCAACGTAATCGCGCTTGTTTCAATTTGTCAATACGATCTCTCCTAGTATTATACGACTTTAAACCTGTAAATAACATGTTTAAACAACTTAGAACCATGTCATAATTCAGATCAAAAGTTCAGTTTATAAAGACAAAAATAATTCATGAAAACACACGCATCTTAGCTAATCTATCTTAGGTTCAGAGTCATATATTTGATCTTCAATTGTCTATGAGTTGGATTCACAACCCTCGCTGACTAATTCACCCCTTGCTGGCATCTCAAAAAGTTTATTATTACAAGTCAGAATGAAGCTCAAAATTCAAAACTGTAAAGTTAAGCTCCAACAAACTTACTTGATCATCAGCAATAGCTGAAGGTACACTAACTGGAGAGCTCGCCTTCTAAGCTTCTTCAGAGAGAAATGTACAAGAAAAAGTCAGACAATCTCTCAGCTACTAAGCTTAACCAGAAAAGGATACAAGATTTATGTGTCTTACAGAGATGAAGGTGAACAACAACAACATACAACAACATAACCCCAGTGCCTCCAAAGAGGCTCCCGCCTAGGAAGGGTAAGGGGGGGTCGGTTGTACGCAGCCTTACCCCTGTGAGTGTCTCACAGAGAGGCTGTTTCCGTTTGACCCGAGATCCGAAGTGCGACGACCATTGGCAACTTCACAATAAATAAGAAGTGCTGACAGTTTTATGAGCCATTTTGCTTTAGTCCATTATATTCCAAAGCCAAAAGTAGTGAAGCTTTTGGCTCAATGGAAATGATGGACAAAAAAAAAATTCATATAAATGAAGGTGAACATAGAACAAAAAAAAAATTCATATAAATGATGGCCACAAAGAAAATCATCGAAAGAAAAAGCAATACTAACAAATAGCAGAGGAATATAGGTTGAGCACTTTTGGGCGACCAACTTGTTTGTCGCCCAAGCCTATTTTTCTTGTAGTGTACAGAGCATGTAATATTTTCAAAACCCTTTTTGCTGCCACCAACATCGATGACAACAACAGAACAGAAAGTTCAGTTCAGGCAGTCACCAAACTAAATTGAACTGAAAAACTTGACAAAAGAACATGATCATGATGAACTAAGGAACCTCATCTTGTATCCCTTGCGGATTTCCTTATGTTGTATTTGTATATTTTAATTGGATAGTAAATGATTTTACATGTAGATTGAGTAGGCTATTCATAGTCAATTGTAGCAAGAACACACATACACACACAAAGCATCAAGAATAAGCAGCATACAGAGCATGTAATATTTTTAAAAGTTCAAAACCCTTTTCGCTGCCACCAACATTGATGACAACAACAAAACATAAAGTTCAGTCCGGGCAGTCAAGACCAAACTCAATTGAACTGAAAAACTTAACAAAGGAACATGATCATGACGAACTAACGAATATCATCTTGAATCCCTTGCTTTTTTTTCATTATGTTGTTGTATTTGTATATTTAAATTGGATAGCTATGAGTTTACATGTAGATTGAGTAGGCTTCACAGTCAATTGTAGCATCGAGTATCGGGATTAGCATGAGAGCAAGAGCATGTGTGTAATGTGTGTGTCATCACCATCACTAATTCAGTATCCAATGCTGTGACCATAAATCATCCCCCTATGGAATACCCCTTCCAAAGTTCCACTGTTGGACTTAACAATGACTCTGTTTACTGTGTTTCTGTCACTATGAATGCTCAAAACAGGAAGACACAGGTCACTTTCAAGTTTCAACTGTCCCTTTTCATCCACCATTGGTAATTGCTATAAACGAACACATTTTCAAAGCTTTTGTTTATCATAATTGAACTGAAGACAAGCAGGATAAACTAACACATTTTCATTATTATTCTAACACGGCATACCCTAGTGTCATGGAACCAAGTAGGGTTGCATATTTGAATTTAGAAACAGATTAATTCCAGTAAGATTAGCAACATGTTGTAACAGTGCTACTCTATCTAACCAGGTCACAATCTAACAGACATAAACCTGGAAAGTAAACTCACAACCAGGTTCTATTCAACATACATGGTGTATAATGTGCAATGAATTTGACTTTAAACTGTAAACCAATGGTAATCACCTGAACACAAGTGTCCTCGCAAAAACAATAGCATCTAGTCCTTCAATAGCCAAGTTCATATCCTCAAACAACTCCCAAGCCTGTGATATCCAGCTAGACGAAGAAAACAAAACTGCCAAACCAGTGAGGATTATTGCACTTTGATTGCATATGTGCCAATCTACGTCTGTGGTACACATTCTAATTACTTGGTTGTTTTCTAAATACAGAATACAATGAGAAAAGCACTGAACAAACACCTATACCGATCCTTGCTGAGGTGAAACATATTTCTCCATTTCAGTCCACGTGATCAGGAAGTTTTTAACATCTTTTAAGGCTGAATAGTAACTCAGAATTATTCTCCATCACATAACCCTTGTGAAAACCAGCCCCTGACACCAATTAACTTGATTAAAGAGATAATTAGATGCTGCAAATAGTCTGAGCAGAGTTAGAGAAATAGTTTAAAAGGCTGAGAGGCAATACATGAAACGTTAAACAACAGAAACCTACAAAATGAATGTGCACAATATTATAAATATTAAATAGCTATGGATAATGGATTCCAGAAGGAAATGTCTACTCAGAATAGAATTGAAGAACTAATTCTTTCTGTAGTTAAATACCCCTTTTCTTACGAACTACTGAATCGGGCACACCAAATCTCCAATTTCCAATTTTCACTAGAAAATGCAATATAGTCATGATAAAAAAAATTACGAGATAAATTATTCTGCAGAAACCTAAAAATATAGAGTACTAAAATCGTCAAAAGAAAGCTAACTGTGTAGTTTTTCATCCTCTGCAAGATACCTGTAGTGGTAACACTGATAATGAACTCAATCCAGGTTCAGTTAAGAGAAAATGAGAAGCACTTAACTCTGCTTCACTAGCTTCTGTTAGCAGTTCAAAAAATTGAGAATCCTACAAAACAGATCAAATAGATCAAGTTCTTAGGAAGGGGTATCGCTTGTATAGTCTTTGACATCATGTGGCAAGAGAACCCTGCAAAACACATCAAAACAAAAAATGCAGGAAGCTACCAAAAGAAGAAAAAAAAAAACGCTACTACAACAACAGCAGCGTAAAGCCTTAGCCAACCAGAAGGAAACAACACCAGCCCCAGTAGGTGTACCATACAGCAGCAGCGATACACAAAACTCATTAGGACCAGAAAACCAGCTCAGCCTGCAAATAACAGCAGCAGCACACGACAGTACTACACTAAAATTCAGAACTAAAGCACAACACTAGCAAAGCAGCAACAGAACAAACGACGTTTCTCTTTCATATAAACAAGAAGCAAGCCCAATGAATAGCATGTGAAAAGTGAGAGATCCCAAACTTCCCAAAAAGGGACAACAGCATAACAAACAAACAGAGAAAACCGACATCTCAACACAACAACAACAACAACAACCCAGTAAGTATCCCGCCTAGGGCGGGGTCTGGGGAGGTCCAGATGTACGCAGTCTTACCCCTAACTAGTCGCCTAGAAGAGAGACTGTTTCCGAAAACCGACATCTCTCTTTCATTTAAACTTACAGAGAAAACAGAGGAAAATAATACATAAAGAATACCCCCATGACATATATTACTAGGAAAATACCAAGGTCTAAGGGGTCCAAGACCATGTCCTTCATGAATGCGAGTTCAGCGAACCTTCTCCTTCTTTTTAAGTTCTATGTATATACTCCTACAAAATGTATATAGGAAAATAATACATACATTTACTCTTTCTTTTTATGTTCTTTGTTTTCTGCATGTTATGAAAAGCTTTTGCCCATTTATGTGAATGGAATCTGATCTGAAATTTCAGATCAGAATCTTACACTTGCAGACTGAAGTTTTGAGTGCTTAAAAGCTAGGGAAAAAGTGATAACAAATTGTGCCAAGTGGTGAGTTAAGGAGACAACAAGTACACTTCTTTGTGCTCAAACGGTTGATTTCATGTAGCTAATGAGCTGAATTTGTGACCTGTTACTTCTGATATGAAATTCTTGCATTTAGATCTGGTTTTCATTTACTTATAGGTGCTGTCGTGCTGACATATAGCAGAAGACAGTGAGACTGAGTTTTACTTGGTCTTTACATCATTTGAGTAACTTAGACTCGTGTGGTCTTATTTTAGCTAAGATTAAATTGATTTTGAGTTTGCTATTTACTAATCTCTCCGCGAGATCGACCCTTATTTGCCCTATACTATATTAATTATTTTCTTGAGGTAGAAATAAGGCTTTAATTTGTATACGCAAACGACACGATATGGTAACACAAGGCACCATCACGATATGGGAATGACACTCCCAGGTTTCTACCAAGGTTTCGACCGAAAAAAACTATTCTATACAAACACAACAAAGAAATGTTAACAAGACATTTGATACTAAAACCCCATAGTGAAGTGATTTAGCCAAACAGCAAATGCATTGTTCATTACTAACAACTTCCTTCACTGAACCACCAAGGCACCATCACTGTTAACCAACCCTCCTTTAATAGAGATGACACTCCCTCTCTACCTTCCTACCCCAACTCCTTATAAAATAAACTTTGCCCATTTCCAAATTGTGTAATCTAAAGAGAACTATCAACTTATATTATAGCACTTAGATAATTGGCCTTACTCCCAGTACACTGCAATGAAAAACATTAACTCAAAGTTTATTTAAGTGCTAAATAGGTGGTAATCCAGGTATCCAAACATTCACCCAAAACACTTACCAAACTTAGATTCATGAGGACTAGGACCTAGAGTCCTAGACGCTATGCAAATACCTGCTCCAATATCAACAATCTTGTTCTATTAGGATGTGTTATACAGGAGCACTTTAGTTATCCTCTTCCTATCAATTTACAACACTAAATTATATGAGTTGTAAAAGCCATAGATGAACTTTACAAAAAGCATCCCTGGAAACATTATTGGATATGCAAAGCCTTTATCAAGCAAAATAAATTCACCACTTAATTAGTCAACCTCATGTATCTGATATCAGTAAGGTAATACTAATATATTGCCCTTCATATTCCATCAGAAGTTCATGTTAAAGCAAACATACTTGGTCTTTTTAGATATTTTTCAATCAAATTGTGCCCACCTACAACAATCTGTTCGTTCAGGCAACTATAGCACTTCTGTTTCAATATTGAGTAACTACCCAAAAAAATAATACAAAAGGGTGAAACATCCAAAGCCTGATTGGAAATTGGAAGAAAATAGAAATGACAACTAGAATGGACTGAAATTCAAACAAAAAATGCAGACCATAAATGAAATTCAGCGAATTAACCAAAACTAATCTAAAATTGATGAATGAAAATGGAAACTAAGACAAATAAACAACAAAGACAAGAATAGTGATACACCAACACAATTCACAACAATTCTTGAGTCGTTTAGCAACATTCTTCAGTGAATTAGAGAGGATGCTAACCTGGAATTCAAGGGTTTGTCAGCATGAGCATGTTTGATTCGCGAATTGAAGAGAATAAGTGCAAATTCCATGAAAATTTGAGAAAACCCTAAAGGACGGAGAGAGAGAGAGAAAGAGAGAGAGAGAAAGAGAGAGAGACGGGTGTTTGGGTGTAAGTGTATTCTCTCTCTGCGTAGATACTCGGCGCCCTCGTGAAATTCTAATATTTTTGGGACAACGCCTGGATGGCCGACTACATTTTGCCAACAAAAGCGTGGTAAATGACCCCGTGTCAATTTTCTCCGCATCAAAGTGTGGTAAATGTCTGTGTTTTTTTTTTCATTTGTCACACTTTCTAAAGGGTGGAAAAAAAAGCGTCTATTATATGCAAATTTGTTGTAGTGGTAGTAGTGTGACAAAATTCCAAGTAACTGGGTCGTGGTTTTTACTCCTATTGAGCCTAGGAGGTTTTCCACATGAAAAAAGTCTTTTGTTATTTACATTCAGTCTTTTACTTTGTGTTCAGTTCACTGCATAGGAACAACGTCCATAACGTTGTTCTCTACCTTGTTCTCAAAGTCACAAACACGAGAAATTGGAGTCACTCTATTCACCTCCTCCCCCCTAGAGTAACTTAGGCACTCTTCAGTTGGTATCAAAGCAAGGTTGCTTATTAAGAGGTTAACACCTTTTTTCCGCAAAAATGAGTGCACCTAGTGAGATGAGGGAAGGACAAACCTTTAACCGTCCACCACTATTCAATGGAGATTACTACTCCTGGTGGAAGAAAAGAATGGAAATTTTTATCAAGGCTGAAGACTATGAGTTATGGCAAATAACTCAGTAGGGAGATCTGGTTGTAGAGCAAGTAGATGCAGAAGGTAAGACAAGCATCAAGCCTCCAGACAAATGGACAAACACAGATGTCAAGCTTATGGAGAAGAATGCTAAAGCTGTTAAGCTCCTACACTGTGGAGTTGATGCAAAGGAGTACAATCGTATTTAAGGATGTGACACTGCTCAAAGAATCTGGAAAACCTTGGAGACTGCTTATGAAGGCACCTCACAGGTAAAGCAATCTAAAATAGATATGTTGATTAAACAATATGAATTATTTAACATGGAACCAACGGAGACTATCAATGACATGTATGCTCGGTTCAACAATATCTTAAATCAACTCAAATCCCTTGGCAAACCTTTTGATGAAGAGGATGTTGTTAGAAAGCTGTTAAGGAGTCTACCAGTAAACATTACATGGACACCTAAAGTTACAGCCATCCAAGAAGCAAGGGACTTGACCGTCATGAAGGTTGAGGAATTAATTGGTAACTTAATGACTCATGAGTTGCAAATTAAGTCTAATGAGACCAAGAAAGAAAAGGATATTGCTTTCCAAGTGGAGGAAATTCCTGAAGATGACTTGAACTTAAATGAAGATGAGATAAACTTAGTTGTTAGAAAGTTTGCACGTTTCTATGGCAATAGAGGAAACTTCACTCAGGCTGCTTCAAATTCAGGGAAAGGAGGAAACTTTGACAAATCTAAGGTCAGATGTTACAAATGCTCAAGACTTGATCACTTCAAGAGCGAGTGTCCTGAGCCAACTGAGAACAGGCAACCAGATTAGCGTCCATCCTCCTCCAGGCAACCAAAAAGGTTCACAAAGAGAGAAGCAAGATACGTGCACTATGGCCAGAACCGATATCTCTTCTAAATCTGAAGAAGCAGAGGTAGGTATTCTTGAAATTAAAAGTCAAATTGCTTCTTGGTCTAGAGATAAGTTGCTTAAGATGGTAATTTTTATGATGGATCAGTATGAAGAGCTAAACATTGAAAATGATAACATTTTGCATGCTTATAATGAATCAAAGTAGGATGTAAGTAAACTGTTAGAGATCAAAATCAATTACGAGAAAATGTTAAAAACCTTGAAAAAGGAAAATAAAGATCTCAAAGAAACAGTGTGCAAAATGCAGGGAACAATGTCCACTCTTGAAAGTAAATGTTTATCTCTTGAGACTGATCTATCTAAGAAAATCACTGAGGCATTAGAACCTATATATGTGTGTGATGAAACTGGCCTAGATGAGTTAAAATCTTAATGTGAAAATCTTAGGATCAATTTGGAAAAGGAACTTGAAAAAACTAAGGACTATAAAGGCAAGTTGGATAAGGTTCAAGAAGAACTAGTTCGTCTTAACAAATGGACTAGTTCATCTCAAGCCTTAAAATGGCTAAATGATCACCACAATAGGTTTAAAATGGTCTAGGAAAGAAAGCTAAGAAGGATGATTGGACTCCCAAACCAAATATGTTGGATTAAAGTATAACAGACTCTGCTGGCATTGTGGACAAGGTGGTCACTACAGGTACGAATGCCAGGAGAGAACTAGGTCTGTTGCCAAGAATAAACAACATGTGAAACAAGTTTGGATGAGAAAAGACAGAGTTTGAAATGATTCTGAGAAAAGGGAGCCCAAGCAAATTTGGGTTCCTAAAACTAACAAGTGACTCTTATTGCAGGCTATCGTGAAAGAGAGCAAGCCATGGTATGTGGACAGTGGTTGCTCAAGGCACATGACAGGAGAAAAATCAGTATTTCTTTCACTGACAGCCTATGAAGGTGGAAGTGTGACCTTTGGTGACGACCAAACAGGTGAAGTGGTTGGTATAGGTAAGGTAGGTAAGTCACTGTCACATTCCATAGATGAAGTCTACTTGGTTGATGGTTTGAAGCATAATTTGTTGAGTGTCTCGCAACTGTGTGATAAAGGGAACAATGTCCTATTCACTGCTAGTAGCTGCATAGTTGCGAGTCATAAGACAAAAAATGTTGTGCTAGAGGAAAAGCGGCACAAAAATGTTTATAAAGTGGATATAAATAAGCTTTCTAGTAACTCTCTAACATGTCTTAGTGCTATTGAAACTGATGCCTCATTGTGGCATAGACGGTCTGGGCATGTAAGCCTTAATACCTTAAACAAGCTAGCATCACAGAACTTTGTTATTAGATTACCTAAGATCAAATTCAAGAGTGATGAGTTATGTGGTGCTTGTGCTAGAGGTAAACAAATGAAGTCTTCTTTTAAGACAAAGAACATGGTAAGTACCTCACGACCCCTTGAACTTCTACATATGGATCTTTGTGGTCCTATGAGAGTTCAAACTCGTGGAGGTAAAAATTCTGTTTTTGTTATTGTAGATGACTATTCAAGATTCACATGGACCCTGTTGCTTGTTTCTAAAGATGAAACCTTTGATGTGTTTGAAATTTTTGCTAACAGAATGCAGAAATAGGTTGGAGCGGATATACTATCTCTAAGGTCTGATCATGGGACAGAGTTTGAAAATGACAAATTCATAAACTACTATGCTGAACATGGCATTGATCACAACTTCTCTGCCTCAAGGACTCCACAACAAAACGGGGTCATTGAAAGGAAGAACAGGACCTTGGAAGACATAGCTAGAACCCTGTTGCTAGCTAGTGATCTTCCTAGGAACATGTGGGGAGAAGCTGTCATCACAGCTTGCTATATTATAAATCGTGTCATGCTAAGGCCCATTATGAGAAAGACACCCTATGAATTACTCCAGAGGAAGAAAGCCTAACATTTCCCACTTTAGAGCTTTTGGTTGTAAGTGCTATGTACATAACAACGAAAAGACTAACCTAGGAAAGTTTAATGCTAGGAGTGATGAGGCTGTCTTAGTAGGCTATGTTCCACAGAGCAAAGCTTACAGGGTCCTCAACAAGAGAACTCAGAAAGTTGAGGAAAGTGTTCATGTTGTGTTTGATGAATCTAATGCAAGTTTTGAGTCAATGTTGCAGGATAAAGAAGAATTCCCAATTGGCCTTGCACCAGAAAGGGAAGAAGAAGAAGAAGAATCCTCAGAAGAGACAGGTAATGTTGTGGAGGAAGAAACAGGGTCTACATCTCCAAGAGTCCACGCAATGGACGCAGGAGGAACAAATACTCTTGATGTAGGAACAACGCCTACAGAGGAATGAGATGATCACAATGAAAATCCAAATGAGGACCATGTTCCCTCTCCACAAGAGATGATCCAGAAACTTCTGGCTTCAAGCCGAGTTCTTGGAAACATCAGAGCTCTCATCCCATGAATCAAATCATAAGTTAAGTGATATAAACAAGGGGATTCAGACGAGAGCTTCTGTACAAAACTTTATGGATTTTTCTGCTTTTCTATCCTATATTGAACCACATAATATTATTGAAGCTTTGCAGGATGCTGATTGGATAACTACAATGCAAGAGTAACTCAACCAGTTTGAAAGGAACAAAGTCTGACACCTTGTTCCTAGGCCTGATAATAGAACCATCCTTGGAACTAAATGGGTGTTCAGGAACAAACTAGATGAGACATGTACTGTGGTTAGAAACAAGGATAGATTGGTTGTTCAAAGATACAACTAGCAAGAGGGGATTGATTATGAAGAGACATTTGCCCTTGTTACTACAATTGAGGCAATACGCATGCTGATAGTGTTTGCAGCTCATATGGACTTCAAGTTGCAACAAATGGATGTCAAAAGGTCCTTTCTGAATGGGTACTTGAAAGAGGAAGTCTATGTGAAGCAACCTCCTGGTTTTGAAAGCAATGAGTCCCCTGACCATGTCTACAAGCTTGACAAAGCATTGTATGGATTGAAACAAGCTCCTAGAGCCTGGTATGAACGTCTGTTAAAGTTTTTAATGGACAATGGTTATCAAAGGGGACAAGTTGATACAACCCTGTTCTTACGGGCTAAAGGGGAAAGTTTGTTAGTTGTACAAATCTATGTTGATGATATAATTTTTGGTGCAACTAATCAATCTTTGTGTAGGGAATTTTCTGAGTTGATGATGAGTGAATTTGAAATGAGTATGATGGGTGAGCTTAATTTTTTCTTAGGCTTACAAATCAAACAAACTTCTGAAGGAACAATGATTCATCAACAGAAGTATGCTAGAGAGTTGATTAAGAAACATGGCATGTGAGATGCCAAGGTCTATGACACCTGTTGCCACCAATGTCAAGCTTGACTTGGATGAAGCAGGTAAGAGTGTTGATCAAACAGTGTATAGAGGTATGATTTGTTCTTTATTGTACCTAACTGCTAGTAGACCTGATATCATGTATAGTGTTGGCTTGTGTGCAAGGTTTCAAGCAAATCCTAAAGAGTCACATCTTACACAAGTCAAACGTATCCTGAGGCACCTCAAGGGAACTGAAGACCTATGTCTTTGGTACCCTAGAGGTGCTGGAATTGATTTAATTGGCTATGCTGACGATGATTATGTAGGATACCTTGTAGACAAGAAGAGCACATCAGACATGACAACTTTCCTAGGGCCTTGCTTGATCTCTTGGGCCTCCAAAAAGCAAAACTCTGTGGCCATCTCTACTGCTGAAGCTGAGTATGTGGCAGCTGCTTTATGTTGTGCACAATTGTTGTGGGCAAGACAACAATTAAAGGATTTTGGAATTGATGCAGGTTGTATGCCAATCTTGTGTGACAACACAAGTGCTATAAATATCTCCAAAAATCCAGTGCAACATTCAAGAATAAAGCAAATTGACAGTAGACATCACGATCTGAGAGACAATGCAGAGAAAGGGTTCATTAAGTTGAATTTTTGCAAGACGGAGGATCAATTGGCAGATCTCTTTACTAAACCATTGAGCAGAGAAAGGTATGAGAAACTTAGACTAGAAATAGGCATGATTAAGATTACTTAGTTGTATGTGCACCCTGTTCCCTCGATGATTGGCTAGAGTGTGTCTACATGTTTTATGTGTGTATATATGTGATTTGTGTGGCCTTTTAAGTTCTATATGTCTATGTCAGCTCGCATGTAGTAAAATGCATAACTTGATTACCTGAACTAAAGGACTCACTTTGGTCTATTGATATATCCCTTATTGTCCTCAAAACTGTTGTTGTATGGACCTTAAGACCAATGCATGGACCCTGTTCCCTCAGCCACTCTGCCTCAAGCACAATTGTTCCCAACGGGCAAATCAGGCATAATTAATTTTCGATCGTTTTCCTAATTATTAGAGGCGGTTGAGCTCTATCTCCTATAAATAGGGGCTAGACCATTGTTCTTCATCATCAAACTTCAAATCAGCTCCCAAAATTCTCTCTTCTTCCCGTTAATCTTCTTTCTCTCACAAAAATCTTCCCATTATCTCTCTCTCACTCAGATTTCTTGCTCTTCTCTTAAAGATTTTGATTTTTCTTCCTGTTAATTCAAATTTTGAATCCCTAAATTCTCGTCTCTTCACCTTCCTTCTAAACCCTAAATCAGGCTATAAGAATGGTGACTGGAACTCGATCATCCACATCAAAGAAATCTCCAGCTGAGAAATCACCTTTATCTACTCCCATTAAATCCTCCACCCCTGTCACATCACCCGTCTTGCTTTTCAAAATGACAGCTCGTAAGAAAATGGGTCCTGCTGAGCCTTCTTCACTACCACCACCATCATCACCTAAACCCACTACCACTGAGCAGTTGGGGAAGGATGATGCTGACAGGACAGGGGCCGCGGTTTCTTCTGCCCAGAAGAAAACTAAGAAAAGTGCTTCCAAACGAGCTAGCATTTCTGAGCTAGCTGAAGAGTTTGATGCAATTTTGGAGGAAGGGGCTGCAATTGGGGCCAAATACGTGAAAGAGAAAGGTGAGAAGGGAAAGTAAAATAAAGAGGGAGTTGGGAAATCAAAAGGAGAGTCTGAGGGAGAGAAAAAGGAGAGTGAGGGAGGAGAGAAGCCTGAAACAGAGAGCGCTGTTGCTCAGGGGGAACAAGGACCTGCTGTGGAATCACCTGTTCCCACAGCTGGTCCCAAGAAAGTAAAGAAGACAACTGCTGGGTCTTCCAAGAAACAGGGTCCACACCGAAAGGAACCTGTCACAGAGACCGTCTCCCCACTGCCTCCATCCAAGAAATGGAAATCTGTTGCTGAACGGATCTTGGACACACCCTCTGAGACACCACTGCTAGAGGTTGCTAAGGCTTCTTCCCGCCCTGCATAAAGGAAGAAGTCCTTAGTATCTATGCCCTGTGGCTCTACCTCTACTGGCAACACTGGCAAAAGAAGAAGAAGAGCCAGGATGAGATTGACGCCAGGACTGCTCAAATCCTGTCAAGAAGGTGCATGCCAGGTAAAATTTTGTGTCTTGACTGGATGAAGGATAATGGGGTAGGGGAATTTGTCACTAATGTCCTATCTCAAGGCTGGGGTACTTATTTGACCACTAGGACTAATTTTCATTATGTTGAGTTCAAACTGTTCTATTTAAACTGTTCTGTGAAGAATGGCGTGGTCAGAAGTGAGGTGTCTGGGGTCCCCTTTAAATTCAATGCTTCTGATTTAGTGAAAGTCATGGGGATCCCTTGTGAAGGCTTTGATGAATGGGTTAGGGGTGGTGTCTAGCCTGAGTATGATGGACTTGACCACTTAGCCATTGTGAGGAAGTACACTAGAGATATGGAAGTACAAATGAGGCCAAGAGGGTCAAGGCTGTGGACCTTGTTCCTATGCACAAGTTTCACTTTGCAATTGTGTTCAGGACCCTGGTCCCTACGGAGGAAGCCAGGGAATTTTGCTCAACCTATGACATGAGTCTCATGGACCTGGTTGAGAGGAGAGAAAAGGTGAATCTCCCTGCTGTCATGATTCACCATATTGCCTACGTCCTCAATGCTAAGAAAATCACCCATTCTTTACCATATGGGTATGCTCTTACTTTGGTCTTCAAGCACTTTGGAGTGCCCTTCTCTGCTGGAATTTCACCTACGTCTGTGAATGAGGTGGGTAAGCTCTATTTGAAGCAAATTGGGTTCAAGTTTGATGAGGATCAGGAGGAGGAGAAGGAAGAAGAGGAGGTTGATTCTGAGGGGGAACAGGGCCCAGAGGCTGTTTCTATGGAATGGGCCAGCATTAGTAGAACTGCAATGTTCACTACCCTGTAAATGGTTGATGCCAAGCTCAATGTTGTGACCTCTAAGCAAGCTGATCTGGCTCAGAAGGTTGCTGATCTGACTGATGCAGTGACAAATGTTGATCAGGCTCATCAAAGAAGGCATGATGAGCTTGTCAAGATGCTGAGGAATGGGTTTGAGATTGAAACTAATGATACTACTGATGCCAACAATGACCCATCAGACCCTGTTCCTCCCCCTGTTGTTTAAGCCTATTTCCTTTTCTTTTCTTTTCTTTTCTTTTCTTTTCTCTCTAGGCGTTGTTTATGCTGTAACAATGTCTTCATTCTGTGACTGTGATATATCAAATTGGTCCTTTTGTTTATATGATTTGGCTATTTTCTGGATGACCTATATCAATAGATTTTTAATTTTGAGCTACTAATTCTTGCATTTGTTTGCATACACTTAAACCCTGGAGGTGATGGTTGTGACATACTTGCTAAATTCTGGCTTAACTTATCTCTAGTTGCATGTTTAACAAATGTCCATGACACCTTTTGATGATGCCAAAAGGGGGAAGAGTGGTGTGCTTATGATTAAGTCTGATATGATCATGTTTAGGTTTAGTCTAGTTTAATTCTCGTACCTTGTTAACCTATTCACTATGGATGGGTAGCACACAAATTTTTGATTTCTACTCTAATGATTTTTGGTTTGAAATTGTGTTTCGTCTGCCTACTCTGATTCTGTAAAGTTTTGAAGTTGCAACTCTGATTGCAAAATTTCTTTCTGCAAAAGTCTCAATGTGATGGATGATAATGTTAAGCTGACGTTCTTGAAGGTGAAGTTGTGAACCCTGTTCCCACTTACCCTGGTTCTTCTGGTTGGTTCATAGCAATGATAAGTTAAGGTAAGCACTTGAGTTAGTATGATTTATTGTGATTGGTATCTAGCTCAGATAAGCACACTAGTTGGTCATCATCAAAAAGGGGAAATTTATTGGGTTCCTGGTTCTGATGATAACAAACATAGTGTCCTTATCTTTGTGTAAACTAACTATGATGGCAGGTTTACTTAAGGATTCAAGAAGTTGTAATGCTCAAAGCATGATTGCTCATGAAGATGCTTGGATCCTCACAAGACATGAAGACAATGTAATGTAGTTAAGTGCATTTGCCATTAGTCTTTATGTACTATGCTTGACTAGTTAGCAAGAGTCTAAGTTGATCATGACAAGGGAACAATGTTGTAGGACTGAGTACATGCGTCTATGAGTACAGGGTAACATTCTTGTGAACCTTGTTCTCGATGACCAGCACTGAACTTGAAGGAACCAAAGGGGAACACCAAGTTGGACCCTATTCCTTCTAGCTGTGTATCTGCACGAGTTTGCATAATATCGTATTTATCATTTCTATGAATATTTGTGTATTATCTTTTTGGAACTTCACACAAATATTCTTCTGAAAAAATATAAATTATTTTTGGAAAAAAGAATATTGCAAAATCGTGTTTTAAACAGAAAAATATTTTATTTTGAAAAGATATTATCTTGGAAAAGTATTTTACTTAATGGCGAAGTTTATATTGTTTAGGTAAGTGAATTATCTTTTGGAATATTTCTAATTATCTTTTAGAGATTATATTCTGATAAATCACTTGTTAGTTGGCCAAGATTTTCTGGTGAAGTATTTGGACGGTTTTTATCACATAGGTAGAGTTAAGGAAAGGTCTTTAATCTTTACTTAAACTCTATCCTATCTTTTTGGTAAATCTTATCTTTTATATTCTGAAGAGATTTTAACCCAGATGGACTGAGCTTCTAGGCCTGCCTATATAAGGTGCCTGATAGGCTCAATTGTAGGCTTAAGCTTTGCGTGCTTCATTGAGATCAGAATCATTTGTGCAAAGTATTAAATCGTCCAAACAAGATACGTCCTGTGCTCACAAGAACAACCTTGAACCATGTTTCCTGTCCTGGTCAGTTTGAGTCTTGCTTAGATTGGTCATTGCATAATAGGTAGGTTTTTCTGTGGTCTTATTTTGCTTAGTATTGAAGCGTGTTATAGGACAAATAATCTGGAGATTTGTAATAGTGATAGCCTCCACAAGTATACGAATTTTATCGAGTAGTATAAAAGATTTATCGTATCCATAGGGAGCTAGTATATCCAATTATAAAGTTTTCTCAAATATATAACAAGCTAAGCAAATTCGAGTTGAATTTTTTATGATTCAAGTAATGAAACTAAAGCGAATGAAATTACGAAATCTAGCAAGATAAAAGATCTAGGGTTGACTTCACTTAACTAGATTACTTGATGCGATAGATAAACTTAACTAGCCTATCAATGTCAATCGTTGCAAGGACGGATAAAGAAGCCTAAACTTTCTCTCGAAGCGATAAAGGCAAACTCAATGCAAACTTAATTACCTATTCTCATGGAGTCAAGTAACATCAAAAGCATGAAGACCGAAAATAAATCCAAAGCCCACAAGATATTCTAATCTACTTTCGTGATTAGGCAATCAAGATGATTATTCAAAGTCCGACAATTAGCATTCCCCTTTCGATTTTATACTAATCATCCAAGTATTCAAAACCCTCTTTTAAGAATTATGAATAAGAATAAGCAAACAAATAATCATGTGCAACGATTCAACAAACATGCTAGCATCATTTTATCAAGACATCAAATAACCCAAATTAAATTCATCAACCCTAGAATAAGAAAATTAGCTACTCATGATTAAGAAAACTAATAACCAAATGATAAGAATTAAACTAAACATGAATTAGCAAACTCAAAGAAATGACAATCATAAACTAAAAGATTAAAAACTAAAAGCAATTGAGAGGGGAAAGAGAGAGAGTAGAGATGAGAGATAAACCAAAAGTTTCAATTGAAATTACCCAAATCTTGAACTTGTTCTTCAGAATTGCAAATAAAACTAGGGAATTTGAGAGTATCTAAGTGCTCAATGTAAATTCTAAGCTATTCTAATGTAGTAGAGAGAGATGATGCATAGATAGAGAGTGGGGTGAAGAAGAAGAGAGGAGTCCTTTTATAAGTCTAGATACATAGTAGTAGGATTGGAGAAAGAAGATTGAAGGTCGCTCAACATTCATGCACAAATCGCACAAGAGCATGATCGTGCCAACATAGGCATGACATTCCCACATGATGACACATGATCATGCCTATTGTAAGCATGGTCATGCACGGTAGACTAGTCCAAAGCTTCACAATTTCTAGCATATCTTGTCATTCCAACTTCGATTCCTTCTTCTTTTCTTCTTCTCTTGACACTCCAAAGTCCATATTGATTCCGATTGTACATTTGAGCTCCAAAATGATCCTAAAATCACATTAAATGCACAAACATACCCAAGTAGTGATCCTCATCATAAATGAATAAAATGCAATCATAAACGAGAATACTCACACAAATATAGGACGGATGAGTGCATATATACAATGAAAATCAACACTATTTAGGCACTCATCAATTTCCCCCAAGCTTGAACCTTTGCTTGTCCCCAAGCAAAACAAGTCAAGAGAACAGAAACGGAGAAAAAAAAGTCAAGAGATCACCTTCTCAAATTGAGTTTCAAAAGCAACATCAAATCCAAAAGAATCAACCCAAGGCAAGAACAAAAATCTCAAAGCCATTCGGATTCACATAGTACATCATGTCATCGCGATCCAAAACATCAAGATCCTACCACAAGACCCACTCTTGAATGTAGCATAGTAAAGTAGATAGACCCTCACTTTAGGTAAGTGGACACTCACACTCAAGTGTTTAGAATTGACAATCCAAGTTGATTTCTCTCAATACTCATCTCAAAAATCACGGTTTACCATAAGCTCACCAATCGTCTCACATCTCCTCCGCTAAGGACAATTGAAATAAACGAGTCAAGAGGAATTTCAAAGATTGTAACGTAGGCTTAGGGTGAAGGGTAGGACAAATTCATTCGGATAGTTGACTAAAGATGTCATGAAACTAGAGGAGCAAAAATCATTAATTCACCCCATGCATGAAGGTAAACAATGTGGAACTCCGACTAACAAAAAGCAACATCTAACCAATATCACCAAACTCTATTGAAATACTCTTCATTCAAGCACAACCTTACAACATATCAACCTTTTTATTCCCTTTTTTTCTTTTTCTTTTTTTTTGAGAACTTTTTCTGATTTCCCTTTTTCCCTTTTTTTTTTTTTTTGGGAACCGAACAATGAATTTCAACCATCCTTCCAAGCGCTTACACAAACTACAGAGTTATACATTGTGAAATGTAACATATACTCCAAAGTTAAACCCTACTCCACAAGTCTCATGACACAAGTGTTAAACATGGGTTTTCCGGTCAAAAGGCTTGTAATGCAGGTGAAAGCAAAGAATAGGCAAAGCTCAAAGTGGTTCACAAAGGATAAAATGCCAAGGTAGGCTTATTTGGCTAAGTGAGCTAAAAATTCAAAGAATGCCTCAATCATACTAGTTTAATCAACGTCAAGTGCGGATTCAACGGAGAAAAGAGAAATAACTTCTCTTCGGAGAGGTTGAGAAACCTCTTCCCATGGTGAGTTCTAGAAACCGATGACTTAGAGAGAGTTTCACACATCAAAGACAAAATAAGCCGTGGTGATGCACGGTCTTCAAGGCTCAAAACTCATGGGTCAATTTGGTCTATCCAACTCAACTATACAACATTCAAGAGTCATCATCAAGCATGCCACAAACCATGAATCGCAACAACAATCATGCTATGTAAATCTTAGGCTCAAACAAATTTGCACAAGAACAAGGGTTGATCTTTTCGGGTTTTCACAATATAACACGAATCATCATCGAAGGATCATATCTCAATCGTTTTTTTGGATTTTTCATTTTTTTGTTCTTTTTTTTTGGTTTTTCTATTTTTTTTTTTTTCATGAAAAAATAAAACTTAAACTGTATGCAAAACAACCAAAAAATAAAAGAAAGAAAAAAAAAATGAAAATTTATCTAACAATGCCAAATAAAACAAAGACTATATGCAATTCACATTTTACAAAGTAACATCAAAATCACCTCCCCCAAGCTTGAAACGAACATTGTCCTCAATGTGAGAAGAGACAATAGTATAGAGGGGAAGGGAATAGAGAGAACTCACGGAGCCCCACCGTTGGGCGGGGGAGGAGTGGGATCCGGAAGTGGTCATGCTCTACATGCCAAGCAATCAACGGTGGTACCACGGCCCGCAAATAGGCCAAATCGGCTACAATACTCTGTAAGATGGGCATAAGGTCATGAGGCACATTGGGAGGGCCGTCATCTTCACTAGAAGATTCCTCCTCGGACGCAACATCTTGCCGAGGGATCAACCAATTATCCGTATTCTCGACATTTATGAGGTCCGGACTAGGGAGAAGAATGTGCTTTGCCGTGTCCACCTTCCACCAAAATTTATCCATTTCATTCGAGGGACCCAAACATAGTCATTTGGTTCAAAGAAGGAATATCAAACAATGTAGGGCCTTTCACCGACTTAAGGGTGGTGTAGTCAACATAGAGTTCGCTAGCAATATGAGTGATGAGGCCCCCCACAAGTGATAGGGCCAGGAGAGGTGCGCATATACTCAAATCGCTGAACCAACCATGGAACGGGGTCAATGGCGACATGATCCTCGGTGTGAGTCATAGCCCAAAGAAAGAAAAGTTCATCCTTAGGCAAAGTACCCTTACCACACTTGGAAAAGAGACCGAACACAAGCATACGGTGAGCATATTGAAAACACGGGTTCACAATACTAGAGGCCTTCACTTCCCAAGCAATGTAAGGGGAGTGATTTGTGATCTTCTTCCAGAAAGCATGAGCATTAAACTCCTTCGGGAACACATCACGGGGGCCAACCAAATCCTGATCGGAATCAAATGTCGGCCAACCAAAAATCTCATTGAGCTTAGTGAAAGTCATCTCATGAGATTTATTCATAAGCCGAAAAGTGATGTAAGGCTCACGATCATCATCCTCATTATTAAAGACCGACAAGGTACTCAAAAACTCCAAGGTAAGACGACGGTAGGTCTTGTGATGAATAATGAGGAAATTAGTCCAACCAAGATTATCAATCAAAAGTTCCACTCCCGAAGCAATGCCCAACTTTTCCAAGGTAGCCTTGTCATAAAAGCGGGTGGGAGTAATCTTCCGAACAAACAATGCACGATAACAGTCACTTTCAACGGGAGTGGAGAAGGTGATCCCCAAAGTGTCATAGGTAGGAGGAGCCACGGATGGTTCGGGAGCCTTCTTTTTAGCACGGGAAGAACTAGGAATAGGTGCTTGCACCTTAGAGGTAGTGGCTCGAGTCCTGGGAGGCATTGTCCAATCAAGATTAAGTACCACGGTCACAAGGATGATCCAAGACAAATGCACACAAGGAGTGTCAAATCATGAATAAACAAAACCACCCAATCCAGAGTAGCAAAATGCAAATCACTATTGTCCAATGCACCAAGTCAACAGGTCCAGCGAAATTCAATGACCAAGTCACCAAGTCACGGTAATTAATGTGTCCACAAATCTCCAATGTGTCCAAAAATCACAAGTCTCAATGAACAGGGTCCAAGTGATTCAAGAACATCAAGCAACCAGTCAATTGTGAACAATTTACTCCCATCTGAAATTTAGGGCATAGGACTCAAGAACGTCCAATTTACAGTACAAATCCAATTGAAATTTGGGACTTATACCTTGGAGAGACCAAAACGACCAACCGGAGACGCAAAAGCGCACAGAATTCACGCCAAATTGAGACCCGAAAAAACAAACTCCAAAACACGAAATTGAGCAACAATGGTGATTTGGTGAGGAAGTGTGTGGCGGTGGAGGTTGTCGATGGGTGATTCGGTGAGTAGGCGGTGATGGTGAGTGGCGTTTTGGAGTTGCTGTTGGTCGAGAGTGGTGGTGCTTTGAGGGTGGTCGGGATGAGAGAGAGAGGCGGTAGTTGTGGTGGTGGTCGATTGGAGAGGAGAGAGAACGAGACAGGGGAGGCGGTGGGTTTGTGGTGGCGAGGGTGACGGGCTGGGGTGGTGGTGGTTGGGCGAAGATGGTGGACGGCGGGATTCCGGTGATGATGGTTGGTTCGAGTGGCGGTGGTGATGGTGACGGGCTGGGGTGCTGGTGGTTGGGCGGTTTGAGAGGGGAGAGCAAAATTAGAGGAGAGGGAAGGGGAAGGGGACGGGTTTGGGTCAGGGACGTGAAGAGAGAGAGAAGCAGAGGTTTGGGCTCTTTTTTTTTTTGTTTTGTTGTTCTTGTTGTTTTTTTTTTTGTTTTTTTTTTAAGGCATGATCATGCACTATTGAGCAGCCCGGTCAGCATGATCGTGCAAATGTCGACAGAAAGTTTGCACTTTTGACATTAGCTGAGGCACGGTCATGCTCAATTTTATGTACAAATAGGCATTGATCATGCTCAAGATCTCTATTACCCAATATAAGTGGCGTGATCATGCTCGTTTCTCTCACAAATAAGCATGATTATGCTTGAGTAAAACCTCCTTGATTAACACTATCGGCTACACGCAGTTCAATGCAAATTTACAAAACAAATAAAACATTTTATTAGCAAAACAAATAAAATCTAAGAAAAATTAGCAACTAACCATCTTTTTTTTTTAATCTTTGTTTTTCACCTTCCTTTTTTTCATTTTTTTTTTTTATGTTTTCCCCTTCTTTTTTTTTTTTTTTTTTTGTGAATATAAAATAAAATTAAGCAAATAAAACTTGGGTTGCCTCCCAAGAAGCGCTCTTTTAAGGTCATGAGCTTGACACATGAATTCCGTCACTGAGAATTGACATTGGAAAGGGTGAGATCAACCCTCTCTCCTATAGGATCACCGACCTTGTAATGTTTAAGGTGACTTCCATTCACTTTGAATGATTCCGCTCCATCCTTCAAGGGGCGCACCTCAATAGCGCCATATGGAAAAACTTTGCACACTTCAAAAGGTCCCGACGATCGGGACTTGAGCTTTCCCGGAAAGAGTTTGAGTCGGGAATTGAAAAGTAACACCAAATCACCTTCATGAAACTCTCGTCTAATGATGTTCTTGTAATGCCACCGCTTAGTTTTCTCTTTGTAAATCCGAGAACTTTCATTGGCGTCCAACCTCAATTCTTCAAGCTCCTTGAGTTGGAGGAGACGCCTCTCACTAGCGGCCTTGAAATCATAGTTGAGAGCCTTGATTCCCAATAAGCTCGGTGTTCAAGCTCGACGGGAAGGTGACAAGGCTTCCCATACACCAATCGGAAGGGCGTGGTGCCAATAGGAGTTTTGAAAGCGGTCCTATAAGCCCATAGAGCATCATCGAGCTTCAAAGACCAATCTTTCCTCGAACTAGAAACCGTCTTTTCAAGAATTTGCTTGATCTCACGATTCAAAATCTCAACTTGGCCACTTGTTTGAGGATGATAGGCCAAGCCGAACCGGTGTAGTACTCCATAGTTCTTCAACATTGCCTCAAACTTCTTCTCGGTGAAATGACTTACACCATCACTTATCAAGACACGAGGCACTCCAAATCGGGGAAAGATGATTTTCTTGAAAAACTTTGCCACAACTCGAGCATCATTAGTTTGAGTGGCAATGGCTTCAACCCACTTAGAAACATAGTCCACCGCAACCAAGATGAACTTATTTCCACAAGAAGACGGGAAATGACCCATGAAATCAACTCCCCACACATAAAAAACTTCAACCTCAAGAATACTATTCAAAGGAGTCTCATACTTCTTAGAGATGTTCCCGGTTCTTTGGCACTTGTCACATTCTTGAACATGTTTGTGACAATCTTTGAACATGGTGGGCCAATAGGAACCGCTTTGAAGGATCTTTGCCATTGTCTTGGAGGCACTAGCATGTCCTCCATAAGGTGAATCATGGCAATGATGTATGATATCTTGCACTTCCTCTCTCGGAACACATCTTCTAAGAAGCACATCGGCACAAGACTTATAGAGACAAGGATCGCCCCAAAAGTACTTCTTCACATCAGAAAAGAATTTCTTCTTTTGATTTGTGTTCATGCCATGGGGTACAATTCCACATACAATGTTGTTCACAATATCCGCGTACCAAGGAGCCTCGACCTCTTGCAAAGCAAACAAGTGATCATCGGGGAATGAGTCATCAATTGGCAAATCCCCATCCTTTCTCATCTCATAATGAAGTCTTGAAAGGTGATCGGCAACAACATTTTCTGCACCTTTCTTATCTTTGATTTCAAGATCAAACTCTTGGAGTAAGAGTATCCAACGAATCAATCTCGGCTTTGCATCCTTCTTGCTCAACAAGTACTTGAGAGTCGCATGATCCGTGTGCACAATGACCTTTGATCCAACAAGATAAGGTCAGAATTTCTCCATGGCAAACACAACCGCTAAGAGCTCTTTCTCGGTTGTGGCATAGTTGAGTTGAGCATCATCCAAGGTCTTGCTAGCATAGTAGATAGCATGGAGCTTATTGTCTTTCCTTTGGCCAAGCACGGCCCCAACGGCATGATCGCTCGCATCACACATAACCTCGAAAGGAAGGCTCCCATCCGGAGGTTGAATGATGGGAGCGGAGATAAGGGCTTCTTTCAACCTGCAATAAGCTTCATGACAATCATTAGTGAACACAAATGGGGCATCCTTGACAAGGAGTTGAGTTAGAGGCTTGGTGATTTTAGAGAAATCCTGGATAAAGGGACGGTAAAACCCCGCATGACCAAGAAAACTCCTCACCCCTTTAACATTAGAAGGGGTTGGTAAACGCTCAATAACCTCAACTTTGGCCTTGTCAACTTCAATGCCCCGGTTGGAGACCAAGTGGCCAAGGACTATGCCCTCTCGAACCATAAAATGACACTTTTCCTAAGTCAATACCAAATCCACTTCTTTGCATCTTTTCAACACTGTGGCTAAATTATCCAAACAATCATCAGAGGACGACTCACAAACAGAAAAATCATCCATGAATACTTTCATAATACCCTCAATAAACTCACCATCATGCATCGCTGGAAAGTGGCGGGTGCATTGCACAAACCAAATGGCATTCTCCTATAGGCAAATGTGCCATAGGGACAAGTGAAAGTTGTCTTCTCTTGATCATCGGGATGGATAAGGATTTGGAAAAATCCCGAATACCCATCCAAATAACAAAAATGCGAATGCCTCGCCAATCTTTCCAACATTTGATCAATGAATGGGAGAGAGAAATGGTCTTTTCGGGTGGCTTTATTCAACTTTCTATAATCTATACACATGCACCAACCGGTCACCGTTCTAGTAGGAATAAGCTCATCCTTATCTTTCTTGACAACGATCATACCCCCCTTCTTATGAACCACTTGAACGGGACTCACCCATTCACTATCTGAGATAGGATAGATGATCCCCGCATCAAGTAGTTTGAGCACCTCCTTTTTCACCACTTCTTTCATGTTAGGATTTTACCTTCTTTGGTGCTCAATAGAAGTTTTATGACCGTCCTCAAGATTGATTCTATGAGTGCAAAGGGAAGGGTGAATTCCCTTGATATATCCTATGCTATACCCAATGACACTCTTGTGTTGTCTTAAAAGACAAAGCAATTTTTCAACCTCTTGGTCACTGAGTTTAGCATCTATGATAACGGGGAAAGACTCATCATCATCAAGAAATGCATACCTTAGGTGGGAAGGGAGGGCTTTGATCGAGCTCAACCTTAGGTGCATCCTTCTTCTCTTGGGAAGTTTTATACTCAACCTCCAAGACTTCAAATTAGCCCCATTTGACACAAACACGGGGCTCTCATCAAGCAATTTGGCATAGAATGTCATCTCATCATTCTCATCACAACAAACACCATTATTCACAAGACAAGACTTCACAAGACAAAACTCAAGAGGATCACGTGAGACTTCACAAGCATAAGCATTATCAAATGAACTCTCTAATGAGTCTACTCTAAAACATGATTCGGGGGAAGGGGATTTCATGCCATTATTCAAGTTAAACTCTACCGTCTCATCTCATACATTCAAGGAAAGCTTTCCATTACGCACATCAATGATAGCGCCGACGGTAGCCAAGAAAGGCCTTCCTAGAATGATAGGGATGTGACAATCCTCCGCCATGTCCAAAACAACAAAATCGCAAGGGATATAGTATTTAGCGACTTTCAATGGCACATCCTCGACGATTTCCAAAGGGAACTTAACGGAGCGGTTCGCTAATTTCACTGACATGGATGTAGGCATGAAATCTCCCATTTGAAGTCTCTTGCATATGGACAAAGGCATGAGACTCACACTTGCCCCAAGATCACATAAGGCTCGATCAATAGTCACATCTCCCACGGAACATGGGATAGAAAAGCTCCCGGGGTCACCAAGCTTAGGAGGTGCCTTGTTTTGCAAAATAGCACTACATTCCTCCGTTAAGGCGACGGTGGCATGCTCCTCATATTTCCTCTTGTTAGAGAGGAGATCTTTCAAGAACTTAGCATAAGATGGCATCTCGGAGATAACATCTAAGAACGGGATGTTAATTTGGAGCTTTTTGAGAATCTCCATAAACTTCCCGTACTTCTTCTCTAGAGCGACTTTAGCTAGCCTTTGAGGAAAAGGTATCGGAGGCATGTAAGGCTCGGGACCAGGAGTAGGAACCTTCTCTTGTGGCCTAGGAGTCTCAACTTTCTCTTTCTCACTTTCCTCCTCCACCTCAATCGTTTTAGGCTCATCGTTCAAAGCTTCATCATTCACCTTATCACTCACCACATTCTCATCATCCTTCATCACGGGCCCATCATATGTCGTTCCACTTCTCAATGTGATAGCATTGACATGCCCCTTGGGATTGGTTTCCGGCTTGCACGGAAGTTGTCCCGGAACCCTTGTTGACGAACTAGATTGTTGTGCAACTTGGTTCTCAAGCATTTTGTTGTGAGCGGCCAATGAATCCAATTTTGACATCATTAGGCGAAGTGTATCATTCACCATCTTGTTTTGCTCCATTTGAGCATTGTAGAAATCCGTATTGGATGGTGGTGGGGGTTGAGGTGTGGAAGTATGAAATGGAGCTCTAGGTTGGAAACCCGGAGGTTGAGTGGGGGAATTTTGTGGAAGGTGGCTATTTTTGGGAGGATGATTGTTTTGTAGAGAGAAAGGGCTTGTATTTCGATAGGAGAAATTGGGGTGATTTCTCCAACCCGGATTGTATGTATTAGAATATGGGTCATTTCGAGGGCGGGGGTTGAAGTTGTTGAAAGCATTAGCTTGCTCAATTGTCATCTCTTGAGAGGATGACGGATTGTATTGAAACTCATTGCCCATTTGCCCTTGAGCACCATATACTTCACCGGAGGAACCTTGCCTTGAGAAATACCCATGAGAGGTTGAATTTGTTGGACTTGATGAGAAAGTGCATCCAACTTACTTGTCAAGAGGCTCACCGCATCAACCTCAAGTTTACCTCCACTTTTGCGAGCTCCCGGCCTACCGGAAGACCATTGGTAGTTGTTGGAGGCCATGTTCTCATGCAAGGTTTTAGCCGCAGTCGGCCTTAAGGTCATGATAGAGCCAGCCGCGGCGGCATCAATGGACATTCTCGTAGTGGGATTTAATCCACTATAGAATATTTGAATTAGGAGCCATTGTTCAATGCCATGTGGAGGACACTTTCTTTGCAACTCTTTGAAGCACTCCCATGCTTCATACAAGGACTCGCCATCACTATGAAAGGCATGGATGTCATTCCTCAGTTTGTTGGCTAAGTCCGGTGGGAAATACCGAATCAAGAAGGCATTGGACAAAGCCTCCCATGTAGTGAATGAGTTGGTATCTTGGCTACTCAACCATTGCTTTGCTTTCCCCGCCAAAGAGAATGGAAACAAGCGGAGGCGGAAGGCATCATCACTAACCCCATTCATCTTCAAAGTATCACATTTCTCCAAGAACAGAGCAATATGATCGTTGGGGTCTTCACCGTGGTTCCCATAGTACTGGTCCTCCTTGATGAAGGAAATGAAAGACGGTTTGATCTCAAAATTGTTGGCCGCAATAACTGGCCTTGTGATACTCGAACCAATGTTACCAACGGTGGGATTAGAGAAATCCCTCAAGGATCGAAGATCATATCCCATGGTAGCTTGTTCTAGTTCAAGCTCACGTTGCTTTCTCAACTCCTCTTGTTGGCGCTTTCGTGCTCTCTTTCTAGTGGAACGTGATGTTCTTTCGATCTCGGGATGCAAAGGTAATAGGTTATCGAACCCTTGACTCCTGGTCATGCACCACAAACACTAGAAAAGAGAATCAAACGCAAAAGCAAGAGTAATCACTGACACACAAGTAACACACACACGTGCTTAGTCTAGCCTATTTAAGAAACGCCAAATATTGGAAGAAAGCTCCCCGGCAACGGCGTCAAAAACTTGATAGCCTTCGCAAGTATACGGATTTTATCGAGTAGTATAAAAGATTTATCGTATCCACAGGGAGCTAGTATATCCAAGTATTAAGTTTTCTCAAGTATATAACAAGCTAAGCAAATTCGAGTTGGATTTTTGATGATTCAAGTAATGAAACTAAAGCGAATAAAATTACGAAATCTAGCAAGATAAAAGATCTAGGGTTGACTTCACTTAACTAGATTACTTGATGCAATAGATAAACTTAACTAGCATGTCAATGTCAATCATTGCAAGGACGGATAAAGAAGCCTAAACCTTCTCTCGAAGCGATAAAGGCAAACTCAATGCAAACTTAACTACCTATTCTCATGGAGTCAAGTAACATCAAGAGCATAAAGAACGAAAATCAATCCAAAGCCCACAAGATATTCTAATCTACTTTCGTGATCAGGCAATCAAGATGATTATTCAAAGTCCGACAATTAGCATTCCCCTTTCGATTTTATACTAATCATCCAAGTATTCAAAACCCTCTTTCAAGAATTATGAATAACAATAAGCAAACAAATAATCATGTGCAACGATTCAACAAACATGCTAGCTATCAAGACATCAAATAACCCAAATTAAGTTCATCAACCCTAGAATAAGAAAATTAGCTACTCATGATTAAAGAAACTAATAACCAAATGATAAGAATTAAACTAAACATGAATTAGCAAACTTAAAGAAATGACAATCATAAACTAAAGGATTAAAAACTAAAAGCAATTGAGAGGGGAAAGAGAGAGAGAGTAGGGATGAGAGATAAACCAAAAGTTTTAATTGAAATTGCCCAAAGCTTGAACTTGTTCTTCAAAATTGTAAGTAAAACTAGAGAATTTGAGAGTATCTAAGTGTTTAATGTAAATTCTAAGCTATTCTAATGTAGTAGAGAGAGATGATGGATAGATAGAGAGTTGGGTGAAGAAGAAGAGAGGAGTCCTTTTATAAGTTTAGATACATAGTAGTCGGATGGGAGAAAGAAGATAAAAGGTCGCTCGTCATTTATGCACAAATCGCACAGGAGCATGATCGTGCCAACATAGGCATGACATTCCCATATGATGACACATGATCATGCCTATTGTAAGCATGGTCATGCACGGTAGACTAGTCCAAAGCTTCACAATTTCTAGCATATCTTGTCATTCCAACTTCGATTCCTTCTTCTTTTCTTCTTCTCTTGACACTCCAAAGTCCATATTGATTCCGATTGTAAATTTGATCTCCAAAATGATCCTAAGATCACATTAAACGCACAAACATACCCAAGTAGTGATCCTCATTATAAATGAATAAAATCCAATCATAAACGAGAATACTCACACAAATATAGGACGGATGAGTGCATATATACAATGAAAATCAACACTATTTAGGCACTCATCAAATAGCTCTAGCTTAGTAACAAGCTTAGAGTTTCCCTCAGGTTAGTGTGTGACTTGGAGGGATTGGCAACACATCAGTAACGGTGTGTCGTGTTGATTAGGGTATTGTACTGTATCTTGTTTGGCTCTGGTTATAAGAAAAGTAGCGTGACAAAATCCCAAGTAACTGGGTCGTGTTTTTACTCCTATTGAGCCTAGGAGGTTTTCCACGTGAAAAAAGCCTCGTGTTATTTACATTCAGTCTTTTACTTTGTGTTCAGTTCACTGCATAGGAACAACGTCCATAACGTTGTTTTCTACCTTGTCCTCAAAGTCATAAAACGCGAGAAATTGGAGTCACTCTATTCACCCCCCCCTCTAGAGTAACTTAGGCACTCTTCACCAGTGCTTGCGTTGGTTGTTCGGTTTGTTTGATAAGTTTGTTGTTGAACACGAGAGTCTGAACATGATGTAATGGGGGGTGACTCGATCGACATTCACTTGCACCCTCTATTTGATGAGGAAAACAAAGAGGTAATTTTTTGTTTTTTTTTTTTAGTTTCCTATTATCTTTTTAAAGTAGGTGTAATGGTGTATAGATCTGTCTCACAATAAAATAATCACGAGTATTATGGGTGTGTTCTTTTTCACTTAATATTTAGTTTAGTTCAGTCCAATTCAAATCAATTCAGCTCATTTATGTAATCTACCTTTTCTCTCAAAGATAATTGTTCAGTTCAACTCAGTGAAAAGGAATACATAACCCTATAAGATTCATTCAGTACCATATAAATGGACTGAATGTATTTTTCACTAAAATTGTCATAAATGAATTGAAACATTTGAGGAAATAAATATGATCCCAAAATAAGTTGAATTAAACAAAACCAAACTAAACTAAACTAGTAATCCTAATTATAATCAATTGTGCCCGTTTGAGAATTATTATTTACAATAGAACATTTATAAATTAATACTCAATAAATAAATAACTATATAGACACCGGTTTGATTAATGGATGAAACTAAGGGCATTTGAGAAAGTAAATACTCCCTACGTTCCTGTCAAACGCTACCATTTGCTTAAAATGGATGTTTCATACAAACACTCTCATTTCTTTATTTGGTAAACAATTTACTAGTCATTTACACTATTGCCTCCAATTAAAATCCAAGCTCCCACCCTCATCTTTCTCTCTCCTCAAGTCCCTATCCACCCATAACTACCACCACCACCACCAGCCGCCCCACCCACATCCACCAGAAACACCACCAGCCGCCCCAACCCCACCCACCAGAACCACCACTAACCACCCATTCCCCGTTGCCCCACCCACCAGAACCACCAACCAACCAACCAACCACTCCCCGTCGTCCCACCCCACCACCAACCAACAACCACCAGCCGCCCCACCCTCTTCTCTCTCTCTCCTCAGATTCGTGGGTCACCACCCACCATAACCACTACCAGCGCCCCACCCTCTTCTCTCTCACCTCAGATTCGTGGGTCCACCACCCACCATAACCACCACCCGCAAGTCGTGCCCTCCACCCATCCCTTACCTTCTTCTTTCTTTCTCCTCAAGTCACTAACCACCAGAACCGCGCACCACCCACCAGCCGCGCCCCACCCAGCAAAACCAACACCCACCAGCTACATCCCACCCTCTTCTATCTCTCTCTCAGATCTGTATGTATCCACTGGCCACTGTGGGGCCGGATTCTCGGGTTTTCCTAGATTAGGACCCAGGAATCGTCGCAATACATGCCAGAGGCACGTCGCACGGAAATCGACAGATTGGAGAGGCCAATTGTCAAGGAATCATTATAAGGTTCAAAGTCGCCACCCTGTTATAGCCCGAACAAGGACGGGTTTTTACAAAAGAAGAGTCGCCACCTTGTTATGACCCAAACAAGGAAGGGTTTTTACAAAAGAATGGGTTTTATAAACGATTTTAAAGAAAACCATTTAAGAAACCCAAAAGTTGACTCCATCGGGATAAGGCACAAAATTTTTTTGACTGGTCTGCAAATTCAAAGATCTTGATTCGGGGTCTAGGTTAGAAGGTGCGGACGTCCTCGGACCCGTCTCCTCCTCCATACTAAATACGGGCTCTTTACTAATACGTTGTATCCCATATGAAATCTTTGAATTATATTACGTAATGCCTTGAATGATAAAAGAAAAACACATTTATGTACACATTGTCACTTAGCACACTTGCATGTAAAAATCGATTTTGAACCGGTATATTCGTTTTCGTACGACGGGTTTGGATATGGCAAAATACTGCACTACGTACCATTCATCGTAGGTCTTGAATCTACTCCTGGATAAAAACCCTTACGTAGTTCTGACCGGGGGATCCAGTCAGTAAGACTCCTTGGGTGCCACTAAGGCGGGTATGGATGTTCTTCCCCATAAAGAGGGATATAATTGAGAAACTTATAGATTGACTCGCAACTTAGAGTCGAATTGATCCGAGGAACCCCTTGCTCTCCTCGAAGAAGTAGGGAAAAGCTCAAATGGAATGATTAGCCTGCTCCTTCGAGGCGTTCAACCCAACAATATTTGGTAATATACGGGGATCAACCCAATTCTTAGCTTTGAGTATAAAGATTAGACTTCTCAAAAATATTCGTTCTTTACTGGGGAATAACATTCATTGGGGGTGAATAAATGGGGTGATTTGTGTAGGGTATGGATATGTGTTGGTGGGTAATGGCTTAAAGGAGTCTTTCTGATAGGATCCCCCGGGGTGGCCCGAAGCCAAATAACAGGGGACGATCAATAATTAGCTTCTATTCGATCATAGATATTCCACTGAGGAAAATGGTTGTAACTGGGGAAATATGGATTCCACTGGGGAATGTGAATTTGTATGAAAGTGATTTGATGGGATGGTAGGTGGAACACCCATGATTGCGTATAAGCAAATTTCTGATTCTAACCCCGAATTTGGCCCCGGGCCGAGATGTGTACATAAACAAATACACTGGTTTTAAAAAATGTTTTTTGAACATAATATACATCACACAAGTGAGACAAGTTCTTTTTATTTTATTTTCTGAGTTGAATTATTAGGTGAAAGCATATGAATGCAAATGTACAAAATGCATTTAAAGAGGCCTCGGAATAAATTACAAATTGAGTATCTACAATAAAATACAAAAAATGTCTAAAAGATCTAAAAAGAAGAAAAAGACTTGATCTTCATGTACATGGCGCCTCCGGGGCTTGATCTTTATCTTCGTCTTCAAAAGTTTGAATTATTCACAAAGGATTGGTTTATTTACAAAAGAATTAGTTATTTACAAAAGAATTAGTTATTAACAAAAGCGGTTTGAAAGAACGGACAAGGGATTAGTACAAACGCGGCTTCTTAACTCCAAATTTATTTTTATATTTAGTAAGACACACTAAAAGAATAAATTGGAGAGTTTCATGTTTTTGTGGGTTCATTTGATGATTAAACGAAAATCGTTCATAGAATCGAACAAAACCGATTTTACAATAATCTGGACAGAACTTCTAGAATTCATATCTCGGTCATAACTCAACCAAATCGAGTGTTTCAAAAGCCTAACTTGGTTCATTGTACTTTATGTTTCCACTGTAAAAATCTCAAGTCACGAAAGTTGACGATCGTTTAGTTATTCACGATTTACGAGCTTCTGAAAGTCATTGGATAGACCATTGGTGTTTGATTTATTGGGAATTATTTACAAGTGATCTAAATATAAAATTTACAGGAAGTAGACTAGACATGAAGTTAGTAATTTACACAAAATTGCATAAATTTTAGACAAGTCTAAGTAATTTAACAAAAATAAACAAAAGAACTATACAAAAAGCCCTAATGTTCTAAACTAACCAAAGTCTTTCATTTTGACAGAACCAAGCTCGGTTTGATTAATTCATTAAAAATCGAGAACACATCCGAATGGAGTGATTACAAAGCCTATATTGGTTCTTATTGAGTCTACTATCCAAATCAAAGTTCTCCTTTCATTGAAGAGGTGCAAAACACCGCAGACTTTTCAGTTGAGTGAATGTTATCATTTCTAGACACATACTCGGTTGATTAATTTTAGAATTAAATTTACTTCTTTAAAGTTGAATTCTTCTTACAGATTAAATTATACACACTAAGGACTTCCTACAAAAATTATCAAAGAAAACACACTATCCTAAGTGTTTAAAGTGAGCCAATTATTTACAAGGTCGAAATCTGAGAAAGTCTTCAAAGGGACAGCACTACTTTGTCTTTTAACAAATCATTTAAAATTCATTTGGTATCCAAAATGGACGAAATAGGTGGCTGTAACAGCTACGAAAGTCCTCTATAATTTACTCAGAAATAGACCAAGCTCAAAACGTAACCGTTTGTTAGTTATTTACAGATCTATGGGCGTTGGTCAATTTAAAATACAGAAACTTAAACATTCAATTGTGGACAACTGAACCGTTGGATCTAGTTGAGTTTTATCTCGTTAGAACGCTCCCTGGACAAGGTTTCCTATTACATTAATTTCATCAAATTTAAACCGTTGGATCTTCCTAGATCTTCAAATGAATTCTGCTCTAAAAACTGTCAACTATCCGAATTATTACAACTTTGTACAAAAAATAAATCCGAGGCCTCTATATTCAAAATCACCTTTTTTATTCAATTTCAAGTATAAAAAAATGAAAATGGTGATGAGAAAGAGAGAAACATTCGTTGATCACACAATTTTGGCACAAACAACTCTCTTCCTCATCGCAAAAATCACTCTCTAAAAGCTGGATCTAAGACCCCTATGGAGACGAGTTTGCGTGGGCATTTGAACCCTTACCTAGGAATTTTGGCCGCTCAAAAAGTAGGATGGTTCATGCCCACACCTATAAAGAGTCCAACCGATCAAAATAGGATTATTAAGGGGGATAATAGGGTTTAATAGCAATATATATACAAAATGAAATTGTTAGTAAAAACACTTAAAAAAAAATGAATGAGAGAGATAAAAGATTACCCTTGCGTAGATCTAGAAATCTCAATCTTTAAAATTAAGTTAGTTAGTACAAATGCCCTTTAGTTTGCACTAACTAGATAAAAAAAAGAAGTTTTAGAAATAAAGAGAAGTTTTTAGAAAAGCTTCAAAAGTTGAAGTTAGTTAAAAAGATGATAGGAAAAACTAGAGAGAGAAGGAGAGTTTTAAGAAGTAGAGATGAGAAAGAGGCAAAGGGCACTTAGGTTAGTTTTTTAAGGGGTATTTATAAGGGGGGAAAGATGGGGGTGAATTAGGGTTACGAGAAATGGAGGGTGGGATTTGATAGGAGGTGGATGGTGAGATGGGGGTTGAGAGAATGTGGATGGGAGGGTGACAAATGTCACATTTGTGGTGATGGAAGAAGATGTGAGGAATTTTGTGAGGTGGAAGTGAGTAGGAAAGAGAAAAGATGACATAAGGTGGGACAGAAAATAAGAAAGGAAAAAACAAAACAAAATAAAAATTAATTAAAAAAGAAATAAAAAACGTGGGGGAGGGGGAAGATTTTTTTTTTCTTTTTATTTTTCTTCCCCTTTTTTCGGTTGCGAGGGGGGCTTTTTTTTATTATTTTATTTTTTGGGTGGGGGGTTAATTTATAGAAAATGGGAGGGTATTTTGGTATTTCTACTTGATACCATTATTCCCTTTTGTCTTTAGCTATTGGATGGGAACATGAGTATATTGTCATGTCATGCATGACATCATAATGATGTCATGAAATGATGTCATGCATGACATCATAATGATGTCACGGAATGATGTCATGCATGACATCATAATTCCAATCCTTATTTATTTTTTGCATTTTCTCTTTTATATTCTTTTTGGATTTTTGATTTATTTTCCTTTTTGGGCTTTGGGTTTTGCCTTGCTAATAGGTTGGGTCACCTTATGGACCCTAAATCTCCTTTTAGCCCAAATGACTTATTTAATTAAGGTAATTACAGTTAATGCTATTATTAACTGTAATAATTATTAAAAGAAATACAAGTCAAAATTCGGCGTGTACAGATGCCCCTCGTTGGCCGAGTTTCTGAGGAATTGATCAGGTTCCAAAGAAATGAAGGTCAACGATACAAAAGACACCTAATTTTGACTTGCGAAAATATTAATTATAACAACGATAATAATTATCGTTTAAATGGTAATGGCCTAACCACTAACCACATTCTTCTGTGCAGCTCCGGGCGTAAATTCTTTGATCTTGAAGTTTAACCGTTGTTCTTCTGGATGTTCTGGATATTCGGGATGTTCTGGATATTCCGGATTTTCTGGATGTTCTGGATGTTCTGGATGTTCTGGATATTTTGGATGTTCTGAACCTTCTTGACGTTCGGGATCTTCTGGAAGTTCTAGATGTTCTGAACGTTCTTGACGTTCAGGGATATCTCTGGGCGTAACCTCTTTTATCTCGAGGTATAACCATAATTCTTCTCGGATGCTTCGGGGCGTAACCTCTTTTATCTCGAGGTATATCCATAATTCTTCTCGGATGCTTCTGGGCATAACCTCTTTTATCTCGAGGTATAACCATAATTCTTCTCGACTCATCTGATAGTTCTTCCGATAATCCTTCCAAATCTTCGCGTGCATGCATGTACGATAATCTTCTTCTCTATTTTTCATTTCCTCATCTTCTAACTCCTCAATTTTTCATTCTTCCTAAATGCTTCTCTTATGCAAAATGCTCATGCTTTTTCAATAAAAATTTGCCCCAAGGCAAAACATTTACTTCTTTATTTTCGAAAACGCCTCTCTTTCGATTTGAAAGTTCAATTCATTATTTTTTTTCAAAAATTATTCTTCTCAAATTTCCGGGATTGTTTTTTAAATAAAATCCGGGTTCATTTTTTTTCATAAAATCATTTCTCAAATTTCCGGAATGAAACCCGAGTTCATTTTTTTATAAAAGACATCACTAAGCTATTAGTGAGGTTCATGTTCATCCAAGGATGACACATTAGTTCACTAATGAACTAAGTTAATGGCTCTTTTGAATTTTAATCACATAATTCAAATATTTCCCAAAATAGTATGATTTGAATGCATGTGGAATGTTCATAGTCATTTTCGACACAAGGTTGTGCGGGTCTTCTCTAGTACAATAATGGGATTTTACGGAACACAAAGTACTCCGAATATGAATTAAACCGCAGTGAATAGTCAGACGGTGGCATTCTTGTAAATAAAGGCACAAGTTCATATTGCGGCTCGTCATTGACCGCAGTACAAAACATTGATCAGCACGCAAGATAAGGTTTTACTTGGGACTAATTAAAACCGATGTATTATACACAGTAAAAAAGTAAAAATAAATCGTGCGAGTAGTACTGACTCCTCATTCACGCTTTCCTTCTCCATAACCCACAATCAGTGCAACTCTTCCGTCAATTACCCTAGATCACAGAACTCCCAATTCCATTGTTTCTCTCTTCGACCCACCGTGGCGGCCATGACCATCACCCAGTCCCGCCACCGTTTTCGTCGTCAACCTTAACACGAGGCTTTATTAAATTTCAGAAAGGAAAATTGCATGACGATATATGGGGTAGTTGGTATGTCGTTCTTCTTCCCGTTTTATTTCGTATTAGGTTATCTGTGCTTCAAATTTTGGGTGGGAATTTGATTAGTTTAGTTCAATTTCTAAGTTTTGGGTAACATTAGTTCGGGGAGTTGGGATTTTGGGAATTGTATTAATTTGTTGCTGATTTTGGTGGATGTTTTGGGCTAAACTTGTACGAATTAGGGTTTGACATTCAGATTTGAAGCGAAATTGCACGGTAGGGCTTACCCATATAGTATATCCCCCCAATTCCACTGTTCCTCCCCTATTTTGTTATTTTGTATTGTTGCTGCTGTTGTTTAATTGAGAATTTGTTGTAGTTCGGTTTTGAGAGGCGATATTGATAAATGAGTTGTGTTTTGTTCAAATGTTCAAGAGAAATGTGTTCTTCGTGCTGCAATTGGTCTTCTCCTATAGGTCCACATCTCTCTCTCACTTTCCTTTGTTTTTGTGATTGTGGATTTGGTTTTGTGGATGACTGAGAATCGAAATATTTTTCTATACTGTGTAGTGATAGGGGTTTTGCCTTGATTGTGCAGCTTATTGGTGTTGCGTAATATTTTGCAATCGTTGATGACAAGTGGTTCATTATAGTTGCAATATGATGGATTGTGAACAGATGTTGTAGTCTTTTTTTTTTTTGATACTTTTCTTAGTGGATGTATCTGGAATTGAATGCAAATGTTAATGTTATATTTTCCCCTTGTTGTTTGGCCACCGTGTGGGTATGAAGATCAGTAGTCGAAGTCGACAAAAAGAGGCCCCAAGGCTGGAGATTCGATTGACACCAACACCGAGGCTTCGTCAGTGGTAACTGCTGAGGTGAAATAGCAACCTATTCAGGTTAATCCTCTTTTAGTTCGCATCTGTGACTGTTATTTTGTCAATTGTATACTTGAACTCAACAACAACAACAACAACAACAACAACAACAACAACAACAACAACCCAGTGGGGAGGTCCAGATGTACGCAGTCTTACCCCTAACTAGTCGCCTAGAAGAGAGACTGTTTCCGAAAGACCCACGAAAACTTTTTTTTTTCCATTTTCAAAACGGTTTTTTCGGGTAATAAAGCAATAAGGGATGATCAAAAGGGCAAGAAAAGTAAAGCTGTAAACATACTAACACAGGATATTACTAGATGAACAACATACAGTGAAGAAGGCACTACAGGCTATGAACAAAATGAATCAACCTCTATTACTAGCCAATGCAAAACCCATACTCTAACGAGGGTCCTCTACACGAATCCTGCTACGCCATAATTTCCTATCTAGGACCAAGTCCTCGGTAACTTCTAGAAGGGTCAAATCCTGTCTGATTACCTCTCCCCAAGTCTTCTTCGGGCGTTCTCTTCTTCGTTTACAGTCTCTAAGTATAATTCTCTCACACCTTCTCGCCGGTGCATCTCGATGCCTCCTCCTCACATGCCCAAGCCACCTAAGCCTCGTTTCTCGCATCTTGTTGTCAATATCGGTCACTCCCACCTTGCCTCTTAACACTTCGTTCCTAATTCTATCTCTTCTTGTGAGTTGCACATCCAGTGAAGCATCCTCATTTCGGTCACCCGCATCTTCTGCACATGCACCTGCCTCACCGGCCAACACTCCACCCCATATAGCATAGCAGGCCTGATGGCTGTACAGTAAAATTTGCTTTTAAGTTTTAGTGGAATTTTTCTGTCACATAGGACACCCGTTGCACTCCTCCACTTTAGCCACCCTGTTTTGATACGATGAGTCACGTCATCATCAATCTCGCCTTTTTCCTGTATGATTGAACCGAGATATTTAAAGCAATCCCTCTTCGGTACCACTTCAGTACCGATCTTAATCTCCATATCCGAGGTAACCCCATCTCTTGTAAATTTGCAATCCAAGTATTCGGTCTTGGTCCGACTTAACTTAAATCCCTTTGACTCTAGTGTATCCCGCCAAAGTTCTAGTTTGGCATTAACACCTTCTCTAGTCTCGTCTATCAAAACAATGTCGTCGGCAAACAACATACACCAAGGCACATCCCCCTGAATATACTTGAACTCAACAGTTATGTCAAAACTTGGATATTGCTTCCCTTTAGTTCTTCATTACTCGAAGGCAAAAATGGTTGGTCATTGCAAATAGGCAAAACAGAATGGTTTTGTGACCTTTTCCATCTCTCAGTTTTTCTCTGCTGTTTTTTATGATTTCCTGCATGTTTTTATGTAAAGTTTAGGTAAAAGTTTTAATTTGTAGGGCATATATTTTTTCTTGATTTATTTTTTCACGGTCTAGAAATGGTTTGAGGCCAAGATTTGGGTTCTGTTATGATTAAGGCATATCAACGAAGGTTAATTATCATTAGTCAGTATCAGCTCATTCTCAAATTCTAGGTAGAAATGAGTTCAAAATGTGCTTAATTTTAGTTATATATGTCCTGCAAATTACAATGAAATAGGGGTATGCACACTAGTACAATAACAGGATTTTATGGAGCATATTTTACGATACATATTTTACAATGCTTATTCTAGGGAGTTAATGTGACAACTATTCTGTATAGTTGCACACTCTCTGACCTGCACTTTGGAGACCTGTTTTGGACTGTTTTATGCTTCTTGTTACATGCTAAGTGGATGCAAATTCATTGAGAAACTATTGTATGGAGTGAGGCTCATGGTAGGGGCGATTAGGAATGATTTGTATTTAGTTTAGAGGACAATTTTCACAAGGTTTTGGGCTGTCTTTGTATCCTGTTTGTTGTTAATGTAACCTGCCATTGTATGTGAATTTGAAGTAAATGTGTTGATATATGTCCTAGGTTGGCTGCTCGCATTTGTTGAAGTTGTACTTATTCGTATGAATCTATGTTGCTGGCTTGTTTCTTTCTTGTTTCACATTCTTGTCATTTTGATTGTTTGATTGAATGTATTTCCACTGAGTTTGTGATGACTCTGTTGTTGCTCGTCAACATGTTGTGACAATAATTTTCTGGATTTATTGATCATATCTAGTATACTTAGACACTTGTGTTAAAGTGAATAATTGTTTACTAGCTTGTTTGAAAAGGTTTTGGCTATAACAAGTTGGTTGGAATTCTGGCAGTGAACTGGCAACTTGCTGCATTAGCACTTCAGGGACAAAGTTCTTATGAAAAAGGAGGACATCAATTTGGCTTTGGTAATTATCTTGGGTGTTGTTGCTTTTATGTTTAAGTTACTATACAGACATAAAGATCATTTTTATTGTTTTGTTTTACACTAGTGGTACTATTATAATTTATTTTTATTTTTTTTCTTACACTTTAGCATTTCAAGAACATCCCGAAGCTGTTTTCATAAATTGAGTTGGACAATGTTCGAATGGGCAGCGTACTTCATGCACAGGGAGCTGAAAGATCTTGCAAAGTTATTGTTGAAACTATGAATTTACTAGGATTTGTTATGAATTAACAATTAGGTCCATTAGTTTGTTGTGGATCTTTTAGTTACTGTTGAATATCTTTAGTTACTCTGATCTTATGGATTTGGTATCTTACATTGGATAATGGAATGCTTGTATTTTTTGTTGGGTATGTATATATTTTTTTTGGATGGTATACCGTTTTGGTTTTACAATGATCAGTGCATCCAGGATAAAAAAAGGATATTGCTACAAACAAAGCTCAACCCCTACCCCGCTCTCATGAAAAGAAAAAAGAATAAGCAAATACAGCGGTTCTAATAAACCCACCGGAGTAAACAGTACAGCAAATACTGCGGTTAGCGCGTGTCAACCGAAGTAAAAGGTATAGTATGTACAACAGTTTTTGTCCTTAACCGCAGTATTTGACCCTCTTTTACTTTGGTTTACAACCGCCGTATTTGCCTGGGATTGTACGTCGGCCATAAACACGGCGGTTGAGCCATGAAGCGGACCCGACGTATGATGGGTGATTAACCCGCTGTATTTTGGGTTATTCTGTACTAGTGCTTCTTGAATAGATTGCAAAATGATGTAGAATGATGGTTCAGTGTGTAAGCTTAGACTTGTTCCAGTTATATATCACGTCCACCCTTCAGAGTGCATCATCTTCACCTTCTTCCTCATCTTTTTCACTTCTTCAATTCTCCATATAGAATGTAAGGGAAGAGGGAGTCGGACATACCATGACCACCCTTAAGTTTTCTTTTCTTTTTTTTTTTTGGTTCGAAATTTTTTTTGATTATCATTTTTTTTGATTTTTTTTTCCTAAAATATTCTAATGGTGGTAATCCCACTTTCTTATCTATTCATGCACAAGATTATGACTTTAATCATGAATGCAACATTATATGCTCAATGGACACCTTAAACTAGATATCACCAAATTTAGAGTCTGTCCAAAAATTCACCACTTATTTTTTCATTGGCTTAAATCAACTATTATTGGGTTTGAAATTCCAAATTATAAGTTGATGGTTTTCTTTTTTTTTTTTTTGTACTATAACAAATAAACATAACTTTGACCGAATCCTTGCGGATTGCCTACGTATCTCGTAAAGAGAATCAGGTCAGACGTAGTTCGAGCGCTAGCCCAGACATTGGTTCTTTTCCTCTTTTTTTTTTGGGATCTCTATTGAGCTTTTCATACAAATTACATCATAGATAAAGGTAAAGAAGTTAAGCATAAAACTTCTTCTATTGGTCCAGGTTGGTAATGCTAGGAAGTTCATTTCCGTCTAAATCAGCTAGCTTCACAGCTCCTCCAGCCTCCAGGCGTGATCTCCTTGACCAGAAACGAACCGAACCAATTGGGTCGAAATTTGCCCCTAGGGTCATGCATGGGTGTTCTATTCTCTTTTAGAACAAGACCTCCTTCTTGAATATCTCAACTTCTCACCCTCTTATTATATGACCGAGCAATGATGCTCGTAGTTCTGGATGTTGTTGAGAGCTGCAAGCCTCTTTTCAGCGATAAATGCCAGTTCTTCATATCGGACCTTGTGCCAAAGCTTTTCAGGAATGCCACTCTCGGCAATGACTCTCAAAGATTTAATCTCCGTTTCAATTGGAAGCATTGGTTCCATGCCGTACACCAGTGAGTACGGTGTTGCCCCAGTTGGCGTGCGAATTGATGATCTGAATCCCCAAAGGGCATATGACAGCTTCTCAGGCCATTCTTTCGTTTTCTCAATCATCTTTGATAAAATAGATTTGACTGTTTTGTTCGCGGCCTCAGCAGCTCCATTAGTCTGAGGTCGGTATGGTGACGACTGGTGTTGCTTCACTTTGTACTTCAGGAGAGTTTCTTTGAGGTGCCCCTCAAATTATGGGCCATTATCAGATATCATCTCAAATGGGAGGCCGTACTGGCAGATAATGTTCTTGATCACAAATTTGGGCACTTGCCATGCCCCTAGCTTGGAGTATGAGGCCGATTCGACCCACTTCGAGAAATAGTCGATTGCCACTAAGATGTACTGGTGTCCACTAGATGCTTTCGGATTGATTTGACCAATAATGTCAATGCCCCAGGTTGAGAACGGCCAGGGTGACGTCAGATTATGCAGCTCTGCAGAGGGCATGTGATTCAGATTTGAGAATATATGGCATTTCTTGCAAGCTCTGACATACTTGTAGCAATCATGCTCCAATGTAGTCCAATAATACCCAGTTCGTAGAATCTTCTTAGCAAGCATCTTTCCATTCATATGCGGGCCACAATCACCCCCGTGTACTTCTTTCATGATCTTCTGCGCTTCTCTAGAATCAACACAGAGTTGAAGGGTCACGTCAAACCCTTTATGGTACAACTTGTCCATATAAAGTGCGAAATGAGACGCAAGGCGGCGGATAGCCAGCTGGTCTTTCTTTGAACTCTCTTGAGGGTAAGAGTAATCATTGAGGTACTTCTTGATATCCGTGTACTACGGTTCATTCTCTGCATCTGTAATTACATTCACATGATCACATGATATGGCAGGCTCGTGCCGTTCTTCCAGAGTGATGGTCTGAGCTCGAATTTCTCCTTCCCAAACCAGAGTGGTTGCCAGATTGGCCAATGCATCTGTAAAAGTATTCTGCTCTCTGGGCAAGTGTCTGAAAGTAATATCATCAAAGCACGGAATGAACTGCTGTAAGCAGTCAGTGTACATCTGTAATCGTTCATCCAGGACTCTCCATGCCCCTATGGTCTGGGAAATGATGAGATTTGAATCTCCATATACTGTGAGGCGTCGTGCCCCTGCCGCCAAGGCTGCCTTTACACCGTAGATGCAAGCTTCATATTCAGCTGTATTGTTCATGGTCGGAAAATCCAACTTGACCGAAAATGGTACATGCAATCCCTCTAGACTAATCAAGAGCACTCCGACTCCATTGCCCCTTTTGTTGCAAGCTCCGTCAAAATACATCCTCCATCTGTCTTCTTGTATGATATGAATGTGTTCATCAGGAAATGTATCGTCACATTCTTCTTCAGACATGGGCCCATCTGCCAGAACATCCGCTAGCACTCGCCCTTTTACAGATTTCTGATTCAAATATTGGATGTCGAATTCTGACAACAAAGCATGCCAACGAGCCATCCTCTCGCTCGTGATTGGTTTATCGAATAGGTACTTGATGGGGTCCAATCTCGAGACGAGGTATGTGGTATGAGCTTGGAGGTAGTGCTTCAACTTTCTTGTTGTGTATACCAGGGATATGCATGGCTTTTACAGAGGATTGTATCGAGTCTCGTACTCGAGAAGCTTCTTACTCAGATAGTAGATAGCCACTTCTTTTCTCGTTCCCTCTTCATATTGAGCCAGAAATGCCCCCATAGCTGTTTCGGACATTGTGAGGTACAATATCAAGGGCTTCCCTGGTTGCGGGGGTGCCAGAAGTGGAGGCTTCGCCAGTTATCTCTTCATCATTTCAAATGCCTTTCGACAATCATCATTCCATTGATGGGATGTGCCCTTCCTGAGCAGCTTGAAAATTGGTTCACATTTCGAGGTCAGCTGAGAAATGAATCTGCTGATGTATTGAATTCTTCCCAGAAAACCTCGGATTTCCTTTTCAGTTCTCGGTGGTGGCAACTCAGAAATAGCTTTTACCTTATCAGAATCAATTTCTATGCCCCTCTGGCTAACAACAAATCCCAGGAGTTTACCAGATGTAACTCCGAACACATATTTCTGCGGGTTGAGCTTCAGATTGAACTTCCTAATACAATCAAAGAATATTTTCAAGGAGGAGAAGTGATCCTCCCGAGCACGGCTCTTGACTATCATATCATCCACATACACCTCAACAATATCATGAATTAGATCATGCAAAATCGTCGTTGCAGCTCGTTGGTAGGTGGCCCCGGCATTTTTCAAACCAAAAGGCATGACCTTATAACAATACGTGCCCCAGGGGGTGATGAATGATGTCTTGATCTGATCTTTTAAAACCATAAGGATTTGATTGTATCTTGAAAATCCATCCATGAACGAGAACATAGCATGTCCCGCTGTTTTATCGACTAGCATATCGATGTGTGGTAATAGGAAGAAGTCCTTCGGTGAAGCAGCATTCAAATCTCGGAAGTCGATACACATTCTTACTCGACCATCTTTCTTGGGAACAACAACAATGTTCGCCAGCCAATCTGGGTGCTTTACAGCCCGTAGAAATCCAGCATCAATCTGCTTCTGAACTTCTTCTTTAACCTTGAGACTAATCTCCGGTTTCATTCGACGGAGCTTCTGCTGCTTTGGATTGCTATCAGGAAGCAAAGGAAGAAGGTGCTCGGCAATGCTTCGGTCAACACCCGGCATGTCGGCATAAGATCGTGCAAATACATCCACATACTCTCTCAACAACTCAGTGAAAGACTCTTGCTTTTCAAGTGACAGAGATGACCCAATTTTAACTTCTTTTTTATTTTCTTTTAAGCCAATGTTTATTATTATGGACTCTTCAATCGGTGATATGCATGTTTGTGGTGACTCATTGTCATATGATGATGCATCATGCCAAAATCAAGCTCTTGTGCACAAATATGTTCAGAGAGAAGGATAGGATAGGTATTTTCAACATCGGACAAGTCATCCGACGAGGGATATTCTGTGGTGGAAGTGGTGGACTCATCAGTCTCACACTCATCAGATATTGGGCCCAGCGGGTGGTCTGGCTCGGTGCTTGGGTCGGTTGATGATTCTGAAGTGGTGGATGTGTTTGGGCTACTGGATATTTGTTCAGGTGGATGGTTGCCCACATAGATCTTCACTTCTTGCCCTCCTTCTTTACCCTTGTACTCATAGCTCCATTTCCTCACAATGTGCTTTGATTCGATCAAATCAGTGGGATCGAATATATCGTCATTAAAATTGACCGTCTTGAAAATTCGGTTCAGCACTCTGTATCAGATATTTTTAACCCAATCAACTTCCTTTCCCTCATCCTTCAATTTCTGACAATCCTCGGGATCATACACCTCAACATCATTGAAGAAAATCTCAAGACCTGGGAGTCTTCTCTGTCCTTTTGATTCTAGCCACGGCTCTAGAAAGCCATAGTAGAGTTCATTGTGTCCTGGCTGCACAAACTGCCCATTCAGCGTCTTGGAGATAGCCTTCGGTGCCCCTTGGCTGACATATGGATTGTACCCTAACCCAACTCGGTTTCTGTTGTCCATCGGTAAGATAGGCTCCTTAATGCCTCGGCCATTTCTTCCAAGGCCGGTTCCTGGTACATGTCCCATTTTGAACATCATTCTTGCCCCTGGTGAATCAGCACTCATGATCCAGGTGGCCGTATGGCTGGTAGCAGGTAGGGAGGCTAATTGGGCTGTGGAGTTCGACATCTGATTCCTGGGGAACAGGGAAAAATGAGGGCTCTTTTTTGTGGAGGGTATGAACATATGTGCACAAATGCATGACTATCATGGGAGACATCAAAATCACATGATCAAAAGAAAAATCTTTTTTTTGTTTTTTTTTTGAAAAAGGAACTTTTCCGAAAAATCCTTGACTATTTGTAACTAAAATCTTTTTGATATTTTTTCTTCAAGTCAAACAGAGATAAATAAATAACCAATTCTCGACATTCTCAAAAGCTTTCCACTCCTTTTTTTGCTTTGTCTTTTTTTCTCTTTTTTTTTTTTTTTGCTTTTTTTCTCACTATTTTTTTTGATAAATTTGTTGGACCGCACCCAAAGGCTTCCTAGGTATCTCCAATGTGTGCAAACATCGTTTTCGAAAATATGGGACATTTTGAAAATGTGCATTGGAGAATCAGGTCTAGTAGTTCTTCCTACTGACTGAGAGATTTCTTTTTTTCTCTTTTTTTTTGTTTATTTCGGCCGAGCTCGATAAGAGAGCCTACGTACCCCGTGCATGTGCATACATGTGTGTCTAATACATAGTCAAAAGTGATGATTAAGTCCTACGGGGGATCAGGCCGTTACGTAGTTCTGTTACAAGTGCTTAAAAAAAGGTTTACTTCCTAGATGGGTGACGAAAATATTTACTTCCTGATTGGTCGAACTCAAATGAGCTGCCTACATACCCCAAGTACAGGTGAATACAAGTGTTTCTAATCAGAGTTGATAAGAGGGCACATTGACTCATGGGGATCAGACTATACGTAGTTCTGGTCTGTTAATTAACACAATTATTGGTTATGAAAGAGAGTTATCCTGATTGCCTCCCTATTTGGATGTGCCCGGGAAATTGGGCGATGGTAACTTCTTCTGATTATTGAACAAGGATCATTCCTTTGCCGATGAGCTCTTCAATCTTCATACGCAAGAGGAGACAGTGGTCGACCATGTGCGAGAACTTCCCACAATAGTCGCAAGATGGATGAGTAATGTTCGTACGAGACGATGGCCTTTGAGGTGGATGAGGCAATGGAGTTATCAACCCTTGGCTCATAAGCCACCTGGATATGTAACTCAGAGGCTCGTGGAGTGGCTCAAGTTGACGTGGAGGTCGAGAGACCTGTGGTGACTGGGGTTGCAGAGCAACCATACTCTTCGGGTAGTGACTGTATGGATCAGGAACCTGTCTTCTAGACTTAATGTTCGCGGGGTCAACGCTGCCGTGAGCCTCTAGATCTTCCAACTTATAGTACATTTTTCGGCTCATTTCTGTGAAGTAGGGTTCCTTCGATCCTTTTACAATCCATATAAGACTCTCTCTCAACGTCGGCAAATAAAGCACTTTTCTGCACTGTTCCTTCCATCTAGCAATGTAAGTCGAGAATAACTCTCCAAATAATTGTTCCATATTCTCGAGTTTCAGCTTCTCAACTATATCACTTAATCCCACATTCACCCAATCAATGAAAGCAGTTGCTAGATTCTGCCACGAACCAAGCTGATAAGGCACCAGAACGAAGTACCACTCTCTGGCTCTTCCTTCTAAACTCTTCCCGAAGTAATAAGGGAAAAACTCCTCACTAATCTCCAAAGGATGTAACTCATACACAAAATATTTCAAATGAGTCTGGGGATCACCTTTCCCGTTGAACTTTGTAAATTCAGGAATTTTCACATTCTGTGGGATACGGAATCAAGATCAACCCTTCAGTATCAATCTTCACTTTTGCAGCGAATAACTCTAGATCAGAATCATAGCTCGGGATATAAGGCTCTCGCACTTTAACTGGGCCACCACTACCCGTGCTAGAGTATGTACTTCCTTCGCTCGAGGATGAACTCGATCCCACTCCGTTGAGGAATTCTTCCAATCTGTCAAAATAATAATCACCATCCTCTCCTGATATAGTTCCAATCAAGAAACCATGAAATCTGTCCCCAAACTCTTCATCCAAGTGTAATACCGGCTCACTGGTGGATGTGATAGTCATAACCTCTGGATCTCCTTTAAATGTGATCACACCGTGGGGGCTTTGGAATCGCACTTTCTGATGAAGTGTAGAAGCAATGGCTCTTGACTGGTGAAGCCATGGTCGGCCTAACAGAAGGTTGAAGCAAGCAGGTATATCGATCACAAGAAATTCCACATCATGGACTACCGGTCCATATTCAAGGGGTAGCTTGACTGTTCCCATCACGTTTCTCTTCTCATTGTCGTATGCTCGAACCACTTATGTCGAGGGTTCAAGGTGATCTCGGGAGAACCCGAGTTTTTGGAGAGCTCGAAAAGTACAAACATTCACTGCTGACCCATTATCAATCAATACGCGAGGGACTTTCATACCATTGCATTCCACGGTAATGTGGAGAGAGTGATTGTGATCAATATCTTCTGGTAGATCTCTGTCAGATAATTGGAGTACTTGAGAGGATCCGTGGACTAGACCAACCATTTCATCCGGAGAGATAACTGAGCTTACTGCCACCTCATTCAAATGTTTAAGTACCGCAGACCGGTGTGGTTGGGAAGTCATAAACAATTTCCAAATGGAAACGTTAGAGTTCACCTCTTTCATTCTTCAAATGGCTTCATCATTGATATTATCATCTATCACCACCTCTTTCCCTTTCTCTTTGCGGTGCAAAGCTTCTAAGGGATTTTCATCCTCCAAATGCGAAGGTTTGAAATGTCTTCCAGTTCGTGTTAAATGAACTACCATAGTGCTTTCATCATCATTTGGAAGATCCTATAGACATACAGCTCGTGTAAAATGAGGGATGTAACCCGAACCATTCTTCTCTATAATTTTGAGGACCGAAGCATCCTCTTCTTCCGCCTCTTGATCGATCATTAAGAACCCTCCATCATATTGCAAAGTTGCACACAAACTGGAGAATACTTCATCTTTCTCTTCAAAGAGCTTAATAGGATTTAAGATCACTTGAGGTTTGGTGGACAAATCCACAATCAAAGCCTTTGAATTGGGAGACAGAGACATTTCCATTATCCTGGGAGATGCAACTGTTATCAATTCTATCGGATCGGAAGTTGATAGAGTGAGAGATATCGCCAACATTGGGTTTCCCTGGTGATTGGGTAAAGGGTTCTTTGTGACGTTTGGGAAATTGGAGCTGGTTTTGGAGGTATTGATAGTGAGCTTCCCTTCATCAATGAGATCTTAGATTCTATGCCTCAAAGCTAGGCATGACTCAACAGTATGCCCAGAATACTGGTGAAATTTACAATGATCGTTCGGGTTCTGATTGGGCTTTAGTGGTGGTGGTGGCCTTGGTGCCAATGGTTGGATCATTCCCGCCTTGATAAGTTTTTCAAAGGCTTGTGTTAGCGACATGCCTAGAGGAGTGAATTCCCGTCTTTGGGTAAGATGAAATGTTGTGGATGAGACAATGTTGCTGATTTCGGCAGATTTACCTGCCCCTTGAGTTGGCAGATTATAAGGCCCCCTTCTGTACCTTGAACTTGATGCTACTGGTTCTTCCTTCTTACCTTCAATTCTGAGAGAGTCCTCAATATTCGACCCGGTGGATATGAAAGCTTTAAAAGAGAGGAAATACTGGGACATCATTTTATCCTTCAAATTCGGTGTAAGATTCCGAACTATCATCTGTATCTGATCCTCCTCTATTGGTCGATTTATCATTTGAGCGGCTTTTGCCCTCCATCTGCTAATGAAAGCAGAGAAAGTCTCATTAGGATACTGGTAAGTGGTTTCAAGATCTCTCTTGGTCACATCGACCTCTTCATTATACTCGTATTGTTGCGTGAATTCACGGACGATATTGGACCAAGTAGCTTTCTTTTAATTTTCAAGCTGAAAGAACCATTGGGCGGCTGCCCCATCTAGATCTTGCTGAAAGAGTTGAGCAATCAATTCTTCTGATACACCCCATGGGCTCATTGCCCCTACATACATCTTAAGGAAAGTCGTGGGACTTCCCGTGCCATTGAATTTCGATATGTTAGGCATTTTAAACCCATTTGGGAGACGGACTGTTGGAAACAGAGCTAGTCCATGAATATCGAGCCACGGCTCGACAATTGTCATTCCCTTCAAAACTTCTTTCAACTTTCTAACATCCTCACTCAGTTTATCATCACCGGCTACAGAACCGGTTTCAAGGTTAAATGGGGCACCACCAGCTGGTGTGCCATGGTCAGGTTCTCTGTTCAAATGAGTAACAGTTTGTTCCATCATGTCCTGACGAGACAGTCGTAACTGCATCATTTTCCTTATTTCAGCAAGAGCATCTGGTGGAGGAGGTGGAGGATTCTGATCAGGTATATCTGCCATACTTGACTGTGGTGAGAATATCTTGCGGAAGAGGATGAATGAAGTGGTTGATGTAGTGGTACTTGACAATGAAGATGAGCTGGGTATCGGATTAGTCTGAACGAGCCTGGTGGAGGGACGAACCCAACGGGTGGACCTGCCATGAAAATACAAGGTTAGAATGGTTCATGAGAAAAACACTGTATTGACTTGGAGGATAAGCATTTTTTTTTTTTTGAATTTTTTTTTTTTTGAAAGTTTGAAAATAGAGGCTTTTCGGGAAAGTCCTTTGAAATGAATTTTCTTACGAAATAGAGTTTTATTTTTTTAAAATATTTTTTTTTGATGATATGCATGAGATGCATGAATGCAAATGGATGCATAGTGTCGGACTGACTCAATAAATAAATACAAATAACCGATTCAAGCATGCATCGGTCCTAAGTACTCCTAAAGCTAATCTATAGACAATATTTTCAGGTGCTTCATTTCACTTAGTTTTTGGAGTACACACACAGGGAAAGGCACTCCATGAACAACAATATGTGTGGTAGCTTCCTTAATATTTTATTGGTTAGCTTATCTGGCGCTCACTCCATGAACGAGCGACCAGCCTACAAAAGCAGTAAATTGAGATCGCGCGTGTGTGTGTGTGGGGACAATTTGTTCAAACAAGCATTCCAAACACACGTAATTTTCACATATGTACATGATATACACAAGATATATACAAGATATAAACAATAGGCATTTCATAACATCATTCAATTTGCTTTCAAAGGGATACAACGTACTTTCGGATTTAGACCACTTATAAAATTCACATTCCCCAGCACAGTCGCCAGTCTGTGGGGCCGGATTCTCGGATTTTTCTGGATTAGGACCCGGAAATCTTCGCGATATATGCCAGAGGCACGTTCCACAGAAATCGACCGATTGGAGAGGCCAATTGTCAAAGAATCATCATAAGGTTCGAATTCGCCACCCTGTTATAGCCCGAACAAGGACGGGTTTTTACAAAAGAAGAGTCGCCACCTTGTTATGACCCAAACAAGGAAGGGTTTTTACAAAAGAATGGGTTTTATAAACGATTTTAAAGAAAACCATTTAAGAAACCCAAAAGTTGACTCCATCGTGATAACGCACGAAAATTCTTTGACTGGTCTGCGATTACAAAGATCTTGGTTCGGGGTCTAGGTTAGAAGGTGCGGACGTCCTCGGACCCGTCTCCTCCTTCGTACTGAATACGGACTCTTTACTAATACGTTGTATCCCATATGAAAGCTTTGAATTATATTACGTAATGCCTTGAATGATAAAAGAAAAACACATATATGTACACATTGTCACTTAGCACACTTGCATGTAAAAATCGGTTTTGAACTGGTATATTCATTTACGTACGGCGGGTTTGGATATGGCAAAATACTGCACTACGTACCATTCATCGTAGGTCTTGAATCTACTCCTGGATAAAAACCCTTACGTAGTTCTGACCGGGGGATTCGGCCAGTAAGACTCCTTGGGTGCCACTAAGGCGGGTATGGATGTTCTTTCCCATAAAGAGGGATATAATTGAGAAACATATAGGATGACTCGCAACTTAGAGTCGAATTGATCCGAGAAACCCCCTACTCTCCTCGAAGAAGTAGGGAAAAGCTCAAATGGGATGATTATCTTGCTCCTTCGAGGCATTCAACCCAACAATATTTGGTAAAATACGGGGATCAACCCCATTCTTAGCTTTGAGTATAAAGATTAGACTTCTCAAAAATATTCGTTCTTTAATGGGGAATAACATTCATTGGGGGTGAATAAATGGATGATTTGTATAGGGTATGAATATGTGTTGGTGGGTAATGGCTTAAAGGAGTCTTTTCGATAGGATCCCTCGGGGTATCCTGAAGCCAAATAAGAGGGGACGATCAATAATTAGCTTCTATTCGATCATAGGTATTCCACTAGGGAAAATGGTTGTAACTGGGAAAATATGGATTCCACTGGGGAATGTGAATTTGTATGAAAGTGATTTGATGGGATGGTAGGTGGAACAATTGTGCTCGTTTGAGAATTATTATTTACAATAGAACATTTATAAATTAATACTCAATAAATAAATAACTATATAGACACCGGTTTGATTAATGGATGAAACTAAGGGCATTTGAGAAAGTAAATACTCCCTACGTTCCTGTCAAACGCTACCATTTGCTTAAAATGGATGTTTCATACAAACACTCCCATTTCTTTATTTGGTAAACAATTTACTAGTCATTTACACTATTGCCCCCAATTAAAATCCAAGCTCCCACCCTCATCTTTCTCTCTCCTCAAGTCCCTATCCACCCATAACTACCACCACCACCAGCAGCCGCCCCACCCACATCCACCAGAAACACCACCAGCCGCCCCAACCCCACCCACCAGAACCACCACTAACCACCCATTCCCCGTTGCCCCACCCACCAGAACCACCAACCAACCAACCAACCACTCCCCGTCGTCCCACCCCACCACCAACCAACAACCACCAGCCGCCCCACCCTCTTCTCTCTCTCTCCTCAGATTCGTGGGTCACCACCCACCATGACCACTACCAGCGCCCCACCCTCTTCTCTCTCACCTCAGATTCGTGGGTCCACCACCCACCATAACCACCACCCGCAAGTCGCGCCCTCCACCCATCCCTCACCTTCTTCTTTCTCTCTCCTCAAGTCACTAACCACCAGAACCGCGCACCACCCACCAGCCGCGCCCCACCCAGCAAAACCAACACCCACCAGCTACATCCCACCCTCTTCTATCTCTCTCTCAGATCTGTATGTATCCACTGCCCACTGTGGGGCCGGATTCTCGGGTTTTCCTAGATTAGGACTCGGGAACCGTCGCAATACATGCCAGAGGCACGTCCCACGGAAATCGACAGATTGGAGAGGCCAATTGTCAAGGAATCATTATAAGGTTCAAAGTCGCCACCCTGTTATAGCCCGAACAAGGACGGGTTTTTACAAAAGAAGAGTCGCCACCTTGTTATGACCCAAACGAGGAAGGGTTTTTACAAAAGAATGGGTTTTATAAACGATTTTAAAGAAAACCCTTTAAGAAACCCAAAAGTTGACTCCATCGCGATAAGGCACAAAATTTTTTTGACTGGTCTGCAAATTCAAAGATCTTGGTTCGGGGTCTAGGTTAGAAGGTGCGGACGTCCTCGGACCCGTCTTCTCCTCCGTACTAAATACGGGCTCTTTACTAATACGTTGTATCCCATATGAAATCTTTGAATTATATTACGTAATGCCTTGAATGATAAAAGAAAAACACATTTATGTACACATTGTCACTTAGCACACTTGCATGTAAAAATCGGTTTTGAACCGGTATATTCGTTTTCGTACGACGGGTTTGGATATGGCAAAATACTGCACTACGTACCATTCATCGTAGGTCTTGGATCTACTCCTGGATAGAAACCCTTACGTAGTTCTGACCGGGGGATCCAGTCAGTAAGACTCCTTGGGTGCCACTAAGGCGGGTATGGATGTTCTTCCCCATAAAGAGGGATATAATTGAAAAACTTATAGATTGACTCGCAACTTAGAGTCGAATTGATCCGAGGAACCCCTTGCTCTCCTCGAAGAAGTAGGGAAAAGCTCAAATGGAATGATTAGCCTGCTCCTTCGAGGCGTTCAACCCAACAATATTTGGTAATATACGGGGATCAACCCAATTCTTAGCTTTGAGTATAAAGATTAGACTTCTCAAAAATATTCGTTCTTTACAGGGGAATAACATTCATTGGGGGTGAATAAATGGGGTGATTTGTGTAGGGTATGGATATGTGTTGGTGGGTAATGGCTTAAAGGAATCTTTCTGATAGGATCCCCCGGGGTGGCCCGAAGCCAAATAAGAGGGGACGATCAATAATTAGCTTCTATTCGATCATAGATATTCCACTGAGGAAAATGGTTGTAACTGGGGAAATATGGATTCCACTGGGGAATGTGAATTTGTATGAAAGTGATTTGATGGGATGGTAGGTGGAACACCCATGATTGCGTATAAGCAAATTTCTGATTCTAACCTCGAATTTGGCCTCGGGCCGAGATGTGTACATAAACGAATACACTGGTTTTAAAAAATGTTTTTTGAACATAATATACATCACACAAGTGAGACAAGTTCTTTTTATTTTATTTTCCGAGTTGAATTATTAGGTGGAAGCATATGAATGCAAATGTACAAAATGCATTTAAAGAGGCCTCGGAATAAATTACAAATTGAGTATCTACAATAAAATACAAAAAATGTCTAAAAGTCCTAAAAAGAAGAAAAAGACTTGATCTTCATGTACATGGCGCCTCCGGGGCTTGATCTTCATCTTCGTCTTCAAAAGTTTGAATTATTCACAAAGGATTGGTTTATTTACAAAAGAATTAGTTATTTACAAAAGAATTAGTTATTAACAAAAGCGGTTTGAAAGAACGGACAAGGGATTAGTACAAACGCGGCTTCTTAACTCCAAATTTATTTTTATATTTAGTAAGACACACTAAAAGAATAAATTGGAGAGTTTCATATTTTTGTGCGTTCATTTGATGATTAAACGAAAATCGTTCATAGAATCGAACAAAACCGATTTTACAATAATCTGGACAGAACTTCTAGAATTCATATCTCGGTCATAACTCAACCAAATCGAGTGTTTCAAAAGCCTAACTTGGTTCATTGTACTTCATGTTTCCACTGTAAAAATCTCAAGTCACGAAAGTTGACGATCGTTTAGTTATTCACGATTTACGAGCTTCTGGAAGTCATTGGATAGACCATTGGTGTTTGATTTATTGGGAATTATTTACAAGTGATCTAGGTCTAAATTTACAGTCCGTAGACTAGACATGAAGGAAGTTATGTACACAAAATTTCATGAAGTTTAGACAAGTTTAAGTCATTTAACGAAAATAAACAAAAGAACTATACAAAAAGCCCTAATGTTCTAAACTAACCAAAGTCTTTCATTTTGACAGAACCAAGCTCGGTTTGATTAATTCATTAAAAATCGAAAACACATCCCAATGAAGTGATTCCAAAGCCTAGATTGGTTCTTATTGACTCTACTATCCAAATCAAAGTTCACCTTTAATTGAAGAAGTGTAACACACCGCAGACTTTTCAGTTAAGTGAACGTTATCATTTCTGGACACATACTCGGTTGGTAAATTTTAGAATAAAATCTACTTTGTTAAAGTTTAATTATTCTTTACATATTGAAGTAGACATACTAAGGACTTCCTAGAAAAATTATCAAAGAAAAAACACTATCCTAAGTGGTTAAAGTGAGCCAATTATTTACAAGGTCGAAATCTGAGAAAGTCTTCAAAAGGACAGTATTACTTCGTCTTTTAACAAATCATTTAAAATTCATTTGGTATCTAAAATGGACGAAATAGGTTGCTATAGACAGCTAAGGAAGTCCTCTATAATTTACTCAGAAATAGACCAAGCTCAAAACTTAACCGTTTGTTAGTTATTTACAGATGTATGGGCGTTGGTCAGTCTTAGACACAGAAACTTAAAAATTCAATTGTGGATGACTGAACCGTTGGATCTGGATGACACTAATTTCATGAAATTCCAAACGTTGGATCTTCCTATATATACAAATGAATTCTGCTCTAAAAACTGTCAACTATCCAAATTATTACAATTTTGTACAAAAAATAAATCCGAGGCCTCTATATGCAAAATGACCTTTTTTATTCAATTTCAAGTATAAAAAAATGAAAATGGTGATGAGAAAGAGAGAAACATTCATTGATCACACAATTTTGGCACAAGCAACTCTCTTCCTCACCGCAAAAATCACTCTCTAAAAGCTGGATCTAAGTCCCCCATGGAGACGGGTTCGCGTGGGCACTTGAACCCTTACTTAGGAATTTTGGCCGCTCAAAAACTAGGGTGGTTCATGCCCACACCTATAAAGAGTCCAACCGGTAAAAATAGGATTATTAAGGGGGATTATAGTGTTTAATAGCAATATATATACAAAATAAAATGGTTACTAAAAACATTTAAAAAAATAATAATTAAAGGAGAGAGATAAAAGATTAACCTTGCGTAGATATAGAAATCTCAATATTCAAAATTAAGTTAGTTAGTACAAACGCCCTTTAGTTTGCACTAACTAGATAACAAAGAAGTTTTAGAAATAAAGAGAATTTTTTAGAAAAGATTCAAAAGTTGAAGTTAGTTAAAAAGATGATAGGAAAAACTAGAGAGAGAAGGAGAGTTTTAAGAAGTATAGATGAGAAAGAGGCAAAGAGCACTTAGGTTAGCTTTTTAAGGGATAGTTATAAGGGAGGAAAGATGGGGGTGAATTATGGTTAGGAGAAATGGAGAGTGGGATTTGATGGGAGGTGGATGGTGAGATGGGGGTTGATAGAATGTGGATGGGAGGGTGACAAATGTCACATTTGTAGTGATGGAAGAATATGGGAGGAATCTTGTGAGGTGGAAGTGAGTAAGAAAGAGAAAAGATTAGATAAGGTGGGAGAGAAAATAGAAAAGGGAAAAACAAAACAAAATACAAAATAATTAAAAAAGAAATAAAAAACGTGGGGGGGGGGGGAAGATTTATTTTTTATTTTTTATTTTTCTTCCCCTTTTTTCGGTTGTGAGGGGGGCATTTTTTGATTTTTATTTTATTTTTTTGGTGGGGGGTTAATTTATAGAAAAGGGGAGGGTATTTTGGTATTTCTATTTAATACCATTATTCCCTTTTGTCTTTAGCTATTGGATGGGAACATGGGAATATTGTGATGTCATGCATGACATCATAAGATGGAATGATGTCATGCATGACATCATAATTCCAATCCTTATTTATTTTTTGCATTTTCTCTTTTATATTCTTTTTGGATTTTTGATTTATTTTCTCTTTTGGGCTTTGGGTTTTGCCTTGCTAATGGGTTGGGTAACCTTTTGGACTCTAAATCTTCTTTTAGCCCAAATGACTTATTTAATTAAGGTAATTACAGTTAATGCTAATATTAACTGTAATAATTATTAAAAGAAATACAAGTCAAAATTCGGCGGCTACACCCACCATTACCCCATTGAAGGATTTGAAGTTTGGATTGAAATGGGCTATAGTTTGAGGATGAAAACAAAGATGGCCGGAAAAAATAATTTTCTCTCTCCTCTTGCCGGAAAAGTTGGGGGCTGAAAAACAATTAATTAAGGAAATTTTAAAAACTAATGTTGATACTTAATAATTTTCACCATCCAAATGTGACTAATGTTGCGGGTAGAAGGGGAAAGCACATGATAAAATAAGCTTTCTTTGGTCTTTGTGCCAAAAATAAATGGTAGCGTTTGACAAGAACGGAGGAAGTACTCCGTAAAAAAAATGATTGAAATAATTTGTACTCGATATATATACAATCGTAGGTTAGTACAAGATTTTTCTTTTTATTTTTTGATGGGAAGCACAAGTGTTTTTTTTTTTTTTTTTTTTTGTGGGATGCATAAGATTTAATTAAATACAAATATTAGCTACATGTAGATGGGATAAAAGCGTACGGAACCATGATGGAGGAAAGTTTTATCAATAAGCAACATAAAACTACTTAAACAAAAAGGCCCGTAAAACCGTTTTTTGGTGGCACAATCAAACGCAACACTTTTGTTGGAAATGTCAAATATTTTTGATACTTTTTATTCAAAATGTAACAACAGTCGTCTCATGGTAGCTCAAGTCGGATAAATATTTTAGGACAGCGAGAATAAGTGCATAGTTACGTATAAAAGTATTACTTTCTACCGTTTTAATACCTGTGAAACGGTCAACACAAGACCAACCGATAGCAAAATAGATGAGATTTCTTAACTATAAAAATAGATAAGATTCCTTAAGTTATGGCACTAAGGGCCTCAAAACATTGGTTTAAAAATAGGCAATTGTTTGACGATTTTACTGAAATTTTGTTGTTCTTAAAACAGAACACACCGTGAGCGCATCTGAGGAAGTAAAACTAAGAAGAAAAACCAAATAAACAAAGAAACAAGGTAAATAAAAGAAAGCTAGGAATAACAAAATGACTTAACTAATATGTACTCCATATAGAAACGTAAGTTAGCACAAACAATTAGATTAAATACAAAGATTAGCTACATGTGGATGGATAAAAGCCTACAGAACCATGGTGGAAGTCAAATTCCCACAAGTAATTTTGCTGCATGATATTACCAATAATATTCATCCCACCTGGGGCTTCAAGAAACCCAATACACTTGACATCAGGTCCATCATCAATAATGTAGCTCTTAACATGGGGCTTGAATCGGGCCCCGTCCGTGAAATGGATCTCTAAATTGGGTACGATTGACTTGTTTAAGTGTGTAGATGTTGAGTTAAAGCAGTACTCAAAATCGACCTGACCGTCCCCATTACAATCTGGTAGCTTTGGATAGTTCTTCTCAAGGGCTGGGACTAAAACGTCCATTATGGCTCGGTATGCTTGCTCGGTCCAGTATGTAATGGCAGTACCTTTACCAAGAAGCAATAAGTCATGTACATAAACTTCAAAAACAAAATATTGCGTAAGACCGTTTTATGTTGAGATCCTTAAATGTAACAATTTTTATTCTAAAAATGTAATATTCGTTTGCTTTGGGACCATCTTGTAAGCTTTAGTGATGTACAATTGTTATCATACGTTACTTTTTTTTGGATAGAAATTATCTTACATTACTAAGAAAACATTAGTTCAAGCAGAATAAACATGTTAGGACAGATCGAGTATAAGTGCATAACTAGACCTGTGAAAACAACCCCAAATTGGTTTACCCGACCCAAATCCGACTCAATCCCGAATAGATCCGACTCAAACCAAATCGACCTGAAATATTTTATAACTCGTATGGACTCAAGGATGCATAATAAGCATATTGACAACAAAACTTAATGTGACCCAAATTGAATTAATCCGACCCGACCCTAAACACACCCGAACTGATTATAACCCATTCCAAATAGATCCGAACCAAAACCGACCCAAATGACCCGTTTACCAGGTCTATACATAGTTATAAATAACAAATATTACTTTCTACCGTATGAGCTGTGCGTGAAATGGTACTACACAAGACTGACCGATACAAAAATAGATAATATTTCTCAACATACCTGAGTCAAGGATAGTCCCTCCAACCTCCTCCTCACGCCACACAAGAGGAGGGATATCAAGCATATGATGACTAATCGTAATCCCCTTAATGTTCACCCACAAATACGGCGTCAAGTCAGTGACACGCAACGCGGTGTAACGGATATACTCGGCCGTGGGAGCCTTTTCCTTGTTGTCCCCAAAGATGAGGTAGCTAGTATGGTTAGCCGGACTAAGGTGATCAACTAAGCAATATGAGAAGGTGCCTCCGAACTTGTTCGCGGCTAAAATGGAAAATGAGAAAGGGTGAACACCTAGGCCTAGAATTCCATCAGCTTCTTTCAAATTGACTCTGCCATTGTATGATTCTGAGCAACCGAGTAAAAAGTTGGGTAATGTTACGGTTTTTCCTGTTGTTGTGGGTAGTGTTGCTATCTCTTTTCCGAACATACCGGATGTTTCTAAGCCGTCTTCGTCACCGTAGCTGTATTGTGTACAGAATGGAAAACAAATAGTCATTAGTTTTGACACCATTAGTTTTGACACCAATAGCAAGTATTCATAATTCACGAGATTTTTGGGGTTTGAAGCATTGGCTCCATTCCAACCTTCCACCTCCGAGATGAGGGTTCAATTCTCATCCCAAGACCATCTTACCATCGTAAATAAAAAAACAAGTATTCACAATTCACATAATCATTATTGATGTTTCACAACTTCATCTATAATTTTACCTATAAAACTTCATTATTTCATTGCATGCCATTTTAACAGCAAAATTATATACTTCATCGTTCGTCCCACCGTCTAACCTCAGAATGAAGATAATGCACAATTGATGTCATATATCATGCATGTTTTTTCACGCGTATTTATTATAAATCTTCCCGTGTGTGGCTAAGGCGCACCTTTGAAAACATGCCTCACATATTCTATGAATTAATTTTTGTGGGTGTTTCTTAAGAGTACTTGGCATTAACGTTTTGTTAAAGTCATTGCTAGCATATGGGTAAGTACGATGGTTTGAGATGTAGGAATGAAATTTACGTGTAATTATATAGGCAAGGTGCGGTAGACGAGGGACAAACATCAAGAGACATAAGGTTCTTAAACTCCTCCCCACACAAAGGCGAATCACAAGGAAGAGGATAGAACGTGGATGAAAGTTCAGCCTCATAGCCTCGTTCGTCAGAAAATCTTCCCTTGGGGATGTTCTTGCACTTGACCCATGTAAGGTCACTCCCGGTATCAACCACGAGCCGGAGTTTCGCGGGCGGGGTTCCAACCTCCATGTCCACCAAGTATTGGCCCATCTGGAAATCCGCTGCCCCGTACAAGGGCAGCTTGACTGACCCTTCTATGATGCTCTTTATTGGGTTGTCCCTTTCCTCGGCCTCCTCTTCTTGTTCTGCCTTTCGTCGTGAGATGGGCCTTGATTTGGCCCTTTGGATCTTCCCCTTGTACCTAGCTATGTCATGCTTTATGATCTCTTTGAGACGCCTAGGCCGTTGGATGACCCCTGAGGGCGAGTTTCCCGGCGATGTCGTGGTTGCCGTGGAGGTGGTGGTGGAGAGGAGGGCATAGGTGAAGATGAGGAGAAGAGAGATTGTTGGCCTTTTTTGTAGGAACATCTTGAATGATCATAGACACGTAATGTATATGAAATAATACTATGTGTTTAGGGCTAAGAAAGGTGCATGTTTTAAAGCATGGTTAATTTTGCATTGAATTGCATTGGAAGCACAACGATGCTATTGAGGTTGTTTCCATCATTTTCTCTCTCTATAGGAGGGAGGAAGAATGCCTAATGGAAGATTAGGCCTTTCGCACAAAAAAAGGCGAGGACGAGAAATTTTGGGTGGATAAATTGGTGGGCGGAGATTAAGTTGGGAGAGTGATAACTTCTTCTTTTTTTTTAAATTATTGTTTTGGTGCTATTGTTTTGTTTTGCTGTTTTTTCTTTTTCTTTTTCTTTTTCTATATATATTTATTTTATTTATTTATATATTGTGATAAGAAAAGGGGTTGTTGCTCCTACTTTTACTTTTGTAGAGGTTCGTACAAAGCTAATTTCTGGTTGAGCATATAATATATGCATAGATGGAAGGTGAAAATGGGGATCATGAGGGACATTTGTTAAATTCAACAAAGAGAAATAGGACTTTTTCGTAAACAAGTACTCAAACAAATCAGCATATATTACCAGTTTATCAGAAATATACAATCACATAGGATTTGTGGACAAATAGCATAAGAAAAGTGACAACGGTAGATTGATATCATGGTGGAGAGAGAGCCAGAAAACTTAGAGAGGAAAACTTGGAAGAACTTTCGGACATTGAAATATCTGTCCTAACTCGTAAAATCCAATTATTTTCATTAACATAATAAATAAAATTGTACGTAGCCCAAAAAAAAACACCTATAACAGCGGTCAATTTGGCCTTATGACAGCGATTGCGACAGGTTGTGAAATACAACTGTGACTTTTGATGGTCGTGCATGAAATGTTTTCCTTTTCTGTTCTATTTTGAGAGTGAAATAGGGGATACAGGGGCAGGTTTGAGAGTGCATGGCTCATGGGCCTTTTGCAAATGTCGAACAATGAGGATTATATCATATTTTTATCTATCAAAAATTGTAATAAATAAATAAATAAACAAGCAAGCAAAAAAAAGGAAGGCAATGTGAAGAAGCTTGCGTACTTGTGCTCGTATAGCATGAACAGCAACGAGCCTTCAAAGATGCTATTGGCTTCTACCATCAATCAACTTCGCCATTACAGCCATCTTGGGATTCTAATATTCAAGCCAATACATCAACAAAGAAAAGTTAGATGCCAAAGCAATTAACTGGAAGGCAACTGCCACAATTGCATCCTGTAAAGTCTGAAACGAAAACAACCACAAAAAGTGCATCCTTGAATACACAAAGAAGCAGGTTCCCCAAAAAGTATGGGCATTTAACAAGACACTAGCTGGAAGCATAACCAAATGCCAGCTGAAATCTCAAATTCAGTATGTTTCTCAATCATTCCATCAACAGTTGAAAAAAAAAAAGCTGATCTTTCTTTGCAGTATTATGCCAAATTGCCCGCGACTACCAGAAACAAGCTGATCAAACTAGACATATACCTTCAGCTAGAGTTTAGGAAAGATTAAAAAAAAAATAAAATTATACTCTAAATATAAAAAATAAAAAATAAAAACAAAAATTGTAGAAGTGTTGGAGATCCTACTAAGATCAAGACACCCACAAAATAGTAGTCACACTCACAAACCATAATAGCCACAAACTTTACCAGACAGAATTTGAAAAAGACCTCTATAAACCAATATGTTGGATCAACAATATTCTTTCAGAATTCAGATACATGCCGTTCTTAATCTATATTGCTCGAACTCTTCGTTTCGAGCCAAGTATCTGTATCCTTGTCGGTCAATCGACACTCTGACATGGGTATGGACACTAGACACACCACTTTCAGCAAAAAACCTGCAGAATTTTCAAAAATAGCAGAGTCCGTCATGGGTATGGCTGTATCGCCTGTATGGGTAAGGGACTCTCCAACACATAGCCGAGTCCGAGCAACATAGTTCTAAATTAATATACTGTTTCATGGCCAATGCTCATGAATCATGGGGTCACTCAGCCTATACTATATACAGATCCTCCCAAACCAGATAATGAATTAACTAACTTCACAAAGGCCTAGAGACAAAGACTACATTGTTTACGAAAAAGCACACGCAAGTTCAAACAACATATGGCTGAAGCGAAACAGAGGACATACCACCTTGGCATCAGCGAGCAAATTGCACGAAGGCATGCAAACTTAGCAATCACAAGTCTACAGTAGCTAGCTCAAAAGTTGCAGCCTTTGCCAAAGGATCAAGCAGTCAACATTTCACAACTTGGTTTAGTGTTGCCATCTGTAGATTTACCATAAGCTAATTTGACATGATACTACTGTAGACATAATCCTCCAATCCTCCGGTATTTAAAATCATCTCCAAAATCGTACTCATCTTAATACTCAAGCAAGAAAATGCATTCCATCGAACCAAAAGTGTCCATGAACCATTTATCTACGCTTGTTGCTAGCAATAGGAAAGCATCCACGAGACACTTTCACAGCTTTATAAATACAAAACAGAGTTCCACAGCTATACAAAGGCAAACAAATGACAACTTGCATCTGGGGCAAGAAATTTGAAGAATGAAGAAAACATCTATCAGCACTCAGCAACTTAAACAGATACATAGGGAATTGATAAGGAGGTTTAGTGAAGAATAGATTAGAGAGGCGGTATGGCAATGTGAAGGTTCTAAGGCTCCGGGTCCGGATGGGTTTAACTTCAATTTTATCAAAGGCGCGTGGAGTTTGATTAAAAAAGAAGTGATTGAGTTCATTGAGAATTATTGGGATACAGGGGAATTTCCTAGCTGTATAAATGTGGCATATATAAGTTTGATCCCGAAAATTGAAGCTCCAGAGGAATTGAAGGACTTTAGACCAATTAGTATGATTGGAGCAATGTATAAAATCTTGGCCAAGTTACTGGCTAATAGATTGAAGGGTGTCATGAATTCGGTAATCGGGGAATCCCAGTCGGCTTTTATTAAAGGAAGACAAAGCCTAGATAGTGTGTTGATTGCTAACGATATCATTGAAGATGCGAAAAGGAAAAAGGAAAAAATGTGTGTTTGGAAACTTGATTTCCACAAGGCTTATGATAGTGTGGCTTGGTCTTTTATTGATTGGGTACTGGTGAAAATGAATTTCCCCAAGCAGTGGAGGGATTGGATTGCTGCATGCTTGCGTTCAGCGTCTGCTTCAGTGCTAGTGAATGGTTCGCCTACTCATCCGTTCGTTTTGGAGCGTGGGCTACGTCAGGGTGATCCGCTATCTCCTTTCATCTTCAATATTGTTGCTGAGGTGTTGAGTTGCTTGTTCAAAAAAGCTATTCTTCTTGGGCATTTGAAAGGAGTTTGCGTAAATAATGGAGGACTGGAAATCTCACACTAACAGTTTGCAGATGACACCATAGTTTTTTGCCCAGGAGAGAGGAAATACTTAGAGACAATCAAGATGGTGTTGTTTGCGTTCCACCTCGCTTCGGGCCTCAAAGTGAATTTTCATAAATACTCTTTGATTGGAGTTAACCTCGATGAGGAGTGGGTAAGTAGTATGGTGGATGTTTTACATTGTAGAGCTGAAAAATTACCCATGACTTATCTTGGGTTGCCATTGGGGTCGAATTCGAAAAATGGGGAATTTTGGAGACCAGCTGTTGACAAAGTCGAAAAGAGGTTGTCTACATGGAAGGGGAAAATGCTCTCTATGGGTGGTCGTCTCACGTAAATTAAATCTTGTATCAGTAGCTTGCCTGTGTACTACATGTCTTTGTTCAAGATGCCTAGAGGAATGATTGAAAAGATAACAAAGCTACAAAGGGAGTTCTTCTGGTCAGGTAGTAGTGATGGGAGTAGATCAACTTGCCTAGTAAGTTGGGAGGTGATTCAAAGGCCTAGAATGTTTGGAGGGCTAGGAGTCATTGGTCTTACGGAGATGAATTTAGCTTTCCTTAGTAAGTGGGTATGGTGGTTTTTAGAGAATGATGTGGGTATTTGGAAAAAGTTTATTAGTGGCAAGTATAATATGGGTAACTGTAATTCACAGGAGGATATCATTTTGCCTAGAAAAAGGGGTATTTGGAAGGATATTATTATTTCCCTAAAAAAATGCAAGGCAGTGGAAGCTATTTTTAAGGAAAAGATTGTTGTGGTTATTGGTGATGGAGCAAATACACGGTTTTGGAGGGATAAGTGGGTGGGCAGTTTCACGTTGGCAGAAAGATTTCCAAGGCTATTTGCCTTATCCTTGGACTCTGATGCGTGCGTTTGTGATGTTGGATGTTGGGATGGGCTTGTGTGGAGGTGGTGTTTGAGATGGAGGAGGAGTCTCTTTGTATGGGAGGAGGAATTAAAAGAGCAGCTAAACACGCTTCTAGCGAATGTGCAACTGGACCCAGGGGTTGAAGACAAGCTGTTTTGCAAGCTTGAAAATAAGGGAAATTTTTCTGTGAAAGCCATGAGATATGAGATATTGAAGAAGGAAGGAAATTCGATCACAAATTCGTTTAAAGGGATTTGGCAAGGTTTAGCCCCTCCTAAAGTGGAGATTTTTATGTGGTTAGCTTGTCGTGAGCGTTTGAAGACGAAAGACAGATTGACAGGTATGGGGTTTAGATGCGTGGATGATCCGCTGTGCGTGTTGTGTGGGCGTGAAGAGGAGTCGTGCGTCCATCTGTTAATCCACTGCACTTTTACAAGAGGCATTTGGAACCGTTGGCTTGCTTTATGGGACATAGCGTAGTGTGTGCCTTGGGGAATGTTGGAGTTTTATGAGCAATGGAGTGTACTGACAGTAGCTCCGCACTTCAAAAAGGTTCATATGACCTTCCTCTACGTAATGGTATGGTCGATTTGGAAGGAAAGGAATTCTAGAGTTTTTGAGAGGAAGTGCTGTGATGAAGTAGAGATGTTCGTCCTTATGTTGCTAAGGCTTGGATGGTGGATCAAAGCTTGGGATGAGGGGTTTTCCTACTCACCACAACAGGTTAGCTTAACACCAAGGTGCCTGAAAATTTACTGTCCTGCTCCAAGTCAGAAACCTGTGTTGAACTGGGAGGCTCCTACGAAAGGTCGCCTAAAATGGAACACGGATGCATCCTTTAAAGATGGAGTAGCTGCAGTAGGGGGAGTTTTAAGGGACTGGGAAGGGAATTTTAGATGTTTGTTCTCTGCTCGTGTGGGATGTCTTGAAATAAATCATGCTGAAATTTGTGCTATTGAGAGAGCTCTCATGGAAACTTTATCAAAGGAGTGGTTGGCAAATTTTGAGACAATCTTTGAATCGGATTCTCTTAATGCGGTAAATTGGTGTAATGATAGAAAGGGAGGCCCTTGGAACGCAAGATTCGACCTTAATTTTGTTAGGCGTATTTTGGAGAGGTGGCCAAGTTTTTCTGATCAACATCGCCTTAGGAGTGGGAATGCGATTGCAGATGGGCTAGCTAAGTAGGGGCTCAGTAGAGACGATGATTTTGTGGCGTGGCTTTAATTTTATTTCCCTGGTGTAATGTTTTTCTGCCTTCTGTACTACCTCTGTACTATGTCTTGGTAGATGATTTTTTTCACTATGCCAAACCCTTCATAGAAGGTGAGGGTATAATGAGTCTTGATACCTAGTATAGTACTTTGTATTCCTTGTAATGATCCTTCATTATTACTAAGAATGCGAATTTATCAAAAAAACATCCAAAAAAGAGTCTTAACATAGTTCAACCAATTCAGTTTTATAATAACAACACCATCAACAAGGTTGCCTTCCAAGAACATACAAAAAACAAGTTAGAAAATACAAAAACAATTGAAATCATTTAAAGTGAGGTATTAATACTGCAGGTGGTAATCATACACCTTTATCGGGCTTATCTCCGCAAATAAATAGAGTAAAGAAGAGTTGTCAAATCTTGCGGGAAGGAGGGGGGCTGTGCAGGGACATCTCTTCAGAATGTCTGTGGCCTTCATAGGATGCGTTTTTCTGCATATTCATGGTTGTCCAACCCTTCTAATGTTTTATTTAGTAAGCTCTTTATTCTATAACTAACAAATAAACCAGCCAAGAGAAAAGAAACAGCGAAAAATGAGAAACCATCTCCCCACCCAAAACTCACTCTGTCCTCTCAACGTCCCACACTGCCAGGCCCATTCTCACCCTGCCATGGCCAGTGGCAACCACACTGTGGAGAGCACACACTAGATAAAGTTCGTAAGACACCAGGGAGCCCCATTGTAGCCCCTCTGCTCCCCTCCCCCTCTCACTCATGTCCTTGCGTCCCCATGTACACCCTCAACTCCCTCTTTTCTCTCTCCCTACCCCCTAACACCCTTCCTGGACCAACTTTGCCTGTCCTACCAACACCTAGACCTCACCCATTGCATCCACACCATCATTATTCTTGCCAAAGATACCCTCCCAACTTATATCTCCTCCCCTGACCCCCCCTCCTTACAGACTCTCATATATTTCAAACCAATTGCGTCATCCAGTGACAGCTAGCGCTCTCTGACTCTCATTAGCCATCAGCTAGCCCATTGTTAGTGGTATCTAAGCCACAAGCCCAACCTTATGACATGTTTACAATATGAATAGAACTAAGGAGTTCAAAGAAAAAGAATGAGGAGTTTTTTGTTCATTAGGGGCGGGGGGAGGGAGGAGGATGGATATTCATATAAGTAAACACAAAGTAACAAATGTTGTCCATTATTACATATGAGTCTCAATGACTCAAATACTCAATGGATAAACATGAGGATCATCCATTAACAAGGGGTTGGAATCTGATTCATTGCAAAAGGAAAGGGAACAAAATACAGACTTGAGTGAGAAAAGATTCTATTCCATTATTTGACATTTTAGGAAGGAACCTTTGAAGGTTTTTGCTAATAATACATATTTCCACAATATAAATCTAGGACAAAATAATAGGAGATGAGTATAAGAGAAAACTGACAAAAATAATTTCATTATTCAAGATTCTATTAGCAATTTAGTGGGAAGGATATGAGATGCATAGGTCACAACTTACATTTGTTTTTTTTATTAATTACGCTTTTAAAATACTAATGTAGTAAACAGTCAAGGTATTTTGGCAATTATGCTTTCTATAAGCTCTTACAAAAGAGCTCAAAGTCTCAAACCCACTGACTTTCTCCATTATCAATTACAATTTTGAATTCTATGGGTCCGGCGAAGATCAATGTTTTTGTACGGATGATAAACAGCATATCAAGCTCAATTTGTCATGCTTGCTACACTGCTACATTGTAATAATGGCTAGATGCTAACCTCTGTTTTTTCGTTTTTCCCACAGTGAGCTAGCGATTGTTATGGCACTGACTTTTGAATATATAATGAAACGTGAATACTCCCCCAACTACTATTTCGATGGCTATGTTACTTGAGAAAGGATACAAAATATAAATATAATAAAAAAAAAAAAATCAAAAAGTACTGTTTTTTAAATTGTAGGTGTCCATCTGAGAGAGTAAACAAAATCGTCCTAGATAGGTTTACTTGTCATAATCTATATGAACAACATGGTTTATATCTTGTCCTACAAGAATGCCTTACGGAGCTCTTATATTTATTTTTCATCTCATGTGCAACATAATTGACACATAATTTTTTTTTATCAGGATCTTCTGGCAAACCTTGTAAGACATTCTCGAAAGGAAAAGATTTAAAACAGAGATTGTGACGAGGAGCAAGTAAGTCACACCTGTTTCTATATAAGTCAACCTATCTCACTGTGAGACAATCTCATACATCATTTAGCCATCCTCTAGATTGAGACGAATTTTCTGGTCATTAGGAAGTTTCTTCTATATGTGGATAAGAGGGTTTCTGTCAGCACAGTTGAGCCAAAGAAACCTAACAGTATATCCATTAAAGTTTCGAGACATTCTACTAAATATTGCTGATTGTTTATCAAAATATAGAACATAGATATTGACTTTCCACGTCTCTCTTTCTCTCTATTCTACCTCTATCCTTCTCCATTTTCTGCCTTCTCTTCCTTACTCTTCTAATCTCTCTGTCCTCTTCCCCAATCTCTATTAAATAGGTATCATAGCAGATAAATTAAACTCCAGCAGGCCAACATTCTACTAGAGTAACTAAACAGTGGCAGCTCATAGACAAGCTACTATTTCAACCATCCCAAAGCCAATCGTCCATGACTTCCCAAAATAAACACATCTTGTGCAATCACACTTCTTATTTTGGGGGAGGGGGGTGTCATCCCACGTGTCTTTGCCTAACACCCTTTTGGAGTAAATTTTCAGCATGTAAAAGTGTCATTTTGAAAAGGAAATCAATCTTCCAAGAACAGTGATGAATATAAAGGGGTAAAAATCAAAGTCAACCAATCAAAATTTGCAAGCTAATTTATGCACTTAAATAGTTATACAACATCCAACAACATCGGAACAATTTGACACTTGCAATTGAGTGTTTGCTCTTCATTGAGCTAGCACCCCCTCAGGACAACTTGTATACGCAACATAAGCTTCATGCACTTCCTTAAATGGCAGCACAAACTTCTTCATAAACCGAGACTCTGTCATTGAGACAACCACATAAAAAGAGAAATTCTCCTTGATCAAACCTTTTGTCCTTCAAAACCATCAAAATTCTATATCTTGGCGCTAGCCTCTTCTCCAGGCTATACGTCAACAATGCAGGATGACATATCAAGTAAGCAGGGTCATATCCCAAATCTTTCATAAGAAAATTCAACGAGTTCTCAATCCTCGCTTCAGTTCTCGCAACTTAGGAAGTTTCCTCACAAGTACTATGACTTCACATCGATTCCATCCAAATCTTGCATACACTTGCCACTTACACTCTATACCCCTATCACTTTGGGAACCTAATAATAATACCCCATACATAAAAATCCCCGAATTTTGACAAATCCCCTGCGTTTCTTCAATTGTAACCAATATAGCCTCAAACAATTTGGTACTCCTAACAAATGGTCTTTGTCTCTGAACCAAGAACTTCTTAATCAAATCCATTGGGACCCCATAATTTCGCAATAAAGCAAATTTTTAGAAATACTATGCAAAGAAGCCCTCTTTAATCTCTTCATAAAAGCAACCACGTTATCATCAGTCCCTAAAACCTCCCTTAAAGCGTGAATTGCTGGCAAAATAATGGAATTCAACCTTTGGAGCAAAATTAAACTATTCCCAGCAATAACAGGCCCTAAGTCAAACCTAGACAACCCCAAATTTTCAAAAACCTCAATTTTAGGTTTTATGGTGTTCTCAACATTAGACACAAGAAAAATTCGGTGCTCAGAGTTCATCAAATATCGAATTTGAGACTCGTTTAATCCAATATGTTTCAAGAATTGAATAATTGAGTTAACATTGGTGACAAAATCGATGTCACTTACTTTCATTGTTCCTCGAGCTTGTCGTAGTTGAATTAGCTTCGTAGATGTAGAGAGAGGCTGTTGCTTTGAGTAGCCAAGAGAATTACCAAGCATTTGGCTAAAGAATGTTTAGGTGCTGTTGAGTGGGACGTTGAATAGAGCAGCAAGGAACGGAAGTTATGGAGGAGAGAGAAAGTGAGAGCTTGGACGCCATTGTAGTTGCTGCTAAGTTTGAACATTTGGTTGAGGTTATGTGTGTTGGCGCCTTAACATAGTAAAATAGCCCCCATTCTCAAGGATGAAGTTATTTAATGTATTTTTTCACTTTTCAGTAGGGTGAGCCAGAAATTTGAATTTTAGTATTTTTTTTTCACTTTTAATTTTTGAAAACCTCTTATATGGGTTTGTTAGAATTGAACTGAATTGATCTGAATGAATTGAACTAATTTTAACATTACTAAACTGGACACTACTGAACTGGACACAACTAAACTGAATTGAACACAATTTGATATTTGAGACAAAAAATATGTTTCTGAAGTCAGCACCACCACTGAACTGAAGTGAACATCATTTAAGTGAATTTAAAATCACTGAATTGACAACTGAACTGAACTGAATTAAACTGATCGTGGAAGCTCTAACAAACACGCCATCTCTCTCTCACGCAATAACCAACCCTTCTCCCGCTTAAATAATATGTTAGATTTCATGTTTCCTGGTGATCTTCTCTTCTTTGCATTCTCTCACCATTCATGTCCAGGTAAGGCCCTGCTCCCCTCATTTAGATTTTTCTCACTTTTTATTTTCTCTTTCTTTTACTTTTTTTTTTTGCTAGTCAAAAAGAGTGTACAAGTGAATGGCGATCGAGGCACCCCCTGCTACGTCATATTCGGACTCTCGTGTTCAATAGCGAACATATCAGACTAGCTAAACAACCAGCACAAGTACTGACCCCGTCAACGTAGCACCAACAAGAAGCTAGTATAAATCCTAGAAGCCAACAGACATAAGGCATTGAGGGAATGGGGATTCGAACCCATGACCTTGCCTTACCAAACCACTTAGTTTTAGTAAAAGTATTGATGTGATAAACACAATTGCTCGTCTACCAACTGAACCCTAGATTTTTCTGTTTCAGCCGCCTAATTTTCTCTCCTCCTTGTCCTTGAAGAATTCAGCCTTCTTTTTTCATTCTCTCTTTTTTCATTCTCTCTTTCTTTCATTCCTTCTAATCTCTTTCTTAGTTTAGATTATCTGTTGGGTTGTCTCTTTCATTTTGGGAGAGGAGAGATAAAACCCGAAGCCCACACCTTCCACCACCGTCGTGGTCGCCATCGGAATAGTACCGGGTTTGCTTCCTAATCTGGTCTCGCGTTGCTCGGTACAGTTATGGATAAATTGCTAGCAAGTTCTGCTACTGTATCTCCTGCTAATTTATTATTCAGTGGCTCTAAAACCCCAGGTATGTGTGTATCTACTCTTTTGTGTGTTTTCTGTCTTTATTTATCTTTGCATTAGCCTATGAAATGTGCAAGAAAAGAATTTTAGTGTTATATTGCTTTGATTAACAAATTGGGTATTTGTCAATGGACCCATTTCTGTGTTTTGTTTTGCATGTTTGTTTTTTGTCATTTCATGGTTGTGGGTATGTCGTATGTGTGCAATGTAATGTAGGTGATGTAGTAGTAGAGGGTGGAAATGAGGGGGAATGGTTTATTGGATTGTATGAGTTTGAGGGTTGGATGCAAATCAGTTGCATGTTTGACTTATCAATTCTGAAAGCCTTGCGTAAGATACTTTCTAGTCTAGAAGTATTACTTTTAGTTCAAAATGTAACCGTGGTCTTATGGTGAGACTGTTTGATATGAGTTTTTGTGTTCATCATTTCCTGGTTCTGTGTATTTGTTGCAATGTAGGTGATTTAATAGAGGGTGGAAATGAGGGGGAATGGTTTATTAGATTGTATGACTTTAGGATTGAGTGCAAATCAGTTGCAGTAGTGATAAATAAATAAAAAGCCTTCAAGGCTGGAGAAAAGTTATCACCTTCCACTTCCAGTGTTGTTCTACAAATGGTAGTTGGAAATATAAGATCTAACTAAAATGAAAGGGATCAGGGATGGGATATCATATTGGGGCATCTAGTGTTTTGCTGGCAAATGGTACGGAACAAAATTGCCACAAAATGCAATTTGAGAGCCAGGGGAGTGCCTCTTGACATCGAAGATTGCAAATGCCATTTTTGTGATCAGGAAGAGGAGGAGGTAAACCATCTTTTTCTTACTTGTCCCTTAATCACGAAACTTTGGAAAGATTTATTCCTGTGGCGGGGCCTTGCAATTGTGCTTCCAAACAACATAATGGACCTGTTGTTGCAATGGTAGGGGATGAACATTAAAGCTACCTATGATCAGGGTTGGGGTCTAGTGTTTTTTGCATGTGTTTGGACCATTTGGCTTCCCAGGAACGCCTTATGCTTCAAATAAGTCCAACCTCATGCTTTATTTGAGCAGGTGCAGCTTCTAAGTTTTTGATGGATTAGAAGTTAACACATTGTAAAAAACCCCATCAAAAGAAAAAGCAAATGTATGAGCTGTTTGCTTTGATGTGTTACCTCCCTTTTTGTTCTTGTATTTAGATAAAACATCAGTGTCAATTATAATTCTTTACAATAATTGATATTCCTTTTACAGGTGTTTTCCAGGTTCATGATAAGGTGTTCTGCTCAAAAAGATTGTCTGTATTTAAAAAGGTAATTTAGTTGCCTTTCTAGTGCTATGTTGCTCGGACTCTTCCTTTTACATCAAGTACCCATATCGGATACTCCACACTCCGTCATAGCCTCATAGGTATGGACATTGAACACTCCATTTTCAGCCAAAAACATGCAGAATTTTGAAAAATGGTGGAGTCGGACATGGGTATGGGCACTAGACACTGTGACATCTAGCTGAGTTCAAGTAACATTGTTATCGTGTATTGTTTTGGTTGCTTACAACTTGTATTCTTAAGCAAAGTGGTCCATTTGTACATAATTGCATGTGAAACAGCTGATGTTTAATGCACTCACTTCTCCCCCTTTCTCATTTCTCTTAATTTAAAGTAGCACACTAAGTTGATATTCTTTTTTTGTCTTCAGTTGGGTGCAAACATGAGTGAGTTCCGTGGCCATGCAGTTCCTCAGGATGGCAGAAGCACTATTGAAGCTCGTAAAAAACAAGGTGACCTCATATGTATATGCTGTATTTCGTTGTCTTTCTAGATCTTATAAGCATGTACATTATGGAAATGAACTAGTTGTACTTTTGGAATTGCACCTCATTGTCTTAGTGTGATTACAATGTCTAATACAGTCACTAAAGCAGTTCTATCAAGTGAGAAAGAGGTAGAAACCAACGGTAGAGGTCTACGAGGCAAATTGAATAAAGTGGTTCTAGCTTATAGTGGTGGCTTGGACACATCTGTGATTGTCCCATGGCTTAGGTATGTTCCTATTCCTGTGTGTTGGGAGTTTATGATGATTCAATTGTGAAGGCAATGGGAAAGTCCTATATTTGGATGGCTATAAAAAAAATTTGGACAGATTTGTCCATCCCCGAGCAAAAGACATGGGCCTTGTTACATTGAATAGTTTATCTGTTTTCTTCAGTCCACTTACCTCTTTTCTGTTTCTATCTGGTTTGCAAAACATTGATCAAGAAGTTTAGTTTGGAGTTAAATGTGGAAAAGCTATTGCAAAGAGAGAAACGATATTTGGCTCAAATGGCACCCAAATTATTGGATGGAAATATGAAGTATAGACACTGTTTGATTTATGAAGGATGGTTTTATTAGGAACGATAACACAAATATTGAAGCACATATCTTCTCTCTCTTATTTCTTTCCTTAAGTCAACTGCTGTTTGTGTTCCTAATAACTCGTGTCATTTGATTTCTATTTGATGTTTTTCTGCTTGTTCTTCCAGAGAGACTTATGGCTGTGAAGTTGTCTGTTTCACTGCTGACGTTGGCCAGGTGGGTCTTTGATTTGTGCCTAATCATCTCTTTTATGGATTTTTCACCTTTTTAGTTTACCCTGGAGCCTCTTCTCTAGTAAATGCCATACCAAAACCCACGTTATGTGGGACAGAATAGAAGTAGGGTCAACTAAAAGCAATACCTAGAAGAGACCACTTCTTCAAACTGAGAAACATTTCTCACACTTAGCTCAAGTCTCACAGTGACCGGAAAATGTTAAAGAAGTTGGTAGTGGAACTCAAAGAAATAATCTTATATCTCATATAAAAATATCTGTTTACAATGTAGGACTTGCAACTCTCATATGTTGCTCTGTTTCAGAACCATAAAAGTTTGTCAACTTTTTACTTACTGCTTTCTGAAGTTAGCTATTTTTATCTTATTTCATGCTATTGACCCTCATTCTTATCGGAAATACAAAGGTATCCTTTTAGTGAAAATCCTCCCCCTAGTATTTTTTAAATGAGAAGTTAGCTATTTTGTAAAATGTGCATTATTTTATTCATAGTTGAGTGTTCGCGTTTCATATTGAGTCCAGTCTCTGGGATATCACAGACTTGGTGTACTTTGACAATAGATAGTTTGTTAAAGCTGCCTTTCTTTTGATGTGTCTTGTTATTTTGATAGTCTCTATCTTTCCATATTCAGGGGATACAAGAATTAGAGGGCTTGGAACAGAAGGCAAAGGCAAGTGGTGCTTGTCAATTAGTGGTGAAAGATCTGACAGAGGAGTTTGTCAAAGATTACATATTTCCTTGTTTGCGTGCGGGTGCAATCTATGAGAGGAAGTACTTGCTGGGGACTTCAATGGCTCGACCTGTCATTGCAAAGGTATGCTTACAAAGTTACAATTGAGTGGTTCTTCTTACTCTTTTGGTGTTTGGTGTGTCTCAGCCCTCCCATTGTTTGTAGATGATAAATGTGAAATGTCTCCACTGATTAATAGGTCCCATAATGACTGTAAACTATGCAGGCCATGGTTGATGTTGCTAAAGAAGTTGGTGCAGATGCTGTTGCTCATGGGTGCACCGGAAAAGGAAATGATCAGGCATGATTGATACTAACCTTAAAGCACAAAGTGAGCACTATGTTTCATTCTACCTCTAACTATATATCACTCACAATTTCTTTCCAGGTCCGTTTTGAGCTTACGTTCTTTGCTCTAGATCCCTCTTTGAATGTTGTAGCGCCCTGGAGGGAGTGGGACATTATGGGAAGAGAAGATGCCATTGAGTATGCCAAGAAGCATAATGTACCTGTTCCTGTGACAAAGAAATCTATTTATAGCAGAGACAGGAACTTATGGCACCTTAGCCATGAGGTAATTTTCACTTTCTTTCTTCTTATGCCCCTAATCTGTGCTGTGCCTTATGATATGAAATGTGTTGGGGGAGGTTTGCATGCTTGCATCAATTAGGTGACAGCTAATGTACAAGGTCAGAGTTTTCTCATATGGAATCTAGGGGCACTGGAGGTTTTCCTGGCAGTTAACTTCAAGGCCCATGCGATTAGTTGGACAAGCCCAGATACCCATATTATCTTAAAAAAAGAAAAAGAAATAAAGAGAAGAGAATTGATTTATTTTTCCTTTAAATGCTTACTGTGAGATGGTCTGCCTCACATTATAGTGTACATGGTGATTGGTATCAAGGATTTGCCTCAATAGTGATATTTATGCGAATTTGATGCTAGAGTTATTTACTTGCAACCAAGAAGCGGCTGAGGCTTTGATATACATATACCTGGTCTTTGGCGCTTGTTTGATACATTGCTATTTCAAACTTAAAACTTAGGGTATAGTCTTTCTATCAAACACAACTTTCGACTAATTTTGGAGCTATTTTGCTGAAGGGGGACATATTGGAGGATCCAGCTAATGAGCCAGAAAAGGATATGTACATGATGACTACTGACCCCAAAGATGCACCTAATACTCCTGAGTATGTTCTTTAATCAATATGCTAATAGACTTGGCCAATTTGCTCCACTTCACTACATTGTTCTATTCTCTTCTCAAGAAAACAGGCTTTTTGTAGTCAATGGTATTTTAATTCTGCAGATACATAGAAATCGGAATTGTTTCTGGAATCCCTGTATCTCTAAATGGCAAAGAACTCTCCCCAGCAACCCTACTTTCTGAGGTAAATGAAATTGGAGGAAGACATGGAATTGGGCGTATTGACATGGTTGAAAACCGGCTGGTGGGAATGAAAAGTCGTGGGGTGTATGAAACTCCTGGAGGGACCATCCTTTACGCTGGTGTCCGTGAACTCGAGTCTCTGACCCTTGATCGGGAGGCAATGCAAGTTAAGGATTCCCTTGCCCTCAAATATGCAGAGCTCGTTTATGCAGGTCGATGGTTTGACCCCCTCCGCGAGTCTATGGATGCTTTCATGGAGCAGATCACTAAAACCACTACCGGGTCAGTGACACTTAAGCTGTACAAAGGGTCTGTTACAGTGACCAGTAGGAAGAGTCCATATAGCCTGTACAGAGAGGATATCTCATCATTTGAGACAGGGCAGATTTATGATCAAGCAGATGCTGGTGGTTTCATCAAGCTCTATGGTTTACCAATGAGGGTCCGGGCCATGCTTGAGAAAGGCATGTAACAATCTCATAAGACTTGTGTCGTAACTCTACATTGAACAATCTCCTTAGACTGGCGTTGCGACTCCACTTTGAATAATCTCTAAGACTGGTGGTGTAACTCCACCTTGAGTGATCTTTTTCCAACTAAGCGGTTTAGTTTATTTTTTCTTGATCATACTTGGTCATTCAATTTGTAGCCTTAGAGGTTTGATAGCTATTTTGCCCACCTGCCTATGACTGGTGTCTTCTTATGGTTCTTGTGATGGTATTCTACTATTCTCTACTTTCTTCAAAATTTGGATCATCACATCTGAATTTTTGATGCTTATCTTGAATGGGCCTTCAAAAATGTTGTTGTAGTTTCTTTTGTACACGAACCAATTAGCATAAGTTTTTAAAACTTAAAGGGTCCCAGAAATGGATAGAAAAATTCATGGAAAACTGTAGAAAATTTCTTTAAAATGTCATATTTGTTGTCCTTTTCTTCGTAATGTGGAAATAGATATAGCTGGTAATTATGGATTTTAAGAGGTCGTTTGGCCAACTTTCTTGAAAACTATTTCTGTTTTTTGAATACAATTTCTGCGAAAGTGTTCATTGAGAAATTGAGAGTGTTTGACAACTCTATTATAAAAGTGCTAAAAAACAGAAATATTTTGATGGGGTTGTTTGGCCTACAAATTAAACTATTTAATATCTAATGTCTTTTTCCTTATTTATTTTTAGAATCTAACTTTTTAATTTGTATATACTTGCTATTTATAACAAGTAGTAACCAACTAGTTAATTTTGTTGGTCCTTTCAATTCATGATTACTTAATTTTTCATTAAGCATGAGATTTTTTTTTTCAATTCTTTATAATGGACATCATCTATCTACCTTACTTTGCTCTAAAAAATTTATGAATGACAAAAAGTTGGATACTTGCGATTTTTAAAAAAATAATATCATTAAAATTACTGCAATTATGAACACTTGCTAGAAAAAAAAACGATGTTATCCAACACTTGGCGGATGGGTTTTTCCTCCCTCGTATGCAAGCAATTTATTGTACCTCGCTGTAAAAAAGTGTGACAACATGTCGAGAATTTGCTACACTTTATAGTGTCGCATTTTAGTGACACTTTTTCCAAGGATAATTTCACTATAATAATGCTTTAAAATGTCCACCTAATCTTCTTGAAAGTTCTACCATAATTTAACGTGTGGAAAAAAAAATGAAGGAAAACTATCCCAAAAAGGTCAGGTTTCAGCTAGGTAGTAAATGTTGGAATTGCAATACAATTCAGAGATCTTACCAAGCATGCATAAAATGTAACTTTTGATTTGAAATTACTGTTTTCCCAAATAATGAAATAGAATTTAAATTTGAATTACAAAATTTCAAATTTAGATTTAAATTCATGAAATTCAAATCAAATGTTAGTATCCAAACACGCTCTTAAATAAAAGTCATACGATTACAACAAGGATTGTATTCAACAAAATAGAGATTTAAAATATTAGAAAACATTCGTTTGAAAAAGCTATATATCACTAGAGATTTAACCTTCAATATCCTTAGTTAGGTCCCGAAAACATATCATAAATATAGCACTGGCTGAATTGCAGAGGTCCATCACGCTCATGCCTCCTCAATTATAGCCTTGCGCTATTCCCTTTGCTTTTTTCCTTTCAAACAAGGATCTCCTTCACCGCCTCCATGTTTCAAAGTCAAAGCCCTGTCAGTCAGCTAGGGCTAATCAAAAAAATCCGATACGAAAATCCGAATATTCGAAAAAATGAATATCCGAATTTTCGGATATCCGGAATTTCGGATACGAATTTGGATATCAACTTTGAAATTTTCGGATGTCCAAAATATCCGAAAAATCGTAATTTCGGATATTTTTGGATATTTCGGATACGGATATCCGAAACTATTCGAAAAATATCCATTTTTTTGGATTTGATGGATAATTTCGGATACTTTTGGATTCGGATATCCGAAATATCCAAAAATATCCGAAATATCCAAAAAATAACCAAATTAAAGTAAATTAAAATAGAAAAAAATTAACTTATTCGGATATCGAAATTCACTATCCGAAATTTTGGATATCCGGTTATGAATAGCTATCCCTACTGTCAGCCTTAACAAGTAGTCACAATAATGAGTAAATTTCATGTTGATGCTCATGCACCCAACACGCGACGACGTAAATCTATCTTCCACGAAATCGAGCTTGCCCCTAATCTACTATTTCTTTCTCTTTCGGAGCTACATATTCAAACCATAATCATCAGTTTTCCAAAGTTCACATTAGCCAACACCGGGATCATAAGAAAGACCTTCATAGTACAATTGACCACTTTAATATTCATACAAGTTCACTTAACTATTCTACAAAATGGGACTCTACAAAACTAAATCCTCTATTGCTTAAATTAACACATGCCTACATTGAATAATTGCCGATGAGAGAGTGAGCATATGTAATTTCTCTTTTAATATCCCTTCATTAATGAAACAAGCAGGATAAGAGTATATATGTTATGATTAACGAGCTATTGAGATAAGAAACATACTTTCAATATCAGCCAAAAGCAATCATAATGTGGAAGATCACTCGTAACTGCAATGTAACATACTGGTGGTTTAAACACTCAATGACAGGCCAGAACTGAGTAAACATCCATGGAGATGTTAGACCACATAACTCTATATTCCCATTCAACTACTATCTCTTCACCACGATGCATGTTCAATAAAATGCTTTACTTTCAATAACGACAAATCAGAAGTGGCAAACCAAGTTCAAAGTGAAATTTTAGGATGGACAAGAACTTCAACCTATTCTCATCTTATTGAGATTATTGCAAAAATACATAATCTAAAGCAAAGGATTTGACAGAAAAAGTGGGATATTTTATACTAGAACATGGACATCTCTCCCAAACCAAATACACACCAACACACACGAAAAAAGAAAAAAAAGGCCAACGGTAGGTGTAACAAATTATCCTTGGAATGAAAATCGTCATAAATAGAACACTCATGTCAAATTTCACAATACAAAGTTCAATCCAGTAACATCGTTGAAATGAAATGACATAAACAGAAAACTAATGTAAAAATTAGCAAAATCCAGAACCTGTAGCAAAATCTAGAGTCATAAATCACATAAATAACTACTTCAAATATACCAAAATTGAGTCAAAGGATAAATGCTTGCTTCAACGACAAAAAATTAAAAATAAAAAATTGAGCTCTTACAGAAAAGCCTTCCAAGTGCTTGACAAAATGCCCCAGTGAATATGAATGTTTGTTTGCCTCCAAATCGACCTTCAATCCTCTTTAGAATAACAAAATCAAAGCTTCTACATCAATTATTCATGGAATCGACCAGAAATCCCATACAAATTTGATGAATGCACTCAATTTGAGCTTTAACACTCTCAGACAACCCCTAGATCTGAAAATCCAATCAACCAAGAAGAAAGATGGAAGAAAACATGAGAATGTATGTGATGAGAACAAACAGAAAAATTGTTCACATACCTTCGAATTGAGAGAGAGCAATGCGAAAACCCTAATTTGGTGTGCCATTTTTGCATGATAGAGAGGAAGAGGGAGAAAACATATGACGGAGAGGAGAGAGAACAGCGAGAGAAGATGAGTGGTAGGGTGGGACGAAGGTAAATTATTAGAGGGGATATAGATGGAATTTAAAATTTGTTACCTGAAGCTCCGTGTTTCTTAATGAAGAAGAGGCTGTTTGGCCCTGTTTCTTAAACTGTTTTTGGACCAAATAAACAGAAACTGGGCCAAACACTAGTTTTGGAGAAATTATTAAAAATTCTTTAGAAACTCAAAACAATTTCTAAGGCTCTAGAAACAGAAGCCCAAAATTGTAGCTTCTTCAACTGTATTTTGTGAAACACGGAACTTCTTCTAATATCATGTTTTTATTTTATTTTATTTCCATCCATGTCCCCTTTTGTTTTCTGTTTTTTCCAAACTATCAGTCGAATCGTACGTTTCATCTTCTCTCTCCTCTCTCCCTCTCCCTCTCCCTCTCCCTCATGTCAATTTTCTCTGTAACAAAGCAACAATGGCTAGGGTTATTTGCACTTCAAAACAAACTTCCCCAGCTTATTATCATTCTCACGAATTAAGTTGGGATCCTCATTGAAATTTAGGGTTTCTGCTTCTCAAATTTGGGGGTTTTGTTGAAGATTAGGGTTTTCTGCTTTTAAATTTTGAAATTCGAAAGCTCGATTTTGGGTGGATTGACATGAATAATTGGCACGATTCAGGTACTTCTCCAGTTCTTCTCGTAGCTCCCTCAATTCCATTATTTGAACAATTTTTTGCAGTTTGTTCTCATGACATTTTATTTTTCTTCCCTCTCTCTTTTCGGTTGATTTTGATTTTGGGGATCTGGGGTTTGTCCGAGAGTTCAATAGATCGAATTGAGATTGAAAGTCGATTTGAAGGCAAACATTCTGCTTTAGTGGCTCATTTTGTTGAGCTGTTGGAACGTTTTGGTAAGCACTCAACCTTTTCTGTTATTGTTGTTGATTTTGCTATCTTGAAGTGGTTATTTATGCGAACTATGACTCGAATATTTGCTTATGGGTTCTGGGATTTGTTTGTTTTTGAACATTATTGCTTAATTTATTGTTGAGATTGGTGAAGCTAACGCTTGCTTGATTAGTATCATACTATCATTGTGATTTGTAAATTTATTGGAAAATGAGGTAACTACTGTGATAATTGATATGTACATTGGGAAAAGGACCAAACTTCGGGTGTCGTTGTCTATCCGAAGTTGGCTTTCTTAAAATCTTTGCTTCCTGTCTAACTTGAAGTATATGGTACTACAGTTTTTTACCATAGTTGTAGCATTTGGTTGGAGAATGTTTTAAGTCTCTAGCAAAGTAGCAATGGATGTTTTAGCTCCGATGGAGGGGCCAGGGAGAACATTTCAGGAAGAATGCTTGGCATCTTATGAAATTTTTTATAGGGATGCAAGTGAAGTGAAATGACATTACCCTAAACCTCACTAGCAAACCAATTTTAAGATCAGAATGTTATTTGGCTGAGAAAGCGGCTGCAAGGGACATAGCCGTTACTGGTTTCCAAGATATTAGAACTTGCTGGTTGGACTAACATTTGGTGGAATCTGCTGCTAGTTAATTTGCACTTACTATGCTATTTTGCACTTACTATGCTTTTTTGCATCTAGCTTTTCAAATTTATAAGGTGCTCTGTGGTCAGTTTTTATAGATAGGTCTCATGCTCATTGTTTGATGTATTAACCAGTTAACCTATTCCAATAGAGTTAGTGGTCAATTAGGCTGCAAGAGCAAAGTTGCTCCCAGTTTCCTAATCAAAGTTGCTCTCAGTTAGTGGTACATTAGACTGTGTTTAAGTATGTAAATTCTCTTCTTGATCAAAGTTGCTCCCATCCTACCCATTATGAGGTGATCGTCCAGATTTTGTGGCAGAACACTTGTTTGATCATCTAACTTTTTCCATTTCCGACAAACTCATGCTAACTTTACTACTCGTTGTGTATTATGAGTCGTGATTTTTTTTTGTTGCTCCGAGTATAACTCAGCACCAGATTGTTGGCTAGTTGATTTCAGGCACACAGAGCTAAAAGCCTAAAATATGAGAAAGCAAGATAGCAATGGGGACAGACATCAGGGGCAAGCTCAATTTCCTGGAAGATAGATTTACGTGTCACGTGCTTGGGTGCATGAGCAGCAAGAAAAAATTTAGTCATTGTTGTCGATATTTGCTAAGGCTGATAGCAGGAACCCTTTTTGGGAAAGTTTTCGTCCATTTTTCTCCACATTTTTCTAGTAGTATAAGATTCCATTTATTGTATCTAAAAGTGTTCATAATTGCACTAACTTTAGTTATATTTTGAATAATTTTTTCCTTTTGCCAAGTATTTAATTATTTGTGAGTAGTAATTCTAGTAAATATTTAGAGCAATGATGTCCATTATAAAAGAATTGAAGGAAAAATCTCATGCTTAAAGAAACAATTAAGTGATTATGACTTGAAAGGACAAACAAAATTAACTAGTTGGTTATATGTTATGAATATGATACAGAATTAAAAAGTTTGCTTCCAAAAATAAACAAGGAAAAAGATAAAAATTATACCAATTATTTGAGAATGAAGAAATAGTTTTCATATTTTGGGCCAAACAACTCCATTAAAATATTTCTATTTTTTAAAAATACTTTTATAAAAGAGTTGCCAAACACTCCCAATTTTTCAAAAAACAGTTTTTTAGAAATTGCACTAAAAAAACAGAAACACTTTTCAAGAAACTTGGCCAAACGGCCCCGAAGATCCATATTTTTTTTTAGAAAGAAGCTTACAATTTGTAGTTTCTGTGTTTGGGCCTTAGAAATAGTTATAAACAATTTCTACAAAATCAATGTTTGGTCCAGTTTTAGAAATAGTTTACAAAATTTGGCCAAACACCCTCTAAGTAAATAAAGAGCTAGTACAGAAGCAGAACTTGGTTCAGAGTAAGACAAAGCTCATTTAGCAAAAAATTACTGTCTTGTACTCCCTCCGGTCTATGAAAATCTTTACATTTGAGAATAATACAAATTACTTGTTTTTTCACGGTCTCCAATGTGCTACTTTGACCATCAATATCTATAAAAATATACATGTAAAATCTGTAAAAATTTAATATTTTGAAAATATATTTTAAATAAAAGTTAATGCATATACTTTCAAATCATAATTCATAGAGAATTTTTTTACATATTTAAGGTCAAAGTTTATAAAGTTTGACCTCAAAAGGACAAGTAGGAAGTTTAAAGAGAAACAAAGTATTTTTTTTTCTCATGTCATAGGAAAATGTGTTTTTTCCTTTTGTATATACATTTTCCTTTTTCATATACACAAATACTTATATAAGATGGTTTTATCGTAATATTTGATGATATAAGGGTTACTTTTAGTGGAAATAAGGGTTAGTGCTCAAAATAATTAATAAGTAACCCCCTACATTTCTGAATAGTGACCCTACTTTTCAATAAGTTGAACTCACATAAAACTTGCTCGAACATATTGTCACTTCTTTTCTTAGAGTTGGTGTATCACCTATATTTTAGTGGGTAGGTAAGTTCCAACACTTTGGTGAACCCAAAAGGATAGTAGACTTTGATCGGAATTTATTCCCACAATTTTTTTTTTGCTGAATAAAAAGAGGTGCAAGTGAATGACGATTAAGGCACCCCCTGCTACATCATGTTCGGACTCTCGTGTTTAATAGCGAACATATCAGACTAGCTAAACAACCAGCGCAAACACTGGCCCCGTCAACGTAGCACCAACAAGGGGCTAGTATAGTTCCCAAAAGCCAGCAGACGCAAGGCATGGGGGAAATGGGGATTCAAACCCATGACCTTGCCTTACCAAACCACTTGGGAATAAGCTTGAAACCATTAGACCACCCACCCTTATTGGTTATTCCCTACATGGTTATATCAGTTCTGTGCATGTTCTGCTCTCAATTTTAAGGTTGTAAAACCTCTGACTTGGTTGCCCTCATGGGCCTAATCTATAATCACTGCGGAGTATGCCAAGCTTGAAATTCCAAAAGGGAGAATGAGTCAACGACCCCGAGAAGGGGCAAATCAAGTGAAAGAAATGGGTTCAACTAACCAAGGTTCTTAATCGTTTACATGCTCACTTCCATCCCAATTACAACCTCGTCATGAAGTATTTCTCACCCTGTAATCTACTGACACAATGTCAAGAAGTTCGAAAATTTAGAAACCATCACAGGATTAAAAGAACCTCAAAACTTGAAACACAATAGGGGTGATATTTGCACTGAGAATAGGCAGGCAGCATTTAGTTATAGACTGCACTCATTTCTTCTCAGCACCATTGTTCTCTAGTTCCCTCCTTAGTTGCAGTGAGAAGTCATCATTGACATCATCGTCATCCCAATCGTCTTCCCATTGCTGTGTCACCTCCTTGCCCTCTTCCTTGCTCTCCCACTCTGCATTTAAAATGACACCATAAGTAATTAGTACATATAAACAACAGTTTGACATTGCAAACATAAACTGAAGCAACAAAAAGGTGCATGGATAATCCTTAATCCTTTTTTTTAGATAACATGAGTGTCCAAGCTTTGCTTGACTAATTCCACGGGCCCTGAAGTTAACGACTAGGAAAAACCTCCAGTGGCCTTGAGAGGAAAAATATTAATAAAAAGGAAGAGAAAGAACACAATCTTTAATCCTTTTTTTTTAGATAACATGGGTGTCCAAGCTGCTTGACTAATCCCATGGGTCCTGAAGTTAACTTGAAGTTAAACATAATCTTTATCCTCATCCCTGCAATGCAATCATGCAGATACAACTAAATCTATTTGACATCAGATCTCAAGTGAGCAAACAGCAAGAGTTGGCCAATTCTCTCAGCGAGCAAGTACTGACACATTGCATTGATACAATGACACTTGATGCAAGCGGCCAATTTTGATGAGGAAAAAGTAGACCATAAACATCAGCCAAGTGGACCACACACTAATAAGGAAAAAATAATCCATATATTCTAAGTTCTGGACATAAGAGTAACAGAAACTAACATTAAATTCTTCCCAGCAAGAGAAATAGGTCAGAATCCCCCAGATCAACTAACATGCCTTACGACACACAGCATGCCATGTCATTGGCTCATAGCGTACAAGAACAAACACACAGATCTAATACTCTAATTAGGATTAGCCAAGCACATGCTTGGATACCCATGTTATAGTTAAATAAATAAAAACAAAATTACTAGGATGCTTAGACTTGATTTAACACTTTCTACACAACACTGCAGGATGAGGATGTCTTAGCAACCCTACCATGTCCTCCTCGATTTTATTGCTCATGAGGATACCTTATCCTCCATTTTGTATTCTTTAATGATTTAATCAATAAAAGTTTTCCCTATCTAAAAAAAAAGGATGTCTTAGCAACCCTACCATGTCCATTCAGATATCAACCATTCAAGTCATATTGAAACAATTGCTGTCAGAAAAATATCTAGACAAACGTGGCTCCATCTAGTCACCTACTTGAACAATTGTATCGGTAGATACATATTAATACCCCATAGATAAGAACAAATTTCTAAGTCGGAGTTGGGAAATATTGACCAGGCATTGATCCAGAATGAACCCACCCACCCACCCAGAAGGCCAGAATGCGACACAAAAATTTATGTGGTCCAGCATCATCCGCCTACATCAATAGGCATATTCTCGAGAAACTACCACCAAAATATCAAGATTACAAGTTTTGAATGGGAAACTAGGAAGCAACAACTGTACCTCCCCATCTGGATGACTGGATCCCCTTACAATGCCTACATATCTAACTCAAGAGCTACAAGGCTACAGCACTCAGCACACTCATTAAAACCGCTCCCACTTCAAGTGACTCACTCACTATATTTCTGATGCTACAACTCATCCATGGTCCACTATGTAAAAGAAACAAAGTACAATCTATGCACTAGTTCGTGTATCACACCTTCACAACGCAATGAAACTTTTTCCATAACCTCGTGCATGTATATTCTTGAAAGCCATTTGGAATACATGTCCATGCATCATAAATCAAACAAGGGTGAGTACATGTACCAACCAGATCAACACATTTCTGTGTGCCTATTTGCAATTATTACCTTGGAAACCTTTCTCCACCATGTCATCGATTTATCTCGCCATAATACAATGGCCTCAACTTTTTATTATATATTAGGAAAATTTGGCCGAAACCATTAAGTTTACACCAGATTGTCAAGAACCACCTTAAAAGATAACTTTGGTTCAGAACCCCCTTATAAAACTAAAACGCCTATCGTGACCCCCCTTAATCACTATTTTCGCCAAATTTTAGGCAAACTTGACCGATATACCCTCACAAGTGTGGCACGTGATCCCCTTGTTGATTTTTTATCCACCCTCATTTCCTAATTACTCCCTCAAGTCACCTTGCATTGACAATCACCTCCCTCATTTTCTTCTCCAGTAATTAACATTTTGTTCTCCATCTAAAGTGTGTAGTTCACTATCTCTCTTCTCTTTCTCTCAGCTCTGTAGTCTATGCAACCCATATTTACTCTGACAAACTTTCTATCTCCATCACTTTCCCTTCCATTTTCTTCTCCTCTCTCTCTCTCTGGGGAAAATTATGGACAAATTATATGGGGGAAATCAGGAACAAATTATATGGTGGTAAATTATACACCATACCCATATCAAAATAACCTTAATTTGAAGTATATGGGAAAATTAAACAAGTGGGGGTTAATTTTGTTAAACAAAAATTCAGTACTACAAACCCTAATTTCATAGAGGCAGACACAAATTGCGTGAAGAGATAGAGAAATGGGGTCAAAAGGGAACAAATTAGTAGTCGGGTTAAGAGAGGGAAGGTCTTTTTGATGGAGCTTGATGAATAACATGCACGCCAGAAGTGAATTCTAGAAAAGAGAGTACTGAGTAGAGTGAGCAAGGATGAGGTGTTTTTAAATTAAATGACTTTTAGTTAGATTAAATTAGTTAGTGAAGTCTGAGGGAGTAATTAGGAGATGAAGGTGGGGTAGAAAGTTATTAAGTGGATCACGTGCAATACTTGTGAGGTTATATTGGTCAAGTTTGTCTAAAATTTGGCCGGATAGTAACTAAGGGGTGTCACGACAGGCGTTTTGATTTCATTAGAGGGTATTGGACAAAAGTTATCTTTTAAGGGGGTTCTTGGCAATCTGGTGTAAACTTAAGGGGGTTTTGGCCAAATTTTCCTATATATTATTTGCAATTTTAATAGTTGTCTCAACCGTAGATTACTAGATGCAGACGTTTTGTTTCTCTCCCATTTGTAAATGGGGTTTATATCACCTCCCCATTCCAATGGGTGTTTTTTTATGATTACGAAGATGAGATGATGATGATGATAATTTACATAAACCAAAAATATGCATGATTGGGTGAATATGGATTGACATCTATAAGTACGTTGGTGTGAGAATGGGTCGAGGAGCGAGTAAGAAGGATAATAGTTATCCCATTTGGGGGTGATAGTTCCTCTACCGTACCCTTAGGACAGTTCCCCCGATTTCTCCACGTTTTTTTCCTCTCTCCTCCACCCAAAATCTAACAACCACCCCCACCTCCTCCCCCTCTCATATTACTCTTTGATACTCTCCGTTACCCCGTAATCATCACCCTAAATCAAAGCATGCCCCTAGGATGGAGAAAGCTTACTTTTTTTGGATTTCAGGTGTATTTATTAATGTAGACTTACGTTGTTAAATTTTCCAACCAAAAGCATAATAATGACACTCTTTTATAGACATAGTCAGTGCCTTACCAACAAAACTCTGTAAGCTAGTATCCATAAATCAAAATTTCGAGCTCTATATACCTAATCCTCTATAATTCTACATTTCTGGACTAAAACCAACCAAGCCTTAACCCGGCAAAAGTCATACTGATTCGAAGATGGAACATCAAACCAAATTCCACACTTAATGTTTCCTACACAACGCAGAAATCCTTTTCTACTAACAAGGAAACACAAACTAACATATACAGTACATCGTTTTCTCTATACAAAATAAGGGTAAGGAAAACCATAGCTGCAAACTCTTATATTCAACAACTCATCTTGCTGTGCAGTCCTAAGTCTACGCAACAATAATCGTATCCTAATATGACCTTATCAAAACCCTAGGCAATTTACTTCAATCCAATTACCACAATAACAAAATCAGATATTAAATTTTCTTTTACCCATAAATATTAACCAAGCAAATCCAAGCAAAAATATTAACCCTAAACGCCAAAAATAAATGAGGATTTGGCTACTTCGAACTTACCAAGATCGATTTCGAACTCCTCGAATTCATCATCGTCCTCAAACAGATCCATCTTAGCTTCTTCAGAAGTTTGCTTGGGTTCATTAACTGTAGCCATTCCCTGTTAGGTTTCAACACACCCCAATAACAAAACCCTAAATCAAACGATATTGAAAACAAAATTTGAAAAGATGAAGAAATAGCATATAAACAAGTAACAACAACAGGTTTATGAAATTACAAGAGAGTGCTGAAAACTTACCAGAGCAATAAAGTAACTAGGTTGAGAGCAGCGAAATTTGAAGTGCTTAAGAGAGAGAAATTTCTTGAAGAACTTGCAAAGACAGAGATAGCTTGTTGTGAAGAACAAGAAAGTGAAGACTGTGAGTGCGAAGGATTTTTGTTTGGGCTGGCTGTTTACATAATGGGCTGCTCACCAAAATTGCAAATAGATAAAATTAATAAAATTAAAGACCTGTCACCATCGCATTTTCACGTTTAGATTCTGGGGTTCGGGTTAGTTTTGGATCAACTTGGTTATTTTTTGTGAGGGTTTTCTTTTTTTTGTTTTTCTTCTCTACGTGAGTTATTTACGGAATCAGGCGGAAGGTTTTATTTTAAGTGCCATAAAAAAAAGGGTAGTTTTAAAATGGGTAGTGGAGTTCGTTGTAGGATTGAATTTTACGATAAAGTCACGTGATTAATTCACACTAGCTCTCTTTGTTGAGCATGTTTGCAGCTATAGCATACACTGAAGCTTTAATCAATATATACTCAAACACTAGTGGTTATGGGTTCCTCGTAAACAAAAAAAGAGGGTCAAATGTCCAAGTCCAGTGAGGATCTTTGTCTCACTTTACATAGCAACTCCTATCCCACTCTCTTATACATTTGATGCAATATTTAAATTTAGATGCATGACAAAATTACGGACGATCGGGATGTAGTTGGGATAGCGAATGGTAGAGAAAATGGGATGGGATCCGTATTGGTCCAAATCAGATTAGTTTTTGAGAGGTATAGAGCTATCAAACTTTCCTTACCCTTCTCATATAGCGCCAAGTGTACAAATCACCTTCCAGCTACATTATACTTTTGGTATAATTTAAAGTGGGAAAAAAAAATATATGAAGCAAAAGTTATTAGTGAATTATTTGCTTCAAAACCCAAAAATGGTCTTTTTTTATTCCTTTGTTCTAATATGTGAGGGAACTACATCAACTAAGCTTTAAATTGATGGCTAATAGTTCAATTAGTTTTATCCTTATTGTTAGTCTTGAAAGTCTTGTATTTTGAGAGTTTTGAGTCTCTTAAAATCACTGGGGTAAAGGGAAAAAAAAGGGAGTCTTAAAAGAAGTCTTGAATTTTCAATACTATCTTTAATACTCAAATAAAGCTAGTTGTAGGGCTTGCTAACCAAAAAAAAAAAAAGTGAGTGGAATGTTGACGTGTTAAAGTCTGAAGAGTCTTTTAAGCATTGGGATGACAAATATGAAGAGTTTGAACTGAGTCTTAAAAACCAAAAAATTAGTGAAAATCTGATGTGTCAAGTCTTATAAATTTTGAGAGTCTTATGCATTGTAGATGCCCTTAGCATCCTCAATGCTGGTATTGAAACTCTTGAATTATGAGAGTTAGTTTTGAGAGTCGTAAAGTCATTGAGGTGAAGAGAAAATAAGGGAGTCTTAAAAGGAGTCTTGAATTTTCAAAATTCTCTTTAAGATTCAAACAGAGCTGCTGGTGGGGCATGTTGACAAAAATAGGGAGAGGAAAGCTGACTTGTCAAAATCTTAATAGTCTTTTAAGCATTGTGGTGGCAAATTTGAATAGTCTGAACTGAGTTTTAAAAACCAAAAAGTTAGTGAAAATTTGATGTGTCAAGTCTTATAAATTTAAGGAGTCTTATACATTGTGGATTCCCTAGTAATTGTCAGATACAACATAGCATTATGACAAGTTGAATTTACATACAAACTAGATTTCGTGCACGTGTAATGCACGAGTTCTTGTTTATCATCCTCTGTTATTAGAATCAATATAATAATTTTTTTTAATCATATCAAAATATAAAGTATCAGGTATCAGGTATCAAACTTTCCTTACCCTTATCAAATTAGTTTTTGAGAGGTCTAGAGCTATCAGGTATCAAACTTTTCTTACCCTTATCATATAGCGCCAAGTGTATAAATCACCTTCCAACTACATCATACTTTTGGTATAATTTAAAGTGGAAAAAAAATATATGAAGCAAAAGTTATTGGTGAATTTATTTGCTTCAAAACCCAAAAATGGTCTTTTTTGTTCCTTGTTTTAATATCATGTGAGGGAACTATATCAACTAAGCTTTAAATTGATGGGTAATGGTTCAATTAGTTTTATCCTTAATGCTAGTCTTGAAAATTTTGTATTTTGAGAGTTTTGAGAGTCTTAAAGCTATTGGGGAAGGGAGAAAAAAAAGAGAGTCTTAAAAGAAGTCTTGAATTTTCAAGACTCTCTTTAAGACTCAAACAAAGCTACCGGTGGGGCTTGCTGACAAAAAAAAGTGAGTGGAATATTGACGCGTTAAAGTTTGAAGAGTCTTTTAAGCATTGGGATGTCATATCTAAAGAGTTTGAACTGAGTCTTAAAACCAAAAAATTAGTGAAAATCTGATGTGTCAAGTCTTATAAGTTTTTGAAAGTCTTATGCATTGTGGATGCCCTTAGCATCCTCAATACTAGTCTTGAAAGTCTTGAATTATGAGAGTTTTGAGAGTCTTAAAGTCATTGGGGTGGGGAGAAAATAAGGGAGTCTTAAAAGGAGTCTTGAATTTTTAAAACTCTCTTTAAGACTCAAACAAAGCTGTTGGTGGGGCCTGTTGACAAAAATAGTGAGAGGAGTGTTGATTTGTCAAAATCTGAATAGTCTTGTAAGCATTATGGTGGCAAATCTGAGGAGTCTGAACTAAGTCAAGCCAAAAAGTTAGTGAAAATCTTATGTGTCAAGTCTTATAAATTTTAAGAGTCTTATATATTGTGGATTGCCTAGTAATTATCAGATACTCCCTCCGTTTCTGAAAAATGATAACATTTACTTTTGCACGGTCTCCAATGCACCACTTTGACCATAAATATTTGTGTTTATATGAATATATAAACTATAAAAAATAGATTTTCCGAAAGTACTAATTAAAACGAATCCAACGATAGTTTTTTTACATTGTAAATCCTTATATTTTTCCGAAACCAATGGTCAAAGTTTGTAAAGTTTGACCTTAAAAAAGTAAATGTTAACATTAATCTGAAATGGAAGGAGTACAACGTAGCATTACGACAAGTTGAATTTACATACAAAGTAACAATTTATTTCGCAAAAGAGGGATCTTTAAATGTGTCATTTGTCAAAAATTCACATTTTATCATTGTTCTTATTACTAAATCAAATTTTAGCCAAAAATAATAATCTAAGTGAATACCAAATGAGTATCATTTTATCATTTGATCACTTGAACTACGTATCAATTAGGAATGACAGTGGGGTGAGTAAAGGTGGGTTCCGCCCCGTAAATCGCCCCAGTTGGGGTGGGATAGGGCGGGGATGGTTTTGAAAAAGCAAAACCGCCGTGGGGATAGGGCGGGGATGATTTCTGTTGTTCTCCAATTGGATACCCATCTCATACCCACCTAAACATAAAAAAGTGTAAAAACTATATATATAAAATGTATTGACACAATTTGTTCAAATGTATCTGAGTTTTGTTGTTTGTAATAATTACACAATTTGCACGTATATTAGATTTGTTTGTTAAATACACTGTAATTGCTTTATGCGAGTATCATATGGATTTAAGGCGGGTACCAGGTGGGTTTGGGGTGGATATTAGGTGGGTATGGATACTCGTTGGGTAATTGAAGCGAGTGTGGTTCCCATCTCATACCCAGTGGGGCGGGAATGGTTTTGGGGATCTTACCCATGGTGAGGATGGGGCAGGTGGCGGATTGACCGTAACCAAGCGGATAAGAGTATGGATATACTTATATCCACCCCCGCCCCGCTCGACTCCATTGCCAAGCCTAGTTGATAGACAATAATATTTTCTATCAACCCCTTTAACAAACATGTGACTTTGTAGATTTTAAATGGTTTGCACAAATTGGTTGTGAAGAGACCAATGTAGTTGGAATTTATCGATTTAGTTAAGCCCTCTGAAGGTTGTAGTGTATTGGAAAGAAAGGTAAAAATAAAAACTATGTTTATTCTTAAAACCATGGAGAAATTTTTATTATATTGTGACTGCAGTTTACACAATATATCATATTAGCTCATAGTCACATGGACTTACATGAGGTCTATTCACTTAATGAGACGACCAACAATGGCAGCCACTTTAGCCATGCTCATAGGTTTTGCATAGAATACATTCACTCCAGCTTCAAGAAAGACTTGGATTTTTGCTTGAGAGTTAGACACTGACATGCCAATAATCACGCTACGCACGCCTAAGTTTCGAAGCTCCTTGGTAGCCTGCAAAAACAAAAAAAAAAAATTGAGATTTTTTTAAAAATAATTTCTATACCTCTCACAAGCCTAATACACATGAGTTATGACTAGATCTAATATGTATACCATTTTTGTATGATTTTGTATTTCTCCTTAATTAAGCCCAATGGAAAGGAGTTCTTTGATTGGACAAACTAAAACAACTTTAATAGGCTTATTAAACATGTTGTATTACATTAATTGTCTAACACACATGAGTTATCTAACCAATGTATTTCTATGTATAACTGCATTTGCATGCAAATGTAGCATGTGTTTATATATAATGTTCAGAAAAGGAGAAAATGTAATGTTGAATACCTGAAGGCCATCCATTATGGGCATTTCCATGTCCATAATCATAAGATCAAAATAGTAACCAGCACGAAAAAGGTCTACAGCTTCTTGACCATTTTGAACCATCTTAATTTCAAATTCGTTCTTACTTAGGAACTTCTTATTGATGTCCCTAACTATGGATTCATCGTCAACAATGAAAGCATAAAACTTCTTCTCAGTTGCCATTCTCTTGGTTCCTTAATTGATTTGCTTATTGAGTTGTATTTTAGCTATGCATGGAAGTAATTTCTACATCTAATCACTTCTTTGTTATATATATAGAAGAGGAAGGAGTATTAATGAACTATCTTTTAACATAATCTTGTTAGATCTGATCATTATGAGTGGATATCTAAATAGAGATTACAAATCTTAAAAGAAAAAGCAGCGACAAACGACAAAATATATAAAATTAACAAGTCGATTTTCTCAATCGCCCCATAAAAGATGTGTTCATATATGACTGAAAATGGCAGATTCTCCTCTTATATGCATCTATCATTGTTGTTAATGCCTATATCCATCTACAAATTTCAGGATATGCAAGTCTGACACTGTTTGAAAAACCTGAATAAGTAGAATGATTAAAAATATAATTGTACTTGACATATTTAATCATTTTAGATAACCTTGTTAGATTTGATCACAATCACATTATTGGTGACCAAAGGGATTCAATTTCCCCATTGTCTTTCTCTCCAAAATCAAATAATATAAGTTTCAATTATACATATTTTTATGTTGTGCCAAATAGATTACTTTATATTAATTTAGTTCTCAATAATTGCAAATATAGTACTAAATAAATAAAAACTAGAAGCATATGTGTAACAATGTAATTTGTTAAATATGAACTTCGTTTTATGAATGTTTCATTAAAAAAAAAAAGATATATCGTTACAAAGTTTGATTACCTCTTTAAGATTGTAAGTCTAATGTTGTTAGATTTGATTGCTAAGGGGCCATAAACAGTTAATTACAACTCTCATAAGAAAAAATACCGAATAAATATAGAACTTAGAATTTAAGTGGATTTTCTCCTCAAAATTTCTTTTTGACAGTTCCTCAATTCACTATAGAAGGATGTGCGTATGTGATCGAAAAGGGTGGTTTTTCCCTTCGGTAATATGTGTTCCCAGCATATAAAAATACATACATCAATTCAAAACCTACCCATATAAGGCTTTTTAACCAATACTAATAAAGTTTTATATGTAGTGACATACCGTTACTCTTGACGCCTATATCCATCTATATGTGAAAATAAATAACTGAATAAGCACAAGGAAACGAACAAAATAGAGTAGTCTTTAAATATATACACAATAGGTAGAGATTTTTTTTTTTTTTAATTTTGAAATGTGAAGGGTTGAAAAAACTCCCAACTCTTTACTTAAATTACTGCTTGGCATATACCTTCATCAGTGCGTCAAGGTATTTAACGAAACTCTTTGACATATATAGATGTTGTTCGCGAAAAATTTAGTGAATACTGCACATATACAAAGTAAAGAAAGGTGTCTTCAAATTACACACCCAGACCTCCCCTGAGTTGCTAGAGGAACTCACTCAAAAGCTGATGAATTCAAAACCATATATACATCGGTTGAGGAATGCATATATACATCTCAATATAACAAAAAGAGTGATCATGTATTTGTCAAAATTGTTAGCAGCAGATAGCTACATGATTGTTAGTAAATTTATCATAGAGATGCAAACTATGGTACTTCATCTGATTCGAAGGATATTCTATATCTCATAAAAAATCCAGTTCAAGCATTAATAGTGAAGAAGCAACCCTAATTGGTAGCAAGATATCTTCAAAACTTCAATTGCACCCATGTATGTCATCTTCAAACGAAATATCTACACATTCCTCGGAAAATAGTGAAATTGCATCGGCTCACGAAAGTTGCAGTCAACAATCATCAGAAGCTTCCAGTTAAGTTGCACCTGAAGAACCTCTATCATATGCGTCATAGGCTATGCAATGAGAGTGCACTTACCTATTTCCTCTAAGACATAATCCTCTCTTTTCTTCTTCTTATTGGAGGGGGGCGAGGGGATGGAGAGAGGACCGCGAGTCGTTGTTCATCAGGTAGAGGGCAAGAGGCGAGATCCTCACATGTACTGCCAAGAAGAATGACATTTCCTTGATTTAGTAGGGAACTTTTTCTCCTAGCCTCTCATGTCAGGGCAGACATTCAGAGAGCGCTAGCAAATTGCAATACCAGCCAAACAACATTTTCTGTCAGTTTTCTTTTACTTCTTTTTTCCTTCTGAAGAAAAGAAAGTATATAATAGAGTTTAGGGGGGATGCCATTGAGCCAAGAGTCTCTTGTCTCCTTTCCTCATGTGCATGTCACATCTCACAGAGACAAACACTATGAAAAAGAAAACATCTCGCCAACCCCAAAGCTCATTCTGAACAGTTTCAGTAGTTAGAAATCCTCAATTGAGAACATTTGGAGAATGAACATTCACATGCATGCTCAGGTCCAATGAGCAGGATTTCTGAATTGAGATGCCATTGCCTCCAACAAAAATTTGATAAGGAGTCCTCTTTCAACTTCCTTCTCCCTCTTAAGTTCAAGGTGGTGGACCTGAAGATATGCATATAACTTGATTAGTAATTATCAAGATACATCGACTATGCTATATTGCTATTGTATCAGACTAAAACCAGTATATTATTTAGATTTTTACAGCTCTAAGCATAGGAGCAAACACAGCACAAACGAAAAAGCATAGATCACCATTCAAGGACAATAAAAGTTAACGAAAAATGCAACAAGAAAATCACGCAACCTCAAAAACCAAATGACCTTGCCTGCACGAATATAGACATGGCTTAGAAGTAACAGCATAACTCATACAAGTGCACACAACTCAACTATTAGAGTATTATAGATATGATGCACAAGCTCCACCCAAGTAACACACACATAAATAAGGTTGTGTTACAAAAACAAGAGAAATCGATGACATAAGCATGAAGCTCTTGAAAACATAGGATTCTTGAAATTTCTTGAAAAGGACAACCTAGATAACAGCAGTTTAAATGCACAGCTTAATTTGAAGTTAATTAAAGCTAATGCCTTCTCTAAGGTGTTTCCATCAGAACATTTCAGAAAAATTATGAAGACTTCACAGCCCAGTGTGGCGCACCAAAAGATAACTTAATAGCTAATTCGTATGCAACTATACTTAGCTTTGCTAGTAGAAATAAATAGAATGTCAAGAACATTAACATTGATTAGATAACTATCCAGAGATGGAGATTTCAACAGAAGAAGTCTTACCTTTACAGAATCCTTTTGAGAAACCCCAGAATCAGTTATGATGACAAGGCACTTGAAATCATGCTTATTTGCATATTCATACTGTTCTGTAAGGCTTGGATCAGATGAAGGTACAAATTCAGCCTATAAAAGTGAGAGAGAGCATACAAGTAAGGAAGGTTGCACAAGTTAGTCATGTAGAAGGATTCTGTAAGAAAAATTCTCTTCTACCTTGATATTGGCTTCCCATAGTTCATATACAAGTTCCTTGCGCGCCTCCAATAAACCACCTCCTCCTTTCGAGCATACCAGAATACTTATACTAGCTTCAATCCTGCATAAGAAGTAAGATGAACATGCAGAAACACAGGTAAATGTTTATACATCCTCGGGGAGCATAACGCCCATACCAATCAACCAAAGGTATTGGACCTGAAAGAATGACATAATAGCCCAATGAAAAGAGAAACTGAACAAAGTGTAAAGGTATTGGACCTGACAGGTCTGAAATCCACACAAGAATGTTGAATAATTGTTTCCAGAGCAAGACTGGTCCCAACAGCACCAGGTAGAGATGATCTCTGAAAATGCATACATAACGCATCGATGAACAATGGCAATGCTGAATAGTAAAATGACAATCAATGGAGAAAATAAACATTAAGATGACAGTACATCTAAGCAAGATGATAATTCCATGCTTGGAGACGAATCATCAACTCAGTCCCTCGGCCAGGTAAGCATTTCAGAAGTGCTTTCACAAGATATTCAAACACCTCCGTCCCAGGTCAATTTACATTAGATATGGGCACGAAGTATAAGACGAGTTAAAATGGTGCAAAATTTTCACTTGTACCCATGTTTAGTGTCTTTTGCTTTTTGTGGTCCTCACACTTGGGGGTGTTTTCAACATTTCACATGTACACTGATTCCATTTTGGGGTATGTAAAGATTTAAGCGGGATGTAATGATTAACTAGTGACGGAGGGAGTAACAAAGTGCTACAAAATTTTCGCACTTGTATGATAAATGCGACTCTTATAAAGGTAAGCATAAAATCACCCACATAAGAAAGATGATAATTCTTGTACACAAAACTAGGTGGACCGGGTCCACGCAATAATTTGCGGTCTCCTTAATGGACCAAATTCTCTTGTTCCTTAAACTTCTTCAAGATTTCACAAAGATCGATAGCATTTCGAGATCATCATTATCATTGATTCACCTCTCTATTCCTGTTTGAAATTCTGAAGAGTCAACCTCAGGCACAAGCATACATATCTTGATTATTGCCTATTTACATAAACTGTTTCCCATAGTTTTACCAGGGATCAGTGCATAATCCAAGGTGTAAATATTATCCTAGGGGTCTACAGTATCATCTGATTCACTCTATCTCAGTGATTCATTGGTTACTTCACATTTCACAAATGGCCCTATCCCCAGATGTACTGCCCTCACTTTTCATTCTATGTTTAGGTTCATGGATGTAATTGGCTCACTAAAAGAGATGATAAATCATTAAGGGGCCGTTTGGTTGGGGGTAATGATTAAGGGGGTAATGGAATGAATTTATAGGCTAAAATGAGAGGTAAGTGAGGTAGTGGGGGTTAGATTTTGTAAGAAGGAGGGTAATAATTACCCCCAATTGGGGGATAATAAAAACCCACCTCCCCCTAGGGTAATGACATTCCTCCATTTTCCTTCATTTTCTCCATTACCCCCCCTAATCGTTACCCTCATCACCACTTCACCTTACTATTTTAGCCTAAAAATTCATTCCATTACTGCCTTAATCATTACCCCCAACCAAACGGCCCTAAATCTATATGCTAGTCAGGATAGATTCCGCATATAATAATTCAATAAGCAGAAATTCAGGGACTTCAACTTGTCGATGTGAAATTTATGAATGTTAGAAAAAAATGAATAGCACATCAGAAACAGGTATAATTCAGTGAGCTTACATGTTCACGCTCCCAGATTTGATGCAGCAAATAGTCATACCTACCTGCCAATAGCCAGCAAGTTGTTATTAATTGGCGACCCAGGGGATTCTTTCCTTAAGTATACCTATCATAGAGAGAGCAAGTTTTACACATAGAAAAAGATAAGCATTGAACAAAGGTCAGATGCAAAAGCGGCTTAAATACACCTGCACAAACAAAGGAGGACCAATCTATATCAGCCGTGAAGCTGAAACTTACATCACCAAGAACCTTCATTTCATACTATCATTTAACTTTTGAGGTTTCATTTCATTTAGGTTCATGTTTATTGATCGCAAAACTAAGGGGCAAACGTCACCATATCCTACCACACTTGAGCAATATCCCAGCACCTCTCACAAAGTTCCTGGCAGGGTGTGCTGCAGGGTTTCAGTGTGTCAATCTCACCCTTGTGATTGCATAAGGGCCTTTTCTACTAAACTCATGATTTGAAGGCACGAGTGTGTAACAATCCAGCCCAACACTTTTGCAACATCAAGCACTATGGGAAATCCCCAAATGGACTTAGAAAGGTCCACCTAAGCTCAGAAGGGAAGACCTTGTTGCTTTGGTATGAGGACTTCACCATTCACAAAAATTTCCAATGTGGGAGTTGGAGGATCACAAACTCACCCACTTAAGAACAATGACATCCTCGGCATGAGCCCATGGATTTGTGCCCCAAGCGATGCAGATTCCGCCACATACCAAATATCTCAATCCATGGGCTTGGAACGAGATTATCACATCCTTGCATGTTAATGAGGACATCACCAACAAGAGAGCCTAGAACACCCGCTTAGTATAGGAAGGATTCTATAACTTGACTGCAGGTTAAGGACGTTATGGTCCTTAAGTTGAGGTCTAGGATTTCACCGGTAAGTAGAGCTTAAATGGTTTAAAGAAACTACCTATATCACCAATGTGACCTCCTTTTTAGCGAGCCAAAACCTTAGAAACTTCATAGTTTAATGGGACCTCTATAGTGTTTCTGACCTCCAAGGAATTTTCTCTAGGAGCATGTAAGTGAGGAATAAAAAACATACAAGAAAGGCATAATTGCGTTTTGAGAGCAATCCCATTACTTTAGGTATTTTTTTCGTTAGATTCCGGCCTAAGGTAGTGCCATACATCAAAATAGTCATGTAAGTGAGTTATTTAGAAGAAGAAAAAAAAAAGTATAAAAGGTAGTTGTTTGTAGAAAGTGCTAAATAAAATGTAGATGTCCCTTATCCGTACATCTTACTAAAGAGATTGATCAATGAGGCGGTTGGCAGTGATTAACTGATTATAAAGCATTCCTTTAAGAAGAAGTCAAGTAAACATCTTTAAGATAATAGATATAAAAGCATGTTGATTGCATCAAGATAAGTAAACATAGACAAGGCTCAATGGAACAACATATTGTCTGATAAAAAGAGCTAGCCCCAGCAACATTGCTCATCACAAATTAATACAGTAGATATAAAAGACATCTACAAAGATGTGGAAAGTGAGATTGACATACAATATTCTGAACCTCTCAATTCAATAGTTGTAGGCCAAAAGCACCACGACAAACTCCAATGCATGAAAAGAAGAATTTCATATCTATACCTGAAAAAACAAATCTCTATGGTAGTTCTCAGTTGGTTGCATGAGGGAATCAATGTAAATATGCTTTTCAATTTTCCAGATTCTAAGATAGCTGAAGAGGTCAGACAGTTCATCAAGCGCTTTATGAGTAGATTTATCTGCATCAGTCATTAATAGTCAGGGTATGCAATTAATATCTATAATGGTCAACATATATACTAACACAGCCCACAAGGGTAGCATTTACCCGCTGGAAAGGCTCCTCTCAACCTGGGTAAAGCATGGTCTGCATCCCCGCAGAACCTTAAGCCTACAGTTTGCAATCTATTTACTGCTGCTTCAGCTAGGTTAAGTTCCTGATGAACAGTCAACTAAACATCAGAGGATGAAGGAACCAAAATCTAGGGATCTGTAGCCGATGGACTCATACATGTTTTTTGTTCCTTCACTCTCTGTAACCCCCACCCCTCTAAATATCATTTGCCTGCTTTTATTAACACACATATTAACCATTCTAATGCAAAAGGACCAGAGGATTTACAATGTTAAACAATGCCAAGAGGGTGCAAAAACCAAGAATAAACAAATGTAGCCTCAACCTTCCTATACTACAGCCATAAACTTTGTAATATCCACATCAATAGAGCTCATACCCGAAGGAGCTGGCGCCTGATTACTCCCCATTTTGACTTTCGTTCAGGGGATTGAGGATGCAGAGAACCAAGCATAGATAGAAGCTTGAACGGAGCATTCACAAAAAAATTGTCATAACAAAGAACTCAGTAAAGCTATATACTATGCTCTAAGTCATTAAGTATACCTCTGCCACTTTCTGCCGATGCTGAACCTTGATTCCCCAAGACCACATAGCATCCAAAAGGCTACCATGATTGAGATGAATATCTAATGAGTCCAGGTGGAAAAAATGCGTTAAAATATCCAATGTCACCTATTCAACCAAAAAAAATGACAACATACAACAGCAACAACAAAATCAAAAGAAATATACACTAATACACAGATATACATATACACACTGACACACCAGCATGAACAAACACCAGTGAGGATTTACCAAAGCAAGACACACTAAGGGGTGAGCATGCCGGATACCTGCTCAAATTTCTAACATTCGAAATTGGATCTGGCTGTTTAATCTGGCTTTCCAGTTTCATCCCATTGAAGAGTAATTCTCTTCTTGTGCATATATTCATCTTCTCTCTGATAACAGTTGTTTGTTTTTCTGCTTTTGATTGGAGAAAAGGTCTAGCAATCCTAATTCCTAACTCCCAGAAAATGGTGAGCTATTTATAGAAATTTCGAACTCACATTGGAGTTTCCCTTAAGTAGAATATGCCCAATATGAATCTATAATCTCATAAATCTAGTGATTTCCAAATAGCCTTCTGTTAATATAGACTTGACTAGTTAGGATTTAAAGACTGCGCATATCTTGATCAACCTAGATCCTGCTAGCTGCTAGCCAGGCCAAAACACAAAACAAGTGGTTTGAATGATTTCATTTAATAGTATTGCCTTTTGACTACATATAGCTGATCAACAAAGGTCGTGTTACTTTGGATGTAAATGCAGCTGCAGAAAAATCCAGAAAGCCAAACACATCAATAACCTTTTCTTCTGTCATGTCACAAAGGCACTGAAAATAGAAAGAAGAACAAATGTGTGTACCTTTATAACTTCTGCTTCTGTCAACGGTGAAGCACCTCCAATTATATCAAAATCACCCTAGAAATTAACAGCTAAAACAATTAAGGAACTCTGGATTTTCAGTACATTCAACAAGAGATATACCATCCGGTAGAACAACCATAAGATAAAACTGTCAAGAAGAAGCTTAGGAAAAAATTACCTGAAGGTAGCGATTTGGGGGCGAGTGACCAATTGCTCTATGGTAAACCGATGATATCTCATATCTCTTGAGAGATGATCGCTACATAGAGTAAAATCTTCTATTACAACCAACACGCTTAAAACAGAGAAAAAGTGTGAAAATCTGAAAAGGCGAAAAGAAAAGAACACATACTGAAGTAAGACAAGTCCTTTTTAGGTTATAAAAGCTAAGTAATGCCTTGAGAACAATCACTTAAAAATACAACAGTGCTCAAACATAGCTTAAACATTACATCATGTTGAAGAAGAAGAAGAAGAAGAAGAAGAAGAAGAAGAAGAAGAAGAAGAAGAGGAAGAGAGAGCAGCGAGAGAATAAACATGGTTTTCAAAGATCTTCTTATCTACAAAAAAAATGGTTTTCAAAGATCTTGTGTTCAATCTCGACAACTTCCATGTCACCATTTGGCAGAAAAATTTGAAAACACAAAATTAACCTATCTTTGATGGATGGGTGGAATGCTCACGCTGGCTTACATGTGTCTGATGCTTGCCTTTCAACGTTCATCCCTTAAGTATGGTCTTTCTTCTTTCTTTTGCATAGATTTAAACTGGGAAATAACTTTTGAGTTAGATTGAAGGAAGATGTCTAGAAATAAGATAACCCTCTTGCTTTCACGTACCCCGGGGTCCATATTGCATAAAATAACAATCTCGCTTTTTATTCCAGTGACAGTGGCTCTAGGGTTTTGCAATTACAAAGAACCCCTAGGGCTAGAAATTACATGAACCCACCTATTTTTCTAGTGTTCTGGACTCCATTCATCATACTACCTTTGGTGACTCTCTGGTCTTGATTAGAGATCCCTATGATATCTCCTGATGCATGTCCTTTCTTCATGATCCTAGCCTAAGCCTACCCACACTAATTCCCCTCTTTTCTTATGTCCAAATTTGTAGGTCTAATGTCCCCGTCAACGTGGGGGCTTTTGTTTGGACCTTAAAGCTAAGTAAGGTAAACACTAAACATTCATGATATACTTCATAGGAGGAGGTCTATCACTCTAGATGTGTGTGTGATGTGTCAACGACATAGTGAGATTCATTTATTACACCTAATTCATTACAAAAACAATATTTTGTTGGGGTATTGAGGCTTTGGGATGACTCTTGCAACTAATTTCAGCATTTGTGGGGAAGAAGTGTGAAGTTGAGGAGAAAGGAGAATAAATAGGAGATGTGCCTTCTTGGCGGTATTCTGGTGCCTTCAGTAAAGCTGAACTCCCGCAACTTCTCTTGAATCTTCTCAATAAGATTGATTCATCCTGTCTAGGGTTGTGGTGTATGTTGCAACATTAGGAGCCCAGCAGACTAAGGTTTTTAAAGGGATGTCTGGGCGAGTTTGTAACTAGTTGTATTTTGAGGATCTTGTCCTTTTATGCTGGTATTACTGTAACAACCAAGAGTGCAGTTAAGGAGATCTTACATTGTTACATATTACTGCCTATCCATCAAGGGGGACCTTCTTTCAGAAACACAACTCAAGGAACTGCACATGTAAGCGTTCATGGTGTGCAGTAGTATTGGGATAGGTTCACCTCCTACGAAGTTTCTTGGGCAACATATGAGCAAAGCCAAAGCATGCTGGAATGGTTTGTGGTGATTTGTGGGGGGGCCATGTGTAACAAATACTATTCATTACTATCAATATATATTTTTTATCTTAAAAGAAAAGAAACACTAATCTTACCCCTCAAACTAGGAAAATGCGATAGCAGTGAGGTGCTCCATACCAGACACTCCCATCATTTTCAAGTGGTTGTCCTCCTTTCCTATTTGGGATGTTACAAATTAATTGGCCTAAATAGCTATTTAATGAATAGTTTTTCTTTGTTTTTGACTATACTATCCTTAATTAATTGTTAATTATTTTCTTTTTTGGGGGGCGGTTTGTAACTAGAGTGTTATAGGGGGCAATATTGACAACTGATCATGTTCAAACAACAACAATTACATCTTTTTATATTTCCAAAATTTAACTCTAGTACCTGATTTGCAGCCGCCCATTTAACAAATGGCAGTCGTAACTCATGGGAAGCTCAACCATGTCTCCGCCATAACTCAAAAGCTTTACAGTGCTCCTTTCCAATATAAAATTCAACTGGTAAGACATCATAGAACTGAATTGCATATCTCGAAGTGATCGAAACAACTTCCAGAACAGACCTGTATGAGTCTGGAGAGTCATCCAACAAACGCAACGGTTTTATTTCCAAATGCTTTGCACAATGCCGTCGAAACACTTCTCTGCTCGTGTCTATTATGTGATCACAGAGTTCTGTCTCTACATCAGAATACTGGACAGCAGAATTGTCGTCTCCCACTGATTTTGATCTTGCAGAATGATGATGACTACTTCTGGAGGCTAACATTTCCTCATCAAAGATAGCACTGACAACTTTATCATAAACACTTGTATCCTCGGAAGTTTGCATTGTACTTAAGAAATCAGCATTAAAATGAAATTTTAACTCCAAAACATCAGAAAGTCATCCTTCAAAAGCCTCAATGTCACTTCACATAAATCAAAATCAATAGTAGAAACAACCCAATGAATCCTGAGCAGGTAGGGTCCAGAAGTGTCCGTCACGTCAATGAGAACAATATAATATATATAATAGGTGGAATTACTTAAGATGATGTGTCCACCACGTCCGCAATGTTAGAAGTTGGACATGTGGCGAGAGCAGAAGGATGTCCCTTGTGTTTTTCTATATTTAAATATATATAGATAGAAGTGAGAGAAAAATTAAGTTACGGAACTAAACTAACTGAATTTGCATAACAAAACTCAACTGAACTGAATCCTGATAACTGAAAATGCAAGAAACGGAGCCTTACTGTCTAAAAGTTCATACTCCATGCGTGGTGGAAATGCATGCTGGAGGAGTTCAGTAGCAGATGGACAATCTGATGGACTAGGAGACATTAATCGCCGCAATAAGGCGGCTTGGTCTGGGAACTCAGCAACCCAAGTTGGAGGAAGCTCTCATTTCTGCTTCAGATCTGAAAGAATAACGTCCCTCTCCATTGCCGTCCCAAATGGATGCCATAATTCAAAAAATACAATACCCAGGCTATACATATCTGCCTGTAATCACGTCATAAAATACCAACGATGTAAAGGGTACCATGAGAAAAGCAACTTAAACATGCCCAACCAACCACTTAAGTAAAGACATGAGGCAACGAGTGACTTTCCCACCTTCTCGTCAATCTTCGGCCATCCTTGCTCAATTTCAGGTGCAGTGTAGAAATATGTGTCAACTTGACCAGTACCATCAATTGAAACACCTGGTGCATCTGAAGGGAAAGCAGGGTCCGGATCCAGCTGTTCAAGCTTTAAGAACTTGGTTGTAACAGATAAATGATGTCATTGTGGATGCAGGAATGTAAAATATCATCTACATATACATAATGAACAGAAATGTGTAGGAAAAACAGTTAGTCCGTCTCCAATGGAGCTGAAGAATCATTATTGACAGATTTTCAGCTACGAATTATAGCCTAAACTAGATCAATATGGATCATTAAACTCTTCAATGCGTCTTATTTGTCATAAAGTGGTGACCGGTTGATGCATTTCCATTTAACGGTCTAAAAAGATAGCCTCTATGTAGTAAATGTAGGGCGTAAAATCTATGTAGACCTGACCAGTTCTTATCCCGCTGTACGCGGGAACCTCACAAGAGTCACTGGGGTATGGTGTTGGTGTTGATCACAACACAAACTGAAATAATGCATGAAAGTAATTAAACCTTAACCTCTTAGCGCTCCAATTCAATAACAAAGGGAACTAACAATCACACGATGAATCAAAGGCTTAGATAAAACCTCAATTCACAATCCAGATGGCCAGTTAACATAACTACAGAAAAATGTTATGTTCATTTGCCATTTATAGGAGAAAAAAACTCCAATGGAGCCACTGTGCTTATACTTATTCCTCAAAGACAACATCAGTTGTTGAAAATAACTACCAAAAAACATTTTTTATTTTTTTAATGCAAGGATTGGGCTTAAGCCCCTTGAGGCATGAAGCCCACCACCCTATTTGCAAGAACAAGTCTGCATTAGGCCTAGACTGTTTGCCACCCCACTGGGAGTGTAGCTAATACCTACAAAGTGAGTGAGAATAAGTGATCCCAGTGACAAGCATACTCCTACGCACGATGCATCAAGTCATCAACTGCCACAAGATGTTGGTAAATATGATTGCATCTCACCCAAGGGGGTCACCCTGAGGAAAACCATCAGTCTTGATCCAGGTCTTTCATGCCCAATGTTGGGCTACTTTTCAAATCTAAACAGTAGCTACAAACTTAAGAACCAAACTTCATCTTTTAATTAAGTAAGGAGGATCATACCAAGGCCAAAATCACCAATTTTAATGTCATTACGGGCATCAAAGAAGACATTATTTGGCGTCAAGTCACGATGGATGATTCCTTGCCCGTGTATGTGTGCCAAACCTTCAACAATTTGGTGAAACAAATGCCAAGCTAAATCCTTATCAAAATGGTTATATGATTCACGATGGATGATTCCTTGCCCGTGTATGTGTGCCAAACCTTCAACAATTAGGTGAAACAAATGCCAAGCTAAATCACCAATTTTAATGTCATTACGGGCATCAAAGAAGACATTATTTGGCGTCAAGTCACGATGGATGATTCCTTGCCCGTGTATGTGTGCCAAACCTTCAACAATTTGGTGAAACAAATGCCAAGCTAAATCCTTATCAAAATGGTTATATGATTCAAATAGCTGACGTAAAGTCCTGCAGGCACCAAAAAGGGTAAATTGATTAATTAAATGATTAGATTTAACTGCATGCAGGAGTAACAAAGGAAAAAGATGATTTATTTTGGGTCAAAACACACGCTTTGGATAGTTGTTTCATTAAGAAATCACCGTTAATAGATCTTTATAACTTATTCTCTCTCCCTACTCCTGCCTAAAACTCCATCTCAAAACAAAAGGGGAAGATCAACCAAGAACTTTAAATTTTCAGTTAGAGATTTCTCTTTAATAAAAAATTGGGGGCCAAAATTTAGGGTTATAGTTCTCATCTGATTCTAGATTGCACACAAAAGAAAACGGGAAACTTGGACGCACACATGCACATGCATGTATGCACGAACGAACAAACGCACAGATGGACCCACGACGCACATGTGCACACACACACAAGGATGGACAGACACAAGCACGTAGGCACACGTGCATGCTCAAACGCGAAACAGACACGCATAGACACGCGCACACACAGAGAGAAGTGTTCTGCTACGAGGCTAGACGACATGAGGGCTTAGGGTTCCCCCACCCCCTCTCAGGGTTCAGGTATCATTTTCTCCATAAACAAGGGATGATTACTGTAACACCCCGGATTTTCTACTAAAATAAATAAATAAATAGAATAAACTCGAGCCGAAAATCCGGCAGAGTTCTGTTTGTAAATAGACATCCCAAGTTATCGACTTTTATAAACCTGCTTAAACAGAAAATTACAATCAAATATCCAATCTGACAGCGGAAGACTTCTAACCAATCCGGAGTATTACTGCCACACTCACTCTAGGAATGAGTGTAAGGCAAGCGATACAAATCCCATCAATAAAACAATAAACTATAAGTGGTCTACTTATTACAACTGATTATAAAGAATAATAAACTAATTAAAATACTATTATTCTGATCAACTCACGACGATCCTCTAATCCGCGATCTTCAACCTGCAAGTCTTACTCCAACCTACTCACCACATGCAGTTAAGCCGCAAGTAGGTCGTCGTAGCCCCATGAAGTACAATGGGAAACAGGTACACATAGAAAATGAAAAGCAACCAATCAGCAAAGCTGAATTACTTATACTTAATAATAAACTGAAACAATATCATAGCAAGGAAGCATAACATTTAACATGGGCTTTTCAGCCTTAAAATCATATTCTTCACGGCCATATAAAAGAACATAACTCAATCTGCTGGTATATATCTCAATAGCTTTCATTCATCTTAATTACTGAGCTGAGCATAAAGGACTATGTTTCTTATACTACATCTTGAGGTCAACTGTATTATCTTTAGCTAGCCTTATGGCTCTTCCCATTTAGGGGCTTTAGCTAGCCTTATGGCTCTTCCCATATAGGGGTCTGTAACTGTAGCTAGCCTTTCGGCTCTTCTCATATAGAGGCTTTAGCTAGCCTTTCGGCTCTTCCCGTATAGGGGACTGATACTGTAGCTAGCCTTTTGGCTCTTCTAATATAGAGGTTGTACTTATTGAACTGTAACTTGATATCTTTTATTATTAATCTTGCATTACTGAGCTGGGCATAAGGGAGAGGTTTCTATGGCCACCGCATCTTGGGGGTGTTTAAACCCTTGACCGCATCTTGGGGGTCAAGCCACATCTTGGGGGCCAAATGTGTTACACCTGCTGACCACATCTTGGGGGTCATGGCCGCATCTTGGGGGCCAGGTCACATATTGGGGACCTCCTGGGGACGTCTCCCATATAACACATTTGGAGTACCATAAGTTCCAACTGCAAGAGCCATCTTCCACTTTAAGTAATTAGTATCTTAGGTAGCTTAGACTCATTCTGGAGATCATCATAACTCAAGATGAACTCTTTGTCATCATTCATGTCAACTTACATAATAAGGCATACAAACTGTATATCATACTTTGTACTTCATTTCATAACTCATAAGATTCCTTTAAAGGAACATAACTCAGTATTTAGCTCATATCTTATGATGTTTTCACATCATATCATATAATTGCTCATAAACTTTCATAGCTAATTTAAAGCATAGGAACACATCATGTATAGCCTGTTTTCATCATAGCTCACATCAGAAAATAACTCATTTAATCTTATTTCCATAAGTCCCAAGTATATTTCCTCTGTACCCAACAGCCTAGACAGCAAGCTTTAATATAGTACAAACATATGCAAGTATGAAGCTCAACTCTAACAAACACGTCTTGAACTATTTAGCATATTGTGTCTATTAACATGATAGAAACATATACTTACTAAAAGATACTGTACGTAACTATCTACGTAGCTGATTTTCATATAGTTTACTAATACTACCAGACGACTCCTTTAAGGTTAGGAAATCAAATCTATGCAGCACACTTCCAATACCATCAGTGACTCTCCTTCTGTTTCTTACCTTGGTTACTAATCACTATTTTACATAAGACACTTCAATACTTTAGAACACTCCTCAGTTCAAAACTATTGCAGCAAAGGTATCTAAACTAAACTGTCATGCTTTTATGTTCACATAATGCTCTTATCTCTGACAGCCACTTTATACAAACAATACTCTATAGGGGAACAATATCCATATATTAACAGTAGTAATAGAGAGATAGGGATTACTAAACAATATGCATGTCTTACGACAATTCGAGTATTAATCTAGCCTGATTTAGAACAAGAAACCGATTGGCATATGGTTCAGGTATTACAACCCACTTACTGGCAGCTAGTTTTACATGCCTTCACACTTAGCCCATTCAGTTCATGCTCACATAATACTAATACTTGCACATGAGTAGCTACTATTACAGTATGATTCTCTTAATCTCTATATCCATCTTGTGCTCTAATAGCTCAATTACTAGCAAGCTGTTACAAATTATACTCAACCATTACAATAAAAGCATTCATCTGTTTTGAGCTTCATACAGATTATCTAACAAAATCCACTTAATCAATTGATAGCTAAAGCAACTATAAATTCAGAAAGTAAACCAATACATAGCATATACAGATAACTATATAACTACACATCAAACTCCCAAACCTAAGAGAAAGTGGGTTACCTCTCCATGACAGCCTACATAAGGTAAATCACTTATCCAAATTGCTCACAAACCAATCCAATTTGCAAGCATACAATTTCAGCAATTCAACACCCATAAAATCAAGAATTCAGAAAACTAAAATCAGAATTCAAATCAATTTACATCAAGAATTGACAAAGGGTTTAGGACTTGTAATTACCCATCAACAAAGGATCACATGGGTGGCTGAAATTGGGTTAAACCACTACGAGTTGGTGGCTGACAGCCCACGAAACCAGCCCAACGACAGCACCAAGTAACAGCCACCACGTGGGTGGGACACCAATCGGCGAGAGGAGGTCGTGACCCTCGACCCACGCCTCGGCCGAGCTTCACGGCGACAACCGCGAACCAGCAGCAGCAGAGCTGGCCTGCTTCGCGCTGCACGAGAGAGAGAGAGACAGGGGAATGAACGGCGGGGCCCTTGCTTGGCCACCGACGGTGAGATGAGAGGCGGCGACGGCCTAGCCGTCCGCCTACACGACAGCAGCGAGAGGTTAGAGAAATGGAGGTGGGGTGATGGTGCGATTATGCGTGTGAAAGGAGAAGAAGTGGGTGTATTTCTAAAGCTTTGGGGTTTTATTAGCTAGAGAGATATATAACTGTTGGGGTATTAGGGAAGGCGGTGGAACTGATAACTATTAAGACCCTTTTTTTTTCTTTTTTTTTTTAATCCAAAACTAATACAACATAAACGAAGATAAAGATAATAAATAAATCAATAACACCAAAACTAAATAAATAACACTTTATAAAATAAAATATTATTTTCTACAAATAGTATAAATACTCGAGCTATTACAATTACCGGACAAGAAGCACCCTTTTTCCACAATATATGCTCCTTATTCCCAATTAACATATTTATGTAATTACTTAAAAAGGAAGAGGCGAAGAGCTCTCTACTAAAACTCAGCATTTCACTTTAAGTACTAATGTTGAATTCTCAACATTTTGACATGGGTATGAGCATGTAGCACTTCTAAGGTCAAAACATACAAAAGTATCACACAAAAAACGGTTGTACTATCTGCACTGCACCTGGGTTCTAGCCATGTTATGCACAAGGAGTCAAATCAATCATAACATAGGAATAGACAAGGCAGCAAGATAGCCCTTTTCTTTTAAATAAAAGGTAAATTGTACTGATGAAGTATCAATGAATTACAAGAAAACTTTATCTAGAGGAACAAATCCATCATTCTACAAACAGCCAAATCCAAGTCCCATGCAGACAAGCTTGCTCCAGATATTCCTGTTGCCAAGAGAGCATGTTTTAAACTGAAACCGCCACAACTACTTACCACGCAAAGCAATGACCTGTCCTTGGACATTAAATTACCAAGACCCAACCCTCCCATATCTTTAGACTTGCACGCCCTATCGGCCTATCCCATAGCCCCTTTGGATATTTCTCCCATATGCTTAGACTTGCACACCCTATCAGCTTATCCCATAGACCCTTTGGACATTTAATCTTTAAGCAATCTTGTCAATCACAATAGTGTCCTAAGATTATCCCTTGAAGGATAACTTCTATTAATCAATGGACAAATTCAAACTGTTCTCTGTTGAACGATAAATTTTGGAACTTTACTAACATGATCAACTAGATGGCAACAAAAGTCCCCAGTCCTGGAAAGAATTAGGATTAGTAAAAAGAAAGACTCAAAGTTTAGGTGATTTTGCATCATTCATAGATACAAGGGTTACATCAGTTCCAATAACAAACGATGATACAAGTTAAGCACATGAAGCAATCAGTAGAGATAAGCAATTAACCTGGGGCAATATTCCATCTGGATATAAAGATACGGTGATTCAAATGATTTTTCCTTCCAGTTTTGTCTGATGAGCTACCGTCCTTGTAACTGATACTGGAGTTTATACCAGTCTTCGAACCCCATGTACTGTCTCCCAAATATGTTCCAATTCCTGTTTCTATCCATGCCTGGGGATATATATAAAAGAAAAAGTGAAATTTTGTAAGCAATTCTGAAAGCCAAACAGTTTTAAAATACATCCAAGGATTATTACTTGCTATTTGTATGGCTACTTAGATAACTATTGAATAACATATTAATATGAAAGATTTAAGATCTCTTTAGGAGAGGAGTCGCCAAAGCTTGTGCCTTTGCTTTTCTCTCTCCATAAAATTTTCCGACACATAAGAATCTATCAACGAGCCCCCATGAGAAGGCGAAAAGAAAAAGATATTGTTAATCATTAAAGCAGGCAAAGTACATGAATCAGTGTCACACTAAAAGAAGCATTAGACAATGAAAAGCAGACTTTCAACCTTTAAGAAAAAACTTTCTTGCAAAAATTATAACAAGTATGATTTGAAAAAGATAAAAGACTGATACCATTATGGAAAATAAGCAACCTAGATTAGATACTTCTAACCTGATAGTAGCGGACCACATGCTGATGCTGTAGACGAGCAAGTGTCGCCACTTTCCTACATAATTCAAGTACATTTGCAAATATATTTAAACCTCAGCTAGGAGGATGCCATTTACTGAGAATAAAACAACTAAAGTGGCAAAGCAATTTAAAATTTAACAATAGACAGAATTGAAACTTCAAAGCGAGTGGCAACAAAGATATGGAAACCACTGAAATATGAAATCAAAAGAGGAACAATTAAACACCATTTTAGAGTGAAAGAAAAAGCTTTAGGCTTCAGCCAAGATATGGAACTTTACAACATTAGTCATGTGAGTGACTGGAATATGTGATGTCTCTAATCCGTACCTCATCAGTGGATAGATGGTTAAATCTCTCGAAATACCCATGGCAATTTGGAGCAACAGTGTGTCAGTGCCAGAGCTTGACACACCCTTGCAGCCAGCTCAGTGAACGGAGGCTGATATAAGTGTCAATGTCATGCTACAAAGTAATCCGGCCTCTAAGCGACGTTAGTGTACATATAGGCATTTTGATCCTATACAAGTTGTCCTACTATGGCCTAGATCGCAGATATTTTCATCTGGAAGTGTATGAACTTAAACGCCTGACAGACATCGAGAGGGAGTGAAGCAGGTTTGATTTGGATGAACTTATAGGACACCCGACAACATATTCAGCCCAACTATCATTTAACCTTAACTTAAAGACGTAAGAAGTCTTCAACCACGCAAGTTGTTATGAGTACATATCCACTTCAAGCTGGAGCCATCTAAGATGGAAAAACTGAAGGGTCCCTTAACTTGGCAGTTGGTGCCTAGTTCATTTTTTTTAGATAAGAAACTTTTTATTAATCATTTAAAGAATACAAAAAGGAGGAAAATGTATCCTCATAAGCTAATCTGAAACTAAACAAAATATCTACAAATCTCGCCAAGGGCGTTGAACTACCGTAAGCAGAACACCCTTAAAGCCAGCATTTCCAGCAAAAGTTAGCGCCTAGTTCATATCTCTCTAATACCTCCCTATTCCATCACTTCAAGCCAGCATTACCAACCCATCCCCTACCCACCAAAAGAATCATTTCATCCTTGCATTCTTATGTTGCTTATGTATTGTCATCATCTCTTATAAACAATTCTCTTTTTTGTCCTTATGATTTCTTATTAAAAAGTTCTCTTTCTTACTACTTTTATAGCCAAACCAACTTTACAATAAATAATTATTTAAAAAAAGAATTTTCTTGTGAGACAATCAACAATTCAACAGGAGAGGAGAGAAACAGTAGGATCCCTACTGACTCACGAAGAACAGACCCTCAGACAATAGTCATAGTACAACAGATAAAGTTCTTTAGCTATGTTAGGTTGTACAGATTTGAACAAGTATAGAAACAGGATTATAGGGAGATATGAATTAGTTTAATATTGTTAAGATTTAGTTAGTATAGTAGGGGTGGTATGGGTATACCCTGCCTTGTACGCATTTCAAATTTTTTTACCTCCAAGTGGATGAATAAGTTGCTAACTTTCTCCAATGAAACAAAAAGTCAATTCAACAGCAAATTAATTTACAGGTAAAATGAAAGTCAAGGAGAGATTTAGGAGACTATAAAAGTTGCGACAATAAAATTACCTTATGGCTTCCTGTATGAGTATCATTTAAGAATCTCGGAAGCCTTAAAAGATAAAGACTGCTCTTCATAAGACCTATTTACAAACTGGCCCAATGCCATTTTGTAAAAAGAATACTCCATCCGCTTTTTTATATGTCCATGAAGGAAAGCTAAGAACTTTATCTTTTTAATATTTCACGACTATTTACTGCCGCTCCGATAGTATTTTGTCTTTCTTTCCTCAACTACTACAATAAATTGCACTTTTCTGTAAACCTGGAGCATTAAATACTAATATTGTCAATTTTCTACCTTTCTTATAAACAATTCTCTTTTTTGTCCTTATGATCTCTTAAAGGCCCCTTCTGTCCTAGAACACAAGGAGGCTATACCAAAATATTTCTGGTACAAAACATACCGAGAAAAGACTCGTGCATTCCTCTCAGCCAGATGCATCATAATATAGCAATAATAGCAGATGGAGCTTTTAGGAGTTATATCAGAGGTCCAGAGCAATGCGGCCAGTTTGTTATTAGATACCCTTTAGTCAACTTCTTGTCCTCTTTAGTTGTATACTTGCTCTAAGTAATACATAACTTTTTCTTACCTAAAACAACAAACATTGTTCACTCTCTTTTCCCTCTTCCATCAATATAATCAATATTAAAAATTTCTTCATCTACCATAAACTGATAAAAGTTTATTACAGAAAGAGAAGCAGGGTATTGCAGAATCGTATCAATGTACAATACTTTGTTATATGATATGGTACCTCAATATTTGATCATTAACAGATGGACTTTTATCTTTGAGACGAATTATTTTGACAACATACTACCTTCCATTAAGCTTATTCTTGCACAAGACAACATGACCAAAACCACCCTGACCTGTATCCATATGTAGAAATCGTAAGACACTGATAAAACATGACAATAAAAACACATGCTCTGCCTTTCTGTGTCGTATATTTGGGGGGGGGGGGGGGGGTCCCAGTATTTTTATTATCATCGTTTTGCAACTTCAATCTAACAGTGAAGTCGAGAAAAAATTGAAAAAAAATCATGAGCATCCAAACAATGATCTCTTGATGACCATATCCCTCTGCTCTGGCAGCAATCCAATAAACTTCCATTTTCCATATAATATTAAAAAGGGAACTTGAGGCAAAGATCTGCTCATTCTCTAGTATTGAATAATAAAAATCCTTATCACGTGATTTTCTTTATTTTTTCTTATTCATAATTCTGGGGTTATTACCTACATACGAACTTGAATGTTAGCTGTGTTTAGACATCCCGCCTTATTCACCAACCACTATACAGAAAACGGAACATGCAGGAGAAAAGGACAATGTGGCTATGGCTAAACGAATAAAATACATGCTAGAAAGCGGGGGGACAGTAAACATGAACTTTTAGTGGTGGCACTAATGGCAATCCAAGAATGGCTTTATTGAAACCTTTACAACCCCAATACAATGCAGATCAAATAGATTGCCATCTAGCTATCAACAAGTTTAGAAATGGGGACTTTGTTACACACAAAGGGAAAGGCGATGCAAGACAAGCCATACTGTAGAAGCAACAGATCAATGGATGGAAGAAAATGTATGGAAGGGGCTTCAGACGGGCTAAGATCAACTCTAATTCTACAGCCCAAGTCAGATCAAGGTAATATCCATTCCCAAGGCCTGGATGGGTGGTCGTAGGTCGATTTCAGGGCGGCGACGTAGTAGGTGATGTAAACGCCAACCTCGGGGAGTAACTATAATGCTTGAAGGAGAATTTGGTTCTTGCTAGAGAGTAATTATCCTCATAGGATGATTGGGAATAGCCAACAGATGAGGTATGCGATAATGGCTAGTCAGTGGTGCTCAGAACCTCATCAACCATGGCGCATGCTTCATTAGGACTAAAGTCGACACCGGCGTTCAGGGTTTTCAGGAAATGGAGAGTTGGAGACAATGCAAGTGACATCACAAGCGAGGCATGTGAAAAAATGTACATGGATTATGAGGTGCGTGACAACATGTGCTCCAAGGAATGTGTAGAGCAAGAGTTGGGTGCATATGAAGAGAGAGACATTTATCCTGTTCCTCCAACATACTTAGTTTCAACAGGATATCACAAGGCTCGAACATCACTAATCTAAGCCACATTCTCTTTTCCTTGCTACTAATACCAATAGTTGTTCCTCAAATGTAATTTCCCAGTTCAAATCACAAACTAAACTGAACTACAAGAGCTCAACCAGAACCTTCCATGTAGAATAATCAACTAAATAAAAGTCACCCATGGTATATAAACTATGATATCGAGTGACAGTCGAAACAGGAGAGGGGGATGGAAATCTGTTCACTCAAACCAGGCCATCTCATTAGCCTACCATGTCACTTTCAGAGAAGAGCAGGATGATCACACTCGACTTCTTTTGGACAAGTTAGGTTGTCTCTCAAGTTTTTCTAGGGACGAATGAACTGGAATAGCTAGAAGAATTAAAATCAACCTGAGGGGCCTTAGAGTTGAAAAGGTCATTTTCTATAGGATCTAATTCTCAAGTTTTCTCTTAGGTTTCTGTCATGAGGGTAGCTCGTCCATTGTTAGTAACTGTTTGGTTGGCATGAAAAAACATGGGAGGTAGAACTTCTTAGGAAGTGCAAATTTGAATGGATGTTTGGTTGACAAATAAAGTAGTAAAATGGAGGAAGTAGAACTTCTCATGACTTCCCACTTACCACAAAATGGAGGAAGTGGCTTCCCTACTCTCCCCTAGGTAAGTAGAAGTTCCCATGGGAAGTGACTTCCCTTGCCGGCAACCAAACAAATTTATCAAAATTCTCGGAATTCAATGGAGGTATTTACTTCCTAGGAACTGGAACTTAAACTTTAAGTTCCTATATGAACCAAATAATCACTTAGTCTTTCTTTCTCATCATCTTCTATCTTTCTCCCAAAATTTTTTGTGTCTTATCCACCTGAATTTACCCAGAACTGAACACTAGACTGATTGAGAAAGATAACTAATACACTTTTGTTTCATTCCACCAGTTTGATTAAGTTGCGATGGGGTAAGTAGGTGACCATGTTTTAGGGAAGAGGCTAATTAAATCGAAGTTATTACCAAGTGGCTGGAGCTCCTCAAAGTCATTTTGGTTTCGAGAACTTTGAAGAGATGAATTTTGGCCCCCCAAATCTGACACTGGCTCCTAAAACTGAGATATTTCGGACGTAACCTACAACAAAAACATTCGGAAAAATAATAAAACATAAATACAATAGAATCAAATGGTACAAGATCATTGAAGAAGAAACTGTAGACGACAGAACAGAAAGCAAATCCAACCCTATGCTGATGAAACACGTGATTGAAGGTTGTGCCATATAGAGAAGATGGTTCTGTAGCCATATCTCATGCCCGTTTCGAAAACATCTGGACATAACAATAAGATAACTATCTCGATATAGTGAAAAGAAAATACTCCTGTCTCCAGATTCCAGAATCAATAGTCACATCACTAGTTCAAAGTTCAAATTACACTATGAGAGTGAGTAATATTTCCATATGGAGGGAGCGAAAATTCCAAATTTGGGGGTTTTGCCGGGGGGGGGGGGGGGCAGAGAGAGAGAGAGAGGAGGTAATCAATGACATACTCCTAAATCATATATTTCAGATGCAATTTTTGGCAAAGCCTCTGCAAGGGGGCCTTTAGAGCCACAAGCCAGGCGGAGAAGATGAGCCTATCACAGAAGAGGAAAAAATAAGACAAGATACAATCAGATTCTGCAATTTAGAGGCAAACAACAAAATTAGAAGGAAAATACCATGATCAGGTCTCCTTTGATATTTTTAGATGTTTTACCATTCACCACAGAAGCATAAGAGAATTTTGCAGACTCAGTTTCTTGATCATCTCTGTCGTCAAAAGATGAAACAGATTCTTCCTGTTCACTTAAAAATGTATCCTACAAAAGCATCATTGAAAAGCATTTATTAGAAGGGAACCCAAGAGAAGAGAAAAAGAAGAAGCTAGGCTTCTTGCTCTGGTTTTTTGTGTTGTTATGAGTTTACATTAGAGTTTTTTCTCCATCCTATTAATAGCTTTTACAAGAAAAGTCAAGAATTTTCCATGAAGGATTTAGCTTGTTTTTCTTCAGGCCCAAGTACACAGGTATCTCACAACGCCAGTGCAACAACTTCAATAGGCTCAATACAATTTGTCTAAAATATTATGAGTCCCCTGTAGATCAGTTGACATCTTGTTTTGTTTAAGGTAATAAATCAATTGTGATGATGCAAGAGATTTTGCAAGTGTCCACTGTCCAAGCACTTGTTTTTCTTTATTCCCCACTAAACATTACCACTCATACTCACATCTCAATTGGTAATGCTTAGACAAAGCAGACAATTGCATAAAACATCAAATACATCCATGGCCACAATTGAGGCTCATAGAGCCATAGAGGTACTGGACAAAGCTAAACATTACAGCCTACTTTACAATTTTATACTCAAATGATGCTGTACCAAATGTTTTTGCCACACCACCATACCTTTATGTTCTTCGCTGCCTGATAATTATCCCCCATCAATTCTTTTGTAAACGACCTACTTGAATCATTCGTAGATAGACTTCGACTTTCATCTTCACTCCCTTCCTCGACAAACTCCAATTTGGCAAGCTTTTCAGAAGCATGTCGACAATCCTCCATCAAGGTTTTTCCCTTCTGTTTAAAGTTCTTTTCAACACCTTCATATACTTGCTTTGATCTAGGTAAAGCATGGGAATGTACTGAGGAGCTTATTTCACTGGTTTCATCTGTTCCAATACTCCAATTCCATGACTCTCCATAACCATTGAAAAGATCCATAAAACTATAGACAAAGGAATTTTTAGAAGCAGCAACTTTTTCAGAAGCTTTTGTCACATCTGTAGCACACAAATGACTAGTATTTTCCCCAGCTACAGGCGCCACCTTCACAAAAAAAAAAAGAAGCCAATATCAAATCAGTGGATTAATAAGGAAAGAGATATAATATTTCTAGGAAGAAGAAGATATTTATCTTTAAAATGATCGACATAAAATTCATTTACCCGATTATGCAACTGACCCACTGGGACAATTTCAGAAAGAAACTCCTAAGCAGCCTCCACCAAATTGAAGATCATTACACGCCCCTCTCGTGCATTTGAATTTGCCTAGAAAGTTGCTAGGAGAGTTATTAATCTGCACAATATATACTATTTTATAACATCACTGATTTACATGAGTTGTTCCCCTCCCAAGTCCCACCATCATCATTAATTTAATAAAACAGCCCTCCATCAAATTATTAAACCAGTTCTTTCGAACTTCCTGATGGGTCCATGACATCCTCCCTTGATCAGTTTTTCCTGAAATCACATTACTTTGAAAGCCAAGACTACTTTGGGAGAGACACATGATGATAGCTGATTGGTGAGGAGATGGTAGCTATAGAAAGAATGTCAGTAGAACAAGCATGCAAAAAGTACAAAAATTCCCGCATAGAATATGCTCTATAGAAAACCTTCAGGTAGATGCATGCTGCACCCACTCACAAAAAGGAGAAGTTTATAGCAAATAACAGTATAAGGATCATCAATGTGAAAGATTTAAGGAAATGGATTTTAGGTGTAAGTTCAATCTATTCAATCTGACTCCTTTCTTTCTTCAAGTATTCTATGCTTCATTATATTTGAAAACTTTGAGTATCTTATCTTCGAATAAGCTGATTATTGGATTGGAATCACCCAAGCAATCAAAATGAATCCCGAAACCTAAGCAGTGCTACATTGATGGTTCTCTATAGTACATCAAACACATACCTGCTCATAAAGAAGAGATAAGAGCCTATCCGCAACACTTTCAGATAGACCTTTCTCCGAAGTTAACTGCAGTTTTGGAGACTTGTAAGGATACCCAGGTGAGCACCTAAAGAAACAAAATTGCAGTCCTAAGCATCAATAAAAATTGAGAAAGAGGTTTAACACCCATTGGCTAAAAAAGAGCATTGGCACTAACTGCACAAGTAGATGAGCTGAAACATCCAAATTCTCATATCCTGTATCTTTTGAGTAAGGCCTGTAGTCACATTATATACATCAAAATTTATTTTTCTGGAGTACCAAAAGCAAGCATGACATTGTTATGAACATAAAGACCTAAAGTATGGAACCCTAAAAAGAGGCTGGCCCAACTTAAATGGGATATGATAGCTTCATAAAAGTCAAACAAATAAAGAGACCAGTTGCTATAAGAACTTCCCCGGAACAAGGAGGCCACAAAAACCTGATCTTAATATCAACTTGCGGGTGAGACTCTGAAACTACTTTGCAGTCCTCTTGAAATATTGCGACCTGACAACAATGAAGCAACAAATAGTCACTTGATAGCACTAAGGGCTTGTTTACTTCGTAGCAATGAGATGCAATGCAATGGCATCATTTTATAGAGTAATGTGAGATGGAAAAGGAAGGAGGGGGAGGAGGGAGATGAGAAAAGTGAGATTGATTACACCATTCAAAGTAATCATCATTACATGGGTTAAAATTGAGCAACTATGATTACATTGGAGGGTGAAATCAGTCTCACTTTTCCTCTCTATCTCCTTCCCCTCCTTCCTTTTCCACCTCATATTTACTCTATAAATTGATTGCATTGGAATGCATATAATTGCTAGGAAGTAAACAAACCCTAAATATAATGAAACCTTCTATATATCTAATAGTTGCCCAAGATTCTTAGAGAAATCAAATCAATGCCAAAAGTACAATGCACATTAGCTTTCTCCTGTTCCCCCCCCCCCCCCCTTTTCTATCTTCACAAATAAAGAGAAGGGAAAAAAGAAAGAAAGAAAGAGATTCAATCAATTTGACAAAGCTCTATATTTCTAAGCAAAGTGAAACACGGCCACTCTTGCATTTGCTTATTCTAAAATATGCAAAATTCAGAAACCTTCTGGCTAAGAACACAAAAGGAAATTTCAGATACATATACATGAAATTTCCAACAATATACGTATTCTCGTCCTGTATAGCAATATTAGTAGTAGTCATCATCATCACTCAAGGCAGCAGATCAGTGTCCCTCAGAATCTCAGACCATAGCATACCATATACCAATGCCTCTAGATAGGTGGCCCCCAACTTGGGTGTTTCCTTGCAAATGTACACAATCTTGCCCTTGCAATTGAAAAGGGGCTCTTCCTTAGACTCGTAATTGGGCATACATTGGCTCTCTGCTAATTCACCTCAAACATGAGGTTCCTAATCCATCTTTTAGTGTGTTTTAATCTACAGCTCGTAAATTGCTAAAAGTCTCCTTTAAGCTTTGTAGGAAGTGGATAAATTTCAGGTGTCATCATTGCCACAAAAACATTGAAAAAGAATAGGTTGACAAATGCTTTCCATTTGTATCAATGACTTCTCAAAATTGAGTGAAATTGTGGGTAAAAGGCAAATTAAGGGATTGTTAACCCATCAAGAGTATGGAATCAGATATCAACAATAAGCGACATATATGCCGGTACGTATCATTTTTTGAGCTTGGCGAGATGAAAAATTCCGGAACGTAATGGGTGTCTGATTCGTTCAATACCACCATTAAAGAGCCTATAAATGGCCAGTAGAGCCGTTAAATAACCGATACAACCAGTATAAAGTTCATACCGTGATAGGCGCAACCTATTACATGACACTGACAACACCACCTTTCTCGGAGGTTATGAGCGCACCTGTTATCTTAGTCCCTGATCAGTGTCTATTATGCACGTTCAGGATTCTTGAACTCTCTACCTATCGACTGATTATTTTGTCTCCTTCGCAAACTAGCTATGTGCCAAATTTTCTCAGTCCTCCTATGATTGCAGTGTTAAAGGGGGATGATGCATTCATTAAGTATGGAGTTCTCAGTGGCTAAAGCACTCCGGGACAGAGCCCAGATGTGATATGGTGTTTTGCAAGACTTGGTTCATATGCTGCCCAATAACCCCAAAGGTCCCTAGAATTTGTGAAGAAAACATAATCCTTTTTTTTATGTAGGTAAAATACTTATTTAGAAGTCACCCATGTACAAAAGGAGGGCAAAGAAACATTTTGTTTTTTAGATAAAGTAGGGCAAAGAAACATAACCATCAAGACCTCAGGCTAACGAAACAAACACATAATTTTATCCATGAAATGCAAGAAACTACTAGTGTCAATCATGAAGCAACTGGCTCAAGTTGTACAACATTCTCAAAAACAGATAATTTAAATTCCTCATGACAAAGCAGCTGGGTGTAGGTGACCTTCTCCCAAAGCCTTGCACTAGCAACTGAAATCCCAATACAAAACACTCGTGCATTCCTCTCCAACCAAATACACTACAGAATTGCAAAATAAGCGTTGCACCACAATTACTTCCTCTCATAGCTAATAACTATGTTATGTATTTATTTCATAATATTATTATGATGATAATAATAATAATAATTACAAAAAAAATGTAATTATATTATTATTATTATTATTATTATTATTATTATTATTATTATTATTATTATTATTATTATTATTATTATTATTATTATTATTATTATTATTATATCGTATTCAACCCGGACAATTACTGTAAAAAACAAGCAATTTTCAATCTGAAACTGAAATAAACTGACTTTTAATTTGTAAATGACTTGACGAACCTATTTGCCACATCTAATATTCTCCGCAGATACCACAAATCATATCATATGTTGTGACTTGTAAATTCCTCCATGCCTAACGAAAGAACAAATATTAACCCCAATATTTAATGCAAAAATCTAATTTGATCAAACTTCCCCCATCTACTTCTAGAATCGACAAGAAATATTTTAAACAAGCTGCAATACAAAACTTTCAAATATAGTTAAAGTTCTCAAGCTCCCTTCCTTTCCCATGAGCTTTTGCACTAATTTTCACCATCCGCTAAATTCAAAAGATATTAATAACCTTTATTTTCTAGCCCATCAGAACTCTCAACATTTGTCAAAGGCTTTCCATCGAGGGATGGCAATGGGGCGGGGCGGTAGTGGATATAGGTAGATCCATCCCCATACCCACCTAGATATTTTGATTCCGCCACCCACCCCATCCCCACCACGGGTTGGAGATCTCAAATCCACCCCTTCCCCACTTACCCGGCGGGTATCCACCTCCGCTCCATTTATCGGGAGGGTATCCATATCCGCTTTATACCCGCCCGAAAAGAAACGAAGCCCACATCTGGATCTACCTCAAATTCACCCTAAGATAATTTGTAAGGAAAAATTTGAGCCTTTTGATAAACAATAGCATTAAACAATTTTATATATTTGGTAAAATAAGATTTTATATATTTATATTTTATATTTTATATTTTTATTGGGTATGAGGCGGGGCAGATAAGTATGAAGCGGGGCGGGTAAGCGGGTATAAGGTGGGGCGGGGCTCCGACGGGTATCCACTGGGGGAAGAAGGCAAACCACCTCCGCCCCATCCCCGCGGCGGTTTTGCTTTATCAAAACCATCCCCGCCCCAACCCCACCTAGCACTCCCCATCCCCGCCCCAACTGGGGCGGATGCGGGGCGGTATCCACCTGTACCCGCCCCACTGCCATCCCTATTTCCATCAATATTTCTCATGCTAATTACATAGTCCTGTCCACTTAAACCCCAAGAGTCTTACACCCTTGCATAAGTGATAAGTCCCTCTACCTTGCACAATTTAACTTTGTTTTAGATAAAGAGAAAGTTTCATTACTAGTACGAGAAACAGAATTAATTACATCCTAAGAGGACAATGAGTCCTCAAAAGATGGCTATATATAAAATCAGCCCAATGAAGCATAACCTGTGTACATGACAGCTACGAAAACACCCAGCAGCTTTAGCCCACAATGAAGCCAAATAGACTACCCTGTCCGACTACCTTGTCCCAACATATCCACTGACATGAAAATACAACTAAAGACCCTAGCATTCCTCTCTAGCCAGATGCACCAAAGTATTGCAAAGATAACACTCTTCCACAATAACTTTTTCACCTTTCTCCACCCAATCCCTGTGCGCGTTGCTTGCAAGAACTCCATAACAGTATCCGTAAACCTCACCTATGCAACCAGATACTCTACTTCAAAGAGTCTGTGCCACTTCACTACTCAGAAAAACATGTGAAAAAGACTCACTACGAGCCCGACAAAGCAAACAGATATCAGGTGACCTTGCATAATTAACAAGCTTAGAGTTACATCATCTCCATTTATCATGCTCATCAAACAAGCTAAACTTCGAATCCCTCTGATATTCAAACAATCAGACCAATCACTGCTGAACCTTGAGGGTTCGAATGCGTAAAGTGGTGTAATATGCCTCTGAAATTTGGCATGCATAATCTAACAAAGTACTCAACAAAACCCAACACGGAAATCTCAAAATTTACCACTGACAAATAGCAAATTGATACCCTGCCTCCTAGATTTATGACATTTTTAGCAAGTTTGAACAAATGCCAGTCCAAAGCAATCCAATCATCACATTACACCCATCACCAAGTTTTCTTAATTTACTCCAACAAAACAACTCTTCCTTTATTCCTACGCTTCTTCTTCTTGGCACTTTGCCCCATTCTTGAACCGCAACGTAATGTGATGTACGAATTCAATTCAAACCCAGATACCCAAAATCAACAATAACCGAAAAAACTCCCCAATTTAAACGAAACTAATGAAAATGCAAAACGACCCTCTAATATTTGACTCTTTTTCTCTTGGTATTTGATTGAGATGTTGAATAACGGAAGATTTCACTGGAAAACGAATGAAAATTGGCGCCTAGAATAGTTTTCGATGTATTGGCCCTATTGGGGTTGAGGGTAAACTCGCGAACATGATTAATTTGGGTGGGGTGAAAATGGTGACGGGTAATTGACGATTCTGAAAGGGATTCAAAAGACTGGAAAGAGAATTTATGTGAAAAGAGAATTTTGCTTTTTTGTTCAGAGAACAAGGATACTGAGTTACTGATAGACTGATTGTCTGATACGGTAGCCGCCGGAATACTAAACAATGGACTCTCCTATTATCGTGGGATTAGACTTTGAATCAAGAAATTTGTTATTTTTGGATTAAAAAATATTTTTATATTTTAAATACTTTTGGTTTTTATTTATTTATTTTATTTTATTTTATTTTTTACTTTGCAAACAAAATAAATTTTGCATTCAATGATCTTATCGTAAAATGGTCTTCCACAAGAATGATTAGTCATATTATGTGTATCACTTTAAAAGCGTTTGTCGTCGTCTTTTTCACCCTAAGGGCATGTTTGGATTGGGGTAATAATTAAGGCGAATAATAAAGCAAATTAAAGGGTAAAATAAGAAAGTAGAGCTGGTGGTAAGATAATGATTAAGGGAGTAATGGAGAAAATAAAGGAAAAAAGGGGGTGAATCATTATCCTAGGGGGGAGTGGGTTAACTATTACCCTCCTCTTCATAAACTCTAACACCCACCACCTCCCACTTCTCCTATTTTAATCTATAATCCACTCTATAACCTCACTCTAAGCATACCCTAAGCTTTAACTACCTTTGCTTTATCAACGCTCAAAAAATATTGATCAACCATGAACCAGGACAATATTAATTCTTGAGTGGTGACATTTTATTTGGTTGACATTTGAAAATAAATTAATATGGAAAGTTCTACTTACTAAGGAGGCATGATACGTAACTCCATTTACGTGGGAAGACATTTTTTACAAAAAGATAATTCCTATGTTTTGGTTGTTAACCAAATAATAAAGAAATTTACACTTTTTAAAAAAGGAAAATTGGCTGCCAATAATCCGAAGTTTGGCCGATCAGCCGCTAATAATCCCAAGTTTAATTTCAACCCCAAATACTCCGAAGTTATGACTCACCGCCCAAAATGCTTTACCGTCTTCACTCCGTTAACACCGTCACATTTTAACCCAAATTCCCCAATCTCTCTCTCTCTCTCTCAAAATCTTCATCCCCTGTTCCTACCAGGCCACCATTGTTTGGAAGCTTCATCTCCCTTCCACCATTTTTAGGAAGCTTCACTAAATCCATAAAAATCCACCCATAATAGAAGCAATAATAAATTTTGGTGAATTTGAGTTTAACAACTCCAAATGCAACAAATTTCACACAAAGTGCATGCGCGTAGTTTTAAGTTTACACTCCTCACCAAGCTCCAAAATTTAAATTAAAAAAAAGCTCAAGTTCTTCAATGGAAGCTCTAGTTCGTCATCAATGGAAGAATTGAGCTCGAACTTAAATGGAATAGGGAAGGGTTTTGGGTTTGGGTTAAATGATTCATGGCTTTCTTTGATATATGAATGAACAATCCATTTGTAAATGTCAGGATCTGTGATTTTTTTAACTCTCTTTCGAATTTGAATTGGGTTTTCTTTTTTTTTTTTCTTCTTCTTCTTGTTTTGCGCTCTCTCTCTCTCTCTCTCTCTCTCTCTCTCTCTCTCTCTCTCTCTCTCTCTCTCTCTCTTATATCATATTATTGTTGTTGATAATGAACAGTAACACAGAACAACTCTTGCAAATTTACAATGATGCTAATTTTTTGACCCTATGCTTTGTGCTGCTCCATTTTGGATCCATGATGCAATTTTGTTTCTTTCATTAATTATTTTGTTCAGATTTGTTGAATTACTACTAAACTTGGTGATTCCAACATTTTGGGATGAAATTTGATATGGGCTTTGTTGAACTGAGTTAAGTTTTTTTGGGGCTTGGACTATATTTGGTTAGGAGACAGAGGTTAAAGATGACGGAAAAAGAGAATTTGGGGTTAAACATGACGTCCGTTAAAGGAATGAAGACTCTGTCTCCATTTAAAGCATTTTGGGCGGGTGGGTGTAAACTTCGGAGTATTTGGGGTTGAAATCAAACTTGGGATTATTAGCGGCTGACGGGCCAAACTTTGGATTATTGGCAACCAATTTTCATTTAAAAAATGAGACTTCCTATATTTTTCAAGTGATACCATGAACGTTTAGACCCAAAAACAAAATCTTTAACAAACCAATAAGGTTTATTGCAAACATGAAAGGTAAAAGAGCAAAGCCGAAGGTGGGTGTTCCACATGTTGGAGTGACCAATGCATTTTCCTTAAGGTTTCCTCTCTTTTAGTTAGTTTTTTGGTTGCTTACTAATTGTTTTTCTTGGGTGAGCTCAGAGTTTATAGTGCAATGACGTATCTCCCCTTCGTTTTCAAAAAAGATTAAATATGAAGTTTCAGTGCCCTCAGAAATGGAGGCTTCCTTGCTATATCAAAAAATAATAATTAATTACTGCCATAAAAAAAAAGGGATTATTGTAGACGCCAAAAAAGCGCCTTCAGATTTCTCCGCAACAGCCCGATGATGAAAGGAGTAATTTATAAACTTGAACGCTATTTTTGCTTTAATAGGTAAGATAAGGTCTGAGGTTTTTCCTCGATCGCTCATTCATTCCACTCCCATTCAAAAGCCCCGTTCAAGAGCTTTCCAACGACACCTCTCACGACTTTTTCCGACTCCCGGTCGCCAAGTTGCGAATCGGGGTAAAAACCGTCTTTTACCGCCTGAGGGTAAAACGGTCTTTTCATATTTTTCAGGATACTAAACTCCTCCGGAAAATTAAAATAGACTGGATGTCGTCATTATGACGACATCCAGCTGGCATATGACAGCCGTCAGCGGCTGTGAGCTGAGCCGCTAGCGGCGCTGACCTGAGCCGCTAGCGGCGCTCGCTGAGCTTTCAAGCTTGACTATTTTTTTCAGCTCATTTCCAAAAATCGGCTCCTCTTCACCCGTCCAACCCTACTTCCTGCGCCTATAAATACGACCCTCCTCCCTCAGTTCAAAACACACAGTCTACAGTTGACAACCTCTATTCACAGGAGTATTAACACTGAGCTTCTCCCTCTTTCTTGCAAATTTATTCTTGAGATCTTGTGTTTACTATTCTTGTCAAATATAGCCTACAGTTCAGGTACTAACTCCTGAGGGCTCAAATTAAATTAATTGCCTAATTGTTTATTTTCTAGTCGTCATAATGTAGATATCATGCTAGTAAACGTCTTTTTGATTGCTTCCTAAATATTGTCTGTCCAAGCATGTCTAGTCGTTGTAATGCTCAATTTGCCAATCGAATGCATGTCTATACAATGGTTAAAAATAAATGTTGTGATGCTAGTGATGAACCAATTAATAGTCTAAGTCTAGGTTGTTTATCCGGTTTCTGTGGGAATCATGTCTTTAAATTATTAAGCAAACTTGAGTTAGTAGAGGCCGTCATGATACGGACGAGTTGGGTGCCTAACACCTTCCCACCTCGTACCTTCGCCCCCGAACCTATTATTCTTGGGTACTCATATGTTCTTTATGAGTGGGAGTTTCTAAAAACATGATCAGTTCACTTATCGCACTATTGGGTTGTCCCTTCGATGAAACGCCAATAGCAAATTTGTGACCTCTTTCATGGTTTTTATTCAATTCAAGTCTTTTCAAAATCTTTTCTAACTCGATGGTCCCTTGAACTTATCTAAACCCACAACTTACAAATTTTCTATAAGGACGTACTCCGTGGAACACCTAGATGGAGGAAAATCCCGGGTCCTTACAGTGGCGACTTCACTTGGGATTTATTTAAGAGGGTGAGACTCAAAAGTCAAGTTTGTTTAATTGTTTAATAATATGTTCCATATATTGCATCACTTGCATCATTTGCATGTGCCTTGTCACAATCTTTTAACCCTTATCGACCCTCGAGGAGGTTTGTGTCCCAACTCGTAGACAACCCGTATATCTAAAGGAATATACAGTTGTCCTATCGTGCAAACCGACGCTTCCTCACCCACGACTCATCTACTCTTGGTAGTGAAAAAGAATTAAAATTGATGTGTCGACCATCCGCCGAACAAAAAGTGTAATTTGTCGTGGTGACCTCACAGGAGCCAAAAGCCTTTAGCCCACATTCGTGCATTCGCTTGCTTGTTGTGCATGTGTCGTTGTATTGCCCGTCTGATCACATGTTTGCCTGTAAACTGCGTTGTTGTAATGCTTGCCTGAATGCATGAATATCGTAACTATGTGCCAACGTGTATTTACGTGCTAGGAGTCTTTTCTTTTTTTTCTAGCTAGTTCCTAATGCCCAAAAATGGTGCGAGAATTCAATTCAATGAGCACTCATCATTTTCCCCGATGATATATTTTCATATAGCGTCTAAGTCATGAACAATTTTCTAGGACCTTTTTAGCAAAAAAAAGAGTCAGTCTCTCCAATTCCCCTCTCCCACTTTTTTTTTTATTTTTCTTTTTTTCTTTTTTGTTTTGATGTAATTCAGATTCGGCAAAAAAAAAAAAAATGCAAAAAATGGCCTTAAAAAAAGCCAAAAAAATAAAATAAAATTGGAAAAAAAAAAATGCCGAAATTTCCTTTATTTATTTATTTATCCCATTTTCCATTTTCTTTGAGTCTAGAAAAAATAAATAAATAGGATGCTCCGTCTTTTTCTATTTTTCTCGTTTTCGTTCATCGACTTCATTTTTTCCTTTGATATGAGGGGAAATAATCGGGCATTTAGGCTTAGGTTTTTATTTTTTTTCTTTTCCATTTCTTTGCATTGCATTGTACGTATTAGACGCTCCATGTTAGGATTCATAACTAATCGTCATGCATACATTGTCGTCATTTTGCATCTGCATTTGTACAAAAGTCCAAGTCTTGCATTCATCAATGTCTCCATTTGTTCACTACGTCTCATGCATTAGAAGTCTAGACGAGTCGATCATAAGTCTTCTAGGGTCATTTTGCGTCAATTCATTGTCATACATGTCAAGGTCAGTCCTTCATGCATCTTGCATATTGTTTTATTAACTCTGTCAATGCATTGTCATCATCATGCATTCAAGTTCATATAGACGCCCATAAGCACATTCACCTTAGGGGCTATCGAGGGTCTTCTAAAAATCATGAGTCTTTGTTTTCAAGTCCTTTCTTTGACGTCTTTCTAAGTTGAGACTTATGTTCAGGATTGGGGGCTCGAGGAAGAATTACGGTGACAAAGGTTGGGCTCGATCGTCCGGCAGATTGGTTCGTGTACAAGCTACATCACCACCACATTCCAAAAGGCCATCACCCCATAATCCATCACCACCACCAAGCTTGCCACCACTCAATACATCCCTTACCTCACCAATCACACCCCCAAACTTCCCTATGGTCAAAACAACTGACGAGAGGCTTGATGAGCTCATGAGTGAGTTGGAAAGGGTGCGACTCAAGGTTGAAGATTTGGAAAAGAAGAAAGAGGATGAAGCAAGAATCCTCTCTGACTCCGACTCTGAGGAAGAAGGACCAAATAAATGCCAAGCTGGTTAAGATTAATTCTGTGCTCGAAAACAATGGCCTGTTTCCCAACTACCATGCTAATGTTGGTAAAATCAATCCCAAAGTCAAGGGCAAGCTTCCAGCCAAGTTCTCCATGCCCAAGGTTCCTACATTCACTGGAACTTATAATCTACAAGACCACCTCAAGACCTTCACTACTGCCATGGGCTTAAGAGGAGTTGACAAAAATATCTACATTCACTTGTTCCCACAAACTCTTGATGCCCCAACTCGACATTGGTTCTACACCTTGAATTTGGAGAACTACCGCACTTGGTTAGATTTCACTACAGTCTTTCTTGCACGCCACAAGGAAAATGTTTCTCTACCTATGACCCTTCGAGAGTTAGAGATCACCAAGCAAGAATAAGATGAGGGATTCATTGCCTTCCTTCAGCATTGGAGGCTAAGGATAGCCGAATTGGTCGAGCGACCTTCGCAAACTGATCAAATCCGCCAATGCATCAAGAATCTGCAACCTGCTTACAAGGAACACCTCAAGTATCAAGAGATTGACTCCTACAACCGGCTTTATGCCGTGGGCATCCTAATTGAAGATAACCTTCTTAAGAATTTCACTTAAGTCATGAACAACGCGAGTATCTACAGGGGGCTGTCCTCCATATCCCTATGAACAACCGATGCTCGAGAATTTGAAGAGAGTCAAATTCTCCTAGTGTGCAAGTCTAGTTGAGTCTAGTCAAGTCTAATGATGTCTAGTCTGTCTTTTCAATTCGTCCATAGAGTCTAGCTTACTTCTCCTGTAATGCTTTTCTTCGATTCAATAAAGATTGCATTTTGATTCCCATCATTGTTCTTTGTTCAATCCTATGACGAACTTAAGTTGCCTATGACGGAATAAAAATATATTATAAAAAAAAAAATTCAAAAGAAAGCCTTCATTGTGAAAACATCAAACAAAAACTCCCTAATGATCATCCCCATTGAGGACATACAGTTGAACCGTCCGTGCCGAGGACATGAGGCATTCATTTGGTACCTCACATCAATATCCTTTACTACCCTATACGTCATTACCACTTGCAGCCCTTTCCAAATACATAGCCTTTAATTTCTTAACCACATCATCCTTACCCGGGGAATGGGTGTGTGCGACATGGAAATAGAAGCAACCTTCTAGGCAAGGTGGACCGACCTACAAAAAGAGCCACCGAGAGAAATACCCAAAAAAAAGAGAGAACTCGAAACTTCAAGAGCAAAAAAAAAAAAAAAGGAAAGAGAAAAAAATTCGAAAGCGTTCAAAGATCCAAAAGAGTGCAAACACTTCAAGAACAACCAAACGGTGGCCTTACCTAAACATGGGTCCCTAACCACCTTGCCATTATCACAAACTTCTTTTCCATCTAGCATACTTTGGGGAGGGGAATTACATTAGGTTTATTTGAGCCTTTATCTTTTCTTTGACATCTTAATCCAGCCTGGCATTACAACCCGAAAGCCCTCCAAGAGGTACGACCATTCAATTGTATAGTCCTGAACTACGTTGGCCTGATTCCACAAATTGGATACTTAGGAAACCTCAAGGAGGTCCGGCCACGACAACCACTTTGTCACATGATCATTAGGAGTTCTCCCATTCCACCATTCTCATCTAAGGCTAAAAAAAAAAGAATGAGCCCGGTAGGTTGAAAACCCGAAAGGGCGGCCTAGGAAAAAGTTAGGGCAACAAAAAAATGATGATGAACAAAATTCAATATCTTGAGTCAACTTAAATTTCTGAGGATTTAGAGCATTGTTTCTCATGTCAGCGCTTTTTGGTCAATCGTCTAGAGGTCATACTCATCACCTTTCTCGTAGGCTTGCACACAGACTTCCCAACTGGGGGCTTTTTCAGAATGAATCGGTTCCTTGTCCGCTACGTTCAAAGTTGTCCATTTCATCCCCATATCTTAACTTAGGATATTTTGTACCGCTGCATCAACACCTATAGCTCCTCGAGTAGGTCATAACCATCAAGAACCACATATCAAACTGGGGGCTGATTCTTCCTTGACTGCACCCAGTCTTGTCCACTTGTCTCATATTCTGTCAAGATCGCCACATGAATGAAAGCCTTGATTACAAAAAAATTTCCCATATGAAGACCCTCTTCAGACCCTATAGGAGAGTCGTGCATGTTAGGCTAGGCCGCATGGAGATGTGAGTCAATAGAGTCTGCATACATCATATTTGCATAAGTACTAGAGTCGCCTTCAAAGGCATGCATGTGAACATAATTTCTCAGTGTCTTGAGTCCCTGCGTGTTTACATGTCAATTTCCCTTTGCCCCGTGCATATTACTATGTCATGTCTTGTGCATCTTGTCATGGTCGATCGGGCATGTCTATTGCATGTTTTCCTTGTGTGCATATTTTCACTGCAGGTTTGAGTCTATCCGCTCTCCATCGAAATCAGCAAGCCTAGAATTCATGATAAAGCCTAGAAGCAACATTCCGACTACAACCAAGAATGGAAAAAACTTCCAACAACAGTCTGCATGCGCGGGCCCCCTGCTGTCCCCCGACTTTGTTTGCAGCTCAAAAACCGTTATTTCGCACAGTTAGTTCGCGACGAAGGCCAGTACCGAGTGCGCGGGAGCAAGTATCTTTAGCCCACTAATTCAAAATTCAACAGTTGGCCTAACTTACGGTACCCATTAATATCAGGTAAAACTAACCCAATTATCTTGCAGGTCCCAAATACACGAGCCCCGTTATATCCCGACAATATTTATCACCCGTAGTGTCAAATTATTTTAAGCCTAGTAAATCCGCTGGCCTCATCCAAGTTTTATCGGACAGCCAGTTTCCCAAAGTCGGGCCAGTCAATGACCGCTTAAGCTATTGCGGTTAAACTGTCCTTTTCTACGAAGTCCCAAAGTCGGGCCAGTCAATGACCGCTTAAGCTATTGCGTTTAAACTGTCCTTTTCTACGAAGTCCCAAAGTCGGGCCAGTCATGTCCGCTTAAGCTATTGCGGTTAAATTGTCCCTTTCTACGAAGTCCCAAAGTCGGGTCAGTCAATGACCTCTTAAGCTATTGCGGTTAAACTGTCATTTTCTCTGAAGTCCCAAAGTCGGGTCAGTCAGTGATCGCTTAAGCTATTGCGGTTAAACTGTCCTTTTATCTACGAGGTCACATATTCGGGTCAGGCAATGTCCGCTTAAGCTATTGCGGTTAAACTGACCTTCTACGAGGTCACAAATTAAGGTCAGTCAATGTCCGCTTAAGCTATTGGGGTTAAACTGACCTTCTACGAGGTCATAAATCCGGGTCAGTCAATGTCCTCTTAAGCTATTGCTGTTAAACTGACCTTCTACAAGGTCACAAATTCGGGTCAGTCAATGTCCGCTTAAGCTATTGCGGTTAAATTGACCTTCTAAGAGGTTACTTATTTTGAGTCAGTCAATGATTGCTTAAACTGTTGCGGTTATACTGTTCTTTGTTTTTTATATGTTTCAGTAAATGATTGCTTAAGCTATTGCATTTAAACTGTTCATATGTTCTAACCATTTTACAGCCGTCATTTTTTATCGCGCTGTCTCGTCGACCTTTTCGTTTCTTATGGAGGGACGGAATCTCGGCACCCGCCGAGTGGTGTTTAGTCATTGTTTGCTCAGAATAAAGCATTTATACTATTCACTCTCACCAGTGTTACTTCCCATTTACAGCCGTTATTTTTAATCGCGCTGTCTCATCGACTTTTTCGTTTCTCGTACAGGGACAGAATCTCGGCACTCACCGAGCGGTGTTTAGTCATTGTTTGTCGAATCACTCTACGTTGATCATTCTCAAAGTATTACTAACTTTTTCATTCACTCTGAATACAGGTCCCGAGCAGACGTTTAGACCATCTACGAGCGGTGTTCTATCCTGCTAACTATAAACTTTATTTTTCTTGTGTTCATAGAGATGAAATCTTGGCACGCTACGAGCATGTCCCAACTCAGGTTTGTTTTCATATGCATACATACTGTACACTCTCACACATCATGTGCACATAAGCATCCTGCATGTCGCCTTCGGAATACTTTGAGCTTCGCTTTTACTCAAGCTCGATCAAAGTGGGGCTTCTGTAGACGCCAAAAAAGCGCATTCAGATTTCTCTGCAAAAGCCCGATGATGAAAGGAGTAATTTATAAACTTGAATGCTATTTTTGCTTTAATAGATAAGATAAGGTCTCAGGTTTTTCCTCGATCGCTCCTTCAGTTCCAGACCCATTCAAAAGCCCCGTGAAGGAGCTTTCCAACGACACCTCTCACGACTTTTTCTGGCTCCCGGTCGCCAAGTTGCGAATCGGGGGTAGATCCGTCTTTTACCGCTTGAGGGTAAAACTATTTTTTCATATTTTTGGGGACACTAAACTCCTCCGGAAAATTAAAATAGACTAGATGTCGTCATTATGACGACATCCAGTTGGCATCTGACAGCCGCTAGCGGCTGTGAGCTGAGCCGCTAGCGGCGCTAACCTAGGCCGCTAGTGGCGCTTGCTGAGCTTCCAAGCTTCGCTATTTTTTTCAGCCCATTTCCAAAAATCGGCTCCTCTTCATCCGTCCAGCCCTACTTCCTGCGCCTATAAATACGACCTTCCTCCCTCAGTTCAAAACACACAGTCTACTATTGACAACCTCTATTCTCAGGAGTATTAAGACTGAGATTCTCCCTCTTTCTTCCAAATTTATTCTTGAGATCTTGTCTTTACTATTCTTGTCAAATATAGCCTACAGTTCAGGTACTAACTCCTGAGGGCTCAAATTAAATTAATTGCCTAATTGTTTATTTTCTAGTCGTCATAATGTAGATATCATGCTAGTAAACGTCTTTTTGATTGCTTCCTAAATATTGTCAGTCCATGCATTTCTAGTCGTTGTAATGCTCAATTTGCCAATCGAATGCATGTCTATACAAGGGTTAAAAATAAATGTTGTGATGCTTGTGATGAACCAATTAATAGTCTAAGTCTAGGTTGTTAATCCGATTTGTGTGGTTATCATGTCTTTAAATTATTAAGCAAACTTGAGTTAGTAGAGGCCGTCATGATACCGGGGAGTTGGGTGCCTAACACCTTCCCACCTCGTACCTTCGCCCCCGAACCTATTATTCTTGGGTACTCATATGTTCTATATGACCGGGAGTCTTTCTAAAAACATGATCTGTTCGGCAAATTAAAAAAATATTATTTAGAAAAATCAAAAAAGAGTAGTAGTCTTACTATAGGTCTGTTCGGCAATAATTAGTTGTAGCTGTAACCTTAGCTCTTTTTACTAGTGGTTAGCTATTGAATTAGCTATTAGCTGTTTGTAGTGGTATGTAGCTGTCAACTATTTACTAGGTTGAATGTTCGATAAAGTTTGCTGTTGAGTTAGCTGCCGAATGTAAAATGACATAAACAGGGACATTATTATTATTATTATTATTGTTGTTGTTGTTGTTGTTGTTGTTGTTGTTGTTGTTGTTGTTGTTGTTGTTGTTGTTGTTGTTGTTGTTGTTGTTATTATTATTATTATTATTATTATTGAATAAGGTAGTACTATTACTTTTATAATTAAATTATTTTGTTGAAACTAAACACAAAAGACAAAGAATGTAGAAGCAAACTTAATCTTTCCTTCTTTTGAGCAGGTTCCAAGGCCTTAGCTCTTTTCACATGTATCATTATTACCTTATTCATCTCTCTCTCTTTCTCTCTCTCTCTCTTCCCCAAGTTCTCATTCCCATGTCCCATCTGTTACAACTTCAAAACCCAAGCCTACACCCCTTTTTCACGAATTACCCATCCTAGCATCCGCCAAATCGTTCCTCACTCACATCACGCACTCACCGCTAAGCCCTCGTAAAGCTCCGGTCGCCGAAAAAGGTAGGACTCAGATTTGGAGAAGATGAGAAAAAAATGTTGCCAGGGTTTTGAAGTAGGGATTGAACAATGGAGCTTGAAGAATGGGAAGGTGGGGAAAATCTGGTATCAATTAGATGGAACGCTACCATCGATGCCGAAACCTTAATATTTTTAACGTTTCAAAAACTCTACCTCAACCACTGAACGCTACTCCAGAAAATTGCTTACCGAACATTAAACAAGTGAGCTTTATAGTGGTTTGACCGATTCAAACCACCAACCACTAGCTAAAACGCTATACCGAACACACCCTATAGAAATATTTAAAGGGTAGTAGTACTTTTCAATATATATTGTATGATCATTCTTACTTTTTCTTTTTTGTTTTATATATAAATTAAAAGTTAGTAATTCGGGGGGAGGGGGGCAGATCTCACGAAATCTGTGGGTTTTTTAGTCCTCTCACCCACAAAGTAGAGGAAATCATGAGGCCGGGCCTTTAGGTTATAGGGCCAAAAACATTATCAGTGTTTCCGACCTACTCAGGGCCATCAGGCTATCGGACAATTTCTCAGTATTTTCCATCTGTATTCGAACATAATTTTTTATACTGATATGCATTTGAGGTGATATTTTCTAAATCTGCACAACGTTTCAAGATATATGTAATGGTGATAAAATATTTTTAAAATTATATTTGTAAAAATTAAAGAAGTAAAATGATATGAAAATGTGTCAATGAATCAAATAAATAGAAAATGGGGCCATTTGAGTTGGGCTACTGGTTTACATACCTTCATCCCGAACATGTCCCAAATGCGGGCTAATTTAGGTCGGACCAACGGGTTGGTTTTTTTTTGTTATTGTGTTTGCAACAAATAAAAATTTTTATATGGACCTAAGTCCATCCAACTTGGATGGACCACAGTGGCATTCTTGTAATAAAGCTGAAACGCGGGGGTTATTTATTAATAAAAAAAGAAAATCCCTATTCCTCGTTCTTTCTTTCCGCGCTAGAGCTCCTGCTCTGTTTTCTCTCTCCTCTTTAATGTTCTTCGTGTTTCTCTCTCCTTCTCTCTCCATTGTTACGCGAGCTTCATCCTCATCCATGGCATCTCTTCATCCTTTTCAGTCTCTTGATTCTCGCGTTTTGTAGTTGCGATTTCTCCTCTTCTCCCTCATTCTTTTTCGCGATTTTTGAGCTTAATTTTGGTTTTTTTGAGCTTAAACTTTGATGGATTTTTGTGATTCAATGATTGTTGATGATGATATTGAATTTTCTGTTGGTGCATTGGTTGATGACATTCCAATTGCTGAAGATTCTTTACTATCTGATGGAAAAGGTCTTCATCAAACTGATGAAGAAATTGTTGATCAAATTAGGTGTTCTATTGAGGAAATAGGTATTGTTCTTTTCTTTGTGGTATTGTTCTTTTTTATGTAATTTAAATTGTTTAATCTGATAGTTTTATGGTGTATTAACTCTGGTTTGTTTAGTTCATATGTAGTGTAAGCATTGTTTATTTTATAATATTATTTTTTTATATCTGATTTGTTGAATGTTCATATTGTACATTGTTATGTTTTTCTTTCCTTTTTGCTTTTTGATCTTTTTTATGTAATTTAAATTGTTTAATGTGATAGTTTTAATGTTTATTAATTCTGGTTTGTTTGTTCATATGTAATGTATGCATTGTTTCATGATTTCTGGTTTGTTAGTTCATATGTAATATATAAATGCATTCCTTTCTTTTGTGGTATTTGATGTTTTTTATGTAATTTAATTTGTTTAATCTGATAGTTTAAAGGTTTTATTGTCTGGTTTTGTTTCTTCATATGGAATGTCTGCATTGTTCGTATCTGTTATATTGAATGTTCATATCTGATATATTGAATGTTCATATGTGATTTATTTGTTCATTAGTTGTTCTTAAATTGTGATGTTCATATGTGATTTATTTGTTTCATTAGTTGTTGTTAAATTGTGATGTACATATGTTCATATATTGAATATTCATATGTGATATATTGAATGTTCATATCTAATATATTGAATGTTCATATGTTCATATATTGAATGTTCATATCTGATATATTGAATGTTCATATATGATATATTGATTGTTCATTAAATTTTGAATTTATTTGTTCATTACTTGTTCTTAAATTATGATGTTCAATAATTGTTCATACATTTTGGTATTTTTTTGAAGTTTCTGATGGAGCAATGGTCGATAAAATTCGTATTGCTTAAAAAGGTTATGGGAAAGGTCTCGAGCAAAATGCTGAAGAAATTATTGATGAAATTAACAGTGCAATTTTTTCCTGTTGAGGACCCAGGTATTTTATATTTTTAATAGGTTCATGAATTCAAGGTTGTTCATATGTAATACATGAATTGTTCATTTTCTATTAATTGTTTGTTCATATTCTATATATGAATGTTCATATTTGTATATTTTGTTTATGTTTTCTTTATGCTCACTGAAGTTTTGATTGTTCATTATTTTATGCTTATTGAACTTTTTGATTGACCATATTTGTTCATAGACTTACTAACATGTGTTCATGCACTTACTCACTTATGTTCATAGACTTACTCATAAATGTTCATAGAGCTTTGACCACTTGTTCATAGACACACACAGCCTTATAACCACTGTCAGCAGTGTACTGCACTGTTTGTCTAGCAGTCCATTTGCCATCATTCCCATTCTTTCTCTAAACAGCCTTTTTAACTTGCAAATTTTACTTTTTCTTCTGTTCACAGTCTTGTGTTCATATCTTGTATGTGAAATGTTCATATTTCTGATTTTGTTTGTTCATACAGTACACATTTTATTTTGTTCTTATATGCTCTTTATTATTTCCTACTTTACAGGACCATCTGAAAATTTTGATTTAGTTGGCAGTACTTGCAAGAATGTTGAAGAAGCTTATGCATTGTATAATGATTATGCTTATAGGAAGGGCTTTAGCATTAGAAAGGGAAAACAAAGGTGTAAGGCTGAGTCCATTGATATTTTAATGATGTTGTTTTATTGTTCACGTAGTGGAGTTAAAGATTGTAAGCGCAAGCATACTAGGTCGTATTCTAGGATTGACTACTCGCACTGGTTGCCAAGCATGTGTGAAATTTAATGGTGATGCTGAAGGGATTTGGATTATTACAAAGCATGTGCTTGATCAGAATCATTCTTTGTGTGTATCAAGCAAGGGTCATCTTCTTCGCTCTCAAAGAGGAATAACCAAGAATGATTTGATGTTTCTTTTGATGTTGAAGAAAAGTGGTGTCCCAATTGCTAATGGAATAAGATTGCTTAAGAAGCAAAGTGTGGGGTCTCCACATTTGGGATTCACTTCTAGGGATGCTTACAATAGTTTGGCAAAGCACGATAGGATGAATTTTGATGGGAGCGATTCAAACGCTTTGATAGAAACTCTTAAGAAACGGAGAAGTAATGAAGCTGATTTTTTCATTGATTTTGAGGTTGATTCTGATTCTAGATTTTGTAGTTTGTTTTGGAGGGATGGACAAATGAAGAAACAATATGAGTCTTTTGGGGATTTGTTAGTACATGATACAAATTATCGTACTAACAAATATAATATGATGTGTGGTCCATTTGTTGGTATGAATGAACATGGTTTGAATATTATGTTTGGTTGCGGATTAATGCTGAATGAGAGGACCGAGTCTTTTTTGTGGCTCTATGACACTTTCTTGACTTCCATGGGCGGGAAACAACCTGTTACTTTGTGGCTCTATGACACTTTCTTGACTTCCATAGTTCCTGCACTCATTCACATTGCTCATCAAAAGTTTCGCACAATATTTTGCTCTTAGCTTCATTAACACCGTGTTCTGTAAAATAAAACAAAAACAACAAGCTAAAGTCAGAAAAATTTTGTTTCTTTGAGATGAAATTAAGGATGTTTAAATAACTAGCTTACATCATTTCTTTTCAGCCCCGAGTTCCAATTTTCCTCATCTTCGTAGTATGTCTCCATGTGCCTCATGCAATAAATGCCACAATCTATTTTGTTTCGCGCGCTCTTCCATGGCATTTTAACCACATGTTGCTCATATTCAAAAACTTCGTTGCCCTTTTCAATTCCTTTTTCCATTAAGTATTTTCCATAAGCAAAAGCCTACAAAGAACAACAAAAACACCATCTAATACTGATATGTTAGGGACGCAATTTAATGCAATATGCAGCAGAACTGTGTATAAAGAATGATAAATATTGGATATTGATTGATAAAGAACAATAAAGAAGATATTTCTTGAATAATACTCTTAGGCTGCGCCACAAAGAACACTAATCAAGAATGGATCTTAAACTTAATCCACCAAGGCAAACGAACAAGAGGTTGACTCTCCACAAAGGTAGAATCGGTTTTAGCCTCCACCAAAGGTAAGCTAGATACTTAAGAAATTGCTCAATGTACTCAATTTGATTAATTTTGAATTCTCCACTGTTTTGGATGAGTACATGGTGCTTATATAGACAAAACTAATCCTAATGCATCTAGGAAATAGGAAACTTTCCTAATCCTTCTTGGATTCTACTTTCCTAATTTAAATAGCTAAAATACTTTCCTAAAACTAATCAAACACGTCTAAAACAATTAGAAACCAATTAGGAAACAATAATTAAGCTAAACTCGTTGCATTGGCGCGCAAGGAATCTGTTTCTTAACTTCTAGCTCGTTTTGACCATCTTCGGCTTTGAATCATCAAAAACCCAAAACATAAAAGTTCTATATCTCGATCATATCTTTCCACAACACTTTGAATCATTATGTTGTGATGTTGTATGAGTGAATTATGGCCAAAATACAAATAATTGTCAAAACTGCCAAGAGTACGAGATTTTTCATGGCGAGCTCGATCATATAGCAGTAGCTTTAATCCCGATCTTTCGTGTGTACTCCAATTCATCTTCATTGTCGACAATATGATTGATAACCGTTCAATGATAAGCTTAATAACCAGTGGGCTTGTTGCTCCCGCATCAATTACGCACATAAATTTTTGAGCATAGACCTAAACAATTTGAAAAAGCAAATAAAAAAATAAATTAGCTATAGCAATGAGCTATGCTGCAAGATACATGCTCAATGGTCAAGTGCCTAGGGTGAGCATGATTAGTAAAGTTAATAGTTTATCACCAGAAAGCTCTCACAATCACTATAGTAAATATTCTAGCACATGTTCATAATGGTACAAGTAGATGTTCATAGGGTCAGAGGCACATGTTCATAGGTTACAAACATATGTTCATAGACCTACTAATACATTTTCATATACCTACTAGCATATGTTCATAGACCTATTAGCATATTTTCATAATGCATAGGTTTTGAGGAACATGTTGATAAGCTTTGTTCCACATGTTCATAATGGTGCAGCAACATGTTCATAACTTTGAAGCTAATTGTTTTCATAAGGCTCAAAGGTCAACTGCCTAGGGTGAACATGATTAGTATAGTTAATAATTTATTACCAGAAAGCTCTCAAAATCACTATAGTAAAATATTCTAGCACATGTTCATAAGGTTACAAGCAGATGTTCATAGGACTACCAACAGATGTTCATAGGGTTACAAACACATGTTCATAGACCTACTAATACATTTCATAGAGATATTAGGATTTGTTCATAGACCTACTAGCATATTTTAATAATGCATAGGGTTTGAGGAACATGTTCATAAGATTGATTCCACATGTTCATAATGGTGCAGCAACATGTTCATAACTTTGAAGCTAATTGTTCATAAGGCTCAAAGGTCAAGTGCCTAGGGTAAAAATTATTAGTATAGTTAATAGTAGTTATGACCAGAAAACTCTCACAATCACTATAGTAAAATATTCAAGCACATGTTCATAAGGTTACAAGCAGATATTCATAGGGCTACCAGCAGATGTTCATAGGGATACAAGCACATTTCATAGAAATACTAGCATATTTTTATAAACAAACTATACAAATCATAGTAAGTCATTTTACCTAGTCTCTAGGACTTTCACCATATTTCTCTTCAGGTTTCACACCTCTTCGCAGACGACTATTGTCAATAAATTCATACCTCCCAAGCTTGAAGTTTAAGCTAACCAAATAGAAATGGTCATGCTTAGGAACAATGAAGAAAACTTGAGAAAGAAACATAGCAAAGTAGATCATAAAAATGGTTTTTGGAGAAATGATAGGTTGAAAGGTTCTTTAACAATTGAATTTAGTAGTTACAAGATCAACTGACTTCAAGTCAGTTATCTGATAGTAATCCTTCAACTCCATATCCACTCGGTGACCAAAATCTGAATAGCTTGTTTGTGGATCTTCAGTTGACATTTTAATTATAGTCTTATCTAACACAACCTGTTAAAAGAATTATTTGTCATTTCTTGTGTCAAAATAGATCATAGATCCCATGCAAGTTCATAGAGCAAAACAAAAGAAATTGGCTTTTAAAGAATTGTTCATAGAGATAATAACATATGTTCATAGATAGAATACCATATGTTCACAGATCTACAAGCATGGTTTTCAGAAAGCTACTAAATGTTCATAAAAAACATGATAACATATGTTCATCAACAATCAACCACTTGATGCAATGTTCATAAACTGTAAGCCAATGTTCATATCATTTTATTAAAAATAGCACATGTCATATGTTTTACACTTACATTTACAAAATGTGTGAAGAAAAATGCGGTTCGGCTTTGACAAACCACGTCTTTTGTTTCTGAAATTCATCCTAAGATCCCACATGTCAAGCACAGCTCCATCAACATATGTCCCGAAAGACAACGTTTTCATGTTTTTTCTTGTGATAGACCAATATTTGTACATAAATATTGGCTCATTGTTTCAGAATTACATAAGCTCATTTGAATAAGACTTTGGGTTAAGCTAAAACAGAAATTGGAAGGAATCATTTTTCACAAAGCACTTACTCATCTGCGATGTTCGGATGACCCTCAACAAAAGCCAACTCGATGACCAGCTTTTCAATCCCACTGACATCTTCTAAGCTTTTTCCTTGGGCGCTTGTCCAGAAAGGAGAATGCAGAATGAGCGAAAGATTCTTTGGATTCCTTTTTGGACGAGCAACAATTGAAACTTCATCTTCGCTTTTGTCATCTGAATGCTCCATTGACCTTTGAAAAATAGAAAATATATATATGTTAAATGATGAGTAAAAGAATAAATATGACTCAGACAACAAATTTATAGTATGTTAAACATACTCATCATCTTCGACAGGTTGGCTTTCATCAAGATCCCTTGTGAGCTTCATAGTTGGTGGAGTGAGAAGTAGATTACTGTAAGAATTAACATTGTCATCATCCCCTTGCTCTCGTGGACTTGAATGCGAATATGTCCTTGAAATTTCAAGAACCTGGTTTTCTCTCGGTGGTGTGAGGCCAGTAGAAAATTCAGGGAATCCAGTTTGCTTGTCAACGGATTTGGCAACCTCATTGATCACTTTCTGGTTCACAACTGCACTTGTATCTTGATTTGAAGTTCTTTCTCCAGTGCTTGTTGTTAAACCAACACCCCTTTCTTCTCCTTCTGTTGATCTAGGTGCCTTTGATGCAGTTCTTCTTCTACTGAGCTTCTTCAGTACTGCCTTGGTTTGTGCAGCAACTATGTTACTGCTTCCATCTGGATTTTTATTACAATGAATTGCATTTTCAGTTGCTTCTGTTGCAGGGGTGCTGTCTGTTGGTGTGTCAAGCCAATTGAAAAGCTTGGTGCAGGTGGAGAGATGCGTTCCTTTGCTGCGTTGTCTTTTTTACTCAGCTTGAGTATTACATGTGGAAGTTTTGCGTCTGCAACTTTGCTTTGTCCACTAACCCTATCTCCAGGGCATGATTCCAGGTTAGTGGCAGCAACATTTTCTCTTGGAGATCCTGGAGATCGTCCTTTGTCTGCACCGGGGGTTGAATCTTCTTGTGTTTCAGTTGATGGTCTTGTTCGTAAAGCACATTTAAACCCTGTCTCAAAAGCATTTTGACACTCCTTAACAGCTTCATCCATCAACTCATTATTATAAAAAACATCTTCTCCAAACCAATCCCTTCCCACATCATTCTCTACAGTATTTGCTTGAGCTTGGCTTGAAAAGAATTCAGCAAAGTTGTTCAGGGTCTTGTTCAGAGCAGGAATTGGACCGCGATGTCCATATTCATTTATTGTCTTTGCTAGTTCAGAGGCATTGCTAGCCATGCTCTTCAATAACGAGCTTATTTTCTGAGCATAGACCTAAAAAATTTGAAAAGCAAATCAAAACAGATAAGCTACTGTAACGAACTATGATACAACATAAAGGCTCAAAGCTCAAGCCCCTTGATTGACCATTGCCATAAATGTTCATAAGGTTTGACAACATATTCATAAGGTTTGACAACATATTCATAAAAAAGTTAATGCTTCATGTTCATAAGGTTGGTGCCAATTGTTCATAATCATGCAGAAACATGTACATAAAGTTAATTCAACATGTTCATAAGGTTAATTCTACATGTTCATAAGTTGGAGCTACATGTTCACAAGGTTGACTGACCTATGTCTTGAAGTTTATAATATTTAAAGTTTGAGCTACATGTTCATATGGTTTGAGCTACATGTTCATAAAGTTAATGCTACATGTTCATAAATTTAATGCTACATGTTCATAAGGTTGACTGACCTATGTTTGAAGATTCAATACACAACATTTTAAATGTAAAACAAGGACAAATGAGACTTACATTTGAATCTACACTAACAGGTCTATTAGGGTGATCGTCCTTGATTGCACCCCATGGAACAACAATGCCTTTTCCAAATCCACCTATATCTTTCTCATCCTTTATTCGTTTATCAACCTTCTCTTTGTCCCATGAACGAATAGATGAGAAGATTGGATTAGATTGTGGATTTGTCAACTCATAGCTCATTCTCTCAAAGTAGAACATCTGCATAAAGAACAAATATAGTCAATTATTTATCACCAGAAAACTCTCATAATCACTAGAGTAAATATTCTAAGACATATTCATAAGGGTACAAGCAGATGTTCATAGGGCTACAGGCACAGTTCATAGGGGCTATAACACATGTTCATAGAGTTACTAGGATATGTTCTTAGACCTACTAGCATATGTTCATAGATTAGTAGCATATTTTCATAAAAGCATAGGGTTTGAGGAACATGTTCATAACCTTGGTTGTACATGTTCATAATCTTCCCGCAACATGTTCATAATCTTCCAGCAACATGTTCATAAGTTTGAAGGTAAATGTTCATAACTTCCAAGACTTAGTATAAAGTTCATAAACTTTTTAGGTTTAGTTCAACATAGCTGTTGCTGCTACAGCAACAGCACACAACACACAACAGAGTTGTTGCTGCTGCAGCAACAACACACAACAGAGTTGTTGCTGCTGCAGCAACAACACACAGCACAGCATACAAAACACAAGGACAGAGCAAAGCTAGATTATACAAAAATCATGTAAGATCATAAAAAATGCACATAATATTTGAGTAGGAAGCAATACCATCAGCAACACAATAGGTTCGGTGAAAAAGAAGGTACTGCCCTTTTTCAAGTCTTTTTGCCACGCCTTTACAGAATCTAAAAGACCTCTGAAAGTGTAATCACACCAATCAAAGTTCTTTATGTCCTCAACATTAATGAGTGACTGAAAAATCCTCAGCCTAGCCCATCTAGCTTTATGACCATTCAAGAAACAGTTGTCAATGTAGACAACAAAATCTCTCTTGAAATGATCCCCAAATCCACCCTTTTCTCAAGTTCTTTTCCCATTTGACTCACCAAGTTGTTTACCTTTACCTTCAGCTTGGTATTTACCTGATCAACCTTCCATCGTTTTTTATAATCATTCACTAACTCTGTGTACTCGAAGGTGTCCTCTTCTTCATTGTTGTTCCTTCAACAACATGTTTACCTCCAAAAGGCAAATTTAGAACTCTCCAAACGTCGTAAGAAATGACAGGCAACTCCTCATTCTCAAGCCTTATTGCAACTCTCCCAACCTCAAAATTTTGAACTAGGTATTTCAACAGCTTACCATCACAATGCTTCAATTTGAGGTCGAGAACACTTCCAAAGCCTATCTCTTTAACTGCTTCGTGTAGCTTAGGGCTCATTTTACGCACTAGATTAAACAAATTAACAGGAGACATTCTAGTGCGTATAAAATCTTCATCATTTGCTACTGTCTCATCCTCTCCTTCTTCCTGCTCCTCTACTTCTTCCAACAAAACTATTTCGTTTTTACGTTTCCTCTTCGGAGCTCTCTGTTTTGTCTCTTGCAAAACAATTGCCTTCTTCCTTACTCTCCCACTCTGCATGTAAATGATACTTTAAGTAATTGGTAGATATAAACACAGTTTGATATTGCAAAAATAGACTGAAGCAACAAAAAGGTGCATGGACAATCTTTAATCCTCATCCCTGTAGCTGTGCAATCACGCAGATTCAACTAAATCTATTTGACATCAGATGTCAAGTGATCAAACAACAAGAGTTGGCCAAATATCTCAGCGAGCAAACACTTGGCACACAGTGCTTTGATACAATGACACTTGAAACGGAAGACGCCAATTTTGATGAGGAAATAGTATACCATTAACATAAGCCCAAGTGGACCACCCAGAAAAAGGGAAAAATAAACAAAAAAAATAAATCCGTTTATTTCAAGTTCCAGACATTTGAATAAATGAAACTTGAAAGTAACATTAAATTTTTCCTAGCAAGAGAAGTAGTTCAGAATCCCCCAGATTAAGTAACATGTAGTACAATACACATCAATGCTACGTCATAGGCTCATAGCGCACAAGAACAAACACACAAATGACAGATCTAGTACTCTAACTTGGAAAAGTCAAGAAAAACGTGGATACCCATGTTATTAGAATTTAAAAAACCAAAAAATAATATTACTAGGATGCTTAGACTTGATACACTTTCTACACAACACTGCAGGATGAGGATGTCTTAGCAACCCTACTATGTCCATTAAGAATCAACCATCAAGTCATAGAAGAAATAACAGTCAGAAAAATATCTAGACAAACGTGGCTCCATCTAGTCACCTACTTGAACATTCATATGGGTAAATACATCTTAATACCCCATAGATAAGAACAAATTTCTAAGTAAATGTTGGAAAAGATTGACAAGGCCTTGATCAAGAATGAACCCACCCATCCAAAATGTGACACAAAATTTATGTGGTCTAGCATCATCCGCCTACATCAACAGGCATACATTCGAGAAACAAGCACCATAAATATCAAGATTACAAATTTTGGATGGGAAACTAGGAAGCTGGGACCATGCCTCACCGTTTGGATCACCCCACAATGCAAAAATATCCCACTCAAGAGCTGCAAGGCTACATCACTCAGCACACTCATTGAGACTACTCCCACTTCAAGTGACTTGCTCACTCTAATTCTGATGAGTTACACTCCTCTATGTAAAAGAAACAAAGTGCTCCTGATCTATGCACTAGTTCAGTAGTTTGTGTATCACACTTTCACAATACAATGGACATTTATTCATGACCTCATGCATGTATAAGTCTTGAAGGCTACTTTCGGAATACTTGTTGTCCATGTATAATATATCAAATAAGGGTGAGTACGTGTATCAACCATATTAACACATCTCTGTGAGCCTATTTGTGATGATTACCAACATTTCTCCACCATGTGATCAATTGATATCACTATAATACAATGGTCCCAACTTTTTATGATATATCATTTGCAAGTTATCTCAACTGTAGATTACAAGATGCAACCATTTTGTTTCTCTCCCATGTGTACATGGAGTTTATTTCACCTCCCCATTCAATGTGTGTTTTTGACGATGATGATGCTGCTGTAGATTCACATTTCCAAAAACACCCTTGGTTCATGATTGGGAGAGTATGCATTGATATCTATTCTATGTTACATGGACTCTTCATTTCACCTAGAGTATCCGTGTTGGACACTCAACACTGGGACGTGGGTATAAACACTTGAGACTTCATTTGTTGCCAAAATTATGCTAAAATTTCAAATATTTCCGAGTCTGACACGTATCCACGTTGGACACTTCCAGCCGAGTCCATGTAAAATAGTATCAATTTGATATAGAGAAAATAAGTTGGTGTGGCAAAGCAACGCTATTTTAGGAAAAGTGAGATGTAAGGCATGCTTGGATTGAGGATAATGAATATGAGGGTAATGGAGAGGACTAAAGAGTAAAATGAGACACAGAGGTGGTTGTGGGGGGGGGGGGGGGGCTTGGTTAGATTTTGTGTGGAGGGATCCGGATAATAGTTACCCTACCCTACCTTTAGGATAACAATTCCCCCAAAAATTTCCTTTGCTTTCTCCGTCCTCCACCCAAAATCTAATCACCGGCACCGGCACCTCCTCCTCCTTTCATTTTACTCTTTCATCCTCTCCGTTACCCCCTATAATCAATAACCTAAATCCAAGCATGCCCTTAGCATGGAGGAAGTATTACTTCTTTGGATTTTAGGTGTATTGTATCAATGTAAACGTACTTTTTTAAATATTCCAACCAAAAACATAAAAAGTGTCAATCTTTTCTAGACATAGCGAGTGTCTTACCAGCAAAACTCTGTAAGCTACTATCCCTAAATCAAAATTCAGAGCTCTATGTAACCTAATCCTCTACAATTCGACATTCTAGACGACAACAAACCAAGCCTTAACCCACCATGTTATCCACATGAATATTTTCACCGCCAAATATCATACTCATTCGAAGAAGGAACAATGAACCAGGTCTCACACTCATAGTTTCCTACATAGCACAGCACTCAACCCGTAATTAACCAATTGAACAAAGCAACACAACTACAAGCATAACATACTCCATACATCATTGTCCAAAAACTAGAGTAAGCTAAACCATACACATAAATTAACGTTTTGGAGGCAACTACAACCCTCAAATTTAACAACTCATCTTGTTTTGCAGTCCCAACTATGCAATTACCCAAAACAACCAACTCCTGGTATCGCCTTATTATAAAACATTTTTTGAAGGCGGCAAAAGGGTAATCAAAATCAAAAACCTAGGCAATTCAATTCAATACTTACCACCATCACAAAATCAGATAATAATTTTGCTTTTACCCATAATGTCTCATGTTACTCCCATCACATCCCAGCAATTATATTAACCCTAAAAACCAAAAAATGAATGAGGGGTTGGCTTCTTTCTACTTACCAAGATCGATTTCGAACTCCTCGAATTCATCATCGTCCTCAAACAGATCCATCTTAGCTTCTTCGGAAACTTGCTTGGGCTCATTAATTGTAGCCATTGCCTGTTAAGTTTGAACACACCCCAATAACAAAACCCTAAATCAAACGATACCGAAATAAAAAATTGTAGATGAAGAACGAGCATATAAACAAGTAACAATAACAGGTTTATGGAATTATGAGAATGTTACATACTTACCAGAACAAGCTAAGAAAGTAACTAGGTTGAGAGCTGCGAAATTTCAAGTGATTAAGAGAGAGAAATTTCTCGAAGAAGTTGCAAAGCCAAAGAGCTTGTTGTGAAGAACAAGAAAGTGAAGACTGAAGACTGAGTGCGACAAGAAAAGGATTTTTGTTTGGGCTGGCTGGATACTTAATGGGCTGCCTCACCTCTCGTGCAAATAAATATAAACCAGTTAAATGGGTCGACCCATCGGGTTTCATGTTCAGATATTTTGGTTCGGGTTAGGTTTTTTTTTAATTTTTTTATTTAAATTTTTTTTTGGACAAAGGTTAATACAGAGAACTTAAAAATAAAATAGGAAGTTGTTGTCTACTTACTCTAGTAGCAAGTTGATGAGCCTCCTGGACACTAGATCGACTAACTTTCTGAATACAACACAAAGAAAAGGAGTGGCCTAAGAGCAAAATTTCTCTAATTATACTGCGAATCTCTAACCCAGGTGTTGTAGCACCTTGAAGTATGGTCACAAGGACAGAGGAGTATGTGTGAATGTTCAAGCAAGCAAAATGTTTTTGCTGAGCCCATTTTAAAGCTTCCAAACAAGCTAGAGATTCCGCTTGTAGAGCTGATTGAGCAAAGAAAAATAAGGCACCACCACCCTGTGGAGTATTTGTTATTATTGAAACTGCCATCCAGCCTGTCCTAGCATGGAGAGACTTTGGGTGCCAGGAGCCATCTAGTTGAATCAGGATTGAAGCAGTGGCAGTAGGATACATACCCAAAGTGACAGTAGGGTTGAGATTGTGTTGTGAAGATGATGCTGTGGAGAGCGCAGGGCAATACATTGTTGTCGATAATCCCGAGCAAGGTTGTTGCTATGAAGGAGATATAACGCCATTGACAACATGAAGTCCAGGCTGAATAGCGCACCTTTGAACATAATGCTATTGCGCATAAGCCATATAGACCACAAGGCAGACACAAAATATGTGGCGCCTGGGTGTGGATGAAGGTTGGTTTTAAGTAACTACGAAATTGTGTCTTTGATCCATTGATCAAATGGGAGATGACTATTGGCGTCAACATTAAGACCCAATTTCCCTGCACGCCAAAACCGTTTGATAAAGTAACACTGGCAAAATAAATGATCAAGCGTTTCTCCATGTGTATCACAAAAAGGGCAGCAGCCATGAACTTGCATATTCCGACTTTGCAAAGTAGAGCCCACAGCTAGAGCATTGTTGAGTAATTTCCATAGAAAAACCTTCCACTTAGGCAACACATCCAATTTCCACAGTTTTTTCCAAAAAGTAGCAGCCCATTCCGTGCAAAATTGAGGATATTGTTGGAGTAGAAGAGAAGTGTACCCTGTTTTGACTGTATAATGAACATGTACTGTGGCAGCCCATGCCCAATCATCATCTTGTTGAAGATCAAGAAGGGGGTTAGCCATACTTTTTGCGTCCTTGATAGAGAACCAAGTGCGGATCTTACAAGCATCCCATTGACCATGTTCTTGGTTAATACAATCTTGAACTATCAAAGGCGGAGACGATTGCGGTAGAGAGGGCAAGCGAAATGAGGAGATTGGGGGTCCAGGAAGCCAGCTGCTATGAAGTACCTCTGTAGGGGCGCCATTACCAATAAGTCGACGACAATATGGTAAAAGTTGCATTGCAGCTCTTGTAATTCCTTTCAATCCCCAACTCGATGAAGATTGTTCCGTATGTGAAGATATAGAGTCAAGTGGTAAGTCTTTGTATTTTGCCCGATATATCTTAGAAAGTAGCAGTTGTGGATTAAGTTGAATACGCCATGCTTGTTTTGCTAGAAGAGCAGTATTGAGAATGCCAGTTTTACGAATGCCAGTTTTACGAATGCCTAGACCACCCATGCCTAATGGTTTGGCAAGATGTGAGCCAGAGCGCCAATAAATTGGTCGTCTATCTGGAGAATTAGTCCACCAAAATCGAGCTATAAGAGAATCAATGGTTTTGCAGGTGGTCAAGGGGATCAAGAAAATCATAAGCACATGCAGTCCCAATGCAAGCAAGATAAACTTGATAAAAATCAGCCTAGCTGCAGGAGAGAGTAGAATATTTTCCCATGCTGTAAGCTTGCATTGAATTTTTTCATTTAGGAAGCAAAAAGAAGCTACTTTCCCTTGTCCAAAAACCAGTGGCGAATCTGGTAATCAATTCAAATGGGTTCACTCTCTTATAATCTTTAGGATGTTTTTTTAAAGATTATATAAAAAAAAATCATTTTAAAAAGGATTTTTTTTTAAAAAAAAAGTTGTCCCAAGTGGGTTCCATGGAATCCACTTGGGACTACTTGCATCTGCCACTGCCATAAACCATAGGGGTACCTAGATAAACACAAAAACTATCCGCTGCTGGGACACCTAACATCTCACGCATGCTTTCGTATCCTTCTGGAGTGACATTAGGACTAAATAACACAAAAGATTTATGCGCATTGATAAAATCTCCAGAAGCATGAGAAAATTGGTCTAAAGTGTGGCGGAGCTGGAGACAGGAGTCCTGGTTGACTTTAATAAAGAACACTGAGTCATCAACAAAAAATAAATGAGAAATTGGTGGAGCGGTGCGACTAACCTTGATGCCAAAGACCAGTTGTTGTTGTTGCAAGTTAATCAATTGATGGGAAAGTGCTTCCATACATAGAATGAAGAGATAAGGTGAAATAGGGTCACCTTGTCTGAGACCACAGCGTGGTTGGAAACCAAGAGAAGGCTCACCATTAAGAAGGATAGAGTACGAGACAGTCGTAAGACATTACATAACCCATTGGATCCATCTAACTGGAAACCCCAAATGAAGTAGTAGTTGGTTGACAAATTGCCAAGAAAATCGATCATATGCTTTATTCATGTCGATTTTGAGGGCTAAGAGATGGTCCGTACCCGAAGATTTCCGTTTGATGTGCATGAGAAGTTCATGTGCAATAAGACAGTTATCACCCAAAGAGGGGCCGGGGACAAAGGCATTTTGATAGGCCCTACCAATCTGGACATAAACGGCTTCAATCTTTGGAATAAACATTTGGAGATGCATTTATACACAACATTGCAAAGCCCTATTGATGCACTTTCGGTAGGAGAGTAATGAAGGTTCTATTCCATTCTTTAAACATGTATCCATTTTGGAAAAAATGCAGGACTGCTTGAGTAAAATGGGTGCCAACAATGTCCCAATTCTTTTGAAAAAACTCTACAGGATAGCCATCGGGCCCTGGTAATTTGCCTGGACTCATATCAAAAAGAGCATCCTTAATATCTTGTGGTGAAAATGTTGGGTCCATTACCTGAAGATCCATAGGGGATAACGGTGGTGGAAAAGTAGCAAGAACAGATGCAATATCACTACTTGGCAACGAAGGTTGATCAACTTTGTAGATATCTCCAAAATATTTGTTGAAAGCCAGAGAATTATCAAAAGGAGTTTGAGCTACCAAATCCTGACCATCTTTAATATAACAAATGTGATTAAGGTTAGCTCTCTTAAGAGTGCGGCAGAAGAAAAATTTTGCGGACGTATCCCCTAGCGGATCCCATTGAATCTTTGCCCGGTGCTTCCAATATAAGAGTTTATCAATTAATCTGGAGTAAGCTTGATGTCGAATGGTGTCTGCCTCAATGATGGAATGCGAATCGTGAATATCCATTTAGTCCAAATCGTCTCCTTGAATTTGATCCCATACCTCATTTTGTGTGTGTTTTGTTTGGCGACACCATTGCATTAATTTGAATTTGAGGCGGTATAATTTTTTGGAAATTTGAAACATAGGAGACCCTGGTGGAGAAGAAACCCAATCGTCATGGATGAGATTAACGACCTCCTGGTGATAGAGACACCAAATTTCAACCTTATATGGCCGTTTTCGGTGATGATTAAAAGGTTGAGTATCAAGTAAAATTGGTGCATTATCCGAAGAAAAAATTGGAAAATGAGTGGGCTGAGCATTATGAAAGAAATCCAGTCATGGAACATTGGAGTAGGCACGATCAAGACGCTCCAAAATAGCAAACGGCGGATCTCTGTTATTTGTCCATGTATATTTAGGCCCATGAAAGGAGATTTCCACTAATTGCATTTGTAATCTCCATCCCGCAAAAAGATATATAAGAGATGTATATTTAGGCCTGGGATTGACATGGAGCCACCAAGTTTATCTTCTTGAAAGACGACTTGGTTAAAGTCTCAAAGGATAACAAAGTTAGATTGGCAATGTTGAAGGTGAGGGGTAAATTGTTGCCAAATGATCTCTCTACAAGCATGATCCTGTTCACCATACAGTAATATCATCATCCATTCATTGAAAGTACTATCAACTATTTTACAAAGTACAAATTTAAAACACTTAAACACTACATCCAGGGATATGGATGAGTCCCAAAAAAGAGCTAAACCACCACTACTACCATTTGCATAAAAACCATCATACAAGGGAAAATTAAGTCTGTGTGCCAGACTTGAAAGGGAAGTGGTGGGAACTTTAGGTTCCGATAAGAACACTAGTTGAGGTGATGTTGAGTGGACTAAGTGAACTAGATAAGGGATAGTATGGGAGTCCACATTTCCCAAGCCCCTACAGTTCCAGGAAAGTGTCTTCATATAGAGTGGGGGGCTGTATGGGGTCAGCCACCCATAACCCAGCATCTTCAGAAGTAGTATCAGCAGCCAGAGAGTGGTTTGTTATCGGACCAGGAGGAAAGAACTTGGAGAGAGACGGAAACAACCTAGCCAAATGTATTTTCTTTTTTGGGGGAGGTTGAAGTGCTCCGATCACTTCATAAGAGTTAACTTCAGTCGAGTTAGTCCCATGTGAATTAAAATTCTGAGTGGTACCCAAATCATCATCAGTTGTGGCCTTGCGTTTACCTTGCCAAAACATCCATCCATGAACCAGAAAGGAGAACTTCCTTTGAGCCGCTTGTTCTTTTCACGTTCTCTGTGGGTTGGAAACCTGGAGTCAGGAGATTGTCGCTTACGAGGATAGATTGGACCATCCGATTGAGTTTCAGATAATCTCTGATGCAGTAGAGGAAACACTGTCTTGGACATTGACATTACCCCACGGAATAAACACTGGTGGTATAACCGGAATGGGAGGGTCAAGTTCCCTAAAGTCATCACCACTACCAACCGAAGTGTAAGACGAAGGCAGCGATACTGGGATAGAGGGCGGAGAAGTTGGAGATGCTGAGAGAAGACCAGATTTAGGCTGGCTTTCATCCATGGGAGACCCATATTCAGAAGATGAGAAGCCCATTGCAGAGAGATGGGCTGATGGAGCACGCATATGAAAGATAAATGGGTTTCTGTCTTGGACTGGAGCAAAACGATCAAGAAGTGGAGGAGGAGACATACGGAACCTGCTCGAGAATAAGTCTTCTATTTGTTGCATGGCTTGTGCAGTCATATTTGGATCATGATAAAATGAGTCATCAAAGACCAAAGACTCATGGGAGTCAATACCCAGCCCAGTATTTAAATTATCCATACTGTGGGCAGTAGAATTGGATAACGAGCTAATAAGCTGTTCTCCAAATTAAGGAGTGCACATGGGTCCAGAGAGGACTGCGCTAGTGTTACCTTCACGCCCAAAATAATTATCAGACTCAACACATAAATTGGTATGAGGTTGAGACAAGGGAATTGTTGGCAGCCCATTAAAAAACTCCTCGTCATTTTGTGTAGACATGTGGGACACATGTGTATCATCTAAGTCAAAGTCAGGAGCAGTAAATGTGGAACTGGATAGATGAACTCGAAGTGGAGGCGGAGAACAATTATACCTCTGCAGACTTGGTGTCATTAATTCATCCCTCTGCTGTTGGGGATATTGGGAAGCCACGCCAATTTGGCTAGTAGTAGGGTTGGCAGGTGGTAGATTATTTCCATCTGATAGTCCTAGTGACTCAACACTAGGACGAAATGTAGCATTAAGAGGTGTTGTTGGAGATAATAAATTCCCATTTGTCAGATGACGATTATACCCTCATGTATTAAACCCTATAGCATGCAAATTATTTGGAACAAAGACTGTAGGAAATTGAAGGGTACCTAGGTGAATAGGATTTGGTGGGCCAAAACCCGGCGGAGGCGAGCATACCGAAGTTCTGGACACATGTTGGTGCGGTGGAGTGTGTTGTGGAGCTTGTGGTGGTGGTGGAGGAGGTGGTCTGGGTTTGCAAGACTGGTGAGATTGGCGAGTTGGAGGTGCATTACTTGCACTGGCTTCAGTTCTTCTTCTAACAAAATCCCGACAACGGAAATCTGGCCCATCATCATCAAAGGAGGAGTCATCATCATGATCTGTATCATTATCTTTATCATCGTCATCAAGTAAATCATCATCAGAATCACTACTTTCATCATGCACCTCTGCATAAAACTTAACAATAGTTGTTAAGTATTTGGCTCGACGCTTGAAACCACGCAGTGAGTTAGTCTATTGCGCTGCTTCGCCCAACGCATAAATAATGCTCAGACCACCGAGCACCAATGGTGTCATGCGTCGTTCGGCCAAAACATTGGCCTGAGAAGGCGATAGATGACAGTGGTTGATAGTATGTCCAGTACGGTCACATCATTTACAGAACTGAAAAACCTTCTCGTATTTAAAAGAAACCCAAGTAACACGTTCCTCTTGTTGATGGAAGTTACACCCTGGCAGAAGAGGGTGTAAGGACCCAGGATTTTCATCCATCTGTTTTCACGGAGTACGTCCTTATAGAAAATTTATAAGTTGGGGGTTTAGATAAGTTCAAGGGACCATCGAGTTAGAAAAGTTTTTGTAAAGACTTGAATTGAATAAAAACCATGAAAGAGGTAATAAATCTGCTATCGGCGTTTTATTGAAGGGACAAACCGAAGGGACAATCCAAAGGGACAGCCCAATAACGCGATAAGTGAACTGGTCATGTTTTTAGAAAGACTCCCGCTCATATAGAACATATGAGTACCAAAGAATAAAGGGTTCGGGGGAGAAGGTACGAGGTGGGAAGGTGTTAGGCACCCAACTCGCCCGTATTATGACGGCCCCTACTAACTCAAGTTTGCTTAATAATTTAAAGACATAATTCCCATGCAAAACCGGATTAACAACCTAAACTCAGACTATTAATTGGTTCATCACAAGCATCACAACATTTATTTTTAAGCCTTGTTTAGACATGCATTCGATTCGCAAATTGAGCATTACAACGACTAGACAGGCTTGGAAGGACAATATTTAGGAAGCAATAAAAGATGTGATTTAGCATGATATCTACATTATGACTACTAGAAAATAAACAATTAGAAAATTAATTTAATTTGAGCCCTCAGGAGTTAGTACCTGAACTGTAGGCTATGTTTGACAAGAATAGTAAAAGACAAGATCTCAAGTTTGGAAGAAAGAGGGGGAAGCTCAGTGTTAATACTCTTGAGAATAGAGATTGTCAACTGTAGACTGTGTGATTTGAACTGAGGGAGGAGGGTTGTATTTAGAGACATAGAAAGTAGGGCTGGACGGGTAGCAGTAGCCGAATTTTTGGAGTTGGGCTGAAAAAAGTAACCGGGCCTGGAAGTGGGTTCAGGGCTGCTAGCAGCTGTGGTGAGCGCCGCTAGCGGCTCAACTTAATCCAGGGCCGCTGACGGCTGTGATGAGCCAGCTGGATGTAGACACCAAAAATTGTGTCTATGATAAGTCCCCATAAAAACCCGATGATGAAAGGATTGGATTTTGCTCGAACTTGGGTTGCGAGAATAATTGTTTTGATGATTAACCCAGTTCATTTGAATTAACCAGTGGAAGCCTTTTGTACAGGCGATCCAAACCAGTTGGGCTCAATTCAATTGGAGTCCAAAACTGAGAGATAGGCCTCTTTGAACCTAAGGGCCCAAAAGGAAACCCAAATCCATGAGTCAACCCTTGGTCAAACAAGGAAGCTCAGTCAATCCTGCATGGACCCCCTCGGAAAAGCCTCCCCCGCTTAGAAAAACAGTCAGGCGCCTACACAGGCATGCCGTTTCAGGTCCAAGTGGCCACACTTGAGTTCAAGCGCTGGCCGCTAGGCCAAGCGGCTTGACCGCTTGTCCTGCCAGCTCAGCCGCTCGGCCTAGTTGTATGGCCGACTGGACCTCTTCTCGCCGACGGTAAATTCGAGGCCCATTCGATTTCCGTGCCAAACCCTTGCAGCTCCCCCTCTTCTATATAAACAAACCTTAGGGTTCAGTTGAAGAGGTTGGCAGTTAGAGACCCCTAGGTTGGATATTCTCTCTCAAAGGTTGGTTTTTTGACATTCTCTCTCACATTAAACCAGAAATTCCGATTCTACTCCTTCTTTAGGTTAGCCCTAGCACCACAAAATAAACCTTCACCGGATGAATTTTTGTAGCTACATAGCTGGACTTCTATGAGGTCTTTGAATTCTGTGTGACCCATGACATTGAGATCTATTTTAATTTTCCGGATGAATTTTGTATTCCGAAAAATACCGTTTTACCCTTGGGCGGTAAAAGACGGTTCTACCCCCAGTTCGCAACTTGGCGACCGGGAGTCGGAAAAAGTCATGAGAGGTGTCGTTGGAAAGCTCTTGAACGGGGCTTTTGAATGGGACGGAATAAAGGAGTGATTAGAGGAAAAACTTGAGACTTTATCTTACCTATTAAAGCAAAAATAGCGTTCAAGTTTTAAAATTACTCCTTTCATCATCGGGCTTTTGCGGAGAAATCTGAAGACGCTTTTTTGGCGTCTACAGAAGCCCCCACTTTGATCGAGCTTGAGTAAAAGCGAAGATCAAAGTATTCCGAACGCGACATGCAGGATGCTGATGTGCACATGGTGTGTGAGGGTGAATAGTATGCATGCATATGAAGACAAACCTGAGTTGGGACATGGTCGTAGCATGCTAAGATTTCATCTCTGTGAACACAAGAGAAAATAAAGGTTATGGCCAGCAGGATAGGACACCGCTCGTAGATGGTCTAAAACGTCTGCTGGGGACCTGTATTCAGAGTGAATGAAAAAGTTAGTAATACTTTGAGAATGATCAACATAGAGTGCTTCGATAAACAGTGACTAAACACCGCTCGGCGGGTGTCGAGATTCCATTCCTGTACGAGAAACGAAAAAGTCAACGAGACAGCGCAATAAAAAATAACGACTGTAAAATGAGAAGTAACACTGGTGAGAGTGAATAGTATAAATGCTTTATTCTGAGCAAACAGTGACAAAGCACCACTAGTCAGATGCCGAGATTCCGTCCCTGCACAAGAAACGAAAAGGTCGACGAGACAGCGCGATTAAAATGACGGCTGTAAAATGGTTAAAACATATGAACAGGTTAAATGCAATAGCTTAAACAATCATTGACTGAAACATATAAAAAACAAAGGACAGTATAACCGCAATAGTTTAAGCAATCTTTGAATGACACAAAATAAGTAACCTCGCAGAAGGACAGTTTAACTGCAATAGCTTAAGCGATCATTGACTGACCCAAAATAAGTAACCTCGCATTCGGACAGTTTAACCGCAATAGCTTAAGCGATCATTGGCTGACCCAAAATAAGTAATAACCTCGCAGAAGGACAGTTTAACCGCAATAGCTTAAGCGATCATTTACTGACTCAAATTTATGACATTGGGACATCGAAAAATTGAGACTTCGGGACATTGGGACGTTTGAGACATTGGGACATTGGGATTTTGGGACATTTGAGATTTTGGGACATTGGGATTTTGGGATATTTGAGATTTTGGGACATTGGGATTTTTTGGGACATTTGAAATTTTGGGACATTTGGATTTTTTTATGAGGCCGACAGATCTACTGGGCTTAAAAATAATGGTGGCACTCCGGGCGATAAATGTCGTTGCGGCATATATCCGGGCTCAAGTATTTGGAACCTGCAAAAACTAATTGGGTTAGTTTTAACTGAAAATAATTGGTACTGTAAGATGGGCCAACTGTTGAATTTGAATTTGTGGGCCAATCGCTCTCGCGCGCTTTGTACTGATTTTGCCGCGAACGAACAGAAGTAACGAACAGAGGTTATTTCCATTCTTGGTTGTAGTCGGAAGGTCGCTTCTGGGCTTGATCATGAGTTCCGGGCTTGCTGGTTTCGATGGAGAGCGGGTAGACTCAAACCTGAACTGGAAATATGCACATAGGAAAATGATGCAATAGACATGCCCGACTGACCATGACAAGATGCACAAGACATGACATAGTAATATGCACGGGGCAAAGGAATTGACATGTAAACACGCAGGGACTCAAGACAATGAGAAATTATGTACACATGCATGCTTTTGAAGGCGACTCTAGTTTTTATGCAAATATGATGTATGCACACTCTATTGACTCACAGCTCCATGCGGCCTAGCCTAACATGTTCGACTCTCCTATAAGGTCTGAAGAGGGTCTTCATATGGGAAAATTTTTTGTTATCAAGAATTTCATTCCTGTGGTGATCTTGACAGAGTATTAGACAAGTGGACAAAACTGGGTGCAGTCAATGAAGAATCAGCCCCCATGTGATACCCCGATATTTTATATATTTATAAAAAGGATTTTCATAAAATTTGTCGTATTTATATTACGATTATTTGAATTACTAATTATGGATAGATAATTTTCATAATTAATATTAAAGTCCTAATAATAAATAATATGGATTTTAATTATTCAAATATTTATGGGGAGTTATTATTTAAATAATTTGAATTAATTGTGTCGGAGATTTCAAAATAAAAATCTGATTTAGTGTTGAGTGATTTGTGCATAATTGATTTAATGTAATCAATTAGTATTAAGTAAGGGAGTGATATGGGGAGTGAATCATACTTGACCAAGATTGACCAATGGTCAATATAAGGAGGGTCAAACCCACACTCACTCACCTTCTCTCTCTCACTCTCACGGTCTTCTCTCTCTCTCTCTCTCTCTCTCTCTCTCTCTCTCTCTCTCTCTCTCTCTCTCTCTCTCTCTCTCTCTCTCTCTCTCTCTCTCTATCTCTCTCCCCTTTCTCTTTCATTTTCTCCTTCTCCTTCTCTCTCACCGTACTCTCTCCTCTCCCCCCTGCCCTTCCTGTTGCACTGTCATCACCATCACCACCGTGAAGGTGCGTCTGCCCACCGCTGCTCTCTCTCTCTCTCTTCTCTTTCCTCTCTCTCTCTCTCTCTCTCGCATTCCCTCTCCCTCTCCCCTGTTTTTCTGGTTGCGCCGATGAGCGTCGAACCACCACCCAACCGCCACCTACTGGCCGGCCATGGTGGGTGGGTGGTCGACTAGGCCAAGGCAGCGGCGCTAACCCACCAGCCACCGTGTCTTCTCTCTTTCTGTTTTCGCATTCTCTCTCTCTCCTTTGTTTCTCTCTGTTTTGGGTCGCCAATGAGAACCGGACACCACCCAGTCGCCACCGTTGGTTTGCCGTGACTAGGTGGCTCCGGTGAGGCCAAGAACGGCGGCGTTCAGACCGCCAAACACCCGCCTTCCCAATCCCCTGTTTTTCTCTCTCTCGCAAAACCTCTCTCTCCTCTCTGTCGCGCTTGCTGGTGGCTTATACGCCGGACCACCTGATGCGTTAGCAAATCTGAAACTTTTAGCTCGTTTTCGAACAATGGATGTTTTGATAATATTTTGTTTGTTTTTTGATTATAGAGATTGAAAACGAAGTAAATGAAACGAAAAATAAGAAGAGGGAGGATAGATAGCACCACCACCAGGACTATAAAGGATTTAACCACCAAGTCAAGGCTAAAGGATACTACTTGTTTCACCAAATATCCCTAAGGACATTGTAAAGAACAACAAGGTTTGTAAGCAAAACGCAGCAGCCATTTCATATTTTCATTCATCATCCAGTGCCTTTTACATCAGCTGTTCTTACATATTTATTGGGGTCACAAATGTGCCCTAATAACCTAAGAATACTCTAGAAAGGGTGAACTGTCCAAGAGTAGTGCCCAAGCAAAATGAAACTTCAGTATTTTGCCCAGAAATGAGCCAAATACGTGCAGTACAATTTGGAGCGCATTTCCTTCCGTTTTGGACCACTTGACAGCTGTTGCTTGTCCTTGCACAAGGACAAACGTGGGTGAGCTGTAAGAGGAGCCTCAAGCTTCATCCTTATCCATCCCATGTGCTTTTAGACTCCCCTCATTCAGCAGCTACTTAGGGAATTCAAAATGCAATTAAAACATCCTAATTAACTAATTACATGCAACATAATTAAGCTAACTAAGTACGAACATGTGTACGAACATTTGTACGGACAAAAACCATTTTAATCATCTAATCATGATAATTAAGCTAATTGCAAGGTTATTTGTGTACGGGCATGTGCACGGCATGTTGTACGGACTAATAATGTACGGACTAATCAGGTTAATGCCATTGAAAGGACATTAAGGCCCCTAGGACCATTGATGAAGCCACCATGTACTAAAAGTGTGCCATAGAACATGATAGTATCATTGATGGACCAAGAACAGATTGTATGGAACTTAAGTGAAGACGGGAGCTTGATGCCAACGCATCACCACCGTAGCCTTGGACCCCCTCCCCGTCTTTGGGAGTGGTGGTGGCGCGGTGCAGATCGTGGCAGCAACACCAGTCGCGACACCCTTCTCTTTCTCTCTCATTTTGGCTCTATTTCTCTCTCCTTGCGTTTAGCGCCACCATTGCTACCACCGGCGCCGCCATGGATGGTGGGTGGTGTTCTAGTGATGGTCAGACCATTGGCCGTTATTGGTGGCCGTGGTCATGACCAATTGGTGAGAAATCGATTTTCAATGTTTTTGAGTGTTCTTGACAATTTCAGAATTTATTATTTATTTTCAGATTTAATTTTCGAGTTTCAGTAAATTTGATTTCGTATTTTGATTGTTTATAAAGTTCTACAAATTCGATTCTCGAATTTCAAAAGCCTATTTGGACTGGAAAAATTCAAGGCATTTAATAAAGTTATCAGATCTAGATTTAGAGTTCATTTGCACTTTTAATTCTTCATCTGATTGTGTTTTTAATTAATATTAATTAGGAACTGAAGATCGTTCGTAGTCCCGTCAATAGTGAACGTTCTCGACAGAATCTCGGAGTGTAATTCGGTGGATAAGCTAACGAGCCTACCTTCTTCCTATCCCAAAACAAAATGTTTTGATGTGATATGTGTTAAATTGCAATTTATGATTAATTATGGAAAGCACACTGAATTACTCTAATTATGCAATTATGCCTTTAATTATAATTATTATAGCATGTTTCAATTATAGCATGTTTAGATTTGAATTATATTGTGTTATGAGAATTAAATGTTAATTGGACTATTTATGGCAATGGAATGTATCATGGCTTATGCTAAGCTAAATTGAATTAATTGTTTATTTGAATCATAGTTGAATATGTTTCCTAATTGGAATGTGAATTATGCTAAGAGCATGTTAGAATCCTGATTAGGATTTGGGATGATTAATCGGGATGAATTATGCTTAGCAATTCATAAAGCGATAGCTTGTATATGAGTAAGCATTGATGGCCTCTTAGTGCCTTAATCTCTTTTTAGACCCTTGCATGTAAATGAATTAATAAGAGACTAAGACTCCTATTGGTTCCGTAGGAGTAGTCGAGCATCGGGACTGCACATGCATATTGTGTAGTTCGGGGATGAGTGATTCACAATGTATCTATTTCATTATGGACACAGCGATCTTTGTGTTCGGGACGGGTCATTCCCCATTGTATAAGTCCTCTTGTTAACCATGAGTTGGAATTGAGATAGTGTGCACACTAGAGTCTTTAAGTCCATGGCATGATTATTAAATTGAGGTGATAACCTCCATAGATGTCGTGAGTGTACGCCCTCGGTCTATTATCGCTCTCTTAATTCTCTTCTGATGACTTATTATAATTGTTGTGGTGATGATCACTTTAAAAAGATTATAATAATCTTACCGATTGTGTATGCTTGAATTATATGATTACCTGTGTATGCAAATGAATTTCAATGATTCTTCTCAAATCCCAAGGTAAGGGTTTTCAAAATGTTTTTACTGTTAATTACTCTGTTTATCGGATTTTGCTTTCTCTCTTCTTTTTCTATTTACCTATTTCCGTCATGGAAATTAAATGTGCAGCTTTTGTCCAATAAGATCGCTTTGGAGTTGGCTTAGATTTGCCTTGGAGCTCACTTGTCTTTATTTTCCGCTACTGGGTTTAAATATTCCTTTTGAAAGGATTGTAATAAGAATACTCATGTTATATCACGTTTAGAAAATTTAAATTATTAATGTTTAAGTTTCCTTTTCAGTTAAGTAGGCTCTTTTATACCTAGCATTTTCTTTCTGCTTCGCATTTATTCCTTAGCGATAAATATCGCAGTAGCACAACCCCCGCGTTTGGGACGGTTCAGCGGAGCCGAGTCATGGATAGTGACATCGGGCAGCCCCGAAAATTGCTGCAAATTCGGGGGGTGTTACAAATGGTATCAGAGCCCTAGGTTTAAAAGCTGCCTAAGTTAATAAACTTGTTAAATAAGGTTAATAATTGGTGGGAAATTAAAATTTGAATTTAAAGCCGTTAAGTTTTGCTTTAGATCGAGTTTATTTGAAATCACTTTCAGTTGTGGTTTATAGTTACTTACTACGTGATGTCTCATTGTAGATGGCAAGACAGAGGCAGACTTGTAGAAAGACTATAGCTCGTAAGAACGTCGGCAACCTGCATTTATTTCCTGGTTGGGACCAGATGTCACCACCTCGCATTGTTTCCTCCGAGTCCGGTCCTTCTGAGGACTCCGAGCCCTTATCCTACACTGATCCGATGGAGCAGGAGGATCCCGAGATGAGTCTAGAGTACTTCCCGGGAGAGCCTAGCGGCAATCATTCTCACCCATCCGGAGGACCACCTGCTGAGGAGCACGAGAAGTCAGTGGAGTCTCCAGTTCATGAGCCTGCGGAGCCTCAAGCTGCTTAGCCTGTAGAGGATGACGAGTCATTCTTTGTACCTAAGCCAGTGCAGACTCGAGACATCACTCCTGTTGACGTTGAGTTCCCACCTGTCCCACCGCTTTTACTTCGGGTGCAGGAAGGGGAGCACGTTTTTGACTACATGGAGCGTGTCGACGACACCTTGTATATGTACCTACACGATTACAACTTCACCATGCACCCTGCCTACTACATCTCTATGGCACTTGCTGGTATTCCCATGGAGAATCCATGGATAGGTCTTAAGGAGCGCTATAGTGACGTGATCGTGGATGGAAAGCTGAACTACAACCGCTATGCGACGCCCCATTATCGTTGGTTCCTAGAGTTTGAGGTCGTTGCCGCGGAGCTCCAACTCGCGGAAAACGACTGGCTTCATCGAGGTGTTCTTACACCACTTCCTTCAGGTTACTGCGAGGCTTGTAAAAAGCCTAAGCGTCGTAGTCATATGAACGCTAGAACCAATCGTGCCCTCTTTACCCCTATTGGTAAGAAAGCAAGAGTCAGTCCGCCCTATATCCCGACTAGTGGATGTAAGGGCAAGGAGCCAGCATTTAGAGAGGATGACGATCCATCGCCTCCTGGGTCGAGAGATAACCCAGTGAGCTTGGATTGAGACTTTCTTAGATTAGATTAGATTTTTCACTCTCTTTCTCGTTATATGATGATCCTGCATGGTCAAATAAATGTTGAGATATGTTTAGTTAATTTGACTTTTAGTCAATTTTGAATAAATATTTATAATGATTGTTATACAATAAATATTCTTCTGCTTATTTATTATTAAGCATGTTTATTATGGTTATTATGGTTATTATGGGAATTTGTGAACATGTCTCTTTATATGTTATTTACCATTAGTATTATCATTTATATGGTCAATTATGCGCTAAAGACATGCTTGGTGTTATTTTTGCATTTATTGGACCAAGTTGGGTCATATTTTTCGTTATTAGGCCAAGCATGTAGGCCATGATTGAAATTGGGGACAACCTTTGAGTTGTGACCCATCTCCTTATAAACTGCATGTCGATATTGTGCTTTCTTATTTACTTGATTTAGCATGGATTTGCTAAAGTAGACCTTCGAACCAAGGTCGTATTTATTGAAATTTGGCTAAGTAGAATTGCCTAGAGCTGGTTATGATATAACCCAAGTATCTTTTGTTGTGACCCAAAAAGTTGGGATATCATTGATTAATTAGTGGCCTTATGCCATTGATTGTTCCTCGTTACAGAATCTCGTAACTCGCCGAAAATGGCTCAAATGCACCTATCACTATACTCGAGGACACCTTCATTAACGTCGCTGAATTCATGGAGCGTCAACTCGAAAGGGAAGAACAACAACACAATGCACAAGACGCAGCTGCGAAGCATTTAAGGACTTCGACGCCCTCAAGCCACCAACTTTTGAAGGAGGCGCTGATCCTACCAAGCTGGAAGGGTGGATCATTGACTTTGAAAAGCTATTCGCGGCCACTGGGCTACCGAATGACCAGAAAGTCGTCAGTGCCACGTACTACTTACGTGGTGAGGCGAATAAGTGGTGGAATGATGTGGGTGCCACACTTGTACAGCAACCTAGTTTCAACTGGACCAGATTGAAAGAAGCGATTCGCGAAATGTTGTATCCTAGGTCTCTTCGTCGTTTGAAACATGCGGAATTTGAGAACCTGACTCAAGGAAAGATGTCAGTAGCTGAGTATGCCTCTAAGTTTAACGAACTCACGGTGTTCGCACCACTTTTGGTTGCGGACGAGGCAAACCGTGTCTCGAGGTTTGAGGATGGATTGCAGTGGGATATCCAGAGATTTGTTGCGGGTCAGTCAGACACGTTTCAAGTGGGATATGATAAGAGATTTTGTGCTCAAGAAGCACAAGCATGAAGAAGGAAGTTCTTCTCATCAAGGTCAGCAGGATAAGAAACCTAAAACAAGCAACAATCAGAGTGGTGGAGACAACCACAACAACTACAACTACAACAACAACACCAACTACTACAATCGGAATAGGAACTCCGGCAACAGCCGAGCGACGATTCTCGCTCGAAAGAACACACCTTGCATTCGGTGCAACTTGACACATTTGGGAAAGAACTGCCAAGGAGAAGTACTTAACTGTTATGAGTGTGGCAAGCCAGGCCACAAAGCTTCCGAGTGTTGGAACAAAGGAAAGTTCGGCAATGTTCCGAACCAAGGTAACTTCAGAGACAATGGTGTTGATTACAACAATAACAACCGAGGCTACAACAACACTACACCTGCAGGAGGAAACCAGGGACACGCCCAACCAACAACACAAAATACTGCACAGAACAACAACCGTGGTGTCAACGGAAGACTTTACGTGTTGAACCGCGCTAAGGCCAAAGCCAACCCGAACGTCATTGAAGGTATTGAGTCTGTCTGAGTTTCGGGACGAAACTCCTTTTAAGGAGGGTAGAGTGTCACGCCTCAGATTTTCGCGTTTTGAGACGAAACTCCTTTTAAGGAGGGTAGAGTGTCACGCCTCAGATTTTCGCATTTTGATTGAATTATTGTGATTTAATTGCTTATTATATGTTGAAGCATTGTTAATTGCACTGCTAAACGAGTTAGAAAAGCGCGTTGTGTCTACGAATGTGGTTCCTCAAAATGTTTTCAACCCTTGTATTGGGTAAACCTTTCTTCGTCTGGAGTGGTATCTCCAAGTTTCGGGACGGAACTTCTTTTAAGGTGGGTGAGATGTGATACCCCGATATTTTCTATATTTATAAAAAGGAATTTCATATAATTTGTCGTAATTATATTACGATTATTTGAATTACTAATTATGGATGAATAATTTTCATAATTAATATTAAAGTCCTACTAATAAATATTTTGGATTTTAATTATTGAAATATTTATAGGGAGTTATTATTTAAATAATTTGAATTAATTGTGTGGGACATCTCAAAATAAAAATCTGATTTAGTGTTGAGTGATTTGTGCATAATTGATTTAATGTAATCAATTAGTATTAAGTAAGGGAGTGATATGGGGAGTGAATCATGCTTGACTAAGATTGACCAAGGGTCAATATAAGGAGGGTCAAAGCTGAGTCAAACTCACACTCACTCACCTTCTCTCTCTCCTTTCTCTTTCATTTTCTCCTTCTCCCTCTCTCTCACCGTACTCTCTCCTCTCCCCCTCCCCTTGTTGTTGCACTGTCATCACCATCACCACCGTGAAGGAGCATCGCCAGCGACGTGGGCTCGGCCAACCGCCGCTTTCTCTCTCTCTTCTCTTTCCTCTCTCTCTCTCTCTCTCTCTCTCTCTCTCTCTCTCTCTCTCTCTCTCTCTCTCTCTCTCTCTCTTGTATTCCCTCTCCCTCTCCCCTGTTTTTCTGGTTGCGCCGATGAGCGTCGAACCACCACCCAACCGCCACCTACTGGTCGGCCACGGTGGGTAGGTGGTCGACTAGGCCAAGGCGGCGACACTAAGCCGCCAGCCACCGCGTCTGCTCTCTCTCTGTTTTCACATTCTCTCTCTCTCTCTCTCTCTCTCTCTCTCTCTCTCTCTCTCTCTCTCTCTCTCTCTCTCTCTCTCTCTCTCCTCTATTTCTCTCTGTTTCGGGTCGCCAATGAGAACCGGACACCACCCAGTCGCTACTATCAGTTGGCCATGACTTGGTGGCTCCGATGAGGCCAAGAACGGCGGCGTTCAGACCCCCAAACACCCGCCTTCCCAATCCCCTGTTTTTCTCTCTCTCGCAAAACCTCTCTCTCCTCTCTGTCGCGCTTGCTGGTGGCTTATACGCCGAACCACCGTAGCCTTGGACCCCCGCCCCGTCTTTGGGAGTGGTGGTGGCGCGGTGCAGATTGTGGCAGCAACACTAGCCGCGACACCCTTCTCTTTATCTCTCCTTGTGTTTCGCGCCACCACCGACGCCGCCATGGCCGGTGGGTGGTGTTCTGGTGATGGTCAGACCATGGGCCCTTATGGGTGGCCGTGGTCATGACCAATTGGAGGGAAATCGATTTTCAATGTTTTTGAGTGTTCTTGACAATTTCAGAATTTATTATTTATTTTCAGATTTAATTTTCGAATTTTAGTGAATTTGATTTCGTATTTTGATTGTTTATAAATTTTTACAAATCCAATTCTCAAATTTCAAAAGCCTATTTGGACTGGAAAATCTCAAGGAATTTAATAAAATTATCAGATCTGGATTTAGAGTTCATTTGCACGTTCAATTCCGCATCTGATTGTGTTTTTCATTAATATCAATTAGGAACCGAAGATCTTTCGTAGTCCCGCCAATAGTGAACGTTCTCGACAGAATCTCAGAGCGTAATTCAGTGGTAAGCTGACGAGCCTACTTTCTTCCTATTCCAAAACAAAATGTTTTGATGTGATATGTGTTAAATTGCAATTTATGATTAATTATGGAAAGCATGCTTAATTGCTCTAATTATGCAATTATGCCTTTAATTATAATTATTATAACATGTTTCAATTAGAGCATGTTTAGATTTCAATTATATTGTGTTATGAGAATTAAATGTTAATTGGACTATTTACGGCAATGGAATGTATCATCGCTTATGCTAAGCTAAATTGAATTAATTGCTTATTTGAATCATAGTTGAATATGTTTCCTAATTGGAATGTGAATTATTCTATGAGCATGTTAGAATCCTAATTAGGACTTGGGATGATTAATCGAGTAATTATGCTTAGCAATTCATAAAGTGATAGCTTGTATATGAGTAAGCATGATGGCCTCTTAGTGCCTTAGTCTCTATTTAGACCCTTTCATGTAAATGAATTAATAAGAGATTAAGACTCCTATTGGTTCCATAGGAGTAGTCGAGCATCGGGACTGCACATGCATATTGTGTAGTTCGGGGATGAGTGATTCCCAATGTATCTATTTCATTATGGACACAGCGATGTTTGTGTTCGGGACGGATCATTCCCCATTGTATAAGTCCTCTTGTTAACCATGTGTTGCAATTGAGGTAGTGTGCACACTAGAGTCTTTAAATCCATGGCATGATTATTAAATTGAGGTGATAACCTCCATATATGTCGTAGTGTACGCCCTCGGTCTATTATCGCTCTCTTAATTCTCTTCAGATGACATATTATAATTGTTGTGGTGATAATCACTTTAAAAAGATTATAATAATCTGATCGATTGTGGGTGCTTGAATTATATGATTACCTGTGTATGCAAATGAATTTCAATGATTCTTCTCAAATCCCAAGGTAAGGGTTTTCGAAATGTTTTTACTGGTTGGGGCGTTAATTACTCAGTTTATCTGATTTTGCTTTCTCTCTTCTTTTTCTATTTTCCTTTTTCCGTCATGGAAATTAAATGTGCAGGTAATGTCCAATAAGATCGTTTTGGAGTTGGCTTAGATTTGCGTTGGAGCTCACTTGTCTTTATTTTCCGCTGCTGGGTTTAGATATTCCTTTTGAAAGGATTGTAATAAGAATACTCATGTTATATCATGTTTAGACAATTTCAATTATTAATCTTTATGTTTCCTTTTCAGTTTAGTAGGCTCTTTCATACCTAGCATTTTCTTTCTGCTTTGCATTTATTCCTTAGCTATAAATGTGATAGTAGCACAACCCTTGGGTTTGGGACGGTTCAGCGGTGCCGAGTCATGGATAGTGATGTTGGGCAGCCCCGGAAATCATTGCGAATTCAGAGGGTGTTACAGTTTGATGTGTGGTTCTTGATGGTTATGACCTAATCGAAGAGCTATGGGTGTTGATGCAGCGGTACAAAATATCCTAACTTAAGGTATGGGGATGAAATGGACAACTTTGATGTAGCGGACAAGGAACCGACTGATTCTGAAAAAGCCCTCAGTTGGGAAGTCTGTGTGCAAGCCTACGAGAAAGGCGATGAGTATGACCTCTAGACGACTGATTAAAGAGCGCTTACATGAGAAACAATGCTCTAAATCCTCTCAGAAATTTAAGTTGCCTATATATATATATATATATATATTTTTATTTTTTTTTTGGGTTGCCCTAACTTTTGCCTAGGCCGCCCTTTCGGGTTTTCAACCTACCGGGCTCATCTTTTTTTTTTAGCCTTAGATGAGAATGGTGGAATAGGAAAACTCCTTATGATCATGTGACAAAGTGGTCGTCGTGGTCGGACCTCCTTGAGGTTTCCTACTTATCCAGTTTGTTGAATCAGGCCAACGTAGTTCAGGACTATAGAATTGAAGGGTCGTACCTCTTGGAGGGCTTTTGGGTTGTAATGTTTGGCTGGGTTAAGGTTTCAAAGACAGGATAAAGGCTCAAAGAAACCCAATGTAAATCCCCTCTCCAAAGTATGCTAGATGGTATAGAAGTTTGTGATCTAGGCAAGGTAGCTAAGGGACCTATGTTTAGGTAATGTCACTGTTTGGTTGTACTTGAAGTGTTTGCACTCTTTTGGATATTTGATCGCTCTTGAATGTTTTTCTCTTTTTTTTTTTATTTTGCTCTTGAACTTTCGAGTTCTCTCTTTATTTTTTGGTATTTCTCTCGGTGGCACTTTTTGTAGGTCAATCCACCTTGCCTAGAAGGTTGCTTTTATTCCCATGTCGCACACACCCATTCCCCGGGTAAGGATGATGTGGTTAAGAAATGAAAGGCTATCTGTTTAAGGCTCAAAGGGTTGCAAGTGGTAATGATGTATAGGGTAGTAAAGGATATTGATGTGAGGTGTCAAATGAATGCCTCATGTCCTCGACATGGACGGTTCAACTGTATGTCCTCTATGGGGATGATCATTAGGGAGTTTTTGTTTGATGTTTTCCACAATGAAGACTTTTTTTAATTTTTATTTATTTTTATTCCGTCATAGGCAACTTAAGTTCGTCATAGGATTGAACAAAGTCAATGATGGGAATCAAAATGCAATCTTTATTGAATCGAAGAAAATCATTAAACGAGAAGTAAGCTAGACTCTATGGAAAAATTGAAAAGACAAACTAGATGTCATAAGACTTGACTAGACTCGACTAGACTTGCACACTAGGAGACTTCAACTCTCTTCAAGTTCTTGAGCACGGGCTGTTGGACAGGGATATGGAGGATAGCTCCCTGTAGATACTCGCATTGTTCAAAACATAAGTGGAATTCTTAAGAAGGTTATCTTCAATTAGGATACCCACATCATAGAGCTGGTTGTAGGAGTCAATTGCTTGATACTTAAGGTGTTCCTTGTAAGCAGGTTGCAGATTCTTGATGAATTGGCAGATTTGATCAGTTTGCGAAGGTTGCTCGACCAGTTCGGCTATCCTTAGCCTCCAACGCTGAAGGAAGGTAGTGAGTCCCTCATCTTCTTCTTCCTTGGTGATCTCTAACTCCCGAAAGGTCATAGGTAGAGCAACATTTTCCTTGTGGCGTGCAAGAAAGACTGTAGTGAAATCTGACAAAGTGTGGTAGTTCTCTAAATTCATGGTATAGAACCAACGACGAGTCGGGGCATCAAGAGTCTGTGGGAACAAGTGAATGTATATGTTTTTGTCAACACCTCTTAAGCCCATGGCAGTAGTGAAAGCCTTGAGGTGCTCTTGTGGATTATCTGTTCCAGTGAATGTCGGAACCTCGGGCCTGGAGAACTTGGCTGGAAGCTTGCCCTTGACTTTGGGATTGATTTTACCAACATTAGTATGGTAGTTGGCAAACAGGCCGCTGTTTTCGAGCACAGAATTAATCTTTGCCAGCTTGGCATTTGGTCCTTCTTCCTCAGAGTCGGAGTCAAAGAGGATTCTTACTTCATCCTCTTTCTTCCTTTCCAAATCTTCAACCTTGAGTCGCACCCTTTCCAACTCACTCATGAGCTCATCAAGCCTCTCGTCAGTGGTTTTTACCATGGTGAAGTTTGGGGGTGTGACTGGTGAGGTAAGGGATGTATGGAGTGGTTGCGAGCTTTGTAGTGGTAAGTTTTGTGGTGGTGATGGATTATGGGGTGATGGCCTTTTGGAATGTGGTGGTGTCTCGGATATAGCTTGTACACGAACCAATCTGCCGGACAATCGAGCCCAACCTTTGTCACCGTAATTCTTCCTCGAGCCCCCAATCGTGAACACAAGTCTAAACTTAGAAAGACGCCAAAGAAAGGACTTGAAAACAAAGACTCGTGATTTTTGGAAGACCCTCGATAGCCCCTAACGTGAATGAATATAAGGACGTCTATATGAACTCGAATGCATGATGATGACAATGCAATGACAGAGTTACGACAACAATATGCAAGATACATGGCGGACTGACCTTGACACGTATGACAATTAATTGATGCAAAATGACCCTAGAAGACTTATAATCGACTCGTCTAGACTTCTAGTGCATGAGAGGTAGTGAACAAATGAAGACATTGATGAATGCAAGACTTGGACTTTTGTACAAATGCAGATGCAAAATGACGACAATGTATGCATGACGATTATTTATGAATCCTAGCATGGAGCGTCTAATACATACAATGCAATGCAATGCAAAGAAATGGAAAAGAAGAAAGTAAAAACCTAAGCCTAAATGCCCGATTATTTCCCCTCATATCAAAGGAAAAATGAATTTGATGAAAGGAAATGAGAAAAATAGAAAAAAGACAGACTATTCTATTTTTTAAATTTTTCTAGACAAAAAAAATAAAATAAAAAATGGGATAAATAAAAAAAAAAAGAAAATTTCATCACTTTTTTTTTATTTTTCGATTTTTTTTTCGGCGTTTTTTTTTTCAACGCCATTTTTTGTTTTTAATTTTGCTTTTCTTTTGTTTTTTTTTTTTTTACCGAATCTGAATTACATAAAAACAATAAAGAAAAAAAAAGAAAAATAAAAAAAGGTGGGAAAGGGGAATTAGAGAGACTGACTCTTTTTTTTTTTGCTAAAAGGTCCTAGAAAATTGTTCATGACTTCGACGCTATATGAAAATATATCATCGGGGAAACGAGTGCTCATTAAATTTAACTCTCGCACCATTTTTGGGCATTAGGAACTACCTCAAAATAAAATAAAAAAGACTCCTAGCACATAAGTACATGTTGGCACATAGTTACGACATTCATGCATTCAGACAAGAATTATAACCACGCAGTTTACAGGCAAACATGTGATCAGACGGGCATTACAACGACACATGCACAACAAGCAAGCGAATGCACGAATGTGGGCTAGAGGCTTTTGGCTCCTGTGAGGTTACCGCGACAAATTACAATTTCCGTTCGGCGGATGGTCGACACATCAATTGTAATTCTTTTTCACCAACAAGAGTCGATGAGTCGTGGGTGAGGAAGCGTCAGTTTGCACGATAGGACAACTGCATATTCCTTTAGATATACGGGTTGTCTATGAGTTACGACACAAACTTCCTCGAGAGTCGATAAGGGTCAAAAGGTTGTGCCAAGGCACATGCAAATCATGCAAATAATGCAAAATATGGAACATGTTATTAAACAATTAAGCAAACTTGAATTTCGAGTCTCACCCTCTTAAATAAATCCCCAGTGAAGTCGCCACTGTAAGGACCCGGGATTTTCATCCATCTGTTTCCACAGAGTACGTCCTTATAGAAAATTTGTAAGTTGGGGGTTTAGATAAGTTCAAGGGACCATCGAGTTAGAAAAGTTTTTGTAAAGACTTGAATTGAGTAAAAACCATGAAAGAGGTCATAAATGTGCTATCGGCGTTTTATCGAAGGGACAATCCGAAGGGACAACCCAATAGCGCGATAAGTGAATTGATCATGTTTTTAGAAACACTCCTGCTCATATAGAACATATAAGTACCCAAGAATAAAGGGTTCAGGGGCGAAGGTACGAGGTGGGAAGGTGTTAGGCACCCAACTCGCCCATATTATTTAGGAAGCAATAAAAGACGTGATTTAGCATGATATCTACATTATGACTACTAGGAAATAAACAATTAGGAAATTAATTTAATTTGAGCCCTCAAGAGTTAGTACCTGAACTGTAGGCTATGTTTGACAACAATAATAAAAGACAAGATCACAAGTTTGGAAGAAAGAGGGGGAAGCTCAGTGTTACTACTCTTGAGAATAGAGGTTGTCAACTGTAGACTGTGTGATTTGAACTGAGGGAGGAGGGTTGTATTTATAGGCGTGGAAAGTAGGGCTGGACGGGTAGCAGTAGCCGAATTTTTGGAGTTGGGCTGAAAAAAATAACTGGGCCTGAAAGTTGGTTCAGGCCGCTAGCGGCTCAGGTCAGGGCCTCTAGCGACTGTGGTGAGCGCCGCCAGCGGCTCAACTCACAGCCGCTAGCGGCTCTAGGTTTTAATCCAGGGCTGCTGACGGCTGTTATGAGCCAGCTGGATGTCGTCATAATGACGACATCCAGTGACGACATCCAGTCTATTTTAATTTTTCGGATGAATTTTGTATTTCGAAAAATATGAAAAGACCGTTTTACCCTTGGGTGGTAAAAGACGGTTCTACCCTCGGTTCGCAACTTGGCGACCGGGAGTCAGGAAAAGTCATGAGAGGTGTTGTTGGAAAGCTCTTGAACGGGGCTTTTGAATGGGACGAAGTAAAGGAGTGATTAGAGGAAAAACCTGAGACCTTATCTTACCTATTAAAGCAAAAATAGCGTTCAAGTTTATAAATTACTCATTTCAGCATCGAGCTTTTGCGGAGAATTCTGAAGACGCTTTTTTGGCGTCTACAAAGGGCCGTTGAAATTGATTTGGACTTTAACCCTTATATAAGGATGAGTATGAACAATTGGCTCTACATACTGAACTTGACAAACTACCCCAATTCGAGCCGCGATGGCGGCTGCAATATCAGGTGTGAAAAGGATCTGAGATGTCTTCAAGCCTTACCCAAAGAGCAATTTCATACGCACGAACTCGCCTAGAGACAATTCCAGGGAACCATCGATGGAAAACCATCATGACACCATCTATACTAACAACTTGTAGATCTAAGAGCTTGTCACGTTCTTGAGAATTACTACAAAGAAAGTAGTAAACACGACCCTTTTTTCTCACAATAATTGGCTCACTAGAACGCTAACAATTTTTCACAGCTTTTTGGACCACTTTGACCTGGATTTTTCTGGAGTCCACAAATCTACCCAGTACAACTAACTCAGGAATATTATGATCAATATCAACTGCTGTATTCGGAGGGATAAACTGTGGTCCCCTTCTCCTAGGGACTCTTTTGTCAAGAATAGTAGAATTGGCCATTGCCATTTTAGAGAAATCTGTAAAAAGAGAGGAAAAGGACAGAAGAAACTTGAAAGGAAATGGAGAAGACAGGAATATAAAGAAGTAAGGTAAAGGTAGGTAGGCAAATTTAAAGAAGGGGGGAAGAGCAGTAAAGACGGGTTTTGAGGTAGTTGGTTAAAGCTAAAGCAACCAGCTTGAACTTTCATTAAGAGAGAAAACTCTCAGTTTTTGTTTCTAGAGAGAGAAAACTTTTCGGGTTAGTTTTGGGTCAACTTAAGTTTTTAGTTAATTTTCCTGAGTTATTAATGGAATCGGGGCGAAAGTTTTGTTTCAAGTGCCACAAACAAAAGGGGTTGTCTTGAAATGGATAGTAGAGTTGGTCGTGGGGATGAATTTTATGACAAAAGTCATGAGATCAATTTACACTAGGCCTATTTGTTAAGGTTGTTCGTAAAATTTATCTTGTTAGCTTGTCTGTTGTATGTGGTTTGCATGACAAAATTACGGAAGATCAGGATGTGGTTGAGATAAAGAATGGTAGGGAAAATAGGACGGGATTGGTATCAGTCCAAATCGGATTAGTTTTTGACAGGTTTAGCGCTATCAAACTTTCCTTGCCTCTTCACATAAAACGGTAAGTGTACAAATCACCTTCCGACTACATCATATTTATGGTATCATTCAAAGCAAAAATTAAATAAATTTGAAGCAAAAGTTATTGGTGAATCATTTGCGTCAAACCCGATTTATTGTAAAAGAAAGGATCTTTGAATTTGTCATTCGTCAAAGCTCATATTTTATCATTGTTCTTACTAAATCAACTTTTAGTCAAAAAAATTAATCTAAGTGAATACCCATTGAGTATCATTTTACCATTTGATCACTTGAACTTCTTATCAACCCTTAAAAACACATGTGACCTTGTAGATTTTAATTTATTTTCGGAAATTGATTGTGAAGAGACTATATAGTTGGAATTTATTGATTTTCATTGGAACCTCCCATTATTCAAATACTCCTCCATTATGAGTTTGACTAGAGTAATCAAGCTCCATGAAAGTTGTAATGTATTAAAAAAGGTAAAAAGAACATAAAGCATGTTTATTCTTAAAACCATGGAGAATTTTTATTATATTGTAACTGCAGTTTACAAAATGTATCATATCAGCTCATAGTCACATGAATTTGCATCAGGTCTGTTCACTTCATAAGACGAGCAACAATGGCAGCCACTTTAGCCATGCTCATAGGTTTTGCATATAAGACATCCACTCCAGCTTCGAGAAATGCTTGGATTTTTGCTTGAGAGTTAGAAGCTGGCATGCCAATGATCATGCAACGCATGTCTAAATTTCGAAGCTCCTTGGTAGCCTACATAAAAAACATTAAAATTGAGAATTTCTTTTTATCATCTCTATACGTCTCACAAGGCTAATACACATAAGTTGTGACTAGACCTAATATGTATACCTTTTTTGTATGATTATGTAATTCTTTTTAATTAAACTCAATTTAAAGGGGTTCTTTGATTGGACAAACTTAAACAACTTCAATAGGCTTATTGAAATTCTTTATTACATTAATTGTTTAACCAAACTACTTCTATTTGTGACAGCATTTGCATGCACATGTAGCATGTGTTTATATATATTGTTGAAACACATGTTCAGAAAAGGAGACAATGTAATATTCAATAGCTGAAGGCCATCCATTATGGGCATTTCCATGTCCATAATCATAAGATCAAAATAGTAGCCAGCACGAAAAAGGTCTACAGCTTCTTGACCATTTTGAACCATCTTAATTTTAAATCCATTCTTACCTAGAAACTTCTTATTGATGTCCCTAACTATGGAATCATCGTAAACAATGAGAGCAGAAAACTTCTCCTCAGTTGCCATTCTCTTGGTTCCTTAACTGATATGCTTGTTGAGTTGTATTTAGTTATGCATGGAAGTGATTTCTACTTCTAAATCACTTCTTTGTTATATAGAAGTAACAATGAACTATCTTTTAACATAACCTTGTTAGATCTGATCACTATTGGAGGATATCTAAATAGTGGATTACAAATCTTAAAAGAAAAAGCGACGATAAACGACAAAATATTTAAAATTAAGCAGTCGTTTTTCTCAATCGACCCTTAAAAGATATGTTCAAATATGACTGAAAAGGGCAGATTCTCCTCTCATATGCATCTACCATTGTTCTTAATACCCATATCCACCTACAAATTTCAAGATATGCAAGTCTGACACTGTGTGAAATACCTGAATTAGCAGAATGATTAAAATTATATTGTAGCTGACATGTTTGATCATTCAAGATAATCTTGATAGTTTTTATCATAACCACACTACTGGTGACCAAAGGGATCCAATTTTCGCCATGTCTTTCTCTCCAAAATCATATAAAATAAATTTCAATTACACATTTTTTGTTGTTGTGCAAAATAGATAACTTTATTTTAATTAGTTTTCAATAATTGCTAATATTGTACTAAATAAATAAAAACTAGAAGCACATGTTTAACAATATAATTTGTGAGATAAGAACTTCGTTTTATGAATGTTTTATTGAAGAAAAAGGTATATTGTTTCAAAATTTGATTACCTCTTTAAGATTATAAGTCTAATATCGTTAGATTCGATTGCTAAGGGACAACAAACAATTGATTACATATCTCATAAGAATAAAATGTCGAAAAAAATACATAATTTAGAATTTAAGTGGATTTTCTCAATCTCCAAATTTCTTTTAGACAATTCCTCAATTCACTAAAAAAGGATATGTGTATGTGACCGAAAAGGTTGGCTTTTCCCCTCGACAAAATGTGTGCCCGACAAATACACAATTCAAAACCTACCCATATAAGGCTTTTTATTTTTTTATTTTTTTATTTTTTTATTTTTTTTGGAAAATGTTAGAATTATATTTCATCCTCCAAAAGGAAACCAAAGTGGCTCCCTCGTTGGTAAAACTGTACAATATAGTGCACCAAAGTAGCGCACAATTACACTAGTTCTACCAGAATTTCCTAAGAAAAAAAAAAAACAGTGTAGAGAGAAAGAGGAACTGGCTCAGTCCATTAACCGATGAGTTATGATATCTTTATCAGCTACTGTCTTAGCATGAAGTCTAGCACATACATTGGTCTTATTCTGGCGAATCAGCTGGAAAGGGTGAGATTTGCAGCCTCTGAAAATTCTGACATTCCTTTCTCGCCATATCTCATAAATCGTGGTTGAGAAAGCACTCCTTTTTTGCTATTTCTTCCATTTGCTTTCATTCGTTCTGTTCTTGAGCCATTTTAGCTCATGGTGCAGAATGAGAGCCCTTCTGTAGTTACCAATCCAAAGCAAAATATTTTGCCATACCTCCCTAGAAAAAGGGCAAGAGAAGAAGAGATGGGGGATAGATTCACAATCCGCTTCACATAAGGAGAATCTGTTGACTAGCTGTAGACCTTGCTTGCGAAGGTTGTCAATAGTGGGAAGCCCATTTTGGATGGCGAAAGTTGCAATGAATTTATGCTTAGGTAGGGTGACACATTTCCAGAGTGTTTGTCCAGGCAAGCTTAGGCCCGGGTTCTCTAAGGAAATTATAAGCTTGCTTGATAGAAAACTTATCATTCATATCCCAAGAAGCTAACAAGGAAATGGCAGCTTGAGTGCTTCCAGCTTAGAGAATCAATGCATCCCTAGCAGCATGAATCCCTTTCCATCCCCAAGAACTATTTTGAGAAGGTTGATAGTGCCAAATAGAGTCTCTGTTTGTTTTGTAGTTGGCCACCCAATGGGTCCATATAGAAGGCTGCTACTTATGTAAGTACCAAGTCCACTTGAGCATAAGGGCTTGGTTCCAACTTAGAGCTTCCTTTACGTTGAAACCCCCTTCAATCTTTGGCCTACAAATTTTTTTCTAGCTAAAGAAGGTCAATCTATGCTTCCCATCAGAATTTCCCCATAAGAAATCTTTTGCAAATACTCTGAATTTTTTTAAGGATGCTCCTAGGCAAGAGGAATGCAGATGACGAGAAGCTGGTCAAACCCAAAATTACAGAGTTTATAAGTTCAATCTTACCAACATAGGAGAGAAGGTGAGAAGCCCAATGTTGCACCTTAGCTCTGATTTTATTGGTCAAGGGTTGGCACATAGCCAAAGTCAATCTAGAGGAGTTGAGGGGTAACCCAAGATATCTGAAGGGCATGGAGCCCTCCGTGAACCCAGTGATTTGCAAAATAGCTTCTTTAACATGGCTCTTAATCCCTCCAAAGTAAATTTCTGTTTTTTGAGGGTTTGCAGCAAGCCCCGAAAGGCTTTCAAACTTATTTCAACAGTGGATCACATGTTGAACAGAAGAACAGTCCCCCCTAGAGAAGACAAGGAGGTCGTCTGCAAAGACTAGGTGGTTTAAGGCCACTCTAGCACATTTTGGGTGAGAGGAGAACCCAGGTGCAGATCTAGCTTCTCTAAGCAGCCTAGAGAGCTCTTCCATACACAAAACAAAGAGGTATGGGGAGAGAGGGTCACCTTGTCGGAATCCTCTTTTCCAAGAGAAGTACCCTTTAGGGGATCCGTTGACGCAGCTGGAGAATTTTGAGGTAGAGATACATCCAAAAATCCAGTTAGTGAAGCCAGCAGGGAACCCAAAACAGAGCATGAGATTCTTGAGAAAATCTCAATCAACCATGTCAAACGCTTTTCTAATGTCAACCTTGATAATAGATCTTGGAGAAATATTTTTCCTCCCATAGTGACTTGCCAACTCATGAGCCATCATTGTATTATTGAAGATACTCCTCCCTTTTAGGAAAGTGGATTGTTCTGGCCCAATGATGGATGTCATACAACTTTGGATGCAATTTGTGAGGATTTTGGTTATGGTCTTGTAGACCATTGAACAACAGGAAATGGGATTGTAGTCTGTGTCAGATGATGGCACAGGACATTTAGGGACCAGCACTACAAAAGTAGAGTTAATTTGCTGCATGAGTTTTCCAGTTTTGAAGTAGTCCTGAATAGCCTCACAAAAATCCTTTCTCACAACCCCCCAAGCTTTTTTGAATAAGCCTGAAGAGTAGCCATCCGGACCCGGGCTTTTATCTGCATTTATAGAATCCAACGCCTTTTTTATTTCAACATCAGTGATATCATTATCAAGATCCTGCTTTTGAGCATCAGAAAGAGATGGGCCAGAGGTCATCACAGTGGAGTCAAAGAGGATTGTAGGTTGGTTAGTAGAAGAAGATCTCGATAGAACTGGCCAAAGGCCTCAACAACAGCCTTAGGGTCATTTTGGAGAACCCCACGGTTGTCACTAATCTTGCTAATTCTATTCCTGGTTTTCTGTTCAGACACCTTCGCATGAAAGTAGGAGGTATTTTCGTCAGATTCACTAATGTCTTTGAGTTTAGCTCTCTGGAAGTAAGAGCTCAATTCAGCCTTTCGGAGCTTAGTGTATTTCAACTTTTGCCCTCTCTTCTGATAAATGAGGCTAGCATCATAAGGATAGGTTTGCACAGCGATCTGGGTATCAAACCAATCTTTTTGTGTAGCATGAACTCTAGAAGAAATATTAGAGTAATTAGCTTTGTGAAGAGCTTTGAGCTCAGCTTTTAAAAGCTTGAGCTTCGTCATCATACGATACATCTTGCAGCCAGAAACATGAGTTTGCCAGATTTTCTCAACCAAGGGGATAAAATGCTCATCATCAGCCCAACAGTTCATGAACCTGAAAGGCTTAGGATAACGTGGAGTATGCTCCTCGATAGTGATAACCACTGGAGAGTGATCAGAAACACCAGACGACATGAAATCAACAGCAACTGTTGCTTGTGATAGAAACCAAGAATAATTGCCCATAGCTCGGTCAAGTCTGGCACAAACGCGATCCGAATCATCTTGGTTATTGGTCCAAGTGAAGCGGCACCCAGAAGCTGGAAGGTCAGTAAGACCAGTGGAGGAAGCACAGTTTGAGAAATCTTGCATATCTCTGAGATTTGGTTGTGCAGCACTAAGCCTTTCATCTGCGGCTAAGGTAACATTGAAGTCACCAAGGCATACCCATGGCCCAGAGACTTGAGCACTAAAATCATCAAGGTTTTTCCAAAGAGCTCTCCTCCCTGCATCATTTAAACCATAGACAAAGGAAGCAAAGAAAGTAATAAAGTTATGTTTAGAAACAACTTTACAATGAATGGCTTGCATTGTGATCTCCAGTATAGAGACGTTGACCTCAAGCGAATCCCATAAAAGCCAGATGCGCCCATTTCTATGAAAATCATAGTTATTGCAGCAACAATATTTTTTGAATCTCCTTCTGATAATAGCAGCAGATTTATGCTCCTTTATTCGAGTCTCAAGTAAAGCTCCTATGGTAACTTTATTCTTGGATAAAAAGCTGGTCACCTCAGCTTGTTTGAGGGGCTCATTAAGCCCTCTCACGTTCCAAGACGAGACAATCATGATAAGTCTGGAGGTTCTGTGTCCTCCCCCTCCACAATCTCCTCATCAGTTTCTTCCCCCTCCACAAGATCATAACCAATAGCCTAATATCTGTTGTGTGTTATTGAAATTTCAGCATTGCCATCCTTGTTAGAAGGTGGTGTGTATGTCTTCTTTTTTGATGTCACCCTTATAAACCCTTCCTCATTTGAGTTTTGCTGGGGACCAGCCAGCGACTCCCTCAAGTCAGTGTTGGGTTGCCCTGCAGGTGGGCCTGGTGCAGCAGTGTCTGAAATAGGCACAGGAGCTTCAGATTGCGTAACCTTCTTGTGCTTCCTACATTGAGAAATCTCGTGCCCAAGCTTATGGCATCATGTACAGTAGTACGGGATCCATTCAAAATCAACCCGCTGCTGAATTACTCCACTATAGGGTGAACGTAGAGTTAAAAACTCAGGGAGGTTAGCAGAAACATCAACCTCAATAAGCACTCGGGCAAAGGAGATTCTTTCTTTTGAGGTTGTATAGGGGTCATCATACATAGGGGTGCCCAATTTACTAGCAAGTTTGCTTAAAGCTCTTGCTGACCAGAAAAAAAGATCAAGGTTTGGGAAGATCACCCAAACAGGGACCCTTGTGACTTTGTCCATGTCAGTACTGACGGTGGGAGACCAGGTCTTCAAAACAAGAGTACTGTTTCCTATTTACCAAGGCCCTCCTCTCAAGATAATATCCCTATCTTCTTCACTCTTAAATCTAAAATAAAACCATCCTCTTTTGAAGTATAAGACCTGGGGCTTGGCAATGTGGTTCCAAGATTTGTCAACAAAAGCTTGAACTGTGGCAAGCATAGGTGTTTTCCCTAGAAAGCATCCTACCAGGGTGTTTTGCCAATATTCTAACTCTTCAGCTATGTCAGCTTCCTCAATGTCAACTATGTCATCATCAGAGACAGATTTAATAAATTCCAATGACATGCCTTTCTTACCTGCCCCCAAAGCTTTATCTTTCCTTTTAGGACCAGTGTCCTTAGTGGAACTAGGTTCGCCATTTTCCAACGGAACTCCAAATTTTGACACCCCAGGTTGTTCAATAGCATCATCATTTGACTCAAAATCAGGATTAACAAAGCTAGTGGGATTATTAACAGTATTATCAACAGTATTATCAAGCGAATTCATGAGTATATCACCAGGTGCTAGGATTTCCCCATTTTCCCCCAATTCAATAGCACAACCATCTGAAAACCCTAACGATCCCAAATTGAGATGCATAGAACTAGGAAGAGGAGAGGATGTACCTTGATTCAGTATAGGATTGATAAAATCGCCAAAAGAAACTGGAGTTCTAGGATTTGCTGGGTATCAACTTTCGTAGCCATTTCTTCGCCATATTTCTTCGAAGAACTGTCTTTTGATTGCTTGGAAGAAGACGCAACAGGATTGGGCTTCTTCTTGGGCGGACGACCTCGCTTGTTACCGATAGCCATGGCGGAAACAGAAGAGAGAGTAACGCGGGAAATCGTCTTTTCTCAGAGTTCAGCTAGCTCTCTTCCAACATTCTAATTTCCTATCAACGATATATAAGGCTTTTTAACCAAAGCTAATAAAGTTTTCTGTACTCGTGAGTAGACATACCGTTACTCTTGATGTCTATATATCCATCGGAATATATTTGAAAATAACAAATGAATAAACATAAGGGAACATACAAAATAAAGTAATTTTTAAATCTAATAGGCAGGGATTTTTTTTTATTTTTTTCCAGTTCTAATATTTAAATGGTTGAAAATTTTTAATTCTTGAACATATACCTTCATCGGTGCGTCTAGAGGTATTTAACCAAAATCTTTGACATATATACAGTTCTCACAGAAATTAGTGAATACTCTACATACAAAGTGAATGTGTCTACAACTTCCACACTAGGCCTCCCCTGAGTTGCTAGTTGAGGTGATCACTTTGGGCAGAATAGAGGAACTCACTCAAAAGCTGAAGAATATAAAACCATATATACATCGGTTGAGGAATGAATATAATGTCAATATAACAAACAAAATGAGTGATCATGTACCGCGAAACATATTGTCAAATTTGTTAGCAGCAGATAGCTACATGATTGCTAATAAGTTTAGCCTAAAGTTGCAGACTGCGTAAACTTCATCTGATTCGAAGGATATTCTGTATCTCATCAAAATTCCAGTTCAAGCATTAATAGTGAAGAAGCAACCTTAATCTGTAGCAAGATATCTTTGAAACTTCAATTGCACCCATGTATGTCATCTTCCAACAAAATATCTACACATTCCTCTGTAAACAGTGAAATTGCATCGGCTCATGAAACTTACAGTCAATAATCATCAGAACCTTCCAGTTAAGTTGCACCGGAAGATCGAACCTCTATCATAAGCTTCATAGGCCATCCAATGAGAGTGCACTTACCTATTTCATCCAAGACATTTCTCTCTTCTTTTTCTTCTTCTTTTGGGGGGGGGGGGGGGGGGCGGGGGCGAGGGGTTGGAGAGAGGACCGTAAGTCGTTGTTCATCAGGTAGAGGGCAAGAGGCGAGGTCCTCACGTGTACTGCCAAGAAGAATGATGGTTCCTTGATTTAGTACGGAACTTTTTCTCCTAGCCCTCTCATGCCAAGGTAGACATTCACAGAGCGCTTGTGAATCGCAATACCACCCATTCATCATTGTCTGTCAGTTCTCTTTTACTTCTTCTTTTTCCCTTCTGAAGAAAAGAGAGCATATAATCCATAGAGTTTAGGGGGGATGCCATTGAGCCAAGAGTCTCTTGTCTCCTTTCCTCATGTGCATGTCACATCTAACAGAGACAAACACTACGATAAAGAAAACATCTCACCAACCCCAGAGCTCATTCTGAACAGTTTCAGTAGTTTGAAATCCTCAATTGAGAACATTTGGAGGATGAACATTCTCATGCATGCTCAGTTCCAAAGAGCAGGATTTCTGAATTGAGATGCCATTGCCTCCGACAAAAATTTGATAAGGAGTCCTCTTCCTTCTCCCTCTTAAGTTTAAGGTGGCGGACCTGAAGATATTCATATTAGTTGATTAGTAATTATCAAGATACATCAACTATGCCATATTGCTACTCCCTGCACGAATATAGACATGGCTTAGAAGTAACAGCATAACTCATACAAGTGCACACAACTCAACTATTAGAGTAGAGATATGATGCACAAGCTCCACCCAAGTAACACATACATAAATAAGGTTGTGTTACAAAAACAAGAGAAATCTATGACATAAGCATGAAGCTCTTAAAAACACGGGGTTCTTAAAATTTCTTGGAAAGGACAACCTAGATAGCAAAAGTTTAAATGCACAGCTTAATTTGAAGTTAATTAAAACTAATGCCTTCTCTGAGGTGTTTCCATCAGAACATTTCATAAAAATTATGAAGACTTCACAGCCCAGTGTGGCGCACCAAAAGAGAACTTAATAGCTAATTAGTATGCAACTATACTTGAGTTTGCTAATAGAAATAAATCGAATGTCAACAACATTAACATTGATTAGATAACTATCCAGACATGGAGATTTCAACAGAAGAAGTTTTACCTTTACAAAATCCTTTTGAGAAACCCCAGAATCAGTTATGATGACAAGGCACTTGAAATCATGCTCATTTGCATATTCATACTGTTCTGTAAGGCTTGGATCAGATGAAGGTACAAATTCAGCCTATAAAAGTGAGAGAGAGCATACAAGTAAGGAAGGTTGCACAACTTAGTCATGTAGAACGATTCTATAAGAAATCTGCTCTTCTACCTTGATATTGGCTTCCCATAGTTCATATACAAGTTCCATGCGCTCCTCCAATAAAGCACCTCCTCCTTTCGAGCATACCAGAATACTTATACTAGCTTCAATCCTGCATAAGAAGTAAGATGAACATGCAGAAACGCAGGTAAATGTTTATACATCCTCAGGGAGCATAACGCCAATACCGATCAACCAAAAGTATTGGACCTGACAGAATGACATAATAGCCCAATGAAAAGAGAAACTGAACAAAGTGGAACAGTATTGGACCTGACAGGTCTGAAATTCACACAAAATGTTGAATAATTGTTTCCAGAACAAGACTGATCCTAACAGCACCAGGTGGAGATGATCTCTGAAAATGCATACATAACACAGCGATGAACAATGGCAATGTTGAATAGTAAAAATGACAATCAAGGGAGGAAAAAAACATTAAGATGGCAGTACATCTAAGCAAGATGATAATTCCATTCTTAGAGACAAATCATCAACTCAGTCCCTCGGCCAGGTAAGCATTTTAGACAGTGCTTTCACAAGACATTCAAACACCTCCATCCCAGGTCAATTTACATTAGATATGGACACGAAGTATAAGGAGGGGTTAAAATGGTGCAAATCTTTCACTTTTACCCCTTGTTTAGTGTCTTTTGCTTTTTGTGGTCCTCACACTTGAGGGTGTTTTCAACATTTCACATGTACACTGATTCCATTTTGGGGGTATGTAAAGATTTAAGCGGGATGTAATGATTAACTAGGGACGGAGGGAGTAACAAAGTGCTATAAAACTTTCGCACTAGTATGATAAATGCGACTCTTATAAAGGTAAGCAAAAACTTACCCACATAAGACAGATGATAATTCTTGTCCACAAAACTAGGTGGACGGGTCCACGCAATAATTTGCGGTCTCCTTAATGGACCAAATTCTCTTGTGCCTCAAACTTCTTCAAGATTTCACTAAGATCAATAGCATTTGGAGATCATCATTATCATTCATTCACCTCTCTATTCCTGCTTGAAATTTCGAAGAGTCAACCTCTGGCACATGCATACATATCTCGATTATTGCCTATTTACATAAACTGTTTCCCACAGTTTTACCAGGGATCAGTGGATAATCCCAGGTGTAAATATTATCCTAGTCATCAACAGTATCATCTGATTCACTCTATCTCAGTGATTCATTGGTTACTTCACATTTCACAAATGGCCCTATCCCCAGATGTACTTCCCTCATTTTTCATTCTATGTTCAGGTTCATGGATGTTTGGCTCGCTGAAAGAGATGATAAATCGTTTAATCTACATGCTAGTCAGGATAGATTCCGCATATAATAATTTGTCAGTAAGCAGAAATTCAGGGACTTCAACTTGTCGATGGAAATTTATGAATGCTAGAAAAAAAGATGAATAGCACATCAGAAGCAGGTACAATTAGTGAGCTTACATGTTCACGCTCCCAGATTTGATGCAGCAAATAGTCATACCTATCGCCAATAGCCAGAAAGTTGCTATTAATTGGCGACCTAGGGGATTCTTTCCTCAAGTATACCTATCATAGAGAGAGTAAGTTTTACACATAGAAAAAGATAAGCATTAAAAATAGGTCAGATGCAGAAGCGGCTTAAATACACCTGCACAAACAAAGGAGGACCAATCTAAATCAGACGTGAAGCTGAAACTTACATCACCAAGAATCCTCATTTCATACTATCAATTAACTTTCGAGGTTTCATTTCATTTAGGTTCATGTTCATTAACCGCAAAACTAAGGGGCAAACGTAACCATATCCTACCACACTTGAGCAATATCCCAGCACCTCTCACAAAGCTTCTGGCAGGGTGCTGCAGGGGTTTCGGTGTGTCAATCTCGCCCTTGTGATTGCATAAGGGAATTTTCTACTAAACTCATGATTTGAAAGGCACGAGTTTGTAACAATCTAGCCCAACACTTTTGCAACATCAAGCACTATAGGAAATCCCCAAATGGACTTAGAAATGTCCACCTAAGCTCAAAACTCAGAAGGGAAGACCTTGTTGCTTTGGTATGAGGACTTCACCATTCACAAAAATTTCCAATGTGGGAGTTGGAGTATCAAACTCACCCACTTAAGAACAATGATATCCTCGGCACGAGCCCGTGGATTTATACCCAAGTGATGCAGATTCCGCCACATACCAAATATCTCAATCCATGGGCTTGGAACGAGATTATCACATCTTTGCATGTTAAGGAGGACATCACCAACAAGAGAGCTTAGAACGCCCGCTTAGTATAGGAAGGATTCTATAACTTGACTACAGGTTAAGGACGTTATGGTCCTCAGGTTGAGGTTACATAGAGCTTAAATGGTTTAAAGAAACTACCTATATCACCAATGGGACCTCCTTTTTAGCGAGCCCAAATCTTAGAAACTTCATAGTTTCATGGGACCTCTATATTACTGCTGACCTCCATGGAATTTTCTCGAGGAGCATGTAAGTGAGGAATAAAAAACATACAAGAAAGGCATAATTTCGTTTTAAGAGCAATCCCATTACATTAGGTCTTATTTTCATTAGATTCCAGCCTAAGGTAGTGCCATACATCAAAATAGTCATGTAAGTTAGTTATTTAGAAGAAGAAGAAAAAAATGTATAAAAGGTAGTTGTTTGTAGAAAGTGCTAAATAAAATGTAGTTGTCCCTTATAGGTACATTTTCCTAAAGATATTGATCAATGAGGCAGTTGGCAGTGATTATAAAGCATTCCTTTAAGAAGAAGTCAAGTGAACATCTTTAAGATAATAGAAATAGAAGCATGTTGATTGCATCAAGATAAGTAAACATAGACAAGGCTCAATGGAACATCATATTGTCTGGTAAAAAGAACTAGCCCCAGCAACATTGCTCAACACAAAATTAATACAATAGAAATAAAAGACATCTACTAAGATGTGGAAAGTGAGATTGAATAAAACCGTGCCATACAATATTCTGAACCTCTCAATTCAATAGTTGTTTAGGCCAAAAGCACCACGACAAACTCCAATGCATGAAAAGAAGAATTTTATATCTATACCTGAAAAAACAAATCTCTATGGTAGTTCTCAGTTGGTTGCATGAGGGAATCAATGTAAATATTCTTTTCAATTTTCCAGATTCTGAGATAGCTGAAGAGGTCAGACAGTTCATCAAGCGCTTTATGAGTAGATTTATCTGCATCAGCCATTAATAGTCAGGGTATGCAATTAATATCTATAATGGTCAACATATATACTAACACAGCCCACAAGGGTAGCAATTACTTGCTGGAAAAGCTCCTCTCAATCTGAGTAAAGCATGGCCTGCATCCCCGCAGAACCTTAAGCCTACAGTCTGCAATCTATTTACTACTGCTGCTTCAGCTAGGTTAAGTTCCTGATGAACAGTCAACTAAACATCATAGGATGAAGGACCCAAAATCTAGGGATGTGTAGTCGATGAACACGTACATGGTTTTTGTTCCTTCACTCTCTGTGACCCCTACCCCTCTAAATATTATTTGCCTGCTTTTATTAACACACATATTAACCATTCTGATACAAAAGGACCAGAGGATTTACAAAATAAAACAATGCCAAGAGGATGCAAAAACCAAGCATAAACAAATGTAGCCTCAACCGTCCTATACTACAACCATAAAGTTTGTAATATCCACATCAATAAAGCTCTTACCTGAAGGAGCTGACACCTGATTCCTCCCCATTTTGACTGTCGCTCAGGGGATTGAGGACGCAGAGAACCAAGCATAGATAGAAGCTTGAACGGAGCATTCACAAAAAAATTGTCAGAATAAAGAACTCAGTAAAGCTATATACTATGCTGTGAGTCATCAAGTATACCTCTGCCACTTTCTGCTGATGCTCAACCTTGATTCCTACCCAAGACCACATAGCATCCAAAAGGCTACCATGATTGAGATGAATTTCTTATGAGTCCAGGTGGAAAAAATGCGTTATAATATCCAATGTCACCTATTCAACCAAAAAAATGACAACATACAATCAGCAACAACAAAATCAAAAGAAATATACATTAATACACAGATATACATACACACCCTGACACACACCAGCATGAACAACACACAAGTTAGGATTTACCAAAGCAGGACACACTAAGGGGCGAGCATGCCGGATACCCGTTCAAATTTCCAACATTCGAAAATGGATCTGGCTGTTTAATCTGGGTTTCCAGTTTTATCCCATTGAAGAGTATTTATCTTATTGTGCATATATTCATCTTCTCTCTGATAACAGTTGTTTGTTTTTCTGCTTTTGATTTGAGAAAAGGTCCAGCGATCCTCATTCCTAACTCCCAGAAAATGGTGAGCTACTTCTAGAAAGAACTCACAATTGAGTTTCCCTCAAGTAGAATATGCCTAATATGAATCTATAAAATCATAAATCTAGTAATTTCCAAATAGCCTTTTGTTAATATAGACTTGACTGGTTAGGACTTAAAGAATGCACATATCTTAATCAACCTAGATCCTGCTAGCTGCTAGCTAGGCCAGAACACACCTTTCTTTTTTTATAATGCTGCACAGGCCCTGAAGTTAAGGCCAGGAACTCAGGAGGATCTCCAGTGGCATAAGAAGTCTCAAACTAGAGGACCACACTGATATTTAAAACAAGTGGCTTGAATGATTTCATTTAATAATATTGTCTTTTGACTACATATAGCTGATCTACAAAGGTCATGTTACTTTGGATGTAAATGCAGCTGCAGAAAAATGAAAGCCAAACACATCAATAACCTCTTCTTCTCTCATGTCACAGAAGGCACTAAAAATAGGGAGAAGCACAAATGTGTGTACCTTTATAACCTCTGCTTCTGTCAGCAGTGAAGCACCTCCAATTATATCAAAATCACCCTAGAAATTAACAGCCAAAACAATTAAGGAACTCTAGATTTTCAGTACATTCAACAAGAGATCATATATACCATCCGATAGAACTACCATAAGATAAATCTGTCAAGAAGAAGCTTAGGAAAAAATTACCTGAAGGTAGCGATTTGGGGGGAATGACCAATTGCTCTACGGTAAACCGGTGATATCTTATATCTCTTGAGAGATGATCGCTACATAGAGTAAAATCTTCTATTACAACCAAAACGCTTAAAACAGAGGAAAAAGTGAGAAAATTTTAAAATGCGAAAAGAACACATACTGAAGTAAGACAAGTCCTTTTTTAGGTTATAAAAGCTAAGTGACGCCTTGAGAACAATCACTTAAAAATACAACAATGCTCGAACATAGCTTAAACATAACATCATGTTGAAGAAGAAGAAGAAGAGAGAGCAGTGAGAGAATAAACATGGTTTCAAAGATCTTGTGTTCAATCTCGACAGATTCCATGTCACCATTTGGCGGAAAAATTTGAACACACAAAATTAACCAATCTTTGATGGATGGGTGGAACGCTCATGCTGGCTTACATGTGTCGGATGCTTGCCTTTGAACGTTCATCTCTTAATTATGGTCTTTCTTCTTTCTTTTGCATAGATTTAAACTGGGAAATAGCTTTTGATTTATATTGAAGGAAGATGTCTAGAAATAAGATAACCCTCTTGCTTTCACGTACCCCAGGGTCTATATTGCATAAAACAACATTCTCTGTTTTTTATTCCAGTGACAGTGACTCTAGGTATTTGCAATTACAAAGAACCCCTAGGGCTAGAAATTATAAGAACCCGCCTATTTTTCAAGTGTTCTGGACTCCATTCATCATACTACCTTTGGTGACTCTCGGGTCTAGGTTAGAGATTCCTATGATATCTCCTGATGCAAGTCCTTTTTTTTCTTTTTTAGATAAGAAATTTTTTATTCATTTAATGTTGAAAGAATACAAAAAATGGAGGACAAGTTATCCTCGAAAAGAAAGAAATTATTTACAAATCATACCAATGGCGTTTAAGAATCGTGAGCGGGACACCTTTGAAAGCGTCCGCTGCCTTAGCCCAAAGGGGGACCAAGTAAGTTATATGGTCCCAAACACAATCAACATTCTTCCCAGAGCTGGAGAAAATTCTTGAATTCCTCTCCAACCAGATGCACCATAGAGTAGCCATGCAAGCACACCTCTATACGATCGAGCCCAACCTTTGTCTCCGTAATTCTTCCTCGAGCCCCCAATCCTGAACACAAGTCTCAACTTAGAAGGACGCCAAAGAAAGAAAACAAAGACTCATGATTTTTAGAAGACCCTCGATAGCCCCTAAGGTGAATGTGCCTATGGACGTCTATATGAACTTGAATGCATGATGATGATAATGCAATGACAGAGTTACGACAACAATATGCAAGATGCAAGACGGACTGACCTTGACATGTATGACGATGAATTAACGCAAAATGACCCTAGAAGACTTATGATCGACTCGTCTAGACTTCTAATGCATGAGATGTAGTGAACAAATGGAGACATTGATGAATGCAAGACTTGGACTTTTGTACAAATGAAGATGCAAAATGACGACAATGTATGCATGACGATTAGTTATGAATCCTAGCATGGAGCGTCTAATACGTACAATGCAATGCAATGCAAAGAAATGGAAAAGAAGAAAATAAAACCCTAAGCCTAAATGCCCGATTATTTCCCCTCATATCAAAGGAAAAATGAAGTCAATGAACGAAAATGAGAAAAATAGAAAAAGACGGACCATCCTATTTTTATTTTTATTTTTTGATTTTTTCTAGACTCATAGAAAATGGAAAATGAGATAAATAAATAAATAAATAAAAATTCGGCATTTTTGTTTTTGACTTTACGAATTTTTTTTTTTTTTTTTTTTGCCGAATATGAATTACATCAAAACAAAAATAAAATAAAAATAAAAAAAGTGTGAGAGACTAACTCTTTTTTTTTTGTTTTTTGCTAAAAAGGTCCTAGAAAATTGTTCATGACTTCGACGCTATAGCAAAATATATCATCGGGGAAACGAGTGTTCATTGAATAGAATTCTTGCACCATTTTTGGGCATTAGGAACTACCTAAAAATAAAAGAAAAAGGCTCCTAGTACGTAAGTACATGCTGGCACATAGTCACGGCATTCATGCATTCAGGCAAGCATTACAACAATGCAATTTACAAGCAAACATGTGATCAGACGGGCATTGTAACGACACATGCACAACAAGCAAGCAAATGCACGAATGTGGGTTTGGAGGCTTTTTGGCTCCTGTGAGGTCACCACGACAAATTACAACAAACCGTCTGGCGGATGGTCGACACATCAATTGTAATTCTTTTTCATCAACAAAAGTTGACGGGTCATGGGTGAGGAAGCATCGGTTTGCACGATAGGACAACTGTATATTCCTTTAGGTATCAGGTTGTCTACGAGTTACGACACAAACTTCCTCGAGGGTCGTTAAGGGTCAAAAGGTTGTGACAAAGCCCATGCAAATGATGCAAATGATGTAAAATATGGAACATGTAAATAAACAATTAAGCAAACTTGACTTTCGAGTCTCACCCTCTTAAATAAATCCCCAGTAAAGTCGCCACTGTAAGGACCCGAGATTTCTATCACCCACGGAGTGCGTCCTTATAGAAAATTTGTAAGCTGGGTTAGATAAGTTCAAGGGACCATCGAGTTAGAAAAGATTTTGTAAAGACTTGAATTGAATAAAAACTATGAAAAAGGTCACAAATCTGCAATCGGCGTTTTCTCGAATGGACAAATCGAAGGGACAATCCGAAAGGACAACCCAATAGTGCGATAAGTGAAATGATCATGTTTTTAGAAAGATTCCCGCTCATATAGAACATATGAGTACCAAGGAATAATAGGTTGGGGGGCGAAGGTACGAAGTGGGAAGGTGTTAGGCACCCAACTCGCCCGTTTTATGACGGCCTCTACTAACTCAAATTTGCTTAATAATTTAAAGACATAATTCCCATGCAAAACCGGATTAACAACCTAGACTTAGACTATTAATTGGTTCATCACAACATTTATTAATGACCCTTATTTAAACATGCATTCGATTCACAAATTGAGCGTTACGACCACTAGACATGCTTGGAAGGACAATATTTAGTAAGCAATAAAAGACGTTTACTAGCATGATATCTACATTATGACTACTAGAATATAAACAATTAAGCGATTAATTTAATTTGAGCCATCAGGAGTTAGTACCTGAACTGTAGGCTATATTTGACATAAAAAGTAAAGACAAGATCTCAAATTTGGAAGAAAGAGGGACAAGCTCGGGAGTACTCAACCGAGAATGGAGGTCGTCAACTGTAGACTGTGTGTTTTTGAATGAGGGTCGAGGGTTGTATATATAGGCGAATGAAGTAGGGTTGGACGGGTGAAGGGGAGCCAAAATTTGGATTTTGGGCTGAAAAATAGTCGGGCCTGGAAACTTAGCGAGGGCAGCTAACGACCGTGGTGAGGGCCGCTGGCGGCCCTGGCTATTAGCCCAGGGCCGCTGACGACTGGCAGCTTGCCAGGTGGATGTTGTCATTACATCCAGTCCATTTTAATTTTTGGAGGATTTTTAGTGTTCCGAATATGTGAAAAGACTTTTTTACCCTTCTGCGGTAAAAACACGGTTTTATCTCCGGCTCGCAACTTGGCGACTAGGAGTCGGAAAAAGACACGAGAGGTGTTGTTAGAAAGCTCTTAAATGGGACTGGAGTGAAGGAGTGATCGAGGAAAAACCTGAGACCGTATTTTACCTATTAAAGCAAAAATAGCATTCAAGTTTATAAATTACTCTTTTCATCATCGGGCTTTTGTGGAGAAATATGAAGGCGCTTTTTTGCGTCTACAGTTGTTGTCGGCAAGCTTTTGTTCTCTGCTTGTTGAATCACCTACTATTTTTTAATGCAGAATCCTCCAACCTGGGTAGAGCCTCGTTGTTGCGAGTGGTGAATCAAATGGATGAAGGGCATTCTCCTTTGCATCTGGTTGTAGGAGAAACTATCTTGGGGCTTGACAGGTTGAAAATTTTGCCTCATGAAGCCTTTTCTGGCAGCCCCTAGCTGCTTCAAATTTGGTTATGCAAACATCTAAGGCTGATAGAATCGCTAGAGAAGATGATAGCTCGTACCTCTCTAGCCTGGAAGAGGAAAAGTTATACTGTTGCTAGCGTCTGGGTTAGGAAAAGGTTATATGAGGAGAAGACCCTTTTTGAATGGGATGCCTTTTTCCATACTGAACCTGTTGTTCGTTGGCATGTAACTTGGTGGGGTTTAACCTCTTTGGTTGCTTGTTGCAAATTTATTCCTCATATTACTATGGTGGGTCTGTACAGGAGTACATGCTTCTTTCCCTCTAGGGTCATGGGTTAAAGTAGGTTATCCCTTGTCAGGAGACCACGAGAGAACCTACCTTGGCTTTGACAACTGAATTTGGTAAGGACTAGGGCAAATACTAGCGTGGCAGGGATCGCTGGACTGTACCCCGGGTGATCGTCCTAACTCAAGTTTCAAAGACCTACTTAAACTGGCTTTCTTGCAGTGATGGAGAAGCGAGACGAGCCCTTCGTCATGAGGAGTGGAACCAACCAGTACCTAGGTATGACTCAGGAACAGGAAGCGAGAAAAGGAAGGAAGGGCCTTATGAGGAAGGCTATCATGTAATGAAAAGAGGCAAGCCCCCAGCTCAAGGAAACGATCATAGGTCGTCCTCAAGCCAAGGTTCTTCAAAGAACAACTCTTCAATGAAGCCTTCTAAAGGGAAGAAGGATTAAAGTAGTTTTCCTTAGAAAGCAAGTCTAGTTTTAAAAAAAGTAGTAAGAATTTGTTTAGCTTAAACCCTCGTAGTTGCACTTTTTTTTTTCATTACATGATAGCCTTCCTCATAAGGCCCTTCCTTCCTTTTCTTGCAGCCTGTTCCTGAGTCATACCTAGGTACTGGTTGGTTCCACTTCTTTGAAGGACCTTGGCTTGAGGACGGCCTATGATCGTTTCCTTGAGCTGGAGGCTTGCCTCTTTTCATTACATGATAGCCTCCCTCATAAGGCCCTTCCTTCCCTTTCTTGCTTCCTGTTCCTGAGTCGTACCTAGGTACTGGTTGGTTCCACTCTTCATGACGAAGGGCTCGACAGTAGAAATCCTTATCTTTATTTATCTCTTGGAGATCGTTGGAGGAAACCCCGGGCTTGAGATCTCTTCTCCATATGAGGGTATTCACAACGTTTCCAATGGGGGCGCACAGTCGAGTATACTGTTTTTGATTAAAGCGACACCACCCTTTTATAGCCAAGTGCTAGGAGACCACATGGTTCCTTGATCAATGAAGCAGGTGATTACCTTTTTTAGGCGTATACACTGGTTGGTATGATGCTCATTGGCTTCATAATACTTGCATCGGAGGTAAGGATTTCCGTCCCTTGGAAGCAGTCGAGGGGTAGGCCTTCTTGGGTGGGCATATCTGTAATTGACTATATGGCTAAAAATCTCATCTTGCTGGAAACAAGCTTCTCCTTTTCCCAGGATAATGTTGCACTATGTGGGTTTATCCAGTAAGGCGATTTTCTCTTTCATTTGTCGAATTTCATTGTGGTGTTGTTCCATGTAGATAGACATCCCCTTAATGCTCTCTTTTATTTCTTCGAACTCATCGGGTTTCCCTCTTTCTTCCGGAGGGCATGTTTCGAGTTTTTCAGAACCAATAGAGGTGTAAGATTCAGTGTCTTCCTCTATGAGGGCTAACTCTTTGGGAGAGAATCCCCAAAGATCAATATCCTCACTGTCATGTTCTATCTTCATGACAGGAACCTTGTCGATAATTGCTTTGATAGGATTGGCTTCAATCTCTACAATTTCTCCTTCTAGCATCAATTTGACTTTCTGGTAGAGGGTGGAAGCTACAACATTTAGACCATAGAGCCAAGGTCGTAACAACAGATTGAAGGTGGCCGGGATATCCATGACATAGAACTGGACCATTATTTCTACAGCTCCCAAGGTGACATTCATGGTTATGGTGTCGAGGACCTTTCGGCTCGAGTTGTCATAAGCACGTAAGCCTTGCGCTGAGTGAGCCAAATTCTTGATGTCTATGCCCAATTTTATCGCATTTCTCAGCGGGCACACGTTCTCTGCGGATCCGTTATCTACCAGTGTCATAGGCACATATTTGCCCATAGCAAATACAGTGAAGTATAAGGCATATTTGCCCATAGCAAATACAGTGAAGTATAAGGCATTGTTGTGTAGGGATCCCTCGGGAGGTAATTCACTGTCAGAAAAGGTAATGATCGGTTGTGGTTTATCCCCTACTAAGAAGCTGACCAGCTCGTCAGGCCTCATATCTTGTGATACTGAAACCTTTGATAAGGCCTCCAGGATGGCTTGTCGGTGTTCATAAGAAGAGGCTAGAAGTTTCCAAATGGAGATGTCGGCTTTGATCCTTTTGAGCTGTCCTGTAAGGGGAGACTCCTTGTCCTTGGCAGGAGTTTCTTCAACTTCTTCTTCAGTTGGAGGCTGAACCCTATCGCTGTAGATGTTAGGTGGCCTATAATGACGACCAGAACGTGTCAAAGGGGCAACATCTACGGGAGATCTGGTTTGGACTTCCATACATCTTTTTCGTTGTTGTCCCATATTCCACCAATCTCAAGTCCCAGAGCATCTTCGACACTTATATGTATGATGGCACCTAAAAGGTTACTGGAGTTTCTAGGTGCCTATCTAGGTTTGGGTATGGGTATGGTGTTATTCTCAATTCTATCTTGGATAGCGTGCTTAAGAGCCCAACAATTATTGATGTCATGTCCCTTCCCTTGGTGGTATTTGCAATATTCACTTTCTTTCCAGTTACGACCCTTGATAGCTGGTTCTGGAGAAGGACAATTGGGTTGCACCAGATTATTTTTGATCATTCTTTCGAGAGCATGAGACAAGGTCATGCCGAGAGGGGTGAATTCTCTTGGTGGCTTCCTTTCAGTAAAGGTGTTCACAGAAGCTACCTCATTGACTTGAGTGCCAGAAGAGGCTCCAGTAGTTGTCCTCTTGTCTCTCTCATAAGTGAAGGGCTTAGGAGTTGCATGATCTTTGTTTTTGTTGAGATCATCTTCAATGAGGATGCCAACATCATAAAGACGCTGGTACGAGTCAATGGCTTGATATTGAAGATGGTTCTTATAGGCAGGTTGCAAATTCTTAATGAAATGCCTAATCTGTTGAGCTTCAGAAGACCTTTCCACCATTTCAACTATCTTAGACTTCCATCGACGGAGGAATTTAGTCAATCCCTCGTTCTTCTCCTGAGTGGTGATTTCAAACTCTCTCAAAATGATGGGGAGTGTAGCATTATCCTAGTACCGAGCCAGGAAGACTGTGGTAAAATCAGACCAGATTGGGTAATTTTCTAGGTCCAAAGTGTAGAACCATCGTCGGGCATGAGTATCGAGGGTCTGGGGCAATAGAGGGCATAGAGTTTCTTGTTAATTCCCCTTAGAGTCAAAGCAGTAGTGAAGGATTTCAAATGATCTTGTGGGCTGTCGACTCTAGTTAAAGTGGGCACTTTGGGCATAGAGGACTTGGCTGGAAGTTTGCCTTTGATTTTAGTATGAAATTTTCCCACATTGGCACTGTAGTTGGAAATCAGGCCGCTACTCTTGAGCACATAATTAATCTTAGTCACCATGGCATCCGGCCCTTCTTCCTCAGAATCAAAATCGGAGGGGATTCTTGCATCATCTTCTCTTTTCTTTTCCATGTCCTCAACATTGAGTCGTACCCTTTCTAACTCACTCATGAGTTCATCCAACCTCTCATCAGTAGTCTTGGGCATCGTGAAATTAAGAGGGGTAATCGGTGTGGGGAAGAACGTATGTAGTGATGGTGAATTTATTGATGGTGAGGTTGTCTGTGGTGGTGGAAATCGGGAACTTGGTGGTGTAAACGGTTGCAGACGAACTAGCCTTGCCGAAGGCCGAGCCCAACTTTTCTCAAGGTTTCCTTTCTTCTTCGAACCCCCTATCCTGAATAAGAAGAATGGAGCACTTAGTAACAAGAAAGATCATGAGACTCTCACCTAAAAAAAAAAAGATGACGACCCGCACACATTGTCCTAGAAAAAGATCCTTAAGCCTAGATGCCCAAATATTTCTTCTAATGTCAAAGGATAATAAAGTCGATGAACGAAAATAAGAAAAATAGAAAAAGACAGATTATCCTATTTTTTTTTATTTTTTTTTTCTAGATTCAAAGAAAATGGAAAATGGGATAAAAAAAAAATAAAAAAAGAAATTTCGACCATTTGCACTTTTTTTTTGGTTTTTTTTTTTAACGCCCTTTTTCTTTGCTTTTCTTTTCTCTTTTTTTTTTGGCCGAATCTGAATTACATCAAAAATAAATAAAGAATTAGAAAATGGGAGAGGGGAAATTGGAGAGACTGATCTTTCTTTTTTTTTTTCTTTTTTCTAAGAGGTCCTAGAAAATTGTTCGTGACTTTGACAGAATATATCATTGAGGAAACGAGTGCTCATTGAATAGAATTCTCGCACCATTTTTGGGCATTAGGAACTACCTAAAGAAATAAAAGAAAAAGACTCCTAGCACGTAAGTACATGTTGGCACATAGTCACGGCATTCATGCATTCAGGCAAGCATTACAACGACGCAGTTACAAGCAAACATGTAATCAGACGGGCATTACAACGACACATGCACAACAAGCAAGCGAATGCACGAATGTGGGTTTGAAGGCTTTTTGGCTCTCGTGAGGTTACCACGGCGAATTACAATTTCTGTCCGGCGGATGGTCGACATATCAATTATAATTCTTTTTCACCAACAAGAGTCGATGAGTCATGGGTGAGGAAGCGTCGATTTGCAACGATAGGACAACTGTATATTCCTTTAGATATACAAAGCACATGGAAATGATGCAAAATATGGAACATGTTATTATACAATTAAGCAAACTTGACTTTCGAGTCTCACCCTTTTAAATAAATCTCCAGTGAAGTCACCCCTGTAAGGACCCGGGATTTCACCAATCTTATGTCCACGGAGTGTGTCCTTATAGAAAATTTGTAAGCTGGGGGTTTAGATAAGTTTTAGGGACCATCGAGTTAGAAAAGTTTTTGTAAAGACTTGCATTGAATAAAAACCATGAAAGAGGTCACAAATCTGCTATCGGTGTTTTATCGAAGGGACAAACCGAGGAGACAATCCGAATGGACAACCCAATAGCGCGATAAGTGAACTGATCATGTTTTTAGAAAGATTCCTGCTCATATAGAACATATGAGTACCCAAGAATAAAGGGTTCGGGGGCGAAGGTACGAGGTGGGAAGGTGTTAGGCACCCAACTCGCCCGTTTTACGATGGCCTCTGCTAACTCAAGTTTGCTTAATAATTTAAAGACATGATTCCCACACAAACCGGATTAACAACCTAGATTAGACTATTAATTGGTTCATCACAACATTTATTATTGTCCCTTGTTTGGACATGTATTCGATTGACAAGTTGAGCATTACAACGACTAGACATGCTTGAAAGACAATATTTAGTAAGCAATAAAAGACGTTATTGACATGATATCTACATTATGACTACTAGAAAATAAACAATTAGGCAATTAATTTAATTTGAGCCCTCAGGAGTTAGTACCTGAACTGTAGGCTATTTAGCAAAATGAATAGTAAAGACAAGATCTCAAATTTGGAAGAAAGAGGGGGAAGCTCAGTGTTAATACTCCTGAGAATAGAGGTTGTCAACTGTAGACTGTGTGATTTGAACTGAGGTCGAGGGTCATATTTATAGGGAAGGAAATAGGGTTGGACAGGTGAAGGGATGGCCGAAATTCAGAATTTGGGCTTAAAAAAAGACGGGCCTGCAGACCCAGCGAGCATCGCTAGCGGCCGTGGGATTTCACCCAGTGCCGCTGACAGCGGTGGCCACAGCCGCTAGCGGCGCTGGCTGTAATTCCAGCGCCGCTGGCGGCTGTCAGCTTGCCAGCGTCGTCATAGTGACGACATCCGGTCTATTTTGAATTTCCGGAGAAATTTTAGTATTTCGAAATAGGAAAAGACCGTTTTACCCTTCTGCGGGTAAAAGATGGTTTTACCCCCGGGTAGCAACTTGGCAACCGGGAGTCGGAGAAAGACACGAGAGGTGTTGTTGGAAAGCTCTTGAACGGGGCTTTTGAATCTGATCGAAATGAAGGAGTGATTGAGGAAAAACCTGAGATTATTTTACCTATCAAAGCAAAAATAGCGTTCTAGTTATAGTAAAGGTATCCACGTTCCCAACTCAACACCAAAAAACCTTGTTGAATAGTAAGGTTACCAACGTGATAGTCAACTTAGAGCCACACATCGAAGGACACTACCAACTCCCTGAAAAGGTCATACAGTTGATCAAAGTCGGCATAAGTGAGGAGTTCTGTTAAGTGTGTAACTCAAACTAACTATCACTGTTGATTCGCGTCCACCGTCAACCCAACGTTGGGGGTGGAAGGGTAGGTTCGAATAGGGAGCGGTCTTCCCTACGATAGCCCTCAACCTTATAATTTAGGACATTTTTAAGGGCCGTGGGATTTCCACTCACGGTTGCTTGCGACCCATAACAAGCCAAGCAACAAAGAGCAAGATACAACATGCAAGCAAGCGATAAAGATTTCTGTAACGTGAAATTCATTGATACCTCTATACTTATGACTTTTCTATGTGGTCGGTAACCAATGTTTTTTTAACTTCCAGTTGGTACCCTTTTATTTGTATCAAAAGTTTACTTAATGATCATTGTAAGCAATTGTTATTAACATTGCTATCAAATGATCATAATGTGGCATTGACATATTAATTTGTTTATTGTAAGTAGAAAAATAGGGAAAGATGAAGTTAGAAAAGACTTTGTTTTGTGAAGTGATTTTCATTTAAGGCTGGATTGAGATTTATAAAATTAAAACATAAGTGGAAACTTTGAGCATTTATCAGTGGGAATATTAAGGCAAAATGAAAAGAAAACATTTTAAGAACAAAGATAAAACGAAAAATCAACACTTCAATGCCCTTATTTTTGGTGCAAACACTACAATACCATTTCAAGAGTGAAGTTAACAACAATTACCAATAGAGGCAATAGGGATACCAAATTAATTTCGAGAAAACATTATAATAATTTAAAAATGTTATAAATTCGAGGCTACCAATGGGGTATTCTCTTATTTATAATATTAAGAAAACCATATATTGAATGGTTCAAATTCCAAATTTCACTAGCAATTTATCAAACCCAAATTCTTAAATGTATAATCAAGATTCTTTCAACTTGATTTTAGGCCCTTTGATTCCCCCTTAAATAAGTCAAATTGAGCACGTTTTAGACAATTTAGAGATATTGGAACAGGTGGTTTCGGAGCCATAACCGGTTTGACGGATCCAATATCAATTCCCAAAAATAGGAACCGGCACCAACCAATTCCAATTTTGGTTCCTAAATTTTCGCAACTGGAGCCGGTTGGGTACCCGTTTTGTTATCGTGATTATCAAATTGATCAAATCTGTCATTGCTTAGTGCTTGATTTCTCTTCAACAATGCCATATTTCTGTTGCTGCATTGAACTTTCGGGCTCATATGTATGACAACCTCATCAACACAGTGCAACTCTTGCATCAGTGACACAAACCTCCATACTTTCATTTAATCAACTTCCATATTTTTGATTCAACACATGGAATATTTTTCTTTTTTTTTCTTTTTTTTTTTTTGGGAAAATGGTAAGCTTCTCATTCCATCTTCCAAAGGTATACCAAAATAGTATCCTTGGATCAAAAACAACATGAGAGTATATCAATGTGATAAACCCTACTTACATCCAGTAAAAAAGCCAAAGAGAAACCATTAAAAAGCTAAGAATACTCAAGCAAAGTAAAACTAATTACATGTTTCCTAAAAGCTTATCCAACACAATTGTACAATCCAAAGAGATGTCTCTGATCATCCACATCCTTGCGCTAACTGCTTATTGAACTGCCTTAACAATCTGCAGAACAATTCGACTCCTATCTCTGAAAATTCAATGATTCCTTTCTTGCCAGAGTTCATGGATGACAACAACAACAATACATCTCCTTCTTCTCTTCTCTCATTGTTTACCTCTGTTGAATCTCTGAAACCAACGACGTTCTCGACTGAGACTCATAGCTCTCCTACCAGGACCCATCCAAGCCAGCAGATGTTACCAAACCTGTTTCCTGAAGCGACAATCAAAGAAAAGGTGCTGACATGATTCAACATCCATTTCACAGAGAGAGCATTTGTTTACCATTGTGAAACCCCTCTTACATAGGTTATCCACTGTGGCAAGAGCATTATTTATGGTCATGCAAGCAATGATTTCGTGCTTAGGAAGTGCAGCAGTATCCCACACAGTCCTGAACCAGTGACAAGGTTGCTGATCCCCATGAAAAAACTCATAAGCTTTTTTCACAAGCAACTTACCATTATATGTCCAGCTAAGAAGCAATTGTTGAGCTATCATAGTACCTCCAGCAAGTTGAGTAAACAAATCTCCAAGGTTTAAAATCTTCTTCCAACCCCAACAGTCAAGCTGCCTACTAGCCACATTCCACACAGAATCATGTCTCAAATAATATTTATCAATCCACTGCACCCAAAGAGAGTCATATGAGCTGTGAAGTTTGAAAACCCACTTCAAAACCAGTGCCTTATTCCATCCCAAGGCTTCTTTGATCCCAAAACCTCCATGTTTTATCTCCTTACACATTTTTTGCCAGCTCATGAAAATAAGTCGCCTTTTACCATTATGACATCCCCAGATAAAATCTCGAAAAAGTTGTTCAATCTTTTTCAGCACCTCCTGAGGGATTAGGAAAGCTGATCCCCAAAAATTTTGAATCCCAAATATTACTGAGTTGACTAGTTGGACCTACCTGCATAAGAAAGGAAGTGTGAAGACCAATGCTGCAAGTTTTTGCTTATATTGTCAAGCGAGGTGCTGCACATGCTGACTGAAATTCTTGAGGAATTCAAGGGTATTCCCAAGTATCTAATAGGCATAGGACCCTCCACAAAACCTGTAGAAGTCATAATGTCCTGTTTCACATTTTCAGCAACTCCACCAAAAAAAATATTGGTCTTTGCAGGGTTAGAGACGAGGCCAGACATAGAAGAGAATCTGTCTAGACACTGAACAACGGTAACTGATGGTAGATCTCCTCTTGTAAAAATCAACAAATCATTAGCGAAAGTAAGATCAGTTAGACTCACTCTAGGGCACTTAGGATGAGAGGAAAAAAGATTTCTATGCCTTGCATCCCGTAGAGTTATAGAAAGTGCTTCCATGCTTAAAACGAAGGGATAAGGGGAAAAAGGGTCCCCCTGCCTCAACCCTCTCTTACCATCAAAGAAACCACGAGGGGAACCATTAATCAGAATTGAAAGCTTAGAGGAGCTAATACAAGCTATAATCCAATTCACAAAAATACTAGGGAAGCCATAGCAAAGGAGAACTTGCTGTAAGAAGTTCCAATTAAGTGTATCAAAAGCTTTGCGTATATCGATCTTCATAATTGCACGGGGAGAGATGTGCTTGCGACCATAATTTTTAGCAAGCTCATGAGCTAAAAATACATTATAAAACAACAGCCTACCTTTAACAAACGCAGCCTGTTACTTGCCAACCAAAACTTCCATGCTTTTCTCCATCCTATTAGCCATAACCGTAGTGATTGTCTTGTAGAGGACAGAACAACAGGTTATAGGTCGGAACTCAGTAACATTTTGAAGGACATCACACTTTGGCACAAGGACAATAAACGTATCACTAACTTGTTTAAGGAGTTTGCCAGAGTTGAAGAAATCTAGAACGGCAGCACAAATATCATCACCAATGATTGGCCAAGCTTGTTTAAAAAAAACCCTAGGTAAACCCGTCAGGCCCCGGGCATTTGTCTTCATGAATAGAGAATAAAGCCTCTTTAATTTCACTCGGAGCAACTTCACTAATCAATTGATCAGCCATGTCAGAGTTTAAGCTAGGACCCTTCTTGAAAATGGTATCATCAAATGCATGCACTGGACTAGAGGAGCCAATAGATTCCTGGAAGAAACCAACAAAAGTTGCTTGCACACCCGCAGGATCAGTGTGTAAAACCCCTTCCTTATCCACAATCGAACCTACTCTTTGCTTACTTCTTCTATCAACAACTCTTGCATAAAAAAATTTACAATTTTCGTCAGCTTTCTTTATGTGCAAGGTTTTGGGTCTCTGATAAATCATACTCAGCTCAGCATTCTTCAACTTAATGTATTCCATCCTCATTGTTTTCTCAAGTTGCTGCATAGTGACATCACCGAGAGTGAGCTGAAGTTTCCTCTGAATGAAGTTCCACTCACTCAACTTGTCTGCAACTCTAGTAGAAATACTAGACTATATTTATGAGCATTATGGTTTTTGAGTTTGCCTTTAAGAATTTTCTATTTTTGCATAACCACAAACATTTTACATCCAACCACATCCTGCTGCCAAGCGCTAAAAACAGTAGGTAAGAACTCATCATCCTCCACCCAACAGTTTAAGAATCTCAAGGGTTTGGGTTCTTTAGGACAGATTTCCTTAATGAAAGCCAGAGCTGGCGAATGATCAGATATTCCTGCAACAAGAAATGAGCCGGAGTCAGAAAAATTGTGCAGAAACCAGTGAGAATTGGCCATAACTCTGTCTAATTTAGTCATGACACAATCAGAACCTTCCTGTTTATTCCACCAAGTATGGAAGATCTTCAAAGCCAAGAGCACCAACACAATCTCTAAAATCCTTGATCGTAGCAAGATCAGGCTCATTGTCACTAAATCGCTCCCTAGAGTTCAAAACCACGTTGAAATCAACCAACCTCAACCATGGTTCAGAAATATGAGTGGCAAGCTGGCTAAGATCCCTCCACAGCTCTTGTCTACCACTAGTAACATTAAAAGCATATATGAATGTTGCCAAAAAACTCTTTTTACTTTTTTTTTGAATTAATTTTGCAGTGATTCAGTTGCGTAGTTTTAGATAAAATGTCCACCTTGATGTTGTAACTGTTCCAAATAAGCCAAAGTCTCACATTCTAATGAGCTTCATAATTGCACTCAACGTGCATTTTATTGAAATATTTTTTCTGTACAGTGTGAGCTTTTTTGTGTTTAATCTTTGTTTCTATAATGCCTGCTATATCCACTTTATTCTTCCCCCAAAAAAATTTAACTTCCTAGAGCTTAAGGGGCTCATTCATGCCCCATATGTTCCAACTGGCAACTATCATGACATAAGGGAAACATTCTCCCCTCCACTCCCCCCATCACCATTCGTGATATCCTTAACTATTATTTGGTTTCCATCAGAATCAAATAATATGACAGACTGATGCAAGGCTTGATATCTATTCTGAATTGAAATAGATTGCGTACCTTCCTGAGAAGAGGCCTCCTTCCTAGCAGACATGTTGTGGACAATAGTGAACCCTTCGAAATCAACAGTAGACTCCTTGTGAGAGTCTTTCTGTGGCTGCACAAGTACAGGTTGAAGAACAGTAGGCTTAGCAACCCAAGTCTTACTACCCCTGCAATTAGAGGAATTATGGAGCAACTTCTTACAATTGTTACAGAATAATGGCACCCATTTATACTCCACAAGTTGTTCCATAGAACCACCAAAAGGAGTGGAAACCTTAATGTTGTCATGTAGAGTGCTAGCTACATCCACTTCAATGAGGACCCTAGCAAAAGCAATCTTGTCTTTATTTGTAGTCACATGATCTGCAAAAAGAGGTTTGCCTATTTTGCTTGCCAACTTACTAAGAGATCTGGCAGACCAAAAATAGGGATCGAGCCTCGGGAAAAGAACTCAGACTGGGACCTTGCTTATAGTATCCAGTTCAACACTAAAAGAGGGACTTCAGTGCTTGAGAATAATGGAATTGTTCCCCATATACCAAGGATCACCATTTAAGATCACATCTCTATCCTTCATATTAGCAAATCGAAAGTAAAATCATCCTCGCCTGTAATACAACACCTGAGGTTTTTGTACATGGTTCCAGAATTTTTGAACAAACCCTTGCATCAGTTCCAGCTTAGGAGTATTGCCTACAACACACCCAACCAAGGTATATTTCCAATAATCCAACTAACCTGCAACATCCTCTTCAAGAATTTCTACTACATCAGATTGAGCATAAGATTCAATATATTCCAACATCATGCCAGAGGTAGTGCTAGAATTCACTTTATCTCTCCAAGCATAATTATTCTTATTTAAAGTATTAACATCACCCACTGGGGGAATAGTGTGATTCAGGGTACCAAACATAACCTCTTTCGTAGCATTTTGCCCAATGTCAGGAAGTTCAATAGCATGACTCTCAATTTCTGCAGCATTACACATAGTATCTACAGAATCTTGATTAACTCCAATCTCTGGGATATTCATCTCATACACAGTACTGATAGGCCCGCAAGTGTTGTATCGAAGTAATAAAAATATCGAAGCGAGTTATTCCAAGTACTAGATTTTCTTAAATTTAACAAGCTAAGCGATTCACAATTTAATTTGATATTGAAACAAGAAAAATAATCACTAATATAAGAGAAAATAATAAGAAAAAGAACCTAGGGTTGGTTTCATTTAATCAAGATCTTAGATGCGGATAGACATGTTTCAACTAGCATGTCATGTCGAATGTTGCAAGGACGGAAATAAGAATCCTCAAACCTTCTCTCGAAGCGATAAAGGAATACTCAATATAATTCTCAACTACCTATTCTCATGGAGTTAAGAAAATATCGAGAGCATGAAGTATATATAATTTCCTTTCCAATAGTCCCAAGTTATTCTAAACTACTCTCGTGATTAGGCAAACTTGATGAATGATTGAGTTACGAAAATTAAGAAGCTTCAAATTAAGAAGCTTCTCTCAAATTTGACTTAATCATTTAATATGCGCAACAAGATTACAATCAAACATTGTGCAACAATTCTAATGACATGCCAATTTCCACTTATCTACTTGAGAATCATAGGATTTAATTAAGTTACATCAACCCTAGATAAAAGAAATTAGCTACTCATGATAATCACAATTACAACTAAGTACGTAATGAAATTCATGCTAAAATCTATTAAATCAAATAAAGCAATTAAAATTAGAAGGATAGAGAGGGAGAAATAGAGAGTAGAGATAAGAAATAAATCAAGTCGCTTCAATTATAATCTTCAAGAGAAATAAAAGAACGCTTGAACTTGGCCTCCGATTACAAAAATGAACTAATAAAACTCTAAAGAACTACATTTTATTTTCACTACTAGTAGTCTAGAAAGGATAAAGTGAACTAGGAAAAATAAACTATGGAAAAGAGATGATATCCGATGGGATGGGATGAGATCCTATCTATAAGAAAACACCAAGATGAACCTAGACAGTTTACATAGAGCGAGTAACCTCCCAAACATCAATAAGTCACCAGCCAACATAACTCCCAAAAGAGTTAAAGCCACTAGTAACTCCATTTGAGTGTCTAGATGCATCCAAGAAGGTATCCAATGCTCTCTTCAATACTGTTGATTACTTCTCTTGCCTTGACCATCTTAAGCATCCAAAGAGAATCCTAAGTCCTTTTGCATATGGAGTTCAATTTGACCCTAAAATCACAATTCAAACACCAAAATACCAAAGCGGTAATTATCATATAAAGTTACTCATAAATCAGTAAAATATAAGAGAAATTACGTAGCCCTAGGATAAATGTGTGCGGTTTAGATATGAATAATAATACTATTTATGCACTCCAATTCCAATTCCCAAGAATTAGGAACCAGCGATTGCATTCCAATTCCGGATAGTACACTATCCAGTGGGTACCCGTTTATGCTCACCCCTTGTTTCAGTTGCAAATAAGAAATTCTTCTAATTGGATACAATCTAGTAACCGTGGCTCCTGTGGATGACCTCCCAAATCCCCCAAACCCCAACTAGGGGATGACAAATTGATCAGATATGGATCGGGTGGAGCCATTTGCATATCCATATGCCTAAAATTTAAATTTAAAACATCGATCCATATCAATATCCATATTCATATCCGTCGAATGTGGTGGGTAAGTGGATGTCCATCGGATATTGAATAAGCACGTATATAATCTATTTTTCCTTCCGTTGTAAAAACATTTGGAATATAAGTCACTAAATTTATTTGATGCCTCAAAACCGAAATGCAAGTGTAGCCGGGTCGCAAGTGGACATTTGGAGGTTCTGGCCTTAAATTTGTAAAGGTATTATAATCATTTTTGTTTTCTTATTCCCCTTAACTCAAATTGTTCCAGATCATAAAACTCTAAATGGGTCAAACTTCATTAGAAGTCTTATACTTTATGTAAGAGTGGTTTTGCTTTATTTCAGTTTTTTATTTTTTATTTTTCTGTTGGTAAAATGGTTACAACTTTCTACTTAGTTACTCAAATGTAGTTAAATTCATTATTATTAACTCACAACATCATAGAAATAAATCCACAAAATCAATAAAAGAAAATAGGAGGGTGTGGGCAAGTAGATTACTCAAAAGTACAGTCAGGAAATTTAAGCTCAGATATATCAGATCACTTAACTTATACGTACGAGTGCTTGATTGGCTCATTTCCGTAGTCCTTGAGTTTCTATTGTGTGAAATACAGTAACACCAAGGTAATAACCGTATCTTGGATGAATTAAATGAGTAGTGTGTGTGTGTGTGTGTGTGTGTGTGTGTGTGTGTGTGTGTGTGTGTGTGTGTGTGTGTGTGTGTGTGTGTGTGTGTGTGTGTGTGTGTGTGTGTGTGTGTGTGTGTGTGTGTGTGTGTGTGTGTGTGTGTGTGTGTTGAGAAACAAAACCCACATCCCCCTCTGTGAGAATCAAAATAAGATAAATATTTTTTAATTTAATTGTGGCATCCTAAGGAAAATCTTGAATAAGTGTATCATATTGTGATTTATTTTAGATGTGAAAGAATACCATATTAAAATTTATTGAATTTTTTACTAGGATGATTGATGCACATTTAATCGTGCATATTTTAGGGTACTTTTTCCTTAATTTTAGTTAGCTTTGATCACTTTAGTTTGCGTTTTAGATAGATTAGTTTTATTTTCTATTTCTAGATTACGTTTCCTTGGTCTTTGTGGTTTTTGAGCATTTTGTAGGTTTTATTTGGGTTGTGTAACGCTCCGATAACATTTCAAAGATGCATGATGTCGATTTTTCTAATTACATTGAGAATATAATGGAGGTGTTTATGGATGACTTCCGTGTGTGGCACCTCATTTGATGATTGTTTAGTCAACTTGGACAAGGTGCTACAACGGTGTGAAGAGATCAATCTTGCCCTCAATTGGGAGAAGTGCCATTTTATAGTGCAAGAGGGCATTGTTTTGGGTCATGTAGTGTCTAGTAAGGGGATAGAAGTTGACAAGGCTAAGGTTGAGGTCATTGAGCAATTACCATCCCCATCTAATGTAAAAGGGGTGAGGAGTTTCCTTGGGCATGCCGGTTTTTGCCGACGGTTCATCAAGGATTTTTCTAAAATTTCCAAGCCTTTAACCCACCTCCTTGTCAAGGACGCCCCTTTTTCTCTTTACTAATGACTTTTTTGAAGCATTCTATAGGTTGAAGAAGGCCCTAGTCACCGCTCCTATCATTCAACCACCCGATTGGAGTCTTCCATTCGAGATCATGAGTGATGCAAGTGACATCGCCATAGGAGAGGTGCTAGGTCAACGCAAGGATGGCAAACTTCATGCCATCTAATATGCAAGCAAAACCATGGATGATGCTCAAGTAAATTATGCCACCACCGAGAAAGAGCTTCTAGCGGTTGTCTTTGGTATAGAGAAGTTCCAACCTTATCTTGTCGGATCGAAGGTGCGTGATTGTCCATACCTACCACTTGGCTCTCAAGTATCTCTTGAGTAAGAAGGATGCCATACCTTGCTTAATCCGGTGGATCCTTTTACTTCAAGAATCGGACATTGAGATCAAGGACAAGAAAGGAGTCGAGAATACGGTCGCCGATCATCTCTCTCGGTTGACTCATGAGTTTGGGAAGGAGCAAGATAGAAACCTTCCCATTGATGATTCATTTCCGGACGACCATCTCTATGCCTTGACCTCAAAGGCATCTTGGTACGCCGACTTCGCCAACTTCCATGCTTGTGGAGCTATTCCTCCGGAACTTGATTCCCGAGCCAATCAAAAGTTTCGCCATGATGCCACACGCTACTTGTGCGATGACCCTCTACTATTCAAGAGGTGTTCGGATGGTATTTTGAGGAGATGTGTCGATGAGAACGAAATAGAAAGCATCATTTTTCATTGCCATGATCTCCCTTGTGGTGGTCACACAAGCGTTGCCAAGACCACCGCCAAGATCTTGCAAGCGAGGTTTTATTGACCCTCCATGTTCAAAGATGTCCACGCTCATGTGAAATCTTGTGATCGATGCCAACGAACGGGTGGAATCTCCCGAAGGCACGAGATGCCCATGAATTACATTCTCGAAGTTGAACTCTTTGATGTATGGGGGATATACTTTATGGGAACTTTTTCGTCATCTTCTAGTAACCGATATATCTTGTTGGCGGTGGACTATGTGTCCAAGTGGATTGAGGCCATAGCCTCTCCAACCAATGATGCTCGGGTGGTGGCAAAACTTTTTAAAAAGGTGATTTTTTCAAGGTTTGGAATACCCCGAGTCGTGATAAGTGATGGAGGCTCTCACTTCACGGAGCGCAATTTTAAGAGTCTTTTGAAGAAATATGGGGGTAAACCATAGGGTCGCTTTGGCCTACCACCCACAAACGAGAGGTCAATTTGAGGTGTCTAACCGTGAGATCAAGATTATTCTCGAGAAAGTGGTGTCTCGTTCAAGGAAAGATTGGGCCTCCAAACTCGACGAGTCTCTTTGGGCCTACCGCACCGCCTACAAGACTCCAATAGGCACCATCCCTTTTCGCCTAGTCTATGGCAAGCCATGTCACCTTCCGGTTGAGTTAGAGCACAAGGCCTTTTGGGCTATCAAGGCTCTCAATTTTGATATGAAAGCGGCCGGTGAGGAGGCTCGTTCAAATTAACCAGCTTGATGAGTTAAGGCTCGATGCCTATGAAAGCTCCAAGCTTTACTAGGAGCGAACCAAGAAATGGCATGACAAGCATATTTTGCGCAAAGAGTTCCAAGTTGGGGACTTAGCGCTTCTCTTCAACTCCCGCTTGAAACTCTTTGCGGGGAAATTGAAATCCAAGTAGTCGGGACCCTTTGAGGTGATCAAGGTGTTTCCATATGGGGCGGTTGAGCTCCGAAATAGGGAGAACGATACTACGTTTAAAGTCAATGGCCAACGTCTCAAGACTTATCTAGCCGAAGAACCATTAGAGAAGGCAACGACTCTAAGTCTCTCCGAGCTCCCTTCAACCAAATGAGTCAAAAGGGGTCGAGCTCATGACCAAAAATGAGCGTGCTTTTTGGGAGTCAACCCAAGCGCTTAATTTTTCGTATTTCATTTATTTGCATTCCCTTTCGTTTTTAGTTTTACTTCATCGGAAAAAAAAAAAAAAAACATTGAAAACAAACAAAAACATGAGAAAAATGAAAAAATTGTATAAAGAAAAGATTTTGCGTTTTGTGTCACTTGATTTCCATGGGTTTAATGGATTTTGGGTTGTTTTTGTGCATAGGTACCCGCATCGATGAATTTTGAACGTTTTGAGGGGGAATAATGATTTTTGGGTGAATTGTTGGTTCGGGATTTGTGAAGTCGGGTCATCTTGAGGTTCACATTTGTGCAAATGGTTATTTGAGATGTCGTTGCCTCGGCATAAGCGACTCGGGATCAACCAAGGTGGGAAGGATGCCCACGAAATGGGAATTGAGTATTTGAGGCGTTTTGGAAGCGCACCGCAGAAAAACTGGGGGTCAAAACGACCATACCCCGTTTTGGCAAAGAAAAACGGGGTCCCCAGCTTCTTGGAGATCTCGCAAAAATTCCAGAAAAATGGGCCCCTAGAAGAAACGGCCACCCCATTTTTTCTCAGAGGGCTTTTTTTTTTTCTGGAATTCGTGCGTTATTGTACCCGCACGTGCGCAGCTCGGACACCCCCTTCCCCCCAAACCCGACATCCCCATTCACTCTCACTCAGCTCTACCATCTTCCCACTCAAATCCCTTTCTCTCTCTTCTCAAACCCTAACCCCCAATTCTCATTCACCCATAATCTCATCATCTCCACCCAAATTCTTTCACAATTTCTACAAATTTTCCAATACCCATCACTTACCCATCTTTCTCTCACCACAAAACCCCAATTTTCATACTTTTTCTCTCTCTTCTCATCTTCAACCCCAACCTTCCACCATTGTCACCCACCTTCAAAAACTCAACATTTTCACCATTTTCCTCTACAAAAGCTCCATTTTATCTTACCCAAGCCCCCATTCTCTTTTTCTCTCACAAAAACCCCAAAATTCTCATTTTTTTGCACTTCTCCAAAACCCTCCCCTCAAAAATCCGAAAATACAAAATTAGTTTGAGGAAGTTTTCAAGGGGTGTTCTTGGGTGCTCTTAACACTTTCATTGTATTTCCATTCAAGGTTTTGAGGTGAGTGGTTATGGGTATTGTTTTTGTGAAGGTTTTTGTTGAGATACCTTGTGGGTTTTTGGTGGATTTTTGTTCCAAAGGTGAATTTTAAGAGCATCATGGCACCAAGGAAAAGAGCAAGAGCTACTGGTGAAGCTTCTTCGTCAAATGCACCTCCGCCACCGACCATCCTCATTAATGGTGCACCTTAAGGTATCGACCTCCCTCCTCATCCTCATTACCCTCACATTGTCATGTATAATGAGAACCATCGTGCTAAATTTTGCATTTTAGTTGCTAGAGGTGTTGTCCCTACCCGTTATGCTTGTGAAAATGTGATGGAATTTTTGGGTATTAAAGGATATATTGATAAATGGGTTCGAAAACAAAGTTGGGGGACATTTTGGGAGAAGAAGGATCCTACGTACCTTGAACCCTCACTTGAGGTGTTAAGCTCGTTTGGGACTCGAATTGAAAGCCATAAAGGAAAGGCCAAGGGGATGGTTTCATTTTGTCTCCTTAACCAATCTTATGAGTTTTATTTATCTCAATTTTGTAAATACCTTGGGTTGCCGGTGGGAGGTTTGTATAAGCCGAGTGAGAAGGATTTTGACCAAGTCGCCTTTTGAGGTAAGATTGGTCATGGTGAATGGGGTGCAAGTAAGTCCCACGGTACCCAAATCCACAATCCTACTGTTCGGTATATGTGGAAGGTCTTGGCCAATACAATTCTAGGAAAGCACGATAGCCAACACAATGTGAAGGCGTCGAAACTTTTTTTCCTTTGGGCATTGATCAACGGCAAGAAAGTGGATGCCGGGGCACATCTTTCCCTCCAAATGGCGAAGACCGGGGCAATCAAAACCAATAAACCACTATCATGGGTGGTTTCGTAACCTCGCTCATAAAAGAAATGGGTCTTGGTGCTCGATTGACCGGAAATCCGATTCCCAGCATAACGAGAATATAACTCTTATTCGCCACTCAAGAAAAGCTCTTGGCTAGGGTTGGGAATCAATGAAAATTTTTGGTGTGGGTCAATGAAACACCAACCACCGCTTTCACCATTCCCAATGATCTCACCGACCCATCAAAGGAGGAGAATTGGAAATATGACTCCTTGTTGGAGAACAACCGTGATTACCGAGAGGCTTTGGCGGGAGATGAGAATGAGGATAATCATGATGGAGAAGGGAAGGATAATGATGATGGAGAAGGGAGAATAATGAAAATGAAGGTGAAGATGCCCCGGAAGTGTTTGGGAAACCGAGCAATCCGTTAGGCGATTGGGATTACTTAGCCCCTCCACACCAAGAAAGTGGTGCATTACATATGTGCCCTAAACCTACAATGATAACTCCCACTCCTATCATGAGTATGAGCAATTGAACCACCGTGTCACCACTTTGGAGAGTGATGATCAACACATGCAAACGTCGATGGACCACATGTCAACAAGGATTGATCAAATCCAAAATCAATTGACAAATGTGGATACTTCTCTTCACCTCATGAATTCCACCATGGGGAACATGAACGACATACTCCAACAATGGAGTGCTTGGCATTTCAACCAACAACCTCCGCCTCAATGAGCATTGTATGTTTTCCTCCCTTCCCTACCCTCTTATCGTTTTCTTACATTGGGGACAATGCATGTCTCAGCTTGGGGGTGTCTTATGATGTTTTAGTTGGTAGTGTGTTGGTTGGTGGATCCTATATGTTGGATGTATGTGGTTGTTGATTGTGATGTTGACGAGGTGTGGTGATTTGTTGTGAATTGTGGTGTTGATGTGATGTGATTTGGTGGATGTGATGATGGTGTTATGATTATGGTTGGTAATTGAGATGTGTTAGTTTAGTGTAGAAGCATGTTAGTTCATTTAGTTGCATGACTTTGTAGAAATTGTCATTTAGATTGCATTGAGCATGTTTAGGCTTGCATATCATCTAGGTTGCATTTCAAATGAAAATTCAAAATAATTGAAAAAATGAAAAAATCACAAAAAATGAAAAAATTGGAAAATACCAAAAATAGAGAGATGATCCCTTTATGATTATTTGTGATACTCTTGGTCGGCATTCGACTTGTGGTAGAGAGAGCATGATACTTTTGAGATGCAATCCTGAAAGTTTGGCATGGTTTCTCGTTTGGCTTTTATTCTCTTGGCCCTTTGTATGTAAACATTTTTTCAATCACTTGATAATCTCACTTATAATCGTGAAATAATTGGTGTAATTGACATTTAACCGATGAGATCTTGAGCCTTGAAAACCGAAACATCTCTTTCGGTTGCTTGTCTTTCATGAGCGTTTTGGATTCACATTGGTGGTTAATCTTCTAGAACTTGCCTTAATTCTTGGTTAAAATTGTGCTTGGCACCCATTTTTTTGCATTGGTAGGACGGAGGCATTCATTTATTACTTGTTCTTAAGCTACTTTAAGCCAAAATTGCCTACCTAACGCATCATTTCATCACTTTGGAGCCCCTTTGAGCTTATGCCTTTTTGTTTATTAACTATGTTATATGTCCTATTTTCCCAAACACGTTTTCCCTCTCCCAAGTCTAAGACTAGTATAACTTGTCACTCTCGTTGGGTTGAGTATTGAATTGTGAAATGGAGTAAAAGATGAGCATCGGGGTGCTTTTGGTGAAGAATGGAGGGATGATGGTTAACTTTGAGCTTGAATAAGCTTTGTATAAAAATAAAAAATAGAAAATAAATAAAAATAAAGAATCAAATGAACCTTCTAGAGGTAGAAGAAGGGCTTATATCTCATTTAATCGAAATTATCTTGCCCGATACTTCTAATGTTAGATTTTGTTAGTGTTGTGAAAAAGGTTGGTTTAATAGTTGATACATAAGGTTGGAATTGGTGTTTTTGATTTGTGGAGATGTTTTTGCACCCCTTTGATCTTTCGCGAGGATTGAGAGGATGTTTCTACTTTCACTAAGTCTTTTTGACTCTAAGCCCACATCCAAAATGTATCCACACCTTACCCTAAGCCTGATTACAACCCAAAAGTCCTCCCGATCTTTGCATGTGGAGTTGTCATCTAACGGTAGAGATTTTAGAAGATAGGCAAGCTTATGGTAAGATACCACCGATGTTTGAATCTTGAGTGTCAATTGATTATTTTCCCCAAACACATTTGAGTTTGAGTGATCCACACTTCCTAAGGTGAAAGTCTATCGGACTAATTTGTTTCACGTTTTGAGTGGGTTTATCGAGTTGATTGAGTGCTTGCATGCTTCGTAACTAACTGAGTTATCGTCGAATCTTGGAGCTTATGTGATCTTTTGGTGTACTTGTTTCCTCGATGGATTTTCATGCTCTCGATATCCTTGTTTAGTGCTCATCCTTGGTTACACGGTTTAGAGGGTGATCTCTCAACCCTTTTTGTGCTAACTCTTGAATCTTGTGTTTCTTGTTGGTTTGTGTTTGCTTGAGGACAAGCAAGAGTCTAGCATGGGAGAGTTTGATGCACATGTAATCGTGCATATTTTAGGATACTTTTTCCTTAATTTAAGTTAGCTTTGGTCACTTTAGTTTGCGTTTTAGATAGATTAGTTTTGTTTTCTATTTCTAGATCACGTTTCCTTGGTGTTTGTGGTTTTTGAGCATTTTGTAGGTGTATCCGAGGACCCTGGAGCGACGACCCGAAGGTAGAAGTCGCGAGGAGATCGGACCAAGCGAAGACCACCAGCAACCTGAAGAAAACGGGCTGGACGGGTGTTTTCTCCAGAAAAACGGCCCCCCAGCCCCCTCTGGCCAGCTGCAAATTATCCAAAAAAAGTGCCCCCTCCAGAAAAATAGCCACCCCGTTTTTCCTGGGAGGGGCGTTTTTTCTGTGCTTTTTGGCCCCGAGCCTCTACGCCTATAAATAGCTTCTTTTCTTATTTTTTTGGGCTTATCTCATTTTAGCCGTATTTTACTTAGGGTTCTTGATAGTTCTCCCAAATAGTGAGCTTAGTATTCTTAGGAAGTGATAAACTTTGGTAATTTAGTGTTAATCAACTCTTTAATCCTTAACATTTTGGTTGTATGTTTTCTCTCTCCTCTCTCTCTTCTATCAATATTGCAAGTTTGAAGCTTTGTTCTTGAATGTTAATGGGTATTGTTATTATGAAGATTATTTTTTCTTAATCCCATGATTAGTGAGTAGTTTAATTAGTTCTAGGATTAGGTAGCCCTAATCCATGCTCTTGATTGCTGGTTTGCCCCTTCCCCAAGTTTAATTCCAAATTTCTATCAATGTTAAGCATGTGCTCACCAAGCGTTTGATAAATTGCTAGATCCGCATTTTATCTTACTTGTACCTATTGTTAAGCATGGAAATGTGTTTGATGATAGTGGTTGTTTGATTATTGATGCTTCAGAGCTAATACCACGAAAGTGGATTATTTCTCTTGTGACTATTTAATTAGCTTAGTTTAATATAACCCATGCCTAATTAGGATCCTAGAAATAGGTCTCTTGGTTTGTGTTTGGGTAAAAATCACTCCCCTTCGAAAGAAGGTGTTTGTGATACATTTGCTAATTGTCAAGTGATTTGTTATTAAGCTTGGGGTTCGTTTGGGGTTAATTAATGATCAATGTGCATGATTAGTGGTGATTCCTATCCTAGAATTGCCTTTATTATTGTTTCACACCTTTATTAGGTTTTAATTAATTGGTTTGTTTAGGTTAGTCAATCCAATCAACTCTTTTAATCGGTCTAGATAGTCGATAATCTAGGGATATTTAGTACTCTATCAAAGAGTCCTTGTGGATACGATCTTTTTACTACTTCGATAGACCCGTACACTTGCGGGGCTATCAAGTTTTTGGCGCCGTTGCCGGGGACTCGGCGATAGATATTAGAAATCTTTTGATTTGGCTAGATTAGACCATTTTCTATTTTTTCTTTTTCTTATCAACTCGTGTTATCACCTTGTTCGTCTATGTGTTTGTTATTGTAGGCGTTCTCATTGTGCATGCCTAGGAAGCAAAAAGACAAGTTCATCGACGTTCTAGCTTTCGAGGTTCCTATTCCTAAGGGAAAGAGAAGTGCAAGGAGGAATCCCATCCTTCAACAAGAGATGGCTCGACCTTTGAGAGAGTTTGCCATACCCAATTCTCAAGGGATTCCCGGAGGCATCACTAGGCCCGCCGTGGAAGCGAACAATTTCGAAATCAAGCCCTCTCTAATAGGGATCATTGTGAGACATCAATTTGAGCACGACGAACCACCTTACTTGCATCTCCAAATGTTCACGGAATATTGCGACACCATAAAAATCAATGGGGTTTCACAAGATGCGATCAAGCTAAGGTTGTTCCCATTCTCACTCATGGGGAGGGCAAGACAGTGGTTGAATACTCTTCCTCTCGGCTCATTCACCACTTGGAATGAGCTCTTGGAGGCATTCTTGAGTCACTTCTACCCACCACATCGGATGGCATCATCTCGCCATGACATTGCCACCTTCCATCAAGAAGATGGTGAATCACTCTATGCGGCTTATCGCCGATATAAGACGTATCTCCAAGAGTGCCCTCACCACTCCATGGATGAGAATCTCGTGTTCCAAATATTCTATAGTGGAATGGACCACGCCTCTATGCTCATGGTGGATGCGGCCTCCGGAGGAGCCATCATGGACAAACCACTTAGGGAAGCTTGGAAGCTCATTGACAACATGGCTATGAACAACCAAAGGTGGAACAAAGGACGCACCCCTATCAAAAAGGGAGGTAAACTCGATGTTGATGCTTTGACATTGTTGAATAGTAAAATGGATGCTTTGAATGTTAAGGTTGACACTATGAATGCTCCATCATCTTCTTGTGTGGCTAGTGTGTCTAATGCTCATGTGAATGTTGTTCAATGTGAGGTTTGTGGTAATAATGGTCATGTTGGGAATGAATGTCAATTGTTGGTTGATGTTGAGCATGTTAACGCCTTCCAAGGCTATAATAATCCCCGCCCCCAAGGAAATGCTTTTTCTAGCACTTATAATCTGGGTTGGCGTAACCATCCCAACTTTTCTTGGAAGAATCAAGCTCCATCTTTTTCTTCCCAAAGACCTAACCCTTTGGGTTTTCAAGGTCAAGTGCCTAGTCAAGCTCGTCCTTTTGAAAATCTAAATCAACTTCCACCTCCTCCCCCCCCCCCGTTTCTAATATGTAGACTTGTCACCGGGTGGAGAATGTGTATTGATTACCGAAAACTCAACAAATCCACCTGGAAAGACCATTTCTCCCTCCCTTTAATTTTATTGATCAAACGTTGGAGCGTCTTGCAAAGCATTCCTTCTTTTGCTACTTAGATGGATATTCAGGATTTTTCCAATTCCCTATCCACCCAAGTGACCAAGAGAAGACGACATTTACATGCCCCTATGGCACCTTCGCATATCGAAGGATGCCATTTGGGTTGTGTAACGCTCCGGCAACATTTCAAAGATGCATGATGTCGATTTTTTCTAATTACATTGAGAATATAATGGAGGTGTTTATGGATGACTTCTCCGTGTGTGGCACCTTATTTGATGATTGTTTGGTCAACTTGGCCAAGGTGCTACAACGGTGTGAAGAGGTCAATCTTGTCCTCAATTGGGAGAAGTGCCATTTTATGGTGCAAGAAGGCATTGTTTTGGGTCATGTAGTGTCTAGTAAGGGGATAGAAGTTGACAAGGCTAAGGTTGAGGTCATTGAGCAATTACCACCCTCATCTAATGTGAAAGGGGTAAGGAGTTTCCTTGGGCATGCCGGTTTTTACTGACGGTTCATCTAGGATTTTTCCAAAATTGTCAAGCCTTTAAGCCACCTCCTTGTCAAGGACGCCTCTTTTCTCTTTACTAATGATTGTCTTGAAGCATTCTATAGGTTGAGGAAGGCCCTAGTCACCGCTCCTATCATTCAACCACCCGATTGGAGTCTTCCATTCGAGATCATGAGTGATGCAAGTGACTTCGCCGTGGGAGCGGTGCTAGATCAACGCAAGGATGGCAAACTTCATGCCATCTAATATGCAAGCAAAACCATGGATGATGCTCAAGTGAATTATGCCACCAACGAGAAAGAGCTTCTAGTGGTTGTCTTTGCTATAGAGAAGTTCTGACCTTATCTTGTCGGATCGAAGGTGATTCTCTATACCGACCACTCGGCTCTCAAGTATCTCTTGAGTAAGAAGGATGCCAAACCTCGCTTAATCCGGTGGATCCTTTTACTTCAAGAATTTGACATTGAGATCAAGGACAAGAAAGGAGTCGAGAATACGGTCGCCGATCATCTCTCTCGGTTACTCATGAGTTGGAGAAGGAGCAAGATAGAAACCTTCCCATTGATGATTCATTTCCGGACGACCATCTCTATGCCTTGACCTCAAAGGCACCTTGGTATGCCGACTTTGCCAACTTCCATGCTTGTGGAGCCATTCCTCCGGAACTTGATTCCCGAGCCAAGCGAAAGTTTCGCCATGATGCTTTACGCTACTTGTGGGATGACCCTCTATTATTCAAGAGGTGTTCGGATAGTGTTTTGAGGAGATGTGTCGATGAGAACAAAATAGAAAGCATCATTTTTCATTGCCGCGATCTCCCTTGTGGTGGTCACTCAAGCGTTGCCAAGACCACCACCAAGATCTTGCAAGCGGGTTTTTATTGACTCTCCATGTTCAAAGATGTTCACGCTCATGTGAAATCTTGTGATAGATGCCAACGAACGGGTGGAATCTCCCGAAGGCACGAGATACCCATGAATTACATTCTCGAAGTTGAACTCTTTGATGTATGGGGGATAGACTTTATGATACCTTTTCCGTCATCTTCTAGTAACCGATATATCTTGTTGGCGGTAGACTATGTGTCCAAGTGGGTTGAAGCCATAGCCTCTCCAACCAATGATGCTCGGATGGTGGCAAAATATTTCAAAAAGGTAATTTTTCCAAGGTTTGGAGTACCCCGAGTCGTGATAAGTGATGGAGGCTCTCACTTCACGGAGCGCAATTTTGAGAGTCTTTTGAAGAAATATGGGGGTAAACCATAGGGTCGCTTTGGCCTACCACCCACAAATGAGCGGTCAAGTTGAGGTGTCTAACCGTGAGATCAAGAGTATTCTCGAGAAAGTGGTGTCTCGTTCAAGAAAAGATTGGGCCGCCAAACTCGACGAGTCTCTTTGGGCCTACCGCACAGCCTACAAGACTCCAATTGGCACCACCCTGTTCCGCCTAGTCTATGGCAAGCCATGTCACCTTCTGGTTGAGTTAGAGCACAAGGCCTTTTGGGATATCAAGGCTCTCAATTTTGATATGAAAGTGGCCGGTGAGAAGAGGCTCGTTCAAATTAACGAGCTTGATGAGTTAAGGCTTGATGCCTAAGAAAGTTCCAAGCTTTACAAGGAGCGAACCAAGAAATGGCATGACAAGCATATTTTGCGCAAAGAGTTCCAAGTTGGGGACTTAGCGCTTCTCTTCAACTCCCGCTTCAAACTCTTTGCGGGAAAATTGAAATCCAAGTGGTTGGGACCCTTTGAGGTGATCAAGGTGTTTCCATATGGGGCTGTTGAGCTCCGAAATAGGGAGAACGATACTACATTCAAAGTCAATGGCCAACTGCTCAAGACTTATCTAGCCGAAGAACTAATAGAGAAGGCAACGACTTTAAGTCTCTCCGAGCTCCCTTCAAGAAAATGAGTCAAAAGGGGTCGAGCTCATGACCAAAAACGAGCGTGCTTCTTGGGAGTCAACCCAAGCGTTTAATTTTTCGTATTTCTTTTATTTGCATTCCCTTTCGTTTTTAGTTTTACTTCATCGAAAAAAAAACATGGAAAACAAACAAAAACATGAGAAAAATGAAAAAATTGTATAAAGAAAAGATTTTGCGTTTTGTGTCACTTGATTTCCTTGGGTTTAATGGATTTTGGGTTGTTTTTGTGCATAGGTACCCGCATCGATGAATTTTGAACGTTTTGAGGGGGAATAATGATTTTTGGGTGAATTGTTGGTTCAGGATTTGTGAAGTCGGGTCATCTTGAGGTTCACATGTGTGCAAATGCGTATTTGAGATGTCGTTGCCTCGGCATAGACGACTCGGGATCAACCAAGGTGAGAAGGATGCCCACGAAATGGTAATTGAGTATTTGAGGCGTTTTGGAAGCGCACAGCAGAAAAACGGGGGGTCAAAACGACCATACCCCGTTTTGGCAAAGAAACACAAGGTCGCCAGCTTCTTGGAGATCTCGCAAAATTTTCAGAAAAATGGGCCCCTAGAAAAAACGGCCACCCCGTTTTTTCTTAGAGGGCCATTTTTTTTCTGGAATTCGTGCATCCCGCACGTGCGCAGCTCGGACACCCCCTTCCCCCCTAAACCCGAGCTCCCCATTCACTCTCACTCACCTCTACCATCTTCCCACTCAAATCCCTTTCTCTCTCTTCTCAAACCCTAACCCCCAATTCTCATTCACCCATAATCTCATCATCTTCACCCAAATTCTTTCACAATTTTCACAAATTTTCCAATACCCATAACTTACCCATCTTTCTCTCACCACAAAACCCTAATTTTCATACTTTTTCTCTCTCTTCTCATCTTCAACCCCAACCTTCCACCATTATCACCCACCTTCAAAAACTCACCATTTTCCTCTACAAAAGCTCCATTTTATCTCACCCAAGCCCCCATTCTCTTTTCCCCTCACAAAAACCCCAAAATTCTCAATTTTTTTGCACTTCTCCAAAACCCTCCCCTCAAAAATCCGAAAACACAAAATTGATTTGGGGAAGTTTTCAAGGGGTGTTCTTGGGTGCTCTTAACACTCACATTGCATTTCCATTCAAGGTTTTGAGGTGAGTGGTTATGGGTATTGTTTTTGTGAAGGTTTTTGTTGAGATAACTTGTGGGTTTTTGGTGGATTTTTGTTCCAAAGGTTGACTTTTAGGAGCATCATGGCACCAAGGAAAAGAGCAAGAGCTAGTGGTGAAGCTTCTTCGTCAAATGCACCTCCGCCACCGACCATCCTAATTAATGCAGCACTCCAAGGTATCGACCTCCCTCCTCATCCTCATTACCCTCACATTGTCATGTATAATGAGCACCATCGTGCTAAATTTTGCACTTTAGTTGCTAGAGGTGTTGTCCCTACCCGTTATGCTTGTGAAAATGTGATGGAAATTTTGGGTATTGAGTATTATATTTATAAATGGGTTCAAAAACAAGGTTGGGGGACATTTTGGGAGAAGAAGGATCCCACGTACCTTGAACCCTCACTTGAGGTGTTAAGCTCGTTTGGGACTCGAATTGAAAGCCATAAAGGAATGCCCAAGGGGATGGTTTCATTTCGTCTCTTTAACCAATCTTATGAGTTTTGTCTCAGTTTTGTAAATACCTTGGGTTGCCGGTGGGAGGTTTGTATAAGCCGAGTGAGGAGGATTTTGACCAAGTCGCCTTTTGGGGTAAGATTGGTCATGGTGAATGGGGTGCAAGTAAGTCCCATGGTACCCAAATCCACAATCCGACAGTTCGGTATATGGGGAAGGTCTTGGCCAATAAAATTCTAGGAAGGTACGTTAGCCAACACAATGTGAAGGCATCGGAACTTTTTTTCCTTTGGGCATTGATCAACGGGAAGAAAGTGGATGCCGGGGCACATCTTGCCCTCCAAATGGCGAAGACCGGGGCAATCAAAATCAATAAACCCACTATCATGGGTGGTTTTGTAACCTCGCTCATAAAAGGAATGGGTCTTGGTGCTCGATTGACCGAAAATCCGATTCCCGGCATAACGAGACTTGAACTCTTATTCGCCACTCAAGCAAAGCTCTTGGCTAGGGTTGGGCATCAATGGAAATGTTTGGTGTGGGTCAATGAAATATCAACCACCGCTTTCACCGTCCCTAATGATCTCACCGACCCATCAAAGGAGGAGAATTGAAAATATGACTCCTTGTTGGAGAACAACCGTGATTACCGAGAGGCTTTGGCGGGAGATAAGAATGAGGATAATGATGATGGAGAAGGGGAGGCTAATGATGATGGAGAAGGGAGAATAATGAAAATGAAGGTGAAGATGCCCCAGAAGAGTTTGGGGAACCGAGCAATCCGGTAGGCGATTGGGATTACGTAGCCCCTCCACACCAAGAAAGTGGGTGGCATACATATGTGCCCCAAACCTACAATGATAACTCCCACTCCTATCATGAGTATGAGCAATTGAACCACCGGGTCACCACATTGGAGGGTGATCATCAACGCATGCAAACGTCGATGGACCACATGTCAACAAGGATTGATCAAATCCAAAATCAATTGCCAAATGTGGATACTTCTCTTCACTTCATGAATTCCACCATGGGGAACATGAACAACATACTCCAACAATGGAATGCTTGGCATTTCAACCAATAACCACCGCCTCAATGAGCATTGTAAGTTTCCCTCCCCTCCCTACCCTCTTATTGTTTTCTTACATTGGGGACAATGCATGTCTTAGCATGGGGGGTGTCTTATGATGTTTTAGTTGGTAGTGTGTTGGTTGGTGGATCCTATATGTTGGATGTATGTGGTTGTTGGTTGTGATGTTGACGAGGTGTGGTGATTTGTTGTGAATTGTGGTGTTGATGTGTCTGTGATTTGGTGGATGTGATGATGGTGTTATGATTATGGTTGGTAATTGGAGATGTGCTAGTTTGGTGTAGAAGCATGTTAGTTCATTTAGTTGCATGACTTTGTAGAAATTTTCATTTAGATTGCATTGAGCATGTTTAGGCTTGCATATCATCTAGGTTGCATTTCAAATGAAAATTCGAAAAAATTGAAAAAATGGCAAAATCACAAAAAGTGAAAAAATCGGAAAATACCAAAAATAGAGAGATGATCCCTTTATGATTATTTGTGATACTCTTGGTTGGCATTCGACTTGTGGTAGAGAGAGCATGATACTCTTGAGATGTAATTTCAAAAGTTTGGCATGGTTTCTCGTTTGGCTTTTATTCTCTTGGCCCTTTGTATGTAAACATTTTTTCAATCACACTACAACAAATTCTCTAATAGTAGACGCTTTTTTTACCACGCTTTACAAAGCGTGAACTTTGAGGAGAAAATAGGCCGAAGTTTACCACGCTTTTTCTCGCGGAAAATTTTTTCCAATATTCTCTACGATCAAAAGCGTGGAGAAATATATTTTACCACGCTTTTAAGTGTGGAGGTGGATTTCATTAAAAAAAAAAGATTTGAGCACTAGAAATTTTTTTACTTTAGCGTCTAAGTATTCGCCAAACTGTCTCGGTTTAGCGCTTAAAAAAAAAGGGAGAAAAAAAACAAAAAGGGAGTAAACCGAAATCGAAAAACCTAATTAGCTTTCCACTAATCAGGTTTTGTTCTTCCTCACCACAACCACTCCAAAGAGAACCCAGAAGGCTAGACCTTCAGAGGCAAGAGAGAGATTGAGAGGGAAATTGAGAGAGTGAGTGACAGAGCACGGTCAACCCAGAATTTGTCTCATGCGAATAAAGAGGGGGAGTGCAAGTCGCGATTATTGAGGATTTAGGAGGCGAATTCGAAATTGGGTCAGTTTTACAAAGCTAGCTTTGAGATTGAAACGTTTTGGAGTCCTAAATCTGTAAGTCTTTGTAATTCTACTGTGATGATTTAATTTCATTGAAATTCTGTTACTCAATTAGGGTTTTAACTTCATTTTTATATCTAATATTGAATTAACCATTGAAGTTTCTTTTGTGGTTGTGAATTATGTTCTTCTGTTTGTGGGGATTAGGTTTGGGCATCTGATCATGGTCTGGATATTTTTTCTGCATCTGATCAGTAGTACAAGGTAAGATTAATGTTATCAGAGATTTATGTTTTTCCTTCTAAGAGTGAATTTTTATGTTGGTTGGAATTGAAAATTCTGTATGGACATGGTGTTGGATACCTTATAAGTTCATAAGAGTGATCTTTTTCTCTGAGTTATTATTTCTTTAATTGTTGAAACTGAATTGGGTTTTTGGTAGGGTTGAGTAACAGGGTGTTCTTTTGCATTGGAATGTTTGATTTTGTACTAAATTTTCTGTCTTTGCCCTTGATAGAGATGAAAATAATGTATGTTCTCGATCTTACTTGTGTTCGTGGTGAGATATGAGCGAGTTTGCCGGGTTTTGGGTTTTAGTACATTTCTCTATTGGGGATAGTTCATATTCATATTTTGCAAATGATTTTAGTGTTGGGGAAACTGGTTTGTTGTTAGATGATCTTAGGAGGGAGAATTTGAGGGAGGACTGGGCTTCTCATGTCTCCGAGACTCCTACGGTGAATTTGGGGGATGTTGCTCTTTTTACTGAGAAGGAGGTGGACTGCTCTTTGAGCCACGGGTTGTCCATGATGGGAACCTCAGGGGGTCGTTTTGTGTCTCCCAACAGACTGTACAACAGCCCTTGCAGCAGCCCGACTTTCCGCAATAGTTAACTGTGGGGATGGCCTTCTTCCGACCCCTCCATTTCCAGGTTATACGCTTGGTAGTGAGGAGGGGGATGCGCGAGAAAATGCACTTGTCAAGGCATATCATTGGGTATTTCATTTGTTGATCGCATGGGTAAAGAAAAAGAAATTAGGTAATCAGATTACGTCTAGGAAAAAGAAGGGTATGCAAGAGCTTGAGCGCTTAAAAGTCTAGCATAAATTATGACGGGCGCGGATTAAGGGCAGACTTTCTGAATGTATAGGTTTTTATTCTCATAGGATTGGCCCTTGGTTTGGCTATGGTCCATCATTGAGGACGTTACTACTGGTTTTTGCTGCTTCTTTTTCCTACTTGTTTCATTTTCTTCTTATCATTTTTATGAGTTACTAGTCTCCCAAACTGTCAACCAAATCATGCTAGCAAATCTGGGGTTAGAAGGCTTTAAGATATATTGTTCTACTGGTTTAAAAGTCATGTCTTTGGCAAGTTGATAACAGTTTCAGACCTGTTGTGCCAGATTTGATTTCAGTCTCTATGCATCTTTTTGCATGTTAGAAACTAGAAATTCAAGTCAAATCATGTCTATGATTAGTGCAGCAAGGTTTACTTATTTTTGATGAGTATATGTGAGCTAAAGTGAGCATCCTGCTGCGTTCACACGCTGTTTTCAGGTAGGGAATTCAGACCTAAAGTTTGCTGTCAAATCTTAATCTTTCCATGTTCAAATGTCGTTATTGGCATGTTAAGACACCTAAAACTCAGTAGAGAGTGTATGAGTACTAGGGGTGAGATTAAGGTATGGTTGCAACTCATTTTACGAGATGAAACAGATGGGTGGTTGTACTCAGAAGCTGAATATTGTGAGTTGAAATTCTGATCTGTCTTGATGGTTTTAAACAACAAATTTGATGAGTTCATATACTTGAAACACATGCTAAAATCAGGCTGCATAGTGGCTAATTAGAAGGGAGTAATCAAGACTTGATTGTAAGTACATAAGGTAGAAAATTAGCTTAATTACATTCTATTCAGTGTTGTGAAATTTAGAACTGTTTTCAGCCTCTTAATGTTTGGTTTTGCATGTCCTGAAGTTGGAAGCTCAGTGAAAAGTTAGTTTCTTATGTATGGAACAATGATTAATAAGTTTGATATGCTATATGTGACTAAAGTAATGAGTTTGCATTGTTTATACAATGTATTCAGGTTCTGTAATCAGATCTGAATCATGAATCTTTATCCCTATTTCTACTTATTAATGGCTGGAAACTTAAAGAACCAACAAAGCCACCATGAGGGGAGTATTGGTACAAATGGATGAGTGTACATGAACTTGTATGTATATGTTAAAAAGACTAATTTCTTGTATGTGTTAAAAAGACTTGGTACAAATGGATGAGTGACCAAGCAGCAAACTTTGTCTTTTTGGTTTGTCGGAAATGAAAATGTGAAGCCAGTGAATGGAAGAAAAAACCATGTAGATTTTTAGTGGAGTAGTGTAGTGATATAATTAATGTCTGGCATATTGGCTAAGAAGGGTCAGCAACTCAGCAATCATGTTCAGCAAACTACAAAGTTTTTTTTATTTGATTTAAGTACAAAGTAAACTGCAAAATATAAGCTACTGTTTTGTTTGGTCATCAATTCCTCATACCACAGCATGTGTTATTGCCTTGGTCTGATGTGATGCTGCTGCCGCGCTGCTGCTCGGCTGATGCAGTGCTGCTGCTCTGCTGATGCAGTGCTGCTGCCATGTTGCTGCTGCTATAGTGCTTCTGCGTTGCTTATGCGTTGCTGCTGCTGCAGTGCTTCCGCGCTGCTGCATTGCTTCCGCGCTTTTGCGCTGCTGCTACATGTCACTAGGTGACGCTGTCGGTTAACTCAAAATATTTGAGTAAGTTTATAATAGGCTTTAGTTCTGAATTTTCATTGCCAGCATACTTTTTATGTATTTAAAGGTGCCAAGTACGAAGAGAAATCAATGTTCCAATGTAGAGAAGTAGGATTAAAGTTCAGATGGTCAAACTGTTGATTTCAATTGCTAATGGTTGATCTTGTGCTGTGAAAAATTTGATGTGATTTGCTGCATATAAAGCTAAGTCTAGTTTTAATTTCCCTAATGATGTTCTTGCTGATCAAATCGACAGTTTTTGTCTCACTTCTGAAAATTCTCTAGTTCCTCTCGATCCATGTATGACTCGTGACTGCTGCTAACCATTCTATCTTTTGTGAGCAGTCTATGCTTGTCTTCAAGCCAAAACATGAAAGAATGCTTGGGGACAACTACCCTTTCCCATATGTATATCCAATTGTCCTACGCATCACCTTAGTGAGCATAGTGCATCTTATTCGGCTCACGTTTTCTTGAAACATTCTGTAAATTTTTGGCCTACATTAAAGTTTGCCTGGTTTCTCTAAGTGTTTAAATGAAGGATAGATGTTTTGTCTGTTTGTTTGTTATGGTACTTTTCCTTTTTGGGAAATTTAGGATCTATACTTATCACATACTATTATTTTACTGTTAGTTACTAACTCCAAACCCATCCAATCATACCATGATCTAGTTTGAAGTTGATTTCATCTTGTCGTTGCTCCATACAGGTTTAAAACATGAATAAAATTTGAACTTATATGCTAAGTTGATGATATCGGATCCCATTGTGATATCTATGGATGCTTCCATCTTTGGTAATAAATGTTCGCTGAATGGTATACTTTGCTCTAGGTCAGATTAAAGCATAAAATTGTGTCTAGACATGATATACTTTGCTCTAGATCAGATTAAACCCTAGGCGTGGTATACATTGTCAGAACCCTGTAACAAAATGTACTCTGATCTTCATTATTGTGTTCCAATATAGAGTTTGAAATTATTACATGGGTGTTTAAATTCTTCATTTATGATTATGCAGGATGTCTCAAATGACCGGTGACATGATAATTTTAGCATGTTGATGGTCAAAAAATCGTTGGATCTGTTGATGGAAAAATTCAAGAGTAGTGCTTAATTTCTTCTAGTATTTCTTATGAAAAGACTTAGTGGTGTTGTAGGAAGAACTAATTGTAGAACTTGAGTTTCGTTTGAGATATAGTCACTAAACCCTTTTTTTGAACTCTATGTATCGATAATTTATGGATAATTTATGAGTATTTTAATGATGAAATATATGTATTTATCGCTTCTTTTGGAGAGTGCTACAGCTACAATTTATAACATATGTGTGATACGCAACAGGTACAACGGGTTATAGAAATTGTTGTCGTAAAAAAAAATCAAATGATTCTCACGCAACTGTGCATGGAAAACTTGCCCCAACTTGATACATTTGTGACGCTTTTATATGTCAAAAATCTTCCCGATCAATTATTTGCCACGCTTTTAATTGAAAATAACAACAAAATTGCTACGAGTAAGAGAAAGCACAATTACCCACAAAAATAAGTGTGGAAAAGTTGTAACCATAAAAAGCGTGGAGAAAATAATAAACCCCACGCAGTTAGCCGTGGAATAGTTGTGACACTACAAAGCATAGCAAATGTAAAGCGTGGCTAATTATCCACATTGATTTTATTCACGCTTTTAAAAAGCGTGGTAAAAAACAATTTCCACGCTTTTTAGTGTGGTAAACCCCCGCTTTTTAGTGTGGTTAAATGACATTTTTGTTGTAGAGTCACTTGATAATCTCACTTATAATCGTGAAATATTGGTGTGGTTGACATTTAACCGGTGAGATCTTGAGCCTTGAAAACCGAAATATCTCTTTCGGTTGCTTGTCTTTCATGAGCGTTTTGGATTCACATTGGTGGTTAATCTTCTAGAACTTTCCTTAATTCTTGGTCAAAATTGTGCTTGGCACCCATTTTTTTGCGTTGGTAGGACTGAGGCATTCATTTGTTACTTGTTCTTAAACTACTTTAAGCCAAAATTGCCTACCTAACGCATCATTTTATCACTTTGGAGCCCCTTTGAGCTTATGCCTTTTTCTTGATTAACTATGTTATATGCCCTATTTTCCCAAACACGTTTTCCCTCTCCCGAGTCTAAGACTAGTATAACTTGTCTCTCTCATTGGGTTGAGTATTGAATTGTGAAATGGAGTAAAAGATGAGCATGGGGTGCTTTTGGTGAAGAATGGAGGGATGATGGTTAACTTTGAGCTTGAATAAGCTTTGTATAAAAATAAAAAAAAATAAATAAATAAATAAATAAATAAAAGAATCAAATGAACCTTCTAGAGGTAGAAGAAGGGCTTATATCTCATTTAATCAAAATTATCTTGCCCCGATACTTCTAATGCTAGATTTTGTTAGTGTTGTGAAAAAGGTTGGTTTAATGGTTGATACATAAGGTTGGAATTGGTGTTTTTGATTTGTGGAGATGTTTTTGCACCTCCTTGATCTTTCGCGAGGATTGAGAGGATGTTTCTATTTTCACTAAACCTTTTTGACTCTAAGCCAACATCCCAAATGTATCCACACCTTACCCTAAGCCTGATTACAACCCAAAAGTCCTCCCGATCTTTGCATGTGGAGTTGTCATCTAACGGTAGAGATTTTAGAAGATAGGCAAACTTATGGTAAGATACCACCGATGTTTGAATCTTGAGTGTCAATTGATTATTTTCCCCAAACACATTTGAGTTTGAGTGATCCACACTTCCTAAAGTGAGGGTCTATCGGACTAATTTGTTTCACGTTTTGAGTGGGTTTATCGAATTGATTGAGTGCTTGCATGCTTCGTAACTAACTGAGTTATCGTCGAATGTTGGAGCTTATGTGATCTTTTGGTGTACCTGTTTCCTCGATGGATTTTCATGCTCTCGATATCCTTGTTTAGTGCTCATCCTTGGTTTCACGGTTTAGAGGGTGATCTCTCAACCTTTTTTGTGCTAACTCTTGAATCTTGTGTGTCTTGTTGGTTTGTGTTTGCTTGAGGACAAGCAAGAGTCTAGCATGGGGGAGTTTGATGCACATGTAATCGTGCATATTTTAGGGTACTTTTTCCTTAATTTTAGTTAGCTTTGGTCACTTTAGTTTGCGTTTTAGATAGATTAGTTTTATTTTCTATTTCTAGATTATCTTTCCTTGGTCTTTGAGGTTTTTGAGCATTTTGTAAGTGTATCCGAGGACCCCGGAGCGAGGACCCGAAAATAGAAGCCGCGAGGAGATCGGACCAAGCGAAGACCACCACCATCTTGAAGAAAACGGGCTGGAGGGGCGTTTTCTCCAGAAAAACAGCTCCCCCAGCCCCCTCTGGCCAGCTGCCAATTATCCAAAAAAACGGCCCCCTCCTGAAAAACGGCCACCCCGTTTTTCCTGGGAGGGGCGTTTTTTCTGCGCTTTTTGGCCCCGAGCCTCTCCGCCTATTAAATAGCTTCTTTTCTTATTTTTTTGGGCTTATCTCATTTTAGCCGTATTTTACTTAGGGTTCTTGATAGTTCTCTCAAATATTGAGCTTGGTATTCTTAGGAAGTGATAAACTTTGGTAATTTAGTGTTAATCAACTCTTTAATCCTTAACATTTTGGTTGAAAGTTTTATCTCTCCTCTCTCTCTTCTATCAGTATTGCAAGTTTGAAGCTTTGTTCTTGAATGTTAATGGGTATTGTTATTATGAAGTTTATTTTTCTTAATCTCATGATTAGTGAGTAGTTTAATTTGTTCTAGGATTAGGTAGCCCTAATCCATGCTCTTGATTGTTGGTTTGTCCCTTCCCCAAGTTTAATTACAAATTTCTATCAATGTTAAGCATGTGCTCACCAAGGTTTTGATAAATTTCTTGATCCACATTTTATCTTAGTTGTACCTATTGTTAAGCATGGAAATGTGTTTGATGATAGTGGTTGCTTGATTATTGATGCTTGAGAGCTAATACCACAAAAGTGGATTATTTCTCTTGTGACTATTTAATTAGCTTAGTTTAATATAACCCATGCCTAATTAGGATCCTAGAAATAGGTCTCTTGGTTTGTGTTTGGGTAAAAATCACTCCCCTTCGAAAGAAGGTGTTTGTGATACATTTGCTAATTGTCAAGTGATTTGTTATTAAGCTTGGGGTTCGTTTGGGGTTAATTAATGATCAATGTGCATGATTAGTGGTGATTCCTATCCTAGAATTGCCTTTATTATTGTTTCACACCTTTATTAGGTTTTAATTAATTGGTTTGTTTAGGTTAGTCAATCCAATCAACTCTTTTAATCGGTCTAGATAGTCGATAATCTAGGGATATTTAGTAATCTATCAAAGAATCCTTGTGGATACGATCTTTTTACTATTTTGATAGACCCGTGCACTTGCGGGGCTATCAATGATTATACAAAATACTAAATCCATTTTTTTAGTAAAGTATTTGCAACATTTTTAAATGCCACTTCAAATTTTTAAAACCTATTGCACCCTCCTCAAGGAACGAACCATGACAAATATGGATTGATTGGATTATAAATGTTGAGGCTAAACTAGGTGAAAACATCATAAAGACAAAACATAATTAACGTTCATATTTGGTAAAATGTATTGAACCAAAAATATAATCTAGTCGATATTGCAAAGGAAAATTATAACTAACGGGGAGAGTCGGTTACGCTATGAGCATGTTGAATGAGGCCATTTTCTCTTCTTGAAACCTCAATCCGTCATTTTTAATCTTTGAGGTAGATCGAAGAAAATTAGACCTACTGATTCAGAATTAAATCTTCATCCTCATAACTATGACTTTCCTACAAATGACCCAATTTTGAGTGATTGCTCTTTAATCCGTATGATGGACCCGATTACTTTGAGTTCGCTGATTCACCTTGGGTACTTTCTTAATCCTACTCAAAATGGAGTTTCGACTACTCTTGCGATGCAATCAAGTAACTATACTATCCCGAGTTCTATAGATAGCCTTGGGCTTGTTGATACTAAAAGGGGCTTTGAATGAGGTTAAATTTAGTGCGACCCCTGTTGGATCTGAAATTATTGTGATTTACACTAGTAACAATTTCTCTGTGCCTGAATCTTATTTTACCTATTAGTGGGGATGATCAGAACCAAATGGTGAATTTCATGGAAAAATTCAAAGGGATGCAAGTTGATTTTGTGGAATTCTCATGATATTGTTCAAATTTTATCTGTGTATATTGTTGATGAGCTTTATTTTGTGAGTACACTTTTGTTGGGTGCATTGTAGGAGTCCAGACTAAACTTGAGCAAATGGTTACTTATGTTGTTATGTTAATCATGTAAAGAAGCCTCTGATTCTTTACTTTAAGAATGGATAATATTACTTTCAATTTAATATGTTGAGGATAGAGACACAGAGTTGAATTGGTTGGGTCTTATTTTATGGGTAACCTCTCTTTGGTGATGAAACAATTGTCACTCATCTTCTATGTTGGAGTGAAAGATATAAGTGTGGTGCTGGTTTGGGTGCTTTTTCCCCCAACTAAATCCATATTTTTGGTGTTAATGTGGGTTGAATAAGATTGCTAATAAGGTTTGAAAACCTCTTTCTCCTGATAAAACCACAACAAATAAGGATTAAATTGGTTTTTCTAGAGTTCTGATCGAGGTGGATGTTTCATGTGCTTTGCCTAGTGTGATGCAGCTTTCTACACCTTTTTGTGGAGTGCTCTCTCAAAAAGTTGAGTACGAGTGGATTTCCTTTTACTGTAAAAATTGTAGGAGACTAGGCCTTGCTGATACCAAAAACTGTAAAAAGGGAAAGCCTAAGCAAGCATATAGAGTGGTGAAAAAGTAGGGGCAATGTGCAGAAACCTTTAGTGCTTGTTTTTGATGTTGACCTAAATTTTGGCTTTGTGGTTGTTAGATGAGATGATGCGCTGACTAACTATTGTTAAGACAAGGTTTGTTGGGAAGGAGAGAGGGCAACATCCTGGGTCATTAGACTTTCTGTTACTAATAGGTTTCAAGCCATAGCCAAATAAACACAAGTTGCTTATGATTTTGATGTGGAAGGTAATCGTATAGTTATTGGGGATGGTATTACAAAAGGGTTTTACGGGGGTGGAGGGGGTTGTTCGCTTCATCAATGATTTTTCTTCCGTTGAATTCCAAGGCCATGAACGAGCCTGGCAAGTATCAGGGAGTGAGGAGCTTCTTCAAGAGTAATAAGGTTTATGCCGGGGCCATTATAGAAACAAACAATAAAGGCCTGTAAATCTACTAGTATTCACAAACAATAATTTAGAAAGATTTTGCTCTTGATACCAATTATGACTTCCATTATAATGGTCGTATTTGTTGGTTTGGGATCAGAAGAATGTTAAGCTTGAGTTTTTTATGAGAATTGCTCAATTTATTCATTGGTCAAGTATAAGAGGAGCTCTTTTTCTAGCTTTGCTACATTCATTTATAGTTTTAATAATAATAATGGTAGGAGACAACTAGTTTGGTCAAATTTAAGGGTCCTTGCTCAACAGATTAGGGAGCCATTGACTTGTTTGGGTGATTATAGAGTTTGGTCTAAGTAGGATCGCGCTATTGGAAATGCTCAATTGTTTTCACCAAGTTCCTGGATTTCGGGAGTTCTTAGCCCTTGGCATCTCTGACCACTCTTCTTGCATGTTGACTGTTGCGGGGGTTGTTTTACCTGAGCCCAAGCCTTTTATGTTCTTGAACCAATGCAATAAGGATGAGGAGTTCTTAGTTCTTACCCATGGTGGCTGAAGTTTGGAACTAAACTTGGTCAGGGGCGGGTCCAGGCTTGGTGTGGGATGGAATTCAGACTAAGCCGGTCCTCCTCAAACCGCACTACCAGCCGATGGGCAGTGCTGGACTGGGCCCGCGGTCTTGATCGACTAAGGCTCTCCCATGGCTAGACTACATGTCCAACATCACATTGGGCCTTGCCCGATTTTGGTGCCAATAGTCACCCAGGTTTTGGTCTTATTGGGATGGGTGTTTCAACTCTTTTCATTGTTATTGTATTTTTTACAATAATCATCAAAAATTCACAAAAAATTTCAACTTCACGTTAGGAAACTTAAGTCGGACATAAAGAAGGTGCATAGTAAACTTACATATTTGTTGTTGTTGCCTTCATTGTTACCTCTGACTAGAATGAGCTATTTATCTTTACTTCTTGTTTTCTTTCTTCAATCATGTTTAAGTAGTTTTCTTTACTCAATAAAGCGTTGGATTGAAGTCATGTAATTAGCTATTCTGGAGACTAGTTTATGTTCTTCCTGATATTCAGGTTATGATTCAAATATTCATGTCTTACTTGCTATTATTGTTCATGATTAATTGTTAATTTAGTTAGAGTGCAAACTGATTGGTTTAGCATGACTTCGATTGCTAGTTGATTGTCCAAGTCAGTAATTGCTTAGATTTCTTAACAATAATTGGCAACTAGTTTAAGTATTGAGAAGTATTTCAGATGTCTCATGTTCAACTCCCTTTAGGACAATTGGAGATTTTCCTGATCGTTAATGAAATAAGTCAAGCAAAGTTTGGACACCCATGTTATCTAAAATACAATAATAATAAATAATAATGATAACACTAGTTTAAATTTTGAACTTGATAAAAAGGCTTAAACTTGACTAGAGTAAGACATAAGATGCTCTAAATTAACCCCACGGTGGCTTGTTAGTTGTCTATGATTACTGATTACTTTCTATTCGTTCATCCATGCATTGAAATGAATAATATGTGAGGTGTATTAGGGTTATTCTAGTGGTTAGGGTTAGATTGTAGGGCGGTCCGGATCTAGTTACACTAAAGAAAACTTTGCGAACAACTTTTGGTAAGCAGTTCCGCATCCAATCTATTTAAATTATAATTGTGCGTGCCAATAATAGAATATAGTTACATGGTGGATTCCCATCGTTTACGGAGTGTTTGTTTTGATTTAAATTCATCAAGGCTTAAAAAGTTTTAAATACTTTAACGTTAGTTTTTTTTTAAATTGAAGAAAATTGCTTATAAGCTGAATTTTCTTGGTAGTACTTTATTGGTGCTTACCACTGTTTGCATATTTTCTTTCAGAACAACTAATAACATATCTTTAAGGGTATCACCAACCTGTATGGTTATACAATTAATTAAAAGGACTCGCACTTCTCCTTTGCGTTAGTAGCTGTGTTGCTATTAGTAGCACTAGCAGTTAATTCTGAATTTTTTTTAATTTGTTATTAATGTTTCAATAATCTTTTCCTCAAAGAAAACTACTCCAATCTATGTTGAGTAAGGCGAAAGGATGGAGTGATTACTTTTAAATCATTTACCTTCCATCCTTTCGCCTATAGAAGGCTTTCTTTTTGAAGAAAATCGTCTTTAAGCCAGTATTTCCGGTAGTAATTTATTGGTGTCTGTCACTCTTTGTATATTATCTTTCGAACATCCCCGTTATGTCAAAAATTACATATCTTTGCTTTTCACTAGACTAAATTTATTGCAGTTTTCTTTGTTTTTCATCCTTGTTCCCAAATGTTTGTGTTTTGAGCATCTACTCAAAGTTTCGTTTATCTTTTTGTGAGGTCGATTGGGAAAGATTGGGTGAAGTATTTGAGTTTTCTTTGCAAACGCATCGGCTTGGTTGTTAGGGTGTTTTAGAGAAAATCTATCTTCGCTCTTTTTACCCTAAAGTACTCATTTTAGTTCAACCGCTACCCTCTATTAGCTAAGTTCATCAATTTGATCCAATTAGAAACTATAGAAGATAAAAGAAAGTTATTGTTTCTGGTGGAGGATGGTTTGGACTAGTTTATCAATCAATTACTCTTTGTCGATTGCTCTTTCTTTTGAAACCACTAACAACCATCGATATATTGTTTGTCGACGATAGTGAAGCTAGTGATTGTCCTAAAACGGTGGAGTATGAAGTTTATGCTCCCGGATTTTGTTGTGACTTGGTTTCTTAGCATGATTGAAGAAGACACCATTCAATAATGAAACCGGCAACAACTTCATTAAATTTTCATTTTCTGGAGTTTTCAATTGTGTTGTTTGTTCTTACTCGTTACTGTTTCGTTTGAGTATTTATATAATTGATCATCTATGATCGGCTCCCTTGTATTTTCAAGCAAAAATAAAAAATAAAAATAATAATGTTATACTCCTTATTTAAGGCTTGCATAAAACCGTCACAAAAACAAAAGACGAAGACGACCCAGCCTATTTAACATTCTAATTACGCACTCAAAGGAGTTGCCACCTTTTCTTACAAAAACAAAACAACAAACCATTATTAAATGCAAATTAATGACCCTTAACTCTTAAAACCATTCTCATTCCACAGATCCCAATAACCCATAATATAAAACATCCCCTTCACCCTCATATTAGATCACATACCCAGAAACACCACAACACAGAAACACAACATCAAACGATAACAAACAATGGGGAAAAAAGCAGTGCTAATAGGATGCAACTATCCAGGAACAAAAGCAGAGCTAAAAGGCTGTATAAACGATGTTAACAAGATGTACAGTTGCCTTGTAAACCGTTTTGGGTTTTCTGAAGAAGACATCACAGTGCTCTTAGACACTGACTCATCCTATGATCAGCCTACAGGCAAGAACATCCGTCGTGCTCTCCATAATCTGATCCGATCCGCCGAGCCCGGGGATTATCTCTTTGTTCATTACAGTGGTCATGGCACACGTCTCCCGGCCGAGACCGGTGAGCCTGATGATACTGGTTTCGACGAGTGTATTGTCCCTACTGATATGAATCTCATCACTGGTCAGTCTTCTATCTTATCTGTTTTTTCCCACGGTTATTCGGGTTAATTTATTTATTTAGTTAGGGTAAGATTGCGTATATATTGACATTATACCCATCAAGATTGTTGATGTGAGATAGTTTTGGTTTTGTTACCTTTTGATTGTTACTTGTCAAAATGCTTGTGTAAGTTTGATTTTGTAACAGTTCTTTAAAATGGTGATTGACTTTAAGTTCTTTGAAATGGGTTTATCATAATTTATTCAATGTGCGAATTATTGGTTGCTATGTATCTATATCTCAAATTTGGTTTATTGGATGCCAAAATTAAGGTCAAAAACTCAGATTGTCCCAATTCCTCATAGAGGATTTTCATCATATTGAGGTTTTTGTTGCTGTTTTTTTTTTTTTTTTTTTTTTTTTTTTTGATTTAATGACTGTCGGCAATGGGCAGAGGTGAGAAACAATTTGATACTTTTTGACGATTGGTGAGGTGGTGACTCTGAAGGTGATAATTGAAACAAAGCTTTTCTCCACTAAATAGGATGAGCTAAAGTAAAGGGTCAAAATTGAAATGATGTTTGCTTAAAAAATGTGAAAGGTGTAAAAGTGAGATCTTCTTTTTGATCATATAGACCTTGGTTGTTGTTGATTTCTGATATGCTAGATTATCTAGCACTGTAGTATAATAGAGCGCATGCTTCGCAACTGATGTTTCCTTTTCCTGCAGAAAGTTTTAACAAGTATGGTGTTTTCAGATGATGATTTCAAAGAACTAGTGTGCCGTGTTCCTGATGGTTGCCGGCTCACAATCGTGTCAGATTCGTGTCACAGTGGTGGCTTAATAAGTGATGCCAAAGAGCAAATCGGGGAGAGCATGAAGACAGACCAAGATGAAGATAGTGGTAGCTCCGGTTTTGGTTTCTCAGGGTTTCTAAAGAAGGCTGTGAAGGATAAAGTACGAGACACGTTTGAGTCTCGTGGCATTCATGTTCCTCACCGCCATGGTGAGCAGGAGGATTACGAGGTAGTTGAGGAAGAGCATGGAGACCGTGGTTATGTTAAGAGCCGGTCTCTTCCCCTCTCCACCCTCATCGAGATCCTGAAGCAAAAAACTGGCAAGGATGATATTGATGTAGGCAAAATTAGGCCTGCCCTGTTTGACGTCTTTGGAGAGGATGCTAGCCCTAAGGTGAAGAAGTTTATGAAGATCATCATGGAAAAGTTACAAGGTAACTCCCAAGGTGAAGGTGGAGAAGGCGGGTTCATGGGTATGGTGGGAAGCCTCGCCCAGGAGTTTCTGAAGCAGAAGATCGATGATACTGATGAGGATTACGCGAAGCCTGCAATGGAAACTCAGGTAGAGTCGAGAGAGGAAGTCTATGCAGGTGTAAGCAAACGAGGACTCCCAAAGAATGGGGCGCTGCTCAGTGGATGTCAAACAGACCAAACATCTGCTGATGCAAGCCCTGGGGGCAATGCTGATGAAGCTTATGGAGCTTTCAGCAATGCAATCCAGACTATTCTTACTGAGTCCGAAGAGAGCGTTAGTAATGAAGAACTTGTTTCAAGAGCAAGGGAGATGCTTAAAAAGCAGGGCTTCACCCAGCGTCCTGGACTTTATTGCAGTGACAAACATGTTGATGCTCCATTTGTTTGCTAATGGCCTTAACATGAATGATGGTTTTGTTTTTCTCGTTTGCACCTCGTTTTTAGATCAGTACCTGCTATTCTGCCAGTTCATGTACGAAAATACTCCACAGACTTACTTAATGGTGTCTTTTTCTCGTGGTTTATATGTTTCTCAAATAAAAGTTCTTAAGTGATTAGTCATGTCTATCCATTGGCCGTAAAACTTCTCAACTTTGATATTGGCAAGTCAAAGTCTGAATCTAAACTAGTATCTAAAATCCATAAAATCACGCATCACCAGTTTGGGCTCATTATGTAGTAATTGTATATGATAATTTGTACCATGGATTTCAAACAAATTTCTGGAGTTCTCATACTATTTGCTATAAAATTAATGATTAGAGGCTAAAATCACTGAGCTTAGTTCATCAGTGAAGCAAGTTGTTTGTATTCTATAATTACACTGATGCTTTACAAGAATGAGATTACCCACACCTAGGGCAAAAAATTGAACATACAGCTTCGATCGAGTTCAAAAAATTGGCTCTGCTATGTACAGCTCCTGCAGATCTGGCTACTTCAGCCAATTTGTACATTTTTTGCCACCGAGGATAACGATTGGTTGGTCGCAGCATGGAGGAAAATGGCTTCCCGCTTCCACAGGATATACATCAGTCATCGATATCTTGAACCCAAGTCAGATCTGCAATCAGTGAACAGCAAGTCAAACTTCATTTCACAGTTGGACATGTATTTATTTTGTAATGTAAATTAGTTTGTCTAGTTCAAGCAACAACTTTATTTTGTCATGTAATGCGAAAGTAAATACAAACATGAACATCAAAAGCCAGAAGCCACCAACAAAATAAAGTTGGACATGTATATGTTTTGTAATGTAATTTAGTTAGTCTACTTCAAGCAACAACTTTATTTTGTCATGTAATGCGAAAGTAAATACAAACATGAAGATCACAAGCCAGAAGCCACCAACAAATTCACATTTGGAAAAGCCTTGCAATCATAAGTAATTTATCTATGAGGCTCCGCAATTTGGAGAACCGAGAACATACATAAGCATATCAAAAGATCACCGGCAATACAAGAGCTGATGCATCACCAAGAGTCGGCTCCTCCAGATAATTGGATGTGTCAATGTTCGGTAGTTAAGCATCTTTATTACTACGCGATAGACTGTGCACTTGTAGATCCTCTCAAGTTTTGGTGCCGTTGCAGAGACCAGAATTGTTAAATGGTTTAGCAAATTGGCTAGACTAGACTTGTATTATCTTGAAAATTATTTCTATTGTAGTTTTTGCAATTCCCATAGATGAATAAGGAGTCCTAGAGAAGCAGACTCTGAGATTAAAAAGACTTATCAATGAAGGAAGCAACTAAGGAAAAGACCGAGCAAATTCCAGCCAATGCAACGATAATAGAAAGATCACCTTCTACGTCAGCATTGAGCTCAGATTTGCTCTTTTTTTTCTCCTTTCCCGGGGGGGGGGGGGGGGGCGAGAGAAGAGAGAGAAGTTTGACCTTGAAGCACAGTTTCAACAGCAGCACTTGGGATCAAGAGCCCCACAATCCGTTGGCCATCTGTGGTTGTCTCTATACGCACAACACGAATACGCCTATGGCTGTGGCGAGCCTGTAGATTGAGATGACACATCAAAAGTATTAGGGACAAAAATAGAGCAAAGGAAAAGACATGAAGCAGACAAATTATGATAGCTATCGCACAATAATTTTCGTATTGTTAATAAAAATATTATGATCAGTGCGCCTTAGCTTATTATGGACCATAACTTGGTCAACATATCTATACAGCGCAATTTGGGAAGACAAAAAGCTCAACTAGACCATTTTTCCATTCTCACAAGTCCTCCAAATATCTAGTTTTATTAGTCATTAAAATTAATTCTGAATATAGAAGAGCTTCACAAAGATATAATTACTACACATAACTCAGATTTTAGGCCAATGGTTAAAGCTCTGCAGATTTTGATAATGCCAAAGAAATACCACATGAAATGAAATTTATGAAATACAATGTTGGATCTACATACAACAAAGCAGTTGCGCAGAACACTGCTTGAGCAGATGGAAACCCTAAGCCTATTTAGTGCTTATGAAAACATGCTGCATAGATACACCCAAGTTATATGGTTAAGCTGGTGTTGGTGCTACACCAAACACTACATACACATTCCAATTTCAAGGTGGCCATGTCTACCTTTAACCTCAAGGGATTTAACTCCGACTAATGACCCCTTACTATCATATGCAGTTATTCACCAACGTTACCTTTAACCTCAAGGGATTTTTCTTACGATAACATGGGTCTCTGGGCTTTGCCCAAATAATCCCATGGGCCATGAAGTTAAAGACCAGAAAAACCTCCAGTGGCCCTGACGAGACCCAAACCTGGGAGCTACGGAACAAATCTCAGAAGAGGTCTTAGAAGCGGAGCTACCCACTCAGGGTTACCAACCTCACATGTTAACATCACATATAAATTCCCCACATTTCAAGGCATTCGCAGACATTCAAGGTGGCAATGGTGAAGCACCAACCTCAAGGAGCTTTACCCTGTGCTTGATATATATCTGCTAAGTTGATTAAATCTGATCTTTCTGTTTTCCTTTGTGCGTGAAGTAGGTGCCTAGCGGCCCAAACATTTGCTACAGTTTTTATGGAATAAAGTAAAGTGAAATGGACTTAGAAATATGGTTAACAAAGTATACATATGTAGGTAGCTTTAGAGTATCTGCAAGTTATTAGTCTTCTATGTATGAGTGATTGTTAATTCTTCAGTTTCTAAGCTGGATTTAGTGCTGGGAAATTTTAGTTCATCACCGTAGAGGGGCAGCAAGTAGGGAGAGTAAGTGAATACTGCTCCAGCTATCCCGCTTATATTCTCTAATAAACATACCAGATATATGAAAATCAGAGATCAATAAGCTTTTGAGGGAGAACATGATAAATTTATCCCACAGTTGTTTATTTTCATCTGTATCTCATCTGTTCCACATGTTCCTTTTGATTCTGACTAGCACAGAGTGAACATGTTCGATACAATCAAAATTTACTAGGTAAAAAGAGGAAAAGTTCTAAGGAGCCAAATTAAGGTCAAAATACCTGTTTTGCTAGGGCATTTTCAATCGCTTTCCAAATAGGAAGGATCAAGCCACCGAGAACGTTTACTTCCTGCACTCTCCTGCCCACAGTACAGTAGCTACCAACCTTGCACTTTGGACCGTGCATACACTGCACACAAACAGATATCGGATCACACACTTGCAATATTTTCCAACTTAGTTATTTGCATATGCAGACACGTAGCCCGTAGGTAAGTCAACACAGAAGATAATCAAGCAGGTACAACTGTAAATAAAAATGCTACTCAGTATCAGATCCAGGATGGAATTTCAATACTTCAAAACTTCGAACATTATAAACATGCAGAATGGTTTTACTTTGAATACAGATAATACCAGGATCTGTGTTTCTGCACACTACCAAGTGGATATGGAGATTCAAGTCAATATTTTAGGAACATGCAACCATAAAATTTTGCTAAAAAGGAACATGCAAATTAAGTACACAATCCATCAGAAAATAATAGAGACCGTTTACTAAATTGAGAGGTCCAAAATAAACACTCCTAAAATACTATTAAGTAATAAAATTACACGTGCCACTCTGACCCCGAAATATTGAAAGACTACATACTCCTGATTATGCGTCATTTTAGGGAAAACACAATCAATCCTATGTTATTCAGGAGTGTAACAATGTGACAATTAATTCCCAAAATAGGGAGTATAACTTTCAGATTGACAATTACTTTTATGTTAGCTATCATAAGCTTTGACTTTTTAATACATGATATATATGAAGGCTTATAATTTCATCTTTCTCCAATTTCATATTTTCCCCTTGTTTCCTTCCTTTCATCCCAGTTCTCTCCTCTCCAAGTTTCCCACTTTTCCTTCTTGTTGTAAGCATTGCCGATCCTAGGTGACATAATGCATACTTAAATTATGTTTTTTTTTAATACTGCTCTGATATCCCTGTTCTGCCCATAGGTGTTTTTCCTCTGGAATAAAGCTTCTTTGACTGAAGCATCTGTTCAAGCTCCCATGTCGCTCATTATTTTCATATGAAACAGAACTGCTTTGCAATTTGACACAATAATTGATCGTTTAATTACTTTTTTAGATAACATGGGAAGCTTTGCTTGACTAATCCCATGAGCCCTGAAGTTAACGACCAGGAAAACCTCCAGTGAGGGGGACTCAAACCTGGGACCTCGAGAATAGATCTCAAAAATCGGTAGTTTAATTACTATGCAACAACTTAAATTCCAAGTAGTTAACATTTCCTCCATATCAATTTTCAATAGACAGCAAAAATTCAGAGCAAACATTGTTAGGCTTCACTTCACTTTACCTGTCTAGATGAAACTTCATATTCGTCTTCCCATCCACTCCGAGCCTTCTCTAAAGATGAAATCTTTCTATACTTGATTCTAAGTTCAGACAACGGCATTTCCCTGGATGAAATAAATTCTATTGGTATACAATATATATGCACTACAAACCAACCAAACTTGATTAGATGGCGTTATCACCTTATTGCCTCCCCAACAGCAGGACGAACTATCTTAAACATGCCAGAGGTAGAGCTGGAATACAGAACAAACAACAAAAAGAAAGAATCAATCATGTAGCATTTATTAATTATTGACATTTGCATTTGAGTTCATCAGGTACAAGGTACAAAGAGCATTTTTCACAAAGCTACGTTATAAGTAAAAAGAAGAAACACAAATTACAATAGTAATATTTTCCACTACATTAGTCCATGTTGCACGGTCAAATTTATTACAACAAAGGAATATTGTGCAAAATCCAGTTCCAGAAAGTATTTTACTGAATCATTAAACAAGTTGTTCCACCACTCAATAAAGTCGTATACTTAATAAACCATCCTATCATAGTAATGTACATACCCTTCAAAAGCCAAAAGGAAATGACGCCGTCCCATCCATTCCCTCTTGGACTCGTAGAATCCATCATTTGCTGAACCAAGACCCTCGTTTTGTTTCTCATCGAGCAAGCCAGATGCAAACTACATACAGCATAGATTTACAAGATGTCAACATGGTCAGCTTCAGATTCAAGATGTGTATCTCAGATTCTCAGCTGAATAATTTCTTTAGGCGCATAGTTACCTCCCAAGTGACTCCACGATCCAGAGTGAATGTGAACAGCACAGTTGGGGCACCAGACATATAATCCACATGTACGGTCTGCAAGAAAGGCAAGTCAGTATATTGAATAAACTTAAAGCTGCAAACAATTAGTGAAGAAGGATGAACCTTAGGTTTTCCTTGAAGTTCAATAATATGAGCTTTTATGTCAACAATCCCAGAATCAAGATTCCCTTCAGTTCGGGCTTTCTGGATGATGACTTCAAGGATGCTGATGAATAACTCAAAAAGTCTGCATTGAGAAAATATTCCCATCAAAATCTGAACATTTTTAAATAAAAACAGCAAAACTCATAGAAACATCCAGGAGTGAAGCAGATACCTGTTTTGAATCTCGGGAGGCAATCCTAACAGCCGATTAAGAAAACGACCAACATCATGCATGTCAGAGTCAATTATACGGCCTGAGATCTTTCCGGATTCTTTTCCACTAGCTGCAGGACACACCAAGGTTAACAAAGTAGTAGAACAAAAAAAGTTAAATGACTCTCTGATAGTCTGATGTTAAGAAAGATAATTGATGCCCTCTTTTCCACTTTTTCTTTGGACTCTGGGAGGCCACTTTCAAACAAAAATCACAGAAACTAAGTCTGAATAATGTTTAAGACCTTATAGTTGTGTCACCCTAATAAAGATGAGACAAGAACAACTGCAGACTTATTAATACAATTTTTCCTTATTCAGAACAAATATGAAATGAGAGCAAGTGTAGTGGCCTAGAAGTGTTACTCAATCTCTGAAATAAGTACTTCCCCATTTTCTTTAGACTCTGGACACACCAAAGTTATTGAGTCTCTGACACAAGTAATGCCAAAATCTAAGCACATAACATGAACAAATGTTTTCAGATTACAAGGCAAGTTCCTGCAGCAAAAACTGCTAGGGTGGCACCGGGGCAGGAAACACCAAGGCTCAAAGGGCTAGATGAGCATACCTAAAGTTCAAAACACCTCATTTTAACTCAAATTATCACAATCGATCTTGCTACTACGCTCTCGACCTAGACCTATCCACCGGCGAAAATAATATTATAGGCAATTGGATGGTGAACTTCCACAGGAAACTACCACAGGAAACTTTCCAATTCAAAAATATGTGGAAATGAAATGGTTTACTTCACATAGTGCTAATCAAGAAGGTATTATATGAATCAAGTTCCATGCAGAATGCATACTAGTCTATAGCATGCGCCCTTGCTTATGATGTGTCAAGACGATACTGGATTAGCGAATGAAGTTTTTGCGTCAAATATGCCAAAATGATCTTCTAAATAAATTCGATAGCTTAATGGTTTTTGGGTCAGCACACCTAAAAGTAATACAGAGTAGTAATTTATAAAACTACTAACAGCTAGTCTAGACAATGATACTCTAATTTATTAGAGACTATTTGTAACATCATAAATATACCACAATGATCGAGATCATCAAAGTATCACCATCCCCTGAACTTAACCAAAATTACAGTACTATTTTGAGATTGAACACATCTACCAACACTTTAGTCACCCACTTATTTGATCATTTTGGTTACCATGAATACCATCACCACTTTGCATTCTTCCTCCTCCAGATACGGGACAGTTCATGCTTCTCCTACTTACTTTCCTTTCTTCCCTCTGTTACTCCTATTTCATCATCAGTTGATGGCAGGGCTCAAAGCAGATTATGTTGGCTTCGGTTCAATAAAGTGGTCGGGTGCCATAACCACTTCATTCTTGAGATTTCCTTTTGTCAGTCCTCCATAACTAAACCTCCAACTCACTATATCAAAGGCTCTTTCAAGATCTAATTTGAAGACCACCACCATTATGCCTCCTCCTCATAATCTCCCATCATTAGCCACCAGTCAGTATTTAAAAATTGTCTATCGTCCACATATGGACTCTGAGTTAAACATGGTACAATACAACCTCTCACAGTAAACTCCCGCATGAATTTCATACAGACCAGCAACACGGCTATTAACCTTAAATCTCTCCAGTCTCAACTCTCACCTTCATGGACTCGAGCTTCGGTATCAAAGTATTGACTCGTAAGTCATAATAACCACCAGCATCAGTCTCTTGAGAAAAATTCACAATGTTTTTGACCAACAGGCCTGGGGATTTCTCTCTGTCCATACGAAAAACTTCCTGCCTATCTTACTCCACAACCCATTGTCTTTCCAAAAACAGATCCAAGATCAAACACGAGTATGTCGGCCTCATCCTCTTTGAGAATGGTCACCTTCCAGAGTTCATTTAAGCTTCACCTGCTGCTTCGCTCACGTCTCACTCAAATCCATCTTTCTGAATTTTATTACTACTCTATTTCTGCATGGGGGAGGAGGGGAGGAGGGGAGGTACAGACTCTCGCCACCAAACTTCTGGAACTCGGTTACGGAAAACTTAGACAAAAAGGATAAGCGGACACTTGGACCATAGCCAAACAAACCCACAATGGGCCAACGTCTTTTATGTTGCACACCCACTCCCCATCACATAAAATCAGATACCACCAGGATTCAAATTCGGCGGTGCAAAATGCAAATGATGGAAAAAATATCAGACAAGGAAAATGGAGTAAAATCAAGTTACTGCAAACTAACTTTTTATGTGAATTATGAATATGCAGTGATAACAATGAATCTGCAAATGTATATAAATGAACTTATATTTTTCATACAAGCTCATTAAGTTATCAGTTACTACTTTAGATTCATCACTTTTCATATGTGGTGAAATTCATTATTATTAGCCATTCAATTTACAATATCATTGTCATAAACCTACAAATTCATTACGTTATAACTGCAATTTCATTATTCTTCAATTTTACATTCATCATTATATAATGTTTGATAACTCCAAATTCTTTTATTGTTTTTTGATAAGAAAAATATCATATTAATAAAGAAAACACCGATAACTCCAAATTCATTATTTCTGTAAATTCATAGTTTGCAAAGTTCGCATTTAAAATTAGTTTGTACTAGATATTGACTCAATGAAGCAGGGGAGGAGCAGAGGCACACAAACTCAGAGACGATGGAGAGAGGAAAACAATAACAGAAACATTATATCTCACCTAAACTTGTACCCCTAACAATGCCAACAGACACCAGAGCAGCTTTTGCCTTGGAAAGGAAATCCTGGATTGATTCCGGATTATCAGGTAAGCATCCAGGGGGCAGAACTGGCAAAGAATCCTGTATTAGAAAGGGGGGAAATAAATAATAAGTATTTGACACAGATCTTGCAGAATCTAAGAGCCAGGATAAGAAGATGATAGGTGAAAACAAAGAGAACACAAACCAGCTCCATGATTCCCCTATACATCACCACAAGGGCCCTTTTCCCATAAGCACTATCATAGTTATAAGCACTTAAAGATGGTCCAGCCCTGCGAGATGAAAAAACAGTATTAGAAATATTTCCCCTCACTGGAACGATAGTAGAGGGCATTCCACTTGCCTGCGATCTCCTTGCGTTAATGCACCAAGAGATTCGAGTCTCTTCGCCACAATAGAAGCAAACCGTCGTTCACCACCAAGATTCGTAAAAAGAAGTCTGCAAGGCAATATAAAACAGCTAAGCGTTTCAACTCCAAAAAATTAGAAAATCCCGTAACATTTTGTTAATTCCAAATTGAAGGGCCCTGTAACATCATTAGCACAATGAAGTTGACATGTTCCCCTTCACCACATAGGTCACACCAGACAGAGTCATAATTAGTTGGCGAAACAGCTAAGCCTTTCAACTCCAAAAATTAGAGAATTCCATAACATCTTGTTAATTCCAAATTGAAGGGCCCAGTAACATCATTAGCACAATGCCACAATGAAGTTGACATGTTCCCCTTCACCACATAAGTCATACCAGACAGAGTCATAATTAGTTGGTGCAGAGGGGACAACATTATAGAAAATTTGGGACAGGTGAAACTCTTGAAAGCCAACAGCATAAAAATTTAACATCAGTTGGATAAGGGGGGCTACTCGAGAGATGCCAAAGGACCCGATAGCATTGATCCACATAAGATGTATGCAACTGAGATAGAAATTAGCTATAAAAATTTATAGATCTTTTCACAAGAACCTTTCAGACAGACAGCCGTCATGATAGTCTTAGTCTAATCACACTGATCGTAGCTAGTAACCCAGTGGTTTTAAAAATCCTTGTCACCGATTGCTTGACTGATGTATAGTTGTAACCCTGCCCTGTGTCCATCTCCATGCAGCATAGATGTTGTGGCTACTAAAAAATATTAATTAACTCATCAATTCCGAAAACAAACACCCGAAATATGACAGCATCATTCCGCAGAGCAGGGGGCAGGTTGGGGGGGGGGGGGGGACGACAACCTAACATGCCAGCATCTTTCGCGTATTGGAAATTCATTCATTTTCAGCGCCTACATACAAGTAGAGCTTAAGCCCAAGGATCTAGAGCTTAAGTTTTAACTGCTTAAGCCAATCGGGGGGGGGGGGGGGGGGCGAGAAATCGGATATCACAGCCCTCAATTGTCTCACTTCGTAGGTCTTCAGCGTCAAATATTTCCAAAGAAAAATAAATTATTTAACTACTGGAAAAGGAATTGAAACATGCTATTAAAAAACTCGAAAGAATTAAATAATGAAAATTGCAAACAAAACTTGGGGGTCGGAGCACATTAAATGCAAACAAATTAAGAAATGATACCTGTATTCAGGAGCAGAAGCTTGATTTGACCGATGGGTCCTCCCAAATTGCTGAATAGCTCTGTCAGCACTCCATGGGAGCTCCAAAGTTAGGTGAACTCTCCTCCTCTGCACGAAAATAAATGATCACAACGAACAGGAAGTGCAGAACAGTGATGCATCCAATGTAAGAAACTGACACATCAATGACCCCCACAAGTTAATTTAGAACTCTCATATTTCTCATGGTTCGAGGAAATAAGAAGTAAACAGTTTTTGGTATGAAAATTTTCTTAGATGCGAGAGAATGAGAGTTAGTCTGTAGGTCACCGGAGAACTTCCTTCTCACCGGTGGTAAGAGGGCTCTGGGAGCCTGTTAACTTTCAAATTACTATCTTTGTGCTTTCTCTTTTCAAAGGTGTGATTTAATCATGGTAATTCAGTTTGCAGCGGACAGGAAGACCTTTTCCTTACAGTTTGATGGACATTATTTTCGTTTAACAGAGTTTACTAGAAGTAACAGGTTTGAGTTCAATATGAGGAAGGAGTTTCAATGGTGGGTGAATTCGGTACTCTCACTGTAGAGAGGGGATGCTCCTGATCAATGGCTACGTAAGCATGTGGGCAATGGGTATATTCTGGTTCTGCGGATTTCGGAGAATAATGGAGGCCGGTTCTTCCTGTTCGAAAAGGTTCCATATGATCGCCGGCCAGTGTCAGTTCGGGTGCCGGAGGGTATACGAGGTGCAGGCTGGGCAGCTATGGTGGATGCAATTCAGAGGGCTCAGGGGGGTCGGGGTTCGGTTAATCATCTTGCCGTTCCTCGCATTCCATGTTGCTTGCAGTGTGGATCGACGAACATCAGTTGGAATGGAGTGGTTGGGGATTCACCAGCGATGTCGAACTCTGGTTCTATGTTACCTGGTGATCGGAGAAGGGAGAAAGCGCCGGAGTTGTGTGAGGGAACTGGTAACGGTTTAGCTAATTTTGGCAGGCACGAGTTTGGTGCGCGTGATTCTCGCTGGAGTGAGCTGGGTCGTAGCCGAGTTAATGGGAAAGATTTACAAACACGTGGTTTTTCAAATTTAGGAGGGGCTTCAGCTTTTTCTAGACTTGGGCCAGGGCCTTCACATTCTTTTGGGAGTCAACAGGCCCATGGGAGGAGGTTTAATTCTCAGTCGACTTTTAGGCCCACAAGGTTTAGAATGTCAGGGGGTGTCCAGCAGGTTAATAAAGAGCAGCCCACTAATGTTGAGCATACGGGTTCTCGAGCTCGGGGTATTGGGCCAACTTCAAGGCCGCGTACCTCAGCTTTTCTACGTCTGGGAGGTGGGCCCAGGTCAGATCGAGCCCCAGATAATAATTCTGGGGTGCTCGATGGTCGCGACAAGGCAGCTGCCTCTGCCACGGTGAATCACGGGGGCCGGGGACCACCACCGCCGGTGTACTCAGGGCGGCGAAGGACTCCCCAGGTGGCGGAATTTTCCGGCGACCCACGTGGAGGGTTCAAAGGGGTCCAGCGAAGAAAGAAAAGTGGGCCAGGAGCTTCGGCTTCCGGTTCTGGCGCCGTGGGTCAGCTGGCGAACCCACCGGAGGCCGAGAAAGGGTCGCCGGAGCTTGTTTCTTCTGGCGTCCCAGTACTTGGTGAAGAGAAGTCAGGTGAGGTTCTCTTTGGGGCGATTGACCGGCGAGATACTCCGCTGGCGCCGGAAATTGCCGGCGGTTCAGGGGGTCGAGTCGCCTGGGCACGGCGGTGATGGAATCAAGGTCCTCCTGCGGTTCGAACTGGAGATGCTACGGCAGCTCCGGGACACTCAAATCTGGGCCCGCAGGTTCCGGCCAGTGGTTTCTTAGCTGGAGTTGGGGGTGGCGGTGATACACCTGGTGAAGCTGGATTGGGTGTAGTGAATGGGAGGGCAGGGGGTGAGCGTGGGGTGAGCGTGAGGCTGTAAGTTTGGGTCTACCGGCGACAGAAGGCCCTGCGGGTGCAGGGGGGGAGCCAGTGACGGGTGAAGTGCCACGGCTGCCGAAGGAGCAGCCAACTGACGGGGGAGGGTCGCCGAAGGCTGTTCAGACCGGCGAATCCTCTGACGGTGGTTGGCTGGCAGCGGTGGGAGCACGAGCTCAATGGGCAGCTCAGCGGGATGTTCCTGTTTTAGAGGCAGAGGCGCGTTTGAGGAGAGATCTTCGTGTTGATCATGTTACTCAGAGCTCTCTTTTGTGGGGGTCGGGATTTGATGTTGATGAGGATGATCTCCTTAGCTCTCTTGATGGCGATGAGGATTTGCTTTTGGATAGTCTTAGGGAATTTGATGACAAGGAGGTGGAGGAGATAGAGGAGGTGAATTTGTTTAATGCTGAGATGGTTCGGGGTGTGACGACGCAGCAGATCCCGGGGCCCATTCACAGTGTTCCTTTGCCTAGTGTTCCTTTGCCTTGTGCTGAGGATACCAGGGCGCGTGCCCAAGAGGACCTTTCTACTTCCTTTTCCCCTTTACCCTTTTATTCTCTTTTTGTTGCTACTCCCCAAAAAGCACCTGCTTGTTCTATTGCATGTTATCTGCTAATGTTTTTTCAGGTGCAAGCAGTGGAGATGGGGTTGTTGGGCAGGGCGTAACGCCAGTTCTGTCGATAGCGCGGGAAGTTTCTGTTGCTCCGGTGTGCCATGGGGAGTCAGAGGCCGGGGGGACGGTTGTGACCATTCCACCATTGGCGGGTGAGAGGGGCGACCGAGACCCTCAGTCTCTTCTTCGTGATCTTGATTTTCAGGTTGTTGGTACTTCAGGTCAGGTAGCTAATGTTCAGGTGTCTTCGAGGGGACCTCCCTCTCGGAGAAACACGGTTGGCATTAGGGAGCTTCGGGGTCTTGAGACGACCCTTAATTATGGGGAAGGGGGGAGTCGTAGGTCTAGGGGTATCGGTGGTTTTAGATGAAGATTTTGAGTTGGAATGTCAATGGTCTGGGGATGGTAGAGAAACGTAGTCTAGTGCAGGAAGTTGTAAGCCGGGCGTCTCCGGATGTGGTGATGTTTCAGGAGACGAAGGTTGAGGGAGTGGATTCTTTTTTTGTTCGAAGTCTTTGGGAGGCAGGGTCTAAGGATTGGGTTTGTTTGCCTTCTGTAGGAGCGTCGGGGGGTATTCTTATTGCTTGGGATACTCATTTTGCGTCTCGAGTTGAGTCTCATTTTGGGCATTTTACTGTGTCGGTTCTGTTGAGTGTTCGTGGGAGGGGTGATTGGTGGGTGTCTTCTGTGTATGGCCCGTGTGGGGTTGTTGACCGTGAGTCGTTTTGGGAGGAGTTGGCGGCTCTTGCTGGTCTCTGTTCCCCTAGATGGGTTACTGGGGGTGACTTTAATGTGATCCGTCATGCGGGGGAACGGCGTGGTAGGCGTGGTAGGGGGTTGACTGGGGGTATGATTGAGTTTGATTCCTTTATCAGGGAGTCCGCCCTTCGCGATTTGCCTCTAGATAATGCTCAGTTTACTTGGGGTGTGAGCGGGAGGCAGGATGTAGCCTCTCGGATTGATAGGTTCCTTGTTACGAATGATTTTGAGGATGAGTTTCCATCTTTGGTACAGGAGATCCTGCCCCGTTCGTGTTCTGATCATTTTCCCCTTGTCTTACATTCTGCTCCCATTCAGTGGGGCCCCACCCCTTTCCGCTTTGAGAATATGTGGTGCTCCCACGCAGAGTTTGGGGTTAAGATTCGGGATTGGTGGGCGGGTGTGAGGTTGAGGGCTGGAGGGGGTACTGTTTCATGAGGAGGTTGAGGTTTGTTAAGGAACGTTTGAAAGTTTGGAATAAGGAGACTTTTGGAGATGTGCGGGTGCGAAAGGGGGAGATCCTTAAGGAGATTTTGGTGACAAATCGGACTTTGAGCGAGGAGGGCCATGATGAGGGGTTGCTGAGGAAGAGTGTTGATTTGAAAAATAGTCTACAGGAGGTTTTGCTAAGGGAAAGGCAGAGTCAGCGTCAGAAGATGAAGGGGAGATGGGCGAAGGAGGGGGATGTGAGTTCTAGGTTATTCTTTAAAGTGGTTAATGGGAGGCGGAGGAGGAGTTTTGTTCGGGAGTTGGAGACTGATGATGGTGAGCGTGTGACTGATGTGAGTAGGATTAGTGACGAGATTACAGCTTTCTACAGGGGTCTTTTTGAGGAAGAAGTGATTGATAGACCGATGTTGGAGGGAGTTGAGTGGTCCCCTATTACGCCATTGCTTCGGGACTGGCTTGAGCGCCCTTTTGAGTTAGAGGAGATACGGGCAGCGGTGTTTAGGATGGATCGAGAGAAAGCCCCGGGGCCGGATGGATTCACTATGGCCTATTACCAGGATTGCTGGGAGGTCATCAAGGAGGATGTGCTTGGGGTTTTTACTGAGTTTCATGCCACAGGGGTGATTGGGAAGAGTATGAACTCTAACTTTATCACCCTTGTCCCTAAGAAGGATCGGTCGATTAAGGTGAGGGATTTTAGGCCTATTAGCTTAGTCACCAGTGTCCATAAGATTTTAACTAAGGTCCTGTCTATTAGACTTGGGGCGGTTTTGACTGGGACTATCTCGGCTGCCAAGAGCGCTTTTGTGGAGGGTCGCCAGATCATTGATGCAGCATTGGTAGCTAATGAGGTGGTTGATGGTGCTCGCCGGAATAATCACTCTGGGATTGTTTTAAGTTGGACTTTGAGAAAGCTTATGATCGAGTTAGTTGGGGTTTTTTGGATCGCGTCTTAGATAGGAAGGGCTTCGGGGGGCGTTGGCGCACCTGGATAAGGGGTTGTTTGTCCAACGCTAGTTTTTCTGTCCTTGTTAATGGGGCGGCGCGTGACTGGTTTACTTCGTCACGTGGTTTGCGCCAGGGGGATCCCCTTTCCCCTTTTCTATTCACCCTTGTCGTTGATGTTCTTGGCCGAATGTTGGATAGGGGAGTGGAGCGGGGGCTTGTTGAGGGATTTCGGGTGGGTCGGGAAAGGGTTTGTGTTTCTCACCTGCAGTTTGCCGATGATACGATCATATTCCTTTCGGCGGAAGCCGAAGGTTTTAAGAGGGTACTTACGCTCTTACAAGTTTTTGAGGTTGTGTCGGGGATGAGAATTAATCTGTCTAAGTGTAGTTTGGCGGGGGTCAACGTGGAGGAGGATGTTCTGAACTCCATGGCTGGTCTAGTGGGTTATCAGGTTCAGCAGTGGACGCTTACTTATTTGGGGGTGCCACTCGGGGGTAATCCCAGATCGGTTTCCTTTTGGGAACCGGTGGTGTCTAGAGTGGCTAAGCGTCTAGATGGTTGGAAAGGGGTGTATTTCTCTTTGGGGGGGAGGATCACTATTTTACATTCCTGCCTAGCTAGCATCCCTCTTTACTACCTTTCCCTTTTTAAAATTCCTGTTAGTGTAGCTAATAGGATTGAGAGGATGATGAGGGACTTTCTTTGGTCGGGGGCTGGTGAGGGTAAGAGAGATCATTTGGTCAGTTGGGACCATGTTTGCCGGCCGAAAACTGAGGGGGGCTTGGGTTTTGGTAGGTTGGTGTCCAAAAACATTTCGCTAGTGGGTAAGTGGTTATGGCGTTTTCCCCTAGAATCTGACTCCCTATGGCACCGAGTTATCAGAAGCAAGTACGGCCTTCAGCATAATGGGTGGGACGCGCAAGCCAGCTTCACTGTCTCCCATGCTTGCCCTTGGAAGTTCGTTTCCCAGGTATCGTCTTTATTCTTTCCCCTGGTCTATAATGTGGGTAATGGTCAACGGGTTCGGTTCTGGGAAGATGTGTGGAATGGTGAAACTCCTTTCTCTTCTACATATCCGCGGGTTTTTCGTTTGTCCACTCTTCACGGGGTGCCTGTGGCTAATTTTTACTCAGAGGTTGGTGGTTCATGGGACTTACACCTTCAACGACCACCCCGCGATATAGAAATGGAGGAACTCGTTTCCCTCCTGGGTGTCCTCCACACTAGGCTTCTCGTCCCTAGGGACGATTCTCGGACTTGGATTGGGGACTCCTCTGGGGTTTTCTCTTCCAAGTCCTTCCTCCGTCATCTTAGCCTTCCATGACAGTTTCCACATTTTCCCCTTTCCTCTTATATTTGGAAGTCCAAGGTTCCTCTGAAGGTTCGTGCGTTTGTGTGGACTTTGGTGCTTGGTAAGGTGAACACTAGTGATATGGTGCAACGGCGGAGGCCACATATGTGTCTTCTTCCCAGCATGTGTGTGATGTGTCGGCAAGACGGAGAGAGTTGTTTGCATTTGTTTGTGATGTGTAATTTTGCGAGGGCCTTGTGGGATAGGTTGTTGTGTGGGGAGCCTTTTGTGTGCCCTGCTACTGTGGGGCAATTCCTACAGATGCGATTTTCTGCTATGCGGAGGGGGAAGGAGGGTAGGATGTTGTGGCGGTGTGCCTGTTTAGCTATTCTTTGGTGCACTTGGTTAGAGAGGAACTCGAGGATTTTCTCTGACGCGGGAAAGAGTATCGATTTAGTTTGGGAACATATAGTTTATTTGGCATCCCTTTGGGCGAAGGCGGCTGGTGCCTTCAAGGGGGTGCCACTGACGGTCATTCAACGCCATTGGCGTGATTTCTAGATACTTTATTTTTGTTCTTTGAGGATACCTTATCCTCCATTTTGTATTCTTTCACTATCTGATTAATAAAAAATTTCTCTTATCTTAAAAAAAAAAAAAGAAACTGACACATCAACACTCAATAAGAAATTAATATTTAGATTCTTTGAGGAAACTCAAAAGATGTACCAAAGGTATCCCATATCTATGTAGAATTTGCTATATAGATTGAACAGCAAATGGTTGTGTGCTATGATTTTTTGGCAGTGCTTTGGTGCCTTCGGTTAGAGAAAAAATTTGCATTTTTGCCGGGATTACACCATTACATTGTATGGGATAGGATCATGTATTTCACAAGCTCAAAAGAAGTACCAAAGTTGTCCCATATCTATGTAGGAATCACTATAGATTAAAGGACAAATTGTTGTCGGCTGTACTCTTCTGGAAATACAATTTTTTGCAGGGTTTCACATTCACTTGACTTGTCAGAGACCGAGTGGTGCATTTGACGTCATTGTCGGCCAAAGCAGAGAAGGCTTTTAAAGGCGAATCCTTACTGATGTTCAATGGGCCGACTTGCAACTCGATGCTGTGTGAGGAGCTGAGGACCCCTTGTCCTCTTACACTGGTTATATGCTTATATCTTCTTCTTCCTTAATTTAATTTTTCTTTTCATAAAAAAGGAATCACTAAAGATTGAAGCCATTTCATTTCCAAATAAAATGCACCTTCGTACAATCTATAAATTTAATCTCAAATTGAAAGCTAGGATTCAAATTACCTGATTTATAGCCCTTCTATCAGCTTGCAGAGAAACACCAGCTGACCCAGCTTCAGAGATGATAGCTACAAACTTTTTACCATCCATGAAAAGCTGCTTCTCATGCATATTAACCATTTCCATGGTGACATCTTTCCTAAAGCAGAACAATTGTGGCACCAATAAATCGACCATGAAATAAAACTCAACAATTGGTGACCAAACCACCAATCAAAAAATGTCCCGTCCTCCTCTCCAAATGAACCGTATGATCAGATCAGCTTTCTGATGCCATTTGCGGAGCTCAAAGAGCAGCAATAGCACAGGAAGATTCCTTTCCTGTTTCTATTATTCTCTGGTCACTACCTTAATAGGGCGATATGGGAGAACACATAAATAATCCTTAGTACTCCCTCCGGACAACAGATAACTTTACGTTGGACTTTTTAGGGTCAAAGTTAAAAGTTAACAAACTTTGACCATTAGTTAATGAAAAATTATACTTTTACAACATTAATATATTTTTGCTAGATTCATTTCAAATAGTATTTTCAAAAAAATCAAATTTTTATAATTTTTTATTCATATTATACGAGTTATATGTGGTCAAAGTATTGTCTTGAAGACTGTGAAAAGTCTAATGTAAAGTTATTTGTGGTTCGGAGGGAGTAGCAAGCAAGAACAATCTCGAGCATGACACAGCATGAAGAAATGTAGTAGTCCAAAAAAAATATACACTCACGTGTTTCGCGGCTGATAAGTGACACCTTTACCACACGAAGCCCGAACAAGCATGCCTCGTCTCCCCGTTATTTCCGCAACATTATCAGGTCCTCCAAGCTGCACAAGTATTCGACATTGGTCAAAAGCTAGATTATTTCAAAAAAAAACACCAGGAACCAAAGCTTTCTATGATTCCTTAAATGTCTTCCCCCTTCATTTAGTTAGGAGAAAGTTCAGCTAATAACTTAGAATTCTTTAAATAATTTAAGGGCAGAAGACCATGAGCCCTCCTGCAACTAAAATTTTTAACAATTCACGTTCTCAATTATTCAAAGAAACTCCTCAAAATGCTGTTAACTGAAGCCCTGAATCAATCGAAGGAAAATTGTGGCAAGTGTACTACAGATAATTTTTCCAATAAGAAAAATTGTATTGAAGCCAGATTGGTAAACACAGCCTAGGAGGACAAGTAGACCTCAACTCAGTAAACATCGGGTTAAAAATTGCCCAAGCCATAAGTCAGAAACACCCCCATCAAAAGCCCTTACCACTTCAACGCATATAGAAGCCATGTACACCACACAACCCCGAACAAACTCAAATGCCATGAAATCCCAAACAAACGAAATATAAAAAATCGCATTCTAAGGCACTCAAAGATAGCCAAAATAGCACTCTGTCACAGAAATGTAGGGCCTGTTTGGCCGAACTTCTCCTAAATTCTACGTCTCCCTCTCACATCACTCCTCCACCACCTCCTCTTCCTCCACCTTCCAAGTAAAATCAACTTCTAGCCTCAAAACAACTTCTTGAAGGTCAAAAATGGAGGGTGGGTGGAGGAGGGATGTGAGAGAGAGAAGGACAAGTTGGGAGGAGCTTGGCCAAACAGGCCTTTATTCTGCTTGCTCCTTTCCTACCCACTAGGCCACTATATAGCCTGCAATGTTAAACAATAGTAACAAAACATCCATAACACTCAACCCTAGCACCAACGGCCCCAAAAATTCCATGCAACGTCACAATCAAGAACAAATGCAAACAACTTTCACTATTCTTTTTACAGATACGACAGGTATTCTATTAGTAATGAAAACCAAATAGAACAAGATGTGGATAAGGAGTCCTCTTTCAAAAGCAACTAATACAATGAACACCTCTATCGATGAGCAAAAGCCCACGTAGAAAACAGAATAGACCACCCCAAACAGAGTTTGCCTCAACACACTAATTCCGAGACACCCTGATATTTCTCTCCATCCAATGTCCACATACACCAAGCTATAGCAAACATAGCACATTAATAGCTAATATTCTCTTCTTAGTTCTTAGACCCGACGCCTCTGTACCTAATGTGGAACATGACTAAAATATTCAAAGGGCAAACCCAGCATCTCCAAAACTTTAGAAAGCTGCTACAAAGCACTCGAAGCAAAAGCACAATGCAAGAATAAATGTTTATTAGTATTCTCACTCTTATAAGACAAAGGGTCATCTCTGACCACACAAAGGGAGAACTATTAGGATCACAAGTCGATACTGGAAGAATGACTTCCAAGAGAAAACCTTGGTGTTTGATAGCGCAAACCCTTAGTGTCTACCAAACATGATACATAAAGGAATCAAGCATAGGAATCAAATCAGACAACTCATCAATCTCCATACTTTTAATACTCCTAGTCAAATGGAAATTCCGTGAGATAGAATAAAATAGGGCATGTGATTAAGAGAGGAAAGATTGTATAGAAAAACTCTACTCCAAAACTCTAACCTCTAGCCTTAAAATCTAGTTACAAAACACTAAAAAAAATTATATTTTGACCCAGTCAAACCACTAAACACCTAAAAAGCTGATACCAAACACAGCCAGAGAGCGGCTACTGTTCAAGTTTCCATGGAAAGCTTATCAGATGCTCCAGCAAATTGCCTGGTGTAGCTTAGACGGCCTAAACTGCTGCATGGTAACAGAATAACAGACTCAACAAAGGAAGAGTTCCACAGGAGCTCTAGTGCATACTATAGCAGAACAAGATAACACTGTCAATAGCACATTCTTTGGTTGCTAATTTGTGAATAATAGATTAGAATCCTGAATTGAGTAACTGGTATCATGTATTCAGAAGTTGCAAGCAAGCACTGACTAGGTTACGACATCACAACAAAAGTCAGACATATGTTTGAAGACGAGCCAGCTGCTGAAGTATATATGATAGAATCAGACAGAAAGAGACAGCTACCAAAAAAGATGGGTGTTGCTCAGCTTATCAAATAATCTGACCAGCAATTTCAAGAAACTTGTTTTTCCACCATTTCTGTAAGTTATCTAAATCATGAGTTGTAAAACTCATTATGACCTGGACTTGCTGTGGATGATTTGTGCCAGTAAAAGCAGCAACAAAAAAAAACCAAAAAAAAGAAAAAAATAACAAGACAACAAAAAAGAGTTGAACAAACACCAATAACCCACCAGGTGGAGGAACTAGTAAAATTCTAATCACCAGGACAGAACATATGAGAAGAACTGCGGAAAAGACAGGTTAGTAGGATACCTGATCAATTATATCGTCTAAAGGATTGTTAGGAAGATCCAAAGACCGAATGATCTCCAAAATTTCCTTCTGCCGCCCAACAGCTGCTTCATATCTAATACCATATCCAAAATACACATTATATAGAGAAATATTTAACACCCAGATGCAAGTCAAATGGTGCACAAGTTCATAGACATGCTAAAAGATGAAACAAGGGGAAAATATTCAACTAAAACGTAGACGTCATATCAAGTACAGCATTCAACCTCCTATGCTTGCTTCATCACCAACTACCCCTTATAATACAAAATAAACCAAACTAAGTCTTTTCCCACTAGGTGGCATTAGCTACATGGGTTCTTCATCGCCATTTTGGTATAAGTATGTAACCCTGTTTATCAAGGTTTTACCAGAGTAATGCCAATATGCCATGGCCCCTGAAGTTAATGGCCAGGAAACCGCGTCTCAAAGCTTTCACCCATTTCTACAGCCTCCCTCACCCTAAAATAAACATAATGTATCCCCTAACAGGCTTAGGTACTAGAGGCCAGGAGCAGGAAACACATAAATTAAAAACATATATTGCTTTCTAAACTTTCCGTACCAGTAAATTCAAAACTTATATGAGACGGTCTCATTGTGAGACGACTGTTACATTTTAAATGAATAGTGTTACTTTTGAACTAAAAAAGTATCAACTGAATGTTACATTTTGAAAAAGTGTTACTTTTCATTGTTTCACCATGAAACGGTCTTATCAATACCTTTTGCAAAATATTATATAACTTTTTTCTTGGTAAAAGAACATCACAATTATTTAAGCCAAAAAAACGAAGGACAAAATGTGGGACTAAAGCTAAAATGAAAAAGAAATAAAAAGAAATATTCCACCTCTTTTAAAAGGGAAATACAAAGGAAAGGAACTCTAAAGCCTAAAACCATTCCACCCCTCCCCCTCCCCTCTTCCACAAAAATATTAAAATATAAAAAATAAAAATAAACTTAAAGGTGAGTTAATACTCATTGCAACTTGATAGACCACCCCATCCACATCACCCTCTCTGCAACCACCATAAGTTATAAGCAGCTACTAACCCACCGTTCAAGGCACTTTTCTCCCACAACCAAAAATGCTAAATTGCTAACGCTTCATCCTCATCAATTGATCTTTGATAACCTATGTGATAAACACGGAGTGTAAAAACCAAGGGCTCGTTCTTTTCAACTGGTGTAAACTGGGAGAAACTGGGAAGTTACTGGTGAAAACTGGGTCAAACTGAGGAAAACTGAAAATAATAATATTAATAATAATAATACAGTTCGCATTAATACCGCACCCCTTTTAAAACAATACCGCACCCCTATTAAAATTTTGACAAATTTGTCCTTTTTATGATTTTAGGCCCTAATTCGCTTTCTACACCAACTTATAATACTAAAAAAAAAAAAGGAACGAAATACACGGATTAAAGGACCTGCGTCTGAGTTGGGCGCAGGCTTACAAGACCTGCGCCTGAATCAGGCAAGCCTGCGCCCAACTCAGGCGCAGGTCCTTCAATCCGTGTATTTCGTTCCTTTTTTTTTTAGGCGCAGGCATCAAAACCCTACGCCTTAATCAGGCGCAGGTATGTGAATTCGAAGTTTTCAGTCGTGATGCCGCGATTCAATCAATTGCTAGAGGGGGGTGCTCAATTGCTAGAGTAAACCAACATTCAACCAATTCATAACATTATTCAATTAAAATATAGTCAAATTAAAATGATTGCCTCTTTCTTTATCCTTCTCACTTCCTCTTTCTTTCTTCCTCTTGCTCGTCGGTGCGGCGGTGGCCGGCAGGTGAGCGGCGGTGGCAAGGAGGTGGCGGCGGTGGGGGGCAGGTGGGTGGGTGGGTGGGTGGGTTGTGAGTGTTGTGTGTTTGTATTTTTTTCTTAAGGGGTATTTTGGGTAGTTTAGATTTAGGGGTGCGGTATTGTTTTAAAAGGGGTGCGGTATTAAGCACCCCCTAATAATAATATTATATAATAAAAGGACACTAATAAATAAAAATAAGAGTAATAAAAATATTATTAATAAAATATTATTATTATTATTATTATTATTATTATTATTATTATAATGACAAGGACTTTTATTCATGTTTAAAAACAAAGTCAATGCATATATTTATTTTTATATTTTTATTAAATATATTGTATATTTAATTATTATGTTTAATATGTCAAAATTTCAAACTGGGAAAAACCGGGGAAAACTGGGTCAAACTGGGGGAAACTGTATTTTATAAGTGGTAACTAGTGAAAACTGGGCAAAACTGGACAAAACTGGGCAAAACTAGAAACCAATTGAAAAGAACATGCTCTAAATCTGGAATCATTGTTGATTTCTCGACCATCAAGTGAAAGTACATTGCTATTTGGGGGTTGCAAGGTATGCGAGCAACACGCATGAAATAGCCCTCCCATTTCGCCGCCATTTCTGGCCATATCAGTAGGAAATGTTTTCCCCCGCTCAGCGAGAACATATCGTGGGGTTCGTATGATGCTTTGGAACATCATTTACGAAGTACTATTTGGCATTTGTGTTTCTAAAATTTTGAGAAGGACAGACATGTTGCTTTCCAAATGTTTCCATGCTCAAGAGGTGGTTACACTGACACGTGCCAGACCACCAAAAGAATGAAAACATGGAAAGAGAGAAACATCAAAGGGACAGAATGATGGAAGACAGTAGCAACGTGTATACCTTTTTGTGATTTCTTCTATATAGACACGTTGTAACTCCAGATATTCATCCGTCTTTTGCTTGCATGAATTGCATGTCCAATCCTCAGAAACATCAGTCATTGGAGGGTCTAAGCATGAAGCATGTACCAGCTGGCCACAACAGGCACATCTGAGCAATTTTTTCCTATCCTGCTTCAAAAAATTGCCCATCAATAAGCACAGAGACACAAGCTTTCAGATGTATAAGAATTCACGGAATTTACCTCTTCACCACTGCAAATGTCACAAATCTGAAACTCATCATCAGATTCAGTAGATTCATCATCACATTCAGCTGCATTTTTTAAAGTATCCAAAATTAACTATCAATCTAAACAAGGTGATTATACAAAGAGTCTCCAGAAAAAAATGCGTTGCCTATTTAACAAAAGCGAAAAAAGAAACAGGAAAGGAAACGGCAATTCTGACATAAGCGGCTCAAAAGACGTATATGCAATGTCATTGTGTGACTGATTTAGTAAAAGAGCATGTTCTAAGATTTAAATGCTTACATTCCGATGCCTGATAACTTTCATCATCACTCTCCTCCTTCCATTTGGCAACTTTTCTTACTCGCCCTTTAAATGAAACATCAGGAGTTTCAGAGTGTCGTTTTCGGGAGAGTTCCTTCACCCCTTCATCCTCTGCAAAAAGATACATAATCAAATGATGTTTCTCCTGCAAACACATAATATAAAGGGGCAAACGAATATTGAACACCTGGAAGTGGTTCAGGCTCTTCAGGCAGAGGGTAGTTCTCTTCAACAAATTTGAGTAACAGCTCACGAGGCCCAGAAACAAAGTCATCTAGTTCAAGGCCCTATTCCAGATAGATAAGGAAAACTTAAATTTGATATATTACCAATAATGAAACAGTAGTTACAGAATCATATGGCACTAACAAATATAGATAAATAGGAGAGAGAAAGTCAAATAATATCACCCAGACACCCACATATTTTGTCACAGCTTCTTCTGTCCGTGCTTCTCCTGTACTCTGAAGGCCAATGACCACACATTTATTCTCCATCAGCGCTTGCTTGGAAAGTTTAACAACTGTAGGCACCTTCGCTGCCATGCACAGGTGTCTAAAGAATCGCTACAATGCCCAAAATGAAATTCAAATAAGCACAATGCAAAAGATGAGAATACAGTAAGGAATGCACTTGCTTCCAATACCTGATGGCTCGCCCAATACAATCGCCACAACTGACTGGATGTAGATTTGTCTTCCTTCACGCAAGAGCTTGCTGATAATAATTCTACACGCAATTCAGCCCAAAATTCAGCTGCCTTTTTATACATTTCCTGGCAAGAAATATTGTCTCTTATGAGGCCAAAAGATTTTAGTCACAAAAAATCTATAGGAAACTCGTATTAAACAAATAACTTAAAATGTAAGAAAATCCATAATATACATGTTATGTGAGTTGCAGAAAAAAATAAACATAAAACAAATAAGACACAGCAACCCATATGTCAAATCTATATGAGAAGAACCTTGACCTTCCCTGAATCCATGAAATCGTCTTCAGGTTAGAACGATATCATATTGCCATTCATTCAATGACCAGAAAGGTGTATAAGTAGAGCCTCAGATCAAGGTTCGACTTAAAAACAGTACTCTCCATCAGTCAGCCAGGTTTGAAACTCAGCTGATACTTTGCATGCTTGTACCCCGACTAAACCATTACCACTCTTTAGAACTACTCCCATCCACCCCCTTCGAACAAAAATCGTAGAACAGCAGAAATAAAACCCTGTACTGCCAGAGAACAAGTCAACTAAAACAACAGAAATTATTATATTTTATAGATAACATGGGTAACTAGACATTGCCCAACTAATCCCACGGGCCCTGAAATTAAATTATCTTTTATAGATAACATAAGTAACTAGACTTTGCCCAACTAATCCCATGGGCCCTGAAATTAACGGGCAGGAAGACCTCCAGTGGCCCTAAGGGGGCTCAACGTTGGGACCTCTGGAACAAATCTCAGAGGTCTTACCTGCTGAGCTACCAACCCCCCCCCCCCTTTCAGGGTTGAAGCAACAGAAAATATAAACAAGCATATCTTCAAAACCAACACAAACATTATTTCTGCATTACCGTCATCTTAACATCCAGAGGTGCCTCAACAACGTCGAACTCAGCCCCTTTATAGCTAAGTGTCCGACAAACAAACATTCCCCTGACAGGTGAAAAGTAAATGCCAATGTTAGAGGACGTCATCTGCAATGTAAAGATGCGTTATAAATTACAGGCTATGCTACCTTGCTTTCATGTCCATGGCAACAAGCTCTAAAGCTCCAACACCACCTTTTTCTAGTGCACCTGCCAGTCGTATAAAACAGCAGATTAACCTTTAACTTAGTAACAACTGTATATCAGGAATTACAAAAGGTAAAACCCTGGAGTAACGATATGACACAAACATGGTAACACTCTGGTATACTATCATTCAGCCAGGCCTAAATGAATAGAAGCATATGAGACACAGGCCTGACAACAAGAAAATCCACATAATAGACAAGTCTACTATCTGCGTTGACATCTCAGACAACTAAACTAAAGAGCTCACAAGATATTCTTAACCATACACAACTCTGAGTATACACTCATAATAAGACAAGGTCAGTGCGATAATTAACCAAATCACCAGAGCGAGGAAAGCTTGAAATGCAGTAAACCATTTCCTATAAAGATCAAAACTTAATTTTGAAGAAAGCCACCCAACATTGGAGGTCAGGATGTACGCAACCTTACTCCTATTAAGCACAGAGGCATCGTTGCCAAAGCACAGAGAACAAAAGTTTGACTAAAAGCAGTTAAATTTGAAAAAGTTGAGCATAGTAAATGAGAAGTATCAGTATTTCAGTAAGACACTGTTCTTTAACATAAAAGAGAAGTATCAGTAATAGGTAACAATCTTAAAAATGAGCTTATTGTTAAAACAATAGAAATCCAACAATATAAAAAGATGGATCATTTACAACAAGTGAATAGCTTAGGTGTTCTACAGTTTAAACCCTTTTGTAACTTTTTTAGGGGAAGATAAATTAGAGATCTCACTATTGTGTTCTCTAAGCGCATTTGTACATTATCCATGCCATTTCAAATTAATCCGACTCTGAATTATTTGGAGAGAATTCAATATCAGCATACATTTAGCTGCTCCACATTCTATGTCATCTCTTAGCTATTCATACCAGGCTACACCTTTTGTTTGTTGAACTAGGTTGGATAGCTTCTGCCATCCAAACCCTACAATAAAGGTTGAGCGGAGCCTCATTCTCCTCTGAAAACAAAGTATCTTAAACAAAAATATGACCTCTGCCATGGAATCTCGTTCCCTAATGAGCCTACCATCATCATCAACCTCTAACGTCCTTTTCACTAGGTGGGAGTCTCATCAAAAAAATGCTTAACATCTCAAGGAATTAAAAAAACCAAAAAGAAACAAAATTTGATTGAACCAAAGTGAAATAACAAGAATAATCTTATAGAATTAGTTTTAAGAGAGAGAATACAAACCTAGAAATTCCTTAAAATTGATGAAAGATGTACCATCGCCCCAAAGACCAAGGCGAACCATGTAACCCATATTCCGTGGCTCCGATGCACCAGTAGCTGAGCAATAAACAACACGTGCTTCCGGAAGCTTTTCCTGTTATATAATTGAAACGACTCAATTACAACATTGGCTCACATAACAAAAGTATTAGACGAATATAAGCTAACCACAAAGTTTGAGGTTGGCCAAATATAGACATGCTTTAAACCCTAGGAGCTAGGTACACTGAAATGATCATTATGCCCGCAGTTAGTTAGTTGGTTAAGAGCTTCAATTAGAGTATAAGTTTGACCCAATCCTTGCACGTAACCAATCGCCCCTTAAATTTATACCCCAAATTTTCTTAGCCAGCAAGGTAACTACACAAAAAGACGCCAAGCCACCAAATGGGTAGCGTCACAAAGTAGTTCTAATCTGCCACAACTGGTCTTTGCATAGGGAGATGAACCACGAGGTAATCTTCGAGCTGTTTGACCTTCACTAATAAGGAGCTAAACTGATGTACCCACTGGAATAATGGAGAGAGTCAAAGGATGTGGATCCTAAGGGTTGTAACCGTAATTACAGAAATCACCCACAAGCAATTCTTCAGCCACAAGCAATTCTTCAGGATACACAGAAGTCTCAACATGCTTGTGTTATTTAATCAAGCAGCTTACATAGCACTTATCAGCATTCCATTACAACTTGCATCAAAAGGGAGAGAGTAAAGGCTTAGACAATGGCCTTCAAGGGGCTTGCAACCTTAAACGAGAGTCAGAAGTACAAACAAAACAGAATTGTGAAAAACTTCTGGAAATTCAAGTCACAATGGCTGGTCCTTTATCTTTGCCCTATGTGCAGCATCACCTCTGATGTTCATTGACAAATATCAATTGATTATGTTGCTTGAAAATAAAAACATGACTCGGAAACACCCAGCCAAAAAAAAAGACGAAGAAGTCCATTACAATTAAGAAACCTCCAACGCAAAGAGAAAGAAAACCAATTCATTTTTGGCTAGAAACCTAAAATTCTTCTTGACTACATAAAAATATAACTCAAGTAGCAATCACGGACAATTACAGACTCCACGACAAAGAAAAGGCAATTTTGGGATATAGCTAGAGGTGAGCAAGAGGATAATCTTGCTCGTCACACAATTCAAGTTTGCAAATTTACGAAACTGGGAAAAGTGAAGTTAATGAGAGTTTCCATGAACAATCACCTTTATGAACCTTTCCAAAATAATCACAGAATTTCTCGAAATTCAGCTGCAAAAGGAAATGATTACCATCAAACTATTTAAACTCTCCTCATGTACTCAAATTGGTGCAAAGTGGCTTTACTTCCATCTTTTTGGGATTTCCAGGGAAATTAAGGTGATTCTTGTCTAATATCTTTGTTTGTTGTGCCAACAGCTTCTTGTATATTATTATCCTTGTAATCAATGTTTTTTTCAAATAAAAAAAAAAAAACAAATCTGATGACCTTTTTTTATTTTATTTTTTTAGATAACTTGGGTATCCAAGCTTTGCGCCCAGAAGTTAACGACCAGGAAAACCTCCAATGGCCCTGAGGGGACTTGAACCTAGGACCTCTGGAATACTTCTCAGAGGTGAGAGGTCTTACCGGTCTTACCAGCTGAGCTACCCCCTAACTTCGGCAACATATGGCAAGGGAGTATATGTTTAGAGTCACATGGTTAAATGAATGTATGAATATAGTTACGTAGATCGATCGATAGACCAAAGTATACTAATCGTATATAGGAACAAGAGGAATGTGGGGCACGAATTCAACATATACTGAATTACATAAAACCCTCCTATGCCACTCTACATCTATGTTACCAGGACTCCGGTACGGGTGTCGGGTGTGGGTACGTGTCCAAGTGTCGGGTACGTCATGGTTCAAAATTTGAGGACACGGGACGTTGTCCAAAATTAGGGACACGGGTACAGGACCCTGTCCTAAATTTGGACACGGGTTCGGGGGTACGGCATTTTAAAAATATCTCTTTTATTATTGAAAATTATATTTTTAAAATAAGAATTTTTATTTTGAGCATGAAATATTATTTATTGAAAATTGTAAGTCGTTTTGTAGAGAAATGGGTACCAGAAGAATGAGTAGATTATGTGTTGTTTCTATTGTTTGGGCCTAAGGAGTATTATTTTTATTAAGGCCCAAGTGATATAGTATTATTTAGTAAGGCCCAAGTGGGAGCAAAGATGCAGGCAGGTACTTGAAGCGTAACTTTTTAAGACCACCAAAACAAAAACCCTACTCATCTTATGAGCGCCGAGGCACCTCTGCCGCCGCTTCCAGGAGAGAGAAAGAGAGCAGAGACTCGGAGAGAGAGAGGATCAAGTAATTGATGATTGCTGCGAGTACAAGTCAGATCTGCCGAATCACATATGTCTCCTATGAGCCTCTTTGCTTTCTTTCATCGTTCTCTCTCCTCTCTATCTCTTTCTCTCTCCTCTCTGTCCTCTTTCCTTCTCTGGCTCTGCAACAGCCGCGTCGCCGTGTCGCACTGAAAAAATCAGTGTCAGACACGGATTTCGTACCAGCACCCGTGTCGTGTCGTATCGTGTCGACACGGGTATGATGGCACAAAGTGCCGAGTCCTGGTAACATAGCTCTACATGGGTGAAGTGACTCATAGAAGTTCAAGAAGCGGAGCAGAGAAGCAAGTAAAAACAATTAACTCTACAAAAAATGAAACTGATGATTCTACATTACTGTCCAACCACATCCGACAAACAATAACAACCCAGCACAATGCAATAGCTAATTACTCATTCGTACTGGGAGATATTAAGTGCGTCACAATCTGGCATTTGTTCTCTCAACAATTAGGAGGTTTCTTGCCACGATGATAGCCAAATTCGCAATACCAATAAGAGAACGAAGGAAAACTAATACTCGTACTAAAGAAGCTCTTTATATTCCAACTTGGAGAACAAACCTGAAGTTCAAGAACTGCTTCACCTGTACGTGTAGGCTGCCCTCCAGCTTCAGGTACCAAGTTTTTAGCCTTGTGGCACTGTCATGAACATAAAGAACAAGGTGAGAACTTAGCAAACCCACTTTGTCTAATGTTCTGCATATATTGGGAAATCAACAAATCGATACCTCATCAAATATGACAAGACCATCATATTTTAATCCAAACCACTGCACAAGTTGGTTTAACCGAGAACGACCCTTTTCGGAAGACGCAATAAGACTGCTGTACGTCAAAAACACAACACCCTCCCTAATCCCAACAGACTTCGAATCAAGCTTTCCATAAGGCAGCTTATTCAGGGCATGCACTGCAAAACCACACATAAGTTAACCTATAGCTATTTAACATATCAAACTATATGTTCATTTCCGAAAAACAAATGACGATTCTGGCTTCCGGGTCCATAAAGTGCCTTATCTGGGAAGGAAAGAGGTATTCTGGGTCCATCAATTTTTATTTGGCTTGGAAACAACTGTATGAGATGACTTTTGCCTTATTTATGCAATTAAAGAAAAAACGTGTCTCCAAGAAATCAAAAACACATTCTATTGCATTGCCAAAGCAATTTACAAAGCATGTTTGTTTCTAAAACGTGTCGGAGATGGGAATGAAAGGATGATCCGAAATGTCCATACATCAGAGTGTTTTTAGCTATTACAGTGGACATCATCATATTTGTAAAACCCTTCATCGTACATATTTCTGAAAGTTGAGTCGAGTTTACATAGTACATATTTGTAAAACTCTTTTTAAAACGACCATTTAGCACAACACAGGGGCAATCTTGAAATCTTCCATAAGAAACTCATGCAGCACAAGTCCTGAAGAATTAGTAGAAATATAATCAACAATCTTAGTAAACCATTAAGTAAAGCATTCTACCTTCAACACATGTTGCACCTACATCATCCAAGTCTCTGCGCGCATCAAACTTTAAGTCTGAACCAACAGATATCCACCTACATATGGTCAATCGAGAGGACAACAAATACAGAACATAAGCAGAATATGATAACTCCTTCCAAGAAGCGAAAATTTTAAAGCATATACTCCAGCACAATACCACAGAAAATGACCCATAGCAACAAAAAAAAGGCATACCATGCAATTTAAATAAGCTTTGAACTTACATTGCTCTCCTTCTTCCATGTTGCCAATTTTCCCATATTAATCCAGCAATAGTTCGACCTTTGCCCACTCCAGCACCGTCTCCAACGAAAAATCCGGCTCTGGAACCATCTTGAAGATGCTGCAAGTGCCTCTGTGACAGAACCAAGAATATTTGATCAGTAATAGAGCAAAAGCTCACACGTGACAAATCTGACATATAGCGTAAGCCATGAGAGCACCTGAGAAGCATAGACTAATGTTTCAAGCTGTAAGCAAGATAACGTCTTGGAATGCTCGATCTCGTCCTTTATCTCTAAATCATATGTAGGTTCAGGTGGCTGCACTGCAGATAAGGATGATGTCTCCACAATTGGGTCTGGGTGAGGAGGACCAATTGATAATTTAGGAGGGCGCTGCACATTGAACATGCTCAAGTTACCCAAAATAAATATTTACTAAAGTTCCAAGCCTAAAACGAGCACCTAATGGAGCTTAAAGAACAAACAACGCTATAGTCTGCAAATATATTCATAAGATAAAGGGGAATATCCACAAGAATAAGACACTCACATAGTCGGTAAATGTCTCTCCCACTGGGCCACCTTCATCTTCCTCCTGTTCAACTTCAATAGCAACCTGAAGAAAAGAGCAGATACAAAGCTTTTACTAACGTCAACAGATTGCCAAATTAAGCATAGAAATAATTCAAAGCTTCATAACATACTACTCAATAGTATGTTGGGATTTAGCAGAGTACAGTAGCATTCAAACACGTTATCCAAAGTAAATGTGCAAGCCTAAGAATTGCAACAGATTTAGGGGTAGATATAGTATCACAAACAAGAAGACAGAAATTGACAAACTAAAACCAAAAACTCAAACCATCTGAAAACCGATATAAGGTAATAAAAAATCCTGGATGACCACAGAATTCCTTTAAGTATAATTATAAAAGGAGTAGCGGTATTGCCTGATATTTGCTTGCTTTGTCAGGCACTCAGGCAGTAGTGAGACGTCAGCTCATGTTTCTTCTGGCGTGATATAGCACATGACCTTTGGAGTAAATTGTATGGATTTTAAAGTCGTGGGTTTTCCCATCTAGTCTAGCGGAGTTTCTTACACAGTTTGCAAGGTTTTGGGAAGGGGGGAAGGAGAAAAAGTTGTTATGGCCACAATGCTCCTTGGCGATACTGAGGCGCACCCAGTTTGAGAGGAATGCAGGGGTGTTTACTGAAACATTTGTCTCTTTTGACTTACTTAGGGCCTAGGGGTTACGTAGCTAGCTTCTATATAGGCTAGTGCAGCTGAGTCTTTTGGGGGTTATACTATATCTAAGGTCGAATGGAATTGGCTACTTTGCAACCAATCTCTTTGAAGAAGATGCCTTGTCCCTCTTGGTGTAAATTTGACTCTTACTAATATATATTGAAGAAAATAATTAGAAAGGAAATCTATGCTTGATGTTCAAAAATGCTACCAGTAAACTGCCATTGTGTTAATAAATGAAATTCAAGAAAAAATTGTCTTTTTCCTTTTTTTTAGATAACATAGGTGTCCAAGCTTTGCTTGACTAATCCCATGGGCCCTGAGGTTAACGACCAAGAAAACCTCTAGTGGTCCTAAGGGGACTCGAACCTAGGACCTCTAGAATGTATCTCAGAGGTCTAACAAAATTTCTCGACATAGAAACTGCTGAAATTCTCCACTCTTCATTGCATGTAACTAACAAATACCTCATTACAAACTCTGAGTGGGTAAGCTTGCAACAACTGTGAGATGTATTCTAGAGGTCACTAGGTTTTCTTGGCAGTTACTTTTAGGGCCAGTGGGGTAAGTCGAACAAAACTTTAGTTTCTATGTTGTCACTAGCTTAAAGAAAGGTTTTATCAATAAGCATTCATTGTATAGGGAGGTTTTATGAATAAGCATTGATCGTATAGGGTTCCTTCTAGGATTTGGTGCAGTCTTGGTTTGGATTTGGGTAGTTCCTATCCTTGAGGACGACCCTTTTTGTATTCTTACTCTTTCTTTATTAAATTCTTTTTCTCATCAAAAAATCCAAATTAGGCCAATGTCAAGTACTCATACCCAAAGGTCTTAGCGACAGAAATAATGAAATATGTGAGCATTCTTGTGACATGCATAATACAAAGACCTTGACACCATTCCAAACCCTCTTTTCTGACTTCTTCCAGAAAACCAACTATAGCAATCATCTTAGTTCCACAATTTATGAATTGTAGCTGCTTTAAGAAACTAAAGCTTCAAATATATGTCGACTGAAATCATGCACAATAGGAAAGATATCCTCCATGGTTCTAAACTTTCTAGACTAGATTCAACATGCAAGGAAAGATACACGTCATCGATTTAAATTTTTGTACCACGTTCAACTTCTGTATCATTGAATCCCTCAAACAAAATCTGTAGCATTGAAACGAAGGCAGCGTATAAATTCAACCACGAAAGATAGAACAGATCCAGAATTTTTTGCCGAGCTTACATGAGAGGAAGGAATAAAAACATGTGCGTTTGTGTAGTGTGTTAACTGTTAAGATTTTTGAAACCTAGGAATACAGAGACTTAAAATGCCAAGCCTGACATCACTCGTAATCACTTGGACGGTATCATTAAACTTAAGATGAAGGACAGCCACCCCAGTAGTGAAAAAGGACATAAAATGGTGTGAGAGGGATAAATACCATTTCAATCCGAAGTTTCACAAAACACAGTTGAGATCCCATATTATGCAAGGAAACCCAGGTTCAACTCTTACCAAATGGGGCATGCGACATTACTGAGAGAAGTAAAAATATTTCCCAATTTCATGGGAATTCAGTTTCTCCTGTCTTGCTTTGGGACAAGGTCACCTACCTAGCTTAAGTGTGGGCTAGGGCTGCAAGGGCAGAAGCATAATATTACTCATATTCAACGGTACTGGGGCAATTTGTAAATGTTTTATGGTACAGGATACCTTATCCTCTCTTCTTCTGTACATTAAACTACTTTCTAATATACTTTTTCTTTATCTAAGAAAAAAAATCCCAATTAATATCTTCTTATAATCCTATTCAATATGGATTCTTAATTTTTTCAACCAAAGCTCAGTGCAGAAGCTTCAGCCATCAATGCCACCACAATATCCAAGCATCATGAACTACACCATTTCCTCAGTTGACGTGTCTACCATCAACAGCATCACATCAAAATTATTCATCCGCATAAATATAAGTATGGGTCCCACACTAAGCAAGGTTTTGGGAGGTTGATACACATAGCAAAAAGGAACATCAATTCTTATTCGGTTGGAAGGAAACCTTGTGATACGAATCATTAAACACTATGGTGACAGATGACGTAGTGCATATTTGTCCGTCAACAGTGGGAATGAATTCTGAAGATCGAGGTGTAGCTGTGTTTTAAAAAGCGCGCCTCAAGCGCGCTTAAGCGCGAGGCGAGGTAAGGCGATGACCTAATCGCCTCAGAGCACCCAAGGCGACGCGATTCCAGGAGGCGAGCTGAAGCGCACGCTTCAAGCCGCCTCGATCAAAGCGCCAGACGGTGCGCTTTTCTCGCTTCATGGACGATGGGTAGAGAAAGAGGGATGAGAGAGAGAAAGAGGTTTCAATCTGCACAAACTAAGGTGGATCTCCACTGCTGTCCTCAGATTCTTTCCATAAATCAACCCAATCAAAAAATTTGAGAACAAATCGAGACCCAAATTCAATTTAGGGTTTGATCTCAAAACCCTAGAACCTAGATCTGCGAATTGAAGAGCTGAGAGAAGAAGTTAAGAATGAAAGGTTAGGGCTTGTGATCGACTTGGAGAGGCGAGCCCCTCGGCACGATCCCGGCGTGAGGTGCTCGGCTGCCGGCTGCCGGAGAGAGATTTTTTGTGCGATGGGCTGGCCGGAGACAGATCTTCTCTCTTCGTTCTTCTCTCTCTTCGTCTTCTCTCTCTTCTCTCTTCGTCTTCTCTCTCTTCGGTCTTCTCTCTCTTCGTTCTTCTCTCTCCTGGGCCCTTATTCTTTGCTCTAGTCTTTTCTCTTTTGATTTTCCACGTGACCCATTTCTCAAGATTCCTTTATGCCATACAGCTGTCCCACACTCTCTCTTTATCTTTTACTGTACCAATGCCAGTACTGTATATTGACCCACAACTTATTATTACTTTTCCCTCTTAAAATTTATAAATTGTCACTACCATTTATTAAAAAACACATTTTCTGGTTTCCTTTTTAAGGAATATATTCAGAAAGTTAAATAAAATTTTAAAAAATGTTGTTTTAAGTAGAAAATATTATGTAAAAATATAGTTAAAAATTAAAATATTTATTTAAAGATGTTCGCTTCGCATACGTGCAGTAATACCAAATACCCATATCGTATTACTGTTAAACACTTAAATCTGTGCTCCTACACCATCAAATGACTCACATATTTTAATTTTTATAATTTATGTCTATTTCTTATATTAAATTTGTAGAATAAATATAAAATAAATGATAGAAGTTATTTAAAATGTGTTTTGTGAAGAAAAAAATGTGTAAAAATTAATTTATAAATTATAAAATTTATTTAAATAAAAATGCGCCTCGCATACGTGAGGCGTGCGCTTTCGCTTCGCGCTTCTCGCCTCGTCGCTTCGGCCCCCTTGCGCCTCGGTGCGCCTCGCGCTTTTTAAAACCCAGGGCAGAAGGCCACCTCAAATAGCGAAAACACACATAAATTAGTGCAAGAGGGACTCCATTCCAGCTCATTGCAAGGAGACCCAGCTCCAACTCATACCAAATCGAACATGCAACTTAATTATGACAAGTAAATTCTAAGCCAATGAACTACCTTCCTTTCCAATAGGAATTCTCAATTCTTCTAACAAAATCCCTAGAAGCTCACAAGCAATCAATGTACTATTTATGCATAGAAATGCAATTACATTTCCTGGAAATCATTCGGATTTCCAGCATTAGATTGTCCCCGTAGGTGACTTCACTATCACAGGTTAAAAAAAAAAAAAAATCTTTCCCAATTTAGCAAACACCAATTATTTCCCATTTTCATTTTCAACATAAAAGGTTCTCCTTGTTTGTCAGTTTTTCTAAAGAGGAGAAGGGAGGGGAATGAAGGGGAACAGTTCCCCTCCATTCCCCTCCATTAACTCAATTTTTGTTCCCCTCAAATTGCAGGGAATGGAGGAGAAGGGGAATTTTTAAGTGACAGTAGTTGGTTCCCCTCCATTCCCCTCCCTTCTCCTTACTTAAACTCCCAAACAAGGTGATTTATTTCACCTTCATTCTCCTCCCTTCCCTTCCCTTTCCCTCCTCCTCATTCCCTTCCCTTCCCGTCTCACCCAAAACTCCCAAACAGGTTGTAAATTCTCAATTTCCCTAACAAAACCACAATGTAGAACCGCTGTAACCATCAATGCCAACACAATATCCTACCATCATACACTACAGTGAAGACAATTCAGTGGCATAAACCTTCTATTTCCACTACTAACATTCAAAACCCAAAACATTCATGGCAAGCAATAAAGTAACTATGAACTAAACCACACAAATTGAAGTAAGAGAGAGAAAGCAAAAGCGAAACAGAACCTCGTTGATTTCTTCGACGGGCGGTGGAGGAAGCAGATGCTTAATCTTAGACAAATCAACAGCAAGATCAATCCCACACTGAGGACACTTAAACCTACTAAGACCATGAGGAACATTAAGCAAAGCTTTACAATTAGCACAAGGAAGCTGCATCTTACTAGGATCGATCCCATGTGCCTGTAATGGTGCCGTCATCATACTCATATTCGACACCGTCCCCGTCCCCGTACCCGAATTAGGGTTAGGGTTAGGGTTAGGGTTAGGGTTTGGTGGTAACGGTGGCGGTAAAGGTGGTAAAGGTAAAGGAGGATGATGATGGAGTTGGGGTAATTGAGGACGGAGGTTTTTGAGGAGCTCGGGTGGAAGCATTTGAGGGAGGCGACAAGTTGGGCAAACGAATTCGGTGATACCTGGAGCGACGGAGAGGATGAGGCGACAACCGGCACAACGGACTTGGGATGGAGGTTGTGGTGAGGAGAGAGAAAGAGTTGAGGACATTGCTGGTGAGAGTGGTTGTGATGGTGGTGGTGGTGGTGGTGGTGGTGGTGGAGCTGTGGGTTGGCCCATTGATGGGGGAGGAGATAGAATTTGGGTATCGGTGGTGGTGAGGAGAGAGAGTGAAGGTGGGGGGAATGGGAGAACGTGGGTGATGGGTTTGGTTGGGTGGGTTGGGTTTATTTTTTGGAGAGGGGAGCGCCAAAGGGGTTTGAGAAAGTGAGAATTTGTTGGCGCCTGTGTGTGCGAGTTTGTTTTCTCTTTTTAAGTTTTGTGGCACGAGTGTGGGCTAGTATCATACTATTATGTACACTCAAGCTATGGTTACTTGGTTAGTGAGTTTTTTTTTTTTTTTTTGGACAGCAGTGAAGAAACGTTTGATATACATACACTAAAATAAGAGCCCACGAAGAACTTGCTTGAGAGCAAGATTTCATGTCTCCATTACCTAAACTACTGGACAAGTTAGTACAATTTAAACTAAAAGAAACAGTATGAAGTTTCTTCAATGGCGGGTTGTTCGTATCCACCAGGTAGAAGAAAGTCTTGGATGCAGTAGCATGATGAACTCTTTTCTTGGTTGAGGTACTCGAGTTAGGCCTTCGTTTATGGCGTAAAAAAGACATGCGAGAAGAAAAATTCACATTAGAGGCAACTGATAAGCAAAACTTGGGCTTTCTCATTCGGGGCCGAGCATAGGATTTGGCTGTGAACATGAAACCATGAGTGGAAAGCTTGTCTCCAGGTTCATCAATCAACAAGGATGCACGAGAGTTTTGGAGATCAAGGACTAAAGGATCTGAAACTTCATTGGCTTTGTCAGTGGCACAATCCAACATTTTCCTGTCTTTAGCAATATCCCTATCCTCAATAAACTGATCCATAAAGTCCATTTGTGAGGAAGTATCTCTAGGACTGTCCTGATCATGTTCAAAAGATTTCTCCTTCTTGCCTTGTGAGGGCAATTTGATGGCTCGGATCTTCATAATAGACATTCTAGAAGAGTGGTAGATGATGACTTCTTCCCCATTGACCAGCTTGGTATAGGTAGTAGCAGAAAATTTGAGGGAGCGGCAACCATCCTTCTTGTGGAAAAAACTATAATTACGCTCAATATTGGAAGGAGTACTAGCTCGAACATCTTTAGATGAATCGTCAGTCCCAACACTGCACGTAGAAGCATGAACAAATTCCTGTTTAATGGGGTCTAGATCATTGTGGTCTGAAGAAATACCCGACTCCTCAACGCCCAAATTAATATCCTTTGCACAGGGAATACCCATAGATTCAAATGGAGTGAGCGAAGTTTTGGAAGTACAACTCAACTCCTCCATGGGCAAACTGCAACTTGAGGACGGCTCACAACAATCATCATAACTCAATGTTTGTTTTTCACCCTTCTTCATGACCTCGTGCTCTTGCTCAACTGGCAACAACCTCTTACCCTTGCCTGGCACCTTAACCATATCTTTTACTTTAGACAACTCCCTCATCACGTCCTTATTAGTCGGATCCATTATGGCAGCTTCTTGCAAGTCACAACGGGCATCCTCATACTCCATTAAACCCTTAAAAGCCAAACCTCTTCAATATAGGGCCTTAACATTGGTAAGATCAAAGTTCACCACTAAAGACACATAGGTTTTTGGCCCACTCAAAATTAAGTAATTTGAGATCACAAGCAGCCAAGTTTAAATTCAAAGAACAAGCCAAATTGCGAAATAAAGCTTCATCTTGACTAAGAGGCATACAGAAACAGAGAAATCTAAGAGCTCTGTTATATTTATTGGCAGGTAGCTCAAATTTACCCCTGCGAAAAGTTTCATTGCCCTCATCTTTCAAATTTTGCACAATAGGATAAATATCTTGAGGACCATTCAATTCAGAAAGAAAATTAACCATGTCCTCATCATAATCATCCCTAAGGTGAGTAAACATCAAAGCTGATAGTAGTGAATACACGCCATTAAAAAAACACGAACAAACCCAACAAGAACTTGAAGCAAACCCCACTGAATAGAAAGCACTAACTAAGAAAAGCCTACAAATTAGCTACTATAATAAACCAGCTTGAAACGAAAGTACCTGAACTAGAAAATTGCAACCACAAACCCACTCAATTGGAGATAGGAATCCAAATAAAGAAGACGACGCCGACTGAGCAAGTAGATGCTTTCAAAATCGGCACACTACCAAGTCGTCCTTGCATGAGAGGGAAAGAGGTGCTACACCAAAGATCAGACCAAAGGACCTTGAAATTCAGACCCGCCGGCAGCCGATGGTGGAAACCGATCGAAAATCGAATGCCGGCGAGCAATGGACGGTGCGTGTGAGGTTAGAGAGAGAAAGGGTGAGAGGAAAAATTTTAGAGTGATTTTTATATGAATTAAGGTATGAGTTACCCTATCCGCTGGTTAGTGGTTAGTGACTTTACATGCTCTGAGTTTGTTAATTGGAAATGGACAATTTTGGGTGAGCTTTTGAAATTGATTAGTCAGATGACAGTTTTGGGTGAGTGTAATACTCCGTTAAACTTAAAACTTTTAAATGAACTTGTGCATTTTGGGTTAGCATTTATTTAATTAAATAGTTTCAGATTTGGTTGGACTTCATTTATTCGGTTATCTGTTGTAAAGTATATTTTTGCAACTTTGTTTAAGATTATTTTTATAGCAATTATGACTAGAAATAGTAATTTTGAAACTTCTCAAAATCCAAATTTTGATCATTCTTATAATAATCAAAACCAAAATTCGATTAACCCACAAAATTCTACGAACCCACAAAATTTTACTGCTTACGCAGACCAAAACTTCTTTTTGCCTAACCATTCATCAGATTAATTTTTATTTTCACAAGAGGCACTAAGTCAATTTTCACAATATGACTCTCAATCTAATTTTGGGGATTTTGATCTTAATCTATCACATTTACCTGACTCCCTAACCAAGAGTCACAAATGAGAATATTTGGGTATGTTTCTCGTATTCAACAATCTGTCGCCGGAGACGAATCACCAGTCGAGCAAGTGACACCAACGTCTAGAGAACAAGACAGAGATACCAAACGTGAACTTGATCATGGTGAAGTAGCTTCACTATTCAACTCTCAGCTAAATGCTTCCAAAAACCCTGTGGTTGGCACAGATCAGAAATCCAATACTTTTTGGGAGCGCGCCTTGGAGTATCATGAGGGTAGTGGTGAAGGTTTGTACAATGATAAAAATCTTCTGCAATTGCAAAAACATTTTGGTGGCATCTACCAAAGTGTGACGAGTACGTTTGATGTCATGACCCAGTGCTCCAACGTTACCGTAGCGAATCTAGTGAGAATACGATAATGATTGAAACGGAGGCCCTGTACAAGACAGAAACAAGTAAGACATTCAAGAATATTTATGCTTGAGATTGCTCAAAGATGAATCCAAATGGAAAACTTATGTAATTTTATGCCAAACTTCAAGAAGCAAGAGGTCAAAGATGAACGAATCCGGTTTCTATACATCCAGATCTAATGCTGAAGAAGGTGAGGGGAGTGAAGTTCGACCGATACAACGTCCTATTGGCCAAAAAGCGGCAAAAGGAACGTCAGGGGGAAATGAGTGGCTACTGATGTCGATAAGGTTGCCGAGGCAACCGCTCAAATGGAGTGTGTACAATGATACTCATATGCGAAAAACAAATGCGATGACATCACTTATAGATGCGCTTAATAATCTAAATGTGGTTAATGAATGAGAAAATGCGCTTAAAGAACAAGAGCTAGACACGCAACTTCTATCAATGGACACCTCCACCATGAATCCACACAACTACCCGTTTATCAAAGAATGATGGACATTCTACTCACGAAGATGGATTAGAAGTTTAATTTTATTAGTTTTGGTTTAATTCTATGTTTTGGTTAATTAAAGTGTAAAAAATTTTAAAGTTTAATTTAGTACGTAGTTTTAGTTTTTTAGTTAATTTTAGTAGTTTAGTTTACTTCTTTAATTACTGGTTCACCACTCCCAAAAAATGTACTCGTATTTTTTCAATGTTTAATCAATAATGTAGTTTTGTTTTAACTTAATTTCTATTCCAAATTTATTGTTATTTTGATGTAACATGTTTAAATTAATTTGCGTTTTAGTTTAACCATTTCTCTAATTTCATTTATTAATAAATGCATTCCGCCCTTTGGAGGTGCAAAAAAGCATTTCACCCTTTAGGAGTGCGAAAAGGCATTCCACCATTTGGGGTTGTGAAAAGACATTTTGTCCTTTGTATGTGTGAAAACTTGCCTTTTAAAGGTGTGAAAAAGCATCCTACCTCAATATATATGACGCACGTAATATATTCATCTCATAAATCAAAGCCAAATACATACTTTGGAAACTCTCACTTCACTCTCTAGTAAACCTTTCTTTCCTAAACCACATTAACAGTGTCTAACAATTTCAATCCTTACACAATTATGACCCCACAAGAGTCAATCGCTTCTTGTATGGAAGAAGATCCTCAAGAAGAAGAAGACGTACGACTGGTGAATGAATTCATACTAAGTCAATGTACTTCTAGTGCATTAGGAAGTCGACGAGCTTATATAGAGAGGGTTAGTGAAAGGGGTCATGCCCAACTATTCAAAGGTTATTTCGATCCCGATCCTACATATACTGATGAAATACTTCGGCGACGATTTAGGATGCAAAGGTCACTCTTTATATGCATTGTGAACGACGTTATTGAGCAAGATCCATGGTTTCAACAACGTAAGGATGATATTGGTAGGAGTGGACTATCTACATTACAGAACTGTACTGCAGCTTTACAAATGTTAGCACAGGGTATAGCAACTAATGGTGTTGATGAATACTTACGTATTGCCGAACCCACAACGGTGAAATGTGTTCATAGATTTGTTAAAGTTGTAGACGCAAGAAAAATAATATTTTTCGGATTTTAATTAAATATTTAAATAATTTGGTTTATAAACGAGATTTTAGTAATATATTTTAATTACGATTAAACATTTCACAATGATGTTAGACCAAAAAATATTAATTGGTTTAGCAGAGAGAATATAGGTTGGGTACAAATTTTGATGAAAGTGGAGAGAGATTGGAAATTGGCATGCCAAATTTGGCAATGTGCATTGGATTAGCTCATGCCAATTTTCACAAGAGATGAGAGAGAGAGAAGAGAGAAAGTGGTGTTTGTACATGATACTTGCCAAATTTTAACCAACACAGGTTGGTCTTGTGGTTTGTACATTGGTGTTCTTCCTTCACCACCAGGGTTTAAATCTCACTAGGGGCATTTGGGGTCCCCTTTCCAGTTTATCCTCCCTTCCCCCAAATGTCTAACCATTAGCTTTTGGGCCAGCCCAGAAGTGGTCCTCCTCACCTTACAAAAATAAAAAATAAAAAATAAAAAAGTACTTGCCAAATTTTGGCATGGGGTTGGAGATGCTCTAAGAACCAAACTAAAAGGCTTTGGTTTTTAGTAATATCATCCAACATCGAAAAATCAAGTTCAACAACTTCAACCGTTGGGTAATACTTCATTTTTCTTTGTAATTTTCTTTCATCTCTTTTTACTTCTTTAACTTTGTTGTAAACTCCTCTCCCTATTGAGATTTTTTACCCATTCAACAAATCCCTCTGATTAGGACCCAAACACTCTAATACCAATAGCGAAATTAACAAAGAAATACAGAATATAACACATAATAATCAACACCAAATATTACGTGAAAATCCCCAATCGGGTTAAATCATGAGCCAAATTGACAACTAATCCACTAATATCAAATCAATAGAACACATCCCACAATACATCTACAACCAAGTATACTACCCAACTCCTTGTATAAGCGGCAATGTACAAAATTGGTACCATCTGATCGATACTACTACCAAAATACTAGGATTAATACAAATACATGTCGTAGGAACCCTGTTTGTTTTATGCACGAACCAACAAACGCCATGCTCGAACCAACAAATGTCTCACCATTGGTTTTATGACCGAACCAACATACGTCTCCACTAAGAACTCCCCACGTAATTGTTCACCTAATTAGGTATTCCCCTAATTAGGAATTTCTTCTTCTTCTTTCTCATCTTGACTTATGGAGCAACTCAACATTCGGAACTCTCTCCCTCTCACAAGCTCTCTTTGTGACTGAGTGGCGGTTTGCTCTCGTAGCCTCGCCGTTCTCTCTGTCACCTCTCATTTTATGGCTACCGTGCCCTCACATGGGGCCTCACTCACGGCACCATTCCCCCCGTAGCCACCTTTGCCGTTAGTGCTACATCTTGGCTGAGCACTTTCACATATGCCAATTAGTCTTATAAAGACTTTAACCTAGCCACTTATCATTACTCTTGTGGGCCTATCAAAAGCCCAAAGTTCATAGCATAACCGAAACACAATTCGGTTTCCACAACTTAATTACTTTTCATTTTTTTCTTTTCTTATTTTCGATGATTTCACAAATTGGGATAACACCCAACAGTTCTCCCCCATCACAATTTGTGATACCCCAATATTTTCTATAATTATTATATCAATTAATAATTCTTTTATAAATAGTTTCGGAGATTAAATCGTATTTACATTCAGTGATTCGATTTACTCAATTAAAGCCATAATAATTAATATTATTATGGGGATTTCATAAATTATATTTATCAAAGTTGGAGAGTTTAATGAAATTGTTTTATGTATGAAAAAGAATTATTCACATTGTTTTATTTAGCTTTAATTAGAAAATTGAAAAATTATTTAAAACTTTCCTAAACCTAGTGGTATTGACTGGAGGATCTATATAAGCATAAAGGTGAGGAAATTCATCAGTTTGCAAAATTGAACCAAACCCTCACAATTTCTCTCTCTCTCTCTCTCTCTCTCTCTCTCTCTCTCTCTCTCTCTCTCTCTCTCTCTCTCTCTCTCTCAGTCGTGCACTCTCTCTCCTCCTCTCCAGCCACCGCCAGACCACCATGAGCCACCACCTTAGGTGAGCCTCCTCTTCCCTCTCTCTATTTCTCCTTCTCTCTTTCGCTCTTTGTTTTCTCTCCCCCGTCCCTTATCGCGCGCGGCCGCGCCACTTCTGTGTTGCCGCCCTCTCCCCTTCTCTCTCTCTCACTCGCTCGTTCTTTCTCTCCTTCGCACTCTCTCTCTCTCTCTCTCTCTCTCTCTCTCTCTCTCTCTCTCTCTCTCTCTCTCTCTCTCTCTCTTAATCTCTCTTTTTCTCTCTCCTCGCCTCGCCGGAGCATCGTCGACCACCATCAGCGGCCATGGCGGTCGGTGGGTGGTAGTGATGGTGATGGGTCAGACCATGGGTCCCTTTGTGGGTGAACGAGGTCGAGACTTGCACAATAAGTTAGGGTTTCGATTTTTAATTTTCGTAATTTAATTATTTCGATTTTCATCAGTTTTTATTTAATTGTTTTTATTTTTCTACACTCGTTTGGGAGCCGAATTCGGATTTTCAAAAGCCTAGATTTATTGAAATAAATCAAGACATTTAAATAAAATATTATATTAATATTTTGCTACTATTTAGACTTTCGTATTTACTAATTATGTTTCGGTAAAAGTATTTAATTAGGGTCGAACGGGCAAGCGTGATCGGGTTATGATTTGGAGCTTACATTCTGTTAAATGAGCGTTTGTTAGGTAAGTGATTGTGCCTACATATTTTCAAAACCTATCAAAAAGTTTTGACTTGTTATGTGGTAAATGACAATTATTGTGAATTTAATATGCGAAGCATGATTAAATTATATCGTCGTTTATTATGAGAATTAGAAATATATTCTTCGCTGTAATTATGAAGTATAATGAGCATGTTGAATTTATGAAGTTTCATTAATTAATTAGTTCATATGCTAATTATTGAATAAGTCTTGCGATGGAAAATATTATTATTATTAATGCCATATTATATGTGCTAAATGCAATGAGTTATTATTGAGTGCTAATGAGCACCTATTATGATATTGATGACTGTAATTGATTGATTGAAATTTTGGTTATCATATTTTACTACCGAAGTGCTGCCGAAATTTCGTTAGACATATGTGAGCATGATTGCAATAATTACTCATCAAAGTATGTTTATTCGTAATATGCATAAATATCATTGTCATCGTTATTTACTATTCATTGTCATAAGCATGAAATGAAGTAGTAAGTCGTGGTATCGTAGTACCACTAAGTCAACCAACGCAAATTATGTGAATTGAATTGTAAATGAGAATAAGACTCCTAATGGATCCTTAGGAGTAGTCGAGCAATCGGGATTATATCTAATTGATGTAGTCTAGGAATGCGTGATTCCAAGTTACTTATGGACACCTCGTAGCGTGTTCAGGATGGATCATTCCCCATTTGTTAAGTTGTCAACGTATCGATTATTATGTTAGAGATGGTGTGATTATACACTAGAGTAAGTCCATGGCATGTCAATGTCTATTGATGAACAATATGGGTAATCGTTGTTCTATTCGCTCTCTTATTACTCTAATCAAGATGGATTGTCTGGTTGTGTTCAATTGATCACTAAGCAAGAATTGCATGTAATTGAATATCGAGTATGCGTGTGCTTGAATGTATGACTACTTGTGCATGCAAATGAATTTTAAAGATTCTTCTAAAACCCAGGTAGGGGTTGTGAAAGGGTTTTTACTGGGTATGAACAACGTTTATTCAGTTTATCTGATTTTTGTTTTCTTTTGTTTCTTCTCTTTTCTTCTGTACCTTGTTTCCGTCACGGAAACCAAAGTGCAGGTGTTGCTGAGTGAGGACGTCTAGCCTTGGAGATTAGATGTGGGCTTGTTCTCTAGACTCTTTATTTTTATTATGTTTGTGGGATTTTGGTTTGTGCCCTCGAAGGCAAAGTTGTAATAATATTTTTAATGGACTTAAGTTCACTTTATTGACAACTCTGATATTAATGTTTTAATTCGTTTTAGTTTGTTTAGTCTGCTCTTTTTGATACCTAGCCTTTCTTTCTGCTTAGCGTTTATTCCTTAGCAGTAAATATTGCAGTAACTACCATCGGGTTTGGGATGGTTCAGTGGTGTCGAGTCATGTATAATGACGTCGATAGCTCCCAAGAAATCGTTGTAAATTAGAGGGTGTTAAATAAAGCGCCTTCTAAAGTTATCCACATGCTTGTGCTTTCTCGACCAACAACTCTCACAGATGTCCTTCGGAGAAGGCACTAAGACGTGGTTAACCTTCCACTCAAACTCAGACAAGCAAAGCTCATTGTCAGCACCCTTGCAACACAACGCCCATCGCTCACCCTTGCCGTACTTCTCATTATTGATGTAGCCACTCTTCAATACCAGATCGTCGTACTTCTCCTTGAGACCCTTCTTATGATGAATGTTGGGTAACCAACAAGTAAGAGTTCTACCCAAAAACCTTGATGTATGCTTGTACGATTCTCATACTCATAAAGCTGGATCACAGTAAATGCACGATGAATGTAAGCACGGATGTCATCTAGCTCGGCATCAATGGAAAAGAATGGCTCCATAAGAGGAGACACATCCAAAAGAGGTGAAAGAGGTATAGATTTATTGTCGCTTTCATCACTAATATCCTCTATGTCTGGCATGTTAGGTGAATCAGGGACTCCGGCACTATACTCAAATCGAATGTCGAGATCGACAGGGCTGGGCTCAATGTTTGGCTCATCAGCTGGAGCATCGTCAGCCTCAGGTTCGGACTCAAAAGGTTCCTCGTCATGCGCGGGATCCTCGTACGCTTCAGCGTCATGGTCGAAGTCGTGTGGCACGTCACCACCGTGATCACCTTCCACGGTATGCGCCATGTCGTGCACGGCATTGTCGTGTGCTACGGGCATGGCTACAGCCTCGTCGTGCATCGGCTCGCTCGAGGAATGCACGTACTTGATCTCATGCTCGGGTACAATAATCAAAGCCCGCGTCTTCCGACCTCTAGTCGACTTCATCGCGGTCAATCGAGTAATTGTCATCTATAAAAGGGCAATATATCAAACAATAAGAACATTTAACTGTTCATCGATTGATATTGACATGCCATTGTCTTACTCTAGTGTATACTCACACCATCTCTAACATAATAATCAATACGTAGAGAATTTAACTAATGGGGAATGATCCATCGCGAACACGCTACGAGGTGTCCATAAGTAACTTGGGAATCACACATCCCTAGACTGCATCTATTAGATATAATCCCGATTTCTCGACTACTCTTAGGGATCCATTAGGACTCTTATTCTCAATTACAATTCAATTCACAAATTTTGCATTGGTTGACTTAGTGGTACAGCGAGACCACGACTCACTACTTCATTTCATGCTTATGATAATGAATTGTAAATAGCGACGATAATGACATTTATGCATATGAAGAATAATCATGCTTGATGAGTAAATATTACGATATGTTTACATATATGTCTAATGAAGTTTCGGCAGCACTTCTGTAGTAAAACATGATATCCAAAATTTCACATTCAATCAAATACATCCAACAATGTATAATATGTGCTCACTAGCACCAAATAATATCCCATTCCATTTAGCAATTATATTATATCATAATAATATTAACAATCCAACATCACAATACTTATTCAATAATTAGTATATGAACTAATTAATTAATGGAACTTCATAAACTCAACATGCTCATTATAATTCATAATTATAGCGAAGAATATAATTCTAATTCTCATAATAAACGATGATATAATTTAATCATGCTTCGCATATTAAATTCACAACAATTAGGCATTTAGCACATAACATGTCAAATTATTTTTTATGGGTTTTGGAAAGAGGTAGGCACAATCTCTTACCTAACAAACTCTCACTTCACAGAATGTAAAATCCAAATCACGACCCGATCACGCTTGCTCGCTAGGTCCTAATTAAATACAATTATCGAAACATAATCAGTAAATACGAAAATATACAGTAGTAAAATATTAATCTAATATTTTATTCAAACTTCTTGATTTATTTCAATCAATCTAGACTTTTGAAAAACCGGATTCGGGTTCCAAATGAGTGCAGAAAAATAAAAACAATTAAAAAAATGATGAAAATTGAATTAATTAAATTACAAAAGTTATCCTACTTCCCACCTCAAACTCTTCAGGTCTACGACCTCTATCTGCATACGGCTTCTGGCAATCTTTTGCACTTCGCATCTTCGCTTGAATCACCTTCACAACATCAACGGTCTACTGGATCATTTTAGGACCCAAAACTGTAGTTTCACTAATGTCGTTCCAACAAACATGCGATCTACACTTCCGACCATACAAGGCTTCATATGGTGCTCGAACGATGCTAGAATGATAGCTATTGTTGTAAGAAAGTTCAATCAATGAAATGTGTTTATCCCACGAACCTTGATATTCGAGGGCACACGCTAATAGAATATCCTCCAGAGTCTGAATCGTCCTTTCCGTCTGGCCATCCATCGCAGGATGAAAAGCAGTGATAAACTTCAATTTGCTTTCGAAAGCTTCTTGTAGTTTCTGCCAAAAGTGAGAGAGAAATCTTGAGTCTCGATCGGAAACAATGTCTTCAGGCACACCATGAAGTCTCATGACTTACTTGACATAAGCGTCAGCTAGCTTCTCGATTTCCCAAGTGTCATTCATTGGGATGAATCTCGCGACCTTCGTCAAACGATCTACGACAATCCAAGTAACATTGTTCTTCTTCTGTGTCAAAGGTAAACCCATGACAAAATCCATAGAAATCGAATTCCATTTCCAAGTAGGAACTTCCAGTGATTTTATCATTCCACCAGGTCTCTTGAGCTCGATCTTGACCTTTTCACATGTCAGACATTTCACCACGAACTCAACGACCTCTTGCTTCATGCCTTTCCACCAAAACACTTGGCGAAGATCTTTCTAAAGCTTGTCTCCACCAGGATGTACAGAATATGGCGTATTATGAGCTTCACCCAGAATATGACTTTTGATAGCTGGGTCATTGGGTACACAAACACGTTCTTCAAATCTCAAAATTCCGTCTTGGCCCATAGTGAAATCTTCGGACCTAACCTCGTCTTTGTGGTGTAGAATCCGCTGAAGATCCTCGTCGCCACTTTGTCTATCCTTGATCTCTTCCAGTAAAGTTGGTCGAACAATTATTTGTGCTAAGGTACATTGAACGTCAGCTTGAAACACAATCTCTACCACGAGGCTTTGTAAGTCACGTTTAATCTCCTTAGGAAGCACTAAAGCAGTGTTTAAGGTATGTCGAGTCTTCCTACTCAAAGCGTCAGAGACTACATTCGCTTTACCCTCGTGATACTGAATGTCAATGTAGTACTCCGTCAGAAGTTCTAGCCATATCCTTTGGCGCATATTCAACTCTTTCTGCGTGAAAATGTACTTGTGACTCTTGTGATCAGTGAACATTTTGACTGCGAAACTATACAGATAATATCGCCAAATCTTCAATGCGAATACGACAGCAGCAAGCTCTAAATCGTGCATAGGGTAATTATCCTTGTGCTTCTTCAACTGTCTTGAGACGTAAGCCACGACCTTGCCGTGTTTCATCAAAATACAACCTAAGCCATGCTTAGATGCGTCACTGAAGACGTCATATCCATCTGTTCCAGAAGGTAGACTCAGAATCGGTGCACTTGTAAGACAGTTTCTTCAACTCTTGGAAAGCAGTCTCCCATTTGTCAGACCATTGAAACTTTGTGGTTTTCTTCATCAAATTTGTTATAGGCTGCGCAATCTTCAAAAAACCTTCTACAAACCTTCTATAGTAGCCAGAGTCCAAGAAAACTTCGAACTTCGGTCACGGTCGTCGGTCTAGGCCAATCTGTAACAAGTCGAATCTTCTCTGGATCTACGGCCACTCCATCCTTAGACACCACGTGTCCTAGGAAAGATACAATCTCTAGCCAAAGCTCACACTTCGACAACTTGGCGTAAAGTTGACGTCGTTGCAGAATCTCCAAAACATTCCGTAAGTGTTGCTTTGAGTAAACCAGAATATCATTGATAAAGACTACAACGAACTGGTCTAGGTAAGGCTGGAACGTACGGTTCATCAAATCCATAAACTTTGCAGATGCGTTCGTCAACCCAAAAGGCATCACAGTGAACTCGTAGTGCCCATACCTCGTCCTAAACGCGGTCTTTGCAATGTCAGGCTCGAAAATCCTCAACTGATGGTATCCTGAACATAGGTCTATCTTTGAGAAAACAGACGATCCATGCAGTTGGTCAAAAAGATCGTCAATTGTGGGAAGGGGATATCGATTCTTAATCGTGATCTTGTTCAACTCGCGGTAGTCGATACACAGTCTCATACTATCATCCTTCTTTCTCATGAACAAAACTGGAGCACCACAAGGCGATACACTCGGACGTACGTATCCCTTCTCCAACAAGTCCTCAAGTTGTATCTTCAGTTCTTTCATCTTAGCAGGTGCCACGCGATACGGTGCTTAAGAAATTGGTGTAGAAACTGGAGCTAAGTCGATCGTAAAGTCGATGATGCATTGCAGAGGCATTTCGGGAATCTCTTCAGGAAATACGTTAGTGTACTCGGACACAACATGAATAGGTTGCGGAACTTCCGTCTCGCGGCTTGTATCCATAACATGACAAAGGTAAATCACTTCACCATTAGTCACGCACTCCTTGACTTTCATGGTCGCCATCACCTTCAGCTTGGGCTTGACCACAACTCCTCGGTAAGTGATCTTTTTACCTTTAGGTCCTCGTAAAGAAACACGTTGCTCGAAATATTCAATCTTAGCCCTATACTTGGTTTAACCAGTCCATTCCCAAAATAACGTCGAATTCCTTCAACTCGAACTGAATCAAGTTTGTAGGTAGCTCGGAACCAGCTATACTAATCGGACACTTCTCGTACAACGAGTTACAACTAACATTTGACCCATTAGGCATTGTAATGTTCGCCCTATAAACTGAACTAGGTTCTGGGCCTATTTTCGTAGCAAAGCTCTTAGAAAGAAAAGAATGTGATGCACCACTATCAAACAAAACAAAAGCGGGATAAGAATTAACAAGAAAAGTAACCAGCCATCTGTAGACGCCAAAAAAGCGCCATCGGATTTCTCCGCAAAAGCCCGATGATGAAAGGAGTAATTTATAAACTTAAATGCTATTTTTGCTTTAATAGGTAAAATAAGGTCTCAGGTTTTTCCTCGATCACTCCTTCATTCCAATCCCATTCAAAAACCCCGTTCAAGAGCTTTCCAACGACACCTCTCGTGTCTTTTTTTGACTCCCGGTCGCCAAGTTGCGAGCCGGGGATAAAATCGTCTTTTACCGCAGAAGGGTAAAATAATCTTTTCATATTTTCGGAATACTAAAATTCCTCCGAAAATTAAAATAGACTGAATGTCGTCATTATGACGATATCCAGTTGGCAAGCTGATAGCCGTCAGTGGCCCTGGATTGAAAGTCAGGGCTGCTAGCGGCTGTGGATGAAAATCCACAGCCGCTAGCGGTGCTCTTTAAGTCTCCTGGCCCGACTATTTTTCAGTCCAAAATCCAAATTTCGGCTCCTCTTCACCCGTCCAACCCTACTTCATTTGCCTATAAATATGACCCTCGACCCTCATTCAAAACACACAGTCTACAGTTGACAACCTCTATTCTCAGGAGTATTAACACTGATCTTCCCCCTCTTTCTTCCAAACTTGAGATCTTGTCTTTACTATTTTTGCCAAATATAGCCTATAGTTCAGGTTGTAAGGACCCGGGATTTCTACCTGCTTCATGGAGTGCGTCCTTATAGAAAATTTGTAAGTTGGGAGTTTAGATAAGTTCAAGGAACCATCGAGTTAGGAAAGCATTTGAAAAGACTTGAATTGAATAAAAACCATGAAAGAGGTCACAAATCTGCTATCGGCGTTTTATCGAAGGGACAAACCGAAGTGAAAATCCGAAGGGACAACCCAATAGCGCGATAAGTGAACTGATCATGTTTTTAGAAAGACTCCTGCTCATATAGAACATATGAGTACCCAAGAATAAAGGGTTCGGGGGCGAAGGTACGAGGTGGGAAGGTTTTAGGCACCCAACTCGCTCGTATTATGACGGCCTCTACTAACTCAAGTTTGCTTAATAATTTAAAGACATGATTCCCATACAACCGGATTAACAACCTAGACTTAGACTTTTAGTTGGTTCATCACAAGCATCACAACATTTATTAATGACCCTTATTTAGACATGCATTCGATTGACAATTTGAGCATGACAACGACTAGACATGCTTGGAAGGACAATATTTAGGAAGCAATAAAAGACGTTATTCTAGCATGATATCTACATAATGACTATTAGAAAATAAACAATTAGGCAATGCTCTCAGGAGTTAGTACCTGAACTGTAGGCTATATTTGACAAGAATAGTGAAAGACAAGATCTCAAGAAAAAATTTGGAAGAAAGAGGGAGAAGCTCAGAGTCAATACTACTGAGAATAGAGGTCATCAACTGTAGACTGTGTGTTTTGAACTGAGGGAGGAGGGTCTTATTTATAGGTGCAGGAAGTAGGGTTGGACGGGTGAAAAGGAGCCGAAAATTGAATTGGGCTTGAAAAAAGAGTCGTGCCAGAGGCTGTGTCAGCGCCGCTAGTATTTCGAAGGAATTTTAGTATTTCGAAAAATATGAAAAGACCGTTTTACCCTTGGACGGTAAAAGACGGTTGTACTCCTAAATCGCAACTTGGCGACCGGAAGTCGAAAAGAGGCATGAGAGGTGTCGTTGGAAAGCTCTTGAACGGAGCTTTTGAATGGGACTGGAATAAAGGAGTGTTTAGAGGAAAATCTGAGACCTTATCTTAACTATTAAAGCAAAAATAGCGTTCAAGTTTATAAATTACTCCTTTCATCATCGGGCTTTTGCGGAGAAATCTGAAGGCGCTTTTTTGGCGTCTACAGAAGCCCCCACTTTGATCGTGCTTGAGTAAAAGCGAAGATCAAAGTATTTCGAAGGCGACATGCAGGATGCTGATGTGCACACGGTGTGTGAGAGTGTACAGTATGTATGCATATGAAGACAAACCTGAGTTGGGACATGCTCGTAGCGTGCTAAGATTTCATCTCTGTGAACACAAGAGAAATAAAGGTTATGGTTAGCAGGATAGAACACCGCTCGTAGATGGCCTAAACGTCTGCTGGGGACTTGTATTCAGAGTGAATGAAAAGGTTAGTAATACTTTGAGAATGATCAACGTGGAGTGCTTCGACAAATAGTGACTAAACACCGCTCGTCGGGTGTCGAGATTCCGTCCCTGTATGAGAAACGAAAAAGTCAACGAGACAGCGCGATTAAAAATAACGGTTGTAAAATGGAAAGTAACACTGGTGAGAGTGAATAGTATAAATGCTTTATCGAGCAAACAGTGACTAAACACCACTCGGCGGATGCCGAGATTCCGTCTCTGCACAAGAAACGAAAAGGTCGACGAGACAACGCGATCAAAATGACGGCTGTAAAATGGTTAAAACATATGAATAGTTTAAATGCAATAGCTTAAGCAATCATTGACTGAAACATATAAAAAATAAATGGACAGTATAACTGCAACAGTTTAAGCAATTATTGACTGACACATAATAAGTAACCTCGCAGAAGGACAGTTTAACCACAATAGCTTAAGCGATCATTGGCTGACCCGAAATTTGTGACCTCGCAGAAGGACAGTTTAACCGCAATAGCTTAAGCGACCATTGACTGACCCCAAAATTTGTGACCTCGCAAAAGGACAGTTTAACCGCAATAGCTTAAGGGACCATTGACTGACCCAAAAATTTGTGACCTCGCAGAAGGACAGTACCGCAATAGCTTAATCGATCATTAACTGACCCGAATTTGTGATCTCGTAGAAGGACAGTTTAACCGCAATACCTCAAGCGATCATTGACTGGCCCGAATTTGTGATCTCGTAGAAGGACAGTTTAATCACAATAGCTCAAGCGATCATTGACTGATCCCAAAATTTGTGACATTGGGACATCGGGACATTTGGGACGTTTGTGATGTTGGGACATTTGTGACTTTGGGACATCGGGACATTTGGGATATTGAGACATTTGTGACTTTGGGACTTCGGGACATTTGGAAAGTTTTTGACTTTGGGAGTTTGGGGCATTGGGACATTTGAGACTTGGGGACTTTTGAGATACTGGGGCATTCGGGATATTTGGGATTTTTTGGACATCGGGTAAGTCCGATAGACCTTTCGGGCTTAAAAAAGAATTTTGACACTCTGGGCGGTAAAAGTTGCCGCAGTATATATCCGGGCTTCAGTATTTGGGACCTGCAAAAATAATTGGGTTAGTTTTACCTGAAAATAGTTGGTACCGTAAAATGGGCCAATTGTCGAATTTGAATTTGTGGGCCAAAGAGTCTCGCTCCCGCGCGCTTGGTATTGATATTTGCCGCAAACGAACTGGAATAACGAACTTTGGACTGGAAAAAGGGTCGTGGGACAGCAAGTGTGCCCGCTTGAGCAGGGCCGCTAGCGACGCTGGGCCTCGGGTGAAGGCCGCTAGCGGCGCTCAGCCTGAGCCAAATAAGAGCGCTTCAGCGTGTTTTTTTTTTGCGTGCTACTTCTTCTTCTTCGCCGAGAGCAATTGTCGAATACCCACCATTGTTGAGTGCTCCAACTTGCTTGAGGTAAGTCAATTCTTGACCAAACTCTTTGGTTTTTGTCTTGAACTTGCTTATTTTTCCGCCTAGTTGCTGAATTTTGGGTTGCATTGTTGAATGGGTGCTTATTTCTTGCGGATCTGAAACTTTTAATTTTCCACTTGCAGAGAGAGAAAGCTTCATTGTACTCCCATGGCTCCCGTAGACAAAGGAAAACGTCCCATGGGTGGAAGGAGGATGACCGGGACCCTTTCCGTACTGGGCTTCCCTCCACTGGTACACCTCCGACCCATCGTTCGGATAGAGCTCGACTGTATTAGGACTCATTTATGCGACTGGATTGGCGCCTGGCTGGGGTTTGGGACCGTAGTATTTTACTACCGGAGAGGCAGAGTCATCTGTCTAACCTTGAGTTGGTATATTTTCTGACTCTCTCTTTTTTTTTTTTTCTGTTCAGTATATATTTTTCTGAAAATTTGAACTGTTAGTGCTTCGGCACACGATCAAATTGGGACTTGTACTGGATTGGTGGTCAGCTATATATAATTTGTGTGGAATTATTTTGGCTGTATTTGTAGTATATGGGGTGTTGAGAAAATTTTGTTTGATGGCTAGGGTGTTGGCGTTTTGTTGCAGGCTCATGGGTCTACCTCCCATTGGGCTATGATGTTGGAGACTTTTTTAGTTGGAGCTAGGAATTTGGTATTGGGCTTGGGTTTTGACCATTTCTTGACTGTTAACCCTGCTTGTTACTCTGGGGATGCTAGGATTTGGTAGGGGGCTATTGGAGAGGTTTTGGGATTCCATGAACACTTTTCATACGCCTATAGGAGAGATGTTCCCCACCCCTTATCAGTTCGCTGTGTTGACGGGTCTATCCTTTAGAGGGCGTCGTATTCGGTACGACGCGAGTTACTGGCAACAGAGTGACAGGTTGCTCGAGCTTTATGGGCCTGTGTCTGCCTTTTTTTGATAAGGATCGGGTTTCTTTGTTGTGGTTATGGGCGGCTTTGGCGGAGCAGGGGCTTACCGAGTAGCAGAGAGCCTGCATTTTCCTGGCTTGCTTGTTGGGGTCGACCATCTTTGCTCAGAAGAAGAGCGTATGTCAAGTCGGTTTCTTGACATGTTTAGAGGATTTGACCAAGGTTCATGAGTACAACTTCGGTGCTTCTGCTTATGCTTCCTTGGTGAGATGGTGTCGTCGGGCTTGCAGGCCTAAGCCGACGAGTGAGAGGCGTCCATCTCGGGCCCGTGGAGGATATTGGAGGTAGGCCCATATATTCTTTTTTTTTCTTTGCATATGGTTTTGAATGTGAAGCTCATTCTTTCCCATTTTTGCTTGTATGGAAGTTGTGGTTCTTCGAGTATTTTTCGGCCTTTGATCCTCACCATTCTGGTTTGAGGATGTTCCCACTAGGTTCACGGTGGATTGGTAGAGATAACCACTCATTTACCTCTTTGGAGCATTTTCGGGCTACCTTTGAGAGTCATGCCGCGTCTATGGTATGTTGTGGTGACCTGTGCATATATTCTTTTTGGTCCATTTGGTGTGAATGAACTTTTGAACTGGTAACCTGCAGGTGTCATGGTCCGCTTTTGATGGTATTCCTGGAGTTCCGCCCCATATTACTATGGAGTCCTTTAGAGTATCCTCCTTGCGGGTGGTCTTCGAGGGGCCATTTGGCTTTGTTTGGTACTTGGGGGACCGTTTGGCTCGGTTGATTCATCCCACCTTGAGTAGTCATCTGGTTCCGGAGGACCCTCCCCTGACCATGTTTTATCTGCGCGGTCTGAGCATGCAAGACTTGGGGGTCGTGGCTCGTGGTATGGCGGCCACGGAGTTTCTCATGGCAGAGATTGTTGGTTTGGTCCGCACGGCCGTGTACGTGGCTTACTGCTTGGATCGTCTGATGCCGGACCTCACTTCTGAGGTAAGAAATTTATCTGCATCTTTTTAGCTATATGTGTGATATGCTGACTTTTTGTGTTTTACAGGCGGATCGTCTAGCACCTCAGGGTCCCAGGAGGTCCCATTCTAGAGTTTCTTGGGGGCCAGCCCCCAAGCGTGACCTTGCCGACTAACGAGGTAAGGTACATTGGGGAGAGTGGGGGACGCATAGTAGAGGAGTTCCCTCTACATATGGCTGGCGGAGAGGCTGTGGAGGGCTTGCCCTTGCCTGATGGTTGTACAGGAGTAGGTTCCTTTTTATCCCTTATTGTATTTAGTGTTTGCTTTTGAGTGTTGACTCTATCTCTTGTGTTTGTGTTGTTTTTTTTTGTAGTTGAACCGGGAGCAGACCTCTGAGATCTTCAAGCTCATTCACCAGCTGAAGAAAGGCTATGGCTGAGTGATGGGCAAGGGGAAGACTTCTCGGTCTAGGATTGTCGATGTAGACTTTCAGCCTTTGCTTCAGCTACGTGAAGTGCTTAACTTAACATCTCGACCTTGATTGTTTGCAGATGTCTTAGTCTTCGTCTTCGGTGGGACCTTGACATTCTTCTGCTGCGAGGGCCTCTTTGGCGAGCAGACCGTCTATTGCTCGTTCACCTCCCGTAGCTGTGACTAGGCCTCCTGTTGATGAGGCGCCTGGACCTTCTGTGCCGTACATTCCTGAGATGTTCTCCCTTGCGGGTTTCCAGCCTTCTCTTGACAGCAGGCCCACTGTTACCCCCACGGCTGGAGGTTGGGCGAACGCCCCTGAATGGCATGTGCCTCATACTGGGCCTTCGTATCAGGATGTGGCTATGGACTTTGCTAGTCAGGCCACAGAGAGCTTCTTCGCAGCGGGGTTTTTGGCAGGTACCCCCATGCGTGCACCAGCATATGATAGGCGGGACATGAGGTCCAACAACATCAGGCCCATTTATAGCTCTTCTCTCCATCATTCGACTGGGAACTACGGTCAGGGCCGCCCATTGATGATGAGGCTGACAGCAATGGCGATGACGACTCTGGTTGAGCGGTGTTGGATTTCTTTGTAAACATTGACCTTGTGTGATACCCCAATATTTTCTATAATTATTGTATTGATTTATAAATGATTTATAAATAGTTTCAGAGAATAAATCGTATATTCATTCAAGGATTCGATTTATTCAACTAAAGTCATAATAATAATATATATTATTATTATGGGACTTTCATAAATTGCATTTATTAATTTTGAGGAGTTTAATTAAAATGTTTTATATATGAATAAGAATTATTCATATAGTTTTAATTAGTTTTAATTTGTTATTTAAATCAGAAAATTATTAAATAAATTTCTAAACCTAGTAGTCTTTGACTTGGGTTGACTGAGGGCCTATATAAGGAAAAGGTGAGACAATTCATCAGTTTTGCAAACTGAGCCAAAACCCTCACTCTCTCTCTCTCCTCTCACTCACGTTCGACCTCTCTCTCTCTCCTCTCACTCACGTTCGACCTCTCTCTCTCTCTCCTTCTCTCTCACCGGCTCTATCCTCTCTCCTCACCACTCATCCGGCAGCCCTCGCCGCCCAGTCACCGGAGAACCCCTCACCAGAGGTAACCTCCCTCTCTCTCTCTCTCTTTCTCTTTCTTTTTCTCTCTTTTCTTCCCCGCGGGTCGCCCCTTCGCGAGCCTTCACGGGCGGCCTCTTGGCCGCCGGACCACAGCCGGACCACCGGGCCGACACCCAGGTGGTGACCGGTGGGTGGTCGGCTGTTCCCCGCCCCCGCTCTCTCTTTCTTTCCTTTTCTCTCTCGCGTTCTCTTTCTCTCTCTTCTCATGTTTCTCTCTCTCTCTCTCCTCCTCGCTGGAGCACCGGCGACCACCACCACCGGCCATGGTGGCCAGTGGGTGGTGATGGTGGTGATGGATAGGGTTATGGGTCCCATGCATGGGTACCCATGACCTAGACCTAGTTTTGAAGTTAGGGTTTCGTTTTTATAATTTTCGTAATTATTAATTCAATTTTCAGTATTTTTGATTTAAATGTTTTTTTTTTCTGCAAGCAGTGTGTCTGGGACAGATCATTCCCCATTTATTAAGTCCTCTAGGCTCGTGTAATTGTACTAGAGGTAGTGTGCAAACTAGAATCATTAAGTCTATGGCGTGATTGTATCTTCGATGAACAGTATGGGTAATCGCTGTTCTATTCGCTCTCTTACATCTCGCTAATCAAGACGGACTTTCTATGTCGTATTTTGTATGATCACTATACAAGAATTGCATATAAAAGAATGTCGCTATGCGTGTGCTTGATTATATGCTTATGTGCGTATGCAAATGAATTTCAATGATTCTTCTAAAACCTCAGGTAAGGCTTGTGAAATGTTTTTACTGGGTACGGATGACGTTTATTCAGTTTATCTGATTTTTGTCTCTCTTTTTTTTTTCTTTTCTTTTCTTCTGTATTTTGTTTCCGTCACGGAAACCAAAGTGCAGGTTTAGTTGATTGAGGATGTACAGCTTGGAAGGTAGAGTTGGCGTCGGTGTTTAGAACTGTTTCTGTTCAGTTTAGATCGTTGGGATTTTTATTGGATTTAGCCTTTTGAAAGCAAGTTGTAATAAATTTGGTTTAATGGTTTTAGCTTACTATATAGACAACTCTGATATTAACTGTTTACTTTGTTTAGTTCTTTAGTAAGCTCCTTTTGATGTCTAGTCTTTCTTTCTGCTTAGCATTTACTACTTAGTGATAAATATTGCAGTGACATCCCCTCGGGTTCGGGACGGTTCAGCGGTGTCGAGTCATGTATAATGGCGTTGATAGTTCCCAGGAAATCATTGCGAATTCGGGGGTGTTACAAATGGTATCAGAGCCCTAGGTTTAAAAAGGTTGCTTAGGTTTAATTAATGAATTAATAAAGAATAGTTTCATTTTGGGAAAAATAAAATATAATTAAAGCCGTTGAGTGTAGTAGTCCTAGAAGATAGGAGTTATTTGAATCACTTTGCTTGTGATTCATAATGTTCTTATTGTTTGATTGTCTACCTGTAGATGGTAAGGACAAGAATTACTACGCGGATGACGACTGCACACCAAAGGGCACGCGCCCTAGCTCATCGTGCACAACCTATAGAGTATATCGCTTCATCGGATAGCGAGTCAACCGAAGACGACGCGAATGTGCGCCACGAGGCCGGGCAAGATCGCACCGCGCACGAGGACATCGCACGCGACGAGGCCGCACGCCCCACGCCGAATGCCGCGCCCGTACCCGCACCAGTTGCCACACCCGCCGCATATGTAGTTGATGAAGAAGAAGATCCCTCTGAGTCCGAGCCTGCGTATACACCACCGGAAGAGAATGATGATATGCCGGATTTGGAAGATACTAGTGCCGAGAGCAACAATAACATTGCGCCTACTCCCGCACCTACTGCTGCACCTATCCCTGCTGCAAATTGGTCTCCTCTTGTGGAGCCATTCTTTGCTACTGACGCTGAGCTCGAGGATATACGTATCTATATACGACGTGCTTAAACTACGATCGAGCGTTATCAGTACGAGAATCGCACGAGTCTACATGAAGGCTTATGGGTAGAACTACTGCTGGCTGGTCTGCCTAACATCCATCCTTGGATGGGACTCAAGGAGAAGTACGACGACGTAGTCTCCAAGAGTGGTCATTTGCACGAGAAGAAGTACGGAGAAGGTACGAGATGGTCTCTCTGCTTTAGAGGCGTTGCAGCTGAGTTATGCCTGTCCGAGTTCGAGTGGAAGGTGAACCGTGTGCTAGTACCTGCGCCGAAGGGAATGTGCGAGTACTGTTGGACGAAGAAACGCAAGCAAGCCGATGATTTTAGGAAGCGTTTCATGCCCCAGAAATTCGGTGGATATGCTTATCCATACACGCCCTGCAAGGAAGTGAAGCCTAGGAGGAAGGACGATCATGACGAGTCCTCGAGCGCGAAGAAAATGTGTGCTAGTGTCAAGTAGAACTAGATGATTGCTTTAGTAGTTTCACTTGAGTTTAATTGAACCTTTAGCTATTGTGATGGCCCTGCGTGGTCAATTTTGATGTTGGTGTAGTTGCATAGGCAACAAATATTTATGATTGTTATTTACTTGCAATTTTTCTCATTGCAAGACTATTTCATTTGATTATATGATATCGTTGAGAATTTGTTTTATATGATCGTTTTATCACATAATTGCATGGTTGACAAATAGCTTCATAATGCTATCTCGTATTGCATAGACATGATGGGAAATCCATGTCGGAATTATGGCAAAATTTTCATTGAGCATGATCATATTAATTGTGAGCCAAAGGCTAAGCATGTATTGTATGCAATCAAATGTCATTGTTTATTGCCCTACTAAAATAGTATGGAGCCTCGATGTATGAAGTGTGAATGTTATTGCTTATCAATCGTGTGAGACCAATATGTCTATTTTGTTATTGCATATCGAACTATTATGCATGAGAACTGAGAACATTCAAAGCAAGTATGTTTCTTAGACCTACAATGTAAGGTCGATCATTGGAACTTATATGCTATTTGCTAAATGTCAAGAGATTGGTTTCAATTATAACCTATATCTCTCAACTAGACCTCAATATGGGTCGAATGTGCCAAGTTTGCTGAACTGGTGACCAACCATTGCTCTTTTATGTCTCAGATTTGTTATAATGGCAATCAATGACTGACTCGCGAGACTAGAATTAGGTCTTACCAATGTCGTTGAGCACATCACGCGCCAGCTAGAGCGCCAAGAGCAAGATCACAACGCGCAGAACCCTGAGACGCGTAACTTTAGGAATTTCGATGCACTCAAACCTCCGACGTTTGAGGGTGGCTCTGAGCCCACCAAGTTGGAGAATTGGATAATAGAGTTCGAGAAGTTGTTTAGGGTGACTAATCGGCCCAACAACATGAAGGTCAACACCGCTACGTACTACCTGAAGGGTGAGGCTAATAAGTGGTGGAGCGATGTGGGCACTGATCTACTCGCCATTGAAGAATACGAGTGGACCGAATTCAAGGAATCCATTCCTGAACAGTTCTATCTGAGAGCTATCCGTCCCCAGAAGCAACGGGGATTCGAGAACATCTATCAAGGAAAGCTATCTATGGCTGAGTACGCAACAAAGTTCAACGAGCTTGTTGCTTTTGCACCTAACTTGGTGACGACCAAAGCTGAGCGTGTCCAGAGGTTCGAAGATGGTCTAAAATGGGATATTCAGCGTTTTGTCATGGGAAACTTGTTGACGTTCTAAGGATCGTACGAGAAAGTCTTGAACCAAGAGCGTGCTGTGGATCGTCGTGATTCGTTGCTCAGAAAGCATAAACGTGTCGAAGGGAGTTCTTCCCAGTCAGGTGGCGCAGATAAGAGGCCAAGGCCGAACAACGACAATCACAACAACCAATGTGGTCAGAACCACAACGGAAATAGGAATCGTGACTCGAACAGTCATAGAGCTACGATCTTAGCTAGGAGGAATACGCCTTGTAGTCGCTGCAACAAGACGCATCCTGGCAAGAACTGTCGTGGCGATGTACTTCAATGCTATGAGTGCAACGAGCCTAGTCACAAAGCTTCTGAATGCTGGAGTCGTGGAAGGAACGACAATGGTTAGAACCGCGATAACAACTTCAATCGTGGCTACCGTGGAAATAGGAGTTACAACAACAACAACCGCAACAATACTGCTGCTCCTACTACGAATAATCAAGCACTCTTCCCTAACCTGCCAACCCCGTGTAGAACAACAACAACAGCAATAGAGGGGTGAATGGAAGGGTCAATGTGCTGAACCGCAATGAAGCTGAGGCGAACCCGAATGTGATCGCTGGTACTTTTCTCGTTAACTCTCAACCTGCTTTTGTTTTGTTTGATAGTGGTGCAACGCATTCTGTTCTTTCTAAGAGCTTTGCATCTAAGATAGGTTTAGATCATAGTTCTGTGTATGGTGCAAATATTAGGATGCCAGATGGGTCGATTGTTAATTGTAAAGCGTTGTATGAAAAGTGTCCGATTAGGATAGCTGGTTCCGATTTGTCTGCGGATTTGATTCAGATGGATTTGAAGGATTTTGACGTGATATTGGGAATGGATTGGTTAGCCAAGTATAGAGCTAAGATAGAGTGCTTTGAACAACATGTGTCGTTACGTGGACCGAAAGGTAGAAGGATTACCTACAAAGGAGTCGTGGTCAAGCCGAAGTTGAAGGTAGTGGCGACCATGAAAGCAAAGGAGTGTACGACTAAAGGTGAAGCAATTTACCTATGCAATGTAGTGGATACGAGTCGAGAAGCCGAAGTTTCAAAACCTATTCCAGTTGTTTATGCTGACGTCTTTCCAAATGAGATTCCAGGAATGCCTCCGCAACGCATTATCGACTTCACGATCGACTTAGCTCCAGGTTCTGCTCCGATCTCGAAAGCTCCGTATCGTATGGAACCTGCTGAGATGAAAGAACTTAAAACGCAACTCGAGGAACTACTGGAGAAGGGATGCATACGTCCTAGTGTATCGCATTGGGGTGCTCATGTTTTGTTTGTGCGTAAGAAGGACGGTAGTATGAGACTGTGTATAGACTACCGTGTGTTGAACAAGATTACGATCAAGAATCGTTATCCACCGCCGAGGATTGATGATCTATTCGACCAACTGCGTGGAGCGACTATTTTCTCAAAGATCGATTTACGTTCAGGATACCATCAACTCAGGAATTCCGAGCCTGGCATTGCAAAGACCGCGTTTAGGATGAGGTATGGACACTACGACTTCACGGTGATGCCTTTTGGGTTGACGAACGCACTTGCGAAGTTTATGGATTTGATGAACTGTACGTTCCAGCCTTATCTCGATCAGTTCGTAGTTGTCTTTATTGACGATATTTTGGTCTATTCGAAGAACGCTGCTGAGCACGAGCAACACTTGCGAACCGTTTTAGAGATTATGAGACGACATCAGTTGTACGCAAAGTTGTCAAAGTGCGAGTTTTGGTTAGAAACTGTTTCTTTCTTAGGACACGTGGTGTCTAAGAGTGGAGTTGCTGTTGACCCGGAAAAGATTAGAACTGTAATAGACTGGTCCGCACCAAAGAGTGTGACTGAGGTTAGAAGTTTTCTTGGGTTAGCCGGTTACTATCGTAGGTTTATGGATGGATTTTCCAAGATAGCGCAGCCTATGACAAACTTGATGAAAAAGATGACGAAGTTCGTGTGGTCTGAAAAGTGTGAAGCTGCTTTTCAAGAGTTGAAGAAACGACTTACGAGCGCACCGATTTTGACTTTGCCATCGGGAACTGAAGGGTACGAAGTCTAAAGTGACGCGTCTAAGCATGGCTTAGGATGTGTTTTGATGCAACATGGTAAGGTAGTGGCTTATGCCTCAAGACAACTGAAGAAGCACGAGGATAATTACCCTACTCACGACTTAGAGCTCGCTGCTGTAGTATTTGCTTTGAAGTTTTGGAGACACTATCTTTATGGTTCTGCTGTCAAGATGTTCACGGACCACAAGAGTCTCAAGTACATATTCACGCAAAAGGAGTTGAATATGCGACAAATAAGATGGCTAGAGTTGTTGACGGAGTACGATATCGACATTTAGTATCACGAAGGGAAAGCTAACGTGGTAGCTGACGCCTTGAGTAGAAAGACTCGTCATACGTTGAACACTACTTTAGTACTTCCGAAGGAGATCATTCATGACTTGCAAAGTCTAGACGTGGAGATTGTGCTGAAAGGTGACGTTCAATGTACCTTAGCACATATGTCAGTTCGACCAACCTTGCTCGACGAGATCAAGGGTAAACATAGTTCAGATGAAGATCTTCAACGGATTCTACGCCACAAGGACGAGGGTAGATCCGAGGACTTTTCTATTGGTCAAGACAGTGTCTTGAGATTTCGTGATCGTGTCTGTGTGCCGAATGATCTGGATATCAAGAGTCAGATTTTGGGTGAAGCTCACAATATGCGTTATTCTGTACATCCTGGTGGAGACAAGCTCTACAAAGATCTTCGCCAAATGTTTAGGTGGAAAGGTATGAAACAAGATGTCGCTGAGTTTGTGGCTAAGTGTCTGACGTGCCAGAAGGTCAAGATAGAACACAAGAGACCTGGTGGTATGATACAATCGCTTGAAGTTCCTACGTGGAAATGGAATTCAATTTCAATGGACTTTGTCATGGGTTTACCATTGACACAGAAGAAGAACAACGCCATTTGGGTCGTTGTGGATCGTTTGACGAAAGTTGCGAGATTTATTCCAATTAATGACACTTGGGAAATGGAGAAGCTAGCGGATGCTTATGTCAAGGAAGTCATGAGACTTCATGGTGTTCCAGAAGATATCGTTTCAGATAGAGACTCGATATTTCTATCATATTTTTGGCAGAAATTGCAAGAAGCTTTTGGAAGCAAATTGAAATTCAGTACTGCTTTTCATCCTGCGACTGATGGTCAGACGGATAGAACGATTCAGACTTTGGAGGATATGCTACGAGCGTGTGCTCTCGAGTATCAAGGCTCATGGGATACACACATTCGTTGATCGAATTTTCTTACAACAATAGGTATCACTCAAGCATTGATCGAGCGCCATATGAAGCATTGTATGGTAGGAAGTGTAGATCACTCGTTTGTTGGAATGACGTTAGTGAAACTGCAGTTTTGGGTCCTGAAATGATCCAGCAGACCGTCGACGCGGTCAAAGTGATTCAAGCAAAGATGCGTAGTGCTCAAGATCGCCAGAAATCGTACGCTGATAGAGGTCGTAAACATGAAGAGTTTGAGATGGGAAGTAAGGTACTTTTGCGAGTATCTCCTATCAAAGGTGTCATGCGTTTTGGTCGTAAGGGGAAGTTGAGTCCTCGCTATATTGGATCTTTCGAGATCCTGGAAAGGACTGGTGAGATTGCTTATCAACTAGCTTTACCTGTGGAAGTTGCAAAAGTCCATACTGTGTTTCATGTCTCTCAGTTGAAGCGTTACGTACATGATCCAGCTCATGTCGTTCAACGTGAAGCAATCGATCTCGATGAAAGTTTGACTTATGAAGAGCGTTCTATCAAGATTGTGGACCGCAAAGAGCGCTCAACTCGAACAAAGACTATATCAATCGTCAAAGTCGTTTGGTCTCGACAAGGTCAAGAGGAAGCAACATGGGAAGCTGAATCCATGATGCGCGAGAAGTATCCAGACCTCTTCCTAGAAGGTACTAGTCTCACTTGAGTTTCGGGACGAAACTCCTTTTAAGGAGGGTAGAATGTCACGCCTCGAAATTTTGTCTTTTTCCGTGTTTTGTTTATCGCTTTGTACGAATTGCATGTTCAAGCATTGCATGGTGCATGCTAATCAACTTAAAATCACGATCGTACTTGCTCATCTTGCATATGTTAGTGTCCTAGAAATTGTTTTATACCCTAGTATGGTAAACTCATTTTGTTTTTGGAAAGTGATTACTTCATGTCTCAAGTTTGGGACGAAACTTCTTTTAAGGAGGGTAAAATGTGATAGCCCAATATTTTCTATAATTATTATATTGATTTATAAATGATTTATAAATAATTTCAGAGAGTAAATCGTATATTCATTCAAGGATTCTATTTATTCATTTAAAGCCATAATAATATAAATTATTATTATGGGACTTTCATAAATTGCATTTATTAATTTTGAGGAGTTTAGTTAAAATATTTTATATATGAATAAGAATTATTCATATAATTTTTATTAGTTTTAATTTGTTATTTAAATCAGAAAATTATTAAATAAATTCCTAAACCTAGTAGTCTTTGACTTGGGTTGACTGACGGCCTATATAAGGAAAAGGTGACACAATTCATCAGTTTTGCAAACTGAGCCAAAACCCTCACACTCTCTCTCTCTCTCTCTCTCTCTCTCTCTCTCTCTCTCTCTCTCTCTCTCTCTCTCTCTCTCTCTCTCTCTCTCCTTCTCTCTCACCGGCTCTATTCTCTCTCCTCACCTCTCATCCGGCAGCCCTCGTCGCCCAGTCACCAGAGAGCCCCTCACCGGAGGTAACCTCCCTCTCTCCCTCTCTCTTTCTCTTTCTTTTTCTCTCTTTTCTTCCCCGCGGGTCGCCCCTTTGCGAGCCTTCACGCGCGGCCTCTTGGCCGCCGGACCACCGGACCGACCCCCAGGTGGTGACCGGAAGGTGGTCGATAGTTCCCCAGCCCCGCTCTCTCTTTCTTTCCTTTTCTCTCTCGTTTTCTTTCTCTCTCTTCGCATGTTTCTTTCTCTCTCTCTCTCTCTCTCTCTCTCTCTCTCTCCTCCTCGCCGGAGCACCGGTGACCACCACCACCGGCCATGGTGGCCAGTGGGTGGTGATGGTGGTGATGGGTTGGGTTATGGGTCCCATGCATGGGTACCCGTGACCTAGACCTAGTTTTGAAGTTAGGGTTTCGTTTTTATATTTTTCGTAATTACTAATTCAATTTTTAGTATTTTTGATTTAATGTTTTTATTTTTCTACACTCATTCGGAATCGAAATTTGGATTTTCAAAATCATAGATTGGTTGGAATAAATCAAGGAATTTAATAAAATTATTACACTAAGATTTAGTTACTTTTTGTATTTTTGTATTTAATTAATACTGATTCGGTAATTATTTTTAATTAGGACCTAACGAGCAAGCGTGATTATCGTTGATTGGTTGGAGCCTACTTACTGTTGGTAGCGTTTTAGTGATAAGCGCTCATGCCTACCTTCTTCCAAAGCCCATCAAAATTATTTTGATGTGTTATGTGCTAATTGGGTAATTGTTGTGAATTTAATATGCAAAGCATGATTAAATTATATCGTCGTTATTATGAGATTTATTAAGGATGATTCACTGCTGTAAATATGAATTATAATTAGCATGTCGATGATATCATGTTTTGGGAATTAATTAGTCCATATGATGATTATTGAACAATTATTGAATGGTGAATTATTAGTATTATTATGCTATTAATTATGTGCTAAATGGTATGGGTATTATTGAATGCTAGTGAGCACCTATATATTACCGTTGAATGTCTTTGGTGATTTGTGAATTTTTGGATATCATATTACCCTGCCGAAGTGCTGCCGAAATTGTGCTAGACATTACTTGTCCATCATTATTGAATTATCGTCATTATTGAATTAAAGCATCTTTGATTCTCATCGTATTGAATTATCATTATCGTCGTTATTTACTATTCATTGTCAAGAGCATGAAATGAATTAGTAAGTCGTGGTCTCGTAGTACCACTTATGTCAACCAATGCAAATTATGTGAATTGAATTAAATGAGAGTAAGACTCCTAATGGATCCCTAGGAGTAGTCGAGCAATCGTGATTACACCTAATGGTGTAGTTCAAGGGATGAGTGATTCCCAAGTTACTTATGGACAACTCGCAGTGTGTCTGGGACGGATCATTCCCCATTTATTAAGTCCTCTAGGCTCGTGTAATTGTACTAGAGGTAGTGTGCACACTAGAGTCATTAAGTCAATGACGTGATTGTATCTTCTATGAACAGTATGGATAATCACTGTTCTATTCGCTCTCTTACATCTCTCTAATCAAGACGGACTGTCTATGTCGTATTTCGTATGATCACTATACAAGAATTGCATATAAAAGAATGTCGTTATGCGTGTGCTTGATTATATGCTTATGTGTGTATGCGAATGAATTTCAATGATTCTTCTAAAACCTCAGGTAAGGTTTGTGAAATGTTTTTAGTGGGTACGAATGACGTTTATTCAGTTTATCTGATTTTTGTCTCTCTTTTGTTTCTTTTCTTTTCTTCTGTATTTTGTTTCCGTCATGGAAACCAAAGTGCAGGTTTAGTTGATTGAGGGTGTACAACTTGGAAGGTAGAGTTGGCGTCGGTTTTTAGAACTGTTTCTGTTCAGTTTAGATCGTTGGGATTTTTATTGGATTTATCCCTTTGAAGGCAAGTTGTAATAAATTTGGTTTATGGTTTTAGCTCACTATATAGACAACTCTGATATTAACTGTTTAGTTTGTTTAGTTCTTTAGTAAGCTGCTTTTGATGCCTAGTCCTTATTTCTGCTTAACATTTACTCCTTAGTGATAAATGTTGCAGTGACATCCCCTCGGGTTCGGGATGGTTCAGCGGTGTCGAGTCATGTATAATGGCGTCGATAGTTCCCAGGAAATCGTTGCGAATTCGGGGTGTTACACCTTGAGATTTGGAACTCCTGTGTTTATGCATTTCTATGATATGTATGATATGATGACTCGATTATGTCCGTCTGATCTCTAAGTATGCAATGTGTTATGCAGTCTAGAGTAAGCCACAATTTAGGGAATAAAACAAGGAAAAAGGTAAAAATTGCATGAAAAAGAAAAAAATTACACATATTATACCCCCTAAAAAAGTGAAAAAAAAATAAAAAATAGAAAAGATAAAAGCTAAGAGAGTTTCGGGCTTTGTAATTCCGTCGTGCGTAAACTAGGCTTAAATCGAGCTGAATAGACCAAGTGAGCAGGCTGGAAAAAGAGGAAAAGCTGACTGGGACAGGGTCAGGGCCGTTAGCGGCGCTGGGCTGCAGATGAGGGCCGCTAGCGGCCTTGACCAAAACCGCTGACGGCTCTGGTTTGGGCTTTTTCGTGGATTTCTAACTTCTTTTGGCCCGCGTTTTTGCCTATAAATAGGATTTACAGGATGGTGGATGTTGTATCACTTTTCAGACTATAGCTCTCTCAAATTTCCCAAAGCTTCTACCATGGTGAAATCCTTTGAAAACCTGTTCGATGCTTGGTGTAAAAATCTGACCATAGAAGACAAACTTGAACTGGCTCCATTCCATGTCTCTACCTTGCTGACTTTAAGAGCAACCAAAATATTGTGGCCCCTTCTTCGATCTGCTCTGAATTATTGGGACCCCGACTCGCATGTCTTCCATTTTGGTAATTCTGAATTATGCCCTTTAGTTGAAGAATTTGTTGCGATCACCAATATGCCTGATGTTCTTCCTCTAGCTGTGCCGTATTTGAGAGATGGTTTTAGTGCTCAGTGTAGGAAATCCTTAGGCTTGTCATCTGTAGAAGCCAAAAGCATGATTCTTGGTGTCGATGTGGACTTGGTTCAACTCTGTGAAAAATTCGCTATTTCTTCTGAAAAAGATGTGATATTGAGGCGTTGCCGCCGACAGGCTTTTGTACTTTGCCTGTTGAACCGTCTATTGTTTGCTAATGTAGAGTCTCCTAACTTGGGTAGAGCCTCGTTGTTGCGAGTGGTAAATCAAATGGCTGAAGAGCACTCTCCTTTGCATCTGGTGGTAGGGGAAACTATTATAGGGCTTGACAGGTTGAAAATCTCTCCTCACGAAGCTTTTTTTGGAAGCCCCCTGCTGCTTCAAATTTGGTTATGTGAGCATCTGAGGCTAATAGAGTCACCAGAGAATATGATAGCTCGTGTCCCTCGAGCCTGGTCAAAGAAAACTTGTACTGCGGCTAGCTTTTTGGTTAGGAAAAGGCTATATGAAGAAAAGACCCTTGCTGAATGGGATGCCTTTTTCCATGCAGGACCTGTCATCCGTTGGCATGTGACTTGGTGGAGCTTGACTTCCTAAGTGGCTTGTGACAATTTGGTTCCTCATACTACCATGCTGGGTCATGAGACAGTATGGGTTGAATCAGGTTATCCCTCGTCAGGAGACCACAAAACCACCTATTAGATCTTTGACCACTGAATTTGCTGTGGATTGGGGAAAATACTGGCGTAGCTGGGACCGCTGGACTGTACCTCGGGAGATTGCCCCAACTCAAGTTTCGGAGTCCTACTTAAACTGGCTTTCCTGCAGTGATGGAGAAGCGAGACGAGCTCTTCGTCATGAGGAGTGAGACCAACTAAAGCCTAAGTATGACTCAAGAACAGGAAGCAAGAAAAGAAAGGAAGGGCCTCAGGAGGGAGGCTATCATATACTCAAAAGAGTCAAGCCCCCAGCTCAAGGGAGCGATCATAGGTCGTCCTCAAGCTAGGGTCCTTCAAAGAAGAACTCTTCGACGAAGCCTTATAAAAGGAAGAAGGATGAAAGTAGTTTTCTTAGAAAGCAAGTCTAGTTTTTTAAAAAAAAAAAAGTAATACGAGTTTGTTTAGCTTAAACCCTCGTAGTTGCACTTTTTTTTTTTTTTTTTTTTTTTCTGTAACCTTAGTAAGTTTAATTTTTGCAATGTAAGGTTATTCGTTCAGTTTGAATAAAGATTATCCCTTTTTGACTGAGTTGAATGAAATTTTTGGATTGATTTTGGCCAGGCCTCTTAAAAGGGTTACCTACGTATCTAGTGTGGAATCAGGCCAGCGTAGCTCGTTCAATTTGTGTACGTCTTTTTTTTTTTTAGACGTAGCACTTCTTCAGTTGGTCCATATTGGTGAGCTGACTGAACTCGATGCCATCAATATCCATGAGTCTGACTGCGCCTCCTGATAGAATGTCTTTGATGATGAACGGACCGGACCAGTTTGGTTGAAATTTGCCTCTGGGGTCGGTAACTGGGGCACGTAATTCTTTCAAACTAAGTCCCCTTCCTTTAAATTCCGAGGCCGGACCTTTTTGTTGAATGCTCTTGCCATGCGTTGCTGATACATGTGGGAATGCTCTAGGGCGCCCGTAGGCGTCTTTCATCCGTGAACATGAGTTTTTCGTAGCGGGCTTGTAACCATTGGGTTTCAGGAATTTCACCCTCTAAGGCTATGCGCATGGAGGGTAGTTGGACTTCTATGGGTAGAACCGCTTCCATTCCGTAGACTAGGGAATAAGGTGTTGCTCCCGTAGAGGATCTTATGGATGTCCTATACCCCCAAAGGGCAAATGGGAGTTTTACGGGCCAATCTTTGTAGTTTTCTATCATCTTTTCAATGATAGTCTTGAGGTTTTTGTTGGCGGCTTCTACTGCGCCATTAGTTTGGGGACGGTAAGGGGATGATTTGTGGGGCTGAATTTTGTAGTTTTTGAGGAGGGTGGCTATCTCGGCTTTGAAATGGGATCCATGGTCACTGATAATTTCATGTGGTACGCCGTATCGGCAAATGATGTTGTTCCTTATGAATTTGGACACTTGTTTGGGGTGAGGATGGCATAGGATTGGGCTTCAACCCATTTGGTAAAATAGTCTATGGCTACTAAGATGTACTCATGTCCTCCCGAACCTTTTGGGGTGATCTTACCAATGATATCTATTCCCCATACGGAAAACGGCCAAGGGGATGTGAAGTTGTGGAGCATCGAGGGCGGCATATGTTGTAGGTTGGCATATATCTGACATTTCTTGCATTTCTTGACATAGCCGTAACAATCCCTTTCCATAGTGGTCCAATAGTATTCCAGTCGTAGGACCTTTCTAGAGAGCATTCGACCATTCATGTGTGGTCCGCACACACCATTGTGTACCTCGTCCATAATATCTGCGACTTCTTCGGATTTCACGCATCTAAGGTTGACCCCGTTGTGGGACTTTTTGTACAGAACCCCCTTGTTTTCTATGTATTGCGTCGCTAAGAGACGGATGGCCCGTTGAGCTCTTAGTGGTGCGTCTTGAGGGTATATTCCTTTGGTGATGTAGTTGAAGACGTCCTGATACCAAGGATCCTCTTCGATTGGAGCCAGGGTCATTTCTGTGTCGAGGTTGTTGCAAAAGGCTGGCTCACTTTTTCTTGTGGAGTGGCATTGTTGAGGGTGTTCAACTACTCAAATTCCTGTAAAAAGAGATAATCTGTATTCTTGCTTTGCGAAGTTTACTTACATTGCTTAAATTGATTAATGATTTATGCAACTTTTGTGTTCATTGGATTTATCAATAGCCAAACAACGAAAGAAATGAGCAAGAGGAATTTTTATTGATTTGTAAAAAGAGATAAGCACACATGACTTTAGACAAAAGGGTCTCTATGTCCCGTCAAAAAGAAACTAGACTTCGAAACAAAAGTAAAAGGGGAACACCCCCTGTTCCAGACTCAACCTAAAAATTTAACTAGGATCCTAACTCGACAAAACTTGGGGACTCAGACTCGATTCCTCTAGCTCCTGCGGGTAATCAACTAATTCCAGGCCTCATCATCGATGTCACCATCCTTCAAGGGTGGTGGAACTTCTCCTCTGTCAATGACACCCTGGATGTCATCCTTTAGGCGCAGTTAGTCGTCCGTATGGTGCCCGAACACTCGATGATACTTGCAGTAGGGTCGGTTTTCTCCTGGTGCTGATTTGGCATCTTCCAAAGGGATGCAGGGTTGAATGTCACCTCTCCATACTAGTGCGTTCACAACAGCTTCCATCGGTGCAAAGAGAGAGGTTTACTTTTCTTGGCCATGAGGACACCAGCTAACAGTCCAAGTGTACGGTGACAACATTGTCCCTTTGTCAATGAAACACAGGACTAGCCCCTTAAAGCGTCTGCACTGATTGATGTGGTGTCCCTCAGCCTAGCAGTAGGTACAGCTTAGAAACGGATTTTTGTCTCTCGGAAGGAGCCTTGACGTGGGTGTCCTAGGACGAACATACCCATACTTGGACATTTTATGATAGAGGAGGTCTTGGCGCCACCAAGTTTATTCTTTGGTCAAGATGACCGCATTCCTGCGCTTAGAGGTGCGCTCTTCTAGGATGTCAACCTTTTCTCTTATCTCTTGAATCCCTTTGATTGTACGACCCAGACTTTCTTGTATCTGATTCGCTTCTCAGGTCTGGTCCTTCTTCATAAGATTTCTGGGAAAGCAAGGTGATCTCCTCACCATAAATGAGGTGAGAGTAATCTTTGGGCTCCTCAGTTGTAATATGGTTGATAGCACCCAGGAGGTTATTAGCGCCTTCGGTTTCTTCAGCTTTAGGCAATGGTAGAGTGTGTAACACCCCCGAATTCGCAACGATTTCCAGGGAACTATCGACGTCGCTGTCCACGACTCGACACCACTGAACCGTCACGGACCCAGGGGAATGCTACTGCAACATTTATCGCTAAGGAGTAAATGCTAAGCAGAAAGGAAAACTAGGTATCAAAGGAAGCATCTAAACAAATTAAACATAAATATCTTCTATCCAGCGGTCTTAAGTCCATTATAGTTTTATTACAACTTTGCCTTCAAGGGCACAAACCAAAATCCCAAATAATCCAAGGTAACCAATAAATCCATAGTTCTAAACAAACAGCCCATATCAACCTTCTAGCAAACCGTCCTCACTCAGCTACACCTGCACTTTGGTTTCCGTGACGGAAACAAGGTATAGAAGAAAAAGAGAAGAAACAAAAGCAAACAAAAATCAGATAAACTGAATAAACGTCGTCCATACCCAGTAAAAACACTTTCGCAAACCTTACCTGGGTTTTAGAAGAATCATTGAAATTCATTTGCATGCACAAGTAGTCATACAATCAAGCACACGCATACTCGATATTCAATTACATGCAATTCTTGCTTTAGTGATCATTCGAACACAAATAGATAAACCATCTTGATTAGAGAGATAAGAGAGCGAATAGACCAGCGATTACCCATACTATTCATAGATAGATATAGACATGCCATGGACTTACTCTAGTGTATGCTCACACTACCTCTAACATAATAATCGATATGTAGAGAATTAAACAATGGGGAATGATCCGTCCCGAACACACTACGAGGTGTCCATAAAAGTAACTTGGGAATCACGCATCCCTAGACTATATCAATTAGATAAGTCTCGATAGTTCGGCTACTCCTAGGGATCCATTAGGAGTCTTATTCTCATTTAATTCAATTCACATACTTGCATTGATTGATCTAGTGGTACAACGAGACCATGATATACTACTTCATTTCATGCTCATGATAATGAATAATAATAACGACGATTACGACATAAATGCATATTAACAATAATCACGCTTCATATATGTCTAACGAAATTTCGGCAGCACTTCGGCAGTACATCAAGATATCCAAAAAATACACTTTCACAAATAAACCATCCAATATAATAGTAGGTGCTTATTAGCACTCAATAATATCCCATTCCAAATAGCACATATTATTATATCATAATAATATTAGAAATTCAACATCGCCATAATTAAACATTAATTAGCATATGAACTAATTAATTAATGAAACTTTATAAACTTATCATACTCAATATAAATCATATTTACAGCGAAGAATATATTTCAAATTCTCATAGCTAACGACGATATAATTTAATCATGCTTCGCATATTGAATTCACAATAATAATCAATTAGCACATAACATATCAAAATAGTTTTGATGGGGCTTTGGAAAGAGGTAGGCATAATAGCTTACCTAACAAACGCTCACTAAGCAGTAGGTAACTTGGCTAATCACAACCCGATCACGCTTGTCCGTTTGGTCCTAATTAGAAAGAATTACCGAGGCATAATTAATAAATACGAAAATCCAAACAGTAATGAAACTGTAAAATAATATTTTTATTAAATTCCTTGATTTATTCCAACCAATCTAGACTTTCGAAAATCCGGATTCGGACTCCGAACGAGTATAGAAAAATAAAAATAATTATTGAAAAATACTGAAAATACAAACTTAATTAAAACGAAGTTTTAAACAAAACTCTAATCGGTTTTTCGAGTCTAGGCCGTGATACACCAAGCATGGGGACCCACGACCTAGCCCATCACCAAGACCACCACCCACCGACCACCATGGTTGGCGGTGGCTCGCCGGAGCACCAGCGACGGAGGAGAGAGAGAGAGCGCGAGAGATCGCGAGAGAGAGAGAGAGGAGTTGCGAGAGAGAGAGTGCGACTGAGAGAGGGAGGAGCGACGGGCAGGGCCCAGTCGCGTAGGCCACTCGTCGGCGACCACCAAGGCTCCGCCTGGTGGCGCGGCGGCGGCGCGACAGCCGCGACTCGACAAAAACAGGGGAGGGGGAAAACAGAGCACGAAAGAGATAGAAAGAAAGAGAGAGAAAGAGAGAGAAGGAAGGGGGGTTTACCGGCGGGAAGAGGAGGCCGGTGCTGGCCTGGTGGCCAGCGACAGCAGGGAGAGGGAGAGAGAGTGAGTGTGCGGTGGAGTGAGAGAGAGAAGAGAGGGGGAGAGCCGGGAGAGAGGAGAGAGAGTGTGTGTGTGAGGTTTTTGGCTCGATTTTTGCAACTGATTAACTGGCCCATCTCTTAGCTTATATAGGTGTTTGGTCAAAGAAAGTCAAACCCTACTAGAATTAGGATTATTTTCTAATTTAATTATCAATTAAAAACAATTAAAACTAATTAAATGCTAATTAAAACCAATTAAAACAATATGAATAAGCCTTATTCATATACAAAACCATTTAAACTAAATCCCTCAATTTGATAATTATAAATCCCGAAATTCCCATAATAATAATTAATATTATTATGGCTTAATTTGAGTAAATCGAATCGTTAAATAAATATACGATTTAAATCTCCGAAACTATTTATAAAAGAATTATAAATAGATATTATAATTATAGAAAATATTGGGGTATCACATTCTACCCTCCTTAAAAGAAGTTTCGTCCCGAAACTTGAAACATGAAGTAATCACTTCTCAACGACGAAACGAGTTTACCCATACGAAGGTATAAATCGATTTTAGGACAACGATAATGCAATGCGTGTACTATTTGGTTGTGATCTAGGTCGATTAGCAGTGCAGCATGCAATGCTAGAACATGCACTTTTGCAAAGCGGTAAACAAAATACGAAATTGCTAGGTATGACATTCTACCCTCCTTAAAAAGGGTTTTGTCCCGAAACTCGAATGGAATTAGTACCTTCGAGAAAGAGTTCTGGGTACTTCTCTCACATCATGGATTCAGCTTCCCATGTTGCCTCTTCTTGACCAAGACGGGACCAAATAACTTTCACAATCAGAATAGTCTTTGTGCGAGTCGAGCACTCTTTGCGATCGGTGATCTCGATCGGACGTTCTTCATATGTCAAAATCTCGTCAAGTTCGATCGTTTCAGGTTGAACGACATGAGTTGGATCATGTACGTATCGCTTCAGTTGAGAGACGTGAAAGACATTGTGGACTTTCTCAAGTTTCACAGGTAAAGCTAGACGATAAGCAACTTCACCAATCCTCTCTAGGATCTCGTAAGGTCCAATGTAACGAGGACTTAACTTCCCCTTACGACCAAAATGCATAACACCCTTGGTAGGAGATACTCGCAAAAGTACCTTGCTTCCCACCTCAAATTCTTCAGGTCTACGACCTCTATCTGCCTATGATTTCTGGCGATCTTGTGCACTTCGCATCTTCGTCTGAATCACCTTCACAATGTCGACAGTCTGCTGGATCATATCAGGACCCAAAACTGCAGTCTCGCTAATGTCGTTCCAACATACCGGCGATCTACAGCTTCATATGGTGCTCGATCAATGCTTGAATGATAGCTATTGTTGTAAGAAAATTCGATCATCGGAATGTGTTTATCCCACGAACCTTGGTATTCGAGGGCACACTCTCGAAGCATATCCTCTAGAGTCTGGATTGTCCTTTCCGTCTGGCCATCTGTTGCAGGATGAAAAGCGGTACTAAACTTCAATTTGCTTCCGAAAGCTTCTTGTAATTTCTACCAGAAGTTAGAGAGAAATCTTGAGTCTCTATCAGAAACAATATCTTTAGGTACACCATGAAGTTTCATGACCTCCTTGACGTACGCGTCAGCCAGTTTCTCCATTTCCCACGTGTCGTGCATAGGGATGAATCGTGCGACCTTCGTCAAACGATCTACAACCACCCAAATGGCGTTGTTCTTCTTATGTGTCAAAGGTAAACCCATGACAAAATCCATAGAAATCGAATTCCATTTCCAAGTCGAAACTTCCAGTGATTGTACGATTCCACCCGTTCTCTTGTGCTCGATCTTGACTTTCTGACATGTCAAACACTTCGCTACGAACTCAGCGACATCTTGTTTAATGCCTTTCCACCAGAACACTTGGCGAAGATCTTTGTAAAGCTTATCTCCACTAGGATGTACAGAATACGGTGTATTATGAGCTTTACCCAGAATCTGACTTTTGATATCTGGGTCATTGGGTACGCAAACACGTTCTCAAAATCTCATAATTCCATCTTGGCCCAAAGTGAAGTCCTCGGACCTACCCTCGTCTTTGTGGTTTAGAATCCGCTGAAGATCCTCATCACTACTTTGTTTATCTTTGATCTCTTCAAGCAGTGTTGGCCGAACAGTCATATGTGCTAAGGTACATTGAACGTCACCTTGAAACACAATTTCCACCTCGAGACTTTGCAAGTCACGTATGATCTCCTTAAGAAGCACTTAAGCAGTGTTTAACGAATGTCGAGTCTTCCTACTCAAAGCATCAGCGACTACGTTCGCTTTACCCTCATGGTACTGGATATCAATGTCGTACTCCGTCAGAAGTTCTAGCCATCTCCTTTGGCGCATGTTCAACTCTTTCTGCGTAAAGATATACTTGAGACTCTTGTGATCAGTAAACATCTTGACTGCGGAACCATACAGGTAGTGTCGCCAAATCTTCAATGCAAATACGACAGTAGCAAGTTCTAGATCGTGCGTAGGATAGTTATCTTCATGCTTCTTCAGTTGTCGTGAGGCGTAAGCCACGACCTTTTCGTGTTGCATCAACACACACCCTAAGCCATGCTTAGACACGTCACTGTAGACTTCATATCCTTCTGTTCCTAACGGCAATGTCAAAATAGGTGCACTTGTAAGACGTTTCTTCAACTCTTGGAAAGCAGTCTCACACTTGTCGGACCATACAAACTTTGTCGTTTTCTTCATCAAATTCGTGATTGGCTGCGCAATCTTTGAGAAACCTTCCACAAATTGTCTAAAATATCCAGCAAGTCCAAGAAAACTTCGAACTTCGGTCACGGTCATTGGTCTTGGCCAATCTGTAACAGCTCGAATCTTCTCTGGATCTACGGCCATTCCATCCTTAGACACCACGTGTCCTAAGAAAGATACCGTGTCTAACCAAAACTCACACTTAGACAACTTGGCGTAAAGTTGATGTCTTCGCAGAATCTCCAAAACAGTACGTAGGTGTTGCTCATGCTCCTCGGCGTTCTTCGAGTAAACTAGAATATCATCGATAAAGACTACAACAAACTGGTCTAGGTGAGGCTGGAACGTACGGTTCATCAAGTCCATAAACTTTGCAGGCGCATTTGTCAACCCAAAAGGCATCACAGTGAACTCGTAGTGCCCATACCTCGTCCTAAACGCTGTCTGCGCAATATCAGACTCCGAGATCCTGAATTGATGGTATCCTGATCACAGGTCTATCTTTGAGAAAATTGACGCACCACGCAGTTGGTCAAACAGATCGTCAATTCGGGAAAGTGGGTATCTATTCTTGATCGTAATCTTGTTTAACTCGCGGTAGTCCATGCACAGTCTCATACTACCATCCTTCTTCCGTACAAACAAAACAGGAGCATCCCAAGGCGATACACTCGGACGTATGTATCCCTTTTGTAACAAATCCTCAAGTTTTGTTTTCAGTTCCTTCATCTCAGCATGTGCCGTACGATACGGTGCTTTTGAAATTGGTGCAGAACCTGGAGCAAGCTCGATCGTAAAGTCGATAATGCGTTGTGGAGGCATTCCAGGAATCTCTTCGGGAAAAACGTCAGCGTACTCGGAAACTACAGGAATAGGTTGCGGAGCTTTCGTCTCGCGACTCGTATCCACCACATGACAAAGGTAAATCGCTTCACCCTTAGTCACACACTCTTTAACCTTCATAGTAGCCATCACCTTCAGCTTAGGCTTGATCACAACTCCTCGGTAAGTGATCTTCTTACCTTTAGGTCCTCGCAAAGAAATGCGTTGTTCAAAGCACTCTAACTTAGCCCTATACCTGACTAACCAATCCATTCCCAATATCACATCAAAGTCCTTCAAGTCCATCTGAACCAAATCCGCGGGTAAATCGGAACCAGCTATCCTAATCGGACACTTTTCATACAACGCTTTACACTTAGCGATCGATCCATCTGGCATCCTCATATTTGCACTATACACAGAACTAGGTTCTAATCCTATCTTAGATGCAAAGCACTTAGAAAGTACAGAATGCGTCGCACCACTATCAAACAAAACAAAAGCGGGAAAAGAATGAACAAGAAAAGTACCAGCGATCACGTTCGGGTTTGCTTCTGCTTCATTGCGATTCATCACAAAGATTCTACCATTAACCCCTCTATTGTTGTTGTTGTTGTTCGGTGTGAGATTAGCAGTAGCAGGAGCTTGAACTTGGTTGTTCACAGCAGGAGCAGCATTGTTGCGGTTGTTGTTGTTGTTTTAACCCCCGTTTCCACGGTAGTTACCACCATTACCCCGATAGCCATTGTTATCCCCTCCACGATTGTAGTTGTTATCGCGGTTCTGCCCATCACCATTCCTACCTCGGCTTCAACATTCAGAAGCTTTGTGACTTGGTTTGTTACACTCATAGCATTGCAACACGTCACCTCGACAGTTCTTACCGGCATGCGTCTTGTTACAGCGAGTACAAGGCGTATTCCTTCTGGCCATTATCGTAGCTCGATGACTATTCGAGTCATGATGTCTATTCGCATTGTGGTTCTAACCACCCTGGTAGCTGTTGTTGCCATTCGGTTTTGGCCTCTTGTCGCCGTTATTCGATTGCGATGGATTGCCTTCGTCGTGCTTGTTCTTTCCCAAATGCGTGTCACGACGTCCAACAATCCTCTCCTGGTTCAGGGCCTTGTTATAAGATTCCTGAAAAGTGATAGATTGTCCAGCGACAAAATGTTGAATATCCCATTTCAGTCCATCCTCGAACCTTTCAATTCGCTTAGCTTCAGTTGTCAGCAGATTAGGAGCAAAATAGCAAGCTCGTTGAACTTGGCAGCATACTTGGCCACAGACAGCTTGTCTTGGCTTAACCCTTCAAACTCACGCTGCTTCAGGCGTCGTAGAGCACTAGGATAAAATCTAGCACGAATGGCTACCTTAAAATGATCCCAATTAATGTTTAGCGTTGCAAGCAAATCAGTTCGCACATCGTTCCACCACTTGTTAGCTTCGCCCTTCAGATAGTTCATTGCAGAGCTAACTTTCATGTTGTTAGGCTGATTTGCAGCCAGAAACAACTTCTCGAACTCGATGATCCAAGTCTCCGGCTTTGTTGGATCGGTACCACCTTCGAACGTAGGAGGTTTAAGAGTGTCAAAATCTCGAAAACTACGCGCTGCAGAGGCTTGTGCGGTTTCCATCTCTTCTTGGCGTGCCATTTGTCGTGCCATGATCTCGACCACATCGGTTAGACCATCCTCGAGTCTAGCGATTCTATCTGCGTTGGTTGACATTTTCGCGAATCTGAGAATATAAAAGTAATGGTATGAACACCATTCACACAATTTGCACATCTCGACTCATTAAGGTCTAATTGAGAGAAGTAGGTTGTAATTGAAACCTTTCTCTTGACATTTAGTATAGCATATAAGTTTCGATGATCGACATTACAACGTTGGTCTAAGCAACATACTTGCTTTATTGTTCTCAGTTCTCATGCGTAATAGTTCGATAGACATACAATACACTTTAGACATGTAGGTTTCACATGAATAGACAAAGATGTTCATAATGCACATAAAGAGGCTCCATACTATTTTAGTAGGGCAATAGATAATCACACTTAATCATATTGATATGCTTTAGCACTTGGCTCACAAGAGGGTTGATAATGCTCAACAAAAATTTTGCCATAATTTCGACATGGATTTTCCATCATGTCACGACGATAAGAGATAGCACTCATGCTTTTGGTCAATCATGCAAATATGTGACACACAATGATATAACGACTTTCATATAATCAAATGAAATAGTTTTGCAATAAGATAAAATTAAAAATAAATAAGAGTCAAAAAAAATATTTGTTCCTTAGGCAACTACACACCATCATCAAACTTGACCACGCAGGGCCATCACAAAAATGGAATAATGTTTCTAATCAACGACTAACTCTAGCCAACAAAATAACTAAACAGCAAATGGGTTTTGCTTCGATCTAGGAGGCGTATCATCATCATCATCCCTCCTTGGCTTCACTTCCCTACATGGAGTGTAAGGACGCTCGTCACCTCTAAACTGAGGCATGAAGCGCCTTCTAAAGTTATCCACGAGTTTGCGCTTCTTAGACCAACAGCTTTCACAGATGTCCTTTGGAGCAGGCACTAGAACGTGATTTACCTTCCACTCGAACTCAGACAAACATAGCTCATTGCCAACACCTTGAAAAGTCAGCGCCCAACGTTTGCCTTTGCCATACTTACCATCGTTGATGTAGCCACTCCTCAGTACCACATCATCATACTTCTCTTTGAGACCTCTCCAAAGATGTAGGTTGGGTAAGCCAGCTAGTAAGAGTTATACCCAGAAACCTTGGTGTATCCTAGTACGGTTCTCATATTCGTAATACTCGATCGTAGTGAGTGCACGATCAATGTAGGCACGGATGTCATCTAGCTCGGCATCAGTGGCAAAAAAAGGCTCCACAGGAGGAGACACATCAGCAGTAGGCGAAGGAGGTACAGAGTTGTTGCCGCTTGCATCACCAATATCCTCTAAGTCTGGCATGCTAGGTGAATCAGGGACACCAGCTCCATACTGGAAACGCATCTCTAGTTCCACAGAGTTAGGCTCAACACTTGGATCGTCAGCAGGAGCATCGTCGGCCTCAGGTTCGGACTCGGTAGGTTCCTCTTCAGGATCAAGTTCCTCATTAGCATCCAAGTCGTGATTAGGCTCTATTGGAACGTAATCGTCACGAGCATCAGGCGCGGGTTGGTCCACCTCGTGCGCGCCATTGCCTTGCGCCACAAGGGCAGCCGCGGCCTCGTCACGCTCACCGTGTGTAGGCTCACTATCAGAGATGTCTACATACTCCACCTCGTTCTCGAGTGCAACAATCATCGCTCGTGGTTTTCTACCTCTAGTCGACTTCATCGCGGTCAAACGAGTAATTGCCATCTATAAAAGGGCAATCAAACAATAAGAACATTTAAATCACAGTTAAGGTGATTTCAAGTAATTCCTATCTTCTAGGACTACTACGCTCAACAGCTTTAATTATATTTTATTTTCCCCAAAAATGAAACTAATCTTTATTAATTCATTTCTTAAACCTATGCAACCTTTTAAACCTAGGGCTCTGATACCATTTGTAACACCCCTGAATTTGCAATGATTTCCAGGGAACTATCGACGTCGCTGTCCACGACTCGACACCACTGAACCGTCATGGACCCAGGGGAATGCTAGTGCAACATTTATCGCTAAGGAGTAAATGCTAAGCAGAAAGGAAAACTAGGTATCAAAGGAAGCATCTAGACAAATTAAACATAAATATCAGAATTGTCTATCCAGCGGTCTTAAGTTCATTATAGTTTTATTACAACTTTGTCTTCAAGGGCACAAACCAAAATCCCAAATAATCCAAGGTAACCAATAAATCCATAGTTCTAAACAAACAGCCCATATTCAACCTTCTAGCAAACCGTCCTCACTCAGCTACACCTGCACTTTGGTTTCCGTGACGGAAACAAGGTATAGAAGAAAAAGAGAAGAAACAAAAGCAAAAAAAAATCAGATAAACTGAATAAACGTCGTCCATACCCAGTAAAAACACTTTCGCAAACCTTACCTGGGTTTTAGAAGAATCATTGAAATTCATTTGCATGCACAAGTAGTCATACAATCAAGCACACGCATACTCAATATTCAATTACATGCAATTCTTGCTTTAGTGATCATTCGAACACAAATAGACAAACCATCTTGATTAGAGAGATAAGAGAGCGAATAGAACAACAATTACCCATACTGTTCATAAATAGATATAGACATGCCATGGACTTACGCTAGTGTATACTCACACTACCTCTAACATAATAATCGATATGTAGAGAATTAAACAATGGGGAATGATCCGTCCCGAACACACTACGAGGTGTCCATAGAAGTAACTTGGGAATCACGCATCCCTAGACTATATCAATTAGATAAGTCTCGATAGCTCGGCTACTCCTAGGGATCCATTAGGAGTCTTATTCTCATTTAGTCCAATTCACATACTTGCATTGATTGATCTAGTGGTACAATGAGACCACAACATACTACTTCATTTTATGCTCATGATAATGAATAATAATAACGACGATTACGACATAAATGCATATTAACAATAATCATGCTTCATATATGTCTAACGAAATTTCGGCAGCACTTCGGCAGTACATCAAGATATCCAAAAATTACACTTTCACAAGTAAATCATCCATTATAATAGTAGATGCTCATTAGCACTCAATAATATCCCATTCCAAATAGCAGATATTATTATATCATAATAATATTAGAAATTCAACATCGCCATAATTAAACATTAATTAGCATATGAACTAATTAATTAACGAAACTTTATAAACTTATCATACTCAATATAAATCATATTTACAGCGAAGAATATATTGAACTTCTCATAATTAGCGACGATATAGTTTAATCATGCTTCGCATATTAAATTCACAATAATAATCAATTAGCACATAACACATCAAAATAGTTTTGATGGGGATTTGGAAAGAGGTAGGCACAATCGCTTACCTAAAAACGCTCACTAAGCAGTAGGTAACTTGGCTAATCACAACCCGATCAGGCTTGTCCATTTGGTCCTAAATAAAAACAATTACCGAGACATAATTAATAAATACGAAAATCCAAACAGTACTGAAACTGTAAACTAGTATTGTTATTAAATTTCTTGATTTATTACAACCAATATAGGCTTTTGAAAATCCAGATTCGGACTCCGAACGAGTATAGAAAAATAAAAACAATTATTGAAAAATACTGAAAATACGAAATTAATTAAAACGAAATTCTTAAACAAAACCCTAATCGGTTTTTCGAGTCTAGGCCGTGATACACCAAGCATGGGGACTCACGACCTATCCCATCACCAAGACCACCACCCACTGACCACCATGGTCGGCGGTGGCTCGCCGGAGCACCGGCGACGGAGGAAAGAGAGAGCGCGAGAGATCGCAAGAGAGAGAGAGAGGAATTGCGAGAGAAAGAGAGCTACTGAGAGAGGGAGGAGAGACGGGCAGGGCCCAGTCGCGTCGGCCACTCGCTGTCGACCACCCAGGCGTGGCTTGGTGGCGCGGCGGCGGCGCGATAGCCGCGACTCGACAAAAACAGGAGAGGGGGAAAATAGAGCACGAAAGAGAGAGAGAAAGAAAGAGAGAGAAAGAGAGAGAAGGAAGGGGGGTTTACCGGCGGGAAGAGGAGGTCGGTGCTGGCCTGGTGGCCGAGGACAGCAGGGAGAGGGAGAGAGAGTGAGTGTGCGGTGGAGTGAGAGAGAGGGAGAGCCGTGAGAAAGGAGAGAGAGAGTGTGAGGTTTTTGACTCAGTTTTTGCAACTGATCAACTGGCCCATCTCTTAGCTTATATAGGTGTTTGGTCAAAGAAAGTCAAACCCTACTCGAATTAGGATTATTTTCTGATTTAATTGTCAATTAAAAACAATTAAAACTAATTAAATGCTAATTAAAACCAATTAAAACAATATGAATAAGCCTTATTCATATACAAAACCATTTTAACTAAATCCCTCAATTTGATAATTATAAATCCCGAAATTCCCATAATAATAATTAATATTATTATGGCTTAATTTGAGTAAATCGAATCGTTAAATAAATATACGATTTAAATCTCCGAAACTATTTATAAAAGAATTATAAATCGATATTATAATTATAGAAAATATTGGGGTATCACAGAGTGCCATTGTCTATTTTGTCTTGGATGATATGTTTAAGGGCCCAACAGTTGTTTGTATCATGCCCTTTCCCTTGATGGTATTTGCAGTATTCGCCTTCTTTCCAGTTACGACCCTTGATAATTGGTTCTGGAGTGGGACCTGCGGGGTAAAGCATGTCCTTGTCCACTAACCTCTCAAAAGCTATACTGAGAGTTATCCCTAATGGAGCGAATTCCCTCTTTGGCTTATTTCGGGGTATGAGGTATTCCCTTGGTGAGACATTGGAGGAAGACTCGCCGCTCTTACGTTTTCATTCTAGCTCTTGGGGAACGGATCAGGCTTTCCCGGAGTTATGGATTTCCGGTTTTCAGATGAAGGGACGAACATTGGTGTATCCCATAACTGTCTTGACTTAATGTTGGTGATGTCAGCTTCCAACCTGTCCACTCGATCAGTCATCTCAACAAGATATTCCTGAACTGTTCTGATCATGGTGCAATTGAGGTGGTTTGAATCAATGTGTTGTAGAAAGCTGAATTGAACCTCAGTCAAGTCTTTCTTCTTTGGATCTTATCCTGAATAGGAAGCACGGAGCACTTAGTAACAAGAAAGAAGACCATGAGACTCTCATCTAAGAAAAAAAAATGTTGACCCACATGTAGAAAAACACATTGTCCTAGAAAAAAGATCCTTAAGCCTACATGCCCAAATATTTCCCTAATATCAGAGGAAAATAAAGCCGATGAACGAAAATAAGAAAAATAGAAAAGAGACGGACTATCCTGTTTTTTTTTTTTTTTTTTTTTTTCTAGACTCGAAGAAAATAGAAAATGGGATAAAAAAAACAGAATTTCGGTCTCTTTTTTTTATTATTTTTTTTTCAATTTTGTTTTTATTTTTGACGGCATTTTTTTGTTTTTGCCTTTTTTTTTGTTTTCGATTTTCCTTTTTTTTTTTACCGAATCTGAATTACATCAAATGAAAAAAGAAAATAATGAAATAGAAAAAAAAAAGGCAGAGGGAAAATTGGGAGATTGACTCTTTTTTTTGCTAAAAAGATCCTAGTAAATTGTTCATGACTTTTAGAATATATCATTGGGAAAATGACGGGTCTTCATTGAATTGAATTCTCGCACCATCTTCGGGCATTAGGAACTAGGTAAAAATAAAAGAAAAGACTCTTAGCACGTAAGTACATGTTGGCACATAATCACGATATTCATGCATTCAGGCAAGCATTACAACGACATAATTACAGGCAAACATGTGATCAGACGGACATTACAACGACACATGCACAAGAAGCAAGCGGATGCACGAATGTTGGCTAGAGGCTTTTGGCTCCTGTGAGGTTACCACAACAAATTACAATTTCCGTTCGGCAGATGGTCGACACATCAATTGTAATTCTTTTCATCAACAAGGATTGATGAGTCATGGGTGAGGAAGCATCGATTTGCACGATAAGACAACTGTATATTCCTTAGATATATGGGTTGTCTACGAGTTACGACACAAACTTCCTCGAGGGTCGATAAGGGTCAGAAGGTTGTGCTAAAGCACATGCAAATGATGCAAATGATGCAAAAATAGGAACATGTTATTAAACAATTAAGCAAACTTGACTTTGGAGTTTAACCCTCTTAAATAAATCCCCAGTGAAGTCGCCACTGTAAGGACCCGGGATTTCTACCTGCTCACGGAGTGCGTCCTTATAGAAAATTTGTAAGTTGGAGGTTTAGATAAGTTCAAGGAACCGTCGAGTTAGGAAAGCTTCTGAAAAGACTTGAATTGAATAAAAACCATGAAAGAGGTCACAAATCTGCTATCAGCGTTTTATCGAAGGGACAAACCGAAGGGACAATCCGAAGGGACAACCCAATAGCCCGATAAGTGAACTGATTATGTTTTTAGAAAGACTCCCGCTCATATAGAACATATGAGTACCCAAGAATAAAGGGTTCGGGGGCGAAGATATGAGGTGGGAAGGTGTTAGGCACTCAACTCGCCCGTAATATGACGGCCTCTACTAACTCAAGTTTGCTTAATAATTTAAAGACATGATTCCCACACAACCGGATTAACAACCTAGACTTAGACTATCAATTGGTTCATCACAAGCATCACAACATTTATTAATGACCCTTATTTAGACATGCATTCGATTGACAAGTTGAGCATTACAAAGACTAGACATGCTTGGAAGGACAATATTTAGGAAGCAATAAAAGACGTTATTCTAGCATGATATCTACATTATGACTATTAGAAAATAAACAATTAGGCAATTAATTTAATTTGAGCCCTCAGGAGTTAGTACCTGAACTGTAGGCTATATTTGACAAGAATAGTAAAAGACAAGATCTCAAGAAAAAATTTGAAAGAAAGAGGGAGAAGCTCAGAGTCAATACTACTTAGAATAGAGGTTGTCAAATGTAGACTGTGTGTTTTGAACAGAGAGAGGAGGGTCGTATTTATAGACCCAGGAAGTAGGGTTGGACGGGTGAAAAGGATCCAAAAATTGAATTGGGCTTGAAAAAATAGTCGGGCCAGAGGCTGTGCCAGCGCTGCTAGCGGCACTGGGTTTTATCCCAGGGCCGCTGACGGCGCTGTCAGCTGCCAGCTGGATCGTCATAATGACGACATCCAGTCTATTTTTATTTTCCGAAGGAATTTTAGTATTCCAAAAAATATGAAAATACCGTTTTACCCTTGGACGGTAAAAGACGGTTCTACCCCTAAATCGCAACTTGGCGACCGAGAGTCGGAAAGAGGCATGAGAGGTGTCGTTGGAAAGCTCTTGAACAGGGCTTTTGAATGGGATTGGAATAAAGGAGTGTTTAGAGGAAAACCTGAGACCTTATCTTAACTATTAAAGCAAAAATAGCGTTCAAGTTTATAAATTACTCCTTTCATCATCATGCTTTTGCGGAGAAATCTGAAGGCGCTTTTTTGGCGTCTACACAGGTACAAACTCCTGAGGGCTCAAATTAAATTAATTGCCTAATTGTTTATTTTCTAGTAGTCATAATGTAGATATCATGCTAAATAAACGTCTTTTATTGCTTACTAAATATTGTCCTTCCAAGCATGTCTAGTCATTGTGATGCTCAACTTGCCAATCGAATGCATGTCTAAATAAGGTTCATTAATAAATGTTGTGATGCTTGTGATGAATCAATTAATAGTCTAAATCTAGGTTGTTAATCCGATTTTGCATGGGAATTATGTCTTTAAATTATTAAGCAAACTTGAGTTAGTAGAGGCCGTCATAAAACGGGCGAGTTGGGTGCCTAACCCCTTCTCACCTCGTACCTTCGCCCCTGAACCTTTTATTCTTGGGTACTCATATGTTCTGTATGAGCAAGAGTCTTTCTAAAAACATGATCAGTTCATTTATCGCGCTATTGGGTTGTCCCTTTAATAAAACGCCAATAGCAGATTTGTGACCCATTTCATGGTTTTTATTCAATTCAAGTCTTTACAAAATCTTTTCTAACTCGATGGTCCTTTGAACTTATCTAAACCCCCAACAAACTTTCTATAAGGATGTACTCCGTGGAAACAGATGGACGGAAAATCACGGGTCCTTACACCATCACATTCGGGTTTGCTTCTGCCTCATTGAGGTTCATCACATAGATTATGCCATTAACCCCTCTATTGTTGTTGTTGTTGTTCGGCGCAGGGTTGGCAGGTGCAGGAACTTGTGCTTGATTGTTCATAGCAGGAGCAGCATTGTTGTGGTTGTTGTTGTTGTTGTTGTAACCCCCGTTTCCACAGTAGTTACCACCATTTCCTCGATTACCATATCTGTTTCCACCGCGATTATAGTTGTTGTTGCAGTTCTGTCCATTGCCATTCCTTCCACGACTCCAACACTCAGAAGCTTTGTGACCAGACTTGTTGCATTCATAGCATGCTGCACGTCACCACAATAATTTTTACCAGGATGCGTCTTGTTTTAACAAGTACAAAGCGTGTTCCTTCTAGCCATTATCGTAGCTCGATGACTATTCAAGTCACGATTTCTATTCGCATTGTGTTTCTGACCACCACCTTGGTAATTGTGTTTCTAGCCATTCATAGCCCCCAACAAAGTTTCTTGGGTTTAGCTGGATACTATAGAAAGTTTGTAGAAGACTTTTCACGAATAGCTTTACCCGTTACTCAACTGACACACAAGGGCACTAAGTTCTTGTGGATAGAAGAATGTGAAGAGAGCTTCCAAGAATTGAAGAAACGATTAAGAACAACCCCAATACTTACCATTCCATCCGGTAATGGGGCATTCAATGTTTACAGTGATGCCTCCAAGAATGGTTTGGGGTGTGTCCTGATGCAGCACAGAAGAGTGGTGGCTTATTCGTCAAAGCAACTGAAACCATACGAGCAGAACTATCCTACACATGATTTGGAAGTTGCAGTCGTGGTATTTGCTTCAAAGATATGGAGACACTATCTTTACGGTGAAAAGTGTGAAATATTCACTGATCACAAAAGTTTGAAATACATATTTACGCAGAAAGAATTGAACATGCGACAGAGGAGATAGCCGGAGCTGTTAAAAGATTACGACTTGAAAATTAGCTATCATCCAGGAAAAGCAAATGTGGTGGCTGACGCTTTGAGCCAGAAGTCACAGGGCAATTTAGCTACCCGCATTACTAAACAAAAGCCTCTTGTGAAGGAAATGAGAAGATTAGGGTTATGGGTGAAAAAGCACGATCCACAATGTTTGATGGCCGCTTTCACAGTTCAACCCACCTTAATCGAGAAAATCAAGAACAGTCAAAGCAAAGACATTTTCTTACAAAAACTTCGCAGCAAAATTGGATCAGGTCCCTTCAAAAAGAACTCCATGTATTGGAATTTACGGATCCATCAAGACGGTTCATTGCGACTGGGAAGCCGATTAGGTGTCCTGATAATATGGAACTGAAGAGAGAAATTATGAATGAGGCACATAATAATGGATATGCATATATCCAGGCAGTACAAAGATGTATAGAGATTTGAAGGATCATTATTGGTGGAAAAATATGAAGAGAGAAATTGAAAAGAGAAATTGCAAAATTTGTGTCTCAGTGCATAGTATGTCAGCAAGTAAAAGCGGAGCACTAAGGATCTGCGGGGAAGTTACATCCATTGCCAATTCCCAAATGGAAATGGGAAGATATAACGATTGATTTTGTATTAGTTTTGCCAAGAACAAGAGATGGATATGAACCAATTTGGGTTATTGTTGATCATTTAACAAAATCAGCACATTTCATACCCATCAAGGTAGGTCATACCACGGAAATATTATCTCGACTCTACGTAAAGGAGATAGTCAGATTACATGGAGTTTCACTGTCTATCGTATCCGACAGGGACACGCGATTTCTGGCTCAATTTTGGGAGAGTATTCATGAAGTTCTGGGCACACATTTAAAGTTTGGAGGCCCCATCCACAAACTTGAGAAGAACCATTTGTACTGCCTTCCATCCACAAACGGATGGCCAATCAGAAAGAACCATTCAAATTATGGAAGACATGCTTAGGGCATGTGCTATAGACTTTGGAGGCTCTTCGGATGAATGACTACATTTGGTAGAATTCTCTTACAACAACAGCTATCAGTCAACCATTCGAAGAGCACCGTATGAAGCTTTGTATGGTCTAAAATGTAGATCACCTATATGTTGGGATGACGTAGGTGAAAAACAATTCCTAGGACCAGAGCTAGTACAACAAACTGCTGACAAGGTACAAGCTATCAGAGTGAAAATAAAGACAGCTCAAAGCTGACAGAAAAGTTATGCAGACAAGAAAAGAAGAGATTTGGAGTTCAGGAAGGAGATCACGTGTTCTTGAAAATATCACCGAAAAAATGAGTATTTAGATTTGTAATGCGAGGTAAACTGAATCCGAGATTTATAGGGCCATTTGAAATCCTGAAAAGGGTTGGTAAAGTAGCATACAGGCTGGCACTACCCCCATCCTTGGCTGGAGTTCACAATGTCTTCCATAAATCTATGTTAAAGAAATTTGTCCCTCCCGAGGAACAAGTGGTCGCTCTAACTCCTCTAAAGCTTAAGGTAGATTTAAGTTACGAAGAACAACCAATCAAGATTCTTGGCTGAGAAGTGAAGGCATTACGAAATAAGACAATTCCATTTGTCAAGGTACAATGGAGGAATCGAGAAGAGAGAGAGTCTACCTGGGAGAAAGAAGGTATAACGAAGGAAAGACTCCCTTTCTTGTTCGCCGAAGAACCAAAATGAGTTTCGAGGACGAAACTCTCTTTTAGGAGGGGTGAATGTAATAACCAAAAAAAAAAAAACCAGGGTGAAGATTAGTTTTGTGGCCGGCAAAGCCACCTTGCACAACATCAATTAAAGAATGGTGATAAGATGTGATCAAAAGTAAAGAATGGTGATAAGATGTGATCAAAAGCAAAGGACTGTGATCAAAAGCAAGAGATTGTGATGTCGGCCACAATTCTACAACATATGCTTTGCTTAGCAAACTTCCTATAAATAGCATTGAGCATTTGGTTCAGAGGGAGCAATAAGAGGAATTGAAGTGGAGGCTGTGAATACTGGTGTAGTTTTGTCAAGGTTACATACGACTTAGACGCTAAGGTAACTGGTTTCTCCCAATTTAGCTTGTTTTTATAATAAAGCTAATATTGCTAGTAGACGTTTCCGAACCAGAAATTCGATCTCTTATCCGAATATTATTTATTATATACGTTTTAGAAAAGTGGATCAAGCATGAATATTACGAATATTTGATTACTGAACTTTGTGAAAGTGGAAAGTATTGTCTTATGATTATTTTAAAGAGAATTTGTGAACATCGAATTGAACTATTATTTTGTGGGCTAGTTGTATTCTTGTACTATGTATGATATCTGAACTTATGGGGACACTCATATCTGAACCTTCCCAGGGATTAAACAGAGAATTATTTGTGATATCTGAATTAATGGGGACACCCATATCTGACCCTTCCCAAGGATTAAATGGGAACTATCACTGATATCTGAACTTATGGAGACGTCCATATCTGGCCCTTTCCAGGGTTAAACGGGAGTATTGAATTTGGATTCCTTCGGGAATATCTGGCACACTAATGGTCTTGAATTACATCTGCCCACACCATTTACTAAGATTGGAGATTTATTATTATTATTATTATTATTTGTATTTGGATTAACTTTCTCTACTTTGAAACTTGCTTGATCCGGTTAGATTAGGTTAAATTACTTACTGGGATGTTGAGCTCACCCTTTTATATACTTCCTCCGTCCCAGACAAATGATTACAGTTGTTTTTTTCAATGTCAAAGTTTGCAAAGTTTGACCATAAATTTGTGAAAATATACAAACATTTATAAAGTAAAAATACTATGGTTAGATACATCTTGAATAGTACTTTTGAAAAATAATAATTTTATAATTTATAAATTCATTTAATTACACATTATTTACGGTCAAAGCGGTGCATTGAAAACCATGAAAAAAAAACTGTAACTATTTGTGAGGGACGGAGGGAGTATAACATTTTCAGGTACCACTGAAGTCAATTTCTACGAGGGGTGCATGGGAGTGTGAGATCTTAGGGACTCTGGACCGGAATAGAAATTCTTTTCTTTCAATAATTATAGTCTGTGTGTTTTCATTTAATTATGGCATTGTGTCAATTAAAGTATAATGGTATTTAATTCTGTATTTTTCTTAATTGTTGTCTGAACATCACTACAACAAAAGGCTCCAATAGCGACATTATTTTTGTGATGAGTGGTACAACTGTAACAAATATTGCTACACCTATAATCATCACTAAAATTTGTGACCATAGTAGCCGTCACAAAAGTAATAAACCGGAAAAGAAAAAGAAAAAGAAATGATATCCTGAAAATAGTGACTAACTTACCCGTCACAAATATTTTGCCCCAAAATTCACTTCGCGCTCACGTCCAGCGCCTCAATTTTAAAATGTCCCGCTTATTTTTCTTTTCATTTGTGCATCTAGTGGAAGTGTGAAAGTGCAATAGATATAAATAAAATAAGTAATTAATTAATGTACAAGTAAAACAAAAGTAAAAGTCTAGAAACCATCATCTCATAGAATAAGAAAAAAAGTTTAGAAGTCATTCTCTCTCTCTCTCTCTCTCTCTCTATTCGCTGCTCACCAAACCCAGCCACCGCCGAGTCGATCTCCAGCACTTCCTCCACTCTCTTCTGGTGTTGGTCGCCGCCAGTTTCATTGCTTCACAAGGAATCACAACTCCAGGTGCGTTGTTACATAGATTTACCGATTTTCTATTGATTTTCGGATTTATTTGATGAACAATCTCCCAATTTGTTAAACCTAATTCCTTGAATTTTGAATTTTGTATGAACAACTTCTGAAATTTTGGGTTTGTCCCTTTTTCACCACTCTTTGTGAAACAAAAGGATACAGAATTTGGATGAAAACCCTAAAATCGATAGGAGAGATCTGATTAGGATTTTTAAAGAAGAACAATGAGAGGGGGAAGTAATAAAACCCTAATTAGATTAAGAGTGAGTAGCAAAATTGTTATCTATGTTTGGGTTAGGGCTTTTGGCGAGAGAAGGAGTACAGTAATGAGTTTGGGACTTGTAAAATGATTCTAAGGTAATGGTTTTGCCTTTTATAGGCCATCTGATCAATAGTACCCGAAGTCCTGCGTAGCAATTTGCAACTTTGACAGCAATTTGATAAATGGCATGAGGACAAACACTACTTGTCCTATTATTTACATGCATAAACTGTATTACTCTAAGTGGTCTATGTAAAGTATAATAGGCAGATTGCCCCTATTTTGGTCTGAATTCTCATTGTTCAAACATGATTTTTGCTTCTAATCATTCTCGCTTTACAAATTACAGGAGAAATTTTGTTTCCATCCACAAGAAAATGTGGATAATGTATTGATTGCTCTATTGGGGGCAAAGTTTAGGAATAACAAATACATGATAAGAAAGAAACTTTACAATGACTCAGAAGCAAGATTAAGAGCTAAACTAAAGGCATCTTTGGAAGCTAATGGTATTTATGGTGCTTTGTTGGAGGAACAGATTAGAACACATGTATTCCAAAAAGATGAAATTCTAGCAGAGCTTGATGAGATGGAGCCTCCACCTGGTTTTACTAATCATCAATGGCTCAAGTTCAAGAGTTATGAAATTGGATAAACTTAAGGTTACCACTACCATTTCAATATATCTCTCGTTGTTTGTCTCTCTATTTTGTTCTTAATTGCAAACAAAAAAAAAATTACTTTACAGGAACTCTCTGAAAAGGGAATGGCAGCTCGTGCTACTAAGACTCATACGCATACTACTGGCACCAAGAGTTATACTCAAGTGGAAGATGAATATGTAAGGCCATATATTTCTACTGTTGTAACAGCCTATAATGATGGATTATAGTACAATACTTCAGTTATGTCAATTTTCTTGTTTGTCATAGGCTATTAAACATAACGAACAACCTGGATGTGTTAAGTTTTTTGACTTGACACATAAGAAGAAAGATAGTTCGTATGTGCAAGATGAATCAAGAGAGTTCATGGTAAGCTAATCTAGAATTATTTTAGATAATCATTGTACAGCATAATATCTCATTTAGATTGTAAATTCATTATAGATGGCAGCTACATCGGAGATGGCTTAACTTAGAGCCACAGGATCCTACAATAATGAAAAGGAATTAGAGGGTGTTGTTTGGGATAATCTAATGGGAGATGATAAGCCAGGTCGCGCACGTGGTTATGGTATTGGAGTGACAAAACCGCAAGTTACTGGTTTCCGAGCTCGTGTTAAAAGAATGAGAATTGAAGAGGCTAATGGAAATGATTCAAAAGCTCAAATACAACAGCTTCAAGTGATGCTTTCTCAGTAGCAACAGATGATGGCTCAACAACAAGAAGCAATGAACATGTATATGGCAAAAACAAATGAGTCAATTGCAAACATGAGAGAGGAAGTGCAGGTTTATCGTAGCGTATTTGGAGCCTTTTCTGGAGATCAGATGGCTACGACTAATGCTCATGGCACAAGTTTTTCCAATACACAGGTTCGTATTTGATTCTCTCATTTTTGTTGCATTCTATCCAGCGTCTAATCATTGGAAATTCGGCCCAACGCTTTGTCCACATTAGGCAGGCAGTTTTTTGGTAACTTATGTTGTTGGGGCAGATGCACAAACGTTCATTGAATGATTTATGTGATTAGAAATTGTGCTGGAGTCTTGCCTGTTTGATATCAGCAATGACTTGTTTCTACTCTTGATTGCTGAGATAATGGACTTGTTTTTACTCATGATTGATGAGATACTGGTGTAATTATATTATAAATCATATTGAAGGACATGAGGTATAACTTACATGATATAACTTGAACTTTCAAGTTGCACCCAGCCTATTTGGTAGTCAATGTCCTGCTAGTTTGTTGGAGCAGTGAATCTTAATTAAAAATCTTTGATTGAAAGTTGAATCACTATGTTAATTGTCAATGGCAATAATTTTTTATTTCTCTCATTTGAGCTTGATTAGGTAATGTGGCTGTTTCCATAAACCAAGATTCGTCAACTTATTTAAACAATTTGTTATTCACTACTCATTGTATTTGTTTCCCCTCTAGTAGAGGGATATGAGGTATAACTATCATTCATACATGTTGATTATCTTTTTCAAGGTCTTTCAAATTCAAATGGAATTGATGAACAGAATACTTCATCGCATAATGAAGATGCTGCTGGCGTTTGAGACAACCGATCGAGACATATTTTGTGGTTCTTTACTTGCTGATTTTGTATGGCGGTTGAGTACTTTGATATCAGAACTTAGGTATATTAGTTAGGTTTTTTGTCTTAATTAGAATGATGTTTAAGGAAGTTGCTAAACATTATGCACTTGTACCTACTGATTGTTGGTAGCCCATGATAGTGTACTGAACTTAGGTTCGTTTATGTATGTAGTTTTTTGGCAGAAGTGATCTAGGTACAATGGTCCTTCAGATGTACTTACAGGTTCATTGTGATGAAATGAAAAATGCATATTATAATCCGAGGATGCATTTTTATTTATATTTGTGCATTTATAATTTAGTTTATTTATATATATAATAAAATATCAGGATACCTGATTATTAAAAAAAAAAATTATCAGGATACCTACCAATAAGAGCAGCAACGCAGTAGTAGGAAAGTACCAGGAAAAAAGGTGAAAATAAAAAATAATTACAATTGCTACACGTGAAGTCATCACAATTATTGTGACGCGTCACTTATCACTAATATTAGTAACGCGCATAACTGCCACAATAATAATGGAAAGTTTAGCCGTCACAAAACTTAGTGACGGTTCCTCGCGTGGCAAATTTTTTACTGACACGCATTTTACATACGCTTGCCCCACCTGTCACAATTTTTTTTTGTCACGCTTCAACCCCTCACTATATCTCAAAATAATCGTCACTACCAGCCCATTTTGTTGTAGTGCATGTTTTGTATTGGTTTGTAAGAAAGGCTTAGCTCGTCTACGGAAATGTCGTAGCCGAGTTGCCATCTGTCACGTCTTTTACCCGACGTACGGGGCGTGACATGTTTGAAGGTGAAAAAAATCTCACATTGCTTTGATTTTCTCACTCTTCCTGTGGTGATGTTTGGCAAGCTTTTCTATAGTTAATTTCAGAAAAATAAAAAGAACATCCTAATGTTCCAAAAATAACACCAACATAGAGAAATCAGGATTTAAAGAAATAATGAGATTAAAAAACAATGAGATATAAGAAAACAAAAGAGCAAAAAGGAAACAAATAAAAGAGCCGAAAAAAAAAAAAAAAAAAAGATTACGTTGTGTGTTCAAGCTAAAAGAGCCAAAAGAGCATTTATTGCCTTATTCCCTTTTTTATTAATGAACTTCTATTTCCATTTCCCTTTGTATTTTATTTTTCTCCTTTCGTTTTTCCCCTATCTCCCTTCTTTCCTGTTTCTTAATCTCATTATTTTATGTTATATTAGTTTTCTTTGACTCATTAATTAATCGTCTTTGTATTTCTGATCAGATTTGTTTGTGTTCTTATTCAACTTTTAGCTCTTACTCAGAATAATTGGTGTATTTGTACATTTTTTTTTTTTTTTTGAAAAGGCAAAACAACCGGGATAATCCTATAAAACAATTGGTCTTAAAGCGTCCTTATCCAGCAACCTGGTTAAAGATTGGTCGAAAGAGTTCGGCAAAAGAGCAATCTATCACAAGTCTGGCCATGATAAGCCATAAAGTCCGCCACGGAATTGGCTTCCCTAAAACGGGGGAGTACCTCTACATTATCAAAGAAATGTAGATCATTTTTTGTGTCAATCAAAATATTTTCTATCTCCCAAGGAATAAATCATTCTGCACGCAATGCTTTGATAACCATAAGATTATCACCTTCAATTGTGATGTTGCGGATACCTCTCCTTCTTGCTTCACGGACTCCTTCACGAAGACCAATAGCTTCAGCAAGTATAACTGAACAATTTCCATAGGATTTTGCCCCCAAGCTAATGACGTTCTCGTCCTTGGTACGAATACAGAATCCTGCTGCAGCTTGCTTGTTATTCCATTTAGATCCATCAAAGTTAAGCTTAGCATAATTTATTCTCGGAGGGGACCATCTAATTATTTTCCTTTGGAAGTTTCTTGGGAGCTTTCTTAGAAAAAACCCCTTTAGCATCAAATTTAAAGGATTTATTTTCTAAAGACTTCCATTCTTCAAAACTTTTTCTAACCGTATGAGCTACTTGGGTGGATTCGTAACCAGCTTTTCAAATTCTATTTTATTACGAACAAACCAAAAAATCCACAAGTGATTACGAGGAGGATAAAATCCCTAAGATTTTTATGAAGAAAATTTAAGGACTCGACAAAAGACAAATTGTGGGGCATATTAAAAGAAAAATTCTTATTAAGGAGTGACTGAACTGAAGACCATACTTGCAAAAAGTAAGGGCACTCAAAAAAAAAAGTGAAACTTATCTTCAGAGTAATGATTGCAGAAAACACATTCTTGGGGAACAAAAACTTTGCTTTGTTGAATCCTATGCTTAATAGGCAAGCCATCTAAACATAATTTTCATATAAAAATCTTTATCTTATTAGGAAGACTGGGATTCCAAATCCAATTAAAATCACATTTCTCTTTATAATTATCTTGAATACCTTGCGCTAACCAGGTAGCTGACTTAGCCGAAAAGATACCAGTACTTCTATAACCCCAATAATGCTTATCAACTACCTCATTATAAGGAAGGGGTAGATCCAAAATAATTTGAACAATATACGGAGGTACTACTCGAGCTAAAAGAACACTATCCCAAGTACCTTCGATGGAGATGAAGGAACTAACTGTGGTGTTGAGATCGAATAACGGATCACCCGACGTGGAAGAATAATGAAACTTCTCCATGAGAGGGAAGTGGCAAACCCAATTGTCTTTCCAGAAATTAATATTATCCCCATTCCCGGCTTGCCAACGAATGCCTTTTTTAAACAAAGTTCGGACTTCTAGCATATGAGACCATTGCCATGACATATTTTTACCTTTTGAATAGCTAAAAATGTCACGAGTTTTAAGATATTTATGTTTAATGAGCTTAATCCACCTACTCTCAGGTTCAGTCATTATCTTCCAAACCAGTGTCATTTGCATGGCTTTATTAACTGCATCTGCTTTCCTAAGGCCTAAGCCACCTAAATTTTTTGGGCGACAAACCTTATCCCAACCTATAAGATTTGGAGACTTATTTTCAGGATTTTGCTCCAAAAGAAATTACGATTATTTTTATCCAACTTGTTAAGAGATGTTGTGGGCAAAGTAAAACTCTGCATTGTATAAATGGGTTGCTGAAAAATTAGCTTGAATAAGGGTGGCTCTTCCAGCCTAAGAAGGGAATTTGCTTTCCATTTCGCTAGATGACTACTTGCACGATCAATAACATCACTAAAAGTATCCTTAGTCACCCTTTCACTAATGATAGGACAATCTAGGTACTTGTCGAGACACGTTGAGTTACTCATTGCTAAAATGCCTTTGAAGGCATCAATATTATTACGGTTAATATTTTTTGTACATTGGAAGGTTGACTTGTGAAAATTAATTTTCTGCCCCGACATATGACAATCCTCGTCAAGAATATTCTTAATAGTGTGACAACTTTGGTTAGAAGTATCGGCAAAAATCATTGTATCATCTTCAAAAGTCAAGAAAGGAAGTTTGTCTGCACCTTGGCAAATTTTAATACCAATGCTTTTAGATGAAGTGTTACTTTCTCTTTGAAGTCTTCTCGCAAGTACTTGCGCACATAAAATAAAAATGTACGGAGAAAGAAGATCCCTTGACGAATTCCCCTGGACGAGGAAAAAGTGGACCCCTGAGAATTATTGACTAAGACCGAAAAAGCAACTGTAGAGATGCATTCCTTAATTCAGGAAACCCATTTCTCGCAAAAACCTAATTTCCTAAAGACTTGAAGGATAAAATCTCAATCAAGTCTATCATAGGATTTTTCCATATCCAATTTTATGGCTAACCAACCACTTTTACCTTGTTTGGACTTAAATGAATGAAAAACCTCATGAGCTAAAAGAATATTATCATGTATGCATCTATCTGCAACAAAAGCACCCTGTAATGGATGAATAATTTTTTCTACAACCGTTTTAAGTCTAGTAGTGAGTATTTTAGAAATAATCTTATAAATAGTTGAACATAAGCTAATTGGTCTGAAGTGATTTGCAGACGAGAGGTTATCTATCTTTGGGATAAGTGCTAAGAATGTTTGGTTAATTTCTTTAAGAATTTTTCTGGAGTGAAAGAAAGCTTTAACTGCACGACAAACCGATGGACCAACAATATCCCAGTAAATTTGGTAAAAACTAGATGGAAAACCATCTGGTCCAGGGGATTTATTGAGAGTTAGGGAAAAGGTGGTCTCTTTAATCTCTTCTTCTGTGACTTCTTTGGTCAACATGAGATTATCTTCTAAACTAACCTCACGATGTAAATCTTTAAGATCTGTCAAGGGGTTGACCGAGCCAGATAGATCTTGAAAAAAACGTAGTTTAAACTCTTTAGCGATTTCATTGACAATAGACTTAGGCTCAGTATGATGAATATCGTCCATACTATGAAAACTAAGGATCTTTTTACGATTCTTTCTAATAGATGCTTTAGTTTGAAAGTAAGTTGTATTTCTATTGCCAAGAAGTAAATTTCTCGCTCTCGATCTTTGAAACCAATAAGTCATGTTAAAATTAACTAAACAAGGTTTTTTCGTTAATAAGTTATCTTGACGCATAATGAGCGAATGATCGGAGGGATGAAGCAATAAATTTGCTTGGACGATATTCATTAGCTTAGATTCAACTTCTTTCAATTGCCGAGTAATATTATCAAATTTCAATTTGGCCCAACTCTTAGAAGTGTTTTTGAGCGTCTTGCATTTATTAAAAAGTTGAAAGGCACAAGAGCCATCAAACCTAGAAGACCATGCTTTACGCACCATTTTCTCATAATCCTTGTGTTGGGACCATGCTCATTCAAATCTAAAAGGGGGAGAGGGAAAAGGATTCGGAGCAAGAAACTTTAAGATATAGGACAGTGATCTGAAGAAGCAAAATCATGGTGCGATATAATAGCATTTGGAAACTGACTAATCCAAGAAGGAGTTACAAGAACTCTATCCAGACGCTCCCAAATGTTATCATTCCCACTTTTCTTTTTTCTCCACGTAAATGGAGAGCCAGTGAAAGGAATGTCAAGCACATTAGCAGAAAATTTAAAAGAGACAAGCCTCGAATATCTTTCTTGTGAGGGAGTAGTACCCCCGAATTTATCAGCTGGAGAATCTATTTCATTGAGGTCCCCAATTATAACAAAAGGATCGGATAAGCTGTCACAATACTGTAACAAATCAATCCAAAATTGAGCTTTATAATTTGTTTCTGCAGGGGCATAGACAAATATAAAAATAGAAGGAGGATTACCTACTGAATCTTGAGCAATAACACTAATAAAACGAGATTCTTTATGTAAGAAAGATATGCTAAAGGCACTGCTTTGCCATAGTAACCAAATTCACCAGAGTAACCTACACAAGGTACAAAATCAAAATCACTGAAGCCAAACTGATTGACTAACAGTGTGGTGGGATCTTTTTGCACTTTGGTCTCAGCAAGGGCCATTAAAGTGACTTGGTGCACTTGACAAAATAACTAGATTTCTTCACCCAGATTCTTTTTACCAACCCCTCTTACATTCCAAAATGCTACTTTATTCATAAAAACATATTAAATTGGAACCTGGTGCTAAAACACATTGCTAGAAATAGGGGCTTGCAATCAGAAAGCTGCATCCATTTATCATAAAAAAGGATAGCTTACGAAAAGTTTTCTTTAATGATGCCTTCTTTAGGCTATATGAAACATAAAACAAAACAAAGGAGACAGCTACTTCCTTTTGGCTTGCTTAGCCTGGGAAGGAGCAATGATTTTTGCAACAACTTGTGAACTGGATCTCATAATAAAAACATAAACTCCAAAACAAGTTTACTATTAACAAGACCTGCTTAAGCTTATCATCGCTTCTGCAACTAGACAAAACATATGGATAGCTAAAAAAACCAATAAATTGCTTAATAACCAATTAAGAACAAAAAATTCGAGAAAATCTTACAAGAACTTTCCAAAAGAACAGTTAAACCAAATACTATAATTGCAAACAAGAAGTCACAATTTACTTTCAGGGAATCTAACAACCATACAGTAATAGGGACTAACACTTTGTGGCCATAGAATAGCTTGACAACACACATCATTATCAGTACATTGTGCAAGATAAACTTGGAAAAAGAATCTACCAATCTATCTAACCAATTCCATGCACTAACAGCAACATATAATCTCAAAAATGGGGCCAAACCAGGTAAAACACCCAAAACTGACTTAAATTTAAGACTAAAACAAGAGTAGAAGGAAAATAGATGCAAAACATCTACAATTATCCAGCGTACTGAACCCTCAAGTAAAAGCCAAAGACTATAACAAGTATAGATTTTATCAAACATGAGAGAGGACTTAAGCCAATGATTAAGAAAAATAACTTTGCAACAAATTTGGGAGTGCTGGGAAAAGAGAGAAAAGCTAGAGACAACCCGGCTCTGTCTTATAAAGGCACATAGGCTCAAACCATGGAAGAGAATTTCACGAATTGCTAGTAAAACTTGTCTGAATGAAAGTCGACTACGAGGAAAGGTATGAGCAGCTCGAAGCTCATAGCAACGCCTCCAAAGTGAAGTGAATGGAAAGAAGTTGAGGTCGAACCTCTCACCAGCGACATCAAGAAACAGGTTCCAATTGGAGGGGAAAAGTTGATAAACAAAGGGGTCTTCAGCCGTCACGATCAAAGCCTTCCAAATACTGGGATAAAACTTGCAGATGTCACGATTTCCAGGGAAAAACAAGGTCGACACGCCATCTTCATCTCTGAAAGAAGCAAACACAACCTCGCCATTTCTAGGGTTTGGGAAAAAAGCGAATAATTCGCCGCAAGATGGCTAAATCATTAAGATAACTTGATGAATAGAGAATTGATTGAGGGGATAAGCTAAAAAGAGAAGAAATTTCAAAAAAGGAGACTGGATCGGGGGATCTAAGAGAAGAAGTTCTTGATTTAAGGCTTCCCTTGAAATGCAGACGAGCAATCAAATTGGGCCAAAAACACGCAGCAGAATACGAGACACTACTGATTGGGGCTTTGAGATGAACATTAACAAGGATTCCATGATCAATTGATGAAACAAGGTGCCTGGCAAAGGAGATTTGGGTATTATTCATGGGTTTATTTGGGGGCCTTTGGGTTCTTGGGTTTCCTTTTTTTCTTCTTTTTCTTCGCTCGTTTTTCTCTCCTTTTCTGGTGACATTTAGATCATTGGTCCTTTTGTACATACTTGAACTTAAATATAACAAATTGTTTTTTCTAGCTTTTATATAATTTGGGTGTTCAAACTTTACTTGACTAATCTCATGTGCCCTAAAGTTATCGACCAGAAAAACCTTTAGTGACCTTGAGGAGACTCGAACCTGGAACCAAATATAATGAATTGTTTTTATTGTTTGTTTCACATGTAATGACGAAGATGAAAAGTTTGAACTCTTGGAAAAAGTAAAAGACTACTTATATTTTCACACAACGGGTACGTTTATTAGAGCTAAACTTACCAGAATTGAATTGAATTGAACTGAACTGAATTCAACATTACTAAACTGGACACTACAGAATTAAACTAGACACAACTGAAGTGAATTGAACACAACTTGATATGTGAGACAAAAAGTATGGTTTTTGAACTCAGCATCACTGAATTGAACTGAAAATCATTTAACTGAATTTGAAATCACTAAATTAACAGTTGAACTGATCTGAACTGAACTGACCGTATAATCTCTAACAAACGCACCCAAAGGTATGTTCCTTAATAATGCAAGATGGTCATTTTTTACCTTTCGTGTTCTTTTCACCCCTCCCTTCTATATGTTTGATGCCTCTCGCTCCTTATTTCATGCAATAACTATGTATGTCTATTTGATTAACAAGTTAATCATATACGTATGTATGTATGCATGTTTTGGGATATGTAGCTTTAGATCATTATTTGTAAAAGGTAAACTAATAATTGTAAGGTCCTGTTCTCTGCACCTTATTTTTACTGAACTTATTTACACAATATTGAATTGAACTAAAATTTCATGAACTGAACTAAATTTGTCTGAACTAAACTTATTTTTCACGGAATTTGCAGGCCACAATAACAAAGAGTAAAATTGTACTTTGGTTTACCGAACTGATCTGAAATATTTTCTAAACTGAACTTCTTTTTACTAAACTGAACTGAAATCTACTGAATATTTGTGAAGAAGTTGAAGAGAACAGGGCCTAAGTAGCTACTCAATGTAATAAGATCAAGCACACCAGTTATGAAGGCCTATATAGCTAAAAATATATTTTTTTTACTCGAGTAAAAGAGATATTGTTCAAAACAAGATTGTTGTGTATAACAAAATTTATTGCGATATTATTATATATGAGTTACAATAAGCACGCAGTTATGAAAACCTATATAACTAAAACATAAACCTCAAAAAGAAATTTAACTAAAACATATAGGTAATAAATCGGGTGATATCATTGTCAGATTAATGAACACTATTATTGCCCGATCTAATCTTAAAAGGATGAGCTTTATTTTGTTTTCATACATAAATGATCTGACAATAACTTTGTTGTCCAATAAATTTATGGAGATATTATCTTAGTTTGAATGTAAGTAGTAAACTTAACTTTACGGGACATTTGTTTAGTGGGAATAGGAGGGGATAGCGGATAGGGATAAGAAAATTAGTATTTTAAAATCTCATGTTTGGGATAAGGGATGGGGAAAATTAGTATATTTCCACGTTTTTAATCCCACATGGGAGCTGGTAATTGGAGGTGAGAATAAAATTATTAAAGTTAAATTAGCATCATGCTCATTAAAAATGACTGCAGAATTTGTCTCATATGTTTTTAATGCCGTTTTGGTAAACTAACTTTAAAATACTCAATCTATTCCCAAAATAAAACCTACATAACAAATAAAGTAATAAGATTAACTACACAAATTCCTTATCCCCCAAAACAAATCTCATCTTGGGTTATCTAGGCCTATTCCCACGTTTTTAGTCCCACAAGGAGGATGGTGATTGGAGGTGAGAATAGAATTCATAAAGTTAAATTACCATAATGTCCATTAAAAATGATTGCAGATTTTGTCTCCTATTTTTTTTAATGGTATTTTTGGTAAACTAACGTTATAATCTTTAATCTATTACCAAAATTAATACCTACATAACAAATAAGGTAATCAGATTATATTTAACTACACAAATTCCTTATCCCCCAAAACAAATCTCATCTCCATCCCCATCCCCATCCCCAAAATCTCAAAATTTCATTCCCACTTCACAAACATTCCTTTAAATCCATAGTTCACTTAACAATTTAGCTCATTTGAATTTATGTAGGAATTTATATTCCTTTTTTTTTTAGTGTAAGAATGATCATCAATCTTCCATTAACGTAGATAAATCAACATTCAAAACAGACAACAAATTTATTTATATTGGAATTAGCTCAGAATAGATAGTGAAAGTAGGAGGAACGTATTCACTTATGAGTGAATTGTGTAAGTTTTACATTTACAATCGAGCATATTTATCGCCTCAAAAATACTGTACAAAACATAAAATGTAATACAGCATGTCAAGCTACGGCAAACAAATCCATTTATACCTATCTACTTTATTCATACTGTAATAATTTTATTTATTTTTTCTCTCTTATTTATTTTCAGATTCAAAATTTGTATTTAAAAATTACAATCATCAACAACCAAACCAAAGTAAGTATAACCTCTACGACTCTATTCAAAATCATTAAACAAGGCGAGACAATCGGTCTCGAGTCCATGATGACATGATCAAATCCATGAATAGAAGCATGCTTGATGTGATAGGAAGAGGCGTATAAGCCCCTTTGTTTGATCTCTTTCAACACTTATCATTTTCTCTTTCTTTATTTTGAGCTTCACAACATTCTAATGTAAATGTATGATGATACATGTATCATTAACATACAATGCACACTTATAAACGAGCCCAGTTTTTATCCCGTCAGATGAGCTTTGTGCGTGATATTAGTAGGAAGAGCATACCATCATCTCAACAGAATCAGTTCATTGTACTTATTAAATCAGATCAACTCAATAGAGACTACGATTAAGTCAGATCAGTATATTATTAAGTAAGATATAATTAATACAAGTTGCTTATTATATCAAATCAGCATACTTAGTCGATCAGGTCAGATTAACTCAACTCATCTCAAAAAACATACCCTTATTTATTTATTTTAAAAAAAAAAGGATAAATCTTTGGGAGTGCTTAGTTAACAAACCTATTTTGCTTAAGTCTTTATTTTGATTTCTTTTTAATCAGACAATACCGATATGGTGTTATACGACTACCAAAGCTTAATGCATAAATCTCATGATTCAATCTGAGATAACTCATAAAAATAAAAAAAATAAAATAAAATAAACCCTTTAGAAAACTCATTGTCATGGGTGCCATAATTATCATCACACAAAATCCAAATTACGAAATGAAGTTTCTAACATAATACGAGTATTCAACATCATCTACGAACATTTAAATGAGGCGTTTTAGTTTAAAATTTTGCTTAACTAATCTTTAAAAATAATATATAACAACCAACCCGTGCAACCCACGGGCTTCTTGTCTAGTTTTCAATTATAAAACCCTAAGGGTGTGTTCAATTGCAGAAAAATAGGGCTTTTTTTAAAAAAAAATATCGTTTCGAGGAGGTGTTTGGTTTGGCCAAATGTAATGGAATAAAATAACTGAATCCATTCAAATTGTTTGGTTTACTGCTTTTGATTATGGAACTTGATTACCCATAGATTCAAAACCCCCTCCCAAACTAATACCACTTGAATCTCCCCATTTTCTAGTGTAATCAAACTCATACCTCTCCTTATCAGTAAAAGAAATAAAAATAAAAACACAAATAAAAAATAGAAAAAAGAAACCTATCAACAAATATCCACTTTCTCTCTCCTCACCACCACACCACAGATCTACTGTCAAGCCATCACCACTGCCTGTCTAGCCACCACCTCCGCCAGTCTAACCACCAACTCCGCTAGTCTAACCACCACCTCCATCTAGCAACCACCACGAGCTTCTCTCTCCACCTCATGCAATGATTATGCTAATATTTTTTTTGAAGATTTTTGAGATAAATAACTGAATGATAAAGCTTGTTTCTTGGACAAATAGCTGAAATAACAAGGATAATAATCACTAACTCAACAGAGTGAAATAAAAGAAAGAATAGGCACCGAGAGAATTACTGGATACTGAATGTTGAGGGGGAAGCTAAATTAAGGAGGGGGAAATCATTAATCATCATACATGAGCTCTACTGTACTATACTCAGGCTATATATAGTTGAGCTAGCCATTAGGGAAAGAAATTGCAATAACAAAGAAAATAACAAAACAAGGGAATATGCTGATATACTGTTGATTATCCACTACAGTTGTAGGAGGCTTGTACTATTGCAGTGCAGGTGACTCAACACTGATCTTGTAGGAAATGTACTGCTCCAGGTGTCTTTCTTCTAGACCCTTCCTTCAATCAAGAGCTAATGATTTGCTGGACTCACTTGAAGATTGGTGGACCAGCTCTTTCAGGCCCTTTGATGCAGCCTTTTCCTTAAACTTGCTAGAATGCCTGGGCCCAAGGCCTACTTTGCATAGAATGTTAGGAACTGCCATAAAATAGGAGGAAGTTGTATCATGCAAGCCCCCACAACTCCGACCCATCTCCTCTCACTATCATCTCTTCACTAGCCCACCACTAAAAAACTCCGACCACCACCCTTCCTCGACCTCCCACCATCTTTTTCTCTCTCCTTCTTGTGACCCACCCCCTCTCCCTGAGGTTATGGTGCGTGAGATTTGGTTGTCATGGGTTTGGTGCTGGTGGGGCTGAGGGGTAGAGATAGCCTAGTTGGGCTGGTAGTTTTGTAGTGTGGTGGGGCTGAGTGGTGGTGGTTGGACTTTGGTGATGAGGGTGGTTAGAAAAATTGAAGAGAAGGAGAGAGAAAAGGGTTGGGTTGAGTCCAATCAAACAATTACAGAAATAATTAAACAAAATGCCTTTCACAAAAAGTAACTAAAGAAATAATAATTTCATTTCTTTATTCCATGCTTTTATTATTATTATTATTATTATTATTATTATTATTATTATTATTATTATTATTATTATTATTATTATTATTATTATTATTATTTATTTTTAAGGAAAGGAGCCCCACCTAGGATGCGGGAGTAGGGATAAATTTCTCACTAGGTGGTGATAAGAGTCGAACCTAGATATTTCTGGACTTCAGGTGACGTGTTTGTCATGTCGACTCCCACCTCAATCCATTTTTGATTCCATACTATCACTAAACCAAACAACCTATAACATGTATGGAGTCCTCATTCCATTTTCGAAGGTTTTAAGTTTTATACGGAATCAATTCCACTTATGTGAACCAAACGACCCTAAAGGTTTGTATAAAATGTTAGGTTTATGAACTTTATACTACACTTATATGGACAATTATATTGTACGAATTAATTGTATGTTATATGCTATCTTACTGTTTGTCCCAATATTAGTGGTCCTACGTATATTAATATTAGGTGGGCTAATATATCGTCTTATAAGGTATAGGCCCAAATTATGTAGAGACCCACAGGCTTAACCCTAAGTGATGATGGGCTAATTAGGGATAAGATACTTTATGTATATAAGGGTTATGGTCCCCAGTTGAACACACGTTACATCTGTCTGACATCCCATCGTTAGAGAGAGAAACCCTAGTGTGTGTATCAACTGGAAGACGTCTAACCCTAGGCGATCTTCAACCCGGATCAAAGGCTTGCACTTATGGATTCAGGTACGCTTCCGCTTATGTTCTAGTCTAAGTAATTCGATATGGAGGTTACAGTTTTAATCGGATTTATTCCAACAATTGGTATCACAGCCTCCTTCATATTGTATTATTTGGAATTCAGTTTCGGTTATATTTAGACGTAACTCGTTTTTGTCCTTGATCTGGATTGCGGTTTCTTTTGGGTGTCGCATGATTGCTAGGTCTTGTATTCAGAATTCAGCATATTTATTGTGATTTAATACTGGCGAGATTGCAACTGTTTAGTACTGGTATCTCGTTTGTGGGAATCAAAATCTTATGTCGATCACGCTAGATTATTTTATTGGACTCAGACTTGTGAATTGATGTTGACCTTATTTTGTGTGGTTAAATTTGTTCATGGTCTGGAGGGTTTCCTTTTATTACTAGTTATCCTTCTGGTAAATAGGTTTTGTGGGCAACTTTTCGTGGCTCAATACATGTGTATATGTTGCTAGTCAAGCCACTTAAAAGTTATTTTGATTGGTTTATTTTTTACTGCCAAATTGTGAAGTCCAGTCTTGATTACTTCTATAGCATGTTTTGGTTTTCTAGTAAGTATTCTTTGATTACTTTATTGTTTATAAAGTTTGGATGCATACTGTCATAATCGAAGAGTTATTTGACATTGGTTTTTTGGTTTTATTAAAAAAAAAATATGTTATTGCTTTTGGATTGATATATGCCATGATGTACGGTTGATTTTAATCATGGCATACATGTACAAGTCGGATTCAAATTCAATACTTGACACTAAGGTCATATATTTTATGTACATTTGATATCTTAGATTAGTTAATTGACACATTATGTTACAAAAGTAATCTCTTTTGCGTAGATTGATTAAATTTAACATATTGGATGATTCTGTGTGTACGAATTCCATGCGTTTAACACCCGGGCCCAAAGAAAGGTTGTTATTTGGTCGGAATTCAATCATGCTTGTGGTGGTAAATATGTGACAATTATTAGGTTTTCCATGTGAATGTTGAGTCGATCCAAAGAAAGGCTTAATATTTGACAAGATATTATTGTCAGTATTTGATTACTACACCAAGAGTACCACTTACAAGTTGATTTTCTGTCTAAAGACTAAAATCGATGTTGTGCTAGGTATCTTGTGATGGGATTTGCCATTTAATTTAATTTTGAATCTGTAAATTAAAATTAAATTAAACTAATTGTGAGCTTGTGGTTTATGTTATCTTTTGGTCTCTTTCAGTCAATACTTCTGCTGCTACGATATCTGCAAACATTAATAGTATCTCTGTGCTTAACGACACAAACTTTAAGGAATGGAAAGAGAACGTCATGATAGTTCTCGATTGCATGGGTCTAGACCTTGCACTTTGGATTGAGAAACCCGCTGCTCTTAAGGATTCATCTACCCCTAATCAAAAGAGGGAGATGGAGAAGTGAGAACGCTCAAATCGCATGAGTCTTATGATCATGAAACGTGCGATTCCAGAATCATTCAGGGGCACTATGTCTGAAGAGGATAATGCCAAATTCTTCCTTGCCGAACTTGAGAAACGTTTTGCACAAAATGGAAAGGCGGAAACTAGTAATCTTTTGAGCAATCTAGTTTCCATGAGGTATAAAGGCAAGGGGAACATAAGGGAGTACATTTTGGAAATGTCTCATACTGCTTCAAAACTAAAGGCACTCAAGCTAATATTACATGAGGAATTGCTTGTGTATTTAGTTTTGATCTCTCTTCCTGCACAATTTAATCAGTTCAAGGTCAGTTACAACTGCATAAAGGAGAAATGGACTCTTAATGAGCTCATTTCACATTGTGTATGTGCAAGAGGAAGAGAGAATTAAGCAAGATAAGACAATAAGTGCTCAACCTCTAAGGACAGCAAGAAAAGGAAAAATAAGGAAGCTGCAGTGCCAAGACCACAAAAGAAGCAACATAAGGAAAATAAGGTTGAAACTAAGGAATCAGGTTGCTTCTTTTGCTAGGGAACTAACCACATGAAGAGGGACGATACCAAATACCATGCTTGGCATACGAAAAAGGGTATGTCTCTTGCTCTTGTTTGTTCTGAGGTTAATTTGACTTCAGCGCACAAAGACACTTGGTGGGTAGATTCTGATGCTACTACTCACATAAGTGTGTCTATGCAGGGTTGCCAGAGCTGTCGAAAATCGATTAATGGTGAAAGATACATCTATATGGGTGATGGCAATCATCTTGAAGTTGAGGCTATTGGAACTTTTAGGCTATTGTTAAAGACTAGATTTTATTTGGTTTTGGAAAGAGACTTTTGTTGTACCATCATTTAGACAGAATTTAATTTCGGTTCCCACTTTGGATAAATCTGATTATTATTGTTCATTTGAACAATAAAGTTAATCTCTTTCAAGGTTCAAACTTTATTGGTTCTGGTCTTTTATCGGGATATGATAGCCTATATTTGCTTGATACAATTGCCTCACATAATGAAACCTTGCATGTAAGTTCACGTGGTATCAAAAGAAAATTAACCAATGAGAATTCTTTATCACTTTGGCATAAGCGTTTGGGTCGTATATCCAAACAAAGAATTCAGAAACTTGTGTCAGATGGAATTCTTGATTCTCTTGATATCTCAAATTCAGATATTTGCATTGAGTGTATTAAGGGAAAACAAACAAACAAGACTAGATTAGGTGCCGAGAGAGCTATAGATGTCTTAGAATTGATACATACGGATATTTGTGGGCCATTCCCTACACCTTGTGGAAATGGTCAACAATACTTTATCACATTCATAGACGATTAGTCTCGTTATGGGCATCTATTTCTAATTCATGAGAAGACCCAATCAACAGACGTGTTCAAATCATTTAAGGTCGGAGTTCAAAAAACAATTAGGCAAAAGGATTAAAATCGTTAGATCTGATCGTGGTGGTGAATACTATGGCAGATATGATGGTTCAGGTGAACAACGTCCAGGGCCATTTGCTAAATTCCTAGATGAGTGTGGAATCGTTTCTCAATATACCATGCCAGGTAGTCCTACCATGAATGGTGTAGCTGAGAGACGAAATCGAACATTAAAGGACATGGTCAGAAGTATGATTTGTCATACTACCTTACCAGACTCATTCTGGGGAGAGGCATTGAAAACTGCAGCATATATACTTAACAGAGTTTCAACTAAAGCTACAATTAAAACCCCATATGAACTATAGACTGGGAAAAAGCCCAGTATAAAGCACTTGCATATTTGGGGTTGTCCAGATGAGGCAAGGCCTTATAGGCCAAATGAAAAGAAACTGGACTCTAAGACAGTTAGTAGCTATTTTGTTGGGTATTCTGAAAGGGCTAGGGGGTATAAGTTCTATGATTCCACTTCTAAAACTATTTTTGAGACGGGTAATGCCCGGTTCTTTGTGGATGTCGAGTTTGGGGGGTGGGGAATTAAAGTTAGAGATTTTGTCTTTGAGGAAGAACATGTGTCTCTTCCTTCAGTTGACGTTGATCATGATCAGGGTGTTCCCATTCCTGACACGGATCACGAAACAACTCCGGTGCAAGACAATCTTGATAATCTCCCCAATCAGGTTTATGACCTTGTTAATGTAGATCAAACTCAACAACCTCAAGAACATGAAGTGCCATTAAGGAGATCCACTAGAGAAAAGAGAAATGCAATTCCGGATGATTACATTGTATATCTTCAAGAACATGAGGTAAACTTGGAAATGGTGGAAGATACTTTTGTGTATCTCTAGGAACAAGAATCAGACCTTGGACTTGTGGAAGATGATCCAATCAACTTTCGTCAAGCCATGGAAAGTTTTAATTCTCAAAAGTGGATTGATGCCATGATTGATGAGATTAATTCCATGAACGACAATGACGTTTGGGAGCTTGTCTCATTGCCTGAAGGTGTTAAACCCATTGGTTGCAAATGGATATTTAAAACCAAGCGGGATTTAGAGGGTAATGTCATTAGGTTTAAATCTCGTCTTGTCGCTAAGGTCTATACTCAAAAGGAAGGCATTGATTATAAAGAGACTATCTCTGCAATTTCTTCGAACGACTCTTTTAGGACAATAATGGCACTAGTGGCACATTTTGATCTTGAATTTCATTAGATGGATGTTAAGACAGCGTTTCTCAATGGTGACATTGAAGAAACAATTTATATGGTGCAACCAGAAAACTTTGTTTCGCAAGATCCAAAGAAAAGGGTTTACAAATTGAAGAAATCCATCTATGTGCTCAAGCAAGCTTCCCGTCAGTGGTATCACAAGTTTCATGAAGTCGTTACATCATTTGGTTTTGAACCAAATATTGCTGATGACTGTATATACCACAAGTTCAGTGGCAATAAGCATATTTTTCTAGTTTTATATGTCGATGACATACTGCTTGCCAACAACGATATAGGCTTATTGAACGAAACTAAGAGATTTCTTTCAAAGAGATTTGAAATGAAAGATCTTGGCGACCCCTCTTTTGTATTAGGAATTCAGATTCATCGAGATCGCTCCAAAGATGCTCTCGGACTGTCATAAAAGGGCTATATTGATAAGGTTCTTAAGAGATTTGGCATGCAAGATTGTAAACCAGGTGACACCCCTGTTGCTAAGGGAGACAAATTTAGTCTCAATCAGTGCCCAAAGAATGGTTTTGAAACTAAGGAAATAGAGAAGACACATTATGCTTCGGCTGTAGGGAGTCTGATGTATGCTCAGGTTTGCACACAACCTAATCTCGCATACATTGTTGGGATGCTAGGCAAATATCTTAGCAATCCGGGAATGGACCATTTGAAAGCAGCCAAAAGGGTCATGCGGTACTTACAGAAAACAAAAGACTACATGCTCACATATCGGAGGTCGGATCAGCTTGAGATCATTGGGTACACCGACTCAGATTTTGCTGGATGTCAAGATAGTCTGAAATCCACTTCATGCTATATCTACATGCTTGCTGGAGGAGCTATCTCTTAGAGAAGCATTAAGCAAACTCTTACGGCTACTTCCACGATGGAAGCAGAATTCATAGCATGTTATGAGGCATCCAATCAAGGACTATGGCTGCGAAATTTTGTTGCTGGACTGCGAATATTTGATGGTATTGAAAGACCACTCAAGCTAATGTGTGACAATAGGTCAGCAGTCCTTTATACTAAAAATAACAGCAGTTTGACGAAGGCGAAACATATAGACGTCAAATTTCGAGCTGTGAAGGAAAGAGTGTAGAATGGACAACTGTACATAGAACACATCAGTACAAACTCCATGGTTGCGAATCCGCTCACTAAGGGATTTCCACCCAAAGTGTTTCATGAGCATGTTGCTCGTATGGGTGTCAAATCAGTTAAGGAGTTTGAGTTTTAGTGGGAGTTTGTGTCATAGTGTTTCTATGTTGTCCATACAGATTTGGTGATTCAGTTTTAAGATTTTATCTGCAGATATTCAACTTTAAAGTTTTATGTACTCTTACAGTTTTGAGGTTGAACTCACTAAAGTTTAAGGTGGACCAGTTGGAAATAGACATTCTATTTCAAACCACACTTTATGTTATTTCCATGCTGCACACCTATACTTGATCCATGTCGTTGATTATATTGATATACGTGATCATTGTTGGGTTTAGTTATGTCAATGTAACAAAGATCTCTTTGGTTCTATGTTGATATGATTGATGGACCGGATTGGTTAATGACGATTTCAGGTTGATAGCAATTCTGAGCTCTTAAGGTTGTAAAGTAACATACAATACTAAGGTTTGTGCATATACACGAGTATGTCGTCCAAGTGGGAGATTGTTAGGTTTATGGACTTTATACTACATGTATATGGACAATTATATTATACGGATTAATTGTATGATATATGCTATCTTACGGTGTAGCCCAATATTAGTGGTCCTACGGAAATTAATATTAGGTGGGCTAATATATCGTCTTATAAGGTACAGGGCACAATTGTGTAGAGACCCACAGGTTTAACCCTAATTGATGATGGGCTAATTAGGGATAAGATACTCTATGTATATAACTTATAAGGGTTATGGTCCCCAGTTGAACACACGTTACATCTATTTGACATCCCATCGTTAGAGAGAGAAACCCTAGTGTGTGTATCAAGTGGAAGACGCTCTAACCCTAGGCAATCTTCAACCCGGATCAAAGGCTTGCACTTATAAATTCAGATATGCTTCCGCTTATATTCTAGTCTAAGTAATTCGATATGGAGGTTACTGTTTTAATCGGATTTATTCCAATATACAACCCTTTTGTTTCACTCCTGTGTTAGGGAGGATGCAACTGAATGGTAATTGAGACACCTGGCTACATCATATTCGGATTCGCCTGTTCGACAGCGAATATACTGACTAACTGGACAACTCACGCAGGTTACGTCAGAATTGTAGGGCTCTCTAGTTAATTGTCTTTTCAATTCTAAAACCCTTTCTGTCTCTTCTCCCTCTCCCCTTCTCTCTCACTGAAGCTATCATCTTCAATGGCGAAATCACCAAACGACGTCGTACAAAAACAAGAGATAGAAATAGATGAAGAACAAAGCTTCGAGGAGCTAGGCCTTGATGCTCGTCTTCTTCGAGCTTTAATAAAAAAATCTATTAAAAAACCTACTCCTATCCAGCGAGTCGCCATTCCCTTAATCCTCGTCAGTTCTCTCTCTCTCTCTCTCTCTCTCTCTCTCTCTCTCTCCCGCCAAATTTGCACCTTCAATTTTGTAACATACATTTATCTCAAATAACAAAATTTGGTATTATTTATTGCAGGAAGGTAAAGACGTGGTCGCCAGAGCTAAAACTGGTTCCGGCAAGACGTTTGCGTATCTACTTCCATTGCTTCATAACTTGTTTTCGGGTTCGGGTTTTGCGAATAAGCTCGGTCCTAGTGCGTTTGTTCTCGTTCCCACTCGCGAATTATGTCACCAGGTATTGCCGGGTTATTGAAAATTGATAGAATAAAAGGTTTGTAGAATTTAGGAATTTATCGGTTTCTGATTAATGTGGTGTGTTTATGCAGGTTTATTCAGAACTAGTGTCTCTTATAGAGTTGTGTAGATCTCAATTGAAAGCAGTTCAGCTCACTGGCAACATGTCTACTTCTGATTTGGTTAGTTTGGGTTTTCTCCCTTTGTTTATAATAATGTGTTTGGTTTAGCCGGAGATAAGTTAATGAAAAGAAACCCTATAAAAATAGGGTCTTTATATAAGAAATGCATGATTTTTCTGAACATAGGTTTGAAGTAATTGGGAGAAAAACAATCTGGTAACTTGGGTTCATTTTCTGAAAGATTTGTGCGGTTTTAGCATACAATGAAGTGTAGATTAGCAAAAAAAAAAAAAAAAGCATAAAATGAAGTGTCAATTTATTATACCAATGTCAAGAGTATACTAGTATAGTAGGATAGGTGAAATGAAGAGACTAAGGTGGCGTTTACTTATAAGCAATGATGATTACAATGTAATAAACTATTTTATAGAGTAAATGTGGGTAGAAAAAGAGGGAGGAGGAGGAGAAAGATGAGATTTGGGAGTTTGATTGCATCATCCAATGTAATCATCTTTACATGTTCTAAAGTAGAACAATTGTGATTACAATGGATGTTGTAATCAAATTCACTCTTTCCATGTTTCTCCTCTCCCTCCTTCCTTTTCCAACCCACATTTACCCTATAAAATGGTGCATTACATTGTAATCATCATTACATTTAAGTAAACGAGCCCTAAGTAACATAGCATTGAAGCAAACATGTTAATTGATTTGGAACATAACCAATTGATTTCAATCTTTTAATATATTTTCAGAAGACAGCATTCTCTGGGCCTCCTGATGTTCTAATATCAACCCCAGCCTGCATACATACATGCCTGTCTGCCGGTGTTGTTCAACCAAACGCCATTCAGGACTCACTTTCCATCCTTGTTCTCGATGAGGTTATTTTCGAATTCCATAATAATTTAATTGAGAGTTTTCCTTCTTTCTCTTTTATTTTTTGACATTCTTTATATTGAGCTTTATCTACTCAAGATGGCAAGGCAACATACTATGCTGAGAGTTGTCTATTAAGTTCATGATGGTAATGTAGTGTTGTTTTGTTTTTGGGCAGTAATGAACTTGTGTGTTTGTTCAGGCAGATCTTCTTTTGTCATATGGTTATGAGGATGACCTAAGAGCTCTCACAACGCACGTCCCTAGACGTTGTCAGTGCCTTCTGATGTCTGCCACCTCAAGGTGTGTCTTTTGCCTTTCTTTTCTTGCTATTCATATCTTGCATATGTTCTCTTAAATATTTGGTTTCTCTTTCTATGTTAATGTGTAATGACTATTAAGGTCTATTTTGCTTTTCTTGGTTTGATAAGATTAGTTTCTGGAGGTGGACACCGTTATTTCTTATGCGTTTTCTTTATTTTTATTTTGCAAAGAATTTTTCATACTTAGATAATATTACTTGTATTCTTACATGTGTAGCGCTGATGTCGAGAAGCTGAAGAAGCTTGGTCTACACAATCCCTATATTTTGACTCTTCCAGAGGTTGGAGGTAGCAAGGATGATATTATTCCAAAAAGTGTACAACAATTCTGGGTAAGATTGAGTTTAAGATGTTTTTCCCGCGGATTCACTCCTCGATTTTTCATCATGATGTTGGCTTGTGTGAAAAATTATGTAGACACATCAACGTTCTGATGGAAGGGATTTATGATATTTTATAACTGTCCAATTTCTATTATTTTTGTTATCTTTCACTATAATAATAAAAGCAAACTTCCCATTGTAGCCTAGGTGATTGCAAATGTGGTTCCTGCTTATATATGCATATTTTTCTTTTATACTTGGGAGAGTAGTGCAATCATGTTTGTTGTAGTGTGGCTGACCTCTGGTAGCCTACCTATCATGTCACATACGGTAACACTGGGATATCAGCTATCGTAAAATTATTCAATACCAAATCCCCGTCTGTGGCCCCGGGCTTCCGAACAAAAAGGAAAGCTAGGAAGAGAAAATGCAGAGAGTAGAAATGGGTATACTCTTGTATCTGAATCTAAAACATTCATAACTACCTAAATATTTAGGACATGGAGACAGCATGAAGGAGAAGCAAACCATTCATAGCTGAATTAGTGTTTTGAGAAAACTTATAATGGGAATGGGGCAACCCTTTATTGTAATTTCTGTGGCTTTAAGTTTCCATTTATATCTGCATAATATATTTTGTTCTAGTTATAGAAAATATGTACTCTGTGTTTTTTTATTTTTTATTTATTTTTAATCTTATTTTTTTCCTTTTCTCCCCATAAGTAATCAAGGCAGACTTTGCACTTGTTTTCACTGCAAAGTTTTCACTTTGCTTCAAGAGGTGCTGTTCTAATATGATACTCTTGGGTGCTTTGAGACCTAGTTACTAAAGGTGGGTGGCTATTTATCAATTGATGTTCATTGGAAACCTATTTTGTACTTTTGGGTGTCTTGAGTTGTCTACGCTCTTTTGGGCCGTTTTGTCTGAAATTTTATTTTATTTATTTTTTTTGAAAAGGCAAGACAACCAGGCAACCCAGAGGTTAGCCTAAAGAATCCCTGACCAGAAGATTGGTAAAGGATGGGTCAAAAGAGGTAGACCAAGAGCTCATCTGTAGACAGGAGTGGCCATGGTGGGCCATGAAATCAGCAACCGCATTCGCTTCTCTGAAAATGTGAAGTACCTCCACCCTGTCAAAAAAGTGAAGATCTTTTTTAGTGTCTATAATGACATTTTCTATTTCCCAGGGGATATGCCATTCCCCTCTTATTGCTTTAATCACTGCCATGTTATCTCCTTCTATCGTTATATTCTTGTGCCCTTGGAATCGGGTCATACGTACTCCTTCTCGTAAGCCAATTGCTTCTGCCATAAGAATAGAGCTAGTTCCAGTGGATCTTGCTCCTAGAGATATAACGTCACCTTTATCATTGCGGATGACAAAACCCGCTGCAGCTTGCTGATTGTTTATCTTGGATCCATCAAAATTTAATTTAACATAATGTTGTCTTGGGAGCCGACCACTTCACACCTATTCTTGGTTGTTTGATTGTGTGTCCTTTAGGAAAGATACCTCTTGTATCAAATTCAAGTTCTTTAACAGATAGAGCCTGCCACTCATAGAAACTTATTTTACTTGAGATCGCTATCTGGAATGATGATGTTCTGAGTTCATTAAAAATAACTTTGTTTCTAGCAAATCAAAACATCCACCATGTCATAATTAATAAATTTAAGTTAGGTTCTGAGAGGTTGCTCTTAAGAAAATTTAACCTTTCAACAAAGGAATCAGAAGCACAGTTTCACAGTAGAAAGGTTTACATTACACAATATTTCTACTTCCTTAATCGTTTGGAAAATATAAGGGCATTCGAAAAATAAGTGTAGCTTATCTTCGCTATGGTGATTACAAAAGATACATTCTTAGGGCACATACACATGACTTTGTTCCCGCCGTTTTTAAGTGGGTAATCCATGCAGGCACAATTTCCATAAGAAAAGTTTTACTTTTGGAGGAATATTAAGGTCCCAAATTCCAGCTGAATTCGCACTTTGTATTGATTTTATCATTTATACCCTATGCTATCCAAGAGGCTGATTTGCACGAGAAATTACCATCAGCTGAAAGACCCCAATAAAATTTGTCCGGAACTTCATTATATGGGATGGGAATTCCCAAAATAGCTTTAATGGTTTCCTGAGAAACAACACGAGCTAGAAGAGAAGTATCCCATTCACCATTGGAACCAATAAAGATCTACAGAAATAGATACATTAAAAAGTGGGTCATCAGAAAAAGTATCAAAGAAAATATCCGCCAAGAGAACAGGAGAAACCCAGCTATCCGTCCAGAATTTTATACTTTGACCATTACCTATTTGCCATCTAAGACCCTGTTTAAAAAAGTCTCGCACTTTGAGCATATTGGAGCCCTGCCAAGAGCTCAATCTCTTTTCTTTGAAGAAGTCTAGAATATTACTTCCTTTGAGATATTTTTGGTTTATTAACTTGACCCATTTACTTTCTGGCTCTTTTAGGATCTTCCAAATAAGTTTCATTTGCATAGCTTTATTGGTGGCTTCTGCTTTTCGCAATCCTAGACCTCCCAATTTCTTAGGTCTACACACTTTATCCCATCCAATAAGATTAGGCGAAGAACTATCCGGATTTTTATTCCAGAGGAAATTTCTATTAATTCTATCCAAATTCTTAAGATCACTTGAGGGAAGGGTGAAGCTTTGCATTGTATAGATCGGGATTGCAGCTAAATTGGCTTGTATCAAAGTAACTCTACCTGCATGAGAGAGTGAATTGGCTTTCCATTTTGACAAATACCCCTTAGTACGAGTCAATACATCTTCAAATGTATTATTGTTAAGGCGGCTACTGATAATAGGACATCCAAGGTACTTGTCAAGAGTTACAGAATGATTCATTAAAAGGATACCTTTGAAGACATCTATCGTTTGTCGACTGATATTCTTGGTACATTGGAAAGCCGATTTTCGGAAATTAATTTTCTGTCCCGACATAATACAATAGTGGTCAAGAATTTCCTTGATTTTATATCAACTTTGATTGGATGCTTCTGCAAAAATCATCGTATCATCTGCAAAGGTAAGAAAAGGGATTTTATCTGCACCATGACATATCTTAATTCCGACACTTTTCTTAGAGATATCACTTTCTCGCTGTAAACGACGGAGACAGTACTTCAGCACACAATATAAAAATATAGGGAGACAGAGGGTTCCCTTGTCTGATACCCCTAGATGGTACAAAGGTAGTACCCGGAGAATTGTTAACAAGTACTGAAAAGGAAACTGACGTTATGCATTCTTTTAGCCACCCAATCCAACATTCATTGAACCCAAACTTTCGAAAGACCTGAAAAATGAAATTCCAGTCTAGCCTGTCATAAGCTTTTTCCATATCAAGCTTTATACCTAACCATCCACTTTTTCCTTGCTTGGAACGGAAAGAATGGAAAATTTCATGAGCTAATAAAATGTTATCTTGAATACATCTATCAGCCACAAAAGCACCTTGAAGAGGGTGAATTAGCTTTCCAATAACATTCTTAAGACGGGAAGTAAGAATTTTCGAAATAATTTTATAAAGAGTAGAACAAAGACTTATAGGTCTAAAATGGTTAGGCGCATTAGGATTATCTATCTTCGGAATCAGAGCAATAAAAGTTTGATTTATTTCTTTTAGGATTTTTCCAGAGTAAAAAAAAACTTTAACTGCTCGGATAACAGAAGGTCCTAGTATATTCCAGTAAGTCTGATAAAACAAAGCTGGAAAACCATATGGTCCAGGAGACTTATTCAGAGCAAGCAAAAAAACTGCTTCCTTGACTTCATCATCTGAAACCATTTTTGTTAAAAAGAGGTTGTCTTCATCAGTAATTTCTTTGTTGATGTCTTGTAAATCTATGTCTATATTTAAATAACAATTGTTATCTTTATAAAATCTAGCTTTAAATTCCTTTGTAATTTCACTTCTAATACTACCAAGTTCAGTGAAATTGATTCCTTCTCTGTTTACAAAATCCAAAATCCTTTTCCTACTCCTTCTGATTGTGGCTTTAGTTTGAAAATAAGCTGAGTTTCTGTCACCTAAGGCAAGGTTTTTTTCCCTGGCTCTTTGAGACCAGTAAGTACGATTAAAATTAACTAGCTTCGCTTTTTTCCTGATTAGATTGTCTTGAGCAGTCATTAAGCGAGCATTCATAGGAGATGTAACTAACTTGCTTTGAACACTAATTATTTGACCTTCTACTTCTTTTAATTGTCTAGTAACATTACCAAACTTGAGTTTAGCCCAATTCTTGGAAAGCTTTTTCAAGAGTTTGGTTTTATGAACTAGCTGAAACATTTGTGACCCATTACTTCTTGAATTCCAAGCTTTACAAACAATTTTTTCATAGCCAACATTTTTGGTCCAAGTAGATTCAAACTTAAAAGGGGGAGGCGCAAAGGCAATTATCTGATTTAGATGCAGTATAATAGGACAATGATCAGAGGAAGTAAAGGCATGATGAGAAATATGCATTAAGGGATAGAGAGATAAAAATGAAGGTGTTGATAACACCCTATCAAGTCTTTCCAAAACATTATCTGGGCCTGCCTTTTTTTTCTCCAAGTAAAGCTACCGCCAACAAATGGGAGATCAACTACATTAGCTTTATATTTGAAGTCTTGTAATCTTTCAAACCTACTAGAATGAGGGATAGTGCCTCCTAATTTCTCATTGGCAGAACAGATTTCATTAAAATCACCTATTAAAACAAACGGGCAGAAAAGAGTAGAACAATAACTGAGTAAATCAGACCAAAATTGCCTTTTATGTGCAGATTGAGCAGGAGCATAACAAAAGATAATAACTATAGGAACTGAACCATTAGCATCTTTAACAGAAATAGCAATAAATCTAACTTCCTTTAATAAAACTACTACATCAAGTAAATGTTGTTGCCAAAGCACCCAAATACCACCAGAAAAACCCACACAAGGTATATAATCATACCTTGAGAAGCCAAATTGATGTACAAAAGCTGGAGAAGGTTCATATTGAACTTTGGTTTCAACTAGAGCTACCAAGTTCACATCATGAATTTTACAAAATAATTTCACATCTTCAGCAACATATTTTCTACCCAGCCCCTTATATTCCAAAAAGCAAATTTATTCATTAAATAAACTATTTTTAGAAGGCATCAATAGGCTTAAAAACAGACTTAGATCATTTTCTTGCTCTCTTAAGAGAGCTAGTAGCTGAATCAATATGGGCTGAACCACTAACATACTCCTTAAAACCCAAAGTACAACAAAATAACTCAGAGCAGCCTCAATTGACTTTAAATATAGGCTAAGTGCCAGTTCGAGCCAATCATAGTTGGCTAAGCAACGGCTATAACATAATCTGCAGTAAGAAGGCAATCTTACAACCAAAACAAGTAATGGGAATAGGACTATCAATAACAGTAGGAACTGTTATATTGGTCAGATCATGGACCAAATGAATACAGGGCATTGTAAGAGCATAACATACCAAGAAAGTCTGCAAAGACTGATCAAAAGATTGTGCAATAAAAGATGGGATATGAGTATACTTACCAACCCTCAAGAAAGGGGTGTTGGTCTTAACAAAGAAATGGGGCTGACAAAGAGCTCCAAATCTAGGGGTCGAATTGCTTGGTCGACACCTAAAGAACACTGCAAGCCGAATCGAAAAGAAGACACAAAAAAACCCAACACCGCCAGTACTAGCCAACACTCCCAAAACCAAAGGAGAGGTCTTCGTTGGGAATCCGCACCAACTCAGCATAACCAAAGCGGAACCAGGCCATAGAGGATTGCTAATCAGCGAGAGATGACAGTACCCCAACAAGGGGTTGAGGTGAAATTTGAGAGAGATAGTAAGAGCAGTTATTGGATTCTTAACTCGGAATTTGACATAAAAAAGACAGGGTAGTGACTGAAGGTTAATAAAAGGGCTAAATTTGAAGAAATTTGTGGTCTTTAGAGAAGATTTTTGAGTAGACAAAAAACCCCCAAATCGCGCAATTGCAATCTTGATAATTATCTTCAAAGACAGTTGAAATAGCTTGAGGTAGAGCAAGGAATTGAAGCTGAAGATGTAGTCTTGACAACACCCACAGAATTCTATATCATATCTAGAAGCTGACTTGAATTGAGATTTGGTGTTAGACAAAAAACCCCAAAATTTCGTAACCCTAGAAAAAGTAATAGGGCTAATAATCTGAATTTGATCATCAAAGGACCAAATAACCAAGAAACTGAGAAGAATAGCATGATTAAAACCAGAGAGGAGGCTTGATTCAAGGTTGGAATGAATCTGGGTGATTAATAAATCAAGGGGCTTGGGGTTCTTTGGGGATTCTTTCTCCACTTTCTCTCTCTTCGATTTTTCTCTCGCCATTGTTTATTTGTCTGAAATTTTATGATGTTCCCTGTATACATTTACATTAACACATGCTGATTTGCCCTTTTCATATGGCTTCTATTTGTGTATGCAAATTGATTATTTTCCTTCAATTGGTTTAGATTTCTTGCAGTGCTCAGGATAAATTTGTCTACATGCTTGCGCTCTTAAAGCTAGAGCTGGTTCAGAAGAAAGTGCTGATATTTACAAATACAATTGACATGGGATATAGATTGAAGCTTTTTCTAGAACAGGTAGTGATGACCTGCTTCTTTTGGGAATGAAGTACCATGTACTTAGGTCATTCTTTTTGTTGGATGTTTGGCTATTTAGAACGCTGTACATTAGTTTTTGTCGGATATATATATATGGATCCTGAGAGAGAGAGAGAGAGAGAGAGAGAGAGAGAGAGAGAGAGAGAGAGAGAGAGAGAGTAGTGATGTATATCTTATTATCTTTATTGCTAATGACAGTTCGGAATTAAGTCAGCTGTTATGAATGCAGAGTTGCCACAGAATTCACGGATACATATTCTTGAGGTAAGTCCTTACTAGTCCTTGACTGGTGCGCCACTATAGGAACATCACTTTCATTTTCTTCTGCATTTGACTTCTAATGTGGTGCTGACATTGTCTTTGGGTCCATCTTGTAACTCATTTTGATCAGGAATTCAATGCCGGACTTTTTGATTACTTAATTGCGACAGATGAGAGCCAACCCAATGGGAAGGAGCAGGAGGATAATGAGAAAAATACAGAGGGAAAAAAGTCCAAGAAGCATGATAAACCAAAATTTGATGCGGAGTTTGGTGTAGTGAGAGGCATTGACTTCAAAAAAGTACACACGGTATGTACTAAATTGTTTATGGGCTTCAAGTCTCGTTACATTTCTTTTACTGATCTATTTATTTTATGGTTTCTGAACTAAAAGCTTTTTCCCGTGGAATTTATTCATTATGGTGTTTCTTTATGAAGTAAACTGCAGCTTGGAACTTGATAGTTATATCAATTCAAGATTTTCTGATGCCTGTTTAGCCCTTATCTTAGGGTAGCCTTGATAATAAACTTCTTGGTTGGTCATCTGATGTTGCAAAAGCCGCTTATTTAGACCAAAATTACTTGAAGAAAGATTCGGATCCCTCTCCGATACACCATTCTATGCATTTCTGATACGTTTGAAGCCTCAGTATTGTCTGAATCTGAAATGGAATCCATTGTGGCATCTGCAATTCATAACAGCTCCATGATTCCTGGCTTGGACTCTTGAAGTACTGCGAAACTATTGCCTTACTCTGATACACCATGACTAATATATCACTTGCAGCTGCTTACTCGTATTCAGACTCACCCTAGAGCGAGGCATTTCTGTAGTGAAATGCTTGACAACCACTGTTCCTTATTTCTACAGGTTTTAAACTTTGAGATGCCTCAAACTGCTGCAGGATATGTGCATCAAATTGGTCGAACTGGAAGAGCGCACAATACTGGAGCATCTGTTTCTCTTGTAAGTGCTAGTGTTCTGCATTTGCATCATTGTATTTGTGGTTTATGTCTGAAATTTGCACAAACAACTTCTTTTGAAATTATCTATTTTCTGCAGCACAATAAATGGTGAAGGAGAACACATAGTGGATTTACCAGCATTCTTTTGTGAATATGATTGTCCTTGCTATCTGTTTGTTTTGAGTGGGAAAATAATCATGTTAAGCATGTCGACAGAGAGTATACAAAAGATTGAGGTGATATATAGAGAGATCAGCTCAGTTGGGTCACCTGCGCAGCTGTTTTTGATGTTTAGAAGTGTAGTTAATCATATCGGTTTCTGAAAGGGTGCCCTCATCACCAGCTCACATCTAGAGTTTGCTTTCAGCTTGGGAGAGATTGTCTCTCCAATCTGCACTACTATGTAGTTTGTGAAGTTTGATTTGCTGCAATACATGTGATCTCGGGGTGTTTTGCCATTTTATTTAGCCAAATTATGGGGCACAAACTGACCTTTTATCGGATAAATCTGATTGAAGTAGTGATAATGTTGATTCTTGATGTATCACACATGGGTGCAGAAAAAAAAAAAGAGATAATGAGATGACCATATTTTCTCAATGAGTTTCAGTGTTAGTTACTTGTCAAGGACCTTCACTATGCTGTTTGTCTGTATTGATGCAGCCAGTACTTGCAGTTTATGGTTCAGTACAATTGAAATTAAAACCGGGAAGTTGGTGATGTACTGTTGTACATATACATTGAACTCGGAACTTCAGTTATTGAGGGATATTTTCTCTATAATTTGTCCTTCCCTATGGGAACCGTGTTTTATGTTGATCGCATGACAATACTAGGTTGTCAGAGTTGAGCAACATAGAATGTAGATTGAGGTTATTCATTATTGGGGTTTGATCAGATAGAAACCTGACATTTTCCAGGCAGTATCGTCCTGATTGCATGTATGTTTAAAAATGAATATACTATGAGCTTATTCTTTCTATATTTGATCATTTGATGTACATAAGCATGTGGTTGCTAACGACCAAACTCTATCTTGTTGCCAATCTGACTTAATTCATTGACAGGTGTCGCCCAGGGAATTAAATAGCGGTCGCGATCGCAAAGGCGGTAACGGTCGCGATATCGCGGAAACATACTGCTGCGGGTATCGCGTAGCGAATCGCGGCAATCGCGGCGTGAATGACTCACATAAAGGAATATTTACACTTCTAATTGCATTTTGGGAACTTTGTTTTACCATCATAATTCGAACATAATATGTATTCAAATTCATTGTAAAATAGATAATATTAGTTAGAAGAAACTAGTAATAGAGTTATAAAGTAAAATGATAATAATTTAATGATCATATCGGAAAAGTAACGGTAAAAAGCGCCGCTTTCGCGTAATGTAACGGCCGTAGCGGTTGTCGTAGCGTGAATGACTTCTCAACTTCGCAACGCGGTAAAATGCGTTGCGGTGAGCTCAAAATCCTTTACATAGTGGCAGTCGCGTTGCGTCGCGTAGCGGTCGCTATTTAATTCCATGGTGTTGCCAGGGGAGTTGGAGAATTTTGAGGAACTAAAATCTACGTTGGCTGAGACTGAGAGTGGTGAAGCCAATTTAATTGCTCCTTTTCCTTTACTCACAAAGAACGCGGTGGAGTCCTTAAGATATCGAGCTGAGGTACTTTGATGCGTTGTTATCTATCGAATTATGTTGTATTTTAGGTATGCTTAGCTTATTCAAAACTCCAGAGGGACAATGAGATGTCATACTAGTTGCGAGGGAAATTGGCTTGGTCTGAACTTATGATGCTCGGACTCGGGTACGAGTGTCGGACTCGGGTATGGATCCAAGAATCGGACATGAAAAAATCTTAAATTGAAGACACGGGGACACATTTTGCAAGTGTACATAATCTGAATATGGACACGGGAAAATGTTTTGCAAGTGTCCATAATTTGAATATGGACACGGGGACATTGGAAATAAATAAAATAAATAAGTATATAAGAAAATCAGATTATTAAAGAAAATGAAAAGGAAAAAAAAGAAGAAGAAAGAGTCTCTTAACTATCGTCACTTAGGAATTAGGAAGGCAAAGGTGAATTGTTGGATAGTTGTCATGACTCATAAGTTGCTTTTAATTAAGTCCTCTTGAAAAATTGAAGGGGTGATATTTATTAGTTTATGCATGAGTGCATTACAGCTGTCAGTCTCACAATTCAAAACTTAAAAATCTTATTCTCGTAACTCATAGTTTTGACCTGCTTTTCCAGTTCCCCAATATCTACTCCAATGAAGCACGAAACGTTCTGGGGACTTCATTTCGAGTTTCTGAAACGCGAAACGCTCCGAAAGGTCTTCGAAACGTTGAAGAAAAAAGAAACGCAAAAAAACGCAATATAGAAAAAGAAATGCGCTCGAAACGCAAAAAAGAAAAAGAAACGCGCTCGAAACGCAAAAAAACGAAAAGAAACGCGCTCGAAACGCGGAAAAAAAAGAAACGTTTCTAATCCAAAAAATACTTTCTTCTTTTCTAAACCCTAATTTCCTTGTCTCTTCCCGACATTCTCACTCTTTTTTCTCCAACCCTATGTATTTGTTTTCGTTTCATTATAAGAACACTTGTGAGTTGTTATCTTGATGGTATTTTGATTTGTCATGTTAATTAAGGGATGGAATAATTATTTTTTCTGTTTTTTTAATATTGTTTTTTTAATATATTTTTTGTGGGGACGTTTCCGCGTTTCCGGCATTTTGAGAATCGACGTTTCCCGTTTCGCGTTTCCGCGTTTCCCTTTCCGTGCAACCTTGATCTACTCTCTTTATTCTAAAACCTCTCCCTCTCGTCAGATCCCCTCGTTCTCCTCTCATCTCATTCTTCTCTCTGTTCTCCTTCTTTTTCTTTCACTCGGTAATGGCTTGCGGTGGCCTGAAGGCTGAAACAGATTTTATCTTCTCTGCCGCGTCCAACATTTATTTGCCGTATCCGATCCATATCTCGTGTCCGCAAACGTGTCGTGTCGTGTCATGTCGACATGGGTACGGCAGGGCAAACAGCCGAGTCCGAGCTTCATAGGTCTGAACAACTCTTAAAGCTCAAAATCTTTACTTTGTAAAATGGGATTTTTGTGGTTAGACTACAAAGAAATCTGATGCAGTTGATCTGCTTTGGCTGCCTAAATTAGATTTGGTATTTGCTCTAAAAGTTTGAACACATGTTTTTCTAGATTAATTTCCATTAAGTTCCACTAGTTTGTTCCAGTTTCCAGTTTCCAGTTTCCTCCGGTTTGTTCGGGGCTGTTTACTTTTTTTTTTTTTTAGATAAGAATGTTTTTTATTAATCAATCAATGTAAGAATACAAAAAGAGGACAAGGAGTCCTCAAATGAAAACAAAAAGTATATACAAATCATGCCAATGAAGTTGGATAAGTGTGAGGGTGACACCCTTGAATGCCCCTGCTGCCTCTGCCCAAAGTGATGTCAAGTAGACAATGCGATCCCAAACGCAATCAATAGTATTTCTAGATGCGGAAAAGATCCTCGAATTCCGCTCCAACCAGATACACCACAAAATAGCCAAGGAAGCACACCTCCACCACACCCTACCCTCTTTCCCCCTCCTGCCAGCATAGAAACACATCTGAAAAAACTGGCCTACCGTAGCCGGACTAGCAAAAGGATCCCCCCCAATAATCTTCCCCACAACATCCTCGCAAAATCACACAACACAAACAGGTGTAAGCCGTCCTCACATTCATGACGACACATCACACACATATCCGGCATCATACACTATTCAGGCCTCCGTTGTTGCATCATGTTGTGCGTGTTCACCCTATCTAACACCGGGGTCCACACGAGCCGGCTCGCACTTTCAAAGGAACCTTAGACTTCCATATGTATGTAGTGAGAGGGAAATGGGGAAATTGTGAAGGAAGGCTAAGCCGATGTAGGAAGGACTTGCAAGAGAAAACCCCTGAAAAGTCTCCTCCCCAAATTCGGGAATCGTCCCTTGGGACGAGATGAGTAGTGGTGACAACACTCAGGAGGGAAATAAGTTCCTCCATCTCACGATCATGGGGGCGCTCGGCGCAAGTGAAGAAGGTCCCAAGAAACGCTCGTAACAGAATAGAACTTTGAAACTGGCGCCTCATGAAGTGTGGACAACCAATAAACCTGAGGATATGCGGAGGAGAAAGGTGTATCTCCCATCCATACATCCTCCCAGAACCTTTCCCGTTGGCTATTACCCACTTGAAATCTAACCAGGGAAAAGAAAAGAGGCGATACCTGAGAGATAAACTTCCAAGGACAAGCATGAGAAATTGCGGTACCAGTCTGGGCGTCCCATCCATTTTGTTGCAGACCGTACTTGCTCCTGATTACTCGGTGTCATAGGGTATCGGCCTCCAACGGAAAATGCCACAACCACCTGCCTACTAGCGAAATGTTCTTAGACACCAACCTGCCGAAACCAAGACCCCCCTCTAACTTAGGTCTACAAACATGATCCCAACTAACAAGGTGGTCCTTCCTACCCACATCCGCCCCAGACCACAAGAATTGCACATCATCCTCTCAATTCGATTAGCTACGCTAACTGAAATCTTGAAGAGTGATAGGTAATAAAGCGAAACACTGGCAAGACAAGAGTGCATGATAGTGATCCTGCCCCCCCCCCCCGAAGAGAATTACACCCCCTTCCACCCTTCAAGACGTTTAGCCACCTTAGAGACAACTGGCTCCCAAAAAGAAGTCGACCGAGGGTTACCCCCAATAAGCACCCCTAAATAGGTAAGGGGCCACTGCTGACACCCCACTAACCCAGAAAAAGGACTCAAGATTAACCCGCATCCCGAGAGTAAGCACCCTCTTAAAACCCGCCACTTACGCCAACGGCCCCCAAAACCCTTCTTGTCCATAACTCGATCCAAAAAACCCCAAATTGACCTGATCATAAGCTTTCTCAAAGTCCAACTTAAACCCCACTCCCTCAAAATTGGAACGACGAGTATCATCGACTGCCTCATTCGCCACCAGGGCAGCATACAAAATCTGTCTCCCCTCAACAAATGCACTCTGCGCCCTTGAGATAGTCTCCGACAGAACAACTTCAAGCCTAATGGACAACACCTTGGTGACAATCTTATAAACACTCGTAACCAAACTAATAGGCCTAAAATTTCTCACACTAATGGACCGATCCTTCTTAGGAATGAATGTGATGAAATTAGAGTTCATACTCTTTCCAACCACCCCCGTAGCATGGAATTCAGTGAACACCCCAAGCAAGTCCTCCTTGACAACCTCCCAACAATCTTAGTAAAACGCCATGGTGAAACCATCGGGCCCAGGCGCCTTCTCTCTATCCATGCTAAACACTGCCTCTCTAATCTCTTCCAGCTCAAAAGGACGTTCAAGCCAGACCCTAGACTGAGGCGCAATCGGAGACCACTCCACCCCCTCAATCATAAGCCTACCCATCACCTCCTCCGCAAAGAGGCCCTTATAAAAGTCTGTAATCTCCTCACTAATCCTATCCGTAACTGACACCGTCTCTCCCTCCCCTGTCTCCAGCTCGCTAATGTAGCTCCTTCGTCTTCGACCATTCACAACCTTAAAGAACAATCTAGAACTCATATCCCCTTCTTTAGCCCACCTAACTTTCATCTTCTGCCTTTGAATCTGTCTCTCCCTCATCAGAACCTCTTCTAGACTATTCTTCAGCTATACACTCCGTTTCATAAGCTCCTGTCCCTCCACACTTGATCGGTAACCAAAAGCTCCCTAAGAATCTCACCCTTCTTCACCCTCACATCTCCAAAAACTTCCCTATTCCACACCTTCAACTGCTCCTTCACATACTTCAACCTTTTCATAAAACAGTACCCCTTCCACTCCTCTACCTCGCTGTTCGTCCACCACTCTTGCACAATCTTACCAAAATCTGCATGGGTAGTCCACATATTTTCGAATCTAAAAGGGGTGCGGCCCCACTTAATAGGGGCAGAATGGAGCATAATCGGAAAATGATTCGAACACGGACGTACTAAGACTTCTTGGACCAACTCAGGGAACTCATCTTCAAAGGCATTAGTAAAAAGCAAGCGATCGATGCGAGATGCCGCATTACGCCTCCCACTCACCTCCCAAGTAAACTGCCCATTCGTAAGAGGCAAGCCACGAAGAGCCGACTCCCTAATAAACGAGTCAAACTCATGCATACCCCCAGAAGTACCTCGCCCTCGCCTCTCCCCAGCATGACGAACAACATTAAAGTCACCCCCTATAACCCAACTAGGAGAACACACCCCCGACAAGGCCACTAACTCCTCCCACAAAGACTCGCGATCAGCCGCACTACAAGGCCCATAAACTGAGGTCAACCACCAAACACCCCTCCCTCTCACTCTCAAAAGCACAGCGACACTAAAATGACCAAAGTGGACCTCGACCTCAGAGGCAAAACGGGTGTCCCAAACAACAAGGATACCCCCAGATGCCCCAGCAGAGGGTAAACAGACCCACTCCTTAGACCCAACCTCCCACAGACTACGAATAAAAAAGGAATCCACCTCCTCGACCTTCGTCTCCTGAAACATCACTATATCAGGAGATGCCCGACAGACTACCTCTCGCACTTCGCACTAAACCTCTCTTCTCCACTCCCCCCAACCCATTCACGTTCCAACTCAAAATCTTCATTTAAAACAGATTGATCCTAGATCTACGAACGACCCCCTCACCAAGAATAGTCGAAGACTGAAGATTCCTAAGTTCCCTAATCCCAACCCTAGTCCTCCTATGAGAAAAACACAAAGGTGACACCTGAACATTAGCTAAATCTCCTCATCACAGACCACTTTGAGACCCATATCATCAAGAAGGGTCTGTGGGTTACGGTCATCCCTCTCACCCGTTAGAGGTGGGATAGTCACAACATTCTCTCCGATGTCAGAGACCCCATGGCACAGCGGAGAATCAGTCGCTTCCACATCGTGCGACATAGCAGATTGCACACCCACAAGCTTTTTTCGTTCTCTTAAATTTTTCTAGAATCTGTTTGCTTAAAAAAGGTTTCTAAGAATTACAAATCTTGTTCCACTACCCACTGTTCTCTCTCTCCTCTCTTTCATCTCAACCACCAGCCCCCAACTCCATTTGCTGTGTATATCCCCATTGGCCCACCCCAGACCCACCCCCACGACCACCCACCTTCACGCTCACGCCCAACCCCACCGCTGCTCCTCCACAGCCACCCTTCACTTCCCTCTTTCCTCCTGTGCAGAACCCACAGCGTGGGGGTGGGGTAGGCCGCAAATTCGAAGTCGGTGACCGCCTTTGAGATTATTCCTCCAGCAACATCCATGGCGCATAGGCTTGGGGGGAAGTGGAATTGGGTGAAGAAAACGTTTGATGTTTTCTGATTTCTCTAAAATCCTTTGTAAATATGGGAAACAAGAAAACACGTTTTTCTTTGAAAATTCTGGAACAATTACAGTTTGGATCACGTTTCCTTCTCTACCGTGTTTTCTCTGAAAAATTCTCCAGAAAACTAGTGAAGTAAACAGCCCCTTCCAGTTTTCTCCTCTTTCCAGTATCCAGTCTTATATAACATGCCCACTTGCAGAACTTTTTGTTTACTTTTTCACTTCTTTTTCTCTGTGTAACGTAGACACTTTAAAAGGGTAATTAGATTTAGCAGTGGTGAAAATAGGACATCAGATTGATTGAACATTAGGCAATATGACTTGTCACTCACAAGCTTATAATACTTTTTACAGGATGTGGCAAGAAGTGTAACAAGAGTTGCTATACGAGAAGCTCGGGCACAAGATTTAAGGAAGGAAATTCTCAACTCTGACAAGTAAGTTCTCTGTCTTCAAAAAGTGGATGCTGTCCTTAAATCGTGTTATTACACAAACAACATTGGAGGGTTCATGAGAAATGCAAAGAATTGGACAAGTAAAATTTCATATCTAGTGTGAGTCTGATTGGTCTTGGTATTGGTTGGCAACTGGTAAATGATCATTTTATTACTCTTGGCGTCTGGGATGGGGTACCAGGGTGTGCAATAGTGAGATGGCTAAGGGTTGTTTGTATTTCCGCTGTGCTGTATAAGTTACAACACCATTATGAGTCTGTGAGTGTCAAAATCATGTTTCCACAGGTGAGATGGCTAAGTGATGTTCGTGTTTCCAGTGTGCCTTATAAGTTATAACACCACTATGAGTCTGTGAGTGCCCAAAATCATCTTGCTCACCATGTTGTTGCTGTGCACTTCTACAGGTTGAAGTCTCATTTTGAAGCTAACCCCAGAGACTTGGGTAATCAACTATATCCCTAGAGGGCTTAAATTTGTTTCGAGTGGTCCAATCTGAGATTTTGAAAGTGATAATCCTTTTACAAAAGCCAAGACCCCATGGTTAGAATTGCTCTTTACCATTATGCCAACACAGTTTTCTTGTTTGTATTTATAACTAAAAACTCAAAAAAAAAAAAAAAAGGAGGGGTTGGCCCCTTCCTGCATTATAGAAGGTCCGCCCTCCAAATGGAACATTTGAGATGTTTCAGAACATCAGGGTGCCTTTCTGAAATGGTTACTTAAATCTATAAATTCTCAAAAGAGGAGAGTAATGAAATGGCACTTTTGTAGTTTATGAATGGTCAATGTGCTTTGTCAGTTTTAAATTGCATTCATCGCTATGCAGAGACCTAGCAAGAGAATGAAGATGAAGGGCCAGAGATAGGAATAATCTGGACGTCCCCATGCAGAGCAAAATTGGTACCTGAATTTGGTTGCAGTAACCAGCCTGTTGATATGAATTTAGGATAAACATGCCAAATTTGGTGAAAATTTGCCTGGTGATGCCTAAGCGATGAGATTGGAATTTGTCACATTGTTTAGCACCTGATGTTTTAAATTAGAGTTCCCTTGTTGCTATTGCTCTTATGCTTATATAAAATTTTGAAAAATGTCACTGTTATCTCAGTTCTGTCTTTGTTTTACAACGAAAACTTCAGTACTTTTGAATTTTGCCCATACGAATATATTATACAAGAAATTTTGCCTTGTGTATAGATTCAAGTGACTACTGTTCTCCCCTGCCTGCCTCACTCTTTCAATAGTAAACTGTTGCATTTTATGCTTTCTTATTTTTACGGATGGAAATGATATCCTTTCTTTTCACAAAATCTAACCCCCACTCCCTCACATACTTCCCATTTTAGCCTATAAATTTCAAGCTATTACCCCTTAATCGTTACCCCAATCCAAACATCCCCTTAGCCTTAATCCGGCTCATAACGTCAGTCATATTTAATTAAACAATTTCGTCTCATAAGCAATTTAATGGACATTTTTCATTTCCATTAGGGGAAAAAAGTTAGAAAGAAAAGGTTATGGTTATTTTTTGGGTGCGTAAAAAAAGTTATGAGTTTGAGCTACACGTCGACTATAGTGAGTATAGACATTTCAGCACGAATATTGAAACTCTAAATCAAATTTGTGTTGAGCTCATCCAATGCTGGAACACTACTCGACTGTTTATACCATTGTGTGCGAGCACTGCCTCTTGAGGAGATCGGCAACTTTTTACACAAGAGATGCACTCTTTTATTGCAAGGTGTTGGAGTCCCTCACATTTTGTGGGACACAACAACAACAATCAATAAAAAAAAAAAAAAGAAAAAGAGAAAAAAAAAAAAAAAAAAAAAAAAGGAAGTCAATGTTTGATAGCTACATAGGACGGCAAACTAGCTTTAATAGGAGCAAGATTTTCTACTGCAAATGTAGAAAATTACCACCTTCATTTATGATGGTGGTGTGAAATATTGACTAAGAAGGTGAGCTATGTATAGGATAGTGGCAAACACATGTGAGAAATGTGTTTTGCAACAACTATAAATACATGAAGCACCCCACGGCAAGAAGCAGAGAAGTGAGCAAGCAACAAGCATACGCACAAAGGCTCTTGTTCACTGAGGGAAAAATACAGAGAGCTTTAGAGTAATTCTGTATATTATCCGATCGGAAAGTAAATTATCTCCGATCGAGACACAAAAATAGAGTGTTGTTAGTGGGAGTGTTAGCCTCACATACGGCGGTCCGATTGTTCATCCGGATCCGAAATCGGAACAGTTATACCCCGCCTCGGTGAAATCCGTTCCATGTTTATTCACCTCTAGGGTGAGAGTTATTATTTTGGTGAGCCTCTAGGTGGTCCTAGAGACGTATATTTGTATTCCCATTTATTATAATGGAGATATTTTGCGTACTACGGTCCCGTGGTTTTTCCCTTCGTCTTGGAGGGTTTTCCACGTAAAAACCGGTGTGTCGTACCATTTATTTTCTTGGCGATTTTACTAGCTCATTTTAATTGCACAAGAGGGAAAAACGTTAATATTTCCGCTGTGCATTTAAGGGCTTTTCCCAACAAATGGTATCAGAGCACGGGTTGGCTGAGTTATTTCTTGTGTAAGTTAAAATGGAAGATTCTGTCACTATTAGTGGCATTATAAAATTGATGGCATCGAATTTTTCCATATGGAAACCAAGAATGGAGGATATTCTTTTTTGCAAAGAAATGTACACACACTGTCAACCGATAAAAAGCCGGCTGATAAGTTCGACGAAGATTGGAAACTGGTCAATAGAAAAGTTGTCGGTTTAATCCGTCAATATATTGATCAGAGTGTTTTTCAGCATGTTGCCAGTGATACAAATGCTTATACACTTTGGAGAAAGCCGGAGGCCATGTACGAGAGAAAGACGACTTTAAATAAAGCCTCATTGGTGAGAAGATTGGTGAAGTACAAAGATGATTGCAGCGTAGTGGAGCACCTCAATGATTTTCAAGGCTTGTTAAATCAAATTACAAGCATGAAAATGGTTTTAGATGATGAAGTTCAAGCATTATTACTTCTCACCTCCCTGCCGGATAGTTGGAAAATGCTCGTGGTGTCACTGAGCAATTCCGCTCCAGAAGGAAAGCTCACAATGTCTATTGTGAAGGATAGCTTGCTCAATGAAGAAGCAAGACGACGAGAACATACTCCTTCCACGGAAGCTAATATTGTTGAAAGCAATCGTGGAAGAAGTAAGCACGGAGGGTCGCATAAACGCGATAAATCAAGGGGGAGATCAAAGCCCAGAAAAGAAGTAAAATGTTACTATTGCCAGAAGCCGGGCCACAAACAGAACGAATGCAGACGACGTAAACGAGATCAGGCGAAGGAGAAAAATGGAAATGATGATGGAGATCAAAAAAATGATTAAAAGAACACCAGTGTCGTTGCTGTCAGCTTCGAAGTATACTTTATAGGTGACGATGGTTACCTAAATCTTGCATGTGAAGATAGCACGTGGGTCGTTGACTCCGGTGCTTCATACCACCTCACTTCACATGGCGATTTCTTCTCATCCTACACTGCTGGTGATTTTGGCAGTGTGAGAATGGGAAATGACGACTCATCCAAGATTATCGGCATTGGAGATGTATGCTTGGAGACTAATGCTGGTTGTAAGCTAGTACTCAAACATGTACGTCATGTACTCGATATCCGGCTCAACTTAATGTCCGCCGGAAAGCTCGACGATGATGGATATTGCAACCAGTTAAGCAATGGCAAGTGGAAACTCTCAAAGGGAAACCTGGTCGTGGCACGAGGAAGCAAACAGAGAACTCTGTACATGACTCAAGCTAAAGTGAGTCGAGGAGAGGTCAATGTTGCGTTGGCCGATCCCTCTATCGAGTTATGGCATAAGAGGCTCGGGCATATGAGTGAGAAAGGCTTACAAATTCTCGCTCGGAAGCAAATCCTCCCTGAAGTTAAAGGTGCACCTTTGAAGCCATGTGTTGATTGTTTGGCTGGAAAACAACACAGAATATCATTCCAGCGAACCCCTCCGTCAAGGCGGAACCACGTGTTGGACTTGGTCCACACAGATGTTTGCTCGATGACAGAGAGATCACTTGGTGGTGCATATTATTTCGTCACATTTATTGACGATCATTCCAGAAAGGTCTGGGCCTTTACATTGGCTACGAAAAACCAAGTGCTAGAAGTGTTCAAACAGTTCCATGCCAAAGTGGAGAGAGAAACTGGCGTGAAGTTGAAGTGTGTCAGAGCGGACAACGGTGGCGAGTATAGAGGGCCATTTGAAGCCTATTGTAGAAGTCATGGAATTAGGCATGAGAAGACTGTGCCTAAAATGCCACAACAAAATGGTCTAGCGGAGAGAATGAACTGAACGATTGAGGAAAGAGTTCGAGCAATGCTCTCTCACACAAAGCTGCCTAAATCCTTTTGGGGAGAGGCAATGAAAGCAGCAGTCCACTTAATCAACTTGTCTCCCTCAGTGCCTCTGGATGGTGATATCCCAGAGAGAATTTGGAAAGGGAAAGATGTCTCCTACAAGCACTTGAGAGTCTTTGGATGCAGAGCATTTGTGCACATCCCCAAAGACGAAAGATCCAAGCTTGACAGCAAAACAAAGCAGTGTATCTTCGTAGGCTATGGAGAAGAGGAGTTCGGCTACCGATTGTGGGATCCGGTAGAAAAGAAAATAGTGAGAAGCAAAGATGTGGTCTTCTTTAAAGATCAAACTGTTGAGGACTTTGAGAAGAAGCAAAAACCAAGGTCCGACCCCCAAGGTCCGGTGAATATGGATCCTGAATCTCCTGTTGCACATGACAATGAAGGTCAAGATGAACAGGAAGAGGATCAAGATGGTGATGATGTTCAACCACCTCCATAGGAACCTCAATTGAGAAGATCTAGTAGGACACATCAACCGTCTACTAGATACCCAGCGACCGAGTATGTAATGCTCACTGATGGGGGAGAACCAGAGTCTTATGACGAGGCTATGGAAGATGTACACCAGAAAGAGTGGTTGAAAGCCATGCAAGATGAGATGCAATCCTTGCATGAGAACCACACATATGATCTGGTAAAGTTGCCTAAGGGAAAGAGAGCACTCAAGAACAAGTGGGTGATTCGATTGAAGACCGAAGAAAACAACTCGCAACCAAGGTACAAGGCAAGGTTGGTTGTGAAGGGATTCCATCAAAAGAAAAGAATCGATTTTAAAGAGATCTTCTCTCCAGCAGTGAAAATGTCTTCAATCCGAGCCGTTCTAGGCTTGGCTGCAAGCATGAATTTGGAGATCGAACAACTTGATGTGAAGACGGCTTTCTTACACGGTGATTTGGAGGAGGAGATATACATGGAGCAACCTGAAGGATTTCAGGTTAAGGAAAAAGAGCATCTAGCATGCCTATTGAAAAAGAGCTTGTATGGTCTAAAACAAGCTCCGCGTCAGTGGTACAGAAAATTTGAATCCTTCATGGTAGATCAAGGTTACCTGAAGACGACGGCGGACCACTGCGTGTTCGTGAACAAATTTCCTGCAAGAAATTTCATCATCCTACTACTCTATGTGGATGATATGCTGATTATTGGTCGTGATACTAAGAAGATTGCAAACTTGAAAAATGCACTGAGCAAGTCCTTTGCTATGAAGGACTTAGGACAGGCAAAACAGATACTGGAAATAAAGATCTCTCGTGACAGGAAAGACAAGAAGTTGTGGTTGTCACAAGAAAGATACATAGAGAAGTTGCTTGAGAGGTTCAACATGCATAAGGCGAAACCAGTTAGCTCTCCACTTGCAAGTCACTTTAAGTTGAATTCTCAACAGTGTCCTACTAGTGAGGAAGGAAAAGAGGAAATGGCGAAAGTTCCGTACGCATCCGCTGTTGGCAGTTTAATGTACGCCATGGTGTGTACCAGACCAGACATAGCTTATGCAGTTGGTGTTATTCCTTTCTAATCCAGGAAAGGAACACTGGGCAACAGTGAAATGGATCCTCAGATATCTCAATGGCACTTCCAAAATGTGCTTATGTTTTGGTGGGGGAGAACCTGTGTTGGATGGATGCACAGACGCAGATCTAGCCGGTGATGTCGATTCCCGAAAATCAACTTCAGGATATATGACTACTTTTGCAGGGGGAGCAGTATCATGGCAGTCTAAGTTGCAGAAGTGTGTTGCTCTGTCAACTACAGAGGCCGAGTACATTGCAGCTACAGAAGCTTGCAAGGAATTATTGTGGATGCAAAAATTTCTACAAGAACTCGGTTTGGAACAGGAAAAGTATGTCCTGTATTGTGATAATCAGAGTGCGATTCATTTGGCAAAGAATCCCACGTTTCACTCTCGATCCAAACACATTGAAGTAAGGTATCATTGGATACGAGATGTGTTGGAATCCAAGTTGCTACAACTTGAGAAGATCCATACCGACGACAATGGGTCGGATATGATGACGAAGGTGTTGCCCATGGCAAAGCTCAATGCTTGTCGAGATAAAGCGGGCTTGGCGGTGCCCCCCAAATGATCGGGAGGGGGAGAATTGTTGGAATCCCTCACATTTTGTGGGACACAGCAACGACAATCAATAAAAAAAAAAAAGAAGAAAAAGAGAAAAAAAAAAAAAAAAAAAAAAAAAAAAAGGATTGTCAATGTTTGATAGCTACATAGGACGGCAAACTAGCTTCAATAGGAGCAAGATTTTCTACTGCAAATGTAGAAAATTACCACCTTCATTTATAATGGTGGTGTGAAATATTGACTAAGAAGGTGAGCTATGTATAGGCTAGTGGCAAACACAAGTGAGAAATGTGTTTTGCAACTACTATAAATACATGAAGCACCCCACGGCAAGAAGCAGAGAAGTGAGCAAGCAACAAGCATACGCACAAAGGCTCTTGTTCACTGAGGGAAAAATACAGAGAGCTTTAGAGTAATCTTGTATAGTATCCGATCGGAAAGTAAACTATCTCCGATCGAGACACAAAAATAGAGTGTTGTTAGTGAGAGTATTAGCCTCACATACGACGGTCCAATTGTTCATCCGGATCCGAAATCGGAACAGTTATACACCATCCCGGTGAAATCCGTTCCATGATTATCCACCTCTAGGGTGAGAGTTATTATTTTGGTGAGCCTCTAGGTGGTCCTAGAGACGTATATTTGTATTCCCATTTATTATAGTGGAGATATTTTGCGGACTACGGTCTCGTGGTTTTTCCCTTCGTCTTGGAGGGTTTTCCACGTAAAAACCGGTGTGTCGTACCATTTATTTTCTTGGCGATTTTATTAGCTCATTTTAATTACACAAGAGGGAAAAGCGTTAATACTTCTGCTGTGCATTTAAGGTCTTTTCCCAACGCAAGGAAACCCGGCATATCAGGAATCACAAACTAAGAAAAAATAAGAGAAAAACCCTGGAAACTAAGTTACATCAATAGGAGAAGAAAAATGGCAGCTTTTCAGATCAGTTTTTTCAGCAACCCACCGATCAACTGTAGCATGAAATGTTAAGGCTGGTTACCCTTGACCATGGATCATCGCTTTGCTTAGGTAAGCCGGTCTTTACAACTTCGACAAGGCATAGTCGAAAGCATCAACAAGAAAATCTACATGAGCAGGAAGAAGTTTATCAGGGAAAGCAATCATAATTTTAACAGTTTTGGCCCACAAGTACTACAGTATCAAGTATCAAGTATAATCACACGCATAGGAAACAAGAATTTTTTGAATGGCACCAACTCGACCTGAATCTAAGCAACCAAAGTGAAACAAAAATAAAGAATATAACGATCACCTGCATCGTCTTTGTTGAAACACATTGGAGGTTTTATCCTGAAAACATTTCCATGTAGACCACCTTTGCCAACAAGAACACCAAGCTCTATACAAAAAAAGAAGGGATATAAATGCATCAGTAAGGAAAAAAGAAGTGTTAACTATCAAACCAAATGGCACTTGAAGTCCACTTACCCCTAAGTTTCTCAAATAGAACTCCAGTTTCTGTCTTGGCAGGGGTTTTCTCTGTCCTGTCAGTCACTAACTCTATCCCGACCATCAAACCTCTCCCCCTCACATCTCCAATGACTGAGAAACATTTTCAAAAACAGCAGACTGTATCAGCAACTCATTCAGTGATGTACAAGCTAGTCTACTATATTAAGCATCACAGGTTAAATTTTTTAGCATTCAAGAAGTCTAAGGCTAATTGCGGAAAAAAAAGAAGCAAACTAGGACAAACAGAAATGCTAACACATACTAGGTACAAATTTAGCATGAATGCAGAAAGTAAACTTGTACTACCACTCTCACCAAGCAATACTATCTGGCATCAAGATGAGCCAAAAATGTATTTACCACCATTGTGGAAGTGTGGTACAATAAAAGTATAGGCCTTTGGACATTGAGCATGAAGACCTCTCGAGATATAGCACAAGATATACCATTTAATTCCTTTCAAACTCACGGGTAATTTCTCATTCTTTTAAGACGTATCTCCATGCCCTTCCCGTAATCTTGGGCTATAGGGATGACAGTTTCGTGTTCTACATGAGCAGGATCAGTCCTTGAGAATTAAATTGGGTCATCGGAGTTGTTGTTGTGTCTGTAGCTGCTTTAGATTGGGCAAAAAAGCCTAGCAATATGTGGATGTCAGACAGAAATGTATTCTAAGAATGATCATAACTCCAGCAAGGCTCAGAGATAATCCAGACAGGGAGGTTCGTTGGATATGTGCTCCCTGCATCACAAATCTAAAAAACTGGATACATCTCACACCCATCCACCAGACCACATGTCAGGTAGGAGCCCAAGCACTTTCGGTGGTTGTAAAGAGGAGATTCAGGGATGACACGAGAAGATGAGAGGGGGGAAATATTTGAACCTTGTTATTATCGTGGTGAGAACCCCATAAAATTCGTAACTTGAGCCCTAGTTTGTTACTAGAGATTCAGCACCAAAATCGACACTACATCAACTTCCCGAAATGGATATATTGCGAGTTAAATCAACTTTTGTCATCAACTAATACTCATCTACTTTGAATATTTCTTCATTTTTTCAGATATCTCTATAGAACGTGGTGCTTGTAATATTTCACATTGCTCTTTAGACTAGTAACTGTGTTAGGAGTGCCCCAGTACTGATGGCTTGTATTGAAGAGAAATACCAAGGTTAGATCCCCATAAAGCAGCTTCATGATTCTCCCTTTCCACACTCCACGCCGTAGAGAAAAGCTAACCAACAATTTCTAACCATCCAAAACCATAAGAACAGATGTAGCCAATTGAAGACAGCAAAGAACAATGATCATCAATAGTCTTTGATGATAATTTAAGGAGGTAAGCCAGAGTACTTACTATCATGCCTCTGCTGCAGAAGTTTCAATCGCTCAATCAAGTGGGAACCAACTTCTGCACAATGTTCTTGACGCTTCTCTTTATCAATCACTCTGAGCACTGCAAGTCCTCCTGCCGAACAAACAGGGTTGCCCCCGAAAGTATTGAATTGGATTTTCTGAGCCAGTACAGAAGCAATCTCAGGTGTGGTCACTACCGCTCCTAATGGTAGGCCATTGCCAATTCCCTGCAATGTTATGTGAATGAATTTATTAACTCCATTTTTCAAAAGTACCAATCAGAGCACTTTCAAATTGAATACATTTATAACAAGTGTAAGTGCTGTCAGTCTCAGAAACTGGTTGAGATAAGTGACAGACCTTTGCCATTGTCACTATATCTGGAATAACACCTTGTGTTTCAAAGCCCCAGTAATGGCTCCCTGTCCGACCAAATCCAGTTTGCACTTCATCAGCAATGCAGACTCCTCCAGCTTTTCGAACAATGTCATAGACCAGTTTCAAGTATCCCGGGGCTAATTCAACTGCTCCTCCAACACCCTAAAAGGAACACCAAATGATAATTAGGTAAAATAAAAAGTCATGCTATCTAGACCATAAACTTTTGAAACATAATAGCAAAGAAAAAGAAAAAACCTGAATTGTTTCAGCAATGAAGCCAGCAATTTTCCCAGATGTACCATAGTCTATGTAATCTTGCACATCCCTGGCATAAGAAAAACCATCTGAACCAAATATGCCACGGTAGGGATCTGGATTTATAACATGATGAACATCACCCTGCATAGATACACAGAGAGAGCTTCTCATCAAGTATTTAACATGTGTTCAGTAAGAGATCTTCCAAAGATTGTCCAAGAAGAGTTTCAAGATTTTCCCAAAATTAAGAAGCATTTTTCTAGTTCATATGTCTTTGCAGAATGAAATAGAATAGTTTTCCTTGGAAACATTCACCCCACTACTTCGCTTTTCCCTTCCTCGTGACCTCTACTCGCTGCAAGTATATAGGGACATGGGGGGGGGGGGGATGAAGTGGTTAGGTAAGATTGGCAAGAAATCGTCCATCATCACTGGTGTGCAGTGATTGTCATTAGGTATCCAGCTGAATTGAGTAAAAATCAGATGAAGTAGGAGACATCAGTGAATGAAGTTGTTAAGCTGGATTGAGTAATCAGATCCACCTACAAACATTGTACACTTAGAGGTGAGCACAGTTTTGACTAAGAATCACATGCTTACAGCAACCCTGATGAAGGGACATTTTCAAGTTCATGGAAGAGATTCTAGTCAAACTCTGTATAGGCCATAACACCCCAGAATTGGTTTGTTGAACGGGATTCTATAATCAGGTCCATATTACGAAAATTGGACTAGAGGTAAGCATAATTTTACTCAGAATCATTGTGAATAAAGCAACACATTAATTGGGAGTTTTCAAAATGAAGGAGACATTATTGAATATCCCCAAAGATACCGTATACAGGAATTGAGCACAGAAAGGTGGATTCAAGTGAAAACATGATCATATCAAGTTCAAACGATGGCAAGTTGGTAACCACCGTTGCAAGTTGTAACTGCAACGGAGGTTATATGTTCGCAGAACAAAAACTATTACGGAGAAAAAAAGAAAATAGAGATTGAATGAGACATTGGAGGGAGGAAGAAGTAACTTGGAAGAATTTAATGGGAGAAAGAATCTGAATTCTGCTAATTTTAAGAAGCTAGAAGTCAAATTATCTAATATCAGATTCTCATCAATCAGATAGACCTCAACTGTGATCCAGACAAGATCTTGGATAGCAACTGGTATGTGAGTGCTCAAGGTAAAGAATGTGGGCCTCTCAGGGGCTGTTTAAAAAAAACGACTAAAGAAGCAATGCATATATATTCATGTGCAAGCATGGTTTCCTTCATAAGTTCTCATGGTATATCCCTTGAGCTCTGAATTCTAATGATAACGTTTTGTTTGTACTCCGTCACAGAGGACGAAAGTTAACATATGAGGCTGGATGACACAATAATTTCCCTGAAAATCCCTCTTCTCCATCTTCTATGAAAGTCCACTTAGCGTTTGTGCAGTGTCATGCACCGTGACTAGTGTCCTTTGTTGTAACTTCTCTTATATTTTGTTCCTAAAGTTTTTAGATGAGACCATGTCATCCAGTAATGTACTCTGTTCTTGTTTTGGAGCTTTCTTTCTTTCGGGATATGTTTTTTAATATAATGTATTTCCCATTTCCCATTGTATGGTTAAGGCACTTCTTTAATACCCACAGAATTCTCTGTCCATCCAGACATCATCATCTCAAGTTACTTCAAAGTAAATTGCATTTAACCACAATCGTTCAAAAACATAGGATGAACAAAACCTTTGCACACCAAATTCTCAAAAACCATCCTACCAACAGTAGCATAATTCATTTTGTTGAACTTCAGCGACACAAATTTGGGGACTGAATGAGCAACTCCGAGACATTTGATAAAGAAGCAGTAATATGTGTGAATGGTTATGCAGAGCTAGAACCTTGGTTTGTCTGTTTCCAGTTCTGAAGTGTAATAACTTACAACAGAAGGTTCAAGATTTGAACCTAAGAACGTCATGGAGAGTAAAAGGAGACGGAGGGATAACGATGTTGCCTTGTGTCAGAACAAGAAGAGACAAGAAAAGATATAGGAGTAAACAAAAAGTATACCCAGCATTTCACGAAGAAGACCAAACAAAACGGTCCCTATTGTCCGGTCAAAATCACCAGTCATTCAATCACATGTAATCTAATGGTACTCGAGTTAAAGGAGAGTAACTATAAGACAAAGAAGCAAACATGGCAGTAACTATGAGTTAAGAACATGAACAAACTTTTACATGATAGAGTAAAAACAACTAGTTTTATGCTTTTCCAGGGTTTTTCAGGAAGATAACCTGTGGGATTGGGTATTTCCATGTGTTCAAGGCCGTCAATCCAAGGGCACCAGGACTCCCACCATGATAGGCATTTCTCAGTGAAATCATACCGTCATTGCCAGTATACAGCTTTGCCATCATCATTGCCAACTCATTTGCTTCCGACCCGGAATTTACAAAATACACAACCTACATTGCAAAGCAAGTTTACAAAACCAGTCCTTGTTAAAATTTCTCTTCTTTTCAGAGCAAGCTAGTAGTCAATTTAGTTCGCAGAAAATATTGTAATCAATGCACCTATTCTCTAATTAAGAAAAGGAATTGTATGCCTCACTTTTTAGCCGGCAGTAAGAATTGCTACGCTTTGATTGTTTCATTCTTGAGGAATCCTTATAGATTGACTGTTTGGCTTAGTGTTCGTGTAAAAGAATAAAGTATTTATTCATTTATTTCCAAAGGCACCTGTTGTAGAATAAATGTATGACTTGCGCAACAAAATATTTTAAGAAAAAGCCTTGAAAGAACGATAAGATGTAAGTATAAGAACCATCTTATGTTCCTACAAGATTTCGGTTGCAGACATCTTATTGTTCCTATAAGACACCAATAAGAATACAGTTTTACATAAGTAGGAAAGTGGACTTATACTTCTATAACATGACACCATCTCCCAATGCTCCAAGCTGCCACCAAAGTAGTTCAAGGAACTTAGGAAGGATAGATTTTATTGAACGTGATTGAAGATGCAATGACTAGCATGCTACTTTGAAGTAGAAGACGATATAGCCTGAAAGGCTACATTATAACAAATTTGAAGTAGAAGACGATATAAAAGGCTACTTTATAACAAATTTGAAGTAGAAGACGATATAGCCTGAAAGGCTACAATATAACCAGAAACGTATTTATTTGAAAAAGATGGAGCAAGGAAATACATGTATTAGTATAAGTTAGGAGAACCGACCTTCAAGTTTCCAGGCATTTTCGATGCCAATGCCTCTGCAAAATCAGCTATTGCATGGTGCAAGTATATGGTAGTTGCATGTTGTAGAAGATTGCTTTGCTCTACTATAGCATTCAAAATATCTGGATGGCAGTGTCCACATGACACTGTGACAATCCCAGCAAATGCATCAAGATAGCGTCTGCCAGTCTCGTCAAACAAATACTGCATCTTGCCCTCCACGATATTGAGCTAAATAAACAGCAGGTTAAGAGTTATAGTCCAGTTGAAACATATATGCCATTGATGATTCATCAAAGACGCAAGGAAGAACCTATCCAACAGGCAATATTGAAAAGTGAATTCCCTATCCATTAGAACCATTTAAACTAAATAGTTATAGGGAAAAAGGTAGATAAAAGAAAGCAGTATTCTCTTAGATCCAGGTCCTCCCTTCCCCGATTGTAATAGCATTGTGCCTCTAGTGAATAATAGCTATCTTAAATCCGTACATTACTACATATACAGAAAAAAGTCTGATACCCAATGCTGAGGTGCCAGCGAAACCCCATATCCCCACCTCCCCAATGATCACAAAGAAATTTGTACATTACTACATATTCGCGGTCTAGCCAATAACGCAACAAAATGTGAGAGACAAGTTCCATCAAGATTCAAGCTCAATCTTTTCCAGTCTATCTTTTCAATGTAGTCGCTTAAATTTCAAACATATCATTTTATTATTAGTCGGAAATTTAGGATGACATTATTCATGGCCAAGCCCAATAATGCAACATGGAAGGGTTCAACTCATCTTTCAAGGCAGAGTAGTGACACAGTAATTCTGAATCACACACATAAGCCCCCTTCCCTGCTACCACAGGCTGCGTCTCCTCTCTTCTTTCCCTGTCCATCTCCACCCCATTCGTCCATCCCCATTGGGCAAATTATCCAGTGGACCCTACACTGTGCACCAGAGGGCCACAAAAACAACCTTTCGCCATCCCCTGCCCCCTCGGTTAAGGTGTTAACCATCCCCTAATCCAAAAGGGTTTCCCTAATTGATACCAATTCAGTCCTAGGATTTTCATTGTCAAATGTTTTTCAAATTTTTGTTTTCATTTTCCAATATATGAACTGTCCCCATCACCTTTTTTTCCACCATTCATCACATTCACCCACTAGGCCACTACAATGAACTATCAGTATCTCCTCTCAAAAAAAAAAAAAAAATCATCATCTCAAATTGATCACTCAGAAAACTGAAACCACTCATCACCTTATTAGCTGTCATTATCTCAAAGGACCATAAATATTTTTATCAACTATTGGAAACAAATTACACAACGAAAGCAATCAAAACAAGGAAACAAACCAAACCAATATAAGAATAACTAAAAAAAAAACCAATTAAGTGGTAAAACATTGATGATAAATAATTTATATACTTACTGGCTTCTGATAAAAATGAAAAAGAGAAGGGCCAAGAAACTTCTTGCGTTTTTGGAAAACCTCATCAACAAAAGGTCCTCCATAAGGTTTTGGCTGGTAATCAAATGAAGGGAGTTTTGGAGACTCCGTCACAGGATTAGAAAGAGTGGAAAATGAGGAGAGAGAAAATGGGTTCTTGAATTTATGCAAGTGCAAGCATTTCTCCCGCAAAATTCTCCCTGATGCCATTGATGATAATTATATTTTTGATGAACTAATTGCAAAACTTTGCTACATGAAAATAAATGGTAGCAATAGTATAGTCGTATATATGTATAGGGAAACTGGAAAAAAAAAAAAACAAAAAGAAACTGACAATAGCAATCTAGTTGGTAGACACTGACAATGAACTGACGTGTAGATTCAGTGCGGAATCTCCGAGGATTTTTTTATTTATTATTATCTTATTTTTGGCTGTTACGTAAACTTGTTGGACTGTCATCGCCAGCTTAGCAGGTGTAGTTATAGTCGTAAGCTGAATTGGTTTTTAGTGATAATTAAAGTAAAATAGGAGTATCACAAAAACTTGTTTAAGACGGTCTTTTTATTACTTTTGGTGAGACGAGAGTCACTTTTTAGTGAAATGAGGATCACGGATGATAATAAGTGACCCCTACATTGCTAAATACTGACCCCAATTAATCAGCCTATTATCTTAGATTTGTACGGAGTGATTACGAGTTGCAAGTTTTTGGTTTTCAGTCTTTTCACTATTTTTTATGTCCTTGTAGAAATTTTATTTAGAGTTGAAAAAATTTCCCCTTAAAGTTCTCTAATTTATTTTCAAAACCAACAACTAAAATCTGAAAACCATAAATTGATTTTAGTTTTCAAAAAAACTAAAAAACTCACAATTCAAAACCACCCCGAACTGATGATCAAAACCACAAGCATTTGACGATCAAAAATAAGGAGTAATCAAGTTAACGTAACTATTGGATTCCGACCAAACACTAAACGAGCAATAGAGGTAACCATAAAAGAGCAAGGATTCTTAGTTCTTACACGTATCGGATCACACCTTTGATCAATATGCACGGTCAAACTGTATCAACAAACTCAGTACATTTCCAGGCCTTTCCTTTTCCTTTTCCTTTTCCCTTTCTTCTTTTCCCTTCTCTTCTCTCTTTTTTTTTTTTTTTTTAAGGGGTGGGGGCGTCAGAAATTCCTAGAACAAATACAAAAAACACACCATGAACAGCAGAGTGCACAGCATAGTGTAGGATATCATCCGCAAATGAATATCAAAATTTTTGCCTTGAAACAGATGGAACCCATCTCATAATAATCCATATATATATATACTGGAGTATCATTTGGGTTGGCCTTTGAGAATGGTCCCATTTAGTTGGAATGTTAGTCAGGCGATATAGCAAAGCTCAATTTGGATTTTCCCAGAGGCAATATAGCACAGCTCAAATTAGACTTTCTCAGATGCATCTAGTTGAGAGTCCTCGGCATTCTTTGCAGCAGCCAACCTTTCCGCTGATAACCTCTCCTCCAGTGCTCGAGCACCTCTTTCTCTGAAATATCATATAAACAGGCTTTAGAAAACTGTCACTGTTTTGATAGCAGATGCAGACTGGACAGTGTAGCATAACATCTACACTAAAGAGGCAGTCGAACAACATACAGATTACACGGAAAATAAGGAGGGGGGAGGGGGGGAGGGGGGGAGGGGAGAACAGTTCAGAACAGGAGAGTGTACAGATGTAGTTCCCAATTCATCTTGGCACAAGCCACCAAAGGACTACATGGCACAATCTGTTTGACTATGGGGATCAAAGCCATGACAATCAGTTGACAAAATACCTTAGCATACTGATACTCTATAAGTCTATACTTTTGTTGTGTGCTATACATCCCGGCACATTATTCTAAGAAATGGAGCATAATTATGCTGGAAAGACGTAGTTAGCTTGTAAACCAGAACAGTCAGCATGTAGTTGTGGACGAGAAGTAAAACGCACAGGGTGGGGGGAGGGGGGGGGTGAGGGTAAACCTTCTCCCATTTCTGCTTGGTCACTCTACTTTTTCAGTTCGAGGATATCATTAAAAAGGTCAAAAAAGTGAAATCACGCAGCAGTTTCCAACTCTTCACTGCCGTCGATAGAAGTGGCAATCGAATGGCACAGGTCATTCCAAATCAGGGAATATAAAGGTTTAGACTTCGGACAAAAACAGGTTGAGAGGTGCTGAGATGAACCTCAGTTTTGGACACCCATCGTTTTCCTCTGGAGTCTGAGTCCCTATGGAGATTTATTAGGAGCAAGTACAGTTTTCAGCAGAATGGGTGGAGCACCCATGCCGGTTCTACTGTTTCCCATGCTTCCTCGTGGAAATACCTCTCAGGTATAGTTTTTATTCTTTCCGCTAGTCAGGCATAATGTGGGTAATGCCGTAACGGACATCGGGTAAGGTTATGGCAGGATGTGTGGGATGCAAACTCCTCGTCCTCTTCCAAATATCCTGGGGTTTTCAATTGTCTACTCGCCATAATGCACCTATCGTTGCATTCTTTATCGAGGTGGATCTCGGAACCTTCACTTACGGATATTCCTCCAGGACGGGGAAATGGAGGAGTTAACCTCGATGCTTAATGTTTTAGATACCATTCAGATTCAGATTGTGTCCACTAAGGACTCGCAAGTTTGGGTTGAAGATTCTTCTAGGATTTTCTCCTGAAAATTCTTTCTTCACCGCCGCAGCCTACCATCACAATACCTCACTTGCCGTTTGTTAACTTTATTTGGAAATCGAAGGCTTATTTGGAAGCCGAAGGCTCCCCTTAAGGCGAGTGCTTTTATATGGACTTTGGTAATACGTCAATTGAACATCCATGTCAACCATGACATGTTGGAGCGGAGGAGATATGGGCGGGTTTTGTCTCCAGATGTGTGTGTGCTTTGTAACCGGGATAATGAGACTTCTATACATTTATTCCTACAGTGTGAGTTCAGTCAGACTTCTTGGCAGAGGCTTCCTGGTAGGATGGGAGAGTGTGTAGTGTCCGGCTACTTTTGTGCAGCACTTGCAGTGGTTGGGGAAGGGGCAAGAAAGCTAGATTATTTAGCCGATGTGCTTTTTTTTGCCATTTTCTGGTGCAAATGGTTGGAGATGCTAGGATTTATTCGGAGACGTATTAGCTAGACTGTGTGTTTTATCTAGTCTCTTTAGGCCAAAGCAGCTGGTACTTTTAAGGGGTGCCTCTTTTCTTAGATAAGAAAAGATTTCATTAATGATCAAAGACTAACCATACAAAGTTAGAGGACATGGAGTCCTCAAAGTGATTAAAAATCTAACTAAAAATCAAATCACTCCAAAGACGCTGAACGCCCGTAAGGGACACTCCCCTAAAACCCGCAGCCGCCTTGGCCCAGAGAGAAGCCAAAGTAAACCACACGATCCCAAACAAAACCAGCAGGCTGGCCTATCCCAGTAAAAACACTTGTGCCCCTCTCCAACCAAAGGCACTAAAAGACAGACAAACACAAACACCGCCACAAGCAACTGATTCCCCTCCTTCCCCCTTCCCATAAATACAAACCGCTTCTGGATTCTGGATAAACTGACAATACTGGGAGGACAAGCAAACTGCTCCCCACGAAACAACCTATCCCACAGTGACCTGGTTAATAACATCACACATCACAAACAAATGTACGCAACTCTCAGTCTCATTACCCCGATGGTACATCACACAAACATCAAGTAATAATGCCCACCCAGGTCGCCTCCGCTGCAACACATCATGTGTACTCAACCTACCCAACACCATTGTTCAAACAGACTTGTTAATTTTTGTTTCTCTTTGTAAGGACACCTTGTCCTCGAAGATTGGTCTACCTTCTTCTGGCTTCTACTTCTCCAAACATTTCTCCTTGCCCAAACCTCTTCATACACTCCCGCCTCCGCCTCCAACTTCTAAGAAGTTGAAAAAAGCTAAGAAGAGTAATTCATTTCTCTTTGTTTGGAACTGAGAGGAAGTCACTCAACCAAACAGCCTAACATCGTGTAATTAAGCTGGCTATGCCAGTGCAAACAATACTAAACCAGATAGGTGTGTGGCGAGTTAATAGCTGCCTCCCTGCAGACTCGTCAGGCATCTTTCAACCATGGCAAGTCTTTAGCAATAAATCTGGTGTCAGGCTTGTATAAATGTCCTCATAGCATTCATCTAGTCCATCTGGCTTGCCAGAAATCAACGTTGTTCATAATAATAATCTGTCAGTTCTGCAAATTTTGAGTTTAACTCAGTTGAGGACATGGTGGTGGCTGAGAGCAAATAACAATTCGACAACTTTGGATATTCACTAAAGGACCTTGCACCCTCTGTGTAACTTTCTTTTTCTTTTACTTTTTTCGGGTGAGGCTGTGTACACTTTATTCCTCACATCGTAATGTAAGTGTCGAGCAAACTCAACAGAGACATATCACTTGGAAGGCTACTCCTGAAGACTTGTTGAAACTAAAGTTGATGGTTTCTCTGGGCAAGCCTGGAGCAGCCGGATGTGGTTGCAGCATTAGAGACCCCTCAGGTGACATTACAGTTGTTAGTCAGGCACTATAGAATCTAACTAGGCTGAAATAATGGGGATCTCCCATGGCATGAAAAGGATAACCAAAAGGGATAGAAAGTAGAAACACAAATGAAGATTTAGATTTAATGTGAGCCTGTCAGTGTAGCACCCTGCTACAGAAGGACATAGAGAGACCTCTGGTGAGGAGGAAAACATTTCAAGATATTGATAAGTTTTGTTTCTCTCTTGCTGCTTGTCAAATTTCCCACATCATCAAAGAGCAAACTGTAGAGGCGGATATGTTAGCAAAGAAGGGTACTAATAGCGGTCGCATACTCACCGCATTCTTCACGCGTGGATGTACTTCTTTGTAAATGGTATTACTTGTGTAAAGAGCCATATGACAGGTTGTATAGTGCGGAGGGGTCTGTTGGGCTCTAGTATTGTAAAGTGTTGACTTTTGGCAATAAGTTAACTCAATAGAAAAAAACCGTGAAAAAAAACAAAGAAAAATACCGCAGCTATATCTAATTTTCCCCATTGATGTACACAAATGTACATGTTGCATGCTCGGAAAATATTCCCAGCTCATTGCATAAAGCAGACCGGATAAGGAAGTGCAGCTATATCTATTTTTCCCATTGATGTGCACAATTGTACAAGTTGCACGTTTGAAATAGTAAAGTACTAGGAAGGAAGAGATCAGAATTGAATGAACAAAAGGTCTAACAAGCTCTTGGTGACAAATCCCTATAAAGTTCTTACGAAACCACATCACAGACAGGTCAAACTGAATGAGATTGATATGTCTTCACGCGGCAAATGGTCTCAACTCTCAAGACTCTCAAATCTCAACCTACCTCTCTATCTCCCTCTCAAAATTTCTTTTCGATCCTGAGGTAACAGAGATTACGGAAAAGACAACCTTTAAAATTAATTTTTAATTACTAATATAAGGCTTTGTTCCACATATAAGTCGAAGTAAAAACATAATGAGCAGCAGGCTCGATCTACAAGGATCTATACAATAACATGCTAAACTCCTCATATAAAGAGAAAAGTAGATGTTACCTCCGTCTTGATGCCTCGATTGGATCCGAGCCTGGAAGTGGGTTCCCTCCCAGGACATAACCGTGGGCCTCATTGGAAGTCTGATCTTCCACAAAGCATCCGATGGAAAATAGACGAAATCGGATTAATCACCGGTCTGCATGTTGATAACCAAGGAGTAGATCATATCAGAGACATGTTGAAAAGAAAATTAATTACCCTCCGTACGGGTGAGGAAGGGAAACATAAGTTTACCTTAAAACTTCAGGGAAGAAAGTAGAGAATGCAAACTCATCACTTGGATCACCCTTGAAGTTAGTTTCTGGTTTTCTTTGCAAGTATCTTAGATAAATCCAGCTCATGTATGTACCAAATATCACCATTGGAAGGTACACGGCCGAATCTGATGTAAAAAAACTTGCAGCAACTGACAGAAAAATCATGATAGATGGTAGCCACTGCAGCAAGAAGAGCATGATTTATCAAAATATTTAATAAAATCTTTTCTTAATTTCCCTCCTCTTTCTGTGTGTGTGTGGGGGGGGGGGGGGTATTGATCTAAAACACATGCTTGGGTGATCAAAAATGGATTCCACACCTTTGCTTTAATCTTTCCGATGCCAAACAAAGAAAGTTCTTGGTCTGGTACGATTTGCTTGATACCAACTAAAAAGCCTGAAAGGACCCCATGGAAGCCAGAGATTGGCATATAACTACAGAAACATGGAAGGGAACAAGCGTCAGAAGCAATGGTTTTCGGACTATGTAACAGTGGGTGGGTGGACATGACACAAATGAGCAGAAACTGTTTAAGTAAATACAACAAGCTAACAAACACTGGTGAGTGGTGACTCAATTGGCCTAATTCCAGGCTCATTAGTTCACATAAACAAGTATATATATATAAAATACATCTAGATCTAATTACACAATGATTTTGGATAAGGTATCTAAGTACCTAAGTCAACACTCACCATAACATACAAAAAAGTCTGCTGAATCAAATTATAACTAGTTCAATCTGTAAACAGTAAGTTCCTCAAATAGAAAAGAACTTTAGATGCTAATAGATTATTATCAATCAACAATTGACACATCCAGCAAGAATAGTAAAAATTTAGAATCATAGAAGCAACACTAGAGTAGGAAATTGTTACAGGCGCTAAAAAGGTAGGATTTCTAATGATTTTGAAAAAAGTTCAAAGCCCATCGGCAGGGTGAAAGTGTATGGAGAAGTCCATGATAAATCTTCTTTGACAAGAGAAGGAAGTGTTTTTTTTTTATGGGAAGCTCTCTATCACGAAGAAAGGTCGTCAAAGACAGGATTAGAATTGGAGAAGTCTCATTTTTTTTTTATTCTACTACAGTGGAAAATACCTTTGAGTTGGAAAACACCTTCTCATGCGAAGAAGTTTGAAAGATCATTAATGAACTACAGGAAGAAAAGCTCCAGCAGCACAGTTTCAACATTGTACCTAAAGGAGATATTAGGATTTCTAATCAGTTTCCAATTTTGCATGCGAAATGCATTCTCCAGAAGAGTTTAAATACCATTTTGTAAGCTGCTTTCGACACGGGCGGGTAGTGACGACATCAAGAACTTTAAGACCGATTATCACTGGATTAAGATCCTCACTGAAGTTGTTACTTCACTTTAATGAATGTTGTAGGCAAATGTAGGTTTCAATATGAGCGTGCTTTGTGCCTAGTCTACAACGCAAATGAATGTATGATTCGTTTCAAGACCTAATCAAGCAAACTCCCATTTAAGAAGCCTTGAGACCCTCTTTAGTTTCCGAACAAATGAAGAAAGTACATTTTAATGTTGGTCAATGAGAAAGAGGATGTAGCCTATCTTGACCTTCCTATTCTTTTACTGATGTAATCTCAATATAAACGGGTGACCAAAGCAGCTGACGCTGACCAGCTAAACGGGTGTTTCATTAGTAAGGTTCACTCTGAATCATTGTGATCTCCCATTTGCCTTCACTAATGACTTTTTGATCATGCCCAAACCTACTTAATGAGAGGAACTTGGGTGGCTTTTTGAGTACCTTTTTTTTATCTTTGAATTGAAGCAATGGTATGACTGAGATTTAGAATCAATTATGATGAAAAGCCTTGAACTTGTTTTGGATTGAAATGTAAATTGTCAGAGGTATAGCTCTGTAGTGGCAAGTGCTCTATCATGGGTGGCACGTGTCGTTTCTTGATTTATTGGATAGAGTCATACATGATAACTTAAAGGCAAAATACGTTTGTTCTTAGCCCTCTAAATTTACATGGGTGAAACCCCATTGGTGTCCCTCACATAATATTTTTTTTATTACTTATCAAGAAAAAAAGAATTAGCGGAGAAGTCGTCCTAAGAAACAACAGTTTGAAAACTCCCCTGTTTGAAATCTTAGTTAATATCTAATTACTTTAGTTAATAAATGAAATTTTAGTTAATATCTAATTATTTTAAAGCACCAGTTTGAAATCTTTCCTAAGAAACAACAGTTTGAAAACTCTCCTATCAAAAAAAAAAAAACAGTTTGAAAACTCCCCTGTCATGATTGCATTCTCAACCATCGCAATCCAGGTGGGCAACATGGTTGCTCATAGTGTGGCTACTGGCTAGGCTCTAACCTCTTGAGGTTGGGATAGAATATGGCTAGAGAATATACCGGACACTATTGTAGATCTTGCTAGCTATGAATATTGTAATTTTCTAGCTAATCAATAAAATGCCACTATGTTTCTACCGGAAAAAAATAAAAAAGAAAGAACAGAACAGAACAATCCAACTTCAGGCTCCCCTGTTAGTCTTTCAGGAGTAAAGAAAGTGTGAACCTATATTATTATCCACAACTTTTTAGCCTTTTGCCCACTATCAGTCTATCACAATCTCCAATACCTTGAATAATTTGCTCAAGACCAAACTGGCTGTAACTATCACCATATGCACACTTCTAGATGATAACTACTTATAAGAAGACAACAAGCTATCAGATACACCACTTGACTCAAGCAAGAAGCCAACTTCCTATCATATTATTTGTCACATGAACATCATAGCCTCATGCCAGCAATTACTGTCTCAAACACCGACATGGTTATGCCCATATTCTGACACCAAACAATTTATTTTTTCAACCGATTTCTACATCTCTCAAACAACGGTAGCTCTTCTTCAGTAACTCATTATACCAATCATTCCGATATCCTCCAACTACAATGACAACTTGAAAATGTAAATCACCATTATTTACCAAAGATTTATTATTGTTGACTTATTCCCTCACAACTTCATAATTTCTCAGCAAGCACACATATTTCTCTCTCTAAGAACATCACTGGACCTATTCTTCTGAATCTGATAGCAACTCAAGTCTCATATGATCTTGAATGAAACAAGTCAGTGTCATATATTCAAATTACTTTAGAAGAAGGGTGGTAAGGAGAATGTGAAGGGTCAATTTCAGTGTACATTGACACTACATCCTTGGCTCTTCCAACCTTAGATTAACAAAAGAAAAATCAGTGAATAAGAAAGATAACATATACGGAGGATAAGGGGTCTCCTCAACCACTAATGAAAATGGAACAAACGCATAACCACAGTGGGCATGTAGAAAAAAACTGCCCTAGCACCCAATCATAGATAGTCTTTTCTTGCAATCCAAATGCTCCAACATCAAAGGATGTCACTCGATCAAATCTCAATATACAGGACATAAGTGGTCCATGCAGAGCCATCATAACCCTAAATATACTACTCCTTTTCTTCCAGTGTGGTTGCCCAAGCAGACCTTTTGCAAGTATGAAAACACTTAATGCACTGCGGAAACAATATCAATTGTCTATTTTACCTAGCCACATCACACATTTACAAAATAAAGGGTACCAAAGTAAAATGGAACCCTTTTTTTTAGACAAAGAAAAAACAAGGGAAACTATGCATTACATAATGTTCATCGATCATTTTGAAAGATCTCAAAGTAGAAAATGGGACAGTCATTACAAAGTGAAGGAGTAAATAGCCTAAACCTAGTAATATGACAGAAATATGCACCAAGATCGTAGTGACTTCTAATATTTTGAGCCACATCAAGAGACAACTTTGTTTTTTAACAAAACTTATTTTCCTTCTCTTATCTTACAATAAGAAGAGACATTCTCCTTTTGACATGCTTGGTACAAGACAAATATCTGATTGAGGTAGAAGCACAAGGGTAGTCTTTACAATCTGCACAGGTACACCTTTCTATTGTGTAAGAAAGGAAAAGCAAATTGTTGTGAGATTAAACGGTAATTACAATGGTGATTTGATGGAGTTAAGTACTCCAATTGTGTAGGTGTAGCAATGCAGATCCTTGCTATTATAAGTTGTCTCATTTTTACTGTCAAAATCTGCTAATCATCATGCGAAGTTTTGGGTGCATGTTGACAAGATTATCCTCTAAGTAAGCGAATGAGTTCAGTTTTAGAGTTCCTTCACAAGCTTCTACTTCTCACATTAATACAAACAACTGCAAGACTCTGCAACATTAGCAAGAATGAAATTGGTTGAGGACAACTGATGTCTGCTGACGAGATAGTTTCATAAGAAACATTCAATTAATAGTAGAAGTCAACAACAACAATCGTCGTGGGAGAGACGAATATATCCCTATGGTAAATGAATGGCCACTAATGATGATATCAAAACAGGGTGGACCATTTTCCATGAGGCTAATGTAGTACATGTACATGTAACACACAATATTTGGCGTAGGATAGGGTTAACACTAATGATTTGCGCCAGAGGAGAAGACCGGGGATGTGCCTCTCGCCAGATATTTGTCTTCTTTGTCGGGCGAGTACTGAGACTGCATTACATTTGTTACTTACATGTGATTTTGCTCGCTGCATTTGGGGTAGGTTGTTTGGTGTGTTTGGGGTGGAATGGGATGATCCTTCTAATGTAGTGGAGTTCCTTCAGGTGCGGGTTTTAGGATTTCGAGGACGAACAGAGAAGACCTTATTGTGGCAGAATGCGGTCTTCGCAATCTTTTGGTGTCTTTGGTTGGAGAGGAATGCCCGTGTTTTCAACGGGGTGGCCTTGTCGGTTGACTTAATATGGGATAGGGTCACTTATCTAGCAACCTTATGGGCTAGAGCTGCAGGAGCATTCAGGAATTATTCTATCACTGAGATCCAGTATAACTAGACAAATTAAACAAATACTGTTTTGGAGGACAACTTGTCCTCTTGTACTGTATTTCTTACTAAATCAATATATACTTTCTCTTTATCTAAAAAATTATTGCGGAGATGCTGTCTTCTACCAGTTTCTTTCTAGAAGAGCAAAAGTTCATTGCAAAAGCATAATTACAAAGAACGACTGAATGCACTCCACCAGTTCACATTATATGTCAATCTCAACTTTCCTAATACAATGGATGTGACATGATTTAATACCTTTCTATAAAACACAGGAAAAATGTGTTGAAAACACGGGAAACAACTCACATATGGCAAAAGATTGTGTTATGCAATATGGACAGCGAAGAGGGCAACACAATATCTGCGATAGCAATATGACAATCTCTACAACACTTACAGGTAAGTTTCCACCCTTGTTGCATAGTACAAAGCAATCGCCGTGATGAAGACGCAGACAGATGTAAGAATGTTGACAACAAAAATAAACTTCAGGAATTCCTTAGCTCCCCAGATGGGCTCAAGCAGCTTTCCAATGAAAAGAAGACCAATTGTACTAATCACCACCTAGAGATAAAAAGAGTAACGTTAATATAACCTCCCAAATATATAAGTTTGGATACAAAAACATGTGCCGAGAAAAAGTACTGTGCATACCCCATATACTGTTTGTTCAAGGTAACCGGCTGTTATGAGGTTCCAGGCGAAAGGAATTGTCCTACCAAACAAATAATCAGAATAGATATCCACAGGGGCATAAATCTCAAGACAACTAACAACTAACATAACCATTTCCCTTGGATAGCTCAGGGTGAGGGTCGAGGGATGCTTTTCCTAGATATTTAAGCAAAAACAAAAATCTATCTCTTTAATATGCTACAATCAGAGGAATTTGATAAGAAAAAATTTGTACATCATGTTTCATTCCATTGTTGTACATATGTTTATATTGTGTTCTATTGAGCACCAATAACTACCAACTCATCAATCATTTCAAGATGACAGAAAAAACTTCAGTGACATGAAGATCATGACATTTGGATGCGGGCCTTTCCATCTCTTAACCCAGTAATGTATCCAAATTATCAACAACACAAAGTGCTTTTCTAGTATTCCCTCCAAACTCTTTCAATACCCAACCTCTATCTTGTTGTGTTTAACTCATAATTTCTTTATAATAGTCTTTCAAGTTTCAACAACAATAATACTTTATGAGGTACCACTGTTTCCATAACATGATGGCCCACACTACCATGTCTAGATCGAGAATCATACATATCCATGGTGTTACGACACAACACAGCACAGAATGAAACTCTCGAATCCTATGGACTATTATTAAACTCTAATATCCCAAATGGTTTTCTAAGTTCAAACACATCCAACCTCATAATGCTTTTCTTCCTCGACCCAAATAAACTTTTATCAAAATGAACTATTAAGCTAACCCCACACTAATTAACCAAACATGGCAGCACCCATATATCTTATTTCAAGTGATTGCAAAAATGAAGCATTAGTAACCTCCAATTCACTTCATGCAAAAACATATTCCAATCATCAAATCAAAAATTCCCCTCTTTTCTTCAACTCTATCTTTATCACAAATTAGTAGTTCGTTCTACAATCATTTAATTTCACTTCATTGTTTTACTACACGAGGAAATTTCTTCAATTGATCAAAATGGGTCAAATTTCTAACAAATGATACACCAAATTCAAGCAAAAGAAAATGTACCTGGCAGGAATAAGAGCAAGATAAGTAACAACCGGCGGAAAAAGCTGAACTACAATGTGACCACCAACAAGTACAACCACAAGCCCTTTACACAATCTCGTAAACCCTGAAAATAATCCCCCTCCCTATAATTGCACAAAAGAGAGAGAGTAAACCAAATTATTCATATAAGAAGCTTAAAATCTACATTATCTCGAAAAATAATGTTGCCGATCTAATCAGCATCAAGAATGATACAATTGCAATGCCGCGAGAGAGAGAGAGAGAGAGAGAGAGAGAGAGAGAGAGAGAGATTATACTGCTGAAAGCGCTGGAGAACTCATGGCAGGCACCAATTTAGCCAAATTGTTGAGGAGATCGGATTGTTTGAGTAGTTAACAATCCACTTGATCAAAAAAAATGGTGATTAGTTGTTGGATTTTTACCCAACTTTCAGATTGTTGATTGCAAATAACAAAATTACTAATTTGCTGAAAAGGGATTGCTAGTCATAGAATGCCATTGATGGTTTCGCTTGTGCGTAGAAGTTTTTGATGATTCATTTGTAGGTTTTTAAAAGGAAATTAATAATCCTCAATATTGTGGATGATTGTTAATTAGTTGAAGAGTGAGATCGAGGAGAGTGATTAATGGGTGCGGCAGGTCGGTGGAGCAAGGTTCAGATGCAGATAGTGTTGGAGATTTTGGAGAAGGAAATAGGAGAGAGAAACCAGGAAAGGGAGAAGAGTAAGGCCTTGTTCTCTTGAAGGAATGGTGCGGGACGGTGAGAAATGAAACGGAACGGAACGGAACAGATTGAAATGGAATGCCGTGACGCAGATAATTTAAAAAAATTGTGAGACAAAATGAAGTACAGAATGCGGAATGGAACGGAACGGATTGGAACTGAACGAAACGGAATGGAATGCAGTATGGAATCGACGAAAAAAACAGGACCTAAGAGAAAAGAACTAATAAAAAATGGTAAGGAATTTTGTTTGATTGATTTTTATATTTATTTTTGGCGTGGTATGATTAGTTTTTTTTTTTAATAGGTTAAGAAGTCGGATTCTTTGGCCCATTACACAGTGGTACCGTGGTAAAGTCGTGGGGGTGGCGTAAATGCCCATAGTAGGGATGGCAATCAAGTCCGAACCCTATCTGAATCCGATCCGTTTAGGCCAAAAAAATCCGAACCGAATCCGAATAAAAAAAAAAATCTGAGTCCGAATCCGAATCGGATTCGGAGCGGTTTCGGATGTTGTGTGAAATTCGAAAATCCGATCCACTTCCGAATCCGATCGGAATATCAAATTATTTTTAATATTTTTTAAAAAAAAAGCACTACATCCTTAATATATTTGAATTAAGTATATATGTTCACATTTGTTTGTATCTTAAATCCTTAATATATATATATATATATATATATATATATATATATATATATATATATATATATATATATATATATATATATACCATATTTATTTTTGTTGAATTAGCAATTAGCTATTTAGTATTATCTTATATATGTTCACATATGAATGAAAAAAATTGGAAGTAAATCGAGTAAACGGATCCGATTTGGATCGGATTCGAAGGTTACTGACTCCGAATAGTTTCGGATTCGGATCCTCCCTAATCGGAGGTTATTCGGATTCGGAGGTGATTTTAGAATCTGTTTAGTATCCGGAGCGGATTCGGATTTAGCATAATCCGATCCGAATCCGATCCATTGCCATCCCTAGCCCATAGTAACAACTACCGCCCTCAGTATGTAAATTTTTTTATATGGACCTATGTCCATCCAACTTGGCTGAACCTTGATGGTAACTTCGAAATTTATGGAAAACGTGGGGGTATTGACATAATTCGCGCGTCAATTCCCTCTCACCCGCCCACCTGCTCCGTCGCGTTTCAGACTTGAAAGTTACTTTCTCTCAGTTCTCAAACTTCAATATATCCAATAGCTTGTTTGAGACCTTAAACACAAAAATTAATTCACGAAATTGGTATATGTAGAATCCTCTTAGTTTTTAGGGCTTATCAAGTACCAATTTGAGGGGTTCTGATGGTTTTCATGAAGAGAGAGAATTAAAACCATTTCATTTTCGGGGCAGTTCGCTGGTGGTTGGAGGGTGAGGCAAGGACTGAGCGGTGGTGGGGAAGGGAGGCGGGTGAGATAGGTGGTGGAGGAGAGAGAATGGGAGGTATGTGTGGGGTGGGCCGTGAGGAAGGCCGATGGACGATGGACGATAGGGGTGGGTCGTACAGTGCGACAGTGGTATGTGATGGTCAAACATGGATTTGGTTAGTGCATTGATAAGCTGATTAGGATGATGATGAAAGAATATTATGATTTTTTTTCTTCCTTTTTAGAGTAGTTTGTTTTATTTCTTTTGAGTTCTATTTCGTTTGATTTAACATTTGCTAATATAGTACCAAATGTTCATAAATAACTTACTAATGTTTATAAATAACTTATTAAATGTTCATAAAGAACAACTTAGTAAAGGTTCATAACAAATATATTGTGTGCTCATGGACAGTATCCTAATAGAGTTACAGTTCATAACCAATAAATGAATGGTTCATAAGTTATATATGGTTTGTTCATAAACAGGACACTAATTGTTCATAACTTATATATTGTTTGTTCATAAAAAGTAACCTAATATATAGTTTATAACCAATAAACGATACTTCATAAGTTATAAATGTAAAGTTCACTAAGAATAGTTTAATAGTTCATAAGATATAAACATAAGGTTTCATTAAAAATAGTTTAATAGTTCATAAGACATAAACGTAAGGTTTATTAAAAATAACTTAATAGTTCATAAAGGTATACATGTAATGTTCATTTAAAATCGAATAATAGTTCTTAACCTATATACGTAATGTTCATTTAAAATATCCTAATAGTTTATAAGGTATAAACATAGTGTTCATTAGAAATAGTCTAATTATTCATAAGGTATAAACGTAATGTTCATTTAAAACAGTCTAACTGTTCATAAGGAATAAACATAATGCCCATTTAAAATAGTCTAATTATTCATAAGGTATAAACGTAATGTTCATTTAAATTAGTGTAATTGTTCACAAGGTATAAACATAATGTTCATTTAAAATAGTCTAATTGTTCAAAGGTATAAACGTAATGTTCATTTAAAATAGTATAATTGTTCATAAGGAATAAACGTAATGTTCATTTAAAATAGTCTAATTGTTCATAAGGTATAAACTTAATGTTCATTTAAAATAGTCTAATTGTTCAAAGAGTATAAAACTATAAACTTAAGGTTCATTAATAAATAGTTCAATTGTTCATAAGGTATAAACGTAAAGTTCATTAAAAATAGTCTAAAGGTTCATAAGATATCAACTTAAGATTCCTTAAAAATAGCCTAGTAGTTCAAAAGCTATAAATATAAGGTTCATTGAAAATAGTCTAATTATTCTTAAGATATAAATCTAAGGTTCATTAAAAATAGTCAAATAGTTTCCTTTAAAATAAATAATCTAATAGTTAGTAAGTTATGAACGTAAGCTTAATAAGTAATAAAAGTAATGTTAGTAAAAAAAATAATTTAAAGATTCTCAAAAAAAAATCTTAAAAAGTTCACTTAAGGAAAGAAAGAAAGAGGAACTTTATTAAAAAGAAAGTGGGTCCCACAAAAGCTTATGTTCTCTAGAGTCAAGACCAAATAAACGGTAAAAAATTTGAACTAGAGAGGTGGGACGCGTATTTCGCTTTGCTTTGGTTTGCATCTGCGCGCGCATGTACATTGGACTGGGCCTGGTCCATCCAATTTGGATGGACACAGGTCCAGCCAATAAGAACTGTCAACATGGGCAATGAATCTGGAAAGAGTGAGAGCTCTACCACTTGAACTCTCACTTTTTTGCTCAGTAGTATGACATTATTGTCTACCTCTTGAACAATAAGATCTGCTGTATCACCATACGAACGAACTGAAGTCGCAAACTATCAACTTTACGTTATTCCTTCAATTCTGAACTAAAAATAGACAAAGACTAAGATGTTCGGTAAGCGAGAAGAAAATCCTCCCGCCGAACTCCATAAATCGAAAGGTAAAATTTTCTTCAAATATGAAGAGATAATCATCACAAAACAAGTCAAAATGAATGAATTAAATTAACTTCACAATTAGTGTGATCGAAATCAAACCAAAAGGATCGGTTAAAACCCTACAATGAAGCGAAATTTATTGACCTACTCAATCAAAAAACCAAATCACAACGGAAAGAAGAAAAAATCAAGTAGAAAGAGGGGCTCATCGCTGGTAACACCTATGTTAAAATAAACACTTCTTTTTGGGTAAGACCAGAGTTAATTAGTTATATCAATGTCATTATTGCAAAATTAGATTTGATACATAAAATCTAAAATGCTAATGAGTATTAAATATGTTGCAAAATAATAATAATATTATTATTGATATTAATAATAATATTATTATTATTAATGATAATTAATAATAATAATACACAAAAACTTCTATAAGACGGTCTTTTTGTAACTTTTGGTGAGATGGGGGTCACTTTTCAATGAAACAATGGTCACTGCTCACCATAAGTGACCCCTACATTTTTAAAAAAAAGACCTCAATTTTTTGTGAGTTGGTCTCACACAAGACTTGTTGATGATGATGATAATAATAATAACAACAACAACAATAATAATAATAATAATTAATTATATTCATATTCTTATTGGTCATTTTACATAGTATCGGGTAACTTTACTAAACATTTATAACAATTAGCTTACATTACCACCGGCCAGTCAAACAACTAGTTGACCACAACCAACAAACCAAACCATCTACTAGCTACCAGCTACTTGCCAAACAATCATTTGCATGTGCCTTGACGCAACTTTTGGCCCTTATGACCCTCGATCAAGTATGAGCCGTAACTCGTAGACAACCTGTATATCTAAAGGAATATACAGTTGCCCTATCGTGCAAACTGGCACTTCCTCACCCACGACTAATCGACTCTTGTTGGTGAAAAGAATTACAATTGATGTGTCGACCATCCGCCGGACGTATATTGTAATTTGTTGTGGTAACCTCACAGGAGCCAAAAGCCTCTAATCCACATTCGTGCATTCGCTTGTTTGTTGTGCATGTGTCGTTGTAATGCCCGTTTGATTACATGTTTGCCTGTAACTGCGTCGTTGTAATGCTTGCCTGAATGCATGAATGTCGTGACTATGTGCCAACATGTACTTACGTGCTAGGAGTCTTTTCTTTTATTTTTAGGTAGTTCCTAATGCCCAAAAATAGTGCGAGAATTCTATTCAATGAGCACTCGTTTCCCCGATGATATATTTTCATATAGCGTCAAAGTCATGAACAATTTTCTAAGACCTTTTAGCAAAAAGAAGAGTCGGTCTCTCTAGTTTCTCCTTTCCCATTTTTTATTTTTTTCTTCCTTTCTCGATGTAATTCAAATATGGCAAAAAAAAATAAATGAAAATGGCGTGCAAAAAAGGAAAAGGTGCCGAACAAAAAAAAACAAAAAAGGAGAAAAATAAATGCCGAATTTCTTTTTTTTATTTTATTTATCCCATGTTCCGTTTTCCTTTGAGTCTAGAAAAATAAAATAAAAAAAATAGGATGGTCCCTTTTTTCTATTTTTCTCATTTTCGTTCATCGACTTTATTTTTCCTTTGATATTAGGGGAAATGTTTGGGCATTTAGGCTTAGGACCTTTTCTTTAGGACAACGTGTTTTTCTATGTGAGGGTCGTCCTTTTTCTTAGATGAGAGTCTCATGGTCTTCTTGTTGCTAAGTGCTTCGTACTTCTTATTCAGGATAGGGAGTCCAAGGAAGAAAGAAAACACTAAAAGAGGTCCAACTTGACTTTTGACGAAACATCAAGCACAGGTCAATTCATCTCAACCGCACTATGATCCGAGCTGTTCAAGAATACCTCGTTGAAATGACAGACATGATTGATAGGTTGGAAGCTGACATCACCAACATCAAGTCCAAGCAACTATGGGACCCACCAATGTTTGTCCCCTCATCTGAAGATTGAAGATCTATATCTCAAGGGAAGCCCAAAGCTATTCTCAATGAACAAGAAAAGAAAGGCAAAAGTGGCGAGTCTTCCTCGAATATTTCACCAAAAGAAAGTCATGTGCCCCAAATCAAACCAAGAAGAGACTTTGCCCCATTGGGAGTAACTCTCTGTACAACTCTGGAAAGGTTAGTGGACAAACAGATACTGCAATCTTTAGGTCCTACTCCCGACCCTGAAGTAAGAAGTCATAGTTGGAACGTCAACCAAGGTAAAGGGCATGACACTAATAACTGTTGGTCCCTTAGGCATGCTATCCAAGACAGACGACAATGGCACTCTACCATTGCCCAAAAGTGAACAAGGATCTGAGGGTACTGATGACCTCCTGGGCGCCATTAATCACATTACCACTGAAGATCCCAAAGATTACTCACACCTCATTTATGAGGAAGAAGTTGCTTTGATATCCCAAAAGTCATTCGAAGAAGGATCGGACCTGGAAAAATGTGAAGAAAGAAAAATAAAGATGAGATACGAAAGACCATGGATTGCATAATCAAGGGAATTCATGAAATAAAGGGAAAAGCCATCATTCTGGAAGAACGCACTTCTAAGCGCATGAGCGCGATTCTCTTGACTAGAGAAGAAACATGGTGGCGTCAAGACCTCCCCTTCCACAAAATGGCCAAATATGGATACGTCTGCCCAAGGACTCCTACATCAAGACTTATCCCAAGGGATGGAAATCCATTTTTGAGTTGTACCTACTGCGAGGCCGAAGGGCACCACATCAACCAATGCAAGTGTTTTAAGGGAGTCATCTTACGTTTCATTGACCAAGGAACAATGTGGCTGCCATATATTTGGACCGTTAGTTGGTGCCGTCCCGACCGAGAATGATACACTCCTCTCTTTGCAACAATAGAACCTGTCATGAACGCCTTGGTATGGAGAGGCGACATTCAACCTTTCATCCCTTCGGAATATGCCAAGACTACACAGGAGGAGAATCACCCTTATTGCAAATATCACCGAATCTCCGGACATCATACAGATGACTGCATCCGCCTAAATGATGACATCCAAGAGTTCATAGACAGGGGAGAGGCCCCACCACCACTAAGAGAGGATGATACCAAGGATAATGCCTGGAATTAATTGGCCATAGACAAGAGCTAGAGGAGTCAAGTTTGAGTCTCAAGTTTTGTTGAGTTAGGAACTTAGTTAAATCCGTAGGTTGAGTCATGAATAGGGAGTGTTTCCCTCTTTATTGCTTTCTAAGTCTACTTTAATTTCTTTCTTTTGATGGGAGTTAGTGACCCTTTTCTCTAAAGTCATGTGTGCTTATTTCCAGCAAATGAATAAAAATTCCTCTTGCTCAGTTCTTTCTTTATTTAGCTATTGATAAACCCGATGAACTCAAAGTTGCACAACTCATCAACTAATCAATTTAAGCAATGTAAGAAAACTTCACAAAGTAAGAATTATTCTTTTTAAACAGGGAATTGAGCAAAATGAAATCTCTCAACGATGTCTCTCTACATACAAAGAAGAAACGAGCCACCTTCCTGCAACAACCTCGACACATGCCTAGTCTTAGCTCCAATTGAAGAAGATCCTTGGTACCAAGATGTTTACAATTACATCACCAATGGCACATACCCTCCAGACGCACCAATAAGAGTTCAAAGGGCCATCCGTCTCTTAGCAACACAACAAAAAATCCCACAATGGAGTCAACCTTAGATGTATGAATACCGAAGCTACAGAAATCATAGATGAGGTGCACAATGGTGTGTGCGGGTCGCACATGAACGGTCGAATGCTCTCTAAAAAAATCCTACGACTGGGGTAGTGCTGGACCACCATGGAGAGAGACTGCTAGACTATGTCAAAAAGTGCAAGAAATGCCAAATATATGCCAACCTACAACATATGCCACCCTCAATGTTACATAACTTCTCATCCCCTTGGCCATTTTCTGCATGGGGAATCGACATCATTGGTAAGATCGCCCCCAAGGGCTCTGGAGGACATGAATACATCCTAGTAGTCGTAGACTATTTTACCAAATGGGTGAAGCACAATCCTATGCCATCCTCACATCCAAACAAGTGTCCAAGTTCATAAGGAACAATATCATCTGCTGATATGGTGTTCCGCATGAGATCATTAGTGACCGTGGATCCCACTTCAAAGCCGAAAAACCACCCTACTGAAAAACTTCAAAATCCAACACCACAAATCATCCCCTTACTGACCCCAAACCAATGGTGCAGTCGAAGCCGCCAACAAGAACCTCAAAACCATTATCGAGAAAATGGTAGAAAACTACAACGATTGGACCGTTAAACTTCTGTTTGCACTTTGGGGATAGAGAACATCCATAAGATCACCCACGGAGCTACACCTTATTCCCTAGTCTACGAGATGGAAGCAGTAATACTCATAGAGATTCAGCTACCCTCCATGCGTATAGCTTTAGAAGGTGAACTTTCAGAAACACAATGGATGCAAGCCCATTATGATGAACTCATGTTCATGGATGAAAGGCGCCTACAGGCTCTAGACCACTCACACATGTACCAACAACGCATGGCAAGGGCATTCAACAAAAATATCCGACGCCGGAATCTGAAAGAAGATGACTTAGTGTGGAAGGAATTGTGTGCACCAATTACTGACCCTAGAGGAAAATTCCGACCGAATTGGTTAGTTCCGTTCGTCATCAAAGATATCCAATCAGGAGGTGCAGTCCGGCTTATGGAAATTGACGGCATCGAGTTCAGTCAGCTCACACATTGGATCAACTGAAGAAGTGCTATGTCTAAAAATAAAAAAATAAAAAAAAATCCGAAAAAAGAGAAGTGCACAATTGAACGAACTACGTGGAGGCTACCAGATTTTCTCCCCTTTCGCCCCCTCTTCCTTCAGGTTTCCGGGCAGCCTGGGAGAGCGCGGCCGTTCGGGTTTTCGTGAACCTTTGAGTGTGAATGCACGTGAAGATTTTCCTTTTGCACTAAGGACATGATTAAGATTGTCGGAAGTCGCCACCAAATTTAAGGTAATTTGAAAACCTTGGAATCAAGTTGATAGTCTAGAAAGACGTCAACTCAATTCCTGTGCACCCCAATCCTTATTGGGAAAATTGACTTCATAAATGAGTTCGGGGGCGTGAGTACTAGCTAGGAAGGTGTTAGGCACCCAACTCGCCCGTTGACAACAACGGCCTTTACTAATCGATTCAATATAATTATTAGTGCTACGGTTCCAAACAAGGTTCAATTGTCCAAATATCTAGTTTTAACTAATGGGTTGAACAAACATTATTATTGTGACCACTTTTAACAATTTATCAAATTACATGCTTTTATTGCTAGAAACGATAAATATGCTAAAACCTGCAAGTTAGAAGATAAACCAATAATTCATCCACCAATCCACAAACAAAGCACATTTTAATCATGAGAAGCAATAAATAACTAAATTAAAACATTCATTCATCCATTAAGTAGGCTTAATACAAGCCCTTTTGCTCAAAACGCGACATGCATGTACATATCACATAAACCAAAATAGTTAGTAATAACAAGCAATAAAATTTTTTATTGAAAACCCTCAAGTTGGATTACCTGGATGCTCACAATGAACTTATTGAGTTATAATGCTTGAATTCATGTTCTTGACGAAGTATGAAGGTTTATTTTGTGGTGCTAGGGCTAACCTAAAGAAGGAGTGAATCAGAATTTATGGTTTAATTTTGAGAGAGAGAGAGAGAGAGAAAACCTCTAGAATTCCCAACCTGAGAGAGAAACTGCCAACCTCCAGACCAACCTGTTCAACTGAACCCTAAGGTTTGTTTATATATAAGAGGGGGAGCTGCCAGAGTTTGGCACGAAATTCGAGATGGGCCTCGAATTCGCCGTTCGCGAGAAAAGGTCCAGGCGGCCATACAACTAGGCCAAGCGGCTGAGCTGGCAGGACAAGCGGTCAAGCCGCTTGGCCTAGCGGCCACCGCTTGAGCTCAAGCGTGGCCGCTTGGACCTGGAGTGGCATGCCTGTATAGGCGCCTGACGTGCTTTTCACGCGAGGGAGGCTTTTCCGAGGGGGTCCACACGGGATTGACTGAGTTTCCTTGTTTGACCAAGGGTTGACTCATGGGTTTGGGTTTCCTTTCGGGCCCTTAGGTTCAAAGAGGCCTGTCTCTCTGCTTTGGATCCAATTGAAATGAGTCCAACTGGTTTTGATCACCTGTACAAGAGGCTTCCACTGGTTAATTCAATTGAACTGGGCTAATCATCAGAGCAATTATTCTCGCAACCCAAGTTCGAGCAAAATCCAAACCTTTCATCATCGGGTTTTTACGGGGACTTATTTTAGACACATATTTTGGTGTCTACAGAAGCCCCTACTTTGGCCGAGCTCGAATAGAGCAAAGGTCAAAGTATTCATGTGCCAATACCTGCAATAAAATAGGCAAACTGAGTGAGGTGATAATCAGTTAAAGATAAACAATCATTTTATAGTAATAGATTTTCCAGTTTATTTGACCGAGAGTTTGACCCTATGCCGTAGGTCACACAATAAAAATCCTTCAATTATCAGTCGAACGGAGAGACCCTGTGCTGTAGGTCACACAATAAAAATATTTAAGATAGGTAATAAATGATAAAAATCCTTCGATTTTCAATCGAAGGATACCCTATGCTGTAGGTCACACAATAAATGTCCTTCGATTTTCAGTCGAAGGGGAATCCTATGCTGTAGGTTACACAACAAATGTCCTTCGATTTTTAGTTGAAGGGGAACCCTATGCTGTAGGTTACACAATAAAAATATTTCGTTAGAAATAAGAATAAAAGATAAAATCCCTCGATATTCAGTCGTACGGGACCCTATGCTGTAGGTCACACAATAAATGTCTTTCGATTTTCAGTCGAAGGGGAACCCTATGCTGTAGGTCACACAATAAATGTCTTTCGATTTTCAGTCGAAGGGGAACCCTATGCTGTAGGTCACACAATAAAAGTATTTCGTTAGAAATAAGATAAAAGATAAAAATCCTTCGATTTTTAGTCGAAGGGTGACCCTGTGCTGTAGGTCAGACAATAAACGTCCTTTGATTTTCAGTCGAAGGGGAACCCTGTGCTGTAGGTTACACAATAAAAATATTTTGTTAGAAATAAGGTGAGTAGTAAATGTTATGGTAAAGGGTAATAAAATGTTGCTCAGACCTTAGGTCGGGTGCGAGCCCATGCCATTTGGCCGAGTTTAAATGTACAAACCCGTGGGTTTAAAGTAGTCTTACTTTCATAAACGGACTTTGGCGCGCAAATAACTGCTATGGACCTCGCGTGGGGCCCACTGATTTTGAACCAATGGCCCAAAAAACATCAGAGGTGAGAGAGTGGGCCAGGCGGTCAAGCCGCCACGTCAAGCGGTCGAACCGCTAGGTGGAGCAGCTAAACCGCTGGCCGGAGCAGCTATGTCGCTTGGTGGAGTGGCTATGCCACTTGCTGGAGTTGTTGAACCGCTCACCCAAACGGTCAAGCTGTTGGGACTAGCGGCCAAGCCGCTTGCCTTGCGGTCTGACCGCCACCGGGCGGTCTGACCGTCCACCTTGGCGGTTTGACCGGCCATTAGGTTTTCCACGGGTATGCATAAAAAGGAAAGGGGGAGGCCGAAAAATGGGTCATCTTCCCCATTTCTCTCTCCTCCAGTTTTCTTCAAAGCTTTTAACCTCCATCAAAGCCCCTAGCTCCAAATCTTGAGGTTTTCTTGCTCAAATTCTTAGTAGAACTTGATTTTGTTAGTTGTTCTTGTGTTTTTTAGTGTCAAAACTCAAAGTTGTGTGAATTTGTGAGTTTTGTGAGTTTCACTCAAATTTCCAAAAACTCCATTTTTGCTCTTCATCCATGGCTCCTAAACTTAGAGGAGGTAAGAAAAGGAAGGGGCAAGAGATTGTTGTTCATGAGGCCCCGAATGTTTTCACTCGGGTTTTTATTTCCGGTATACCCCATCATCGGGTGGGTGAGAACCGGTTAGTCCAGGACGAGTTCACTCGTAGTGATTTTCATCCTACCGATCGTTGGGAGCCCAGCGATCTTGTTTTCAAGAAGAAGCAGCATTTGGTTACCGTTGGTACCAAATGTCGGGTATGTCGTCTTTTTTTTTCTTTGCTCTTTTACACTTAGAAAATCATGTGTAGGCAAACATAGAACTTTTAGGTTGAGAACTGTAGTGTAGCTAAATGTGGAAAAACCAATTTGCGTGAAATTGTCTTTCTTGTTAATTTGTGATTTCCCGTAGGAGTCTTGTATTATATATATTTTTCATATGAAGATTTAATTTGGGTGAAATTCATCTTTAATGGTGGAAAATAAATTTGTATGAAATTTATTCTCGTTGCAATTATATATTCTGTGAAAATAAACTTGAGTGAAGTTTATTTTTATTGTGGTGGTTGATGGTTTTTCGAGTATATTTGTGGAGAATAAACTTGTGTGAAATTTGTTCTCTTTAAAATTCACTCTTGTCATATCGGTTTAGCTAAAATGCTAAATTTTACGAGTTGTAAAAATTTTGGACTAAACTGGAGACTGGTAGTTGTTACTACGATCACCTAGCTAATTGTCTTGCAATTATTGTGTTGTATAGGATGTCGACACTACCATGCGGGGTTATGGTAGCCTTTCGGGTATCGAGAAAGCCCGTAGGTATGTGACTCCTTCGGTCGACGCTATTGTGGAGCGTTGTGGCTTCAGTCACTTTTTAGCGTCCATCGCTTCTGCGAAGCGCTCCGACCGCTTGCTTGTTAGAGGTCTTGTAGAGCGGTACTTTTCATTTTCATATGGGTGAGATCATGATCACCCCTTTCGAGTTTGGTCTCATTTCCGGGCTCCCTTGCACTGGTACTCCTATCACTTATGGAGACGTGAGTAGAGAGGTTATGGTGGAGATGTTTGGCCTTTTTGGGGTCAACTGGGATGGTAAGGAGTATGGCCGGACTGACGTTATGGTCAGTTCTTGACCAACCCGAGGAAGTTGAAGAAGGTCACGGCGGAGCAGCACGCCCGCCTTTTCTTGGCCTATGTTCTAGCTTGTTCCGTCTTTTCGGATAAAGCTAGTAGGTACCATGTTCGCTATTTCTCGTGCTTGCGGGATTTGGGCAAAGTTGCGGAGTACAATTGGGGTCTTCCCGCATACTCTTGTCTTCTACGGTGTTTGAGGCAGTCCAGCCGCCTCTGTGGAGAGGAGGGCGCGTCTCGCATCTCCTTAGTCGGTTATTGGAAGGTTATGGAGGTAATTTCCTTCTGCCCTTCTTATACTTTGTGTTTTTGGCTTTTTACTCATAGCTTATGCCTAATCCATGTACTTTGCATGTCTTAGATTTGGTTTTATGAGCATTTCTCCGACCTTGCCCCTCGTCTCGAGACAGGGAATTTGTCCTTTCCAGCGATGCAGACCTGGAAGGGACGGGCATCTTGCCCATTTACTACGCTGCACGCCCTTAGGAGGGCGATATATCCCTTGACCGCTCAGGATGTAAGCCATTAACCTTTGTGCTTTTTTCTTCTTTTTATCCTTTTGTGTGCTCAATCTTTGCTTTTGTAGGTTGACTGGTTCCCCTGGAAGGATTACCTCCCCGGTCTCTCGGACAGATTTTTGGGTGCTCGGGAGTATGACCAGAGGAGGATCCTTATTGAGGGTCCTTTCGATTTTGAGTGGTTCTTGGGAGAGAGACTGATTAGGCAGACTTTCTCCGACCTTCCGGCTCTGATTCCTTTGAATCCTCCGGATTCTATGCTTTACGTTCGTCACCTTACTGTGGAGCAGGTAAGGGCGACTACTGTCGGGGCGAATGCCCTCGAGTATCTGCTTCCAGCTGATCCTGAGGTGGATCTTATGGTGGCATATACTGATTTTGTTGAGGCTCGATTGTGCCCCAACTTCTCTACTGACCCAGTAAGTAATGTACTTTTGTTTCTCAATTTCGTTTGGAAATTTAGAAATGTGTCTAATATTTTTGTGTCTTTGCAGAGTGCTACGAGTTCTTCGTCGTCTCATGCAACTGCTTCCTCTCCGCGCCCTACTCTCCCTTCTATGTCGGTGAGTTATACAGGAGCAGATGGATCTCCTCAGGTTCTCTTGATTCCTGAGTTTCATGGTCTCGATGAGGAGGTTGAGGGATTGCCTCTACCAGCTGGTTGTAAGGGGGTAAGTGAGAATCCATTGTAATTTGCAATGTTTTCTTAGTATTTATACTGGCTCTTTTTCTTTACGTGCACAGTTGGATGTTGCGGAGACGCGGAAGATCTATAGGGGCATGCAGGCCTTTAAGAATTGGTTTTCCAGGTTCGCGTCTCGAAGTGTATGCACGAGTCGTTGGTCCGACGTTCGAGAGGTATGTTCATTTCAAGTAATAGTGCTTGATTTAAATTTTTGTAATTTTCCGACCTTGAACTTATTTCGCAGCCTGTTCCTGTGGCGAGACCTCCCAAGCCTCCAGTTGTTCGTACTCCGGAGTCGGTGTCTACACCGCAGCGTCCTCCTCCTAGGCAGGAGAGTACGGAGGTGAGTCAGGGGACGCCTCGAGCTAGAGTGGATACGGGGAACCCGCCCCAAGTGCCTTATCTTCCGCAGTGGCCTGCACCGCCTCCCTATATAGGGTATCCGGGCTATCATATGCCCATGTATCCTCCAGTCCCTCCAAGGGGTTCTTGGAGTCAGGAGAGTACGGGGTATGGCGGTTATCCCGACATGTCAGAGCCACTGCGTCATTCACTGGATCCCGCTTACTTGACGGGTTTGTTATTTGCTTTCGACCCTAGAGCTTGGGCGTTGTCTCAGCCCGGTCCTTCAGGTGCTCCATCATCGAGTGGACCCGGAGAGTCGTCTCAAGTGGGTCCGAGTACTGGCGAAGATGGCCAATGATATTTGTTGTAGTGCATTTCGAACTTTCGGGCTTGTATTAAACTTGCTATAAATATATTGCATTTTATTCACACACAAACATATATCACGCAAATGCCCATATGTGAACTTAATCAACTAATTTCCGAGTGGGAAATCACAAATCATGATATTCGAGAATTTAGGATTTCCGAGAATTTAGCACATTTGGGGTACCCCTTCGCCTAAAATAAAAATAAAGAAAAGAAAAGCAAAATAGAAAAAGATAACTAAAAGAGGAAAATGTTAATAAAGGAAATAAAGAATCAAAAAATAAAAGGAATAAAAGTGGAACTTGATAATCAAAATAAAAAGAATGAAAGAAAATAAAAGGGAATAAATAGAAAAGTGGCAAGAGCCAAAAATTAAGGTAAGAAAAATATAAGGGAAGGCTTCCAAAATCTGTCCAAGTGGGAAATAGGAAAGTAGAGCCCGGTCAAACGGTGGGGTCGGGTGGACCGAGGCCTCTCGCGAAATAGCACACCAGGCGCCTATTCAGGGTGACCGCTAGAGCTTCTAGCGGCTGTGCTAGAGCTCTAGCGGCTGCCGCTTGGGCAAGCGGCTGCTTGGGCTTGCGGTTTGGCCGCTTGTCCTAGCGGTCAAGCGCTTGTTGGAGCAGCTTAGCCGCTTGTCCTAGAGGCTGAGCCGTCTGGACAAGCTGTGAGGCCGCCTGGCCCCGTTTTTCTCGGTTGTCGGAATTTCCTTAATTTTTCGACGAGAATCCAACCGTGGCCTCTATATAGTTGGATTTCTTTCTCTTCTCTTCTCACCACTTGCTTTGAACCCCTAGAGACAGAAAATTCCTTGAGAAAAAATGCTTAATCTTAACAATGGTGAACTTTGATGATGTCTTTGATGCTTGGTTGGCTTCCATGACTGTAGAGGAGAGGTTAGAGCTTACCCCCTTCCACCTTAATGCCTTCTTTCACCTCAAACAAGTTAAGATTTTGTGGGACTTTCTTCATGCTTCCATTGAGTTTTGGGACCCTAAGTTCCATGTCTTTCGTTTTGGTGCTTATGAGATGTGCCCTTTGGTGGAGGAGTTCTCCAATATAATTGGCTTTCCAACCGAAAGCCCTCCTGCAGTTCCTTACTTGGGGAATGCTTTCGTGGGTGATTTTCAAAGGTACCTCGGGTTGTCTCCCCTTCAAGCGAGTCAAGTGCTTCATGGTGAGGATGTTGATTCTTGCCAAGCTTGTGACTTTCTTCACCTCTAGGGCCCAGGATGCGATGAATATGAGGTACAAGAAACGCGCCTTTGTATTTTCCCTCCTCCATTGTTATTTGTTCGTTGGTGGTAATGAAGACGCTCTTATTCCCTCCGAAAAAAAGTTGACCATCAATAGGGGCAAAGCTTGCCTTCTTAGGGTAACCGAGAAAATTCAATGGGATAGCTCTCCTATGCACTTGGTCGTGGGAGAGACAATCCTTGCTTTAGATAGGCTCAAGAGCAATCCTCAAGAGTCCTTCACAGGGAGCCCTTTACTCCTTCAAGTAAGTTTTGTGATAACGCTTTAATCTTTGTGGATTTAACTTTATTTGGTAAAATTCTCATCTTGTATTGACTTGAATTTTTCTTTTGTTGTTTTTGTGTAGATATGGCTTCAAGAGAAGCTCCACTTGCTTGAGGCCCCAATAGACACTAGGAAGTTCCTCCCTAAGCATTTTCCGGCGAGGCGCCGAAAGTTCTCTGAATCCTCTCGGGAAGAGTGGATAGCATACTTCTACACCGACATCCAACCGGCTTGGTTTGTCCCATGGTGGCGTACCATCAAGATTGTAGGGTGTAGTGAGAAATGTGCCCTTTACGAGGATCATTGGTTTGTATACTTTGACGTTCTTCTTACCGAGCCGCCTTCTCCGCCAATACGGCTTAAGGCAAAGGATCTCAAATGTAAGTTTTGAACCTCCTTGCCAAAGGCCCTTAACATCCTCCTTGGTGTCTAATTGGGAACGACACTGGAACCGTCGCCAAGTGTGGACTAAGCCGGTATACCCGCACTCAAACGGGTTGTCTAGCTTTTATGAGGAGTGGATTTGGAGTGGTGATCATCAAGTCAACGAAAGGCTCCTAGAAGAGGAAAAGTAGTTGTTTAAAACCCGCAAATATGATGAGCCAAGCGGTGTAAGGATAACTCCCATTGATAGGCCCGCTAAGCCTTCCAAGCCCCAAACTAAGGGTAAGGCAAAAGGTAAGGCAAAGGCCCAATCTAAGAAGAGAAAGAATCTGGCCCACTCGGCCAAGCAAGTAGCTCCAATTAGGCCCAATGATCACGAGGCCTCTTCTAACTATGGTAGGGAAAGATGGGCTCCCAAAGAACGAATGGAACTTGATGAGCCTAGCGAGCCCGTCCAAGAGCCTGAAGTCAAAGACAAGGAGGAGTAGTCCACTTCTAGTTATCTAGCAAGTCTTGTTCTTTTTGCTTAGTAGTATAAATCAAATAACGGGTTTGCATGCCCAAGTAGATGTAGTTTAGAATTGCCATTTTATTTATTTATTACTTTTCTCGCATTTTTTTTTTATTTTATTATTAGAGCATGTAATAGACTTTAGCCATATTAATGAAAGACTTGCTTATTTTGCATTAATCGAATGGATTAAAACTCCCTTAGAGATTTATTTTATTAAAGTGGCCGGGCCCAAGTGATATGGGTTACCTACATATCCATGCGGAATCAGGCCAATGTAGTTTGTAAAACCAAATCCCGTTATTATTATTTTTTTTTTTATTTATTATTTTTTTCTGGTCGTGGGTCCTATGTGGACGGGTTTTGACCGATTTTGACTTGGATTCGGTGCCTTAGTAGGCCCTCTCAAAGATTTAACATTTATGCATAGAATCGCTTAAATTGGTCCATGTTTGTGAGTTGAGTGAACTCGTTGCCGTTTAAATCCATTAACTTTACCACTCCACCGGATAATATTGTCTTGATAATGTATGGGCCGGGCCAATTAGGCTTGAACTTTCCCCGAGGGTCGACTACAATTGGTCTTACCTTTTAGAACTAAGTCTCCTTATTTTAGTCCTCTAGCCTTGAATCGTTGATCAAAATGTCTTGCCATCCTTGCTTGGTAGACGTGACCGTAATGTAGGGCATTTAGTCGTCTTTCATCTAGCAAGACTAGTTGGTCATACCGGGCTTGGACCCAATCCACTTCAGGTAATTCACTTTCCAAAGCTATCCTTAAAGAGGGGATTTCTACCTCGACTGGGAGTACCGCTTCCATTCCGTATACTAAAGAATAAGGCGTTGCTCCTGTTGAGGATCGAATAGTAGTTCTATATCCCCATAAGGCAAATTGTAGCTTGTCGGGCCAATCTTCGTAGTTTTCCGTCATCTTAGCTATCATCTGTTTTACGCTCTTGTTTGCGGATTCTACGGCTCCATTTGTTTGTGGCCTTTAAGGTGAAGACTGTCGATGTTGAATTTTAAACTTAGTGAAAAGTTCGGCAACATCCTTTTTGAATTGAGTCCCATGATCACTTATGATCTCGTGAGGTACTCCGTATCTGGTAATGATGTTGTCATGTATGAACTTTGCCACATGTTTTGACGCTATTCTTGCGTACGAGCGAGCTTCAACCCATTTGGTGAAATAATCTATTGCGACTAATATGTATTCATGGCCTCCTTTTCCTGTAGGGGAGATTTTTCCAATGATGTCAATGCCTCATGCAGAGAACGTCCATGGTGAAGTGAACGTGTGTAGAGGAGTAGGAGGTCTATGTTGTAAATTGGCGTGGAATTGGCAGCTTGTGCATTTTCTCACGTATTCAATGCAGTCCTTTTCCATTGTGGTCCAACAGTATCATTGCCTTAGGATTTTCTTGACCAAGGTTAGTCCATTCATGTGAGGACCACATACGTCGTTATGTATGTCGCTCATGACTTTGCTTGCTTCACGTTCCTTTAAACATAGAAGACTTAGCCCTTGTGGTGTCTTTTTATAAAGTTTGCCTTGCATATGTATGTATTGTGCGACTAGTCTTCTTAAAGCTCTTTGTGCCCTAGGTGTTGATTGTGGAGGGTAGTCACTTTTGGCGAGTAGATTGAGGATGTCGGTAAACCATTCCTCTTCTTCTTCCTCATTGGCGCGTAGTTCAAGTGCATTACAAAAGGCGGGCTTAGTGCGCCTTTGAATGTGAATGGGCATGGAGATTACATCATCTGGAATATTTATCATGGAGGCCATTTTTGCTAAGGCATCCGCGAACTGGTTGTCATCTCTAGGAAGGTATGTAAACGGACGTGAGTAAAATATTTGGCTATCTTTTCAAGATATTCCTGGTAAGGTGCCAGGGATTCGCTTTTCACTCTCCACTTTTTGGAGACTTGGTTTATGATGAGAGTTGAATCTCCATATACCTTTAGATCCTTAATTTGTAGTTCTATTGCTGCTTCTAAACCAATGATGCATGCTTCATACCCGATGTCGTTGTTGGTTACCTCATGGTCTAGTTTGACGGCTATGGGAGTATGTGCGCCTTCTGGGCTGACTAATAATACTCCTACGCCATAATCTTTTTGGTTTCATGCTCCGTCAAAGTACAACTGCCAAGTGGTTTCTTCAACACCCATTATTCCCTCATCAGGAAAGTCATGTGTAACATCTTCGCTAGTAACTGGGTTTTCAGCGAGATGTTCAGAAATGGCATAATCTTTGATCGCCTTTTGGTGTTCAAAAGTTAGATCGAATTCTGAAAGCATGACAGTCCATCTTGCTATTCTTCCACTAAGAATGGGTGTTTCGAACAAGTACTTTAGTGGATTCATCCTTGACTTTATATGGATAGAATATTGTAGCATGTAATGTTGAAGCTTTTTCCTTGTAGTGACCAATGCGAGACACGTTTTCTCTAGTGTGGAGTAGCGTGTTTTGTATTCTAGGAATTTCTTGCTAAGGTAGTGTATTGCCTTTTCCTCATTCTCCACCTTTTCGACCAACATAGCACCCATGGCGGTTTCTATGACTGTTAGATATAGCATAAGTGATTTTCAAGGAATTGGCGGAACCAATATGAGTGGATTAGCTAAGTATTCCTTGATCTTGTTGAAAGCTTGTTGGCATTGATCATCCCATGTAGATTTAGTGTCCTTTTTGAGCTTTTTGAAGATAGGCTCGCATGTAATAGTCAATTTGGATATGAATCGACTTATATATTGGAGTCGTCCTAAGAATCCTCTTATCTCCTTTTCATCTTTGGGAGAGGGCATATCTCTTATGGCTTTGATTTTGGTAGGATAAATTTCAATGCCTCTTGTGCTTATGACGAACCCTAAGAGCTTGCCAGAAGTTACTTCAAATGCGCATTTTTGAGGATTCAATCTCATGTTGTAATTCCGAAGCCTGTCAAAGAATTTCTTTAGAGAGGGTATATGCCCTTCTCTCTCCTTGGATTTGATGATCATATCGTCTACATATACTTCGGCTTTCTTGTGCATCATGTCATGTAGAAGGAAAGTTGCGGTTCTTTGGTATGTTGCTCCCGCATTCTTCAACCCGAAAGGCATGACGGTATAGCAGTATGTTCCCCATTGGGTTATGAAGGTGGTTTTCTCCATGTCTTCTTCGGCCATTTGTATTTGGTTATACCCTGCATAGACATCCATGAATGATAAGAAGGCATGTCCTGCGGTATTGTCCACTAGTACGTCTATATGTGGCAGGGGGAAGTCGTTCTTTGGACTTGCCTTGTTTAGATCTCTGAAATCGACGCACATCCTTACTTTGCCATCCTTTTTTGAAACGGGCACTATGTTATCAACCCATTCTGGATACTGAGCAACCCTAATAAAACCTGTTACGAGCTGTTTCTGTACCTTTTCTTTGATTTTCAATGTCCACTCAGGTTTCATTCTCCGAAGTTTTTGCTTCACCGGTTTTGAATTAGAATTGAGCGGTATTGTATGCTGTGCTATCTCACGACTTATTCTCGGCATATCTTTGTAGAACCAAGCGAAAACGTCTATGTATTCTTTTAAGAGATTTATAAAGCTTTCTCGCTCTTTGGGAGTTAACGATAAGCCAATGCGCACTTGGCGTGGCTCTTGATCGCTTGCAAGATTGATTAATTCTGTTTCTTCTACAATTGAAGTCTTTTGTTCATGCTCTAATAGTGCTTTAGTTACTTCTTTGGGCAATTCTTGTTCATCTTTTGAATTATTAGCTACTAAGTAATCCAAGAAGTAAGCAGATTTAGTAATCATTTCATTGATAGAGGAAACTGGAACATCAACTGAGCCATTACTATTGGCTTTAACATCATTAGACTTGCAAACAGAATTAAACATAGATTTGGGTGGACCACCCAACTCTACTATATTAGACTCGTCTTCAGAATCAGACTCAGTCCGGTCGGAGTCAGTGTCGGTGTCAGGCTTGGATTCTTCGGAGATCGTGATCTTGATCTTCTTTCTGTTGGCTACTGTCCAACTTATGGTGCGTTTCTGCTTTGTGAGTTGACCCTTGTTTGGAGTGATCAACTTAGTTGGGTCAAAGTTCGCATCTTGAATTGCGTTATTGACATTGTGGAGCTCTTCATCTTTTGGATGTCGATGCTCTTGTACAAATAATAGACCCAAACCGTTGTTGGGTGTGCCACTACACCAAAAAACACCTACGACAGCGGTCAATTTCGGCCTAAGACAGCGGTTCCAACTGCTTTTGTCGTGAGCGCGGACGTATGTCAAACTCTACGACAGCGGTTCCGGTTCGACCGCTGTCGTAGAGTCATCTATGACAGCGGTTACAAACCAATTGCTGTCGTATATGAGTCAAAATTGTCTTTGACTTGGGTTTAACCTACGACAGCGGTCGTTGACTAACCGCTGTCATAGGTGACTTACGAAAGCGGTTGTTGACTGACCGCTGTCATATGTTGACTTTTTTTTTTCTTTATTTTTTTTTTTTTTTTTTTTGAGGCTGCTAGCATTGGTTGAAGTGGAAGCGAAAAAAACTGCATCTATGCCTCATGCGTAAATGAAGAGCTCTAAATGCAATACAAGACACCATTAATCAGCAAAGTCATTTTATAACAATTATAGAAACACTAATCCCAAATACAAATACATATACAGTGGTAAAGAGTATATAAATCTACCACAAAAATCAAACTAATTAGCCAACTCATAACATAAAATGCCTCCACACTCATAACTTCATCAATTAGAGATGCGAATCTGGAATCTTGAGCTTCACCTTTTATCTTTCAGAGCGGTTTCCCCCATTACTCTTTAAACTGGCTGCAAAAGGCAGACCAAATACAAGGATATGGTTATGCATGCTTTTGTCGAAAAAAGAGATAAAAATATATAACAAGAAACGCCCCTTGATATACATATTTTTAATTTATCAAATTACCACTTAACAATCTGTTTTCTTATCATGTTCTAGTCCTGAAGATATGCCGCGCAAAATATCTGTAATTCAACGAGTCTAGCATACTCAGGTTGCTCCCTAATTTACCAGAAGCAAACAAACAAAGTGAGGCACTGTAAGCAAGGAACTGGCAAGCACTAACTACAGCATTTTCAGACCATCAATAGCTCAGACCCAGAATTAATAAAAAATGAGCAAGTTTTACTTACAATTTCGCACAACAAAAAAACTTCCGGGCAATAACGTGCCAGATTATTTTCCCCATAGCTCTCTATTTGTTGTTCAACAACTATAGAGCATAAAAAGTTTAGCTCAACTGCTCAAGTAGTAGCAGCACAAACAGGGCGAAAGCTAGGGCACTGATAAAACCATTTACACAACTGCATAAAACCATCTCAGGACTTAAAATGTGGAAAGAACCAGAACAGAGGTTACATTCCAAATTTATGAGCATGAAGTTGTGATCACACAGATATGAGTGTTCTCTGTACTAGATGGAATTTGTTTTTTTTTTTTTGGGAGACGTTGACTTGCACAAACCTGAGAGTCAGAATTCCAAAGTTGGTCCTTGAGCCTTGAAATGGTTCAAACCCTTTTTTCTGGTACTACTGTTTTCATTCTCTTTCTTTTTGCCATTGTAACCTACAAAACAGCTACCAAAATGAAATGAACTCAAAGAGATTTCAATAGAGTACGTATACTTCCAACAGGCATGTACACCAGGAAAATCTCCCCTCCTCTCTCTCTCTGGAAAAATTAACTTCAAGTTGACATCCATGGCAGATTATAAGAATAGCATTGATAGTTCTGTGTCTCATCCAAATTCTCCCCACTATTAGCAAACACTTATTTGGAAAAGCTCTACTCAAACAAAGCATAGAATAAAAAGACACACAACAAAACTATAGTAAAAAAACTCATCATGACAAGAATTCAACTCCATAATGCGTCAACACTTGGTGAAACAAACTAATTTCCCACCAAAACTTTGACTAAACTTGAAGAAAATGGTACTGACTATGTTAAAAACAGTTATAGACAGGCAAAAACCTTGTGAAAACTATGTTCTAAACCAAATACAAATTCTTCCTAGTTATCCTTCCCGGACACCCATTTCACATACTAGTTTCTCAATCAATTTGCAGCCACATAGCATGCAAAAGCCAACATAAGTAGTCTGACAGCTATGGATGTAAATTTGCATAATAGTTGTCACATAAACTCCCTAAGACAATCTTTTACTCGATACCCTTTGGACTCTAACTATCTACCTTCATTCCCTATCAATTAAGCTCACTAATAACACCAAGAACAAATGCTGATTTTCGTTGAATTACACCAACAAACCAGCCAGCTATAGCATACGCAATCACAGAAAAGACATTAAGAGAAGCAACTAATTACAGCAAAATAGAAGGATGGAGAGAAAGAGAGGAAAAAAGAGGAAACTCACCGAATTTCTTCAATATACAGCACCTTTGAGTTAAAAACCCTAATAAGAACCAAAAACAAACATAGATAAGCAACCTAATTAGGAAATTCAATTTGAATTGTCACAAAACTCACGGATCAACTGCATGCTTTCAGTCATTTCTGTACCCCCTTCACCATCATCTGAACCAGAGATCAGAGAGTCCCAGAAACAAGTTAAATCAACATCTTTGGTAATAGATTCAAGAATTTGGGGGCGGGGTAGCATTCAAAGAATGGAAGGTATGTAGAACCTGGGACTGACTGTAAACCAGAAGTTGAGATCTCAATCTCCTGAAAATCATTTGTTGAATCAGTGATAAGTCGGTCAGACAAAGCATTACATAATTATCACGAATTTAGAACGAGCACAATAATAATAATAGCCCTCAATGGATTTTCATTTGTAACTAGCTACAAATTGTGCAAATTCTAGACTACAGATTATATATCATGGATGGAATATAAAATCTCCACTTCATGAAAAATCTGCTCAATTTTCCAATGTGGAGTAGCGACTGATAAAATACTAGCTAACCATATAATAATGTACTTTTCATTTCTAACTAAAACTAACAAACACAAAACTGAGGATTACATAACAGGGCCAAAATATAGAATTGGCACAGTTCACAGGGCACTTGTTACAATATTTATGTATAAGCAGTAAAACAGGGGTTTCACTTCAAATTTGATTGAGCCGTATGAGCCACTATGTTTCAGAAAACTCATTACAACCCAGTAATCTGGTGTACAACTACGTACGAACTAGTCTAAAGACAGCCAGTACAGCCCAGGAACTAGTCTAAACTCATGAAGATTTGCAGTATTTTAAACTTGTAGTTTGCTATCTGTCTCAACTCAATTTGCACATAGTGCTACTTGGAGTACTTGGCAGAATTGTCTTCATCTTGTTCCAAAAGGGATTCTTATGGTCCTAGCAAAATTATTTCAGGCTGCTAAGAAGTCCACTATTATGAAATACAGTTACACTGATGTCCTCTCAACAGCAGTCTCAGCACTATACTAGTGATAGTAGGGAGATAAGATATGTCATGTTGGGATAATAACTGATACTCTAGAACTATTAAAACCAACGGATAGACTAATATCAACTAAGAGCAGTTTCTCTTACTATTCGTCCATCCTAGATACTGCACAATATGTTTTATCCGCCCATTCAAAATGTTCTCTTTAAATCAACTATTAAGTATCTTAAATTGCAAAAGCAATTAGAAAGCTGTTTGGTTACCCCAAATTTGAAGGCAATGTTGTCTAAGCTATCAGAAAACTAAAAACCATAAGAAACCAAGACACTCACCTTGTCCATGAGCACCAAACATCGGTTAAAAAGAAAAAAAAAAAGAAGAAGTCAGTAAACAAATTTATAGCAAATTCTCTGCTATAAAACTAATTCAAGGTCACGAAACATGAAAATTCAATTAGTTAAACTCCAAACCCTAATATAAAAAGCAATTACATGGATCTGCCCAAATTTTTTTCATTCCTAGATCTCTAACCCTAAACCCTAATATAAATACAAAAGAAAAAACCCAAATGTTTTAACCCTAATCCCCAATTGAAGGTAAACAAATACCTGAAATCTTCAAGCTAGATTAAGGTTAGGGTTCGCGTTGGTGCACTGATTCGCGTGGCAATTGCGTTGGTATTCGGAGAAAGAACGAGAACTAGAAAGACAATCTGAGCAGAACATCGAGTCCGATGGCGATGGCGATGGGAAGGTTGAGAGAGGAGGTCGAGTGAGAAGGTGAGGAGGTCGTTGTTGGATTGTAGTGAGTAGTGGAGATTGGAGAAGAGACGGTGAAATTGAGGAGGTCGTTCTTCAGATCTATTTTGACAAGAACTGGAGAAGAAGAGGATGTCGTTCCTTTTTCATTACCCAAAACAGCGTGTGACTTTTAGACGCTGTTATAAAGTATCTACTACCGCTGTCGACTCCAAGCTGCTATCCTTTACCCATATACAACAGCGGCTCCGACGGACCGCTGTCGTAGAAGTATTTTTCATTTTCTTTTATTCTTTTTCATTAGTTTCATATCTACGACAGCGGCTAACACGGAGCCGCTGTTATAGGGTCGCTGTCGTAGGTGTTTTTTTTTTTGTAGTGTGTCGTCTACCCAATCAAAGTTCAGCCTCCTTCTTACAGGCAAAGGAGGGATGAAGGTGATCCTTCCTTTGTTAAGGGTGTCGGATTAGGTCTCATAGCATGCAGATGACCCCCTTATCGATGAGATCTTGTATCTTGCGTTCCAGGTGTACACACTCGTCCGTATGATGTCCTCTTCCTTGATGATAGATGCAGAAAGAGGTATTGTTCCAGTTCTTACTTTTATTTCCTGGATCTGGATCAGGTGTTGGCCCGATGGGATCTAGAATACCTTTCCAACAAAGATTTTGAAAGATTTGAGTTGGAGTTGAAAGGAGGGAGGTATATACCCATTTTGGCATTCGATTATGGTATTCCTTCTCGGGATTGGCGGTATTTTTGTAGCTACATGGTTGAACTTATCTATAAGATCTTGAATTCTGTGTTTTAGTGCCCAACATTCTTCAGTGTCGTGGCCCCTTCCCCTGTGATAATTGCAAAACTTACGTGGGTGCCAGGCAATCCCTGGAGAGACAGGATCAGGAGTAGGTCCCAGTGGTCGTATGATCCTAATACTTATCAGTATTTCAAGAGTGTGAGTAAGGCGGAGAGGTAATGGGGAAAAGTCCATTTTGGTCATATCCCTCGTGGATGGGGCGTGACTAAGTGGGAGATTTATGCTTTGATGGAGGATAGATGCGGACTGCGCTTCTGCGTCCTCTCTTTCTTTTCTCTTCATCTCGATGTTAGTTACCTCTTCGCGTATTTGTTTTAGACCAACGGTGATTTCCATGAGCAATTCTTCCAATGATTTCTTAGGGGCGCTTTTTATTGTTTGAAGGTCATCTTCTTCATCACTATCCCAAATTCCGGCTACCTCTAGGTAGAGGGAGTCAAGCTTAAATGGTGGGATAGGACGTCTAATTGGAACAATCAGGTGAGAGGGGTCCTTTCCTTCCTCTTCATTTGTAATGATGAAAACCGCACCTAGAGGATTGGTGTTGTTGTTTGGAGTGGGAACATTCTTTGGCTTGGGAATAGTCCCATTGTCAAAAAGATCCTGGATTTTATTCTTGAGTGTCCAACACTTCTCGGTGTCGTATCCTTTTCCTTTATGAAATTTGCAATAAAGATTAGGGTTCCATGATGGGCTCCTCTTTTTAATGTCAAGATCCGGAGTGGGACCCATGACACTGAGATAGTCATTCTTGACAAGCTTTTGCAAAGCTTTAGCATAGGTTCATGCCCAATGGGGTGTATTGCCTTTGCGGTTTGTCGTAGACAGCATTGACTTCATTAACCTTGTTGGAAGAGTTTTCCGAATTGGGGTTCTTCTTGTAGTTCGAGTTATAAGTGCCTTTATTGAAGAAATCCTTGTTTTTCTCCTTTTTAAGTACTTGATCGTCCTCTATGAGCAATCCCACACTATTGAGTTGCGTGTATGAAGTAATTGCTTGGTATTTGAGAGGATTCAAGTAAGGAGGCTGTAAGTTCTTGATGAGTTTCTGAATTTGCTTTTCCTCGGATGGACGGTCGAGCATTTCGGCCACTTTAGTTCTCCATTTCTTAACAAAGTCAGTGAAGCTTTCATTTTCACCTTGCTTTATTGCTTCCAACTCTCTCATAGTAGTTGGTTGGATGACGTTGTCGGCGTACCTAGTGAGGAATAAGCTAGACACTTTGTCCCATTCTTGAATCTGATTGGGCTCAAGCTTGAAGAACCATGCTCTAATAGTGGGATCCAAGGTTTGTGAGAAAAGATGAATATAGAGGTCAGGATCCACTCCTCTTAGGCCCACCGCAGTGGTGAAGGCCCTTATGTGATCTTTTGGATCGTCGGTCCCTTTGAAGGTGGGGACTTCAGGCATAGAGAACTTTTGTGGGAGTTTGCCCTTGATGTGAGAGGAATGTCCTTCAGCATTGATAATGTAGTCACTTATGATCTTGTTTTGAGTTAGAGCTAACTCAAGGTTCTTAATTTGAGCACCTAGCTCTTCTACTTTGTCATCTCGAGGTGGAGGATCATCTTGGTTGAAAGGGTCAGGTTCCTTAACCTTGCTTTCTATCCATGTCACACGGTTTCCCATGGTTTCCAACATTTTCATCATTTCAGCCAACATCTCATTAGTAGTCTTAGGTGGGGGAGGTGGCATATCATCTTCGGCCATTTTGGTCAACTTAGAACCAGGTGGTCGATATGGAGGGGGAGTAACAAACACTACGTCAGACCTAGCTTTGCTCGGAGGGGGAGATTCCAATACGAGCTTCCTAACCAGACGTTGATTACTATGATCGCGTTCCCAACTTTTCGGACCGACTGTTTTCTTCCCAATCCTGGACAGCGGATAAGGCTTAGAAAAGGAAAGACTAACAAGTTCCACAAAAGAAAGTTTTAAAACAAAAGTGAAAAGTCTCTATCTAGAATATTCTATCAACATAGTTACCCTTGAGGACTAAGTAATGGGTTTAGGTCAAAAGATCTCAACACGGGAAAAGAATAATGAAAGATATTATACTCTTGACTAAAAGGAGAGAGGAGAGATATTATCTCGACTCAATACAGGATAAAGCAAAAGATATTACTCTTGACTTAAAGGAGAGGGGAGAGATATTATCTCGACTCAATATGGGATAAAGCAAAAGATATTATACTCTTGACTAAAAGGAGAGGGGAGAGATATTATCTCGACTCAATATGGGATAAAGCAAAAGATATTATACTCTTGACTAAAAGGAGAGGGGAGAGATATTATCTCGACTCAATATGGGATAAAGCAAAAGATATTATACTCTTGACTAAAAGCAGAGGAGAGAGATATTATCGAGATCTTTTGGCCTAGACTCCCTACCTAAATAAAAGGAAAGAATAAAGCATCCAAATCTTTCCTAAGTTAACGAGCATCATATAGAACATTCAGGGATATTATTTCCTAAAAATAAAGATTCTAGACTCAATCTTAAGACAAAATCTAGACTCAAAAAAGGAAAAGATCCTAGTTGGGGTCTAACCTAATATTCTATGACGACCAAAAAGACTACGCAAAGATTGTGTTCACATATGGGCAAACAGCATAACAACGCAAATGACATGATTATGAAAATCTAGCATGGACATGGGACTGAGTTTCAACCTAAAACATTGGTTCTAATTCATGCAATGGGGTAGGCTTAAGGGTTTTGGTCAAAAGGTACTCATGATCAAGAATGTACTACAATCCGCGGGATGCGCGACAATGTGAGGTATTCTAGTTATCCTACTCGTCGAATGGACGAATGCGTAGGAAGGTACATGAGGTGGCGGGATCCATGTTTCTTGGCAAAGAATAATCGAGTGGATTCTCACCAAGGCACTTCACCACACTCCATTGGCTAAAAACTAGTCTGAACTTGTAAAAACAAGCTCGGAAGTCGCGCAAGCGCATGCACATGAATGCAATGAATGCAAATTAATAGATGAATGATAAGTCACAAAATAATAATAAGAACACTCAAGGTAGTGAACCAAGCAAAAATAATGATAATGAACCGATTTTCAAGTTACACCCTCTTAATCATGTCCCTAGTGAAGTCGCCACTGTAGGCTACCAGATTTTTCTCCCCTTTTCGCCCCTCTTCCTTCGGGTTTTCGGGCAGCCTGGGAAAGCGTGAACTTTTGAGTGTGAATGCACGTGAAGATTTTCCTTTTGCACTAAGGACATGATTAAGATTGTCGGAATTCGCCACCAAATTTAAGATAATTTGAAAACCTTGGAATCAAGTCGATAGTCTAGAAAGACGTCAACTCAGTTCATGTGCACCCCAATCCCTATTGGGGAAATTGACTTCATAAATGAGTTCAGGGGCGTGAGTACGAGCTAGAAAGGTGTTAGGCACCCAACTCGCCCGTTGACAACAACGGCCTTTACTAATCGATTCAATATAATTATTAATGCTACGGTTCCAAACAACGTTCAATTTGTCCAAATTCCTAGTTTTAACTAATGGGTTGAACAAACACTATTATTGTGACCACTTTTAACAATTTATCAAATTACATGCTTTTATTGCTAGAAACGATAAATATGCTAAAACCTGCAAGTTAGAAGACAAACCAATAATTAATCCACCAATCCACAAACAAAGCACAATTTAATCATGAGAAGCAATAAATAACAAAATTGAAACATTCATTCATCCGTTAATTAGGCTTAATACAAGCCCTTTTGCTCAAAACGCGCCATGCATGTACATATCATATAAACCAAAATCGTTAGTAATAACAAGCAATATAAAAGTTTATTGAAAACCCTCAGGTTGGATTACCTGGATATTCACAATGAACTTATTGGGTTATAATACTTGAATTCATGCTCTTAATGAAGTATGAAGGTCTATTTTGTGGTGCTAGGGCTAACCTAAAGAAGGAGTAGAATAAGAATTTATGGTTTAATTTTGAGAGAGAGAGAGAAAAACTCTAGAATTCCCAACCTGAGAGAGAAACTGCCAACCTCCAGACCAACCTCTTCAACTGAACCCTAAGGTTTGTTTATATAGAAGAGGGGGAGCAGCCAGGGTTTGGCACCGAAATCGAGATGGGTCTCGAATTCGCCGTCCGCGAGAAAAGGTCCAGGCGGCCATACAGCTAGGCCAAGCGGCTGAGCTGGCAGGACAAGCGGTCAAGCCGCTTGGCAAGCGGCTTAGACGCAAGGCAAGCAGTCAAGCCACTTGGCCTAGCGGCACAGCCGCTTGTCCTAGCGGCCAACTCTTGAGCTCAAGCGTGGCCGCTTGAACCTGGAGCGGCATGCCTGTATAGGCGCCTGACGTGCTTTTAACGCGGGGGAAGATTTTTCGAGGGGGTCCACGCGGGATTGACTGAGTTTCCTTGTTTGACCAAGGGTTGACTCATGGGTTTGGGTTCCCTTTCGGGCCCTTAGGTTCAAAGAGGCCTGTCTCTCAGCTTTGGACTCCAATTGAAATGAGTCCAACTGGTTTGGATCACCTGTACAAGAGGCTTCCACTGGTTAATTCAAATGAATTGGGCTAATCATCAGAGCAATTATTCTCGCAACCCAAGTTCGAGCAAAATCCAAACCTTTCATCATCGGGTTTTTACGGGGACTTATTATGGACACACTTTTTGGTGTCTACACTACGCTGGCCTGATTCCACACTAGATACATAGGTAATCCTTTTAAGGGGCCCGTCCAAAATAAATCCAAAAAATTTCATTCAACTCATTAAAAATGGACAATATTTATTCAAACTGGTCGAATAAGCTTACATTACGTAAATTGAACTTCCTAAGGTTACAAAAAAAAAGGGCAACTAATGAGGGTTTAAGCTAAACAAATTCTTATTACTTTTTTTTTAAAAAACTAAACTTGCTTTCTAAATAAAACTACTTTAATCTTTCTTCCCTTTAGAAGACTTCGTTGAAGAGTTCTTCTTTGAAAGACCTTGGCTTGAGGACGACCTATGATCGCTTTCTTGAGCTTGGGGGCTTTCCTCTTTTCAAAACGTGATAGCCTTCTTGATAAGGCCCTTCCTTTATTTTCTTGCTCTCTGTTCCTGAGTCATACCTAGGTACTAGCTGGTTCCACTCCTCATGAAGAAGGGCTCGCCTTGTTTCTCCATCATTGCAAGAAAGCCAGGATAAATAAGTTTCAGAAACTTGAGTTGGGGTAATTGTCCGAGGCATTGTCCAACGATCCTTGCCTCGCCAGTATTCACTACAGCTCCGAGAAAAATTAGTTGTCCAAGCCATGACAGTTTGTCTCGTAGTCTCCTGACGAGGGATAAACTGTTTCAACACATATTGCCTCATGATCCTAGAAGGGATGAAAAATGTACTCCTGTACAAACTTACTATCCTAGTGTAGGGGTTATTCTTACAACAGGCAACCAAAGAAGTCAAACCCCACCAAGGTACATACCAGCGGATAACATGTCCAGCACTGAAAAAGGCATCCCATTCAGCAAGGGTCTTCTCATCATACAGCCTTTTCCTAACAAGAAAGCTAGCAGCGGTATAAGTTCTTCTCCTCCAAGCATTAGGAGAACGAGCTATCATCTTTTCTGGTGACTCTATCAACCTCAAGTGCTTACATAACCAGATTTAAAGCAGCAGGGGGCTGCCAGAGAATGCTTCTCTAGGCAATACTTTTAACCTGTCAAGCCTTATAACGGTTTCTCTTACAACTAGATGCAAAGGAGAATGCCCTTCACCTATTTGATCTACTACTCGCAACAACGAGGCCCTACCCATATCAGATTATTCTACATTGACAAACAATAGACGATTCAACAAACAGAGTACAAAGGCCCGTCGACGGCAACACCTAAATATTACATCCTGCTCAGAAGAGGAAGCAAAATTTTCACAGATTTGAACCAAGTCCATATCGACACCGAGAATCATGCTTTTGGCTTCCGCAGATGACAAGCCTAGAGATTTCCTGTACTGATTGCTAAAATCATCCCTCAAATAAGGAAAAGCTGGGGGAAGAACATCAGACATGTTAGTAATAGCAGCAGATTCTTCTGTTAAAGGGCATAATTTAGAGTTATCAAAATGGAAAACGTGCAATTCTGGATCGTAATAGTTCAATGCAGATTGTAGAAGAGGCCACAAAATCTTAGTCGGTTTCAAAGCCAACAGGGTTGAGATGTGATACGGAGCAAATTCTAGTTTATCTTCCACAGTCAGATTTTTACACCAAGCATCAAATATATTTTGAAAGGATTTCGCTATGATAAAAGCGTTGTGAAATTTGGGAGCTAAGTCTAAAAAAGATACGACATTGGGCATCCCGTCAATCCTATATATAGGCAAAAAGTCGGGCCAAAAAGATTCAAAAAATTCGCGAATAGCCCTAAACCAGAGCCATCAGCGGCCCTCAGCACAGGCCTAGAGCCGCCAGCGACTCTGCCTAGCGGCCCTGACCTCGGCCCGACCCATTTTTTCTCATGCTCTCGTCCGAACAACTGGTCCATTCTGTACGGGTCCGAGTCCGATTCACAAAGCACAACGGGATTAAAGGCTCGAGACTCTCTTAGTTTTGACCTTTTTTCTATTTTCTACTTTTTATTTTCTTAGGGGGTATAATTTGTGTAATTTTTGCTTTTTCTTTTGCAATTTTTACCTTATTCTTTATTTTATTCCCTAACTTTTGTCATTCTCTTTACAGCATAACATGTTGAATACTTAGAGATCAGGCGGCATAATTGAGTCATAATAGCATGCATAGTCATATAAAATGCATAAAAACAGGTGTTCGAGTTTCGAAAGTCAGAATCTACAAATCAAGCCTACACTACTCAAATGGGACTATCATCACCATTGCTATCAACTTCATCCTCAACAACGGACCCATGACTGAAGTTCCCTCCCAAATAGTAGAAAGATCCCTGAGTGCTGAATGAGCTGTAAATCGGCCTGCTGCAACTGAGCCTCATATCTCGACCATCAAACATAAGCGCATGTATGGGGGTACCCGCTGAAGGACCCGGTCCGAAGAGGTTCTCCGCAGCCCGGCTAGCGAAGTCCATAGCCACATTCTGATGCGAAGGCACACCAGCTTGAGGAGCATCGGCCCAACCTCCACTCACAGGAGTCGTGACGGGCCTAATACTCAAAGAAGACTGAAAATCCGTTGTAGGAAACATTTCTGGCACATGAAGGTGTGGCCTAGACGGCCCAGACACCTCAGCAGGAGAAGGCCTAGTCACCACAACAGTAGGAGACCGAGCAAAAGACAGTCTACTCGCCGAAGAAGCTCTCGTCAATGAGTGTCGTGGTCCCACTGAAGATGAAGAGTGCGACATCTGCACAAAATCAAGACAAGAATGTTAAACTAAGCACCTCACTTAGTTAAACAAAAAGACAAAATGCACTTACACTTGCAGTCCCGGATCGAGAACTCTTTCCTCAGCCCATCACCCGGCTATAGCCCTTCTTCAACAAGTGAATAAGCTTGAAGACTTGAGAGGTCTGTTCTCGGTTCAGCTACAAAAAATACAAGAAACAGAGTCAGCATTTGAAAACAGTACAAGTGAGAATAAAAAAAAAACTTACCCCTACGCAATCATCAGGCAATGGTAAGCCCTCTACTGCCTCTCCATCAGCACTATGTAGGTGAAACTCCTCTGTAATGCGACCCCCACTCTCTCCAATGTACCTCACCTTAGTACTCGGTAAGGTTATGCTTGGGGGCTGACCGCGAGGGACTCTAGGACGAGACCTCCTATGCCCACCGGGAGCCGCACGATCCGCCTACAAAGACACAAAAGTCAACGTGCTGGATGATTATACTCTCCTTAGAACTAGGACTAAATTTGCTAGAGTTTGTATTAATAAAGATATTTTCAAACCCCTTCTAGAGGAAATTATGGTTGAAAATCAAGGCTTTAAAAGAGATTTTTGCTTAAAAAATGAGGCTCTCCACGAAATCTATATGCTGTGTGGTAACAGTGTGACACTGAGCACTAACTTCATGATTGTCCTAGTAAACCTAAACCTATTGCTTTTGAAGTAAAAATTGTCCAGAGGTTTGGTCGAAGCAAGTCGTCTAAGGAGAAAGAACATTCTGCTCATACTCAAGCCTCTAATCCTTCCGAAAATGAACATCATTCTTTAAGTAATATATAGGTTAAGGTTCGACCAAAAATAAAATCTTGGATGACAGAATATGCCAGGAATAGAGGACTAGCAGGACCCCAACAGGGCCCCCCTATCTGAGGGTAAGTCGGTTCCCCAATCTCATTCTCATGACTAGACCCCTCAGCTCGTTATTCAATCGTCTTCCAACAAGTTTCAGCCCCTAATAAACCACCCTCCTTAGCAAGACTTTGTTGTTACTCCAGTGACAAATATTGCAGCATCACCACGAGATGGTACTTTAGACACACTTAAGCCTATCTCTCCTATGTCAAACTCTAATGATCCTCTTGGTGATGGGAACGAGGATTTTCAAATGAGGCTTTGAGAATCTAATGACATTGAAGATGATTATGGTATTTAGTGGCGGATCCAGGATTTTAATATTGGGTATGCACAATTATTAGAAACAATCAAGCAATTTGCAGAATATTTAGAAAATGTTCTACCACTAATTAAAATTACAAACCACTAAACCATAATTGAATAATCAAACTTTTAGTAAAGTTATAGTTAATTTTAATTTGAAATGTATAAGATCTGGTGTAATAAACAGAAAATAGTCGAGCAGCACTCTATTACTTTGGGAACTGTTGCAATAGAGGGGAAAGGAGAGAGAGTGAAGGAAAGAATTGTAGCCTTGTTTGCCGCCTACTGAGTACTGCCTAGTCTAAATCTCTAATCAATCATGAGAATAGTTTAGAATAATAAAACTTACAAGTACAAATAAGGGACAGTTGGGTCACGGGCCTAGCCGCCCAACATACCATCTACAATTCAAGTGCATTTTCATTTTGGGCTTCTTGTTTGAATTTTTCTTTTTTGAACCTCTGCTCTTTTGTTTTGTTTGGGCCTGGGTATGCACTTGCATACCTATGTGCTGCTTTGGATCCACCACTGATGGTAATGACTTCCTCAATGCTGACGACTTTGATCACATGTCTGAATATACTAATTCAGTTGTGTGTCCGCTATGAATTAAATAGTATATGAATAATGTAGTTGTTTGATGTGCTTTTAAGAATCATCAATATATATATATATATATATATATATATATATATATATATATATATATATATATATATATATATATATATATATATATATATATATATATATATATATATATATATATATATATATATATATATATATATATATATATTGAGTTCTCAATAAGATGACATTGAATACATAATAAATAGTCATAAATGCATGGGTGATTAAAAAGAAATTAAAAATACTTTTATTTTATTTTAATAAAAAAAGTAACATAAGTATTATATTTATTATCCTAACAAAATATATTATATATTCACTAAAATATAATTTCTTTTTAATTTTTTTTTAAATTGAGTTCTCACTAAAGTGGTATTAAATAGGTAATAAATAGCCATAAATGCATGGGTGATTAAAAAGAAATTAAAAATAATTTTAGTTTATTTTAATAAAATAAGTAACATAAATATTATATTTATTATCCTAAACAAAATATATTATATATTCACTAAAACATAATTTATTTTTTAATTTTTTTTATAAATAGCCATAAATGCATGGGTGATTAAAAAAAATTAAAGATAATTTTATTTTATTTTAATAAAATAAGTAACATAAGTATTATATTTATTATCCTAACAAAATATATTATTTATTCACTAAAACATAATTGATTTTTTTAATTTTTTTTTCTTTGATAAAAAGATTATTATTGTTCCTTGTTACTCCTACTATTCAACTTTATAATTTGATATGATTAAAATTTTTTTCTTAATTTGATTCTAATAACGGAGGACATAAACAAGAACTCGTGCATTGCACGGGCATGAAATTTAGTATATATGTAAAATTGAGTTCTCACCAAGCATTGAATAGGTAATAAATAGTCATAAATGCATGGGTGATTAAAAAATAATTTAAAATAGTTTTATTTTATTTTAATAAGAAATAAGTAACATAAGTATTATATTTATTATCCAAAAAAATATATTATACATTCACTAAAAATGTAATTACTTTTTTAATGTGTTTTTTTTTTATTTTTTTTATAAAAATATTATTATTGTTCTTTGCTACTCCTATTATCCAACTTTACTTATTGATATGATTAAAAGTTTTTATTATATTTCTTCTAACAACGGAGTATGCATGATAAACAAGAATCTGTGCATCCCACTGAGTTCTCACCAAGCATTGAATAGGTAATAAATAGCCATAAATGCATGGGTGATTAAAAAGAAATTAAAAATAGTTTTATTTTATTTTAATAAGAAATAAGTAACATAAGTATTAATCCAAAAAAATATATATATATTATACATTCACTAAAAATCAATATATATATATATATATATATATATATATATATATATTAATTGAGTTCTCACCAAGCATTGAATAGGTAATAAATACTCATAAATGCATGGGTGATTAAAAAAAAATTTAAAATAGTTTTATTTTATTTTAATAAGAAATAAGTAACAGAAGTATTATATTTACTATCCAAAAAAATAATATTATACAATCACTAAAAATGTAATTTGTTTGTTAAATGTGTTTTTTTTTTGTTGATAAAAATATTATTATTGTTCTTTGATACTCCTATTATTCGACTTTACTTATTGATATGATTAAAATTATTTATTATATTTCTTCTAACAATGGAGTATGCATGATAAACAAGAACCCGTGCATCGCACTGAGTTCTCACCAAGCATTGAATAGGTAATAAATAGTCATAAATGCATGGGTGATTAAAAAATATTAAAAATAGTTTATTTTATTTTAATAAGAAATAAGTAACATAAGTATTATTTTTATTATCCAAAAAATAATTATATTATACATTCACTAAAAATGTATTTTCTTTGTTAAATATGTTTTTTTTTTGTTGATAAAAATATTATTATTGTTCTTTGCTACTCCTATTATTCAACTTTACATAATGATATGATTAAATTTTTTTTATTATATTTCTTCTAACAACGGAGTATGCATGATAAACAAGAACCCGTGCATCGCACGGGCACGAAATCTAGTATATATGTAAAATTGAGTTCTCACCAAGTATTGAATATGTAATAAATAGCCATAAATGCATGAATGATTAAAAATAAATTAAAAATTGTATATATATATATATATATATGAGAGCTCTCACCAAGGTGGCATTGAATAAATAATAAATAATCATAAATGCATAGGTGATTAAAAGGAAATCAAAAATACATTTATTTTATTTTAATAAAAAAAATTAACATAAGTATTATATTTATTATCCTAAATAAGGTATATTATTTATTTGTTAAAAATGTAATTTCTTTGTTAAATGTGTGAAAAAGATTATTATTGTTCCTTGTTATTCCTATTATTCAACTTTATATATTGATGTGATTAAATTTTTTTTATTATATTGATTCTAATAACAGAGGATGATGAACAAGAACCCGTGCATCGCACGGGCACGAAATCTAGTATATATGTATAATTGAGTTCTCACCAAGGTGGCATTGAATAAATAATAAATAGTCATAAATGCATGGGTGATTAAAAAGAAATCAGAAATACTTTTATTTTATTTTAATAAAAAAAGTAACATAAGTATATATTTATTATCCTAAAAAAGGTATATTATTTATTCATTAAAAATGTAATTTCTTTGTTAAATGATTGAAAAAGATTATTATTGTTCCTTGCAAGTCCTATTATTCAACTTTATATATTAATGTGATTAAATTTTTTTTATTATATTGATTCTAATAACAGAGAATGATGAACAAGAACCCGTGCATCACACGGGCACGAAATCTAGTATATATGTATAATTGAGTTCTCACCAAGGTGACATTAAATAAATAATAAATAGTCATAAATGCATGAGTTATTAAAAAGAAATCAAAAATACTTTTATTTTATTTTAATAAAAAAGTAACATAAGTATTATATTTATTATCCTAAAAAAGGTATATTATTTATTCACTAAATATATAATTTCTTTGTTAAATGTGTGAAAAAGATTATTATTGTTCCTTGCTACTCCTACTATTCAACTTTATATGTTGATGTGATTAATTTTTTTTTTTATATTGATTCTAATAACAAAGGATGATGAACAAGAACTTGTGCATCGCACGAGCACGAAATCTAGTATATATGTGTAATTGAGTTCTCACCAAGGCGGCATTGAATAGATAATAAATAGTCATAAATGCATGTGTGATTTAAAAGAAATCAAAAATACTTTTATTTTATTTTAATAAAAAGTTTAACATAAATATTATATTTATGATCCTAAAAAAAGTATTTTATACATTCACTGAAAATGTAATTTCTTTGTTAAATGTGTTTTTTTTTTGATAAAAAGATTATTATTGTTCCTTGCTACTCCTATTATTAAACTTTATATTGTATATTGATTTGATTAAAAAAAATTGTTATATTTATTCTAATAATTAAGGATGATAAATAAGAACCTGTGCATCGCACGGATACGAAATCTAGTTATTAGTGTATTAAATGAGTTTGAGATGCACTATAAACATCTCCTTAGAAGCAGTAAGGACCTTATTAAATGAATATGTTACCTTGTTTCTTTCAATAAAAGTGTCTGTATTAGTGTGTTTACCTCTCGCGCTTTGGCTATAAGTTTTTTTGTGTTTAGCTTTCCGCAGTATGAACATCTTTGAACAGATATACTCGAAAGGATTGCGCAGCTTGCTTATAATTATTGTTACATTCAGACAAGAATGATCTTCAAAAGGAATATACTACAGAACATGTATGGTTGCTGTTTACATGTAGCTAGATGTCCAATTATAGAAAAACTCAGGTTCCTTTTAGGCACAGAGATACATGCAACTAATCTAGACATTATATATAATCTTATATTGTAGGTACGAACAATATACATTACTAGCAAGGCCGTCATCTTTTTAGTCTCTTTTTCTACTTTAATTCCTTTTAATATGCTTATTACAGTAGACCTGCCCTTGTTTAAGAATATTGTTAGAGATTGCATTAAAGAATTCTCAAGTTTCTTATATGACATAAATTCTTATTTATTAGTGCACTACCTTCGTATTTTCAATGGTTTTACATGAATGTCATTTGTTATTATGATCAAAATTTTCAGTGCACTACCTTTCGTATTTTCAATGGTTTACATGAATGTCATATCTTATTATGAACAATATACCTCTCTGGACCAGAATTTTTACTCATTGCTCATTTTCAGACAATTACCATGTTTTCTCGAAAATATGTTTGGCATTAATTGTGGATATTTTCACAAAGTATTTCCTTATTGATTATCTTACGAAGATTATTGCATGCAACATTCGTGAGGTGAAAAAGCCCAAAGCCCTAATAGAACTGCGTTTTCTTACCCGAAAATATTCGCCAGACATTGTTATTTTGTTAAAAACACTAGTCTCTCATCAAACCAACAATCAATTGTCATGACATTCCCATTTTGAGAAAAAAATATTTATTGATCCAGTCAACCACTCTAGTTATATTTGGGTTGATTGGAGTGAAACTAACCTTCAAGTCACAAATATAACAGCCAATGAGCGTATTGTACAATTAGAAATCTTGTATGAGGAAAATGATAACTTCTAGTGTATTCTCGCCTTCTCGGCACTTATGCCCCAACACAAGAAATGGATAAAATGCTTATTGGCAATACTTACATAACGTTCAAATGGATTCACCATTACTTACTTGCATTTTAGGAGATTTAAGTTAACTATACCAACTTTTTGAAAACTTGGGTGGTACCCCAATCACCCAACAACGAACCTCTCGAATAACAAATTTTTGTTCGCAACATAATTTAATTCACATTCTTCATATTGGATCACTCTTTATGTGGTGAGGGTCATATCAACAAACATGGATTTATCAACGGTTAGATATAGCCTTATGTCAATAGTCTTGGATAAGCCTCAACCCAAATACAGCTCTTCTTAATGGACACTTTACTTGTTCAGATCATGCATCAATCTTACTAGATACAAAATCGTACTATAAAATTAATAAGAGTATGTTCTGTTACAATAAAATGTGGAATATTCACTTAGATACTACTAAGATTATTAAAAAAATACTGAAATGCTTATCTCCAAAGATCAAGATTCTTCAGAATCATTGGACAATTAAAATCAATTAAACTTGAATTTAAGACTTTGTGTCAAAATTTTTTGAAAATAATCACTGCAAGCTAGACTATGATCTTTAAAAACTTCAATCTATTCAGAGAACCAATTGGTTCAATATCCAGACAACTTATGACTTTTAGAAATAGGAAAAAGACTACTCTCCCAACGCGAAAAAGGTTTCTTCTATTTGGTCAAAAATATGGGGGCAAAACTGCTCAGAAAAAATGGTTGAAATAAGAAGATCGTAACTCAAGATATTTTCATTTCCAACATCGCACTAAACGATAGAAAAATATTATCCTCTAATCGAGGACCCTAGTGGTACTTGGATTGAAGATAAGAATATGATTAAGAATTGATTTATTACGAAATATCAACAACGTTTTAATTCCTCGCACCGTGAACCTGCATGCTTAAATATTATTGATTTACAAAACCGCATCTCATAAGAATATAATGACATTTTCTCTTCACGTGTTGCGAAAGAAGAAATTAACCAAGCAGTTTTGAAATGAATCTTTTAAAGTCACCAGGGCTCGATGGCTTCGGCGCATCCTTCTACCAGGACCAATGAAATATTGTTGGATCTGATATCATCAAAGAGATCCAATCGTGTTTTCATCATGGTAAAATTTGAAAAGACATTAACCATACGTTTATTACGTTCATTCCAAAAAATGACGATCCAATAAGCCCGAGCCAATTTCGCGCAATTAGTTTATGCAACTCAGTTTATAAAATTATTGCCAAAATTTTACTCAACCGACTCCGGCCTCTGTTTGCCAACTTGATTAGTCCGTTTCAAGGAGTCTTTGTCCCCCATATATCTACTCATGATAATATTTTAATAAGCCAAGAAATTATGCATTTTTCAGAAAAACTAAAGCCAAAGGAGGGTGGTTGGTCATGAAACTAGATATGGAAGAAGCTTATGATTGAATTGAATGGGACTTTCTTTCCCAACCCTAAAACAATTGGGGTTCGATGACAAATGGATTAGTTGGAGAAAACAATGTGTCACCACTGTCAGTCACTAACTTTTAATTAACGACTTGCCATGTGCGTTTATTACTCCGTTTAGAGGCATTCACCAAGGCGATCCCTTTTCACCTTTTTGTTTATTCTCTGCATGGAGGTGCTAGTTCAACGACTAATCAAAGCTTCTCAAGTTAAACACGGAATTGGAATCACAATTAACCCTACAGGAAAAAAAAATTCATGCCTACTTTTTGCTAATGATATCCTTCTTTTTTGTAGGACTAATAGGCAAGAAGTGTAAGTTTTCTTGGAAAATGGTAAACGTTTTCCATTGATACCCCAAAGCGGGGAAAACAATACAGTCAATCAACACCACCTCAGTAGTCACCTATCCGGATGCCCATAATAGGCATTACAAATTACCTAGTACTATCTCATCTTTCTCTCCATAAACCCCAATCGTCTTAAGACACACATTATTCTGAATTTTTCTAGTTAACATATGTACAGGCCTGCAACAATTATTAAATACCCTCTGATTTCGTTCCACCTAGAGTTCGAAGACCACCGCAGTGAACATCGCTCTGCAAATTCTAGCAATGATCGACTTCCCTTTACAGTGGCGCGCCATCCATCTAACCTCGTGACCCAAGCTTAACACACCTCTCTTGATTCCAACCCAGGCCATAGCTTCCCTCCATACTACAGCCGAAACATAGCACTGAAAGAACAAGTGATCGCAGGTTTCAGTTCCTGTACCACATAGCCTACACGATGCCTCCAGATGCATGCCTCTTCGAATTAAAGCATCTCTTGTCAAGAGTTTTTTCCTGCAGGCCGACCATGCTATCACTGCATGTCTAGGCCTTGCTTCCCTGCCCAGATCAGTTTATGCCATTGTAGACAACAAATTTAATACGTAGGCAAAAATAAGTTGAACAAATATAATTTGTATTGATTTGAATATACGGATTACAATCTCTGTATTTTCTATATGTTACAATGAATAAATAAAATAAATCCTCTAATTCTGTCTCTCAGTTTGAATATTCTTAAGCAAGAGTTTTCAAAGACTTAAATCTTGATCAAGGTAATAAAGTTGATGGAGAAAATGCTCTGGCAGAACTTTCTGCTTGTAGATAATTTCCTATGTATGCAAATATTATCATATAAGAAAGTAACCAAAGAACTTTACTCTGTGACTTGGATTTTCGATATTGAACCAACATGCTTTGTAATGCCATAACTTCCCTTTTTGTTAGTTATCCCCTATCAGTCCAAGTAAAGCTAGGCTTACACATGGTGTAATATACACAAATATATTGTGTCTATCTCTCTTCTCTCCCCCACACCCATATTACCCCATGAAATCCAAAGGAGCCCAATAAGGAGAAGAGAGATAGACACAAAGACATCATAATATATATTACACCAAGTGCAAACCAATCATGGTCCCTATCAGTCCATAACAATTAAGTCAGACTTACTTTCTTTTATTTAATTGCTACATGACAACCCAAATCATGTGCATGATTTGCATTAGTTTCTCTTTGCCAGATACTGAATTGGTGGACACTTAACACGGTGGACACTCTTTTCTTTTATGCTGTAGTCATGTATGTTGCCTAGAGATAAAGATTATTTCTTGTGATGTTCTTGCTTGGTTGACTTCACAACTAATATAACTTGCAACCTGTCATGCCAGGCCTTACAACAGACTTAATTTTCTGTTTTGTCTCCTTCTCCTTTTTTATATTGGTGCCCTCACATTAATAGGAAGACTTTGGTCCTAGACCATATTGCACTTGTACACAAGTTACCAGTAATCTAAAGAAACATATCACACAACTTCAATAATTACTTGTTTTCATATTCTTTGTTTGTTTTATTGTGAATATAAGCACTTGACCTCTGTTCTTTCTCTTCCTCCTGTTGCTCATGACTTTGCTTTGATATTGAATCAGAACCACCAATGAATAGCCTCTACAGTGGCTTTTGTTGGATAAAATCAATAAAATTTGACTCTGAATATGTTTCTTTTGCATGAATACAATGCCATCCAGAACCAATTGCAACTTACGGCTTAAAGACATATAAGAGAAAATTTAAGATATTTCTTCTTTACTTCCCTTTCTTGATCTCGGAAGTTTTCCGTTATGTCCCAAAACAAGGTAAGGCAATCGACAATTTTTTTTCTTCTTTTTTTCTTCTTTTTTTTGGTGTCCTTTTAGCCTTGATTTGCTCCTTTTGTATATGTGTGTCTGTACTTGGTATTTCTTGCATGCATTTTTTTTAGGATGCCACGCATGCGCATGACGTCTCAGAGGGTAAGGCATAATATATGGGATCATCTCGGATTTGTGAACTCATGCATTGTAACCGTCAGAGGCCATCTCGGGTTCACATCTCCATGCATTGTACCCCATGTATTTGAAGACCAAGACATAGTACAGAGGATCATCTCGGTTTTGTGAACTCATACGTTATTGTAACCGTTAGAGGCCATCTTGGGTTCACATCTCCATGCGTTGTACCCCATGTATTTGAGGACCAAGACATAGTACATTGGATCATCTCGGATTTGTGAACTCATGCGTTGTAACCATTAGAGGCCATCTCGGGTTCACATCTCCATGCGTTGTACCCTATGTACTTGAAGACCAAGGTTCGCTGCCGTACTCTAAGTCATCTCAGATATGTGAACTCATGCGTTGTAACCGTTAGAGGTCATCTCGGGTTCACATATCCATGCGTTGCACTTAGGTACCAGATGAAAACGACATACATGATCGATCCTGAGTGTAACAATAAGTCCTTTAAAATTGCAACCATAACACGCACGTGGAGTCATTAGTGCTACAACGATTCCTTTGGTATGTGCAATCTAAAAGATTATAAGAGTACTGACACCCCTTTTTTTTCCAGGGTATAACCATGATTGCGATTCAAGGAGCATACGCAAGACGGTCATCTTTACCCCTTAGCAACTACATCTGAAGATGGCAAGGCTAAGAAGGACATAAATTTTCGTGTGCGTCACTCTCTCTTGCGACCTCGAGGACCAGCACTACAAATCGATCGCTCACTTGTTCAATTGGAGATGTCAACCATGATTGTACAAGGAGCGCATGACGGGACCACTGCTCATATCCTGAAAAGTCCTAATCATGATTGTTTACCTTCGAATGATACTTTTCTTTTACTTGGTCGCAAGATCATCTCTGGCTCATGCAAGTGGAGTTCTCATAGTTTGAAGATTTGGGGGAATTTAATTATATCCCGAAGTATTGGGAGTGGACTGAAGATATTCTTTCTCACTTTGGAAATATCTTGGCAAAGTGTTCTATCCGCAGTGCTGTATATGCTTCCCTTTACACCTATGATCGAGAGCCTAGTGTTTTCCGTGCATTTTGTGAGGGTTGGTGCCCTACTACTTATACCCTCCACACTTTGGCAGGCGAGGTATCCATTTCTCTATGGGATCTATATAAGATCACTGGTTTGCCTATTTCTGGCTTACCTTATGACGAGACGGTCCCTAGTTGCAGCACATTGCAAGGAAAAGATAACTATGGACAAAGACAGGTTCTGCAAACTTGTGAGTACTTATTTGTTGCGTACCATCACCTAGAAAATCACTCTTCCCATGGGGTTTCTGCTGAGAAATGGATTGATTTTTGGTGTAAGAAGAAACTAGTCTACAAAGCCCCAACTACACGTCGACGCCGACGACATGCCACGGGTGCTCCGAAACTTACTCACAATCCAGATGGTAATTTCCAGATTCAGTCGAGGGAGTGGAGTGAAAAGGAACTTATGATTTTTAATGCTCTTGGGATTGTAGAACAGAGGTACAAGAGAAAGTGTACTTGGCAGCATTTCTTTCTTGTTGGTTATGCACCTTTGTTTTACCGGACACTAAAGACAGGTTAATTAGACCTAAAATTTTTGAGATTGCTGCATTGATGGCGTCGCAAAAGAAGTTTAGTCTTGCAGTCCCAGTATTGGCTAGCATTGTCGTTGTTTGAATGCAAGAGCTAACTCTGCCAAATCATCATTTAGCAACTGTCTTTTTCCTGCCCACTATGTTTATGCTTGGCTAGCTTGTTATTTTGACACACAATACTCTCTTAATCCATCCCCTACTGGTCCTGGAATGACAAAATATTCAGGCTCCCAATCAGCCAGATTTAAGGAGGATGCGGAGGCTCAAAATTTTATTCATGTGGGGGGGGGGGGGAATCATTGATTGGGGGTGTAATATTTTGAACAAGAATCGGAATGAAGCCTTATGCGATGATGGTAATTTGGAAGCCTCGAGGCATGACTACATGGCGTCCCTTCGTTTGCGCGACGAAGATTTCTTTCATGTTGAACCCTACAATCCTCATCGGTTCAGTAGACAGTTTGGTTTTTGTCAAGATATTCCTGGCAAGCTTCTGGATAATCCTGTTCCCAATGAGGTGTCTTATAGCAAAGCGTTGACATACTGGGATACGCTCTTATTCGTGGATAGCAAGTCTAATGCCTTTCTACCTTGCCCTTCTTTAAACCTATCGCAATTTGTCACCACTCGATTTAAGGATTGATGGACCAAGATGAATGTTCATGACCTTAGGGACAATGTTGCTATCCTTCATAGAGGGCTTGAACATGATATGTCTCGATCGCAGAAGAATCAGAAAGATAAAATACCAAAGAAAGGTACAGGACGAGACATCGTTGTCATAGATGGTGATAATACAAATGAGACCTCAAAGCGCTGTTGCTACTACGCGAGATGCCTCTTCCCAGTCACGATCACATTCCAGGCACATAACAGATGTTGATAATGAGAGTAGTGATAAAGAGTCTGCAACTAACTTTAAACATCTTATAAGGAAGCAAAAGTCTCGAGTTGACGATGTGGATAATACCAAGACAATTTGTGCTGATAACGTTTTTGATAACGTTCCCGATTTTTTGACCACACCTAACGACCTTGTATTGGTATGCTTTTCTTCTTATCCGTTCTATTTATCTTCTTTCTCTTTCTTTGTTTACTAATTATTCTTATCTATTTTTTGCAGACTGGGGATTTTGATCTTGACAAAGAGGTACCAAATGCCATCAATGAGCCCCTTCTTAATGAGATGAAACCAGGCGCGAAGACTTATGGGCCCCATTGTCGACCTGGAAAAGACTACAACTTTGTGAAGGGATTGACCGCTAAAGTCGCCAAAGAGAATGAAGAGGATGCAGAATCCCTATCCACCCATAGCCAAGTTTCTGTTGAGGGACTTCATTCTTTAGAGACAACAAGCAAGAAGCTTGTAGATGTTCCACAAAACAACTCCACAGTTGAATTGTCTCCCGCAAAGAAGAAGTTTCTTCCTTCATATTCATTTACTTTCTTTCGACCTGGTCCTCATTCAAGAAATATATTTGCAGAAGCCATACACGACATTGGAGCAAAATATTTAGCGAGCTTACGAGATACTCCTTTCATTGAGGTTAAGAAGAGGTATTCGGAGGCTTCCACAGTTTATAAGGGCATTGTAAACCTTAAAGGAGATCCTACCTCTATGAAGCATAAAGTGGACTCATACGTGGCTTCTGTCAGGTGTTACCTTGCATTGGAACATGTTGCTACGCAACGCAAGTGGCCGGACGACTTAGAGCGAGAAGTGGCAATACATACAGTAAAGGTCACTGAAGCAGAATCAAGCCTCAATACTGTGCGCGTTGAGCATGGTGAATTAGTTAGGAGACGCTCGAGAGTCGAACAAAAGGTTACGAGTCTAGAGGAAGAGCTAAGCAATGCTCGAGAAGAAGGACGCCAATTGACAAGTGACCTGGAAGCTAAAACAACTTTGGTGAGCCAAGTCTAAGCACATGTCGTAGAGATGCGACGGGTTCTGGCTGAGATAGAGGCGAGCCAAAATTTTACACTTGAGGAAGTTGCCCAATTCGAGGAGCACAAGAAGAGCCTTTTGGAGCTTTAGTCATCACTTAAACCCGAAGAGTGGATGGACTCAGAATGATTGCTCTTATGCTTATTTCTTGTTTATTTATTTTACTCACCGGCGAACATAGACTTTCCTTATGTATTGTCAACTCCATTCTTTTATGAACAAAGAACATTTTTTGTTTATTTCTTTGACTATACTTGGTTTTATGTTTCCATGTTGCCTACGTACTTATAAGAGCATGCAATCTCTAAATAAGATCAAGTTATAACGTAGTTCAAGAAAAGAAATTATTTTATTTAATTTTTTTGCCGTTCACAGTTTACACTCTTGCGGGCCAGGTGTAGTACAAAGGTTTTTTTTTTTTTTTTTTTAATTTTAATTTTTATTTTTATGTGCAGTTTAAACTCTTGCTTAGAAGCATTGCAGATGCACTCTATAAGGATAGTAATGCTTCAAGAACTTTTCGTTGATAGGGCCAATTCTAATTCCTTCACCATCAACAATCTTATAAGCACCATTAGTGTAGACCTCTTGAATGACATATGGGCCATTCCGCTTAGAAGTAAACTTGCTTTTAGTTTTGCGTGGGACGATGATGGGCCTTCTGACTGCAAGGACCATATCCCCAACTTGGAAAGAGCGAGGACGAACTCTATTATTGAATGCACGTGACAAGCATGCTTGATAACATTGCAACTTTTGTTGTGCCTCGATCCTTTTTTCATCGAGGGCCTCCAAATCTGTTAGGCAAAGTTTATCTTTTTCATCATCCGTGAGACCTTCCTGTATAGCGACTCGCAAGGATGGGATTTCAAGCTCCAAAGACAAGATAGCCTCCACGCCGTACACAAGAGTACAATGAGTTGATTGAGTTGGCGTCTTGTAAGTAGTGCGGTATGCCCACATGGCTTCATCAAGCCTTTCATGCCAATATTTATTTTTGGTCTTCGAGACTATCTTGCTTAACAAGTTGCAAACCGTCTTGTTGAAAGCTTCAGCCAAGCCATTTGCAGGGGCATTGTACATCGAGGAGTTGTGTTGGGCAAATTTGAATTTCACACACAAACTCGTCACCAACTTGTTGACGTATGACTTAACATTATCAGTGATAATGTATTGTGGTACGCCATATCGATATATGATGTGTGTTCGGATAAAGTCGACGACATTCTCCTTTTTGACTTCACGAAGAGGGACTGCTTCTTCCCATTTAGAAAAGTAATCGGTTGCAGCCAGGATGTATAAGTGACCAGCTGATGACTTAGGTGTGATGGGTCCTACTACATCGAGTCCCCAAGCATCAAAAGGCCAAGACGCCACTGTTAGATGCAATGGTTTAGGAGGTTGATGAATGAAGTTTTCATGGAATTGACAAGCATCACATCTTGTTGCGTAGTCCATGCAGTCTTGTACCATGGTTGGCCAGTAATACCCCATTCTTGATACTGTCATAGAGCTTTGGACCGGATTGGTGGGCACCACATATTCCTGAGTGAGCATCTTTTACTGCTTGAGTTGACTCTTCTTCTCCTAGGCATCTCATCCAAGTTCCAAGGAATGATCGACGATAAAGTGTTTCTTTGTAGTATATGAAGCCAGCAGCCCGTCGACGAATTACTGTTTTGTGCCTTGGGTCATTTGGCAAACTTGCGTGCTCCAAGAAGTCGATTAATGTTTGACGCCAATCCTCTTTATCAGTTTGATAAACAGAGATGAGATTGACTTCTCCATCAATTTTTTCTTCAAGTGGCGCTACAACCCACTCTTTGCATATAGGAATGGACATGTTATCCTTTGCCCCCAGTGCCAAAGTGGCTGCGAGATTTGCAAGCGCGTCAGCCATCTTGTCGGCACTCCTTGGAACATGTCCCAACTTGACTGTGTTGAGTCTATCCAACAATTGCAAGGCGTATTGGTGATATGGGATCAAGTGTTCCTTCTTGAATTCATAGTCGTTGAGAAGTTGGTTAATCACCAATTGCGAATCGCCATATATGTCACAACCCTTGACTCCTATTTTCAATGCCATTTGAAGACCCAAAATGAGAGCTTGATACTCGGCCACATTGTTCAAACATAACTGAGTAAGCGTAAAGGAGTATTGCAATTCATGTTTTTCCGGAGATATGTAGACTACTCCCGCTCCAGCACCGTCTTGGCGTGTGGCCCCATCAAAATACATTTCCCACGGAGGCAATATTTCAATAAAGAACTCTTCTTCACCTGGCAAGTCGACTGTGAGTTCCCATTCTGCAGGGATGGGGTGATAGGTTAGAAAGTCGGCCAATGCTTGCCCTTTGACGGCCTTTTGAGACACATAATTGATGTCTTGTTGCTTAATCAGTACTGCCCATTTGGCAAGTCGTCCTGACAAGACTGGCCTTGACAATATGTACTTGATAGGTTCGGCTTTGGATATGATCCTCACTTTGTGCGCTTACATGTAGTGTTTCAACTTATGGATTGCAAAAATGAGTGCCAAGCACATCTTTTCAATTGGTGAGTAGTTCAACTCTGCGCCTACCAAAGTGCGACTCAAGTAGTATAGAGCTCTTTACTTGCCTTCTTCATTTTCTTGTGCACATAATGCCTCCAAGGATCGTTCTTGTGCCGCGATGTAGAGGATAAGTGGCTTTCCATGAATTGGTGCGCCCAAAACTGGTGGTGTTGACAGATACCTCTTGATGCTATTGAACGTAGCGCGACATAAGTCATCCCAATTAAATGGAACATCCTTTTTCATGAGATGACTAAATGGATGACACCGTGCTGCGAGGTTGGAGATGAACCTTCGAATGTATGCAAGACAACCTTGAAGGCTCCAAAGATCTTTAAGATTCTTTGGTTCGGGCATGTCTTGGATCACCTTGATTTTAACTGGTCGATTTCAATTCCTTTATGTCCGACAACAAAGCCAAGGAATTTTCCCGAACAAACTCCAAATGCACATTTAAGTGGGTTCATCTTCAATTGACATCTTCGGAGTCTTTCAAAGATTTGGCGAAGGTCTTGCAGATGTTTCGCTCATTTCTTGGACTTGACCACGAGATCATCGACATAGCACTCAACTATTTTATGCATCATGTCCTCAAAAATTTGCTGCATGGCTCGCTTATACGTGGCTCCTGCATTTTTTAAGCCAAACGGCATCACCTTGTAGCAAAATATTCCCTTTGGAGTACGAAAGGATGTGGTTTCCTGATCTTGCGGCGCCATATGTATTTGGTTGTAACAAGCGGTGCAATCCATAAAGGATAAGGCTTCATGACCATTAGTAGCATCGATCATTATCTCTGTTACAGGATGGGGAAAGTCATCCTTTGGACATGCCTCATTTAAGTCCCGAAAGTCAACACAGATTCGAAGTTGGTCATTCTTTTTCCTGACGGGAATAATGTTTGTGATCCATGTTGGATACTTAACCTCGCGAACGAAGTCGGCTTCGATGAGTTTGTTGACTTCTTTCTCAATTTCAAGAAGTAACTCTGGTCGAAAGCGACGTAATGATTGCTTTCTTGGGGATGTTCCCTTTTTGATTGCTAAGTTATGAACTACGACTTTTGGGTCAAGTCCGGGCATCTCTTCATAACTCCAAGAAAATACGTCTTTGTACTCCGAGAGAAGCTTGACATATTCCTCTTCTTCTTTAGGCGTAAGTAAAGCACTTACGAAAGTGGGGCGTGGTTCTTCTAGAGTTCCAAGATTTAACTCTTTTAGATCATCTGCTGTAGCTTGCCCCCCCATCATCAAGAGTTTCAGGAGCTTCTTTGGATTCTATCTCAGCCGCAGAGTCTACACTTGGCACTTCTTGCACAGAGATATGACAAGAAGCAACGATATCCTCTTCAAGTTTCGCACCTTGTTGAGATGACCCTTGTTCATTGGTATGGACCACTGTACGTCTCCTTATCTTTAGTGCACCTTTTGTGTTTACTTCCTATGTTGAGAAGCGTTTCATATGAGAAGGGACGACGCTAATGACATCTTTATCGGACTTAACATCTTCCTTCACCTTCTCGGTGTGATCTTGTCTTCGTCGCAGTGTTTGGCAGGAGCACCTGTAGCACCGATGCGAGTAAAGACTGAACATTTTTCCTTTGTAGGTTGATGGTCATGTAACACTTGATCGTTTGAATCATCGTGTTGGTCACTTGACCTACAAAACACAGATGAGCGCACTGTAGAAGGTGGGCGCAACCTGTCGAACACCGAGCTTCTTGTACTTGGCTCGATCCTTTCACTTTCATCACTGGTAAGCTCCTCTACAGTAATGTATTGAGAGGTTAAACTTTCTGTCTTGCGGCGGCCAGAGATCTTGATTGGTTCAGGGGGAAGGAATCCTAGACCAACTTTGGGGACCCAAATGCGTCCTCCTTGTTGCTGCAATTTTGTTTGAGGTTTGTTAAGCCCATAAGGTATAGCTTCAATAACCTTTCCCAAAGGCGGAGGATTATCAAAGTTGTAGCCCGAACATAAGTTTGTATGCCTTAGGATCAAAGTTTCCACTTGTAGAGGTTTCCTCGTCATTCAACAATTTAGAGCAGGGAACAAATCCAAGCGTAGAAAGCTTCTTCACTTGAGTTTGTTTTGAATCAGCCAAGGGAATGGTCGCATTGGCTTTTAAAAGTTCGACACTTTCTTCACCCATTTTCTGAGTAACTTTTTGCTCACACCCCTTACCTTTGCATTCTGAAAAAGGTGATTCTCCCTCTTTGCGACGCGACTTTGGGATGTATCGCAACATAGAGGTTAACAAAGGTGAAGGTGTTGACTTAGTCTCCTTTTTGAGGGGATTGGTGCTTTGACTTTGATTCTCCCCCTCCTTGATTTCCTTCTTCTCGCTCTTAGGTATTGGTACAGCAGTTGGAGGAGAAGTAGTATCCTCTGTTTATTTGACACTTCGTTTACCTGTCGAGAAGATTGATGGTGGCAAAACCTCGCTCAAGACATCATTTTCTTGGTAGAATTTGGCATCAGCGAAATGTGACTCCGCCTTGGTGAATGGCTTGACCTCACTCAATATCTTTTTCTCGCCCTCCCTATAATACTTAAGGCATTGGTGAAGGGTGGATGCGACAACACCGTTTTCATGAAGCCAAGGACGTCCAAGGAGGAGCTTGTAGGACGTCTTTGAATCTATGATGTGGAACAAGGTAGTAGAAGACATGTCACCTGTAGCGAGGTCCACTCGAATCATGCTAATTGCACGTTGACTATCGAGGTTAAAACCCTGAATCACAAGTTGGCTAGTCATAAGTTCTTCCATAAAAATGCCAAGCTCCAACATGGTTGTCTTGGGCATAATGTTGACGGCTGATCCTCCATCAATCAAGATACGTTTAACTTTTTGCCCCCCGATGTATCCAAATATAAATAATGGACGATTATGGGATTTGACCCCAACAACAAATCCTCATCTGTAAAAGCCAACATGGTACTTTAGGAAGAGCACTTGTTTGAGGTTTCAGAAGATTCTCCGATGTCTTTCACTTTGTCAGCGTAAAGCTCTGGATGACTTAGAGCTAACGCTATCAGCTGGCGCATCTCTTCGGGTAAGTGGAAGGTTTGTCTCCACCGCATGCGTGAAGGAAGAGCTTCCAGCACGGCAAGGATTTTGGCATCTCTCTCAGGATTTGGAAAATGTGAGGACCTTTTAACAAGTGTTTTATTTTCATTTTCCTCTTTTTCTTGATTGTTGTCTATTGTGTAGCACGAAACCACATGCATAGCAGCTGGAGTAAAGAACTTTTCTTGGAAGAACTCCTCCAATGTTACAGGCTTTTTAGGTTCTTGCTCGAGAAAATCAATGCGCAATGTTTGTGGCTTGATGGCTGCCTTTGACTTTTTCTTTCCTTTAGAGCGACGAGGGTTCTTCCCCCTATTTTGCCTTTTATTATGACGAGGTGGGGTGCTTGTGCTCGCACTTGCTTCCTAGACCTTCTTCTAGTCACAAGGGTCCAACCTTCGTCATCATCATCATGATGAGAATGCTCAGCAAGGTCGTTAGACTCGACTTGTGGGAGTTGCTTCGTTACTGTAACACCCGAATTTCCGTCCAATTTAAAACCATTTAAAATCACGAGTTGCAGCGGAAAAACCCTGGAAATTCGAAGCGCTACAGCCGTATTTAATGTTCAAATTAAATACAAGGCTAGAAAGAAACCAAATGTTTATATCCCTAAACGTACGTTCTAGATAAGTAAATAATAACTATCTTTTCCAACTAGACTTAAAACAAATAATCCAAATGAAATAAAAATAATAAACTATTAATTCTCATGCAAGAGAATTAATCTCGTTACAATAATAAAAATCCCAAATAATAAAGAGTTCTAATCTAAACAATAAAAATAAATTATTTTTAGAACATATACAATCTTCTTCCGTCGCCTTTCCTAGCTCACACCACGAGCTACAAATCCTGTCAGTCTACTCCCCTATATAGACGAATTCCATATAGGTTCATCATAGGTTCACCATTGAAGAGAAATGGACAACAAACACAAGTAAAAAGAAAAACAAACAATCAGCTACGCTGAGTAATTCATAACCACACAATTCATTCTTTAAATCTCCACTTAAGCCATCGTGCTTAATAAACATGCTTGAATAAATAAAAGACGACATGCTTTAATTTAAACAACCAAACAATCCAAATAATAAATTCAATATTTATTATTATCCATTAGCCAAGTTCATTAGAGAGAAGAGAATCGCATGAATGTCAGAACCAACCGTAGAAGGCTCAACAGGATCTTAGTCCCGTGCACAGTGGCAAAAGAGGGATCAACCGTCCCGGAGTATAGATGACTCCCGAAGTACTTCTAAATGTTCCTAAGTATGCATACCCTCTCTCAACCCTTAGGTTTACAAGAAGAACAGTTTCATCCACAAAACATCACTTGCCCAATTGCTCTTTGTATGGATACAAGCTTTAACCAAATACGTTGGGGCCATAATCATTGAACCCACTCAACGTACCAATTGACATTCCCATTCGCTCCCTTTGGTGGATCCATTACCAAAGAAATCTTAACTCTCAATTTATCAATTCAAAGGTGATCACATAGTCAAGTAAATCACATAATCTTGGCAATTCTCAAGTAACACAATATGGTTACGATTTCAGATGGCAAATTTTACATGAATGACATCTAGGCCTCAATTCAAAACCACCTAGTTGAATACCTTTAAGTAGGTTCCAATAGTCAAAGTTAAATTCAACTTATTGAAGTAACATGCTTACTAACATGAATCCACATGCTTACCAACATGATACAAAATAGCAATACAAGCTATATTTCAATTGAACAATTATTAACATAATTTTCGTTCAACAATCATAATAAATCATGCATCTCCTCACATGAATATTAACAAGTAGACATTGCTACACAAAGTGAATTACCAACATAATACATGCATTCACTAACATATAATTCTATACGAATTATCACAAGGAAATAAATATCAATTATCCCTTTCCAAAATACTCACAAGTCCAAATATGAATTATCATTCTCAATCCAATACCAGACAACATGAATACAAATTCCACTAGACATGAATTATGACAAAGAAATTACATAATTCATTTAGACATGAATTACCTTTGGAAATAAGGCAATCACGACAAAATAACGTAAGCTCCTTACGTTCACGCGCGGTCAACGGGCCCTAACAAATCCACAATACACAATAGTCAATATCTTGACTTTTAAACCACTTTATTCAACTTTAAAGATAATTTAGTACCCCTAATTAAATTAATTAAGTTGCTGGAATTTTCAGTTACTCATGCATGCTCAAAATTTCAACAACAATTTGCACAACTAAATTAGGAAACTTTCCAAAAACCTTAAAACAAGTCAAAACAAGTCAACACAAAACACCACCAACATCAACCACCACCGCACCACCGCTAACGGTGGCGCTGAGCAGCCGCTGCTGGCCGCACAGCCAACAACCCGGCGCTGCCGGCTGCCGCAGCACGGCAGGGTCAGTGCTGTCGTGTGCATTACACGGCCCTGCCGTGTTATACCACTCGAAACCCCTTTTTTTTTTTGTTAATTAAACTTATCAAATCCAAATATAATTAAATCCACATAATTAATAAATTTTCAGATTTACTTAAATCACAAGATCCAACCTTTTAAACTCAAACTTTGATTCAATTCAATAAAACAACAAACCTAACCCTAATCATGATCCTATCATGCAAAAACAATAGAATATAGTAAACCCTAGGCAAAATATAAATTAGGGTTTACTCATACAAAACTAGATTCATTTAAAACTCATACTTGAATCAATTTAAAGCTTTAAGAATCAAAAACAAGTTTAGAACACTTACTTGGAAATCAAAAGAATTAAAATTGAGCAATGGGATAAATTGTGAAAGACTGAAAAATCTCCTTCTTCTTCCCCTTGTAATTTCGGCCGTGAAAGTGAGTGAGAGAGAGACGTTTTTTTTTTTCTTTTTTGTTTTATTTGGTAAAGAGTCAGTTGATTTAAAAGTTGAGTGTATTTAGGAACTAAATACACTCCTTCCTTTCCTCAACTTATTCTTTCCTAAAATCTCTCCTAAAATCACTCCACTAACCAACAATTTAAGAAACAAATTTTAAGACAATTTTTCAGAATTTCCTTCACCCAATTATCGGCTAGGGTGGCCGAAAATAAGGCCCTACAAAGCCTTATAATTTTCGGCCACTTCCGAAAATTATAGAGCCCAAAAACTCTTATTTGTTTTGGCCCAATTACATTTTAATTAAGTCCAAAACCAAAACCCAATATTAATTAGGCACTTTAAACATTTATGAGCCCAATTAATTATTTAAATCCAAAATTGCATTTTCTTTTAAGTAATTATTATTCTAAAATGAATAATAATACGGGGTATTATAGTTATAGACACGACGACAGGTTCCAGACTCCCAACTGAATCAGGCATAGTCGAGAAGATTCAAAGGATCCAAGTGTTGCTGAGGCATGATTAGATTCCACAGTCTCATCAACATCTAACAAGATCTTTTCCTTCCTTAGCCAACCTCATGATACGTTCGTTGAGCGTTATGCATTTCTCAAGAGAGTGACCAAGGACCCTGTGGTAACAACAGTAGTTTGGGTTTGTAATCTTTCGAGCTTCCTCTAGTCTCTTGGATTCTGGTAACTCGATAACCTTCTTTTCTAACAAATCATCTAGCATACCAAACAGGTCAGAGTCCGGAAAAGGATACTTCTTCCCTCGAAGCTCCTTAAGTGTGGGACGCTTATTTTCAATGTCCCTTGAGTATGAGCTCGTTCCATTTTCGAACTTTGGCTTGGCAGAGTTTTTCATAGGCATGGTGGAGATGCTCATGGATTCTTTAGTAGAACTTTTTGAAGACTTGTCATTCTTCTTATAGTCCTTTTTCTCTTTCCTTGGCTTGGGGGAAGGAATGAGCTTGCCGCCATGACTAGTGATGGTGATCTCCATGTCATGTGCCCGTGTTTCGAGCTCTTAAAAAGTTTTAGGCTTGATACCTTGTAAAATATAGAGCAAGGTCCACTCCATTCCTTGGATGCACATCTCAACCGCCGAGGTCTCGGTGAGGCGATCCTTGCATTCTAGACTCAGTGCTCGCCACCGATTGATGTAATCAACGACAGGCTCCTCCTTCTATTGCTTTGTGTTAGTTAGTTCAGTCACGCTGACTATACGCTTCGTGCTGTAGAAGCGATTCAAAAACTCCCCTTCCATTTGCTCCCAACTGTCAATGGATTCAGGGGCCAAGTCCGTGTACCAATCAAAGACAATACTTTTAAGAGAGCGAACAAACTGATTGACTAAGCGGTCACCAGCAGTTCCGACATTATTGCACGTCTCTATGAAGTGGGCGACGTGCTGTATAGGATTACCCTTCCCGCCAAACTGTTGAAACTTGGGAGGTTGGTAACCAGCAGGCATCTTAAGAATGTCGATCCTCTTGGTGTATGGCTTAGTGTAATGATGAGAAGCTTGAGAACCTCCACCAAATTGTACCTTAACTACGCTTGCTATCATATCCTGAATCTGTGGGACAGTCAGCGATCCAGTGTGGGATTCAGGATTTCCCTTTTCATTATGCTTGGAATACACAGACTCGTCGCCGTCGTCGCTGCCATCTTTCTCAGACTCAACAATCGGTTTCTTTTCCAGTTTCTTGGTCAAGGCAGCGATGTGCTCGTTCTGACGCTTAATTTCAGCATTCTTCTCCTCGCTTTACTTAGAAAGCTTTGCAAGTAGCTGCTGCATGTCCTTCAATTGTTCCTCTACATTTTTGGCTTCCGTCGCCATAACAGAAGCTACGTCATACTGAGAGGGTTCAACAGTTTTCTAAGGTAGTGTGACTTCGCCTGAGGAAGGGGTTGAAGAATCGCTATTAGTAAAATGATCTTCTACCTGGGGTGACGATTGAAACGTCGGATTGATGTAGGTGAGGATTTTCTCTGCTACATCCTCTGGGTTTTGCTTCCATGTTGAGGAAGCGTTTATTCGTTTCGCTTCAGCTGAATGTTTGGAACAGGGGTTTCGCGAGACCTTGTAGGGCCTAACGAGAGTGCCTGAAAGGCAGTGAAGCCAGCAGCTTTCGCCATGCTCCTGGTGAGTCGTCCTGACTGCGCACTAGAGGCGGCAGCACTTGTGGATCGCCCAGCAGCTGATCCAGATGGTTTCTTGAGTGATCCAGCAGTGGATCCAGATGATTTCTTCAGAGACTGCGAGACACTTCCTTTTGAGGCCATGTCAACTGGGAGCTCCAATCCATTAACGGACTTGGTAGTCATGGTCTGGCCCAATTTCTTGACTTGGTAGTCTTTTCATGTGGGTTTGGCCGATTTAACTGTTTATTTGGCCCAACAGGTGTGGGTTGGCCCAAGGGCTATATGGTTTTTGGCCCATCTTAATTTCCCAGATAAATTAATTAAATTAAGTTAGATATATTTTAACCCAAAATAATTAATTAAATTCAATTAAGACACTTAATAAATTTTTAGTGCCTACAACCATCTCACATTACCCTTATTACCCTTGAAGATATTGTATGCATCTTGTAAACAGAAGTTTCCCCCTTAACCTAGTAAGAAAGGTGGTTTGAGCCCTCTCCACAGAGCCACAGATCTGCACAAGTCTATCACCCATATACAGAATTGTTTTCCACGCAACAGAGTTACCTTGTTGAGCTTTAACGTCCCATAAAGAGCTGCTTCTTATAAGGTATCTCCTAACCCATTCCGCGCAACTCCCCTTCTTGCCAGTATGAATCCACCAAAAGTTTTTGCTGACAGCTGCATGATTCCAAATTTCCAGGTCACGTACTTCAAGACCTCTCTACTTCTTAGATCAACAAATATTATCCCATCTAACAGGGAACATAACACGAGTCTTATCCAATTTTCCCCATATAAACCCCCTGCCCATCTTCTGACTCTCATAAAAAACCTATTTAGGTACCAGGAAAATGCTGCACCAAAAATTCATTGTCGAGAAAATAAGTGTGTTCCACATTTGAAATTGATTCGTCCAATTATTCACTTTCTTGGAAATTTTGTTGACAAGTTGACCACACGCAACACAAGTGATTCGCATAGAAAATGATAGGGCACCAAGGTAGATAAATGGAAGAGAGCCTCCTGGAAACCAGAAGCTTGCAGCACAACCTCCTTTTCATCCTCCTGCATACCCTCAACAGATACATACGACTCTTGCTTTCGTTTGCTCGAAGCCACGACTAGTCAGCAAACTTATTATAAACATCCATAGAAATACTAATAGAATCCATATCCCATTGTGTAACATTCAACAGGTCATTAGCAAAGATTAGATGTGTCTACCCCAATCTCTTGCACCGAGGATGTTAATGAAAACTAGGTTGTTCACGGGCTCTATGCAACAACCTTGACAACCCCTCCATACACAACACAAAGAGGTAAGGAGACATCGGGTCCCCCTGCCTTAATCCTCGACCCCCCTTGAAAAAACCACGAAGGCAACCATTGATATTAACAGAAAACTGTGCTGAGGATACACAAGTCATAACTCTCCTAACAAACCAATACGGGAAATTTAGAACCCTCAACATATCTTCTAAGAAGCTCTAGCTCACAGAGTTATATGCTTTTCTGACGTCAATCTTCAACATTTCTCTTGGAGAGATCCCCTCCCTCCCATAACCTTGCACAAGCTCATGGGTAAGCATAACATTATCATTGATTCGTCTCCCCACAATAAACACTGACTGTTCCCATCCCACCAGATGACTCACAACACTCTTCAATCTCTTAGTCAACACCTTCGTGTAAACTACCGGGAACCGCCTCCCTCTTCTACCCCAGCCGGCGGAGGGCCGAGGACCGCGCCCCTTCAGAATCGGGTCGCGATTTGTGGAAAATGGAGGGAAGAGTAGTTTAGGAAACATCGTTGTTTATGAATCTTTCGAGTGTGAATGCACATGAAGATTTATTCGTTGTACTAGGGACATGATTAGGATTGCTAGAGGTCGCCACCAAATTTAAGGAAATTTGGAACCCATAGAATCAAGTCAATAGTCTAAAAAGACGTCAACCAATTTTCGTGCACCCCAATCCCTATTAGGGAAATTGACTTCATTAAATGAGTTCGGGGGCATGAGTACGAGTTAGAAAGGTGTTAGGCACCCAACTCGCCCGTTAACGACAATGACCTTTACTAATTAGTTCAATGCAATTATTAATGCTACGGTTCCAAACAATGTTCAATTAGTCCAAATTCCTAGATTAAACTAACACAAAAACTTCTATAAGACAGTCTTTTTGTAACTTTTGGTGAGACATAGTCACTTTTCAATGAAACCAGGGTTACTACTCACCAAAAGTGACACCAACATTTCTGAAAAGTGACCCCAATTTTTTGTGAGTTTGTCTCACACAAGACTTCTTGTTAAACTAATGGGTTGAACAAACATTAATTATTGTGACCACTTTTAACATCTTATCAAATTTACATGCTTTTTAATGCTAGAAACGATAAATATGCTAAAACCTTTTGCTCAAAACGCGCCATGCATGTACATATCAGATAAAACCAAAATCGTTAGTAATAACAAGCAAAATAAACGAATTATTGAAACCGTCATGTTGGATTACCTAGATGCTCATAATGAACTTATTTGGTTTGATGCTTGAATTATTGCTCTTGATGAAGGTTTTAGTTTTGGGGTGTTAGGGCTAGCTTATAGAAGGAGTAGAATCAGAATTTAGGGTCATTACTTGAGAGAAACCAACTGAGAAACCAACCTAGGAGTCTCTAACTGCCAACCTCTTCAACTCAACCCTAAGGTTTGTTTATATAGAAGCTGAGGAGCTGCTAGGGTTTGGAACGGAAAACTAATGGGCCAAGAAATTGCCGTCCGCGAAAAAGGGTCCAGACGGCCATTGGGCCAGGCCAAGCGGTTGAACTGCCAGGGCAAGCGGCTCAGCCGCTTGGCAAGCGCCCAAGCCGCTTGTCCTAGCGGTGGCCGCTTAAAACCAAGCGTGGTCGCTTGGACCTGGAGCGGTATGCTCAAACAGGCGCCTGACTGACTTTTCGCGCGGAGGAGGCTATTCCGTGGGGGTCCACGTGGCTTGACTGAGTTTCCTTGTTGACCAAGGGTTGACTCAAGGCTTTGGACTCCCTTTCGGGCTCCTGGGCTCAAAGAGGCCTATCTTTTAGTTTTGGACTCCAATTGAATTGAGTCCAACTGGCTTGGATCACCTGTACAAAAGGCTGCCACAACTTAAATCAAATGAACTGGGCTAATCATCAGAGCAATTATTCTTGCAATCCAAGTTCGAGCAAAATCCAATCCTTTCAGCATTGGGTTTCTAGGGGACTAATTATAGACACAAATTTTGGTGTCTACACTTCGTTATAGCCTTGTAGAGTACATTACAGCACGTAATTGGTCGGAAATCCCCAACTTTTGATGGGTTATCCACCTTTGCAATAAACGAGATAGCAATCGAGTTAGCTACTCTCAGAAGCTTACCATTAAAAAAAAAGTCTCGAATGGCACTGCATAGATCCTCCCCAACAATGTCCCAGACAAGTTTAAAGAAAGCTGCACCAAACCCATCTGGTCCCCATGCCTTAACATCAGTGATGTTAAAGAATGATGCCCTAATTTCTTCTTGTGTAACACTTTTACTTAGTTCATGTTGCATCTAATCATCCAGACCTTCTCCCTCAAAATATCAGGATCAAAGGGTTATACATGGTGTGTACAACCAAAGAGACCTTCATAAAACTCACAATATGCTCCTCAATGGCAGTGTTTCCTTGAATCAACTCCCCCAGCATCATACAAAATTTTCTATCTACAAACCCTCTCTTTGAGTTTTGCATGAAAATAACGTGTATTATCATCCCCAAGCTTCACCTCAATACTTTTTGAACTTTGTTGAAAGATTGCTTCCCCAGTTTTTTGCAGCTTCAAATAATATTCAATCTCCAATTTCTCCTTATTAATCAAATTCTCATCACAAGGATATCTGTGCAACTGAATTTGAGTCTGCATTAGGTCACATTCAGCTGCCTTGACTTTATCAGAAATCTTGCTATACTGTTTGTTGTGCAACATCTTTAATTCCCTTTTCAACCACTGTAGCTTCTTTGTAACTTGACACATATAACACCCCATCACTTATCTCCACCATACTCTAGTAACAATTTATTTAAACTCAGGATCCCCCCCCCCACACACACATTGAGGAAACGGAAAGTCTTCCTCCTTGCTACAATAGGATCATTCTAGTGAATCACACTGGGAGAGTGATAAGATATTCTCGGATCCAAGAACTCAACTGTAACAGCTGCATGTGTAGAAAACCATGCCACATTGCCCATCACCCTATCAAGCTTGATCATGACACGATCACCTTGTTGCTGCCTATTACACCACGTATACTTAACACCAACATAAAGGAGGTCATGCAAACCACAATCCCCTACACATTGAAAAAACTCCTCAATCTCACTAAGAGTAGGGTCATCGCTAAATATTCTCTCATCAGGGGCTATCACAACATTGAAATCCCCAGCCACAAGTTAGGGGTTAGTAACTCTAGCAGCTCGATCCCTCAAATCATCCTACAATTCCCTTCTTTTCTCTTTTTGATTAATTCGTACACAACTGACAAAAAACAAACCAGACTGCCACTTCTACACGCCCTTAGGTGCATAGCTTGAGCAGATATATCCTCCACACTCACCTCCAGACCTCCCTTCCTCCAAAGGCACCATATTCTCCAATTATAATGAGCAACATGACACTATGAAAATCCTTAAACATTCTATTCACAATAGGACCCATGTTATGTTGTTTAATTTTTGTTTCAATAACAGCTAAAAAATCAAATTTATTATTCACAAGGAATTTTTTCACCTCCTTTATTTTGAGGGGCAAGTTGTACCCTTTAATATTCCATATAGCAAACTTCTTTGACCAGGTGGTTAGATGTTTCCCCCACACCCTCCTGCTCCTCATTTCCTTCTTCCCAAGCATACAACAAGGCCCCAAACCCATTATTCAACACAAGAGATTTACCAGCACCTCTTAGTTGAATTGCAGATTGCCTTTTCCTCTGCACCACAGCCGTTCTCTGCTTTCTAGGTTGAACAGTTTTGAAACCTTCATCTTCCTTGTGATGTTGTGTCCCAACAGGACTCACTCTACCTTTAGAGGCAGCTTTTTCCATCCCAGTGTCTTCTAAGTGCTTCTCCTCCAACACTGGAACATTTTCCTTTGTTAGCTTATTCTCCCTCCAAACCTTTATGGTGCCACAACTCTCCAGCACATCATCTTTTATAAATTGGCCTTAATATTTTCACGCAATACTACTAGCCATCAAAAACAAGTGGTTAATGCTTTATTGACATACCTCACAAATCTAGTTTGGGCAAGTATCTAGGATGCTTCTTTCCAAAACAACGAATGGATAAAAGCATATTAAGAATATAGTTGACAAAACTCAAGCAAAACAGGAACCTTGGAAAGCTACCAATAGGACAGTAGCATGTAAAACCGTTCTCATTCAAACTAATTTAGAGGCTCTTCCCTCGCACGTAATGCAAAGTTTCAAAATCTCTTCTTAAACCACAAACCTACTAGATGATATTCATCGTAACTTCTTCTGGTAAAGCTCGACTAGTATTGGTCTCCCCATGATAAGTCTGCCAGCCTAAATCTGCAGGGGACCTTGGACTCCGAAAAATGTTTCGCAAGTACGACGAATAATAACAGAGCAAAATAATATATGGGTTGCACTTATTAGTCGTACCTGCGAAAACATGAATTTTCTCTATCAAGGGAAAAACCAACTGTTCTTAGATTTGGAAACAAATATTGAAACAACGAAATATTTTACAACAATGCATTCGATGGACAATTGGTAATGGTAGAATTATTTGTTTTTGCAAAGATAATTGGGTTCTTAATACTAACCTCATCAATCACTTGAGATTAAACCTACAAGACATTTTCAATGTTAATAGAAAAGTAAGCTAATTGATTTGATAACAACTGACAAATGCTAGGACTATCACAATTAATTAATGTCCCCCTCTTTAATAATTAATGTTATTAAAGGTATTCTGATTTCCTCGGCCGATCCCAAATCACTATTGTTGGTGACATGACTCTACGAGGGATTTCAGTATCAAAACTGCCACCTGGTTATGTCATGGACTAAATAAGAAAGACTGTCAACCGTGTCCTTATAAATGAATTTAAAAACTTAATATTGTACTTTATGTGGAAACTCTTTCACGATGGACTATCCACTCGTACTATACTAGCAAAAAGATAACTTAATTTGGATGATACTCATCCCCGTTGCATCCATGAGCAAGAGGAACTCTTCCATGTCTTCTCCACCTGTCCCATCTCTCGAAAAAAATGGCAACAAGCTAGAAATAGTGGTTGGATTCCACATAAAGATCATAACCTCCACATTTTTGAATGGTGGAATGACCTTAGAAGTTAGGACGAAGCACAAGATAGACGAATTAAACAAAAGTATTTATCTAATTTGGCACATTTGGAAAGCAAGAAATGTTTGATCTTCCAAAATATACAACCAAATATAATGATTATTGTAATTTGAGCACAATCACTCTACAATGAATGGAAAACTAGGGATCGTCTCGACGCAGAGTATCAAACTTACCCAAACTCTAACCTACACAATCTGCTTCCCCTTGCCAGCATTCGACTATCCATATTGCCATGGAACCCCCTCCACTTAACTTTGCCAAAATCAACTTTGATGGCTCAAAAAATGATAATCGTTCTGGTCAAGGTTATGTTAACTATAACAACGAAGGAAAACTAATAGAGGCTGGAAGCAAATTCCTTGGAGAAGCTCCAATACTTGTTGCAAAAGCTATGACACTGCAAAATGGACTAATCCAAGTCATATAATTAGGTATTTATAATATTATTATCGAAGGTAGTAAGAAAGTTATTTTGCAGGCACTCCAAGGTCATAAAAAAAATCCCGTGGACAATCTTCAGCCTAATCATGGACAAAGACAATTGTTTCGAAAGATCGACCACTATCGCATCCAACATAAATTCCATGAATCAAATCGAGCAGTTGATTGGATGGCAAAACATGCGACAACTATTCCTCAAAGTTCCCACTGGACTAATTTATCCAACTGTAACATTTCGTAATATTTTATTTTTCAATACGATTGGAGTGAACCTCGAGATGACGACCTCCTAATCGATTCTTTCCTACCTTAAAAAGAACGGTGGAAAAAAAGTTGGAAAAGTAGATATAAGGGATAAAAATAGTAATAAGTGTGCTTCTTTATGGGCCAATGATAGGAGAAGAGAGAAATGCCACTTTTTTCTTTATACAGGGCATACCACAAAATTTAAATGAATCACATCCGGCCAATTCAAAGATGTCTCTCCAATCGCACTGTTTGATCAAATTGCTAGTTACTCTCGAAACCTCTGATAAAAAAATCAAAACAAAACAGAATCTCGATAACAACTTAGCCGCTGTTGAAGGCCAATTGATTCTCTTGAAGGACAAATGAAGAAGATAAAAACTCAACCAGTATATCATTCAAGGACCTCGGTGACTAGTTTCATATACTTCTATCAGACATTTATCATGATCAAGCATGATGGTGATGTCCAAAGTGGACTGGTTAGTTTAACTCCTTTTGAGATATAATTTTTTTGCTTCTTAATTTGGCTGTGCAACCCAGTATATGAAATTACTAAACACTTGCTAGTCATGAGAAGAAGGGTTTCTCCCTGGAAGCGGTAAATTTTGCTTTCAAACTCTATAGAAGATGTTTACTTTATTTTTCCGTTGTCTAATGTTGGGTTAATATTTCAGGAAAAAAGAAGCTTTGCAACATCATGTTACTAGGACTAGTGAAAAAAAATATCCATAGTAAGACACGCCAGTATCAAACACGACTTTGTCAACCACAAGATATACAAGTTTAGCGATCATTGATATCAATATAGCTGACTTTGAGTGCATATTAGCTAACCTGCAGTCAACCCTTAAACCCTAAACCCACAATACAAACAAACACACACACTAGACTTTCTCCACAACCATTTTGGATTTTATGAAAAAGGAAAAACCAGATTTAGCTTTCAATCTTCTAAAGTGCTTGCCTATCACCCTTTACAGTAGATAAAGGTTCAGGCAGACATTAAACCATTGAACAAAGCAAGCCTTACCTTTTAATTGACTAAAGCCCAGAAATCTTCTACATACAAGCTACTCATTACTGTACTATTGAGTAAGATAAATAGACCAACGTTATGACACTAAATAGTAGGCTGTCATTAAATCCCAATTAAAGAAACCCCTTAAATTCATCATCTAAAACCCAGCAATGAACTAGCTAAATACAGTACCGTAACAACAAATACAAAAAACTAAGAAACATAGATACAAAAACGTGAAAAATAAATCAAACTGAGCTAAACCCAGTCAACAAATCAGATCAAAGTCACGAAAATCCATCAAAGACCCAAACTTTGACCAGTCTAATGATGGTGAAAATCAGTGGGGATTAAAGCAAACCATTGCTTTCATTGACTAAAACCCAAAAACTGAGCAGCAAAATACTACACTATCACACTGTAAATTCACTTCAACTGTACTCAATAACAATAACCCAGATAAGGAATCATAGAAAACCAATAAAAAAACTAATGGAACACTCTAAAACTCTTAATTCCAAACTCATCATAACAAACTCAGATCGAAATATACATAATACATATTACATAATACATAATTCAAACCCTAGCCCCAAAGTTCAGAAATTTTCAGTCCCAACAAACCCTAATAGAAATTAACAATGATAATGGCGCCAAAACCCAGAAAGTAGCATTCCATTAAACAAAACCAAGAAATTAAGATAGAAAATCAGAGGAGGAGCAGAATTACCAAATTTTCTTCACAAGCTTCCACAAACAAGTAGTTGAGGGTTGATTTTGCTCACAGCAGAATTACCAATTTTTTTATTTATTTATTTATTTTTTTTTTTTTTGAGGGAGATGAGACTAAAGGTGAGTGTACTGTGGAATACAGATGTTAATTAAAATATCTCGCGCTCTTTTTTTCTACAAGCTATGACATCAGTTTCTTTGGTAAACCGACTTTATATGTCTGCCTCATCAAACCGCCCTACGACGTCAGTTTTTTTTCAACAAACCGACTTATTAGTGTACTCTACAAGATAACCGACGTTGTACATAGCTACCTAAAAAGCAAGCATAAGACGTCGGGGTTTTTAAATAACCGACGTTGAACGTTTTTCACCAATTTACAAAACTGTCACCGCTTCCTTATAGCGTCGGTTATTTACCAACCGACGTTGTAGGTGCGACATGGTATCTCTATTTTGTAGTAGTGTTGGCTTGTATGGGGACCAGCACACATTACAACACACATGCATTTAAACAACCCATTACCTACATTAGACTACTACATATACTTTACTACTGATTATACCTTAAAGAACTTGGCCAAATAATTAACTTTCTACTGTCACTATCACGTACAAGCCCACCCTTCAACTTTTATCCTCATCATCATCATCATGACGGTTGCCGGGAGAGCGCGGAGTAGTCGACTGGTTATCCCACTCGGAAGCAATCCTCCTCACTTCCTTAGTTTGCTCCTCAACAACACACTTCATTGCCTTCCACTGCATATGCACGTTATCTGACTAGGCATCATATTCGAAAACACCAAGCATTCCCTTCGATCACCTTCTTCCCCGCTTCCTCCGCTCCATTCTTTTCAAAGGAATCATAAATGTCCATCTTGAAAGTTGCCTCCACACTGAACGTTGTCGTCACCACCTTTGAGGCATTGTGCAACAACTCTTGATTCATGTTATTCCCCTCCTCAATGGTGCCCAACTCTTTCATAGTCTCCTCTGCCATATTTGTCACCGACACCTCATGGCACTTTCAGATTAAATTTGATCTCATGTTTGATGCCTTTCAATTTGTTGATACATTGAGAGAAAGACAATTGTTTGTTATAATTTTGAGTGATAAAATGAGAATGAAATGAAAGTGTAGGAAATAAAAGGTATACTCAATTAGTGGGTCGGGAAAAGTAATGAGTTGTACAATATATAAGATATATATATCATAAAGAGGGAAAAGGGTTAAACTTGGGGCACGCAAAATTCATATTTAAAGTTTTCACATATGCCAAATGCATGTAGTGGCTCATCCTTTTTACAACAATGAGTACAATTGTTTCCTTATGTTAACATGTACTAAAGAGTAGAATTCCCATGTAAGTTTTGTTGGGGTTAGGATTGAGATATGGATTGAGATATCTTTATTGTTAGAGTTTTCGTCCTTTTATTTGTACTACCTTTGCAAGAATTATGATTCGAAATAAAAAAAAAAATTGGGTTTTGAACAAAAAATAAATATATATCAACGTGAACCGCTCTAAGCCTGAATAATTGACAATTATTGTGTCATTTTTCCCTATATTATTGCATATTCTAACCCTTCTACACACATTTCAAGTAATTATGTACTCTATTGAAAATAATTTTTATACGGTTACATTGACAAAGTACTAACAGAAGGTACAAAAATACAAGTATTTAAAAAAATTAAAATCATACTCCTACATTTTGCACCAAAACTATATGATAAGTAAAATTGAAATATTTTAATGATAGAAAAAAATTAAATTAAAAGATAAAGTAATTTTTATCCATCTACAATATAATTAGAAAAAACTATACTCAGGCCAATCCTAATACTTGTATGGAAAATTATTGATCTTAAACCGGAAGCCGAAATGACCCAATCAAAAATGATTCAAACCGAAACCAATCTGATCCTGTTTGTCACCTCTATTATGATACATTTCGCTTTTATTTTATTTTTTACTCATCATCAAGATACCATTTAAAGGTATTCAAAAGCGGGCCTGAATCGGACGCGAGCCGGGCAGGTCAAGATTTTTTAGCGGACTTGGACCGGATTAACGGGCATGTCCCTATAAAATAAATAAAACACCTTATCCAACCCACCTCTTTAAGTCATAATATTATATGAGATAGGTTGTCAAATTAATACCAACAATACTTAAGGTCGTATATTTGAAGGGTGCCACTTAGTTAGACTCGAAAGGGTTCGCACTAATAGTTTATAAAAACAATGAGGAATTAATTTTAATGTGGAAAACACTATCATTTATAGTGAAAATATTAAATATGCTTATATTTTTTATAAGAAAAACTTTCTATTGTATAACAACTACGTGCATGACCGTGCCTTACACCGTTCGTGATTAATGTAACACTAGGTGTATGTCCCGTGCGATGTATGAGCTTGTAGCTTACATTAGAAAATATATTTTGAATGATATCAAGAAAATAGGTTAATGATTTATCAATACCGTCTATAATAACTAATATAGAAGTTACACGTACAAAATCAAAGTTGTGCTATGTGAGTGTAAAATTGCTTATGTGACATACAATAATAATTGTTTAGATTTAAATGATAAGTTAAAATTATATATATTCATACTTTAAAAAAAAAATTCAAATAAATAGTTAAATGACAGATTCACAACCGTGCACCATCTTGATATAATGTCCTTGTGGAATTTATACATTCATGTGCTTATTTAGTCCATAAATTTATCTACCGAGCTTATTAATAGCCAATATACTACTATTGGTTCTTATCTCTCTTTGATTTATATATTTTTTTATATAAAATTACTTATGTGTCATGTAATGTGTTATGACAACGGTTTGATCCATGTAGATAAAATAATTTCCTTTCTTTTTTTATAGTTAAAAGAATTTATTGAAGAAAACAGTGTTTAAACCTACTTTATTCACATTATTTTACCAAATTAGCTTATTGCTCCATCTCCATGAACAATGTTGTTGGGGTAGAGAATCACTATGAAGATTAGATGCATATATAATACGTTAATTTATTAGTTAGTTTTAAAGTCTTTATGTATTTATTACTTTGACTACTTTACCTTATTAAATTCTTATATCTAGTTTTTGGTATAGTTTAGTTTAAGGTTTAATTATGTGCATGTATCATTCACTCAAATAAATAAATAAATATTTATGTATCCTATTTATTAATTACTACTATATAATATGGTTCATATCCTCATTAATTGGTTAACTTGGCATTAGCTTTTGAATATAATGATGATTGGACATGGCAACATGCAAAACACATGTGAATACAACAGCGCTATGATCAACTTTTATATAGGATCATTTTATAGTATGTTCTTTTTTCGAAAATTCATACGCCAAAAACTTTCTTCAAGAAAATAGTTTAAGTGATAGGTTTACAATTAAATACCATTTTCACGTGCTCAGTCAATCGAAATATTAATACCTCTACGTGCTTGTGTAACTCTATAACTTTCTACCATGCCAAAACCCATTACTAACGTTTTTGTTTCTCTTTGGTCTACATTGTATTAAAATTATTAATAATATTTTTTCATATAAAAATAATTTATGTTTAATGTCATGTATTATGCAGCAGTTGTTTGGATCCACATGGCCAAACTAATTTTCTAGTTTTCTAATAAAAAGAAATTGGTTAAAAATAATAATAGTTATATTTACACCAATTTTACTTAAATGTCATGTATTATATAGCAATTGTTTGGATCCACATGGCCAAACTAATTTTTGCTATTTTTCTAATTAAAAGAAATTGGTTAAAAAAATACGATTAATAGTTATATTTACACCAATTTTACTTAAATATTGTACTAATTTACTACATTTATCCATCATCATGGAGAATCACTTATAATTTTGTTTAATGTCATGTATTATGCAACGGTTGTTTATTTGGGTCCATGTAGACAAATTAATCTTTTATTTTTCTAATTAAAAAAATACTCAAAAAAATAATTATGTTACTTAACTATTCTACTAATCTATATATTTCTCCAACTTCCTGGAGAATCATTAAAAGTTTCATATGTATAATCTACCAAAAAATGGATTATATATATTAGGAATATTTTCTCTTATAAATTAGATTCGTTGTACCTAGTTTTTAGCATAATTTATTTTAAGTTAATGTATTATATCTATGAAATTAATAATGTTCATGTATCGTAATTAATTAGATAACATGGTTCATGTATTGTCATTAATTATTTGGATGACATGACATTGCCTTTTAAATATGATGATGACTGGAATAGTAACATGGCATGACACGTGTCGATGCAGCGGCTGTCGTGATCCAATTTTATATATATATATTAGATGTTAATTAATCTCACCAATAATCAAAGTATACTTGTCATTTATGAAAAGTTTATTAGTAATGTATGACAAAACATTATATGATCATTTTAATATCATCAATGTCATATATATGATTATTTTGCCTTATAGGGGGTACCTTTTTAACTCTTATCACCAATTTCAATAATTTTTATTAAAAAGTTATTACATACATTCAAGGTGTATTATAATTACCTTTTTCTTGCGTTTAATTATTTTCATTTTGAAGGGAAAAGTTTTTTTTTTCTTTGGTAAAATGTAAGATTTTATATTTAAAGTCAAACTACCTTTTAGATGAACAATTTTTTTTTTAATATTTATCGATTGGTTGTCCAATGGTCCATTATTAAATAGTGGACACCTTAATAATCTCTTACTAATGGCTAGTTCTCTGTGAGGACATAAAACATTATTGGGGTCTTGAATAATCACGCAAAATAAGCCCATGCGTTGGTATTTCTTGACATGATTATAAATTGCCCATGCGTTGGTTCGTTTTATTACCTGATTTTATGCCTCATAGTTTATGCTATATCAAGAAATGACTATCACGTTCACCATCATCTTTTATTGTTGTATCGCTATCAATCAACGATAATTTTCCTTTTCCCATTTTCACCCCTAAAAAAAGTAACGGAAGTTGAAAATCAACATCAAAGGTGTGAGTTACAAAAATATTTATAGAGGATCACAGTCTGCACATGTTCATAATAGAATTTTCATGCTTCAATTGTAGATAAGTCATGAACGACACAGTTAACCTCACGTCAAACACAAATCAACCCAATTAATTGAGATTAATAACATACGTTCAATATTATCAACTAACATTGAAATGAAAATTTTTTTCTATTAGAATGAGCGTTACGTATATTCGATAAAATTAATTCCAAATTTTATCGGTCCCATAATAATAATTCTAGGTTACAACCTCTACAATAATAATTCTGTTGTGAAACAATTGAAGAGGTAGAGAGTAGAGAGTAAAGGGGAGCAAAGGTTGTCTCTATTATTCACATGAGGGATATATATAGTACAAGAGGGGCTAGGATTTTGCTTGTAGAGTAAGAACCCGAGTACAAGATATGGTAAATATCTAGCTACAGTATCTCTACAATATATTGTACATCCACATATAATATATTTCATAACACTCCCCCTTGGGTGTACACCACTAAAGAATATGTCTCGTTAAAACCTTACTAGGAAAACCCAGCGGGACAAAACCTAGTAAAGGAAAAAGAGTACATTATTCTTCAATACGCCTGAGCTGCTGCCTCATTAAAAACCTTGCCTGGAAAACCCAGTGGGACAAAACCATGGCTAAGGGAAAAAGAGTGCAGCGCGTATTTTCTCCCCCTCATGACAATATCTGTCTAGATCTTCAAGTTGATGCAATTGTATGTGATCTTCAGTAGGAAATGTCTTCGTAATGGATAAGGAACTTCAGTGTAACATATCACAATCTTCATGAATTCTTGCATGTTTAGAAAATATGCTTCCAACCATTTTATAGTTTCCATGAACATGGTGTACATAGTAGATTCCATTATATCCTTGCTATGTTGCCTCGTTAAAAACCTTGTTAGGTAAAACCTAATGAGATAAAAACCTCAACGAAGGGAAAAAGAGTACAACCACTACTTCACCAAAACCTTTGATAGGAAAACCCGATGGGAAAAACCTACGCAATAAGGAAAAATGTGAAGTGTGTAAAGTCTCATCCTTTAATAGCAATTTCACAATATATGAGCAATTTCCACAATTTCAAACCATTTAACATAAACCTTCTTCGGGAGGTCTAAACAGATATAAACCTTCCACATGAGGTCAAAATTAGAACATAATAATTTCCAATTTAAAAAATCAATCGTTGCTCGTATTATTCATATCGTCACAAAATATTTGTAATTTTAGGAATATATTCTATGGCACTTCAGGACCATAAGAATCACCTATTTCATAATCATGGTACTTCATGACCAAAACAATCTCAATATTAAATATCACCAATAGGTCATCACAAATGTCAACTTCACATAAACTCTCTACTTTTGAGAATGTTCTAATTATTTTGTGATTGATAATCTCATAGCATGCTTAAACTTCTGATGGAGACAACAATCAATTCATTCAAAACTCTGTTAAAGAGGTTTTTGTATCTTGCATCACGTCATATCCAAATCGTGAATGCTTTCGAACAATATATATTGTCTCATTCTCATTCAACTTATTTGAGACCAATAATTCATTGATTCATAGACCTTTGTAACTTTGAATATCAGAGGTTCATATAATTTCAGACTATGCTCTTCAGGAGCCACTTTTTCAAAGGTCCATATATGTCATTTTACATATCCAACAAGGCATTTAGAGTCCTTCAGGGACTATATCTTCAATCATTCTGGGATTGAATTACCATAGGAGTAAACATCTCCTTTTATAGGTTTTCGCCTATAAAATATGTAGTAACTTACACAACTACATTTCAATGAAAATGTGTGCATGCATTATGAGATGAAATTAATAAATTAGTAAATGTTAAATAAATAGAAATAAGGTATAAAATATAGTGACATGCATGATGTATGACTTATAATCTATATGCACACAATGTATGACTTGATAATGTAAACTGTACAGTTTGGATATCAAATCCATAATTTAATTGAACTGCAGGTCCATGAGCTCGTTTCCTATTTCCAATCAATAATATGCCGACATTCAGATGAACTTTACATATATGATCCCCATTCATATGTCCATCGCATATTGCATATGCATATCGGTTCCTTCATATACCGCTAGCAAAATATACGTTGAAATCTCTTAATCAACTTTATTTATCCATCAGTACTGGTAAATGATATCTGAATATTTTCTTTGGGGGTACCTTTTCCGTTTTCATATAGGCCATCTATTTGTGATTCAGATATCCATACCTCTTCAAGGGTATTTATAAGCTATAAAGCTTGCTTATGTTTCATAACTCTTCAAGGGTATCAACCAAACTGCACGATCTTGCCATGTTTGTATAATAGACTTTCATAAGGAACCGATCTCCAATTAATTTGAATGAAAGTAAACTCAATAGACTACACTTCAGGTGTATCAATTTTAACATGACTGGCAAGATATCTCAATTCTCACAACATGAATCTCTACAACCAATCTATGCCTCGATATGCCTCCCAAAGGGTCATAGTTGTGCGACAGTCAAATCATAGAGTTTCATGCTTGAATATAGAGAGGTTTGAAATAAAGCTGGTATATATGTCTACGTGTATATGAACCTCAAGTTTATATCATGTCCTGAACTTCTAGTTCAGATGGGGATCAACATTATACATACTTGATGTATGTCTTTCTTTTCTTCAGCTTTCCTCTATTATTCTCCCCCTAAGCTGGAAAAACTATCTCTAATGGACAGTTATAAATGGACATTTCATTATATTTAAATTCAGCTTAGATCCACCACTTTCTCATATTACTTTCTCGATGAGTTTCAGTTTATTAGTTTTCTGGTGGAGAAAATTAATTTTAGGGAGTCATATAATTGACAGTTGGTTATCTATGTGCTCATATAAGTTGCCCCAGACAAGAGATCAAAATATTGATAAAAACGCTCAAAACATACTTTATAACGAACTTGCTTAATGCAATGCAACTCATCTTTTAAGTGATCTTCTGGCAACTTAATCTCAATTTATACAAGTTGCTATCAATATCTCGTCTCTTTTCGAATCAAAATAATTTATTGTTCGAAACTATATATATACTCCATCTCGTTGTCAGTCTTGCCTTTAAACCTCATATTAATAAAACACGAGAGAGTATGAGCACATTATCATATATTTATTCAAGAGAAACTTCAGGTTCTCGGAACAGGTGTTTTCATACCCGAATGGCCTAAACCGTCACATCAATAAAGTATTTCACCCAACTAACTTCTGGTTAGTTTTTGCTCAATAATAATCAACTTTGACATAATCATTTACATGTGATTTTGGCCAGATGTATGATGTGACAAAAACATAACTTATGTCTCTTTATAGTGCCGCAAGACAATCTTTTTCGGGAAGATAGTTTGTGCTCTTCTGGAGCATCTCTTCAACTTATTCATATAAATGGACATTTCTATCTTCTAGATAAATTTCCGTTAAATAACATAAGCCCATTGCCATAGTACAAACATATGACATTGTTTATCTCATAAATGCGATTACATTATATCTCCCCCTTTTCCGTACATTCGAACTAGAAAAAGAAAAATAATTGCATAGGGGTACAAACTTCAAGCTTGTAAGTATAAAGAGCACACACATTTTCCCACTAGACTTTGGACTTCAAGCCAAAGACTCGTTTTATCATTGTATAATCCAAATTGAACTTCCAACTTTAGAGGACTTTTGTCCCCAAGTTATATAAATTGTTGACACAAGTGGGTAAGATTTCAATCTATAATCATGAACTTCAGGCCAAGATAATTTTTTCATCAAATAATTTCTCCTTTATTTAATCGGAGATACCCCTTTTGTGATATTTAGATCACAATCAATAATATATATCAATCTCCATGATCAACTTTGAACTTCAGGTTAAAGGATTGTTTCGTTCTTTTAAATATTTACGAAACTTGACATATTTTCTTTATGGGACTTCTGGCCCAAAATTTCATGAACTACTAGTTCATAATATCAATATAATCATGAGCTTCTGGTCATGATTATGTGTCATCATCCAATTTCTATCTCATTGGAGATATCCCTTTCACAATTAAAAATATCCTTCATATATGGGGTTTGAAATCATAAACAAGTCTTGTAAACCATAATTTATACTAGTTCATAATTCTTTTTTTTTCACTGTCCCAGTTTACGAGCCTTTAGGCTTTATATATACTCATCTTCAGGATAGTATATTGGGAAAATACTCAAAACATTAGTCGCACGACTATTTATATAAATTTCATCATGTACATCCAATATACAAAAAAATTCAATACATTGATAACGATTAATTTCTCTAAGAAAAACTTACAACCATCATAGAGCTTGAGATATTTAGATTTTAGAGAAAACTTACCTCTAAAATTAAACTATGCTCTATGTCGTGTAACTCTCCCATGTCATAATTTAGAAACTAGCAATAATTTGCATCCATTCATAGACAAGGGGTGACTCTTTAAAATAAACTGAATATACAAATATCTCGTCTTTACAACTGGTAGATCTCGTGCTCAATCTTAATAGTAAAACCAATTAACAATAAATCTCATAGCTTATATTAAATAAAGAGGATGATCGTACGACAACAAGAATTGAGCTACATAGTTAATTATTCTAGGGAAACAAATTCTGGAACTTAAATACTCCAAAGAGGGCTTTAATATCCAAACCATAGTCACACGAAGGTACCCACATATATAGATGTACTAGGTTTTATCCCCGTACTTTGCACGGGCTCGTAAAATAAGTTTATGAATATATCTAATAATTTAATATTTAAAATATTTGAAGCGAAATTATTAATATTATTGATAAAATATATTATACATTATTTTTGCAAAGATTTCTATCCATATTGTGCATGTTTATTCTTGAAAATGGTATTTTTATACCACATTGATTTGTAATGAGATTGAAATAAATTAAGATAGAGATATCAACTTTTAGTGCTTATATGCCGTTAATGCAGATGGAGTTTATTCAATCTTTTATTAATTGAATTACTTGTATAATGGGCTAGTAAAAAAAAATTTATGAACATTTTCTTAATCTAATTTTATGAATATATTTATTAAAATAATTGCAATGAAATTATTAATATTATTATTGATAAAATACATTTTATTTTTCCAAAGATTTCTAATCATTTGATCCATGCTAATTCTTGAATATGATATTTTCATATCACCTTCATTTGTAATGAGATTGGACTAAATTTAGATAGAGAATAAAAATAATATATGTACACTAAATTTAATAAGTAATTCAATTAATGAAAAAAACGAATAAACTCATTCTGCTTTAACAATATTTTTGCACTAAAAGTTTATACATCATGCTCGTTTTATACCGCACAACTAAAATTATGTGACAAAGTTGTCTACATGTAGCATCTACGCATCATCTTCATTCACATGAACATTTTATCTTATGTGACGTCCTATATGTCATCATTGCATGAAAATGACTCAACTTTTATAGGATACATATACATATATATCTCATTTTGAAGCATTTTTCAAATGCAATCCAACAGAGTCAGAATTATAATCTTTTGACTTGTGTAACTAAAGTTATTTTATTTTGTAATTTAGAAATATGCTAATAAATATGTAATTAAGTCAATTAATGATAAGCCATTAATGATGGAGGATGTGGTATGCTATGTGGCCTGTTTAGGCTTACGTGTCGGCTTACGTGTCATGATCACACGACGTGGCTCGTCTATGTGGTGTCTCACATGTCGGCACCATACGAATAAAGACCCAGTTATATATATATATATATATATATATATGATTACTATTAGCCATACAAGCATTAAAGAAATTGAAAAACTATCACACCCCTCAAGCAACAAAATAGGATATAACTTTGCATAGAAATCAAGATCAAAGGAAATTCGATTTACCATTGTATTAAACGAATATGGGAGATAAGTATGATTGAGTAATTTAATACTCCCTCCGGTCCACGGAAATCTTTACGCTTTTCACTTATATTTGAATCATGAAAATCTTTACGTTTTCTTATATGATAATGTATTTGAGCACTCTTTACTATTTTACCCCTCCCACCTTCTCACCCCCATGTGCAAGGAAATAATAATAAAAAAATTTCTCACGCCACTAGCTACAAAAGTAAGAAAAGTAATACAAAAGCAACGAAAGCAATAAATACACACTAAAATATTATTTTCTCTCTCTTAATATCTCATGTGCTCTTTTAAGGGTAAATTTGGAATTTTTGTGCTAAAATGTGTTTTCCTTAATATTAGTCATATTCTCCAAACGTCAAGATTTCCGTGGATCGGAGGGAGTATTCTAATACTTGCCCATACCAAGATTATATGGGCACACTGTACTCAATGGCAATATAGCATAAGTTCAACAACATTATTTTTCCTCTGATGTATTATAAATTCATAATCCACAGACTATGCTTAATTACTCACCTTTTAAAGCTATCGTCATAGCTAACCTGGTTCAGTGAGCGCCTTGAGTCCTCCACTAATTTGACACACGGTGGAGTGAGATTTAAGATATGAACGAATTGAAGAGAAATACTAACCATGTATCATAGATCATAAGAAATAGAAAACTGAGCATCACACTAATACAAATCACATATATACCAAACGAAAATTTTCAATGAGGCTAAATAGAAAAGGGCATAGAAAATTAGAATGGATGCACCGTAGTATTAGCCTCCTGAGTACTAGGACGATACAACGACAAATCACCAATAATAATTTCTCTCTGTCAACGGATTCTGAAAAAGAAAAAAAAAAACATATAAGGGGCTAGGATTTTGCTTGTAGAACAAGAACCTGAGTACAAGATATGGTAAGTATCTAGCCACAGTATCTCTACAATATATTGTACATCCACATATATTATATTTCATAACAAATTCCAAATTGTCATTTTTGTCACAATATTTGACCGTACTCACGTCGTCTAACTCTTTTACTATTTGGCTAATTAGATCTACTTATTTCTAATTAATATATTATATTACTAATAATGTGTATGAAAATTCAATTTTATCAATTTTTCTATATTTTTCTCCATCAGGAATACTCTCCTTCATCCATTTGGGTTTAGGGAGAGTCTATGAGTCTAAGGTTGGTGATTGGGCCCCGAGTTGACAACAAAAGGGTTTGCAAGGTAAGTGTTCTATTTTTGAATGGAACTGTTTAACTTAAATACCAAACTGCTAAATGCAAAAGTTTTTATTCTAATATTTCCCATAACACCCTTTTTACTCTCATTCTTTTAGCTTTCTATTATCTTTCACCAAGTTCATCATAATTGATGGAATATTTTTTATTAGGTTTGTGAATGATTTGATCAAATCACCATGGATTGCAGAATATTTTTTAATGTTGTTATAATTTCACTTACATTTTTCTTTTTCCCAGTTAGGGTTTATGGGCTTGATCAGGGGATGGGAATGGATGAAGTAAAAGGGTCTTGTGACGGGATAGTCCATGAATTTTGAGGTGAGTAATGGTGACGATGGCGGCTATTGACTGAAGGAGATGTGGAATAAGGGAAAAAGAGGGTGCTACGGGAGGCGGCAATGATGGTAATTGAACGGCAGTGGTGGACACAATCACATGGGTCGTTTGATGGTGAAGATTGGTGGTTTGGGGTTCGGAATTGCTGATGTTTGATTATCTTTTTTATTGCTTAATTGTTTCAATGAGAAACAATATGAAGATCTCTGAACATTGAAGAAATGAACAGGACGTTTGGAGGAGAGGAAGAAGAGGGAGAGAGAAAGTGGGAGGGGTTAGGGTTGTATTATGTGAAGGGTATTCTAGTCAAAAAAAATTGCGTTAAGTAATTTGGGATTTATATTTAGCAATCTCCCTTTTAAATAGTTGGGTAAACGTCATCACCAGGAAAAACTTGGATTTTTTTTTTTTGGTAATTAAACAAATTATATTAATCACCATGGGAAATGCTTACAGAACCTACCCATATTTCAGAGCCTCTCAATACAGATAGGATACTCTATTACTCCTAAATTAGCTTATTACAGGGGGAAGAAATAACAATGGATATCATCTTAATTCTCAATCCACCACATTTTATACTACAAAGCAAGTAAGAACTCTACTAAAAGCACATGTAACAAACAAAGAAAAACACAACAGTTGACCAGAGAGGATAAAGCCCTAACTCAAAGACTCAAAGAAATTTCTCATTTTCTGTTGTTAATGACCTCTGATGTAAAGTTGCAGTTTGATCTAATATATAAGTGCAGCAATAGGAGTATTCTTGTTATGAAATACTAAATTATTTCTCTCAATCCAGACATGGTACACAGAAGCAACAGGGGATCTAGCCTTGGAAATCTTAGTAGCCCACTTCACCTCAGCTTGTTAGTCAGATACAACTCTGGTAATCCCAATCCATTGAAGAATAGACCTCCAAATCTGCAATGAACAATCACACCTAAAGAAAAGATGCTTCAAATTTTATTGATGTACAACACACAATGCACATTCAGGACTGTATTGCATGCCCCAGCTCAGTAGTGTGTCTTTGGTTCTCAATTTCCCTTGCATTGCCAACCACAAGATTAAAGTAGTTTTTGGAGTTGCAAGATTGGAGGAAACTAGGTTTTTCCATTCAACATTGTTTACTGGACCTTTCAACAGTTTATATGCCAGTTTCATGGAAAATTTTCAGGTTCTTCAGGTTCTTCCTCATATGAAATATTTTCTTGATCATCCAAGAAGCCTGAGAGGGTGTGTCCATCATGAAGAAATCAGCTTACATAATATGTATGCACCCAGACTATCCACATGGTATCTTTTTTGGAGCTGAGGGCCCATAACAGCTTGCATATTACAGTGTGGTTTGGGAGTTTCAGATTTATGAGATTATAGCCCCTGCTCCTTTTGGTATACATACCCTTTCCCATGGTCTTGTGATGTTTGCTTCTCTTAACCAAAGAAAACTTCTGCAAGTAGCTTCAATAAGCTAAAATAAAAAAAACTTGGAAATTAAAGAAGTTGAACTGATAGGGTCATAGTTAATTTAGCGCTAATAGACTAATAAAATTAGAGGGTGTGAGTACCAGACCCAATATTGTGACAAAAATGACACCTTAAGACTATTATTAGAGAGGTTGTAACTTGAGATTATTTATTGTCGTACCGATAAAATTTTGGATTATTTTCATCTAAGTTTCCGTTAAAATATTAGTTAGCTTTTTTGAAAAAAGAGTATGAAAATTTAACCCGTGCAATACAAGGATTTCATATCTAGTTCTATATTTTTTTTGAAAGTGTATATTGTTTTCACTCAAAAAAAAAAAAAAAAAGAAGAAAAGAAAGTATATCTTGTTTTATTTTAAAATAAGAGAATTGATAATCAAAAAAAATTATCAAGAGAATTTACAACTTACATGACCAACCTATGTAGTGTGTACAGTAAATCCTTGCACCCAAAAAAAAAAACATTATATCCTACAAAGAAAGAGTGGTAAATAGTGGGTAAAAGAAAACTAGCATAACCAAAAAGTATTTAGCAAAAGAACAGGTCATTGGCTTCTCTCTCTTCTTCTTTATTACTCTTCTTAGTCGGAAGTAGAGCTGACAAAATCCGATCCGACCCGAGATAATCGACTCGATCCGTCCAATATTAGACCTGTCCGATACCCGAAAGTGTATCAATCATCATTATCCGAAACCGACCGACCCGACCTGGTCCAACCCGATACCCGACAACACCCGTTCTCCGAATTGACCCAAAACCGATAACACCCGACGCGAAGTTATCCGAAACCGAAATGAACCCGAACTGACTCTACCCGAAACCCGAATATATCCGATTCGTAATGACATAATATTCAAAATGATTAAAAAAGCACTAACTAAACATTCATGTAGGCATTATTATTGAACATCTTTCATTTAAAATTGAGTTTTTCATATTATTTTCAACTTTATATGCTCTGAGAAGAATTATATTTGACCTGATATGACCCGAAAACCGAATTAACCCGAATTCGACTTAACCGAAATCCGGACTAACCCGACCCGAGTTGACCCATAACCCGACATCAGCATAAACCCGAATCAATCCTACTCGACCCAACCCGACCCGATCACTCTTCTGACCCGATATTACCCGAACCCGTGATGACCCGAGACCGAAATGACCCGACCCAAACCCGACCGGATCCGCCCAATTGTCACCTCTAGTCTGAAGCACCAGAGCGATTAGTGGCGGACCCAGAAAAATTTGAATATGGGTGCAAATTTTTTCAAAAGGGTATAAAAATTTAATTATGGGTACAATAAGAGGCAAAATCAAAGAATTTATACCAAACATAAGGAAAATTATACAATATATATAGAATTTCCCCAAAAAGTATGGTTACAAGGGACCCACAAGTCCCTTGCTTGGTCCGCCCCTGAGAATGATTGCAAATCATCGCCATAGGAGCTTAAAAAACGTTTCTCTTTCTCAAATTCTCTCTCTCACGTGGTTGAACGGTCAAGAGGAGTCACTCGCACCTTTGGAGGTAATTAATTCAATTTTATGTTTCTCTGTTTTAATTTTAATTTTGCGGAAAAATGTTAATCAGTTCCTAATTTAGTTCCTAATTGTGCTCATGATTATATTATGCGGAACGCAAACACTTGTTTGCGTCCGCCTTATACAATAGGGCGTGTGGTCCCACTTTTCTCACTTTCTATCTCCACTCCTCCGCGTTCTCTGGCCTCACCCAAAATAAAAATCGCCAACCCATCCGCCCATCACCAGCTCACCACTAGTACCGTACTACCTGAGCCCGTATCTCAGTTGCATTCCTCACTTTCACCGTCGATCTCCGGTCAGAGCTCTTCTACCATGCCTTCGATAATTTCTGTCAAGCCCACCTCACCCCTACTTTCTCTCTCCTACAACAGCCCACGGTCTCCCTCCTCCCCCACTCACCCTAAACCCCGATAATTTGATAAATCTGAAACCAGATCAAATTCAATTTTGCAGCCCAGATGTGCCAAATGCATAACAATGGCTTCCAGCGGTGGTACAATGGTGGTTCCTTGGAATAAGCTGTGGTTTAGAGAGTGGAATTAGGTGGTGAAAATTAATCTTTACATTGGGGTAGTGGACCGTAGGCTTTGTTTTTTTTTGAGTAAAAGTAAACAATATTTATTGAATTAATTGAGGAGAGAAGAAGAAAATTTAAATCAAGACAACACGTTTTATTTCGGGTAGAAATGGTTTACATGTCAAAGAGCCATCTTAAATGAATTTTTTAACATTATTTTCGTGGAACTGAAGTTCAAGAAAAAATGGGCATTACCGCATCCGTGTTTGAATAAGTAACACCACATGAAAATAAGTTGACACTAAAGCTTTAAAAACAGATATCACATGTGGAGAAAATGATATTGAATTTAATAAATATTGTCATCACAAGGCAATAAAATGATTCCACGGGAAATAAGTTGGCTCTACAAAATCGTAAAAGTGAGACTCAAGCAAAGTAAACTAAAATATGAGTTTAAGAAACAAACACTACAAAATAAACTGACACCAAAAGCTAATAAAGTGTCACTACAACAGAATAAACTGACACCATGAGGTAACAAAGTAAAACTACAACAACCCCAAAATAATTGTGTCACCATAACATAATGAAGTGACACTAAAAGACAATAAAATATCGTTACAGTAAAATAAACTGACACCATGAGATAACAAAGTAAAATTAAAAAAAACACAAATTAATAGTGTCACCACAATGAAATAAGCTAACACCACAGACTAACAAACTGACACTGCATAAAAATAATGGTAACACAAGACAAGAAAATCACACTATAAAAAAAGTTCACTACGAAAGTGGAAATTGAAGAAAAGGATTTGTAAAATGAAATTTTTATTTCTATGCTAACACAGTTATGAACCTTTATGGATTATAGAAACCCAAAGGACAAAGGAGTAAGCAAGAGAAAGGAAGGGAAAAAAGAAAAACGAAAAGGGAAAGAGGTACTGGGACGGAAGTGAAGCGATCAATATAGCAAAAAAAAGTGAAAGAGCATGGTAAAGTGAAGGGGATTCGAACCTGCGTGGAAAGCAAATTTGCTTCCCTTCAACCAGCTACTCTAATAGACAATTGATATCAGGAATAGAGCTTTAGTTTTATAACACCAATAACAGGAACCAAAAAACAGCGCGGCCCAACCTGGACGTTAGACGCGCGTTTTGGTCTGTATACTTTACGCGCCTGCCCTACCTCATAGGGCGGCCGCATAAGAGCCTTACTGTATGCGGAATGTATGTTTATCAATTTTCATTAAGATCATGTTAGTAGAGATGCTTGGTTTAGAAAGTTGTAGTTCTGTTCAAATTAGTGGCATGTAAACATAGATTTAGGGGTTTGTAATTACTAATTACAGAGAGGTTTAATATGGGTAGATCAATCAACCCTATTCTGACTAGTAGAAGTAGAGCCAGGGTTGCCAAATTCGCCATATGCTCAGTTCAAGAACGTAGTACAAATTGGCAGTTCGCTCCTCGCGGAGAACTACATTCGCTAGGGCCTAGGGGTACTACATATGACTAGTTCGCTTATCTGGGATAGGCTAATTTTGAAGATTTACTTGTCAAATAAAAAGAAGGAATAAAGAATGAAAGGGAAAAATAGTACAAATTGGTAAAAAAAAATGAACTAAGATGTTCCCTGGCTGAAACCATGGATGAAATAAGTCCAATCTGCAGTTTCTGGTCACTGTTTTTGGCCTTCTACTAGTTCACCACTTCGAGAGTACTAGTACGCTGGAGAAGGGCGAACAGTACGTGGAGTACAGTTTGCAGTTCGCTGGGCTTATGAGAGACTTCGGTAACCCTGAGTAGAGCCACCAAGCACCAGCGCAGCTACAACAGAATAGCTATGATTTTCCTTTATCCATGAATCATGATTTAACATTCTTATTGCTGCAATATAAATAGGGTGGGAATATACCACCAGTTATCTATGTTGTTGACATAATAGTAAATAATTATGGTTTTGGCATGTACCCTTGGAGCTTGTTTCTTAGCTCCATGTTCAGCTGTTAAATTTCTAAGTTATAGTTGATTAAGTTGACATGTCTGTTGTATGCTTTTTCTGCTTCTTAGGCTAGGTTCTATGAGGTCCGGCAATACATGGGTGAACTCACTTAACTGAATTTTGTTCGTACACAGAAAGTAAGTCCCAAAGAACTTAATCCGTATCTGGATGCGATACGATCCCGAAGGATGCAAGCACTTCAAGAAGTTAAATCAGACTTCAAATAACCAAAGTAAAAGGGAAGTTGAAAAGGTAATCTTAATTTATTGGTTGTGGTTGTTAATTTGCGCATATAGCTGACCTCATATTGATGTGCTTGCTGAGTTGACCAACTCTCCCATGGTATCTGATATTGAATTTTGAATTTCTTTGTATTGTTTGTGGACCATAATACATGCGTCACCTCACTATCTATGTTCTCTTCAAGATGTGAGGCTTAACACACATTTAGGTGACACCAACAACTCAACAAGGTATCTCCTATTGCCTGGTATGTCTGTGTTTTACTACCATCCACGGGAGTATTTAAGGGTATTATGAATTATAGTCTTATAGACAATTAGTATGTCCATCTCAAGTATAAGGGATTCTCGTGGTGGACCTAGGTTGCACGAGAGTTCATAGAGGTTATGTATTCTGTTTACAAAATGTTTTACTAGATCGAAGCTCCCCAGGAAGGGGAATTCTCCCCATTATCTTAGCAGATTCCTTTAGATTCCCATGCCTCACCTTTTCTTGTTTCCGGTATCTCTATTTGGGGTGGAACTTGGAAGTGTATGTCTCACAAATCTCAATTTTATCTATGTATTAGGTTTTTTTGCTCACTTGCACAAATTTTTGTTGTATTTTTCTAGCTGTTTCCTGGGTGTTTCATTTTCCTATGTTTTTTGGTATATGACACTTCCCCTTCTTCGTTTTATGTCGTATTCATTTCTGTTTGATCAAGCCCACTTTAGTTGCTGGTCAATATGCTAGCTACAGTTTACTGATGGGAGAGTTTTGAGTTTGTAGTTCACTGTTGCATGTAAGATATAATTTTTGGTCAATCTTTTGATTGAGTATCCTACGTGGTTAATTAGGCTAAAAAAATCAAGGTTATATCGTTGGCTTGTCGAGTTTTTTTATATGTGGTTGTTTTTTATTCGATTAGGATACGTGTTCTCTAATTGTAGTGAATATAGGGTTATGTTGGATTTATGAAGGGTTAAGGAAGAGACCAATGGAGATGGGGTGTGGGGTTATGAGTATTGTAATGCAGCCTTGGAGATCTTCCACATAAATGTTCGGTCTTTAATGTGTGGATTATATATTATTTTCATGTGGAGAAATTGAGGAACTTCACACCTGATTTTGCACCTAATCTCATAAAGTTGTTCCAAATCTCCATGAGTTGTAACTCCCTGTCCCTTTCTTTTCAAATGATTCAAGCTCTTAAATGTACACAATTGATGTTTGTATTCTCCAGGAAACTGGACATGAGTATCTGAAGGATGTTTCCGTCCTCTGTCCTGAGATGAGAGCACCCAATGTTCACAATTCATTATCCTGGGGGAGAAGAAAAGGTCAAAATACGCATAATGAGGATGCAGACCTTATCTCAAAAGCAGTTTCTAGCATAAACAAATTTGCTAATGATGGAGACTTCATGAGTAAATTAATTAATCAGCATGATAAAGCGGAATGTGGCTCTCATGAGTGTTCAAGTTCAAAAAATGAAGGAATTCGAGAGTCAGAGTCTAACTCAGCAGAAAAGATATCCAGAGTTTATGAGCAGCCTCTGAGTACTAACCAACTTGCTCCGAAGGCTATGCAACTACGACTGAAAGGAAAGCATGAGGAGGCTGAGAAACTTTTGGTGAGATATTACTTTGACCTTTTGTTTTTGATTCTGTAGGGGCGTTAGCGTAGTCGATACGTGTATATCTACCTATCATCCCCTTGCTCACCTCCTCAATTAAAGAAACAGTTTCAATTAAAAGAAGGAAAAATGAAGTTCAATTAGGGGTTTGCCTTAGGTTGCAGTATAGGTGTCCTATTTTCTTAATATATAGATTAAGAGGAAACAAGGAACAGATCATGATGCTTGTCCTCAATGGACAATTGTCTACAAACTACTGAACTCCATGAACTTTTGCTTGGTACCCTCTGCACTCTTTGCAAGCCTTTTCCCCTTCGCCTGGACTCATGCCTGATTGTGAGAACTGCCTGTTGAACGTCCGAGCAGCCCTAGATTCAGGGATTGTTTCTATAGCCGAACATGAGGAAAATATCATTTTAATAGCTGCAAGACCAAAAGAGGGTGCAAAGAACCGAAAGCCCCTCTTTAACTTTGAAGTTCTTTCCAGGTTCCTTTCCTTTCTAGGTCCTTTCCTCATTGAGGACCATGGGCCAGCGTTCTGTCACAGGCACTCTGGGGAGCCCCACGTGAAGAGAGTTGAAGGGAGGGCAATGGGGCCTTAAGCCGGTTAGAAAGCGGGAGGGGTTGTAGGGGCTCATCCAACTGCGCACACACACACACACACACACACACACACACATCCAACAAAAACTAAAATTAAAAAAAAAACAAAAACAAGAAAAGGGAAAAAGGGAGGGGGGGGGGGGGAAGGAAAATTGGCATGGAACAATATTCAGGGAGAAATTGGGTACTTAACACTTTGTGTGGAAGCTACCAAATTGTAAACCTTGCTGGTTTTTGCTTCACTAACTGTTCTTATCTTTGTTCTTTTGGAATGATGTTAGTGCAAGCAGGTATTGGCGTATTGCATCTTGTCTTTGTCCCCTGTTGTGGACTATAGTATGGGCTTTGACCTTTGCATGTCATACTGTGAATTTATGACATGCTTCTTGAATGAAGCCAATATCATCTTTATTTTATTTATCTGCTCTTCTATATCAATTATGAACAACATTTTATTTTTCTTCAGATATGCCACACAAGACATAAAGATGCGGCAGAAGCGGAAAGAAGATGATACTGACATGCATTTGGGTGAAAGAATAACGAAGAACAAACATTATAGTACGTCTACTCAAGCTGATGATGAATATGACTATGATGGCACTCCAGCAAAAATGACCAAGAAAAAAAGAGCAGAGCATGAAAATAAGTCAGATACTAGGCAAGTTGTAGCCAAGCGCATCATGACCCAGCAGGAGCGATGTGTATTCTGTTTTGAGAACCCAAAGAGACCTAAGCACCTTTTTGTAGCTATTGCAAATTTCACCTACCTGATTCTACCACAATATCATCCACTTGACCCTGGCCATTGTTGCATAGTAACATTACAGGTAGTGTCTCATTTACCTTTTTATGATGAGCTTGTTTCTTCGTTGCTTTCAAGGCATTTTAAGTTTTCACTTATTCGGAAAAAAGAGACGGTATTTGAGTTTTAATGCACCGAAATAATGTCATTCTTGTCTGGTCAGAGCAATTCAAGACAAGTGGCTTCTCAAATTTGTAGTATCTTTTTTACCTTTTTGTTTTGCGCAGATGGTTTGGTGTCTAAGGCACTTGCTAGTAGGATGAATTACTAGGATGTACAACTCTTATTGCTGTAACGTATATTTTTAGCTTGTCTTAGTCTTCTAGTTTTCTGTTTATATCCATCTCACCAGCATGACTCAGCCACAAGAATGGTAGATGATAATGTTTGGGAAGAGATCCGCAACTTCAAGAAATGCCTCATTATGATGTTTGCGCAGCAAGAGAAAGAAGTAATCTTTTTGGAAACAGTGATGGGTTTGGGCCAACAGCGACGTCACTATTTGATTGAGTGCATTCCTTTACCTCAAGAAATTGCTAAAGAAGCGCCCCTTTATTTTAAAAAGGTCAGAATTATTGTCAGCTTATCTTTACCTTAGATTCATAAACGAAGATGTGGTATTTTTTCTATCAAAAAAAGATGTGGTAATGTGTCTCATGGTCATCAAGTTACTGCCTTTTGGATTTTTTCCTCCGGTTGGTGGGGTGTCCACTGTTGTGTTCATCTCTGCTCATTGTATAGTCTGCTGCAGTCCTGCTAAAGGGTTATTTAACAAGTGCATTATCTATCCATTGTTCTTTTCCTTTTAAAAGAATTACATTTTTCCTGATTTGCTAACAGTCTTTAACCTTCAATCATTGAAAACAAGGAGCTTCTCATATTAAATGCAAACATGAGGAACTGAGGAAGCCTTTTTTCTAATATGGATGAATTTTGTGTTTCATATGTTACCAGACGTTTCTGGTGCTACTCAACAACTAAGTGATTGCATACTTGATTTGGAGGAATATGGGACTGTGGTCAAACTTTTTCTTAATGAAAAGAAAACTTGGCCTGCAAGAGTCAATTCCTGCAATGGCTTAAGAATGTCCTTGTGTTAGCTTAGCAGCTCCAGAATAGGCAAGGCACAGCTAAGGTGCCTTTTGTGGGTAGGTGAGGCAGCTTATTAGAAAAACTTTCACCTTGCCTACCTAATGATGTGGGACCTGGTTGTGCCGGTGACTAGTGAGTACTCCTATTGCCACTTAATATTTCAGGCAATAGATTGGTTTTGGTCTTCTGAACGTGCCTTTCCCACCTGACTATGGTGCCAATGCCTTGGTGTTCTATTTAACTTGCATATTAAAAAATGTGTATGCTTCATCTTCATTGGCAGTATAGTACTTCATAAGGATCATCAATGATATATAATTGACAAAGATTGCCCTGTTTCTGGTGCCATCTGCATGTGCTGTTCCATCTCTTGCTTCCTTTGCAATTTCATGATGGGATTTTTTTTTTCTTTCTCCAGGCAATTGATGAGGCTGAAGATGAGGAAATCGATTGACACAAGCCAAAAGGGATTGCGTTCATCGATTCCCAAGAACTTCCCCTACTTCCATGTGGAGTTTGGGCTTAACAGGGGATTTGTGCATGTGATTGATGACGAAACGCAGTTCAAAAGCAACCTCGGTCTTAACGTCGTTAGGGGTATGCTACAAACGCAAGATGAAGACATGTACCGTCGTAGGAGGTATGGATTAAGCGATGTCCAACAAGCAGCAGTTTCAGACTTTGCAAGTGCTTGGGAGCCGTTTGATTGGACGAAACAACTGGGCTAAGTTTGATGGGTCAAACTAGATTTTATATTTTTATGATCACAATTGAGCTGGCTTGCTGCTGCAAATCTATCACATTCTCAATACAACAACTTATGGAGTATACTGTAAGTAGAGTTATTCCAGGCTTGGGGAGTTTTTGGGCTACGCACCCTTCCTAGAAGGTGGTCTAATTTTTCTCTCTCCCCTCCCTTATTAGTGTAATTCTTCAAAGCTTTGTGGTAATAGATCGACCTGATCTTTAACAAAAAAAGAAACTTGTGGAGTATACTGTAAATCAATTTTATTCTTAAATCATTTCTTCCCTCTTTTCGTTTTTGGTCTAATTGGACTTATGGTGTAGTACACAGCTTTGTGGTAATAGTACAATGTTGTTAGGCAGGTTCAGTTTAATTTCTGTACAGATGATTGGCTTGTTTAGACGCTTACCTGAGGATGTTTATGATAGGATGTAATGAGTGTTTTGGCTGCCTAGGCAGATGCGCAGTTGTACGTTTGGTGTTTCGCGAGGGTACCTCTCTGGTATCCCTTTGGTGAATGGCTATAAGACTTACCAATTTCCAAAAAAAAAAAAAAAAAAAGCTCACATGCATTTATTTACTGCTAGTTGTAACTATTGTAACTGTATATAGCTTTTTTGTCCATTTTTTTCCTTTTACGCGTTGTTAATTACGACAGATGCCGTTGTTTCATTATGTTTTGTTTCTAAGTCCTAATTGAATTCCATAGTTTTATGTCACCTTGGTGATTATTCTATTTATTTATTGCACAATTCATTAGTGTACCATGGTATGGAAGGGGAGGAAGCTTTTTCTCCTGAGTTTCAGTTGACTGGAAGTCCTATTGCTTTGTCTTCTGCATCTTTGTTGGTGCTGGAATTGTTAGTTCTTTCAGTAGCTAAATTTAGTTACTGCATTGTTAGAACTGAGTAGCTGACGTACATTACTTTCTGGCAGCATTATCTGGGATGGATCTAGTAATGGCTGATCTCAAAGCCTTGGCTGCGTATGGAAGTTCCTTCTACTGTATGTCAAAGATTTGGTCAGCGCCACTTCCTGAGTTCTATGACACGCAAGAAATCGCAAACTATTTCAAGTGCAGGCCTCATGTTGTTGTCCTCAGACTTCTTGAGGTATCTACTAGTTCTAGTATTAACTCTTTGTGTAAATTGCACCTTACTTATCTTCTTTTTGAAGCACCCTTTTGCTAAATGGAAACAACTTGAGTTCATTTTGCTTTTTTCCAGATAAGAAAACTAATTTATCAAGGAATATATAGAATACACGGATAAAACTGTCCCCAAAGGACAAACATATACAAAAAGAACCTAAGAAAATAAACCCATACAATGTCATGCATTCAGAAACCTGTCTTTAACCCCGCCCATCATAGTTTATGCTAGATTTGGAACGCTCAAGCTCTAAAATACCCTTCTTTTTCATGGAATTACTCTTGAGTACCAAGGTAACTTCCTTTGCCATGGGGTCAACTAGTTTAAAACCCAATGCCACAACAACTGAGGAGGCGGATGGGCGTGGAAATGCACTTCGTATTCAGACTGTTGTATAGGCTACTGTGTAGGCACACCCCCAATCTGCAAACCTCCCATTTTGGCCAGCCATTGCCTCAAAGAACAACCTGCTTCGTCATTGGAAAGAACTGCGTTTTGCAACTCCACAGTAGGAGTATTGGACTCATGTGAGGCCCACTCCTCTCTCAAATGACCTCGCAATGTCACCTAAACAACAGGCCATTTCCCCCTATGCTAAGTTCATCAGCATAATAAAAGCTATCATCCGAGTCCAATCTGACATCCTCTACTTGATCGTCTCCATTAGAGAATTTATTTTCAAATCCCTTCCTCGAAGGCAACGCCGAACAAGCAATACCACCGCCCGTACTGGACAACTACTTCCTGAGCAATTCTGAGCATTCTCCCAGTCAACTGAAGGAGAAAAAGTACTTCCCTGCAGCTTAAGTTGCTCTCTGTTCTTGTCAACATAGAGGTCAGTAGCAGGAGTGTTCTGTAGCGATCTTGTGATATGCTCCCAAATAATGGGGAGCCCTCCTCTCCCCTCCCCTCCCCCGTCGGAACAAAAGTATTTGGACCAGTAATCTCATGCTGCAGATTACTCCCTAAAGTAACCCCAAGTTTCAGCCCTTCCTCTGGGATCTGGGCATTTGCTGCAGCCAGCATTCACTAATCACTTGTGAAGGAGTAGTAGTTAGCCCACAAATCTAACACAATATAAAAAGTTTAGTAAGGTAGGCCCTCATTGCTGTGTCGCCAGAGAGATTGCACGCGAAAGTGATAGGCGGAAGTGGACGATGGAACGAGGATGCTACTTGGGAGTCGACGATCTCGTCAAAGATTAAGGGGGAGAATGTCAAGGTCCGCAGCTTGACAGCCTGGTGGAAGTAGATCAATCAAAAGTGTCGCGTGGAGGCTCCAAAAACTAGCTGGCAGTGTCGCGACAAGGCGTCAGAGCTGTTAGTATCCAGTCACGAGTGCTGGCTCCGGAACACCCAAAGGAGGCGTGTCCTAAGACAAGGATGAGCACAGAACTTCCTTGGGTCATCAATGACCTATCCACCTCCGTACGCTCCACCACTCTGAGACCCGACCACTTATCGACCTTGTAAGTACCTGTAAGAACCCGGGATTTCTACGGCCACAGAGTGCGTCCTTATAGAAAATTTGTAAGCTGGGGGCTTTAGATAAGTTTAAGGGACCATCGAGTTAGAAATGATTTTGTAAAGACTTGAATTAAATAAAAACCATGAAAGAGGTCACAAATCTGCTATCGGTGTTTTATCGAAGGGACAAACCGAAGAGACAATCCGAAGGGACAACCCAATAGCGCGATAAGTGAACTGATCATGTTTTTAGAAAGACTCCCGCTCATATAGAACATATGAGTACCCATGAATAAAGGGTTCGGGGGCGAAGGTACGAGGTGGGAAGGTGTTAGGCACCCAAGTCGCCCGTATTTTGACGGCCTCTACTAACTCAAGTTTGCTTAACAATTTAAAGTCATGATTTCCACACAAATCGGATTAACAACCTACACTACAAAAAAAATGAGAAATAGCTGCCGAAAAAACCCGTAGCTAAACGGGTGAAACCGACGCTGTGAAAGAGGTCACAAATCTGCTATCGGCGTTTTATCGAAGGGACAAACCGAAGAGACAATCCGAAGGGACAACCCAATAGCGCGATAAGTGAACTGATCATGTTTTTAGAAAGACTCCCGCTCATATAAAACATATGAGTACCCAAGAATAAAGGGTTCGGGGGCGAATGTACGAGGTGGGAAGGTGTTAGGCACCCAACTCGCCCGTATTATGACGGCCTCTACTAACTCAAGTTTGCTTAACAATTTAAAGTCATGATTTCCACACAAATCGGATTAACAACCTACACTATAAAAAAAATGAGAAATAGCTGCCGAAAAAACCCGTAGCTAAACGGGTGAAACCGCCGCTGTGAAAGGTCAGCAGTGGACTTAGTGGCGGAAGTGATCTGCAGCAAAAAAGCTCGACGTGCCAAAGTTAGCTGCGGATTTAAAGGCTTCCGCCGCCGAACTTAGCGGCGGATTGCTTTACTTCCGTCGCTGGCATTTTAAAAAAAACAAAAAAAGGAAATTAAATTAAATGGACGCGAACTAACCACGCTAACGCCCACTCGCGCAGGCCCCACACAAACGCCCTGTGTAATGCAGGTAGGAAGAATTAATTCCCCACATTGAGCTCAGCAAGAATCGAACCAAGGTTATGCGCGCGGAAGGATGAGGCTCTTCCATTGAGCCAGAGAGGTAGTTCTTAACATATAATGTATTGCATTATATTTAAAGAGTATTCGAGTAGAGATGAAAACAAAAAAAAATATATAATCAGCGGCAGATTGATTATAATTCCGCCGCTAAATTTTATTAATATTTTTAAAAATAATTTTTAGCGGCGGATATTTTATTTTCGCAGCTAATATTTCTTAAAAAAAAGATAATAATAATTTTCAGCGTCGGAATTTTTTTGTCCCGTAGCTAATTAGCTACGGAATCATTTCCGCAGCTGATTTAGTCACGGATTTTTTTCCGTAGCTAATTAGCTACAGAATCGAAAAAATCCGCAGCTATTTAGCTACGGAAAAAAATCCATAGCTAAATTCTGCAGCTAAATCGTGTTTTTTTTTGTAGTGCTAGACTTAGACTATTAATTGGTTCATCACAAGCATCACAGTATTTATTTTAACCCTTGTTTAGACATGCATTCGATTGGCAAGTTGAGCATTACGACAACTAGGCATGCTTGGAAGGACAATATTTAGTAAGGAATAAAGAAGTTTATTCTAGCATGATATCTACTTTATGACTACTCGAAAATAAACAATTAAGCAAGTAATTTAATTTGAGCCCTCAGGAGTTAGTACCTGAACTGTAGGTTATATTTGACAAGAATAGAAAAGATAAGATCTCAAGTTTGGAAGAAAGAGGGGGAAGCTCAGAGTCAATACTACTGAGAATAGAGGTTGTCAACTATAGACTGTGTGTTTTGAACTGAGGGAGGAGAGTCGTATTTATAGGCGTGGGAAGCAGGGTTGGACGACTGAAAAGAGCCGAATTTTTGAATTGGGCTTGAAAAAATAGTCGGGCTTGACGTTGAGTCAGCGTCGCTAGCGGCATTGGGTTTTAATCCAGGGCCGCTGACGGCTGTCAGTTGGATGTCGTCATAATGACGACATCCTGTCTATTTTAATTTTCTGGAGGAATTTTAGTATTCCGAAAAATATGAAATGAGCGTTTTACTCCTGGGCGGTAAAAAACGGTTCTACCCCTGATTCGCAACTTGGCGACTGGGAGTCAGAAAGAGTTATGAGAGGTGTCGCTGGAAAGCTCTTGAACAGGACTTTTGAATGGAACGAGAATAAAGGAGTGTTTAGAGAAAAAACCTGAGACCATATCTTACCTATTAAAGCAAAAATAGCGTTCAAGTTTATAATTACTCCTTTCATCATCAGGCTTTTGTGGAGAAATCTTAAGGCGCTTTTTTGGCGTCTACAGAAGCCCCCACTTTGATCGGGCTTCAGTAAAAGCAAAGATCAAAGTATTCCGAAGGCGACATGCAGGATGCTGATGTGCACACGGTGTGTGAGAGTGTACAATATATATGCATATGAAGACAAACCCGGGTTGAGACATGCTCGTAGCGTGCTATCATTTCATCTCTGTGAACACAAGAGAAATAAAGGTTATGGTCAGCAGGATAGAACACCGCTCGTTGATGGTCTTATCGTCTGCCAGGGACCTGTATTCAGAGTGAATGAAAAAGTTAGTAATACTTTGAGAATGATCAACGTAGAGTGCTTCGACAAACAGTGACTAAACACCGCTCGGCGGGTGTCGAGATTTCGTCCCTGTACGAGAAATGAAAAAGTCAACGAGATAGCGCGATTAAAAATAACAGTTGGGAAGTAACACTGGTGAGAGTGAATAGTATAAATGCTTTATTCTGAGCAAACAGTGACTAAGCACCACTCGATGAATGCCAAGATTCCGTCCCTGCACAAGAAACGAAAAGGTCAACGAGACAACGCGATCAAAAATGACGGCTGTAAATGGTTAAAACATATGAACAGTTTAAATGCAATAGCTTAAGCAATCATTGACTGAAACATATAAAAAATAATGGACAGTATAACTGCAACAGTTTAAGCAATCATTGACTGACGCAAAATAAGTGACCTTGCAGAAGGACAGTTTAACCGCAATAGCTTAAGCGATCATTGACTGACCCCGAATTTGTGATCTCGTAGAAGGACAGTTTAACCGCAATAGCTTAAGCGATCATTGACTGACCCCAAAATTTGTGACCTCGTAGAAGGACAGTTTAACCGCAATAGCTTAAGTGATCATTTACTGACCCCAAAATTTGTGACATTGGGACATTTGTGACTTTGGGACATTTGAGACATTGGGACATTTGGGACGTTGGGACATTGGGACATTTGTGACTTTGTGATATTGGGATATTGGGACTTTGAGATATTTGGGACGTTGGGACATTTGTGACTTTGGGACTTTGGGATATTGGGACTTTGAGACATTGAGACATTTGTGACTTTGATACATTGGGACATTGGACCATTGGGATTTTTTGGATATTGGGGAGGCCGACAAATTTACCGGGCTTAAAATAACTTTGACACTCAGGGCGGTAAAAGTCATCGCAGCATACATCCGGGCTCAAGTATTTGTGACCTGTAAAAATAATTGGATTAGTTTTACGTGAAAATAGTTGGTACCGTAAAATGGGCCAACTGTCGAATTTGAATTTGTGGGCCAAAGAGACTTGCTCCCGCGCACTTGGTACTGATATTTGCCGCGAACGAACTGGAGTAACGGCTTCTAGGCTGAAAAAGTCGTGGGATAGCAGGTGGGGGCCCGAGCGTGCAGGCCTGGCAGGGCCGCTAGCGGCGCTGGGCCCTTGGTGAGGGCCGCTAGCGGCACTCGTCTTGAGCCGAATAAGTTAGTTTCGTCGCGAATTTTCTTCTTCGCGTTTCACTTCTTCTTCTTCACTTTGCCGAGCCATTGTCGAACACCATCACCATTGTTGAGTGCTCCAATTTGCTTGAGGTAAGTCAATTCTTGACCAAACTCTTCGATTTTTGTCTTGAACTTGCTAATTTTTCCGCCTAGTTGCTGAATTTCAGGTTCCATTGTTGAAAGGGTGCTTGTTTCTTGCGAATCTGAAACTTTAAATTTTCTACTTGTAGTGAGAGAAAGCTTCATTGTTCTTCCATGGCTCCCGCAGACAAAGGAAAACGTCCCATGGGTAAAGAGGAGGAGAATCGGGACCTTTTTCATACTGGGCTTCCTTCTACTAGTACGCCTTCGGCGCGTCATGCAGACGGGGCGCGTTTATATCAGGACTCGTTCATGCGGCTGGATTGGCGCCCGGCTGGGGTTTGGGACCGTAGTACCTTGGTACTGGACAGGCAGAGTCATCTGTCTAACTCTGAGTTAGTATGTTTTCTGACTCTCTATTTTTTTTTTTGTTCAGTATATATTTTTTGAACTGAAAATTTGAACTATTAGTGCTTCCGCACACGAACAAATTGGGACTTGTACTGGATTGGTGGTCAGTTGTGTATAATTTGTGTGGAATTATTTTGGCTGTAGTATATGGGGTGTTGAGAAAATTTTGTTTGTTTGGCTAGGGTATTGGTGTTTTGTTGCAGGCTCATGGGTCTACTTCCCATTGGGCTATGATGTTGGAGACATTTTCGGTGGGAGCTAGGGATATGGTATTGGGCTCAGGTTTTGGGCACTTCTTGACTGTTATCCCGGCTTGTCACTCTGGGGATACTAGGATTATTGCCAGGGGGTTATTGGAGAGGTTTTGGGATACTACGAACACTTTTCATACGCCTGTAGGGAAGATGTTCCCCACCCCTTATCAGTTTGCTGTGCTGAAAGGCTTATCCTTTAGAGGGCGTCATATTCGGTACGACGTGGATTACCATCGACAGAGCGACAGGTTACTTGAGCTTTACGGGCTTGTGTCCGCCCATTTCAGAGATGACCGGGTTTCCTTGCCGCGGTTATGGACGGCTTTGGCGGAGTAGAGGCTTACTGAGGAGCAGAGAGCCCGCATTTTCCTAGCCTGTTTGTTGGGGTCGACTATTTTTGCTCAGAAGAAGAGCGTATGTCAGGTTGGCCTCTTGACATGTTTGGAGGACTTGACCAAGGTCCATGAGTACAACTTTTGTGCTCCTGCCTATCCTACCTTGGTGAGATGGTGTCGTCGGGCTTGCAGGCCTAAGCCGACGAGTGAGAGGGCGTCTATCTCGGGCACGTGGAAGATACTGGAGGTAGGCCCATATATTTCCCTTTTTCCTTTGCATATGCATGCTTTTGAATTTGGAGTTTATCCTTTTTTTTTTTTTGCTTGTATGGCAGTTGTGGTTCTTCGAGTATTTTCCCGCTTTTGGTCCTCACCGTCCTGGTTTGAGGATGTTTCCACTAGGTTCATGGTGGATTGGTAGAGATAACCACCCATTTACCTCTTTGGAGCATTTTCGGGCTACCTTCGAGAGTCATGCCGCATCTGTGGTATGTTGTTGACTTGTGCATCTTTTTTTTTTCTAGTCCATTTGGTGTGAATGAACTTTTGATTTGGTAATCTGCAGGTGTCGTGATCCGCTTTTGACGGTATTCCTGGGGTTTCGCCCCACATTACTATGGAGTCCTTTAGGGTATCCTCTTTGTGGGTGGTCTTTGAGGGGCCATATGGCTTTGTGTGGTATTTGAGGGATCGCTTGACTCGATTGGTCTATCCGGCCTTGGGTAGCCATTTGGTTCCGGAGGACCCTCCGATGACCATGTTCTACCTGCGCAGCTTGAGCGTGCAGGACTTGGGGGTTGTGGCTCGTGGTATGGCGGCCACGGATTTTCTGGAGCCGGAGATTGCTGGCTTGGACCGCACGGCTGTGTACCTGGCCTATTGCTTGGATCGTCTGATGCCGGACCTTACTTCTGAGGTAAGAAGTTTATCTGCGTCTTTTCAGTTATATGTGTGATATATTGACTTTTTGTGTCTTGTAGGCAGATCGTTTGGCTCCTCAGGGTCCCAGAAGTCCCATTCTAGAGTTCCTCGGGTCAGCCTCCAAGTGTGACCTTGCCGACTAATGAGGTAAGGTATATTGGTGACAGCGGGGGACATATAATAGAGGAGTTCCCTCTACATACTGCTGATGGAGAGACTGTGGAGGGCTTGCCCTTGCCTGATGGTTGTACGGGGGTAAGTTTCTTTCTATCCCTTCTTGTGTTTTGTGTTTGCTTTTGAATGATGACCCTATCTTTTGTTTCTTTTTGTAGATGAATCGAGAGCAGACTTCTCATGTCTTCAAGCTTATTCACCTGTTGAAGAAAGGCTATGGCTGGGTGATGGGTAAAGCGAAGAGTTCTCGATCCAAGACCGCTGATGTAAGTAGATCTTCATCCTTTGTTTAGCTAAGTGAAGTGCTTAACTTAACATCTCGATCTTGATTGTTCGCAGATGTCGCAGTCTTCATCTTCGGTAGGACCTCGGCATTCTTCTGCTGCGAGGGCTTCTTCGGCGAGCAGGCCGTCTATTGCTCGTTCACCTCCTGTAGCTGTGACCAAGCCTCCTATTGATGAGGCGCCCGGACCTTCTGTGCCATACATCCCTGTGCCTGAAATGTTTTCTCCAGCGGGCTTTCAGCCTTCTTTTGATAGTAGGCCTACTATTACCCTTATGGCTGGAGGTTGGGCCAACGCCCCTAGATGGGATGAGCCTCAAGGTAGGCTTTCGTATCAGGATGTGGCTATGGACTTTGTCAGTCAGGCCACAAAGAGCTTCTTCGCAGCGGGGTTTTCGGTAGGTACTTCCATGCATGCACCTGCATAAGATAGGCGGGATATGAGGCCTAACAACAACAGACCCATTTATAGCTCTTTTAGTACTCAAGGCTCCTTCCATTATTTGACTAGGAACTATGGCCAGGGACCGTCCGTTGATGATTAGGCTGATAGCAATGGCCATGATGACTCCGGTTGAGCGGTGTAGGATTGTCTTGTAAAAATTGGCCTTGAACCTTTGAACTCCTGTTTTTATGCATTTTTATGATATATGTGTGCTATGATGACTCGATTATGCCCGTCTGATCTCTAAATATGTAACGTGTTACGCAGTACGGAGTAGGCCACAATTTAGGGAATAAAATAAGGAAAAAGGTAAAAATTACAAGAAAAAGCAAAAATTACACATATTATACCCCCTAAAAAAATGAAAATAAATAAATAAAAAAAAAAGAAAATAGAAAAGATAAAACTAAGAGAGTCTCGGGTTTTGTAATCCCGTTTTTCGTAAACTGGGCTTAAACTGAGCTGAATAGACCAAGTGAGCGGGTCGGAACAACAGAAGAAAAATATCTGGGCCAGGGTCTGGGCCGCTAGCGGCGCTGGGCTGAAAACGAAGGCCGCTAGCGGCTGTGGCGCTGGCCAGAGCCGCTGACTGCTCTAGTTTGGGCTTTTTCGCGGATTTTTGACTTCTTTCGACCCGATTTTTCGCCTATAAATAGGACTTACGGGATGCTTGATGTTGTATCACTTTTCAGCCTTTAGCTCTCTCAAATTTTTCAAAGCTTCTACCATGGTGAAATCCTTTGAAAACCTGTTCGATGCCTGGTGCAAAAATCTGACCATAGAAGATAAGCTTGAACTGACTCCATTCCATGTCTTTACCTTGTTGGCTTTAAGACCAACCAAAATATTGTGGCCCCTTCTTCGATCTGCTCTGAATTATTGGGACCCTGATTTGCACGTTTTCCGTTTTGGTAATTCTGAATTATGCCCTTTAGTTGAAGAATTTGCTGCAATCACTAATATGTCTGACGTTCTTCCCCCGGTTGTGCATTATTTGAGGGATGCTTTATTGATCAGTACAGGAAATCCTTACGTTTGTCATCTGCAGAAGCCAAAAGCATGATTCTTGGTGTCGATGTAGACTTTGTTCAACTTTGTGAAAAGTTTGCTATTTCTTCTGAAAAGAATGCGATATTTAGGCGTTGCCGCTGACAAGCTTTTGTACTTTGCCTGTTAAACCGCCTCTTGTTTGCTAATGCAGAGTCTTCCAACTTGGGTAGAGCCTCGTTGTTGCGAGTGGTAAATCAAATGGCTGAAGGGCACTCTCCTTTGCATCTGGTTGTAGGGGAAACTATTATAGGGCTTGACAGGTTGAAAATCTCGTCTAGCGAAGCTTTTTCTGGCAGCCCCCTGCTGCTTCAAATCTGGTTATGTGAGCATCTAAGGTTGATAAAGTCGCCAGAGAAGATGATAGCTCGTAACCCTCGAGCCTGGTAAAAAAAAACTTACACCGCTGCTAGCTTCTTGGTTAGGAAAAGGCTATATGATGAAAAGTCCCTTGCTGAATGGGATGCCCTTTTCCATGCAGGACCTGTTATCCTTTGGCATGTGACCTGGTAGAGCTTGACTTCTTTAGTGGCTTGCGACAATTTTGTCCCTTATACTACCATACTGGGTCTGTACAGGAGTACTTTCTTCTTCCCTTCTAGGGTCATGAGGCAATATGGATTGAAGCAGGTTATCCATCGTCAGGAGACTATGAGACCGCATATCTTGGCTCTGACTACCGAATTTGCTCGGGATTGGGGAAAAATACTGGCGTAGCCGGGACCACTGGACCGTACCTCGTGTAACTGTCCCGACTCAAGTTTCTGAGACCTACTTGAACTGGGTTTCCTGCAGTGATGAAAAAACGAGACGAGCCCTTCGTCATGAGAAGTAGGACCAACTAAAGCCTAAGTATGACTCTAGAGTAGGAAGTAAGAAAAGAAAGGAAGGGCCATATGAGGAACCCCAACTCAAGAAAGCGATCATAGGTCGTCCTCAAGCCAGGGTCCTTCAAAGAAGAACTCTTCAACGAAGCCTTCTAAAGGGAAGAAGGATTAAAGTAGTTTTCTTAGAAAGCAAGTCTAGTTTTAAAAAAGTAATAAGAATTTGTTTAGCTTAAACCCTCGTAGTTGCACCTTTTTTTTAAACCTTAGGAAGTTTAATATTTGCAATGTAAGCTTATTCGTTCAGTTTGAATAAAGATTATTCCTTTTTGAATGAGTTGAATGGAATTTTGGATTGATTTTGGCCGGGCTCCTTAAAAGGATTACCTACGTATCCAGTGTGGAATCAGGCCAGTGTGGTTCGTTCAATTTGTGTACGTCTTCTTTTTTTTTCGGATTTTTTTTTTAAACGTAGCACTTCTTCAGTTGGTCCATGTTGGTGAGCTGACTGAACTCGATGCCATCAATGTCAATAAGTTTGACTGCGCGCGCCTCCTGATAAGATGTCTTTGATGATGAACGGACCGGACCAGTTCGGTCGAAATTTGCCTATAGGGTCGGTAACTGGGGCACATAATACTTTCCAAACTAAGTCCCCTTCCTTTAGATTTCGGGGTCTAACCCTTTTGTTGAATGTTCCTGCCATGCGTTGCTGGTATATGTGGGAGTGGTCTAGGGCCCATAGGCATCTTTTATCTGTGAACATGAGTTCCTCATAGCGGGCTTGTAACCATTGGGTCTTGGGAATTTCACCCTCTAAGGCTATGCGCATGGAGTGTAGTTGAACTTCTACGGGTGTACTGCTTCCATTCCGTAGACTAAGGAAGAAGGTGTTGCTCATGTGGAGGATCTTATGGAAGTCTTGTATCCCCAAAAGGCAAATGGGAGTTTTATGGGCCAATTTTTGTAGTTTTCTATCATCTTTTCAATAATAGTTTTGAGGTTTTTGTTGGCGGCTTCCAGTGCGTCGTTGGTTTGGGGACGGTAAGGGGATGATTTGTGCTGCTGGATTTTGTAGTTTTTTAGGAGGGTGACTGTTTCGGCTTTGAAATGGGATCCATGGTCACTAATGATTTCATGTGGAACGCCGTATCGGCAGTTGATGTTGTTCCTTATGAATTTGGACACTTGTTTGGATGTGAGAATGGCATAGGATTGAGCTTCCACCCATTTGGTAAAATAGTCTATGGCTACTAGGATGTATTTATGTCCTCCAGAGCCTTTCAGGGTGATTTTACCAATGATATGTATTCCCCATGCGGAAAATGGCCAAGGGGATGTGAAGTTGTGAAACATTTAGGGTGGCATATGCTGCAGGTTGGCATATATATGTCACTTCTTGCATTTCTTGACATAGTCGTAACCGTCCCTTTCTATAGTGGTCCAGTAGTATCCTAGTTATAGGACCTTTCTAGAGAGCATTCGACCATTCATGTGTGGTCCGCACACCCCATTGTGTACTTCATCCATGATTTCTGCAGCTTCTTCGGAGTTCACGCATTTGAGGTTGACCCCGTTGTGAGACTTTTTATATAGAACCCCCTTGTATTCTATGTATTGCGCTGCTAAGAGACGGATGACCTGTTGAGCTCTTATTGGTGCGTCTTGAGGGTATATCCTTTGGTGATGTAGTTGAAGGCATCTTGGTACCAAAGATCTTCTTTGATCGGAGCCAGGGCTAGGTCTGTGTCGAGGTTGTTGCAGAAAGTTGGCTCACTTCTTCTTGTGGAGTGGCATCGTTGAGGGAGTTCAGCTACTCAAATTCCTGTAAAAGAGATAATTAGTATTCTTGCTTTGTGAAGTTTACTTACATTTCTTAAATTGATTACTTAATGATTTGTGCAACTTTGAGCTCATTGGATTTATCAATAGCCAAACAAAGAAAGAAATGAGCAAGAGGAAATTTTATTGATTTGCAACAAAAGATAAGCACACATGACTTTAGAGAAGAGGGTCTCTAATTCCCGTCAAAAAGAAACTAGACTTAGAAGGAAAAGTAAAAGGGGAACACCCCCTGTTCCAGACTCAACCTAAAGATTTAGCTAAGATCCTAACTCGATAAAACTTGGGGACTCAGATTCGATTCCTCTAGCTCTTGCTTGTAGCCAACTAGTTCCAGGCTCCATAGGTATCATCTTCTTCTTTCTTGTCCATGATTTCTTGTATACCATCTTGCGGGCGGATGCAGTCATCCGTGCAGTGGCCAAACACCCGGTGATATTGACAGTAGAGATACCCACATCATAGAGCCGGTTGTAAGAGTCAATTGCTTGGTATAGGAGGCGTTCCTCATAAGCAGATTGCAGATTCTTGATGAATTGGCGGATTTGATCACTTTGCGCAGGTTTCTCAACCAGTTTGGCCACCTTTAGCCTCCAACGTTGAAGGAAGGCAAGGAACCCCTCATCTTTTCCTTGCTTGGTGATCTCTAATTCTCGAAGGGTCATGGAGAGGACAACATTTTCCTTGTAGCGTGCAAGGAAGATTATAGTGAACTCTGACCAAGTATGGTAGTTTTCCAAATTCAAGTTGTAGAACCAACGATGAGTCGAGGCATCAAGAGTCTGTGGGAACAAGTGTATGTAGATGCTTTCGTCAATTCCTCTCAAAACCATGGCGGTAGTGAAGGCCTTGAGGTGATTTTGTGGATCATCAGTTCTAGTTAATTTCGGAACCTCGGGCATGGAGAACTTGGCTGGAAGCTTGCCCTTGATTTTGGGATTGACGTTACCATCATTGGCATTGTAGTTGGCGACAGAATCAATATTTTTGAGCTTAGTGACTTGCTCATTCTCTTTAGTGCTAGACTCAGAGAGGATTCTTGCTTCATCCTTTTTCTTTCTTTCCAATTCTTCAACCTTGAGTCGCATCATTTCCAAATTACCCATGATCTCATCAAACTTCTCGTCAGTTGTTTTGGTCATTAAGAAGCTTGGGGGTGTGATTGGTGAGGTGAGCTTTGTGGTGGTGATGGATTACGGGGTGATGGTCTTTTGGATTGTGGTGGTGAGGTTTTTTTGTGGTGGAGGTAGTCGGGAACTTGGTGGTGTAGATGGTTGCAGACGAACTAGCCTTGCCGAAGGCCGAGCCCAGCTTTTCTCAAGGTTTCCTTTCTTCTTCGGACCCCCTATCCTAAATAGGAAGCACGGAGTATTTAGTAACAAGAAAAAACCATGAGACTCTCACCTAACCAAATGTTGACCCACATATAGAAAACACATTGTCCTAAAAAAAAGATCCTTAAGCCTAAATGCCCAAATATTTCCCTAATATCAAAGGAAAATAAAGTCCATGAACGAAAATAAAGAAAAATAGAAAAAAGATGCACTATCCTATTTTTAAAATTTTTCTAGACTCAAAGAAAATGGAAAATGGGATAAATAAATAAAAAAGAAAATTTCGGCATTTTTTTTTTTGATTTTCCAATTTTTTTTTCGGCGCGTTTTTTTTTAACGCCAATTTTTGTTTTTTTTTTTTTGCTTTTCTTTTTTTTTTTTGCCCGAATCTGGATTACATAAAAAAAAAGAAATAAAGAAATAGAAAAAGGGAGAGGGGGAAATTGGGACGACTGACTCTTTTTTGCTAAAAAGTGTTCATGACTTTTTATAGAATATATTAGGGAAAATGACGAGTGTTCATTGAATTGAATTCTCGCACCCTCGTTGGGCATTAGGAACTAACTAAAGATAAAAGAAAAGACTCTTAGCAAGTAAGTACATGTTGGCACATAGTCACTTACAATTTCCATCCGGCGGATGGTCGACACATCAATTGTAATTCTTTTTCACCAACAAGAGTCAATGAGTCATGGGTGAGGAAGCGTCGGGTTGCACGATCGGAAAACTGTATATTCCTTTAGACATACGGGTTGTCTACGAGTAACAACACAAACTTCCTCGAGGGTCGATAAGGGTCAAAAGGTTGTGCCAAAGCACATGCAAATGATGCAAATATATGGAACATATTATTAAACAATTAAGCAAACTTGACTTTCGAGTCTTACCCTCTTAAATAAATCCCCAGTGAAGTCGCCACTGTAAGAACCCGGGATTTCTACGGCCACGGAGTGAGTCCTTATGGAAAATTTGTAAGTTGGGGGCATTAGATAAGTTTAAGGGACCATCGAGTTAGAAAAGATTTTGTAAAGACTTGAATTAATAAAAACCATGAAAGAGGTCACAAATCTGCTATCGGCGTTTTATCGAAGGGACAAACAGAAAGGACAATCCGAAGGGACAACCCAATAGTGCGATAAGTGAACTGATCATGTTTTTAGAAAGACTCCCGCTCATATAGAACATATGAGTACCCAAGAATAAAGGGTTCGGGGGCGAAGGTACGAGGTGGGAAGGTGTTAGGCACCCAACTCGCCCGTATTATGACGGCCTCTACTAACTCAAGTTTGCTTAACAATTTAAAGTCATGATTCCCACACAAACCGGGTTAACAACCTAGACTTAGACTATTAATTGGTTCATCACAAGCATCACAATATTTATTTTAACCCTTGTTTAGACATGCATTCGATTGGCAAGTTGAGCATTACGACGACTAGGCATGCTTGGAAGGACAATACTTAGTAAGCAATAAAAGACGTTATTCTAGCATGATATCTACATTATGACTACTAGAAAATAAACAATTAAGCAAGTAATCTAATTTGAGCCCTCAGGAGTTAGTACCTGAACTGTAGGCTATAATTGACAAGAATAGAAAAGACAAGATCTTAAGTTTGGAAGAAAGAGGGGGAAGCTAAGAGTCAATACTACTGAGAATAGAGGTTGTCAACTGTAGACTGTGTGTTTTAAACTGAGGGAGGAGGGTCGTATTTATAGCCGTGGGAAGCAGGGTTGGACGACTGAAAAGAGCCGAATTTTCGAATTGTGATTGGAAAAATAGTCGGGCTTGAGGCTGAGTCACCGCCGCTAGCGGCCCTGGGTTTTAATCCAGGGCCGCTGACGGTAGTCAGCTGCCGGCTGGATGTCGTCATAATGACAACATCCAGTCTTTTTTAATTTTCCGGAGGAATTTTAGTGTTCCGAAAAATATGAAATGAGCGTTTTACTCCTGGGTGGTAAAAGATGGTTGTACCCTTAATTCCCAACTTGGCGACCGGGAGTCGGAAAGAGTCATAAGAGGTGTCGTTGGAAAGCTCTTGAACGGGACTTTTGAATGGTACGGGAATAAAGGAGTGTTTAGAGAAAAAACCTGAGACCATATCTTACCTATTAAAGCAAAAATAGCGTTCAAGTTTATAAATTACTCCTTTCATCATTGGGCTCTTGCGGAGAAATCTGAAGGCGTTTTTCTGGCGTCTACAGTACCAGCAACATAGATCGCTGTCATTCTACCCGTAGAAGTGAGACCCAACTAAAGAAACCACCCTCTTGCACTGACTGAACCTTAATCCAACATTCCAACCCCCCAAACCTCGTCTCCTGCTTCAATCAGTTCAGCCTTGCGAAAGTGGATCCCAAAACCTTGTAGACTCATTGAGCCATGGCTGATGGCAACACCACTCGTCGAGTGTGGTTTCCATCCTTCTCCAGTTTGAAAACCGTCATAGGAGAAATCAAAAAATATTTCCCCTGTACTCGGAAGCTAACCAGCCTATTTGGAGCGAAAGTTAAAATAGGGGACAGTAAAACTTGTGTTGTTTCACTCAAAAAACTTCCATACTATGAAATTGAAGACTTGGAATTGGGACTAGGAATCTCCAATCATGAAAGAAACTGAAAGGGGCATTTCATGTTAACCTTGATACATAAAATTGCCTACAAAGTGCAAACACACAAAGTGAAGTAGAAACCTAAATGAGTAATTTTCAGGTTTATAGTTTGAAACAGGATCTTCCCATAATTTCTGCACCTGGGTCCATAACCTGTTCTCAGGTTGTGATGCTGGTGCAGTATATTATGGCATACGGAGTACTTCGCCTAAAAACTAGTCAGATGTGAAATAAATTCAAATTCTAAAATGTAACAGCATTTGTGTATGATGAATTGACCATTAGTTATGTAGCAATCTGTATTGCACATCATACTATGATTTCAGAGCCTTGTTATGTGTCTTCTTCTGGGCATGTGTGTGTTATGTGTCGTTAGGATGGGGAGTCCTGTTTGCATTTGTTTGTGTTGTGTACTTTTGCCAGGTCCTTGTGGGATAGGCCGTTGTGTGGGGAGTCCTTTTTGTGCGCTGCTATGGTGGGTCATTTTCTTCAGTTGTGTTTTTCGGCTATGAGGAGGGGAAGGAGGGTAGGATTTTATGGAGGTGTCCTTGTATGGCTATTCTCTGGTGCATTTGGCTGAAGCGAAATTCTAGGGTGTTCGCCGATGTGGGGAAGAATATTGATTTGGTTTCGGAACATATTGTTTATTTGGCCTCCCTTTGGGCTATGATTGCTGGGGCTTTTAAGGGTGTGCCACTTACGGTTATTCAATGTCATTGGCGTAATTTGTAGATATTTTGTTTTTATTCTTTGAGGATATCTCATCCTCTTACTTTGTATTCTTTTATCAATTGATTAATAAATTTTTCTCTTATCTAAAAAAAACGATTTCAGAGCCATGTTCTATCACGGCCTATAACATATTGATTGGCTAAACTTCTGAGACGAGAAAAAAAAAAAAAACACAAAAAGATTGGCTAAACTTCTGAAACATAATTGTCTTTCCTTGCCCCCTGTTATACGTGCTTCTCTGCACTCTGCAGTATGGCAATGAGGACAGTGCTTTACGGCATTGCAGTCCTCCAATATGCTTTTAGGTTTAATGCTACTTTGCAGGTTGAGGGGAGTTGTGTGAACTTGTAATTAGATTCTTTGTAGAGGATACCTTGTCCTATTTTGCTGTATTTTTGCTAATCATTAATAACATTTCCTATATTTTTTCTTCTAAATCTAACAATTTTTTTGTAAGCATGTTTCTTGGTTCTCTCGGAAATAGCCTTTCTACTAGTTGCATTAGTAAGGGGTAAGGCCGAGATGTCAAGATCTGTGAAAACCTTTCAAGGGATGGTTTTTGTTGTTTATGGTTTATCAACTTTGAAAGAATTGTTTCCATAGACAATATGGGTATTTATTTTTAATTCCTCCGCACTTGGTTGAATTGCAATAATTGACCAAACACAGCAAACCCAGTGAGCATTACGCCACCTAATAGGGCCTTGTACCAGCAAGCACAATATGTAATATATCGAATGTATACTATTAGCTGTTAACCTTGATGGTTGAGCCACTTAAAAGCAATATTGCATATACAGGACATAAACTGAATAACTTGTGGCCGGTCCAAAATTCTTTTCGTAGATCTTTTGTTTTGTTTTTTGTTGTTGTGTTTCATCATATGTCACTTGCTAAATAAAATTCGGTTTAATTAGAGTTTAATATGATGTTTTAATGTTATATAGCCCTTCTCTTTGATTCTTTGCCAATACTTTTGTGATCAGGATATGTATGATATTTGATTCAAGTTCCTAAAGGAGTATTTTCTAATTGGTGGTACTGATAATACATTGGAAGGTGTTCTCTGCATTCTGTTGCTGTGATAAAATTTCGTGCATCAAGGAGTACAAGGTTCATCAACTCAAGAACTGATGAGGACAGCAGCAATGCATCACAATATGATTTCGGAAAGGTGCTGAAAGAAACAATGCTACATCTGGGCCCTACGTTTATCAAAGGTTAGACATATCTTACGTCATCTAAGATCAAAAACTTCTGTTTCTTACATGCGTATCAGCCATTATGTTGTTTGCGGAACAATTAAATTCCCTTAATCAAAGTTGTCGTGGTACCGGCGGCCAGTGCGTTAGTTGTTACATGACTTTTTTCTTTTGCAATAGGCGAGTCACTCTCAACAAGGCAAGATATTATTGGTTCTGAGATCTCCAAGGTTAGATGAACTATTTTCTAGTCTTTTCCTGCTATGATTCATTTATGCATCTCTCTCTCCCTCCCTCTCTCTCTCTCTCTCTCTCTCTCTCTCTGAAAGTTTCCACCTCCCTTCAAAAATCTGCATTGTCCTTCTGTATCTGAACTTGCATTCAGTTATCTTGAATTTGTGGTATATTTTCTGCAGTGCTGCTTATCATTTTACATAATTTTTCAGATTCATATTTCTGAATTGAGAGCAACCTTTCATTAGGCATAATAAGATGAAGTGCTTGCAGTTTCTTACCTTTGCTGCATGTTTTTGTATAGTTTCCGGACATTGATCCATATATGAGGAGACCCAAATTCTGTTATTGGCTTGTTATTCATTTTTCCCAATAATTTCTCTATTGCTGTGCCAATTCAAGCTTTTGACCTATGACTTGTTTGAGCAATATTTTGTGCTCAGAATTGCGTAGCAGAAAAGTTGTTATTGTTATAACTAATTAAATTGTTTTATGAGTATTAATGAGTATCTCTCTTTTTCCTGTGGTTATTTTTCATCTTTTTCCTGTATGTATTATTGAGTATCTCTTTTTTGTGGAAGTTCTTTTTTTGCCTTCCCTTGGAGGGGAGAGTAATCACCAAGCCCCATGCTACGGTGGGAAACACCCAAATATGCTTTTAGGAAGGTCACTTAAACTGAAAGCAGAAGGCCTCTTTAATTAATAGGAGGACCATATTCCTTTTAAATTGTGATCCTGTTGTAATGTCTTAGATCGAACATCGAACACTTAGGTGAGAAACTGAAAAATGGAATGTTATAAATTTCTAGTTAATATTAGTTTTATAGGAGGGTTTAATTCCTTGAAAGCTCTAATATTAAATCCCCTACAAGTTCGTCGGTGTTCACAACACTCGCAAGTATTGTTCCCGTTCTGCGTAAGGTGGGGGGGGGGGGGCAGATGTACGTAGGTCGTAGCCTTACTCCTGTAAACCTGTGAAATAAAAAACGAAGAGACGGTTTCAAACAGACCCCTGGGCCTTGATGTGAAGCTGAATAATGAGCAAACATAGCTTAATGAGGCATTTCGATTTAGTCCATTATAATCCATATCAAAAGAATAGTGAATCAAAAGAGGTTTCAGCTCGGGGATGATAATACACGTTTTTTCCATGCGATGCTGAAGCAAAAGAGACAGAAAAATCGGGTTTGTTCGTTGAAGAACTACTCTGAAGTTGTCACCTTAACAGAACCTGACCAGGTATTCTCTGAGATCTCTACCTTCTATAAGAGTATGCTTGGAGTGAAAGATGATGATAGAATTCTTGCTGCTAATTTTATATTTAGAGCTGGTAGGATCTTGGATGTTCCACAACAGCTTGATTTAATTAAACCTATAACAAAGACTGAGATAAAAGAGGCCATGTTTTCTATTGACCCAAATAAAAGCCTTGGTCCGGATGGGTTTGGGAGTGGCTTTTTTTTATGGAGAATTGGTCTGTGGTGGGAGATGATGTGTCAAATGCTATACTTGATTTCTTTTCTTCAACAAAAATGTTAAAGCAAATTAACTCTACAAATCTTTGTTTGATCCCCAAAGTGCCAAATCCTGAAGTTGGCTTCTGATTTTAGGTACATTGCATATTGCAACTCACTTTACAAATGCATATCCAAGATTCTGTGTGGTAGACTTGCAAAAGTGCTACCATCTCTTGTATCTGCAAACCAGGGAGCTTTTGTAGCTCAAAGATCTATAGTGCACAACATTATGATTTGCCAGGATATCATCAAACACTATAGAAGGAAGAATGTTTCAGCTATATGCCTCATGAAGATTGATCTCCGCAAAGCCTATGACACAATCCATTGGGATTTCTTGGCTGAAATGTTACGGGGTTAAGGTTTTCCCCCACTGTTCTCAGATTGGATCTTAGCGTGTGTTCAGACTGCTAGTTTCACTATTAGCTTGAATGGTAGTAATAATGGTTTCTTCCAAGCAAAGAGGGGAATTAGACAGGGTGACCCAGTTTCCACACTACTTTTTGTTCTTGTCATGGAGTTCTTGTCTAGGACTCTAAAGCTGGCCTGTGATGTTCCCGATTTTAAGTGGCACCCAATGTGCAAATCTCTGGCTCTTTCGCATCTCTGTTTTGCAGATGACCTGATGGTTTTCTGCAAAGCTAATGAGAGCTCAGTGAAGAAAATTATGGAAAGTTTCTCCTACTTTCCTCAGGTAACTGGTTTAAAGGCAAATAAAGAGAAATCACACATGTACATATCTGGGTTGCCACATAATACTAGAGAGATTTTGCTGCTAATGTCTGGATTTAAAGCTGGTGAATTCCCAATGAAGTACCTTGGAGTCCCTTTATCACCTTCCAAGTGGAATAAAACTGATTGTGCATGCTTGGTTGATAAAATCACTAGGAGATTGCATACGTGGGCTTCTAAGCACTTATATTATGCTGGTAGGTCTCAGTTGATAAATTCGGTTCTACTCTCAATTCACATGTATTAGTCATGTATCTTCATTTTACCTACTGGTGTGTTAAAAGCCATTGAGCAAAAGTGCAGAAATTTATTGTGGGGCTCTGATGGAAACAGAAGGAAACCCAGTTTGATTGCTTGGGATTTCATTTGTAGACCAAGGAAGAATGCTGGTCTAAGTTTTAAGAATTGCATGTGAAAGATCAAGTCTTTTGCTGAAGAAAGTCAAAGATTGGCTTGGGTGGACAGCAACTTCATCAACAATTGTTGGCCTACTGAATGGCTTAGCCAAAAAGAGAGCATCAGTGTTTCAGAAACATATCCATAGTGCAGCACTGGCAGGTCTGGTGTATTGGGTTTGGAAAGCACGGAACAGTAAATGCTTTAGCAATCAGAATATAACAGACGCCACCATCATGCAGCAAATTCAGATTACAATAAGAGCTAGGATTGAAGACAGCAAAAGGAAGAAAATCGCTAGGAGTGACAGATCTTTTATGCATACAATAATGTAGTATGTTTTAATCTGCTGGGTTATTGCGTGTAGTTTTTCTATGTTTTCTGTTGATCTGGTTGAATGTAATGTCAGCTGTAAGTAGGGTTTTTTCCAGAGGTGTTTAGGGGGGAGAACCCTACCTAGTAGGTGGCTCCTTTCTTCTCATGACCTTTAGGTTGTAAGGTTTTGATCTTTTTGGTAATGAAATATCTATCTTATTACCAGAAAAGAATAGTGAATCTATTGGCTCCAATGCAAATGTATCATTCCTCCTCTATGTGAGACGAATATGGCGCTGTACGATTATCTTTCTTCTTCTTCTTACCAAAATCAATGACATGTAGGCTGGGGAAGTTAATGTTTTGCTAATATTTCTTCACATTTTAACTCTTGCTAGTATTCATTAAGTTAAATGACCGTCATATATTCCAATCTTTGTGGAGAGCAGGCTGGTGTGAACTTTTTGTAACTGTCTGTCAAATGGGAAGGTGGTGTTTCGAGTTGTGCTTTAGGGATAAGGGAGAGTTGTAACTTGAAAGAAATGAAGAAGAGTTTTCCAATTGGGTGTTTTCTACTGACTGACATCATGATGGGGTTAACTTTTGGCTCCATCCTGTGAGTTTCTTTACATTACCTTTTTTTGTTTGTGTGTGCGTGCACGAACAAAGATAATACATGACCACATGACAAATGTCCTCGACAAAAGTTCTTTAGGAAGAAAGGTATCTGAGTAATTAATGAATCAACAGACATGGAAGGGGACATGATGTCCCTCCTGAGAAACTGAGAAAGAATTAGGAACACCAAATCCTGTCAATCCCTCTGTACTTGTGACACATACACTACACACACATACACATTGCTTTACATGTGTCACTATGTTTACTGGTTAATGAACTTTTTGAACATACTCTCTTCCTCCTCTCTCTCTCTCTACTATATTGTCTCCAGTTTTGGTAACCTGTGTTCTCCCATGTCTTTTAGATTAACGTTGCTGTTTAAACCACTATTGCAGGCCCTATCGGAGTTGCATGATCAAGTTCCTCCTTTACCAAGAGCTATAGCCATGAAGATCATCGAGGAAGAGTTTGGTTCTCCTGTTGCAAGACTCTTCAGCTACATATCTGAAGAACCTGTAGCTGCTGCCTCTTTTGGTCAGGTATTCTTATGTTTCAGATGTTGCAAATATATACTGTTGGTGCAAATATATACTGTTGGTGCCACCGTTATTTGGTGGTTATTGGTGTCCCGGTACATTCCTACATCTCCCAGTCATACATGAGATTATAAACCGTGACAATCCTACATGTATACTGTGGGCTCAAACACGTATTCAATCCGATTTCCAGTTGACAATTAAATCCAAATTTTTGTCACCTAGTAGTTCATATAGGTTAATGTTCCGTTTGTTGTTTGACCAAATATAGCCCACAAATACTGTGCATCATAGTATCTGAGTGTAATTTGTCAATTTGATATGTTTACTTCCTCCACAATTTTTTCACTTTTCCAAAACTAAACATAATTGTGGATGGGTGGCATACGTTTTCTTATCCAAACGTTGTGCCTGTGCCCCATATAATAAAGAGATGGAGGAACTCACTTTCCTCATTAGTGTTCTAAACACCATTCACCTCGTCTCTGATGACGATTCTTGGGTTTGGGGGAGACTCTTCTGAGGTCTTTTCCTCCAAATCCATCCTTCTTGCTCTTGGTCATGCCTCACAATACCCTCATTTTTCCTTAGATAATTATATTTGGAATTTTAATACTCCATTGAAGGTGCACGCCTTTATTTGGACTATGGTATTAGGTAAACTAAACACCCATGACATGATCCAGGGGAGGAGACCTGGATGGATGTTGCTACCAGATATGTGAGTTGTGTGTCAGTAGGGGGACGAGAGTTGTTTGCATTTGTTCGTGCAATGTGAATTCGCCAGGTCATTGTGGAATTTGTTGTTTCGGGGGAGCTCTCCTGCTATCGTTGGATTGTTTATGCTGATACAGTTTGGCATATGGGGAGGAGAAATAAGAGTAAGCTGCTATGACGACGTATTTGTATGGTTATTTTCTGGTGTTTATGGTTGGAGAGAAACTCGAGGGATTTTACTGGCACTGACAAGCCTGCTGCATATGTATGGGATCGAGTAGTTTACATTTTACTTGGCTTCAGGCTTTATGGGGGAGTTGTTAGCTCCGTTATTATGGTTCAATTTTTGTGTTAGTCCTGTTGATAAACCCAATGCTTAAATTGTAATCTCATGTTCATAGTACATCCTAATCCCCCTTCTCTTCCCCTTGCCTCTCTCTCTCTCTTCCCCTTGCCCCTCTCTCTCCTCCTTTCACCCTCACCAGTCACCAACAGTCACTCTCTCTCTCCTCCCCCAATCGTCGGTGCCACCTCATCGCCACCACCACCGCCCAGGCCACCGTCGTGGTCGGCGCTGGCCGGAGACCACGACAGTGGCTCCACCAGCCCACCTCACCCCGCCCCTCTCTCTCCTCCCTCACCCCACACCCTTATTTTCTCACTCCTTACCGCCCCACCACCCCCACCGCCCCTCCACCCCCGTCTTGGCCACGGCTGAGGTCGACTCCGGCTGTCGACCTTAGCCGTGGCCTCCCCAAGCCACCACCTCCTCTCCCAGCCACCACGCTGGACAATTAATGGAGATCCCCAAAAAATTCGAAAAATCCCAAGAAACGAAAATCCTAGGTTAAGATTGGTTCAAATTGGGGCATGATGAACCCTAGAAGGACTTGATTCGACCTAAAATCAAATGGAAAATGCCAAAAAAAATTACATGTTGGAGCCGCGTGAATCACAGGCGCCCACGAGTAGGCGCATGAATCACACGCGCCGGCGAGAAGGCGCGTGTGACCCACACGCTGGCGCGGGATTAGCATGCTCGCTAATCCCGAGATCAGGCAAAAAATTGCGTGATAAACCTTGGCACACTAAGAAAAACTGAAAGCAGAAATGTTTCTTATTATGGTCTGAGTCCGTGATGGACAAGAGTGGAGGAGGCCTTGATCATCAACTCATGGGATGAGAACAGGCCAAAATACAAGCAATAGCTTACATGCGTTGGAACTTACAATAACCAATAATGAAAGCTTAATCCTTAAGATTGTGTTACAAAGGAGATTTCAAGCATAACATATGAGTAACGGTGAAGCAATCATGCCTTATAAGCGGTTCTTGGGCCTAAAGAAACAGGAAGCAATGCTTTATATATACAAAAGAATAAAAATCAGGAAACAATGTCATCTAGGAGTGTTGAAACAAAGGCATCTTACTATTTCTCTACCTTGATTTTTGCTTAACCTAGGCAGTACAAACAAGACTAAATTATGGACATCTGATGTTAGGCCATTTGTCGGTAAACCTTTTTATCTCTAGATGAAGCCATGTAAATCACAAGATTCAAGGAATGGGAAAATATTGGATATTCACAGCATTGAAACCGATATGGGTTTGTCCTTTTAAGAGATACAGATCTTTCTGCCTATCAAGCACAGTTTGGGCTCACAAAATAAAACCCTAGACTCTTCCTAACTAAATAGATAGGGGTCAATAGGGGTTATTTCCTTGATGAAATTGCTCTAAAAATGAATTCTTTTCACATATAGACAAATCTCTATTCTCCCTATTTCCAGAGCTCGCATACAGTAGGGTGGCTTATGTTGAGTGGGATAAGCTCGCATGCAGTAGGGTGGCTTAAGTTGAGTGGGATAAGCTCGCATACAGTAGGGTGGGTTGGGCAGGCAGTTTGTCTGGGGGAATGATGCAGGAGCAAGTACATTAAAGGACAAGCAAGAAGACGACGAATCAAGAACGTCCAAGAACCTAGTTCTTGAAACATTAATGCTTGATCTTGAGCTGCTCATTTCCAAGAGTATAATGCCACGTGAGGTAAAGTGTGAGGTAACTATGTTAGAGTGGCAAGAAGATAACTAGAAGCTGAAAAGAAGAAGCCTTGGGCGCCAAGGAAACTGTTCCAACGTTTTGAGCCTTGGGCGCCAAGTAATTAGCTGTTTGAGTTTGATTTCGTTTGCCTATTTCCTTAATTAGTTAGAATATGTTTAGAAAAGTAGTATTCTGATTATTAGTAGCATTAGGAGTCCATTAGGTATTAGAAAAGCTGTTAATTAGCTTGTTTTACAATTGTAGTCAGTTTCGTAGTTAGTTTCCTATTTGGACTACGATTAGGATTCCGAATAGCTTTAGATTTCTTTGTCTATAAATAGGGGAGAGCTTTGCTACTGGAAACTCGTGCTTTGATGATTAATTATTGAATACGTGAGTATTTACCCCTCAAACTGAGTGATTCAGGTTGAAACCCTTACGAGTGATTCGTGAGTTGTTCTTGAGTGATTCTTGAACAAGATCCCTTTGTGTGATACTATCAAAGGTTAATTTTCTTTTTTGTTACTTATTTCACATCAACTTGGTATCAGAGCTAAAGGTTTGAGCTTTCTTAAGTTTAAACAACACGTTCCTTAGCATAAACACGACACCATAGCGAGCTTTCGAGAAAGATTCTTGCAAGATCCACCCTTTGTTCAAGAAGACAGCCAAGAAACCCCCAAGAAACCAACAACCGAAGCTATGGGTGAGCCCAACGAACTAGCAAAGTTGTTAACAGCCATGGAGGATCTCAGGGCATCTTTCAAAACTCAAGAAGAGCGGATGGCTGCTATGGAAAGAAGAAACCAAGAAGATAGGAAAAACATGGAGACAAGGATGCGCGGAATTCATTGGAGAAACCACAACCGTGACCCCAACTTCGATGAGGAGTTTGAAGACACAAGCGGGACTAGAACCAATGACGCTCCTAAACCACGACACCCCTATGATGATGATAGGATCTTGAAAGTCCAACTCCCTGAATATGACGGTTCCTATGATCCAGAGGCCTTTCTTGATTGGCTTAGAACTATGGAGAGAGTCTTTGAATACAAGGAGTATGATGAGCGGCGAAGATGCAAGTTAGCCACGCTTAAACTCACCAAGCATGCTTCTTTATGGTATGAAAACCTAAAGGCTCGACGCAAGAAGGAAGAGAAAGCAAAGATTGAGACTTGGGACAAACTCAAGAAATATTTATAGAAATGATTTTTGCCTAAAGAATTTGAGCAAGAACAGTTTTTTAAACATACGTCCTTAAGCCAAGAAATCGCAAGTGTACAACACTACCTCCAGAAGTTTGAACATATGCACATGATGTGTGATCTTGAGGAGAAGGAGGAGTTAAAGATTGCACGGTTCATCAAAGGTCTAAACCCAACTCTAAGTCGCAAGGTAGAGCTTGTTCCTTACGTAACCTTTGAGGACGTGTGCAAAATCGCTCTCAAGATTGAGAAGCAAGAGAAGGAGCAAAAACCGGTTGCTCGAGATGTGATTAAAGGCTATACAAATTTTCGGAACCAATACAACGCGAGAGAGAATACAACATTCTCCTAGAGCGCAAGTATCCCTAGCAAGCCCGTAACTCAAGACAAAGGCAAAGTCGTGGCTACTAAGGGCAAGAACCAACTGCGTTGTTTCAAGTGTCAAGGATATGGACACTATGCCTATGAGTGCGGCTCGAAGAAAGCGCTCACCATCGCTGAGCTAGAAGAGATGGAACCCTCGTTTGTTATGCCCATAACCGAGGATAGTGATGAAGATAATGGAGAGCCATTCATTGAACATTATGGTATACCCGAGGTTGGAGAGACCCTAATCCTTACGAAGTTGCTACATACGACTGTGGCCGATGATGAGTCCGACCAAAGGGAGCAAATATTCCATTCTCGCTGCAAGGTTAGAGGTAAAGTTTGCAATTTGATTATTGACTATGGGAGTTGTACTAATGTTGCCTCTAAAGAGATGGTTGATAAGCTTGATTTGCCTACTAAAAGTCATCCTAAACCCTATACTGTGCAATGGTTGAATGATGGGGGAGGGTTAAAAGTGACTACACAAGCTAGAGTTTGCTTTACTTTAGGGTGTTATAAAGACGATCTATGGTGTGATGTACTGCCTATAGGTGTTTGTCATATATTGTTAGGTCGTCCTTGGCAATTTGATAGGAAAGTTAGTCATGATGGTGTAAACAATATCTATACTGTTGAGCATAACCAGAAACGAATCAAATTGTTACCCTTGACTGCCACTCAAGTTAAAGAAGCAAAGGCTAGTAAAAAGGCGAGTCGTGTAATGGTCACAGGAGAGAAAGAGATGGAAAAAGAGGTGGCTAGTGAAACTATGAGCTACCTAGTGTTGTTGTTTGAACCTGACATGTGTAGCAATCCCAATTATGATCCTGAGTTACGCCTATTGTTAGAGAGGTTCAAAGAAGTGTTCCCCGAGGAGTTACCCCCTGGTTTACCTCCTATGCGTGGCATAGAACACCAAATTGACCTAGTTCCTAGAGCACCACTTCCAAATAGGCCAGCACATCGGTGTAACCCCGAAGAAGCCAAAGAGTTACAAAGACAAGTTGAAGAGCTTGTGCAAAGAGGCTATGTGAGAGAAAGTCTAAGTCCATGCGCTGTTCCTGGGTTACTTGTGCCTAAGAAAGATGGGACATGGCGTATGTGCATTGATAGTAGAGCTGTCAACAATATCACAATCAAATATAGGTTCCCTATGACAAGATTAGATGATATGTTAGACGAGCTACATGGTTCCCAGTTGTTTTCCAAGATAGATCTTAGAGCTGGATACCATCAAGTGAGAATCAAGGAGGGAGATGAATGGAAAATCGCGCTCAAGACACGACATGGTTTGTATGAGTGGTTAGTAATGCCTTTTGGCTTGTGCAACGCTCCTAGCACATTCATGAGGTTGATGAACGAGGTATTGAGAGCATTCCTTGGTAAATTTATTGTGGTTTACCTTGATGATATTCTTATATTCAGCAAGACCAAGGAGGAACATCTAGTACATCTACAGCGCGTATTTTGAGAAGCTAAAGGAACAACAACTTTTTGGCAAGTTAGAGAAGTGTGATTTCATGCTTCCTAAGGTTATATTCCTTGGTTACATTGTGTCCAAAGATGGTGTACATGTTGATCCGTCCAAGGTAGAAGCTATGGCTTCATGGCCAGCTCCAACCAATATACATGAGGTACGTAGTTTTCATGGCTTGGCATCATTTTATCGGAGGTTTATACGCAATTTTAGTTCTAGTACTGCTCCTATAACTGAATTAATGAAAAAAGGAGAGTTTAATTGGAGTGAAAGTGCGCAAAAGGCCTTTGTTGAGGTCAAAGAGAAGTTGTGTCAAGCACCTACTCTAGCATTACCCGCTTTTGATAGATTGTTTGAGGTTGAATGTGATGCTAGTGGGGTGGGTATAAGCGCTGTTTTAATTCAAGAAAAACGTCCTATTGCCTATTTTAGTGAGAAATTGAATGGAGCTCGTTTGAATTATTCTACATATGATCGAGAGTTCTATGCAATTGTGAGAGCTTTGGAGCATTGGTCCCATTATTTAAGGCCTAAGCCTTTTTTGTTGCACTCGGATCATGAAGCTCTCAAGTACATTCATGGCCAACAGAAACTAAACCCTAGACATGCCAAGTGGGTAGAGTTTCTACAATCTTTTACATTTTCGGCCAAGTACAAAGATGGGAAGAGCAATGTTGTTGCTGATGCTCTTTCACGAAGAAACCACTTGCTTGTGACACTTGAAGCGAACCTCCTAGGCTTTGAACATCTCCAAGAACTATATGACAAGGATGCTGATTTCTCTGAGTCATGTAGAGCTTGCAAAGAAGGGGAGCATGGTGATTATTTCATACAAGATGGGTTTCTATTCAAGAGGAACAAGTTCTGCGTTCCTAGGTCCTCTGTACGTGACCTATTGGTTAGAGAAGTTCACTCGGGAGGATTAGGTGGACATTTTGGAGTAACTAAAACCCTTGAGCTGTTACAAGAACACTTTTATTGGCCTAAGATGCTCGAAGATGTACATGCTATTGTGACGAGATGCGCTACATGTCAACGGGCCAAGAGTGCTTTTCACAAAGGGTTATACACACCATTACCGGTTCCTAGCATTCCCTGGGAGAGTGTGAGCATGGATTTCATTGTGGCACTCCCTAGAACTCAAAGGGGAAAAGATGCTGTAATGGTTGTTGTTGATAGATTGTCCAAGATGGCGCACTTTGTGCCATGTCACAAGACCGATGACGCCTCTCATGTTGCTGACTTGTTCTATAAAGAGATAGTGAGGCTATATGGCATTCCCAAGACCATTGTGTCGGATCGAGATACTAAGTTTCTGAGTTACTTTTGGAAGACACTTTGGAGACTCGTTGGGACGAAGTTACTCTTTAGCACTTCTATCACCCACAAACAGATGGGCAAACCGAGGTTACAAACAGGACCCTTGGTACTTTGCTTAGAGGGTTGGTGAGTAGAAGCACAAAAGATTGGGATATTAAGCTAGCACATGCGGAGTTTGCATATAACAGAACGCCTGGATTTACCACGGGTCGTTCTCCATTTGAGATTGTGTATGGCATTAATCCTTATTTGCCTATTGATTTCGTGTCTTTTCCTAGAGATGATGTTATCAATGTAGATGCCAAGGCAAGACAACAAGCTTTCAAGAAGACCTGTGAGCAAGTTCGTGCACGAGTAGAGAAGATGAACTCAAGGTACCAAGCTAGAGCTAACAAGGGAAGAAAGCAAGTTCTATTTGAACCTGGTGACTTAGTTTGGCTAAACCTGCGCAAAGAAAGATTTCCTTCAAGACGCAAGAACAAGCTTATGCCTCGAGCAGATGGTCCTTTTCAAGTCCTAGAAAAGATTGGAGACAATGCATACAAGATTGATCTTCCTAGTGAGTATGGAAATGTGAGCTCAACCTTCAATGTTGGTGATCTTAGCCCTTACTTAGAGGATACGAATTTGAGGGAAAATTCTTTTAAAGAAGGGGAGGTTGATGCAGGAGCAAGTACGTTAAAGGACAAGCAAGAAGACGACGAATCAAGAACGTCCAAGAACCCAGTTCTTGAAACGTTAATGCTTGGTCTTGAGCTGCTCATTGCCAAGAGTATAATGCCACGTGAGGTAAAGTGTGAGGTAACTATGTTAGAGTGGCAAGAAGATGACTAGAAGCTGAAAAGAAGAAGCCTTGGGCGCCAAGGAAACTGTTCCAGCGTTTTGAGCCTTGGGCGCCAAGTAATTAACTGTTTGAGTTTGATTTCGTTTGCCTATTTCCTTAATTAGTTAGAATATGTTTAGAAAAGTAGTATTCTGATTATTAGTAGCATTAGGAGTCCATTAGGTATTATAAAAGCTGTTAATTAGCTCGTTTTACAATTGTAGTCAGTTTCGTAGTTAGTTTCCTATTTGGACTAGGATTAGGATTCCGAATAGTTTTAGATTTCTTTGTCTATAAATAGGGGAGAGCTTTGCTACTGGAAACTCGTGCTTTGATGATTAATTATTGAATACGTGAGTATTTACCCCTCAAACTGAGTGATTCAGGCTGAAACCCTTACGAGTGATTCGTGAGTTGTTCTTGAGTGATTCTTGAACAAGATCCCTTTGTGTGATACTATCAAAGGTTAATTTCCGTTTTGTTACTTATTTCACATCAGGGAAACTCGGTAAAACTCATTCTGGCTATGATTCCAGTAGAGTGGCATAAGTTGTCATGGCCTAAGTGTGTATGTGGCTTAGGTGTGAGATGTATTACTAGCTAGAATAAAGCTGTTGTTTGTAAAAATATTTGGCTCCTGGGGCAGGATACTTGTACTAGCTGGACTTGTTGGATTAATAGCTATTGTTTATGCGATGGCTATGTGTGGACAGCCCAGCCTAAAGCAAGTCACTCCTGGGGATGGAAAAGGCTGTTGCTACTAAAAGATGAAGTGGTGGAGCACTAGGGATTCATTGAAGAAGCTGAGATTAGGATGAAGGGACTGACCAAGTGTGGGAAATTGCAATTGCAGCAGATGTATGACATATTCAGAGGTGTGAAACATAAGGTCCCATGGAGCAATCTGATATGGAAGAGAGGAGCAAAGCCTAGGCATTCTTTCATTGCCTGGATTGCTTGTCAAAAGAAGCTTGCTACCAGAAGCTTCTTGACAGAGAGAGGGCTCCAGATAGGCAAGTGTGGTATTTGCAAGACGGATGATGAGACATGTGACTATCTGTTTTCAGTTGTGGGTTCTCTGCTGCAGTTTGGATAATGATTTTGAGCTGGCTGGTCATTTGCGGGGGAAACTTGAGCCTTGGCCATGAAATGAGGTGGTGTAACAGGCGCTATAGAAGCAAGTCCATTCCCCACACGATCAGACGTGCTACTTTTGTAGCTGCCATCTATGAGATTAGGGAAGAAAGGAATATGAGGGTGTTTAGACAGCAGGAGCGCTCTGTGGATAATGTTGTTAGGCAGGTTCAGTTTAATGTCTGTACTAGGATGATTGGCTTGTTTAGTGGCTTAGTTGAGGATGTTTTTTATAGGAAGTAAATATGTAATGAATATGTTGGATGCCTAGGCAGATGCACAATTGTACTTTTGGTGTTTCACGAGGGTACCGCTCCAGTATCTCTTTGGTGAATGGCTATAACATTTACCATTTTCCAAAAAAAATAAGCTCGCATGCATTTATTTAATGCTAGGGTTGTTACTATTTTAACTGTAAATAGCTTTTATGAAATTTTTTCCTTTTACGCGTTGTTAATTACGAATATGCTGTTGTTTCATTATGTTATGTTTCTAAGTCCTAATTGAATTCCATAAATTTATTTCACCTTGGTGATTATTCTGTTTATTTATTGCACAATACATTAGTTTACCATAGTATGGAGGAGGAGGAAGCTTTTTCTACTGAGTTTCAGTTGACTGGAAGTCCTATTGTTTTGTCTTCTTTCAGTTGCTACATTTAGTTGCTGGATTGTTAGAACTAAGTATCTGACATACATTACTTTCCGGAAGCACTATCTGGGATGGATCTAGTAATGACTGATCTCAAAGCCTTGGCTGCAATGGAAGTTTTTTTTTTTTTTTTTTTTCCTTTGGTAAAATGTGAGCATATATTACCAAAATATCATCAAGATGAGTGCATACATCAAGGACAGCGTTACCTTAGTGAGCTAGCTAAGCACCACTATGTAACCTGTAAACAAATTCACATATACAAGAAAATCTGTAAGAGCAGCATCACCTATACATCAAAAATCTATGCAACTATGTACATCTAGGTTGTATACCAACTTTAGTGCACCAATCCCTATTTTTCTTCGTATCTTTGATCTTTTCTATATTGCTTAGCTGAACTCTCATCTCAAAACGAATCTGAGCTGTAACTTTCTCCAAATCCAAAGGCTCTTTTCTGAAGATCACATGGTTTCTTGTCACCCAAATATGGTATATACAAGCAGTAACAGCAGCCTTGCACATTGAGCAAAATGTGCAGATGAACCTCTTATATACCTGAGCCCCCAATTCTGAATTGAATCCCAATCAGCTGGAGGGACTTTAAACTGAATAAACTCACTAACCTGTGACCACACCTGTCTAGCAAAGACACATGACATGAATAAATGCTCATGATTTTCAGCAGCATTTCCACACAGAACACACCTGCAATCCAGGTTACCTCCTCTAGCTATCAACCTGTCTTTTATCAAGAGACGTTTCTGCATCATTAACCAGGCAGTAAAGGAGTGCTTAGGAAAGCAATTTCTCCCCCCAATAAACCTTGCCCAAGGCTGATGTGGTGCATCAGGGTGCAAGACCTTGTAAGCAGCTTTGGAAGAGAATGGAGGGGGACCTGCAGACCAAATTAAATCACCATTCTGTATATTTGCACATTTGAGAGCCTCACTTCTCAGTTTCAGAAGTTTCCTAAACCCCCAAGCTTGAGCATTGGTCAACTGGATCTCCCAAAAATCTTCCTGCATCAAATATATTTCATGAACCCATTTTACCCAAAGCACATCTGCCTTCCTTGCTATACACAACACCAACTTCAGAATCAGAGCTGAATTAACTGCATACAAATATTTAAATCCCAAACCCCCACTGAGCTTGGGTTGAAATACATCCTTCCAAGCTACAAGAGCCTGCTTGAACTGTTCCTGACCACTCCGTAAAAAATTCCTACACAAAACTTCTACTTGCTTGATCACCTTCTTTGGAAGAACAAAGATTGACCCCCAAAAATTATGTAGGCTAAACAAGACAGTGTTAATCAGTAGAGCCCTGGCAGCATAAGAAAGGAATTTGCTTGCCCAGGTTCTGATCTTAACTGTTATTCTCTCCACCAAACCAATACAGTCAGCTGCACATAATGATTTAAAAGTAAGTGGCACCCCCAGACACCTTACAGGTAATTGACCACCTTCCATCTGAGACAAACTCAAAATTTGATCCTTGACACAAGCAGAAACACCACCCATAAAAATCTGGCATTTGCCAAGATTGGCAACAAGCCCAGAAGCATCTGAGAAGCTTTTAAACTATGAAGCATGAAAACGGCTAGAGGTTGCCGTCTCCCGTACCAAAAACATTTCTGAAATGGGAAACGACAAGAAACGCCTGGAAACTGCTCCAAAACGTTTCTGAAAATTGGAGAAACGTCTTGGGTGGCGAAGGGAACGTGGAGGAGACGTGTGGGCCATTTCTGGAACGGCGTTCAGCCCAGAACTTGCATTTCTTCCCTCTAAAATCGAATAAACGAAGAAAACATGAAACCCTAGAAAACTCCCTGCCCCTCCCATCTGCCATAGTCGGTGTTTTCTGTCCATCGTGGTGCCTTCTCTAGTGTTTTCTGTCCATCGTGGTGCCTCCAGCGGCTTTGGTCCATGATGGTGCCTTCTCTCTCTCTCTCTCTCACTCTCTCTCTCTCTCTCTCTCTAATTCTGGTGTACTGTTGGACTAGAGTGTTGTGTGGTGAGAGAAGAGACACGACTGATACAAATTACACCAAGTAATGTATGGGGTCCATCAAGCATGTGGTGTTGGGTGAAGTTACAGATCAGTTTCTGTCCTCTTTAGCATTATTATAGTGCTGAATTGTTATTCTTTTTTGAGTGAAATAGTTTTTGAATGGTTGATTACAAGTTTTTAATTTCAGTAAGAAAGAAAAAATAATAAATCTTTTTATAAAAACATGTAGTAAAATTAAAAAGTATATAATTATTAGAAATATAAATTTATATATTTAAATGTATTTTTTAAGCGCGTTTCCCCGCCGTACCCGTTTCTTAGAATTCGGCAAATTGTCGTTTTCCTGTTCCCGTACCCGTACCCGTTTGCGTACCCGTTCCCGTCTCCGTGCAACCTTGCTTTTAAATGCATCCAACACACATGTTGCAGGTTTCAGTGTAACCTTGCAAAAAATAAACAGATCATCTGCATAACTGAGATGTGTAACATTCAATTTTCCACACTTAGGATGATGTCTAAAAGCCTTATCAGTCTGCAACAAAAACATTCTCCTTGCCAACACCTCCATAACCAACACCAACAGATAAGGAGAAATTGGATCTCCTTATCTGAGACCCCTCCTTCCTTGAAAGTAACCACACAGTTCCCCATTAACAACAACAGATGGAAGTTACTTCTACTATATGTCAAGGATTTGGTCAGCGCTACTTCCCGAGTTCTTTGATGCGCAAGAAATCGCAAACTATTTCATGTGCAGGCCTCATGTTGTTGCCCTCAGACTTCTTGAGGTATCTACTAGTTCTAGTATTAACTCTGTGTAAATTGTACCTTGCTTATCTTCTTTTTTTTCTATAGAAAATAAATTTTTTTATTACTTAACCAATGAAAGAATAAAAAAAAGGAGGACAAGAAGTCCTCAAATGGAAAAAAGAATATATCTACAAGTCTCGCCAATGTAACTGGACAAGTGTGAGGGGGACATCCTTAAAGGCCCCAGCTGCCTTCGCCCACACCGATGCCAAGTTAACAATGTGATCCCAAACGCAATCAACGGTTTTCCTAAAAGCGGAAATCATCCTCGAGTTCCGCTCCACCCAAATACACCACAACTTACCTCTCACCCCCTCCCACCCGCAACAAGACACATTTGTAAAAACTGCCCCACTGTAGTCAGGCTCCCAAAATGCTCCCCCAGACAAACTATCCCACAACATCCTAGGAAAGTCGCACAACACAAACAGATGCAACCCGTCCTCACAATCATGACGACACATTACACACAAATCCGGCGACAAACACCATCCAGGCTTTTGTCATGCGTATTCACACTCCTAGCACCAAAGTCTACACAAGGCTCGCACCTTCAGAGGAACCTTAGACTTCCAAATGTAAGTAGCAAAAGGGAAGTGGGGAAATTGAGAAGGAAGACTAAGCCGATGCAGTTAGGACTTGCAAGAGAAGACACCACAGGAGTCTCCTTCCCAAGTCCGTGAATCGTCCCTTGGGATGAGAAGAGTAGTGTTTAGAACGCTCAGGAGAGAAACTAGTTCCTCCATCTCATGATCATGGGGAGCCCGGCGTAAATGAAGCTCCCGTGAGCCACCCGCGTCAGAATAGAACTCCAAAATTGGCGCCTCATGAAGCGTGGACAGCCGATAGACCCGAGGCTATGTGGAAGAAAGAGGGCGATACCTGAGAGATAAACTTTCAAGGACAAGGATGAGAGACTGCGGTGCCGGTTGGGGCGTCCCATCCATTCTGTTGCAGACCATACTTGCTCCTAATTACTTGGTGCCAAAGGGAATAAGACTTCAATGGAAAACGCCACAACCATTTGCCGACTAGCGAAATGTTCTTAGACACCAACCGTCCGAAACCTAGGCCCCCCCCCCTCAGACTTAGATCTATAGACATGGTTCCAACTAACAAGGTGAACTCTCTTGCCCCCATCCGCCCAGACCACAGGAAACCCCGCATCATCCTATCGATCTATTTAGCAACGCTAATCGGAATCTTGAAGAGTGAAAGGTAATAGAGATGAATACTAGCAAGACAGGACTGCAGAATAGTGATCATGCCCTCTAAAGAGAAGTACACCCCTTTCCAACCAATAAAGCGCTTAGCCACTCTAGAGACAACTGGTTCCCAAAAAGAGAAACCGACCATGGATTGCCCCCACAAAAAGACCCTTATAATAATCCGTGATTTTCGCACTAATCCTATCCATATTTGACACAATCTCCCCCTCCCCTATCTCCAACTCCCTAATATAACTCATTCGACGCCTACCATTCACCACCTTAAAAAACAACCTAGACCTCACATTCCCTACTTTAGCCCACCGAACTTTCATCTTCTGCCTCTGACTTTGCTTTCTCCGTCATTAAAACCTCCTCAAAACTATTCTTCAACTCCACACTCCTCCTAAAAACTCCTCATCATGCCCCTCCACACTCATCTGTAACCAAAAGTTCCCTAAGAATTTCACCCTTCCTCACCTTCACATCCAAAAAACTTCCCTATTCCACATCTTCAAGTGATGTTTCACACACTTCAACTTCCTCATGAAACAGTACCCCTTCCAGCCGTCAAGCTTAGTCCTCAACCTCAGAACTCGCCCACCACTCTTGAACTCTCTTACCAAACTCCGCGTGGGTTGTCCACATATTCTCAAATCTAAAAGGGGTGAGGCCCTACTTGAGACGGGAAGAATGAAGCATAATAGGAAAATGATCAGAACATAGGCGAGATAAAACCTAATAAAACCTCCTGGACCAACTCAAGGAACTCATCCTCAAACACATTAGTAAAAAGGAAGCAGTCAATGCGAGACGCCGCATTACGCCTCCCACTCACCCCCTAACTAAATTGTCCATTCATAAGAGGCAAATCACGAAGAGCCGACTCCCAAATGAACAAGTCAAACACGCGCATACCCACAGCTAAACCTCGCCCTCGCCTCTCCCTGGCATGGTAGACAACATTAAAGTCTCTCACTATAACCCACCTAGGAGAACACAATCTTGACAAGGCCGCAAGCTCGTGCCACAGAGACTCCTGATCAGCAGCACTACATGGCCCATAACCAATCACCCCTCTCCTAACTCTCAAGAGCACAGAGACAGTAAAATGACCAAAATGGACCTAGACGCAAAACGGGTATCCCAAACAACAATGATTCCCCCGGACGCCCCAACTGAAGATAAATAGACCCAGTCCTTAGACCCAGCATCCCAAAGACTAAGAATAAGAAAGTAATCCACCCTCTCGACCTTCGTCTCTTGGAACATCGCAACATCAGGAGACACCCGATTAACCACCTCTTGCACTACACCTCGCTTATCCGCTCTCCTCGATCCGTTAACGTTCCAACTCAAAATCTTCATTTAGAACCAAATTGACCCCTAGAGGCTAGACCTACGAACGACCCCCTTCCCAAGGATAGTAGAAGATTGGAGACTCCTAAATTCCCTAATCCCAACCCTGGTCCTCCTATGATTGGTCCTCCTATGAGAAAAACACCTAACTTATCTCCATTTCCCCCTATGCTGAGTTCAGGATTCCCATTAGTGTTGCCAATAGAATTGAGATGATTATGAGGAATTTTCTCTGGTCTGGGGCTAACGAGGATAGGAGAGATCATCTGGTTAGTTGGGACCGTGTTTACAGGCCAAAAATAAAGGGGGGCTGGGTTTTGGTAGATTGGTGTCCAAAAATATTTCGCTAGTGGGTACGTGGTTGTGGCGGTTTCCTCTGGAGTCTGATTTCCTTTGGCACCGAGTAATCAGGAGCAAGTATGTGCAACGGGTGGGACGCTCATGCTGGCTCCAACGTTTCTCATGCTTGCCCTTGCAAATTCATTTGTCAGGTATCGTCTCTTTTCTTTCCACTGGTCAGGTACAATGTGGGTAATGGACTAAGGGTTCGGTTCTGGGGGGATGTGTGGATGGGTGACCTTCCTTTCTCTTCCATATATCCCCAGGTTTTTCGGCTGTCCACACTACACGGGGCCCTTGTGGCTGCGTTTTTCTCAGTCACTGGTGGTTCTTGGGAGTTACATTTACGCCGATCACCACATGATAGGGAGTTGGGGGAGCTTGTTTCTCTCCTGAGTGTTCTTAACTCTACCCTCCTCGTCCCTAGGACTTGGTTGGAGAATCCTTCTGGGGTCTTCTCTTGCAAGGCCTTCCTTTACCATATTAGCCTTCCCTCTCATTTTCCCCACTTTCCCTTATCTACTTTTATTTGGAAGTCTAAGGTTCCATTGAAGGTGCGCGCCTTTGTGTGGACTTTGGTGCTAGGTAGGGTGAACACTTATGACATGCTGCAACGTAGGAGACCGAGTTGGACCCTTTTACCGGGGTTTTGTGTGATGTGTCGGCATAGTAGGAAGGATTGTCTGCATTTGTTTGTGCTCTGTGATTTTGCGCGGAGTTTATGGGATACATTGCTGTTTGGGGAGAGCTTTGTGTGTCTAGCCATGGTGGGTTACAATTATGATTTGTGACGATGAGGAGGAGTAAGGAGGGGAGGTTGTTGTGGCGTTGTGCTTGTATGGATTTACTTTGGTGTATCTGGTTGAAGAGAAATTCTAGGATTTTTTCCGGGACTAAGAAAACTATTGATTATGTGTGGGATCACATAGTTTACTTGGCTTCGCTTTGGGCTAAAGCGGCGAGGGCCTTTAATGGTGTTTCGTTGACTTTAGTTCAACGAAATTAGCGTGATGTGTAGATAATTTTCTTTTTATACTGAGGATACCTTATCCTCCACATTTTTGTATTCTTTAAAATTTGATTAATAAAATTTTCTCTTACCTAAAAAAATAATAAAAGCTATCACCACCTCCACTCTGACATCCTCTACTTGATCGTCTCCATTAGAGAATTTATTTTCAAATCCCTTCCTCGAAGGCAATGCCGAACAAGCAATACCTTCGCCCGTATTGGACAACTACCTTCTGAGCAATTCTGAGCATTCCCCTTGTCAACTGAAAGAGAAAAAGTACTTCCCTGCAGCATAAGTTGCTCCCTTTTCTTGTCAACAAAGAGGTCAGTAGCAGGAGTGTTCTGCAATGATGTTGTGATATGCTCCCAAATAATGGGAAGCCCTCCCCTCCCTTGTGGGAACAAAAGTATTTGGTCCAGTAATCTCATGCTGCAGATTACTTCCTAAAGTAACCCCAAGTTTCAACCCTTCGTCTGGGATCTGGGCATTTCCGGCAGCCAGCATTAACTAATCACTAGTAAAGGAGGAGTAGTTGGCCCACAAATCTAACACAATATTAATAGTTTTGAAAGGTAGGCCGCCATTGCTATGTTGCAAGAGAGATTGCATGCAAAAGTGATACGCGGAAGTCGGCGATAGGGCCAGGATTCCACTTGGGAGACGACAAGGTCATCAAAGATTAAGGGGCACAATGTCAAGGTCCGCACCTTGACAGCCTTGTGGAAGTAGATCGATCAGAAGTGTCGCTGAGAGGCACCAAAAACTAGTTGGCAGTGTCGCGACAAGGCGTCAGAGCTGTTAGTATCCAGTCACGAGTGCTGGGCTCCGGAACGCCCAAAGGAGGTGTTTCCTCGGACAAAGATGAGCGAGGAACTTCCTTGGGTCATCGATGACCTATCCACCTCCGTACGCTCCACCACCCTAAGATCCGACAACTTATCGAGCTTCTAAGTACCAGCAACATAGATTGCCGTCATTCTACCCGTAGAAGTGAGACCCAACTAAATAAACCATCCTCTTGCATTGACCGAACCTTAATCCAACATTCCAACCCACCAAACTGCTTCTTCTGCTTCAATCTATTAAGCCTTGTGAAAGTGCATCCCAAAACCTCGTAGACTCATTAAGCCATGGCTGATGGCAATACCACCCATCGAGTCTGGTGTGAGCAGCCTTTGAGTGCTAACCGACATGCTGCGAAGGCTGTGCAACTACGACTGAAAGGAAAGCATGAGGAGGCTGAGAAACTTTTGGTGAGATATTACTTTGACCTTCTGTTTTTTGATTCTATAGTGGTGTTCGCGTAGTTGAAATGTGTATATTTACCTATCATCCTCTTTCTCACCTCCTCAATTAACAAAACAGTTTCAAATAAAAGAAGGAAAAATGAAGTTCAATTAGGGGTTTGCCTCAAGTTGCAGTATAGGTGTCCAATTTTGTTAATATAGAGTGAGAGGAAAACAAGAAACAGATCGTGAAGCTTGTCCTCAAAGGACAATCGTCTACAAAACTTCTGAACTCCATGAACTTTTGCTTGGTATCCTCTGCACTCTTTGCAAGCCTTTTCCCCTTGGCCTGGAATCATGCCTGATTGTGAGACTGCCTGTTGAACGTCCGAGCGGCGGTAGATTCAGGGATTCTCTCTATAGCCGAACATGAGGGAAATATCATTTTAATAGCTCCAAGACCGAAAGATGGTGCAAAGAACAGAAAGGCCTTCTTTAACTCTGAATTTCTTTCCAGATCCTTTTCTTTTCTATGTCCTTTCCTCACTGAGGACCATGGGCCAGCATTCGGTCACAGTCACTCCGCAGGTTCGATATTGGGGAGTCCAACGTGAGGAGAGTTGAAGGGAGGGCAATGGGGCCTTGGCTAAGTTCGATTAGGGACCGGGAGGGGTTGTAGGGGCTCATCCAACTGCCCACACACATATCCAACAAAAACTAAAATAAAACAAAAAAAAAAGAAATGGGGGAAAAGGAACATTGGTATGGAACAAGGTTCAGGGAGAAATAGGGTAATTTACTTTTGTGCGGAAGCTACCAAAATATGAACCTTGCTGTTTTTTGCTTCACTAACTGCCAATTTTCATCTTCTTATCTTTGTTCTTTATCAGAAAGAAGCTGAAAACGCTAAAGCCGAGCAAGATACGGGGTAGAGAGTAACGAACTAAGAAATCATGTCAATGCAAGTAGGTACTGCATCTGGTCTTTGTCCCCTTGTGTGGACTATAGTATGGGCTTTGACCTTTGCCTGTCATACTATAAATTTATGACATGCTTCTTGAATGAAGCCAATATCATCTTTATTTTATTTATCTGCTCTTCATATATCAATTATGAACAACATTTTATTTTTCTTCAGAAATGTCACCTAAGACACAAAGATGCGGCAGAAGGGGAAAGAAAATGATACTGACATGCATTTGGCTGAAAGAATAACGAAGAACAAACTTTGTAGTACCCCTACTCAAGCTGATGATGAATATGACTATGATGGCGCTCCAGCCAAAAAGAGCAGGAAAAAAAGACAAGAGCATGATAATAAGTCAGATTCTAGGCAAGTTGTAGCCAAGCGCATCATGACCCAGCAGGAGCGATGTGTATTCTGTTTTGAGAACCCAAAGTGACCTAAGCACCTTGTTGTAGCTATTGCAAATTTCACCTACCTGATGCTACCACAATATCAGCCACTTGCCCCTGGCCATTGTTGCATAGTAACATTACAGGTAGTGTCTCATTTACCTTTTAATGATGAGCTTGTTTCTTCGTTGCTTTCAAGGCATATTAAGTTTTCACTTTTTCGGAAAAAAGAGCCAATATTCGAGTTTTAATCCACAGAAGTAATGTCATTCTTGTCTGATGGGAGCAATTCAAGACAAGTGGCTTCTCAAATTTGTAGTCTTTTTAGCCTTTTTGTTTTGCGCAGATGGTTTGGTGTCTAAGGCACTTGCTAGTAGGATGAATTACTAGGATGTACAGCTCTTACTGCTGTAACGTATATTTTTAGCTTGTCTTAGTCTTCTAAGTTTCTTTTTATATCCATCTCAACAGCATGAATCAAGTACAAGAATGGTAGATGATAATGTTTGGGAAGAGATCCGCAACTTCAAGAAATGCCTCATTATGATGTTTGCGCAGAAAGAGAAAGAAGTAATCTTTTTGGAAACAGTGATGGGTTTGGGCCAACAGCGCCGTCATTGTTTGATTGAGTACATTCCTTTACCTCAAAAAATTGCTAAAGAAGCGCCCCTTTATTTTAAAAAGGTCAGAATTATTGTGGCTTATCTTTACCTTAGATTTATAAACCAAGATGTGGTATTTTTTTTTATCATGCTCATATGTGCATTATCTTTTTCCTGATTTGCTAACAAGTTGCGACCTGCTGGATTTTTTCCTCCTTTCGGTGGGGTGTTCACTGTTGTGTTAATCTCTGCTCATTTTATAGGCTCCTGCAGTCCTGCTAAAGGATACTGATGTGGAGTTATTTAACAAGTGCTTTATAATTGCACATATGTGCATTATCTATCCATTGTCATTTTCCTTTTAAAAGAATTACCTTTTTCCTAATTTGCTAACAGTATTTAACCTTCAATCATTGAAATAAAGGAGCTTTCGCATATTAAATACAAACATGAGGAACTGAGGAAGCCTTTTTTCTAATCTGCATGAAGTTTATGTTTCAAATGTTCCCAGACGTTTCTGGTGCTACTCAACAACTAAGTGATTGCATACTTGATTTTGGAGGAATGACATATGGGACTGTGGGCAAACATTTTCTTAATGTAAAGAAAACTTGACCTGCAGGAGTCAATTCCTGTAGAAGCTTGAGAATGTGCTTGTATTAACTTAGCAGCTGCATAAAAGGCAAGGCACAGCTAAGGTGCCTTTTATGGGTAGGTGAGGCAGCTTATTAGCAAAACTTTCACCTTGCCCTTACCTAATGATGTGGGACTAGTTGTGCCGGTGACTAGTACGTACTCCTATTGCCACTTAATATCTCAGGTGATAGATTGGTTTTGGTCTTGTGAACGTGCCTTTCCCACCTGACTGTGGTGCCAATGCCTTGGTTTTTTATATTACTTGCATATTAAAATATGTGTATGCTTCATCTTCATTGTCAATATAGTACTTCATAAGAATCATCAATGATATATAATTGACAAGATCGCCATGTTTCTGGTGCAACATCTGCATGTGCTTTTCCATCTCTTGCTTCCTTTGCAATTTCATGATGGGATTTTTTTTCTTTCTCCAGGCAATTGATGAGGCCGAAGATGAGTGGATTCAGCATAATGCGAAGAAATTGACTGACACAAGCCAAAAGGGATTGCGTTCTTCGAATCCCAAGAACTTCCCCTACTTCCATGTGGAGTTTGGGCTGAACAGGGGATTTGTGCATGTGATTGATGACGAAACGCAGTTCAAAAGCAACCTCGGTCTTAACGTCGTTAGGGGTATGCTACAAACGCAAGATGAAGACATGTACCGTCGTAGGAGGTATGGATTAAGCGATGTCCAACAAGCAGCAGTTTCAGACTTTGCAAGTACTTGGAAGCCATTTGATTGGACGAAACAACTGGGCTAACTTTGAAGGGTTAAAATAGATTTTATGTTTTTATGATCACAATTGAGCTGGCTTGCTGCTGCAAATCTATCACATTCAAAATACAACAAATTGTGGAGTATACTGTTAGTAGAGTTATTCCAGGCTTGGGGAGTTTTTGGGCTAGGCACCCTTCTTAGAAGGTGGTCTGATTTTGCTCTCTCCCCTCCCTTATTACTGTAATTCTTCAAAGCTTTGTGGTAATGGAATCAACCTGATCTTTACCAAAAGAACAAAAACTTGGGGAGTACTTTGTTCTTGATCCATTTCTTCCCTCCTTTCTTTTTCGGTCGAATTGGACTTATGGTGTAGTACACTGTACAGGTGATTTTTTGTTTTCTTTAGTTCTACATCACCTTAAAATGACTAGGAACACAATTTCTGAAGTTTGATAACATATGACATCTATCTACTCCCTTCGGTTCATGAAAATCTTGACGTTTGGAGAATATGACTAATATTAAGGAAAACACATTTTAGCACAAAAATTCCAAATTTACCTTTAAAAGAGCACATGAGGTATTAAGAGAGAGAAAATAATATTTTACTGGGTACTTATTGCTTTCCTTCCTTTTGTAATCTTCTTTTTTTTTTCCTTGCACATGGGAGTGAGAAGGTGGGAGTGGTAAAATAGTAAAGGGTGTTTAAATACATTACCATATAAGAAAACGTAAAGATTTTCATGGTCCAAACATATGTGGAAAGCGTAAAGATTTCCGTGGACCAGAGGGAGTATAACTCTATACTAATTCAGGCCACTTCTGTCCATGTGGCAGCCTGTGGTAAAACATTTTTCCGCCCAAAATAACCTTGTGTTATGCAATCATGATTGAAGCCATATGGATTCTAGAGTATTCTTTCTCGGGAGTGAACGTTTGGTTTATATGGGAAACTTGCCTAAACTAAGGCTCTACAATTTCCCCTCTCTGTCCCCTTTTTTCAATGCACTAGAAGGATCTGGAGAGGAAGAATAACTTTGCATTAAATTCCAGCATCCTTGCACAACCTCCATTTATCACCGCAAAGCATGCTTTGACTTTACCTTTGTTTTTTCGTCATTTTGATTCAAAATTGTGGCTTTTCGTTTAATTATAGGCTTGATATGTGGTAATTCGGGTTTTTAGCGTTCGTAAGATTCTCGGCCAAACTCTTCAGCGAATCAATCGCTACAATTGATCAGGTAAGATTATTGAAACCTTAATTTCATCAATTCCTATTTTTGCATTCAAATTCTAGAGCTTTACTTGAACTGATTAATTGAAATTGTTGCTTTTTGTTTCCCTAGAAGAACAAATTGCGAGAGTAATATATGTTTTTTTTTTCTCTCAAATCCTTCTCAAGTATGATGACCTTAAAATCATGGTCTAACATGAATTGTTCTTATTGTATTTGTAGCTACTGCGGATCGTGGATTGGCTTTTGTGGTCAAATTACACTGGGTGAGCATTCTTTTGGACCATTAGTCTTGGGTGAGCATTCTTTCGGAAGTTGTTAAAATGACATTTTGTTTCTGTAGTTATATGTGTTGTTTTGATCGAAGTGGGTTGCTGGGGTGTGTGTGTTAGTGGTGGGTTTTATCTTCATTATTTTCCTTTGCTAATATTTGTTTTCATTAATTTTGCTAATTTTGACTGTTGGCAGCTCACAGATGATATCATTCGTCTTGTGGTTTTGTTTTTTCTCCAGTTTTGGTAGTAATTTGATGATTTATGATCACTGAAAAGTTTTTTTTTTTCCAATTTCAGGGTTGAAATCAGCCCTGTGTAGAACTCTTACCAGTTGCTATTGCAAACAAGATCACCTTCTTCTGTACATAGCTTTTATAGAATTACAAAAATTAGTGAGCCACCCATGGTCGATGTTGCAGAAACCCAATATGGTGAGATTAGCTGTTTAGAAAGGTCTTTAGAGAAATTTTTGAGCAAGTGTTTTAGAACGATATATCTTGCTTTTGTTCTGGTCCCTTCTGGATATCGATTTTTTTCTTATAAAGATAACATAATGAATTTGTGTTTGCTCGGGATTCAATTTCATTTTATTCGTTTATTTCTATTGATGTTTGATTTGTGTCTCACTGTCTCTTTGTAATTTGCATCTCAACAATTTCAACTAAATGCCGCCCTCTTTGTGTTTGCGCATAAATCTTTACTCCGCAAATAAGAAAAGGGTGAACCTTTGAACAATGTAATAATTTGAAGGTTCATTATTGGAAATGTATCTCAATACATATTCATCTTCAGGAATATGGGATATTGCAATTTGACTGAGCTTGGGTGTAACAACCCAAATTTTCTGATTAAGGAACAAACAGTAAACGCGGAAGCCTAATTTGAGTCTGTTACTGCCGTATTTTCAAACGGAGGAAATACAAGGCTGAATAAATAACCAAAAAAAGACTAGTGAGCTAATAAAATCACAGTGAACTTTTTATTAAACTGAAACATCATTGTTTTACAAATGAGCTTATATTACAAACGACACTATAACTTCTAGCTACAGGTGGTGAGCTCTCGCAAAAGTCCCGACCTCCCCCAGAAGATAATCTTGCAAAACATAGTCAGAACACAGACACTGCTCTACCTGTAAACGGAGAGAACAAGGGTAAAATCAGTGAATGCTGAGTAACTCCACTATACCTTGTAAATCAATTCCTAAGTACTCCTGCCTTAGGAATTCTTTGCACATAGGATTAAATAATCTTGAAATCAACACTTTTCATTGAAACAGAGTTTACTTTCAAAACCAGAGCTTATGATAATCACCACTTAACTGATAACAGATTACAGAACATAATTCACTATCCGGGCACTCGTCATCCCTTCGCTTCTTCAATAATCCGTTTCTTTTATTATGGCATTGGGAAAAGTGAACAAAAGGTAGTATAACGACAATGGAGATGCTTTACCATGTGTATACCACTATCGGGGAACGTTTTCCCTCCGGGAAACATATTTTCCCTCATAAATCGGCCATAACAGATAACGTTTAGTACGATCATACCCCTTAAGTACCCTCGGAGATAACTTTACCAAAGAGTATGTCTTTCGAAGTACCTTACCTCAGGACATTCATTGTCGATCATACCATGTAACACCCCAGATTTTCTAAATAATAAATAAATAAAAATGAATAAACTCACGCCGAAAATCTGGCAGAGTTTCCTTTGTAATAGACATCCCAAGTTATCGACTTTACAAAAACCTTCTTATACAAGACTATACAACCAAAATATCCAAATCAACAGTGGAAGACTTCTAACAATCCAGGGCATCACTGCAAGAATGGCAGTTGATGAAAAACAGAAGCAGAATTATATGTCACTTCCAAAGGGGTCTAATTTGGTCCACCCAAAGAAGAGAAGAGGGCCACTAGATCAAGCTTTCTATGTGCTCCAAAGAGATGCAGCTGATAAAGAGTGTGCACTGATGTTCTATACAGGTGCTCTTTCTTTTAATTTTGCAAGAAATCCACATCTTAGGAATTACTCTCACATACTTGCAACTGGAGATGTACCTGGATATGTGCCTCCTAGCTACGATCGTATACGAACTACTTTATTATCCCAGCAAAAGGCACATGTAGCAACACTACTCCAACCAATTAAAGATAGTTGGAAGAAGAAAGGGGCTTCCATTTGCTCTGATGGATGGTCTGATGTCAAGCAAGACCACTCATTAACATCATGGTAGCCTCTACTTCTGGTCCATTGTTTGTGAGAGCCTATGATGCAAGTGAGGTGCTCACCAAAGATGTTGATTATTTTGCCAACTTGTTTCTAGAGGTCATTGAAGAGATAGGTCCAGAGAATATTGTCCAAGTTGTCACGGACAACGGTTCAAACTTCAAAGCTGTTGGAGGATTGGTTGAGGATAAACATCCAACTATTTTATGGACTCCATGCATTGTTCATTGCTTGAATTTAGTGCTCAAATCCTTATGTGAGCCTCCGGAAAGATCTTCCCATTAAAATGAGTGTGAATGGGTAAAAAAACTAGTCACACAAGTGCATGAGGTTAACTATTTCATCTTAAATCATGGCTTGTCAAAGACAATTTTTGGTCGTTATAGAGATGTGAATTTGCTTAAGGTGGCTGAAACAAGACTTGCTTCACACATTGTTATGGCTACACGATTGAGAAGGTTGAAAAGTGAACTAGAAAAAACTGTAATGGATCCGGATTGGCGGAAGTTCAAGATAAAAGGAAAGACTCCTATTGAAATAAAAGCAAGAGAAGTCAAAGATTGGGTGGTGAGTGATCAATGGTGGGACAAACTTGATCTCCTTCGCTTTACAGAGCCAATGATGAAGTTTCTTAGGGCTGGTGACGAAGATAGTTAAGTGCTTCATTTAGTATATGATATGTGGGATACTATGCTAGGAGTGAAGGATATTGTCTTCGAAAATGAAGGGTTGGATGAATCAGGCAAGTCCACGTTTTATGATTCAATCCAGCGGATTGTGGAGGAAAGATGGAACAAAAGCAATACACCACTTCATTGCTTGGCTCATTCTCTTGTTCCAAAATACTATGGTCAAGAGTGGCTACAAGGAGGATCAAGTAATAGTCTTCGAGTTTCTCCTAACGAAGATCAAGAGGTCACAACGAATAAAGATTAATGCTTCGAAAGGCATACATAGAGTATGGTGCATTTTCATGTGGCCTAGGATATTTTAGTCAACCCCATGTGATTGTAGCAAGGGATTATGAAGATCCCTTATCATGGTGGGCTAATTATGGTTCTTCAACACCATTGTTGCAAAATCTAGCCATGAAGTTACTTTCTCAACCCGCCTCTTGTTCTTGTTGTGAATGAAATTGGAGTACATATGGTACCATCCAAACTATCAAGAGAAATAGTTTGACATCAAGTAGGACGGAAGACTTGGTCTATGTGCATAATAATCTTAGATTGCTCTCTAGAAAGGTCGAAGAGTACATCAAAGGACCGTCTATGCATTTGGACATAGGTAAATATTTACTTTTTTGAGTACGTCATTGCTATAATTAGGACTTCAGGTTGCTGTTCATGCTTTAAATTATCTACTAATGCTGGTTTGTTTTATTTTTTTGAAAGGAGGAGATACTTTTGATGGGGATACAAAATTGGAGATGGCTGATTTGTCTTTGGATAAGCATGAGATCGAGGCTATCACTTTTGGCTTTGAAAATGCAGACACAAATATAACAACTTGAATCATGTTTAGGACTCACAATGCTTAGAAACTAGGAATTATTTGCTGTTTGTTTAAGCTTTCATTGCAAATGTTTTGGACTTATGGTATTTCTGTTATCTATGTAGTAGATTTTTCATTTTGGAACTACTAAAAGAACAATAATACCATAACTTCTTTTTGAGGTGTTTGTCACCTAATGTACCAAGTTAAGCTAAGGCCTAAGAGCCTAAGACTTTGTGATATATCATATATGAACTAATGATTTCGAGTGAGAATGTCAGAATGTGTTGTAACTTGTAAATTTGTGAATACTTGAATTGATTGTTTGCACCAGTACCAATTGTTTATGTTTCACTTCATTACTCATTTTCTGACTTTTGCTTCTATTGTGTCATGTGTGTAGATTGTAGATGTCTGCGAGTCGCCAGATTGTTACTGAATTCAATTCTTCAACACATAATGACACTTGGTGCTAGAAATTGGAAAGGCACGCATGAAGCTAAACTCCTGCTCACTTCCAGGTTTTTTTGCTTTGCTCAAATCTCCATTTTCTATGTTTTCAGATTATTTTTCAAGAATTTATTTTTCATATTTTTATTTTTATTTTTAAATTTTCATATCCTCGTACCCGAGTCCAACTTTAGGACAAGGTCCTCGTGTCTGAAATTTTGACTCATGCAGAGTCCGACCCTTGGATCCGTACCCGAGTCCGATCCTCGTACCCGAGTCCATGTAACATAAATCCTAACATATCAATCATACGATAGCCAGACCCAAGAACGATTACTTGCTATGTCAAGTAATTACACATCAAAATCCAACTCACATCTTTATCATTTTAGAGCTCTAATTCCTAGTCTTGTTCTAACCAATTCATCCTAACTCAAACAACAACTCTAGGATATGAAGATCCTTGCGTTAACCAAAACCAAACCTAACGCTTTGATACCAATTTGTAACACCCCGAATTTTCTAAACAATAAATAAATAAAAATGAATAAACTCATGCTGAAAATCGGGCAGAGTTTCCTATGTAGATAGACATTCCAAGTTATCGACTTTACAAAAACTTGCTTATACAAGACTATACAACCAAAATATCCAAAACAACAGCGGAAGACTTCTAACAATCCAGGACATCACTGCCACACTCACTCATTGAATGAGTGCAAGGCAAACCTTTACAAAATCCCAACTAAATAACTCTATAACAATCTCATATTACAACAACTAACAATGAAAAACAACAATAGTAATCTTCTTAACAGCTTTGAGTCCAACCGTCCAACTAGCACAAAAGATCCTCATGGACAAACAACCTGCAAATATTCTTTCATGTCTACTCCCACAGTTGCAGTGAAGCCGCAAAAGGTTCATCATAGGTCCACCATAAGTAAATGGACAACACACACACATAGAAAAGAAAAACATCCAATCAGCTTAACTGAGTAACCAAGCATTCTATCGAGATAATAAAAAAATAGTATCTTTATAATAATTTATAATCTGAAAATATAACAACCAGTCAAATACAAATAAGACATGCTTATGACCTTAAAATCACGCATGTCATTCATTCTAATTATCAATCAAGTAGTATATACAAGTTCACCTTCATATCTCATGCAACAATTCATTCAAAGCTCACTTTCTTGCAAAAGCATACACAAATCACATATACATAACAATTCCCAAATTTCCATAGATTTAAGAGTTTGAATCCATATTTTACTTTTTAGAGGGAAGAGAACGACAAGAAATCGCAACCTCAACATTTAAGACCGCAGCCTGATAACAAATCAAATCAACTCAAATCAATGGCCAAGTCCCTAGTGTGTGCACCCTCCTAGCCCTATGGGGTTTTCGAGACCGCAGTCGCCATAGGATTCCTGGCTAGGAGAAGAGTAATTAAAATATTCACATCTCATGAGAGGGTTTGTGGAAGACTGCAACCCCACAAAGCTGCTCTCATGAGTCGCCATAGTGTTCATCGCCATGGGGAATCCTACCCGAAAGCTATCTTGTCCTCAATTGTTCAAGTTAAGTATTAATATCTTAATAGAATTCAAGTGTTCACACCATAAACATCACAAGATCAACACAATGCTATATCACCAATCCATCTCATTTCAGTATCCATTAATCAAAGGCATACTAGCCACCAACAGTTTCATTTCTCAAAAAGTTCATAATACGATAGTCCAACAAGATTATTCCAACAATTCTCATACGAGTATCCATAGCAAGGTCACAACACATATTTCAATCTTGCTCAAAAACTAGCTCACAAAAACATATCCAATCATTCTGTATACTAGCCAAGTAGATTATTCAAACCATAATCTCAACATCTTTAACACAAAATTCTAGCAATATTTAATTAACCAAAATAAGCATAAACATCAACAAACATCAAAGCCTTTTAGCATAAACATTATCTAACTAGACCATCCATAATTAAACACCAAAAGCACCAGTACAAAACAATACGTACATGTAGCAATATCCACCAACATCTAGCTCATACATGTCCATAAATTCTCAGAATTAACCAATCCATATCTTGCAAATCATATTTTTCAGCATATCTAATATAACACTCCTGCACTTACAAGTCCACAAACATATTCCCAACAATAGTCATTCAATGCCAAAAATAACCTTCAACTAATCTAGTAATTCCAAGAGTAATACTACACCAGTTAGACCAAACTTTTACATAGACAACTCATTCTATACCTTAAAAACAACAACTTTCTTGCAGAGTTACGTGACCATATATCATTACCAGAAAATACTAGAAAGTGTATTTTAACAACAAACAGCAAAACCCATCATCTCCCATATTCAAGATTTGCTTAAACAATAGATTACCCACTCTTACAAGATAGTTGTACATGCTGAAATTTCATTCTAATAAAATCAGTAAAACAATTCAAAGGTCTCAGTATAAACAATCAAGCTGAATCGCTACAAGAAAGTAATAAATTCTGAGAGCTCAACTTCCCACCATTAAATCACAACCAATAATCATATATTCCATAATCTAAAATCTTTCAGAAACAAATAGGCATACATTAACAATGCTATTTAGTTACAAACAAGCACAAATACGACATACAACCAATAGAATGAAAGTTACCTCATTATCAAATAATCGAATTCAATCAAGCATCCAAACCCTTCAATTTAATCGAACCTAATAATCTAAATATAAGCATATAAAATACCAAATCAGATTGTATTCACAATAAAAACAAAAACAGAATTGCTAACTCAAAATCAAGGGTTTAGGGTTTAAAGAAATCGAACGCACTGAAAAGGCAAATTAGGCGTGGCTCAAGGCCTTGGGTGATTAAAAACCGAAATTCCTTTTTTTTCTGTAAAAACTAATAATCAAAATTATTAAATAATTTACCAATATAAATAATCAAAAAATAAACTATTCAAAAAATAAGTAAATTTTACGAGATATTATATACCATGACCTTGAGGACGACACAGATATACAGAATAACAGAATTCTCCTTGGAGGGTTCCCTTTCGAGAACAATCCTCTGGAGTACAGAATGTTCATCACTCTTGGAGGTACTTTACCATGAGCTTCTCTACCCACATGTAATTCTTTCACTTTAAATAATTAATGTCTTTACACAAAAACACATAGCACATAAAGGCATGTAGCACAATAATAATCTTAGTATTCCACTTATCATCTCTTTGACAACACTGCTGACTTCTTTGTTTTCGAAAAATCATAATACTTGTAATACCACTTTGAGATATCATAAACAAAGTACTTTAGCACTCAACCAACATTTATCAATGTAATTCCAACCATGAAACACATAGCACTTACAGTTAAAACATACCAAAAGTTAGAAAACTGGTAGACATGAAAGTTACCTCGGGTACACTTAGTTTATGGCTTAGTATGGCTTAATTGTGATACCCCAATATTTTCTATAATTATTATATTGATTTATAAATGATTTATAAATATTTTTGGAGATTAAATCACATATTCCTTCAAGGATTCGATTTATTCAATTAAAGCCATAATAATAAAAATTAAATTGTATTTATTAATTTTGAGGAGTTTAATTAAAATGTTTTATATATGAATAAGAATTATTCATATAGTTTTAATTAGTTTTAATTTGTTATTTAAATCAGAAAATTATTAAACAAATTCCTAAACCTAATAGCATTTGACTTGGGTTCACTGAGGGCCTATATAAGGAAAAGGTGAGGCAATTCATCAGTTTTGCAAACTGAGCCAAAACCCTCACTCTCTCTCTCTCTCTCTCTCACTCGAAAGCTCTCTCTCTCTCTCTCTCCTCTCGCCGGCTCTCTCCTCTCTCTCACCTCAGCCGTGCACCTCACCGGAGAACCATCGGACCGTCGCCCCTCTTCCCGGTGGTAAGCCTCTCTCCTTCTCCCTCTCTGTTTTCTCTTTCTTTTTCCCTTTCTCTTTCTCCTTGCATCGCGACCCCTTCCCCTCCTGTTCGCCGTCGCAGGGCCACCACGGCACCACCAAGCCGCGCTTGGGTGGTCGTAGGTGATGGCCCAGGCCACCAGACCGAGCCCTGCTCTCTCTCTCTCTCTCTCTTCTTCTCTCTCGCGTTCTCTCCCTTTCTCTCTTTCGCGAATTTCTCTCTCCTCTCTTCGCCGAAGCTCCGGCGACCACCACGACCGGCCATGGTGGCCAGTGGGTGGTGGTGGTGGTGGTGATGGGTCAGGTTATGGGTCTCATGCATGGGTACCTTTGTGACCTAGACCTAGTTTTAAAATTAGGGTTTCGTTTTTATATTTCTCGTAATTATTAATTCGATTTTTAGTATTTTCGAATTAATGTTTTTATTTTTCTGCACTCATTGGGAATCGAAATTTGGATTTTCAAAAACCTAAATTGGTTGAAATAAATCAAGGAATTTAATAAAAATATCCGATTGATATTTAGTTACTGTTTGTATTTTCGTATTTAATTAATACTGATTCAGTAATTATTTCTAATTAGGACCTAACGAGCAAGCGTGATATTGTCGATTGGTTGGAGCATACTTATTGTTGGTAGCGTATTAGTGGTAAGCGCTCATGCCTACCTTCTTCCAAAGCCCTATCAAAACTATTTTGATGTGTTATGTGCTAATTGGGAATTTGTTGTGAATTTAATATGCAAAGCATGATTAAATTATATCGTCGTTATTATGTAGTTATTAAGCATGATTCACTGTTGTAAATATGAGTTATAATTAGTATGTTGATGTTAGCATGTTTTGGGAATTAATTAGTTCACATGATGATTATTGGACAATTGTTGAATAGCGAATTATTAATATTATTATGCTATTAATTATATGCTAATTGGTATGGGTACTACTGAGTGCTAGTGAGCACCTATATATTATCGTTGAATGTCTATGGTGATTTGTGAATTTTTGGATATCATATTACCCTACGGAAGTGCTGCCGAAATTGTGCTAGACATTACTTGTCATCATTATTGAATTATCGTCGTTATTGAATTAAAGCATGTTTAATTCTCATCGTATTGGATTATCATTATTGTCGTTATTTACTATTCATTTGCAAGAGCATGAAATGAATTATTAAGTCGTGGTCTCGTAGTACCACTTATGTCAACCAATGCAAATTATGTGAATTGAATTAAATGAGAGTAAGACTCCTAATGGATCCCTAGGAGTAGTCGAGCAATCGGGATTGCACCTAATGGTGTAGTTCAAGGGATGAGTGATTCCCAAGTTACTTATGGACACCTCGCAGTGTGTCTGGGACGGATCATTCCCCATTTATTAAGTCCTCTAGGCTCGTGTAATTGTACTAGAGGTAGTGTGCACACTAGAGTCATTAAGTCCAAGGCGTGATTGTATCTTCGATGAACAGTATGGGTAATCGCTATTCTATTCGCTCTCTTACATCTCTCTAATCAAGACGGATTGTCTATGTCGTATTTTGTGTGATCACTATACAAGAATTGCATATGAAAGAATGTCGTTGTGCGTATGCTTGATTATATGCTTATGTGCGTATGCAAATGAATTTCAATGATTCTTCTAAAACCTCAGGTAAGGTTTGCGAAATATTTTTACTGGGTACGGATGGCGTTTATTCAGTTTATCTGATTTTTGTTTCTCTTTTATTTCTTTTCTTTTATTCTGTATTTTGTTTCCGTCATGGAAACCAAAGTGCAGGTTTAGTTGATTGAGGACGTACAGCTTGGAAGGTAGAGTTGGCGTCGGTTTTTAGAACTGTTTCTGTTCAGTTTAGATCGTTGGGATTTTTATTGGATTTAGCCCTTTGAAGGCAAGTTGTAATAAATTTGGTTTAATGGTTTTTAGCTCACTATATAGACAACTCTGATATTAACTGTTTAGTTTGTTTAGTTCCTTAGTAAGCTCCTTTTGATGCCTAGTCTTTCTTTCTGCTTAGTATTTATTCCTTAGTGATAAATGTTGCAGTGACATCCCTCGGGTTCGGGACGGTTCAGCGGTGTCGAGTCGTGCACAACGACGTCGATAGTTCCCAGGAAATCGTTGCGAATTTGGGGGTGTTACAAATGGTATCAGAGCTAGGTTTAGAAAGGTTGCTTAAGATTAATTAATGAATTAATAAAGATTAGTTTCATTTTGGGGAAAATAAAATATAATTTAAAGCCGTTGAGCGTAGTAGTCCTAGAAGATAGGAATTATTTGAAATCACTTTGCTTGTGATTTATAATGCTCTCTTTGTTTGATTGTCTACCTGTAGATGGTAAGGCCAAGAAAAACCGCGCGAATGACGACCGCACACCAACGGACACGCGCCCTAGCCCATCGTGCACCATCTGCAGAATATGTAGCTTCATCGGATAGCGAGTCGACACGAAACTACGCGAACGTACGCCACGAACCCGCGCAAGACCGCGCCGCGCACGCGATTGCCGCACACGACGAGGCCGCATGCCCCGCGCCAATTCCCGCGCCTATAGCCGCGCCTGTACCTGCCCCAGTTGCCGCACCTGCTGCATGCGTCGAGGAAGAGGAAGATCCCTCCAAACATACAGCGCCGGAAGAGCATGATGACATGCCGGAATTGGAAGATACTAGTGCCGAGAGCGATAACAACATCGCGCCTACTCCTGCACCTATTGCTGCACCTACTCCTGCTGCAAATTGGTGTCCTCCTGTGGAGCTGTTCTTTGCAACTAATGCTGAGCTGGAGGATATACGTATCTATATACGACGTGCTTACACTACGATTGAGCGTTATCAGTACGAGAATCGCACGAGTCTACATGAAGGCTTATGGGCAGAGCTACTGCTGGCTGGTCTGCCTAACATCCATCCTTGGATGGGACTCAAAGAGAAGTACGACGACGTAGTCTCCAAGAGTGGAAATCTGCACGAGAAGAAGTACGGTGAAGGTACGAGATGGTCTCTTTGCTTTACAGGTGTTGCAGCTGAGTTATGCCTATCCGAGTTCGAGTGGAAGGTGAACCACGTGCTAGTGCCTGCGCCGAAAGGTATGTGTGGGTACTGCTAGACCAAGAAGCGCAAGCATGCGGATGATTTTAGGAAACGTTTCATGCCCCAGAAATTCGGTGGATATGCTTATCCATACACGCCCTGCAAAGAGGTGAAGCCTAGGAGGAAGGACGATCATGACGAGTCCCCTAGCGCGAAGAAAATGTGTGCTGGTGTCAAGTAGAACTAGATTATTGCCTTATTAGTTTTACTTGAGTTTTATTGAACTTTTATCTATTGTGATGGCCCTACGTGGTCAATTTTGATGTTGGTGTAATTGCATAGGCAACAAATATTTATGATTGTTATTTACTTGCAATTTGTCTCATTGCAAGACTACTTCATTTAATTATGTGATATCGTTGAGAATTTATTTTATATGATCGTTTTATCACATAATTGCATGGTTGACTCATAGCTTCGTAATGCTATCTCGTATTGCCTAGATATGATGGGAAATCCATGTCAGAATTATGGCAAAATTTTCATTGAGCATGATCATATTAATTGTGAGCCAAAGGCTAAGCATGTATTGTATGCAATCAAATGTCATTATTTATTGCCCTACTAAAATAGTAGGAGCCTCGATGTGTGAACTGCGAATGTCATTGCTTATCAATTGTGAGAGACCAATGTGTCTACTTTGTTATTGCATATCAAACTATTATGCATGGGAACTGAGAACATTCAAAGCAAGTATGTTGCTTAGACCTACAATGTAAGGTCGATCATTGAAACTTATATGCTAATTGCTAAATGTCAAGAGATTGGTTTCAATTATAACCTATATCTCTCAATCAGACCTCAATTTGGGTCGAATGTGCCAATTTTGCTGAAATGGTGATCAACCATTGCTCTTTTATGTCTCAGATTTGTTATAATGGCAACCAACGACCGACTCGCGAGACTAGAGGTAGGTCTTACGAATGTTGTCGAGCACATCATGCGCCAGCTAGAGCGCCAAGAGCAAGATCACAACGCGCAGAACCCTGAGACGCGCAACTTTAGGGATTTCGATGCACTCAAACCTCCGACGTTTGAGGGTGGCTCTGAGCCCACCAAGCTTGAGAACTGGATTACTAAGTTTGAGAAGTTGTTTAGGGCGACTAATCGGCCCAACAACATGAAGGTCAACACCGTTACGTACTACCTAAAGGGTGAGGCTAACAAGTGGTGGAGCGATGTGGGCACTGATCTACTTACCATTGAGGAATATGGGTGGACCGAGTTCAAAGAGTCTATTCGTGAACGGTTCTATCCAAGAGCTGTCCGTCGCCACAAGCAACGGGAATTCGAGAACATCTATCAAGGAAGGCTATCTGTAGTTGAGTATGCAACAAAGTTCAACGAGCTTGCAGCTTTTGCACCTAACTTGGTGACGACCGAAGCTGAACGGGTCGAGAGGTTCGAGGATGGTTTGAAGTGGGACATACAGCGTTTTGTTATGGGAAACTCGCTGACGTTCCAGGGAGCGTATGAGAAAGCCTTAAACTAAGAGCGTACTGTGGATCGTCGTGATTCGTTGCTCGGAAAGAATAAACGTGACGAAGGGAATTCTTCCCAGTCAGGTGGCGTAGATAAGAGGCCAAGGCCAAACAACGGAATTCACAACAACTAAGGTGGTCAGAACCACAACGGGAATAGGAATCGTGACTCGAATAGTCATAGAGCTACGATCTTAGCTAGGAGGAATACGCCTTGTAGTCGCTGCAACAAGACGCATCCTGGCAAGAACTATCGTGGCGATGTACTTCAATGCTACGAGTGCAACAAGCCTGGTCACAAAGCTTCTGAATGCTGGAGTCGTGGAAGGAACGACAATGGTCAGAACCGCGATAACAACTACAATCGTGGTGGAAATGAAAATGCGAATCGCGGAAATGGTGGTAACTACCGTGGAAATGGGGGTTACAACAATAACAACCGCAACAATACTGCTGCTCCTACTGCAAATAATCAAGCACTACTTCCCACACCTGCCAACCCCGTGCAGAACAACAACAACAATATGGGGGTGAATGGAAGGGTTTATGGGCTGAACCGCAATGAAGCTGAGGCGAACCCGAATGTGATCGCTGGTACTTTTCTCGTTAACTCTCAACCTGCTTTTGTTTTGTTTAATAGTGGTGCAAAACACTCTGTTCTTTCTAAGAGCTTTGCATCTAAGATAGGTTTAGAGCCTAGTTCTGTGTATAGTGCAAATATGAGGATGCCAGATGGAACGATTGTTAATTGTAAAGCGTTGTATGAAAAGTGTCCGATTAGGATAGTTGGTTCCGATTTGCCTGCGGATTTGATTCAGATGGATTTGAAGGATTTTGACGTGATTTTGGGAATGGATTGGTTAACCAAGTATAGGGATAAGATTGAATGCTTTGAACAACGTGTGTCATTGCGTGGACCGAAGGGTAGGAGGATTACCTACAAAAGAGTCGTGGTTAAGCCAAAGTTGAAGGTAGTGGCAACCATGAAAGCAAAGGAGTGTATGACTAAAGGTGAAGAGATTTACCTATGTCATGTAGTGGATACAAGTTGAGAAGCCGAAGTTTCAAAACCTATTCCAGTTGTTTCGGAGTACGCTGACGTCTTTCCAGAGGAGATTCCAGGAATGCCTCCGCAACGCATTATCGACTTCACGATTGACTTAGCTCTAGGTTCTGCTCCGATCTCGAAAGCTCCGTTTCGTATGGCTCCTGCAGAGATGAAAGAATTGAAAACGCAACTCGAGGAACTACTAGAGAAGGCATACATACGCCCGAGTGTATCGCCCACTTATGTCAACCAATGCAAATTATGTGAATTGAATTAAATGAGAGTAAGACTCCTAATGGATCCCTAGGAGTAGTCGAGCAATCGGGATTGCACCTAATGGTGTAGTTCAAGGGATGAGTGATTCCCAAGTTACTTATGGACACCTCGTAGTGAGTCTGGGACGGATCATTCCCCATTTATTAAGTCCTCTAGGCTCGTGTAATTGTACTAGAGGTAGTGTGCACACTAGAGTCATTAAGTCCATGGCGTGATTGTATCTTCGATGAACAGTATGGGTAATCGCTGTTCTATTCGTTCTCTTACATCTCTCTAATCAAGACGGATTGTCTATGTCGTATTTCGTGTGATCACTATACAAGAATTTCATATGAAAGAATGTCGTTGTGCGTATGCTTGATTATATGCTTATGTGCGTATACAAATGAATTTCAATGATTCTTCTAAAACCTCAGGTAAGGTTTGCGAAATGTTTTTACTGGGTACGGATGACGTTTACTCAGTTTATCTAATTTTTGTTTCTCTTTTGTTTCTTTTCTTTTCTTCTGTATTTTGTTTCCGTCACGGAAACCAAAGTGCAGGTTTAGTTGATTGAGGACGTACAGCTTGGAAGGTAGAGTTGGCGTCGGTTTTTAGAACTGTTTCTGTTCAGTTTAGATCGTTGGGATTTTTATTGGATTTAGCCCTTTGAAGGCAAGTTGTAATAAATTTGGTTTAATGGTTTTTAGCTCATTATATAGACAACTCTGATATTAACTGTTTAGTTTGTTTAGTTCCTTAGTAAGCTCATTTTGATGCCTAGTCTTTCTTTCTGCTTAGCATTTATTCCTTAGTGATAAATGTTGCAGTGACATCCCTCGGATTCGGGAGGGTTCAGCGGTGTCGAGTCGTGCACAACGACGTCGATAGTTCCCAGGAAATCGTTGCGAATTCGGGGGTGTTACAAATGGTATCAGAGCCAGGTTTAAAAAGGTTGCTTAAGATTAATTAATGAATTAATAAAGATTAGTTTCATTTTGGGGAAAATAAAATATAATTTAAAGCCGTTGAGCGTAGTAGTCCTAGAAGATAGGCATTATTTGAAATCACTTTGCTTGTGACTTATAATGTTCTCATTGTTTGGTTGTCTACCTGTAGATGGTAAGGACAAGAAAGATCGCGCGAATGACGACCGCACACCAATGGACACACGCCCTAGCCCATCGTGCACCATCTGCAGAATATGTAGCTTCATCGGATAGCGAGTCGACAGGAGATGACGCGAACGTACGCCACGAACCAGCGCAAGACCGCGCCGCGCACGCGATTGCCGCACGCGACGAGGCCGCACGCCCCGCGCCAATTCCCGCGCCTGTACCTGCCCCAGTTGCCGCACCTGCTGCATGCGTGGAGGAAGAGGAAGATCCCTCCGAACATACAGCGCAGGAAGAGCATGATGACATGCCGGAATTGGAAGATACTAGTGCCGAGAGCGACAACAACATTGCGCCTACTCCTGCACCTATTGCTGCACCTACTCCTGCTGCAAATTGGTCTCCTCCTGTGGAGTCATTCTTTGCTACTGATGCTGAGCTGGAGGATATACGTATCTATATACGACGTGCTTACACTTCGATCGAGCGTTATCAGTACGAGAATCGCACGAGTTTACATGAAGGCTTATGGGCAACTTGGATTTAGCCCTCTGAACGCAAGTTGTAATAAATTTGGTTTAATGGTTTTTAGCTCACTATATAGACAACTCTGAAATTAACTGTTTAGTTTGTTTAGTTCCTTAGTAAGCTCCTTTTGATGCCTAGTCTTTCTTTCTGCTTAGCATTTATTCCTTAGTGATAAATGTTGTAGTAACATCCCCCGGGTTCGGGACGATTCAGCGGTGTTGAGTCATGCACAACGACGTCGATAGTTCCCAGGAAATCATTGCGAATTTGGGGGTGTTACATTAATATCTTGCACCTTTATCTTCACCACTCTCCCCTAGGATTAAAGTAACTCAAGTGAGTAATTATAACCTCATACGAACTCAATTGATCCAATATATCAAAAGAAACTTACTAAAGACCTTAAACAGATTCTCTGACTGTCCTATAGAACCGAACCTCTAAGTGCAGGAAAACTGACTGGGTTACTGTGATATTTAGAGGGATAGAAGCTGGCCAAATCTCACACGCAAACGTTGACTATAAGGATGCCCAAAGTCGGTTGCAAAACGTCTTAGAAAACACCACATAGGTCAGTTGTGTATGTCGGTTGCAAAAGCTATGTTGCTAAAAGGCTATGGCGGGCTACCCTTGTAGCCTATAGGTAATCGCTGAGGTGCTGCTGCTGGAACTGCAATACTTTGTGTAGCTGTTCTAGGAGATTTTTTATAGCTATTGAAGCATAATTACATCTTATCTTATAGTAGAAACACAGTTCTATCCAATGGTAGCATTTGTTCGAAGAGATAATAGATTAAGGTTAAGAAACGGGGTTCGTATCAAGCCTGAATTCACGAGAAACAATGCGGTTTACCTTAAAACATGCCATAATACTTCAAAAGGTTTCTAATAGGTCTATGCTTTTAATAACTCATGATTTATAAAGGAATTATTCCATAACTAAGGATGGTAATTTAGGTGAATGTTACATTCTACCCTCCTTAAAAGAGTTTCGTCCTCGAAACTTAAATGACAACAGTACCTTCGTCAAAAAGCTGGGGATATCGATCTTTCATGTCTTTTTCAATTTCTCATCTTGCCTCTTCTAACGTATGACTTCTCCATAGTACCTTTACCAAAGGTATCACTTTGTTCCTTAAAATTTTCTCCTTCTTATCTAAAATTTGTATTGGCTGCTCTTCATAGGTTAGGTGGCTATCCAGTTGTAGAGGTTAATGTTGTAGCACACAAGAAGGATCTGATACGTACTTCCGTAATCTTGATACGTGGAAATCATTATGTACCCGTGACAATTCTATCGGTAATGCCAATTTAAATGAAACTTCACCTACCCTTCTTAATATCTCATATGGCCCTATGAACTTCGGGCTTAGTTTTCCGTTTTTCCCAAAACGCATAACTCCTTTTGTTGGTCAGACTTTTAGAAAAACTTTTTCTCCAACTTCGAATCCTTCGTGCCTTCTTCTATAATCAACATAACTTTTCTGTCGATCCTGTGCTACTTTCATCTTTGCTTGAATTGTCTTGACTTGTTCCATAGTTTCTTGAATCATTTCTGGAACAACAGGCATACTTTCTCGAATATCATCCCAACATAATGGGGTTCTACATCTCTTTCCAAATAGAGCTTCGTACGGAGACATTTTAATACTTGAATGATAGCTGTTATTATAAGAAAATTCAATAAGTGGTAGTCTCTCTTCTCATGATCCTTGAAATTCCATAATACAAGCTCTCAGCATGTCTTCTAATGTTTGAATTGTTCTTTCTGTCTGTCCATCGATAGCCGGGTGGAAAGCAGTACTGAAATTTTGCTTGGTTTTGAGTGCTTCTTGAAGTTTTTCCCAAAAATAAGACAAGAACCTTTAGCCTCGATCTGAAACTATTGTCCTTGGGACTCCGTGTAGCCTTACTATTTCCTTAACATAAACTTTAGCCAACTATTGATGTCCCCATGTAATCTTAATGGGTATAAATATTGCTGTCTTTGTTAATCTGTCCACAATGACCCAAATAACATTCTTTCATGTTCTGGTATTAGGTAATCCGACAATAAATCCATAGAAATTGAATCTCATTACCACTTAGGTACTTCTAATGGCTATAGCAACCCTGCGGGCTTAGCGTGTTCAAACTTGACCTTTTGACATACAAGACATCTTGCCACAAATCTGGATATATCTCGTTTCATTCCCATCAACCAGAAATGTTGCTTTAAATCTTTAATTAACTTATCCATCCCAGGGTGTACTTAGTTACTGAGAATGGTGTATAATGAGCTTCCTTCAAAATATTTTCCTTTAGATCAATATCATCTGGTACGCACCATCTTCCATGGATTCTTAAGCTCCCATCTTCGTGGATTTTAAACTCTGTTGCTCTACCCTCCTTAACGACTTCTCCTATCCTTTTTAGCTTTGTGTCTAAATCTTGCTTTTGTTTAATCTCCTCAAAAATAGTGGGTTCAGCTGTTATAGCATTTAACATTCCCCCTGGTCTCTTCCTTTTTTATTACGTCAATACTTAACATGCGGAAGTCTTCATATAACTCATGGGGTACATTCAAAATAGAGTTTAACGTCCTTCGAGGTTTACGACTCAAAGCGTCTGCTACACGATTCCCCTTCCCGGGATGATAGTTGATATCCAAGTCATAGTCCTTAAGAAGTTCCAACCATCTTCTCTGTCTCATGTTTAACTCTTTCTGTGTGAAAATGTACTTAAAACTCTTATGGTCTGTAAAGATTTTACAAGACACCCCATATAGATAATGCCTCCACAGTTTCAGTGTGAAGACAACTCCAGCTAGCTCTAAATCATGTATCAGGTAGTTTTCCTCATATGGTTTTAATTATCTTGAGGCGTATGCTATTACCTTTCCATCTTGCATTAGTACACACCCTAATCCTTCTTTGGATGCGTCACTATATACTTCAAATCCACTTTCTCTAGATGGCAAGGTTAAAACATAGGCAGTTGTCAATCTCTTTTTGAGTTTGTTGAATGCCTGCTCACATTTTTCGGTCCATTGAAATTTTGTGGCTCGTCTTATCAAATTTGTCATTGGCTGAGCAATACTTGAAAAATCTTCTACAAATCTTCTGTAATACCCTGCTAGACCCAAGAAACTTCTGACCTCAAATACATTTCTTGGTGCTGGCCAGTCCATAATAGTTCTTATTTTCTCAGGATCAATGGTTACACCTTTCTTGGAGAACACATGTCCCAAGAATGCTACTTTTTCCATCCAAAACTCACATTTACTTAGTTTAGCAGATAATTTCTTGTCTCTCAATGTCTGTAACACAATCCGTAGATGTTCCTTGTGTTCTTTACAAGTTCGAGAATAAACCAAAATATCATCTATAAACACAACCACGAACTGATCTAAATAGCGCTTGAAGTATCTATTCATTAGATCCATGAATGCTGCCAGAGCATTGGTCAATCCAAATGGTATAACCAAAAACTCATAGTGGTCATATCTGGTTCGGAATGCTGTCTTATGTATGTCTGCTTCTGCAATTCGTAACTGATGGTACCCTGACTTCAAGTCAATTTTGAGAATACGCCGGCTCCTTTCAATTGATCAAATAAGTCATCTATCCTGGGTAAAGGGTAATGATTCTTGATGGTAATCTTGTTTAACTCCCAACAATCAATACACAACCTCATACTTCCATCCTTTTTCTTCACAAAGAGTATTGGGGCTCCCCGCGGTGATACGCTAGGCCGAATATATCCTTTTTGTAGCAACTCTTCGAGCTGAGCTTTTAGTTCCTTCATTTCACTTGGCGCCATTCTATAAGGTGCTTTGGAAATGGGGGCGGCTCCAGGAATAAGGTCTATATGGAAGTCAAGTTCTCTCGGGGGTGGTAAACCAGGTATTTCATCAGGGAATACATCAGGATATTCGTTCACTATAGGGATTACGGACAGTTTATCCTCAAGAAGTCAGTTTCCACGACTTGACATAAGTATCCTTGGTATCCCTTTCTAAGGTAGGTAGTCATTTTCATGCAGGAGACTATCTGTATTCTTGACTTGGTTACTATGCCTTCATGAGAGATCCTATTCCCTTTAGGTCCTTTAAGGGAAATCTTTTGTTCATGACAATCAATCCTAACTTTATACTTCTTAAGCCAGTCCATACCTAATATAACGTCGAAATCGGCCAAGTCAAACTGGATAAGGTTGGTAGATAACTCGGTACCAGCAATGTTGATGGAACAATCTTCATATATGTTTTTACAAGAGATAACGATTCCATTGGATATAGTTATGGGATTGTCTATGGTGATTGGAGGAGATAGAAATCCTAATTTCTTAAGGAATGAACTAGAGATAAACGAGTGGGAAGCTCCTCAATCAAACAAAATATATGCAGAAATAGAGTAGACAAAAAATATACCAGTAACTACATTGCCTTCCACATCTGCTTCTTCCTGGTTCATGACATACATCCACCCACCTTGAACTCGATTCCGATTTTGCCCTTGATTCGGACCAATTCCATTTCTTGCATTTCCCACATTTTGTCTAGCCTGATTATTTACATTTTCACGATTCGGATACCCTAGGTTTGGCTGAGTAATGGGATTCAATAGAGGACAATGTCTTATCTGATGCAAGGATTTCCACATTTAAAACAAACTCGATGAGTTCGGCTACAATCGTATCCTTTATGACTTTTCCCACAACTTCTACATTCCCAATTGAAATTCCTCATTGGTGGGGTTCGATTTATGTTTTGGTGAAAGTTTTGAGATTGATTATACAGCGGATTATACCTTGGCCTCTTTTTAAAGTCTCCTTCAGCTTGGTTTTGGTTCTCCCTATGCCTATAATTTCCTGTCATTTGACTTTTTCGGTTTTCTATTTCTTTTTATATTTAGAGCTTGGTCATACATTTCCTGGTAGCTAGCACAAGTTTTACTATTGATAAACTCTTGAACGTCAATGTTTAGGCCTTTCTCAAATCTGTTCATTTTGGGCTTCTCATTAGGTACCAAGTCAGAGGCAAACCTAGATAACTCCATAAACTTTTGCAGCATATTCAACTATGGACATATTTCCTTGTTCTATGTGTAGAAATTCAAACTCGTTCATTTTCCTCATAGCGGGTGGGTAGAATTGATCTCTCATGGCTTCAATTAAAGTTTTCCAAGTAAAGTCTAATGCTTCGGCTCTTACCTTTACTGTATCCCACCCGAAATCTGCTTCTCCCTCCAAATAAAAGGTTGCAAAATTTACTTTCCTTTCCTATGGACAAATTACAGCATTAAAATGCTTTTCCATGTTTCTTATCCAATCCTCAAATTCAACAAGATCAGCCTTACCACTATAGGTTTTAGGTTTATAAGATCGAATCTTTATAAACATGTCAGATTGATCATTTATAGGCCCAGTATTGTTGTTTCCCATATGTTCCACTTGTTTTTCTGAATTCTACCATTTTCTCATTCAATGTCTCTATATGACTCATTCTCTCTTTTAAGGGTATGTTGCCCCTCTGTTGAGTTTCATTTCATCTTCTGGCTCCCAGTGCCATCCTTTAAATATTTGAATACAAGCCAGGTTTGACTATAGTTAGATGTTAATATGTCAATCAAACAATTACCAAAATACACATATTTCATATATAACAGTAGTTTTATATATTAAAACCTACTTTCGTAGTACATTCCACTTTTTACAATCAAACTAGCTAATACATAACAGTTGTACAACAAAACATGATCATATTAGAACTAGGTCATACATTATTATCATCCATATATATATTTACATAATAACAAACACACAAGTATACCAACCAGACTGTACAGTTGCAAACTTTTTAGTTGGTAAATACTAGCCGATTGTATTTTTCAAAAGTTTCCTTTCTTCTGGTATTCAGTTACTCCAAAACCAACCATTGCTTGTACTTTCTGAGCATTCCTCCAAGGTATCTCCTACGGGTCATTTTCTGAATTTGCATCATAGTTTTCCTTTTCTTCACCCGAGCTAATCTCTATCACTTCATCGTCCTCAATCCAATCTCAACTAGCTATTTGGTTTACAGTCATAATTTCTTCTAGATTCACATATCCTCGTTGATTCAAACTTATCTCATCCAATCCTATAGCAAGTTGGGCTCTTATCTCTCCTTCTATTCCTTCTTTTCCCGGGTACAGTACAATCTCCTCGCCACCACCATCAGCCCAAGGCACACTTGCCCAGTTCAGACCCTCAAATGAATTAAGTGGAATCACTGGATCTGCTATCACATCCTCCCCTACGTACCTCTTCACCTTCCGTCTCACTGTCACTACTTATAGTTATTATGAAACAATCCTCACCGGTATCATCACCCTCACTATCACTACTGACTACTATTACCACATGGTCATGTTAAGTTGCAAGACTTGGAGTACGGTCCCTAATATCTTCCAAATGCATATCATCCACTAATTGCGGTATATCAGTAGGATCCCGCCCACCACGAATATATATATATATATATATATATATATATATATATATATATATATATATATATATATATATATATATATATATATATATATATATATATATATATATATATATATATATATATATGCACCACATCTGCAACTGTCTTAGACCACCGGATATATTCTGGCTTAATGAAATTCTCATGTGGATCGAGCCTATTTGGCATATATCTCCTTAAAATTTCACAACTAAAAGCTTTATACTTAACCCAAGGAGTCTCATTGGACATTGATTTCATCAGGACATAAGCTTGCACTTCTGTGCGGGACAAAGGACTAGGCTCGACAGTGCAGATATGATAGAACGTGTATCTTATCATACTCTCTACATGTACAATGACATTACCACCAGGTGCAAAGTGTAACTCTAAGGGAAGTACCAATTCATCACTCATGTTCCATTCATCAGTCATCTAACACATAGGTACATATAAGCCACATCATCGGTTACAGAAAAGACAAAACATTCCCAAACCCCTTTCTACACTCCCTGTCCACGGCCTTATAAGGTTGTATTTCATTTATACACCTAAGTCTTGCTTATTCCATTTCACCCTATATCAGGTTTAACTAACGCTTTGACCATGATGATCATTGCGTTGATTCAAGGAGCAAATTGCTCTGATACCATTTTATAACAACCCAAATTTTCTAATCTTGATTAAGGAACAAACGGTAAACGCGAAAGCCTAATTTGGGTCTCATACTGCCGTATTTCCAAACGGAGGAAATACAAGGCTGAATAAATAACCATAATAAGACTAGTGAGCTATTTAAATCAAATGGTTTAACTTTTATTAAACTGAAACATAAATGTTTTATAAATGAGCTTATATTACAAACAACACTAAAATTTCTAGCTACAGGTGGCGAGCTCTCGCAAATGTCTCTCCATCCCCCAAAAGATAATCCTGCAAACAGAGTCAAAAGACAAACACTGCTCTCCTCGTAAACGGAGAGAACAGGGGTAAAATCAGAGAATGCTTAATAACTCCACTCTACCTTGTAAATCAATTCCTAAGTACTCATGCCTTAGGAATCCTTTGCACATAGGATTAAATAATCTTGAAATAAACACTTTTTATTTGAAACAGAGTTTACTTTCAAAACCAGAGCTTTTGATAATCACCACTTATATGTAACGCCCCAATTTTAAAATCACTTAATCAGAGTGCGGAATAATATTAAATAACCCAAATGTCGTGGTATTAGAGCCAAAGCGTTACCGCCGTGCTCACCCGAAGGCAAACACAAGGCAAGGGGTAAAGCGAAAACAAAACAGAAAGCGAATTGAACTCCAAAATGAAAGTCGATCTTATAAACTTATAAAACTTAGTTGAAATAGTAATATCTCACAAACAACCTTTTTATCCAAATTATCGTTACACCATTACTAAGCTTAACATTTATTACAACAAAGAACTGAAGTGTAATCCACGCCATGCGTATCCTCAAAACACAAACACACTCGTCCCAATTAACATCCAACGACTGCACGTCATCAACATGAACGTACAAGTGTAGATATAGATATGCAAAGAACACAGAAAATAGAAAATTAGCGGAAGCTAAGTAAGAACACTTCACCTTGTCAAATGCAAGGTTCTATGTTTTAAAATACATATAGCACTTATCAGAAAGTAATATTAATAATAATAATAGTAGTCAATATAGACGATAGTACATATATAGTATCTTAGATACACTTTTCCTTTAAAGGTATTGTCTTTCTGTCTTTCACTGTCTTTTCTGTATTTCACTGTCTTTTCAGAATTGCTCTCGCAAAACTGTTAGGTGGTATGGGAGATACACGACCAAGTTTACATACTTCCCTTGGCAGGAGATCACCTCTTATCATAATTCACATCAGGCTATCGCCAAATCATATAATTTCTATATCAGGATATATATAAATGCGCATGCAACGTATATTCCAGAAACCGTCCAATGACCCTTTTAGAGGTCATACCACAAATCAAAGAACAATCTCAATCTCAATTTCATACTTACGTATATCTGCATATCATAATCATTCTCAATCATACGTTTATCATTCTCAAACTTTCTGTATATCATTCTCGTATTTTCTGTATACGTACATCTCTGTAGTTACTTTCTATACAGCTCATATTCTCACTTATACTTCTCATATACTTTACTTAGCTTTATAATATCTTAGATAAGTATTTTAATGACTTTATCTTCCTTAATTCATCTCATTACTTTGTTGTATTTTCTGTTACTCTTCACATACATCATTCTCATGTTTCGTACAAATACTACTCATATAGCTCAATAAATCACATACTTCACATATCTCATAATATAACATGTTTAATTCGCAATTAGCATATAATTCTCATGTTTTGCACTTAGTACATAACTTCACATCAATTTGCACTTAGCACATACTTTTTATAAATAGTTATAGACAAGGGGAAAGCAATGGACATGCACTTAAAAACGCTCCCAAAACGCAAACAAGGTTTTTATCCTTTTTCCGCTCTTTGCTTTGACACCTATTAATAATAAATAATAATTCTCTATATTATTAATCTAACAATACTTCTCACAAATTAATCAAACTCAAAGTACTTCTCTTGTTTTCCTCTAGTCATGCCTTCGGCCAAGCAAGATAACACCAAACAAACAATTTTCTGATTTTTCACTTTAACTCATAATTACCATATCTTATTTCTAAAATCGTCTCTTAATTAATAAACCAACTTTACTAGGTAAAATCCACATGCAACCATTCGAAAATAATATAAATTTCACCCATATGACATTTACATGCTAAAACTCATAGATCCACTAATTAAACATACTTTTCTTAATTAAACACTTTCGACCATCATTAATAAATAAACAATAATTAATCCAACTTGATTTATATAATCATTCTTCAACATGCAATTATCACAAACTCATTCTTAACCTTTAAAGCTCGAAAATCACATGCTTCAACATTACTAAATTAATCTAGCATAATCCCTTATTAAGCATACTTTCGAAAATAACACCCTTAATTCATACATAAGTTTAAAACTCATAAATCATACACCAATCAATATGCTCTTTAGATCTTAATCTTTCTATGTGATTTACTCACACAACTTCACAACAAATTTTTTTATAACTATCGAAAAGTCATCCTCCATGCATAATCTTTCTTAAGTGATTTAGGAGAGAGTTTGGGGAATAAAGATATGAACATAAACCTTAATAATCTCCCCTAGATTCGGCCTTGATGGTCCTGGATCCGATGTTTGTTGTAGATCTTTCAAAAGTTCTTGGTTCAAAAATGATGAAGAGAAAATAATCCAAGAACAACACAAAAGACACAAAATTAGGATATGATTATACAAGCTCAATACCGAATGGAATTGTGAAAGAATGAATGCTCTACCTTTGTTACCTTAATCTTTAGAAATTGCCCTTAGCTTTCTCAAGCTCTAATGACTTCCAAACGTCTTTCCTCCGGGAAACATATTTTTCCTCATAAATCGGCCATAACAGATAACGTCTAGTATGATCATACCCCTTAAGTACTCTCGGAGATAACTTTACCGAAGAGTATTTCATTCGGAGTACCTTACCTCAGGACATTCATGGTCGATCATACCATGATGTTAAGGATGACACAGATATACAGAATAACAGAATTCTCCTGGGAGGGTTCCTTTTCGTGAACGATCCTCTGGAGTACAGAATTTTCATCACTCATGGAGGTAATTTACCATGAGCTTCTCTACCCACATGTCATTCTTTCACTTTAACTGATTAATATCTTTACACAGAGCACATAAAGACATGTAGCACAACAATAATCTTAGTATTCCACTTATCATCTCTTTGACATCACTGCTGACTTCTTTGATTCCGAAAAACCATAATACTTGTAATACCACTTTGAGATATCATAAACAAAGTACTTTAGCACTGAACCAACATTTATCAATGTAATTCCAACCATGAAACACATAACACTTAGAGTTAAAACATAACAAAAGTTAGAAAACTAGTAGAGATGGAAGTTACCTCGCGCACACTTAGTTTATGGCTTAGTATAGCTTAATATCTTGCACCTTTGTCTTCACCACATTCTCCTAGGATTAAAGTAACTCAAGTGAGTAATTATAACCTCATATGAACTCAATTGATCAAATATATCAAAACAAACTTACTAAAGAGGTTAAACAGACTCTCTTATTGTCTTGCAGAACCGAACCTCGGATTCTATGGACTATTTGAAGACTCAAATGACAACGTATAAGCAAACCACCACTTGGGTATCAAAGCCTCATGTCTTAGGTTTCTAACAAGGGTAATATCAGGCCATTATCATAAGTATTCAGGGATAATGACTTAGAAGTGCAGAGGTATCAATCTTACGGGTTCAATTGCATAGTTAGAGAGAATGGGGTTTTTGAGTGGCTTAGAGACTCGAAAAGCGCAGGGAAACTGACTGGATTTCTGGGTTATTTATAGAGCTAAAAGCGGCCAAATCTCACATGCAAACGCCGAGTATAAGGATGCCCAAAGTCGGTTGCGAAACGTCCTAGAAGACGCCACATAGGTCGGTGTATGTCGATTGCAAAAGCTATGTTGTTAGCCGGTTTTCATGCCTTCTAAAAGGCTATGGCGGGCTACCCTTGTAGCGTATAGGTAGTCGCTGAGGTGCCGCTACTAGAACTGCAATACTTTGTGTGGCTGTTCTAGGAGAGTCTTTATAGCCATTGAAGCATAATTACATCCTATCTTAAAGTAGAAACACAGTTCTATCCAATGGTAGCATTTGTTCGAAGAGATAATGGATTAACGTCTAAGAAACGGGTGTTCTTATCAAGCCTGAATTCACGAGAAACAATGCGGTTTACCTTAAAACATGCCATAATACTTCAAAAGGTTTCTAATAACTCTATGCTTTTAATAATTCATGATTTATAAAGGAATTATTCCATAACTAAGGATGGTAATTTTGGTGAATGTTATATTCTACCCTCCTTAAAAGAGTTTCGTTGTGTATGTCGGTTGCAAAAGCTATGTTGTTAGCCGGTTTTCATGCCACCTAAAAGGCTATGTCGGGCTACCCTTGTAGCCTATAGGTAGGTTGTCCAACTAGGCTTGCTTACAACTTAAGGTTTCGTGTTAAGAGTCCTTAAAACAATGCTTAGATCAGACATACGCGCTGAGATGCTGCTGCTGGAACTACAATACTTTGTGTGGCTGTTCTAGGAGATTTTTTTATAGCTATTGAAGCATAATTACCGCGGATTATTATACTAGAAACACAGTTCTATCCAATGGTAGCATTTGTTCGAAGAGATAATGGATTGACAGTTAAGAAACGGGGTGCGTATCAAGCCTGAATTCACGAGAAACAACGCGGTTTACCTTAAAACATGCTATAATACTTCAAAAGGTTTCTAATAGCTCTATACTTTTAATAACTCATGATTTATAAAGGAATTAGTCCATAACTAAGGATTGTAATTTATGTGAGTGTTACATTGGGACCATACTCAGTCATTTTAGTTGAGTTTGGGAGTAATGGATTTATGCCCACCATGTGTTTGAATGAATGCCTAAGGGTCTGTTCTCTCCACTTTTTTTTTACTGAACTTATCTGCACAATATTGAAATGAACTGAAATTTACTGAACTGAACTTATTTTTACTTAATCTACAATTAACAAGAGTAAATTTGTTCTTTGGTTTACCGAACTACTGGTTTTTTCTGAAGTTGACTGAATTTTACTGAACTGAACTGAATTTTAGTGAATACTTCAGGGAAAAGTTGAGGAGAACAGACCTTAAGTCTTTTTTTTTTTTGCTTGAATGCCTAAGTCAATCCTGAAGTTTTAGTTCTTTTTCTTAGCTACCACTTCAGTGTAAGTTAATTCTTTTGTAAGCGGAGAAGAATTCTGATCCATATCTGCAATTCTGTTTCAAAGCCAGGAATGTCGTTGAAGTGCATGTTGGTGATTGCAAATTGTCGTTGAAGTGCATGTTGGTGATTGCAAATTGTAGGACCAGATGTCAATTATTGAGTAATTTTTGGTAGGGTTTTTTGCAGACATGTATCTTAGGCTTATGGTTGTTGGAGATCATGAAAACAAATTTGTCTCCGACCCTCTGGTGAAGTGTTTTTCAATTTTCATATTCTGACTTAGTAACTACTTTCAGTATCTTCCTTTTTGTTTATATAACTGGCTGCACTACGACGTCTCCGCAACTCACTTTTGTGGTGTTTGCCTGACAGCCAAAGAGACAATGGTTGTCAACAACTTAGTGCCTAATGGCTGGGGATGATCCTATGACTTCTTTTCTTTTGTTTGTTTGATAAGGATTGCGCCTCTGCCCCAAATTCCTGTAAAGGTCAAGCAAGGTTAGCAACTTAACAGAAAGTTGGCAGCCAAAAATCAGCCATAGCCTATGCCCTGTAAGTGGGATAACAATACTACCTAACTGATTTTTCTTTGCACTCTGTTGGTTTCTTTTTTGAAGGTTTTATATGACTTAACAGATGTATCATGTCTAACATCTAACAGGTTGCAATAGAAGCATTATGTGGGAAGCTATAATTGCAACTGGCCACGCTTTGAATCTATGTTAATCAAGGATTAAATTGCATTGCAGGGCTGAGGTAACTAAATATCAGTCTACTCTCTAACAAACTCGAATGGTGGATAGTGTATTAGAGTGGGGTTACAAAATGTTTAGTAATCGACTTTAGTTTGTGATAGTGTATCTCTTTGCTCCTTTTTGTTTTTATTTAATTAAATACATTAGCAAATATTTAATATGTTATTATAACATGTATTTATTAATGTCTACTGATTCTCTGGTCGAGACTAGAGTGTAATCAAATCATCAAGCAATGTTTCATAGAAGCGAATGCAAATCAGTAGTTGCATTTACTAAGTTTAATTCTGAGCATTTGTTTTAACGCAAACAATAGATGAAGATGCATCATAACCCGAGCCTGTGTTTTGAGTCAGAAAGCTTCCCAATGTTCAACTCTCCTTTCTAGCGATGTATCCTCACTTCCTAGTATTAATTTTGGGGAAGTGCTCGGTGGCTCTTTGCAACTACAACTACAACTACAACTACAACAACAACTACCACATTAATCAAAGTCCAATTATATCCACATTTCGTCAATTCAAAAATGTTGGTGATGGTTGTGCCTTTAGGTGATGTCACCTCAATATTTTTGACTTAGTAGATGTTTTCCCTTTTTAGTGGCCATGTATATTGCTCATAACAGTGTATATGCCCTTTGACTCACTTAGATGTAGATATATGCGCTTGTATTGAAATTTGAATCAAGTGACTTCCATGTTTACAACTTTACACGGTAGACTAGAGACTAAATTTACATTTCAGTAGCTTCTTTTTTTTTCCTATTTGAATTTGTTGCTTTCTTTCTAAATGTAATTCAGGTACAATGGCTAGCTATAAATAATGTAACTGGAAGTATGGCACCAGTTTTGACCAAGTTGGTTATGGTGCTTATGATTGAAGTTCTTTTTGAGTTGGGTTAGATTTGGTACAACTTGAAGTTTAGACAATCTCCTTTTTCAAATACACTAATAGTTATGAGGCTAAAACTAAGATTTGAACCATCTCCATTGCAAAGAGAAAATCGCAACGTGAAGTACTATAATGAAAGTGAATGAACATCCAAAAATCAAGTAGAGCATCATATTGCGAAATACTCATCTTTATCAAGCAGGAACCAGGAAAATGTGAACTTCGAAACTTGCGAAAATGTCTTGCAATGTACATATCGAATTGGGTGAGGAAAGTGAGGGAGTGATTATCAATTGGAAGAAAGATAAAAAGAAAAGGAAGGTAACAATGTCACAAAAACCAATTTTGGAATTTTATTTGGGCATCCGAATTTTGGTTTTCAGTATTTTAATATTATATCTTAAAAACAGCTGTACATTGCACGGGTATTAAACTAGTATATTGATATAATAACCAGTTTAAAAGTACGAGTACACATTTCCGATCTTAGACTCGTATAAGGACGGAGTTACCGAATAAGACGGTCTTAATAAGTAAATCACACCGATATAAAAAGTCTAAAATACAGTGGTGCCATACTTCTTGATACTGCCATTGCCATTTGCGGTTTGCCACGCACGGGTACGTAGAATACAAATAAAAACGCAAAAAAACCAAAAAATAAATAAAGAAGAAGTTCATCTGTCATCCGCCAGTCCACACATTGCTCTCTCTCTCTCCTACCTCCAATTCACGTCCACGAGAAACTCTCTGTCTCAGCCCAATTCACGAGCACGACTCTTCAGTTTCACCGTACCACAGTAAAGAGAAACAATCTTCAAAATGACCAAACAAACAACTTTAGACTGCTAATATAAGTTTAATTTCCTCCATATTCATGATACAAACATACAATGGCCATCAAAGGCTTCTTAACAGCAACAATAACAACATCAACATCACTCATTTGCAGTTCTGGTAAGACCCAATTGAGCTCTAATAATGGTGGAAAGCAGAAGAAGAAAGCTGTTCATGCTATTGGCAATTTTGAGCATTTGTTTGGAGCAGTGAAAAAAGATTGGGAATTTCTGAAAAAGGGTGTGAGTAAAGGTGCTCAATGGGCAAACGAGGCCTTACATGTCCCCAAAATTGTCAAGACTGTTGATGATGCTGTTTGGCTTCGGAATTTGGAAGACCCAAATTCTGGGTCTTTTCAATCTCCCTCTTGGCCTCAACCTTCCTACCCAGGTTGTAATTTTTTAACTTTTTTTAAAACTATTTGTGAATGTTTATTGTAATGTGAATGTGAATTATGGTAGATTTTGTGTAAGTATCTTGTAAAGCCTTTGGGAATTGTAGCCTGATGTGGGGTTTTAAACTATTGACCCGTCTGGTTTGATAATTGGTAGAATTTAGTAATGGTTAGAAAATTGAAATACTACTTGACTTCATTGGGAACTGGATTATCTGGGTTGAGCAAATTAATTTTATTGAACAAAGTGTAAGCATGCTTGGTGTAGGATTTCATTTCATGGTGGTTCGAGTCCCCTCAGGGGTGACAGGAGGTTTCCCTGGTGGTTGACTTCAGGGCCCCAGTTGCTGTGCAAAAAAGAAAAAACAACTTTAGGGCCCATGGGAGTAGTTGAGCAAAGCTTGTATACCCATCCTATCCTAAAAAAAGGATTTCATTTCATGGAATATTGTGGCGAGCGATGCGGATAGAAGGTAAAGATGTCTGGGGGCATTCACGATATTATGTGTTTTTCTTATCTGGATGGCAAGAAAATAATATTTGCATATGGGGAACTTATTGCTTAATCAATCAAAACAAAGTATACGAGGCGCATCAAGCCCATCATGATGATAATACATGTAAGTTGTAGATTGAGGAGTTGATAGGTGGCTGTAGATTTGATTCATGATCAAGGGCTTCCCGATTGCACAATTTTCTTCTTGCAGGTTGTTTAGATTTATGGAGTATAAAGGGTAGATTCAATAGTGGCTTTGTGGAGCTGTTCCACTAAGTTATTCGAAATCGCTCTACAGGTATTTGCCCCTTGGGTTGTCATTGCGTCGAAGGTTGTGGTATTGTGTTCGAGGAAACAATGCCTAAGTGCTCGATCTCAAGAACCGTATGTTTCTTTGTGGTGAAATCCTTTTCTCTCCCAATTGCATATAACTATATAACTCAAGAGGTTATACTTTTCTGTTTGACTAGGAACTATATCCGTGTGCCACCGTTATTTGGTGGTTATTGGTGTCCCGGTACATTCCTACATCTCCTAGTCATACATGAGAATATAAACCGTGACAATCGTTCATGTATACAGTGGGCTCAAACCCGTAGTCAATCCGATTTCCGATAGTTGACAATTGAATCCAAATTTCGTCACCTAGTAGTTCATATAGGTTAATGTTCCGTTTGTTGTCTGACCAAATATTGTCCACAAATACTGTGAATCATAGTACCGAGTGTAATTTGAAATGTTTTCTTCCTCCACAAATTTTCAATTATCAAAAACTAAACTTAATTGTGGATGGGTGGCATACTTTTCCTTTTCCAGAAGTTGTGCCTCACGTGATAGAGAGATGGAGGGACTTCCCTCCTTAGTGTTCTAAACACCATTCACCTCGTCTCTGATGACGATTCTCGGGCATGGGTTGGAGACTCTTCTGTGGTCTTTTCCTCCAAATCCATCCTTCGTGCTGTTGGTCATCCCTCACAATACCCTCATTTCCCCTTAGATAATTATATTTGGAATTCTAATACTCCATTGAAGGTGCAGGCCTTTATTTGGACTATGGTATTGGGTAAACTGAACACTCATGATCCAGCGGAGGAGACCTGGGTGGGTGTTGCTACCACATATGTGTGTAGTGTGTCAGCAGGGGAGCGAGAGTTGTTTGCATTTGTTCGTGCAGTGTGAATTCGCCATGTCATTGTGGGATAGGTTGTTTCGGGGGAGTATTTAGCTTCTCCTGCTATGGTTGGATTGTTTATGCAGATGCGTTTTATGGGGAGGGGGGGGGGGAGGAACAAGAGTAAGCTGCTATGACGATGCATTTGTATGGTTATTGTTTGATGTTTATGGTTGGAGAGGAACTCGAGGGATTTTACTGGCATTGACAAGCCTGCTGCATATGCATGGGATTGAGTAGTTTACACTGGGCCTCAGGCTTTACTATGGTTCAATTTTCGTGTTAGTCCTGCTGATAAACCTTGCCACACTAAGAATAACTGAAAGCAGAAATGTTTCTTATTATGGTCTGAGTCCCTGATGGACAAGAGCGAAGGAGGCCTTGATCATCAACTCATGCAGATGTATGACATATTCAGAGGTGTGAAACATAAGGTCCCATGGAGCAATCTAAAATGTTAGAGAGGAGCAAAGCCTAGGCATTCTTTCATTGCCTGGCTTGCTTGTCAAAAGAAGCTTGTTACCAGAAGCTTCTTGACCGAGAGAGGGCTCCAGATAGACAAGGGGTGGTATTTGCAAGAAGGATGATGAGAACCATCTGTTTTTCAGTTGTGGGTTCTCTGCTGCAGTTTGAAGGAAGATTTCGGGCTGGCTGGTCATTTGCAGCGGAAACTTGAGCCCTGGCCATGAGTGAGGTGGTTTAGCGTGCGCTATAGAAGCAAGTCCATTTCCCACAGGATCAGACGTGCTACTTTTGTTGCTGCCATCTATGAGATTTGGGTAGAAAGGAACATGAGGGTGTTTAGACAGCAGGAGCGCTGTGTGGATAATGTTGTTAGGCAGGTTCAGTTTAATGTCTGTACTAGGATGATTGGCTTGTTTAGTAGCTTAGCTGAGGATGTTTGTGATAGGATGTAATGAGTGTGTTGGCTGCCTACGCAGACGCGCAGTTGTACTTTTGGTGTTTCACGAGGTTACCTCTCTGGTATCCCTTTGGTGAATGGCTATAACATTTACCAATTTCCGTAAAAAAAAAAGCTCGCATGCATTTATTTACTGCTAGTGTTACTATTGTAACTGTTATAGCTTTTATGACAATTTTTTTTCCTTTTACGCGTTGTTAATTACGGATGCTGTTGTTTCATTATGTTTTGTTTCTAAGTCCTAATTGAATTCCATAATTTTATGTTACCTTGGTGATTATTCTATTTATTTATTGCACAATACATTAGTGTACCATGGTATGGAAGAGGAGGAAGCTTTTTCTGCTGAGTTTCAGTTGACTGGAAGTCCTATTGCTTTGTCTTTTGCATCTTTGTTGGTGCTGGAATTGTTAGTTCTTTCAATTGCTACATTTAGTTACTCGATTGTTAGAACTGAGTATCTGACATACATTACTTTCTGGCAGCACTATCTGGTGTGGATCTAGTAATGGCCGATCTCAAAGCCTTGGCTGCGTATGAAGGTTACTTCTACTGTATGTCAAAGATTTGGTCAGCGCCACTTCCTGAGTTCTATGATGAGCAAGAAATCGCAATCTATTTCAAGTGCAGGCCTCATGTTGTTGCCCTCAGACTTCTTGAGGTATCTACTATTTCTAGTATTAACTCTCTGTGGAAATTGCACCTAACTTATCTTTTCTTTGAAGAAGCCTTTTCTAAATCGAAACAACTTGAGTTCATTTTGCTTTTTTCCAGATAAGAAAACTAAATCTATCAAGGAATGTATAGAACACACGGATAAAACTGTCCCCAAAGGACAAACATATACAATAAGAACCTAAGAAAATAAACCTATACAATGTCATGCATTCAGAAACCTGTCTTTAAGCCCGCCCATCATAGTTTATGCTAGATTTTAAACGCTGAAGCTTTCAATTACCCTTCTTTTTCATGGAATTAAATATGAGTACCAAGGTAACTTCCGTTCCCATGGGGTCAACTAGTTTATTACCCAATGCCTCAACAAGTGAGGAGGCGGATGGGCGTGGAAATGCACTTGGTACTCAGACTGCTGTATAGGCTGCTGTGTAGGCACATCCCCAATGTGCAAACCTCCCATTTTGGCCAGCAATTGGCTCAAAGAACAACCCGCCTCCTCATTGGAAAGAACTGCGTTTTGCAATTCCACAGTAGGAGTATTGGACTCATGTGAGGCCCGCTCCTCTCTCAAATGACCTCGCAAGGTCACCTAAACAACTGGCCATTTCCCTCTATGCGAAGTTCATCAGCATAATAAAAGCTATCATCCCCTCCAATCTGACATCCTCTACTTGATCGTCTCCATTAGAGAATTCATTTTCAAATCCCTTCCTCGAAGGCAACGCCGAACAAGCTATACCACCGCCCATATTGGACAACTACCTCCTGAGCAGTTCTTTTTTTATTTATTTAAGATAACATGGGTATCCAAGCTTTTTGCTTGACTAATCCCATGGGCCCTGAACAAGCAATACCGCCGCCCGTATTGGACATCTACCTCCTGAGCAGTTCTTTTTTTTTTTTTTTTTTTTAAGATAACATGGGTATCCAAGCTTTTTGCTTGACTAATCCCATGGGCCCTGAAGTTTACGACCAGTAAAACGTCCAGTGGCCCTGAGGGGACTCGAACCTACCTCCTGAGAAATTCTGAGCATTCCCCTTGTCAACTGAAGGAGAAAAAGTACTTCCCTGCCGCTAAAGTTGCTCCCTGTTCTTGCCAGCATAGGGGTCAGTAGCAGGAGTGTTCTGAAACGATGTTGTGATACGCTCCCAAATAATGAGGAGCCCTCCCCTCCCCTGTGGGAACAAAAGTATTTGCACCAGTAATCTCATGCGGCAGATTACTCCCTAAAGTAACCCCAAGTTTCAACCCTTCCTCTGGGATCTGGGCTTTTGTTCTTGCAGATGCGGTTCTCTGCGATGAGGAGGGATAAGGAGGGTAGGGTGTTATGGAGGTGTGCCTGCATGGCTACTCTTTGGTGCATCTGGTTGGAGAGGAATTCGAGGATTTTCTCTAACACTAGGAGGACGATTGATGGTGTCTGGGATCATATAGTTTATTTGGCCTCCCTATGGGCAAAGGCGGCGGGCGCCTTTAAGGGTGTCCCGCTTACGGTTGTCCAGCGCCATTGGCGTGACTTGTAGATATTTTGTTTTAACTATGAGGATACCTTGTCCTCGTTTTTGTATTCTTTGAACAATTGATTAATAAAATTTTCTCTTATCTAAAAAAAAAAAGCATTCACTAATCACTTGTAAAGGAGGAGTAGTTGGCCCACAAATCTAACGCAATATTTATAGTTTAGAAAGGTAGGCCGTCATTGCTGTGTTGCCAGAGAATTGCACGTGAAAGTGATATGCGGAAGTGGGCGATGAAATGAGGATGCTACTTGGGCGATCAGGTCGTCAAAGTTTAAGTGGGAGAATGTCAAGGTCTGCACCTTGACAGCCTGATGGAAGTAGATTGATCAGACGTGTCGCGGAGAGGCAGCAAGAACTACTTCCCAGTGTCGCGACAAGGCGTCAGAGCTGTTAGTATCCAGTCATGAGTGCTGGGCTCCGGAACGCCCAAAGGAGGCATGTCCTCGGACAAGGATGAGCGAAGAACTTCCTTGGGTCACTGATGACCTATCCACCTCCGTACGCTCCACCAACCTGAGACCCGACCACTTATCGACCTTCTAAGTACCAGCAACATAGATCGCCGTCATTCTACCTGTAGAAGTGTGACCCAACTAAAGAAACTCCTCTTGCATTGACCGAACCTTAATCCATCATTCCAACCCCCGCAAACCCCTCTTCTGCTTCAATCTGTTCAGCCTTGCGAAAGTGGATCCCAAAACCTCGTAGACTCAATGAGCCATGGCTGACGGCAACACCACTCGCCGAGTGTGGTTGCCGTCCTTCTCCAGTTTGAAAACCGTCATAGGAGAAATCAAATATTTCCCCTGTACTCGGAAGCTAACCAGCAGATTTGGAGCCAAAGTTAAAAGGGGGAACAATACAACTTGAGTTATTTCACTCAAAAAACTTACATACTATGAAACTGAAGACTTGGGAGTTGGGACTAGGAATCTCCAATCATGAAAGAAACCGAAGGGGGTGTTTCATGTTAACCTTGAACTTGGAGGGTTCAAAAAAAAAAAAAAAGGTTTAATGGTACTTCACAGGTTGAGGGGAATTGTGTGAACTTGTAATTAGATTCTTTGTGGAGGATACCTTGTCCTATTTTGTTGCATTTTTGCTAATCATAAATAAAATATTCCTACATTTTTTCTTCTAAATCTAACAATTTTTTTGTTAACATTTTTCTTGGTTCTCTCAGAAATAGCCTTTCTACTAGTTGCATTAGTCAGGGGTATGGCCGAGTTGTCAAGACTTGTGAAAACCTTTCAAGGGTTGGTTTTGTTGTTTATGGTTTATCAGCTTTCAAAGAATTGTTTCCATAGACAATATGGGTATTTATTTTTCATTCTTCCGCACTTTGTCGAATTGCAATAATTGACCAAACACAGCAAACCCAGTGAGCATTACGCCACCTAATAGGCTCTTGTATCAGCAAGCACAATATGTAGTATATCGTATGTTTGCTATTACTTGTTACCCTTGAGGGTTGAGCTACTTAAAAGCAATATTATTGCAAATAGAGGACATGAACTGAATAACTTGTGGGTGGTCCAGAATTCCTTATGGTAGATGGCATTTTTTTTGTTTTTTTGTTGTTGTTTTTCATTATATGTTACTTTCTAATTTAAATTCGTTTTAGTTAGAGTGTAATATGATATTTTCATGTTATATAGGCCCTTCTCTTTGATTCTTTGTCAATACTTTTGTGATCAGGATACATATGATATTTTATTCAAGTTCCAAAAGGATTTTATTCTAACTGGTGGTTCTTGATAATACATTGGAAGGTGTTCTCTGCATTTTCGATTGCTGTGATAAAATTTCGTGCATCAAGGAGTAGAAGATTCATCAACTCAAGAACTGATGAGGATAGCAGCAACGCTTCGCAATATGATTTTGGAAAGGTGCTGAAAGAAACAATGCTACATCTGGGCCCTACGTTTATCAAAGGTTAGACATATCTTACGGCACCTAAGATTATAACCTTCCATGTCTTACATGCGTATCAGCCATTATGTTGTTTGCGGAACAATTAAATTCCCTTAATCAAAGTTGCCGTGGTACCAGCGGCCAGTGTGTTAGTTGTTACATGACTGTTTTTCTTTTGCAGTGGGCCAGTCTCTCTCAACAAGGCCAGATATTATTGGTTCTGAGATCTCCAAGGTTAGATGAACAATGTTCTAGGCTTTTCCTGCTATGATTCATTTATGCACTCTCTCTCTTTCTGAAAGTTTCCACCTTCTTCCTCCAAATATCTGCATTGTCCTTCTGAATCTGGACTTGCATTCAGTTATCTTGAATTTACGGTGTATTTTCTTTTTTCATTAGATAAGAGAAAATTTTATTAATCAATCAAATGAAAGAATACAAAAAGGGGAGGACAAGAAGTCCTCGAAAGAATACAAAAAATATCTACAACTCCCCTCACTGAAGTTGAACAAAGGTAAGTGGAGCACCCTTGAAGGCCCCAGTTGCCTTCGGCCAAAGAGATGCCAAATAAACAATATGATCCCAAACATAATCGATGGTCTTTCCAGAAGTGGAGAAGATTCTCGAATTCCGCTCTTGCCAGATACACCACAAAGTAGCCATACAAGCACACTTCCGCCACAACTTACCCTCTCTCCCCCCCCCTCCGGCAACAAACCGCATCTGAAGAAACTGGCCCACTGTAGCAGGGCTAGCAAAAGGCTCCCCCCCAGTCAACCTACCCCACAACATCCTAGCAAGCTCACACAACACAAACAGATGCAAGCCGTCCTCACAGTCATGATGGCACATAACGCACACATCCGGCGACAAACACCAAACAGGCCTCCGCCGCTGCAACATGTCATGAGTATTCACCCTGCCTAACACCAAAGTTCACACAAAGGCGCGCACCTTCAGAGGAACGTTAGACTTCCAAATATATGTAGCAAGAGGAAAATGGGGAAATTGAGAAGGAAGACTTAGCCGATGCAGGAAGGACTTGCAGGAGAAAACCCCCGAGGAGTCTCCTTCCCAAGTCCGAGAGTCGTCCCTAGGGACGAGAAGAGTAGTGTTTAGGACACTCAGGAGAGTAGTGTTTACGGTATATTATCATTTTATTTTATTTTTCAGATTCATATTTCTGAATTGAGAGCAACCTCTCATAAGGCATAATAAGATGAAGTGCTTGCAGTTTCTTACCTTTGCTGCATGTTTTTGTATAGTTTCAGGACATCGGTCCATATATGAGAAGACCCAAAATCGTGTTGGCTTGTTGTTCATTTTTCCCAATGAATTATCTATTTCTGTACCAATTCAAGCTTTTAGCCTATGACTTGTTTGAGCTATATATTGTGCTCGAATTGCGTTCCAGAAAAGTAGTTATTGTTATAACTAAATTATATGTTTTATGATAAATTATTCACATGTCCCTTCTCCAACTAGTGGTTATTTTTCATCTTTTTCCTGCATGTATTAATGAGTATCTGTCTTTTATGGAAGTTCTTGTTTTGCCTTTCCTTGGAGGGGAGAGTAGTCACCAAGCCCCATGCTACAGTGGGAAACACCCAAATATGCTTGTAGGAATGTCACTTAAACTGAAAGCAGAAGGCCTCTTTAATTAATAGGAGGATTAAATTCCTTTTAAATTTTGATCCTATTGTAATGTCGTAGATCGAATATTGAACACTTAGGTCATTAGGTGAGAAACTGAGAAATGGATTGTTACAAAATGTCTAGTTAATATTTTTTTTAGATAAGAATTTTTTTTATTAATCGTAGTTTGAAATAATACAAAAAGGAGGATAAGGTATTTTCATCACAAAATAAAGCTATAAATCTCGCCAATGACGCTGTACAAGAGTATGCGGGACACCCTTAAATGCCCCCCCGCCTTAGCCCAAAGGGAACCCAAATAGACCACATGTTCCCAAACATAATCTATGGTCTTCCTACTGTCTGAAAACACCCTCGAATTTCTCTCCAACCAGATGCACCACAGTAGAGCCAAACATGCACATCTCCATAACAACCTCCCCTCTCTACCTTTTCTCATTGCTGCAAAATGAAGCTGTAAGAATTCCCCCACTGTGGCAGGACAAACAAAACTCTCACCTTCCAGCAATCTATTATAAAGACCGGGCAAACTCAAACCACAAACAAATGCTGACAATCCTCCCCATCATGACGGCACATCACACGCAAAAGCCTGGTAAAAGTGACCAGCCAGGTCTCCGACGTTGCACCATGTCATAGGTATTCAACCTTCTGTGTACCAAAGTCCACACAAAAGCACGGACCTTCAAAGGGACCTGTGAAGGTCCTTAGACTTCCAGATATAAGTGGAGACTGGGAAATGTGGAAATCGTGAAGGAAGGCTAAGCTGATGGAGGAAGGACTTGCACGAGAAGACCCCAGAAAAGGGTCTCCAGTCTAAGTCCGCGAATCGTTCGTGGGGAGGAGAGAGATAGAGTGGAGGACACTTAGGAGATGGACAAGCTCCTCCATTTCTCTATCGTGCAGAGCTCGCCGCAAATGTAGATCCCAAACCCGAGGATACGAGGAAGCGAAAGGCTGGTTACCCTTCCACACCATTACCCACATTGTACCTGACCAATGGAAAGAAGGAAAACGATCCCGGAGAGATGAACTTCCACGGGCAAGCGTGGGAGATAGAAGAACCGGCATAGGCATCCCACCCATTGTGCTGTAGACTGTACTTGCTCCTGATAACTCGGTGCCATAAGGTTAATTTTTTAGGAGGGTTTAATCCCTTGAAAGCTCTAATATTAAATCCTCTACAAGTTCGTGGGTGGTCGCAACACTCACAAGTATTGCTCCTGTTCTGCGTGGGGGGGGGGCAGATGTACGTAGGTCGTAGCCTTACTCCTGTTAAATAAAAAACAGAGAGACTGGGGCATTGATGTGAAGCTGAATAATAAGCAAAAATAGTTTAATGAGGAATTTCAATTTAGTCTATTATAATCCAAAGCTAAAGAATAGTGAATCTATTGGCTCCAACGCAAATGTATCATTCCTCCTGTATGTGAGACAAATATGGTGCTGTACAGTTATCTTTCTCCTTTTTACCAAAATCAACGCCATGTGAGCTGGGGAAGTTAATGTGTTGCTAATTTTGCTTCACATGTTAAGTGTTACTAGTATTCATTAAGTTGATTGTCCCTCATATATTCCAATCTTTGTGGAGAGCGGGCTGGTGTGAACTTTTTGTAACTGTCTGTCAAATGGTTAGTTGGTGTTTTGAGTTGTACTTTAGGAATAAGGGAGAGTTGTAACTTGAAAGAAATGAAGAAGATTTTTCCAATTGGGTATTTTCTACTGACTGACATCATGATGGGGTTAACGTTTCGCTCTATCAAGTGAGTTTCTTTACATAACGTTTTTTTTGTTTGTGCGTGCATGCATGAACAAAGATAAGACATAACCACATGACAAATGTCCTCTACAAAAGAAGTTTTTTAGTAAGAAAGGTATCTGAGTAATTAATGAACAGACAAGGAAGGGGACAAGATGTCTCTCCTGAGAAAGAAATAGGGACACCAAATCCTGTCAATCCCATCTGTACTTCTGACATATACACTACACACACACACACACACATTGCTTTGGATGTGTCACTATGTTTACTGGTCTATGAACTTTTTCAACATACTCTCTCCCTCCTCTCTCTCTCTCTCATATTGTCTCAAATTTTTGTAGACCTGCGTTCTCTCATGTCTTTTAGATTAACATTGCTGTTTGAGCCACTACTGCAGGCCTTATCGGAGTTGCATGATCAAATTCCTCCTTTCCCAAGAGCTCTAGCCATGAAGATCATCGAGGAAGAGTTTGGTTCTCCTGTTGCAAGACTCTTCAGCTACATATCTGAAGAACCTGTAGCTGCAGCCTCTTTTGGCCAGGTAATCTTATGTTTCAAATGTTGCAAATAAATACTGTTGGTGCTAGGCTATAAATTAAAGACTGAGGTTTTTCTTTCAACTGTTTTATAATGTCACTATGCATGATGAAATTGACTGCAAAATATAGGTATGAATATTGTTTTGTTCCTTTTCCTTTCCCCTGGATGTAAGGCAGAGCAAGTTTGTTTCAGGTGCTGGTTTTAATGGGATATGCCTTTTGCATATTGCTTAAGTCGTTATATCTGAGAACAAAGCTTCATAAATCCTGTTCTTTCTAGTGACTGATGATTAGATATGAAATATTACAATACGAAGCATGGTTCACTCCATGTGAGATTGAATTAGTGATGTTTGCAAACTGACGACTAGATTTTTGCTACCTTTTGTTTGTCAAATTCTTATTTGTGTACCGCAGGTTTACAGAGGCACTACATTTGAAGGTTGTGCTGTTGCTATCAAAGTTCAGCGACCAAATTTACATCATCTAGTAGCTCTAGATATATACATTCTCCGTCTTGGGGTTAGTACCAGCCTGTATTAGTATCAATGTTAATTTCTCTGAAAGAGTCTAAAATTCATAATTTTAGGTTATTTCAGCTTAGCTTGTTGCGAAAGATCGCCAAGAGAAAAAGTGATATTCGCTTGTATGCGGATGAACTTGGGAAAGGCTTGATGGGAGAGTTGGATTACAGATTGGAAGCTGCAAATGCATCTCGATTCTTGGTATTGCACTGTGCTAACGTAAATTTAAGTTCTTTGGGCATTTTGAACCGCTTATCTATTTGTCTTTCTATTGTATTTCCCCAATCAAACTTCATAATGAAGCTAGAAAGTGAAAGTAGATACAAAGTCCTTTGTCCAATATCTGATTATTCAGGCTTGTAAATTGTCAGTTCTACTGCTGTAAATATTGCTTTCAGTGTCCTATCATTTCTATTTAAGAATTGAGCCCTATATCTTTCTGACGGGACAAGTTTTCATAACTTTTTGTTGGTTTTTGTCTAAGTGATTAGTTGGTTAAAATGGAGAAGAATAATAGAACTTAAACCAAACTTTTAGTAGAACAGTAGGGGGCATTGGGATAATTAGAGGCTACTTCACTTAAGATGAATGGCTTCTTGTCTATATCTTCCAAAGAACAAATATGCCTCTAGTGTTGAATATAGTAGTCTATTCATAATATATTCAGAGTTCTTTTTAGTGCCCAAAGACCAAAAGTTTTCCTAGAATGTATCTAGTATTGTACTTTCAAAATGATTCAAATGGACACTAAGTTACTATTGTGAGACCTCACGTTAAAGGATTATGATTGTACATCTATCTGCACTTTGAAACTTGACTGCACATTGATATATTTCCAGGAGGCTCATTCCTCGTTTCCGTTTATCTATGTTCCAAAAGTTTTTCTTCATCTGACTCGAAAAAGAGTCCTGACAATGGAATGGGTGGTTGGTGAAAATCCAAATGACCTACTCTTTGTCTCTACGGGAGCTACAGATGATATTCGGCCTGCATATTCTGAGAAGCAGAAACTTGAAGCAAAACAGCGTCTCCTTGATTTGGTGTGTTATATTTGATTTCTGAAGCGTTTCTATTCATGTGAAGAGTTATTTACCCTGCATACAGAATTTAAGTTCAATATCTATTGTTTTCTCCATGTTTGCTGGAGATATGATTCATTTTTGTGGCTTGTGAAGATATCCCGAAGACATGCAACATATTCTGGTTTAGTCTTTGTGGTAGATCAGACTTAGGGTAGCATTGCTCTTAAAGAGCTGTGGTTCACAAATTTTATTTTTTTTCAGATAAGAATTTTTTTTATTAAGAATACAAAATGGAGGACAAGAAGTCCTCAAAAGAAAACAAAAAGAAAACCATATCTACAAATCCCGCCAATGTGGTTTACAAATTTTATTTCTCTACTATAACTTGATATTCAAATTAACTTATTTAATAGGTGTTGATATTCCAATTAATCAATCTAATTTGTTGGTCTTTAGTTGTTAGCAAATTTGTAGATCCGAGGATAGGATTAGCGAATAGTCAGTTGAACTGTATTGTTGAAAAAGTAGGCATAAATTAGAACTTCATTGACTCCAGGAGCTACAAGTTCAGTAATTTACAGTCTTGATATGTTTGTTTTAATGGGTTAAGTAACATAGGCCGGGAGTATTTCACAGATTTATTTCCACCATGAGAAGCTGATAGGGGATTTTTTGTAGTAGGGTGCAGACAGGGAGAGGAAAGAGCATTTGGTGAGTTGGGCACGGGTGTGTAGTCCTAACTTGGAAGGGGTTTGGGTTTAGGCAAGCTGGTGAATAAGAATATTGCTTTGGTGGGGAAGTGGCTGTGGCAGTTCCCTCTTGAACCAGATAGCCTCTGGCATAAGGTTATTAGGAGTATTTATGGGTCGCAACATAATGGGTGGGATGAGCAGGTGATGGCAGGGAGCACACATGCGTTCCCCTGGAAGTTTATTTCGCAGATTTCTTCCAGGTTCTTGTCGTTGGTGGAGCTGCGATTGGGTAATGGAAGGAGAGTTTGATTTTGGGAGGATCAGTGGCTTGTAGGGCAGCCTTTATGTGCCAGGTTCCCCGTGTTTTCCAGCTCTCCACTTTGCATGGTGCTGCTGTAGTGAAGCTCTTTTCCACGCAGATGGGGTAATGGAATCTACATTTGAGGCGAGCTCCGCAGGATTGGGAGATGGGTGAGGTCACAGCGTCAGTTGATTATTTGGAGACAGTTCTACTCGCTGATTATTTGGAGACAGTTCTACTCGCTATGACTATAGGAGATGGACTGGTGACTCTACAGGAGGCTTCTCTTGTAAGTCCTTTCTTCAGCATCTGCATATGCCTCTTCTTCTCCTTTTGCATACTTCATTTGGAAGGCAAAGGTGCCCCTGAAGGTCCAGGCGTTTGTTTGGACTTCGGCGCTGGAGAGGTTGGATACTAATGATTTGCGTCAAAGGAGGAGGCCAGGGGTTGCTCTTTTGCTGGATGTCTGTCTTATGTGTCGAGCAAGTAGTGAGTCTGCACTGCATCTTATTCTCACTTGTGATTTTGCGGCGTTGCATTTGGGTTAGGTTGGTTGCCCTTTTTTATTAGCAAAAAAAAAGGTTGGTTAGCCTTTTTGGAGAGACACGGGTTTGCCCTTCTAGCATTGCAGAGTTTTTTCAGGCGCGGTTGTTGAGAGTTGGGAGAGGAAAGGAGAAAAGGTTGTCGTGGCGCACTGCAATCTTTGCGATTATTTGGTGTTTATGGCTGGAGAGGAATGGTCAGGTTTTCGATGAGAGGGCCACTTCGGATGAGTTGCTATGGGTTAAGGCCACTTATCCTGCGTCGTTGTGGGTTAGAGCCTCTGGGGCATTGGATTATTCAATTACTCAAATTCAGCATAATTGGGCTGCACTGATCTGTAATTAGTTTTTCTGGGAGGACGCCTTTCCCTCCTTTGCTGTATTTTTGACAATTCATTTGTAAAGCAAGATGCAAATGCCTTAGGCAAAGGTTCCTAGAATCCTCTATCTGAAAAATGCTATTCGTATCCAATCATGCCAAAGATTCGTACTTAGGGTCATGTTCTCAGTAAGCTCTAAAAGGGTGATATCTTGCCTGATCTCCTTTCCCCAAGTTTTCTTTCCTCTCCCTTTTCTTGATCTTGTTTGCTTTCTGATCATATTATCTTCATGATGAGCGAATTCAGAGTGGATTCGAAGTTATTTAGATTGGTCAGTGTTGATTTACAGTTTCGTGTTACAGAATTTGCACGTCGTGATAAGTTCGAAGTTGTCTTGAAGCGGGAGGAGTTAGACTGGTGGAAGCAATCAGCAGTGTCGCTATGGAAAGGGAAGGCAGGGGAGAGGGGGATTATCAAACGGGTGGCAAGCAGGTATATTTTGGATCTTGAGGATATTTTGGGTCTTGAGGATTGCTGTTAACAATGGAGGACGTTTCTTCCTTCTGGAGAAAATTCTTTGGATAACCGGGCAGTGTCTCTTTGTATACCGGAGGGAGTGAAGGGAGGAGGGTGGTCGGCGATGTTGGAAGCCATTGACAAGGTTACAACTCCAATGGCTGCACCTCGACGACCCCCTGTCCCGGTGCCACGACGGGATCCCATCCCGGAGCAACAACGGCTGCCCTGTTTTAGGCGTTGTGGCTCAACTGAGATTGACTGGAAGGGTGTTCCTAGCCGTGGTAATGAGAAAGCAGTGGAGCAGCGGGGTACTAGGGATCTCCCAGGGAGGAGGCATCCATGGCGTCAAGCTATCTCTCCGGTGATGGATCGTTCAAATGATCAGGGAGAGTATTTTGGCAGGTGCTATATTCCCGCGCGTGATTCTAGGGGGGAGAGCGGTAATTTGGGGCAACCGAATCAGCTGGGAGATAACGGCTTGGCTAAGTCAAATCCTAGATTCAATTTTAAAAGATCACGTGGCCCTATTGATTCCAATTATAATTCTAGTTATTTAAAACCACGTGGGCCAGCTGGGCGTGGACATCTTATGAAGTTTGGGCCAGGTAATAGTGAGATGTTTCATTTTAATTCAGGCCCAAATCAAATAAATGAGAACCGCTTCTCAGTCCAATAGATTGGGTAATGGGCCCACTCAATTGGGTAATTATCGACAGCACGGGGAGGCTCGTTCGACAGAAACGTTATCTCCAGTTGACTACGGTCGCCGGAGTCCACGTCAGCGGGCAGAGTCAGGCCACCCAAAGGCCGGCGGTTCTGGGGTGAGGGTCGACTGGCCCCGTCGGCGACTGAGACGTGGGGCACCTCCACATAAATTTGGCTTTGAGTGAGGGGGGTCATGATGATGAGTTGTTAAGGAAGAGTGTTGAGTTGAAGAATAGCTTAGAGGATGTGTTACTGAAGGAGAGGCAAAGTCAACGGCAAAAGATGAAGGGGAGATGGGCTAGGGAGGGAGATGTGAATTCCAGGCTTTTCTTTAAGGTGGTGAACGGGAAGAGCAGGAGGAATTATGTTAAGGAGCTTGAGGGAGCAGATGGTGAGATTGTGTCAGATGTGGATAGGATAGATTACTAGCTTCTATAAGGACCTTTTTGCAGAGGAAATGGTAGATAGACCGATGATTGAGGGGGTGAAGTGGTCTCCTATTGCTTCTCATCTTAGGCACTGGCTTGAGCGGCCCTTTGAGTTAGAGGAGATTAAGGCTGCGGTGTTTGGGATGGATAGAGAGAAATCACCGGGTCCGGATGGCTTTACTATGGCTTTCTACCAGGATTGCTGGGAGGTGATTTAGGAGGACCTTCTGGGGGTTTTTAGTGAGTTTCATGCCACTGGGGTGATTGGGAAGAGTATGAATTCCAACTTTATCACCTTAGTCCCCAAGAAGGATCGGTCCATTAAAGTGAGAGATTTTAGGCCAATTAGCCTGGTTACGAGTGTGTATAAGATCGTTACGAAGGTTTTGTCTATCCGACTTGGGGTTTTCTTGGTACGTTGTCGAGTCTAGCAGGGTGTCAGGTGCAGGCGTGCAACAGTGGCCTCTTACCTACTTAGGGGTGCCTCTTGGGGGTAACCCTCGGTCAGTTTCCTTTTGGAAACCAATTGTCTCTAGAGTGGCTAAGCGACTTGATGGGTGGAAGGGGATTTACTTCTCTTTGGGGGGGAGGATCACGATTTTGCATTCTTGCCTTGCTAGTATTCCCCTGTACTATCTTTCTCTTTTCAAGATTCCTGTTAGTGTGGCTAAGAGTATCGAGCGTATGATGCGGGATTTCTTGTGGTCGGGAGCGGATGGGGGTAGGAGAGAGCATCTTGTTAGTTGGGACCATGTATGTAGACCTAAGTCTGAGGGGGGTCTGGGTTTCGGCCGGTTGGTGTCTAAGAACATTTCGCTAGTGGGTAAGTGGTTGTGGCGTTTCCCTTTGGAGCCCGATTCCCTATGGCACCGAGTAATCAGGAGCAAGTACGGTCTGCAACAGAATGGATGGGACGCCCGAACAGGTATCACAGTTTCCCATGCTTGCCCGTGGAAGTTTATCTCTCAGGTATCACCTCTTTTCTTTCCCTTGGTTAGATTTCATGTGGGTAATGGACATCGGGTAAGGTTCTGGGAGGATGTGTGGAAGGGGGATTCCACTTTTTCTTCCACATACCTCGGGTTTATTAGCTGTCTACGCTCCATGAGGCGCCCATATCGGAGTTCTTTTCCGATGTGGGCGGCTCTTGGAACCTACATTTACGCCGAGCTCCCCATGACCGTGAGATGGAGGAACTTGTTACCCTTCTGAGCGTCCTAAATACTACTCTTCTCGTCCCTAGGGACGACTCCTGGACTTGGGAAGGGGACTCCACTGGGGTTTTCTCCAGCAAGCATCGGCTTAGTCTTCCTTCTCAATTTCCCCATTTTCCGCTTGCTACATATATTTGGAAGTCTAAGGTTCCTCTGAAGGTGCGCGCCTTCGTGTGGACTTTGGTGTTAGGCAGGGTGAATACGCATGACATGCTGCAGCGGCGGAGGCCCGGTTGGTGTTTGTCGCCGGGTGTGTGTGTTATGTGCCATCATGACTGTGAGGATGGTTTCCATCTGTTTGTGTGTGTAAGTTTGCTAGGATGTTGTGGGGTAGGTTGACTGGGGGAGAGCCTTTTGCTAGCCCTGCTACAGTGGGCCAGTTTCTTCAGATGCGGTTTGTTACCGGAGGGAGGGGGAGAGAGGGCATGTTATGGCGGAAGTGTGCTTGCCTGGCTATTCTGTGGTGTATTTGGCTAGAGCGGAACTCGAGAATCTTTTCCGCCTCTAGAAAGACCATCGATTATGTTTGGGATCATATTGTTTATTCAGCAAGTCTTGTGTGAGACCAACTCATAAAAAATTGGGGTCACTTTTCAGAAATGTATGGGTCACTTATGATGAGTAGTGACCCTGTTTTCATTGAAAAGTGACCCCCGTCTCACCAAAAGTTACAAAAAGACTGTCTTATAGAAGTTTTTGCCTTGTTTATTTGGCATCACTTTGGGCGAAGGCAGCTGGGGGCTTTAAGGGGGTTCCATTGACCTTTGTTCAACTTCATTGGGGGCAGTTGTAGATATTTTTTGTATTCATTCGAGGACTTCTTGTCCTCCCCTTTTTGTACTCTTTCATTTGATTGATTAATAAAATTTTCTCTTATCAAACAAAAAAAAAAATTAAAATATACGTTCTCTTTATTTATCATTATTTTTTTAGATAAGAGCTTTCTCTTTATCTAAAAAAAAATATTTCCGAGATGTAAGTTACAATGTATCTTGACATTTTTATGCTATATAAATCAAACCTACGAGAATATATGTAGCAAAGTATTCTAAAGTTCAATGGACGAATTGTCTAGATGTCTTTTAAACTTCTTTCTCACCAATCAAAAGAAACACGAACCCAATTTCCAACGTCTACAACGACTAAAACAACAACCACCCAGTATTGGCCCGCTGAGGGCGGTCTGGGGAAGTCTAGATGTACGCAGCCTTACACCTAACTAGTCCCCTAGTAGAGATGCTGTTTTCGAAAGACCCATAAAAGCAATTTTGAAAACAGTAGAAAAGAGTCGAAAAAAGATGAATGTCAAAACAAGTGAATGAATGGATGCATGGAAAAGACAATGAATAAAATTCTAGAAATACACAAAAAAAAAAAACCAACTACAAGAGTAAACATATAAAATAATACAAAAACTTGAGTGCACTTAGTCCATGGTGGACCAATACTTCACCTGGAGTCACCCCTTTAATAGTGGAGCCACCCCATATTTCACTTGGAGTCACCCCTCTAATAGTGGAGCCACCCCCTACTTTACTTGAGCCACCCCTCAAATTTATACTTGGCGTCACCCCTCTAAAAGTGAAGCCACCCCCTACTTCCCTTGGAGCCACCCCTCTAATAGTGGAGCCACCCCATACTTCACCTGGAGCCACCCCTTTAATAGTGGAGCCACCCCCTACTTCACCTAGAGCAACCCCTCAAATTTACTTGGTCCACGGTGGACTAAGTTCACACAAGACATGCTGATAAAATAATAGAAGGGGGGGGGGGGATGAACAATGCCCAAAAAAACCCTAAAAGACAAAGGATTACACGGAAAAAGCAATACACAAATAATCCTCGGAGAAGCCCCACACCCTCTATGTAGTGTCATCTATGTGAATCCTACTACGCCAAAGTTTCCTCGGAGAAGCCCCAATTTCCAACGTCTGTGCTTAAATATTTCTTGATTGTTGTGTTTTCTGGGATATGTTTTAAGACTCTATAATATGTGAAACTAATTTTTGTATTTCATATTTCCAGGTTAACAAAGGTGTTGAAGCATCACTAGTACAACTTCTTGAAACGGGCTTTCTGCATGCCGATCCGCATCCTGGGAACTTGCGCTACACAACTTCAGGACAGATAGGGTAATCCTGAGCATTATGAGGTTTATGAGTAGAAGTTGGCTCTGTTTGTTGACTGGCTGTAATAGTGTTTCTCTAATAATTTCTCTTGCCTTCCTTGCTAGGTTTCTTGATTTTGGTTTGATGTGTCAAATGGAAAGAAAACATCAATTGGCAATGCTTGCTTCCATAATACATATTGTAAATGCGGACTGGGCTTCTCTTGCCCATGCTCTATCTGAAATGGATGTTATTGGGCCTGGGACCAGTATTCGACTAATTACAATGGTAATGACTCATACTCTTCTCTTCTCCCCCCCCGGAAACCCAAGATAAGTAATCAAAAGAATAGGAAGATAAAGATCTTTTTGTTTTATTTTCTGGCTGTCGTGGGTTTGCCCTAAGAATAAGGACATTTAGTTCAACCTGAAGTGCCTTACATAAAACAAGTGAAAATTTGTAGCATCTATGTACTGCAGAGGTTATGGGTGATTCTAAGTGTTTCTTATGGGAAGGTCTGGTGAGCTGTGAGGGGACAAGTATGTAATGGAATGTCAGAGTTGTTTATATATGAGGTTGACTTAGGGGAATCTGTGACAGGATGCTAAAATAGTGTTGAATACTATGGGGACCTGGGTAGGATAATCATGCTATGGGTAATCTGGTACAATGTTTCTCCGACTCGCCTATTTGGTGCCGTGTCGCGTGTCGACACGATACGACACGCGACCCGACACGGCATACGCGTCGACGCGGGATGGCCGGATACGACCTCCAGACACGGCCTTCTACCTTGAACAAGGTCGATTTTAGGAAATGAAAAACCCTAGATCTGAAAATTGAAGACTCGAATGAAGAACAAGAAGGGGGAAACCATAGGGCTTTTGCTCGACTGTGAAAACCGAATTGGAAGGCGCCTTTGCCGGTTGTGGGTAGGCCATCTCCGGTAGTTGAAGGTCGCCGGAGAAACTGAGAGAGAGAAAGCGTGAATACGTGTGGCCATAGAAAAGGGAAGTAATGTGAACAAAGCAATATAACTGCCTCGAAATTCCCCCCAGTCTCCCAGAAAAATAATATATAAAAATAATTTCCAATTGAGTAATCTCTTCCCAGAATTCAAGTTGATTTGTTACCCCGTATCATTATTTAGATCTTTTCGTGGCCGTAACTTCTTTTTTCAACTTTTCACCTCTTTTTTACTTTTTTGTCTTTATCTGTTTCCTTACTTTTTACTTTTTCCTCTTTTCTGTTACATTTTTTTCCTTTTTCGGCTCCTTCTTTCCAAATAAACAATTCTTCAGGCCAAAAATTAAAAATTATTGGGCTTTATTTTGAAATTATCTTATATTTTGCCGTATCCCCGTATCCCTGATGCCGTATCTCCGTATCTTGAAAATTTTTCCATTTCCGAATCTGACACTCCGATCCGCGTCGTGTCAGATCCGCGTCGGAGAGTCTGAGAAACATTGATCTGGTAGGGTGTAGAGTTGGTCGCTCACTTACTTAGGGGACCCGTTAGGGGGGAATCCTTGGTCTGGGGCCAGGTGTCGAGGGTGGCCAGACGGATGGAAAGGTGTATGTTTGTCCCTTTGGGGGGGGGGGTTACTGGCATACAGCCGTGTTTAGCCAGTAATCCTTTTTACGACCTTTCCCGGTTTAAGATCCCTTGTAGTGCGGCGAATAGGATTGAGGGTTTGATGAGGGACTCTATGTGATCGGGGCTGATGGGAGTAGGAAGGATCATCTTGCCAGTTGGAACTTAGGGTGTCCCCCCAACTCGGAGGGCATTTTTTTTTCCGGTCGGTTGGCGTCTAAGATTATCTCGTTGGTAGTGTATGTGATTTTGTTGTTTTCTTCTGGAGCCGAACTCCCTATGACACCGAGTTATCAAGAGCATCGGCTCAACTGACTCGCTCCCATGCCAGCTCGTGGTATGGACTTTCTTCTTTTGCGGTTAGTTACAATGTGGGTAATGGTAATTGGATTCAATGTTGGGGGGATGTTTGGAAGAGAGATAACTCTTCTTCATTTCCCCTTGGGTGTATCAGTTGTCCACTGTTGGTGAGGGACCAATTGCTGCGTACTTATGAAGGCTGCTCATGATAGAGAGATGGAGGAGCTTACTTCTCTTCTCCGTCTTCTAGATACCATTTATCTTGCATCTCGGATACTTGGAGAGGTGGCCAACATTTTCGCCCGAAGTTTCCTTGGTTGTTCAAGTTATCCACTCTTCATAGTGTTGTTGTTGCCATTTTTTGTCTGTACAGAGTGGATTGTGGAACTTACATCTTCGGCGACCACCTCGTGATAGGGAGATGTAGGAGCTTACTTCTCTCCTGGAACTTATGGATTCGGTTCAGCTACCGAGTTCGGAGGGCTCTAGGAGGTGGGTCAATACTTCAAGGGAGTTTTCTTGTAAGTCCTTCCTTCAATACTGATGGACCCCTATGACAACCACGTGTCCTTTCACTGATTCTTTTTGGAAAGCAAAGGCCCCCTAAAGGTAAGGGCGTTTTTGTGAACTTAGGTGTTGGATAGGGCCAACACAAATGATTTGGGGTAGAGGAGGAGGCTTGGGACGGCTTTGCAGCTTGACATCTATATGGCACAATGCTAATTTTGCAATTGTATGGTGTGTTTGGTTGGAGAGGAATGCCCGATTATTCAATAGGGTGTCAGTTCCTCCTTGGATGCTTTGGGAGAAGGTCACATACTTAGCTTCTTTGTGGGCTAGAGCTGCAGGGGCTTTTCGGGGTTTCATTATTACTAACGTCGAGGGAAGCTGGACCAATTTGTAAATGTTTATAGTAGAGTTAACCTTATCCTCTCTCTTCCTGTACATTGGTTATTTCAGTAATATTTACTGATTCCTTATCTTAAAAAAGTTCTACCCCAAGGAGCGATTCTCGGGTTTGGGTTGGGTACTCCTTTGGGTCTTCTCCTGCAATTATATTTGGAAGTCTATGATCCTTTTCAAGGTGCGTGCCTTTGTTTCGACTCTCGTATAAGCAAGCTGAACACACAGTGCAACGGAGGAGACCTGGTTGGGTGTTATTGCTGGATGTCTGTATGATGTGTCACTATGCTAGTGAAAGTTGTTTACATCTGTTCATGTATTATGATTGTGCTCGGGGTTTGTGGAGGAGGCTATTGAGTGAGGGCTTTGTTTGTCCTCATACGGTTGCCCAGTTCTTGCAGATTATACCGTGAAGGGGGAAAGAGCTTAAACTGCAATGGCAATGTTCATGTATGGTTGTTCTTTGGTGTTTGTGGCTGGAGAGAAATGCTAGGATATTTATTGTCGTTGATAAGCCGGTTGAGTTTGTCCGTAATCGGTTGGTGTTTTTGGCTTCTTTATGGCCCTAAGCGGCTGGGGTTTTTTTGGGCGGGGGGGGGGGGGGGTTCCTGACTTATAATTATTCTAGCTTTCGCCTTTTGTGGACTCCTTGTCCTCTTGCCTTTTACTCATTTACTCTTCTTCAATTCAATCCAATTCAATCATGAAATTTTTTCTTATCTATAAAGAAAGGAGTAATCTTGCTAGGAAAGGGACTTTCCAAGGTTTCCGTGTATCAATTTTTTTAATTGGTACACTTTTTAAATTTATTTTTTAAAGTGGGGTTAGGCCATTTTCTGTGACTGGTAATATACCATCCTCCAAATCTCTGATCACCACAATGTCCCATCACTTTCACATGATTCCAATGGCTATCAAGGTGCCACCTGGTATCTCTCGTTCTCTTTTGAGTATTCTCGAGTTTATCAGTTGATTACTTTCCATGATGTGCCTATCATTGCTTCTTTTCTTGGTGACGGAGGATCTTGGGACGTTCATTTACGCTGAGCCCCCCCATGATTGGAAATGCAGGAGGTGACCTCTTTGCTTAGTGTTTCGGAAACCATTCATATTGTCCCCATTAAGGACTCTGGGGTTTGGGTTGGAGGCTTGGAGCTTCTTCTGCCTATCCTTTTTTAACCAACTCAGTCTAATCATCTCACTATCCTCCTCTCCCCCTTGATAAATTTATTTGGAACTCTAAGACTCCCCTCAAGGTATGTGGTTTTGTGTGTGATGAGGAACAGAAGATGGGTAACGAAGAATTTGAGAATTGTGTACTTTTGAAAAGTAACTGAAGAGTAACAGGACTCAAAACAAGGATATGACGAGTTCCTTAGTTCAAACACTGAGTCACACGGCCAAGAAAAACACCTAAGGGGCCAAGTCCCAAAGACACGGCAAGAAAGTCCCAAAGACACCAAATTTTCTAAGAATCCGAAAATTGGTTTAATTCACTCAATAAATTCTATTTTGTTTCATTCTTATGTCTCCTATTTATATTACTACTTCGCATGTTTATACATCCATAGCAATGTGTCCATACTAGTACAGCCCTCTTAGTTTACTACATACATGAGCTAAACTAACGACCTTCTTAGGAAATATAAAATTTAAATCCATCGAATATCAAAGTATTAGATGGATAAACTGCAGCTAATATGGATACTAGTTTTAGGTAACAACAATAGGAACAACAGCAGTGACAACAGTTCAAGCAGAGCAAGGTAATGTTGGAAGCTATGCCCAAGTCATTACTTATTGGACCTCTCAGATCAAGAGCTAAGGAACAAAAGCTTGGGCTAATGCTTCAGCGTGGACCTTGATACTAGGCAGGTTTAACACTCATGATATGTTGCAGCAGTAAGACTTGGTTGGGCTTTGTCTCTAGATGTTTGTGAGCTTTGTAACCTGGCTAGCCAGACGAGTTTACATCTATGTGAGGTCGGTTGAATTGCTGGTGGCCTTTTGGCATATGGTGGGGGGGGGGGGGTGTTTTATTTGTTGAGCTATTATTGTGCAGCATTTGGAGGTTCATTAAGTTGGGAGGGGAAGGGGTAAGGAGGCTAGATTATTGTGGCTGTGTATTTTCTTTGCCATTTGGTTCATTTGGATATGGAGGCCAAAAAAGATATGTCAAAAATTGTTCTAGTGCTTTTAACTGTTGAGGGTTTTTATAGTTGATTCGAGTATTAATTATCTGAAAATTCTTATTTACAAGACATTTAGATGCAGAATGAGAGTGCGACGTCGTGACTTACCTCGATCGCGACCGATAATGAGATTAATCACCCTTATGACAAGTGCTATGTGCTACACTGGCGTCCTTATTACATGAATGCAATCATCTTCTATTGCAGTTCGCATGATTACTGATAGTTAGCATTCCGTTGAATGTTGCAGGAGTTGGAAAATGACTTAGGAGACGTAAAATTTAATGATGGAATGCCTGATGTCAAGTTCAGTAAGGTAATGTATGTTGATTTTGGTGTTAGCTTGTGCTACTTCTCTTAAGGAAGTTATCGATGTTCAAGTTTGTTCTGTGAGATCTGGCAATATTTTTTATTTTTCTTTTGTAATATTGGATATGCTCTAGAGATGCTTTTAATTTGCCTTCCTCAAAATTCTTGTAATTTGTGCAGAGAGAAGCTTCTATTAGAGTTTGTAGATGTTTGTTTACCAGAAAACCTGATATCAGGCTGTTTTTGTACTTCCTCGACTGATATTTGCAAGTAGAGGTTTTAATTGTGTTGGATTGGTGGGGGTTTAGGCCAGTTCTACTTCACATTCGGGTTATCTAGGTGGACCAATGGGCAACGGTTCATAAGCACCTATTCGTTCTTTAATTTTTCTATGATAGGTCACTATCTAATCTTTATATTATCAGGACTCTTCCTTTAGCAAGAATAATAATAAGATAGACAAGACAGGAACCTAACACATAGAGATATTAGTAATACTTTGGCGGAGAGGATGTTGTGGTGGCGTAAGGTTTATATTACAATCTAATGGGGTATTTGGCTGGAGAAATGCTCAGTTATTTAATGGGTCATCTACTTGGTCAGCTACTTAGCTTCTTTGTGGGCTAAAGCTGTGGGGGCTTTGGGAACTACACTATTACAGATATTCAATCATTCAAAGGAATTGGTCTATTTTGTAAATGTTTACTGCAGAGGATGCCTTATCCTCTCTCTTGCTGTAAATTGGCTTCACAATTAATATAAACTTTTTCTTTATCTAAAAACTTTGGCGATGTCAATATGTTACACTAGTTTTCAGGAGAAAACTAGAGAATAATGGAGGATGTTAGAGGAGCCAAGTATAATTTGTATAGTACATTAGGTATGAAGGTTGATTGGAGTTATATTGCTACTCTTGTTGAGTCTATTAAACTAGGAGTAAAAGAAGTGTTACCATTCCTTATGGGAGAGGAGGAAGAGAGAGGAGGGTGGGAGAGGGAATTCTACATATACTGCTTCCGTCGTGAAAACCTTGTCAAAATTTCCTTCTTGGGATGTCGTAAAATTCTTGTCATGTTTCTAAAAGGGGTCAATAATCTCAATGGTGATTGGAAGAAAGTAAAAAGAATAGTGGGAGACAACACAATAAATTATGTTTCCTTATTTCAACTTGCCTAATTTTGTCAATAATTATAGGATAAGGGAGTAATATATAAGGCAAGGGTTTTTCAGTCAACATCATATCTATCACATACATAATGTTTTTGAGTACAATAAATGGGTACGTGGTTATCTGGGTTGGGTTATTTCTGTGTTTCATGTTGGGTTTATGGGTCAAGTCAATTTTCGACAGGGTTAATTGCAAGCTCTGCCGTTCATGGTGGTGGAATCTTCCTTAACCCTCTTCTGTATGTCCATTATTTAGAAGGCTAAGGCTCCTTTGAAGATGAGGGATTTAACTTGGACCATGGTAGAAGGTAATACAGAGGAGACCTGGTATATCTCTCCTGATGTATGTGTGTGCAATGTTCCACTGGGATAGTGAGACATGTGGTACATTTTATTCTTGCACTGTGATTGGATCCTAACGTAGGGGGTGGATTTTTGGTAAAACCAGGGAGCATTTCGCTTGTCCTGCAACTATTGTTCATGTAGAGGCTAGATATGTTAGGATTAGGTAGGAGTAAGGAAAGTAAGTTGCTGCGCCGGTGTGTTGTTTTGGCTCACCTGTTACAGCAAAACTCCCACATATTTTACTACATAGCACAATTACATGAGTTTGTTTGGGACCGCATTGTGTATATGGCTCCTTATGGGCCAAAACTGCAGGGGCTTCAAAACGAGGTGTCCCTCACTGATGTGTCATTCATTAATTCTATAGAAGAATTGCCTCCTAGGCTGTAATCTCTTCTTCATGCTGAATATCATTAGTGTTATCTGAGAAAAGAATTTGTAGAAGCACTTCATGTTTTCCGTTGTCTCCCTTCTGTCTTCCACTGAGTTCTTTCATTCAAAGGCCGTTGTTTACATGAAAGCATCTTTTATCAATTGTGCTTTCTTTCAAGAAACAACTCCGTTTTCTAGTAATATAACTTCCATGAAATTCTACTCCCAATCCTTGAATGAAATCCTACTTTCTTTTCGTGTTTTTTTTCTTTTTCTTCTAGTTGTAAGTTAGCATACTTTTCCCTAGTGTAAAAGATTTGTTCTCTCTTCTAGTTGTAAGGCCGGGATTGTCTATTTCCCTGGATGTGTGTCAGTGTGTGTGCTTTGCAATCAGGCTAGTGAGACTTGTTTATTCCTATTCTTACACTGTCTGCGCAGTCTCTGTGGAGTAGGTTGTTCAGCATTGGGGGGGCGTGCATCATCTGTCTTTCCACCATCACTCATCTGGTTTCGAGAGGGGAAAGGAGAATAGAGTTCTATGGCAGTGTGCGTTCTATGCTATCCTTTGGTGCGTCCGGTTGGAAAGAAATTATAGGACTTTCAGTGGGGTTCTAGCCCTTCTGGTTTTGTTTGGTGGGTGGTCTACTTGACTTCTTTATCGGCCAAGGCTTCAGGATCTTTTAGGGGGGTGGCTCTCACTGATGTGCAACGTCACTGGGGCAAGTCGTAACTTAGTTCCCATGTTTGAGGACTCCTTTGTCCTCTTAGGTTGTATTTGTACCACCTTTTCAGTTTTTAATAAAATTTTCTTTTATCTAAAAGAAGTATTTGTTCTCTCTTTTTCTCAACTTTGCATCCTGTCAGCTGTGATTATGATAGCTTCAGGGTTGTTGACAATTATAACGGTTTATTGAACGAGACAATGATGGTCATGGAACTCATGGACGCGCCTATATGCATTCTGGTTTATGACTGAAGAGTGAGGAGCATGGACGAGGAAGAAAGAACTTGAGGGAACTAGGAAGACAAAGAAAAGGGATTGTTCACTTTTGTAAAATTGTACCACCTGACCGCCTTTGTTCTCTATTCTTCCTACTTCTCAAGAAAACGTGTTCAAAAGGGAATGTTTTTGGAAAATATGTCCAATTAAACAGTTTCCGACTTCACCGGATTTGCAGAGGACTTGGAAAACATCCAAAATGATGTTTCTTAAATTCTTGTCACAAATTGGGAAAGAGCGTTCCATACATTACATCTCTTCGCACCTCCCCTTCCATCTCTCGTGACTCCACCAATCACCTCACCCAGTATCACCACTACCTCTGCCGCTACCCAGCTACCATTTGTGGTAGTTAGGTAGTGGCCACAGGCCGGTTGTGGCCAGAAGTGATCCGACCATCTACATCACTAGTCACCAATGACCATCATGGTGGTAGTTTGGTGGCCATATTAAATGATTATTTTAGGTTTCCAACATTGCAATCTCTCTCTCATCACCATCCACGTTAGAATCTCTGACTTTTAACTTAGAGCGGACAATGAGTTCAAAAAATAAAACAAAACTTAGAGCGGACAATTCTTTGGATTTTCATTTACGTAGGTCTCCCCATGATAGAGAGATGGAGGAGCGGTTTTGTTCCTTACTTGGGATCTTGGATGATGTTTGTCCTTCTGGTGCTGATGATGTTAGTGTGTGGAAGGGGGAAACATAAGGGTTTTTTTCTTCGAAATTTTTTCTTGCATGTCGTGGTTCACCTTTGCAATATGCTCCTTTCCCTATTGCTAACTTTCTCTGGAAGGAAAAGGTTCGCTTGAAGGTACAAGGTTTTGTGTGGATGCTTGCGTTGCGAAGGATTAGTACTAATGATATGTTGCAGTGGAGGAGACCAGGGTTGTGTATGCTATTCTTTGCTAGAGTCGTCTCACATTTTTCCTTCGTTGTGACATGGCATGGTTTCTCTGGTGCAACATGCAAGCTTTTTGGGGTCTTAGGGAAGCATAGGGTTTGCCCAGCTACTGTCTTAAAGCGTTTTGGGGTCTTCGGGAAGCAAAGTGGTGTACTAGGGAAATTTGTTCATAATCATTGAATTTCCTTTCTTTGTTTCCACTCTATTTGTTTGTTCCTCTGAGTTAATTATCTTGGAATAGCATTTGACCTTATCACATCAGTTTTTAAGTTTTGTTGATACACTGGGTTTCTTCTCCGTTTAGTCATTACGGAGCAAATGTACTAAAACTGTGAGTTTGAATTTATTGTCCTGTTTTTTCACCTTCTTTTCTATTCTCTTCATGCATGTTTGGGTGAAGGTTCTTGGCAAGATCTTTTCTGTGGGCTTGAAGTATCAATTTCGAATGCCCCCTTATTTCACATTGCTGTTGCGTTCTCTGGCTTCACTAGAAGGTATAGTATTATCAATATGTCATTTTATTATAATATGGTCTTTTTGAGTTTAAATTATTAGCATCACTACTATGGTCCATGGTCATGTTCTTTTTGTCTGGAATTTTGGAGTTTGGTGTGCTGGAAACAGAGTTTGCTTGAGTTTAGAATTTTTTGCCGGAGTCTGCTATAGTTCAGCTTAGAAACTTGTTGGACTTTGCTGGAATTCTTTATTTTTTTGATGTTTGCTGGAGTATGCTAAAATATAGACGTAAAGAAAATGTCCTATATTCTAGTTCTTGTTTTAAGTATTATTGGTACTTTTATTAGCATTGCGAAATTGCTACAATAGCTTCTATAACGTCCAGTTGTTAATATTACCACACATTTACCGATATATCCCAATATTTGGAGATAATTTCATGTTAGCATATATTTAAAACTTTGGTTATCTGCAGTTTTAGGAGGACTGGAGATTGAACATACTAAGTTTTCCCTTCAAATAACATGATTTTATTAGGGTTGAAGCAGCCTTATGATATACCTTATCATATAAGTAAAGTCTGCGCCACAGCAAAAAAAATTTAGATTAGAAGAAGTATTAATAGAACTGAATGGATGAAATAATTACTAACTCAGAGGACAAGCAATAGCAAAATTAGAAATCACCCCAACGACATTGCACGTCCGTAGTGGGCACCCCCTTAATAGCGCCGAAGCCCTGGCCCATAAAGAAGCCAACCACCTCCCAAACAAACCCAAGCGGCTTAGAACCCCCATTAAAAATGTGAGTCTGTTTATCTTAAAAAAAAAAAAAAAAAAAAAATGTGAATCTAATTCAACCAAACGAGCCAAAAGATAGCAAAAAAAGCACAACAACACAACATTCTATTCTCCTTGCCCCTTCCAAGCCCTATATACCCAAAATGTATAAGCTGAATAATAGTTTATTATTATTATTATTTTTTTTATAAAGAAAAAGTTTTATTGATAATGATTAACGAAGATGGAGAGCAAATACATAAAGGGGACAGGAAGTCCTCAAAAGAAGATAATTTTGTTTTGATTATGAGGATGCATTGTCCTCCGATTGTATTCTTTGACACTTGATTAATACAAAATTTCCTTATCTAAAAATAAAAGGTCCTCAAAAGAAGAAAATAAAAACACAAGTTGCCTCAGTGACGTTGCATGTCGGTGAGGGGTACCCCTTTAGAAAAGCCCTTGAAGCCTTGCCCAAAGAGAACACCCAAATACACCACCCGATCCCATATGAAGCCAATATAGGCTCCACAAAAAAGCCGGGCATTCCATTCCAACCAAACGCACCAAAAGATAGCAAAAAAGGCACGCCGCCACAAGGCCCACAACATCCTACTCTCCTTGCCCCTTCCAAGGCCAAGAGTCCAAGCCTGAATGAGCTGAGTGATAGTGGGAGGGCAAGTGAAGCTATCCCCCGCCCAATACTAAACAGCCGACTCCAAATGGCCTGAGTAAAATGACAGTGCAAGAATAGGTGCAAACAAGTTTCACAAGCTTCATTACAAAGCACTATTATAAGCTGCATAATAGTGGGAGGGAAAATAAAATATTCCCTCCTAATACTGAACAGCCGACCCCAAATAGATTGTGTAAAATGACAGTGCAAGAACAAATGCGAACAAGTCTCGCTAGCACAATGACAGAGCACACATACATTCTGGGAAATAGACCATCCAGGCCTCCTCGACTAAACCATATTGTTGAATCTAAAAATTTAATAAAAAAAAAGAATTAAAATAAAATAAAATTTTAATGCTGAAGATATTTTCAACGTGCAAATGAGAATGGCAGTTATATCTCCCTATTTTCTGTCAGTTGCACTGCAAATAAAAAAAGAAAAGAAAAAGAATAAGGTACATGGGTGATAGTGGGAGGCAGTTACTCCCAGCAGTTATCCCAAGTGTGTCTTTAAATAGCCCTTTGGTACCAATAAGTGGTTGGTGTGAGTGGTTTGACACTCTCATCCCTTGAGCAAGGTCGAGGGTTTGAATCTTGTGAATGGAAAAACTGCTTAGTGGGAGCAATTGACCCCTTTATGGGCCAACCCGGTGCGAACAGGATTAGTCTTGGCCCAAAGGGCTTGGGTGAACCTGTGGTAAAAAAAAAAAGAAAAAAAAAATAGCCCTTTGGCTGTACAAAAAAAAGAGGAGACAGAATAGACAGCAGAAAAACAAAAAGAGAGAAAGAGAGAAGCGTTAGTTTTAGAAAACTGAGAAGAGAAACCAGGAGAAAGAGAAGGTAAAAGCAGATTGGGGTTGAACAATTGATTTTAATCTTCTTCTTCTCTTTAATTTTTTCATCTTTTCTCTTTACAACTCTGTTTTCAAACTAATGCTCTTTAAATTCTGTTTTCCAGTTTGTTTAAGTCTGTTTTAATATAGTTTTTGGTGATTGATATGTGTTCTTCAATACATGAGTGGCTGTCTCACGTTTAAATGGCATGAATTAAACCTGGAAACCACATGGTTTCAAACCTACAGCTTCAACTTTAATGGAGACAACCAGAAACCACACGGTTTCATGATCAATTCGCAACAAAAAATGATTCCTATGATGAAACCAAATGGTTTCAAAAAGTCGAATTACAAATTTTTGGGAAACCAAGACCCCAAAACAAACTGAAATTGCTGCTGTCTAACATGTTGGTCCTGAGATCAAGAAGAAACCAAATGGTTTCATTAAACTCAAAGAAAATCCCTGGAAACCATATGGTTTCAAGAAAGGATCTGAGTTTATTTATTGGACTAAAATTCAGGACTTAAAAGGCTAAAACAGAAGGTTGGAACGTTGTTTTGAAATCAAAACAATAACTGATCAGACCTACTGTTTTACTAAAAACAGGTCTGGAAACAATAGGAATCCATATGGATTCCACAAAAATTCCACACTTGGGATTCGTATGAATTCAGAGATGAAAATGGTTTTGGATTCCGAAAGAATGGATTTAAAATCGCAAGGACAGAAAAGGATTCATTAGAAACCATATGGCTTCATAGATGAATTCATAACTTAAAATCTGAACAGCCATTTAAAGCTTAGGGATAAAGAGAAACCATATGGTTTCGATATTATCCCCATGAAAAACCCTTTGAAACCATAGGTTCAAGAATTAAAGTAGCCAGGTCATGAAATTTTGAAGACTTAGCAAAACAAGGACTCAAAAGACTTTAGGAATAAATGAAACCATCTGGTTTCATGTATTCCTTTATAAAACCAGAATCAATGATAAAAAAAATTGCTTTGGGAATGAAGGAAACCATCTGGTTTCACTACAATTCCTATGAAACAAAGCAATGACCCTACCTGGCGTGATTCTTTTCTTCTGATGTTTTCCTTCTGTAGAGCGTCTGTTTTGTTCCAGTTGTGAAAGAGCAGGAGGAAGAATGAAGACTAAGAAGCGTTGTTTAATTTATAAGTGAACTAAAAGGACACTTATAATTGAACTAGGACTCCAAAAATAAATCACTTAAATCTAAAATTCAGATTCAAATTCAAACAAAAGTCTGCATTCTCACTTGTTTTCCTATTTCTGAGAAAAAAAAGGATTACAACTGAATGGAATCACGCTTAAAATGTTTCCTATATCTAAGGAGACAGTTTTAATATAAATAATTAACTAAAACATCAAAGTTTTGACTATTACAGCAAGTAAAAGTCAGAAAAACGAAAATACATGTTGTACAGTACAGCATATAAATAAAGCAACATAAAAAAAAAATATAAGAGACAGTGGCAAAGTGCATGGAAGCAAGCAACAAGCTTAAGTTAAAATATCAAATGCAAGCACATATTAGCTACTGTAAAAACATAAAAAAGAAAACAGCAAAAACAGTGGAAATAAATACCTATCATGGAACTACGAATGGCTTGATCCCCTCTAAAGGGGTACGTAGGCAACTCAAATGAGTACAGCCCAAATCAAATTTAAACCCCAAAACATACCTTAAAAACTCTAAAGACAACTAATTTTTATTAAATTAGTACTAGTCGAAATCAAGAGGTGATCTCCTAAGCTGGGATGTAATTAAGGGCATTAGTGCCTTGAATAGGGTCGTACCAAAATAATAAACCAATGTACAAGGTTTACATTGGAAGGTTGTGTTTTGCATACCAAGTTGCGATTTTTGCTAAAATATATCACGAGTACCCATCTTACCCAGTGCCAGAGTCCACACAAAGCATGCACCTAGAGGGGAACCTTTGACTTCCAAATGAAATTAGCTAGTGGAAGGAGAGGGGGGGGGGTTGAGGGGTACTGTGAACGGATGGTATGATGATGTAAATAGGATTTGCAAGAGAAAACCCATGTCGTACATTCCTTTGTACTTTCTGTCCATTTTAGAGTGCCTGAGTGGGTTGCTAGGAAGTTGGAATGGATCATGTGTGACAATGTGGGTTCCTGTGTTCAGGATTGGGTGATAGAACGAAGGACCATTTGGTTGCTTGGGAGAGTATGTGTAGGTCTGACAAGAAGGACGGCTCAGTCTTTGTAAATTGGTGTTGGCGGTTACTCTGTTAAATATGAGCTGCAACAATAGCTGGGATGCTAATATTGGTGGTCGTATCACTTTTTCTATCCCTTGGAAGTCAATCTCTAGCATTTTCCCTACCTTCCTGTCTCTGGTGGGTGTTGAGGTTGGCTAGGGTCCTATTCTGGGAAAAGCTTGAAGGGATGTTGTTCCTTCTTCTGTTGCATTCCTCCTGTCTTTACAACCTTCTTCTCTTTCCACACGCCTATTTTCGACTTATACGTTTCATGGTGTATCTGCCTCGTAAAAAATTCCAGTTCACGATAAATGTTGATGGAAGTTTATCAGCTTGCAGATCTGCGTTCTCTACTTGATCTTTCTACATACATTATTACGTCAGACACAATGGTCTGGGTTTGACAAATACAGGGGGTTTTCCTACTAAGTCCTTTTTCTAGCACTTGACTAATACTACTTAATAACTCTTAGTCTTCCCTTAGCTCTGATATTTGGGGTGCCAAAGTTCCTTTGAATGTCTGGTCTGTGGTTCTTAATAGAGTAAATACCAACAATCTACTGGACAGACAGAGGCCGTGCAAGATTATCTCAACAAATGTTTATCTGATGTGTTTTAGAAGTGCGAGACTAATGAACATCTTTCTGCACCTTCCTTTTGATTGGAGTATCTTGTAGTGCTTCTTTCAAATCTTTGGGGAATGTTGGGTTTATCTGCAATACTGACGATGATGTTTAGGGTACGGAGGCTTGGGGCCTAAAAAGGAGGGGAAGATCCTGTGGTGGTATGCACTATTTGCAGTGGTTTGGTGTATTTGATGTTTTAACAGAGAGGAATAATCTGCTCTTCCAGAATCTTTTTCTTCTGGAAGATCTGGGTTGGGATGATTCTGGGGAAAAGGAATGGATTAATGCGGATTTTAATTTCACAATATTCTTTGACAATCTGAAAGAGTAATGCAAAAGAAGAAGTTTTACTTCCCTTGCTTCAACTCGCTCTCTATCTCTTGATTTTCTCTCTTTTCATCTGTTTCTTGTGAAACAGAAATCGTGCAGAAGCAAGTGCTTAACTGTGCCGATTATATTGCAGCAATAACCGGAAATACAGGAGCTTGGGTTGGGGGTTCTGATGGTATCAACGTAGTAGAAGAGAAGGTAGAAGGAAGAGGGAGGTGGGACTGGCAAGGGGCAGTTGTATTTGAGGCAGGGGAAAGGGTGAAAAGATGGGGACTGTGGTGAGAAGAATGAAGACTTTTGTAAAGGAAAAGAAAATTATCTGTAAATAAGTCATTTGCTCTAGTAGTTAAAGCCACATCAGTACACTTGACAGATAAACTGACAGCGTCTCTGGTCCGCTTTCGAAGGACACGTGCAACCTTTAGATTAGTCATTTAAAATACCTGAATTGGGATTATTGACGTCATATTTTCCTTTTGAATTGTTGTATGTAGTTTTTGACATCTGTTGCATGAGTAAAAAGTTGGTGTTATCTTGAGTATTTTCCCCTCTTGTTCTCAAACAGAAGGATATCTATGTTTTGTTACAAGCTAAATGGCTAAAGTAGTACAGAATGATCTTTCCTACTTTGCATACATGCTTTTTTTTTCTTTTTTTTTTGAAGGAATCATCTTATTTTTTCATCCACTTGGGGTTTAAAGAATCAAGTACAACCAGCAGGGTATAGCCTGCTGGGAACCAACTAACATAGTCCTATCAGCCTCTCCCTTGTAATCTGTCTATCATATGCTGTTCATCTCCATTTTCACATTTACAGTTTAACATCCTAACACTAACTATGTATTTAATGCTATTTACAATTTGCTCAGTAGTTCTATCACCACCCTGGAAGACCCTGTGGTTATTCTCTGACCAGAGTTCATAGACAGCGGCATTCCGAGTTCATCTCCTCCTTCTTTCCCAATTCTTCCCTCTATTGAAATTCTTGAACCAGCGCAACTCTTGAGCAAGGGATTTACCCGTTCTACTAATTCTCATCCAAGTAAGCAACGTGTGCCAGACCTTGATGCTAAAAGGACAATGAAAGACAAGTTCTGCACCGTCTCACAGTTCTGCTTACAAAGAGCACACCTGTTGGTGATTGGAATGCCTCTCCTGCTTAAATTGTCAATAGTTGATAGGCCATTGCTTGCAGCCATGCAAGTTGTGATAGAATGTTTAGGAACAACAGCAGAGTGCCAAACAGTATGGGTCCAATAACAAGGAACTTGAGGGCCCATAGGAAATCATCAGTAACTCCTAGATGAAGCTAGAACCTCCTCATCATTTATTGAGAAGAGAGAAGCTCAAACCTCCTCATCAATAACTCCTTGAATCAACTAATTATTCAATATCATCAGAGAAAACAGGTCCCTGCATATAGAAGAGTCATCATACTAGTGGCAGGAGTCTCAGTGCTCATGCTTCAGAATGAGAGAATTTCTGCCTGTGGCCCATGGACCTCTGTTCTGGTTCTTATTCTTATCCTCAGCCTTGCCAAACAGAAAGTAAACCAACCTCTCCTAAAATAATGAACATGTGGCTTAGCCACATGATTCCAGTGTTTATCCACAGATGCAATCAATTGCTCCAATTTAATCTTATTACCAACTACACAGCCAACAAGAGTATCTGAACTTTGCGAATTTGCCTAGAAAGCAGATGAATAAGTTGATCCTTGTTTGGGGTTTGGTTGGTGCAACCTAGAAGCACCGAAAATGCTCTGGTTTCTTGGGATAGGAGGATGAAGAAGAGATGGATTAATAACGTTGGGAGTTTAGTCTTTTGGCTATTTGGTGGTGGACATGCTAGAAAAGAAATCTACACATTGTTTAAGGGCAAAACTTTGTCGACGAAGGAGCTTAAATTTGTTTATTTGTTAGACTTATTTTTAAGGAGAAATAGTTGAACCAGTGCATGAGCAACTAATTTGTTGATTTTTTGGATAAGATTAGGTATGATTCTTTGGTCTGACAGCTTGATGGTTTTGCTATTTTCCCAACTTATCTACATGGGTGACACGACCTTGATGTTTTTTCTTTGAGATTATCCGGCCTCAATGAAGTTAATAGAAAAGAAAATATTCAGTCCAAACACACTAATTTCCTTAACCGAGGGCGAAAAAAAGAAAGGAATATTTCCGTCATATATGCTATACTGGTGCGGTGAATCTGCTACACCAGCAATGCAGTGTACTTTTGATCCGATTTAATGATGATGACTTTGTCAACTTATGTGATATTTCTTTTTGTCTCAGGTTTAGCAATTGCTGCCGATGAGAACTTCAAAACTTTTGAAGCTGCTTATCCTTATGTAGTTCGGAAACTGCTAACTGATAATTCCGACACTTCAAGGACAATTCTACATTCAGTAAGGACATCTTTTTAATTTATTGTTTGATTTATTTCTTCTTGAACAAAATCCTTGTTGTTTAATTGGTTTCATATTGGTTTCTGTATGATGATTGTGGGAACGAGGACGAACATTGCTTTTCTGGGTTTAGTTTGGAAACTCTGGAATTATGTCATAGGGTCAGTGTCGTACTATCATGGCTAATGTTATTTCTTCAGAATATTATTCGAATTTATCTTTTGTTATAATAAGAGTCTATGATGATGCTGGATTACGGTGATTCAGTCTTGCTTGTTGTATTCGTCTTCACCATATTTCCCTTTTTAAGGTGCCTATTAGTATGCAACTATGTATACTTGTCTTGAGATGTTCATGAGGGATGTAAGGTATTGTCTTGGAGATATGAGTTCGTTTTTTTAATTTATTTGCTAATCGAGAAGAAAGGAATGGCAATTAAGACACCTCCCATTACGTCATGTTCGGACTTCGGAGTCTGGTCTTCAACTGCGAAAGCAGTGCAAGCATTGACCCCATCAACTATCAGTATTAGAGGACTAGTATAGTTCCTAAAAGACGAAATTTACAAGGCAAGAGGGGATGGAGGACCGAATGCGTGAGCTTACCTCACCAAACTTCTTGGGAGTGAGCTTGAAACCACTTGACCACCACCTGATGGTTATTATTTATGGAATTTAGAGTACACCCAAATTGGGAGAGGAGGGGGGAGGCGCTGTGGCCTTTAGAAACATGTCGTTTATGGGTTAGTGGTTGACTGGTTGTGTTGATTCCCATCGGAGATAGGGACACCATGTTACCAAGTTATGAGCAACAAATACAACCTTGTTGACTCACTAGTCTCTCGTGCTTGGCCTTGAAGATTCAAATCAGGCATTTGTTTTCTTATTTCCTTTGATAAGTAGGAAATACTCTTTTGGTTAGGTTGTGAGAAAATGTTTGGAAGGAGGATATCGTCTCCTCCATGTATCTTTCGGCTTAAATTGGATACTTCTAGTATTGTTGGCTCTTCAGATCTTTTTTTTTGGGGGGGGGGGGGGGGCAATTAAACATTTGTATTGATCAGCAGAATGGATAATTACAAAGCAAACCCAAACCACAGCTTACAAGACATAAAACAAACCCCTACAGGATGACTTCTGGTAAGAGGAAAGGTGCACTTTCTAGGAAGGGTCTCCTTCCTTCATTACACGAGAAGCCCCAGGGGGAACACGACAGAACACTACCACTAGACAAAGTCCAGTTACAGCCCTATAGGTTCTCTAGATAGTCACAAAGCTTCCTATTAAATTGAGCTCGTACACAGGCTTGATATTTGATTCTCTGAAGCACCTCCCCAGCAGGCAGCTCTTTCCTCTGAAATACTCTGGTTTCTGTCAATCCAGATTGAGTAAACTGTGAGTGAGAAACACATTTTCACAGCCCCTGCAGTTGCAGATTTGCCCTTGCTATACTTCATGATTTTCCAATATTCGTGCTTTTGTGTGGACCTTGGTGCTCGGTAGGTTGAACACATACAACATGGTGCAACGTCGGAGGCCTGGTTGGTCACTTTTTCCGGGTTTTTGTGTGATGTGCCTTCATGATGGGGAGGATTGTTTGCATTTGTTTGTGTTGTGTGAGTTTGGTAGATCCTTATAGAATAGATTTCTGGAAGGTGAGAGTTTTGAGTGTCCTACCACGGTGGGGGATTTCTTACAGCTACGTTTCGCAGGAATGAGCAAAGGTAGAGAGTGGAGGTTGCTATGGAGATGTGCGTGTATGGCCTTACTGTGGTGCATCTGGTTGGAGGAGAAACTCGGCGGTGTTTTCTGGCAATGGGAAGACCATAGATTATGCTTGGGACCATGTGGTCTACTTGGCTTCCCTTTGGGCTAAGGCGGCGGGGCCTTTAAGGGTGTTTCACTTACTTTTGTTCATCGCCTTTGGCGAGCTTTGTAGTTTTTAACTGTTGTGAGTATTCCTTAACCTCCTTTTTGTATTCTTTCATAATTTAATTAATAAAAATTTTCCTTATCTAAAACAAAAATGATTTTCCTATATTCCTGGTCCCAAAACTGCAATGTTCCTCTTGAGCCACCTCAACACCGAGCTCCATAAATATCTAGTCCAGGTACACTGAAAAAATAAGTGATTGACTTACATAGGAATTTTTTAAAAAAATTTCTTTTAAGATAAGGGATATTTTAATATTATAGAAAATGTAAATAAATAAATAACTTATTAAAAATTTCTGTAATAATGTCAAATGTTAGAAAGAAGCATTCCCTTAGCCCTACCATATTTGCTCCATACATCAACATCAACATTACCCCATTGCCTCCAAAGAGGCTCCCGCCTAGGCAGGCTAAAGGGGGTCGGTTGTACACAGCCTTACCCCTGTGAGAGTCTCACAGAGAGGCGGTTTTCATTTGACCCGAGATCCGAAGTGCGACGACCATCAGCAACTTCACAATAAATAAGTAGTGCCGAAAGTTTTATGAGCCATCTTTGCTCCATAGCGATGCCAAATACACCACACGATCCTACACGCACTCTGAATTAGGGGTGAGAGCAAGCAAGTACCCACCTAAAATTTGGGGATTTGGTATTGGAATTGGTTAGTCCAGTTCCTCGAAATTGGGACCCAGTATTGGAATTGGTTGGACCAGTTCCTCAAAGAAGTATTCAACCTTTCTAGTACCAAAAGTCCAAGTGAAAGCTCGCACCTTCAAAAGAGACTTCCATATGAAATAAGCAAGAAGGAAGTGAGGATATTGCGAAGGAAGGTTCTGGGAAAGAAGTATCTGCAGCAGAGGGATTCCCAACTCACACCCGAGAATCAGAATAAGGGACAGGATGAATGGTGTGTAGAATACTAAGAGAGATAAGCTCCTCCATCTCCCTATCATGAGGAACCCTCCATAAATGAAGATCCTGAAAACCACTGTTGCCAGAATACAAGACTTCAAAAGGTGCATTTTGAACTGTGGAGAAGTGGTATACCCGTGGATACATGGAAAAGGCTTTCCCACCTTCACTCATCCTCCGATAACTGAACCCGATTATCATTACCCAACCAATAGAAAATTGATACTCGTACCTAGCATGGGCAATAGTAGATACGACATGGCATATCCCACCAATTCAGCTGAAGATTGCTCCTGATTACTCGCTCTGTTACTTGGAGAGTATTTCTGTCATCTACACTAACAATCAAGAGAGGTGTTTTCACATGACAGTCACCTTTCCGAAACTCTCACTAAAGTGGACATAGCTGTCCAAGAAATAGATAGTGAGCCAGCCAACTAAAGAAATTCGTGCATTTGTTGGGAAAAGGTACCCCAGGAAATGGGAAATCATAAAAGACAACCTCGCTTATCTGCTTCTTGTTTTTGCTTCTTTTTTTCTTTTTTTTTTTTTGTGTGGAGGGGGTCATCTGTTCGTCCAATTGGGAGGGGTTATCCACACCAGCGGGAGAATTCACACTGAGAAATGTTGTTTCAACTCTATTGCAGACCTTCTACATTAATGTATCCGAATAATGTTTGTTTCATGTGTCCTTCTGCAGGTAGTTCTAAATAGAAAGAAGGAATTCCAGCGGCAGAGACTTTCCGTTTTCTTAAGAGTGGGTTCAACAAGGTACAAATACAGTAAAATATACGTCATTTTATTTTTCTAGATTGTGCTATTCTGTACATGCAAGGTTGTGCTGAGTCTGCTGACCAATGGAAATTGATTTCAACTTTAAGAATATGTAACTTTGTCAGCAGAAAAGAAAAGGCTGAAAAGGCTGAAAAATAAAAGTTAATAAGTGGATCCAACCTTGTAAAACTTTTTTGTGGCATGTTCTCTGCTATTACCAGGTTTAGGTGAAGTCCAACTTTTTATTAGTGAGTCCTTAAATAATGCTCTTGACTCTTCGGCAAGAGTCATGAGAGGCCTGAATAGAATTCATTTTCTAGTTGATTTTAGTTTGATATTACAGTGAGCTACATAGTTCATATTGCAAAATGGCTCTTCTTTAAAATGTGTCTGAATAGTTTTCGCTGAGAGGTTACGAAGTAGCGAGGCCTGAGACGCTGACACTATATTCTGAGAGTCATGCGCTATTAGTTGTCTAAATTACATTCTGTCCGCAAACATTTGGCAGAAAAAAACATCTTCCATGTTTATGTAATCTAGTTTGGCGGCCTTTTGGCCCATCCGTGGAGCATTGTCCACCCTCTCTTCCCTTACTCTAAGGTCGCCTTCTTGAGAAAGAGTAAACAAGATTGATCCCAGAGAATGCTTTAATTTTGTTGAATGCTACAATAAGCTGGTTTCATTGTTTGACATTGTTTAAGTGTTGTTGGAAAAAGGACCCTAAATTAGTTCAAGAGGAGCAAGGAAATCTAGCGCGGGGCCGATAGCGGCATTGGGCACATTTCACGAACAGCACAGGTTGGTTGTGCACTCGTTCCCAACCGCACAGCCGTGTTGTGGTTGAGCGAAGGGGATATGTGATTCAGCTTCTCTACATGTGCTGACCAGCACACCCGTCTCGGCCCTGCAGGTGACGCGAGCACGGTTTTGGTCATGTCTTGTGGGATAATATTTTGCACATAGTTTTTGGCTAGGATATGTTTATTTAGAATAGATCGTTATGTAATTAGGAAGGTGATGATTTTCTATGTAGGTTAGGAGTAGTCTTGGGCAAAGGGATATTGACTAGTTGAATAGTTTCCGGATTCGAGTTTTACTAGATTAGGTGGCTCCGTAGGACACTATGAAGGGGTCTCACAGAGGATTATGGAGATATGCGTCAGGGTGGTGGTGTTCTCAACACACCGAGTGAGGGTAGCCTATGTAAGATCCACATGTGACAGGTATTGCTGTCGTGATGTGGGCTCATCATGTTGCAGAAGGGGGTCTTGTGCGGGAAACTGTGTAAACAACAAACAATAACCCAGATTGATCCCGCTCAGGGTGGGGTCTTTGGAGATCCAGTACGCAGCCATACCCTTAGATAGTAGAAATGCTGTTTTAGATAGACCCACAAATTGTTTATGAATTTCTGAAAACATTTGAAAACAATAAAATGGAGGACTTTAAGTAATAAAATGGGAGAGAGAGAGAGAGAGAGAGAGAGAGAGAGAGAGAGAGAGAGAGAGAGAGATATTACAAATTGTTTATGAATTTCTGAAAACATTTGAAAACAATAAAATGGAGGAATTTAAGTAATAAAATGGGAGGGAGGGATTATGAATTTCTGAAAACATTTGAAAACAATAAAGTGGAGGAATTTAAGTAATAAAATGGGAGAGAGAGAGAGAGAGAGAGACGTGTGATGATCATTTAATCAATAAGAGATGGGTGCCTAGTGAAACAAAAGAAATCCAACTGCAACAAATCTAACATCACTGGCAAATGTTCCTACGTAAAATAAAACACCCCTCTATTATAGTATCCTCTATTTCTTTCAATCAGTAGCGAGAATTGTGTGTTTATGTATATATCATGTGATTGATCCCTTGATTTTTCCCGGTTTTGGGTTTTCCATTTTGAACTCCAGTTTATCTTTGTGAACGCCCATGTAATTCCGTAAAGATTCGTTAAAAGGTCTGAATATATTCCATAGTATGCTCGTTGTGATGATATGGAAATTGAGTAATCGTGTTTACTGAAGTTCCTCCATTTTTATTGCTTTCTGACTATTTGGCTGACCTACAGGTTACATGTCCTTTGTTGTTATAACAAGTTGCCCACTTGCATTTTGTAGCACACTCGACTCAGTGATTTTAGTACTTTTGAATGTCAAAAACAAGTTATCTGAAATTCTGTGTTCGCACTTGTCTTTTTCCTTAGGAACCCATTTCATATAATTTCCTCTGCCACTTGTATTTTCTGCATGAAAATGGAGTTAACCTGGTTGTTCTGACAATGCAAATTTCTGTGATCCTGCAAGTATAGCATTGATAAAGACAATTGTTTGACTTGTACTAATTATGTTGCTGTTTGGGCCTCTGCCAGGAAGGAGTTGCAGAGGGTCACAGAGCCCGTTGGTAATAGGCCATCTGAATCTTCAGGTGGTACTGATAGCATATTTGATGTTTCGACCTTTGTCTTGAAGCTGTTACCTTGTAACGACGGCACCGTGCTTAGAAGACTCTTGATGACTGCAGTAAGTAACTTCAACACTAGAAACATGCAATTAGCATAGATTTGTTTTCCGTTATCATTACTGTTACAACTTTTAATAAGCATACTAGTGGTCTATCGAGATCATATGATGTTGAGCCAATGATTATGTGAGACCATGCTCTCTGGAATAAGAAAATAATAACAACAAAAGCATCAGCTATTCATCTCATGGATGAGCTTTTTTTAGATGGTAAAGACTAAAGAGGGCCACTTGTTGGCTCATTCATCTTGGGATAAAGTCCTAGGAGCAAGTGGCCAAGCGCTCGGGGGAGACGGGGGGTGGGGTGGGCAAAGAGGTATGGGAACCCCAAAGAGACGTAGTGGATTCAAACCTGGTGGTGAAGGACCCTAGTGGGATGAGCTAATTATGGATCTACAAATGTGCTTCTCCTGACATCATGTTAGATGTTTCAGAAAAAAGACATTCAATATGGGCCTCGTAATTCTCTAAGGCAGTATCTTTTTGTGACCTCCCCCAATGACTCCAAAAGATTTATTAGGGTGGGAAATAATCTTTTGCTTTCATAATCTAAATGCTTTAATTTCTCTACTGTCTTTTGTCGTATTCTGTCTCCCTTTTTCTAGCGAGGTCTTAAAGCACTCTCATTTCTATAAAATCAGCTAGTCCTTATGTTATGTCTTTGATAGTTGATACCAAGTGTACATCTAGAATAAGCTCCTTGTGTTTTTCCTTTTCCTCATGGGTTTTTCTTTATCATCGTGTTTTTCCTTTTCCTTGCCGGTTTTTCTTTATCATCTTTTGACTCATGATGACAGTGGACAACTAAACATTGAAGTATGATCTTGTGTACTCATGATGATAGTATAATTTGTATTCTTGGATGTAGGATGGCGCTTCGTTAGTCAGAGCATTGGTATCTGAAGAGGCTGTGCCTGTCCGTAAACAGCTTTGTAGGGCTATTACAGATGTGTTGTACCGTTGGATGGTTGCAGTCATAGGGAAGGATGTTTATTTCACGTCGTCCTCATTTGCACCCAGCAGTAACTATGAGTTACTCGTAGCAGATCGACGGCTTAAAGTCGTGTTCAGAAAGGTACTGAATGATGCAAGGAGTGATTGGGGGCTGATGATGCGTTTCTTCTGGGCATCGTTTCTCATGTTTGTCACTGCTTCCGCAATGGCATGTCAGCGATTTATAGTTTCTTTTTCCAAAGCCCATATTGGTCCAATATCCTTCGCTCCTATTAGAGTTGCATTCAGCACCTAGAAACATATCAGTCTGCATTGTGCATTTTTACTGATGACAAAGCCTGTGAGATTGTGATATATGCTGGTGCATCAACAACTTGTACGAAAGGTTTGCCTAGGTGTTCGAATACCAAGTTCCAACTTCAAGCTGGAGTACTTAAGCCAAATTACGTACTTCACTTCTGTACTTCTGGTCTACCATCGATGTACTGGAGAAGCAACACAACCCGGTGACCGATATGTCTTAAGTAACTGAGATGTTTGTGCACCACCAGAGAAAGAAACAAAATCAATGAAGGGTCTTTTGCTAGTAAGAAATTTATGTCATGTTAATCAACTTTTTGAATGGTAGATACCGGTTGGCCTAGGGAGATAGTGACGTGGAGTAATCCGGAACTGTGCTTTACAATATTGATAATGTGAAAATTTCTAATTTTTATACGCATGAAGCTGAAGTTAGGGTCTGTTTGATTCACCTGAGTAAAACTGATCTGAACTGAATTGAAATGAACTTAATTGATTTTTTAAATTTGACCGTTAACCATTTAAAATTCGTCCAAACATAGTCAATATTGGACTCATTTGAAAGTATGCTTTGAGATCTTTCCGATGACATAATTATCATCATGAAATTATTTCGGAATAAAAAGTTATATTAGTGATAAAGTTACACATGAACTGAACTGAACTGAATTTAAGTAAAATTAAGGTGGATCAAACAGAGCCTTAGTTTCAGTTAAAGTTGCCTAGATTGATTTTTTTTTAAATCAAAATTCGCTTTAAGATTGCCATTTTTTGTGGCAAAGTACCTTTTATGATTATTTATTTTTGCGACATCTAGCGTTTATGAGCCGTTAATTTGCTAAAACCTACCAAATAATATGACGAGATTAGAGTTAAGCTTAATATGATCGTATTCTGTCTCTCTCCCAGCTGGGAAACGAGGAATTATACTAAGATTCACTTCTTCAGTCTGCAACTTGAGGAAAGAAGTCAAAAAACCCAAATTGCTTTGTGAATTGTGCAAATGTTCGTAAAAACCACTCATCACATTCACATTCTACACTAAATCTAAGGATGTTTGAATCTCCATGCACTCATTTGTCTAGGCAAATTACTTTAAACCACGGGATATATCTTGGTGAAAATATAAATATGTTCGTCTTTGAAAAGTAGAAATTCTACTCAAAATTAGATTCAAAAATCAACTTTAATTTTTTTTGCATGGGAATACCATACCATATTTGTATTTTGGTAAATTCCACTTCGTAACCTTGTACTATTGGCTTTTCCACTTTGTACCCAAAATACTTTTCGAAATTCAGACTGTACCCTTTATGTTTTATAGTGTCTAGTCCATGCCATTTCAGTCTTCTCCCGCTTGTTTTTCGTGCATTTACTTATCTACCCTTAATGAAACCTAAAAACACGTGACCCATCCCAATTTTCCAGTTGCTCCCCTCATATCTCTCATACTCTCATAGCACCCATCGCCTAATTACTTTCCCCACTCTCTCTCCCCATTTTCTCTCCCCTCACCCAATTCGAAAATTATTCTAGTGGTGGTGGATTTTTTTGTTGTTGTATTGGTGGTGGATTTTTTTGTTGTTGTATTGGTGGTGGTGGTGGTTCGAAAATGCTGTTGTACGTTTTCACAATCACTACTTATGAAATCGTTTTTCATTCAAAACATCAGAATCACAATCTCCATTACCACACTCTCTCTCTCTCTCTTTCTCCTCCATCAATTTTGGCAAGGTATTTCAAAACTCATGTCACATTAATATTGCATATCAAACACTAACAATTGAAACCGAAACAATCAAGCTAAAAGGGTTGAAATTAACTAATTTAATCAGAAGATTAAATTCCAAAATAGAAAACTGATAAATCAAAAAATTCTTTTGATTCTCACAAATTGTCGCCGACCTCGATGTGCTTGTTTAAGTGACCGGATTTTTTTTTTTTAATTAGGTTTTGGTTTCTTTTCGCATTCGCCGAGGATTAAGGATACGGGTGAGGGGGTTGGGTCTTCGTGATTGCCAGATTATGAAGGGGAGGAGAGAGAAAGCCAGTTGGTGGTAGGTTGGAGTTTGATGGATGGTGACTGGTGAGTGATTTGCTCCCTGTAGTTTTGAGGAGGAGAGAGAAAATTGAGAGGGGGTTTAGAGGGAGAGAGAAGGCAAGGAAAGAGGGAAGGATTTTGGGGTAGTTCTGTCATATGATAGTAGATGAAACCGAAAAATAATTGTCAAAGACATAACGTACATGCCACGTCATAACTTAATGGAAAAAATTGACGGAAGCATATTGAAAAGGGCACGGACCGGACACTATCAAAAATAAAAGGGTACAATATGGATTTCGAAATTTATCTTGGATACGAAGTGAAAAGCCACTAGTACAAGGGTACAAAGGGGAATTTCCCTTGTATTTTAGACATTTATGAAGGGCCGGTTTTGCTAAATTTGTTCTTTTTTTTTCTCTCATATTCCTCTCCATGCCACCACATACTCTTCCTCCATCTTGATACATCACCACGTACTCTCATATACGATATTTAAGCCGAGGAGGTGGGAAATGTGGAATGGAGTTACATCCTGTCTCACGAAAAATAAAAGAGTAGAGGAGATTTTTAAGGAGGGAACTGTAACTAATTTAGAAAATGCAAATAATGCCAGCTTTTGGCATGATGTGTAGGTAAGAGATTTTTCACTCGCTAAAAATTCCCTGCATTTTACTCGTTGACCACGAAACTTTTTTGCACGAGTCAGTGAGTTGGGTTTCTGGGATGGTTTATTTTGAAGTGAAATTTAAGTTGGAAACAAAGTCTTTAAGAGGCACAAAAACTGGAACTAATTCAGATTCTAAGTGAAGTTTACTTGGATCCGGGTACAGAGAGTAAACTTGTTTGGGAGCACATTGTGGATGTCTCCTTTTCAAGTAAAGTCGATGAGAATGGTACCGATCAAGAGAGAAGGAAGCTCAGCATTTGAATCCATCAAAAGCGTGGGGCAAAGGCATGTTCCTTCAAAAGTTGAAGTCTTCATGTGGTTTGCTTGTTCGAGTAGATTTAAGACTAACTACCATTTGATAAAGATGGGAAAGGAAAGGAAATGAGGTTCTTCACATGGTCTACTCTGGTATCTCACGCACACTTCAAAGAGGTAGTGTACGTGCATCACATTTTTGTTTGCTATGACTTGGTCACTCTGAAAGGGAAGGAATGCAAGACTTTTTTTGAAGGAAAACGAATCACCTCAAAAAGAATTGTTTGAACTGATTTTGAAGAGAATGGGCTGGTAAATTTAAATCATGAGATCATGTTTTTCTTTACTCCCCACAGCAAGTTTGCCTCACACCCCTCTGCCTTAAAATACATGTTACTAGAGTATTAGTAGACCCACTAAATCATGGGAAGCAGTTGATTCTGGGAGCCTGAAATGGAATGTATATACTTCTTGTATGGATGGAAAAGGGGCTATAGATAGGATATTGGGAGATTGGAAGGGAATTTTCATTTTCATTTTGGAACTGAATGTCAGATGGAAAATTTAGATTGCAAGGGTTAGAGCTATCGAGGAGTCTTTGTCAAAGAAGTGGTTTTTATTCTTTGAAATCATTATTGAATCGAACTCGCCCAACGCAATTAAATGGTGTAACTCCAAAAAAAGAGGTCTGTTGAGCACAAGGTTCGAGTTGAACTATAGTAAGATGAGAAATTCTAGATCCAACACTGTGTGGTGCAATAGTAGCACCACACAAGTGGGCCCCAAGTGCAAAATAGAAGGGAAACTGGCTTGGCATGTAGGGGGAGTGATCAGTGAAAGTATTAAAAAAAGTTTATGGATCCCACACGTAGCATGGATTTACTTTCCTACTCCTTTCTTTATTTATTGGTGCGCATCCTTTCTTTGTTTGTTTATAAGCTGTGGCTTTTTTAGCCTTTTATTTTTATTAATAATTCCTTTCTTAGTTTTTTTTTTTTGAGAAGATTTCTTACGTTTGTAAACTTCATTTCTTCCCCCTTTTTTTTCTTTTTTTTCATTTACCAATTTTTTTTACTTACCTTTCTTTTTTTGTGCGGATTCTTAGCTTTTTTCTTGTATTCTTCCTTTTTGTGGTTAATTATCTTTGTACATTTTTCATTTGGCATAGCTTCTTCTTTAATTTTTTTTTTTTTTATTTACTAATTGTTTGTTATATTTGGGGCGTGTTCTTTTCTACTAAAGTGAGTGAAATAAATTGAACATCACTGAACTAAACTTGATTGAACTAAATACTAATATGTGGGAGAAGTCGTCTTAACTCGAGTTTGGGGTTTAGGATTTTTAGGGTATAGTGTATATGGCTTAGGGTATGGGGTATATGGTTTACGGTTTTAGGATTTACGGTCATAGAGTTTATGGTATATGGTTTACGATTTTAGGGTATAAGGTTAGGGCTTTGGTTTAGGGTTTTGAGTTTCGGAGCTTATAGGGTTGAGGATATTTAACTTTAAAACAAGCTAATGTTGATTTTGGTAACTATGGGTCAAATGAATTTTAAGAATGAAGGGATGAGATGTGCTCTTATACTCTCACCCTAAGTATATATAACAGGTTAAATTTTATCAAATTAATTTATATAACATAAAAAATATCTATAACAGTATAAATATTATCATATCAAAATATACTAACTTAATCGGGATATGCGCGCATTTGTATTATTATAACGGTATTAATAATATTATATATATATATATATATATATATATATATATATATATATATATATATATATATATATATATATATATATATATATATATATATATATATATTACGATATTAGTAAGTGTGCCAAATGTTTAGGAAATGTGCCCACTTGTTATGATTTGAGATTTTTGCGAGAGACCCAAAAAGTGTGGGGCTATTGTTCACCTACTGTTTGGGCTCAAAATTAATAATAATAATAATAATAATAATAATAATAATAATAATAATAATAATAATAATAATAATAATAATAATAATAATAATAATAATAATAATAATAATAATAATAATAATAATAATAAGATTAAGATTAAGATTATATTATTTATTATTATTTGAATGTGTTTGTACGAGTTTTCAATGATTGAAGGTCAAACTGAAAAAATTAGTTCAACTCAATTCAAATACAATTCAATTTTAATTCAATTTTGCTCGATTGTATTTTTCAGCTTAAAAGAGTGAACCCTAAAACTAGTGACAATTACTTATCCAGTCAGATCATATTAGCGACAACCACATATTGGGTCAAAATATATTAGCGATTTAGCGCTAACCACTTACACAGTCAGATCAATCAGTGGTATTCAATCCAATTGGATTATTAACTCAAATTAGTGAAAAAAACACACCCTAATTTTCAAGGTTAAATTTGTAGAAGAAACTAATTACTTCTTAAATTATTCATGTCAAATGGCACTACTACATAAAAAATTTATGTAGCATGGTGGCAAAAATGTTTTGTTAAATTAAATTAGTATATAGGTGTATACTTCAAGGTTATAAAATATTAATCTAGTTGCGTTGGCATCATCAAACAATTGATCTCAATTATTCATAAACATCAAAGTAATTCCCCTAAAAAATTTATGTATAAAAAGTCTAAATAATGCAAATTGGAAATTGCAACTTTGCAAGTACACTCATGCGGGCCCAATGAAAATGATGGCTCTGTCATTATGCATTTTCCTCTTAGCTTGCTGCCTTGCTCCAAACTGGTAATGACCTGTTTCAGTTTCTTTTTTTGAGAGCTCCCACCTGTGTGGTGCTACTGTTGCACCACACAGTGTTGGTTGTAGCAGGACTCATAGTAAGACATATTAAAAAACGGTGACCAAGGCTGGCTTTGATACATAGAGGTCGAGGCGCTAATGGAGTAGCAGATAGTTTAGCTAAACAAGGGATAAATAGGGAGTGTGATTGTGTAGCTTGGTTATAATGATGGATGTTGTAATAAAGTTTCTTCTACCCTGCATTTCCTTGTTGGCATTTCTTCAAACGAGTGGTGTGCAAATTACTGTGGGCTTTAAATTTACATGATTGGAAATTATGTATACCCAATTTACCGATCATCAGCTATGTTATGGGTAGCTAACAACTTGACACATTCAAGAAATGTAGTTGCCGTCATACCGGTTGTTTTTTGAAGAGGAAAGAACAAGAGCAGCCCCTGTTTTGTATTCAGGTGTTTGCTTTAAATTGCCTCAATTAGATGTGCTTGGATACATGGAGAGCTCGAATCTCATTGATCATTGTATTGGAGTTTGTTTCTTTGTCCCTAGATTGTTTGTTTCCCTAGATATATACTTGATGTTTTGAAGCATTTTGCAAGTTCGTTGCTGCAATGGGTGAAAGCAAATTTTGCAGTAGACTTTAATAGGCATGGTTGGGGAGCCGCTAAATCTTTATTTGAGGTGTCATACCAGGTGATTTTAGTTGGATGTATTTGCTTATCGATTATTGTTCTTAGGAGTTCGTACTTTTTATTCATAGCTATCTTTTAGAAGAAATATTGGTTGTATTGGAGTATTGTAAGATTTTTTGCGTTTCAATCCGAGTAAGTAATAGGTTAATGACTTCAACCCTTCCTAAAAGGTGTCTTGGCTATGTATTATTCACATTAATGCTTTGTATGAGTTTGGATGTTTGCAAATCATTTTGGTAAGAAAAATAGCTCTTTTATACCAAAAAGAAAAGTTGTGTTTTAATCTGAGCAAATAATAGGTTAGTGACTTTAACCCTTCTTAAAAGGTGGGAAGTTTGTTTACTGTGACACTACTAATGACTATACTCTCATTTTTCCTTCGTGGCATAGTAAAATTATTTGAGAGAGAGAGGGGATAAAAGGCAATGGTGTTGGGACTTAGAGTGAATTAATTACACGGTGGAGTGAAAAGAGGGAGATAAATGGTTTTTATAATGAGTGGAGAGTCTAAAGTTATGAGAAATAAAGAGATTGACGGCTATGATTGTACGATTATTTTTCACACGCAAAACATCAGAAGATTTTTGTTTCCAGGGCCAGGTATCTGTATTCTTAGTTTATAGCCTTGGTACTCCATCAATATCATATATAATATACAGGGCCGTTCCTAAGGTTTTTGAGGCTCTGGGGCGGGATAAAAATGAGGGCCACTAAGTATGAATAACTTGTTTTATCGGCAAAAAATAAAATAAAATTTGGGCCCCGTATTAGGAAATGAGGATATGAAAAATGAAAAATTATTTTAAATTATAGAAAAATGGGGGCCAAAGAGATTTGATCTCAAAATCTAATGTAGGTAAGGAGCAACACAACTCATTTCCAACCAAGGAACCAGGCCCTTTTTCATGTTTAGTATTTGCAAGTTTTTTTATTTATCTTAATTTTGCATTGTTGTTTGGGCCCTCTACATACTGGGCCCTAGGCGGTCGCCCCTCTGGCCACCCCCTTAGGCCGGCTCTGATAATATAGTCCATTGAAACATCTTATATCAAAAAAAATGAGGTGGTGGTGGAGGGATGTGAGAGTTAGAAGCAGAAGTCAAGATAAATTTGGCCACACAAGCCTTAATTATTAACCCTTGTATGCCTATGAAAAGACACCCTACCCTACTCTTCTTAATTGGATTAAATTAAATATGAATTGTGATGAATTTTTGGATCCAAAGACTAATATTGCAAATTTAAAGTATACTCATAATTGTAGGAGATGAATTATGGATGACAAAAATCATGAATACACTTCACATCTACTATACTAACATCATACATCATTAATGCATTGCAATAAATATATTTTATAAATTATAAATATTCATATTAATTGAAAATGGAGGGAGCTTATCGACAAAAGTTAGACATTGATGTAATGAAACATGACATAAGAGGAGTACATGCAAATGCAAATGCAGATTGAAGTCGGGAGCCTAAATTTGTTTTAGTGACCTTTACAAATAATTTGAACCACCCAACTTGATGAAAGACACACTACGGATTCACGGGGTTTTGTAATATCAACGACTCTTAATACTCCTAATTTCTTGACTATATCAGTTTAAATTCGTTAATGCACCTTTATTTTTACAATAAATAGGTAAATTATCTCCGGCAAAATTAAGAAAAGCACATTAAAGAATTTTCTAATAAAATCTACCACCAAAAGCTCTGGATGAATAAGAGTGAAAGTTTATTGGAGCGTCCATAGAGAACTCGCAGGTTTCATCTGCGACAGGTGAGTTTGTCCATTGAAAGAATACAAAAAATAAGAGAAGGATTAATGAAACAGGTGCGTGAAGCTCAAAAATAATTTATGTGCTTTTTCGCGCTCTAGGGTTGTTCAAAATCGAATATCAGATTTGTTTCGTTCCGAAGATATTCGAAGTTTTGGATCCATAATAACGTGATACATATCCAATCCGAAATGAATAAACCGGATGTATGAAAAGTCGGCCTTTTTTTAATATAATGTCCCGTTTTGTATTAGAAAAAACTAATACTTCACTTGTGTTATTGGTATTCAAGTCACATACAGACTTACAATAGCATACTCTTTTTTTACAAGTTAATCCTATAAATTGACTCAATGGAGCCAATATTTGATGTACTTGCGTACATACAACTCTTGGGAAGATTATTAATATTCTCAAAATAAAATAGCAATGGGGAAAAGCTTTGTGTCGAAAAAAAAAAATGATATGAAAAAGAAATATGAGTTACATATCACGATTTTGATCCAAAAAAAGACATGTATGTATTCGTATGTTAACTTCGTGATCCGCATTCAATCCGAAAAATATCTGTTACTTTTGATCGGACCGATTTTTCGGATCGTATATCATATATACTGAAACGGGTAATTGGATGAATACATTTGAATAGCCATACCGTGCTCTGATCTTGTAGTTTTTCATTTTGGAAATGTTCCCAAGCCGACACACTTGATCTATTCAAGAAACATAATCAAATAACTGGAAAAAATGATTAAGTATTCACACGACAAATAAATATTATTTATTGTATCTCCTAAGTTTTTCGATTGAATTCAATATCTAAAAATATAAAATTTAATTTTGAAAGCTAAATTTTTATCCAAAATAAATACTAATCACAGTTTTTTCAAAATAAGACTAAAATTATGTCATTCGAATATGGATTCAATTTAAAAAGTTGAACGATCAAAGAAATAAATTGAAGTAAATCAACACCACTTAATTAAACTGCCTAAATACCAATGAACTAAACTGTACTAGACAACGCTTAAATAAATAGTAAAGTATGAGGGAAAATATATGTTTCACTCTGAACTGAACACCACCAAATTGAACTAAACTAAAATGAATCCATTATTAGAAAAGTGGAAAATATTACACCCATACTCATAACTAGAAGTAATAAAAAAAGAGAGTAATAATGAATCTCTTGATTCGGGTTTAGACTAATGATATATAAAAAATAAAAAAAAAGGGTTTTAAGTTTTCTTCGGTTGGTGATATGTACCAAAATCTCATGAGAGGTTCTTACGAGTGCGATGTTGTAAACAAGAATAATAGATTTTGAAATTGCTTTGAGCAAAATGTGGGAGATTACGTGATAGAGCTCTGATCAGTCCAATCTTTTGGTTGGGGATTCAAGACTCACTACCGGGAGATGAGATCCTCTCTAATCATTCCGTCCAATTGATCCCTCCAATATTCACAAAACATTAAATAAATTTTGTTTTTCTTTCTTTTTCATTTGGTTTTTGTGAGTTATTGGATGGATGAATTGGAGAAAGTAATTAAGTTGGTTGCAATTGCTTACACAATACTCCATTGAAATGCTTCTCTCTCTAAAATTGGTAATTCAGGACCTAAACTTTCAAAAAAATCATGATAAGGACCTGAACATTGAAAAAATCATGATAAAAGGACCTATTACCTATTATAACTGTTATCATTGGCAGTTCCCTACGTCAGTTTACATTAAAATAAAATATTAGGACCCAGAAAAAAACAATCCACTCTCTTATTTATATTAAAATAATTAGCATGACCCTGTAAAAACTTATCCACTTGTTTTTCTATCTCCTCTTATTGTCAATGATTTTTTCCAGATTCTATCTCCCTCCGCCATTGTTCTCCTTCCACCATTGTTCATAACCCAACATAAGTTGTTTAACCGTTCCTACATCAATCGAGCACTTTTCTCTCCTCATCTAGTATGAAGACACAAGGAAGGAGGGGAACTCTTTTCATTATAGGGCATTATTCCAAGTAAAATTGACATTCTGAACTACAATAATTTTCATATGTAGAGTGAATTAATGTCCAATAATCGCCCCATTTTCATCAACTCACTTCTTTACCAACCCATAGGTTTCATCAAATTAGCAAACAAAAACAACCCACCAGAGAGTGAGAGCAATAATCAAAACTTGGAAGCTCTGAAACAATAAAATACGTTTTTTTTTTAAAAAAGAAAGAAGGCAAATACTATCATACTGATCCCACCAAAATCTGCAACAATAATAACAAAGCTGAGACTGAAAATCGACGATGCCCATCAATCTATGCCTCAAATTTCCAAAGGGCGAACAAGATAATTGATGAAAAAAGAAAAAAGTGGTAGTTGTGGATCTTGGCGAGAGGGAGATGAAATAGATCTGGGACAAGTAAGGTGGAGTGGAGAACAAGTGGTGGCCGATTTGAAGTGGGAGGGATGTGTTGATTGTCGATCTCTCCAATCTTTCCCACCAAATTTAAGCATTTGGGTTTCCATTGTATCCTTACATATGTTTAAGAGTAAAAAGTTGTCCAGATAACAAAAAAAAATATCCTGGGATTGAAACTTGGAAGTGGTGACTGGCAAATCATGGATGGTAGTGTCGTATGTATGCAGGGGTGAAGTCAATAATGGTGGTGATGATGATGGTAGGTGAGAGAAAATTTGTGAAAGTTATTTTGTCTATTAAGAAAAGAAAAAACAGGCTTAAAGGGTGATAACCGGCTAGAGGAGGTCATAGGTCCTTATTGTGGTATTTTGAAAATTCAGGTCCTTATCATGTTTTGTTTTTAAGTTTAGGTCTTCAATTGCTACTCCTATATTCTCTGTAGTATTTCCTTTCCCTCAATGGAAATCATTTGTCAACATTTAATGTCTCCACCGACCTCACATTCATTCAGCCCGCATTAATTCTTCCAACCTTTCCCTGAATTCTCTAGCACCAAATTAAATTCTCTTGCCCACCTGTAATCACCTGCTATAAATCTTTAAACCCAACCCCAAAATGGATGACACGCAACACGAAAATTATAGCTTACAACCTAACAAGAACCACCGGGAAGCAGAAGAGATTTTTCTTATGCCAAGTGAAGAGCTTACGGAGAGGGTGGGCAATTTGTGCCTAATTGGCATAGTGATATCTGACAAACCCATAAAAATGGAGCTGGCAAAATCAATTATTGAAAATGGATGGAATTCACAAGGTAAACCCATCATCTTGATTATGAATAAGTTTGATTTTCATTTTAATTTTAAAAACCGCCAGGATCGAGACAAAGCAATGGAGAGGGGTACATGGGCGATTTTGGGCAAATGCATCTCAATGAAGAAATGGGAACCTCATTTAGAACCTGAGCAACTAGATTTCCACCTAGCTGCTTTCTGGATCCAGATGCACGGATTGCAGTGGAAAAACATTACCATGAGAAACACAATTGTAATTGGGTGGAAAATTAGGAAGCTGATTGGGATTGATGTAGTACCTGAACAACGCCTAATTTCTAGAAGGTATCTAAGAGTAAGGATGGTTCTAGATCTGAATAACCCTTTTCCACGGGGTTTTTTTTACAAAGAGAGAGGGGAGTTCTAAAGTGCGTTGAACTGAAATATGAGCGCATAGCTGATTTTTGCTATGAATGCGGGCGACTTGGCCATGAAATTTTTGAATGCCCTTAGCAAATCCCACTAGTATATACCCCTCCATACATGGGCTACGACCCATTTCTTAAAGCCTCAGATTCGAAGGATTGGAGCCTGCCAATGAGAGAAATAAACCAAGATCAACAGCAACCGCAAGCACCCAGAAATAGAGAAAATATGGAGAGGTTGGCTGAGCTGAGAATAGAGCAAAGAATGCGAGATGTGGCTGGCGAGTGAACTTCAAGCACCACCATCGAAATCAACCAGCTTGCATATGGGCATGGGTGCGAATTCTTATGATGCGCATATAAAAAAACATCACTAAAGTTGATCTGACCACTGGGACTACTGAGATCATGAGTTGGGAGGAAGCCTGCTAACAAGGGTCTGATTTCAGACCGTCTCAAATCCCGCTCAAGTGTCACGCTCGAGGTAAGCAACCTGCAACTAGCCCCTCAAGACTTGTTCATTCTAGTGTTAGCTACCACGTGGATAGGAAAAAGTATTGTTCCATGTGTCGGGAAACTTGCTATAATACAACGGTAAAAAACCTTGCTCTTATTAATATCGATAGGAAGTATTTTATAGATAAGTTTTGGGAGGAATACAAAAAGGAGGTTTTGATGATGAGATTGATAAACTTGAAGAGTTTGGTGGTCAGGCCCAATCTCACATGACTCTGGACCTTAAGTGGGACGAAAATTCAACTTATATTGTTATGCAACCAGAAGACCCTCGAAGCCCAAGCACATCCCCCTTGAAGCCCAGAATTAAAACACCCACAACTCTCACAATCTCTGAAAGTCTTGATTACACTGTGTCACTAAATGCTAATCTCGAAAACCTAATTCCCACTCAACCCCCCCCCCCCCCTTCAAATAACATTGTGCTGACCCCCATAAGCCCAGCCCAAACCCCCACAAAACATTACAATTTCTTGGGGCGTCTTTCTCTTAAGCTTAAGAATATAGGTATGGGAGATGAAGAGAACTCGAGTAGTGAAGTAAGAAAGAAGGTAAGAATCAGGAAAACATCGGAACCATCTGAGAGGCAAATGAAAAACAAATCCCCCATGAGTGCACCAACAAAAAACCCTTCCAGCAAAAAAATAGCCAAACCCAAAAGTTCGAAAGGCAAAGACAAAGTGGAACGTGATCTCAACTGTATTTTAACGAGGGTATAATGGGCGACATGTTCAAGCAGTTTGATGAAACAGTGAGAATAAGGCGGGGGCTTTTTCCCCTAAATCCAAATGAGGACCATTTATTGGAATTGTCGAGGGTTGGGGTACCCTGAGACAACTCTCCACCTTAAAACCCTTATCCGGAAACACAACCTGGATGTTGTTGTATTGACGGAAACGATGTTACAGGATGTGAAGACGAATGATATTCTGCGTGCTGTTAATTTTGAAAGAGTGCTAGCTACATCCTCGGCGGGGAAGTCGATGGGGGGGGGTATTGCAGTCATGTGGCGTAGAGGAGTGATGGCTGATGTCCTATTCAAATCAGATCAAATAATGGTAGTAAACTTCAATGATGACGATTCAGAGATGGGATGAATTCGGAATGTTGTTGTTTACAGAGCTCCCAATCATAATGATAAATCTGCCTTTTGGGAGGCCCTTGATACCGCACCTGAAATGGTTCAAGACCTTCAATGTTTTATGGGAGATTTCAATGACTTGATAAGTCAAGAGGAGAAGTGGGGAGGTGTTTCCAGGGTTTCGACCTCATCTTGTAGTTTGTAAAAGTTACTTAATAATAATGGATTGATTGACATGCAGTTTTGTGAAAGCCCGTACACATGGAGGAAGAAGCAAGGCAATGCGATTCTGTTAAAGGAAAGGTTTGACAGGGCAGTGTGCAATACGCGATGGAGAGACAAGTTTTTCAAAGCTATTGTCAGACACCTCCCCATTATCAAATCAGACCATGCTCCGATTCTTTTGGATACTCACGGAGAAGACCCATGAGGGCCAATTCCTTTTAATTGAAGCCATGTGGACTCGAGATCCATCGACGCACGAAGTTGTTTATTACGCTTGGAAGGAGTAGGATATAGGATCCAAAAGCTATGTTCTCAAACTAAAGATGAAGAGAACAAAGTATCAATTAAGGAGGTGGAACAAAGAAAGCTTTGGTCATTTACAAAAATAGGTTCGAGAGGCATCTGAGGAGATTCATGAACTGCAAGAGTAGGGAGGGGCGGATAACAACCAATTCATTGAAGCATATTTCTGTGCAAGGCTACTGGAGTTGTGCCAAAGAGAGGCCATAATGACAAAGCAGAAATCAAGAGTCCTCTTCCTTAAGGAGGGGGAGCTCAATACAAATTTTTTTCACATCTCAACGGTTATTTAAAGGAGGAGCAATGCAGTTGAATCTCTGAAATTGGAGGACGGAGAGTGGACACATGATAATGAAACAATTAACCAGGCTTTTGTGGAGGACTATGGCAATTTGTCTACAGCTGAAGATTCAGGCTTTCCCTCTGACCTAGACCAGATGTTCGAGAACAAGGTCACTGAAGCTGATAATATTTTCCAATGTGCCATACCTGAGGAAGAAGAAATCAAGAGTGTGGTGTGGTCGATACATCCCACAAAAGCCCAAGGCACGGATGGCCTCCCTGCTTTGTTTTTTCAGCAATATTGGAGAATTGTACACGAAGAGGTGACAACTATGGTGCAAGAATTTTTCAGGGGAGGTCATATAATTAGGGCCCAAAATCACACTCATATAGCCCTTATACCCAAAACAACCAAAGCAGCCACTTTCAAAGAATTCTGCCCAATTGTATTGTGCAACGTCACCTAGGTATACAAAATCCTACCCGAGATCTTAGCCAACAGAATCAAACCTGTATTGGATTCTTTAATCATCCCATTCCAAGCACCAATCGTGCAAGGAAGGGTAATTTCAGATAATACAATACTTGTCCATGAAATCCTCCATACCATGCTAAAACAAAAAGGTAAGGGAGGGCTCATGGGCCTCAAGATTGACATGGCGAAGGCTTACGACAAGTTTGACTGGGGATTTCTGCTCTGTGTGATGAAGAATATGGGATTCAGTTGGGAGTTCACTGAGCTTGTTGGACAATGCATTAGTACCTCCATTTTGTTTGTTCTTGTTAATGGATCACCCCATGGATTCATTAAACCCTAGTGAGGTATTTGCCAAGGAGACCCGCTCTCCCCTTTTTTTATTGGTGTTAGGTATGGAAACTTTGTCACGTTTGTTCTTAAAGGCCCAAGAGAGAGCTACTTTGAATGGGATCGCAATTGATAGGAGTTGTGAAGATATCTCCCATCTCTTATTTGCGGATGACCTAGTCGTGTTTGCAAGAGCCAATGAGGCAAATGCATATCCGATCTTTGAAGATCTTGAGAAGATGGAAGATTGGAGTTGTCTTGCAGCTAATAAAAATAAATCAGGGGTATTTTTTTGGCCCCAACGCTCCTCACCAGATGAAAAGGCGTATTAAAGTGAGACCGAATTGGGTAACTATGGATCAAGATGCAGTTTACCTGGGAATGCCAATTTTAGAAACAATGGGCGAAGAAGAGATTTAATTTCACCATTGACCGGTTGAGGGATAAACTTAAAGCTTGGAAGGCACACACTGTTTCTTTTTCTAGAAGGACCACTATCATCCAAGCGGTTGCTACCGTTATTCCAAGCTAAGTAATGACATCAAACAGCCTTTTGTAAGGACCCAGGATTTCTCCTACTATATCCACGGAGTGTGCCCTTATAGAAAATTTGTAAGGTGGGGGCTTTAGATAAGTTCAAGGGACCATCGAGTTAGAAAAGCTTTTGTAAATACTTGAATTGAATAAAAATCATAAAAGAGATCACAAATCTGCTATCGGCGTTTTATCGAAGAGACAAACCGAAGGGACAATCCGAAGGGACAACCCAATAGCGCAATAAGTGAACTAATCATGTTTTTAGAAAGACTCCCGCTCTTGTAGAACATATGAGTACCCAAGAATAAAGGGTTCGGGAGAGAAGGTACGAGGTGGGAAGGTGTTAGGTACCCAACTTGCCCGTTTTATGAGGGCCTCTACTAACTCAACTGTGCTTAATAATTTATAGACATGATTCCCACACAAACCGGATTAACAACCTAGATTAGACTATTAATTGGTTAATCACAAGCATCACAACATTTATTATAGACCCTTATTTAGATATGCATTTGATTGACAAGTTGAGCATTACAACCACTAGACATGCTTGGAATTGAAAGACAATATTTAGTAAGCAATAAAAGACATGATTACATTTTGACTACTAGAAAATAAACAGTTAGGCAATTAATTTAATTTGAGCCCACAGGAGTTAGTACCTGAACTATAGGCTATTTTGCAAATGATTAGTAAAGACAAGATCTCAAGCAAAGAATAAATTTGGAAGAAAGAGGGAGAAGCTCGGAAGTAATCAACCGAGAATAGAGGTTGTCAACTATAGACTGTGTGTTTTGAACTGAGGGTCGAGGGTCATATTTATAGGCAAGGAATAGGGTTGGGCGGGTGAAGAAATGGCCAAAATTGGGGTTTGGGCTTGAAAAAAAGACAGGCTTGGAAGTGGCGCTGGCCACAGCCGCTAGCGGCGCTGACTTGACATCCAGCGCTGCTGGCGGCTGTTAGCTTGCCAGCTGGATGTCGTCATTTCATAATGACGACATTCAGTCTATTTTTATTTCCAGAGGAATTTCAGTATTCCAAAAATGTGAAAAGACCGTTTTACCCTTCTGCGGTAAAAGACGGTTTTACCCTCGGTTAGCAACTTGGCAACCGGGAGTCGGAAAAGGACACAAGAGGTGTTGTTGGAAAGCTATTGAATGGGGCTTTTGAATGTGATCGGAATGAAGGAGTGATCGAGGAATAACCTGAGACCTTATTTTCCCTATCAAAGCAAAAATAGCATTAAAGTTTATAAATTACTCCTTTCATCATCGGGCTTTTGCGGAGAAATCTGAAGACGCTTTTTTTTGGCGTCTACAGAAGCTCCCACTTTGATCGAGCTTGAGTAAAAGCGAAGATCAAAGTATTCCGAAGGTCACATGCAGGATGTTGATGTGCACATGGTGTGTGAGGGTGTAAAGTATGTATGCATATGAAGGCAAACCTGAATTGGGACATGCTCGTAGCGTGCTAAGACTTCATCTCTGTGAACACAAGAAAAATAAGGTTATGGTTAGCAGGGCAAACATCGCTCAGCATGGTATCAATGCCTGCAGGGGACCTGTATTCAGAGTAAATGAAAAAGTTAGTAACACTTAGAGAATGATCAACGTAGAATGCTTCAACAAACAGTAATTAAACCCCACTCGATGGATGTCGAGGTTCCGTCCCTGCACGAGAACCGAATAAAGTCGACGATACAGCGAAATCAAAATGACGACTGTAAATGGTTAAAACATATGAAAAATTTAAATGCAATAGCTTAAGCAATCATTGACAGGAACATATAAAAATAAAGGACAATATAACCACATAAGTGATCATTGACTGACACAATTTGTGAACACTGGCTGTCCTAAAATAAACAGTGCCAGAACACTCACTGGACTTAAACACAATTTGAAGACACCGATTGTCCTAAATAAATAACGCCAGAAGACCAACTGGGCTTAAAAAAAGATCAATTTACGAACACCGGCTGTCCCCAAAATAATTTTCAGTTCTATTGCCGCTTCTAAACCAATGATGCATGCTTCATATTCGGCACCGTTGTTAGTTACCTCATGGCCTAATTTGACGTCTATGGGAGTATGTGCGCCTTCGGGGCTAACTAATAGTAATCCTACGCCACAACTCTTTTGGTTTGAGGCTCCGTCAAAGTTAAGATCGTTCCACAAGGATTAGAAAAACCCTTATTAAAGAGAAATCTGAAACTACATATCTCAAAATTGGTTGATATGTAAGAAATTCTGATGTGGTTAAGCTTTTTGTCATTCACTTTTCTCATGCTGATATGTCTTATTTGGAAAGCCTCAACCCAACGGGTCGACCCAGAGCGGGTTCGGGTTTGACACAATAAATGTCGGTTTTTCGGGTTCGGTAAGTATCGGGTTTCGGGTTGGAATTCTTTGTTCAAGACCCAAACTTTTCGGGTCGGTATGGGTCGGGTTCTCGGGTCGAGAGAATGTTCTAAACTCTAAAGTTCTCAACCAAGAGACCAACTTGAGAGAGAAACTGCCAACCTCTTCAACTGAACCCTAAGGTTTGTTTATATAGAAAAGGGGGAGCTGCCAAGGTTTGGTATGCAAATCGAATGGGCCTCGAATGTGTCATCCACGAGAACAGGTCCAAGCGGCCATGCAACTAGGCCGAGCGGTTGAACCGCTAGGACAAGTGGTTGAACCGCTTGGCAAGCAGCCAACGCTTGAACTCAAGCGTGGCCTTTTGGACCTAGAGCGGCCTGCCTGCATAGGCGCCTGACATTCTTTTTTAAGAGGGGGAGGCTTTTCCGAGGGGGCCACGCGGGATTAACTGAGTTTCCTTGTTTGACCAAGGGTTGACTCAAGGGTTTAGGTTCCCTTTTGGGCCTTGGGCTCAAAGAGACCTATCTCTCAGTTCTGGACTCCAACTGAATTGAGTCCAACTGGGTTTGAGGCTCCGTCAAAGTTAACTGCCAAGTATCTTCTTCGACACTCATTATTCCTTCATCAGGGAAGTCATGCGTGGCATCTTCACTACTAACTGGGTTTTCAGCGAGATGTTCAGAAACGGCGTGTCCTTTGAACGCCTTTTGGTGTTCAAAAGTTGGTTCGAATTCTGAAAGCATGACGGTCCACCTTGCTATTCTTCCACTAAGAATGGGTTTCTAGAACAAGTACTTTAGTGGATTCATCCTTGACTTTATATGCATCGAGTTTTGTAGTGTAGCGTCGAAGCTTCTTTGTCGCAGTGACCAATGCGAGACACGTTTTCTCCAGTGTGGAGTAGCGTGGTTCGTATTCCAGCAATTTGTTACTAAGGTAGTATATTTCCTTTTCATCATTCTCCACCTTTTGGGACAACATAGCGCCCATGGCGGTTTCTGTAACTGTTATGTATAGCATTAGCGTTTTCCCGGAATTGGTGGAACCAATACGTGCGGGTTAGCTAAATACTCCTTAATTTTATCAAAGGCTTGTTGGCATTAATCATCCCATGTAGATTTGGTGTCCTTTTTGAGCTTTTTGAATATTGGCTCACATGTAATAGTCAATTTGGATATGAATCGACTTATATATTGGAGTCGCCCTAAAAAGACCCTTATCTCCTTGTCATTTTTAGGAAAGGGCATATCTCTTATGCCTTTGATCTTGGTAGGCTCAATTTCAATGCCTATTGTGCTTATCACAAATCCTAAGAGTTTGCCATAAGTTACTCCAAAATGCAGACTTTTGGGGATTTAACCTCATGTTGTAGTTTCGAAGTCTGTCGAAGAATTTCCTTAGAGAGGGTACATGCCCTTCTCTTTCTTTGGATTTGATGAGCATATCGTCTATGTACACCTCGGCTTCTTTGTGCATCATGTCATTTAGAAGGGAAGTTGCGGTTCTTTGGTATGTTGCTCCCGCATTTTTCAACCCGAAAGGCATGACAGTGTAGCGGTATGTACCAAATTGGGTTATGAAGGTGGTTTTCTCTGTATCTTCCTCTGCCATTTGTGTTTGGTTATACTTTGTATAGCCATCCATGAAAGATAAGAGGGCGTGTCCTGAGCTATTAGCCACCAGTACGTCTATATGTGGCAAGGGAAGTGGTCCTTTGGACTCGCCTTGTTTAGATCTCTGAAATCGACGCACATCCTTACTTTTCCATCCTTTTTTGGAACGGGTACTATGTTAGCAACCCACTCTGGATATTGAGCGACCTTAATGAAACCTGCTGCGAGCTGTTTTTGTACTTCTTCTTTGATTTTCAGTGTCCACTCAAGTTTCATCCTCCGAAGTTTCTGCTTTACCGTTCTTGAGTCGGGATTGAGCGGTAGTGTATGCTGCGCTATCTCACGACTTATTCCTTGCATATATTTGTAGGACCAAACGAAAACGTCTATGTATTCTTTTAAGAGATTTATTAAGCTTTCTCGCTCTTTGGGAGTTAGCGATAAGCCAATGCGCACTTGTCGCGACTCTTGATCGCTTGCAAGGTTAATTAATTCTGTTTCTTCCACAATTGAAGTCTTTTGTTCATGCTCTAATGGTGCTTTAGTTACTTCTTTGGGCAATTCTTTTTCATCTTTTGAATTATTAGCTACTAAGTAATCCAAGAAGTAAGCAGAATCAGTACTCATTTCATTGATAGAAAAGGTAGGAACATCAACTGAGCCATTACTATTGGCTTTAACATCACTACACTTGCAAGTGGAATTAAACATAGAATGGGTGGATTACCCGACTCTACTATATTAGACTCGTCTTCAGAATAAGACTCAGTTTGGTCGGAGTTAGTGTCGGTGTCAGACTTTGATCCCTCGGCGATCGTGATCTTGATCCTCTTCCCATTGGCTCCAGTCCAGCTTATGGTGCGTTTCTGCTTTGTGAGTTGACCTTGGTTTGGAGTAATCAACTTAGTTGGGTCAAAGTTTGCATCTTGAATTTCATTAGGGACATTGTGGAGCTTCTCATCTTTTGGATGGTGGTGCTCTCGTCCAAATATTAGACCCAAAGCATTGTTGGGTGTGTTCTCTACCCAATCAAAGTTTAACCTCCTTCTTACAGGCAAAGGAGTTTCTTCCAGCGTGTAGCAGTCTTGGAAGACTTCGAATCCGGGAACTTGGAATCCATATACAGGAAGAACATAAGGCTCTGCAAAGCCATAATAAGAGAAAGGATCTCCAGACTGGACGAATTGCCCGTTTAGAGTGTGCGGGTATTGTGACATGGGAATGTCATAGGCCTTGTTTTCCTTAATGGCCCTTCTTTTCGCTTTTTCCTTAGCGATGTACTCCCGTATTTATTGCTTGATGGGATTATAGCCAGTCCAAAGAGATTATTTTCGGCTTTGGACGACCAAACTGGAAGTGGTTTGGAGACATCTTTGCGTAGAGCAATGCCATGGAAGCTCTAACCTCTAAAACTACCCCTTCGACCATCATTTTGACCATTTGGTGTAATGTTGCGGCTATTCAGTTTAGTCCATGGAGCCATGGGCGTCATAGGAGGAAGTTGGATGAAGCTTGGATGTCGATGACATGAAATTGAACCATTTTCTCAATCGGTCCAGTGTTAAGGTTGACTGAAAATATGCCTAAGACATTTCATTTGGAATTGTCATAGGCCCTCAACCCTTGTGCGGCATGAGCGAGGTTGTTGACATTTATGCCCAAACATTGGGCGGTCCTTGGGGGACAGACATTGACATCAGATCCATTGTCTAATAAAGTAACTGGGACTTGTTTCTTCTCACATATGGAATTTAGGTAGAGTGCCTTGTTGTGGTGAGTTCCTTCAGGTAGAAGGTCCTCCCTGGTGAATGCAATTGCTTGCAAAGAATTTCCTTTTGTGAGGAGATTGACCAAGTCATCCGAAGTAGCTTCTGTGGAAACCATGGTTTTGTTAAGTGCTTTTAAGTAAGGAATTTCTATGTACTTGAGATGTAGTCAAAAGTTGCTACATAGAAATATCAGCCTGAGTCTTTTGAAGCTGCTTGAGTTGTATAGTGCCATCATACTCGATTGGAGGGGTTTGATCTTTGTTTTGGACTAGTGGAGAGTCTCTCACTTGTGGTATGACTGAAGCTGTGTTTTGTAATGGATGTTTTTTTTGGAGATGGGGTGGTATATAGTGCTTCGACCTCGTGAGGTGTTCACCCTCATCAGATTCACCATCAGAAGAGTCGTACCATACTTTAGAAATCTGGAGGGTAGAATCTTCCTTGTCGCTATCACTTTCCCAATGTCCGACTACCTCTAGATGGAGGGAATCAAGCTAAAATGGCGGGATTGGATACCCAATTGGCACAATCAAATGGGTGGGATCCTTTTCCTCTTCTTCATTTGCAATGGCGAAAACCGTACCTAGAGGATTGGTGTTGTTGTTTAGAGTGGGAACATTCTTTGGCTTGGGAATTGTCCCATTGTCCAAAAGATCCTGGATCTTATTTTTGAGTGTCCAAAACCTCTCACTATCGTGTCCTTTTCCTCTATGGAATTTGCAATAAAGATTAGCATTCCATGACGGGCTCCTCTTTTCGACATCAGAATCTGGAGTGGGACCCACAACGTTGAGGTACTCATTTTTGATAAGCTTCTCCAAAGCTTTAGCATGGGTCATGTCCAATGAGGTGTATTGCCTTTGCAGTTTGTCGTAGAAGACATTGACTTCATTGACCTTATTGGAAGAGATTCCTGAGTGGGGATTCTTCTTGTAATTGGATTTATAAGCGCCTTTGTTGAAGAAGTCTTTGTTTTTCTCCTTTTTAAGTTCTTGATCGTCCTCTATGAGAAATCCCACACTATTAAGTTGTGTGTATGAAGTAATTGCTTGATGTTTGAGATGATTCAAGTAAGGAGGTTGTAAGTCTTTGATGAGTTTTCAAATTTGCTCTTCCTCGGATGGACGGTCAAGCATTTCGGCAACTTTAGTTCTCCATTTCTTAATAAAATCAGTGAAGCTTTCATTTTCACCTTGCTTTGTTGCTTCTAGCTCTCTCATGGTAGTCGGTTGGATAACATTATCGAAGTATCTAGTGAGGAACAAACTAGACACCTTGTTCCAATCTTAAATTTGATTGGGCTCAAGTTTGAAGAACCATGCCCTAACAGTGGGGTCCAAGGTTTGTGAGAAAAGGTGGACATAGAGGTCAGGATCCACTCCTCCTAGGCCCATTACAACAGTGAAAGCCCTTATGTGATCTTTTGGATCATCAGTCCCTTTGAAAGTCGGGATTTCAGGCATCGAGAATTTTTGTGGGAGCTTCCCCTTGATGTCAGAAGAATATCCTTCGGCATTGATTATGTTGTCACTTATGATCTTGTTTTGAGTCAGAGCTAACTCAAGGTTCTTAATCTGTGCACTTAGTTCTTCCACTTTGTCATCTCGAGGTGGAGGGTCACCCGGGTTAAAATGGTCAGCTACCTTAACCTTGCTTTCTATCCATGTCACACGGTTTTCCATGGTTTCACACATTGTCATCATTTCAGTCCACATTTCAGCAGTGGTCTTAGGTGGTGGAGGTGGCACATCATCTTCGGCCATTTCAGTCAACTTAGAACCAGGTGGTCGATATGGAGGGGAAGTAACAAAATACTGCGTCGGGCCTAGCTTTGCTCGAAGGGGGAGACTCTAATATGAGATTCCTAACCAGACGTTGATTACTATGATCGCGCTCCCAACTTTTCGGACCGACTGTTTTCTTTCCAATCCTGCACAGCGAATAAGACTTAGAAAAGGAAAGACTAACAAATTCCACAAAAAGAAAAGTTTTAACACAAAAGTGGGAAGTCTCTATCTAGAATATTCAATCAACATAGTTACCCTTAGGGACTAAATAATGGCTTTAGGTCAAAAAGATTTCGATGTGGGATAAATAAAAAAAAAAGATATTATACTCTTGACTAAAAGGAGAGGGGAGAGATATTATCTCGACTCAATATGGGATAAAGCAAAAGATATTATACTCTTGACGAAAAGGAGAGAGGGGAGAGATATTATCTCGACTCAATATGGGATAAAGCAAAAGATATTATACTCTTGACTAAAAGGGGAGGGGAGAGATATTATCTCGAGATCTTTGACTAAAACTCACTACCTAAATAATGGGAAAGAATAAACACTAAATCTTTCTTAAGGTAACAAGCATCATATAGAACATTCGGGGATATTGTTTCCTAAACATAAAATATTGTAGACTCAATCTTAGGACAAAATCTAGACTCAAAAAAGGAAAAGATCCTAATTGGGATCTAACCTAATATTCTATGACGACCAAAACGACTATGCAAAGATTGCGTTCACATATGGGCAAACAGCACAACAACGCAAATGACATAATCATGAAGATCTAGCATGGACATGGGATTGAGTTTCGACCTAAAACATTGGTTCTAGTTCATGCAATGGGGTAGGCTTAAGGGTTTTGGTCAAAAGGTACTCATGATCAAGAATGTACAATAGTCCGCGGGATGCGCGACAATGTGATGCATTCTTATTATCCTACTCGTCGAATGGACGAATGCGTAGGAAGGTACATGAGGTGGGGGGTCCATGTTTCTTGGCAATGAAGAATCGAGTGGATTCTCACCAAGGCATTGATTATGTAGTTTCCCCTTGATGTGAGAGGAATATCCTTCAGCATTGATTATGTAGTCACTTATGATCTTGTTTTGAGTCAGAGCCAACTCAAGGTTCTTAGTTTGTGCATATAGCTCTTCCACTTTGTCATCTCGAGGAGGAGGGTCATCCTGGTTGAAAGGGTCAGCTTCCTTAACCTTCCTTTCTATCCATGTCAAACGGTTTCCCAAAGCTTCCAACATTCTCATCATTTCAGTCAACAATTCAGCCGTAGTCTTAGGTGGTGGAGGTGGCATATCATCTTCGGCCATTTCGTTCAACTTAGGACCAGGTGGTCGATATGCAAGGGGAGTAACAAATACTGCGTCAGACCTAGATTTGCTCGAAGGGGGAGACTCCAATACAAGCTTCCTAACCAGACGTTGATTACTATGATCTCGCTCCCAACTTTTCGGACCGACTGTTTTCTTCCCAATCCTGGACAGCGGATAAGTCTTAGAAAATGGAAAGACTAAAAAGTTCCACAAAAGAAAATTTTTAAAACAAAAATAGGAAGTCTCTATCTAGAATATTCTATCAACATAGTTACCCTTGGGGTCTAAGTAATGGGTTTAGGTCAAAAGATCTCGACGTGGGATAAAAATAAAAAGATGTTATACTCTTGACAAAAAGGAGAAGGGAGAGATATTATCTCGACTCAATATGGGATAAAGCAAAAGATATTATACTATTGACTAAAAGGAGAGAGGAGAGATATTATCTCGACTCAATATGGGATAAAGCAAAAGATATTATACTCTTGACTAAAAGGAGAGGGGAGAGATATTATCTCGACTCAATATGGGATAAAGCAAAAGATATTATACTCTTGACTAAAATGAGAAGAGACAGATATTATCGAGATCTTTGACTAAAACTCACTACCTAACTAATGGGAAAAAATAAAGCATTAAATCTTTCCTAAGGTAACAAGCATCATATAGAACATTCGGGGATATTGCTTCCTAACAATAAAGATTCAAGACTCCATTTTAAGACAAAATCTAGACTCAAAAAAGGAAAAGATCCTAATTGGGGTCTAACCTAATATTCTATGACAACCAAAACGACTTTGCAAAGATTGCGTTCCCATATGGGCAAACAGCACAACAGCGCAAATGACATGATCATGAAAATCTAGCATGGACATGGGACTGAGTTTTGACCTAAAACATTGGTTCTAGTTCATGCAATGGGGTAGGCTTAAGGGTTTTGGTCAAAAGGTACTCATGATCAAGAATGTACAACAATCCGCGGGAAGCGCGACAATGTGATGCATTCTTGTTAACCTACTCGTCGAATGGACGAATGCATAGGAAGATACATGAGGTAGGGGGTCCATGTTTCTTAGCAAAGAAGAATCGAGTGGATTCTCACCAAGGCACTTCTCCACACTCTGTTGGCCAAGAAACTAGTTTGAACTTGTAAAAACAAGCTCGGAAGTCGCCCAAGCGCATGCACATGAATGTAATGGATGCAATTTAATAAGATGAATGACAAGTCATAAAATAATGAATAAGAACACTCAAGGTAGTGAACCAAGCAAAAATAATAGCATTGAATCGATTTTCAAGTTACACCCTCTTAATCATGTCCACAGTGAAGTCGCCGGTGTAGGATATCGGATTTTTCTCCCCTTTTCCCCCGAGTGGCCTGCGAGATAGCCTGGGAGAGCGTATTTGGATTTCGTGAATCTCTCGAGTGTAAATGCACATGAAGATTTTTCTTTCGTACTAAAGACATGATTAAGTTGTCGGAAGTCGCCACCACTGTTAAGGAAATTTGGAACCCTTGGGACCAAGTCGATAGTCTAAAGAGACGTCAACTCAATTCCTGTGCACCCCAATCCCTATTGGGGAAATTGACTTCATAAATGAGTTCGGGGGCATGAGTACGAGCTAGGAAGGTTTTAGGCACCCAACTCGCCTGTTTGACAACAACGACCTTTACTAATCAATTCAATGCGATTATTAATGCTACGGTTCCAAACAAGGTTCAATTTGTCCAAACCCTAGTTTTAACTAATGGATTGAACAAACATTTACTAATGTGATCACTTTTAACAACTTATCAAATTGCATGCTTTTTAATGCTAGAAAACGATAAATATGCTAAAACTGCGGATTATAAGGCAAAACAAGATAGTTCATCCCAACAATCACAAACAAGCATAATTTATAATAAAAAAGCAATAAATAAGAACATTCATTCATTCATCCATTGGGTTTAATACAAGCCCTTTTGCTCAAAACGCGCCATGCATGTACATATCACATAAACCAAATTCGTTAGTAAATAACAAGCAATATATAATTTATTGAAAACCCTCAAGTTGGATTACTTGGATGCTCACAATGAACTTATTGGGTTGTTATGCTTGAACTCTTGCTCTTGATGAAGTATGAAGGTTTATTGTTGTGGTGCTAGGCTTAGCCTAAAGAAGGAGTACAATCAGAATTTAGTAGAGGTGGCAAACGGGTTGGTCAGGTCGGGTTCAGGTCAGTTCAGTTTTGGTCGGGTCATTTACAGGTCGGGTCGTTTCGGTTTCGGGTTGGGAAATGCTTGTTCATGACCTAGAGCGTTCGGGTTCGGGTCGACCCAACGGATTGTGCATTTATTTTTTAATTAGGGTATAATTGCATAGTTATTTCTATTTTCAACTTTAAAATAAAAAAGTTGCACACTATAATGTTATTTGACATAATATATATGGTTTTATTCTACTTGAAAACTATTTCGTAAAGTTTTTATAAGTTATTATGTTTTTACTAATGCATACGAAATATCATACCGCTACCTATGTAACAATTAGTTAAGATCTTTCCACAAGGATTAGAAAAACCCTTATTAAAGAGAAATCTGAAACTACATATGTCAAAATTGGTTGATATGTAAGAATTTCTGATGTGGTTAAGCTTTTTGTCATTCACTTTTCTCATGCTGATATGTCTTATTTTGAAAGCCTCAACCCAACGGGTCGACCCAGAGCGGGTTCGGGTTTGACACAATAAATGTCGATTTTTCGGGTTCGGTAAGTATCGGGTTTCGGGTTGGAATTCTTTGTTCAAGACCCAAACTTTTCTGGTCGGTATGGGTCGGGTTCTCGGGTCGAGAGAATGTTCTAAACTCTAAAGTTCTCAACCAAGAGACCAACTTGAGAGAGAAACTGCCAACCTCTTCAACTGAACCCTAAGGTTTGTTTATATAGAAAAGGGGGAGCGGCCAAGGTTTGGTACGCAAATCAAATGGGCCTCGAATGTGCCGTCCACGAGAACAGGTCCAAGCGGCCATGCAACTAGGCCGAGCGGTTGAACCGCTAGGACAAGCGGTTGAACCGCTTGGCAAGCGGCCAACGCTTGAACTCAAGCGTGGCCTTTTGATCTCGCTCCCAACTTTTCGGACCCACTGTTTTCTTCCCAATCCTGGACAACGGATAAGTCTTAGAAAATGGAAACACTAAAAAGTTCCACAAAAGAAAAGTTTTAAAACAAAAATAGGAAGAGTCTATCTAGAATATTCTATCAACATAGTTACCCTTGGGGTCTAAGTAATGGATTTAGGTCAAAAGATCTCGACGTGGGATAAAAATAAAAAGATGTTATACTCTTGACAAAAAGGAGAAGGGAGAGATATTATCTCGACTCAATATGGGATAAAGAAAAAGATATTATACTATTGACTAAAAGGAGAGAGGAGAGATATTATCTCGACTCAATATGGGATAAAGCAAAAGATATTATACTCTTGACTAAAAGGAGAGGGGAGAGATATTATCTCGACTCAATATGGGATAAAGCAAAAGATATTATACTCTTGACTAAAATGAGAAGAGACAGATATTATCGAGATCTTTGACTAAAACTCACTACCTAAATAATGGGAAAAAATAAAGCATTAAATCTTTCCTAAGGTAACAAGCATCATATAGAACATTCGGGGATATTGCTTCCTAACAATAAAGATTCAAGACTCCATTTTAAGACAAAATCTAGACTCAAAAAAGGAAAAGATCCTAATTGGGGTCTAATCTTTCCTAAGGTAATTGGGACTTGTTTCTTCTCACATATGGAATTTAGGTAGAGTGCCTTGTTTTCGTGAGTTCCTTTAGGTGGAAGGTCCTCCCTAGTGAATGCAATTGCTTGCAAAGAATTTCCTTTTGTGAGGAGATTGACCAAGTCATCCGAAGTAGCTTCGGGGGAAACCATGGTTTTGTTAAGTGCTTTAAGTAAGGAATTTCTATGTACTTGATATGTAGTCAAAAGTTGCCATATAGAAATATCAGCCTGAGTCTTTTGAAGCTGCTTGAGTTGTATAGTGCCATCATCCTCAATTGGAGGGGTTTGATCTTTGTTTTGGAGTAGTGGAGAGTCTCTCACTTGTGATATGACTGAAGCTGTGTTTTGTAATGGATCCTTTTTTTGGAGATGGGGTGGTATATAGTGCTTTCCCGACCTCGTGAGGTGTTCACCCTCATGAGATTCACCATCAGAAGAGTCGTGCCATACTTTAGAAATCTGGAGGGTAGAATCTTCCTTGTCACTATCACTTTCCCAAAGTCCGGCTACCTCTAGATGGAGGAAGTCAAGCTGAAATGGCGGGATTGGATACCCAATTAGCACAATCAAATAGGAGGGATCCTTTTCCTCTTCTTCATTTGCAATGGCGAAAACCGTACCTAGAGGATTGGTGATGTTGTTTAGAGTGGGAACATTCTTTGGCTTGGGAATTGTCCCATTGTCTAAAAGATCCTAGATCTTATTTTTGAGTGTCCAAAACCTCTCAGTATCGTGTCCTTTTCCTCTATGGAATTTGCAATAAAGATTAGCATACCATGACGGGCTCCTCTTTTCGACATCAGAATCCGCAGTGGGACCCAGAACATTGAGGTAGTCATTTTTGATAAGCTTCTCCAAAGCTTTAGCATAGGTCATGTCTAATGAGGTGTATTGCCTTTGCAGTTTCTCGTAGACGACATTGACTTCATTGACCTTATTGGAAGAGCTTCCCGAGTTGGGATTCTTCTTGTAATTCGATTCATAAGCGCCTTTGTTGAAGAAGTCCTTGTTTTTCTCCTTTTTATGTTCTTGATCGTCCTCTATGAGCAATCCCACACTATTAAGTTGTGTGTATGAAGTAATTGCTTGATATTTGAGATGATTCAAGTAAGGAGGCTGTAAGTCTTTGATAAGTTTTCAAATTTTCTCTTCCTCGGATGGACGGTCAAGCATTTCGGCAACTTTAGTTCTCCATTTCTTAATAAAGTCAGTGAAGCTTTCATTTTCACCTTGCTTTGTTGCTTCTAACTCTCTCATGGTAGTCGATTGGATAACATTGTCGAAGTATCTAGTGAGGAAAAAACTAGACACCTTGTTCCAATCTTGAATTTGATTGGGCTCAAGCTTGAAGAACCATGCCCTAACAGTGGGGTCCAAGGTTTGTGAGAAAAGGTGGAAATAGAGGTCAGGATCCACTCCTCCTAGGTCCATTACAATAGTGAAAGCCCTTATGTGATCTTTTGGATCATCGGTCCCTTTGAAAGTGGGGACTTCAGGCATCGAGAATTTTTGTGGGAGCTTCTCCTTGATGTGAGAAGAATATCCTTCGGCATTGATTATGTAGTCACTTATGATCTTGTTTTGAGTCAGAGCTAACTCAAGGTTCTTAATCTGTGCACTTAGTTCTTCCACTTTGTCATCTCGAGGTGGAGGGTCACCCTGGTTAAAAGGGTCAACTTTCTTAACCTTGTTTTCTATTCATGTCACACGGTTTTCCATGGTTTCACATATTGTCATCATTTCAGTCAACAATTCTAGCAGTGGTCTTAGGTGGTGGAGGTGGCACATCATCTTCGGCCATTTAAGTCAACTTAGAACCAGGTGGTCGATATGGAGGGGAAGTAACAAAATACTGCGTCGGGCCTAGCTTTGCTCGAAGGGGGAGACTCTAATATGAGCTTCCTAACTAGACGTTGATTACTATGATCGCGCTCCCAACTTTTTGACCGACTGTTTTCTTCCCAATCCTGCACAGCGGATAAGACTTAGAAAAGGAAAGACTAACAAATTCCACAAAAAGAAAAGTTTTAACACAAAAGTGGGAAGTCTCTATCTAGAATATTCTATCAACATAGTTACCCTTAGGAACTAAATAATGGGTTTAGGTCAAAAGATCTCGATGCGGGATAAAAAAAAAAAAAAAAGATATTATACTCTTGACTAAAAGGAGAGGGAAGATATTTTCTCAACTCAATATGGGATAAAGCAAAAGATAATACTCTTGACTAAAAGGGGAGGGGAGAGATATTATCTCGACTCAATATGGAATAAAGCAAAAGATATTATACTCTTGACTAAATGGAGAGGGCAGAGATATTACCTCGACTCAATATGGGATAAAGCATAAGATATTATACTCTTGACTAAAAGGGGAGGGGAGAGATATTATCTCGAGATCTTTGACTAAAACTCACTACTTAAAAAATGGGAAACAAGAAAACACTAAATCTTTCCTAAGGTAACAAGCATCATATAGAACATTCGGGGATATTGTTTCCTAAAAATAAAATATTGTAGACTCAATCTTAGGACAAAATCTAGACTCAAAAAAGGAAAAGATCCTAATTGGGATCTAACCTAATATTCTATGACGACCAAAACGACTATGCAAAGATTGCGTTCACAGATGGGCAAACAGCACAACAACGCAAATTACATAATCATGAAGATCTAGCATGGACATGGGATTGAGTTTCGACCTAAAACATTGGTTCTAGTTCATGCAATGGGGTAGGCTTAAGGGTTTTGGTCAAAAGGTACTCATGATCAAGAATGTATAATAATCCGCGTGATGCGCGACAATATCATGCATTCTTGTTATCCTACTAGTTAGATGAACGATTGCATAGGAAGGTACATGAGGTGGGGGGATCCATGTTTCTTGGAAAAGAATAATCGAGTGGATTCTCACCAAGGCACTTCACCACACTCCATTGGCTAAGAAACTAGTTTGAACTTGTAAAAACAAGCTCGAAAGTCGCGCAAGCGCATGCACTTAAATGCAATGGATGCAATTTATTAAGATAAATGACAAGTCAAAAAAAATAATATTAATAATATTACTTAAGGTAGTGAACCAAGCAAAAATAATAGCATTGAATTAATTTTCAAGTTACACCCTCTTAATCATGTCCCCAGTGAAGTTGCCATTGTAGACTACCAGGATCGGACGCGTCGCCCCCCTTTTTCAGCCCCATGGTCGGACGTCTCGCCTCGCCTCGGAAAGGGCGGAGGGAGAAGATGTCGAGAGGGAAAGATGAGGGGAAGCTGGTAGCCTAGGAAAACGTCATTGCTTGTAAATCTTTCGAGTGTAAATGCACATTAAGATTTATCCATTTATACTAGGGACATGATTAAGATTGTCGGAAGTCGCCGCCAAATTAAAGGAAATTTGGAACCCTTGGAATCAAGTCGATGGTCTAAAAAGTCGTCAACTCAATTCCTGTGCACCCCAATCCCTATTGTGGAAAATGACTTCATAAATGAGTTTGGGGGCGTTACTACGAGTTAGGAAGGTGTTAGGCACCCAACTTGCTTGGTTAACGATAACGGCCTTTATTAATCAATTCAATGAAATTATTAATGCTACGATTCCAAACAGGGTTCAATTTATCCAAATTCCTAGTTTTAACTAATGGGTTGAACAAACATTACTATTGTGACCACTTTTAACAACTTATCAAAGTTACATGCTTTTAAATGCTAAAAACGATAAATATGCTAAATCTGCGAGTTCAGAGGCAAACAAGATAATTCATCCCAACCATCACAAACAAGTATAATATTGATAAATAGAAATAAAATAAACATTCATCCATTCATTCATTCATTCATTCATTCATTAAGTTTAATGCAAGCCCTTTTTCTCAAAACGCGCCATGCATGTACATATCACATAAACCAAAATCGTTAGTAGATAACAAGCAAATATAAAATTTAATGAAAACCCTCAAGCTGGATTACCTGGATGTTCACAATGAACTTATTGGGTTTAATGCTAGAACTCTTGCTCTTGATGAAGTATGAAGGTTTTTCTTATGGTGTTAGGGTTAGCCTAAAGGAGCGGAATCAAAACTTTAGGGTTTATTATTGTGATTAACCTACCTTGGAGCCAACTTGTAATCTCCAACTGCCAACTGAAAGAGCAACCTCTTCAACTAAACCCTAAGGTTTGTTTATATAGAAGAGGGGGAGCTGCTAGGGTTTGGCACGAAAATCGAATGGGCCTCGATTTTGTCGTCCACGAGAAAGGGTCCAGGCGGCTATTGAGCTAGGCCAAGCGGTTGAACCGCTAGGATAAGCGGTTGAACTGTTTGCCAAGCGGCTCAGCCGTTAGGCTAACGATCAAGCTGCTTGGCCTAGCGGCATAGCCGCTTGTCCCAGCGGCCAACGCTTGAACTCAAGCGTGGCCGCTTGCACCTGGAGCGACCTGCCTGCATAGGCGCCTGACGTGCTTTCTAAGCGGGGGAGGCTATTCCTAGGGGGTCCACGCGGGATTGACTGAGTTCCCTTATTAGACCAAGGGTTGACTCAAGGGTTCGGGTTCCCTTTCGGGCCCTTGGGCTCAAAGAGGCCTATCTCTCGGTTTTGGACTCCAAATGAATTGAGTCCAACTAGTTTGGATCACCTGTATAAAAGGCTTCCACTGTTTAATTCAAATGAACTAGGCTAATCATTAGAGAAATTATTCTCTCAACCCAAATTCGAGCAAAATCCAATCCTTTCATCATTGGGTTTTTAGGGCCTTAACATAGACACAATTTTTGGTGTCTACACTAACTTTAATACTTTTTCTTCCCATCTCTCTACTTCTTTTAGATTAATTTCAATTTAGTTTTTGAATGCTCTTGATTTTGTTCTTGTATTCTAGTTCAATCATGCTTGATTTAGTTTTTAAGGTTTACTTAGCTTGCTGTTCTTGAATATCATGAGTAACTAAATATCCCATATAGGATTGATGTACCCAAAGCTTGGTTCCTTGATGCCCTAATTTGTTTGATTAGCATATTTCAGAATATTGTTGCGATCAATTGTTTGTGTGATTATTTATTTGTTAGACGACTAGCTCATGTTCGAGAGAAATTTTTTAGTTGTCGGAACTCAAACAATTGACAAGTATGCTTAATCATGAGAGTAGGTTAGAAAGTCTTCGGATGCTTTCGATCGGAATTGTAGTGATCTTAACGCTCTTGATTTAGCTTTATTCCATAAGAATATATATTTGGTTATTTTAAGTGTATCCTTTATCCGGCGAGAGAGGGTTTTTCGTGTCTTATAATTTCGTCATTGCTTATATGTTCGATTTGACATGCTAGTTAGACTTATCTATTGGGTACCTGATTTTAATGATAACAAACAAAGTGTCCTTATCTTCGATTGAACTAACAATGATGGCAGGTTTACTTAATAATGCAAGAAGTTGAAATGCTCAATGCATGATTGCTCATGAAGATGCTTGGATCCTCACAAGACATGAAGACTATGTAATGTAGTTTAAGTGCACTTGTTATTAGTCTTTATGTACTATGCTTGACTAGTTAGAGAGAGTCTAAGTTGATCATGACAAGGGAACAAGGTTGTAGGATTGAGGGCATGAGTCTATGAGTACAGGTGAACAGTCTTGTGAACCCTGTTCTCTATGACCAGCACTAAAGCTTGAAGGAATCAAAAGGAAACAACGAGTTGGACCATGTTCCTTCTAGCTGTGTATCTAGACGAGTTTTGCATAATATTGTATTTATAATTTCTATGAATATTTGTGTATTATCTTTCTAGATCTTCACACAAATATTCTTCTGAAGAAATAAAAATTATTTTGGAAAATGGAATATTGCAAAAATCGCGTTTCAATCAGAAAAGTATTTTATTTTGAAAAGTTATTAGCTTGTAAAAGTATTTTACTTAATGGCCAAGTTTATATTGTTTAGGTAAGTGAATTATCTTTTGGAATATTTCTAATTATCTTTTCGAGATTATATTCTGATAAATCACTTGCTAGCTGGCCAAGATTTTATGTTAAAGTAATTTGGACGGTTTTAACATCTAGGTTGGTTTAAGGAAAGGTCTTTGATCTTTACATAAACTCAATCTTATCGTTTGAAAATCCTATTTATATTCTGAGAAGATTTAACCTAGATGGACTGAGCCTCTACGCCTGCCTATATAAGGCGCCTCATAGGCTCAGTTGAAGGTTAAGCTTTGCGTGCATTATTGAGTTCATCTATGCAAAGTATTAAATCGTCCAAACCAGATACGTGCCGAGTTCACAAGAACAACCTTGAATCATGTTCCCTGTCCTGGTCAGTTTGAGTCTTGCTTAGATTGGTCATTGCATAATAAGTTTTTCTGTGGTCTTATTTTGCTTAGTATAGAAGCGTGTAATAGGAAAAACAATCTGGAAATCTGTAATAGCTCTAGCTTAGTAATAAGTGTAGAGTTTCCCTCAGGTCAGTGTGTGACTTCCAGGGATTGGCAACACATCAGTAACGGCGAGTGGTGTTGTTACGGTGCTGTACTATATCGTATTTTGGCTCTAGTTATAAGATAAGTAGTGTGACAAAATCCCAAGTAACTGGGTCGTGATTTTTACTCCTGTTGAGCCTAGGAGGTTTTCCACGTGAAAAAAGCCTTGTGTTATTTACATTCAGTCTATTATTTCTTAATCTGTCTACCGCATAGGAACAACGTCCACAACGTTGTTCTTACCATTGTTCTCAAGTCTCAAAAGTCTGTGTAGTCGCGAGAAATTGGAGTCACTCTATTCACCCCACCTCTAGAGTAACTTAGAGCACTCTTCAGTTGGTATCAGAGCAAGGTTTCTCATCAAGAGGTTAACACTTTGAGTTTCTCCCCATAAATGAGTGCACCTAGTGAGATGAGGGAAGGAAAACCCATCAATCGTCCACCACTGTTTAACGGAGACTACTACTCATGGTAGAAGAAAATAATGGAAATTTTCATCAAAGTTGAAGACTATGAGTTGTGGAATATAACTCAGAAGGGAGGTCTGGTCATAGAGCAAGTGGATACAGAAGGAAAAAAAGACCATCAAACGTCCATAAAAGTGGTCAAACACTGATATAAATCTTATGGAATAGTATGCAAAAGCCATCAAGTTAAGGTAAGCGCTTGAGTTAGTTTGTAGTTTTGCTTGGTGTCTAGCTCAGATAAGCACACTAGTTTGTCAACATCAAAAAGGGAAAATTTGTTGGGTTCCTAATTTTGATGATAACAAACAAAGTGTCCTTATCTCCGATTAAACTAACAATGATGGCAGGTTTACTTAAGGATGCAAGAAGTTGAAATGCTCAATGCATGATTGCTCATGAAGATGCTTGGATCCTCACAAGACATGAAGCCTATGTAATGTAGTTAAGTGCATTTGTTATTAGTATTTATGTACTATGCTTGACTAGTTAATAAGAGTCTAAGTTCATCATGACAAGGGAACAATGTTGTAGGATTGAGTGCATGAGTCTATGAGTACAGGGGAACAGTCTTGTGAACCCTGTTCTCTATGACTAGCTCTAAAGCTTGAAGGAACCAAAGGGGAACAACGAGTCAGACCCTGTTCCTTCTAGCTTTGTATCTGGACGAGTTTTGCATAATATTCTATTTATTATTTCTATGAATATTTGTGTATTATCTTTCTAGATCTTTACACAAATATCCTTCTGAAGAAATATAAATTTTTTTGGAAAATTGAATATTGCAAAATCGTGTTTTAATCAGAAACGTATTTAATTTTGAAAAGATATAAGCTTAGAAAAGTATTTTACTTAGTGGCCAAGTTTATATTGTTTAGGTAAGTGAATTATCTTTTGGAATATTTCTAATAATCTTTTAGAGATAATATTCTGATAAATCGCTTACTAGTTGGCCAAGATATTCTGTTAAAGTAATTTGGACGGTATTAAAATCTAGGTTGGTTTAAGGAAAGGTCTTTGATCTTTACTTAAACTCTATCTTATCTTATAGAAATCCTATCTTTTATATTCTGAGAATATTTAACCTAGATGGACTGAGCCTCTTCGCCTGCCCATATAAGGCGCCTCATAGGCTCAGTTGAAGGTTAAGCTTTGCATGCATTATTGAGTTCATCTGTGCAAAGTATTAAATCATCCAAACCAGATATGTCTTGAGTTCACAAGAACAACGTTGAATCCTGTTCCATGTCCTGGTCAGTTTGAGTCTTGCTTAGATTGGTCATTACATAATAGGTTTTTGTGTGGTCTTATTTTGCTTAGTATAGAAGCGTGTAATAGGATAAACAATCTGAAAATCTGTATTAGCTCTAGCTTAGTAACAAGCATAGAGTTTCCCTCAAGCCAGTATGTGACTTAGAGGGATTGGCAACACATCAGTAACAGTGTGTGGTGTTGTTGGGGTGTTGTATTGTATCCTGTTTTGGCTCTAGTTATAACATAAGTAGTGTGACAAAATCCCAAGTAATTGGGTCGTTGTTTTTACTCCTATTGAGCATAGGAGGTTTTCCACGTGAAAAAAGCCTTGTGTTATTCACATTCAGTCTATTTCTTGATCTGTCTACTGCACAGGAACAACGTCCACAACGTTGTTCTTACCATTGTTCTCAAGTCTCAAAAGTTTGTGTAGTAGCGAGAAATTGGAGTCACTCTATTCACCCCACCTCTAGAGTAACTTAGAGCACTCTTCAGTTGGTATCAGAGCAAGATTGCTCTTTAAGAGGTTAACACCTTGAGCTTTTCCACAAAAATGAGTGCACCTAGTGAGATGAGGGAAGGACAAACCATCAATCATCCACCACTTTTCAACGAAGACTACTACTCCTGGTAGAATAAAAGAATGGAAATTTTCATCAAAGATGAAGACTTTGAGTTGTGGAATATAACTCAAAAGGGAGGTCTTGTCATAGAGCAAGTGGATACAGAAGGAAACAAGACTATCAAACCTCCATAAAAGTGGTGAAACACTGATATAAAGCCTATGGAATAGAATGCAAAAGCCATCAAGCTTTTACACAGTGGAGTAGATGCAAAGGAATACAATCGTATTTAAGGATCTGACACTGCTCAAAGCATCTGGACAACGTTGGATACTGCTTACGAAGGTACCTCACTTGTAAAGCAATCTAAAATTGATATGCTGGTTAGACAATATGAATTGTTTAATTTGGAATAAACGGAGACTATCAATGACATGTATGCTCGGTTCAACAACATCTTAAACCAACTTAAATCCCTTGGCAAACCTTTTTGATGAAGAGGATGTTGTTATAAAACTACTAAGAAGTCTACCAACTGATATCAAGTGGTCACCTAAAGTTACAGCTGTCGAAGAAGCAAGGGATCTAACTGTTATGAAGGTTGAAGAATTAATTGGTAACTTTATGACTCACGAGCTGCAAATTAAGTCTAATGAAACCAAGAAAGAAAAAGAGGTTGCTTTCCAAGTGGACGAAATTCCTAAAGATGATTTGGACCTGAGTGAAGCTAAGAGTAGCCTAGTTGCCAAAAATTTTGCACGTTTCTGTGGCAATAGGGGAAGTTTTACTCAGGCCGCTTCAAATTCAGGAAAAGGTGGAAACTTTGACAAATCCAAAGTCAGATATCACAAGTGCTCAAGACTTGGTCACTTCAAAAGTGAATGTACTAAGCCCACTGAGCACAAGCAGACAGAACAACGTCCATCCTACTCAAAGAAACCAGAAAGTTCACCAAGAGAGAAGCAAGATACGTGAACATGCTAGCCTACTGGTCAGACAATGAGGATGATGATCCATAGAATGAAGTGGCAGATCGATGCATGACGGCCAGAACTGACATCCCTTCTAAAGCTGAAGAAGCAGAGGTAGGTATTCTTGAAATGAAAAGTCAAGTTGCCTCTTGGTCTAGAGATAAATTGCTTAAGATGGTATTTTCTATGATGGATCAGTATGAACAGTTAAACATTAGAAAAGAAAATATTTTGCATGCTTATAATGAATCAAAGGAGGATATAAGTGAACTGTTAGAGATCAAAATCAATTACGAGAAAATGTTAAAAACTCTCAAAAGAGAAAATAATGATCTCAAAGAAACAGTGTGCAAAATGGAAAAAGCAATGTCTACTCTTGAAAGTAAATGCTTATCTCTTGAGACTGATCTAACCAAGAAAACCACAGAGCATTTAGAACCTATATATGTATGTGATGAAACTGGTTAAGATGAGTTAAAATCTAAATGTGAAAATCTTAGGATCCAATTTGAAAAGGAACTTGAAAAGACTAAGGATTTTAAAGGCAAGTTGGATAAGGTTCAAGAAGAACTAGTTCGTCGTAACAAATGGACTAGTTCATCTCAAGCCTTAAAATAGCTAAATGACCACCACAATAGGTTCAAAATTGGTCTAGGAAAGAAAGCTAAAAAGGATGATTGGACTCCCAACACCAAATATGTTGGGTTAAAATACAACAGACTTTGCTCGCATTGTGGACAAGGTGGTCACTATAGATATGAATGCCATGAGAGAACAAGGTCTGTTTCCAAGAATAAGCATTATGTGAAACAGGTTTGGATGAGAAAGGACGAAATAAAGAATGATTTCTGAGAAAGGGGAGCCCAAGCACATTTGGGTTCCTAAAACTAACAACTGACTCTCATTACAGGCTAAGGTGAAAGATAGCAAGCCATGGTATGTGGGCACTAGTTGCTCAAGGCACATGATAGTAGAAAAATCTGTATTTCTTCAACTAACAGCCTATGAAGGTGGAACAGTCACCTTTGGTGACGACCAAACAGGTGAAGTGGTTGGAATAGGTAAGGTAGATAAGTCACTATCACACTCCATAGATGAGGTCTACTTCGTTGATGGTTTGAAGCATAATTTGTTGAGTGTCTCGTAGCTATGTGATAAAATGAACAATGTTTTATTCACTACAACTAATTGCATAGTTGCGAGAAACAAAACAAATAAAGTTGTGCTAGAGGGAAAGCGTCATAAAAATGTTTATAAAGTGGATATAAATAAGCGTTCTAGTAATTCACTAACATGTCTCAGTGTTCTTGAAACTAATGCCTCACTGTGGCATAGACGTTTTGGGCATGTAAGCCTCAATAACTTGAACAAGCTAGCATCACATAACCTTGTCATTGGACTGCCCAAGATCAAATTCAAAAGTGATGAGTTATGTGGTGCTTGTGCTAGAGGTAAACAGGTAAAGTCTTCCTTCAAGGCCAAGAACATGGTAAGTACCTCACGACCACTTGAACTACTACATATGGATCTCTGTGGTCCTATGAGAGTTCAAACTCGTGGAGGTAAACATTTTTTTTTCTTATTGTAGATAACTACTTAAGATTTACATGGACCCTATTGCTTGTTTCTAAAGATGAGACATTTGATTTTTTTGACATCTTTGCTAACAGAATGCAGAAACAGGTTGGAGCAGATATTCTATTCCTAAGGTCTGATCATGGCACAGAGTTTGACAATGATAAATTCATAAACTACTGTGCTGAACATGTCATTGATCACAACTTCTCTACCACAAGAACTCCTCAACACAATGGGGTAGTTGAGAGGAAGAGTAGAACCTTGGAAGACATAGCTAGAACCCTGTTGCTAGCTAGTGGTCTTCCTAGGAACATGTGGGAGAAGTTATCAACACAGCGTGTTATATCATAAATCATGCCATGCTAAGGCCTATTCTGAAAAAGACACCCTATGAATTACTCAAAGGAAGAAAGCCTAACATTTCCCACTTTAGAGCTTTTGGTTGCAAGTGCTATGTGCATAGCAACGGAAAGACTAACTTGGGAAAGTTTGATGCTAGAAGTGATGAGGTTGTCTTAGTAGGTTACACAAAGCAAAGCTTACAGGGTTTTCAACAAGAGAACTCAGAAAGTTGAGGAAAGTATTCATGTTGTGTTTGATGAATCTAATGCAAATTTTGAGCCAATGTTGCAGGACAAAGAAGACTTTCCAATTAGTCTAGCACCAGAAAGGGAAAAGGAAGAAGAAGAAGCCTCAGAAAAGACATGTAATGCTATGGAGTAAGAAACAGGGTCTACTCCTCCAAGAGCCCATACAACGGACTCATGGGGAACAAACATTCTTGATGTAGGAACAACACCTACAGAGGAAGGAGATGATCATATTGAGGACACAAATGAGGACCCTGTTCCCCCTATAGAAACTTCTGGCTTCAAGCCACGTTCTTGGAAACATCAGAGTTCTTATCCCATGAATCAAATCATAAGTGATATAAACAAGGGGATTCAAACGAGAGCTTCTGTAAAAAAACTTTATGGCTTTTTCTACTTTTTTATCCTATGTTCAACCACATAATATTAGTGAAGCCTTGCAGGATGTTGATTGGATAACTACAATGCAAGAAGAACTTAACCAGTTTGAAAGGAACAAGGTCTGGCACCTTGTTCCTAGGCCTGATAATAGGACCATCATTAGAACTAAATGGGTGTTCAGGAACAAACTGGATGAGACAGGTACTGTGGTCAGAAACAAGGCTAGATTGGTTGTTCAAGGGTAAAACTGGCAAGAGGGGATTGACTATGATGAGACATTTGCCCCTATTGCTAGAATTGAGGCAATACGCATGCTGATAGCGTTTGCTGCTCACATGGACTTTAGGTTGCAACAGATTTATGTTAAAAGTGTCTTTCTAAATGGGTACTTAAAAGAAGAAGTCTATATGAAGAAACCCCCTAGGTTTGAAAGCAATGAGTCCCCTGATCATGTCTATAAACTTGACAAAGCATTATAAGGCTTGAAACAAGCTCCCAGAGCTTGGTATGAACGTCCGTCAAAATTCCTAATGGACAATGGTTATCAAAGGGGAAAAGATGACACAACCCTGTTCCTATGATAAAAGGGGGAAAGTTTGTTAGTTTTACAGATATATGTTGATGATATAATTTTTTGTGCAACTAATCAATCTTTGTGTAGGGAATTCTCTGAATTGATGATGAGTGATTTCGAAATGAGTATGATGGGTGAGCTTAATTTTTTCTTAGGCTTACAAATCAAACAAACTTCTGAAGGAACGATGATTCATCAACAGAAGTATGCTAGAGAGTTCATCAAGAAATATGGCATGAGAGATGCTAAGATCTTTGACACACATGTTGCCACCAATGTCAAGCTTGACATGGATGAAATAGGTAAGAGCGTTGATCAAACAGTGTATAGAGGTATGATTGGTCTTTATTGTATCTAACTGCTAGTAGACCTGATATAATGTATAGTGTTGGCTTGTGTGCAAGGTTTCAAGCAAACCCAAAAGACTCACATCTTACACAAGTCAAACATATCCTAAGGTACCTCATTGGAACTGAGGACCTATGTCTTTGGTACCCTAGAGGTACTGGCATTGATTTAATTGGCTATGTTGACGCTGATTATGCAGGATACCTTGTAGACAGAAAGAGCACATCAGGCATGGCATTTTTGTTATGGCCTTGCTTAATCTCTTGGGCCTCCAAAAAGCAAAATTTTGTGGTCATGTCTACTGTTGAAGCTGAGTATGAGGCAGCAGCTTCATGTTGTGCACAATTGTTGTGGGTAAGACAATAATTAAAGGATTTTGGGATTGATGCAGGATGTATGCCTATCTTGTGTGACAACACAATGCCATAAACATCTCCAAAAATCCAGTGTAACACTCAAGAACAAAGCACATTGACATTAGACATCACTTTCTGGGAGACACTGCAGAGAAAGGATTCATTAAGTTGAATTTTTGTAAGACGGAGGATCAATTGGTAGATCTATTCATTAAACCTCTAAGCAGAGAAAGGTATGAGAAACTTAGACTAGAAATAGGCATGATCAAGATTATTTAGTTGTATGTACACCATGTTCCCTCGATGATTGGCTAGAACTCTGTTTACATGTTGTTTTGTGTTTATATGTGATTTGTGTGGCTTTTTTAAGCTTTGCATGTCTATACCAGCTCGCGTGCTGTAAAAAGCATAATTGTATGACTTGAACTAAAGGACTCACTTTGGTCTATTGATATATCCCTTATTGTCCTCAAAAATGTTGTTGTACGAACCTTGAGAACAATACATGGATCCTGTTCCCTCAGCCATTCTTCCTCAAGCACCACTGTTCCCAACGAGAAAATCAGGCGTAATTAATTTTTGCCCGTTTTACTAATTATTAGAGGCGGTTGAGCTCTTCATCTCCTATAAATAGGATTGAGACCATTGTTATCACCACCAAAAGTTCAAAATTAGCCCCCAAATTTTCTCTCACAAAAATTCTTCCCGTTAATTCTCTCTCTCTCTCTCTCTCTCTCTCTCTCTCTCTCAGATTTCTTCCCGTTCTTCCTCAATCTTTATCGAATTTTCTTCCAGCTAAATCGAAAATCAAATCCCTAAATTCTCGACCTTTTCTCTTTCTTCCAAAACCTAATTCAGGCTATAAGTATGATGACTGGAACTCGATCATCTGCATAAGAAGTCCCTAGCTGAGAAATCACCTTCAACCACTCCCGTCAAATCCAACAAAACCTCTAAAATGCCCTTCAAATCGAACGCTCACAAGCGAGCTGGTCCTGCTGTGCCTTCTTCACCATCACCACTCTCATCACCTCCTACAACTGAACAAATGGTGAGGGATAATGCAAAGGCAGAGGTCTTTGCATCTTCTTCAAAGAAGAAGACGAAGAAAAGCACCACCAAGTGAGTTAGCGTCTCTGAGATAGCTCAAGAATTTGACGCTCTTCTGGACGAAGGGGCTGAAATTAGGGCCAAATACATAAAGGAGAAGAGTGAAAAAGGAAAGAAAAAGAAAAAGGGAGCTGGGAGATCAAAAGGAGAGACTGAGGGAGAGAAAAAGGAGAGTGAGAGAGGAGAGAAAGCTGGAATAGAGAGCGCTACGGCTCAGTAGGAACAGCAACCAACAGTGGAATCACCTGTTCCCACAGCTGTTCCCAAGAAATCCAAGAAGGCCACTGCTGGGTCTTCAAAGAAACAGGGTCTACTCGTCAAGGACCCTGTCCCAGAAACTGTTTCCCAAACTCCTCCCACCAAGAAGAGGAAGACAGTGGCAGAACGTGTCTTAGAAACCCCTTTTGAGGCACCTAAGCCAGCAACGGCTGAAACTTCTTCCCGTCCTTCTAAGAGGAAGAAGGATCTGGTCTCCATGCCCACATCCTCCCCTGCTGTCACCACTGGCAAAAAGACGAAGAAAAGCCAAGATGAGATCGATGCCAGGACAGCTCAAATTCTCTCTTGTAAGTGCATCACTGGAAAGGTATGGTGTCTTGACTGGATGAGGGACAATGGGATTGATTCTTTTGTTACCTAGGTTATGTCTCAGGGGTAGGGCACTTATTTCACTATTAGGAGCACCTTCCACTATGCTGAATTTAAACAATTCTATCTAAACTGTGTTGTGAAGGATGGGGTGGTCAAGTGTGAGGTTTCTGGGGTGTCTTTTCAATTCAATGCTTCTTATTTGGGAAAAGTTTTGGGTGTCCCCTGTGAGGGTTTTGATGACTGGATCATAGGAGGTGGTTAGCCTGATTATGAGGGCATTGATCCCATAGCTATCTGTAGGAACTACTCTAGGGACATGGAGTTGGATGAGGATAAACGGGTCAAGGCTGCAAACCTTGTTCCCTTGCACAAACTGTTGGTTGCCCTTGTCTTCAGGACAATAGTACCTAGGGAGGAGGCCAGGGAGTATTCTTTTGCCTACGATATGTGCCTCATGGACCTTATAGAGAGGAGGGACATGGTGAATCTTCCTACTGTCATGATTCACCACATTGCATATGTCCTTAGCAAGAAGGTCATCACTCACTCCTTACCTTACGTCTATGCTTTAACTCTGGTCTTTAAGAATTTTGGGGTACCTCTCTCTCCTGGTAAGACACCCACATCTGTAAAGAAAGTGGGTAAGACGAACCTGAAGCAAATGGGGTTCACTTTTGAGGATGATGAGGAAGAAGAGAAGGAGGAACAAGAGGCTGATTCTGGAGGGAAAAGGGCCCAAAGGTTCTTTCTATGGAAGGGGCCAGCATCAGTAGAGCTGTACTATTTACTACACTTCAACTAGTTGGGGCCAAGCTCAATGTTGTGACCTCTAAGCAGGCCACTTTGGCTCAAAAGGTTGCTGATCTGACTGATGCAATGACAAAAGCTAATAAGGCTCATCAAAGAAGGCACGATGAGCTTGTCAAGATGCTGAGAAATGGGTTTGAGGTTGAGACTGAAGACACACCTGCTGACAACTCCAACCCATCAGACCCTGTTCCTCCACCTGTTCTTTAAGCCTGTTTTCTTTTCTTTTTTCTTCCTTTTTCTTTCTTTTCTCTCTATGCGTTGTTTAATTTATAACAATGTCTTCTTTTTGAGGCTGTGAAATATATTTGGTCCCTTGGTTTATATGATTTGACTATATTCTGGATGGTCTATATCAATAGATTGCTAAGTTTAAGCTACTAATTCTTTCATTTCTTTGTATACACTTAAACCTGAAGGTGATGGTTGTGACATACTTGCTAAATGCTGGCTTAACTTATCACTTATTGCATATTTAACAAATGTCCATAACATTTTTTGATGATGCCAAAAGGAGGAAGAGTTGTGTGCTTATGATTCAGTTTGATATGATCATGTTTAGGTTTAGTTTAGTTAAATTCTCGTACCTTATTAACCTATTCACTATGGATGGGTAGCACACAAAGTTTTGTTTTCTGCTATAATGGTTTATGGTTTGAAAGTGTTGATATTTTTCTGCCTACTCTTATTCTCCATAAGTCTTGAAGTTGCAACTCTGATTGCAAAGTTTCTCTCTGCCAAAGTCTCAATGTGATGGATGATAATGTTAAGCTGACGTTCTTGAAGATGAAGTTGTGAATCTTGTTCCTACTTACCCTGGTTTTTCTGGTTGGTTCACAACAATGGTATGTTAAGGTAAGCGCTTGAGTTAGTTTGTGGTTTTTGGTTGGTATCTAGCTCAGATAAGCACACTAGTTTGTCATCATCAAAAAGGGAAAATTGGGTTCTTGGTTTTGATGATAACAAACAAAGTGTCCTTATCTTGGATTAAACTAACAATGATGGCAGGTTTACTTAAGGATGCAAGAAGTTGAAATGCTTAATGCATGATTGCTCATAAAGATGCTTGGATCCTCACAAGACATGAACATTATGTAATGTAGTTAAGTGCATTTGTTATTAGTCTTTATGTACTATGCTTGACTAGTTAGCAAGAGGCTAAGTTGATCATGACAAGGGAACAAGGCTGTAGGACTGAGTGCATGAGTCTATGAGTACAGGGGAACAGTCTTGTGAACCCTGTTCTCTATGACCAACACTAAATCTTGAAGGAACCAAAGGAGAACAACGAGTTGAAACCTGTTCTTTCTAGCTGTGTATCTGGACGAGTTTTGCATAATATCGTATTTATTATTTTTACGAATATTTCTGTATAATCTTTCTAGATCTTCACATAAATATCCTTCTGAAGATATATAAATTATTTTGGAAAATTGAATATTGCAAAATCGTATTTTAATCAGAAAAGTATTTTATTTTGAAAAGATATTATTTTGGAAAAGTATTTTACTTAATGGCCAAGTTTATATTGTTTAGGTAAGTGAATTATCTTTTGGAATATTTCTAATTATCTTTTAGTGATTATATTCTGATAAATCACTTACTATCTGGCCAAGATTTTCTGTTAAAGTAATTTGGACGCTTTTAACACCTAGGTTGGTTTAAGGAAAGGTCTTTGATCTTTATTTAAATTCTATCTTATCTTATGGAAATCCTATCTTTTATATTCTGAGAAGATTTAACCTAGATGGACTGAGCCTCTACGCCTGCCTATATAAGGCGCCTCATAGGCTCAGTTGAAGGTTAAGCTTTGCGTGCATTATTGAGTTCATCTGTGCAAAGTATTAAATCGTCCAAACCAGATACGTTCTAAGTTCACAAGAACAACCTTGAATCTTGTTCCTTGTCCTGGTTAGTTTGAGTCTTGCTTAGATTGGTCATTGCATAATAGATTTTTCTGTGGTCTTATTTTGCTTAGTATAGAAGCGTGTAATAGGACAAACAATCTGAAAATCTGTAATAGCTCTAGCTTAGTAACAAGCGTAGAGTTTCCCTCAGGTCAGTGTATGACTTGGAGGGATTGGCAACAAATCAGTAACAATGTGTGGTGTTGTTAGGGTGTTGTATTGTATCCTATTTTGGCTCTGGTTATAAGATAAGTAGTGTGACAAAATCTCAAGTAACCGCTTCGTGGTTTTTACTCCTATTGAGCCTAGGAGGTTTTCCACGTGAAAAATGTCTTGTGTTATTTACATTCAGTCTTTTATTTCCTGATATGTCTACTGCAAAGGAACAACGTCCACAACGTTGTTCTTATCATTGGTCTCAAGTCTCAAAAGTCTGTGTAGTCGCAAAAAATTGGAGTCACTCTATTCACCCCCTCCCCCTCCTAGAGTAACTTAGAGCACTCTTCATTATTGTTTGCATCAATGAATAATAGTGGAGGTGAAGTCAATCTTAGTTCATGATAACTTTTCATTATTAAGTTGCGTTCTTAGTTGATGACTACCAAAAATCACATTCAAATTCGCTTAGCTTGTTGAATTTAGCAAAACTTAATTAATATTTAGAATTGTTATATACACACAGACCGTGCATCGCACGGGAATGTTACTAGTATAATATATATATATATATATATATATATATATATATATATATATATATATATATATATATATATATATATATATATATATATATATATATATATATATATATATATATATATATATATATATATATATATATATATAAAAGCGCTGGTTATGTAACATGTGTCACATTCTTACTGGCTATTATTTTTTCTTTTTTTTTTCTTTTTTTTGTCATTATAGTTTTTATGGTGATCATTAAGTTTACGTAATAAATGTAATAATAAAAGTTCATATATAATACTTGACTATTTTTAATTTAAATATTATTTTGGGTCATCACATTTTATTAATTTTTATATTTATGAGCAAGAGAACTTAATGTCACCACTTTTACTGAGTTTTATAATTGAGAGAAAAAAAAAAAGTATTTTGACGTGGCAATATATTTTATGGGATAAGTGCGTGTAATATGATAGGGGTTACGTATAGAGTCATTACTTTTAATATGTTATATAATGTGCGTATTACATGGTAGGTATATTGACTAATATTTGCGGCGATAAGCGTAGATCATGTGACAACAAACATGTCACTAATATTCATTTGCCTAACTTTACTGGGATAAACGCATGTGTGACCATGGTTACATATATAGTCATCATTTTCAAGTTATAATATAATTGTAGGTATTATATGGTAGGTGGTATTTGACTAATATTTACGGGGATAATCGTAGATTATGTAATAATTAACATGTGACTAATATTTGTGCAATATGTAAGTAGGTATATAGTGTTGGGTAAGATCGCAAGTAACGTCATAAGTGCCACAATTTGATTGGACATCAATTATTTTTCTCTTTTTGTTTTTATTAGTAATTAGTTGTCAACATCCTATAGTAATTGCTATAGCCTATTCATATTCCTTATTTTTTTAGATAGAATGGCACTAATATAATCTAAAATGACCTTAATGTCCAGTTTTAAAAACAATAAAAACTTTTATTGGGTGTAGATGAGATGATGAATATTTGGGGGAATAGATCCACATAATATAATAAAAGTTACATAGTTGTGGGTATAAGCGCAGGCAACGTACAAGTGTCATATTTTGAAGAATTACATATTACATTCCCTTTTTTTAGATAGTGAGTTGTCGATATTTTTTTCAATTGAAAGAAGGTAAGTCTTTTAACTTTTAGATTCCAAATACTGTAATACACATTGAGGGACAGTCTGATCACACTGATGGCTGTTTAATAACAAGAATTATATCAGTTTGTATAAGCGTAGGCTATGAAAAAATTGACTATTATTTGTGGGGATAAGCGTCGTTAATACGACAAGCATTAAATATTTAATTACGTTTTAAATGAATGTATAAACACAAGTTAGACATAAATTTTGTAAGGATATGCTTAAAATATAATTCGATGGGTCACATTTGGAGTAACAATTTATTAAGTTATACTATATGATGTACAATTGCAAGTTAACTGACAAGCGATAGATATTTTTTTATTTTTTAGTCGGAGAATGGTGAGTGGTGTGTGTAACATTTCGACCAATTTGTATTTTTCATTATTCTTTATGTGTATATATATATAATTTATAACTTTTTTTAAATATAAAAAATAGTGATAAATAGGTCGTCCGTGCGTAACACGGGTAAAGTCCTCGTTATTACAAAGATTGAACAACTAACAGAATCTATATTCCTACACATAACGTACGGTCTATTCATGCTAGCTAGCAGTAGCTGCTGCTTTTGTAATCACATACATGTTTTTTAACGAGTGGCCTGAGGTGGGTCCTCCTTATTACGATAAACCCCCAAAAAAAAGAAAATCGTAATAAATAAAAATATATAAATAAACTTAGTTTAAATTATCATGATGGTCCAATTTTCTTAAAGGAACTATATATACTTGTTTCTTCTCATGTTGTGGATCAGTACGGTGTGGGGATAGATCAGGGTGTTGACCCAAAAATCCAAAAAAAATATCTGGCCATGGATAGCGAAATTTATGTCTTTTCTACACTATTTGTTACAAGAAAAACTGTTTACCAATTACCACTTTTTGATAATCATGACAACCTCTATGAGTCTTACAGTTCAATTGATATGGATGTTTCAAATTCTAAATTGTCTATTGCATCACATTGTTTGGTAATGGTTGTAATTGTGAGTTGTGAATTACTCCCTCGATTTTTCTTTAAAATTCTCATTTACTTTTTTTGAGGTCAAAATTTTGTAAACTTTGACCGTAAATATATAAAAATTGTCTATGAGATATAATTTGAAGGTATATGCATTATATTCCTTTTGAAATATATTTTCAAAATATCAAATTTTTACAAATTTTATTTGTCAATTCTTATAGTTATTTATGGTCAAAGTAACCACATTGAGACTGCGAAAAACCAAGTAGAAAGTTTTAAAAAGAATGGAGGGAGTAATACACGGTAGATGTGAGATGTGAGAAATAATAGCTATTTGAATATAATAAAAGTGTTTGACGACAACACTTTATGTGTAGTTTTATTTTATTTTTTTTAAATTGGTAAGGAGCCCACTTGGAGGGAGGAGAGGGGATAAATCCTCACTAATGGTGATGGGCAGACTCGAACCCAGGTCTCCTGAGAATTCGAGTGAGGAGCTTGTAATCTCGACTAACTCCTCAACCCCTTATGTGTAGTTGCATTGTGAGGTGAAAAGTGTAAAATGGCATGATATACATAAATATCAAAGACTTGATAAAAGAGGGGTATGATGGAAAATTTTCTCTGAACTAGCTTGCTTGAGACCCTTTTTTTTTTTTTTTTGGTTAAGATCGTGCATGCATAAATTAACAGTTAGAAGAGTTATTACAATTCTTAGGCTCTGTTTAATTCACCTTAGGTTTACTTAAATTCAGTCCATTTCAGTTAAGTTCAGTTCATATGTAACTTTATAACTCATATAACAATTTATTTCGAAATAAATTCATGATGATAATTATGTCATCGGAAAGATCTCAAAGCATACTTTCAAATTAGTCCAATATTGACTATGTTTGGACGAATTTTAAATGGTTAACGGTTAAATTTAAAAAATTAATTCAATTCCGTTCAGATCAGTTTTATCCAGGTGAATCAAACAGAGCTTTAGAGTCAAACTCTAGTAATTAAAGCACCCCAACAGGCGGGTGTCGCAAAATAGAGTTTAAGATAGCCCCTAGTCTAGCATCTTTGCATAGTTTGTCAACAACTACATTAATATTGCAGCTTCTCCCTTCCTTCTCAATATTCCAATTCGTCCCATGAAGTATATCCCTACATTGCTTGCTTGAGACCTTTGTAAAACGTTAATGTATGCACCCTGAGTAGCATTGTTGGTTATGAGGTTAAATATCACGGTGAAGATAATATATAGCTTAAGTCCCACTAAACCCTCTCTATTGAGCATATGTCTGCAAGATTTAGCTTGATGGCTTGCCTGGTATGTGAATGATTTGCAAACTATTGCATAAACTCGTGGTTTATTCAGGGCACACTCTAAGAATAGTAGTGACTGCGGATTATTCTTATAAAAAAAAAATGTTAAATGTACGCAACTTCGACAAAACGAGATTTTGGCCACCAAAATAAGTTCAAGCTCCCCCGACCCTAATAAGAGTTTGTCTATCCAAACAAAACTTATACAAGTTTCTAGATTGATGTCTTGAACATATAATAATGTGTGTCTATCTTTAAGAATGAAATATCGATTAAAAATATAAAGTTTCGCGTAGTTTTTTTTTTTGGTTCGCACCAAAGGTATTCACTATCGACAACATTGAATATTACCTGCGCTGGCTGGTAGGCACCTCAGAGGGTGGGACATCTGGCCAAGGGATTTAAAACTGCTCCATGTTTAAGGCGAGGTTCGAACCCTCAACCTTGATTAAGGGAGATTGAGTCCCTACCACTCAACCACATCCCCTTGATTTTGGAATTGAGTAGTTATGTAATACAGAGTACGAACAACGTTGTCTTCATCAAAACTAGATATATATGTTAAGATGTATATGGTCAGGTAATAAAAGCATAACTCATTCAAAGATATAGGGTGCGTTTGTTAGAGCTGAACTTACCAGAAATGAACTGAACTAACTGAATTTCACATCACTAAATTGGACACTACTGAACTGAATAGGACACAACAAAACTGAATTGAGCACAACTTATTGATATGTGAGACAAAAAGTATGATACTGAACTCAGCACCACTGAACTCAACAGTAAAACATCATTTAACTAAATTTGAAATAATCACTGAATTGACACCTAAACTGAACTGAACTGACCGTGTAAGCTCTAACAAACGCACTCATACTCTAGCTATATACATGTATACGTACACTTTACTCGTAGCTTTATTTTTTTGGTTCACAACCAATGCAAGGGTATCTACTGTCGACCACAATGATTTTTTCCCGCGCCAGCTTGTAGGTACCTCAAAGGGTGGGACAATTGCCAATGAATTTAAAGGTTCTCCATGCCCAAGCAAGATTCAAACCCTTGACATTAGTTAAGGATGGATAAGGCTTTAGTTATCACTCAACCACACCTACTTCAATATACTCGTAGCATTATAACAGCTAGGTTGTTCATAATCGGATATCCGAAATTTCGGATATCCGAAATTTCGGATAGTGAATTTTGATATCCAAATCCGTATCCAAAATTTCGGATATCCGAAAATCTGATATCCGAAATTTCGGATTCTTATACTCGGATATCCGGTTTTCGAAAAACTTAATTTTTTTTCTACTTTAATTTGGTTATTTTTCGAATATTTTGGATATTTTTGGATATTTCGGATATCCTAATCCGAAAGTATCCGAAATTAATTCATAAAATCCAAAAAAATTGGATTTTTTCGGATAGTTTTGGATATTTCGGATATCTGTATCCGAAATATTTGAAAAATATCCGAAATTATGATTTTTTGGATATTTCGGATATCCGAAATTTTCAAAGTTGATATCCGAACCCGTATCCGAAATTCCAGATATCCGTTTTTCGGATATCCGAAAATTCGGATATCCAAAATTTCGGATATTTTCGGATCGGATATTCGGATTTTCGAATCGGATGCTCGAATACGGATTCTTATGAACAACCCTAATAACAGCATACTTGTACCAATTCTTTAGCTATGCAAATGAGTTCTTACCCTAGTGGTAAAGACTGAGACACTGGGTACATTAGGTCCCAGGTTCAAATCCCCCCTTTTATGTAAATTTGTTGTCTTGGACTTTGTGCCTCCCTTGGAAGAAAAAAAAAAATCTTTATCTGTATGTTCAACCCTTCCAAAATAAAAATATAAAAACTTTATGTTCAAAAATGGAATTATATTTAAATAATACTCCTTACATAGGTAAGGGTGAGTAGAAAATCCGGGTACTCAATACCGAAATCGGAATCGGTGGTTTCGGAACCAGAACCGGCAAATCAATTCCGATTCCTAAAAATAGGATCCGGTATCAACCAATTCCAATTCCAATTCTTGGGTTTTAGAAACCACAACCGGTTGGGTGCCCGATGGTTACTTTAACACAACATAATATCTTTAGTATGTAAACATTACACTGTTGGCAGAGGTGAGGTGTGTTCACTTTTTTTCAACAATTTGGAAGCTTCTTATTAACAGGGTATTTTGATCCAGATGCTTCCTATGAGTCTTTTTGGTAAAATATTCAGCAAAGTTGTTTCAGTCTTTGGTAATGTTCCGGCACAAATATGTTTACAATGTTGAAAATGAAGCTTTGCTTCATGAAGTTTGGTATGCTTCAAAGAAATATCCCACAAAAGCCTTGTTTATAACCCATTGTCCCACATTGGTAGAGAAAGGAAAGTGAAGAGACTTTATATATTGGTGTGGACTCTTAATCTTTGAACTAAGAGTCAAAGGAAGACTCTCCCTCCACACACACGCGCGCGCGACGCTGTCGCCGTCCGGTCGGGCTGGGCTCGAGCGAGGGTGTGGGGTGGGTTGGGCACTTTTTATTATTCGTTCTATCTTTTTGACCGTTTAATTCCATCGTTTGATTCTTTTGACTAAACAGATTTTGTAACCGTTACAATATCAATGCCCATTATTTCCTCCCATAATATCTGCCCCTTTTGATTGCCTTTCGGTTACAGATTTCGCCTTCTATAAACATTGCACCTTGACTTCATTTGGATACACAGAACCGAAAACTCATCTCTCTCAAAAAGTCTCTTCTCCTCACCTTGGCAGTAGATTAGTTTACTCTCAAAACCATCCACCGTAGTACACCAGAGCTTTGGTTGCCGTGTATCCCTGGAGGTCGGTTGCCGGAAATTCCCTAGTGTACGTGTGGGGGCAAATTCAACTTTAGGGCAGTGATTCATCACGCCACGGCCGTTTGTTACAGATAAGTTGTTCCGTCTATAAGCTTTGTTTATAACATTCTAAAGTCGAATTTTTTTTTATTTTTTATTTTTAATCATGGCTAGTGACGGAATTGTTGGTGATGTGAACGAAAATATTGGCAATGTTGTTGTGAACGATTATGTGCCTATTGTGACCCCTACTCCTGCTGTTGTTATACCATCCACTTTAGTTCATAATAACACTGTCGTGCCTTATGTGAGTGCAAACTTGATGACTTCTGGTACCACCCCCATGTTCCCAAATTTTTTCATTCCTGATATGTCGAAACTAGATCCGTTTGATGGGAAGAATAATAAAATGTGGTCTGATAAGATGGAATTTTTCTTGGGACAAATTGGTGTTGAGCATGCTTTAGTTGTTGATAAGGCTCCTGTTAATTCCACTAGAGACTTTGATAAGGATAATAGGACTTGTCGTGGTATGTTGTTGCATCATTACAAAAAAAATGACTTTTGCCAACAGGACAATAACCGTTGGTAAAAGCCTTTTTTTCTGTTGGTAAAGGGTTTTGCCAACAAAAAAATATCTGTCGCTAAACTGTTGGCAATAACTCTGTTGGCAAAAGTTTACCAACAGATATGACGCTTCTGTTGGAAAACCTAATGCCAACAAAACTAAGCTGTTGGTAATAGAAATACCAACTGTTGATAATACTCTTTACCAACAAAAATGTTTGTGGGTAATAATAGCAACAAATATTCAGCTATTGGTAATACTCCTTACCAAAAAAATTATCTGTTGGTATTACTGATACTAACTTATAAAAAAATATAAAGAATATACAAAATTATTAACCATGCTTTAAAAAAAACAACGCAATATGGCCATAAAATAGTAATTTCCATATATGTAATCAATGTCATACATATTTTGATCCTTACAGCCCACTATGAGAAACAGTACCAATAAAAACCTATGTGACAGCACACAGCAGAAACTATTTCCTTCGTGAGGTAATACAGTGGCTACACCAACACCAAAACCCGCACACCTTGGCACCTTGCTTCAAGCAATCTGCACACCTTGCTTCAAGCAATCTGCACGACATTCAATCCTCTTTCCCAAGACATAATCGAATGCATCCTGCAATTTTAGGAAGGAAAATAGTTAGGACGTCTGCTAATTAGAACATGAAATCGACCTTTAGCTAAGATCATCACTCCATTTAGTGGGTGCACTAATGTTTCTCTGAGTTTGCGTCCTTACGACATTCTAATAGAAAGGTTAAAATTTAGAATATAGACCTGAATGGCTGAATATAGGTCAGATAATTGTGTGCAATTCAGGGAAAAAGTGTGAATCAAACCTGAATACAGAATCCCTAAGTACTTGTTATGTAGCTTGATTTCTCCAGCATTGTGGTTCGCTTTTACCTCAAAAAGGCGCTGAAATCATACGAGAAAAAAAAGAAACCAACGGATGTAGAAAAACAGACTGCACACTTTGAAACACTCCTACACATTCAGGTTGGGCTATATAATTATTCAGACAAGCCTACCATGCATTTCTCTTAAAATTGTCTCTCAATCAATGCAATATTATTCAGGAATCAGAACCCAGCTCCAACAAAACCCAAAACATAACATAATCGAAAGAGAACATAAGATATGCATATCTGATTTTGTGCAGACTCGCAGCACCTATAAGCTAACAAATTGTTTGAGTTTGCACTGCCTCCTATTCTGGGTTACTAACCAATCAAACAAACAAAATCCTCATAGTCTCATAGAAACCAATATTCAATCAAAAAGCAAATTACACAATAGAGACAACTTCCTTTATGCGTACTCCAGTAACGATTTGCTCAATCCCTTCTAATTCCTGGAACATCACACGATATATTCAAGAAAGCGAACAATGACATAAAAGAAAACGCAACTACACCAACAAGGAAACAACAATATCACTTTCATCTGAATGACCATATCAAGGAGCAGAGCATGGGTTGAGACAATTTTTACTTGAATTACTGATATGTTTACTCTACGAGCAGAACATGGCACCTGAACCACTGATATTTTTACTCAAGGAAACGACAATATCACTCTCACCTGAATTACTGATAATTTTTGCTCAAGTCTTCAGCTCTCTGATTTATCTACTAACAAATATAAACATAAGCTGCTTCTTACATCTTGCTAATTTTCAAACAACAAGTCAACGAGAGAGAATTGGCTCACTATAATCTTAATCCATAGCTAGATTAGATAGAAGACAGAGGACATTGAATCAAAGATAACTATATCTCAGCTTGGTCTCTTGTTCTAGAATTACACAACACGGGATTAGGAGGGATTTCATTTTAAACCCTAATGTTTACAGATTCAAGCCAAACACATCCACCAATTCAAAAAGAAGCAACAAAACAAAAAATAAAACAAAGAAAATTTACTAGAACAAGAATATTCAATAATAAACCCTAAAACTGATAAATCGAAAAGGGGGAAGGGCAAAAGTTCAAAATAAATGAAACGAAATTTACTAGACAAGAGAAAAAATAAAATAAAATTGAGTTCCAGTTCGTATACCAGTAACAATTGACGAAGCTCCGGCGCTGATGGTCGTCAGTTGGGCAAAACTCGTGGAAAAGATAGCTAGTCGGCCGCCGCAAATTAGGGTTGTCAAAAATTTGTTGAGCAAAGGGCTGACCACGGTGTTGCAGAGATGCGTCAGGGCTAATGGTGATGTCGAAGATTTGTTGAGCGGTGAGCCGGTGACCACGGTGAGGGAGGAGGTAGAGAATAAGAAGTTGAGAGGACGGTCGACTCAGAACTGTGTTAGGAATTTAGGATTAGGTTTTGTTCTAATTTTTTTTTCCTACAATTAAAATGTGAGTGTTCGATTGTAGAATTGTAGTTGTAGTCATTAGCGGGTCATTAGCGGGAGGCCAAAACATTAGCGGGTTAGTGAAATTTTCGATTTTGAAATGTATTATCCCTTTACCCACAAATATATATATGTTGCTAATACTTCTGTCGACATTGGATAAGTAATACCAACAGACTAATCTCTTGGTAAAAGATTTGTTGGCAATTAAGACCTACTACCAACAGATAAAAGTAATCTGTTGTACATTTTGGGCCGCTTCGAACAATACTAACAAATCGAAATATCTGTTGCAAATAAGTCACTTATTCCAACAACTATATAATATGTTACTAGATATCTGTTGGTATAAGCCGTTTTTTTTGTAGTCATTATATGACCACATCCTTATACCAGATTAATAATAAGTTGAAATTGGCTAAGGAATTTTGAGATTCCCTTAAATTGAAGTATGGTACTGATGAGTTTGGGAAAGGGAAATATGCTTGTAGTAGGTTGCTTAAGTTTGAATTAGTTGATAGTAAACCCGTGCTGGATCAAGTTCATGAGTATGAAAATTTGGTGACTGAAATACTTGCTGAAGGGATGAAAATTTGTGAGGTTTTTCAAGCTAATTGTTTGCTTGATAAATTGCCGAAATCTTGGGAGAATTATATTCATTCTATGAGGCACAAACAGAAAACTTTTACTCTCCAGGAGGTTGTATCCCACATCAAGATCGAGGAACAGAACCGGATCCAAGCCAAAGGAAAATCAACCGAGCATTCCTCCTCTACTGCTAACCTTGTTGAACAAAAGAATTTTGCAGGTAAGAACAAGGGACCCAAAGGGAAAGGACCAAACCAACTACATGGTAAGAATCAGCCCCAAAGATTCAAGAAGCCTTTCAAGGGCAGTTGTTACAACTGTGGTAAGTATGGACATCCCGCTAAGGAGTGTAGGAGTGCTGCTGCTGTTGTTGTCAACAAACCCAAAGAGAACAAAGCACAAGCAAACCTGACCGAGGATGTTATTGTTGCCATGGTGTCCAAGATCAACCTCGTTGGCAATACTGTTGAATGGATCCTGGACACCGGGACAACAAGGCATTGATGTACCAACCGAGACATGTTCGTGGAGTATGTGAAAGGTGCTGAAGGAGAGTGCATTTTCATGGGTAATTCTAGCACTACTTCTGTTGTTGGTAAAGGGAAGGTTCTTTTAAAACTTACTTCTGCTAAAACTATTGCTTTAACCAATGTTTTGCATGTCCCTCATATTCGTAGGAACTTAATTCCTGGTTCATTGTTGAACAAAGTTGGGATTAAGTTAGCATTTGAATCTGATAAACTTGTACTCACCAGAAATGGTGAATTTGTTGGGAAGGGATTTTGTAATGGGGGGGTTGTTTGTGTTGGATGTTGTGACTGAGAATAAAGCATCTACCTCTTCTGTTGTTTACATCGCTGAGTCTGTTTCATTATGACATGCTAGACTAGGTCATGTGAATGTGGCATCCGTTAAAAGGATAAAACAATTTAGTCTTATTCCTGCATTTAGCAATACTGATTTTGATAAATGTGAAGTATGTGTAGAAGCTAAACATCCCAAAAAGCCTTACAATAAGAATGTGACTAGAATTTCTACTTTACTTGAAATTGTGCATAGTGACCTTGGTGATTTTCATAGCGATGTTAGTAGAGGTGGTAAAAAGTTTTATATTACTTTTATTGATGATCATTCTAGATTTACCAAGGTGTATTTGCTGAGTTCTAAGGATGAGGCTGAGGATAAATTTCTTATCTATAAAGCCGAGGTAGAAAACCAACTAGATCGTAAAATAAAAAGACTTAGGTCCGATAGAGGTGGAGAATATGATTCAACACCTCTAAAGGTTTTTTGTGAGGCTAATGGGATAATTCATGAAATTACAGCTCCTTATGCTCCTCAACAAAACGGCGTTGCCGAGAGGAAAAATAGGACCCTCAAAGAAATGATGAATGCAATGCTTATTAGTTCGGGTATGCCTAATAACATGTGGGGGGAAGCTTTACTTTCTGCTTGCTTTGTACTTATTTGTGTTCCCCACAAGAAACTTGAGAAAACTCTATATGAGTTGTGGAAAGATTTTGGACCTAACTTGAGTTACCTGAAAGTGTGGCGGTGCCTTGCGAAAGTCGGAATCCCTGATTTTCAAAGAAGCAAGATTGGATCCAAAACTGTTGATGGTATATTTATTGGATATGCTAATAATAGTGCTGCATATAGATTTATTCTAAAAGATGCTTCTGGTTTTGGTGCTATTAATGAGTCCCGTGATGCTGAATTTTTTGAGCATATATTTCCTATGAAATTAAATGAACAACCTGTCTTACCTGCTGCATCTTCATTACCTTCACATGCCAATGCATCATCTAGTATAGAAGTTCAAGAGCCTAGAAGGGGTAAACGAATTAGGACTGAGAAAAGTTTTGGCCCTGATTATGTTACTACTTTCTTAGCTGAAATTGATGTGCTAGATGAAACTTTTGTGCATGCTTATATTATTGAAGATGACCCTAGGAATTATGGCGAGGCCATGAGATCAGTTGACTCTAGTTTTTGGCAAGAGGCCATAAATAGTGAGTTAGAATCAATAATGAATAATAATACTTGGATTTTATCTAACCTTCCTCGGGGTAGTAAGGCACTTGGTAGTAAATGAGTGTTTCGAAAGAAATACCGAACTGATGGGACTATTGACAAATATAAGGCTAGACTTGTGATTTAAGAAAATTTTGATAAGAAATGATTTGATTATTTTGATACATATTCACCTGTTACAAAAGTTGCTACTATTAGAGTTTTAATAGCGCTTGCATCCATTCATAATCTTGTTGTGCATCAAATGGATGTAAAAACTGCTTTTTATAATGGTGATCTTAATGAGGAGATATACATGAGACAGCCTGAAGGTTGTGTAGTTCCTGGACAAGAACATAAGGTATGCAAACTTGTTAAGTCTCTGTACGGACTTAAACAAGCACCCAAACAATGGTATGACAAGTTTCATAGTACTATAATTTCTAATGGTTTCAAGGTAAATGATTCTGATGCTTGTGTTTATTCTAAATATGATGAGCATGGTTGTGCTATAATATGTCTATATGTTGATGACATGCTTATTTTTGGTACAAGTATTGATGTGGTAAAAACAACGAAATCTTTCTTGAAATCATGTTTTGATATGAAAGACATGGGTGAAGCTGATGTAATTCTTGGCATTAAAATTACAAGAACTTCTGTGGGTTTAAGTTTGGATCAATCTCATTATGTTGAGAAAATTTTAAAGAAGTTTAAACAATTTGATTCTACTCCTTTCAAAACCCCATATGATTTTAGTATTCATTTGAAAAGGAATAGAGGTGATGGTGTATCACAAGAAGAGTATGCTAAGATAATTGGAAGTGTTATGTTTTTAATGAACTATACTAGACCAGATATAGCATATGTTGTAAGCAGGTTGAGTAGATATATTCATAACCCCAATCGTGATCATTGGAATGCCTTGATTAGATTGTTGAGAGATTTAAAAGGTACTATTAATTGGGGTTTGCAATACAAGAATTTTCCATGTGTTTTGGAAGGGTATTGTGATGCTAACTGTGTGTCTGATAATGATGAAATTCACTCTACCAGTGGCTATGTTTTTACTCTTGCCAGTGCTGCTATATCTTGGAGATCTTTCAAACAAACTTGTATTGCTAAATCTACAATGGAATCTGAATTTATTGCTTTAGAAACTGAATGGCTATGAAGCCTACTTGCAGATATTCCATTGTGGGGGAGACTGGCTCCATCAGTTTCCATGCACTGTGATTGTCAAGCGGCTATTAGTGTAGCCCGCAACCATTCCTACAATGGAAAGAGAAGGCATATACGCCTTAGGCATGAAATTGTTAAGAATCTGATCAGCGATAATGTGATATAACTTGAGTATGTAAAGTTGGAGAGGAATCTTGCGGATCCTCTCACCAAAGGCCTTTGTAGAAAGATAATGCTTGAGTCAACACTAGAAATGGGGCTTAAGCCCAGTGGGAGTAAATTTTGATGGATACCCAACCTGGAATATGTCCAGGTTCAATGAGGTCAAACGAAATCACAAAACAACTCCAGTCATGTACTACAAACCCCATTCCTCTATAAAATGATGTAGTATTTTTTCGTATACTGTCATGTGTGTGAGGTTGAGCATTTTAGCTCTTAATGAGTTCATAGCCTTGTAAGGTGGTGTGAGACAGTACACATTTGATGAACTCACCTATGTGAATGTGGGGGAATTGCCCTCCCTCTATGAGAGCATTTGGGCTAATGACTCTCTAGAGCGTTCTCAAAAATATCCAGGCACGTAAGGGGCTAATGTATATATGTTTTTCGCGAGAGTAAATCTGATTTTGAGGTTAAACTAGTGCGCAGTTTGTACTGAACAAATACCGTGAAAGGTTCAAGGAACTTTTTCCACCTAAATGGTTGTTGGACAAACTTGTAAGCACAAGGTACTAATTCAAGTCCACAAGACATTAGTATCGTAACGTGCGATCTCCTACTGTCATGACCTTCTTCTACCACTATTTCTTTGAATCACGTGGGGGATTGTTGGAAGTGGAGCTTTGCTTCATGAAGTTTGGTATGCTTCAAAGAAATATCCCACAAAAGCCTTGTTCATAAAACCCATTGCCCTACATTGGTAGAGAAATGAAAGTGAAGAGACTTTATATATTGGTGTGGACTCTTAGTCTTTGAACTAAGAGTCAAGGGAATACTCTCCCTCCACACATGCGCGTGCTGCCGCCGCCGTTGTCCAGTCGGTTGGGCGAGGGCGAGGGCGAGGGTTGGGCCCTTTTTATTATTCGGTCTATCTTTTTGACTGTTTAATTCCATCGTTTGATTCTTTTGACTAAACAGATTTTGTAACCGTTACAATATCAATGCCCATTATTTCCTCCCATAATATCCACCCCTTTTGTCTGCCTTTCGGTTACAGATTTTCGCCTTCTATAAACATTGCACCTTGACTTCATTTGGATACACAGAACCGAAAACTCATCTCTCTCAAAAAGTCTCTTCTCCTCACCTTGGCAGTAGATTAGTTTACTCTCAAAACCATCGCACCGTAGTACACCGGAGCTTTGGTTGCCGTATATCCCTGGAGGTCGGTTGCCGGAAATTCCCTAGTGTACGTGTGGGGGCAAATTCGACTTTAGGGCAGTGATTCATCACGCCACGGCCGTTTGTTACAGATAAGTTGTTCCGTCTATAAGCTTTGTTTATAACATACAATAATAAAATGTAAAATGATCTTGTTCTTTAAGGTTCTAGTGGGTGTTTTAAATGATTGCTTGTTACTAGCAAACCCAAATGAAATAAGTCCTAACAGAAGAAGAAATTTGAGATAAAATAGTTGATCCAGAAACATTTTTCCTTATAAAATTAGTTGATTTTATAGACTTACTTTGGATTTTGTTATGGAACTGAGTACCCAGGAACCGATGGGTACCCAGTGGATCCAATTCCAATTTTTAGGAATTAGGAACCGATGCAACCAATTCCAATTCCAATTCTTAGAAATTCGAAACCGTTAGATCCAATTCTAATTCCGGGTAGTGAGATCCGGTGGGTACCCGGTTACGCTCACCTCTATACATAGGTACGTATTCCATAAATAAAATTACTCATACTTATTATTCATATCTATCTGCTTTAGATTTATTGATTTGGTTTCTGAATTAAAAGAAACAAAGCATTATTATTTATCTTTCTAGAACTTTATGAATGTGATATTTTTCTACCCAATTATAAAAAAAAAATAACGATTTTTCTAGCTAATATATAAGAAGAAAAAAACACACTTAAAGCTTGATATCTTGATTCAGTGGTTTGATTTAAAATTTCAAATTGAAACCATTTAGAGAAGCGATGTTGATATGTTTTACATGGTTGAGATGAACCAAAATAATATAATCAACCATTCACAATCGGAGGAATACCCCACTAGGGTTAAGCTAAGATTGCCTAAATGATATTTTGGAATTCAACATGATCTCTACATCGTAGTCATTATATATATATGTCAGGATAATCAAGAGTTTACTTTGCTATTGCATGAAATGGGCACGTGCTTATGTATACTCCCTGTGCCTTGTATTAACGTACGTTTACACTTTGAATTGACACGATTTTTAGTGAGAGGGAAGTTTGGCATTGACTTTCCAAGTATACTCTCTATTCCTTAACCTAGTGGTGCTAAACGTAGCCACCAAATTATTAAACATCACCAGTTTTTATTCTAGGTTTCCCAAAACACTCCTAACATATATTACGAAAGGTTGAGAACCTCTTTTTTACTCTTTTCACCACTTCTCTAATTGAAACTTCTTAGTAGACCCAAAAATTATCAAAAAGAACAGAGCTTTTTTATTGGATTCAACATATTGAATACAATTTAATGATGGAGGATAGTGACAACATCTTTGGCGATATGATGGATGATAGTGATAACATTTTTTGGCAATGCATTTGAGGTATTATTTTCTCATTTGTGGGTTAACTGCAGTAAAAAAAAAAAAAGTTTTCGCAGGTCTAGTAAAAAAACGTTCGCTAATTGAAGGAGATTCATGAGACTCTCATGAAGCTCACAAAATGAACTTCATGATATTCTCATGAAGCTCACAAAAAGAACATCATGAGATCCTCATGAAGCTCATTCATAAGCTTCATGGGTTCCTCATCGAACGTGTTCGTTATGTCCATTAGCTTCTCATTTAGGAGTAACAATTAATGGATTGCAACCATCGATTGGATGAGTTTCGCGAAATATTCACAAAGCTCATGAGCAAGCTTTCTCAACATTGCATGAAGCTTATTGGTAAGCTTCATTAGGGTCTCATGAAGCTAACTGATAAGCTTCGTGACGGGACAAAGGGGGTGGCTGGTGACGGTGAGGGGATGTGCTTTTTTTTTTTTTTTTTTTTTTTGCTTTCGTGGGTGAGGGACCTGGGGTCATATGAGAGAGAAAGAGGGGCATGGGGAAATGAAAACGGGGACAGGGGAAAATAAAAATGGTAGATTAGTCTAATTTGGATGAATTTAGTGGTGTTTAGTAAGTTTCTTGGTGTCATTTAGCAAACATGTTAACAATCCATTCTTTTTCTCTTTCACATCGATCTTTACCATCATAATATCTATGTATAAAAGAGGCATTTTCTAACAACATTATTAGACGCGTTCACCTAGTTTGTAGAATTTAATAACAATAATAAACCATATATAGAATTGAGTAAAGAGAGAATATTAGAGTTATAGCAGTAAATCATTGGAGATAACGAAATATTAAGAGGCGTATAACTTTTGTTCACACTTCAGAAATTCAAATATCTTACTCATTGACTAGAGCACGATTCCGTTTACGCGAGCTATTTAATCACAAAATTATTTTATGAAAAATTAAAATATATCGAAAAAATATATTTATTCATACATTACTAAGAAATTTTTTTTCACAAGTGACTATTGTACTTTAATTTTCGATGAGATTAATTATCACATTACATTAATCACAAACCGTACAACGTATGGACATCCGCCTAGTAAATTATAATATAAGACTGCAAAATTCAAAAATAAAGAATTTTCATTTATTTATCAAAAATAGTTCATTTTGATGAGTAGGTCGAGGTCTATTTTTAATATAATTGTTACCAATCTATTTCTATCTGAAAAACGCATCCTAGTGGGCTAGTACTCTTATTGCCAATTAGCTTTAAGATGCAAACTCATTTGGGCTATGGTTAGAATGGGCTTGGTGTCCGTCGTCCATGGAATTACGCCTTAACAAAACGTCTTAAAAATTAAATTAAAATAACTATACCTTTTATAAAATTTGGTGTATATTTTCAGAAAACAAAAAATACATTTACTGATAAAGACTTGGGTAACTATCATTAAAAGAAGGAAAATTTGCTCTCAATAATACGAAGTTTCACTCATGTGCTGAAAATAATCTCACATTGCGATTACAATACAACAGTCCCAAGTTGCAACATGTATGCCAATAATGGACCCGGAGAAAACAACGTCAAATTACCGTTACTTTTGTGCTAAATTGTCACTTATACCCTTCTTTTATTTGCTTTGTCCCCTCTCTTACTCAATTTTCTCTCTCCTCATTCTTCCCAGCCACCACCACTCTTCTCCACCGTCCAGAAGACCACCATTGGTAAACCCGCTTTTGAAAATTCTCTCTCCTCAAATGTCCCCAATTTTACAATTGACCACATCCCCAATATTCTCAATTCTAGTGAAGACCACTCACCCAGCAACTCAAAACTTTCTATTTACTCCCTTTATACCCAAAATTACTCCAAAAAAACATCATTCCCATTTTCATAATCAAATCTTAAATTATGAATTCAATAACAAAGATAAAGACACATAGAAACAATGTAAGTTTGAGGCCCATTAGAATCGCAGCTCTGCAATTGTCACTGATTAAAATTCTACAAAGTCACCTCAGAACCATTCCCAATACCCATCCTTCATTCGCAAATTAATTTGAAGGTTTTTGGATTGTTGCAACAAAATTTCCAAAATTAAAAAGGAAATCAACCAAAGAAGTAAAGATGAGAACAAAAATAAAAATAAATTTGGGGGTTTTGGCCTTTTGGGGGGTCATTGGCTCATTGCTGGTAAGTGATAGGGAGAGGGGGGAGTGTTGAGAATTGAGATGATGATTGGTGGAGGGTTGAGATGTGGTGGTCAGATTTTGTGGTGGTTCAGATTGGTGAAGAGAATAGGAGAGTAGGTGGGCTGATGGTTTGTGGTGGGTGGTCGGTTTTCTAGATTGAAGGGAGGTGGCTATTTGATGTAAGTGTGGCGAGAGATGGTGGTGGTGGGTGGTGTGATGGTAGTAGAGAGGGAGAGGCGAGAATGCGAGATGGAAGGGTGGGATAGCTAAAGAGGGGATGAAGTGGGGTAAGGGATACTTAGGCAATTACAATTTTTCCTCAAAAGAAACGCCAAAGAGTGACGGAGTGAGAATGCTGTTTAGCATGAAGCATTTTGAGCACACATTTTACAAGGTTGGATTATTGTATTGTATATCGCAATGTGAGATCATTTTGAGCACACAAGTGAAACTTCGTATTATTCGGAGCAAATTTTCCTTAAAAGAAATAAGTTGTAAAACGAGGCTTTTGGTGTATTGCTCCCTTTGGAAGATTGTTTATTAATAAAATGATTACCTAATTATCAAAATAATAATAATTAATTGTAAAACGAACAACAATTTGTGGAAAAAATAATTATTAGTAGCTTTATGAACGAAAATCTGATAGAACTGGAGTTAGGGTTGTTTTGTTAAAATATTATATGATAGGGTCGTGAAAGTAGAACCCTTAAGGTCTCAGCTCAGCTAGGGATGATTTTGTGTTTTTGTATCCTTTTTTTTTTTTTGATAAATAAGTATTCTTTTATTAATTAACCTCCGAGATGAAGTAACTACAAAGAACGCAAAAAAGCTAAGCCAAGATATCTCTCTCCTCTACACCCCCACCTTCTAAGAAGGGTTTGGCCTAGTATTGAGATCATTTATCCAGGTTAGCAAAAACATAAACTCTAAAACCATGCAACAAACTCCTCCTCTCTAAGAAGCCCTTGTTTAGCTAATCCGTCGGCAATCCCATTCGCACTCCTCAGTCTATGGACGACTGAAAACTTTGAATACCACTCCAACGGCGAGCTTCTAATGAAATTAAGATCAAACCTCGCATTCCACGGCCTCTTCTTATCATTACACCAAGTAACCGCATTGAGAGAGTCGGATTCATAAATAATCTCAAAATATTGTAACCACTCCTTAGACAAGGTCTCAACCAATGCTTTCCCAATGCTACTATTTTCGCATGATTTATCTCAAGACAACGAACTCTCCCAGAAAAAACATATCTGAATCTTCCCTTCCAATCTCGCAAAACGCCACCCACTGCTTCCACTCCATTACTAAAGGACGCATCTATGTTCCACTTTAGTACACCCGTCTTCGGAGGTTCCCAGGCTAGCACTGGTTTAGGACAACACCGAGGGCTGTAGATTTTCAAGCAGTTTGGTGCTTGACAAACTTCCTGGGGTGAGTATGGAAAGCTCTCATCCCATGCCTTGAGCCACCACGCTAGACATAGTAAGCAAAGATCAAAAAACTCTCTTGTGTCACACCTCTTCCCATCAAACAATCTACAGTTCCTTTCCTTTCAAACAGACCACACGAACACAAACAAAAAAAAACATGTACCTTTTTGAAGTGAGCACCAGACACACAGGAGACCCACTGTAGGTTGAAATCCATTATTCTCAGCGGAGCACACCAAGACAGTTCCCACAACTCAAGCCACTGGTTCCACGCCATCCTTGAAAATTCACAGTGAATAAGGAGGTGAAAGCAAGACTCTTCTTCCTTCTCACAAAGAACACACAGCGTGTCCGTGATGCATCTAAAACCCATCCCGGCCAAGCGATCTTTCGTCTTCAGTCTTCCCAGACACGAGAGCCACATTAGAAACTCAACCTTTGGGGGCGCTAAGCCTTGCCATACCCCTCTGATTGCTTCATTGATCAAGCTACCTTCACTAATAATGATTTCATGCCTCAAAGATTTTACAGAAAATTTGCCATCATTTTCCAATTTCCAGAAAAAATTGTCTCATCCCCAGGATCAAATTGAACGTGAGCAATGACTGAGAATAACTGATCTTTTAGTCCCTCTTCCCACACAAATAGACTCCTTCTCCAACTCAAACACCACTTCCAAGTGAATCCATCCCAAACTCCTAACTCAGACACGCACGCTGCAGGCTCTGTAGCAATTGCAAATAAGCGAGGAAATTTCTTCGCTAACGACTAATCACCCACCCAAGAGTCAAGCCAAAATCCTGTAGAATCCCCATTCTTGTGTTTTTGTATCCTTTGTTTTGTGTAGACCAATTCATACTAATAAAATTTGATCACCATTTTGAAATGTAAGAGTCGTTTATTATGAACATTAACTATTGTTTTACTAAAAAGTAATTATTATCGTCTTACAGAAAGTTATAATAAGACCATCTTATTCCAAGTTTGTGTTTTGTTTTTCTTTTATTCAAGACACTCAAAATATTACAACAAGGATGGTTTTTATGCTAATCACCTTAATTTTTAACTTGAATTGGATAGCGAGAGTCTGAGAGATATAGAGTGCATTCTTTAGAGATGAACTTATCAGAACTGAAATAAATTCAACACAACTGAACTTGACATCAGTCAACTGAACTGAACACCACTTAATTGAACTTAACACAATTTGATATGTGAGACAAAAGGTATGTTTCTAGACTCACTTTCTTGAAACGTTGTCAAAGCTATAGATGAATGCCCAGAATCCGCTGCTTGAGAATCTGTTACCACTGAGCTGAACTGAACCGAACTAAACCGAACATCAATTAACTGAACTGGAAATCACTGAATTGACACCTGAATTGAACGGAACTGAACTGACCAAACTGTGTAAGAACTAAAGAATGTGCCCATAGAGAACTATATACATTTTTTTTATTTTTTTATTTTTTTATTTTTTTTTTTTGCTGAAGAGAACTTTATACAGTTTACATGAGCAAAATTATTGAGGCAAACAAGATTTGTTAAATCTTGAGAACAATACAGATGGTCCCCTACCTTTTTCTAGTTTTTTTTTTTGCGCAATTTGGTTAAAACCACCTTAAAAGTTACACCTTTTGTTCAGTACCCCCTTAACTGTTGCTATTTGTTCAGTACCACCTTTAATGTTACAAACGCCCTGAAAGTCACCCCTTAAGTGAATTTTCGGCCAAATTCCTTGATTTTCTTCCATTTTACCCTCACGTGTCCCTCATGTGACTTTTAAATAGTTTGACCAAATAATTAAATAAATTAAAAATAGAAATATAAATAACTAAACTAATTAAACTAAAACAAATGAATTAAATTGAATCCATTTAATTTTCACCCACACCTCTCTCTCTCTCTCTCTCTCTCTCTCTCTCTCTCTCTCTCTCTCTCTCTCTCTCTCTCTCTCTCTTCATTCCGGTCCAATACATTCAACAATGGCGGAGTATATGCCAATGGACAACGACGACGACGAACAGCAACAGCTACCGCAGAACCACTGCTCTCTGGTGGCCCCTCCTTAGATTCATTTTCAACAAAATGAAACAAATCCCAACGAAAATAAATCTAAAACAGTGTAGGATCAAGAATTATGCCTCAATCTCTAGCACAACCCAAATTAACAAACGCCAAACAAAGCAAATGAAAGAGCAAGAAATGCTTCATCACTAGTACAAAGATTGTTAAATGACATTTACAAAGACACAAAATAGAACTGATCCAAATGAAATATCAGATTCCAAACCGACACTTCAAAAGTAGAGTATTAGTACCCACGATGTAAAATCACGTTAAGGATGACAAGTATGGCAGTGACCCAGATGAAAATTTCAAATTCCAAATAAACCCACTTCAAACAAAGTGGTGCCCAGATCAAAAAAATCACAAAAAGATGCAAAATTGACGCTTACCCAAATCATAAATTCAAATTTCAGACTAAACCCAGTTCATAAAATGGAGAAAAAGGAGAGAAAATGTGTGGACATGAAGAGTTCGAGTGGCGAATTCAACACCGATGGTGGATTTGGATTCTAAGCAGAACTCATTGCGTGTAAATTGATGTTATTGCTTCATTTTCCTTTTCTTTTTATGTTGCATTTCCTGTCTGCGTTTCAATTGCAATTGATGTTCTTTTTGTTTTTTAAAAAAATATGTCCTGGGTATCAGAGAGAGAGAGAGAGAGAGAGAGAGAGAGAGAGAGAGAGAGAGAGAGAGAGAGAGAGGGAGGAACGAAAATGGAGGTGGTCGGCTGGTATGTTGAAGGTGGATGGCGGTGCCGGATGTGCGACACGAATTTGTGGGAAAAGGAAAAAGAAAATAAAATGAGAGAATAGATAAATAAAAGCTTGGTCAAATCAGTTTTTAATTATTTGGTCAAATCATTTAAAAGTCACATGAGGGACACGTGAGGGTAAAATGGGAAGAAAATCAAGGAATTTGGCCGGAAATTTACTTAAGAGGTGACTTTCAGGGCGTTTGTAACATTAAAGATGGTACTGAACAAATAGCAACAGTTAAGGGGTAATGAACAAAAAGTGTAACTTTTAAGGTGGTTTTCACCAAATTGCGCTTTTTTTTTTTTTTTTTATCTAAAGGACCCACTTATTTTATGTCCTTTTTGACCTGCAATTGACCGTATACATTATTCCAACCCAACCAATTAGAGAAGGAGAGACGAAGAATAAGCTGAAGTCATGCATATACGATATACCAATGTAATGTAAATGTAATGTAATATAATTTAGAGCTGGCAAAAATTGTCCCGATCTGATGACCGTCCCGCCACAGACCATACCGAAATCCGACCCGAAAAGTTTCAAACCCGAAACAAACCGACCCGTTTTGACCCGAGGCCGAAACGACCCGACTCGAACCCGATCCGAACCCGAAAGTTGTGAGACAACATTTGTCAAACCCATTGGGTAACCCGAAACCGAATCCATATTTGACCCGATATATTCGACCCGTATTTAACCCGACCCATATTTAACCCGACCCGTATTTGACCCGACCCAAATCCGACCTGACCGGCCCGTTTGCCAGGTCTAAATGTAATGTACTAACGAAGAAAATAGAACAAGTTTTGTGGTCCATATTTTTGTTCCAGTATTTTTCAAAATTTGTTAATATGGCTCTGTTTTTAAGTTCAATTGAGTTCAGTTCATGCGTAACTTTAGCACTCATATAACTTTTTATTCCGAAATAATTTCATGATGATAATTATGTCATCGGAAAGATCTCAAAGCATACTTTCAAATGAGTCCAATATTGACTATGTTTGGACAAATTTTAAATGGTTAACAGTCAAGTTTAAAAAATCAATTCAGTTCAGTTCAATTCAGATCAGTTCAGTTCAGTTCAGATCAGTTTTATCCAGGTGAATCAAACAGAGCCTATAAATATAACAAAATAATAAGATTCCAGCAGCAATTGCAGGCTAGGGTCTGTTCTCCCCAACTGAAAAACGTTTATATTTATTACTAAAAATTTATTTTTGTTGAACTTTGCTGAACTTCGTTGAACTTTATTTAACTTTATTTAACTTTGTTGAACTTCGTTGAACTTTGTTTATTTTTGTTGAATCTTGTTGATAGTTTGTATATTCGTTTGTTGAACTTTGTTGAACTTTATTTAACTTTGTTGAAGTTTGTTGAAGTTTGTTGAAGTTTGCTGAAATAAACAGAAATAAGTTGGAGAGAATAGACTCTAAGTATAATGATAACAGCCCTAGGGCCTAGCTAGCTAGTGAGCTCTCTTTAGGTAACCTTACACAATTTTACTTAGCTTTTTCTCCAAAACCCATGCTTTGCTTTGCTTTGATTCACTTTTGGTTGGGAACTCATGCCCTGAATACTCAGCCCTGGTCTTCTTCAGAACACGGAAAGAGAGACAAGCAGCACAATTGTTTTTGGGATTTTTTGCATTTTCATTGTTTCTCTTTGGCTCTTTTATTCCCCACCCTACAGTTATATCCAGATACCCTATATCGGCTATATGTGATATGTCTGTACTTTATTTTTTTGAGTTTTCTTTCTGTAGTTTTTAATTGATTTTGACATCTATGCAAGGACTATAGATGGAAATAATTAACTTTAAACACTAAGGGTGCGTTTGTTAGAACTGAACTTATCAGAACTGAACTGAACTGAATTCAACATCACTAAACTGGATACTACTGAACTGAACTGGACACAACTGAACTGAATTGAATACAATTTGATATGTGACACAAGAAGTATGTTTCTGAACTCAGCACCACTGAACTGAACTCGACATCATTTAACTGAATTTAAAATCACTGAATTGACTCCTGAACTGAACTGATCGGGTAAGCTCTATCAAACGCACCTTCAATTTGAATCCAATTAAATAGGGTGTGTGTGTGTGTGTGTTTTTTTTTTTTTTTTTTTTTTTTTAGTGAGGCCGTGAAGGTGTTCTCTTGAGAAAATAATTCGGACAGTTCTCAGTTCAGTCCAGTCCAATTTAATAGTGGTCTTGTGTTTGATTTTCAATTTAGTTTAGTGATGTTCAATTCAATTCAGTGGAGTTAAGTTCAGAAATATACATTTTGTCTCACATAGAATGTGGGGTTCAAATCAGTTCAGTGATGCTCAGTTCAGTTCAGTAGTGTTCACTTCATTTCAATGGTGTTGATTCAGTTTAGTTTTTTCCAGTTCAGCCTTAAAGAACACACCCTCAATAATCAATTCAGTTCCGTTCAACGAAGTTCAATCGATTCATTGAAAAAAAAGAGTACACTCATAATAGAGTATCAAATAATCTTGAGGGTACTATTCAAAAAAAATAATCTTGAGGGTGCTATATACAACCTCACTTTTAGGCTGCAGTTTGCACCCTCCAATCAGAACATAACATACAAATAATTATAAAAGACAAAAATCAGAAAAAGAAAATCTTTTTCCCTTACAAATGCATATCTCTCATATTTTGAATTCTAATTGAAGGATGCAAATTAATTGCAATCTCAGGTTGACGTCGCATCCTCAATAATCTTTTCTAATCTAATGAATAACCAATATCTAGTCCAGTAAATAGTAACCGAAGACTGACTATTACGTAGTTGAGTCAAGAAATAGAGACAAGTTCCTATAAAGTTTACTAGTGAAAGTGTGAAACACAACTATTAGAGAAGTAAATAATATATTTGACATAACTAAAAAACGTGTAAGTAGGAATAATCCTACTAACACATCTTTTAGTTATTATAGAAAACATATTATTTTCTTCTCTAATATAAGCTTAATTTTTTTTTTCTTTGAGTGGCTAAAGCTTAATTTTTTTTTTTTTCTTCTTTGAGTGGCTAATAGAAGCTTAATTAGTTGATCATCCACATCCAGAGGTGTTTGATATTATAATGTTCAAAGTCATAGTCTTTTACTGTAGTGGGGTTTGCTAATGTTTATTGATTTGACAACCTTACTTTTAGCCCTGCCAACAGAAATTAGGAGTTGCAATCACGTTCCTAAAGTTACGTAATAGACAGGCTCTTTTTCTTTTTTTTGATGTTTTGAGGCTCTTTTTCTTGTGTTTCTCTTGCTTTTTGAAAATTGTAGTTTGATGGGAAAGATGGGATAGGCGCGCAGACTCAAACTAAGCCCCTGCCATTTTCAAAAAAAAAAAAAAAAAAAAAAGCCAATAATAATAATAATAATAACAGTAACAATAATAATACTAATGTGATGATCGAAAGCCAAGGGATTAGAAAAATTTTTAGAATGATAATGACAAGTAAAAATATGTGTTAATTCATAATCATATATGCATGAACGAAATGAGTACTATATTTGAATCAAAGATTGAGTCTGTAATATTGTAAAAAGAAAAATATATCATCTGTTTTGACTTTTTGAGAGTTTGAGGTATAAAAAAAAAAACACAATGTTGAACCCCTTCCTATGTTTTGTATCATGAAATATGCAAATAGTTAAACAACATTTGTTTTAAGACTACTAATATAAGAGAAAATAAGCTAAAAGGGGAAAGGGAGGCATTTATTTTTTGAATCAATAGTACAATGTAGTCAATTACTAAAAATTGTCTTTACTGATTCAAAAAATAAATAAATTGTCTCTATAATGAAAATGAGACATTGGAGTGGATTAGGTTGTTTATGACATAGTTTGTCACATCTAACAATAGTATAAGTTAAGCAATTGTATGTACCGCTATTTAGGGCTCGACAAGTGATATAAAGTGAGTGCCAACTTTCAAATCATAAGCATATATTCACATTTGTTCCTTAACATGAAAATTTCCAGCATTATACAACCACTAACCACAACCCTCCATTCGAAATAAAACTTCCAAACATAATTTCAACTTCATACTTCAAAATACAATCAAAGAACATGGTTTCGCTTGCATGACATACATTTTGTCTTACAGAACAAACAAACATAACTATCAATAAAATTATAGTTATAAGACTAACAAAATTAAAATTGTGAGGATTTGGTAAGCTATATTTGGCTATTTCACTTGCTTAGGGCTCATTTGTTTGAACTTGTAATTGAATGTGCTTTTTATGAATAGGTTCCATCATAGGTGTTTAAGCATGACTATAACTACTACACGATTAAAAGAGTAATAAAAAGCAGTGAAATGAATTAAAACAAGTGTTTAAATAGCAACTTTATGACACTTTTTGATAAAAATCTTAATTAAATTATCCCTATGTCAAAAGCGGAGAATGCTTAGAGCATCTCCAATGCAAGGTTTGTAGGGAGGTTTGTGAGGAGAAAAACCTCTTAAAAAAACCTCATTTGCATAGTGATAAACCTTAAAACCCAACCTTTACACAAACCTGATTTTTGGGTTATGATGTGGCATAGACAATAAACCTATTAGAGGTTTGTGGCATAGTGTACAAGAGGTTTATATAAATGGATTTTTGGGGGCATAGAAAAAAACCTCTCTAGAATTTTGTAGCATTGGAGATGTTCTTAGTTTACCCACCGGGTAGTCTATCCGGGTGATGTAGACAAGAAATATAAGCATGTACAGTGGAACTCATATAAATTATTTTCAACTTAAAAAACAAAATATGAAAACCCAGCCAATCACCAATTCACACATCACTCGGGTACATTACCCGATGGGTAAACTAATATTTATCCAAGCATACTCCGTATTTGAGACAATAACAACGAGATATTGGGAAATGATGATTTGAACACATTTGAGAATTACTTTAGGATATAAAATTTAACTAAAAGAAAAAGATAAGAGTAGATAGATAGATTCCCCTAGCTTATGAGAGACAAAGTATGCTCTGCAAAGTGTTGTAACTTCTATGTTGTCTGTCGTCCGCATGAAGATCTATCATCCTTGCCCACCCCTCTCGACAGTACACGTGTGAACATCCTATTGGCCATCAACTTTGAAGCTATTACAGAAAATTTAATTTCTCACAACTTGATTATATAAATATCAGAAAGAAAAATACTCCTAAGGAATAAATATACCTGATGTTAATATTGGAAATTCACGAGGCATAATATAACTCCCTTGCAAATTCAAGGAAATTCATGAGCAATGTCCTTGATTCATTCTCCTGGTAGAGCAAAATGTTATGCTACAAAGTAACTGAAACAGAATAGAAAGAAGGACAATGGCCTTTGTAATAAAATAGGTCACCCGTGATAATGGAATTTTTTTAAATTGGAGTAAGACAATGTTTTGGAAGAAAATAGGAATACTGAGAGAATTAACCATACTGTATTGATTTTCAAAAGAGATTTAAAAAGTTCATAACGCGGACACAGTCTCTCCCTCATAACCAAAGAATAAAACCTAAAGAAGGTGTTTCCTGAACATTGTCGTTGTGTAATCAAATGAAATTAAAGATAAAAAGAAAAGTTGTTTCAGAAAGACAAAGAGGTTATTTCCCAAAGACTAAAAAATTGTTTATGATACACAGAAAAGAAATATTAATTATCTCTTCGAGGATATCATAACTAGTCATTTAGTAAAGGAATGAAATAAACCTAGAATCCTTGGCTTATAATAAGCCTTTAAATTCGTAATTTAATTTGATGCACTTTCCTTACCAAAAAAAAAGTATAGGAATGAAGTAAAATACTTACCAATTTTAAAATAAAAACATTTACTAAAATGCAACTACTCTTGTAACATTAATTTTAGCTACTTAAGAGGTGAGTTTTGATAAAACTACTCAAGGCAAATTAAAGCTAAAAATCAAACTGCAACACACACCATCTTAATTCCACTAACAAGTTGCTAATCAAAAACAAAAAAAACTCCACTAACAAGTAGAATTTAAAACATATAAAACAGGTTAGTTTAATTTCAAGAGAAAGTTAATTAATCTATATATAATGCAACAACAAGTAGGGAGATAGTATGCTTGGCTCCTCATACGCCATCCACGGAGGCCATCGATTTGCCGGTGGGCTCTGCGTATGGCATACAGGGAGCCAGGCATAATCTATTTTAATTTATTTTTACATAATCATAATCATGTAATAAAATGATAATGTTCATTTTATGACATAATAAAACAACAACATTACAAATACCCAACACATATATAATTACATACATATGTGCATATATATATATATATGCAACAAAAACACTCGTTAAGAGAATGAAGAAATTCTATTGTTATGGTACTGTGTTTAGAGGATTTGGGGAATATATATATAGTATTGTGTTTATGATCAGTAGCTGAATTTGCTGGGTTGTCTTTAAAACAAAGACTGGTTGTTTTTGAAGAGAGAGAGAGAGAGAGAGAGAGAGAGAGAGAGAGAGAGAGAGAGAGAGAGAGAGAACAGAAGATGGGTATTTGTGGTGGGGGGATGATAAGAAGAGAGAGACAAAGGGATCTAGAGAGAAAAACAAGGAGGGAGAAAGATGTAGTAGTATTTGTATAGTAAGTAAGCTAAGCTAGCTAGTAGGGTTATTAATAATAAGGAGAATTTACAAATTTGCACCCCCAAAAACACGTCCCCTTAAGAGCCTAAATATAGACAACCCAACAATAGAGCTGAGCTGAGGTGAGCTTAGGAGAGAGAAAATGAAAGAAAGGAAAGAAAGCAGAAATGGGTCTGGGTTTTGGGTTATTAACCACGCAATTTCCCAAGCTTTTGTGGTTTTTTGGGGTGTGTTTGGGGGGTTTGAATTGAATTTCATCTTTTTTCCTTTTTCTGGGTCATAAAAGCAACATTTGCTTTTTCTAGTCTGAAACCCCATTTGTCTTGGAGTGCTTGGGAGGATATAGATTCTCACTAGCTAATCTCACCAAGTCACCAGCAGGGAATTTGTTTTTTTTTTTTTTTATGAAAAACATAAAAGGTAAGAATGAAAAATAAAGAAATAATAAAGTTTATTGACATTAGAAAAGAAGGGAAATAATGGAAAAAGAAAAGGATAGATAGCATATAGGGATTTTTTTTTTAATTTAAAAAAAAAACATAAAAGGCAAGAATGAAGAGAGAAAGGAATAATATAATTTTATTGACATAAAAAAGGGGAAATAATGGAGAAAGAAAAGGATATATAGCAAGTAGGGGTTTTTTTTTTGAAAAAATATAAAAGGCAAGAATGAAGAGAAAAAGAAGTAAAAGAATTTATTGACATAGAAAAAGAAGGGAAATAATAATGGAAGAAGAAACGGAAAGATAGCATATAGGGATTTTTTCTTTTCAAAACATAAAAGGCAAGAATGAAGAGAAAAAGGAATAATATAATTGATTGACATAAAAAAGAAAGAAGGGAAATAATGGAAAAATAAAAGGATAGATAGCATATAGGGATTTTTTTTTTGGAAAAACATAAAATTAAGGCAAGAATGGAGATAAAAAGGAATAATATAATTTTATTGACAAAAACAAAAAAGGGAAATAATGGAAAAATAAAAGGATAGATAGCATTTATTTATCATCCTTTTGACTTTTTCTTTTTCTCACCCCCCGCTCCATCAGATTGATCAGAACATCAATCACTTTGATTCACTTTCCCTTTTTTTTTTTTTTTTTTTTTTTAATTATTTTCTGTCTTTTTTGTGATTTAATTACTTATTTAATTCCATGCTTTTTGTAAAGACAGATCACATCCGCAGACCGCAATACTCGTAACAGTGAACATAGACCCACGCAATGAATCGTGTAATACTATTATTAGCCCCATTTGCTCTTAATGAAAGTTGGTTATGGAGTATTGTTTTCCTAATGAAAATGTTGGTTGATGATACTGTAGTTATAAGATTATTCTAATTCTCATGCTTATGCAGAAAGTGTTTAACTAGATACAAAAACTTTCATAAGACAGTATTTCTGTAATTTTTGGTGAAACAGGGTCATTATTCAATGAAATAGTTTACTGACTCATTGCTCACCATAAATAACACCTGCGTATTTAAATAGTGACCTCATCTTTTAATTCTATGCTGCATGTTCCTGAAATATCTGTAATTTCTTAAGGACTTCTGTTTCTGTTGCTCGTGAGCTACAATCTTTATAGTTGAGCTTTCACGAATAAAATAAATTTTTATTTAATTATATAAAAAACTAGAACAATTTACAGTATTAAGTTTCTGTGATGATAAATAAAGCATTTAATTGACAAAGTCAACCTTATTAATGTTTTAATATATTAGAATATTCTTCTTCTTGAAACTTTTTAACACTGAGAAGATTAGCTCTTAATTAGGACAATTGCATTTTCATTCCTTACTAATAGGGAGTATATTAATCTTGTTAAAGGGTACATTTTTTAGGGCTGAATTGAACTGAACTGAATTCAACATTATTGAACTGAAATGAACAAAATTAAATTGAACTGAACACAACTAAATTGAATTGAACCCCACTTTCTATGTGAGACAAAATGTATATTTCTGAATTGAATTGAACATAACCGAACTCAATGAAAATCACCGAACTGACAAGCTACCATTGCTGAACTGAACTGATCGGGTAAGCTCTAAATAAGACACTCGGAGTGCCTTTGGAGTTTGAGATCTGAAAATTGTTGTCTTTAGCAAGGATCCCCTGAAGAAGTTGCACCTGATGGGTTCCACCCTTTCGTGGGGATGTGTTTACGTACGTAAGATACCGAGTCTATCAATCAAACATTGGTTTGCAATTTACATACAAAATTGACCTTGAGAAGGTTTATGGTAGGATCGTTTATGGTAGGATCGATGGTAGGATCGCGAGCGAGATTTTCTATGTGTGTTGCTCCTAAAACAATCAATTTGGTAATGAATTGCATCACCACTGCTTCCACTGCATTCCTAGTCGAATGATGGCTCCTTAACTGTTTCTTTCTACCCTAGGCCTATAAGGAGCACGAGATTAGGTAGAAAAACCATTGCATTTGTGTGATTGAAATACATATTACACAAGTCAAATCATCTTTGCACAAGCCACACTATTTCATGCATGTGAGCATATGCATAAGGCCACGCAATCACACTACACCGTGGTCATTTATGAGCATGGAATATTTGAGCACTCATTTAGACACGGGTACATTTGTCTTCTTACGTGCATAAACTTGGTCTTGCACGTAACTCATGCAATGTGCACAACTTAGCTTCACCACGCACACAGTTTGTCTTGCATAAATGAGATTTTGCATTGACCAATTGGCATAAGCATGTTTTGCCTACTTTTTTCATGACTATACGAATTTGCATAACTTTTTATTTTTTTTCGACATGCATAAACCAGATTTTACGTATTTTATTACATCGATCCCTTCTTGCGTAAACCAGATTTTGCCAATCCCTTTGCAGAAACTAGAGTTTACATATAGTTTTTGGCATATAGATCTTTTGTGTCTATAACCATAATTTGTCGCTGCAGCTTTATGAGTACGAGATTGAACTATAAGCCCTTTAGGCTATGCCGCTTTCGCCTTACTGACATGTTCTCTTCTAATGAATGCAAGATTGAACAGTACGCTCTCTAAGCGATGACACTTTCTCCTTGTTATCATTATTATCTTCTCAAATGCATAAAACTGATTTGCATATATTAATTCTTTGACATAAATCTGAATTTGTCAAATCATTTTTGAAATTTTATACATTTTATTTTACAAATCTATCGTTTTTTTTCTTGACAGAAATCTGAGTTTGCAAATTATTTCTAGCATTTCTACCTCTTATAATTCTTTGAAACAACCCTGAGTTTGCATCACCTTCCTGTATCCATGTCAATCTGGATTTCTGCCATACTTGCTGTTTCTGAATATAACGCAAATGGTTCAACTGAGAAGATAACTCTTTTCTTCGAACCTAGTCATTTGATCACAAAGCTCCTGGTCTCTGCTTTATCAGAGATAATATCAACACAGTTTTTACAATCCATAATTTTCCCTTGCAACATGGATTTAGAATGACTAAACTCAGTTTTAAACATATTTTTGAGAACCCTAAGTTTTCCCTTCATCTTGAACGCAACCCATCCATTATGAGGACCGTTCTCCCATACCTCCTCTACTTTTTTAAGAGCACCCGATTCCATCAACCAATTATTATAGAATTTGAAGGGTCTTGCACCCTAGTATTGTCGAGTAGCTCCCGAAATCAGAGTAACATGGTTAGACATGAACCACCCACCACACTTTAAACACAAAGTAGACCACACATCACACATAGAGCCAGAGAGAAAAGCTCTACCAATCCTGTTTAATCTAAAATCTCCCGAGTCCATTCTTGTAAAAGTGCACCTGATGAGAGAGACTTCCACCAAATCAATCTGAGCAAGAAAGCTATTAAAGAATGTTTTAGAGGCATCAATAGTAACACATCCCCTTTTGTCTTCATCATTTCTAGTGCAATTAAAATCACCCATGAGTACCCACAAATTTGTAGAACATTGATTCAGCATCACTGATAATCTGTCAAAAAAATGTTGTTTATCACTCAACATATACACAGAGACCATAGACATTAACAATGAGTATGTCCATATTTTGAGAAAGCCATCTGCCTTTCACCTCAAAAAATTGACATCATGGAATACTTGAGTCTTCTGAAAAATCTGAGTATCCAAAATACAAAGCAAGCCCCCTGAAAAACCTTGTGAAACCTGAAAAACCTAGTCAAACACAAAACCACCTCAAATTTCACTCACAGCACATGAAGACAATTCCTCCAGCTTAGTTTCTTGAATCATCAGAATGGAATCCCATTTTTTCTGTAAATTTCTACAAACACCCCATTTGCTACGATCAACAAACCTCTTGAATTCCAGGATAAGAGTCTAAGATCCATGATCAACTAACTCACCCCCCTGAGGAATCCCTTGGATCCCACTTCCGTCTTCAATAATGCTCTGAAGTTTGTTGTCGAATTTCCCTCTGTCGAGGCCCTTACACAAACCTAGTTGTTGTGCAATGTTTCAAGTAGCTTCAGCCTGACTTTGAAGAAAATGATTTCTCATAGCAACACCAATATTAGTGACCCTAGTGCCTTCACTATCAGGAGTAAAACCAGTAGATTCTTCATTAGGATTTTTTTTACATCTCCTATCAATAGCAAAAGGGAAGCCTAACGTACTCATTAATCCTCTTCCATTTAGTGACTTTGGAAATTAGCACAAAAGGACCCATCAAATGAGCAATAGGGGTAACCACCATAGAACTATTGAGAGGAGGAAAAGCCTGCACATCTGTTAAATCCTTTTGTGTATCCAGAAATTCTTGCTCCTTACTTTCCATAAAGACCTCCTCATTACTTTCCATAAAGACCTCCACATTAACTGCCTCTTCAAAAACATCCAAATCTTCTTCATTCACAACTCCACCATCATTATACAATCCTTATTTAACCTCTTCTGACCTTTTTCAACTATATCTACAAGGATTACTGGTTTATCCACCTTTCTGACTTTTTCCCTGACTGCAATCTTATAAAAACCTACCATCAACCTCAATATTTAAAGACCGCTTTATAGTGCCAGCATTACCAATTTGATGAATTATAATCCAAGCTTCCTCATACCAAGCCGCAAGCAAAGTATCCACAACAAACCTTATTGTAGACACCCTAATGTGTCTCCCCTTTTTCAATGTCCAATGATGATAACCTATGGTGAACATAATAAATTGAATGTCAATGCTCGAAATACTTGTACTTATTTGTGTCCCATTATCCATATTTATTTCGGACCCTTCATATTTTCATACCATCAAATAGATCTTTTCATAAGCTTTCCAATGCCATCTCATTTTTCCCAAACGGATATTGGAATCAAAAGTTATGATTTAATGAAATTACGGGCTAAAAACGATGTTCTCATACCCGCATATCACGGTTCAAGACAGATTTTTAGCCATTAAAGGATTACTTGGAGTATTAGCCCACTAGGCTTATATTTTCTTTCAATTAGCTTTCCAATGATGTATTCTGGGCCAAAATCCCATTAGAAACTAAGGAGATACGATCCGATGATTGATTAATGCGCTGAAATAGACACCTCTCTAGTATTTGGTCCATAAATCATAGGATACTTGTGCTATATGAGCCTACAATATATCAAAAGAATTTTCTTTGAACAAGGAATCCAACGCACTAAAAAATATTCCAATCGGAGCTCAAACGAGCCCTCCAGTCGCGTTTTCGTGGGAGCGGAGACCGTAAAATGGGCCGCTGAGCCCCAACGGCAGCCGCCAGAGCCCATGCGGCATTGTCGAGGCCGCCAAAGCCCCAGTGGCGCTCCAGGGGGCCGTTGGGCACCAATTTTGGCCCGCGAACCCAAATTTCCTATTTTCTCCGGCCCATTCCCTATAAATACCCCTCTAAACTCCGTTTTTTTGGAAGAAGAACCTATTATTACGGGATTCAACTCAAGGAAACCCTAATCTCTCTCTCTCTCTCTCTCTCTCTCTCTCTCTCTCTCTCTCTCTCTCTCTCTCTCCTCTCTTCCATTCAACCCTAGTCACATCAATCAAACCCATCATCAAACCCTAATCAAGAATAAGTATCATCCCAAGATCAAGTCCAATATCAAGAGCAATTGACATTCAATTCTAGTACAATCAAGGTTCAACCCGAGGGCTCATCTTTTCAACTCTTAAATCTATTTTTGAATAATGATTTATTTATATTATGATCATGGTTAATACTCTTTGCATGTTTTAATTGTTTTATTTAGTTCATCATATGTAGACTAATTTTAATTATTGTTTTCATGATTATGATGCATAGGTTAGTTTAATTATTATCCTTACATGATTTTCATACTTTTTAGTTTAATTTCTAGTTTTCTTATATTTTATCATGTTTATTGTAAATATCATACGTTTGCATGTTTTTCATGATTAGTCAATCCAATTAACATACGAACTTATAATTAGAGTTTATATCATTTATTTTACTTCCATTGAAGTTACTAACTCGTTTATTCATGCAAATTGGCAATTGGCGCGTTAAGCTAGCATGGTAAGGTTGGGGAACATCTTTCTATTATTTTGGTTGTGTTCTATTGATCAAATCATGCAATTGGGTAATCATGTGCAAAGCAATACACAACAACAACAACAACAACAACCCAGTAAGTATCCCGCCTAGGGCGGGGTCTGGGGAGGTCCAGATGTACGCAGTCTTACCCCTAACTAGTCGCCTAGAAGAGAGACTGTTTCCTGAAGACCCACAAAAACTTTTTTTTTTTTTTTTTTAAATCCATTTGCAAAAAGGTTTTTTTTTTGGGTAATAAAGCAATAAGGGATGATCAAAAGGGCAAGAGAAGTAAAGCTGTAAACGTACTAACACAAGATATTACTAAATGAACAACATAAAGTGAAGAAGACGCTACAGGCTATAAACAAAATGAATCAACCTCTAGTACTAGCCAATGCAAAACCATAACCTAACGGGGGTCCTCTACACGAATCCTGCTACGCCATAATTTCCTATCTAGGACCAAGTCCTCGGTAAGTTCTAGAAGGGTCAAATCCTGCCTGATTACCTCTCCCCAAGTCTTCTTTGGGCGTCCTCTTCTTCGTTTACAGTCTCTAAGTATAATTCTCTCACACCTTCTCACCGGTGCATCTCGATGCCTCCTCCTCACATGCCCAAGCCACCTAAGCCTTGTTTCTCGCATCTTGTTGTCAATATCGGTCACTCCCACCTTGCCTCTCAACACTTCGTTCCTAATTCTATCTCTTCTTGTAGAGTTGCACATCCAGCGAAGCATCCTCATCTCGGTCACCCGCATCTTCTGCACATGCACCTGCCTCACCGGCCAACACTCCACCCCATATAGCATAGCTTGCCTGATGGCTGTACAATAAAATTTGCCTTTAAGTTTTAGTGGAATTTTTCTGTCACATAGAACTCCCGTTGCATTCCTCCACTTTAGCCACCCTGTTCTGATACGATGAGTCATGTCATCATCAATCTCGCCGTTGTCCTGTATGATTGAACCGAGATATTTGAAACAATCCCTCTTCGGTACCACTTTAGTACCAATCTTAATCTCCATATCCGAGGCAACCCCATCTCTTGTGAATTTGCAATCCAAGTACTCGGTCTTTGTCCGACTTAACTTAAATCCCTTTGACTCTAGTGTATCCCGCCAAAGTTCTAGTTTGGCATTAACACCTTCTCTAGACTCGTCTATCAAAACAATGTCGTCGGCAAACAACATACACCAAGGCACATCCCCCTGAATAGTCTTAGTGAGCTCATCCATAACGGTTGCGAATAAGAAGGGACTCAACGCTGACCCTTGATGTAACCCAATATCTATAGAAAATTGCTCAGTTTCCCCTCCTGTAGTCCTGACCCTAGTCCTCACTCCTTCATACATATCCTTAATCACTCGAATATAGGCGACTGGAACCCCCTTGGATTCCAAGCACCTCCACATAACTTCCCTGGGTACCCTGTCATACGCCTTCTCCAAATCAATGAAAACCATGTGCAAGTCCCTTTTTCTATCTCTGTAGTACTCCATAGAACGTCTAATCAGATGAATCGCTTCTGTTGTTGACCTCCCTGGCATGAAACCGAATTGGTTCTCCGAGATAAGAGTACTCTTTCTTAGTCTCTTCTCAATAACTCTCTCCCATAGCTTCATGGTGTGACTGAGTAGCTTAATACCTCTATAATTGTTGCAGCTTTGAATATCTCCTTTGTTCTTGTATAGAGGGATCAATGTGCTGAGCCGTCACTCCTCCGGCATCCTTGCAGATTTGAGGATCATGTTGAAAAGCCTAACTAACCACAATAAACCTTTTCCCCCAAACTCTTCCATACCTCTATGGGTATCTCATCTGGTCCTACTGCCTTTCCACTCTTCATCGTCCTCATGGCCCCTTTAATTTCTTCCTTCGTAACACGACGACAAAAGCTGTAGTTACAGTGTTGCTCGGATGTGCTAAGATCTCCCAACGAAATGTCTATGTCTCCAACATTGTTAAAAAGCTCATTGAAATACCCATGCCACCTCCTCTTGATGTTCGCTTCGTCCACAAGAACTCGTCCCGCCTCATCCTTAATACAACGAACTTGATCCAGGTCTCTAGTCTTCCTCTCCCTAACTCTCGCCAACCTGTAAACGTCTTGTTCTCCTTCCTTAGTAGCCAATCTTTGATACAAGCTCTCATAGGCTTTACTTTTGGCTTCTGCTACTGATTTCTTTGCCTCCTTCTTTGCCGCTCTGTAGACTTCTCTCTTCTCCACCCTTTCCTCATCTATAGTGCTATCCATTAGGGCTTTATAGGCAACCTTCTTCGCCTTCACCCTGTTTTGAATGTCCTCACTCCACCACCAGGATTCCTTCTTGCTACTTCCTATCCCTCTTGCAACTCCTAAGGTCTCCTTTGCCGCATTTCTAATGAGATCCGCCACCCCTGTCCACACTTGACTCGCATTTTCTTCTCTTTTCCATACGCTATCCGACTCAACCTTGGCCTTAAATTGACTCCCCAAAGTTCCTCTAAGATTCCACCACTTGATTTTGGTGCAATTGTGTGCACTTCTCTTTCTCTTCCACCCCTTCATCTTAAGGTCTAAAACGACCATCCTATGTTGGGTCGACACACACGCACCTGGTAAAACCTTACAATCCATGCACAATCCTCGATCTCCACGTCTAACAAGAACGTAATCAATTTGTGTCTTAGTCATGTGCAAAGCAATAACTTTAATAATTTGGTTTGTTCAATCCACCTAGTTAATTTAGGATCTTGGACGAACAGATTGTTTGGAACCTTGTTATGTGAATTAAGAATCAATATGGATAGGATTAGTAGAGGCCGTTATTACGGGCGATTTAGATGAGATTCGTTTTGTCTTTTCGTATCCACACCCCCGAACTCAATCTTTGGCCTTTGGGTTATATGAGTCATAATTCCCAATTGGAATTGGGTGCACTTTGATGGTTTTCAATTGTTTTCTTAAAAATTAGTGGGGACTTCATTTGTTCAATAATCCCTTAATCAATATCAATCAATCTCTTCTATTTACGAACCTATAACATATTATTTCAATTAGGCGTCGAATGGCGAGGGTTCTTACACCTATAACCTCTCCCCACAAGCCTCCAAATTTCTTGAGGGGGATGTAATGGCATAAGAACTAACACTACAAAAAAACGAGAAAATAGTTGCGGAGAAACCCAATTGCAATAGCCATTTTCCTAGCGTTATTGAGGATCAGCGGCGGACCCAGCCACAGATTGAAACGGCAGCAAACAAGTTGTACGCTGGCAAAGTTAGCGTCAGAATTACTAATTTCCGCCACAGAGTTTAGTGTCGAAAATTTGTAATTCTGTCGCTGGCTTTTTTTTAATTTAAAAAAAAAAAAGAAAAACTAATGAAGGAATTAGAAACAGGATCCAAACCTCACGCGCGCCTCTAAATTTTCATTAATTCTCGCTCCCAGCTGGACTCGAACTCTGGTCGCACGCGTAGGAGAAAAGCCTCTCACCACCGCTGCACGAGATGCTTCTTGTAATTATACAAGTTACAATATATTTAAAAAATAACTATCCAGTTTTTTTTTTTTTTTTTTTTTTTTTTTTTTTTTTTTTTTTTTTTTATCAGCGGCGGAATTTTATCAATTTCGTCGCTAATCAGCGGCGAATAATTAATTTCGCCGCTGATTTTAATTATGTTCAATTTCTTTTAACAATTATTTATTGTGAAACATGTTAATTACCAAATAATTTAAGTTTAGTTGCGGAAATATAAAAATCCGCTGCAAAAATCAGCTGCGGGATTTAGTATTATAATTAATCCGCAGCTGATTAGCGGCGGATTTAATTCGGTAGCTGATTTAGCTGCGGATTAATTTTTGCAGTTAATTAGCTGCGGAATTGAACAATTCCAGCGCTAATTAGCTACGGAAATTAATCCGCAGCTAATTTTCCCAATTAAATCTTTATTTTTTTTTTTGTAGTGTAAATAAGAACTATACATTTCTTAGGATAATATAAATGGAGTGTTCAGCCTAATATCATTCCTTTACAATTTTTTTGTACTAAAACAAACCAAGGGGTAATGTTATCAAGTTTTACTTTTTCAAAGGAAAATAACAATTTAGGGATTGATAGTAATAGTCATCTAGAAGATATCAATATATATGAATCAGAATACAAAATCAAAACATATCCTATTCCCAGAAAAAAAAAAGAAAAAAGAAAAAGAAGATCTGACGATACCACACACCTTAGATACATCATTGTGTCATAATCAAGCTTTCATGATTTGATCCATTGATTCGGGTATAATCTTTCAGGGTTGATTAATCTGTTTCATGGGAGCTACGATCTGATAAATGTTTCTTACACAACAACACAAACAGCCATCAACAAACAATACCATACCTCATCATAATTCTCTCTCTAAAACCTCTCGGTGTACGTTAAGAAATTCATGCTATCGTGCACTAGTGTAGATTAGATGCTATTGTGCACTAACAATAGGGGCGGCCGAGGGAGAGGAACGCATCTTCTCATCCACATCGGGAGTTCGATTAGTAGTACTAGCGCTAGTGATTTTTCTTCGTTGGATACTCCACTGACCCACTTTGAATTTGAGAATGATATTGTGTGGTCAAATTGGAGCATGTTCTTGGCAACGCTTCGTTCTTGGCTCATTAAATGGGTCAAACCACTACTGAATTTCTTAGAACAGATCTTTCTAATCATTCTCCATCGCTGGTAAAATTTCAAGAGCGCTCCACCCCAGCCCCTTTAGATTTCTTAAGCTTTCGGCTAACGATGAGTAGTTTTTAACTCTTGTAGATGCAGTTTTGAATACCCATGTAACAGGTTGCAACATGTTCAAACTTGTTACCAAACTAAAACAACCGAAGATGGAATTCGATGCACAAGAGTTCTTATTCTAGGATTTGTTCTACAATTTAAGCTAGTGCTTAAATCAGGCAAGTCACCTAGATCACACTGCAATCTCACCCTAGAGATCCTGATATTCTTGTAGCAAAGAAAATCCATACACAACATTACATGAACTATTAGAAAGGTGAGCTTAGCTTTCTCTACTCAAGATCTAAGATTCAAGATATTGCTAAAACATATGACTAACACTAACTATTTTCATAGCAAAGGAGCTGAGAGAAGATCCAATTGTAGAGTTGGAAGCATTGCAAATTTGCATGGGACCCTTCACACTGAGTCTTCAGTTGTACATGATGCATGTATTCAGTATTACCAGCACCTGCTCGGTACTCAGCACCCTGCTGATGACTTTAATGCTCAATTATTTGACTATGACCCTTATCTCTCTTTTGAAAGGCAACAACAACTTATTGGTGACATCAATTCTTCGGAAATAAAAACAGACATCTTCTCCATCTTTGAAAACAAGCGTATGGGTCCAGATGACATTACTTTCGCCTTCTTTCAAAAGGCTTGGAGAATTATAGGTGACAAATTTTGTGCTGGAATAAAGGATTTTATTACACATCTTGAAAACTTTTAACATAGTAAATTCTACATTCCTAGTATTGGTTCCAAAGTGTGTTGTGCCATCTAGTGTTGTTGAATTTAGAGCCATAGCTTGTTATTTAGTAATTTACAAAACCATTACAAAGCTTATAGCAAATATGCTCCAAATTGTTATGCCTGATACTGTGGGGATTGAACAAGCTCCCTTTATCAAAGGTCGGAATTTGTATGATCAACAATGGAATAGGATTTTGAGTGTGAGGAAGCGAAAAATTTAAAATATATATTAAAGGGGAATGAGGCCTGAACAAAGGCAATTTTATGGAGTTAGGGCTAAAATTACATGAAAAACAAATATTTTTTTGGGTTAAGGGGGGTCTCAAGCCCCTGTTGGCCCATAGCTAGTTCTGCCACTGTGTATGACAATGCCATTCTAGGTCATGTACTAGCTAAAAACTATTGAAATAACACATTTCTCCTCGAGCTATTGTTAAGGTAGACATAATGAAGACTTTTGATATTGTTGCTTGGGTTTTTTTGAAGAAAATTTTTGAAGTTTATAAGGTGCCTGATCAGTTCACTGACTAGGTCATGAAATGCATTTTACAACTCCTAAATATTTTTGTTTGTATGAATGGATCTCCTATGCGACAAAAGGGGTGTTAGGCAAGTAGACCCCATATCTCATTATCTTTGTGTGCCCTGTATGGAAGATTTGTCAAGGCTCCTTAGGTACGTTGTCTCTTCTTCTATACTCATTCTACCCAAAATGCTCTAGGCTCTCACCAAAACATCATATCTTCGCGGATGATTTGTTGGCTTTTGTTAGAGGAGATGTGTCTAGATCCAGAGGTGGACATAGGGGGGACGGGGGGGGGGGGGGAGGAGCCCAGGCCCAGTCTAAGTATGTTGCTGCACCTATAAAAACCCACTTAAAATGACCCAATAGTAACTATTTTTCATAAAGTGGTCCCCCTAACAATTGAAATAGAAAACTGGAGTACTTGGTTCAGTGATTACTTTGAATCACATCAAAGTTGCATCATGTGGTCCCAATGAGAATTTTAGAAATTAAATAGTCTTTCCTTTTTGCACCCGAAAAATATATATCTTTAGGATTTGATCTAAATTAGCCTCATGATTGTTTCCACTATAGCCTGCTACTAGCCTAACGCCCTAACCTGTACATCATCTCCGCGTCTTTCTTCAAATTAAAAGTAAGATAAAGCAAAAAAAACTATGAGCATGAAGGTGAAACATCGTGCATAGCTAAACAAGTAATTCTTCTATTGTTGTGCTTTGGGTTTGTTTTTTCTAATTTCCATTCTTTTTACGATTAAGTCTTGTATAAGACAAAGTCACAATAAATGGATCACTATCTAAAAATATAGGGATTACTTATTATAAACCGTGACTCTTAATTGTTTCACTTAAATGTAATTCTTGTCTCACCGAAAGTTAGAGAAAAACCGTCTTGCAGAAGTTTTTGTGTTTATCGTTAGAGTTCTTGTGTTTAATTTGATGTTATGCGACTAAGTACAAAGATCAATATTAATTGACATATAAGATTAATATGTGCCTAAAAGAATTTACATTAATTTGATTTTACTTAAGATTTAAGAGTGGGTTGTATGAGTTTCTTCTTCTAATTGGACGTTAAAAAATTATACTATATGTCATATTAGGTCGGTCCCTCCAAAAATCCAATCCTAGTTCCGGCCCTGCCTAGATCTATTCATGTTGTTACTCGATCATGCTTTAGGTTTTGTTTGCTTAATTCTCACATTGGTATGGTTGCACTGCTATTCCTCAAGTGACATCTACTTTGGAGGAGTGCATGATGATATCAAGCAAATGATCATGGATGACACAAGATTTTCAGAAGGCAAGCTGCCTTTTAGATACTTGAGATTACCTTTGAATTCCTCCAGAATTTCAATGTGTGTTGTTCACATATCTTTATGGTTAGAGAAAACCTTCAGCATTGGTCCTCACAAGTGATTTCCTACAGTGGTCAGCGTCCATTGATCAATACAGTTATATTTGGGCTTCAGCCAATTCTGTTAATCTGCATTTCTATTTCCCAAAATTGTTATCGGCTAAATCAATATGCTTTGTAGAAGTATTTTACGGGGCTGCCTTAAGGGGAAAAGAAAAGTAGTCTGATTCTTAAATGGATAAGGAAAATTCATATAGGATGTGATACTGTATGGACAAGATGAATTTCTCTTTACTACATGCAGGGTACTTCTATTTGGGATGCTACAGTTAGTACGAGATCCTCTTGGATTTGGAAAACTATTTTAACAATCCGAGATGAACTTATGGAGAAAGTTGGTGGACTTTTTTTTGCTATTGAAAAACGTAACATGGTACGTGGACTAAAGGATGTAAGCTCATTATGAATGCAAGTTATGATTTTCTTCAAACTTTCTTCACCGTTGGTGTTGGTACAAAATTGCATGGGATTCTACCCTATGCCTGGTCACTCCCTCATATGTTGCTTTATTGTGCAAATGCTCTGACTACCATTGATAACCTATGTAAAAAAGGTCTAATTCTTGTATATAAGTGCAGCTTATGTAAATCTTAGTCTGAATTAGTGTTTCACTTGGTTTTTTGCTTGTTTATTTGGCATTCGCTGCTGAAATCTGGCAACTCACTCTCATGTGGTCGGGATCAACCAGAAGGCCATGGAGTCTTCATCAAGAATTTAAGCGGATGCATAAGTATAATAGAGGTCGGCAATGGGACGATAAAAAGAAAAAGTATTGTGCGCTCCTAGCTGTTGTTTATGAAACTTGGGCTGAAAGGAACTCAAAGATATTTTGTACCATTCAAAGAAATCTTGGTCAGATTGCTATTAAACTCATCCAATTTGTTGTGTGTGTGAGGATGTTGAACCTGCAGAACACCTTTATTGATGATTAGCGTGTTGCTGATTTGTTCAGACAGACAGTGGATATCTTTTTTGAGAGATTAGGGCTTCATTAAATGGGATTTTTGGCAGCTTTGGTTGTTATCAATTCTACAATTTTGGATTCCTCCTAGTGGATAAGTACAATTGCGCTAGTTTCTTAAAAAAAATAATTGTTATTCCTTTTTGCATTTTGATGTTACATAAACTTGTATAATTAAAGTTGTCTGATCGATAATGAGATAATGATCACATTTAAAAAAAAAGAACATTATTTGAAATAAGTAATTCCTATTTAACTTAAAAATGATATTTTTTCGCATGAGTTCGTCTCACACAAAACGTAGCCGTAATAGTGCAATGCACCACCACTTATTTAATAAACACTAATAACCTTACAACTTCAAGAACCCTACGTACTACTTAGCCTATGTAGCTAATATAACCATATAGTAAGAAAAGTAATAATTAACTGCTCTAGTTCTTATGAAAAGGGGAGCAGTGTAAGCATGTGGGAAAAATAACCAAAAGGTATATACAAAACATGAAACAAGAACAAGCGTGACGAATGTTGTGTGTATTCGAGAAGAAACACGAAATAGAGCAAAGGTAAATATGCACATGCATGACATGCACCCAATTGATGGTGTCCCAGCTGCTCATCAATCATCATCATAATGCTTACTATCAGCATTGCTGCATTAGCATTATATTACATTGATAATATTAATTTGGTGAAAACCCCCATCATAATCTGACTAATCCGAAAAAGGGTAGAGAGCGCTTAAGTTTAAACTTTTAGGCTCCGTTTGATTCACCTGGATAAAACTGATCTGATCTGAAATGAACTGAACTGATCTGAACTGAACTGAATTGATTTTTTAAACTTAATCGTTAACCATTTAAAGTTCGTCCAAACATAGTTAATATTGGACTCATTTGAAAGTATGCTTTGAGATCTTTTCGATGACATAATTGTCATCATGAAATTATTTTGGAATAAAAGGTTATATGAGTGATAAAGTTACACATGAACTGAACTGAACTGAACTGAATTTAAGTAAAATTAAGGTGAATCAAACAGAGCCTTAATAAGATGATTTTCACATTTAGACTTTATGCATAAGACTCAGGAATAAAAGGCTCTGTTTGACTCAACTTAATTTAACTGAAATCTAGTTTAGTTCAGTATAGTTCAGTTCAGTTCAGTTCATGTGTAACTTAATTATTCAGATAATTTTTTATTTCGAAATAAATTTATGACGATAACTGTGATATGTCACCGGAAAGATCTTAAAGCATACTTTCAAATGAGTCCAATATTAAAATGTTTGGACGAATTATAAATGGTTAACAATTAAGTTAACAAAATCAGTTAAGTTCAGTTCAGTTTTTTCATGCGACACAAACGTAGCCTAATTAAGTATTGTAGACACCGCGCGTTAGCTTACATTATTTAGAGGTCGTTGATCGAGTCACTCCATAATTGGACTTTGTTTTTGAGTGGGTCTTTTGAGTGTCGTTTTAGCAAATCATTCTAAATATATTACATGCTGCTTCTAAGTTCTGAACCAAAAGGCAAGAACCTCGCTCAGTAGCTATTTTTCAACAAAAACAATCCAAGTCAGTCAACATTCTCAACAATAATCTTGGATTGGATACTTCAGTGATCGAGCACTCCTTGCCCACAAATACATATATATGGTGTACTAATAATGTAGGACGAAAATGACAAACCGATAAATAAACGCAACATTTGCATGGAATAGTGGACTAATTGAAATTATGTGTAATACGTACAGTTGCTTAACTCCATGCCAAAAGCAAGGCTTAAACATCATATTAATTCACATATAGGCGAAACCTTATTAGCTTGCAATGCTTCCCTATCTAGCAAACATGATACTATAGACTGTGAGTTGGGAATCAGGATCCTCTTCATTTATCCAAGTAAATGGAAGTGTTCATTTACTAAACGGAGGATATATAGTTCTTTTCTACATCGGATTGAACTGAACTGATCGAACTAATAAACTGGATTGAACTGTTCAAACATAACTAAAGTAAATAAAACTGAACTGTAATAATATGTGACAGAAAAATCAGATCACTAAACTAAACGATTGTTAAATAAGTGGAAAAGAAGACACCCGAACAAGACTCGGATCTTTTGATTAACATGCATATGCTTTTGGTTTTCGTTGGTTTATTCATGGGCTGGTTTGTTGTGTTTTTTATAGTTTTGGTAGATTTGAGATCCTCTTATGGTTTCCAAGCGTGTCTTCTGTTGCATTATTTTGGTTGGCGTACTTTGGTAATTGTGTGGTCATCGAGTGTGTTTTGTTTAGATTTTTGAGGTGTACGAGTCTCGAATTCTATTGGTGTATGAGCTCCAGCTTCTATGGGTGTATGAGTTTCGGCTCCCTTTTTTGCCATTTAATAAAATGGACTACTAATTATCAAAAAGAAAAATGCTGATATGCATTTGTAGTTTTGTAGCAAGATAAATCAGGGGAATTGATTCCTGCATTATATACTTCGCAAAGGAATTAAACTATGACATAAGACACAATAATCAGCTTTCTGCCCTTGTATCTGATCGCTTAGATATTTACGTGCACTTCCATTACTCATGGAAACAGCCAATGACAATGATCAGCAGAACATGATGCTTCCTCCAATACCAGGAACCTTTAATGATAGAGAGGAACTTATCACATATGTTCGTGATTTTGGTGCAAACCATGGTTATGCAGTGACTATCAAAAAGACACAACCTTGACTAATACATACATACAAGTCTACAATAGAATGTTTTCCTTACCTAATTAATGTAACTGTTCATAATCAATTCGTGTCACTTATGTAACTTCACTCCACCTTCCAAACAAAATACTAGTACAAATAATAATGCAGCATATGTGCGTGCGTGATGAATATGACCGTGAGCAGTTCGAGGCGTGTAGGGAGAGAGAGAGTTGGAGTAGAATCTAACCGTGAGACAGATGAAAACAAACACATTTTGCAGAGCAAGAAGAGCACTAAAAGTAACAGAACGAACAACACAAACAAAGAAAAAATAAAATTAATTAGAAGACAGACAGACAGAAAAAAAAGGAGAGAGAATAAGAGAAGAAAAAACTGGACTGACTGACATATACCAGCAAAAGGATTCCCATCCTTGTTGCTTCCAACACTCTAGACGATGAAAAACAACAGCTGTTTTTTTTACCATATTTTAACAAATCTTTTACCTGCTCTCTCTTTTTCTGCGTTTGCTATTTTCTACAACTATGGAAAACGATTTTTTTTGTTGCAGCTTTTTTTTAATTTTATTTAATTTGTTTATTTTTTTTTTAATTTCTGGATCAATTAACAGACATGGAAGCTTAGCCCACCTTTCACGATCCGTCCCTTTTGACTAACCAAACCCCACGCACACACCTCTACGCCTCTACCCCATCATCCCAAGTGGGCAACTGGTTCTCTTTTATTTTATTTTTAATTTTTAAGTTTTAATATTGATTTAAGAAGTTACATGGGTCTAACGGATTTTGAACGAATGTTTGAAATACAATTTTTAATTTATAGACTTATCAATGCTAATGACCCATTAACTCCTTTCATAAGACTAAAATTTGTGTTCTTTACAGTTGACATGGTAAGATTTTTGGTTCAATTTAGGTTTGCTGCGCACCACTCTTTTCACATTTTATTACTATTAATTTAGTTAAGTTCGTGTCAAGTAAGTTCATCTCTTTTCCACTTAACTACAAAGGGGATATTTGGATTTGGGTAATGATTAATGAGGTAATATATTGAACTTATAGGCTAAAATGGGAGGTATATGAAAGAGTGGAAGTTAAATTTTGTGAGAATGAGGGGTAATGATTAACCCCATTCGGGTATAATAGAAACCCACCTCCCTTGGGTAATGATTTCTTCCTATTTCCCGTGATTTTCTCAATTACCCCCTGACCTTATTCATTACCCTCATCACCACTTCACCTTATTATTTTACACTTTATTTTGCTCCATTACCCCTTAATCATTACCCCAATACAAACGACCCTTTAGTAATTGGTTCAATTCAATTTAATTTAATTCAGTTTAGCTCAATTGAGCACAACTCAGGTCAAATCGGTTCAGTGATTAACTTTTCTCTTACATACTACAATTTAGTTTAATTCAAAAACCACGCTCTATAGTACCCCTAGTTATTTATGTGCTACTGATGGACGACTGAATTGATCAGCTCAACTGAACTAAAATCAACAATACTAAATCGAAATGAATATACCACTAAACTGAACTGAACTTATGAGACAAACTATATGTTTCGAAACTAAAAACTACTAAGTAAACTAAAGTGGATTAAAAATCAATAAAATAACACAAAATCACCTCTAGTATTGAACTTAATTGAACCGAACTGAGTCAAAAAAAGGAGTTGTCTCTAATTGAGTGACTATCAAATTAAGACAATCTGACATTTTGCAGGCTATCCTTGTTGGGGTTATGGTGTCTATTCTTTCTTAATGAATTTTTAATGTGAGTTTCAGTAACCAAACCCATAAAAAAATTCTTCTTTTCGAAGGAAGTAGCCTGTAAGTTTAAACCTGTAAGTTTAGTTACTTTAATGTCAATGTACAAGAATGAAGCATCATTATTCTAACTAGCACGGATACCTAAAGATGATGCATTATTCTAAAAATTTGGTATTACCTGTAGAAGAAGCTTGTGAATGGACACTTCTTAAATCCCTTAACCATCACTTTGGAATTTGAATTAAACAAATTCAGGTTGTTGTTCGACTGACAAGAGTTGGGTTGGTTTGGAAACGAATATACTCTTTTTAGTATTCCGTCAAATTTGGAGGGCATATGGGAGACCTCTGACCTATAAGTACATGTCTATATAGGCATATAGCCTATCAAAGAAATTAAAATGGGTTGGTGTAGTGGTTCAGTACTTCATTCCTTAAATAAGTGGTTGGGGGTTCGAATCCCAACTCTTGCGAATGGAAAAAATCCCTTGGCCAGTCCCCTACCGCTTACTACGCTGACAGTTGGGGTGAGAGGATTAGTCAGTGTGGTCGACGGTGGATACCCTTGGCAAAGACCAAAAAAAAATAGCCTATGAAAGTTTATTTCACTATTTGATTTATTATGGGTGTGTTTTTTTCAACTTATTTCAGAATCGGTTCGATTTAATTTAATAATGTATTTTTTTTCTTATATAATAAGAGTATTATTTTGTTCAGTAGAGGTTATTTCAATGCAGTTTAATGAGTTCAGCTATTTATAGAAAAGAATACATTTATTCCCCTCTTTGGTTTCCCTTCTGTTGTGGGTATTATTTCTTCGTACACTGGGAGTATTCTCTGCTGACGACTGTTGCTACCTGCGAGACACAATAAACTTTACTAGCCCGGGGGAGATTTCTGGGATACCCGCTCCAATGCTTAAGTCAGTTCTCTGTTTTTGAGGTAAGAGTGATTTGAGTGATTGAGATTGATTGTAGTTGGTCTTTTCATACCTGAGAGACTGCTATTTAAAGAGCACGAGTTATTATGCAGATGAGGCTTCAAGCGAACACATGTCACTTTGGGAGTGGTCGTGGAGATCCTTTTCCAAGAGCGACACGTGTCGGGCCATGTAAGGCGGATCCTGATGCTGGACCCTATTTGTGGGCTTTAGCGTCAGGTCTTGATTCTGGGCCTGTAAATTAGGTCACAACATTTGCCCCTTAAGAAGGGCTCTTGGGCTGCGTAGGTGGCAAGGGTTGTTTCTGACAGTCGATTCCTGGGGCGTTTTGGATTCTGGAGGCGTTTCCCATTCCTCATTGCATGTGCGTTTCTTTTCTATAAAAGCGACACATTCGCGTAGGAGAATCTTTGTCACTTGCACTTTGTCTCTTATTGTGGGTGCTTCTCTTACTTTTTTCTACAAAGATTTGATCATGTCGCCTGTCGATAAACCGAAGCTTGCCGCCTCCCACAAGAGATCCCGTGCTTCACGTAGTGAGGACAGTCCTTCGTCATCTGACGGTGCTTGCCCTAGTGCTTATACTGCTGTCGTCCTTTCTTCTGCGGAGCCGACGAGTTTGTTGGCGACGGGGGTGGCTTCTCCAGCTTCTTCGCCCAGGTGGGGTAAGGACGTTGTCCTGTTGTCTCTTACCCGGGATGTCCCGTCCGGGAATCGGAGGTCCGGCGATCCCTTCGTCGGTCCTATCAATAGGGATGATTATGAAAAGGGGCTGAAGTATAACTTGGAGCTGCATGGGATGACTACTTTGGAACTCCAAGAGGTCGAGCAACGGGCCGTCGTTCATGAGAGAGAGCTGGAGATTGCTCGGACTTGGATTGAGGAGCTGAATGTGAAGACGGTTCAGCTGTCGGGTCTTTGTCGCCATCTCAAAGATGAGCTGAAGGTGGATGGCGTCCGTCTTGGTCGCCAAACGTAGTTGCCGGTCTGTGGCTTCAAGCTAGTGTCGCTGTTTGCTTTTTTTTTTTTTTTTTTTTTTTTTTTTTTGCTGGCCTTTGTTGGGTTGGCCTCCCCTTTTATAAATGAAATGGTCTTCCGCAGAGCTTTGGCTTCATCATAATTCCTCGTTCTTGTTGCCTTTTTTCCCTCGGGATCTTTCCATGCCCCCTTCGGAGCGTGGGGGGATTTCGACAATGTGTCTCTTGGTCGTCGCCATTTTGGGTACTTTAGTTTTTTGCCCCAATAAAGTGAGTGAAACAGACATATCTTTTATTTGATGATGTCTAGTCTGCGGGTCCATGGGAGATCGTGACGTGCCACGTGTAGGCATATCGTTGGCTGGGCGTTTTTATCGATGCTTTCAGCTGTAATGATGTTTCTGACATACGCTCAGGCTGGCCTGCCCATATATATTGAGGGCGTTGCACTATCCACTGCCCCTGAACCCTGCCATGGTTTCTACAATTGAGGTCTATTCAGTCTCCAGTGGTTCTCATGAAGAACCTGAGGTTGTTAGTAGGTATAAGCTTAGGCGTACTCCTTCTTGGTCTTCTGGCGGCAGCGTTGCCAGTTCTTGTGCGTTGCCATCCAAAATAGCCCAGGCTGCTGGTTTGAGATATGGTGACTTGGCTGGTGGCGAGTCCTTGGGAGCTTGGAATGCGAGGCACCTGTCGAACCTTCTCCTTCCTCGCCATGTTAAACTGGCTCTGTCAAAGCTCATAGAGGAGGATGTGAGGCGCTGTCGGATTGAATTTTCGACGGCGTCACCATTAGCTATTCGGCCATCCTCCCCGTCGGTAGACCACCAGACAACGAAGAATGAGGCGAGGAAGAGAAGAGGGCAGAGTTGAAGTCTCTTCGGGAGGAGATTGACGAAGTGCAACGTGGTTTGGAGGCGGCATCACAATCCGTCGCCATAAAGGCTAGGCAGTTACAAGATGCCCAACAAAAGTGTGGGGAGCTGAAGCGTCGCCAGCGGAGTTGGGCGTGAAACATGAGCGGGTTCGCGACGAGTTATCGACCCTCTGCGTCACGTCGGAATAAACCCTTGTGCGTATTTGGGCCAAGGGGAGACGCTGACTTGCCTTATCGCCAGTTTGTCAGTCGTGTTAGTCCTGTCGGAATAAGTTGGCTTCGTCTCGCTCTTTGTGGGTTGTGTAATTTTTTTTTACTGAGTTGTCCCCGTCTGATTTATTCGGATGTACGCGTGGCTTGTAGGGCACGCTTCTTTCCCCTACCCTGTTGTAGCTGTTTAGCGCTCCACGTGTCCCTGACTCTTCCATTGCAAGGGTTGCGCCTCTATAAATAAGACGATATTTTTCTTTGCTCTTGTCTTTTACTTCCATTCGCACTTCTGTTTATTGCCAGAGCTTTTATCCCTTGCTTGCATTCTCTCTCTATTGTCGGACCTTTGAGATGACAAAACAATCTGCGTCGTCTTCCTCAAGTGGTGGGAAACGGTTACGGAATGTCCGTCGGGTGGGCGTGGAGGCCCTTAAGGCTACGAACGAGAGGATTCACTTCCTTCCCAATGAGAAATGTGTTGTAGCCTCGTCGGAAGGTGGTCCTGGTCGTCGGGCGTTGATGAGTAAAAAACTTCCTGTTCCCGACGACTGTGAGATTGTGATGCCTCACAAGGACGACCTGATGTTTTGTTCGTAGGACAACGAGATTGTTGTTCACTTGGGGATGATGGAGGCTGGCTTTCGCCTGCCGCTGCATCCTTTCGTCAGTGAGTATATTAACGACTATAGCGTCGATGCAGATGTTGCCTAATCTTTGGCTTTGTCTGAATGGGTACATCGCCATGTTTAAGGTAATGAGGTACCCGACGTCCTTGAAGATTTTTAAGGCGATGGTAAAACTGATGGGGGCTGGGAGTAACTCCCGCAGACGCCTTTTCACTGCGTCGGTGTTGGATGACTTTTTCTTAGCCTGTCATCTATGGGACAATCATAAGTTCTGGCGAGTACACTGGGTCTATGTGGTCTGCAAGGATAAGACGGAGTTTGAGGGTATCCCTGAGTGAGATTGTGAGGAGACGAGGATTCCTTATGGCGGGGAGGTCGAGCCTTTGTCGGATACCGACCAGATCATTCTTGACAGTTTTTGGTCGGTAAAGACTATTGCTGAAAATTTTCTTGGGAGAAGGATGAGTAAACCGAAGAAGGATGGCAGCGGGGAGGGACCGGTAGCGACCAAAGATGGTGACGAGGCTGCGCCGAAGTAATCCAAGGCTTCTGACAAGGAAGTCAAGTACGACTTGCATGAGGTCCGGTATGCCCCCATGAGGAGCTGGATGGGCATGCATGGTTATCTTTCGTACTTGGGTCTTCTCGTCGGCCTCCCTGACAATGGTTTGTTTCTTCGTCTCAGAGGACATTCCCTGCCTTTCTTTTGTGTTGCTTTTACTTAGCCTTACTCTCCTTTTTTGGAGAAAAGCACGAAATGATGCTTAACGCCCAATAGAAAGGTGCAGCATTTGACATTGCCACCCGCGCTATGCCTCTGGTCACAGAGTATTGGAAGGTGCGGGGGATTTCCTACATACCGATTGGCACCGACAGGTTGCCCCAGCTGGGTTATGAGTCGGTTGAGACGGATCCCCCGCCAACGTCGTCCGGCCATCCATTGGGTCCTCATGTCCGCCAAAAGCCCCATCACGAGGAGAAGTCGAGGGCGGCAGCGGTGATTCGACAAAAGAGGAAGGAGGAGGGGGCTTTGTCTGCGGCAGTTGACGAGCCTCCTCCCAAGAAGAGGGGCGTGGATTGTGAATCTGTTGCCCCTCTTAAGGAGAAGGGTGTGGTGAGCCCAGATTCTGCTGGCGCGCCCAAGCTTGTCGCCTTCGAGGATAATACAGATGTTCTGAGGCATTTGTCTTCTTCTTTGGAAGGTGACAACCCAGATTATGTTCCTGTGGCTGAGACGGAGGATCAATCGCCCGAGTGGTACCCTCGTGGGCCTGTGGTCGATGTGGAATCTAATGAGCCTGAGCAGGAAAGTGGGCAAGAGGACGGGCGATCGGACGACGGGGATGACTACCGTATCGGAGGCAAGAGCCGACCTTCTACTGTTTTCTAGAATGAGTATCAGAAGTAGGTTGTGAAGGCTTTTGCCGAGCAGGCTGCTACGGCCGAGGTCGCGGAGGCGCTTCTTGGTGACGTGCCGAGCCACGTTGTCTTGGTGTTTATGAACAATTAACTTGCCCTGGTAAGCCCTTAATGTCGCCTTTTATTCATATTTCTCTCTTCCTTTGTCTATTTGGCGAGAGTTTTGATTTTTTGTGCCTTTGCAGCTCTTGTCTTTGAGTTCTGAGTTGGTCAAGAGAGATGAGGAGGTGGCGGTTGAGTGGAACGAGGCTCAAAAACTATCCGACCTTTTGGTGTATCAGACTAGCCGGACTAAGCACTATATGGACAAGTTTTTCAAGAAGGAGAAGGAGCTTGATGACGCCCGTCGGGACATTTTCGACGGTGACCTCCTTCGCAATCGTTTGAAGCAGTACGAGGCTGATCACAAGACGGTGCTGACCCAGCTGAAGGATCAATTGATTGCTGTTGAGAAGCGTGAGGCGGAAGCTTTGTCAAGGGTTGAGTCTCTCACTGGCGAAGTAAACCGTCTATCGGGAGAAATGTCGAAGGCAACAGAGGCGAGGGATGACTATGCCAAGAGAACTGATGATCTTTCAAATGAGGTTCAGGTTTTGACGGAAAAGAACCAGGCTTGTGACAGCGTGATTAACCGTTATAAGGAGCAGGTTTCTTCAGTTTCCAACAAACTGCAGGTCTTTGAGGCCTCATTGTCCCAAGATGACGCAGTTGACGACTTCTAGAAGTCGGATAAGTATCAGATCTATTGCGAGACTGAATACCGTAGAGGTTTTTCTGCCGTCCAGACTCGGTACAATCCTGTTCTTCAAGCTCCTTGAACTTGACACTCAAATTGCGGTTAAGGATGCCTTTGACCAATTTGACGATGAAGACGGCTCTGAGGACGACGAGTAGTGCTTTTATTTGTTGTATTTAATGCTTTTCTTGGTGCCGCTTTGTAACTTGTGCGTTTTTGACTTTTTGGTAATGCGAAACAGGTGTTAATCCCTGATTGGTCCTTTGATTTCCCGCGTCTTTTCGTTGTGCTTATTCTTTTTGCTTATAAGTTGACTCCCTGCCTTGTTTTCATTTGTATTTCAAACTTCTTCATGGATAATAGTCTTTCACATTTGGTTGATTCTCTATGGCTCAACTTCACCCTCCAAGATGAGGGACAGACGTCGGTGCCTGCCCCTCACAATAATGAGGCGACTGATGTCAGGACGGTCGTTTACTCCCAGGAGTATATTGAAGTTATGAAAGAGTCGTTGGCTCAGAAGAAACCTAAGGGGACAAGGAAGAGGTCAACGGTCCCTCCGGGGATCCGGTCGGTTGTGGAGCCGCTACCCGTCAGACTTCGGAGCGACAAGTCTTTAAAGGCTCCCGTCGCCCCAAGGAAGGGGACATCTGTAGACACCAAAAATTGTGTCTATGATAAGTCCCCATAAAAACTCGATATGAAATGATTGGATTTTGCTCGGACTAGGGTTGCGAGAATAATTGCTCTGATGATTAGCCCAGTTCATTTGATTTAACCATTGGAAGCCTTTTGTACAGGTGATCCAAACCAGTTGGACTCAATTCAATTGGAGTCCAAAACTGAGAGATAGGCCTCTTTGAACCTAAGGACCCGAAAGGGAACCCAAACCCTTAAGTCAACCCTTGGTCAAACAAGAAAACTCAGTCAATCCCGCGTGGACCCTCTCGGAAAAGCCTCCCTTGCTTGAAAAGCATGTGAGACGCCTATGCAGGCAGGACGCTCGAGGTCCAAGCGGCCACGCTTGAGTTCAAGCATTGGCCGCTAGGCGAAGCGGCTTGACCGCTTGCCTAGCGTCTAAGCCGCTTGACAAGCAGTTCAACCGCTTGTCCTAGCGATTCAGCCGCTCGGCCTAGTTGCATGGCCAGCTGGGCCTTTTCTTGTGGACGGAAAATTCGAGGCCCTTCGATTTCCGTGCCAAACCCTGGCAGCTTCCCCTCTTCTATATAAACAAGCCTTAGGGTTCAATTGAAGAGGTTGGTCTTTTCGTTTGGAATATTAGAGGTTGACAATTTCTCTCTCAAGTTAGTTTCTAAGTTGGACATTCTCTCTCATATTAAAACCTAAATTCTGGTTCTACTCCTTCTTTAGGCTAGCCCTAGCACCACAAAATAAACCTTCATACTTCATTAAGAGCAATAGTTCAAGTATTAAACCTAATAAGTTCATTGTGAGCATCCAGGTAATCCAACCTGAGGGTTTCAATAAATTATTTTATATTGCTTGTTATTCACTAACGAATTTGGCTTATGTGATATGTACATGCATGGCGCGTTTTGAGAAAAAGGGCTTGTATTAAGCCTAATGAATGCATGTGTTGTCATTTATTGCTCTTTATTAAATTATGCTTTGTTTGTGAATTGGTGGATGAATTACCTTGTTTGCCTACTAACTCGCAGGTTTTAGCATATTTATCGTTTTCTAGCAATAAAAGCATGTAAATTTGATAAGTTGTTAAAAGTGGTCACATTAGTAATGTTTGTTCAACCCATTAGTTAAAACTAGGAATTGGGACAAATTGAACATTGTTTGGAACCGTAGCATTAATAATCGCATTGAATTGATTAATAAAGGCCGTTGTTGTCAACGGGCGAGTTGGGTGCCTAGCACCTTCCTAGCTTGTACTCACGCCCCCGTATTCATCAATTTCCCCAATAGGGATTGAGGTGCATAGGAATTGAGTTGACGTCTTTCTAGACTATTGACTTGATTCCAAGGTTTCCAATATTCCTTAAATTTGGTGGCCACTTCCGACAATCTTAATCATGTCCTTAGTACGAAAGGAAAATCTTCATGTGCATTCACACTCAAGAGATTCACGAAACCCAAAGAGACGCTCTCCCAGGCTATCTAGCTGACCGCTGGGAAATTAGAAAAGGGGAGAAAAATCCGGTAGCCTATAGTGACGACTTCACTGGGGACATGATTAAGAAGGTGTAACTTGAAAATCGATTCAATGCTATTATTTTTGCTTGGTTCACTACCTTGAGTGTTCTCATTATTATTTTTGTGACTTGTCACTCATCTTGTTAAATTGCATTGATTGCATTCATGTGCATGCGCTTGCGCGACTTCCGAACTTGTTTTTACAAGTTCAAACTAGTTTCTTAGCCAATGGAGTGTGGTAAAGTGCCCTTGTGAGAATCCATTGGATTATTCTTTGCCAACAAACATGGATCCCCCCACCTCATTCCTACGCATTCGTCCATTCGACGAGTAGGATAACAAGAATGCATCACATTGTCGCGCATCCCGCGGATTGTTATACATTCTTGATCATGAGTACCTTTTGACGAAAACCCTTAAGCCTACCCCATTGCATGAACTAGAACCAATGTTTTAGGTCGAAACTTAGTCCCATGTCCATGCTAGATTTTCTTGATCATGTCATTTGCGCTGTTGTGCTATTTGCCCATATGTGAACACAATCTTTGCGTAGTCGTTTTGGTCGTCGTAGAATGTTAGGTTAGACCCGAATTAGGATCTTTTCCTTTTTTAAGTCTAGATCTTGTCTTAAGATTGAGTCTAGAATCTTTATTTATAGGAAACAGTATCCCCGAATGTTCTATATGATGCTCGTTACCTTAGTAAAGATCTAATTGTTTATTCTTTCCCTTTATTTAGGTAGTGAGTTTTAGTCAAAGATCTCGACAATATCTCTCCCCTCTCCTTTTAGTCAAGAGTATAATATCTTTTGCTTTATCCCATATTGAGTCGAGATAATTTCTCTCCCCTCTCCTTTTAGTCAAGAGTATAATATCTTTTTATTTATCCCATATTGAGTCGAGATAATATCTCTCCCCTCTCCTTTTAGTCACGAGTATAATATCTTTTGCTTTATCCCATATTAAGTCGAGATAATATCTCTCCCCTCTCCTTTTAGTCAAGAGTATAATATCTTTTGCTTTATCCCATATTGAGTCGAGATAATATCTCACCCCTCTCCTTTTAGTCAAGAGTATAATATCTTTTTATTTATCAAATATTGAGTCGAGATAATATCTCTCCTTTCCCCTTTTAGTCAAGAGTATAATATCTTTTTATTTTTATCCCGTCGAGATCTTCTGACCTAAACCCATTACTTATTCCCCAAGGGTAACTATGTTGATAGAATATTCTAGATAGAGATTTCCCACTTTTGTTTTAAAACTTTTCTTTTGTGGAATTTGTTAGTCTTTCCTTTTCTAAGTCTTATCCGCTGTCCAGAATTGGGAAGAAAATAGTCGGTCAAAAAAGTTGGGAGCGCGATCATAGTAATCAACGTCTGGTTAGGAAGCTCGTATTGGAGTCTCCCTCTTCGAGCAAATCTAGGTCTGACGCAATATTTGTTACTCCCCCTCCATATCGACCTGTAGACACCTTAATCGGTTCTCATCCCCAGACACCGCAACGCCCGATGATGATGGTAATGGAAGAACATGGACGTAAGTAGAAAAGGACATTGCTCGGAAATCTAGACCAAAGTCCTTGAAATCTCAGTCTTTGGATAACCTTTGTTATAAAGATTCCAACGCCTTTGACCTTGTCTCAATAAGTTTCCCGGATCAAGAGATATCGCGTCTTAAAGATTTGGGTCAAAACCGCTCAATCCCGACCCCTTGGGTCAGCCCAAGGAAAATTTCGTAATTTATTGAGCACAAAAAGTCAAAAAACCTAGCCATGCGCGCAGCTCTGGGTCGAGCGGCTGACGCTATCAAGCCGGCGGCACACGCGTGACAACTGCCGCCCTCAGGGCGGCCGCTGAGTCCCAGCTGCAGTCGCTGAGCTCCAGCGGCACTGCCGCTGAGCCCCAGCTTCAGCCGCTTGGCCTCCGCTGCCTTTCGGCTGGCCGCTGGGCCTATTTTTTGGCTGGGCCGACTTTCGGCGCCGGGTTTGCAGCCCTAAGCCCCTAATTCTTTCCTCTAACTCTATAAATACTCCATTTCACCCTCTTTAGAGAGAGGTTGGTCAGTTTATATTTTTAAGAGCAATTGAGTGCACGAATCCCCCAAAATCATAGAGAATTCAGATTTTGAAGACTCAAGCAAGCTATTACACCAAACCTAGCACCCAAGATTGAACAACAATTCTAATTCTACTAGTCCCGTTTGAATAAAACGTCTAGGTTAACCATCCTGAGAGCCTATATTCTTTATTAAATCTCTTATTTATTGTTTACAATCATGTTTTATCTTGCTTTTGATTATGGTTGAATAATTCTGCATGCTTAGATCCTTGTAAATAATTATGCATGATTAGTTTATTTAAAGTTTGCATCTTTTTATTAGTTTATGCAAGTTTGCATCTTTTTTATCGTTTGTGCATGCATGTAGCAACCTCATAGGTTTATTTTAGCATAAAGTTAGTATTTTTGCATTGTTCTTCTGTTGAAGTTACTAAAAAATTTATTGATGTGCATATGAAATACTTGGCGCGTTTAGCAAAGTGAGGTAGGTTGGAGCGTTAAATTATTGCTCTTACCTCTTATTAGTGCTTGTTAAAATAATGCATGCAAATTGGATATAACTTGTGCAAAGCGATAACATAGGTAATTTGGTTGTCTTTAACCCACCTAGTTAATTTAGGATCTTGGACGACCAGATTTGTATGGAACCATATAGCATAGATAAATATTTGACATGGATAGGCTTAGTAGAGGCCGTTAATTCGGGCGATTTAGATGAGATTCGTTTTGTTTATTTTGTACCTACGCCCCCGAACTCAATATTTAGCTCCTTGGGTATGAGTCAATTCCCAATAGGAATTGGGTGCACTTTTTGATGGTTTTCAATTGTTTCCTGAAAATTGGTGGCGACTTCATTACTTGCAAATTGTTATTCCCCATTATAATTAATTTTAAATCGCATATGAAGTGTTATTTAAGAACCGTTAATTCCAACAAAGAATATGTCATTCTATGCGCCGGAAAGGCGAGCGTTCTTACAGTGGCGACTTCACTGGGGAAAATTAACAAGAAGGTGTAATTCGAACACCTATCCATGTCAATAATTTATTTTAGCTATTTGGTTCAATTACCATATATGTTTATTTTCTTTGCTTTGTATCCATATCATTCATATTGCATGCGTTATCATCGCAAGATGTCAAAAGACATCACCACACCATAAACAGGAATTACCCTTTTGAGCATTGTCTATGACTTAGGCCGGTGACCCACTAGGTCCGAATTACCTTTGCACATAGTCGTGTTCCACCCCATGGCATTTACATGTCTCCATTCGAGACATGCAAAACGATACATTTAGTTTTACTGTGCATCCCATAGATGACGAAACGCATCCGGTCGTGGGTTACCTTATCCAACCATAGATTGTGTCAAGCTATTGCATTTAGTCCCATAGTCCATATCAAGGTGCTAATTGATTCACTTGCTATATTGTGATTGATTGTTTCCTTTCTATATGATTAGTTTCCATAGAATACTAGGACTAGATCCCCCTTAGGATTTTCTTGAGTCCAGTTTAGTGAAGGATTCCCTTTTGTTTGCTTGTGCGTTTTGTCAGGTTTACAATAGAGTCTAGGATCTTTTCTTTTTAGGAAATAGATTCCACGTATGACTCCGATGACGCTAGTGACCATATTAAGAAGACGATCCTTTTCATATGAATTAGATTGCGTGCAAATAACATATTCCCGTCAATGATCTTTTACAAAATAAAAAAGAGTCTTACTTTATTCTATATGCAAGTCAATAGTATATTTTCCTTTCTTAAATTAGGGAATTATATCCCATACGCAAGTCAAGAGTACATTTCTTTTAATTCTATAGAGTCGAAAAGATCATTGACTAGAATACGTTATTTACATAAAATCGCGTCTCTCCTAAAAATCACCATGTTGAGGATTAATACTAGATTCTCTTCCCAAATTTGTTTTTCAAATAAAACCTTTTTTTTGTGAAGTTTTCCATTTGTTTCTTATTTTCCTAAGCGGGCCTTTTTATGTCCAGAATTGATAGGAGTAAAGATCACGGTCCTAGGAAGTGGGAGAGGGACGAGTCCAACAAGAAATTGATCCGCAAGTTGTCGTTCGAACCTTCATCGCAAGCACAGTTCGTGGGCCCGATTTGGCTCGATTACCTTCGCACACCGCCATTGTCTCCTCATACCTCACCACCTAATTCACCAAAGTCCATCATGTCTGGAGATTATGAGAAAACTGCTGACCAAAAGACGGACGACCTTTTAGCCCAATTGGTCACCATGAATGCTAGATTCACTGATATGGAAGCCCGTGTCGCCAAGTTGGATCCCCCAATAGGGATGAAGATGAGCCCAAACCGAATGAGGATAAGACTGAGCCCTCCACTAAAGAGGTCCAAGAACTCCAAGCTAAGCTGAATAGGCTTGAGTCCGTTCTAGGAAAGAGTCGTGTCTTTAATGACATGATCATCAATTCTGAAGGCTATGCTCCCCACTATGTTTTCCATGCCTGAAGTTCCCACATTCAAAGGGTCCGATGATCCACAAGATCACATTAGGGCTTTCACCACTACATTAGGCCTTAGAGGCATTGAGCAAGAGTTATATGTTCATCTCTTTCCCCAAACTTTGGACCCTGCTGTTAGGGCCTGGTTCTTCAAACTACCCACTCAAAAGCTGCAGAAGTGGGAAGACTTATCCACCTTATTCCTGGAGAGATATGCTGACAATGTCTTGCCTCCCATGACATTGAGAGAATTGGACATCACCAAGCAAGGTGACAAAGAAGGATTCACCAACTTCGTAAGGAGATGGAGGACCAAGGTTGCTGAAATGATTGATCGCCCATCTGAAAGGGATCAAATTAGAATACTAGTCCAAAATTTGGCATCTAATACCGCGAGCACATGAACTTTCAACCCATAACCACCTGTTCCCAATTAACTGAAGTAGGCGTGGCCATTGAATATGACCAACTCCAAAGAGGGAAGAATAAAGTCACTTACAATAACAACACAAGTGGTTACAAGGATAAGAAACACACCAATACCAATCATGCCTCTACAAGTAGAGGAAATGAAGTGAACGCCATTGCTGACAGGCGTCCAAGAAGGTTTACCCCTCTCGGGATGCCTTATGTCAAAGCTCTACACAAGTTAGTGAAAGGAGACTATTTGCACCCGATTGGGCCTACCCTCGATCCACATGTAGAGAAAAGATCGCCATATTGGAATGACTTTGCATTCTTCAAATACCATAGAGGTCGTGAACACGACACCGAAAAGTGCTATACTCTTAAGGAGAAAATCCAAGATCTGTTCGACAATGGCACCATACCATTGCCTAAGGACGCACCGCCGCCCAGTAATAATAATAATCCCTTCGGGAGTTCTTTTGCCATTGACATAGAGGAAGGGTTTGATCCATCCTATCTAATCACTCCTGTTGGGTAAGTCATACAACCGTACCCAAGCCCAAGGCCAACGCTAGACATTTGTGGCCTTTGGGATTGTGATGAAGAGAATAATGGACATTATACTGATCCTCATGATGTGCTAACTCCCCAAGTCCATGACATAGCAAATGGCAAAGCCTGGTATGACCTCTCCGATGATGAGAAAGACGAAGACAACAAAGCTCTGAATTACCTCACAAGATCAGGACGCCAGTTCAGGCCCGAAAACCTCTACATGGATCCATCTCAAATCCAACTCGTGGATCCTGTAACAATCCCCAATAGGGATCCAACCCAAAGAGAGGCACCTAAAGAAGATGATGGAACCAACATCCTTAGACAGTTGCAAAGGACAAAAGCTGACATATTCATTTGGCAATTGTTTACCACTTCTATCACTCATAGAAGGGCTATACTAGAAGCCCTGAACGCAACAACCATTTCTCCAAATGATACTTTCGAGGATGTGGTTATTCTCCTGGTCCAAGGAAAATCATCAACACCCGTCACCTTTTCTGACAAGGATCTTCCACCTGAAGACATCCACCACAACAAAGCTCTCTATTTGACTGTAATTTGTCAACAAAGACAAGTCCCCATGACTTTGGTTGATAATGGCTCTACTGTAAATGTATGCCCCTTAAGGACTGCTGAACACCTTAAAATAGATTGCAACAACCTCGCGCACTCCGCACAAGGGCTAAGAGCTTACGACAATTCCAAAAGGAACGTCTTAGGCATATTTTCCATGAATATTAACATTGGGCCCATCGAGAAAATGGTCCAATTTCACGTCATCGATATTTCAGCCGCCTTCAATCTACTTTTAGGAAGACCTTGGTTTCATGGGCTAAATGCTGTAGCCTCAACCCTTCACCAAAAGGTAAAGCTATCCCTAGTAGGATCCACGCTGGAAGTCTGTGCTGACATTATGGTGGCCTAGATAGAAAAAGTTCTAGTCCTAAAGATAGAGCATAATGAGCAAGATGAAGAATTATGGGGCTTCGAGAAGATAGCCTTCATAGAAACAATAGAGCCCACGCTCAATGTAAACACTCTGCTTAGAAAGCAAGGTCACTTTCCAGGCACCACTTTGGGTCCTCACCCCAAGGTAGCTCAATCTTGCTGGAACACCAAGATCAAAAATGATCTATTTGGGCTAGGCTATAAGCCCACAAGGCAAGAGATCCGAGCCTACATATCCAAAGAAGTGGCTAGAAACAGAGCTCGCGCGGCCAACAAGCCCATCCCTCAGAACATGGATCCTTATGCTCTAACTCTCAATGGGCAATTCCTCCAAGAGGGTGATCCATATCGCTATTATGGATTCCCAGAATCTTATACGACCAACGGAGTTCTAGTTTCGGGCCTTGAGGCATTTCAAGACTGCTTCACTATAAATGAAGATGCACCAATACCTCTCAAAAAGCACCAATCCACTAAAGACTGGGCTAATGACATGGCACCCAATGACTTTGGGCTACTATTTGGCAAAGTACGTCGCCAATACGACGAGGCAACAAACAAACTTCCCCTTACTGTGCTTTTTAATGAAGGCTTCAACTCGACCAAGCTGATCGCCCCGATCGTGCCCGACCATGCCACCTGGAAGCACGAGACGAAGTGGACTCCAGTCAAGGGAGCCCAGTACAAGTTCACGATTTGCAATGGTCCTTCAGAAAGGCCCAATTCTGATTCTGAGTCTGATTCCGAGTCCGAGTCTGATTCCGAGTCTGTTATCCTAGAAGTGTCGGGTAGTCCACCCCAGTCTACTCCTTTTGCTACTAAGGTCACTAGTGACAACCTCATTGATGTATTGTCCGCTTCTATTAATGTTATGAGTGCCAATTTTGATTACTCGGATTGCCTTATTGCTAAAAATTCAGAAGACATAACGGAATTGCCAAAAGAAGTCATTAAAGCATTAATTGAACATGAACAAAAGACTTCAATAGTCGAAGAAACAGAGAAAATAAATATTGCAACTAATGATGAGCCTCGCCACGTGCAAATAGGCTTATCTTTAACTTCTAATGAACGCGAACAATTCATAACACTCCTAAAGAATTATACGGGATGTTTTCGCCTGATCCTACAAGGACATGCCCGGCATAGACCGCAACATTGCCCAGCATACCATCCCATTAAAGCCCGGCTGCAAACCAGTCAAACAAAAGTTACGGAGAATGAAACCAGAATGGGCTCTCAAGATCAAAGAAGAGGTCCAAAAACAACTTGATGCAGGCTTCATAAGAGTGGCCAATTACCCCGATTGGGTAGCCAACATCGTCCCAGTCCTAAAGAAGGACGGACGAGTGCGAATGTGTGTGGATTTTAGGGACTTGAACAAAGCAAGCCCGAAAGACGACTTTCCGTTACCCCACCGCAGGACATGCCATCCTATCATTCATGGACGGGTACGCAGGATATAACCAGGTCCTGATGGCCAAAGAGGATGAAGAGAAAACCACTTTAATTACACAACGGGGCACTTATTGCTATACTGTAATGCCATTCGGGCTTAAGAACGCAGGGGCTACATATCAAAGAACCACGACAACCCTGCTCCACGATATGATGCATAAGGAGGCCGAATTTTACGTAGATGACATGATCATAAAGTCCAAAGAGAGAGAAGGGCACGTACCCTCACTTCAAAAGTTCTTCGATTGTCTTAGAAAGTACAACATGAGGCTCAATCCCAAAAAGTGCGCATTCGAAGTCACATCCGGTAAACTTTTACGATTCGTCATAAGCACCAGAGGTATAGAGATTGATCCATATAAGATCAAGGCCATAATAGATATGTCCCCACCAAAAATAGAAAAAGAAATCAAAGGTTTCTTGGGGAGGATCCAATACATTAGTAGGTTCATTTCCAAGTTAACTATCACCTGCGAGCCTATATTCAAAAAGCTAAAAAAAGAGGTAAAAACGGAATGGGTTGAACAATGCCAAAAAGCCTTTGACAAAATTAAGGCCTATCTGTCCGAACCACCCGTGCTAGTACCGCCCACTCCAGGCATGCCTCTAATCCTCTACCTTACTATCACAGAAACGTCAATGGAGGCCATGTTAGCCCAAGAAATAAACAAGGAAGAAAAGGCCATCTACTATGTTAGCAAGAAGTTTCTAGAATACGAGACCTGCTATTCGTCTCTAGAAAAAACATGCCTAGCTTTGGTCGCGATGACCAAGAAACTACGACATTACATGCTCCAGCATACGATCCATATAAGATCAAGAGAAAATCCTTTAAAGTACATATTCGAAAAGCCCATACTAAATGGTAGAATAGCCTGATGGACCGTCCTCCTATCAGTGTTCGACCTCCAATTTGAACACCAAAAAATCATCAAAGGACATGCTATCTTGGAATACCTAGCTGACCAAGCTATAGATGAGCGCGATCACAAAGAAGAATACCACTTCCCAGACGAAGGGGTTATAACCTTAGATACCAAGACCTGGCAACTTTATTTCGATGGAGCATCTAACCAAAAGGGTTTTGGAGTGGGAGTACTAATAGTGTCCCCTGATGGTGCACATACACCCATTTCAGTCAAGTTAGACCACGAAGTCACCAACAATGGCGCGGAGTATGAAGCTTGCATAATAGGATGGGTATCCTCCATAAGCCTTGGCATTAAGACGCTTCGAGTCTATGGTGACTCGTTGCTTATAATCAACCAAATCTCCTAAGTATGGAAAGTCAAGAGTGAATCCTTGCCACTTTACCAGGAATACTTAGATAAAATCATAGTGTATTTTAACCAAATACACTTTACGTACCTTCCACGAGAAGATAATCAATTTGCAGATGCGTTGGCCAAATTAGCAAGCATGATCAATATACCCGATACCATTCGAATGATGCCCATTTGTGTGCAAAGAAGGTCCGAACCTTCGTATTGTGACGCTCTGGAAGTGTTCCACGACGAAGAAGATGAATGGTACACCGATATAAAGAATCTACTCGTTCATCAGGTTTACCCTCCTGATTCCAGTCCTAGAGCCCAAAAAGCGCTTAGAATGCTCGCGGCCCAGTTCATAGAGGTAGAAGGGCAAATATACAAGAAAACCCTAAACAGGATTAATCTTTTGTGCTTAAGCACCGAAATGGCCCATAAGGTCTTAAGAGACGTACATGGAGGAGTCTGTGGACCGCACATGAACGGTATGATGTTATCCAGGAAGATAATAAGGCTTGGTTATTATTGGACCACAATGGAGAAGACGGTTGTGAATTTGTCAAAAGATGCACATAGTGTCAGACACACGCAAATCTACAGCACATGCCACCAAGCCCGTTATATACTTTCACCTCACCTTGGCCTTTCTCCGCTTGGGGAATAGATATCATTGGCAAGATAACCCCAACAGGCAAAGGGGGTCATGAATACATCCTAGTGGCAATTGCTTACTTCACTAAGTGGGTGGAGGCGCAATCATACGCAAAGCTCAAAGCAAAACATGTTGTCAAATTCATCAAGAATAATATAATAGCTAGATACGGGGTTCCCCAAGAAATTATTAGCGATAACAGGTCACATTTAATGAAAGAAGTAATCGAGCTTCTAGTCCAGTTCAAGATCCAACATCGGAAATCATCTCCTTACAAACCGCAAACAAACGGGGCAGTAGAAGCGGCTAACAAGAATATTAAGAAGATCATCGAAAGAATGTCCAAAAATTATTACGATTGGCTCGACAAGTTGCCATTCGCACTTTGGGGTTATAGGACATCTATTCGCGCATCGACGGGAGCAACACCATACTCCATAGTCTATGAAATAGAAGCCGTGTTACCGATTGAGTTAGAGGTCCCATCTCTACGGATCGTCTTGGAAAGTCATATTCCAGAAGTGGATTGGGTCCAAGCCCGCTATGAACAATTAGTCTTACTAGATGAAAAAAGGTTGCAAGCTTTGCACAATGTGAGAATCTATCAAAAGAGGCTAACAAAGCATTTCAACCAAAGGCTAAAAATGAGAGACCTCAAAGTTGGAGATCTAGTGCTTAAAGAAGTAAGGGCCAATGTCACCGACCCAAGAGGCAAGTCTAGGCCCAACTGGTCTGGTCCTTTTCTCATTACAAAGATCCTAACTGGTGGAGCTGCAAGATTGGCGGACTTAGACGGGATTGAGTTTAGTCAATGGATAAACATGGATCAACTAAAGAGGTTTCCATGCTTAGGCAAGACACCCAATGTAGCACTTTTGAGAGGCCCACATAAGGCTACGTAATCCCAAAAAAAAATAAAAGTAATCGGGATTTAGTGTTAAAAAAAATAAAATAAAAAATGCACGGATAAGAACTATGAGCGGCCTGATTCCCCTAAAAGGATACGTAGGACAACCCAATTGCAATAGGACCCGGCCCTTTCATTATTTTTACGTTCAAAAGTTGTTAAAATAATAATAATAAAAATCATGTTGCAATATTAAAACAAAGTGAGCATGTCTCCATAAATAATAATAAAGTCCATTACAAAGACTTGGCAATTCCAAAATAATAAGGCACAAATTTAAATCTAAGTTTAAAAAGGGGCACATCACCCTTATTGAATTTAAAGAAAAATAAAAGGCAATCCTAAGCTAAGACATGCTCCAAAAGAGTATTTTCTTTAATGGACTACTCCATAGCTTCGATAGTAGGGCCCGCATCCTCCATAGACTCATCCGCTTTTGGGCCTTCTACTTCGCGTTCCTTGGGAGCCCATCTCTCTCGAACTATGGGTTCTTCTTCTTCAACCTCCATTAGAGGTGTGCTTGAAGACGCCTCATGATCATTGGCCCGGATTTGGGGCTCCACTTGCGGCTTGGTAGTAATCTTTTCCAAAGCTTTCTTGGCCTTTGGGTTGAGGATGCCTCTTACATACTTAACTCCCTTTTTCTTACCCTTCCCCTTCGGGTCATTAGGGTTTGAGAGTCTTAAGCTAGATTTGACCGATTGGTACTTAAGATCGTCTTGTTCGGATTTCCTACATGCACCACGACCCTCCGCGGCCTTGCAATCCATCCAAGCCTCATAGGCCGAAGATATGGCCGTAGGTACCTTGACATGAGGAATAGTCCACTTAGGACGACGATCCCATGCATACTCCCATGATCTTACCATACTAATTGTCAGGACCCAGGTGGTGGGAGCAACACTATCCTTTTGTGGGATAATTTGGCGTTTCCCATATTGCTGCATAATACGGCTAGGAAATACGTAGGTTGAATTATGAAGGCCAAGGACTTGGTAATATCCCGTTTCCTTGCTACATCCGATTGCGGATTTTAGACCCCACCACTTGACGGTCCATCGTAGCAAAGGGCATTCTTTAAGGTACCCGCGCCACTCATCGATGGTGGATTCATAATATAGCCTCTAGCATGCGGGAAATTGCTTCGCTTGATATTTGAGCGCATTAACGGGCCCCTCAATGAAGCACATATGCTCAAGAAGCCATATCTACAAAAAAGGGCAAAACACATAAAGTTAAATATCCATCAAAGATTCAAACCTTATTAACCAAAATCATTCAAAGAAAATTATTCAAGCATTCGCTTGAAGAAGAAGAGGGCTTCCCGTCCATCCACTATGCGATAGTTCTTGTTTCTTGCGGTCCAAACAAATTAAGGTTTCACCAAGAACAAGAGACATAGGGGTAAAATCGTTTTGAATTTTTTAAACATTTCTAAGCATACTAGTTTTACCTCCACCAACAAAGAGGTACATATGTAAGAGACATAAAATAAAAGCGCGTTTAAAATAAGTCTCACTCATCGCATCATGGTTATCCCTTACCTTGGGGAAGAAGATATCAATCACACCATTGAGGTCTAACTCACCACTCCTAGCAACGGAGGAGGCTTGTGTTGGTGATAGGCCAAGATACCTTTTATAGTAGCCTTCAAGGTTTGCCCCAAGCCATGGAGTGGCGGGAGCTTGGTCATGAGGAAATCCAAGGATAGGGGCAAATTTTTCAGGGTGAGGGCATAATTAATTGTACCCAAATTGAAAGACATGAAGTTTGTCATCCCAAAACTCGATGGCAGCCTCAAGGAGATTCCATACAATTTGAACTTGCTTCGGGTGGAAGAGAGCATTCAAGTGGAAAGGCACAAGTCTCATCCTCTCTTCGAGGGTCATGGATTGTAACTACTTGTCAAATTTCACATGAAAGCTTGTCATGGATGAAATCTAAATTAATTAGGGGGTTTCTCTCTCTAAAAGCTCTCTATTACTAGTAAATTATGAAGGTGATGTCCCAAAACCGGACTAACCCAACGCTTACGTAGGGCTCGCACGAAAAAGACGAAAAATAAGGCAACCCGTCATAAAAGGGCTTCAGCGGCCCCTGGGACAGCCGCTGAAGGCTCAGCGACCCCGATGGAGCAGCCCAGGCCCAGCGGCCAGCTGCTGAACCCTGGCGGCCCCTCTTTTCGCCGCCGCTGCTTCGCGTGTGCCGCTGGACCCCTCCCTTTGGCCGCCGGACCCTTTTTCTCGAGACAAGTCATTCTCCGGTTTTGGACACTTTCCTTAACCGATTTGGACTCAAATATGGCCCTTTTTTCTATTTTCATTATTATTTCTATTTTGTATTATTTCCTTAATATTAATGGAAACTCCACAATTTCCTTAGTTCTTTTTGGATGATTATCATCTTTTCTTTTATTTATATCCTTTTTATTAATCCCTTTTTACTTATTATTTTCATTTTAATTTTTCACCCCTTTCTTTTTTCATTTTTTTAGGGGGGATAGGGTACACCCAATTTTAACTCTTTTTTTTGTTGTACCATTCTTTGCTAAATGGCTATTACTTGCGTTTTTGCTTGACTACGTGTGCATTTGCATTAGCTTAACTATGTGCAGCGACCAATAAATAAGCAAACAATATTTACAAGCAAAGTCCGAATGTTTGTTCAATACAAATGTTCAGAATGTATTTCACACAAATACATTATCATAAAAATCTTCACCCGCATCACCATCCGTACGGGGCACCTCAAAGTAGTCCTCCGACTTCCGCGCCTCATCACCAAAAATCAAGGCCACGACCTGGCTAGGGTCAAAGGAAGAATGTCGGGCAGGCTCCCGATATGAACTCCCTTCCCCGACATAACTCGATTCATACCCCCACGAAGAACGAGGAGGCATGGTAGGCATCATAGGAGCAGGAACCGGGGGCTGGTAGTAAAGACTGCCATACGAAGGATACCCCGCATACCCGGGATAAGAAGGATATATCGGATTAGGCATAGGGGCAGGCTCCACATATGGAGTCATCCTACTCCCACCAGGACGGTCCGCCCTATGTACAGGCACCCTCTCTCTCATAGGACTCTCCCTCCGAGGGCTACTCTCGCGTGAAGGACTACGCTCAGGAGAGCTCACACCCACATCATCCGACAACACTACCTGTTGTGACCGGCGAGGAGGAGGCCGGCGGTACTCAACCTACAGCCCACAAAATATAAGATACATTTCTCAAAGCATGCAACTTTGAAATGCAAAATCAAACTTACCTTGTCCAAATTAGCTCTTGAGCAAGTACCCTTCGAGAGAGCTCGGGATATCCAAGACTTTATGGCATGCATCAACTGGAAGATCTTCCCAGTCTGCTCACGATCAAGGTGCATAAAGAAACATTAGTACAAGCGTATGATACAATAAGGCGTTGTACATTTCGATAAAATTACAAAATTACCCCTGGATGCCCAGCGGGAAGAGGAAGACCTTGAATGTCCTCATCATGGTCCTCCGTCATAGGGATTTCTCCCCAGCACTCCTTATCGCCATAATCCCGGCCTCGGACCCGAATGTCCGGGATATCCACCTTGGTGTCATCAACCCGAGGCTCCTACAAAGCAAAGTAAGTTAGCATCAAAAGTAAGGCATACAATATCAAGCATAAATTCTTACCTTCAAGCCCACAAATGAAGGCATGAGGCGATCACGGCAGAATTGCTCATAGTGCTTCGCAAGGTCCTCCGCGGGCTGACTCAAATACCGCATAGCATCCGAGCCCACCATGGCCTCCGCAACCTGCTCACGAGACAAGCACCTCACCAAGAACATGGTCGAGGGAGGATCCAAAGGAATCCTCGGACCCTCCAGATCGAGATAAACCTGACGAAAGATCCGCTCCCTTAGATACCACTCGAAGGAGAAAGGACCCGCAATCAGGATCCTCTGACGGTCCACCGCCCTAGAAGCTAGGATAGCGTCCGGAGACGACCCATGATACTTCGCCCAAGGGAAGTAGTCAATCTACAAATGCATGCAACATAAAATATTTTCACACCACGAAATACAATCCATGCAATCCATATAACAAAAGCAGATATTACGTTCATTTTTACCTTGTGCCAATCCATGCGCAAGAGGGCTTCCCTATACTGCGGGAGAGTATACAGGGACGCAGGACCCCTATGACGCCATGCCCTACAAACCGGGAAGTCCAAGACCCAGCCCGTAGGTGCCATGTCCGGGAAATGCTCAAAAAACCAAGGCTAAATCAAAACATGAAATTAAGCACCGCACACTTACATCATGCACATCATGAAAAGCAAATACAAAATGAAAACGCACCTACAACACCTTCCAAAAGCCGCATAAACTCACGGGAGAAAGAGTCAACTTCTTATACCCCACATCATTCACGCGGCAGGCGTACCGGATGCATCTCAAGAGGTTGGCGTAGCCCGGCAACCCCCAGTTGTACTCTCTAACTCTCTCCCAGTCCAGGAGGCTCGGGAGGTAGATGGCATGAATGCGCTCCCCCTTGTCACTAAAGATAGTGGTGGCAAGGAGGTAGGCGATAAACATCCTCGCCTTTTGCTCCACCGAGGTATTCCTCTTATACCTTGGGTTTTTCAAAGCAGAATAGAGCTCACTATAAGAACGGTACTGGTGACCCCAAGTGTTCCCCCAAGGACCGAAGAGCTCCACCATCTTCGCCTTACGTTTCCAAATGGAAACGTCATAAACAATGGCCGTACCCACGCAAGGTACCCCGGTCAACATAGCAAGCTCCGAAGGAGTAATCATCATTTCCGCAATAGGGAAATGGCACGTATTGGTGGTGCCCCCAAAACGCTCCAAAGACAACCGAACAATACACCTCTTGACTCGCTCAATGGAGTTCGTCGCTTTCAAAAGGGGCCCAAACCCCGCGTTCGAAACCGCATCTTGCACCTCTTTAGGCAAGGTTTTGTAAAGCTTAATCAAAGAACCATAGTTTCCATTGGCCTTCAAATTCCCATCGGGTTCCTATGTTCAAGTTTGCAGCGTCTTAGGTTCACATTTCAACAGAATGTTCAATCCTAGGCATGTTTCTAAGTTCGTTCAAGCCGCGCAAGATCACGTGCGCTACAAACTTGACAATTGCATACAAATTCTATTCAAGGCAAGCATATAAACTTAAATTCAATGCATAAAACTATGAATTCAATAGTTTAAGGACTTACCACAAACTTGGAAGCCCGAGAGCTCAAATGAGTCGCCGGTCGGAAAAGTAACTCTGATCGATCCCAAACAATGTCGGGCATCCTATCCGACCGGGTATATCGATCTTGAGGAAAAGCCACATTAGGCTTCCTCTTTGAGCGCGTCACATGAGATGGAAAATCCTTGGTGAAGATGTCGATTTCCTCGACCTCCTCTTGCACCTCGGTCCTCCTACTCCTCTTCTTTCCCAATTTTGGAGCCATGAAAGAAAGATGAACAAGCTAGCAAGAACAAACAAGTAAAAATGGAGAATTTCGGATTCTCTCTCCAAGGGTTTCAAAAACCCACTCTCAAAATTCACCCCAAATTTGTGAGAAATCAAAAATAAACTTCAAATTATGCAAAGATTATGTAAAAGCAAGCAAATGCAAGCAAAGAGGAGCAATTTTGAGCATTTTCGGGAAAGAAATGACCCAAAACTCGGCTCTCTCCCAATTAAACCCAAAATCGTGCCTCTGAACCGGCCAGGCCGGGCGGCTGCCCTCAGCACCTCCGCGACGCTTGTTGAGCCACTGGGCGGGCTTGATAAGGCCGCCCAGCCCTCAGCGGCTTTACGCATGGCCACTGGACCCATTTTCACTTCCTCCTCTCACGGGGCGGGCCCGCAAGTTCAAATACTGCGCGGGATTGCACTCCTCCACTGTTGGAAGCCCGGGAGATACGAGCACGTCACCTAAAATGAATCTTTTGCCCCCGCAACACGGTTTCTTATCCTAGGGACCCGGTATTATCTATTTCGCAGGCACAATTTTCCAAGACACAGACATTACTAAAGCAGAGCTATGCAACGCTCTTTGATGTTGAGGCTATTAAAATTAGCATCACGTTGGCACCCGCAAAGCAGAGCTACGCAACGCTCTTTGACGACGAGGCTAATAAAATTAGCATCGCGTTGGCACCCGCAAAGCAGGTAACCTTGACCATAGGCGGTCAGAATTTTACCTTTTTATCTTTTTCTCAAACATAAAGCATTTTTCAAAAAAAAAACCACTGCAGGCATTTTTAGCAAATACTTTGACCTTCGCTTTCACAAGCTCGGCCAAAGTGGGGGCTTCCGTAGACACCCTAATCGGTTCTCATCCCCTGGCACCGCAATGCCCGATGTTGATGGTAATGGAATAACATGGACGTAAGTAGAAAAGGACATTGCTCGAAAATCTAGACCAAATTCCTTGAAACCTCAGTCTTTGGATAGCCCTTGTTATAAGGATTCCAACGCCTTTGCCCTTACCTCAATCAGGTTCCCGGATCAAGAGATATCGCGTCTTAAAGATTTGGGTCAAAATCGCTCAATCCCGACGCCCTGGGTCAGCCCAAGAGCAATTTCGTAATTTAGTAAGCACAGAAAGTCAAAAAATCCTAGCCACGCGCGCGCCTCCGTGTCGAGCGGCTGACGCTGTCAACCCGGCGGCACACGCGTGACAGCGGTAGGCCGTTGAGTCCCAGCTGCAGCCGCCGAGCTCCAGCGGCGCTGCCGCTGAGCCTCCGCTACCTTCCGGCTGGCCGCTGGGCCTGTGTTTTGGCTGGGCCGAGTTTCGGGGCTGGGTTTGCAGCCTTAAGCCCCTAATTCCGTCCCCTAACTCTATAAATACTCCTTTTCACCCTATTTTGAGAGAGGTTGGTCAGTTTATATTTTTAAGAGCAATTGAGAGCGCAAATCCCCCAAAATCGTAGAGAATTCAGATTTTGAAGACTCAAGCAATCCATTGCACCCAACCTAGCACCAAGATTGAAGAGCAATTCCAATTGTTCTAGTCCCGTTTGAATAAAACGTCCAGGTTAACCATCCTGAGGGCCTAAATCCTTTATTAAATCTCTTATTTATTGTTGACAATCATGTTTTATCTAGCTTTTTATTATGGTTGACTAATTCTGCATGCTTAGATCCTTGTAAATAATTATGCATGATTAGTTTATTTAAAATTTACATCTTTTTATTAGTTTATGCAAGTTTGCATCTTTTTTATCGTTTGTGCATGCATGTAGCAACCTCCTAGGTTTATTTTAGCATAAAGTTAGTATTTTTGCATTGTTCTTCTATTGAAGTTACTAACAAATTTATTGATGTGCATATGCAATACTTGGCGCGTTTAGCAAAGTGCTGTAGGTTGCAGTGTTAAATTATTGCTCTTATCTCTTATTAGTGCTTGTTAATAGTATGCATGCAAATTGGATATAAATTGTGCAAAGCGATAACATAGGTAATTTGGTTGTCTTTAACCCACCTAGTTAATTTAGGATCTTGGAGGACCGGATTTGTATGGAACCATATAGCATAGATAAATATTTGACATGGATAGGCTTAGTAGAGGCCGTTAATTCGGGCACTTTAGATGAGATTCGTTTTGTTTATTTCGTACCTACACCCCCGAAGTCAATATTTAGCCCTTTGGGTATGAGTCAATTCCCAATAGGAATTGGGTGCACTTTTTGATGGTTTCCAATTGTTTCCAAAAAATTGGTGGCGGCTTCATTACTTGCAAATTGTTATTCCCCATTATAATTAATTTTAAATCGCATATGACGTATTATTTAAGAATCGTTAATTCCAACAAAGAATATTTCGTTCTAGGCGCCGGAAAGGTGAGGGTTCTTACACGACCACCTGGTTCTAAGTTGACCAAAATGGCCGAAGGTGATATGCCACCTCCACCACCCAAGACTACCGATTAAATGTTGACTGAAATGATGACAATGTTGGAAACTATGGGAAACCGTGTGACATGGATAGAAAGCAAGGTTAAGGAAGGTGACCTTTTTAACCAAGATGACCCTCCACCTCGAGATGACAAAGTAGAAGAGCTAAGTGCACAAATTAAGAACCTTGAGTTATCTCTGACTCAAAACAAGATCATAAGTGACTACATGATCAATGGTGAAGGATATTCCTCTCACATCAAGGGGAAACTCCCACAAAAATTCTCAATGCCTGAAGTCCCCACCTTCAAAGGGACTGATGATCCAAAAGATCACATAAGGGCTTTCACCACTGCAATGGGCCTAAGAGGAGTGGATCCTGACTTCTATGTTCACCTCTTCCCACAAACCTTGGACTCCACTGTTAGGGCATGGTTCTTCAAACTTGAGCCCGGTCAGATTCAACAATGGAACAAGGTGTCTAGTTTGTTCCTCACTAGGTAGACCGACAACGTCATCCAACAACCTACCATGAGAGAGTTGGAAGTAGTAAAGCAAGGTGAAAATGAAAGCTTCACTGACTTTGTTAAGAAATGGAGAACTAAAGTGGTCGAAATGCTTGACCGTCCATCCGAGGAAGAGCAAATTCGAAAACTCATCAAGAACTTACAACCTCCTTACTTGAATCCTCTCAAATATCAAGCAATTACTTCATACACACAGCTCAATAGTGTGGGATTGCTCATAGAGGATGATCAAACACTTCAAAAGGAGAAAGGCAAGGACTTCTTCAACAAAGGCAATTATAACTCGAATTATAAGAAGAATCCAAACTCGGGAGGTTCTTCCACTAAGGTTAATGAAGTCAATGCCGTCTACGACAAACCGCAAAGGCAATACATCCCATTGGGCATGACCTATGCTAAAGCTTTGGAAAAGCTTGTAAAAAATGACTACCTCAACGTCGTGGATCCTGATGTCGAAAAGAGGAGCCCATTAGGGAATCCTAATCTTTATTGCAAATTCCATAGAGGAAAAGGACATGATACCGAGAAGTGTTGGATACTCAAAAATAAAATCCAGGATCTTTTTGACAATGGAACTATTCCCAAGCCAAAGAATCTTCCCACTCAAAACAACAACACCAATCCTCTAGGTGCGGTTTTTGTTATTACAAATGAAGAAGAAGAAAATGACCCCTCTCGTCTGATTGTGACAATTGGACATTCTATCTCGCCATTTAAGTTTGACTCCCTCCATCTAGAGGTAGTCGGAATTTGGGATAGTGATGAAGAAGATAAAGTTCAAGCGATAAAAAGAGCTCCTAAGAAGTCATTGGAGGAATTGCTCGCAGAAATCTCCGCCGGTTTAAAGCAAATAGACGAAGAGGTAACTAACATCGAAATGAAGAGAAAAGAAAGAGATGACGCAGAAGCCCAATCCGCATCTATCATCCATCGAAGTATAAATCTCCCACTTGAAAGTCACGCCCCACCCACGAGGGATATGACCAAAAGGGACTTTTCTTCATTACCTCTCCGCCTTGCTCACACTCTTGAAATACTCATAAGTATTGGGATCATACAACCACTTGGACCTACCCTCGATCCTCTCTCTCATGGGATCGCATGGCACCCACGTAAGTTTTGCAATTATTACAGGGGAAGAGGCCATGACACTGAAGACTGTTAGGCACTAAAGCACCGAATTCAAGATCTCATAGAAGTCAAGCCATGTAGCTACAATAATATCCCAAATCCAGGGAAGGAATACTATAACCGAAAGCCAAGAAGGGTATATACTCCTCTGTCCTCAACCCCAACTCAAATCTTTCAAGATCTTTGTTGGAAAGGTTATCTAGATCCCATCGGGCCAACGCCCGGTCCAGATCCAGGAAGTAAGAGTAAGAACTGGAACAATACCTCTTTTTGCATATACTATCAAGGAAGAGGACATGGTACGAACGAGTGCATGCACCAGAAACGCAAGATACAAGACCTCATCGACGGGGGGGTCATCTGCATTCTTTGAGACCTTATCCAACATCCTTAACAAAGGAAGGATCACCTTTATCCCTCCTTTTCCGGTAAGAAGGAGGCTAAACTTTGAATAGGTAGAGGACACACCCAACAATGCTTTGGGTCTACTATTTGGACAAGAGCATCACCATCCAAAAGATGAGGAGCTCCACAATGTTAGTAATGCAATTAAAGATGCAAACTTAATTCAAGAGGCAAACTTTGACCTAACTGAGTTGATCACTCCAAATGAGGGTCAACTCACAAAGCAGAAATGCACCATAAGCTGAACAGGAACCAATGGAAAGAAGATCAAGATCACGATCGCCGAAGAGTCCAAGCCCGACACTGACACTGACTCCGACTGGAGTGAGTCTGATTCTGAAGACGAATCTAATATAGTAGAGTCAAGTGGTCCACCCAAATCTATGTTTAATTCTATTTGCAAGTCTAATGATGTTGAAGCCAACAGCAATGGCTTAGTTGATGTTCTAACTTCTTCTATCAATGAAATGAATATTGATTCTGCTTACTTCTTGGATTACTTGGTAGCTAATAATTCAAACGATGAACAAGAATTACCCAAAGAAGTAACTAAAGCACTATTAAAGCATGAACAAAAGACTTCAATTGTGGAACAAACAGAATTAATTAATCTTGCAAGCGATCAAGAGCCGCGCCAAGTGCGCATTGCCTTATCGCTAACTTCCAAAGAGCGAGAAAGCTTTGTAAATCTCTTAAAAGAATACATAGACGTTTTTGCTTGGTCCTACAAAGATATGCCGGGAATAAGTCGTGAGATAGCACAGCATACTATACCGCTCAATCCTAATTGAAAATCGGTGAACCAAAAACTTCGGAGAATGAAACCTGAGTGGACATTGAAAATCAAAGAAGAGGTGCAGAAACAGCTCGCAACAGGTTTTATTAAGGTCGCTCAATATCCAGAATGGGTCGCTAACATAGTGCCCGTTTCAAAAAAGGATGGAAAAGTAAGGATGTGCGTCGATTTCAGAGATCTAAACAAGGCAAGTCCTAAGGACAATATCGCATGACATGCCCTCTTGTCATTCATGGACGGCTATACAGGGTATAATCGAATACAAATGGTCGAAGAAGATATGGAGAAAACCACCTTCATAACCCAATTGGGAACATATTGCTATACTGTCATGCCTTTCGGGTTGAAAAATGCGGGGGCAACATACCAAAGAAGCGCAACTTTCCTTCTACATGACATGATGCACAAAGAAGGCGAGGTGTATGTAGACTATATGATCATCAAATCCAAGGAGAGAGAAGGGCATATACCCTCTCTAAAGAAATTCTTCGACAGACTTCGAAACTACAACATGAGGTTAAATCCTCAAAAGTGTGCATTCAGAGTAACTTCCGGCAAGCTCTTAGGATTTGTCATAAGCAGAAGAGGCATTGAAATTGATCCTACCAAAATCCAAGCTATAAGAGATATTCCCTCTCCTAAAAATGAAAAGGAGATAAGAGGATTTTTTGGACGACGCCAATATATAAGTCGATTCATACCCAAATTGACTATTACATGTGAGCCCATCTTCAAAAAGCTCAAAAAGGACACCAAATCTACATGGGATGATCAATGCTAACGAGCTTTCGAAAAAATTAAGGAGTATTTAGCTAATCCATCTGTGTTGGTTCCACCAATTCATTGAAAACCCCTTATGCTATACCTTACAGTCACAGAAACCTCCATGGGTGCTATGTTGGCCCAAAAGGTGGAGAATGACGAAAAGGCAATATACTACCTTAGCAAATCCTTCTCTACATGGGGCATTGACATCATTGGAAAAATCTCCCCTACAGGAAAAGGAGGCCATGAATACATACTGGTCGGCGGTCGCGATATATTACTTCACCAAATGGGTCGAAGCTCGTTCATACGCAAGAATAGCGTCAAAGCACGTGGCAAAGTTCATACATGACAACATCATTACCAGATATGGAGTACCCCACGAAATCATAAGTGATCACGGGACCCAATTCAAAAAGGATGTTGCCGAACTTTTCAATAAGTTCAAAATTCAACATCGACAGTCTTCGCCTTATAGGCCACAAACAAATGGAGCTGTAGAATCTGCAAACAAAAATGTAAAGCAAGTGATAACTAAGATGACGGAAAGCTACAAAGATTGGCCCGACAAGCTACAATTCGCCCTATGGGAATATAGAACTACTATTCGATCCTCAACAGGAGCAACGCCTTATTCTTTAGTATACGGAGTGGAGGCAGTACTCCCAGTCGAGGTAGAAATGCCTTCCTTAGGGATATATTTGGAAAGTGAATTACTCGAAGTAGATTGGGTCCAAGCCCGATATGATCAGTAAGTCTTGCTAGATGAAAGACGACTAAATGTCCTACATTATGGTCATGTCTACCAAGCAAGGATGGCAAGACATTTTGATCAACGATTCAAGGCTAAAGGACTAAAAGAAGGAGACTTAGTCTTAAAAGAGGTAACGCCAATTGTAGTCGACCCTCGGGGAAAGTTCAAGCCTAATTGGACCGGCCCATACATATCAAGACAATATTATCCGGTGGAGCGGTAAAGTTAATGGATCTAGACGGCAACGAGTTCACTCAACTCACAAATATGGACAAATTTAAGCGATTCTATGCATAAATATTAAATCTTTGAGAGAGCCCATTAAGGCACCAAGTTCAAGTCAAATCGGTCAAACCCGTCCACACGGGGCGCGAGACCGAAAATAAACAAAAAAAAAAAAAAAAAAAAAGAGATTTGGTTTTAAGAACTACATTGGCCTGATTCCGCATGGATATGTAGGCAACCCATATAACTTGGGCCCGACCACTTTAATAAAATAAATCTCTAAGGGAGTTTTAATCCATTCGATTAATGCAAAATAAGCAAGTCTTTCATTAATATGGCTAAAGTCCGTTACATGCTCTAATAAAAAAAAAAGTGCGAAAATAATAATAAAAATAAAGGGCAATTACCGTTGCTCGAAGAGGCCTCGTGATCATTGGGCCTAGCTTGAAGGACTTGTTTGGCTGAGTGGGTCGGATTCTTCCTCTTTTTGGACTAGACCTTAACCTTGCCTTTTCCCTTACCCTTAGTTTGGGGCTTGGAAGGCTTAGTGGGCCTATCAATGGGAGTTATCCTTATACCGTTTGGCTCATCATATTTGCGGGCCTTGAGTAGCTTTTTTTTCCTCTTCTAGGAGCCTTTGGTTGACTTGGTGGTCACCACTCCAAATCTGCTCCTCGTAAAAGCTAGATAACCCGTTTGAATGCGGGTATACCGGTTTAGTCCACACTTGGCGACAGTTCCAATGCCGATCCCAATTAGACACCAAGGAGGATGTTAAGGGCTTTTGGCAAGGAGGTTCGCAACTCACATTCGGGATCCTTTGCCTTAAGCTGTATTGACGGAGGAGGCGGTTCGGTAGGAAGAATGTCAAGGTATACAAACCAATGATCCTCGTAAAGGGCACGTTCTCACTTGACGCCATATCTACACAAAAACAACAATAGGAAAATTCAAGTCAATACAAGATGAGAATTTCACCACATAAAGTTAAATCCACAAAGATTAAGGCTTTATCACAAAAACTCACTTGAAGGAGTAAAGGGCTCCCGGTGAAGGACTCTTGACGATTGCTCTTGAGCCTATCTAAAGCAAGGATTGTATCTCCCACAATCAAGTGCATAGGAGAGTTATCCCATTGAATTTACTCGGGCACCCTAAGAAGGCAAGCTTTGCCCTTGTTGATGGTAGACTTCTTTTCGGATGGAACAAGAGCGTCTTTGTTGCCACCAACAAACAAGTAACGATGGAGGAGGAAAAATACAAAAGCACATTTCTTGTACCTCATATCCATCGCATCCCGGGCCCTAGAGGTGAAGAAAGCCTGAGCCTAGTGAGATCAACATCCTCACCATGAAGCACTTTGGCAACTTGACGAGAAGACAACCGGAGGTATCTTTGAAAATCACCCGCAAAAGCATTCCCCAAGTAAGGAACGGAGGGAGGGCTTTCGGTTGGAAAGCCAATGATATCGGAGAACTCTTCCACCAGCGGGCACATCTCATGAGCACCAAAACAGAAAACATGAAACTTTGGGTCCCAAAACTCAATAGAAGCATGAAGAAAGTCCCATAAAATCTTAACTTGTATGAGGTGAAAGAAGGCATTAAGATGGAAGGGAGTAAGCTCTAACCTCTCCTCTACGGTCATGGAGGCCAGCCAAGCATCAAAGACATCATCAAAGTTCACCATTGTTAAGATTAATGGTTTTCTCTCAAAAAATTTTCTCTCTAGGGGCTCAAAGTAAGTGGTAAGGAGAGAAGAAGAGGAAACTCGACTATATAGAGGTCACGGTTGGATTGTCGTCAAAAAATTAAGGAAACACAGACAACCGACGAAAAAAGGCTAGGCGACCTCCCAACTTGTCTGGACGGCTGAGCCGCTCTAGCTAGCGGCTTGACCGCTAGGACCAGCGGCCAAACCGCTTGGACAAGCGGCAACCATTTGAGCTCTAGCACAGCCATTAGGAGCTCTAGCGGTCGCCTTGTATAGGCGCCTGAAGAGCAACTCCAGGAGACGACCTCGGTCCACTAGACCTCTCCATTGATCGAGCTCTACCTTCCTAATTCCCACTTGGACAGATTTTAGAAGCCTTTTCTTAGATTTTTCATACCTTAATTTTGGCTCTTGCCACTTTTCTCTTGATTCCCTTTTTATTTTCTTTCCTTCTTTTTATTTTGATTATCAAGTTTCACCTTTTTTCCCTTTATTTTCTGATTCCCTTATTTTCTCTAATTATTTCTTCCCTTCTACTTATCTTTTCCTATTTTCTATTTCTTTTCTTTATTTTTATTTTTTAGGGGAAGGGGTACCCCAAATTTGCTAAGTTCCCGGGAATCCTAAATTCTCGGATTTCGTGTTTTGTGATTTCCCATTTGGAAATTAGATGATTAAATTCACATATTGGCATTTGCGTGATATTTATAACATGTTTAATACAAGCCTGAAAGTTCAAAATGCACTACAATAAATATCACTGGCCATCTTCGCCAGTACTCGGACCCGCCTGAGACGACTCTCCGAGTCCACTCGATGACGGAGCACCTGAAGGACCGGGCAGAGACATCGCCCAAGCTCTAGGGTCAAAAGCGAATAATGAACCCGTCAAGTAAGCGGGATCCAGTGAATGGCACGGTGGCTCCGACATGCCGGGATAGTCGCCATACTCCGTACTCCCCTGACTCCAGGAACCCCTCGGAGGGACTGGAGGATACATAGGCATGGGATAACCCGGATACCCCATATAGGGAGGCGGTGCATGCCACTGTGGAAGATACGACACTTGGGGCGGGTTCTCCGTGTCCACTCGAGCTCGAGGCGTCCCATGATGCACCTCTGTACCCTCCTGCCTCGGATGAGGACGCTGTGGTGTAGACACCGACTCCGGAGCACGAATAGGCTGTGAAATAGGCTCAAGGTCAGAAAATTACAAAAAATTCAAATCATGCACTATTACTTGAAATCAACATACCTCTCGAACGTCGGACCGACGACTCGTGCATACACTCTGAGACGCGAATCTGAAAATCCAATTCTTAAAGGCATGCATGCCCCTATAGATCTTCCGCGTCTCAGCAGCATCCAACTATGCACATAAAGAAGAGAGTCAGTATAAACACAAAGGAAATATTGCAGATTACAAGGGATTTTCACTTACCCCCCTACAACCAGCTGGTAGAGGCAATCCCTCAACCTCCTCATCGGGACCACGAAACTCAGAAATCAGTAGAACCTGGGGTGATCTGTCTGCTCCTGTATAACTCACCGACCTAGAAGGAGGAGTAGGGCGCGGAGAAGAGGCAGTCACATGAGACGACGAAGAATCCGCAGCACTCTGCAAAGACTTAAAGATATTATATACATTTCTAAATTTCCAAACGAGATTAAGAAACAAAGTACATTACTTACCGGGTCGGTAGAGAAGTTTGGGCACAGTCGAGCCTCAGCAAACTCAGTATATTCCACCAGAAGATCCACCTCAGGATTATCCAGAAGCAAAAACTCAAGGGCATTCGCCGCGACAGTGGCCGCCCTTACCTGCTCCACGGTAAGGGGATAAACATAAAGCTTAGAATCTGGAGGATCCAAAGGATTCCTCGGAGTCAGAAGGTCGGAGAAATTCTGCCTAATCAGTCTCTCCCCCAAGAACCACTCAAAACCGAAAAGACCCTCAATGAGGATTCTTCTCTGGTCATACTCCCGAGCACCCAAGAATCGGTCCGAGAGACCCTGGAGGTAATCCGTCCAAGGGAACCGGTCGACTTACAAAAGTAAATAATGAGTACACAAAAGGATGAAAAGTACAATAAAAGCACAAAAGATAATGACTTACATCTTGAGCAGTCAAGGGATATATCGCCTCCTGTAGGCTACCGCAGTTTTCTCCCCTTTTCCTTCGCCCCTTTTTCGGGTTTCCAGGCAGCTTGGGAGAGTGTGATTGTTCGGGTTTTCGTGAATCTTTTAGCGTAAATGCACATGAAGATTTTCATTTTACACTAAGGAGATGATTAAGATTGTCGGAAGTCGCCACCAAATTTAAGGTAATTAGGAAACCTTGGAATCAAGTCGTTAGTCTAGAAAGACGTCAACTCAATCCCTGTGCACCCCAATACCTGTTGGGGAAATTGACATCATGAATTGTGTTCGGGGGCGTGAGTACGAGCTAGGAAGGTGTTAGGCACCCAACTCGCCCGTTGACAACAACGGCCTTTACTAATCGATTCAATATAATTATTAATGCTACGGTTCCAAACAAGGTTCAATTTGTCCAAATTCCTAGTTTTAACTAATGGGTTGAACAATCATTATTATTGTGACTACTTTTAACAATTTATCAGATTACATGCCTTTACTGCTAGAAAATGATAAATATGCTAAAACCTACAAGTTAGAAAACAAACAAATAATTCACCCACCAATCCACAAGCATAATTTAATCATAAGAAGCAATAAATAGCAAATCTAATACATTCATTCATCCATAATTAGGCTTAATACAAGCCCTTTTTCTCAAAAACGCGCTATGCATGTACATATCACATAAACCAAATTCGTTAGTAATAACAAACAATATAAAATTTATTGAAAACCCTCAGGTTGGATTACCTGGATGTTCACAATGAACTTATTGGGTTATATTGCTTGAATTCATGGTCTTGATGAAGTGTGAAGGTCTATTTTGTGGTGATAGGGCTAACCTAAAGAAGGAGTAGAATCAGAATTTCTGGTTTAATGTGAGAGAGAATGTCAAAAGAATAACCTTTGAGAGAGAATGTCCAACCTAGGGGTCTCTACCTGCCAACCTCTTCAACTGAACCCTAAGGTTTGTTTATATAGAAGAGGGGGAGCTGCCAGGGTTTAGCACGGAAATCGAATGGGCCTCGAATTTGCCGTCCGCGAAAAGAGGTCCAGGCGGCCATACAACTAGGCCGAGCGGCTGAGCTGGCAGAACAAGCGGTCAAGCCGCTTGGCAACTTGGACTCAACCGTGGCCGCTTGGACCTGGAGCGGCATGCCTGTATGGCGCCTGACTGCTTTTCTAAGAGGGGGAGGCTTTTTCAAGGGGGTCCACGCGGGATTGACTGAGCTCCCTCGTTTGACCAAGGTTTGACTCATGGGTTTGGGTTCCCTTTTCAGACCCTTATGTTCAAAGAGGCCTATCTCTCAATTTTGGACTCCAATTGAATTGAGTCCAACTGGTTTGGATCACCTGTACAAAAGGCTTCCATTGGTTAATTCAAATGAACTGGGCCAATCATCAGAGCATTTATTCTCGCAACCCAAGTCCAGCAAAATCCAATCCTTTCATCATCGGGTTTTTATGGGGACTTATCATAGACACAATTTTTGTCTATGATAAGTCCCCATAAAAACCTACAGCCCTTTGGTACAGGTGATCCAAACCAGTTGGACTCAATTCAATTGGAGTCCAAACCTGAGAGGTAGGCCTCTTTGAACTTAAGGGCCCGAAAGGGAATCCAAACCCTTGAGTCAACCATTGGTCAATTAAGGGAACTCAGTCAATCCCGCGTGGACCCCCTCTGAAAAGCCTCCCTCGCTTGAAAAGCATGTCAGGCGCCTATGAAGGCACGCCGCTCCAGGTCCTAGCAGCCACGCTTGAGTTCAAGCGTTGGCCGCTAGGATAAGCGGCGATGACGCTAGGCCAAGCGGCTAAGCCGCTTAATAAGCGGTTCAATCGCTTGTCCTAGAGGTTCAGCCGCTCGGTGTAGTTGCATGGCCGCCTGGACCTTTTCTCGTGGACGGAAAATTCGAGGCCCATTCTATTTCCTTGCCAAACCCTGGCATCTCCCCCTCTTCTATATAATCAAACCTTAGGGTTCATTGAAGAGGTTGGTCTTTTGGTTGGGAATTTTAGAGGTTGACAGTTTCTCTCTCAAGTTGGTTTCTAAGTTGGACATTCTCTCTCCTATTAAACCCTAAATTCTGGTTCTACTCCTTCTTTAGGCTAGCCCTAGCACCACAAAATAAACCTTTATACTTCATCAAGAGCAAGAGTTCAAGCATTAAACCCAATAAGTTCATCGTGAGCATCCAGATAATCCAACCAGAGGGTTTCAATAAATTATTTTATATTGCTTGTTATTCACTAACGAATTTGGTTTATGTGATATGTACATGCATGGCGCATTTTGATTGTATTAAGCCTAATGAATGCATGTTTGTCATTTATTTCTCTTTATTAAATTATGCTTTGTTTGTGAATTGGTGGATGAATTACCTTGTTTGCCTACTAACTCGCAGGTATTAGCATATTTATCGTTTTCTAGCAATAAAAGCATGTAAATTTGATAAGTTGTTAAAAGTGGTCACATTAGTAATGTTTGTTCAACCCATTAGTTAAAACTAGGAATTTGGACAAATTGAACCTTGTTTGGAACCGTAGCATTAATAATCGCATTGAATTGATTAGTAAAGGCCGTTGTTGTCGATGGGGGAGTTGGGTGCCTAACACCTTCCTAGCTCGTACTCACGCCCCCGAACTCATTTATGAAGTCAATTTCCCCACTTGGGATTGGGTGCACAGGAATTGAGTTGACGTCTTTCTAGACTATCGACTTGATTCCAAGGTTTCCTAATTTCCTTAAATTTGGAGGCGGCTTCCGACAATCTTAATCATGTCCTTAATACGAAAGGAAAATCTTCATGTGCATTCACAGTCAAGAGATTCACGAAACCCAAAGAGAGGCTCTCCCAGGCTATCCAGCCGGCCGCTCGGAAATTAGAAAAGGGGAGAAAAATCCGGTAGCCTACAACATCGATCGACACTTTTCTCGGACGGCTGAGGAACAGATTTTCATGAGTGATGAGGATCTTGAGTGCATGATGGATGAGGGATTGCTTGGTGAGGGTATGGCGAGGCAGTCGTAGGAGATGCACTGTCGAGTTAGTGGCGCCGGGCCGAGCACCGAGGGTGGTGCCGTGCCGAGCATGGAAGGGAACGGTGCTGGGTCGAGTTTTAGGTGGACGACGGCGGGCCAAGCACGGGAGAGAGTGGTGACGAATCTTCCTTCTTTGAGGCAAAAGCTAGAGGCGACACTGACGCGATCGAGCGATTCTTTTCTCGTTTGATGGCCATGGTGCCTTTTGCCGACTTGGATCACATGTGTGGGAAACGGTCTCGCTAGATGGATCAGATATTGCAATGATCCTGTAAGTTTATTATCCGGTAAGGGGGGCTTCACGCACTATTTTTATCCGCTGATGTTGCGGGCGAGGAAGGTCTTGCAGGAGAACAAGGATCTTCAGAAGGAAAATATTGGGCTCCTGGACCAAGTGGAGGAGCATTCGTTCATGGCTGAAGCAAGGTTACAGAATAACCTTTAGAAGACGACAGAGTGTGAAGAGGATCGTCGTTTGTTGCTCGAGAAGCTCGACTGCGTGACCCTTCAATGTCACAGTCTGGCGAGGGAGCCGGAAGAGCTGAAAAGAGGTGGTGCCATCGCCGGACGTCCGATCGTCCATCCCTCTTTGAAGGATTTAGAAAATGCAGTCTATGCGATAGGCCGAACCGAAGAGCAGCAACACTTTTATGAAGCATTCAGCAAACTGTTTCTGCCTTCGGATTGGGTGGACTTGGTGGAGGAACTTGGGGGCGTCGAAGCCTTTATCTTCGACGGTCCTATCCTTTCTTGTGATGTCGATGATGAGGAAAGGGTGGAGCCTAGCCCTTCGTGTGTTGACGGTGAAGGGGGCAGGCGATGCCTGTGATAGGCTCTGTGCCTTCTAAGCTTCCTCCAACTTCGGGTACTGCTTATAGGTGGCTCTTTAGATCTCTTTTGTATAGTCTCGGATGATTAGTAGATGTCTTAGTTCTGTTTAAGCGTTATGCTGAGTGATGTCAGGAGGTTGTCAATTGTATGAACTTGATTTTATAATTAATCGAAGTGTGTCATGTTTGTTAGTGTTTCGCCGGGAACTATTTTTGCTGATTTTACTGAAAGTTCATGTTTTGACTGGAAACAAGAACATGGAAAAAATGAATAGCCTTTAGCTGATTTGCTTTAATCAGAGTTCGTGTAATATGAAAAGTTAGAACGAAAGCGTGTAACACATTTCATTCATGTAAATATTTTGCACCCTTCGGGGTGATTACAGGTGAATAGGGAAAAAATTACACAGCTTGGTTATTTCCTAGTCGCCTGATCTTATTTTCGCTATCGCCTTATCCGGTAAACGGTGATCAGATATAGTAATTCTTGAGATTGCAGGTGTTCCAGGTTCGGGGGATTAGTTCTCCGTCCAGCGTCTGGAGGCAGTACGTTCCCTGCCGAATTTCCTCCTTGATTATGTATGGGCCTTCCTAGGCGGGAGTTAGCTTGCCGAATTCTAACGCCTTGCCTATGGCTTCGATTTTCCTGCGAACTAAATCTCCAACGTAAAGAGGGCGGAGGCGGATGGTTTTTTTGTACTGTCGGGACATGCTTAGGCGGTAAATTTTGGCCCTCTGAAGGTGTAGACACCCTAATCGTTTCTCATCCCCTGGCACCGCAAAGCTTGATGAAGATGGTAATGGATTAACATGGACGTAACTAGAAAAGGACATTGCTCGGAAATCTAGACCAAATTCCTTAAAACCTCAGTCTTTAGATAGCCCTTGTTATAAGGATTTCAACGCCTTTACCTTGGCTCAATCAGGCTCCCGGATCAAGAGATATCGCGTCTTGAAGATTTGGGTCAAAACCGCTCGATCCCGACCCCCTGGGTCAGCCCAACGACATTTTCGTGATTTACTGAGCACGCAAAGTCAAAAAATCCCTAGTCACGCGCGCGCCTTTAGGTCGAGCGGCTGACGCTAACAACCCAGCGACACACGCGTGGCAGCGGCGGCCCAGTGGCCAACCGCTGCGCCCCAACAGCAGCCGCTTGCCCCCACTGTCTTCTGGGTAGCCGTTGGGCCTGATTTTCTGGCTGGGTGGAGTTTGGCGCCGGGTTTTCAATAATTTCGTTCCCTAACACTATAAATACTCCCTTTCACCCTCTTTTGAGAGAGGTTGGTCAGTTTATAATTTTGAGAGCAATTTGAGAGCACAAATACCCCAAATCCTAAAGAATTCAGAATTCGAAGATTCCAGCAAGCCATTTCACCCAACCAAGAACCCAAGATTGAAGAGCAATTCGAATTCTACTAGTCCCGTTTGAATAGAACGTCCAGGTTAACCATCCTGAGGGCTTAAATCTCATATTTAACTTCTTCTTTTATTATTTATGATCATGATTTATTTTGCTTTTGATTATGGTTGAATACTTATGCACATTTTGATATTTGTAAATAATTATGCATGTTAGTTTAATTTAATGTTTGCATTTTTTTATTAGTTTATGCAAGTTTGCATCTTTTTCATGTTTAGTCATGCATGTAGCAACCTCTTAGGTTTATTTTAGCATAAAGTTAATATTTTTGCATTGTGCTTCCATTGAAGTTACTAACAAATTTATTGATGTGCATATGCAATGTTTGGCGTGTTTAGTAAAGTGTGGCAGGTTGGAGCGTTTTTATTATTGTTCTTATCTTTTACTTGGGTTTGATAATTAATATGCATGTAAATTGGATGTAAATTGTGCAAACCGATAACGGTAGATAATTTGGTTGTCTTTAACCCGCCTAGGTAAATTTAGGATCTTGGACGACCGGATTTATATGAAACCATATAGTTTAAATAAATATTTGACATTGATAGGCTTAGTAGAGGCCGTCAATTCGGGCGATTTAGATGAGATTTGTTTTGTTTATTTAGTACCTACAACCCCAAACTCAATATTTAGCCCCTTGGGTATGAGTCAATTCCCAATGGAATTGGGTGAACTTTTTGATGGTTTCCAATTGTTTGCTAAAAATTGGTGGAGACTTCGCTGCTTGCGAGTTATTATTCCCTATCACAATTGAATTAAAATTGCTTATGACGTATTATTTAAGAACCATTAATTCCAACCAAACGCCTCAATTAGCGCCGGAAAGGCGAGGGTTCTTACAGTGGCGACTTCACTGGGGATTTAATAAGAGGGTGTAATTCGAAAACTTATCCATGCCAATAATTTATTTTTGCTATTGGGTTCAATTACCATATGTGTTTACATTCATTGCTTTGCATCCATATCATTCACTTGCATGCGTTATCATCGCATGATGTCGAAAGACATCACCATACCTTAATAGGATCTACCTTTTGGAGCATGGTCTATTACTTGGTTAATGACCCACTAGGTTCGAATTGCCTTGCACATAGGATCTACCCCATGGCATTTACATGTTTCCATTTGAGATATGTAAAACGGTACGTTTAGTTTTACTATGCATCCCATAGATGACGAAACGCATTCGGTCGTGGGTTACCTTGTCCAACAATAGATTGTGTCAAGCCATTGCATTCAGTCCCATAGTCCATATCAAGGTGCTAATTGATTTAATTGCCATATTGTGATTGATTGTTTCCCTGCTATGTGATTAGTTTCCATAGAATATTAGGACTAGATCCCCCCTTGGGATTTTCTTGAGTCTAGTTTTGGGAAGGATTCCCTTTTGTGTGCTTGTGCGTTTTGTCAAGGTTACAAATAGAGTCTAGGATCTTTTCTTTTTTTAGGAAATAGAATCCATGTATGATTCCGACGATGCTAGTGACCATATTAGGAAGACGTTCTTTTCCATACGAATTAGATTGCGTGCAAATAATATATTCCCGTCAATGATCTTTCACAAAATAGAAAAAGAGTCCTATTTATTTCCCTAAAGCAAGTCAACAGTATATTTTCCTTTTCTTGAATTCGGGAATTCTATTCCATATCCAAGTCAAGAGTAGAGTCCTTATTTATTTTCATAATGCAAGTCAAGAGTATAATTTCTAATTAAATAGAGTTGAAAGATCATTGAGTGAAATATACTATTTACATAAAATCGCGTCTCTCCTAAAAATCTCCATGTTGAGGATTAATGCTAGATTCGTTTTCCCACATTTATTTTTACAAAAATAAAATCTTTCTTTTCGTGGAGTTTTCCATTTATTTCTTATTTTCTTAAACGGGCCTTTTTTTCCTGAGAATTGGTAGGGATAAAGACCACGGTCCTAGAATGTGGGAGAGGGACAAGTCCAACAAGAGATTGATCCGCAAGCTGTCATTCGAACCTTCACCGCTAGCACAGTTCGTGGGCCCCATTTGGCTCGAGTACCTTCGCACACCGCCATTGTCACCTCATACTTCACCACCTAATTCTCCGAAGTCCAATATTTCTGGAGAAGCTGAAAGAACCGCTGACCAACGGGTGGACGACCTTTTGGCCCAATTGGTCGCGATGAATGATAGATTCACTGATATGGAAACCCGTGCCGCTAAGTTGGATCCTCCTACTAGGGATGAAGATGAGCTCAAACCAAATGAAGATAAGATTGAGCCCTCCACAAAAGAGGTCCAAGAACTCCAAGCTAAGTTGAATAGGCTTGAGTCCGTTCTAGGCAAGAGTCGTGTCTTTAATGACATGATCATCAATTCCGAAGGCTATGCTCCCCACATCAAGGGAAAATTTCCCACTAAGTTTTCCATGCCTGAAGTTCCACATTCAAAGGAACTGATGATCCACAAGATCATATTATTAGAGCTTTTACCACTGGATTGGGCCTTAGAGGTATTGAACAAGAGTTGTATGTTCGTCTCTTTTCCCAAACCTTAGACCCTGCTGTTAGGGCCTGGTTGTTCAAGCTACCCACTCAAAAGCTACAAAAGTGGGAAGATTTATACACTCTTTTCTTAGAGAGATATGTTGACAATGTCTTGCCTCCAATGACATTGAGAGAATTCGACATCAACAAGCAAGATGACAAAGAAGGATTCACCAACTTCGTGAGAAGATGGAGGACCAAGGTTGCTGAAATGATTGATCGCCCATCTGAAAGGGATCAAATTAGAATGCTAGTCAAAAACTTGGCGTCTGAATACCGTGAACACATGAAGTTTCAGCTTATAATCACTTTTGCCCAACTAGCTGAAGTAGGCATGGCCATTGAAGATGACCTACTCCAAAGAGGGAAGAACAAAGTCTTTTACAATAACAACACAAGTGGCTACAAGGATAAGAAGTACACCAACACCAATCATGCCTCCATAAGTAGAGGAAATAAGGAGAATGCCATTGCTGATAGGCGCCTGAGAAGATTTACTCCCCTTGGGATGCCTTATGTCAAAGCTCTAGACAAATTAGTCAAAGGAGACTATTTAAACCGTATTGGGCCTACTCCTGATCCACCCGTTGAGCAAAGATCGCCATATTGGAATGAGTCCGCATTCTACAAATACCATAGAGGTCGTGGACACGACACCGGGAAATGCTACACTCTTAAAGAGAAAATTCAGGATCTGTTCGACAATGGCACCATACCATTACCTAAGGACGCACCACCGCCTAGCAACAATAATAATCCCCTTGGGAACTAATGCCATTCACATAGAGGAAGGAATCGATCCATCCTACCTAAACACTCCTATTGGGCAAGCAATACCACCTTACCCAAGCCCAAGGCCCACGCTAGACATTTGTGGCCTTTGGGATAGTGATGAAGAGGATAATGGACATTATACTGATCCCGAAGATGTACTAACTCCTCAAGTGCATGACATAGCCAATGGCAAAGCATGGTATGACATCTCCGATGACAAGAAAGATGATGATGACAAGGCTTTGAACTACCTCACAAGGTCGGGTCGCCAATTCAGGCACGAGAACATCTACATGGATTCATCTCAAATCCAACCTGTAGAGCCCGTATCAATCCCCAATAGGGATCCTACCCAAAGAGAGGCAACTAAGGAAGATGATGGAACTAATTTCCTTAGGCAATTGCAAAAGATCAAAGCTGACATATCCATTTGGCAATTGTTGACCACTTCTATCACTCATAGAAGGGCCGTGCTAGAAGCCTTGAATGCAACCACTATCTCTCCAAATGCTACTCCTGAGGATGTGGTTAACCTCCTGGTCCAAGGAAAGTCATCCACACCCGTCACCTTTTCTGATAAGGATCTTCCACCCGAAGGCATTCACGACAACATAGCCCTTTATCTGACTGTAATTTGTCAACAAAGACAAGTCCCTATGACTTTTGTTGACAATGGCTCTTCTGTAAACGTGTGCCCCTTGAGGACTGGTGAACACCTCAAAATAGACTGCAACAACCTCGCGCACTCCGCATAAGGGCTAAGAGCTTACGAAAATTCCAAAATGAACGTCATAGGCACAATTTCCATGAACATTAACATCGGGCCCATTGAGAAAATGGTCCAATTTCACGTCATAGACATTCTGGCCACCTTTAATCTACTTTTAGGATGGCCTTGGTTGCATGGGCTTAATACTGTAGCCTCAACCCTTCACCAAAAGGTGAAGCTATCCCTAGCAGGATCCACTTTGGAAGTCTGTGCCAATACCATGGTAGCCTAGATAGAAAATGATCCAGTCCTAAAGATAGAGCATAACGAGCAAGATGAAGAATTATGGGGCTTTGAGAAGATAGCTTTCATAGAAATAATAGAGCCCACGCTCGATGTGAACACCCTATTCAGAAAGCAAGGTTACTTTCCAAGCACCATTTTGGGTCCTCACCCCAAGTTAACCCAATCCTACTGGAGCACTAAGATAAAAAATGATCTATTTGGGCTAGGCTATAAGCCTACTAGGCAAGAGATTCGAGCCTACATATCCAAGGAAGTGGCTGGAAAGAAAGCCTGCGCGGCCAACAAGCCAATCCCACATAGCATGGATCCCTATCCTCTAACTCTCAATGGGCAATTTCTCCAAGAAGGTGATCCATACCCCTACTATGGATTCCCAGAACCTTATGCGATCAATGGAATTCTAGTTCCAGGCTTTGAGGCATTTCAAGACTGTTTCACTATGAGTGAAGAGGCACCAACATCTCTCAAGGAGGACCAAACTACTAAAGATTAGGCTAACGACATGGAACCCAATGACTTTGGGCTACTATTTGGTGAAGAACGTTGCCAATACAATGAGGCAATGAGCAAACTTCCCCTTACTGTGCTTTTTAATAAAGGTTTCGACCCGTCCAAGCTGATTGCCCCAATCGGGCCCGACCGCGCCACCTGGAAGCACGAGAAGAAGTGGGCTCCAGTCAAGGGAGTCAAGTACAAGTTCACAATCCGCAATGGTCCTTCAGAAAGGCCCAATTCTGATTCTGAGTCTGATTCTAAGTCCGAGTCTGATTCTGAGTCTGTTATCCTAGAAGTGTCGGGTAGTCCACCTCAGTCTATTCCTGTTGCTACTACGGTTATTAGTGATGACCTCATTGATGTATTGTCCGCTTCTATTAATGTTATGAGTGCTGATTTCGCTTACTCGGGTTGCCTTGTTGCTAATAATTCAGGAGACATAACAGAATTGCCAAAAGAAGTCATTAAAGCACTAATTGAACATGAACAAAAGACTTCAATAGTCAAAAGAAACAAAGACAATAAATATTGCAACTAATGATGAGCCGCGCCATGTGCCAATTGGCTTGTCTTTAACTTCTAATGAATTAACACTCCTAAAGAATTATACGGATGTTTTCACCTGGTCCTACAAGGACATGCCCGGTATAGACCGCAACATAGCCCAACATACCACCATGCTAAAACCTGACTACAAACCAGTCAAGCAAAAGCTAAGAAGAATGAAACCGAAATGGGCTCTTAAGATTAAAGAAGAGGTTGAAAAATAGCTTGACGCAGGCTTCATAAGAGTGGCCAATTATCCCGATTGGGTAGCCAACAATGTTCCAGTTCCAAAAAAGGATGGACAAGTACGAATGTGTGTGGATTTCAGGGACTTAAACAAAGCAAGCCCCAAAGATGACTTTCCACTACCCCACATAGATGTTCTGGTAGACAATACAGCATGACACGCCCTCCTATCATTCATGGACGGGTACGCAGGATATAACCAAGTCCTAATGGCCAAACAGGATGAGGAGAAAACCACTTTTATCACACAATGGGGCACTTATTGCTACACCGTAATGCCATTCAGGCTTAAGAACGCAGGGGCTACGTACCAAAGAACCGCGACCACCCTTCTCCACGATATGATGCAGAAAGAGGCTGAAGTATACGTGGACGACATGATCATAAAGTCTAAAGAAAGAGAAGGACATGTACCCTCACATCAAAATTGACTTTTCGATAGAGTTAGGAAGTACAACATGAGGCTTAATCCCAAAAGGTGCGCATTCAGAGTTCACATCCGACAAACTTTTAGGATTCGTCATCAGCACCAGAGGGATCGAGATTGATCCATCCAAGATTAAGGCTATAATAGACATGCCCCTCCGAAAACAGAGAAGGAGATCAAGGGATTCCTGGGAAGAATCCAATACATTAGTCGATTCATTTCCAAATTGACTATCACATGCGAGCCTATATTCAAAAAGCTCAAGAAAGAGATAAAAACAGAATGGGATAAAGAGATAAAAGGCCTTTGACAAAATTAAGGCCTATCTATTTGAACCACCTGTGCTCGTTCCGCCCACTTCAGGCATGCCTTTAATTCTCTACTTTACCGTCACAGAAACATTAATGGGGGCCATGCTAGCCCAAGAAATAAACAAGGAAGAGAAAGCCATTTACTATGTGAGCAAGAAGTTTATAGAATATGAAACCCGCTATTCTCCTCTAGAAAAGACATGCCTCACCTTGGTCGCCACGACCAAGAAACTACGACATTACATGCTCCACCATACGATCCCCATAAGATCGAGAGAGAATCCTCTGAAGTACATATTTGAAAAACCCATCCTGAATGGTAGAATAGCAAGATGGACCGTCCTTCTATCTGAGTTTGACCTCAGATTTGAACACCAAAAAGCAATCAAAGGACATGCTATCTCGGAATACCTAGCCGATCAAGCAATAAACGAGCCCGATCGGAAGGAAGAATATCACTTTCCAGACGAAGGGATTATGACCCAAGACACCGACACCTGGCAGGTATACTTCGATGGAGCATCTAACCAAAAAGGCTTTGGGGTAGGAGTGCTAATAGTATCTCCTGACGGTGCACATATACCCATTTCGGTCAAGTTGGACCATGAGATCACCAACAATGGCGCGGAGTATGAAGCTTGCATGATAGGATTGCAATCCACCATAAGTCTTGGCATTAAAATGCTTCGAGTCTATGGTGACTCATCGCTCATAATCAACCAAATTTCCGAAGTATGAAAAGTCAAAAGTGAATCCTTGGCACTCTACCAAGAATACTTAGACAAAATCGTGGTGTACTTCAGCCGAATAGATTTTACATATCTTCGACGAGAAGATAACCAATTCGCAGATGCTTTGGCTATATTGGCAAGCATGATCAACATTCCTGATTCCATTCGAATGATGCCCATTTGCGTACAAAGAAGGTCCGAACCTTCATATTGCAATGGTTCGGAGGTATTCCATGATGAAGAAGATGAATGGTACACTGATATAAAGAACCTACTCGTCCATCAAATTTACCCTCCTGATTCTAGCCCTAGAACCCAAAAGGCACTTAGAAGGCTCGCAACCCAATTCATTGAGGTACAAGGTCAAATATACAAGAAAACCCCAAACGGGATTAATCTCTTGTGCTTAAGCACAGAAATGGCCCATAAAGTCTTAAGAGACGTACATGGAGGATTCTGTGGACTGCACATGAACGGAATGATGCTATCTAGGAAGATAATTAGGCTTGGCTATCATTGGACCACAATGGAAAAAGACTGTTGTGAATTCGTCAAAAGATATGCACAGTGTTAGACACACGCAAATCTACAACACATGCCGCCAAGCCCACTATATACTTTCACCTCACCCTGGCCTTTCTCGGCTTGGGGAATAGATATCATTGGCAAAATAACCCCAACAGGTAAAGGGGGCAATGAATACATTCTAGTTGCAATTGATTACTTCAACAAATGGGTTGAGGCGCAATCCTATGCAAAGCTCAAAGCAAAGCATGTGGTGAAGTTCATCAAGAACAACATAATAGCTATATATGGGGCTCCCCAAGAGATCATTAGCGATAATGGGTCACATTTTATGAAGTAATTGAGCTCCTAGCCCAAATCAAGATTCAACATCGGAAGTCATCTCCCTACAGACCGGAAACAAACGGTGCAGTAGAAGCAACTAACAAGAATATTAAGAAAATCATCGAGAGGATGTCCGAAATGTATTACGATTGGCTCGACAAATTGCCATTCGCAGTTTGGGGGTATAGGACTTCCATCCGAGCATCAACGGGAGCAACACCATACTCTCTAGTTTATGGAATGGAAGCCGTATTGCCAATCGAGCTAGAGGTCCCATCTCTAAGGATCGTCCTAGAGAGACAAATTCCAGAAGTGGACTGGGTCCAAGCCCGCTACGACCAATTAGTCTTACTAGATGAAAAAAGGTTGCAAGCTTTGCACAATGTGAGAATCTATCAAAAGAGATTAACAAAGCACTTTAACCAAAGGCTTAAAATGAGAGACCTCAATGTTGGAGATTTAGTACTCAAAGAAGTAAGGGCCAATTTCACTGACCCACGAGGCAAGTTTAGGCCCAATTGGTTCGGTCCTTTTCTCATTACGAAAATCCTAACCGGTGGAGCTGCAAGATTGGCAGACGTAAAAAGGGGAAAAAACACTTTCTCTCTCTAGAAAATGCTCTGCAGGCGTAGGTTAAGCTGAACTTTCTAACATACACCGACTTTGCCATTGATGGGGAAGAACTCCGGTAAGAGACAATCGGTGCCACTTCGTGATTTTCTGGGTTCATCTACTCTTGATCCCATCGCTGAATCGGAGAGTTCTGAGTCTATCGAAGGAGAGGACGAGGATTTTCGGGCTCTCAGCTCGCTCTCGAAGGGTTTGCCAGGGTTTGCGGAGGTGCCACCTTCTGGGCCTCGAGCTGCACGGCGACTATTGATGGTCCCTACTCCTCGACAAGGGGGTGATTCACCGGTATCGGAGGTGGCTACCCCGGTTGCACCTCCGGCTCCACCTCCCCAAGAGAATTTCTCAACGATCGCCACTCCTTCTTCTGCTACTGTTCCATCAATTTTAGGCGCGACTGATGTAAATTCGATGCCTGAAACTGAGAATTATGCGTTTATTGCCTCTAATCGCATAGCTACTGAAGCAACAAAATTCAAGTATCTTCCCCCTGTGATAAAGGATGGGAAACCTGTTCCTAATTTGCTGAAATCTGAAATTGAAAAGGAAAATAAGAAATGGGCAACATCTCTTATTGGCTTCGTTTTGGGTGATCAACCTTATTTTAGTCAAATTGAAAATTATGTGAACTCTCACTGGAATTTTGTGTCAAATCCTAAATGTTATCTACATGAGGAAGGGTATTTTATTTACAAGTTTGCTTTAGAGAGTGATATGAATGATGTGCTTGCTAGAGGGCCGTATGCTTTTAATTCCAAACCTTTCATGTTGCTTGAATGGATCAGTAACTTTAAGATGGATCCTTCAACATATTGTAAAGTCCCTTTGTGGGTTCAGTTCCCCAATTTGCCTTTGCAATGTTGGTCACTTGATTCCTTGAGTAGACTAGGCAGCTGTGTGGGTAGGCCACTTCATGTTGATAGAGTCACTGCTAAACAGAAGAGGATTTCTTTTGCTCGCCCCCTCATTAATGTGGATATCACAATCCCTTTTCCTAAGGAGGTCTGGTTCCAGGAAGATGATGGTACTATGGTCAAGCAAGCAGTGCAATTTGAATTAAAACCTGCTTTTTGTCAGTCTTGTAGGAAATTTGGCCACATGTCTGAGAAATGTGGCCTGAATTCTGCATCGACTAGCAATAACCCTGCTGGTGCCCAGGGACATCCCCTTGCTTAGAATAGAAGAGCTAGAAGAAGGAGAAATGCAACAACATGGAGACCCAGGCAACCACCAAGGGAGCAGAATGGTGGTGTTAACCTATCTGACCCTAATATGAGCTCTATTGCCAATCTATCTCCAGATGAGGTAGAAGAAGCTGTTTATTTTCAGCAAAGGGATTTCTCAAACTCTGTGGAGGAGCAGAGATGGGAGATCTTAGAGAAGGCCCAAGCTTCAGTTCTGAATGGGAACTCTTTTGCAATATTGCAAGATCATGACCCTGAAGTCCCTGCTCCTGAGCCTAGTATAGGCCAAGGAATTTCTATTGTTTTGCAGGCACCTTCCATTGGTTTTCGCAGCAACCCTGTGGTGAACCTGTCATATGGAAGAAGCAAGGAAGGGGAGGGCAGACCTCCTGACCCTATTCATTCCCCATGAATCTCATATTCTGGAATGTGAGGGGTATTAATAAGTCCCAGAAGCAGAGAGAGGTGAAGAAATTTCTTCTTAAGCATAAAATTTCCTTTGCTGCTTTAGTTGAAACCATAGTGAAACTTTCTAAGCTTAGTAAAGTTACTGCCTATTTGATTCATGCCTGGTCTTATAGTAGTAATTGCCAAGGTACTAATGGTAGAATCTTACTTGCTTGAGACCCTAATGTTCTTAGTGTTGCTGTTGAAAAAGTCACTGATCAGTTTATTCATTGTAAACTTGAGCTTATAACTGGTGAGAAATTTTATGTTACTGCTATTTATGCTAGAAATTGTGTTATTGCAAGAGAGAGTTGTTGGCAGGAAATTATTAGTCATGGTAATTCTATTGCCGACCCCTGGCTACTGGGAGGAGACTTCAACTCCACTGTACACATGTCTGAGAGACTGCAAACTGGGAATAGGTTCTCTGGGAACAATGAGCTTCAATTGCTTTGCTCCTCTATGGGATTGGAAGATATTAAGAGCACAGGGTCTGATTTTACTTGGTGCAATAATCAAAATGCTGCTGACAGGGTGTATAGTAGAATAGATAGACTTCATGGTAATGGTGTCGGGTTTGCTGAATACCCTGCTGTGGAGGTTGAGTTTATGGTTCCTTCTCTATCTGATCATTCTCCTGGTATTGTGCACTTTAAACATGATGATAGCTCTGGAAAAAAACCCTTTAGATTTTTTAATGCATGGATCAAACATCAGTCTTTTGGATCTATTATTAAAAAGGGTTGGTATTTTGAGGGATCAGGGTCTTCTATGTTCAAGGTCATTCAGAAGCAGAAGAATTTTAAATATTTATTGAAGAAATCTGACCTGTATTGCTCTAATATGAGTCAGAAAGTCATTGTTGCAAGAACTAAGCTTGAGCAGATCCAATGTGAACTGAGACATGATTTGTTCAACACTGATTTGATTAATAAAGAGAAAGATGTTGCTGGAAAGTATGAGAATCAGTTGCAGCTGGAGGAGAGTTTCCTTAGACAAAAATCAAGAATTACCTGGATGCAGAAAGGTGATTCTAACACTAGCTACTTCCATGGCTGTGTCAAAGCTAGAAGAGCCACCAATAGGATTATCTCTATTTATAATGCTGCAGGGGCACGTATTACTGAGCCACAGAGAATTCAGGAGGAGTTTATTTCCTTTTTTCAAGGACTCATTGGGACAGCTGCTGAGGAGCTTCCAGCCATTGATCCTTAAGTGATAGCTAATGGCAGTGTATTATCTGTAGCACAGCAGATTAGTCTTTGTGAGTCATTCACTGCTGAGGAGATAAAAAAGCACTCTGGGAAATGGACGGTGACAAAGCACGAGGACCAGATGGTTATACAGCTGCGTTTACAAGGCCTCATGGGAACAGTGGGACAAGAAATTACTCATGCTATCCAAAGCACTTTCCACTATAGGAAGATGCTTAAAGCTCTTAACTGCACTTCTGTCTCCTTAGTCCCAAAGAAGGAAAATCCAATGCTGATGAGTGACTTTCGACCTATTGCATGTTGCAATATTTTGTATAAAATATTATCAAAATCCCTGGCCAACAGATTGAGTAGTGTATTGGACTACATTATTAGTCAGGAACAATCTGCATTTATTAAAAATCGTTTCATTGGTGATAATATTGTGCTAGCTCATGAATCAATTAAATTCTATGGGAGGAAGGGAATTTCACCAAGATGCATTTTGAAAGTAGATTTGAGGAAAGCTTATGATTCACTTGAGTGGTGTTTCCTGGAACAAGTGCTTCTTGGGTTGCAGTTTCCTGTGAAATTTGTAAATTGGGTGGAAATGTGTAGTTGCTCAGTCAGTTATTCTCTCCTTATCAGTGGAGTACCTACACAACCTTTTGATGCTATGAGGGGACTGAGACAGGGTGATCCTTTCTCTCCTTATCTTTTTGTGATTGTCATGGATTACTTGTTTAGATGTCTCAAGGAGCTGAAAAACAAACCAGGGTTCAAGTACCATCCAAGGTGCAAGAAATTTGAGCTTGTTCACAGTATCTTTGCAGATGATCTGCTTTTATTTTCCAGAGGAGATAGTGAATCTGTGCAGCAGCTCGTCCTTTAATTTCAGAAGTTCTCTGAATGTTCTGGACATTGTGCAAATAATCAAAAACAGAGATTTATGTTGGAGGAGTCAGTGAGAGTGAGCAAAGGGATATTATTAACTGTTTGGGAATGCAAGCAGGGGAGCTTCCTTTCTGATATCTTGGCATCCCTCTCACCTTAAAGAGATTTCATATCAGTTATTATGATCCCCTAATTCAGAGAATTACCAGCATAATTCAAGCATGGACAACCATGTTCCTCTCATATGCAGGAAGGCTGCAATTACTCAAATTATTTGCAATGAACAATTATTGGACACAGTTTTTCAATCTCCATGTGTCTGTAATACATAAAGTTGAGCAGCATTGTAGGAGGTTCTTGTGGACAGGATCCTCAGACCCTAGCAGCAGGGCCCTGGTTGCATGGTCTTCCCTTTGCAAACCTGCAAATCAGGGTGGGCTAGGTATCTTTGACCTTGTTTTATGGAACAAGGCCAATCTTGGGAAGCTGATTTGGGATGTTCAACATCATCAAAAGAAACTGTGGGTTAAATGGATACATGCTTATTATATGAAACAGGGTTCATTTTGGTCTGCTCCTAAACCTACACAAGCTTCCTAGGTTATCCAGAAGCTGTTTGATTTGAGAAATGAGATGGCTGCTAGTGTTTTGAACCAGGGACCTAACAAATAAAAAGTGGGGAAAGTTTACAAATCCTTGTTGCCTGCTACAGAGAAGAAAAGATGGTCCAAACTGGTTTGTTGTTCTTTAGCTGTTCCCAAATGGAGATTTATCCTCTGGCTATGTGTGCTTGATAGACTTCCTACTTGGAAGAATCTGCACAAGATTGGCATACAGGGGCCAAGCATCTGCAGTTTGTGTAAGAAATCTGAGGAAACCTTATCTCATATATTCTTTGACTGTGAGTTTACTACCCAGCTGTGGCAGAAGTTGATGAGTTGGCAGCATGTCCCTCTCACTGCCACTACATGGGAGAGTTTTATGCAACAAGCTAGTTCCATTGCTAGATGAAGACAGCCTCAGGCCCTTGCACATACAGCCATCTGCTCAGTTGTTGTGTACTATATATGTAGGGAGAGGAACTCTAGGATTTTTCAGGGGCAGAGAGGTGATTTAACAGGTATTGCTAAACAGATTGTCCATGCTATCCATGCCAGAAGTGCAACTGCTAGGAACAAGAAGACACGAGATTATTTTTGCCACCAGTTGAATTATTTGCCTTGAGTTTATGTGTTTTTAAAGCTTATTAGCCTTTTGTGTGAAGTTTCCCATAGCTAGTTTACTCTAGGAGTAGATTGCTTTGTTTTACGTGTATTTTGGAGCGCAGTTAGCTGCTTGTACTCATTGAATATCCTCATTTGGAAGTAATGAAAATCTTTTTACTTTCCAAAAAAAAAAAAAAAAGAAGATTGGCAGACGTAGACGGGATTGAGTCTAGTCAATGGATAAACATGGATCAACTAAAAAGATTTTATGCCTAGGCAAGGCATCTAATCTAATATAACACTTTCAAGAGGCCCACACAAGGCTAGCAATCCCGAAAAAAAAAAAAAAAAAAGAAAAAAAAAAAAAAAAAGAAAAAAAAAACCGGGATTCAATGTTAAAAAACGCACGGATAAGAACTACAAGCGGCCTGATTTCCCTAAAAGGATACGTAGGACAACCCAATTGCAATTGGGCCCGACCCCTTAATATTAAATTAAATCGAGCATGTCTCCATAAATAATAAAGTCCATTGCAAATGACTTGGCAATTCTAAAAAATAATAATGCAAATATTTTAAATCTAAGTCTAAAAGGGGCACATCACCCTTATTGAATTTAAAGCAAAGCAAAAGGCAATCCTAAGCTAGACATGCTCTAAAAAGAGTATTTTTATTAGTAGACTACTGCGTAGCTTCGGTAGTAGGGCATACATCTTCCATGGTCTTGTCTACTTTTGGGCACTCCGCACGAAGTTCCTTGGGAGCCCATCTCTCTCGAACCATAGGCTCTTCTTCTTCAATCTCCATTAGAGGTGTGCTTGAAGACCCCTCATGATCATTGGTCCGAATTGGGGGCTCCTCCTGCGGTTTAGTAGTGATCTTTTCCAAATCTTTCTTGGCCTTTGGGTTTAGGATGCCTCTCACATGCTTATATCCCTTTTTCTTACCCTTCCCCTTTGGGTCATTAGGGTTTGAGAGTCTTAGGCTAGCTTTGACCGATTGAGGCTTAAGGTCGCCTTCTTCGGATTTCCTACATGCACGGCGACCCTCCGTGGTCTTGCAATTCATCCAAGCTTCATAGGCCGAAGATGTGGCCGTAGGCGCCTTGATATGAGGAATAGTCCACTTAGGACGACGGTCCTATCCACACTCCCTTGATCTTACCATACTAATTGTCAAGGTCCGCGCGGTAGGAGGAACACTATCCTTTGGTGGGATAATTTGGAGTTTCCCATATTGTCACATAATACGACTAGGAAATATATAAGTTGAGTTATGAAGACTGAGGATTTGACAATATCCTGAGTCCTTGTTGCATCCGATTGTGGATTTTAGACCCCACCACTTGACGGTCCATCGTAGCAAGGGACATGCTTTAAGGTACCCACGCCACTCATCAATGGTCGATTCATAATACAATCTCCGGCGTGCGGGAAATTGCTTTGGTTGATACTTGAGCGCATTAGCGGGCCTCTCAATGAAGCAAATGTGCTCAAGAAGCCATATCTGCAAAAAAGAAAAATATATAAAGTTAAAGATCCATCAAAGATTCAAACTTTATTAACAAGCAAATAATTCAAGCAATTATCCGAGCACTTACTTGGAGAAGAAGAGGGCTTCCCGTCCATCCGCCAAGCGATGATTCTTGTTTCTTACGGTCCAAGCAAATTATAGTTTCACCAAGAACAAGAGACATAGGGGTAAAATCGTTTTGAATTTGTTCAACAATTCTAAGCATATTAGTTTTACCCTTATTACCTCCACCCACAAAGAGGTACCTATGCAAGAGATATAAAATAAAGGCACGCTTATAATAGGTCTCACTCATCACATCATGATCATCCCTAACCTTGGGGAAGAAGATGTCAATTACACCATTGAGGTCTAATTCATCACTCCTAGCAACAGAGGAAGCTTGTGTCGGTGATAGGCCAAGATACCTTTTATAGTAGCCTTCAAGGTTTGCTCCAAGCCATGGAGTGGCGGGAGCTTGGTCATGAGGAAAACCCAAGAATAGAGGCAAATTCTTCGGGAAGAGGACATAATTCATTATACCCAGAACGGAAGACATGAAGATTATCGTCCCAAAACTCAATTGCGGCCTCAAGGAGATTCCATACGATTTGAACTTGCTTAAGGTGGAAGAGAGCATTCAAGTGAAAGAAACAAGTCTCATCCTCTCTTCGGGGTTGTGGATTGTAATCACTTGTCAAATTTCACATAAAAACGTGTCATGGCTGAAAATCTAAGAATAATTAGGGGGTCTCTCTATTTAAGAAGCTCTCTATTGATGGCAAATTATGAAGGTGATGTCCGAAATCGGCTTAACCCAAGGCTTATATATGGCTCGCAAGAAAAAGACGAAAAAAATAAGTCAACTCGTCAAAAAGGGGTTGCAGCGGCCTCTAGGACAGCCGCTGAAGGCTCATCGGCGCTCGATAGTGCATCGCAGGCCCAGCGGCCAGCCGCTGGAGCTTGGCGGCACCCTTTTTCGCCCCCGCTGCTCCACGTGTGCCGTTGGATTACTCCCGTTAGCTGCCGCACCCTTTTCTCGAGACAAGTCCCTTTTCTCCGATTTTGGACACTTTCCTTAACCAATTTGGGCTCAAATATGGCTCTTTTTCCTATTTCTTCTATTATTTCTATTTTGTATTATTTCCTTACAATTAATGGAAACTACACCAATTTCCTTACTTCTTTTTTGATGATTATCATCCTTTTTTTATTTGTATCTTTTTTATTAATCCCCTTTTACTTATTATTTTCATTTCATTTTTTCACCCCTTTCCTTTTTCCATTTTTTTTAGGGGAGATAGGGTACACCCAATTTTAATTAACTTTTTTGGTTGTACCATTTTTTGCTAAGTGGCTATTACTTGCGGTTTTGCTTGACTACTTGTGCATTTGCATTAACCTAATTATGTGTAGGGACCAATAAATAAGCAAGCAACAATTTACAAATACAAAGTCCGAGTGTTTGTTTAAAACAAATTCTCAAAATGTGTTTCACACAAATACATTGTCATAAAAGCTATCACGCATATCATCATCCGTACGGGGCACCTCAAGGTGGTCCTCCGACCTCCGCACCTCATCCCCAAAGATCGATGCCACGAACTGGCTAGGGTCAAATGAGGAATGTCGGACGGGCTCCCGATATGAACTCCCTTCCCCGGCATAGTTCGAGTGATATCCCCACGAAGAACGAGAAGGCATGGTAGGCACCATAGGAGCAGGAACTGGGGGCTGGTAGTGAAGGCCACCATACGAAGGATATCCCGCATACCTGGGATAAGGAGGATACATCGGCACATGCATAGGAGCAGGCTCCACATAGGGAGTCATCCTACTCCCACCATGGCGGTCGGACCGATGTACATGCACCCTCTCTCTCCTAGGACTCTCCCTCCAAGGGCTCCTCTTGCTTGAAGGACTACGCTCGAGAGAGCTCACACCCTCATCATCTAACAGCACCACCTGTCGGGAGCTACGAGGAAGGGGTCGACGTTACTCAACCTGCATCCCACAGAAAGTTATACGACACATTTCTCAAAGCAAGCAACTTTGAAAATGCAAAATACGAGTTTACCTTGTCCAAGTCAGCTCTTGAACAACTACCCTTCGAATGGGTTCGGGATATCCAAGACTTCATGGCATGCATCATCTTGAAGACCTTTCCGGTCTGCTAACGATCAAGCTACACAAGGAAAAGGTAATACAAGCATATAATGAAGCAAGGGATTTCACACTTTGGTAAATTATGAAATTACCCCTGGATCCCCAACGTGAAGAGGAAGGCCCTGTATGTCCTTATCGAGGTCCTCCGTCATAGGGATCTTTCCCCAGCACTCCTTCTCGCCATAATCCCGGCCTCGAACCAGGATATCCGGGACATCAACCTCGATGTCATCAACCCCAGGCTCCAACAAAGCAAAGTGAGTTAGTATAAATAAAGCAAGAGGCATAGAAAATCAAGTATAAATTCATACCTTCAAGCCCACAAATGAAGGCATGAGGCGATCACGGCGGAACTGCTCATAGTGCCCCACCAGGTCCTCCGAGGGCTCCCTCAAATACCGGATAAAATCTGAGCCGACCATGGCCTCCGCAACGTGCTCGCGAGACAAGCACCTCACCAAGAACATGGACGAGGGAGGATCCAAAGGAATCCTAGGGCCCTCCAATTCGGGATAAATCTGACGGAAAATCCGCTCTCCCAGATACTACTCAAAGGAGAACGGGCCCGCAATCAGGATCCTCTGATGGTTCACCTCCCTAGAAGCAAGGAAGGTGTCCGGAGCCGACCCATGATACTTCGCCCATACGAAGTAGTCAATCTACACAAACATGCAACATAAGATATTTCCACACCAAGAAATGCAATCCATACAACAAATAATATATTTTTACCTTGTGCTAGTCGATGCGCAACAGAGCCTCCCTATACTGCTGGAGAGTATGCAGAGACGATGGACCCCTATGGCGGCATGCCCTACAAACTGGGAAATCCAAGGCCCAACCCGTAGGCGCCAACTCTGGGAAATGCTCAAAAAACCACGACTACATTCAAACACGAAATTAAGCACCGCACACTTGAATCATGCGAAGTAAATACAAAGGTAAAAAAAAACGCACCTGTAAAACCTTCCAAAAGCCGCACAAGCTTACGTCAGGAAGGTTCGCCTGCCTGTACCCCTCGTTATTCATGCGGCAGGCGTACCGCATGCATGTCAAGAGGTTTGCGTAGCCCGGCAACCCTCAGTTGTACTCTCTCACCATTTCCCAGTCCGTTAGACTCGGTAGGTAGATGGCATGAATGCGCTCCCCCTTGTCACTAAAGATAGTGGTCGCAAGGAGGTAGGCGATAAACATCCTCGCGTTTTGCTCCACCGAGGTATTCTTCTTATACCTCGGGTCTTTCAAAGCCGTAAAAAGCTCACTGTAAGAACTGTAGTGGTGACCCCAGGTGTTCCCCCAAGGGCCGAAAAGCTCCACCAACTCCGTCTTACGTTTCCAGATGGAAACGTCATAAACAATGGGCATTCCCACGCAAGGTACCATGGTCAACATCGCAAACTCCGAAGGAGTAATCATCATTTCCCAATTAGGGAGGTAGAACCTATTGGTAGTGTCCCAAAAATGCTCCAAAGACAACCGCACAATACATCTCTTGACTCGTTCAACCGAGTCCTCAGCTCTCAAAGGGGCCAAAACCCCGCATTCAAAACGGCATCTTGCACCTCTTTGGGCAAGGTTTTGAAAAGCTTATTCGAAGAGCCATAGGTTTCATGGGCCTTCAAATTTCCATCGGGCTCCTATGATCAAGTTCACCTTTCTTAGGTTCACATTTCAATCAAATGTTCAATCATAAGCAGATTTCTAAGTTCGTTCAAGCCGCGTAAGATCACATGCGCTACAAGCTTGACAATTGCATACAAATTCTCTACAAATTCTATCCTAGCCAAGCATACAAACTCAAGTTCAATGCATAAAACTATGAATTCAAAAGTCTGAGGACATACCACGAACTTGGAAGCCCGAGAGCTCAAATGAGTTGTCAGTCGGAAAACCAACTCTGATCGATCCCAAACAATGTCGGGCATCCAATCCGACCGAGTGTATCGATCTTGAGGAAAAGACACATTAAGCTTCCTCTTTGAAGGCTTCACATGAGGTGGAAAAGCTATGGTGAAAATGTCGATTTCCTCGACCTCCTCCCGCACCTCGGTCCTCTTACACCTCCTCTTTTCCAATTTTGGAGCCATGGAAGAAGGATGAACAAGCAAGCAAGAACAAACAAGCAAAAATGGAGAATTTTGGATTTTCTCTCTCCAAGGGTTTCAAAAACCCACTCTCAAATTCACCCCAAATTTGTGAGAAATCACAAATAAAGTTCAAATTATGCAAAGATTATGCAAAAGCAAGCAAAAAGGAGCAAATTTGAGCAAGAATGAGCAAACATTCAAGCTTGAGCAACAATGGATTTAGAGAGAGAGACGCTCAAAATTTTGGGGAAGAAATGACCCAAAAAATCGGCCTTCTCTCACTTAAACCCCGACCGCGCCACTGAACCGGCCCAGCGGCCCGGTCCAGGGCTACCCAGGCTCAGCGGCCCAGCCGCTGGCCCTGGCGGCTATGCCACCAGGCTGGGCAGCTGTCCTCAGCACCTCCGCGGCGCTACCTGAGCCGCTGAGCTGGCCCGATAAGGCCGCTCAGCCTCAGCGGCCTAGCTCATGGCCGCTGGACCTCTTATCTCTCCCGCCTCTCACGGGGCGGGCCCACGAGTTCAAATTCCAGGCGGGATTTCATTTCTCGAATGTTTCCCCCGCAAAGACTGGGAAATACGGGCACGTCACCCAAAATGACTATTTTGCCCCCGCAACACAGTTTCCTATCGTAGGTACCCGGCACAATCTAAATTTTGCAGCACAGGCACAAAATCTAATTTTTGCAGGCATAGGCACAACTTCTCAGAACAAAGGCATCACATCATTTTCTTGAAAAGCACAGCAAGCAGCGGGAGCAACAAAGGCTCTTCAACGGGAGACTATTAATTTAGTCTTACGTCTACATCGGTAAGACACAGGCATTATTTAAGCAGAGCTACGCAACGTTCTTTGACGTTGAGTCTATTAAAAATAGCGTCACGTTGGCACCAAATGCGTTAGTCAAAATGAAAGTTTTAGCTAGTTTTTCAACAATGGAGTTTTGGTTAATATTTCGTGAGTTTTGTGATTTTTGAGAATGAAAACAAAAAAAATCAAATGATAAATAAGAAGAGGGAGCATAAATTAGTATCACCACCAAGGTTTTAAAGGATTAATCCACCAAACCAAGGATAAAGATTACTACTTGCTTCACCAAATAATCCTAGGATTATTCTAAAAAACAACAAGGTTCGTCAGCAAAAGGTAGCAGCCATTTCATATTTTCATTCATTATAATCTGTCCATTACATCAGTTGTGCTTACATATTTATAGAGGTTACAAATGTGCCCTAATAACCTTGGATCACTCTAGAATGGGTGAGCTGTCCAAGAGTAGTATCCAAGCAACTTGAAACTTCAGTATTCTGCCCAAAAATGAGCCAAACACATGTAGTACAATTGGGAGCTGATTTCCTTGCGATTTAGACCACTTGACAGCTGTTACTTGTCCTTGCACAAGGACAAACGAGGGTGAGCTGTAAGAGGAGCCTCAAGCTTCATCCTTATCCATCCCATGTGCTTTAAGACTCTCCTCATTCAGTAACCACTTAGGGAATTCAAAATGCAATTAAACTTTTAACTAACTACATGCAACATAATTAAGCTAATTATGTACGAACATGTGTACGAACATTTGTACGGACAAAAACCATGTTCATCAACTAATCATGATAATTAAGAAAATTACAAGGTCATTTGTGTACGAGCATGTGCACGGCATGTTGTACGGACAAAACCAGGTTTATGCCATTGAAAGGTCATGAATGCCCCTAGGAACATTAATGACGCCACCATGGACTAAAAGAGTGCCTTAGGACATGATAATATCATTGATCGACCAAGGACAGATTGCATGGCACTTAAGTGAGGAGAGGAGCTTGATGCCAACGCATCATACACCTGCTGTTGTTTAGGACTCGCCCTCAAGTCCTGGAAGTAGAAAGCTTTCCAATGAAACTCAATGATGTAGGTGCTGAACTTTCCACCCCGAATACGACCTCTAATCCAAGCCCCAATTGATCTCGTTACATCTTTACAATGTCACTGCATTTGTACCTCAAAGAACAATGGCACGATTGTACCAAGCCCCACTCTAGGGAAATCCGTATAATCTGCCACATCAATTTTTTCCCACTTGAACACATCCTCAAACAAGATGAAATGAGTTAAAAGAGTGAAGGAACTTGTTGGCAATCTTGCCTCCATATTGCTGTAATTTGCTTCTTGTGCTGGTTGCACCTTAGAAGTTGTTATCAATGGGGTTGCATGGTTGTGTGGAGTTTCTAGAGCAAAAGAATAACCTTGCACAACTTGCGGGTTGCAATTATACTTATTGTTGTTGTTCTCTTGTTGTAAGGAGCTGTTAATAACCAAAAGCTACTGTCCACCATCGTTCAAGAGCGTAGCGGCATTTACCACTTGTACCACTTCTTCATAAACAAAAATTCCATCACCAAGAGGTTGAAGCTCTTCCTCAAGGACTGCTGAGTCAAGAACCATTTCCAGGTTTCCCTTTTGTTTCTCTTGAGACAAACTGGGCTCTTGAAGTACTTTACCTGTAATTCGCCCTTCCTTTAGCCTCACAACATCAACCTTTAGTGCTGGATTTTCAGTAGCTTTCATGCTAGCTACATGCTCATGGTTGTGTAGAGTGTAAAACGCTCGTGACTTGAACTTTGGCACAAACTTTTTAATGAGTTCTTCCCGCATCTCACTCCAGCTTTGGATTTTGCCCTTTCTCATCCTTCTCCTTCTGATTTCTAAGAGTTCACACAAAATCAAAGCATCACAATCAAAAGAACTCGTCACTAGTTCTATTTTCTTGTGATTAGAAAACTCCAAGACTTTAAACCATTCATCCACCGTCTGAAGCCACGTATAAAAATCTTCAGAATAGAGGAACCCACCAAATTTGGGAAAGTCAATCTCAAAGTCATCATCATTATACTTTGTATCATAAAGACGAGGCATTTTTGTGGAGTTAGGTTGTGTTTGAGTTCGGATGGTGTTTGGGCTATTTTGGGTTCTTTGTGGACTTTGTGTTGTGGAGTGATGGGATAAGAAAACCAAATACAATGAATACTAAAAAATATCCAATAATTCAACACCCAATTCCAGTTTCAGCAAAGACCCATAAGAGAACAAAACACAATCACTCACAAAAGCTCAACTTCAAACACAACAATTCAAAATTTTTTGCGTACACGAACAACTCAACAAAACTCAAAATTTCTCACATACATGGGAATAAACCAAATATCTACCAAGATAACTTTGTAGTACAAGGTCTTAGGAGTCTAAAAGACCAAGAAAGACATAAAATTGATCTCTAGATCTTGAGATATGAACAAAATGCCAACATGACCCCTGGGCGTATTCCAACAAGACCAACAAAATGTTTGAGCACAAATGAAGGCCAAAGACTCAACCTTTCAACTTCAAACCACTTGGATAACAAAGACAAAACCTCAAACAAGATAACTAGGTAGAAATTCCTCAAGGTCCACCACAAATATGCAAGTAAAATCCAGAACAAACAAGCAACACAACAAACAAGATCCCAGTTCACGCTCAGCACATTTAGAAACTTCTCACAATAAACTGCTCCAACCCACAATGATTTAAGGAAAAGCATCAAAATATTCCGAACGATAAATTTCTAGGAAACTCAGAAAAGTATTAAAGTTGACATCTTTACCTTTTGAAGCGCCACCAAAAACCAAGAGCCTCAGCTTGGTCCAATTGTACGTCCCACAGGAGTCACCAAGGGAAAATGCTTACTTGAGTACGCGAATCACAACCTTTTTCCTTGAAACAAAAACCAGGTGAAAGAGGGTTCTTCAATGAAGAAAAACCCTTGAATTAACGAGCTAAGAAAACCAAAGCTCTGATACCAACTTATGCGTTAGCAAATTTGAAGGTTTTAGCTCGTTTTTGAACAATTGATATTTTGATAATATTTTGCGAGTTTTGTGATTTTTTAGATTGAAAACAAAATAAATGAAATGACAAATAAGAAGAGGGAGGATAAATTAGTATCACCACTAAGGTTCTAAAGGATTAATCCACCAAACCATGGATAAACATTACTACTTGCTTCACCAAATAATCCTTGGATTATTCTAAAGAACAACAAGGTCCAAAAGCAAAAGGCAACAGTCATTTCATATTTTCATTAATCATAATCTGTCCATTACATCAGTTGTACTTACATATTTATAGGGGTTACAAATGTGCCTTAGTAACCTAGGAATACTCTAGAATGGGTGAGCTGTCCAAGAGTAGTGCCCAAGCAACTTGAAACTTAAGTATTCTACCCAAAAACGAGCCAAATACATGTAGTACAATTGGGAGCTGATTTCCTTGCGATTTGGACCATTTGACAGCTGTTACTTGTCCTTGCACAAGGACAAACGAGGGTGAGCTTAAGAGGAGCCTCAAGCTTCATCCTTATCCATCCCATGTGCTTTAAGACTCTCCTCATTCAGTAGCCACTTAGGAAATTCAAAATGCAATTAAACTTTTAACTAATTACATGCAACATAATTAAGCTAATTACGTAGGAACATGTGTACAAATATTTGTAGGGTCAAAAACCATGTTAATCAACTAATCATGATAGTAAAGCAAATTACACGGTCATTTGTGTACGGGCATGTGCACGACATGTTGTACAGACAAAACAAGGTTTATGCCATTGAAAGGTCATTAATGCCCCTAGGAACATTAATGATGTCACCATGGACTAAAGGAGTGCCTGAGGACATGATAATATCATTGATAGACCAAGGACAGATTGCATGGCTCTTAAGTGAGTAGAGGAGCTCAATGCCAACGCATCAGCGCCTGCAAAGCAGAGCTACGCAACGCTCTTTGACGTTGAGGCTATGAAAATTAGCGTCACGTTGGCATCGGCAAATTAGAGTTATGCAACGCTCTTCGACGTTGAGGCTATCAAAATTAGCGTCACGTTGGCACTCGCAAAGTAGGTAACCCTGACCATAGGCGGTCAGGACTTACTTTTTATCTTTTTTCTAACATAAGCATTTTCGAAAAAAAAAACACTGCGCGCATGTTTTTAGCAAAGACTTTGACCTTCGCTTTCACAAGCTCGGCCAAAATGGGGGCTTCTGTAGACACCCTAATCGGTTCTCATTCCTGGGCACCGCAAAGCCCGATGATGATGGTAATGGATTAACATGGACGTAAGTAGAAAATAACCTTTCTCGAAAATCTAGACCAAATTCCTTGAAACCTCAGTCTTTGGATAGCCCTTTTTATAAGGATTCCAAAGCCTTTAACATTGCCTCAATCAGGCTCCCGGATCAAGAGATATCACGTCTTGAAGATTTGGGTCAAAACCGCTCGATCCAGACCCCCTGGGTCAACCAAAGGGCATTTTCGTAATTTACTAAGCACAAAAAAAAATCAAACATCCCTAGTCATGTGTGCGTTTTTATTATTGCTCTTATCTTTTGCTTGTGTTTGATAATTAATATGCATGTAAATTGGATATAAATTGTGCAAAGCGATAACGATAGATAATATGGTTGTCTTTAACCCACCTAGTTAAAGTTAGGATCTTGGACGACCGGATTTATATGGAACCATATAGTTTAAATAAATATTTGACTTGGATAGGCTTAGTAGGGGCCGTTAATTCGGGCATTTATATGAGATTCGTTTTGTTTATTTCGTATCTACACCCCCGAACTCAATATTTAGCCCCTTGTGTATGAGTCGATTCCCAATAGGAATTGGGTGCACTTTTTGATTGTTTTCAATTGTTTCCTAAAAATTGGTGGCGACTTCATTGCTTGCGAATGATTATTCCCCATCACAATTGAATTAAACTTGCTTATGACGTATTATTTAGGAACCATTATTTCCAACGAAACGCCTCAATTAGCACCGGAAAGGCGAGGGTTCTTACAGAAGAGTGTCGCCTCTCCTCCCTGGTAGTAGGTCAAGATCCTCTCTATGAGTGGAGCTGTTAGTTTCTTCGTCGTACATCAAAATTCTCAGGGTGGGCTCCTTAATTTCGATTGGGAGGACCGCCTTGGCTCTATAAACGAGCATGAAAGGCTTCTCTCCCGTCGCATTCTTCTCTGTGGTTCTTAGGGACCAGAGCACATTCAGCAGTTCGTCGACCAAAAGCCCCTTGGTTGCGTCTAGCTTTCTCATTAGGCCTAGGAGAATCTGTTTGTTGGATGATTCGGCTTGTCCATTGGCCTGGGAGTGAGCGATAGCGGTGAAGTTGCTTGTGATGCAGTATTTCTTCAACCAATCCTGGAGCTTCAGTGCTTCAAATTGTGCTGCATTGTTGAAAGTTATTTCCCTAGGGCAGCCGAAACGCGTTATGATATTGCACCAGTCAAACTTTTTGACGTCGGCCTCTGCGATTCTCGTTACAGCCTCTGCTTCAATCCACTTGGTAAAGTAGTCGACGACGAAGATGATGAATTTGCGTTGATATTTGGCCGTCGGGAAGGGCCCAAGGATGTCCATGCCCCAGCGGGCGAAGGGTAACGTTCTGGAGATGGGCTTCAGCTCTATCGCCGGCTTGTGATAGGTGTGCGCAAATTTTAACATTTGTCTCACTTTGTTGAGTATGAGACGGCGTCGTGTCTTAATGTCGGCCAGAAGTACCCCATTCTTAGTGTTTTTGCAATCAGCGCTCGCCCGCCAATGTGAGAGCTGCAGACGCCGTCGTGAAGGTCGGCCAACATCTTTTTTCCCGCCTCTGGCGTGATGCATTTCAGCAAGGGCTGGGTGTATGAGACCTTGTACAGCTGTCGCTCGAAGATGGTGAACCATTTTTATCGCCGCTTACTTTCTCGGCCTCTTTTTTGTCTGCTGGTAAGGTTCCATCAGTCAGAATCTATAGGATGGGGTCCATCTAACTTAAACTCCTGTCTATGACCCTAGCTTCCTCTTTCTCGATGCTTCTCTCGGCTTTTACATCCCAAAAAACGGTCCACGATGGTCGCTCTTGGCAAAGCTAGCCAATTTGGACAAAGCGCCTGCTTCGTTGTTCTCGGATCGGGGAACCTGCAGAATTTCAAACATTGTTAGCTTGTTGATCAGCCCTCGTGCCTTGGCGAGGTAGGCCTTCATATGCTTGTCTCTTACTTCGTATGTGCCATTAATCTGGCTAACGACCAACTGGGAATCCGAATGGCCCTTGACTCTAGAGGCCCCCGCCGCGATATAATATTCCATCCCTGAAATCAGTGCTTCGTATTCCGCCACGTTGTTGGTGGCGTTGAAATTGAGTCTGAGGGCATACTCGTAGTCTTCGCCTTCAGGGGACGTGCATATGAGGCTTGCTCCCGACCCCTGAATGGTTGTTGACCCATCATATTTGCCTAAGTACTAGAGTCGCCTTCAAAGGCACGCATGTGTACATAATTTCTCAGTGTCTTGAGTCCCTGCGTGTTTACATGTCAATCTCCCTGTGCCCCATGCATATTACTATACCATCTCTTGTGCATCTTGTCATGGTCGGTCGAGCATGTCTATTCCATCTTTTCCCTATGTGCATATTTCCACTGCAGGTTAGGGTCTACCCACTCTCCATCGAAACCAGCAAGCCCGAAACTCATGATCAAGCCCAGAAGCGACCTTCCGACTACAACCAAGAATGGAAATAACCTTCCAACAACAGCCTGCACGCGCAAGTCCCCTACCGTCCCACGACTTTATTCCAGCCTAGAAACCGTTACTCCAGTTCGTTCGCGGCAAATATCAGTACCAAGCACGCGGGAGCAAGTCTCTTTGGCCCACAAATTCAAATTCGACATTTGGCCCATTTTACGGTACCAACTATTTTCAGGTAAAACTAACCCAATTATTTTTGCAGGTCCCAAATACTTGAGCCCGGATGCATACTGCGATGACTTTTACCGCCCGGAGTGTCAAAGTTATTTTAAGCCCAGTAAATTTGTCGGCCTCCCCAATATCAAAAAAAAAATCCCAATGACCCGTTGTCCCGATATCCCAAAAATCCCAATGACCCGATGTCCCAATATCCAAAAAAAAGTCCCAATGACCCAATGTCCCAATGTCTCAAAGTCCCAATATCCCAAAGTCCCAATATCCCAATTGTCCCAATGTTCCAATGTCTCAATGTCCCAATATCTCAAATGTCCTAATGTCACAAGTGTCCCAACGTCCCAATGTCACAAATTTTGGGGTCAGTCAATGATCGCTTAAGCTATTGCGGTTAAACTGTCCTTCTGCGAGGTCACAAATTCGGGGTCAGTCAATGATCGCTTAAGCTATTGCGGTTAAACTATCCTTCTGCGAGGTTACTTATTATGTGTTAGTCAATGATTGCTTAAACTGTTGTAGTTATAATGTCCATTATTTTTTATATGTTTCAGTCAATGATTTCTTAAGCTATTGCATATAAACTGTTCATATGTTTTAACCATTTTATAGCCGTCATTTTTGATTGCGCTGTCTCGTCGACCTTTTTGTTCCTTGTGCAGGGACGGAATCTCGACATCCACCGAGTGGTGCTTAGTCACTGTTTGCTTAGAATAAAGCATTTATACTATTCACTCTCACCAGTTTTACTTCCCATTTTACAGCCGTTATTTTTTATCGCGCTGTTTCGTTGACTTTTTTGTTTCTCGTACAGGGACGGAATCTCGACACCCGCCGAGCGATGTTTAGTCACTGTTTGTCGAAGCATTCTACGTTGATCATTCTCAAAGTATTACTAACTTTTTCATTCACTCTGAATACAGGTCCCCTGCAGACGTTTAGACCATCTACGAGCGGTGTTCTATCCTCCTGACCATAACCTCTATTTTCTCTTGTGTTCACAGAGATGAAATCTTAGTACGCTACGGGCATGTCCCAACTCAGGTTTGTCTTCATATGCATACATACTGTACACTCTCACACACCGTGTGCACATCAGCATCCTGAATGTCGCCTTCGGAATACTTTGATCTTCGCTTTTACTCAAGCTGGATCAAAGTGGGGGCTTCTGTAGATGCCAAAAAAGCGCCTTCAGATTTCTACGTAAAAGCCCGATGATGAAAGGAGTAATTTATAAACTTGAATGCTATTTTTGCTTTAATAGGTAAGATAAGATGTCAAGTTTTTCCTCGATCGCTCCTTTGTTCCTATCCCATTCAAAAGACCCTTCCAACGACACCTCTCATACCTTTTTTCGACTCCCGGTCGTCAAGTTGTGAACCGGGGGTTGAACCGTCTTTTACCGTCCGAGGGTAAAACGGTCTTTTCATATTTTTCGGAATACAAAATTCATCCGGAAAATTAAAATAGACTGGATATCGTCATTATGACGATATCTAGCTGGCTCATCACAGCCGTCAGCGGCCTTGGATTAAAATCCAGCGCCGCTAGCGGCTGTGAGCTAGGCTGCTAGCGGCGCTGACTCAGCGTCAAGCCCGACTATTTTTTCAAGCCCAATTCAAAAATTCGGCACTTTTAAGTCGTCCAACCCTACTTCCCAGGCCTATAAATATGACCCTCCACCTTCAGTTCAAAACACACAGTCTACAGTTGACACCCTCTATTCTCAGTAATATTGACTCCGAGCTTCTCTCTCTTTGTTCCATAAAAAATTCTATTCTATTCTCGGGAGTATTGACACCGCGATTCCCCCTCTTTCTTTACTTGAGATCTTGCTTTACTATTCATTTGATAAATAGCCTACAGTTCAGGTACTAAACTCCTGAGGGCCCAAATTAAATTAATTGTTTAACTGTTTATGTTCTAGTAGTCAAAATGCAGATATCATGCTAATCTTGCCTTTTATTGCTTACTAAATATTGTCTTTCAATTCCAAGAAGGTCTAGTCGTCGTAATGCCCAACTGCCAATCGAATGCATGTCTAAACAAGGATTAAAATAAATGTTGTGATGCTTGTGATAAACTAATTAATAATTTAAGTCTAGGTTGTTAATGCGGTTTGTGTAGGAATCATGTCTTTAAATTATTAAGCAAACTTGAGTTAGTAGAGGCCGTCATAAACGAGCGAGTTGGGTGCCTAACACCTTCCCACCTCGTACCTTCGCCCCCGAACCCTTTATTCTTGGCTACTCATATGTTCTATATGAGCGGGAGTCTTTCTAAAAAGATGATCAGTTCACTTATCGCGCTATTGGGTTGTCCCTTCGGTTTGTCCCTTCGATAAAATGCCGATAGTAGATTTGTGACCTCTTTCATGGTTTTTATTCAATTCAAGTCTTTTCAAAAGCTTTTCTAACTCGACGGTTCCTTGAACTTATCTAAACTCCCAGCTTACAAATTTTCTATAAGGACACACTCCGTGGCCATAGAAATCCCGGGTCCTTACACTCGTAGACAACCCGTATATCTAAAGGAAGATACAGTTGTCCTATCGTGCAAACCCACACTTCCTCACCCACGAATCATCGACTCTTGTTGGTGAAAAAGAATTACAATTGATGTGTCGATCATCCGCCGAACGGAAATTGTAATTTCATTACAAGAAAAACCCTTCTGTCGTTGCGAAAAATAGCATGTCGTTAGAAAAAACATTTATCGCAACGACTTTTGTCGTTGTAGGGTCGTTGCGTGTCATGGAGTTACTAAAAAATAACGCAACGACTTTGGTCATTGCTATATAAATGTCGTTGCAATAACCAACTATTTGTTTATGCTAGATGGACATTTATGGCTACGAACTTTGTCATTGCAAAAGATATACTATATTTATCACAACGATAAATATCGTTGCAAAATACAGGAGATATGATATTTATTTTCTGCAATACCAACAACCAGAGTCGTTGCAAAATATAATTCACACATTAAAATAAAATAAAATTGTGTACATGCTCCATTAGATTTAGAATTAAACCTCCAATTTTATTGCATTGATTTTTATACAAAATAAATACAATGAATCATCGATCAATATATATCCAAAAGAAACTACATCAATACAATGTATTGTCGTATTGGCAAACCATGTCTAAAACTTATAAAAGTTCACTAGAGGTTCACTTCGCCATCTTTATAACTTCTAAAACATGGTGCGTGTGGTGGCTCCTCTTGCAATAAGAACATGATATCTCCACATTCCCTACTCAAGTAACTGACCACCTACATAGATAGCAAACCATGTCTAAAACTTATAAAAGTTCACTAGAGCTTCTCTTCACCATCTTTATAACTTCTAAAACATGGTTATGCTTGTGATAGCTCCTCTTGCAATAAGAACGTGATATCTCCTCATTATGAGTACATATACCACTTCTTTTCATCAAGTAAGAAAGCTAAGGCAGGGAAGAAAACCAAAAGCTGTCAAAATGCTCACTTCACTTCATAGTCAGCCATAACAACAGCTTACTTCACAAAACAAAACCAAATTCCAGCAGCAGGAAGCCTCATGACAGTAGCAACACCCTCATACAGTAACAGAGCACAACAAACAGCAACTGAAACTTCAGGGCACTGACATTTACAGCAGCAAAAAATCCATCAGAACAACATGATAGTAAAAACAAACCCAGATGGAAAAAAATTTCTTAGATGCATGTAAATTGATTTTCCATATGCCTTTTCAAAAGACCAATTACAAACCTGATTTCTACCTGTGTTATAGGCCTAAAATATGCAAGATCATGGTTTAACATCCAAACTTCAGCACAACCTGTAAAAAATTCCCAAACATAACAGAAATCATCCTTTAAACTGTTATAGATAGATACAGCTGCAGAAGGCTATAATAAACTTATTGGAGATTTTGACGGATCCAGTGTGAGACCCCAATATTTTCTATAATTATTATATTGATTTATAAATGATTTACAAATAATTTCGGAGATTAAATCGTATATTCATTTAAGGATTCGATTTATTCAATTAAAGCCATAATAATATTAATTATTATTATGCGACTTTCATAAATTGTATTTATTAATTTTGAGGAGGTTAATTAAAATATTTTATATATGAATAAGAATTATACATATAGTTTTAAATAGTTTTAATTTGTTATTTAAATCAGAAAATTATTAAATAAATTCCTAAACCTATTAGTATTTGACTTGGGTTGACTGAGTGCCTATATAAGGAAAATGTGAGACAGTTGATCAGTTTTGCAAACTAAGCCAAAACCCTCAAGCACTCTCTCTCTCTCTCTCACCCGTCCTCTCTCCCTCACGGTTCTCTCTCTCTCCTTTGCGTCCCCTTGCTGTCACCATCGAATCACCATCATCACCGTCGCCATCACCATGGCCTTAGTAAGCTTTCCCTCTCTCTCTTCGCAAACTCTTTCTTTCTCTCTCCTCTCCTCGCCGGAGCACCGACGACCACCACCACCGGCCATGGTGGCCAGTGGGTGGTGGTGGTGGTGATGGGTCAGGTTATGGGTCCCATGCATGGGTACCCATGACCTAGACCTAGTTTTGAAGTTAGGGTTTCGTTTTTATATTTTTCGTAATTATTAATTTGATTTTCAGTATTTTGGATTTAATGTTTTTATTTTTCTGCACCCATTCGAAATCGGAATTCGGAGGTTCAAAAGCCTATATTGGTTGAAATAAATCAAGAAATTTAATAAAAATATCAGATTGAGATTTCGTTACTGTTTGTATTTTCGTATTTAATTAATACTGTTTCGTTAATTGTTTTTAATTAGGACCTAATGAGCAAGCCTGATTAGTGGTAAGCGCTCATGCCTACCTTCTTCCAAAGCCCCATCAAAACTATTTTGATGTGTTATGTGCTAATTGGGAATTTGTTGTGAATTTAATATGCAAAGCATGATTAAATTATATTGTCTTTATTATGAAGTTATTAAGCATGATTCACTGCTGTAAATATGAGTTATAATTAGCATGTTGATGTTAGCATATTTTGGGAATTAATTAGTCCATATGATGATTATTGGACAATTGTTGAATAGCGAATTATTAATGTTATTATGCTATTAATTATATGCTAATTGGTATGGGTATTACTGAGTTCTTGTGAGCACCTACATATTATCGTAGAATGTCTTTGGTGATTTGTGAATTTTTGGATATCATATTACCCTGCCGAAGTGCTGCCGAAATTGTGCTAGACATTACTTGTCATCATTATTGAATTATCGTCGTTATTGAATTAAAGCATGTTTAATTCTCATTGTATTGAATTATCATTATCGTCGTTATTACTATTCATTGTCAAGAGCATGAAATGAATTAGTAAGTCGTGGTCTCGTAGTACCACTTATGTCAACCAATGCAAATTATGTGAATTGAATTAAATGAGAGTAAGACTCTTAATGGATCCCTAGGAGTAGTCGAGCAATCGGGATTGCACCTAATGGTGTAGTTCAAGGGATGAGTGATTCCCAAGTTACTTATGGACACCTCGTAGTGTGTCTGGGACGGATCATTTCCCATTTAATAAGTCCTCTCGGCTCGTGTAATTGTACTAGAGGTAGTGTGCACACTAGAGTCACTAAGTCCATGGCGTGATTGTATCTTCGATGAACAGTATGGGTAATCGATGTTCTATTCACTCTGTCGTATTTCGTGTGATCACTGTACAAGAATTGCATATGAAAGAATGTCGTTGTGCGTATGCTTGATTATATGCTTATGTGCATATGCAAATGAATTTCAATGATTCTTCTAAAACCTCATGTAAGGTTTGCAAAATATTTTTACGGGGTACGAATGACCTTTATTCAGTTTATCTGATTTTTGTTTCTCTTTTATTTCTTTTCTTTTCTTCTGTATTTTGTTTCCGTCACGGGAACCAAAGTGCAGGTTTAGTTAATTGAGGACGTACAGCTTTGAAGGTAGAGTTGGCGTCGGTTTCTAGAACTGTTTCTGTTCAGTTTAGATCGTTGGGATTTTTATTGGATTTAGCCCTTTGAAGGCATGTTGAAATAAATTTGGTTTAATGGTTTTTAGCTCACTATATAGACAACTCTGATATTAACTATTTAGTTTGTTTAGTTTCTTGGTAAGCTCCTTTTGATGCCTAGTCTTTCTTTTTGCTTAGCATTTATTCCTTAGTGATAAATGATGCAGTGACATCCCTCGTGTTCGGGACGGTACAGCGGTGTCGAGTCATACACAACGACGTCGATAGTTCCCAGGAAATCGTTGCGAAATCGGGGGTGTTACAAATGGTATCAAAGCCCTAGGTTTAAAAAGGTTGCTTAAGATTAATTAATAAATTAATAAAGATTAGTTTCATTTTGAGGAAAACAAAATATAATTTAAAGTCGTTGAGCGTAGTAGTCCTAGAAGATTGGAATTATTTGAAATCACTTTGCTTGTGATTTATAATATCCTCATTGTTTGATTGTCTACCTGTAGATGGTAAGGACAAAAAAGACTGTGCGAATGACGATCACACACCAAAGGGCACGCGCCCTAGCCCATCGTGCACCATCTGCAGAATATGTAGCTTCATCGGATAGCGAGTCGACAAGAAACGACGCGAAGATACGCTACGAACCCGCGCAAGACCTCGCCGCGCACGCGATTGCAGCACGCGACGAGGCCGCACGCCCCGCGCCAATTCCCGCGTCTATAGCCGCGCCTGTACCGGCCCCAATTGCCGCACCTGCTGCATGCGTGGAGGAAGAGGAAGAGCCCTCCGAACATACAGCTCCGGAAGAGCATGATGACATGCCGGAATTGGAAGATACTAGTGCCGAGAGCGACAACAACATCGCGCCTACTGCTGCACCTATTGCTGCACCTACTCCTGATGCAAATTGGTCTCCTCCTATGGAGCCGTTCTTTGCTACTAATGCTGAGTTGGAGGATATACGTATCTATATACGACGTGCTTACACTACGATCGAGCGTTATCAGTACGAGAATCGCACGAGTCTACATGAAGGCTTATGGGTAGAGCTACTGCTAGCTGGTCTGCCTAACATCGATCCTTGGATGGGACTCAAGGAGAAGTACGACGACGTAGTCTCCAAGAGTGGTCACTTGCACGAGAAGAAGTACGGAGAAGGTACGAGATGGTCTCTTTGCTTTAGAGGCGTCGCAGCTGAGTTATGCCTATCCGAGTTCAAGTGCAAGGTGAACCACGTGCTAGTGCCTGCGCCGAAAGGTATGTGCGAGTACTGCTGGACCAAGAAGCGCAAGCATGCAGATGATTTTAGGAAGCGTTTCATGCCCCAGAAATTCGGTGGATATGCTTATCCATACACGCCCTGCAAGGAGGTGAAGCCTAGGAGGAAGGACGATCATGACGAGTCCCCTAGCGCGAAGAAGATGTGTGCTAGTGTCAAGTAGAATTAGATTATTGCCTTATTAGTTTCACTTGAGTTTTATTGAACTTTAGCTATTGTGATGGCCCTGCGTGGTCAACTTTGATGTTGGTGTAAAATAGGCAACAAATATTTATGACTACTATTTACTTGCAATTTGTCTCATTGTAAGACTATTTCATTTGATTATATGATATCATTGAGAATTTGTTCTATATGATCGTTTTATCACATAATTGCATGGTTGACTCATAGCTTCATAATGTTATCTCGTATTGCCTAGACATGATGGGAAATCCATGTCGGAGTTATGGCGAAATTTTCATTGAGCATCATCATATCAATTGTGAGGCAAAGGCTAAGCATGTATTGTATACAATCAATGTCACTGTTTATTTCCCTACTAAAATAGTATGGAGCCTTGATGTGCGAATTGTGAATGTCATTGCTTATCAATCGTGTGAGTTCAATGTGTCTACTATGTTATTGCATATCGAACTATTATGCATGGGAACTGAGAACATTCAAAGCAAGTATGTTGCTTAGACCTACAATGTAAGGTCGATCATTGAAACTTATATGCTATTTGCTAAATGTCAATAGATTGGTTTCAATTATAACCTATATCTCTCAATTAGACCTCAATTTGGGTCGAATGTGCCAATTTTGCTGAAATGGTGATCAACCATTGCTCTTTTATGTCTCAGATTTGTTATAATGGCAACCAACAACCGACTCGCGAGACTAGAGCTAGGTCTTACCAATGTTGTCGAGCACATCATGCGCCAGCTAGAGCGCCAAGAGCAAGATCACAACACGTAGAACCCTGAGACGCGCAACTTTAGGGATTTCGATGCACTCAAACCTCCGACGTTTGAGGGTGGCTCTGAGCCCACCAAGTTGGAGAATTGGATAATAGAGTTCGAGAATTTGTTTAGGGCGACTAATCGGCCCAACAACATGAAGGTCAACACCGCTACGTACTATCTGAAGTGTGAGGCTAACAAGTGGTGGAGCGATGTGGGCACTGATCTACTCACCATTGAGGAATATGGGTGGACCAAGTTCAAAGAGTCTATTCGTGAACGGTTCTATCCAAGAGCTGTCCGTCGCCAGAAGCAACGGGAATTCGAGAACATCTATCAAGGAAAGCTTTCTGTGGCTGAGTACACAACAAAGTTCAACGAGCTTGCTGCTTTTGCACCAAACATGGTGACGACCGAAGCTGAACGGGTCGAGAGGTTCGAAGTTGGCCTGAAGTGGGATGTTCAGCGTTATGTTATGGGAAACTCACTGACGTTCCAAGAATCTTACGAGAAAGCCTTGAACCAAGAGCGTGCTGTGGATCGTTGTGTTTCGTTGCTCGGAAAGCATAAACGTTACGAAGGGAATTCTTCCCAGTCAGGTGGTGCAGATAAGAGGCCAAGGCCGAACAACGGAAATCACAACAACCAAGGTGGTCAGAACCACAACGGGAACAAGAATCTTGACTCGAATAGTCATAGAGCTACGATCTTAGCTAGGAGGAATACGCCTTGTAGTCGCTGCAACAAGACGCATCCTGGCAAGAACTATCATGGCGATGTACTTCAATGCTACGAGTGCAACAAGCCTGGTCACAAAGCTTCTGAATGCTGGAGTTGTGGAAGGAACGACAATGGTCAAAACCGCAATAATAACTACAATCGTGGTGGAAATGGAAATGCTAATCGCGGAAATAGTGGTAACTACCGTGGAAATGGGGGTTACAACAACAAAAACCGCAACAATACTGCTGCACCTGCTGCGAATAATCAAGCACTACTTCCCGCACCTGCCAACCCCGTGCAGAACAACAACAACAATAGGGGGGTGAATGGAAGGGTTTATATGTTGAACCGCAATGAAGCTAAAGCGAACCCAAATGTGATCGCTGGTACTTTTCTCGTTAACTCTCAACCTGCTTTTGTTTTGTTTGATAATGGTGCAACACACTCTGTTTTTTCTAAGAGCTTTGCATCTAAGATAGGTTTAGAGCCTAGTTCTGTGTATAGTGCAAATATGAGGATGCCAGATGGAACAATTGTTAATTGTAAAGCGTTGTATGAAAAGTGTCCGATTAGGATAGCTGGTTCCGATTTGCTTGCAGATTTGATTTAGATGGATTTGAAGGATTTTGACGTGATTTTGGGAATGGATTGGTTAGCCAAGTATAGGGCTAAGGTTGAATGCTTTGAACAACGTGTGTCGTTGCGTGGACCGAAGGGTAGGAGGATTACCTACAAAGGAGTCGTGGTTAAGCCAAAGTTGAAGGTAGTGGCAACCATGAAAGCAAAGGAGTGTATGACTAAAGGTGAAGAGATTTACCTATGTCATGTAGTGGATACAAGTCGAGAAGCCGAAGTTTCAAAACCTATTCCAGTTGTTTCGGAGTACGCTGATGTCTTTCCAGACGAGATTCTAGGAATGCCTCCGCAACGCATTATCGACTTCACGATTGACTTAGCTCCGGGTTCTGCACCGATCTCGAAAGCTCCGTATCGTATGGCTTCTGCAGAAATGAAAGAACTGAAAACGCAACTCGAGGAACTACTGGAGAAGGGATACATACGCCCGAGTGTATCGCCCTGGGGTGCTCCTGTTCTGTTCGTACGTAAGAAGGATGGTAGTATGAGACTGTGCATAGACTACCGAGAGTTGAACAAGATCACGATCAAGAATCTTTATCCACTTCCGAGGATTGACGATCTATTTGACCAACTTCATGGAGCGACTGTTTTCTCCAAGATCGATCTACGTTCAGGATACCATCAACTAAGGATCTCTGAGCCTAACATTGCAAAGACCGCATTTAGGACGAGGTATGGACATTACGAGTTCACTGTTATGCCTTTTGGGTTGACGAACGCACCTGCGAAGTTTATGGATTTGATGAACCGTACGTTCCAGCCTTATCTCGATCAGTTCGTTGTTGTCTTTATTGACGATATTTTGGTCTATTCGAAGAACACTGATGAGCACGAGCAACACTTACGAATCGTTTTGGAGATTTTGAGACGACATCAGTTGTACGCCAAGCTGTTGAAGTGCGAGTTTTGGTTAAAAATTGTTTCCTTCTTAGGACATGTGGTGTCTAAGAGTGGAGTTGCTGTTGACCCGAAAAGATTGGGTTGACGAACGCACCGAGAGCGTGACCGAGGTCAGATTTTTTCTTGGGTTAGCTGGTTACTATCGTAGGTTTGTGGAAGGATTTTCCAAGATAGCGTAGCCTATGACAAACTTGATGAAAAAGACGATGAAGTTCGTGAGGTCGGAAAAGTGTGAAGCTGCTTTTCAAGAATTGAAGAAACGTCTTACAAGCGAGCCGATTTTGACTTTGCCATCGGGGACTGAAGGGTACGAAGTCTATAGTGACGCGTCTATGCGTGGCTTAGGCTGTGTTTTGATGCAACATGGTAAGGTAGTGGCTTATGCCTCAAGACAACTGAAGAAGCACGAAGATAATTACCCTACTCACGACTTAGAGCTCGCTGCTGTCGTATTTGCCTTGAAGATTTGGAGACATTATCTTTATGGTTCTGCTGTCAAGATGTTTACGGACCACAAGAGTCTCAAGTACATATTCACGCAAAAGGATTTGAATATGTAACAAAGAAGATGGCTAGAGTTATTGACAGAGTAAGACATCGACATACAGTATCACGAAGGGAAAGTTAACGTGGTAGTTGACGCTTTGAGTAGAAAGACTCGTCCTATGTTGAACACTGCTTTAGTACTTCCAAGGGAGATCATTCGTGACTTGCAGAGTCTAGATGTGGAGATGGTGCTGAAAGGTGACGTTCAATGTACCTTAGCACATATGTCAGTTTGACCAACCTTACTCGACAAGATCAAGGGTAAACAGAGTTCAGATGAGGATCTTCAACGGATTCTACTCCACAAGGACGAGGGTAGATCCGAGGACTTTTCTATTGGTCAAGACGGTGTCTTGAGATTTCGTGATCGTGTCTGTGTGCCGAATGACCCGGAGATCAAGAGTCAGATTCTGGGTGAAGCTCACAATACACCTTATTCTGTACATCCTGGTGGAGACAAGCTTTACAAAGACGTTCGCCAAATGTTCTGGTGGAAAGGTATGAAACAAGATGTCGCTGAATTCGTGGCTAAGTGTCTGACATGCCAAAAGGTGAAGATCGAACACAAGAGACCTGGTGGAATGATACAATCGCTTGAAGTTCCTACGTGGAAATGGAATTCAATCTCAATGGACTTTGTCATGGGTTTACCATTGACACAGAAGAAGAAGAACGCCATTTGGGTAGTCGTGGATCGTTTGACGAAAGTTGCGAGATTCATCCCAATGAATGACACTTGGGAAATGGAGAAGCTAGCGGATGCTTACGCCAAGGAAGTCATGAGACTTCATGGTGTTCCAGAGGATGTCATTTCAGATAGACACTCGAGATTTCTATCTCATTTTTGGCAGAAATTGCAAGAAGCTTTTGGAAGCAAATTGAAGTTCAGTACTGCTTTTCATCCTGCGACTGACGGTCAGACGGAAAGAACGATTCAGACCTTGGAGGATATGCTTCAAGCGTGTGCTCTCGAGTATCAAGGCTCGTGGGATACACACATTCCGTTGATCGAGTTTTCTTACAACAATAGCTATCACTCAAGCATTGATCGAGCACCATATAAAGCATTGTATGGTAGGAAGTGTAGATCGCCAGTTTGTTGGAACGACATTAGTGAAACTGCAATTTTGGGTCCAGAAATGATCCAGCGGACCGTCAACATGGTCAAAGTGATTCAAGCAAAGATGCGTAGTGCTCAAGATCGCCAGAAATCGTACGCAGATAGAGGTCATAGACCTGAAGAGTTTGAGAGGTAGGAAGCAAGGTACTTTTGCGAGTATCTCCTACCAAAGGTGTCATGCGTTTTGGTCGTAAGGGGAAGTTAAGTCCTCGTTATATTGGACCTTACGAGATTCTGGAAAGGATTGGTGAGGTTGCTTATCGATTAGCTTTACCTGTGGAACTTGCAAAAGTCCACAGTGTGTTTCATGTCTCTGAGTTGAAGTGATACGTACATGATCCAACTCATGTCGTTCAACCTGAAACGATCGATCTCGATGAAAGTTTGACTTATGAAGAGCATCTTATCAAGATAGTGGACTGCAAAGAGCGCTCAACTCAAACAAAGATTATTCTGATCGTCAAAGTCGTTTGGTCTCGACAAGGTCAAGAGGAAGCAACATGGGAAGCTGAATCCATGATGCGCAAGAAGTATCCAGACCTCTTCCTAGAAGGTACTAGTCCCACTTGAGTTTCGGGACGAAACTCCTTTTAAAGAGGGTAGAATGTCACGCCTCGAAATTTCCTCTTTTTGCGTGTTTTGTTTATCACTTTGCACGAATTGCATGTTCAAGCATTGCATGGTGCATGCTAATCAACTTAGAATCACGATCGCACTTGCTCATCTTGCTGTCAGGTAAACTCGTTTTGCTTTGGGAAGTGATTACTTTATCTCTCAAGTTTCGGGACAAAAAATTCTTTTATGGAGGGTAGAATGTGATACCCCAATATTTTCTATAATTATTATATTGATTTATAAATGATTTACAAATAGTTTCGGAGATTAAATCGTATATTCATTAAAGGACTCGATTTATTCAATTAAAGCCATAATAATATTAATTATTATTATGCGACTTTCATAAATTGTATTTATTAATTTTGAGGAGGTTATTAAAATGTTTTATATATGAATAAGAATTATTCATATAGTTTTAAATAGTTTTAATTAGTTTTAATTTGTTATTTAAATCAGAAAATTATTAAATAAATTTCTAAACCTAATAGTATTTGACTTGGGTTGACTGAGGGGCTATATAAGGAAAATGTGAGACAGTTGATCAGTTTTGCAAACTGAGCCAAAACCTTCAAGCACTCTCTCTCTCTCACCCGTCCTCTCTCCCTCACGGTTCTCTCTCTCTCCTTGCCGTCCCCTTGTTGTCACCATCGAATCACCATCATCACCGTCGCCATCACCATGGCCTTGGTAAGCTTTCTCTCTCCTTCTCTCCCGTTCGTTCTCTCCCTCTCTCTCTTCGCAAACTCTCTCTTTCTCTCTCCTCTCCTCGTCGGAGCACCGGCGACCACCACCACCGGCCATGGTGGCCAGTAGGTGGTGGTGGTGGTGATGGGTCAGGTTATGGGTCCCATGCATGGGTACCCGTGACGTAGACCTAGGTTTGAAGTTAGAGTTTCGTTTTTATATTTTTCGTAATTATAATTCGATTTTCAGTATTTTCGATTTAATGTTTTTAATTTTCTGCACTCATTCGGAATCGGAATCGGAATTCGGATTTTCAAAAGCCTAGATTGGTTGAAATAAATCAAGAAATTTAATAAAAATATCAGATTGAGATTTCGTTACTTTTTGTATTTTCGTATTTAATTAATACAGATTCGATAATTGTTTTTAATTAGGACCTAACGAGCAAGCGTGATTATTGTCGATTGGTTAGAGCATACTTACTGTTGGTAGCGTATTAGTGGTAAGCTCTCATGCCTACCTTCTTCCAAAGCCCAATCAAAACTATTTTGATGTGTTATGTGCTAATTGGGAATTTGTTGTGAATTTAATATGCAAAGCATGATTAAATTATATCATCGTTATTATGAATTTATTAAGCATGATTCACTGCTATAAATATGAGTTATAATTAGCATGTTGATGTTAGCATGTTTTGGGAATTAATTAGTCCATATGATGATTATTGGACAATTGTTGAATAGCGAATTATTAATATTGTTATGCTATTAATTATATGCTAATTGGTATGGGTATTACTGAGTGCTAGTGAGCACCTATATATTATCGTAGAATATTTTTGGTGATTTGTGAATTTTTGGATGTCATATTACCCTGCCGAAGTGCTGCCGAAATTGTGCTAGACATTACTTGTCATCATTATTGAATTATCGTCGTTATTGAATTAAAGCATGTTTAATTCTCATTATATTGAATTATCATTATCGTCGTTATTTACTATTCATTGTCAAGAGCATGAAATGAATTAGTAAGTCGTGGTCTCGTAGTACCACTTATGTCAACCAATGCAAATTATGTGAATTGAATTAAATGAGAGTAAGACTCCTAATGGATCCCTAGGAGTAGTCGAGCAATCGGGATTGCACCTAATGATGTAGTTCAAGGGATGAGTGATTCTCAAGTTACTTATAGACACCTCGTAGTGTGTCTGGGACGGATCATTCCCCATTTAATAAGTCCTCTAGGCTCGTGTAATTGTACTAGAGGTAGTGTGCATACTAGAGTCATTAAGTCCATGGCGTGATTGTATCTTCGATGAACAGTATGGGTAATCGCTGTTCTATTCGCTCTCTTACATCTCTCTAATCAAGACGGATTCTCTATGTCGTATTTCGTGTGATCACTATACAAGAATTGCATATGAAAGAATGTCGTTGTGCGTATGCTTGATTATATGCATATGTGCGTATGCAAATGAATTTCAATGATTCTTCTAAAACCTCAGGTAAGGTTTGCGAAATGTTTCTACCGGGTACGGATGACGTTTATTCAGTTTATCTGATTTTTGATTCTCTTTTGTTTCTTTTCTTTTCTTCTGTATTTTGTTTCCGTCACGGAAACCAAAGTGCAGGTTTAGTTGATTGAGGACGTACAGCATGGAAGGTAGAGTTGGCGTCGATTTTTAGAACTGTTTCTGTTCACTTTAGATCGTTGGGATTTTTATTGGATTTAGCCCTTTGAAGGCAAGTTGTAATAAATTTGGTTTAATGGTTTTTAGCTCACTATATAGACAACTCTAATATTAACTGTTTAGTTTGTTTAGTTCCTTAGTAAGCTCCTTTTGATGCCTAGTCTTTCTTTCTGGTTAGCATATATTCCTTAGTGATAAATGTTGCAGTGACATCCCCTCGGGTTCGGGACGGTTCAGCGGTGTCGAGTCGTACACAACGACATCGATAGTTCCCAGAAAATCGTTGCGAATTCGGGGGTGTAACATCCAGACATTTGATATGGAGCGAGTTTGGCATGCCAAGACACAACTTTGTTTTATGGGTTATACATCACAAAAGGCTATTGACATATAACAAGATGCAAACCTTGGGTTTCGTGAGCAAATTTGAAGGCCAGTTTGAAAAAACACCCTAAATAGTAGGTGGCTTTCTTTTGCTAGCTGCTATCTAGGTGTATTAGCCATTCGTTTGGTAATGAATACCTCTATAATATGCCAAAAGAAGGAAAAAAAAAAACAAATAAAATCAAGGGTTAGCTGAACTCCTCTGATTCAGCACTTTTGTGCTCACTTTTCTCTGTACTCTAACCCACACATCACTGAAAAAAAAAATCATAATTGAGACAATAAAAAACAACAGAATGTAAATGGTCAGTAATTACGGGTTGGAGCGTAATCCCGCATCTTGGAAACAGAATAGCAAGTGAAAGACCCAGCTCTGATATTTCATGGCTCAGTCAACTGCTAGACAACAGACGGAAAAAACATCAGCATGCAGCAGCGGTAAGCAACAGAAAACAACACCGTCAGCGAGAAACTAACAGCATCAGCAGCAAGAAGCGAACAACATCAGCATGCAGCAACAAAAAAACAGAATAACAATGGTATGTACTATGTACTAATAGCGAGCTGCAACAGCCAACACCTGCAGCAACACAGAGCAACAAACAACCAACAACGTATCACGGAGCAAAAGCACAGAATTTACAGACCATAAGAAAAAATAAATTCTTTTAACTTATTGTGATGCTGACCTTGGACACATGTTATTTCTCTCCACAAATCAGAATTTCCCTAGATTAGGAGCAGACAAAAGTCTGTCACTCGGATAAAACCACGTAGGATACTATATTCTCATAGAAATACATACAACAACATAGGGTATAGAGTTCAATTGAACAAGTGTCGGGGTGGCCAACAGGAAGCACATAGTTGATCAATTTTTGCTGCACATAGTTGATCGCTAATCCTGAAATCAATAGCAGATCACACTCAAAGTACACCTACACAAATGTAATCAGGGTTTATCAAAATATCAAGTTCACAAGTATTACCAACACCTTCAAAGACTATATTATTTGAAACACTCGTCTGAGTATTTGCCAAAAGCAGATCGAAAATCACTTCTTTCCAGCAAATCTCCGTTAAAATCTTCTAGATCCAACTTAGATTAAATAAGTAACACCTAGAAGGCAGCAACTAACACACTTATACTCATTTGAACAAACATTAAAAGAACATTGTATCATGAAAATATCTTTAAAATAACCACTCCCAAGTTCCAACAGATCACCAGGAACTAAATAAAGAACAGAAAGAGTCGTACGTTGTCTTGAGCTTACAAAGCATTTAGAGATAAAGTCATCAATTCAATGCAGTTGCTTGACAAAAAGTGAGTAATTCAATGCAGCTGCCTATTCTCTTTGTTGCCTGCAAACTGTATTTTCTGAATCCAATCTGTAATATTAAAATCAATTCCAAATAGAGTATTACGCATTTAGTTAGAGATTACCTGTGCAGTAGCACAATAACTTAAAAGAAAACATCTATCTTTGCAAAAAATCGATCAATTTACCTATGATTCTAGTTTCCACTTTCCAGTAAGCTTCATTGGCATGCAAATGTGAAATCCCTTTTCAAAACACCAAGTATTAGCTCAAAGTATCATAATGATGTTAAAGAGAAGAGCTTACACAAACAGCTCCAGTTCTGGCCATGCGTGTTTCGTGCCTCATCTCAAAGCTTTGCAAGGAAGTGATTTTACCCTCATTATCACTTATTTCTCCTATCAAAATGTTGGGGAGTAACTGTACTTTTTTGCCTCAAAGCATACAGTTCATTTTCCTCAATGAAAGGCTATTAAAATCACGGCTGCCAATTAATACGACAAGACATTCATTATATTTTCATGGCTACTAATCCAATTACTTTTGAATCCAAACAAATGTACCATGCTTACAAGAATCAGTAGAGGGAAAAATCCAACCAAGTGGAAGTAATTACATTTAAAACATGAGGTATTCACCAAATTCAAAGAATGATATGTTTTCGCAGACTTTCAACTCTATAAGTTTTCTGAACTGAAATAATTTTTGCTGCTACAATTCAAGCTTGTTAGAACGAAGGGACTATGTTGAAGAAGATGAACATCAGTAGAATGGGCTCAAATTAGTCCAGCCAGCTCTCAACCCCAATAGGTCTACTGTACTAAAGCAACAAAATAGTGACAACCCCCCCCCCCCCCCAACATTATCCCATCAAAAAAGTTAATTAGTTGACAATAAATGACAAGCAATTTGTGACTTAAACACACAAATTTCTACTGTTCAATTCATGAAAACCCAAATTTCAACTGAAGTTCTATAAATAATGCATAAATTACGCTAAAGTGTTCATAAAACCACAAAATTTCTACTAAAATCTCAGATAATTTGCAATTACCTAAACTCTAACTATAATCTATTAAACTAAATTTTCAATATTATACCCAAGTCTCCATATGAATCCAGAATTGATACACATTCTCAAAGTTTAGGGTTTTTGGAAAAAAAAATACCTAGTTTCAGTAATCGATTCTCACTATAGCCCACAACCGTATCTGCTTCCTTGACCATGAGCAAACTCCACTGAACTCGAGAGTTGAGACGCATCTGAGGTTGGAAGGAAGTATCATTGAATCTGTGACTCAATTTCTCGTCTCTGTGGGTAGGCCACCGAAGAGAAAGGGGAAATTCAGAGGATGAGGCTTAGAATTCCATAAGTAAAGGTTCAGAGGGAGCTGCATATGAGATGAGATTGAAAGAAAGGGAAAACTTAGAGGATGAGGGTTTTGAAGGAATGGTTTGGGTGGTGGGTTTTGAAAGGAGAGAATGGGAAAGAGAGAGAGTGGTTTGGAATAGGACTGGGGCTGTGCGTACTGTGAATAAGATCGAGGTAGGTTAGTGCAAAGAAGGTAATTTACAAAAAAACAAGAAAATAATAATTTATTTTTCTCTTTTGCAACGACAATCCGTCGTTGCCATATATGGAACCAGTGTTCAGCAACGACACCCATCGTTGCACTAAATGCGCATTATGATTCGCCCCTGCAAATGTCGTTGCGAAATATAGTTACTATATATCACTAGGACTATCATTGTTGCGAATAATCACTCCAAAAATTTCAATTTGTCTCGCCATGATTTTGGGTAGAGGAAAATGAAATTCACATAAATCGCATCAATGTTTCGCAACGACAAATTTTTGTCGTTGCAATAAATATTTATCGCAATGACTTTTCAATGTCGTTGCAAAAACCTCGTTGCAATAGAAGGATTTTCTTGTAGTGTTTGTCGTGGTGACGTCACAAGAGCCAAAAGCCTCTAGCTCTCATTCGTGCATTCGCTTGCTTGTTGTGCATGTGTCATTGTAATGCCCGTTTGATCACATGTTTGCCTGTAAACTGCGTCGTTATAATGCTTGCCTGAATGCATGAATACCGTGACTATGTGCCAACATGTACTTACGTGCTAGGAGTCTTTTTCTTTTATTTTTAGCTAGTTCCTAATGCCCAAAGACGGTGCAAGAATTCCATTCAATGAACACTCGTCATTTTCTCAATGATATATTCTGTCAAAGTCATGAACAATTTCCTAGGATCTTGTTAGAAAAGAAAAAAAGAGTCAGTCACTCAATATCCCCTCTCGCATTTTCAAATTCTTTATTTCTTTTCTTTTTTTGATGTAATTCAGATTCGGTTAAAAAAACAGAAAACCAAAAAAAAATAAAAAAATGGCGTGAGAAAAAAAGGCGCCGACAAAAAAAATTGCGGAAAAACAAATAAATCATGTCCGAAATTCTTTTATTTTATTTTATCCCATTTTCCATTTTCCCTGATTCTAAAAAAATAGGATAGTCCGTCTTTTTATATTTTTCTTATTTTCGTTCATTGACTTTATTTTTCCTTTGATATTAGGGAAATATTTGGGCATTTAAGCTTAAGGATCTTTTTTTTTCTACGACAATGTGTTTTCTATGTGCGGGTCGTCCTTTTTCTTAGGTGAGAGTCCACCACAAACAGCCTGTCCATCAATAAATTCACCATCACTACATACCTTCTTCTCCTCGCTTATCACTCCGCCTAATTTCACAATGCCCAAAACTACTGACGAGAGACTGGATGAGTGAGCTAGAAAGGGTACGACTCTAGGTCGAGGATAGAGAAAGAAAAAGAGAAGATGAAGCAAGAATCCACTCTGATTCTGACTCTAAGGAAGAAGGGTCGAATGCCATGATGGTTAAGATCAACTCCGTGCTCAAGAGTAGCGGCCTGATCTCCAACTACAGTGCCAATGTGGGAAAGTTTGACACTAAAATCAAAGGCAAACTTCTGGCCAAATTTTCTATGGCCGAAGTGCCCACCTTCACCGGAGTCGACAGCCCACAAGATCACCTGAAATCTTTCATCACTGCTATGGCTCTCAGAGGAATCAACAAGAAACTCTATGCCCATTTATTCCCCCAGACCCTTGACACTCATGCCCGGAGATGGTTCTACGCTTTTGATCTGGAAAATTACCCAACCTGGTCTGATCTTACCACGGTCTTCCTGACTCGATACAAGGATAATGCTACACTCCCTATCACTTTGAGAGAACTTGAAATCACCACTCAAGAGAAGAACGAGGGATTTACTAAATTCCTCCGTCAATGGAAGTCTAAGATGGCTGAAATGGTGGAAAGGTCTTCTGAAGCTGAACAAATTAGGCATTTCATTAAGAATTTGCAACCTGCCTATAAAAACCATCTTCAATATCAAGCCATTGACTTATACCAGCGTCTTTATGACGTTGGCATCCTCATTGAAGATGATCTCAACAAAAATAAGGATCAGGCCACCCCTAAGCCATTCACTTATGGGAGAGACAAGAGGACAACTGCTGGAGCCTCTTCTGGCACTCAGGTTAACCAGGTAGCTGTTGTGAATACCTTTGCTGAAAGAAAGCCACCGAGAGAATTCACCCCTCTCGGTATGACCTTGTCACATGCTCTCGAAAGAATGATCAAAAATAATCTGCTGCAACCTATCAGTCCTACTCCAGAACCATCTATTAAGGGCCGTAACTGGAAAGAAGATGAGTACTGTAAGTACCACTAAGGAAAGGGGCATGACACTAATAATTGTTGGGCTCCCAAGCATGCCATCCAAGATAGAATCGAGAATGGCACCATACCCTTACCCAAACCTGGACAAGGACCCAGCAACTCCAGTAACCCTTTGGACTTGAGATGGCCGGAATATGGGACAGCGACGAAGAAGATGTATGGGAAGTCCAAACCAGATCCCCCATAGGTGTGGCCCATTTGACACGTTCTGGTCGTCATTATATGCCACCTAACATCTAAAATGACAGGATTCAGCCTCCAACCGAAGAAGAAGCTGAAGAAACTCCAGCCAAATACAAAGAGTCTCCCATTACAGGACAACTCAAAAGGATCAAAGCCGACATCTCCATTTGGCAACTCTTAGCCTCATCCTACGAACAGCGATAAGCCATTTTGGAGGCCTTGTCAAAAGTTTCGGTATCACAAGATATGGGGCCTGAAGAGCTAGTTAACTTTTTAGTAGGGGATAAACCACGACCGATCATTACTTTTTCGGACAGTGAACTACCTCCCGAGGGATCCTCACACAACAATGCTTTATACTTGACTATATTCGCTATGGGCAAGTATGTGCCTATGGCCCTCGTGGATAATGGATCCACCGCGACGTATGCTCGCTGAGAACCGCAGCAAAATTGGGTATAGATATCAAGAATCTGGCTCACTCAGCACAAGGCTTACGTGCTTATGACAACTCCAGTCGAAAAGTCCTTGGCACCATAACCATGAATATCACCTCAAGAGCCATAGAGAAAATGGTCCAGTTTTATGTCATGGACATCCCGGCCACTTTCAACTTGCTGCTGGGACGACCTTGGCTACATGGTCTAAATGTTGTAGCCTCTACCCTTCACCAGAAAGTCAAGATGATGCTAGAGGGAGAAATTGTGGAAATCGAAGCCAATCCTATCAAAGCAACCATTGACAAGGCTCCTGTCTTGAAGATAGACCATGATAGTGAGGTTATTGGCCTTTGAGGATTCTCTCCCGAAGAAATAAGCCCTCATAGAAGAAGACGCCAAATCTTACACCTCCACTGGTTCTGAAGAGCTCGAAACATACCCTCCTAAAGAAATAGGAGAACCCGATGAGTTCGAGGAAATAAAAGAAACCATCGAAGGGATGTCTATCTATGTGGCACAACACCACAATGCAATTCGGCAAATGAAGGAGAAAACCGCCTCGCTAGAAAAACCCACAGAGTGCAACTTTGTTCTGGCTAAAGGGGAAGCTTGTTTCCAGCAGGATGAGATGTTTAGCAAGACGGTGAAGTACGGGTATGCTCACCCGAGAAGGCCTACCCCTCAAATGCTTCCAAGGGATGGAAATCCCTATCTTCGGTGCAAACATTGTGAAGGCAATGGGCATCATACCAACCAGTGCAAACGCCTAAAAAGGGTGATCACCTCCTTCATCGATCAAGGAACCATGTGGTCTCCTAGCACCTGGCCTATAAAAGGATGGCGTCGCATTGACCAAAAACAGTACACTCAACTGCGCGCTCCCATTGGGAACATTATGAATGCCCTCATATGGAGATGAGACCTTAAGCCCGTGATTCCCACTGACAACCTCCAAGAGATAAATAAGGATAAGGATTTCTAATGCCGCTATCATCGAGTCTTCGGCCACTACAAGGATGACTGCATCCGCCTGAAGGATGATATATAGGAAATCATAGACAGCGGAGAGATTCCGCCACCTCTGAAAGAAGTGAATGCCTATGAAGCCTGTAACTAGGTTGCTACAAGCAAGAGCTAGAAGAATCGAGTCTGAGTCCCCAAGTTTTGTCGAGTTAGGATCTTAGCTAAATCTTTAGGTTGAGTCTTGAACGGGAAATGTTCCCCTTTTTTTCTTTCTTTTCTAAGTCTAGTTTCTTTTTGACGAGAATTAGAGATTCTCTTCTCTAAAGTCATGTGTGCTCATCTTTTTGCAAATGAATAAAAATTTCCTCTTGCTCATTTCTTCCTTTGCTTAGCTATTGATAAATCCAATGAACTCAAAGTTGCATAAATCATTAACTAATCAATTTAAGCAATGTAAGTAAACTTCGCAAAGCAAGAATGCAAATTATTTCTTATACAGGAATTTGAGCAGCTGAACTCCCTCAACAATGCCACTCCGTATACAAAGAAGAAGTGAGCCCGCCTTCTGCAACAACCTCGACACATGTCTAGTCCTAGCTCCGATTGAAGAAGATCCTTGGTATCAAGATGTGTTCAACTACATCACCAAAGGAACCTACCCTCCAGACTCGCCAATAAGAGCTCAACGGGCCATCCGTCTCTTAGCGGCACAATATATAGAATACAAGGGGGTTCTATACAAGAAGTCCCACAATGGAGTCAACCTCAGATGCGTGAACGTCGAAGAAGCCGCAGAAATCATGGATCATAAATCCGTCTCTTAGCGGCACAATATATAGAATACAAGGGGGTTCTATACAAGAAGTCCCACAATGGAGTCAACCTCAGATGCGTGAATGCCGAAGAAGCCGCAGAAATCATGCATCAGGTACACAATGGGGTGTACGGACCACACATGAATGGTCGAATACTCTCTAGAAAGGTCCCACGACTGGGATACTATTGGACCACCATGGAAAGAGACTGTTACGACTATGTCAAGAAATGCAAGAAGTGTCAAATATATGCCAACCTACAGCATATGCAACCCTCAATGCTCCATAACTTCACATCCCCTTGGCCATTTTCTGCATGGGGAATAGATATCATTGTTTAAATCACCCCGAAGAGCTCTGGAGGACATGAATACATCCTACTAGAGATAGACTATTTTACCAAGTGGGTCGAAGCATAGTCCTATGCCATCCTCACATCCAAGAAAGTGTCCAAATTCATAAGGAACAACATCATCTGCCGATACGGCGTTCCGCATGAAATTATTAGTGACCATGGATCTCATTTCAAAGCCGAAACAGCCACCTTGCTAAAAAGCTACAAAATCCAGCACCACAAATCATCCCCTTACCGACCCCAAACCAATGGCGCAGTGGAAGCCGCCAACAAAAACCTCAAAACCATAATCGAAAAGATGATAGAAAACTACAAAGATTGACCCATGAAACTCCCATTTGCCCTTTGGGGATATCGAACGTCTATCAGATCATCCATAGGAGTAACACCTTATTCACTAATCTACGGGATGGAGGTTGTGCTACCCATAGAAGTCCAGCTACCCTCCATGCACATAGCCTTAGAGGGTGAAATTCCAGAAACCCAATGGATGCAAGCCCGTTATGTGGAACTCATGTTCACAGATAAAAGATGCCTACGGGCTCTAGACCATTCACACATGTACCAACAACGCATGGCAAGGGCGTTCAACAAAAAGGTCCGACCCCGAAACCTAAAGGAATGAGACTTAGTTTGGAAGGAGTTACGTGCACCAGTTACTGACCCTAGAGGTAAATTTCGACCAAATTGGTCCGGTCTGTTCATCATCAAAGACATCTGATCAGGAGGCGTAGTCCGGCTTATGGACATTGATGGCATTGAGTTCAGTCAGCTCACCAACATGGATCAACTGAAGAAGTGCTACGTCTAAAAAAAAAAAAAAAGAAAAAACTGGATACGTACTTACACAAATTGAACGAAATACGCTGGCCTGATTCCACACTAGATACGTAGGTAACCCTTTTAAGGGGCCCGGCCAAAATCAATCCCAAAATTCCATTCAACTCATTCAAAAAGGATAATCTTTATTCAAACTAAACGAATAAGCTTACATTGCAAAAAATTAAAATTCCTAAGTGTAAGGACCCGGGATTTCTATGGCCACGGAGTGCGTCCTTATAGAAAATTTGTAAGCTGGGGGTTTAGATAAGTTCACGGAACCGTCGAGTTAGAAAAGCTTTTGTAAAGACTTGAATTAAATAAAAACCATGAAAGAGGTCACAAGTCTGTTATCTACGTTTTATCGAAGGGACAAACCGAAGGGACAACCCAATAGCAAGATAAGTAAACTGATCATGTTTTTAGAAAGACTCCTGCTCATATAGAACATATGAATACCCAAGAATAATAGGTTCGAGGGCGAAGGTACGAGGTGGGAAGGTGTTAGGCACCCAACTCGCTTGTATTATGACGACCTCTACTAACTCAAGTTTGCTTAATAATTTAAAAACATGATTCCCACACAAACCGGATTAACAACCTAGACTTATACTATTAATTGGTTCATCACAAGCATCACGATATTTATTTTTAACCCTTGTTTATACATGCATTCGATTGACAAATTGGGCAGCACAACGACTAGACATGCTTGGAAGGACAATATTTAAGAAGCAATAAAAGACGTTATTTAGCATGATATCTACATTATGACTACTAGAAAATAAACAATTAGGAAATTAATTTAAATTGAGCCCTAAGGAGTTAGTACCTGAACTGTAGGCTATGTTTGACAAGAATAGTAAAGACAAGATCTCAAGAATAAATTTGGAAGAAAGAGAGGGAAGCTCAGTATTAATACTTCTGTGAATAGAGGTTGTTAATTGTAGACTGTGTGATTTGAACTGAGGGAGGAGGGTCGTATTTATAGGCGAGGGATTAGGGTTGGACGGGTGGAGAATGGCCGAAATTCGGAGTTGGGCTTGAAGAAAACGGGCTTCAGACGACTCTGCGAGCGCCGCTGGCGATTGTGAGCCTGCCAACTGGAACTTGGCTGGGCCATATCTCACTCGTTTGGGCTCCAAATTGGATTATTCAAGATGTGTTGGAAATCGTATTGGGTCTAGTTTCAAATGGCTTTAGTTTTCGGTCTAAATGTTTTGTCGATATCGAGATATACCCGAAAGAGTATGGAGAGGTCAGTTTTGGAGTACGCATCAATGTTGGGCTCGTAACTCCTTGGTTAGGAATGTGGTGTGGGCTCATGATATGTCATTCGAAAGCTATTTGAAAAATAAATCCAGATATATAAGGCTCGAAAAATCAGTCATCCAAATGAACTCCCAAATTGGGCCGGAAACACGGTCTACAGTATTCGGCTACATCTGTTTTGACCCTTAACTTTGTTTGGCCATAACTCTTAGGTGCGGAATCGTATTTGGACACGGAAGGAAGCAATAGAAAGCTCTTGAAAGGGTCTCTTAACTGTGATCGAAAATAAAGGAGTGATTGAGGAAAAACCTGACACCTTATTTTACCTAACAAAGCAAAAATATCATTCAAGTTTGTAAATTACCCCTTTCATCATCGGGCTTTTGCGGAGAAATCTGAAGGCACTATTTTGGCGTTTATAGAAGCCCCCACATTGATCGAGCTTGAGTAAAAGCGAAGATCAAAGTATTCCGAAGGCGACATGCAGGGTGTTGATGTGCACATGGTGTGTGAGAGTGTACAGTATGTATGCATAGGAAGGCAAACCTAAGTTCGGACATGGTCATAGCATGCTACGATTTCATATCTATGAATACAAGGAAAAAAGAGGTTATGGTTTGCAGGATAGAACACCGCTCGTAGATGGTCTAAACGTCCGCAGGGGACCTGTATTCAAAGTACATGAAAACGTTAGTAATACTTTGAGAATGATCAACGTAGAATGCTTCAACAGACAGTGACTAAACACCGCTCGGCAGATGCCGAGATTCCGTCCCTGTACGAGAAACGAAAAAGTCGACGAGACAGCGCCATTAAAAATAACGGAAAATGCTTTTTTCTAAGCAAACAGTGACTAAGCACCACTCGGCGGATGCCGAGATTCCGTCCCTATACGAGAAACGAAAAGGTCGACGAGACAGTGCGATCAGAATGACGGCTGTAAAATGGTTAAAACAAATGAACAATTTCAATGCAATAGCTTAAGCAATCATTAACTGAAACATATAAAAAAAACAAAGGACAGTATAACCGCAATAGTTTAAGCAATCATTGACTGACACAAAATGAGTATCCTCGTAGAAAAAGGACAGTTTAACCATAATAGCTTAAGCAATCATTGACTGACACAAATGGAGTAGCCTCGTAGAAAAAGGACAGTTTAACCGCAATAACTTAAGCGATCATTGACTAACACAAATGGACTAGGCTTGAATAAAAGGACAGTTTAACCGCACTAGTTTAAGCGATCATTGACTGACACAAATTTGTGACCTTGAATGAAAAGGTCAGTTTAACCGCACTAGCTTAAGAGATCATTGACTGACATAATTTTGTGACCTTGAATGAAAAGGTCAGTTTAACCGCACTAGCTTAAGCGATCATTGACTTGTTTTGTGACCTTGAATGAAAAGGTCAGTTTAACCGCACTAGCTTAAGCGATCTTTGACTGACATAATTTTGTGACCTTGAATGAAAAGGTCAGTTTAACCGCACTAGCTTAAGCGATCATTGACTGACACTATTTTGTGACCTTGAATGAAAAGGTCAGTTTAACCACACTAGCTTAAGCGATCATTGACTGACATAATTTTGTGACCTTGAATGAAAAGATCAGTTTAATTGCTTTAGCTTAAGCGATCATTGACTGACGCAAATGAGTGAATAGTGCCAAATACCTGGGCTTGTGCATTTGGGGGGCCTGCAAAACGAACGAGTTAGTCTTACCCGATAGTAAACGATACCGTAAAAATGGGCCAACTGTTGAATTTTGATTTTGTGAGCCAAGGGGCCCGTTCCCGCGCGCTTGGCTGTTGTTGGAAGGTCATTTCCATTCTTTGTTTTAGTCGGAAGGTCGCTTCCCCTCTTGATTACTGTTGGATGTTTGCTCCCGTTCTTGATTGTTGTTGGGAGGTTGCTTTCGAGCTTGATTGTGTGTTGAATACTGAGTTCCGGGCTTGCTGGTTTCAATGGAGAGCGGGTAGACTCAAACCTGTAGTGAAGATATGCAAATAGGGGAAAGATGCAATAGACATGCCCGACTGACCATGACAAGATGCACAAGACATGATATAGTAATATGCATGGGCCACAAGGGGATTGACATGTAAACATGCAGGGACTCAAGACACTGAGAAATTATGTACACATGCATGCCTTTGAAAGCGACTCTAATACTTATGCAAATATGATGTATGTAGACTCTATTGACTCACAGCTCCATGCGGCCTAGCCTAACATGCACGACTCTCCTGTAGGGTCTGAAAAGGGTCTTCATATGGGAAAAGTTTTTTTGATCAAGAATTTCATTCCTGTGGTGATCTTGACTGAGTCAGAGACAAGTGGACAAGACTGGGTGTAGTAAAGGGAGAATCAGCCCCCAATTTGATGTCTGGTTCTTGATGATTATGACCTACTTGAGGAGCTAGGATGTTGATGCAGCGGTACATAATATCCTAACTTAAGGTATGGGGACGAAATGGACAACTTGGAACGTAGCGGACAAAGAACCGACTCATTCTGAAAAAGGCCCAAGTTGGGAAGTCTATGTGCAAGCCTACGAGAAAGGAGATGAGAATGACTCTAGATGACTGACCAAAGAGTTCTTAAATGAGAAACAATTTTCTAAATCCTCAGAAATTTAAGTTGCCTCAAGATGTTAAATTTGTTCAATTTTTTTGTTGGTTGCCCTAACTTTTGCCTAGGCCGCCCTTTCGGGTTTTCAACCTACCGGGCTCATTTTTTTTTTAGCCTTAGATGAGAATGGTGGAATGGGAAAACACCTTATGATCAGTTGACAAAGTGGTTGTCGTGGTCGGACCTCTTTGAAGTTTCCTACGTATCCAGTGTGTGGAATCAGGCCAACGTAGTTCAGGACTATACAATTGAATAGTCGTACCTCTTGGAGGGCTTTCGGGTTGTAATGTCAGGCTGGGTTAAGGTGCCAAAGAAAGGATAAAGGCTCAAAAAAACCAAATATAATTCCCCTCCCAAAGTATGCTAGATGGAAAAGAAGTTTGTGATAATGGCAAGGTGGTGTAGGGTTCAATGTTTAGGTAAGGCCACCGTTTGGTTGTGCTTGAAGTGTTTGCACTCTTTTGGATCTTTGATCGCTCTCGAAATTTTTTCTCTTTTGTTTTGTTTTGCTCTTGAACTTTTGATTTCTCTCCTTTTTTTTTTTGTATTTCTCTTGATGGCTCTTTTTGTAGTCGGTCCACCTAGCCTAGAACGTTGCTTCTATTCCCATGTCTCACACCCCCATTCCCCGGGTAAGGATGATGTGGTTAAGAAATGAAAGGCTATGTGTTTAAGGTTCAAAGGGTTGCAAGTGGTAATGATGTATAGGGTAGTAAAGGATATTGATGTGCGGGTCCTAAATGAATGCCTCCTGTCCTCGGCACGGACGGTTCAACTGTATGTCCTCTATGGGGATGATCATTAGGGAGTTCATGTTTGATGTTTTCCACAATGAAGGCTTATTATTATTTCTTTTGTTTTCTCTTTTTTTTGATTTTTTTTATTCTGTCATAGATAACTTAAGTTCGTCATAGGATTGAACAAAGAACAATGATGGGAATCAAAATACAATCTTTATTGAATCAAAGAAAAGCATTACACGAGAAGTAAGCTAGACTCTATGGACGAATTGAAAAGACAGACTAGACATCATTAGACTTGACTGGACTCAACTAAACTTGTACACTAGGAGACTTCGACTCTCTTCAACTTCTCGAGCACCGGCTGTTCATAGGGATATCGAGGACAGCTCCCTGTAGATACTCACGTTGTTCACGAATTAAGTGGAATTCTTAAGAAGCTTATCTTCAGTTAGGATGCCCACAACATAGAGCCGATTGTAGGAGTCAATCGCTTGATACATGAGGTGTTCCTTGTAAGTAGGTTGCAGATTCTTGATGCATTGGCGGATTTGATCAGTTTGTGAAGGTCGCTCGACCAATTCGGCTATCCTTAGCCTCCAACGCTGAAGGAAGGCAGCGAATCCCTCATCTTCTTCTTTCTTGGTGATCTCTAACTCTCGAAGGGTCATAGGTAGAGCAACATTTTCCTTGTGGCGTGCAAGGAAGATAAAATCTGACCAAGTGTGGTAGTTATCCAAACTTAAGGTGTAGAACCAATGACGAGTTGGGGCATCAAGAGTCTGTGGAAACAAGTGAACGTAGATATTTTTGTTAACTCCTCTTAAGCCCATGACAGTAGTGAAGGCCTTGAGGTGGCCTTGTGGATTATCTGTTCCAGTGAATGTCGGAACCTCGGGCATGGAAAATTTGGCTGGAAGCTTGCCCTTGAATTTGGGATTATTGATTTTACCAACATTAGCATGGTAGTTGGCAAACATGCCGTTGTTTTCGAGCACAGAATTAATCTTAGCCAGCATGGCATTTGGTCGTTCTTCCTGAGAGTCGGAGTCAGGGAGGATTCTTGCTTCATCGTCTTTCTTCCTTTCCAAATCTTCAACCATCAGTCGCAGACTTTCCAACTCAATCATGAGCTCATCAAGCCTCTCGTCAGTGGTTTTGACCATGGTGAAGTTTGAGGGTGTGATTGGTGAGGTAAGGGATGTATTGAGTGGTCGCGAGCTTCTTGGTGGTAAGTTTTGTGGTGGTGATGGATTATGGGGTGATGGCCTTTTGGAATGTGGTGGTGTCTCGGATGTAGCTTGTACACGAACCAATCTACCGGCCGATCGAGCCCAACCTTTGTCACTGTAATTCTTCCTCGAGCCCCTAATCCTGAACACAAGTCTCAACTTAGAAAGACGCCAAAGAAAGGAGTTGAAAATAAAGACTCATGATTTTTAGAAGACCCTCGGTAGCCCCTAATGTGAATGAAGCTAAGGACATATATATGAACTTGATTGTATGATGATGACAATGTGACGACACAGTCACGACGACACTATGCAAGATGCATCCTGGACTGACCTCAACATATATGACAATGTATGGATGCTTCCTAGAATGACCCTAGAACACTTAATGAATGACTTGTCTAGACGTGTAGTGCATGAGACGTAGTGAACAAATGGAGACATTAATGAATGCAAGACTCGGACTTTTGTACAAATGCAGATGCAAAATGACGACAATGCAAACATGACAATTAGTTATGAATCCTAGCATAGAGCGACTAATACGTAAAATGCAATCCAATGCAAAGAAATGGAAAAGAAGAAAATAAAAACTTGAGCCAAAATGCCCGATTATTTCTCCTCATATTAAAGGAAACATGAAGTCGATGAAAGGAAATTAGAAAAATAGAAAAGGACGGACCATCCTTTTTTTTTTTTTTTTGATTTTTCTAGACTCAAAGAAAATGGAAAACGGGACGAAATAAAAAAGGAAATTTCGGATTTGTTTTTTTGATTTTCCGATTTTTTTCTTCGGCTGTTTTTTTACGCCAGTTTTTTATGCTTTTCTATTTTTTTTTTTTTTTTTTTGCCGAATCTGAATTATATCAAAAGAAATATAAAAAAGTGGGAGAGGGGAATTGGAGAGACTGACTCTTTTTTTTTTGCCAAAAAGGTCCTAGAAAATTATTCATGACTTTGACGCTATATGAAAATATATCATCGGGGAAACGAGTGCTCATTGAATTGAATTCTCGCACCGTCTTTGGGCATTAGGAACTAGTTAAAAGTAAAAGAAAAGACTCCTAGCACGTATGTACATGTTGGCACATAGTCACGACAGTCAGGCATTTAGGCAAGCATTATAACGACGCAGTTTAAAGGCAAACATGTGATCAGACGGGCATTACAACGACACATGCACAACAAGCAAGCGAATGCATGAATGTGGGCTAGAGGCTTTTGGCTCCTGTGAGGTTACCACGACAAATTACAATTTCTGTTCGGCGGATGGTCGACACATCAATTGTAATTCTTTTTCACCAACAACAGTCGATGAGTCGTGGGTGAGGAAGCGTCTGTTTGCACGATAGGAAAACTGTATATTCCTTTAGATATACGGTTTGTCTTCGAGTTACGACACAAACTTTCTCGAGGGTCGATAAGGGTCAGAAGGTTGTGACAAAGCACATGAAAATGATGCAAAATATGGAACATGTTATGTAAACAATTAAGCAAACATGACTTTCGAGTCTCACCCTGTTAAATAAATCCCCAGTGAAGTCGCCACTGTAATGACCCGGGATTTCTCACCACGGAGTGCGTCCTTATAGAAAATTTGTAAGCTGGGGGTTTAGATAAGTTCAAGGAATCGTTGAGGTAGAAAAGCTTTTGTAAAGACTTCAATTGAATAAAAACCGTGAAAGAGGTCACAAATCTGCTATCGGCGTTTTATCGAAGGGATAAACCTAAGGGATAACCCAATTGTGCGATAAGTGAACTGATCATATTTTAGAAAGACTCCCACTCATATAGAACATATGAGTACCCAAGATTAATAGGTTCGGGGGCGAAGGTACGAGGTGGAAGGTGTTAGGCACCCAACTCGCCCGTATAATGACGGTCTCTACTAACTCAAGTTTGCTTAATAATTTAAAGATATGATTTCCACACAAACCGGATTAACAACCTAGAATTATACTATTAATTGGTTCATCACAAGCATCACAACATTTATTTTTAACCCTTGTTTAGACATGCATTCGATTGGCAAATTGGGCAGCTGTAAACACCAAAAATTGTGTCTATGATTGGTCCCCATGAAAATCCGATGATGAAAGGATTGGATTTTGCTCGAACTTGGTTTGCAAGAATAAATGCTCTGATGATTAGCCTAGTTCATTTGAATTAACCAGTGGAAGCCTTTTGTACAGGTGATCCAAACCAGTTGGACTCAATTCAATTGGAGTCCAAAACTGAGAGATAGGCCTCTTTGAACCTAAAGGCCCGAAAGGGAACCCAAACCCTTGAGCCAACCCTTGGTCAAACAAGGGAGCTCAGTCAATCCTGCGTGGACCCCCTCGGAAAAGCCTCCCCCGCTTAGAAAAGTAGACAGGTGCTTATACAGGCATGCCGCTCGAGGTCCAAGCGGCCACACTCGAGTTCAAGCGGTGGCCGCTAGGACAAGCGGCTGTCCCGCTAGGCCAAGCGGTTAAGCTGCTTGTCCTGCCAACTCAGCCGCTCGGCATAGTTGTATGGCAGCCTGGACCTCATCTCGCGGACGGCGAATTCGAGACCCATTCAATTTCTGTGCCAAACCCTGGCAGCTCCTCCTCTTCTATATAAACAAGCCTTAGGGTTCAGTTGAAGAGGTTGGCAGTTAGAGACCCCTTGGTTGGACATTCTCTCTCAAAGGTTGGTCTTTTGACATTCTCTCTCACATTAAACTAGAAATTCTGATTCTACTCCTTCTTTAGGTTAGCCCTAGCACCACAAAATAAACCTTCACCCTTCATCAAGTGCATGAATTCAGGCAATATAACCCAATAAGTTTATTGTGAGCATCCAGGTAATCCAACCTGAGGGTTTTGAATAAATTTTTTATTGTTTGTATTACTAACGAATTTGGGTTATGCGATATGTACATGCATGGCGCGTTTTTTGAGCAAAAGGGCTTGTATTAAGCCTAATTATGGATGAATGAATGTATTGGATTTGCTATTTATTGCTTCTTATGATAAAATTATGCTTTGTTTGTGGATTGGTGGGTGAATTGTTTGTTTGTCTTCTAACTCGCAGGTTTTAGAATATTTATCGTTTTCTAGCAATATAGGCATGTAATTTGATAAATTGTTAAAAGTGGTTACAATAATAATGATTGTTCAACCCATTAGTTAAAACTAGGAATTTGGACAAATTGAACCTTGTTTTGAACCGTAGCATTAATAATTATATTGAATCGATTAGTAAAGGTCGTTGTTGTCAATGGGCGAGTTAGGTGCCTAACACCTTCCTAGCTCGTACTCACGCCCCCGAATTCATTTATGAAGTCAAGTTCCCCAATAGGGATTGGGGTGCATAGGGATTGAGTTGACATCTTTCTAGACTATCGAATCAATTCCAAGGTTTTCAAATTACCTTAAATTTGGTGGTGACTTCCGAAAATCTTAATCGTGTCCTTAGTGTAAAAGGAAAATCTTCATGTGCATTCACACTCAAAGATTCACGAAAACCCGAACAATCGCGCTCTCCCAGGCTGTTCGGAAACCCAAAAAAGGGGAGAAAAATCCGGTAGCCTACAGTGCCGACTCCACTCGGACATGATTAAGAGGGTGTAACTTGAAAATCGATTCAATGTTATTATTTTTGCTTGGTTCACTACCTTGAGTGTTCTTATTATTATTTTGTGACTTGTCATTCATCTATTAAATTGCATTCATTTGCATTCATAAGCATGCGCTTGCGCGACTTCCGAGCTTGTTTTTACAAGTTCAAACTAGTTTCTTAGCCAATGGAGTGTGGTGAAGTGCCTTCGTGAGAATCCACTCGATTCTTCTTTGCCAAGATACATGGATTTCCCCACCTCATGTACCTTCCTACGCATTCGTCCATTCGACGAGTAGGATAACAAGAATGCCTCACATTGTCGCGCATCTCACGGATTGTTGTACATTCTTGATCATGAGTACCTTTTGACCAAAACCCTTAAGCCTACCCTATTGCATGAGCTAGAACCAATGCTTTAGGTTGAAACTCAGACCCATGTTCATGCTAGATTTTCATGATCATGTCATTTGCGCTGTTGTGCTATTTGCCCATATGTGAACGCAATCTTTGCGTAGTCTTTTTGGTCATAGAATATTAGGTTAGAACCCAATTAGGATATTTTCCTTTTTTGAGTCTAGATTTTGTCTTAAGATTGAGTCTAGAATATTTATTTTTAGGAAACAATATCCCTGAATGTTCTATATGATGCTCGTTACCTTAGGAAATATTTGAATGCTTTATTCATTCCCTTTATTTAAGTAGTCAGTTTTAGTCAAAGATCTCGATAATATCTCTCCCCTCTCCTTTTAGTCAAGAGTATAATATCTTTTGCTTTATCCCATATTGAGTCGAGATAATATCTCTCCTCCATGTCTGCATCATTGGAAAGGACAAGTGCCCTGTCTCGAGAAGAGGCGCAAGGTCAGAGAAATGCTCGTAAAACAAAATCAAAGACATGCAAAGCACAAGGATTAGGCGTAAGTTATGAGTGAAAGCCAAAGACACAAAGTAAAAGAAGGGTAAAAGGAAATTACCCCCATAATCTTCCAAATAACCGACGAAGGAGACGCTAGATGCGCCCTCCTCTCCACTGAGGCGGCTGGACCGCCTCAAACATCGTAAAAGACAAAAGTATGCGGGAAGACCCCAGTTGTACTCCGCAACCCTATTTAAATCGCGCAAGCACGGGAAATAGCGAACATGGTACCTACTAGCTTTTATCCGAAAAGACGGAACAAGCTAGAACATAGGCCAAGAAAAGGCGAGCGTGCTGCTCCGCCGTGACCTTCTTCAACTTCCTCGGGTTGGTCAAGAACTGGACCATAACGTCTGTCCGGCCATACTCCCAACCATCCCAGTTGGCCCCAAAAAGGCCAAACATCTCCACCATGGCATCCCTACTCACATCTCCATAAGTGATAGGAGTACCAGTGCAAGGGAGCCCGTAAATGAGACCGAACTCGAAAGGGGTGCTCATAATCTCACCTATAGGAAAATGAAAAGTACTGGTAGTATCCCAATGACTCTTCGCAAGACCTCTAACAAGCAAGCGGTCGGAGCGCTCAGCAGAAGCGATGGACGCTAAAAAATGACCAAAGCCACAACGTCCACAATAGCGTTGACCGAAGGAGTCACGTACCTACGGGCTCGATACCCGAATGTCTACCGTAACTGCGCATGGTAGTGTCGACATCCTATACAAAACAATACTTGCAAGACAATTAGTTAGGTGATCCGAGTAACAACTACAAGTCTCAGGTTTAGTCCTAAATTTTTACAAGTTGTAAAATTTAGCATTTTAGCTAAACCAATATGACAAGAGTGAATTTTAACGAGAACGAATTTCACACAAGTTTACTCTCCACAAATTTGATGTCTGGTTCTTGATGATTATGACCTACTCGAGGAGCTAGGATGTTGATGCAGCGGTACAAAATATCCTAACTTAAGGTATGGGGACGAAATGGACAACTTGAAACGTAGCGGACAAAGAACCGACTCATTCTGAAAAAGCCCCCAGTTGGGAAGTCTATGTGCAAGCCTAGATGACTGACCAAAGAGTTCTTAAATGAGAAACAATTTTCTAAATCCTCATAAATTTAAGTTGCCTCAAGATGTTAAATTTGTTCAATTTTTTTGTTAGTTGCCCTAACTTTTGCCTAGGCCGCCCTTTCGGGTTTTCAACCTACCGGGCTCATTTTTTTTAGCCTTAGATGAGAATGGTGGAATGGGAAAACTCCTTATGATCAGTTGACAAAGTGGTTGTCGTGGTCGGACCTCTTTGAAGTTTCCTACGTATCCAGTGTGTGGAATCAGGCCAACGTAGTTCAGGACGATACAATTGAATGGTCGTACCTCTTGGAGGGATTTCGGGTTGTAATGTCAGGCTGGGTTAAGGTGCCAAAGAAAGGATAAAGGCTCAAAAAACAAAATATAATTCCCCTCCCAAAGTATGCTAGATGGAAATGAAGTTTGTGATAATGGCAAGGTGGTGTAGGGTTCAATGTTTAGGTAAGGCCACCGTTTGGTTGTGCTTGAAGTGTTTGCACTCTTTTGGATCTTTGATCGCTCTCGAAATTTTTTCTCTTTTGTTTTGTTTTGCTCTTGAACTTTCGATTTCTCTCCTTTTTTTTTTTGGTATTTCTCTCGATGGCTCTTTTTGTAGTCGGTCCACCTAGCCTAGAACGTTGCTTCTATTCCCATGTCTCACACACCCATTCCCCGGGTAAGGATGATGTGGTTAAGAAATGAAAGGCTATGTGTTTAAGGCTCAAAGGGTTGCAAGTGGTAATGATGTATAGGGTAGTAAAGGATATTGATGTGCGGGTCCTAAATGAATGCCTCCTATCCTCGGCACGGACGGTTCAACTGTATGTCCTCTATGGGGATGATCATTAGGGAGTTCATGTTTGATGTTTTCCACAATGAAGGCTTATTATTATTTCTTCTGTTTTCTCTTTTTTTTTGATTTTTTTTTATTCTGTCATAGACAACTTAAGTTCGTCATAGGATTGAACAAAGAACAATGATAGGAATCAAAATACAATCTTTATTGAATCAAAGAAAAGCATTACATGAGAAGTAAGCTAGACTCTATGGACGAATTGAAAAGACAGACTAGACATCATTAGACTTGACTGGACTCAACTAAACTTGTACACTAGGAGACTTCGACTCTCTTCAACTTCTCGAGCACCGGCTGTTCATAGGGATATCGAGGACAGCCCCCTGTAGATACTCGCGTTGTTCACGAATTAAGTGGAATTCTTAAGAAGGTTATCTTCAGTTAGGATGCCCACAACATAGAGCCGATTGTAGGAGTCAATCGCTTGATACATGAGGTGTTCCTTGTAAGTAGGTTGCAGATTCTTGATGCATTGGCGGATTTGATCAGTTTGTGAAGGTCGCTCGACCAATTCGGCTATCCTTAGCCTCCAACGCTGAAGGAAGGCAGTGAATCCCTCATCTTCTTCTTTCTTGGTGATCTCTAACTCTCGAAGGGTCATAGGTAGAGCAACATTTTCCTTGTGGCGTGCAAGGAAGACTGTAGTAAAATCTGACCAAGTGTGGTAGTTATCCAAACTTAAGGTGTAGAACCAATGACGAGTTGGGGCATCAAGAGTCTGTGGAAACAAGTGAACGTAGATATTTTTGTTAACTCCTCTTAAGCCCATGACAGTAGTGAAGGCCTTGAGGTGGCCTTGTGGATTATCTGTTCCAGTGAATGTCGGAACCTCGGGCATGGAGAATTTGGCTGGAAGCTTGCCCTTGAATTTGGGATTATTGATTTTACCAACATTAGCATGGTAGTTGGCAAACATACCGTTGTTTTCGAGCACAGAATTAATCTTAGCCAGCATGGCATTTGGTCGTTCTTCCTGAGAGTCGGAGTCAGGGAGGATTCTTGCTTCATCGTCTTTCTTCCTTTCCAAATCTTCAACCATGAGTCGCAGCCTTTCCAACTCAATCATGAGCTCATCAAGCCTCTCGTCAGTGGTTTTGACCATGGTGAAGTTTGGGGGTGTGATTGGTGAGGTAAGGGATGTATTGAGTGGTCGCGAGCTTTTTGGTGGTAAGTTTTGTGGTGGTGATGGATTATGGGGTGATGGCCTTTTGGAATGTGGTGGTGTCTCGGATGTAGCTTGTACACGAACCAATCTACCGGCCGATCGAGCCCAACCTTTGTCACTGTAATTCTTCCTCGAGCCCCTAATCCTGAACACAAGTCTCAACTTAGAAAGACGCCAAAGAAAGGAGTTGAAAATAAAGACTCATGATTTTTAGAAGACCCTCGGTAGCCCCTAATGTGAATGAAGCTAAGGACATATATATGAACTTGAATGTATGATGATGACAATGTGACGACACAGTCACGACTACACTATGCAAGATGCATCCTGGACTGACCTCAACATATATGACAATGTATGGATGCTTCCTAGAATGACCCTAGAACACTTAATGAATGACTTGTCTAGACCTCTAGTGCATGAGACGTAGTGAACAAATGGAGACATTAATGAATGCAAAACTCGGACTTTTGTACAAATGCAGATGCAAAATGACGACAATGCAAACATGACAATTAGTTATGAATCCAAGCATAGAGCGTCTAATACGTAAAATGCAACCCAATGCAAAGAAATGGAAAAGAAGAAAATAAAAACCTGAGCCAAAATGCCCGATTATTTCTCCTCATATTAAAGGAAACATGAAGTCGATGAAAGGAAATTAGAAAAATAGAAAAGGACGGACCATCCTTTTTTTTTTTTTTTTTGATTTTTCTAGACTCAAAGAAAATGGAAAACGGGACGAAATAAAAAAGGAAATTTCGGATTTGTTTTTTTGATTTTTCGATTTTTTTCTTCGGCTTTTTTTTACGCCATTTTTTTATGCTTTTCTATTTTTATTATTATTATTTTTTTGCCGAATCTGAATTATATCAAAAGAAATATAAAAAAGTGGGAGAGGGAATTGGAGAGACTGACTCTTTTTTTTGCTATAAAGGTCCTAGAAAATTGTTCATGACTTTGACGCTATATGAAAATATATCATCGGGGAAACGAGTGCTCATTGAATTGAATTCTCGCACCGTCTTTGGGCATTAGGAACTAGTTAAAAGTAAAAGAAAAGACTCCTAGCACGTAAGTACATGTTGGCACATAGTCACGACAGTCAGACATTTAGGCAAGCATTATAACGACGCAGTTTAAAGGCAAACATGTGATCAGACGGGCATTACAACGACACATGCACAACAAGCAAGCGAATGCACGTATGTGGGCTAGAGGCTTTTGGCCCCTGTGAGGTTACCACGACAAATTACAATTTCTGTTCGGCGGATGGTCGACACATCAATTGTAATTCTTTTTCACCAACAAGAGTCGATGAGTCGTGGGTGAGGAAGCGTCGGTTTCCACGATAGGAAAACTGTATATTCCTTTAGATATACGGTTTGTCTTCGAGTTACGACACAAACTTCCTCGAGGGTCGATAAGGGTCAGAAGGTTGTGACAAAGCACATGAAAATGGTGCAAAATATGGAACATGTTGTGTAAACAATTAAGCAAACATGACTTTCGAGTCTCACCCTGTTAAATAAATCCCCAGTGAAGTCGCCACTGTAATGACCCGGGATTTCTCACCACGGAGTGCGTCCTTATAGAAAATTTGTAAGCTGGGGGTTTAGATAAGTTCAAGGAACCGTCGAGTTAGAAAAGCTTTTGTAAAGACTTGAATTGAATAAAAACCATGAAAGAGGTCACAAATCTGCTATCGGCGTTTTATCGAAGGGATAAATCGAAGGGATAACCCAATTGTGCGATAAGTGAACTGATCATATTTTAGAAAGACTCCCACTCATATAGAACATATGAGTACCCAAGATTAATAGGTTCGGGGGCGAAGGTACGAGGTGGGAAGGTGTTAGGCACCCAACTCGCCCGTATTATGACGGTCTCTACTAACTCAAGTTTGCTTAATAATTTAAAGACATGATTCCCACACAAACCGGATTAACAACCTAAAATTATACTATTAATTGGTTCATCACAAGCATCACAACATTTATTTTTAACCCTTGTTTAGACATGCATTCGATTGGCAAATTGGGCAGCTGTAAACACTAAAAATTGTGTCTATGATAGGTCCCCATGAAAATCCGATGATGAAAGGATTGGATTTTGCTCGAACTTGGGTTGCGAGAATAAATGCTCAGATGATTAGCCTAGTTCATTTGAATTAACCAGTGGAAGCCTTTTGTACAGGTGATCCAAACCAGTTGGACTCAATTCAATTGGAGTCCAAAACTGAGAGATAGGCCTCTTTGAACCTAAGGGCCCGAAAGGGAACCCAAACCCTTGAGCCAACCCTTGGTCAAACAAGGGAGCTCAGTCAATCCAGCGTGGACCTCCTCGGAAAAGCCTCCCCCGCTTAGAAAAGTAGTCAGGTGCCTATACGGGCATGCCGCTCGAGCTCCAAGCGGCCACACTCGAGTTCAAGCGGTGGCCGCTAGGACAAGCGGCTGTCCCGCTAGGCCAAGCGGCTAAGCTGCTTGTCCTGCCAGCTTAGCCGCTCGGCATAGTTGTACGGCAGCGTGGACCTCATCTCGCGGACGGCGAATTCAAGACCCATTCAATTTTTGTGCCAAACCCTAGCAGCTCCCCCTCTTCTATATAAACAAACCTTAGGGTTCAGTTGAAGAGGTTGGCAGTTAGAGACCCCTTGGTTGGACATTCTCTCTCAAAGGTTGGTCTTTTGACATTCTCTCTCACATTAAACTAGAAATTCTGATTCTACTTCTTCTTTAGGTTAGCCCTAGGACCACAAAATAAACCTTCACCCTTCATCAAGTGCATGAATTCAGGCAATATAACCCAATAAGTTTATTGTGAGCATCCAGGTAATCCAACCTAAGGGTTTTGAATAAATTTTATATTGTTTGTTATTACTAACGAATTTGGGTTATGTGATATGTACATGCATGGCGCGTTTTTTGAGCAAAAGGGCTTGTATTAAGCCTAATTATGGATGAATGAATGTATTGGATTTGCTATTTATTGCTTCTTATGATTAAATTATGCTTTGTTTGTGGATTGGTGGGTGAATTGTTTGTTTGTCTTCTAACTCGCAGGTTTTAGAATATTTATCGTTTTCTAGCAATATAGGCATGTAATTTGATAAATTGTTAAAAGTGGTCACAATAATAATGATTGTTCAACCCATTAGTTACACTACTACAAAATGAGCCTAAGGCGACACTCATAAAGTGTTGTATTAGGCTTTCAAAATGTTGCATTATTGCTAGTGCGACACTTTTTGAAGTGCCACCTTAGGTAACGTTGCCTTAGGTATATAGCAACACTTCTATTAGAATATGCAACACTTTAAAAAAGTGTTGCCTGTATTTATCAAGTGCAACACTTTTGAGTGCAACACTTTTTACACTCAAATACAACACTTTTTCGTTTGCTTCTACCAAATTTTAACAACACTTTTATCTGTCAAGTGCAACACTTAATGTGTTTTTCAGCATATAAGTGCAACACTTTCTAACTCCTAATACAACACTTTATTGTTATTTCAATTACAGAAAGGCAACGTTTGATAAGCTCATTAGCAGCACTTGCAGGTCCATGCCATACCCCTGTTTTCATATCAATCAATTTTTTCTAAAAGACAGATACACCAATACTTTCCATTGCAATAATGACATATCATAGACAGTATAATCTGGTACTCTTACACATTTGTCCAATAATAAAACTACCTTAATTTAAAACGCCTACTGTCATCGCAAAATGCTGTCAATAATTACAATCCTACAAATTAAAGTTACTAAAAATCATGCTCCAAAAGTATGTTCTTCCATTCGATATATACGACCTTTTCTTCCGATCACTTTTGCAAATCTCCACTAGCCGCCATACGCCCCAAAAAAAGGTAGCCTAAGCCATTTAAAAACAACAAAGAGTATAGTTAGTCCCTTTTTTAATCATGAAGTAATAGAATAAGTCATCATATAGAATAAGTCTGTATTATTATCTATACACGTATACTGGTCAAGCATATTTGTTATGCCTACTGGGGTACTAAAAAGTATAGAGAAAAAATGCAGATTGTTTCTTTGGGGGGGGGGGGAACTGACCACAAGCACAAAACTAGCCTGGTGGCTTGGGAATTAGTTTGCAGACCAAGGAGAAATGGGGGCATTAATATTAAACAATGCAAATGGTTTAATATAGCCCTAAATGGGAAGCATATATGGGATTTAGCCACAAAAAGGACACATTGTGGGTGAAGTGGATTAATGGAGTATATTTGAAAGGAAGTAATTTCTGGAATTATGCTCCTGTGTGGGGAGCCAGCTGGTATTGGACTAAGCTCAACAAGATCAAAAGTCACTTCCAGGAGCACTATTCAACAAGAGGAGTGTGGAGGGAAACTGAAAATGGAATGTACTCAATTGCTAGTGGATACAGAGTTTTGTTGGGAAATCTACCAAAATACAGACATTCTGACCTGATATGGGGAAGAATTTCTGTACCTAGGCACAGCTTCTGTTTATGGTTGGTGCAAATGGGTAGACTGCTGACCAAAGACAGGCTACATAATATGGGTTTCCTTAATGGAGACAACATATGCTACCTATGCAAAGAGGAGACAGAAAGTCATGGCCATCTGTTTTTCAGCTGCAGTATTTCAACAGAGACAATGAAACAGGTAAAGACATGGCTACACATTTCTGCAACAAGAAGCACAATCTAGGGGTTACTAAACTGGATGAGTAGACAGAAATGCTCGAGATTCAGAAAGGAAGTGTATGCAGCTGGAATAGCAGCAGCTGCATACTGGATTTGGAGAGCCAGAAATCTGTTATGCTTTGAAAAGAGCAGACTGCCAGTATCACAGATTATGCAACAGATACAGCAAGCAATCAGAGTCAGAATCCAACAGTACAGCAGCAATAGAAAGCTAAATAGCAAGGATAAAAGATGGATAAGGCAACTGTGAGCCTGAATCAGCTGGCAGCAGAGAAATCAGGAAAATGGAAGAAACACAAAAGCAATGCAACAGGAGAGCAGCTTAACAGACCAGCAAAGAATAGAGCAGGGTGCAAGTATTAAAGTATCAGTACAGGATCCCAGGAAGAGTTAGAAGGGTCTCAGTGGCAGGCCTGAATACAGCAGCAATTTCAGCTCGAAAACATGACAAAATCATCATTCTAGCTCACGAATACTCAACCAAACTGAATGACATTTGTTGCACATATAGTAGACTTGCTAATCATTGAATCTCACTCAATTATAATGCAAGAATCAAGCCTAAATAAGAGAAAACAATGGTCTGCAGGTCTGAAATTTACAGCTTATAATAGGTTCACTTTTATCACTTTAAGAGTGAGAAACTAGGTCCTATTCAACACCCCTGATTTCTGAGTTCTTTGGCTCTAATTTCTCATCATCAAAGCTCATTAAGAATACAAAACCACGCTGTAACGCAGGTCATTAATCATCAACCAGCAGGAAAAAAAAACAGGAACAAAGTCTGAATAAGCTACACAAGAGTAGCAAGATGCAACAAGTGGATTTAAATGAACTTCACTTATTCAGCATTTGTGAATTGTGATGCATCATATGCAATATCAATCAAAATTAAAAGATATAATGCTGAGAGACACTTGACAAGACTACAAGAGTAGGTATTGAATGCATAGAGGTCAGAAGGCAATATGAGATACCAATTTGAGAGTAGCAATATATGCAATTCCCATTACCAATTAGAATCCAACCCAACTGAAAAGAGATTAATAGACAGCAAGTCACTGAATGAGAGAGAGTTACTGGATGAACTAAAAACAACAAAAATAAAAAGGGAGACAGAGGAAGATGAGATTACCTAACCAAGGGTGTAGCAACAAATGATTCTGAGATGAAAAAAGCTTAACAAATTATATTCAACCTAAAAAATCAACTAAAATTCTCAACATTTCACTTCAAAACAATTAACTAGTATACTGTAAACATACCTATAAGCACATCTGTAGACTCCAAGAGTCCTAAAACTAGAAGAGGGAAAAAAAAGACAGAACATTAAGTATCAATACAAAGATAAATATCATACTTTGCACATAGGGTTAGGTGATGAACTTTAATTACTGAGACAAAAGACCCCATTAATCACAATCCAAATTTGATATGAAGTCTCGAATAATGTCTTTAAAGTGATGTGACCCTAGAATTATATAAAATGGGAAGATGTAATACAGATTTCAGCACAAACCTGCACTATTTTGGGCGACTTTCACTCGATTTAGCCACAATCACCCAACCTCTACACCTCAAATATCAATGTACCAATCGTATGTTTCGATATTCTCCTAAGTACTATCGCCACTAATATCAACAACCTATCCTCCGAACTGAAATGATCCTAAACACAGACGATTAAGGTTGATCAAATTTGATTGTGTTCTAACTATGTCACTCATCAGAGACACAGAGACGGGGGGGATAGATAGCCGAAAATCAGAATTGGGCAGCAAATCTGGAAGACAGGAATTTGGTTTGAACTTTATGCCAATTGTAATGGTAATCAATCATCCCCACATTCTCTATTTGCAATTCACATTATTTACTCTTATTCTCATCTTTCTTTCTTTTTTTGAATATTGCCTCCCTAATCGCATATATAATTATAGTAAAAGTGAAGCATACATATGACCAAGAATAAATCTTAGATTACCCATCAGCAGACATTTAAAAAAGAATTAATTTTTCATCCTAAAAAAAACACCCAATTTTGAGGGGACCAAATATTAATCTATAATTAACAAATCCTATAACCCAAATCCATGAATAAACAATAACCCTGCATCATCCTCGCTGTAAGAGCCTAAATGATGGTATACTCAACCAACATTCACAAAATTCAGAAACCAGAAGAAAACTAAAGTACCCAAAAGAGCACACTTTTACAAACAGCTACTGGTGAAGGGGATAAAAAAAAACTAAAACTTGATTATACTAATCAAATCCCAGCATACAAACATACTAAAATAAGTATACCAAACAAGTATTTGACTTCAATTTAAAGAATTCTAATAGTAGTAGAACACAACGTTATTCTACCCAAATAATCGGCTTTACAAGTAAAATAATTGTCACAGACTACGAACCCTATCTTTAATAACAAATAGCAGTAGAACACAATGTAAATCTACCCAAATAATCGGCTTTACAAGTAAAAAAAAATTATCACAGACTACAAACCCTAACATATATTAAAGATAGAAAGTGTTTCAATGCAACACTTCAAATCACGTTACACATAAAACAATATATATTATAAATCTACTTCATGGAAACTAAGTAATTAGTACCTGTGGAACAAGGAAGTGAAAATTGTTGAATGCTTGGACTGATTTTAAGCCAAAGTGCCCAATTTCACACAAAGTGCACAAAGCCTGAGCAATTATCAACGGCAAACAGCGAAACTGACGATAGGGAGCGACTTCAATCGATCAATGACCCCGGGAACACTAATCGGCACTCAATTTCAGCACCCAAAGAACGAACTCTATTTGTTTTGTTTTTTTTTTTTGAGCGAAAAGAACGAACTTGAATATCAGAGGCAAATTGTAAGCGAGAAACTAGGCAACTGCAAAATTGCCCAATTTGTTGTGGTTTGTGAAAGATCTTGCTCACTGAAAATCCATGGAGAAACAAGCTAAGAGAGAGACAGAGAGACAGATCGAGAGATAGAGAGGAGAGAGAGAGGAAGCTTGATGCGGCGGTTTGCTGATAAAGAGGACAAAGCTAAGGCGCTTAATGAAATTTTCAATGTTTTTATTATCCGCCTTTTCCAATTTCAATTTTTTTGGGTGTCCGCCTTTTTCAATTCATCAATACCCATTTGCAATACTTTACAAAGTGTTGCATTTTCATATTGAAAATACAACACTTTAAAATAAGTGTTGTTTATTGAATGTGATAAAAGCAACGTTTTTTAAAAGTGTTGTACTTCTTTATAATAAATGCAACACTTAACAAAAAACGTTGGTTTAGAGCTTTAGATGCGACATTTATTTTAAAAGTGTTGCTTTCTACCTTATCCTATCTAAAAAGCAACAAACTCTAAAAGTGTTGCTCACAAAATGTTGCATTAGACTCATTTTGTAGTAGTGTTAAAACTAGGAATTTGGACAAATTGAACCTTGTTTTGAACCGTAGCATTAATAATTATATTGAATCGATTAGTAAAGGCCGTTGTTGTCAATGGGCGAGTTAGGTGCCTAACACCTTCCAAGCTCGTACTCACGCCCCCGAATTCATTTATGAAGTCAATTTCCCCAATAGGGATTGGGGTGCATAGGGATTGAGTTGACGTCTTTCTAGACTATCGACTCGATTCCAAGGTTTTCAAATTACCTTAAATTTGGTGGTGACTTCCGAAAATATTAATCGTGTCCTTAGTGTAAAAGGGAAATCTTCATGTGCATTCACACTCAAAGATTCACGAAAACCCGAACAATCGCGCTCTCCCAGGCTGTCCGGAAACCCAAAAAAGGGGAGAAAAATCCGGTAGCCTACAGTGTCGACTCCACTGGGACATGATTAAGAGGGTGTAACTTGAAAATCGATTCAATGTTATTATTTTTGCTTGGTTCACTACCTTGAGTGTTCTTATTATTATTTTGTGACTTGTCATTCATCTATTAAATTGCATTCATTTGCCTTCATAAGCATGCGCTTACGCGACTTCCGAGCTTGTTTTTACAAGTTCAAACTAGTTTCTTAGCCAATGGAGTGTGGTGAAGTGCCTTCGTGAGAATCCACTCGATTCTTCTTTGCCAAGATACATGGATTTCCCCACCTCATATACCTTCCTACGCATTCGTCCATTCGACGAGTAGGATAACAAGAATGCCTCACATTGTCGCGCATCTCGCGGATTGTTGTACATTCTTGATCATGAGTACCTTTTGACCAAAACCCTTAAGCCTACTCTATTGCATGAACTAGAACCAATGCTTTAGGTTGAAACTCAGACCCATATTCATGCTAGATTTTCATGATCATGTCATTTGCGCTATTGTGCTGTTTGCCCATATGTGAACGCAATCTTTGCGTAGTCTTTTTGGTCATAGAATATTAGGTTAGAACCCAATTAGGATCTTTTCCTTTTTTGAGTCTAGATTTTGTCTTAAGATTGAGTCTAGAATATTTATTTTTAGGAAACAATATCCCTGAATGTTCTATATGATGCTCGTTACCTTAGGAAATATTTGAATGCTTTATTCATTCCCTTTATTTAAGTAGTCACTTTTAGTCAAAGATCTCGATAATATCTCTCCCCTCTCCTTTTAGTCAAGAGTATAATATCTTTTGCTTTATCCCATATTGAGTCGAGATAATATCTCTCCTCTCTCCTTTAGTCAAGGGTACAATACCTTTTGCATTATCCCATATTGAGTCGAGATAACATCTCTCCCTTCTCCTTTTAGTCAAGAGTATAATATCTTTTGCTTTATCCCATATTGAGTCGAGATAATATCTCTCCCCTCTCCTTTTGGTCAAGATTATAATATATTTTGCTTTATCCCATATTGAGTCGAGATAATATCTCTCCTCTCTCCTTTTATTCAAGAGTATAATATCTTTTGTTTTTACCCCGCGTCGAGATCTTTTGACCTAAACCCATTACTTAGTCCCCAAGGGTAACTATGTTGATAAAATATTCTAGATAGAGACTTCCCACTTTTGTTTTAAAATTTTTCTTTTGTGGAACTTGTTAGTCTTTCCTTTTCTAAGTCTTATCTGCTGTCCACGATTGGGAAGAAAACAGTCGGTCAGAAAAGTTGGGAGCGCGATCATAGTAATCAATGTCTGGTTAGGAAGCTCGTATTGGAGTCTCCTCCTTCGAGCAAAGCTAGGTCTGACGCAATGTTTGTAACTCCCCCTCCATACCGACCACCTTGTTCTAAGTTGACCGTGATGGCCGAATGTGACATGCCACCTCCACCACCTAAGACTACTGATGATATGTTGACTGAAATGATGACAATGTTGGAAACCATTTGAAACCGTGTGACAGGGATAGAAAGCAAGGTTAAGGAAGCTGATCCTTTCAACCAAGATGATCCTCCACCCCGAGATGACAAAGTAGAAGTGCTAAGTGCTCAAATTAAGAACCTTGAGTTAGCCCTAACTCAGAACAAGATCATAAGTGACTACATGATCAATGCTGAAGGATATTCCTCTCACATCAAGGGAAAACTCCCACAAAAGTTCTCTATGCCTGAAGCCCCCACCTTCAAAGGTACCGATGATCCAAAAGATCACATAAGGGCTTTCACCACCGCAATGGGCTTAAGACGAGTCGATCCTGATCTCTATATTCATCTTTTCTCACAAACTTTGGACCGCACTGTTACGGCATGGTTCTTCAAGCTTGAGCCCAGTCAGATTCAATAATGGAACAAGGTGTCTAGATTATTCGTCACTAGGTATACCGACAATGTCATCCAACCAACTACCATGAGAGAGTTGGAAGCAATAAAGCAAGGTAAAAATGAAAGCTTCACTGACTTTGTTAAGAAATGGAGAGCTAAAGTGGTCGAAATGCTTGACCGTCCATCCGAGGAAGAGCAAATTCGAAAACTCATTAAGAACTTACAACCTCCTTACTTGAATCCTCTCAAATATCAAGCAATTACTTCATACACACAACTCAATAGTGTGGGATTGCTCATAGAGGACGATCAAGCACTTAAAAAGGAGAAAAGCAAGGACTTCTTCAACAAAGGCACTTATAACTCGAATTACAAGAAGAATCCCAATTCGGGAAACTCTTCCAACAAGGTTAATGAAGTCAATGTTGTCTACGACAAACCGCAAAAGCAATACACCCCATTGGGCATGACCTATGCTAAGGCTTTGGAAAAGCTTGTCAAGAATGACTATCTCAATGTCATGGGTCCCACTCTGGATCCCGACGTCGAAAAGAGGAGCCTATCATGGAATCCTAATCTTTATTGTATATTCCATAGAGGAAAAGGACATGACACCGAGAAGTAGTGGACACTCAAAAATAAAATCGAGGATCTTTTTGACAATGGGACTATTCCCAAGCCAGAGAATGTTCCCACTCCAAACAACAACACCAATCCTCTAGGTGCGGTTTTCGTCATCACAAGTGAAGAGGAAGAAATGGACCCCTCTCGCCTGATTATGCCAATTGGACATTCTATCCCACCATTTAAGCTTGACTCCGTCCACCTAGAGGTAGCCGGACTTTGGGAAAGCGATAGCGACGAGGAAGATGCTACCCTCCAAAATTCCAAAGCATGGTATGATTCTTCTAATGATGAATCTCCCGAAGTTGAACACCTCACGAGGTCGGGAAGGCAGCATGTACCACCCCATCTCCAAAATAAGGATCCACTACAAAACACAACTTCAGTTATACCACAAGCGAGAGACTCTCCACTAGTCCAGAACAATGACAAAAACCCTCCAATCGAGGATGATGACACTACACTACTTAAACTGCTTCAAAAGACTAAGGTCGATATCTCTATATGGCAACTTTTAACTACTTCTCAAGTACATAGGAATGCTTTACTAAAAGCACTTAACCAAACAATGGTTTCCCCCGAAGCTACTCCGGATGACTTAGTTAATCTCCTCACGAAAGGAAATTCTTTGCAAACAATTGCATTCACTAGTGAAGACCTTCCACCCGAAGGAACTCACCACAACAAGGCACTCTACCTAACTTCCATATGTGAGAAGAAACAAGTCCCAATGACTCTAATAGACAATGGGTCCGCCGTCAACGTTTGTCCCCTAAGGACCGCCCAATGCTTGGGCATAAATGTCAACAACCTCGCGCATGCCGCACAAGGATTGAGGGCCTACGACAATTCCAAACGAAATGTCTTAGGCATATTTTCGGTTAACCTTAACACTGGACCAATTGAGAAAATGGTACAATTCCATGTCATCGACATCCCAGCTTCATTCAATATGCTCCTAGGACGCCCATAGCTCCATGGATTGAACGCGATAGCTTCAACATTACACCAAAAGGTCAAAATGATGGTCGAGAGGTAGTTCTAGAGGTTAGAGCCGATTCTATGATCGCTACCATTGAAGAAACGCCAGTTCTTAAAAATGAGCACACTGCGCAAGGCAAAGAATTCTGGGGTTTTATGACTGAAGGCGTCACCCTACTTGAGCAAGATATAGGTCCTTTCACACCATATTCCCACCTAGGAATTAATGCAATTCTAAGGAATCAGGGGCACTTCCCTGGCACATCTCTAGGCAAAGATGTCTCCAAACCACTTCCAGTTTGGTCATCCAACGCCGGAAATAATCTTTTTGGGTTGGGCTATAACCCTACCAAGCGGGAATTACGGGAATACATCGCCAAAGAAAAGGCGAAGAGAAGGGCCATTAAGGAAAACAAAGTCTATGACATCCCCATAGCACCATACCTGCACACACTAAACGGGCAGTTCGTCCAGTCTGGAGATCCATTTCCTTATTATGGTTTTCCTGAGCCTTATGTTCTCCCTGTCTATGGGATCCAAGTTCCCGGATTCGAAGTCTTCCAAGACTGCTACGCTCTGGAAGAAACTCCTTTGCCTGTAAGAAGGAGGCTAAACTTTGATTGGGTAGAGGACACACCCAATAACTCTTTGGGTCTACTATTTGGACAAGAGCATCACCATCCAGAAGATGAGGAGCTCCACAATGTCAATAATGCAATTCAAGATGCAAACTTTGACCCAACTAAGTTGATCACTCCAAACAAGGGTTAACTCACAAAGCAGAAACGCACCATAAGTTGGACGGGAGCAAACAGAAAGAAAATCAAGATCACGATCTCCGAAGAGTCCAAGCTTGACATCGACTCTGACTCCGACCGGATTGAGTCTGATTCTGAAGATGAGTCTAATATAGTAGAGTCGGGTGGTCCACCCAAATCTATGTTTAATTCTGTTTGCAAGTCTAATGATGTTGAAGCCAATAGTAATGGCTCAGTTGATGTTCGAGTTTTCTCTATCAATGAAATGAATACTGATTCTACTTATTTCTTGGATTACTTAGTAGCTAATAATTCAAAAGATGAACAAGAATTGCCCAAAGAAGTAACTAAAGAACTATTAGAGCATGAATAGAAGACTTAAATTGTGGAAGAAACAGAATTACTCAATCTTGCAAGCGTTCAAGAGCCGCACCAAGTGCGTGGTGTCTTATCGTTAACTCCCAAAGAGCGAGAAAGCTTTATAAATCTCTTAAAAGAATACATAGACGTTTTGGCTTGGTCCTACAAAGATATGCCAGGAATAAGTCGTGAGATAGCACAGCATACAATACCGCTCAATCCTGATTCAAAGCCGGTGAAGTAAAAACTTCGGAGAATGAAACCTGAGTGGACACTAAAAATCAAAGAAGAGGTACGGAAACAGCTCGCAGTAGGTTTTATTAAGGTCGCTCAATATCCAGAATGAGTCGCTAATATAGTGCCCGTTCCAAAAAAGGACGGAAAAGTAAGGATGTGCGTCGATTTCAGAGATCTAAACAAGGCAAGTCCAAAGGACGACTTTCCTTTGCCACATATAGACGTACTGGTTGACAATACCGCAGGACATGCCCTCTTATCATTCATGGACGGCTTGAAGAATGAGGAACCACCTTCATAATCCAATGAGGAACATATTGCTATACCGTCATGCCTTTCGGGTTGAAGAATGCGGGAGCAACATACCAAAGAACCACAACTTCCCTTCTACATGACATGATGCACAAGGAAGCCGAGGTGTATGTAGACGATATAATCATCAAATCCAAGGAGAGAGAAGGGCATGTACCCTCTCTAAAGAAATTCTTCGACAGGCTTCGGAACTACAATATGAGATTAAAACCTCAAAAGTGCGCATTTGGAGTAACTTCTGGCAAGCTCTTAGGATTCATCATAAGCAGGAGAGGCATTGATGTTGATCCTACCAAAATCAAAGCTATAAGAGATATGCCATCTCCCACAAATGAAAAGGAGATAAGAGGATTCTTAGGACGACTCCAATATATAAGTCGATTCATATCCAAATTGACTATTACATGCGAGCCCATCTTCAAAAAGCTCAAAAAGGACACCAAATCTACATGGGATGATCAATGCCAACAAGCCTTCGATAAGATCAAGGAGTATTTAGCTAATCCACCCGTATTGGTCCCACCAATTCCGGGAAAGCCACTTATGCTATACCTAACAGTCACAGAAACCGCCATGGGTGCTATGTTTGCCCAAAAGGTGGAGAATGGTGAAAAGGCAATGTACTACCTTAGCAAGAAGTTCTTAGAATACGAAACACGCTAATTCACACTAGAGAAAACGTGTCTGGCATTGGTCACTGCAACAAAGAAGTTTCGACACTACATGCTACAACATTTTATCCATATAAAGTCAAGGGTGAATCCACTAAAGTACTTGTTCGAAAAACCAATTCTTAGTGGAAGAATAGCAAGGTGGACTGTCATGCTTTCAGAATTCGATCTAGCTTTTAAACACCAAAAGGCGATCAAAGGACATGTCATTTTTGAACATCTCGTTGAAAACCCAGTTAATAGCGAAGATGCTAAACATGACTTTCCCGATGAAGGAATAATGAGTGTCGAAGAAACCACTTGGCAGTTATACTTCGATGGAGCATCAAACCAAAAAGGTTATGGCGTAGGAGTATTATTAGTCAGCCCAGAAGGCGCACATACTCCCATAGCCGTCAAATTAGACCACGAGGTAACTAACAACGGCGCCGAATATGAAACATGCATCATTGGTTTAGAAGCGGTAATAGAACTACAAATTAAGGATCTAAGGGTATATGGAGATTCAACTCTTATCATAAATCAAGTCTCCAGATAATGGAGAGTGAAAAGCGAATCCCTGGCACCTTACCAGGAATATCTTGAAAAGATAGCCAAATATTTCACTCATGTCCATTTTACGTAGCTTCCTACAGATGACAACCAGTTCGCGGATGCCTTAGCAAAGATGGCCTCCATGATAAATATTCCAGATGATGTATTCTCCATGCCCATTCACATTCAAAGGCGTACTGAGCCCGCCTTTTGTAATGCACTCAAAGTATGCATTAATGAGGAGGAAGAAGAGGAATGGTTTACCGACATTCTCAATCTACTAGCCAAAGGTGATTACCCTCCGCAATCGACACCTAGGGCACAAAGAGCTTTAAGAAGACTAGCCACACAATTAATACATGTGCAAGGTAAACTTTATAAAAAGACACCACAAGGGCTAAGTCTTCTATGTCTAAAGGAACGTGAAGCAAGCAAAGTCATGAGCGACATGCATAATGGCGTATGTGGTCCTTCCATGAATGGACTGACCTTGGTCAAGAAAATCCTAAGGCAAGGATACTATTGGACTACAATGGAGAAAGACTGTATCGAATACGTGAGAAAGTGCACACGCTGCCAATTCCACGCCAATTTACAACATATACCTCCTACTCCTCTACATACATTCACCTCACCATGGCCGTTCTTTGCATGGGGCATTGACATCATTGGAAAAATCTCCCCTACAGGAAAAGGAGGCCATGAATACATACTAGTCGCAATAGATTATTTCACCAAATGGGTTGAAGCTCGTTCGTATGCAAGAATAGCGTCAAAGCACGTGGCAAAGTTCATAAATGACAACATCATTACCAGATATGGAGTACCCCAAAAAATCATAAATGATCACGGGACCCAATTCAAAAAGGATGTTGCCGAACTTTTCACTAAGCTTAAATTCAACATCGACAGTCTTCACCTTATAGGCCACAAACAAATGGAGCCGTAGAGTCCGCAAACAAGAACGTGAAGCAAATGATAGCCAAGATGACTGAAAACTAAGAAGATTGGCCAGACAAGCTACAATTTGCCTTATGGGGGTATAGAACCACTATTCGATCCTCAACAGGAGCAACGTCTTATTCTTTAATTAGTATACGGAATGGAGGCGGTATTCCCGGTCGAGGTAGAAATTCCTTCTTTAAGAATAGCTTTAGAAAGTGAATTACCTGAAGTAGATTGGGTCCAAGCCCGGTATGACCAATTGGTCTTGCTAGATGAAAGACGACTAAATGCCCTACATTACGGTCATGTCTACCAACCCTATTTAAATCGCGCAAGCATGGGAAATAGCGAACATGGTACCTACTAGCTTTTATCTGAAAAGACGGAACAAGCTAGAACATAGGCCAAGAAAAGGCGAGCGTGCTGCTCCGCCGTGACCTTCTTCAACTTCCTCGGGTTGGTCAAGAACTGGACCATAACGTCTATTCGGCCATACTCCCAACCATCCCAGTTGGCCCCAAAAAGGCCAAACATCTCCACCATGGCATCCCTACTCACATCTCTATAAGTGATAGGAGTACCAGTGCAAGGGAGCCCGGAAATAAGACCGAACTCGAAAGGGGCGCTCATGATCTCACCCATAGGAAAATGAAAAGTACTGGTAGTATCCCAATGACTCTTCGCAAGACCTCTAACAAGCAAGCAGTCGGAGCGCTCAGCAGAAGCGATGCACGCTAAAAAATGACCAAAGCCACAACGTCCACAATAGCGTTGACCGAAGGAGTCACGTACCTACGGGCTCGATACCCGAATGTCTACCGTAACCGCGCATGGTAGTGTCGACATCCTATACAGAACAATACTTGCAAGACAATTAGTTAGGTGATCCGAGTAACAACTACAAGTCTCAGGTTTAGTCCTAAATTTTTACAAGTCGTAAAATTTAGCATTTTAGCTAAACCAATATGACAAGAGTGAATTTTAACGAGAACGAATTTCACACAAGTTTACTCTCCACAAATATACTCAAAAAACCATCTACCACCACAACAAAAATAAACTTCACTCAAGTTTATTTTTACAAAATATATATGATAATTGCAACGAGAATAAATTTCGTACAAATTTATTTTCCACCATTAAAGATGAATTTCACGCAAATTCATTCTTCACATGCAAAATATATATAATACAAGAAACCAACGGGAATTCACAAATTAGCAAGAAAAATAATTTCACGCAAATTGGTTTTTCCACATTTAGCTACACTACAGTTCTCAACCTAAAAATTCTATATTTGCCTACACATGATTTTCTAAGTGTAAAAGAGCAAAGAAATAAAAAAACGACGACATACCCAACATTTGGTAGCAATAGTAACCAGATGCTCCTTTTTCTTGAAAACAAGATCGCTGGGTTCCCAACGATCGGTAGGATGAAAATCACTACGAGTGAACTCGTCCTCGACTAACCGGTGCTCACCAACCCAGTGATGGGGTATACCAGAAATGAAAACCCGAGTGAAAATATTCGGGGCCTCATGAACAACAATCTCTTGCTCCTTCCTTTTTGTACCTCCCCTAAGTTTAGGAGCCATAGATGAAGAGCAAAAATGGAGTTCTTGGAAATTTGAGTGAAACTCACAAAACTCACAAGTTCACACAATTTTGAGTTTTGACACTCAAGAACACAAGAACAACTAACAAAATCAAGTTCTACTAAGAATTTGAGCAAGAAAACCTCAAGCTTTGGAGCTAGGAGCAACCCCTTATTCTTTAATTAGTATACGGAATGGAGGCGGGACTCCCGGTCGAGGTAGAAATCCCTTCTTTAAGAATAGCTTTAGAAAGTGAATTACCTGAAGTAAATTGGGTCCAAGCCCGGTATGACCAATTGGTCTTGCTAGATGAAAGACGACTAAATGCCCTACATTACGGTCATGTCTACCAAGCAAGGATGGTAAGACAGTTTGATCAACGATTCAAGGCTAGAGGACTAAAATAAGGAGACCTAGTCCAAAAAGAGGTAAGACCAATTGTAGTTGACCCTTGAGGAAAGTTCAATCCTAATTGGGCCGACCCATACATTATGAAGACGATGTTATCCGGTGGAGCGGTAAAGTTAAAGGATTTAGACGGCAATGAGTTCACTCAACTCACAAATATGGACCAAGTTAAGCGATTCTATGCATAAAATGTTAAATCTTTGAGAGAGCCTATTAAGGCACCAAGTCCAAGTCAAAATCGGTCAAACGTGTCCACGCGGGGCCCGCGACCGAAAAAAATAATAAATAAATAAAGGTATTTGGTTTTACGAACTACATTGGCCTGATTCCGCATGAATATGTAGGTAACCCATATAACTTGGGCCGGGCCACTTTAATAAAAGAAATCTCTAAGGGAGTTTTAATCCATTAGATTAATGCAAAAATAAGCAAGTCTTTCATTAATATGGCTAAAGTTCATTACATGCTCTAATAAAAATAAAAATAAAGTGCAAAAATAAATAAATAAAAGGGCAATTCTAAGCTACATCTACTTGGGCATGCAAACCCGTTATTTGAATTATACTACTAAGCATAAAAAGAACAAGACTTGCTAGACGACTGGAGGTGGACTACTCCTCTTTGTCTTTAACTTCGGGCTCTTGGACGGGCTCGCTAGGTTCATCAAGTTCCATTCGTTCTTTTGGAGCCCATCTTTCCCTACCATAGCTAGAAGAGGCCTCGTGATCATTGGGCCTAATTGGAGCTACTTGCTTGGCTGAATGGGCCGGATTCTTCCTCTTCTTAGATTGGGCATTTGCCTTGCCTTTTCTCTTACCCTTAGTTTGGGGCTTGGAAATAGGGGTGTTCATAATCCGGTCTGGACCGGAATCAAACCGGAAAGACCGGACCTGAATAATTACGGTTCAGGTTCCGGTTCGCGCCAAACAATGATTCTGGTTCCGGTCTTTTCCGGGTCAAAAACTGGAATATTCCGATCTAGATCGGAATCTTAAATTTGACCCAAAAAATAAAAAATAAAAAATTAAGAAATGAAAATGAGTCTGTGACTCACAACTCCCTTTCCTCATCTAGAAGCCTTGGGTTAACTCGATGGTCACCACTCCAAATCCATTCCTCATAAAAGCTAGATAATCCGTTTGAATGCGGGTATACCGGCTTAGTCCACACCTGGCAACGGTTCCAGTGTCGTGCCAAGTTAGACACCAAGGAGGATGTTAAGGGCCTTTGGCAAGGAGGTTCACAACTTACATTCGGGATCCTTTGCCTTAAGACGTATTGTCGGAGGAGGCGGATCGGTAAGAAGAATGTCAAAGTATATAAACCAATGATCCTCGTAAAGGGAACATTCTCACTACACCCTACAACTTTGGTGTACTCCACCACGGGACGAACCAAGCCGGTTGGATGTCGATGTAGAAATATGATATCCACTCCTCCCGAGAGGACTCAGAGAACTTTCGGCGCCTCGCCGGAAAGTGCTTAGGAAGGAACTTCCCAGTGTCAATGGGAGCCTCAAGCAAGTGGAGTCTCTCTGGAAGTCATATCTACATAAAAACAACGAAAGAAAAATTCAAGTCAATACAAGATGAGAATTTCACCAAATAAAGTTAAATCCACAAAGATTAAGGCTTTATCACAAAACTTTCTTGAAGGAATAAAAAACTCCTGGTAAAGGACTCCTGAGGATTGCTCTTGAGCCTATCTAAAGCAAGGATTGTCTCTCCCAAGACCAAGTGCGTAGGAGAGCTATCCCATTGAATTTGCTCGGTCACCCTAAGAAGGCAAGCTTTTCTCCTATTGATGGTCAACCTCTTTTCGGAGGGAATAAGAGCATCTTCGTTACCAGCAACAAACATATAACGACGGAGGAGGCAAAATACAAAGGCACGCTTCTTGTACCTCATATCCATCACATCCCGGGCCCTACAGGTGAAGAAAGTCACAAGCTTGGCAAGATCGACGTCCTCACCATGAAGCACTTGACCCTCTTGACGAGGGGACAACCCGAGGTATCTTGGAAAATCACCCGTAAAAGCATTCCCCAACTAAGGAACGGCGGGAGGGCTTTCAATTGGAAAACCAATGATATCGGAGTACTCCTCCACCAACGGGCACATCTCATGAGCACCAAAACGGAAAACATGGAACTTTGGGTCCCAAAACTCAATGGAAGCATGAAGAAAGTCCCACAAAATCTTAACTTGTTTGAGGTGAAAGAATCCATTAAGATGAAAAGGGGTAAGCTCCAATCTCTCCTCTACCATCATGGAGGCCAACCAAGCATCAAGGGCATCATCAAAGTTCACCATTGTTAAGATTAAGGATTTTCTCTCAAGGAATTTTCTCTCTCTATATAGAGGTCACGGTTGGATTCTCGTCGAAAAATTAAGAAAATTCAGACAACTGACAAAAAAGGGGCTAGGCGGCCTCTCAGCTAGTCCGGACGCCTTAGCCGTTAGGACAAGCGGCTGAGCCGCTCCAGCCAGCAGCATGACCGCTGGGACAAGCGGCCAAGCCGCTAGCCCAAGCGACAAAGCTCTAGCACAGCCGTTAGGAGCTCTAGCGGTCACCATGAATAGGCGCCTGGGATACAACTTCGATCCACACGACCTCTCCATTGACCGAGCTCTACCTTCCTAATTCCCACTTGGACCGATTTTGGACGCCTTCCTTTAGATTTTTCTTACCTTAATTTTGGCTCTTGCCACTTTTCTATGTATCCCCTTTTTATTTTGTTTCCTTTTTTTTCTTTTGATTATCAAGTTCCACTTTTATTCCTTTTTTTTTTTTTCTGATTCTTTATTTTCTTTATTAATATTTTCCCCTTTTAATTATCTTTTCCTATTTTCCTTTTTCTTTACTAGAGGAAGGGGTACCCCAAATGTGCTAAATTCTCGGGAGTCCTAAATTCTCGAATGTCGTGATTTGTGATTTTCCATTGGGAAATTAGATGATTAAATTCCCATATGGGCATTTGCGTGATATTTTTTGTTCGTGAATAAAATGCAATATTTATAGCAGGTTTAATACAAGCCTGAAAGTTCGAAATGCACTACAACAAAAATCACTGGCCATCTTCGCCATTACTCGGACCCGCCTGAGACGACTCTTCGGGTGCACTCGATGATGGAGCACCTGAAGGACCGGGCTGAGACATCGCCCAAGCTCTAGGGTCAAAAGCAAAAAATGTAGCAATCAAGTAAGCGGGATCCAGCGAATGGCGCGGTGGCTCCGACATGCCAGGATAGCCGCCATACCCCATACTCTCCTGACTCCAAGAACTCCTTGGAGGGACTGGAGGATGCATGGGCATATGATAGCCCGGATACCCCATATAGGGAGGCGGTGCAGGCCACTGCGGAAGATAAGGCACTTGGGGCGGGTGCCCCGTATCCACTCTAGCTCGAGGCGTCCCCTGACGCACCTCCGTACTCTCCTGCCTAGGAGGAGGACGCTGCGGTGTAGACACCGACTCCGAAGCACGAATAACTAGAGGCCTAGGAGGCCTCACTACAGGAACAGGTTGCGAAATGAGCTCTAGGTCAGAAAATTACAAAAAAAAAATTCAAATCAAGCACTATTACTTGAAATGAACATACCTCTCAATTGTCGGACCGAGGACTCGTGCATACACTCCAAGACGAGAACCTGGAAATCCAATTCTAAAAGGCTTGCATGCCCCTATAGATATCCCGTGTCTCAGCAGCATCCAACCGTGCACATAAAGAAAAGAGTCAGTAAAAATACAAAGGAAACATTGCAAATTACAATGGATTCTCACTTACCCCCCTACAACCAGTTGGTAGAGGCAATCCCTCAACCTCCTCATCGGGACCACGAAACTCATGAATCTGTATAACCTGAAGAGACCCGTCTGCTCCTGTATAACTCACCGACATGGTAGGAGGAGTAGGTCGCGGAGAAGAGGCAGTCGCGTCTAACGACGAAGAACTCGCAGCACTCTGCCAAATGTAAAAATATTAGACACATTTCTAAATTTTCAAACGAAATTAAGAAACAAAAGTACATTACTTACCGGGTCGGTAGAGAAGTTGGGGCACAACTGAGCCTCCGCTCCAGCCCACTCCGCCAAACAAGTCCTTCAAGTTAGGCCCAATGATCACGACGCCTCTTCGAGCAATGTTAGGGAAAGATGGGCTTCGAGAGAACGAATAGAACTCGATGAGCCTAGCAAGCCCGCCAAGAGCCCAAAGTCAACAAAGACAATGAGGAGTAGTCCAACTTAATTTGTCTAGCAAATCTTACATTTTTTGTGCTTAGTAGTATAATTAAAACAACGGGTTTGCATGCCCAAGTATTTGTAGTTTAGAATTTCCCTTTTATTATTATTATTATTATTAATTTAGCACTTTTTTTTATTAGAGCATGTAATGGACTTTAGCCATATTAATGAAAGACTTGCTTATTTTTGCATTAAACGAATGGACTAAAACTCCCTTAGATATTTATTTTATTAAAGTGGTCGGGCCCAAGATGTATGGGTCACCTACATATCCATGCGGAATCAAGCCAATGTAGTTCGTAAAATAAAATCTGGTTTTTGTTTTTCGCTCATGGACCCCAAGCGGACGGGTTTGACCGAGCTTTGACTTGGATTTGGTGCCTTAATGGGCTCTCTCAAAGATTAAGTATTTATGTATAGAATCGTTTAAGTTGGTCCATATTTGTGAGTTGAGTGAACTTGTTGTAATCTAAGTCGATTAACTTTACCGCTACACCGGATACTATTGTCTTGATAATGTAAGGGTCGGCCCAATTAGGCTTGAACTTTCCTCGAGGGTCGATTAGAATTGGTCTTACCTCTTTTAGGACTAAGTCTCTTTCTTTCAGTCCTCTAGCCTTGAATCTTTGATCAAAGTGCCTTGTCATCCTTGTTTGGTAGACATGACCATAATATAGGGAATTTAGTCGTCTTTCGTCTAACAAGACTAATTGATCATATCGAGCTTGGGCCCAATCTACTTCGGGTAATTCACTTTTCAAAGCTATCCTTAAGGAAGGGATTTCTACCTCGACTGGGAGTACTGCCTCCATTCCCTATACTAAAGAATAAGGCGTTGCTCGCGTTGAGGACTGAATAGCAGTTCTATATCCCCATAAGGCAAATTATAGTTTGTCGGGCCTTTGTAAATGCCAAAAAAGCATTTTCTAATTTCTCCGCAAAAGCCCGATCATGAAAGGAGTAATTTCTAAACTTGAATGCTATTTTTTGCTTTGATAGGTAAAATAAGGTCTCAGGTTTTTCCTCGATCACTCCTTCATTTTGATCACATTCAAAAGCCCCGTTCAATAGCTTTCCAACGACACCTCTCGTGTCTTTTTCCGACTCCCGGTTGCAAAGTTGCTAACCGAGGGTAAAGTCGTCTTTTACCGCAGAAGGAAAAAATGGTCTTTTCAAATTTTTGGAACACTAAAATTCCTCGGAAAATTAAAATAGGCTAGATGTCATCATTCTGGTAAGCTAACAGCCGCCAGCGACGCTGGATTTTCAGCCTTGCTCACTAACGCCGCTTGCAGCGCTCGATGGGTCTTCTGAAGCCCGTCTTTTTTTCAAGCCCATTCTCCAAATTTCGGCCATTCTCCACCCGTCCAACCCTACTCCATTCCCTATAAATACGACCCTTGATCCTCAGTTCAAAAAACACACAGTCTACAGCTGACAACCTCTATTCTTGGTTGAGTACTCTCGAACTTCTCCCTCTTTCTTCCAAATTTATTCTTTGCTTGAGATCTTGACTTTACTATTCATTTGCTAAATAGCCTATAGTTCAGGTACTAACTCATGACGGCTCAAATCAAATTAATTGCTTAACTATTTATGTTTTAGTAGTCAAAATGTAGATATAATGCTAATCATGTCTTTTATTGCTTCCTAAATACCGTCTTTCAATTCCAAACATGTCTAGTCGTTGTAATGCTCAACTTGTCAATCGAATACATGTCTAAACAAGGGTCATTAATAAATGTTGTGATGCTTGTGATGAACCAATTAATAGTCTAATCTAGGTTGTTAATCCGATTTGTGTGGGAATCATGTCTTTAAATTATTAAGCAAACTTGAGTTAGTAGAGGCCGTCAAAAAATGGGCGAGTTGGGTGCCTAATACCTTCCCACCTCGTACCTTCTCCCCCGAACCATTTATTCTTGGGTACTCATATGTTCTATATAAGCGGGAGTCTTTCTGAAGACATGATTAGTTCACTTATCGCGCTATTGGGTTGTCCCTTTGGTTTTGTCCCTTCGATTTGTCCCTTCGATAAAACGGCGATAGCATATTTGTGACCTCTTTCATTGTTTTTATACAATTCAAGTCTTTTGAAAAGTTTTTCTAACTCGAAGGTTCCATGAACTTATCTAAAGCCCCCAACTTACAAGTTTTCTATAAGGACACACTCTGCGGAAGCGAGGCCAAAAGTTCCCTGGTCCTTACAGTGGCGACTTCACTGGGGATTTATTAAAGAGGGTGAGACTCGAAATTCAAGTTTTCTTAATGGTTTAATAACATGTTCCATATATTGCATCATTTGCATCATTTGCATGTGCCTTGGCACAACCTTTTGACCCTTTCGAGGAAGTTTGGACCGTAACTCGTAGACAACCTGTATATCTAAAGGAATATACAGTTGTCCTATCGTCAAAACCGGCGCTTCCTCATCCATGACTCGTCGACTCTTGTTGAAGAAAAAGAATTACAATTGATGTGTCGACCATCCGCCGGACGAAAATTGTAATTTGTCGTGGTGACCTCACAGGAGCCAAAAGCCTCTACCCATATTCGTGCATTCGCTTGTTTGTTATGTATGTGTCGTTGTAATCCCCGTCTGATCACATGTTTGCTTGTAACTACGTCGCTGTAATACTTGCCTGAATGCATGAATGTCGTGACTATGTGCCAACATGTACTACGTGCTAGGAGTCTTTTTCTTTTATTTTTAGGTTGTTCCTAATGCCCAAAAATAGTGCGAGAATTCAATTCAATGAACACTCGTTTTCCCGAAGATATATTTTCATATACCGTCGAAGTCATGAATTATATAGGACCTTTTAGCAAAAAGAAGAGTCAGTTTCTCCAATTTCCCCTCTCCCATTTTCTATTTTTATTTTCTTTTTTTTGATGTAATTCAGATTCGGCAAAAAAAAAAAAAAAGAAAAAAAATAAAAAGAACAAACAAGAAAATGGCGTAAAAAAACGCTGGAAAAAAAAAATCGGAAATTTAAAAAAAGTAATAAAGGCCAAAATTCTATTTTTTTATTTTATCCCATTTTCCATTTTCTTTGAGTCTAGAAAAAAAAAATAGGATGGTCCGTCTTTTTTCTATTTATTCTTATTTTCGTTCATCGACTTTATTTTTTCCTTCGATATTAGGGGAAATATTTGGGCATTTAGGCTTGAGGATTTTTTTTTTTTTAGGACAATGTGTTTTTCTATGTGTGGGTCGTTATTTTTCTTAGGTGAGAGTCTCATGGTGTTTCTTGTTACTAAGCGCTCCGTACTTCCTATTCAGGAAAGAGGAAGAAAGAGACATTGAAAGAGGTCCAACTTGACTTTAAACAAAACTTCAATCAAATTCAGTTCAACTACACCATGATCAGAACCATTCAAGAGTACCTTGTCTAGATGACAGATTGGGTTGACAGGTTGGAAGCTGACATCACCAACATCAAGTCAAGGCAATTATGGGACACACCAATGTTTGTCCCCTCATCTGAAAATTGAAGATCCATATCTCAGGGAAAGCCTAATCCAGTTCTCCAAGAACCAGAAAAGAAACGCAAGAGTGGCGAATCCTCCTCGAATGTCTCGCCGAAAGAGGGTCTCATGCCCCAAATCAAACTGAGGAGGGAATTTTCCCCATTAGGAATAACTCTCAGTACAACTTTTGAGAGGCTAGTGGACAAGGAGATATTGTGATCTTTAGCCCCCACTCTGAAACCTGAAGTTAAAAGTCGGAATTGGAATGCCAATCAATACTCCAAATACCACCAAGGCAAAGGGCATGACACAAATAACTGTTGGGCCCTCAGACACATTATCCAAGACAAAATAGACAATGGCACTCTACCATTGCCTAATAGTGAGGGAACTGAAAGTACTGATGACCTCCTGGGTGCCATCAACGTAATCACTACTGAAGACCCTAAAGATTACTCTCACCTCATTTACGAAGAGGGAGTTTCTTGGATCTCACAAAAATCTTACGAAGAGGAGTCGGATCGGAAAATGGTGAGATAGAAGACAACAAGGATGAGGTAGAAAAAAGTCTGGGTTGCATAATCAAGGAAATTCAGAAAATAAAGGAAAAGGTCGATATTCTAGAGGAACGCAACTCCAAGTGCAGGAACACAATCATATTGGCTAGAGAAGAAACTTGGTGGCGCCAAGACTTCCTCTACCACAAGATGTCCAAGTATGGATACGCTCGCCCAAGGACTCCCACGTCAAGACTTCTCCCGAGGGATAAAAATCCATGCCTAAGCTGTACCTACTACGCAGCTGAGGGGCATCACATCAACCAGTGCAGGCACTTTAAGGGGCTAGTCTTGCGCTTCCTCGACCAAGGAACAATGTGGCCGCCATATACTTGGACAGTTAGTTGGTGTCGTCATAGAAAAGAACGATACACCCCTCTCTTTGCACCGATGGAGGTTATCATGAATGCCTTCGTATAGAGAGGTTACATTCAACCTTTCGTCCCTCCAGAAGATGCCAAGGCTACACAGGAGGAGAATTGTCCTAATTGCAAATATCACCGAATCTTCGGACACCATACAGATGACTGCCACCGCCTAAAAGACGACATCCAAGAAGTCATTTACAGGGGAGAAGCTCCCCCACCGCTAAGGAATGGTGATGTCGAAGATGGAGCTTGGAATTAGTTGGTTACAACAAGAGCTAGAGGAGTCGAGTCTGAGTCCCCAGTTGTAGACACGAAAAATTGTGCCTAAGATAAGTCCCCATAAAAACCCGATGATGAAAGGATTGGATTTTGCTCGAACTTGGGTTGCGAGAATAATTGCTCTGATGATTAGCCCAGTTCAGTTGAATTAACCAGTGGAAGCCTTTTGTACACGTGATCCAAACCAGTTGGACTCAATTCAATTGGAGTCCAAAACTGAGAGATAGGCCTCTCTGAACCTAAGAGCCCGAAAGGGAACCCAGACCCATGAGTCAACCCTTGGTCAAACAAGGGAACTCAGTCAATGCCGCGTCGACCCCCTGGAAAAGCCTCCCCTGCATAAAAAATCAGACAGGCGCCTATGCAGGCAGGCTGCTCCAGGTCCAAGCGGCCACGCTTGAGTTCAAGCGGTGACCGCTAGGATAAGCGGCTATGCCATTAGGCCAAGCGGTTTGGACGCTTGCCTAGCGGCTAAGCCGCTTGCCAAGTGATTCAACCGCTTTTCCTGACGGCTCAGCCGCTCGGCATAGTTGCATGGCCGCCTAGACCTTTTCTCGCGGACGGCAAATTCGAGGCCCATTCGATTTCCGTGCCAAACCCTGGAAGTTCCCCCTCTTCTATATAAACAAACCTTAGGGTTCAGTTGAAGAGGTTGGTCTTTTGGTTGGCAGTTAGAGACTAGAGGTTGATTCTCTCTCTCTCTCTCTCTCTCTCTCTCTCTCTCTCTCTCTCTCTCTCTCTCTCTCTCTCTTATATAAAAAAACCCCTAAGAAGTCATTGGAAGAATTGCTCACGGAAATCACCGCCGGCCTAAAACAAATAGACGAAGAGGTAACTAACATTGAAATGAAGAGAAAAGCGAGAAATGAGGCAGAAGTGCAATCCGCATCCATCATCCATTAAAGCAAAAATATCCCACTTAAAAGTCACGCCCCATCCACGAGGGATATGATTCAAAGGGACTTTTCCTCATTACCACTCCGCCTTGCTCACACTCTTAAAATACTTATAAGTATTGGGATCTTTAAGGACCCGGGATTTCTACGGCCCACGAAGTGCGTCCTTATAGATAATTTGTAAGCTGGGGGCTTTAGATAAGTTCAAGGGACCATCAAGTTAGAAAAGCTTTTGAAGAAACTTGAATTGAATAAAAACCATGAAAGAGGTCACAAATCTGCTATCGGTGTTTTATCGAAGGGACAAACCGAAGGGACAACCCAATAGCGCGATAAGTGAACTAATCATGTTTTTAGAAAGACTCCCACTCATATAAAACATATGAGTACCCAAGAATAAAGGGTTCGGAGGAGAAGGTACGAGGTGGGAAGGTGTCAGGCACCCAACTCGCCCATTTGTGACGGTCTCTACTAACTCAAGTTTGCTTAATAATTTAAAGACATAATTTCCATGCAAAACCGGATTAGACTATTAATTGGTTCATCACAAGCTTCACAACATTTATTATTAACCCTTATGTAGATATGCATTTGATTTGAGAAGGTGGGCAGCACAACGACTATACAGACGATATTTAGGAAGCAATAAAAGCGTTATTCTAGAATGATATCTATATTATGACTACTGGAAAAATAAACAGTTAGACAATTAATTTAATTTGAGCCCTCAGGAATTTGTACCTAAATTGTAGGCTATATTTGACAAAAATAGTAAAGACAAGATCTCAACTTTGGAAGAAAGAGGGGGAATCTCGGTGTCAATACTCCCGAGAATAGAATAGAATTGTTTATGGAAGAAAAAGGGAGAAGCTCAGAGTCAATAATACTGAGAATAGAGGGTGTCAACTGTACACTGTGTGTTTTGAACTGAGGGAGGAGGGACATATTTATAGAGAAGGAAATAGGGTTGGAGGGGTGAAGGATAGCCGAAATTCGGAATTGGGCTTGAAAAAGACGGGCTTAGGAAGACTCAGCGAGCGCCGCTAGCGGCGCTGAGCCTTCCAGCTGAAACTTTGCCGAGCTATATCTCACTCGTTTGGGCTCCAAATTGGATGATTCAAGATGCGTTGGAAATATTATTGGGTCTAGTTTTTAATGGCTTTTATTTCAGGCCTAAATATTTTGTGGATCTCGAGATATACCCGAAAGAGTAGGGAGAGGTCAGTTTTGGAGTATGCATCAATGTTAGGCTCGTAACTCCTTGGTTGGGAATGTGGTGTGGGATCATGATATGTCATTGGAAAGCTATTTGAATAAGGAGTCCAAAACTATAATGATCACAAATTAATTCAACAAAATGAACTCCCAAATGAGGCTGGAAACACGGTCCACAGTATTCGGCTACATTTGTTTTGACCCTTAACTTCGTTTGGCCATAACTCTTAGGTGCGGAATCGTATTTGGACACGAAAGGAAGTAATGGAAAAATCTTGAAAGGGGCTTTTATATGAAGTGGAAATGAAAGAGTGATCGAGGAAAAACCTGAGACCTTATTTTACCTATCAGTGCAAAAATAGCAGTTCAAGTTTATAAATTACTCCTTTCATCATCGGGCTTTTGCGGAGAAATCTGAAGACGCTTTTTTGGCGTCTACAGGATCATACAACCACTGGGACCTACCCCTGATACTGTTTCTCCTGGGATTGCTTGGCACCCACATAAGTTTTGCAATTACCACAGGGGAAGAGGCCACGACACTCAAGATCTCATAGAAGTCAAGCCATGTAGCTACAAAAATACCGCAAATCCCAAGATGGAATACTATAACCGAAGGCCAAGAAGGGTATATACCCCTCTTTTCTCAAAACCAACTCAAATCTTTCAAGATCTTTGTTGGAAAGGTTATATAGATCCCATCGGACCAACGCCCGATGCAGATCCAGGAAATAAGAGTAAGAACTGGAACAATACCTCTTTTTATATCTATCATCAGGGAAGAGGACATGGTACGGATGAGGGCTTGCACCTGAAACGAAGCTACAAGACCTCATCAACGGGGGGGGGGGGGGGGGGTCATCTGTATCCTATGCTACCTTATCCAACACCCTTAACAAAGGAAGGATCACCTTAATCCCTCATTTGCGTATAAGAAGGAGGCTAAACTTTTATTGGGTAGAGGACACACCCAACAATGCTTTAGGTCTACTATTTGGACAAGAGCATCACCATCCAAAAGATGAGGAGCTCCACAATGTCAGTAATGCAATTCAAGATGCAAACTTTGACCCAACTAAGTTGATCACTCCAAACGAGGGTCAACACACACAGTAGAAACGCACCATAAGCTAGACGGAAACTAATGGAAAGAAGATCAAGATCACGATCGCCGAAGAATCCAAGCCCGACACCGACACTGACTCCGACCGGACTGAGTTTGATTCTGAAGACCAGTCTAATATAGTAGAGTTGGGTGGTCCACCCAAATCTATGTTTAATTCTATTTGCAAGTCTAATTATGTTAAAGCCAATAGTAATGGCTAAGTTGATGTTCCAACTTCTTCTATCAAGGAAATGAATACTGATTCTGCTTACTTCTTGGATTACTTGGTAGCTAATAATTCAAAAGATAAACAAGAATTTCCCAAAGAAGTAACTAAAGCACTATTAGAGCATGAACAAAAGACTTCAATTGTGGAAGAAACAGAATTAATTAATCTTGCGAGTGATCAAGAGCCGCGCCAAGTGCGCATTGGCTTATCGCTAACTCCCAAAGAGCGAGAAAACTTTATAAATCTCTTAAAAGAATTCATAGACGTTTTCACTTGGTCCTACAAAGATATATCGGGAATAAGTCAAGAGATAGCACAGCATACAATACTGCTCAATCCTGATTCAAAACCGGTAAAGCAAAAACTTCGGAGAATGAAACCTGAGTGGACGTTGAAAATCAAAGAAGAGGTGCAGAAACAGCTCGCAGCAGGTTTTATTAAGGTCGCTCAATATCCAGAATGGGTCGCTAACATAGTGCTCGTTCCAAAAAAGGACAGCAAAGTAAGGATGTGCATCGATTTCAGAGATCTAAACAAGGCAAGTCCAAAGGCCGACTTTACCTTGCCACATATAGACGTACTGGTGGACAATACCGCAGGACATGCCCTCTTATCATTCATGGACGGCTATGCAGGGTATAACCAAATACAAATAGCCGAAGAATTTATGGAGAAAACCACCTTCATAACCCAATAGGGAACATATTGCTATACGATCATGCCTTTTGGGTTGAAAAATGCGGGGACAACATACCAAAGAACCGCAACTTCTCTTCTACATGACATGATACACAAGGAAGGCGAGGTGTACGTAGACGATATGATCATCAAATCCAAGGAGAGAGAAGGGCATATACCCTCTCTAAAGAAATTCTTCGACAGACTTCGGAACTAGAACATGAGATTAAATCCTCAAAAGTGTGCATTTGGAGTAACTTCTGGCAAACTCTTAGGATTTGTCATAAGCACAAGAGGCATTGAAATTGATCCTACCAAAATAAAAGCTATAAGATATATGCCCTCTCCTTAAAAAAAAAAAAAGGAGATAAGTGGATTCTTAGGACGGCTCCAATATCTAAGTCGATTTGTATCCAAATTGACTATTACATGTGAGCCCATCTTCAAAAAGCTCAAAAAGGACACCAAATCTACCTTGGATGATCAACGCCAGTAGGCTTTCTACAAAATTAAGAAGTATTTAGCTAATCCACCTGTGTTGGTTCCCCCAATTTAAGGAAAACCACTTATGTTATACCTAACAGTCACAGAAACCGCCATGGGTGCTATGTTGGCCCAACAGGTGGAGAATGATGAAAAGGCAATATACTAACTTAGCAAGAAGTTCTTAGAATAAGAAACACGTTACTCCACACTAGAGAAGACGTGTCTCGCATTGGTCACTGCGACAAAGAAGCTTCGACACTACATGCTACAACATTCTATCCATATAATGTCAAGGATGAACCCACTAAAGTACTTGTTCGAGAAAACCATTCTTAGTGGAAGAATAGCAAGGTGGACTGTCATGCTTTCAGAATTCGATCTAACTTTTGAACACCAAAAGGCGATCAAAGGACACGCCATTTCTGAAAATCTCGCTGAAAACCAAATTAATAGCGAAGATGCCACACATGACTTTCCCGATGAAAGAATAATGAATGTCGAATAAAACACCTGGCAGTTATACTTTGACGGAGCATCAAACAAAAAGGGTTATGGCGTAGGAGTATTATTAGTCAGCCCAAAAAGCGTGCATACTCCCATCGCCGTGAAATTAGACTACGAAGTGACTAACAAGAGCGCAGAATACGAAGCATGCATCATTGGTTTAGAAGCGGCAATAGAGCTATAAATTAAAGACATAAAGGTATATGGAGACTCAACTCTCATCATAAATCAAGTCTCTAAAAAGTGGAGAGTGAAAAGCGAATCCCTGGTACCTTACCAGGAATATCTTGAAAAGATAGCGAAATCTTTCACTCACGTCTGTTTTACATACCTTCCTAGAGAGGACAACCGGCTCGCGGATGCCTTAGCATGGTTGGCCTCCATGATAAATATTCCAGATGATGTAATTACCATGCCCATTCACATTCAAAGGTGCACGGAGCCCGCCTTTTGCAATGCACTCGAGGTATGCGCCAATGAGGAGGAAGAAGAGGAATGGTTTACTGCCGTTCTCAATCTATTAACCAAAGACAATTACCCTCCGCAATCAACACCTAGGGCACAAAGGGCTTTAATAAGAATAGCCGCACAATACATACACGTGCAAGGCAAACTTTATAAAAAGACACCACAAGGGCTAAGTGATCTATGTTTAAAGGAACATTAGGCAAGCAAGGTCATGAGCGACATACATAATGGCGTATGTGGTCCCCATTTGAATGGACTGACTTTAGTTAAGAAAATCCTAAGGCAAGGGTACTATTGGACTACAATGGAAAACGAATGTATTGAATACGTGAGAAAGTGCACACGCTGCCAATTTACAACATAGACCTCCTACTCCTCTACACACATTGACCTCACCATGGCCGTTCTCTGCATGGGGCATTGACATCATTGGAAAAATCTCCCCTACAGGAAAAGGAGGCCATGAATACATACTAGTCGCGTAGATTATTTCACCAAGTGGGTCGAAACTCATTCGTACGCAAGAATAGCGTTAAAGCAAGTGGCAAAGTTTATACATGACAACATCATTACCAGATATGGAGTACCCCACGAAATCATAAGTGATCACGGGACCCAATTCAAAAAGGATGTTGCCGAACTTTTCACGAAGTTCAAAATTCAACATCGACAGTCTTCACCTTATAGGCCACAAACAAATGGAGCCGTAGAATCCGCAAACAAGAACGTAAAGCAAATGATAGCAAAGATGACGGAAAACTACGAAGATTGGCCCGACAAGCTAAAATTCGCCCTATGGGGATATTCAACTACTATTCGATCCTCAACAGGAGCAACGCCTTATTCTTTAGTATACGGAATGGAGGAAGTACTTCCAGTCGAGGTAGAAATCCCTTCCTTAAGGATAGCTCTGGAAAGTGAATTACCCGAAGTAGATTGGGTCCAAGCCCGATATGATCAGTTAGTCTTGCTAGACGAAAGACGACTAAATTTCCTACATTACGGTCATGTTTACCAAGCGAGGATGGCAAGACATTTTGATCAATGATTCAAGGCTAGAGGACTAAAAGAAGGAGATTTAGTCCTAAAAGAGGTAAGACCAATTGTAGTCGACCCTCGGGGAATGTTCAAGCCTGATTGGGCCAGCCCATACATCATTAAGACAATACTATTTGGTGGAGTGGTAAAGCTAATGGATTTAGACGGCAAAGAGTTCACGCAACTCACAAATATGGACCAACTTAAGCTACTCTATGCATAAATATTAAATCTTTGAGAGAGCCCACTAAGGCACCAAATCCAAGTCAAAATCGGTCTAACCCGTCCACGCGGGGCCCACGACCAGAAAAAAACAATAATTAAAAAAATAAAAATTAAAAGAGATTTGGTTTTACGAACTACATTGGCCTGATTCCGCATGGATATGTAGGTAACCCATATAACTTGGGACCGACCACTTTAATATTATAAATCTCTAAGGGAGTTTTAGTCCATTCGATTAATGCAAAAATAAGTAAGTCTTTTATTAATATGGCTAAAGTCCATTACATGCTCTAAAACAAAAACAAAAAAAAAAAAAAGTACGAAATAATAATAATAATAATAATAATAATAATAATAATAATAATAATAATAATAATAATAATAATAATAATAATAATAATAATAGGGCAATTCTAAGCTACATCTATTTGGGCATACAAACCCGTTATTTGAATTATACTACTAATCACAAAACACAAGACTTGCTAGACAACTAGAGCTGGACTACTCCTCTTTGTCTTTAACTTCGGGCTCTTGGGCGGGCTCGCTAGGCTCGTCAAGTTCCATTCGTTCTTTTGGAGCCCATCTTTCCCTATCATTACTAGAAGAGGCCTCGTGATCATTGGGCCTAGCTTGAAGGACTTGTTTAGCCAAGTGGGCCGGATTCTTCCTCTTCTTAGATTGGGCCTTGGCCTTACCTTTTCCCTTACCCTTAGTTTGGGGCTTGGAAGGTTTAGTGGGCCCATCAATGGGAGTTATTCTTATACCGCTTGGCTCAATATTTTTGCGGGCCTTGAACAACTCCCTTTCCACTTCTAGGAGCCTTTGCTTGACTTGATGGTCACCACTCCAAATCCATTCCTCATAAAAGCTAGATAACCCGTTTGAATGCGGGTATACCGGTTTAGTCCATACATGGCGACGGCTCCAGTGTCGTTCCCAATTAGACACCAAAGAGGACGTTAAGGGCCTTTGACAAGAAGGCTCGCAACTTACATTCGGGATCCTTTGCCTTAATCCATATTGGCGGAGAAGGCGGTTCAGTAGGAAGAATGTCAAGGTATACAAACCAATGATCCTCGTAAAGGGCACATTCTCACTACACCCTACAATTTTGGTGGTACGCCACCATGGGATGAACCAAGCCGGTTTGATGTCGATGTAGAAGTATGCTATCCACTCCTCCCGAGAGGATTCAGAGAATTTTTGGCGTCTCTCCGGAAAGTGTTTAGGGAGGAACTTTCTAGTGTCAATGGGAACCTCAAGCAAGTGGAGTCTCTCTTGAAGCAATATCTACACAAAAACAACAAAAGGAAAATTCAAGTCAATACAAGATGAGAATTTCACCATATAAAGTTAAATCAACAAAAATTAAGGCTTTATCACAAAAACATACTTGAAGGAGTAAAGGGCTCTCGGTGACGGACTCTTGAGGATTGCTCTTGAGCCTATCTAAATCAAGGATTGTCTCTCCCACAACCAAGTGCATAGGAGAGCTATCCCATTGAATTTGCTCTGTCACCCTAAGAAGGCAAGCTTTGCCCCTATTTATGGTAGACTTCATTTCGGATGGAATAAGAGCGTCTTCATTACCGCCTACAAACAAGTAACGATGGAGGAGGCAAATACAAAGGCACATTTCTTGTACCTCATATCCAACGCATCCCGGGCCCTAGAGGTGAAGAAATTCACGAGTTTAGCAAGATCAACATCCTCACCATGAAGCACTGTGGCAGCTTGACGTGAAGACAACCCAAGGTATCTTTGAAAATCACCCGCAAAATAATTCGCAAAAAAAGGAACGGCGGGAGGGCTTTCGGTTGGAAAACCACTGATATCGGAGAACTCCTCCACCAACGGGCACATCTCATGAGCACCAAAACAGACAACGTGAAATACTGGGTCCCAAAATTAAATAGAAGCATGAAGAAAGTCCCATAAAATCTTAACTTGTTTGAGGTGAAAGAAGGCATTAAGATGGAAGGGTATGAGCTCTAACCTCTCCTCTGCGGTCATGGAGGCCATCCAAGCATTAAAGGCATCATCAAAGTTCACCATTTGTTAAGATTAAGGATTTTCTCTCAAGGAATTTTCTCTCTCTAGGGGCTCAAAGTAAGTGGTAAGAAGAGAAGAGGAGAAAACCCAATTATATAGAGGTCACAGTTGGATTCTCGTCGAAAAAACAAAGGAAATACAGACAACCGACGAAAAGGGCCACGCGACCTCTCAACTTGTCTGGACGGCTTAGCTGTTAGGACGAGCGGCTGAGCCGCTCCAACAAGCAGCATGACCGCTAGGACAAGCGTCCAAATCACTAGGAGCTCTAGCACAACCGCTAGGAGCTCTAGCGGTCATCTTGTATAGGCGTATGTCCAACAACTTCACGAGACAACTTTGGTCCACTCGATCTCTCCATTGACCGAGCTCTACCTTCCTAATTCCCACTTGGACAGATTTTGGAAGCCTTTCCTTAGATTTTCCTTACCTTAATTTTGGCTCTTGCCACTTTTCTATTTATTCCCTTTTTATTTTCTTTCCTTCTTTTTATTTTGATTATGAAGTTCCACCTTTTTTCCTTTTATTTTCCGATTTTCTTATTTTCTTTAATTATTTTTTCCCATTTTAATTATCTTTTTCTATTTTTTCTTTTTTCTTTACTTTATTTTTATTTTTTAGGGGAAAAAGTACCCCAAATCGGCTAAGTTCCTGGGAATCCTAAATTCTCAGATTTCGTGTTTTGTGATTTTCTATTCGGAAATTAGATGATTGAATTCCCATATGGGTATTTGCGTGATATTGTTTTTGCGTGATATTGTTTGTGCGTGAATAAAATGCAATATTTATAACAGGTTTAATACAAGCCCGAAAGTTCAAAATGCACTACAACAAACATTACTGGCCATCTTTACAAGTACTCGGACCCACCTGAGACGACTCTCCGAGTCCACTTAATGATGGAGCACTTGAAAGACCGGGCTGAGACATCACCCAAGCTCTAGGGTCAAATGCAAATAATGAATCCGTCAAGTATGCGGGATCCAGTGAATGGCACGGTGGCTCCGCCATGCCAGGATAGCCGCCATACCCCGTACTCTCCTGACTCCAGGAACCCCTTGGAGGGACTGGAGGATACATAGGCATGGGATAACCCGGGTACCCCATATAGGGAGGCGGTGCATGCCACTGCGGAAGATAAGGCACCTGGGGCGGGTTCCCCGTATCCACTCGAGCTCGAGGCGTCCCATGACGCACTTCCGTACTCTCATGCCTCCGGAGCACCGACTCCGGAGCACGAATAACTGGAGGCCTCGCCACAGGGAAAGCCTACGAAATAGGCTCAAGGTAAGAAAATTACTAAAAAAATTCAAATCAAGCACTATTACTTGAAATAAACATACCTCTCGAACGTCGGATCGACGACTCGTGCACACACTCCGAGACGCAAATCTGGAAATCCAGTTCTTAAAGGCCTGCATGCCCCTATAGATCTTCCGCATCTCAGGAGCATCCAACTGTGCACACAAAGAAAAGAGCCAGTATAAACACAAAGGGAATATTGCAAATTCCAATGGATTCTCACTTACCTCCCTACAACCTGCTGGTAGAGGCAATCCCTCAACCTCCTCATCAAGGCCACGGAACTCAAAAATCAGCAGAACCTGAGGTGACCCGTCTGCTCCTGTATAACTCACCGAGATGGAAGGAAGAGTAGGACGCGGAGAAGAGGCAGTCGCATGAGATGACGAAGAACTCGCAGCACTCTGCGAAGACTTAAAGATACTAGATACATTTCTAAATTTCCAAACGAAATTAAGAAACAAAAGTACATTACTTACCAGGTCGGTATATGCCACCATAAGATCCACCTCACTATCAGCTGGAACCAAATACTCAAGGGCTTTCGCCCCGACAGTGGATGCCCTTACCTACTGCACGGTAAGGTGACGAATGTAAAGCATAGAATCCGGAGGATCCAAAGGAATCCTCGGAGCCGGAAGGTCGGAGAAAGTCTGCGTAATCAGTCTCTTTCTCAAGAACCACTCAAAATCGAAAGGACTCTGAATGAGGATCCTCCTCTGGTCATAATCCCGAGCACCCAAGAATCGGTCCGAGAGACCCGGGAGGTAATCTATCCAGGAGAACTAGTCGACCTACAAAAGTAAAGAATGAGCACACAACAGGATGAAAAGTATGATAAAAGCACAAAAGGTAATCACTTACATCCTGACCGTTCAAAGGATATATCGCCTCCCTAACGGCGTGCAGCGTAGTAAATGGGCAAGATGCCCGTCCCTTGTAGGTCTGCATCACTGGAAAAGACAAATCCCCTGTCTCGAGAAGAAGGGCAAGGTTGGGGAAATGCTTGTAAAACCAAATCTAAGACATGCAAAGCACATGGATTAGGCACAAGTGGTGAGTAAAAGCCAAAAACACAAAGACACGAAGGGAGAAAGGAAATTACCTCCATAACCTTCCAATAACCGACCAAGGAGACGCGAGACGCGCCCTCCTCTTGACTAAGGCGGCTGGACTACCTCAAGCACCATAGAAGACAGGAGTATGCGAGAAGACCCCAATTGTACTCCGCAACTCTGTCCAAATCTCGCAAACACGGAAAATAGTAAACATGATACCTACTAGCTTTATCCACAAAGACGGAACAAGCTAGAACATAGGCCAAGAAAAGGCGGGCATGCTGCTCCGCCGTGACCTTCTTCCGCTTCCTCGGGGTAGTCAGGAACTGGACCATTACGTCAGTTGGCCCATATGTCATACCATCCCAATTGGCCCCGAAAAGGCCAAACATCTCCACCATGTCATCCCTACTCACCTCTCCATAAGTGAGGGAGATGCCGATGCAAGGGAGCCCGGAAATAAGACCGAACTCGAAAAGGGTGATCACGATCTCACCCATAGGGAAATGAAAAGTACTGGTAGTATCCCAGTACCGCTCCGCAAGACCTCTAACGAGCAAGCAGTCGGAGCGCTCAGCAGAAGTGATGGACGCTAAAAGGTGACCGAGCCACAACGCTCCACTATAGCGTTGACCTGGGAGTCACATACCTACGGGCTTTCTCAATCCCGGAAAGTTTACCGTAACCCCGCATGCTAGTGTATACGTCCTATACAACACAATAATTGTAAGACAATTTAGCTAGGTGATCCTAGTAACAACTACCAGTCTCCGATTTAGTCCTAAATTTTTACAACTAAACCAATATAACAAGAGTAAATTTTAACGAGAATGAATTTCACACAAGTTTACTCTTCACAAATATACTCAAACAAACCATCTACCATCACAATAAAAATAAACTTCACCCAAGTTTATTTTCACAAAGAAATGATAATTGCAACGAGAATAAATTTCATACAAATTTAATTTCCACCATTAAAGATGAATTTCACAAATTCATTCTTCACGTGCAAAAAAATATATATAATACGAGAATCCTACGGGAATTTGCAAATTAGCAAGAAAAATAATTTCATGCAAATTGCTTTTCCACATTAGCTACACTACAGTTCTCAATCTAGAAATTCTGTGTTTACCTACACATGATTTTCTTAGAGTAAAAGAGCAAAGAAAAAAAAAACGATGTACCCGACATTTGGTACCAACGGTAACCAAATGCTCCTTCTTCATGAAAACAAGAAAACGATCGGTAGGATGGAAATCACTACAAGTGAACTCATCCTGGACTAATCGGTGCTCACCCACCCGGTGACGGGGTATACCGGAAACGAAGACCCGAGCGAAAATATTTGGGGCCTCCCGCACCACAATCTCTTGCTCCTTCCTTTTTCTACCTCCTCTAAGTTTGGGTACCATGGATGAAGAGCAAAAAATGAAGTTTTTGGAAATCAGAGTGAAACTCACAAAACTCACAAATTCACACAATTTTGAGTTTTGACACTCGAAAACACAAGAACAACTAACAAAACCAAGTTCTACTAAGAATTTGAGCAAGAAAACCTCAAGATTTGGAGCTAGGGGCTTTGATGGAGGTTGAAAGCTTGAAGAAAAATGGAGGAGAGAGAGGAAGAAGGCACGAAATGGAAGAACACCCATTTCGGCCTCCCCCTTCTTTTCCACTTTATTCAACCGTGAAGACCTAGCGACCGGTCAAACAGCTTAGGTGGACGGTCAGACCGCCACGCTGGCGGTTGAACCGCAAGCCACGCGGCTTGGCTGCTAGTCCAAACGGCTTAACCATTGGGAGGAACGGTTCAACTGCTCCACCAAGCGGCGTAGCCGCTCCAGCAAGTGGTTTAGCCGCTCCACCCAGCGGTTTAACCGTTTTGACCGCTATACACTTTTCCGTTACAATATTCCAAGGGCCATTGGTTCAAAATCAGTAGGCCCCATGTGAGGCCCAAGGCAGTTATTTGCGCCCCAAAGTCCGTTTATGGAAGCTGGACTACTTTAAACCAACAAGTTTGTACATTTATACTCGGCCCATGGCATGGGTTCGTGTCCAACCTGAGGTCGGAGAAAGATTTTACTACCCTTTACGATAACATTTACTAGCCATTTTACTTCTAAACATGTTTTATTGTATGACTAAAAGTCGAAGGATTTTTATCATTTACTTTATTTCTAACGAAATATTTTTATTGTGTAACCTACAACACAGGTTACCCTTCGACCGAAAATCGAAGGACATTTATTGTGTAACCTACAGCATAGGTCCCACTTCGATTAAAAATCGAAAGGACATTTATCATTTATCTCATTTCTAAATATCTTTCTTGTGTAACCTACAGCACAGGTCCACTACGACTTAAAATTGAAGGACATTTAATGTGTAACCTACAGCACAAGGTCTCCCTTCGTCTAAAAATCGAAGGATTTTTATAATCTATCTTATTTCTAACGAAATATCTTTATTGTGTAACCTACAGCACAGGACCCCCTTCAACTGAAAATCGATGGACATTTATTATGTAACCTACAGCACAGGGTCTCCCTTCGACTAAAATTCAAAGGATTTTTATAATCTATCTTATTTCTAACGAAATATCTTTATTGTGTAACCTACAGCACAGGTTCCCCTTCGACTGAAAATCGAAGGACATTTATTGTGCAACCTACCGCACAGGGTCTCCTTTCGACTAAAAGTGGAAGGATTTTTATCATTTACTTTATTTCTAATAAAATATCTTTATTGTGTAACCTACAGCACAGGTTCCTCTTCGACTTAAAATCGAAGGACATTTATTGTGTAACCTACAGCACAGGGTCTCCCTTCGACTAAAAGTCGAAGGATTTTTATCATTTACGCCATTTCTAACGAAATATGTTTTATTGTGTAACCTACAGCACAGAGTCTCTCCGTTCGACTGATAGTCGAAGGATTTTTATTATGTGACCTACAATATAGGGTCAAATTCTCGGCCAAATAAACAGGGAAAATTATTACTTTATCCTAAAATGATTTGTTTATCTCGAACTGATTGTCACCTCACTAAGTTTGCCTGTTTATTACAGGTATTGGCACAGGAATACTTTGAACTTCGCTCTATTCGAGCTCGGCCAAAGTAGGGGCTTCCGTAGACACCAAAAATTGTGTCTATGATAACTCCCCATGAAAACGCGATGACCAAAGGATTGGATTTTGCTCGAACTTGGGTTGCGAGAATAATTGCTCTGATGATTAGCCTAGTTCATTTGAATTAACCAGTGGAAGCCTTTTGTACAGGTGATCCAAACCAGTTGGACTCAATTCAATAGGAGTCCAAAATTGAGAGATAGGCCTCTTTGAACCTAAGGGCCCAAAAGGGAACCCAAACCGATGAGTCAACCCTTGGTCAAACAAGGAAACTCAGTTAATCCCTCGTGGACCCCCTTGGAAATGCCTCCCTCGCTTAGAAAAGCAAATAGGCGCCTATGCAGGCAGGCCGCTCCAGGTCCAAGCGGCTATGCTTGAGTTCAAGCGGTGGCCTCTAGGACAAGCGGCTATGCTGTTAGGCCAAGCGGCTTGGCTTCTTGCCTAGCGGCTAAGCCGCTTGCCAACCACTTGTCCTGACGGCTCAGCCGCTCGCCCTAGTTGCATGGTCGTCTGGACCTTTTCTCGCGGACGACAAATTCGAGGCCCATTCAATTTTCGTGCCAAACCCTGGCAGTTCCCCCTCTTCTATATAAACAAACCATAAGGATCAGTTGAAGAGGTTTGTCTTTTAGTTGGCAGTTAGAGACTAGAGGTTGATTCTCTCTCTCTCTCATATAAAAAATCCTAAATTCTGATTCTACTCCATCTTTAGGTTAGCCCTAGCACCACAAAATAAACCTTCACACTTCATTAAGAGCAAGAATTCAAGCATAACAACTCATTAAGTTCATTGTGAGCATCTAGGTAATCCAACCTGAGAGTTTTCACTAAATTTTATATTGCTTATTATTTAGTAACGAATTTGGTTTATATGATATGTACATGCATGGCGTATTTTAGGCAAAAGGGCTTGTATTAAGCCTAATGAATGGATGAATAAATGCATATTTTGTTATTTATTGCTTTTTATATTAAATTATCCTTTGTTTGTGAATTAGTGGATGAATTACTTGTTTGCCTTCTAACTCGCAGGTTCTAGCATAGTTATCGCTTTCTAGCAATAAAAACATATGATTTGATAAGTTGTTAAAAGTGGTCACGTTAATAATGTTTGTTCAACCCATTAGTTAAAACTAGGAATCTGGACAAAATGAATCTTGTTTGGATTCGTAGTATTTACAATCGCATTGAATTGATTAGTAAAGGTCGTTGTCAGTCAATAGGCGAGTTGGGTGCCTAACACCTTCCTAGCTCGCACCTACACCCTCGAACTCATTTATGAAGTCAATTTCCCCAATAGGGATTGGGGTGCACAGGAATTGAGTTGACGTCTTTCTAGACTATCAACTTGATTCCAAGGTTTCAAAATTTTCTTAAATTTGGTGGCGACTTCCGACAATTTTAATCATGTCCTTGGTACGAAAGGAAAATCTTTATGTGCATTCACACTCAAGAGATTCACGAAACCCAAATGACGCGCTCTCCCAGGCTATCCACCTGGCCACCCGGACACCAGAAAGAAGGGGAGAAAAATTTGGTAGCCTACACCAGTTTTGTTGAGTTAGGAACTTAGCTAAATCTTTAGGTTGAGTCATGAACAGGGGGTATTCCCCTTTTACTGCTTTCTAAGTCTAGTTTCTTTCTTTTGACGGGAGTTAGAGACCCTTTTCTCTAAAGTCATGTGTGCTTATTTCTTGCAAATAAATGAAAATTCCTCTTGCTCATTTCTTCCTTTGTTTAGCTATTGATAAACCCGATGAACTCAAAGTTGCACAAATCATTAATCAATTTAAGCAATGTAAGTGAATTTCTCAAAGTAAGAATGCAAATTATTCTTTTTAAACAGGGAATCGAGCGGCTGAACTTTCTCAACGATGCCACTCCACATACGAAGAAGAAATGAGCCCGCCTTCTGCAACAACCTTGACACGAGTCTAATCCTAGCTCCAATTGAAGAAGATCTTTGGTACCAAGATGTCTTCAACTACATCACCAAGGGCACATACCCTCCGGACGCACCAATAAGAGCTCAACGGGTCATCCGTCTCTTAGTGGCACAATCCATAGAATACAAGGGGGTTCTATACAAAAATTCCCACAACGGAGTCAACCTCAGATGTGTAAACGCCGAAAAAGCTACAGAACTAGATGAGGTACACAATGGTGTGTGCGGACCACACATGGATGGTCGAATGCTCTCTAGAAAGATCCTACAACTAGGATATTACTGGACCTCCATGGAAAGAAACTTTTACGACTATGTCCAAAAATGCAAGAAATGTCAAATATATGCCAACCTACAGCATATGCCACCATCAATACTCCATAACTTCACGTCCCCTTGGCCATTTTCTGCATGGGGAATAGACATCATTGGTAAGATCACACCCAAGGGCTCTGGAGGACATGAATACATTCTAGTAGCCATAGACTATTTTACCAAGTGGGTTGAAGCACCATCGTCACATCCAAACAAGTGTCCAAATTCATAAGGAACAACATCATCTGCCGATATAGCATTCCGCATGAAATCATTAGCGACCATGGATCCCACTTCAAAGCCGAAACAACCACCCTACTAAAAAATTACAAAATCCAGCACCACAAATCATCCCCTTACCGACCCCAAACCAATGGCGCAGTAGAATCTGCCAAAAAAAGGGCAAAACTATCATCGAAAAAATGATAGAAAACTACAAAGATTGGCGTGTAAATCTCCCATTTGCACTTTGGGGGTACAGAACATCCATAAGGTCATCCACAGGAGCTACACCTTATTCCCTAGTCTACGGGATGGAAGTCGTACTACCCATAGAAGTCCAACTACCCTCCATGCGCATAGCCTTAGAAGGTGAACTTTTGGAAACACAATGGATGCAAGCCCGTGATGATGAACTCATGTTCATGGATGAAAGGCGCCTACAAGCTCTAGACCACTCACACATGTACCAACAACCCATGGCAAGAGCGTTCAACAAAGATGTTCGACCTCGAAATCCGAAAGAAGGGGACTTAGTTTGGAAGGAATTACGTGCACCAGTTACTGACCCCAGAGGCAAGTTCCGACAAAACTGATCCGGTCCGTTCATCATCAAAGACATCTTATCGGAGGTGCAGTCCGACTTATGGACATTGACTGCATCGAGTTTAGTCAGCTCACCAACATGGATCAACTGAAGAAATGCTAGGTCTAAAAAAAAAAATCGAAAAAAAACAAAAAACAAATTCGAAAAAAAAAAGAGGCGTACACAAATTGAACGAACTACGTTGGCCTGATTCCACACTGGATACGTAGGTAACCCTTTTAAGGGGCCCGACCAAAATCAATCCAAAATTCCATTCAACTCATTCAGAAAAGGACAATCTTTATTCAAACTGAACGAATAAGCTTACATTGCATAAATTGAACTTCCCAAGATTACAAAAAAAAGTGCAACTACGAGGGTTTAAACTAAACAAATTCTTACTACTTTTTTTTAAAACTACACTTGCTTTCTAAAGAAAACTACTTTAATCCTTCTTCCATTTAGAAGGCTTCGTTGAAAAGTTCTTCATTGAAGGACCTTGGCTTGACGATGACCTATGATCACTTCCTTTAGCTGGGGGCTTGCCTCTTTTCATAACATGATAGCCTTCCTCGTAAGGCCCTTTCTTTCTTTTCTTGCTTTCTGTTCCTGAGTCATACCTAGGTACTAGCTGGTTCCACTGCTCATGACACAGGGCTCGCCTCGATTCTCCATCACTGCAAGAAAGTCAAGTTAAGTAGGTCTCAGAAACTTGAGTTGGGACAATCACCAAGGGTACCGTCCAACAATCCCTGTCACGCCAGTATGTGCTCCAGTTCTTAGCAAATTCAGTTGTCAAAGCCATGGTAGGTTGTCTCGTAGCTAGTCCCCTAACAAGGGATAACTTGCTTTAACCCATATTGCCTCATGACCCTAGAGGGAAAGAAGCATGTACCCCTGTACAGACCCACTATCGTAGTGTGAGGGTTAAATTTGCAGCCGGCAACCAAAGAGGTCAAACCCCACCAAGATACCTAGGTACTAGTTGGTTCCACTCCTCATGATGAAGGGCTTGCCTCGATTCTCCATCACTACAAGAAAGCCAAGTTAAGTAGGTCTCAGAAACTTGAGTTGGGACAATCACCAAGGGTACTGTCCAACAATCCATGTCGCGCCAGTATGTGCTCCAGTTCTTAGCAAATTCAGTTGTCAAAGCCAGGGTAGGTTGTCTCGTAGCTAGTCTCCTGACAAGGGATAACTTGCTTTAACCCATATTGCCTCATGACCCTAGAGGGAAAGAAGCATGTACCCCTGTACAGACCCACTATCGTAGTGTGAGGGATAAATTTGCAGCAGGCAACCAAAGAGGTCAAAAGCCACCAAGATACATGCCAACGAATAACGGGTCCATCATGGAAAAATGCATCCCATACATCGTTTTCCTAACCAAAAAGCTAGCAGTAGTATAAGTTTTCCTCTTCTAGGCTTAAGGAGTACGAGCAATCATCTTCTCTGGTGACTGCATCAACCTTAGGTGCTCGCATAACCAAATTTGGAGCAACATGGGGCTACCAGAAAAGGCTTCATGGGAAAAACATTTTAACCTGTCAAGCCCTAAAATAGTTTCCCCTACAACCAGATGCAAAGGAGAATGTCCTTCAGCTATTTGATTCACCACTCGCAGTAACGAGGCTCTACCCAGGTTAGATGATTCTGCATTAACAAACAATAGGCGATTCAACAAACAGAGTACAAAAGTATGTCGACGACAACGCCTAAAAATTGCATCCTGTTCAGAAGAGGAAGCAAACTTTTCACAGATTTGACCTAAGTCCACATCAGCACCAAGAATCATGCTTTTGGCTTCCGCAGATGACAAGGCTAGAGATTTCCTGTACTGATTACCAAAACCACCCCTCAAATAAGGCACAGCTTGGGGAAGAACATCAGACATGTTAATAATTGCAGCAAATTCTTCTAATAAAGGGCATAATTCAGAGTTACCAAAACGGAAAACGTGCAAGTTCTAGTTTGTCTTCCATAGTCAGTTTCAGAGCCACAAGGTTGAGATATGGTACGGAGTCAGTTCTAGTTTGTTTTCCACAGTCAGAATTTTGCACCAAGCATCGAATAAATTTTAAAAGGATTTCACCATGATAAAAGCTTTGAGAAATTTGGGGAGCTAAAGTCTGAAAAAGAGATATGACATTGGGCATCCCGTAAATCCTATTTATAGGCAAAAGATCGGGACGGGAAAAAGTCAGGAATTAGCGAAAAAGCACAAAGCCAGAGCCGTCAACGGCTCTGGTCAGCGCCGCTAGCGGCGCTCAGCGTTGTCCCAGAGCCGCCAGCAGCCCAGCGCCGCTAGTGGCCCTGACCTCGGCCCAGTCAGTTTTTTTTCCCTTTTTCTCTCGTCCGCCCAATTGATCCATTTCGCACTGTTTTAAGCCCAATTTTCAATTGCACAACGTGGTTACAAGGCCCGAGATCAGATTGGCATAATTGAGTCATAATAGCATACATGTCACTTAAAATGCATAAAAACAGGAGTTCATGTTTCAAAGATCAAGATTTACAAATCAAGTCTACACTAGTCAATTGGGGTCATCATCACCATTGCCATCAGCCTCATCTTCAACGGAAGGCCCATGACCGTAATTCCCGGCCGAGTAGTAGAAAGAGCCCTGACTACTAAACGAGCTGTAAATCAGCCGGCTGTTGTTGGGTCTCATGTCCCGTCCATCATGCATAGGCGCACGCATAGGGGTACCCGGCGAAAACTCCAGCCCAAAGAGGCTCTCTGTGGCTTGGCTAGCAAAGTCCATAGCCACATTCTGATATGAATCCCCAGCTTGGGGCACATTCCACCAAGGAGCATTCGCCCAACCTCCAGACATGGGAGTCACAACGAGCCTACTACTCAAAGAGGGCTGGAAACCCGCTGGAGAAAACATCTCAGGCACAAGAAGGTGAGGCTTAGAAGGTCCGAGCGCTTCATCAACAAGAGGCCTGTTCGCCGCCACAATAGGAGAACGAGCAACAAATGGTCTACTCGCCGAAGAAGCTCTCGAAGTCGATGAATGTCGGGGTCCCACATAAGTCGAAGACCGCAACATCTTCATATAATCAAGGAAAGAATGTTAAACTAAGCACTCCACTTAGCTTAAACAAAAAGACAAAAGCACACTTACACTAGCAGTCCCAGATCGGGAACTCTTCCCTCGACCCATCATCCGGTTATATCCTTTCTTCAGCAAATGGATGAGCTTGAACACTTGGGAAGTCTGCTCCCGATTCAGCTACAAGAGAAAAAAAGAGACAAAGTCAGTATTCGAAAACAACACAAGCCAGAAAACAAGAGAGGATAATAACTTACTCCTACACAATCATCGTGAACGGGTAAGCCCTCTACTGCCTCTCCTTCAGCGATATGTAGGGAAAGCTCCTCCGTTATACGACCCCCGCTCTCACCAATGTACCTCACCTCATTACTCAGCAAAGTCACACTTGGGGGCTGAGTACGAGGAACTCTAGAGTAGGACCTCCTGGGTCCCTGAGGAGCCAAACGATCTGGCTACAAAGACACAAAATTCAGCACACTACACATATAGCTGAAAAACACAAATCAAGATTTTACCTCGGACGTAAGGTCCAGCATCAAGCGATCCAAGCAGTAGGCCAGGTACACCGTTGTACGGTCTAAGCCAAACAAACCGCATGGCCGCAGCGCCCTGAATAACGACCCCCAAATCAGCTGCGCTCATCAGACTGCGCAGGAAGAACATGGTCATAGGGGGGTCCTCCGGAACCAAATGACCACCCAAGCCAGAGTCAAGCGGTCCCCCAGGTACCACTCGAAGCTGAATGGCCCCTCAAACACTACCTGCAGGGTAGATACCCTGAAGGATTCTGTGGTAATATGGGATGAGACCCTAGGAATGTGGTCAAAAGGGGTCCATGTCACCTGCAAAATACAAGATCAAAGTTCATTCACATCAAATGAACTAAAGTTCATTCACATCAAATGGACCAGAAAAAAAAATGCACTAAATAAGTCAAAGGCAACATACCCCGGACGCGACCTAACTCTCGAAAGTGACCCAAAAATCCTCCAAAGAGGAAAATGGATGGCTATGCCTACCAACCCATCGTGAAACCAATGGGAACATCCTCAAACCAGGACTATGAGGACCAAAAGCTGGAAAATACTCAAAAGACAAAAGCTGTCATACAAGCAAGAACAATCAGATACGGATCTACTACAAAGTAATAGACGCCCTCCAACTCGTCGGCTTCGGCCTACAAGCCTGACGACACCATCTCACCAAGGAAGCATACGCAGGAGCACCAAAATTGTACTCATGTACTTTGTTCAACTCATCCAAACATGTCAGAAAGCCAACCTGACACACACTCTTCTTATGGGAAAAAATAGTCGCCCCCAACATATAGGCCAAAAAGATACGGGCCTGCTGGTCCTCAATAAGTCCTTGCTCAGTCAAAGCTCCCCATAGCCTCGGTAAGGAGACTCGGTCATCCTCAAAGGAAGCAGCAACAGACCCATATAATGCATACAACCTATCGTCCAGCCGATGGTAGCTCGCGTCATACCGTAGAGGACGCCCTCAAATGACAAGCCCGTCAATACGACAAACTGAGAAGGAGTGGGGAACATCTCCCCCACAGGTGTATGGAAGGTGTTCGTAGTATCCCAAAACCTCTCCAGTAAACCACGGGAAACTATCCTAGTATCCCTAGAATGACAAGCTGGGATAACTGACAAAAATACTCGAAACCCGAAGCCCGGATTATCCCTCTAGTCCTCTCAGAAAAATTGTCCAATATCATGGCCCAGTTCGAAGTGGACCCATAAGCCTGCAAATAAGCACCAACTCCCTAGCCAACAAATAACATTTTCTCAACCCCCCATATAGTACAAATTCGGTCCAAATAATTCCACACAAATATTATATACATCTGACCACCAATCCAGTACAATCCCAATTTGTTCGTGTGCCGGAGCAGTAACAGTTCAAATTTTCAGTACAAAATAAATAAACTGAACAAAACAAAAGAAGTCAGAAACATACCAGATGTGGGTTGGATAGATGACTCTGTCTGTCCAATAGCAAGATACTACAATCCAAGGCCTCTGTCGGGCACCAGTCAACACGCATGAACGTGTTCTGGTACAGAGTCGCCCCGTCTGCATGTCGGGGAGGAGGTATCCTAGATGACAGAAACCCAGTACGAACACTACTACAAAAATGGGATACTACGTCGGTATTTTAAGGCATACGACGTCGGTTTTTATACCAATGTAAAAGAGGGTTGATGTAGTATGTGTACCCATATAACGTCGGTTTTTTAACCGACGTGGAAGGGTAGGGTACAACGTCGGGGTTATAAGTACACAGAATAGGGCAAAAACAAATTGTGTTTTCTTATTTTCAATGGTATCTCCTACATCAGCTATGAGTTTGTGACACAATTACACTAAGATCTGTAACCTATACTTCATTAGAAACTTGCTGGTAGCTTTGAGCCCTTAATAACCTCAGTCCTCTTGCTGCCTTGATCCTTCTTTCCATAAGCATAACACCAGTATCCAAAGAGGAATTTGAGAAATATAAAAAGCAAACTTTTTCAAGCCCTTCTCACTTCAACAGAAAAATATAATTTATAGAGCATAAGCGTTTCCACATCCGCAAGCCAACTCGTATATAACTCATAGAGCAGAAGCGTTTCTATATCCGCAAGCCAAGTCGCACCCAAAGAAAATAATACAACCTCAAGATGGGAACCAAGTGTAACACCTCCGAATTCGCAACGATTTCCTGGGAACTATCGACGTTGTTGTGCACGACTCGACACCCCTGAACCGTCCCGAACCCGGGGGGATGTTACTGCAACATTTATCACTAAGGAGTAAATGCTAAGCAGAAAGAAAGACTAGGCATCAAAAGAAGCTGACTAAGGAACTAAACAAACTAAACAGTTAATATCAGAGTTGTCTATATAGTGAGCTAAAACCCATTAAACCAAATTTATTACAACTTGCCTTCAAAGGGCTACATCCAATAAAAGACCCAACGATCTAAACTGAACAGAAACAGTTCTAACAACCCACACCAACTCAACCTTCCAAGCTGTACGTCCTCAATCAACTAAACCTGCACTTTGGTTTCCGTGACAGAAACAAATGACAGAAGAAAAGAAAAGAGACAAAAGAGAAACAAAAATCAGATAAACTGAATAAACGTCATCCGTACCCAGTAAAAACATTTTGCAAACCTTACCTAAGGTTTTAGAAGACTCATTGAAATTCATTTGCATACGCACATAAGCAGATAATCCAGCATACGCACAATGACATTCTTTCATATGCAATTCTTGTATAGTGATCACACGAAATACGACATAGACAATCCGTTTTGGTTAGAGAGATGTAAGAGAGCGAATAGAACAGCGATTACCCATACTGTTCATCGAAGATACAATCACGCCATGGACTTAATGACTCTAGTGTGCACACTACCTCTAGTACAATTACACGAGCCTAAAGGACTTATAAATGGGGAACGATCCGTCCCAGACACACTGCGAGGTGTCCATAAGTAACTTGGGAATCACTCATCCCTTGAACTACACCATTAGGTGCAATCCTGATTGCTCGACTACTCCTAGGGATCCATTAGGAGTCTTACTATCATTTAATTCAATTCACATAATTTGCATTGGTTGACATAAGTGGTTCTACGAGACCACGACTTACTAATTCATTTCATGCTCTTGACAATAAATAGTAAATAACAACGATAATGATAATTCAATACGATGAGACTTAAACATCCTTTAATTCAATAACGACGATAATTCAATAATGATGACAAGTAATGTCTAGCACAATTTCGGCAGCACTTCGGCAGGGTAATATGATATTCAAAAATTCACAAATCACCAAAGACATTCAATGATAATATATAGGTGCTCACTAGCACTCAATAATACCCATACCAACTAGCATATAATTAATAGCATAATAATATTAATAATTCGCTATTCAACAATTGTCCAATAATCATCATATGGACTAATTAATTCCCAAAACATGCTAATATCAACATGTTAATTATAACTCATATTTAGAGCAGTGAATCATGCTTAATAACTTCATAATAACGACGATATAAATTAATCATGCTTTGCATATTAAATTCACAATAAATTCTCAATTAGCACATAACACATCAAAATAGTTTTGATGGGGCCTTGGAAGAAGGTAGGCATGAGAGCTTACTACTAATACGCTACCAACAGTAAGTATGATCCAACCAATCGACAGTAATCACGCTTGCTCATTAGGTCCTAATTAAAAACAATTACTGAATCAGTATTAATTAAATACGAAAATACAAACAGTAACGAAATCTCAATATGATATTTTTATTAAATTCCTTGATTTATTTCAACCAATCTAGGCTTTTGAAAATCCGAATTCGGATTCTGAATGTGTGCAGAAACATAAAAATATTAAATCGAAAATACTGAAAATCGAATTAATAATTACGAAAAAATATAAAAACGAAACCCTAACTTCAAAACTAGGTCTAGGTCATGAGTACCCATGCAATGCCTGAACATGCAACTCGTCCAAAGAGATAAACAAAACAAAATTTCGAGGCGTGACATTCTACCCTCCTTAAAGGGAGTTTCGTCTCGAAACTCAAGTGGGACTAGTACCTTCTAGGTCTGGATACATCTCGCGCATCATGGATTCAGCTTCCCATGTTGCTTCCTCTTGACCTTGTCGAGACCAAACGACTTTGACGATCGGAATAGTCTTTGTTTGAGTTCAGCGCTCTTTGCGATCCACAATCTTGATAGGACGCTCTTCAGAAGTCAAACTTTCATCGAGATCGATCGTTTCAGGTTGAACGACATGAGTTGGATCATGTACGTATCGGTTCAACTGAGAGACATGAAACACACTGTAGACTTTTGCAAGTTCCACAGGTAAAGCTAATCGATAAGCAACTTCCTCGATAAGCAACCTCACCAATCCTTTCCAAAATCTTATAAGGACCAATGTAACGAGGACTTAACTTTCCCTTACGACTAAAACGCGTGACACCTTTGGTAGGAGATACTCGCAAAAGTACCTTGCTTCCTACCTCAAACTCTTCAGGTCTACGACCTCTATCTGCGTACGATTTTTGGCGATCTTGAGCACTACGCATCTTTGCTTGAATCACTTTGACCACTTCGACGGTCTGCTGGATCATTTCTGGACCCAAAACTGCAGTTTCACTAATGTCGATCCAACAAACTGGCGATCTACACTTCCTATCATACAATGCTTCATATGGCGCTCGATCAATGCTTGAATGATAACTATTGTTGTAAGAAAACTCGATCAATGGAATTTGAGTAACCCACGTGCCTTGATACTTGAGAGCACACGCTCGAAGCATATCCTCCAAGGTCTGAATCGTCCTTTCTGTCTGACCGTCAGTCGCAGGATGAAAAGCAGTGCTGAACTTCAATTTGCTTCCAAAAGCTTCTTGCAATTTCTTCGAAAAATGAGATAGAAATCTCGAGTCTCTATCTGAAACGATATCCTCTGAAACACCATGAAGTCTCATGACTTCCTTGACGTAAGCATACGCTAGCTTCTCCATTTCCCCAAGTGTCATTCATTGGGATGAATCTCGCAACTTTCGTCAAACAATCCACAACTACCCAAATGGCGTTGTTCTTCTTCTGTGTCAATGGTAAACCCATGACAAAGTCCATTGAAATTGAGTTCCATTTCCACGTAGGGACTTCAAGCGATTGTATCATTCCGCCAGGTCTCTTGTCTTCGATCTTCACCTTCTGACACGTCAGACACTTAGCCACGAATTCAGCGACATCTTAATTCATACCTTTCCACCAAAAATTTTGGCGAAGGTCTTTGTAAAGCTTGTCTCCACCAGGATGTACAGAATAAGGTGTATTGTGAGCTTCACTCAGAATCTGACTCTTGATCTCCGGGTCATTCGGCACACAGACACGATCACGAAATCTCAAGACACCGCCTTTACTAATAGAAAAGTCCTCGGATCTACCCTCGTCCTTGTGGCGTAGAATCCGTTGAAGATCCTCATCTGTACTCTGTTTACCCTTGATCTCATCGAGTAAGGTTGGTCGAACTGACATATGTGCTAAGGTACATTGAACGTCACCTTTCAGCACAATCTCCACATCTAGACTCTGCAAGTCACGAATGATCTCCCTTGGAAGTACTAAAGCAGTGTTCAACGTATGATGAGTCTTTCTACTCAAAGCATCAGCTACCACGTTAGCTTTCCCTTCGTGATACTGTATGTCGATGTCGTACTCTGTCAATAACTCTAGTCATCTTCTTTGTCGCATATTCAATTCCTTTTGCTTGAATATGTACTTGAGACTCTTGTGGTCCGTAAACATCTTCACAGCAGAACCATAAAGATAATGTTTCCAAATCTTCAAGGAAAATACAATAGCAGCGAGCTCTAAGTCTTGAGTAGGGTAATTATCCTCGTGCTTCTTCAGTTGTCTTGAGGCATAAGCCACTACCTTACCATGTTGCATCAAAACACAGCCTAAGCCATGCTAAGACGCATCACTATAGACTTCGTACCCTTCAGTTCCCGATGGCAAAGTCAAAATCAGCATGCTTGTAAGACGTTTCTTCAACTCTTGAAAAGCAGCTTCACACTTTTCCGACCACACGAACTTCGTCGTCTTTTTCATCAAGTTTTTCATAGGCTGCGCTATCTTGGAAAATCCTTCCACAAACCTACGGTAGTAACCAACTAACCTAAGAAAAATTCTGACCTCGGTCATGCCCTTCGGTGCAGACCAGTCTATAACAGCTCTAATCTTTTCCGGGTCAACAGCAACTCCACTCTTCGACACCACATTTCCTAAGAAGGAAACAGTTTCTAACCAAAACTCGCACTTCGACAGCTTGGCGTACAACTGATGTCGTCTCAAAATCTCCAAAACGGTTCGCAAGTGTCGCTCGTGCTCATCAGAGTTCTTCGAATAGACCAAAATATCGTCAATAAAGACAACAACGAACTGATCGAGATAAGGCTGGAACGTACGGTTCATTAAATCCATAAACTTCGCAGGTGCGTTCTTCAACCCAAAAGGCATCACCGTGAACTCGTAGTGTCCATACCTCGTCCTAAACGCGGTCTTTGCAATGTCAGGCTCGGAAATCCTGAGTTGATGGTATCCTGAACGTAGATCGATCTTGGACAAAACAGTCGCTCCACGAAGTTGGTCAAATAGGTCGTCAATCCTCGGAAGTGGATAATGATGCTTGATCGTGATCTTGTTCAACTCTCGGTAGTCTATGCACAGTCTCATACTACCGTCCTTCTTATGTACGAACAGAATAGGAGTACTCCAAGGCGATACACTCGGGCGTATGTATCCCTTCTCCAGTAGTTCCTCGAGTTGCATTTTCAGTTCTTTCATCTCTGCAGGAGCCATACGAAACGGAGCTTTCAAGATCGGAGCAGAACCTGGAGCTAAGTCAATCGAGAAGTCGATAATGCGTTGCGGAGGCATTCCTGGAATCTCGTCGGGAAAGACGTCATTGTACTCCGAAACAACTGGAATAGGTTTTGAAACTTCGGCTTCTCGGCTTGTATCCACTACATGACATAGGTAAATCTCTTCACCTTTAGTCATACACTCCTTTGCTTTCATGGTTGCCACTACCTTCAACTTTGGCTTAACCACGACTCTTTTGTAGGTAATCCTCCTACCCTTCGGTCCACGCAACGACACACGTTGTTCAAAGCATTCAATCTTAGCCCTATACTTGGCTAACCAATCCATTCCTAAAATCACGTCAAAATACTTCAAATCCATCTGAATCAAATCCGCAGGCAAATCGGAACCAGCTATCCTAATCGGACACTTTTCATACAACTCTTTACAATTAACAATCGTTCCATCTGGCATCCTAATATTTGCACTATACACAGAACTAGGCTCTAAACCTATCTTAGATGCAAAGCTCTTACAAAGAACAGAGTGTGTTGCACCACTATCAAACAAAAAAAAAGCAGGTTGAGAGTTAACGAGAAAAGTACCAACGATTACATTCGGGTTCGCCTCAGCTTCATTGCGGTTCAGCACATAAACAATTCCATTCACCCCCCTATTATTGTTGTTGTTCTGCATAGGGTTGGCAGGTGCGGGAAGAAGGGCTTGATTATTCGCAGCAGGAGCAGTAGTATTGTTGCGGTTGTTGTTACTGTAACCCCATTTTCCACGGTAGCTACCACCATCTCCGCGATTAGCATTTCCATTTCCACCACGATTGTAGTTGTTATCGCGGTTCTGACCATTGCCGTTCCTTCCACGACTCAAGCATTCAGAAGCTTTGTGACCAAGCTTGTTGCACTCGTAGCATTGAAGTACATCGCCACGACAGTTCTTGCCAGGATGCGTCTTGTTGCAGCGACTACAAGGCGTATTCCTCCTAGCTAAGATCGTAGCTCTATGACTATTCGAGTCACGATTCCTGTTCACGTTGTGGTTCTGACCACCTTGGTTGTTGTGATTGCCGTTGTTCGGCCTTGGCCACTTATCTGTGCCACTTGACTGGGAAGAATTCCCTTCGTCACGTTTATGCTTTCCGAGAAACGAATCACGACGATCCACAGCACGCTCCTTGTTCAAGGCCTTCTCGTAAGATCCTTGGAACGTCAGCGAGTTTCCCATAACATAACGCTGAATATCCCACTTCAGGCCATCTTCGAACCTCTCGACCCGTTCAGCTTCGGTCGTCACCAAGTTAGGTGCAAAAGCAGCAAGCTCGTTGAACTTTGTTGCGTACTCAACCACAGATAGCTTTCCTTGATAGATGTTCTCGAATTCCCGTTGCTTCTGGTGACGGACAGCTCTTGGATAGAACCGTTCACGAATAGACTCTTTGAACTCGGTCCACCCATATTCCTCAATGGTGAGTAGATCAGTGCCCACATCGCTCCACCACTTGTTAGCCTCACCCTTCATGTAGTACGTAGCGGTGTTGACCTTCATGTTGTTGGGCCCATTAGTCGCCCTAAACAACTTCTCAAACTCAATTATCTAATTCTCCAACTTGGTGGGCTTAGAGCCACCCTCAAACGTCGGAGGTTTGAGTGCATCGAAATCCCTAAAGTTGCGCGTCTCAGGTTTCTGCGCGTTGTGATCTTGCTCTTGGCGCTCTAGCTGGCGCGTGATGTGCTCGACCACGTTGGTAAGACCTACTTCTAGTCTCGCGAGTCGGTCGTTGGTTGCGATTGTAACAAATCTGAGACATAAAAGAGCAATGGTTGATCACCATTTCATCAAAATTGGCACATTCGACCCAAACTGAGGTCTAATTGAGAGATATAGGTTATAATTGAAACCAATCTCTTGACATTTAGCAAATAGCATATAAGTTTCAATGATCGACCTTAAATTGTAGGTCTAAGAAACATACTTGCTTTGAATGTTCTCAGTTCCCATGCATAATAGTTCGATATGCAATGACAAAGTAGTCACATTGGTCTCACACGATTGATAAGCAATGACATTCGCAATTCACACATCGAGGCTCCATCCTATTTTAGTAGGGCAATAAACAATGACATTTGATTGCATACATTATATGCTTAGCCTTTGGCTCACAATTGATATGATGATGCTCAATGAAAATTTCGCCATAACTCCGACATGGATTTCCCATCATGTCTAGGCAATACGAGATAGCATTACGAAGCTATGAGTCAACCATGCAATTATGTGATAAAACGATCATATAGAACAAATTCTCAACGATATCATATAATCAAATGAAATAGTCTTGCAATGAGGCAAATTGCAAGTAATTAGTAGTCATAAATATTTGTTGGCTATACAACTACACCAACATCAAAATTGACCACGCGGGGCCATCACAATAGCTAAAGTTCAATAAAACTCAAGTAAAACTAATAAGGCAATAATCTAGTTCTACTTGACACTAGCACACATCTTCTTCGCGCTAGGGGACTCGTCATGATCGTCCTTCCTCCCAGGCTTCACCTCCTTGCAGGGCGTGTATGGATAATCATATCCACCGAATTTCTGGGGCATGAAACGCTTCCTAAAATCATCTGCATGCTTGCGCTTCTTGGTCCAGCAGTACTCGCACATACCTTTCGGCGCAGGCACTAGCACGTGGTTCACCTTCCACTCGAACTCGGATAGACATAACTCAGTTGCGACGCCTCTAAAGCAAAAAGACCATCTCGTACCTTCTCCGTACTTCTTCTTGTGCAAGTGATCTCTCTTGGAGACTACGTCGTCGTACTTCTCCTTGAGCCCCATCCAAGGATGGATGTTAGGCAGACCAGCCAGCAGTAGCTCTACCCATAAGCCTTCATGTAGACTCGTGCGATTTTCGTACTGATAACGCTCGATCATAGTGTAAGCACGTCGTATATAGATACGTATATCCTCCAGCTCAGCATCAGTAGCAAAGAACGGCTCCACAGGAGGAGACCAATTTTCAGCAGGAGTAGGTGCAGCAATAGGTGCAGGAGTAGGCGCGATGTTGTTGTCACTCTCGGCACTAGTATCTTCCAATTCCGGCATGTCATCATGCTCTTCCGGCGCTATATGTTCGGAGGGATCTTCCTCTTCCTCAACATATGCAGCAGGTGCCGCAACTGGGGCAGCAATAGGCGCGGCTACAGGCGCAGGGTGTGCGGCCTCGTTGCGTACAACGATCACGCGTGCGGCGCGATCTTGCGCGGGTTGACGGCGTACGTTCGCGTCGTTTCCTGTCGATCGCTATCCGATGAAGCTACGTATTCCGCAGATGGTGCACGATGGGCTAGGGTGCGTGCCCTTTTGTGTGCAGTCGTCATTCGCGCAGTCTTTCTTGTCCTTACCATCTACAGGTAGACAATCAAACAATGAGGACATTATAAATCACAAGCAAAGTGATTTCAAATAATTCCTATCTTCTAGGACTACTACGCTCAACGGCTTTAATTATATTTTATTTTTCCCAAAATGAAACTAATCTTTATTAATTCATTAATTAATCTTAAGCAACCTTTTTAAACCTAGGGCTCTGATACCATTTGTTAACACCCCGAATTCGCAACGATTTCTTGGGAACTATCGACGTCGTTGTGCACGACTCGACACCGCTGAACCATCCCGAACCCGGGGGGGATGCCACTGCAACATTTATCACTAAGGAGTAAATGCTAAGCAGAAAGAAAGACTTGGCATTAAAAGGAGCTTACTAAGGAACTAAACAAACTAAACAGTTAATATCAGAGTTGTTTATATAGTGAGCTAAAACCCATTAAACCAAATTTATTACAACTTGCCTTCAAAGGGCTAAATCTAAAAAAAATCCCAACGATCTAAACTGAATAGAAACAGTTCTAAAAACCGACGCCAACTCTACCTTCCAAGCTGTACGTCCTCAATCAACTAAACCTGCACTTTGGTTTCCGTGACGGAAACAAAATACAGAAGAAAAGAAAAGAGACAAAAGAGAAACAAAAATCAGATAAACTGAATAAACGTCATCCGTACTCAGTAAAAACATTTCGCAAACCTTACCTGAGGTTTTAGAAGAATCATTGAAATTCACTTGCATACGCACAACGACATTCTTTCATATGCAATTCTTGTATAGTGATCACACGAAATACGATATAGACAATCCGTCTTGATTAGAGAGATGTAAGAGAGCGAATAGGACAAAGATTACCCATACTGTTAATCGAAGATACAATCACGCCATGGACTTAATGACTCTAGTGTGCACACTACCTCTACTACAATTACACGAGCCTAGAGGACTTATAAATGGGGAATGATCCGTCCCAGACACACTGCGAGGTGTCCATAAGTAACTTGGGAATTACTCATCCTTGAACTACACCATTAGGTGCAATCCCGATTGCTCGACTACTCCTAGAGATCCATTAGGAGTCTTACTCTCATTTAATTCAATTCACATAATTTGCATTGGTTGACATAAGTGGTACTACGAAACCACGACTTACTAATTCATTTCATGCTCTTGATAATGAATAGTAAATAACGACAATAATGATAATTCAATACGATGAGAATTAAACATCCTTTAATTCAATAACGACGATAATTCAATATGATGACAAGTAATGTCTAGCACAATTTCGACAACACTTCGGCAGGGTAATATGATATCCAAAAATTCACAAATCACCAAAGACATTCAACGATAATATATAGGTGCTCACTAGAACTCAATAATACCCATACCAATTAGCATATAATTAATAGCATAATCATATTAATAATTCGCTCTTCAACAATTGTCCAATAATCATCATATGGACTAATTGATTCCCAAAACATGCTAACAACAACATGCTAATTATAACTCATATTTTAGAGAAGTGAATCATGCTTAATAACTTCATAATAACGATAATATAATTTAATCATGCTTTGCATATTAAATTCACAACAAATTCCCAATTAAGACATAACACATCAAAATAGTTTTGATGGGGCTTTTCGAAGAAGGTAGGCATGAGCGCTTACCACTAATACGCTACCAACAGTAAGTATGCTACAACCGATCGACAATAATCACGCTTGCTCGTTAGGTCCTAATTAAAAAAATTTACCGAATCAGTATTACTTAAATACAAAAATACAATCAGTAATGAAATCTCAATTTGATATTTTTATTAAAGTCCTTGATTTATTGCAACCAATCTAGGCTTTTGAAAATCCGAATCCCGATTCCGAATGGGTGCAGAAAAATAAAAACATTAAATCAAAAATATTGAAAATCGAATTAAGAATTACGAAAAAATATAAAAACGAACCCCTAACTTCAAAACTAGTTCTAGGTCACGGGTACCCATGCATGGGATCCATAACCTGACCCATCACCACCACCACCACCCAATGGCCACTATGGCCGGTGGTGGTGGCCGCCTAAGGTCCGGCAAAGACAGGTGAGAGAAACGCGGAAAGAGAGAGAACGAGAGAACGGGGGAGAGAGAGAAGAGAAGAGGGACCAGGCGGCTGGGCCACCAGCCGGTCACCACTTGGGAGTCAGCCTGGTGACCCGGCGGTGGTCCGGCGACCGAGCGGCCGCGCGTGAGGCCGCGCGAAGGAGGAGAGCCGCGGAGAGGGAAAGAGAGAAAAAGAAAGAGAAAGAGAGAGGGAGGAGAGAAAAGCTTACCCCCGGTGGCTATGGAGGATTCCGGCAGGAGGAAGAGATGGCCGGTGGTGGAGAGAGGGAGAGAGGAGAGAGCCGGGTGAGAGAGAGAGAGAGGGAGACCGTGAGTTGGGAGAAGAGAGAGAGTGAATGCTTGAGGGTTTTGGCTCATTTTGCAAAACTGACTAATTGTCTCACATTTACATTATATAGGCCCTCAGTCAACCCAAGTCAAATACTACTAGATTAAGGAATTAATTGAATAATTTTATGATTTAAAAAGCTAATTAAAACTAATTAAAACAATATGAATAATTCTTATTCATATATAAAACATTTTAATTAAACTCCTCAAAATTAATAAATGCTATTTATGAAAGTCCCATAATGATAATAAAATATTATTATGGCTTTAATTGAATAAATCGAATTCTTAAATGAATATACGGTTTAATCTCCGAAACTATTTATAAACCATTTACAATACAATTTAATTTCCGAACTATTTATAAATCGATATAATAATTATAGAAAATATTGGGGTATCACACCAAGCCCTTGAAAACACAACAGAATGCAACAACAACAAGATAAGTAGCATAATGCAACAACAACAAGATAAGGAGGAGCATCACAGATACCACCAGCAGCATCAAACACCCTAGTACCATAGTCAACACATTAGCAGCACACAGTAACAAACAGCAGCAGTTCAACGCTTGATAGCAATAATATAAAAAACAGCAGGCAGCAGCAACAGAAAACATAACAAGAAACCATTTATTAACTTTGGAAAAAATCGTATCTTATTGGTCTAAGATTTCTTCTTGCTAAAGATTTTTTTCCACAACAACTTTGATAAACATGGAAAACCTATAGATCAGCAAAAGGGGAAAAAAAGGACAACAAAATGCCATGACTGAGAGCATTATCTCATATAAGCAACATCCTAAATGGCTTAATATTTAAAACTCACGAGTCCACAAAGAAAACAATACAACCTCAAGATGGGAACCATGCCTTTGAAAACACAACAATATGCAAAGCAACCAGATGGTCTAGATCAGTAGAGAATGTAGTGAAAGCAACTAATAGACTACAGAAGCAGCATTCCTTATAACAGAGAGGCGCATCACATACACTAACAGCAGCATAGACAGTCAATACACCACCAACAACACATACACAGTCAATACACCAGCAGTAGACTGTAACATACAAGAACAATTCGATACTTCACAGCAAAATGGAAAATAGCAAACAAGAACAACATCAAAACCAACAGACAGTAGCAGCAACAGCAGATTACATAACAGGAAATCATTTATGAACTTTTGGAGAAAATCTTATCTCTTTTTTTTTTTTGATAATTGAAAATCTTATCTTATTAGTCTAAGATTTCTTCTTGCTAAAGGTTTTTCTTCCACGAGAACTTTGACAAACATGTAAAACTTGTAGATCAGCAAAAGAGGGAAAAAAAAATGATCAACAAAATGTCATGATTGAGAGCATTATCTCATATAAGCAGCATCCTAAATGGCCAAATGACAATAATTAAGATGAGAAAACTTCCACTAGTTTTGAAGTCTACAATCCTTTCCTCCAATTCCTTCTCAGTTCTCACCAACTACGATGTCCATCAACCAAATAGTCTGCAGCTTCTATTCACAGCTAGTAGGCAGTGTAAGCACCATCAATCAACTTATAAACTATAACCCAAGTTTATATACATCCTATCATAGAAGCTACTATTATACTCTCACACTCAAGAGTATGTAACAACCACATCCTATCAGGCTTATTTATGTGTAATAAAACTCACCTGTTTATGGATCAAAGCGCCATCCAATGAATCTCCAATCATTTTCCGCATCAAAAAATCTAAAACAGATTGGGGGACATAAGCCCTGAACATCAGATTCACCAAAAAGTTGGGCAAAAACTGAGTCAGTTACCACCAGGCCACCACCACAACTCCAAACCTGCTTGGACATGGACATGAAAAGGAACAATTGAACTAAGTCAGTTACCACCAGGGCACCACCACAACTCCAAACCTGCTAATTCTCTTAGACTTGTGACATCAACAGAGAGCTACAACCATTTCCATCATCTAAGGCAATAGAAAGTTGGATCACACAAGTTTTGTGGAACTCATTTATCTCTAATTACAAAAACAGAAAGATTGGAGATGAGTGGTTGGGTACTCTTGCCAATACCCAAGCGAGCCAGCATGTGCACACAACACACATCTGAAAATAAGAAAACAATGTTATAACGTATACACAAGTAGCATCTACGTGTGTGTGTATATATATATATATATATAGGCAACAACAACAACAATACGCAACCAGTAGCAGTAGAAGTAGAAATCAGACTGAGAGTAATTTAGAAACAAATACTTTCAAGTTACCCAGAGTTCTAATCCTTCTACAACACATGTCATATGATTCAGAGACATATTTTACTGACAGTTAGCTACTGCACTTCGTAGTTTAAGCTCACAATTCAAGCACCACACAAACTTTTATGCATAAAATCACTTAGCAAGTACGCAAATAAAGGGAAATCATATTAGTGCACCTGAGGCAGCAACTTGTAAACCGTGAATGAGTATATAAAGTCTGCTCCAAAGCAACATTAACCAATTGTCAAGCCCATTATCTAAATTCATGACTTTATCGAAGTTTCAATTAATAGCTTTATGTACCTGCTCCTTCAATATTGCATGAACCTGGAATCATAAGAGCAACTCTGTCAAAATCCATAAGTGAAGACATTAAATAAAAGAAGTCTCTGACCAAAAATAAAATAAACGAAGTCAACTTCATTTAGTAGAAGAAATTACTAAATCATCCAAGATAGACTATGTAACTCTACTGACATGAGCGGGAGTTATGCAAAAAAAAAGAACAATCAGAAGTTATGCAACAAGAAGAAAAACCAGAAGTTGATCATATCATTTCACATCAACAAATGAATAGCTTCCAATAGCTTTAATTGAATGCATCAAATAACCAAATCAGATAGAAAAATATAGGTCATAAACAAATAAAAACATGAAGATAGGCAGATAGCTACACACTGACACAGTCAGGCCCACAAGCACCAACATGTGATCCACCAAGAACATCCAACTTCAAGAAAGTCAGAAACAACCATATTCCTATCAAGAAGAGAGCACTAAATAAGCCTCCTAACACGAATTATACAAGAGCATACCGCGTCAACAGTAGCCTCAGCAGGACCTCTAATTGAAGACAAACAAGATTCAATCACGCGCCTATATACTTGGCAAATGACCAAAATAACTCACAGATCAGTAGAATAGTCAGAGTCTAGCCCCCAAATTCTGTAGAATAGCAAGAAACTAGCCCAGTACGACTGCTTCGAATTCCATGGCTTGAACATTCTACGACCTTAGCTTGCTTCAATTTCTCGACCCAATTAACCCATCAACACTTCAATTTAATTCGAGAAACACTGTAAATTAATATTTACATTTACAAAGCAATTCACTTAACCCCTAACCCAATTGAAAAATAGACGCGTGAAAAAAAAAGTGAATCTGAAACCCTAAATCTAATTGAAATTAGGGGAAATTGTGGAAAGTACCTGATATTGATATTGGATATGCGTGATGCCTTTTCTAGCGAGGTTTATTGATTGAAGTATTTATCCTTTGCAAGAGTACAGATCTGGAGATGCGGAGGAGGACGAGCGACCGAAGGCGGTTGAGATGCAGAGGAGTGAAGCTGGTAGTGGTAATTGGAGGTGAACATGGCGGCGTGGTGTGGAGTTGCCTTGATGAGTGATGATGGTGGAGAGAGAGAGAGAGAGAGAGAGAGAGAGAGGAGCGAGGTGCAGATCGAAGAAACGAACGCGAGAGTGAGGGTAGAGAGAGAACACGGGTTTATTTTTTGTTTTTTGGTTTCAGTATATAACGTCTGTTTTTTAATTGAACCGAATTCATACAACAATTTCTATATCACACCGGTTTTGTCTTAAAAAACCGACATTAGATGAGGAGTACCACGTCGATTTTTTCAAAAAATCGATGTTATAAGTGTGGTTCTTAAATTTCACTCTACGAAGTCGGTGTTTTTGTAAAACCGACGTTACAGTATTTCACAATATTCACAATTTTGCCACCGCCTACTATATCATGTCGATTTTTTCACGACCGGCGTGGTATGGACGAATGGACGACTTTGTATCTCCCTTTTGTAGTAGTGGAAAGAGGTCAGGGTTTCTCCTCTTCCTCACCCATAAGACGCTTTCCTTTGTCTTTGGGAGCCATAGATGGAAAATTCAAGCTTTCTCTCTTTACAAGTGCAAATTTCAAATGTCAGATTCGCAAGATACAAGTACTCATTCAACAATGCAACCCAAAATTCAGCTACTAGGGGAAAAATTAAACAAGTTCAAGACAAAAAGTAAGGAATTTGGTCAAGAATTGACTTACCTCCAAGAATATGGAAGGCTCGACAATGGTGGAAGCTCGACGAAGAAGAAGAAGCGAAAATAGCAAAAAACGCGAAGAAGCTCGCGGAAAACCAATTTATTCACTTCAAGTGAGCGCCGCTAGCGGCGCTCAAACTGAAGCCCATCGCCGCTAGTGGCGCTGGCCTACGCCGCCAGCGGCCCTGGTCGGTTTGCACGCGCGGGCCCCCTACTGCCCCATGACATTCTTTTCAGCCCTAAAATCGTTATTTTGCACAGTTGGTTTTCGACGAAGACCAGTACCAAGCGGGCGAGAACAGATCCCTTTGGCCCGCAAATTCAAAATTCAACAGTTGGCTCATTTTACGGTACCAAGTACTATCAGGTAAAACTAACCCATTCATTTTGCAGGTACCCAAGTGCACAGGCCCAGGTATTGCGCGACAATATTGATCGCTCGGAGTGGTCAAATTATTTATAAGCCCAGTTAGTTCTCTGGCACTATTTATTTCAGGGACAAAATCCCTATAATCGGGTGAAAATTGCCCAGGGATGAAGTCCCCATTTTTTTAAGAAACTTCGGGTGCAAAGCGCCCAGGAACGAAGTCCCCATTTTAAGAAATTTCGGGTGCAAAGCACCGAGGGGTGAAGACCCCGCCTTATGTTTCAGTCAATGATTGCTTAATCCATTGCATTTAAACTGTTCATATGTTTTAACTATTTACAACCGTCATTTTGATCGCGTTGTCTCGTCGACCTTTTTCGTTTCTTGTGCAGGGATGGAATCTCGACATCCGTCGAGTGGTGCTTAGTCACTATTTGCTTAGAATAAAGCATTTATACTATTCACTCTCACCAGTGTTATTTTCCATTTACAACCGTCATTTCGATCGCGCTGTCTCGTTGACTCTTTCGTTTCTCGTGCAGGGACGGAATCTCGGCATCCGCCGAGTGGTGTGTAATCATTGTTTGTTGAAGCATTCTACATTGATCATTCTCAAACTGTCACTAACTTTTTCATTTACTCTGAATACATGTCCCTTACAGGCATTAATACCTTCCCCGAGCGTTGTTTGCCCTGCTAACTATTACCTTTATTTTTCTTGTGTTCACAGAGATGAAATCTTAGCGCGCTACGAGCATGTCCCAGTTCAGGTTTGCCTTCATATGCATACATACTGTACACCCTCACACACCACACGCACATCAGCATCCTGCATGTCGCGCTCACATGTATCAACGGCTTAATTTTATCAAAGGCTTGTTGGCACTGATCATCCCATGTAGATTTGGTGTCCTTTTTGAGCTTTTTGAACATGGGCTCACATGTAATAGTCAATTTGGATATGAATCGACTTAAATATTGGAGTCGCCCTAAAAAGCCCCTTATTTCCTTCTCATTTTTAGGAGAGGGCATGTCTCTTATAGCTTTGATCTTGGTAGGATCAATTTTGATGCCTCTTGTGCTTATGGCAAATCCAAAAAGTTTGCCAGAAGTTACTCCAAATGCACACTTTTGAGGATTTAGCGTCATGTTGTAGTTCCGAAGTCTGTCGAAGAATTTTCTTAGAGAGGGTACATGCCCTTCTCTCTCTTTGGATTTGATGATCATATCGTCCTACGTACACCTCAACGTCTTTGTGCATCATGTCATGTAAAAGGAAAGTTGCGGTTCTTTCGTATGTTGCTCCCGCATTTTTCAACCCGAAAGGCATGACAGTGTAGCAGTATGTACCCCATTGGGTTATGAAGGTGGTTCTCTCCATGTCTTGTTCTGCCATTTATATTTGGTTATACCCTGCATAGTCATCCATGAATGATAAGAGGGCATGTCCTGCAGTATTATCCACCAGTACGTCTATATGTGGCAAGGGAAAGTCGTCTTTTGGACTCGCGTTGTTTAGATCTCTGAAATCGATGCACATTCTTACTTTGCCATCCTTCTTTGGGACGGGTACTATGTTAGCAATCCATTCTGGATATTGCGCGACCGAAATGAAACCTACTGCAAGCTGTTTTTGTACTTCTTCTTTGATTTTCAGTGTCCACTCAGGTTTCATCCTCCGAAGTTTCTGCTTTAAAGGTTTTGAGTCGGGATTGAGCGGTACTGTATGCTATGCTATCTCACGCCTTCCTGGCATATCTTTGTAGGACCAAGCGCAAACGTCTATGTATTCTTTTAAGAGATTTATAAAGCTTTCTCGCTCTTTGGGATTTAGCGATAAGCCGATGCGTACTTGTCGCGACTCTTGATCGTTTGCAAGATTAATTAATTCTTTTTCTTCCACAATTGAAGTCTTCTGTTCATGCTCTAATAATGCTTTAGTTACTTCTTTGGGCAATTCTTGTTCATCTTTTGAATTATAAGCTACTAAGTAATCCAAGAAGTAAGCAGAGTCAGTACTCATTTCATTGATAGAAGAAGTTGGAACATCAACTTAGCCATTACCATTGACTTTAACATCACTAGACTTGCAAGCAGAATCAAACATAGTGTCGAGCTTAGCCTTGCTCGCAGGGGGAGACTCTAGTATGAGCTTCCTAACCAGACGTCGATTACTATGATTGCGTTCCCAACTTTTCAGACCGACCGTTTTCTTCCCAATCCTGGACAGCAGATAAGACTTAGAAAAGGAAAGACAAACAAGTTCCACAAAAGAAAAGTTTTAAAACAAAAGTGGGAAGTCTCTATCTAGAATATTCTATCAACATAGTTACCTTTAGAGACTAAGTAATGGTTTAGGTCAAAAGATCATGACACGGGATAAAATCAAAAATATGTTATACTCTTGACTAAAGGAGAGAGGAGAGATATTATCTCGACCCAATTTGGGATGAAGCAAAAAGATATAATACTCTTGACTAAAAGGAGAGGGGAGAGATATTATCTCGACTCAATTTGGGATAAAGTAAAAAATATATTATACTCTTGACTACAAGGAGAGGGGAGAGATATTATCTCGACTCAATTTGGGATAAAGTAAAAAAGATCTTATACTCTTGACTAAAAGGGGAGGGGAAAGGTATTATCTCGAGATCTTTGACCAAAACTCCCTACCTAAATATTGGGGAAAGAATAAAACGCTAAATCTTTCTTAAGGTAACGAGCATCATATAGAACATTCGGGGATATTGTTTCCTAAAAATAAAATATTCTAGACTCAATCTTAGGACAAAATCTAGACTCAAAAAAGGAAAAGATCCTAATTAGGGTCTAACCTAATATTCTATGACGACCAAAACGACTACGCAAAGATTGTGTTTACATATGGGCAAACAGCACAACAACGCAAATGATATAATCATGAAGATCTAGCATGGACATGGGACTGAGTTTCGACTTAAAAAATTGGTTCTAGTTCAAGCATTTTGGGTAGGCTTAAGGGTTTTGGTCAAAAGGTACTCATGATCAAGCATGTACAATAATTTGCGGGATGGCACGACAATATCATGCATTCTTGTTATCCTACTTGTCGAATGGACGATTCTGTAGGAAGGTACATGAGGTGGGGGGATCCATGTTTCTTGGAAAAGAAGAATCGAGTGGATTCTCACCAAGGCACTTCACCACACTCCATTGGCTAAGAAACTAGTTTGAACTTGTAAAAACAAGTCCGGAAATCGCGCAAGCGCGTGCTCATGGATGCAATTTAATAAGATGAATGACAAGTCACAAAAATAATAATAAGAACACTCAAGGTAGTGAACTAATAAAAAATAATAGCATTGAACTAATTTTCAAGTTACACCCTCTTAATCAAGTCCCTAGTGAAGTCGCCACTGTAGACTACCGGGAAATGCATCGCCCCATTTCCGCCCATCGGTCGGACGCTTCGCCTCGCCCGGGAAGGGCGGAGGGAGAAAACGAGAGGGAAAGAAGAGGGGAAACGAGTAGCCTAGGAAAACGTCATTGCTTGTGAATCTTTCGAGTGTGAGTGCAACTGAAGATTTTTCCATTTGTACTGGGGACGTGATTAAGATTGTCGGAAGTCGCCACCAAATTTAAAGAAATTTGGAACCCTTTGAATCAAGTCAATAGTCTAAAAAGATGTCAACCCAATTCCTATGCACCCCAATCCCTATCGGGGAAATTGACTTCATAAATGACTTTGGGGGCGTGAGTACGAGCTAGGAATGTGTTAGGCACCCAACTCGCCCGTTAGCGACTAACGGCTTTTACTAATCAATTCAATGCAATTATTAATGCTACGGTTCCAAACAGGGTTCAATTTGTCCAAATTCCTAGTTTTAACTAATGGGTTGAACAATCATTATTATTGTGACCTCTTTTAACAACTTATTAAATTTACATGCTTTTAATGCTAAAAACGATGAATATGCTAAACCTGCGAATTAGAAGGCAAACAGACAATTCATCAACGAATCCACATACAAACATAATTCATAATTAAAGAGCAATAAACATAAATATCATTCATTCATTCGTTCGTTGGGTTTAATACAAGCCCTTTTCATCAAAACGCGTCATGCATGTACATATCACATAAACCAAATTCGTTAGTAGATCGATAACAAGCAAATATAAAATTTATTGAAAACCTTCAGGTTGTATTACCTGGATGCTCACAATGAACTTATTGAGTTTAATGCTTGAACTCTTGCTCTTGATGAAGTATGAAGGTTTATTCTTATGGTGCTAGGGCTAGCCTAAAGAAGAAATAGAATCAGAATTTAGGGTTTTTATGAGAGAGAAATCACTTAGAAAACTAACCTAGACGTCTCTAACTGCCAACCTACAGAGAATGTCCAACTTTTCAACTGACCCCTAAGGTTTGTTTATATAGAAGAAGGGGATCTGCCAGGGTTTGGCACGGAAATCGAATGGGCCTCGAAATTTAACGTCTGCGTGAAAGGGTCTAGGCGGCCATTGGGCTAGGCCAAGCGGCTCAGCTCTAGGCAAGTGGTCAAGCCGCTTGGCCTAGCGGCCACCGCTTATCCTACCGGCCACCGCTTGAACTCAAGCGTGGCCGCTTGGACCTGTAGCGGCCTGCAGAAACTGGCGCCTAGCATGCTTTTTGCGCGGGGAGGCTATTCGGAGGGGGTCCACGCGGGATTGACTGAGTTCTCTTGTTTGACCAAGGGTTGACTCAAGGGTTTGGGTTCCCTTTCGGGCCCTTGGGCTCAAAAAGGCCTATCTTTCAGTTTTGGACTCCAAATGAATTGAGTCCAACTGGTTTGGATCACCTGTACAAAAGGCTTCTACTGGTTAATTCAAATGAACTGGGCTAATCATCAGAGCAGTTATTCTCGCGGCCCAAGTTTGAGCAAAATCCAATCCTTTCATCATCGGGTTTTTTAGGAGACTTAATATAGACAAAATTTTTTGTGTCTATAGGGAATTACAGACCCTGTCACTGATGCTTTCTATAAATAAGCGATTGATAATTTATTCGAGGTGACTTATTCTCTCTCTAGCATAATTTTCTAGACTTTTTCTCTCTAGATTTTCTCTTTCTTAACTGCAAGGATTTGACTTGACAGTCGGAGGGGTCCCTCTCGAAAAAACCCTCCGAGGCAGTTGCTTTCGTCTTTGTAAAGTCCCACAAATTATTCGTAAACCGTTTCAGTCAGAGCTCCTCTCCCAGACTCGACATTTTCCAGTCGACCCAGAAAGGACCCGAAAACAAGGTTAAACTAAAAAAAAGGTTTTCCCTCAGTTAGTTACTCCATGGATAAGTCTGTAACATTATATACCAGTGAATCCAACAGTGTTGTAGACTTGTTGGCAAAATGAGGACCAAGGAGAAGGTGATTTCATGTACTGAATGTCAGGTTTTTATATATACGTTGCCTGGTTAAGCTTACAATTGCTTGTTTATTCGAGTATTTTGTTGAGATGTGATGTTCAATTAACTTTCAGATCCTGTTGTTCCAGAGTTGAATAAGTCACGCTATAGGAAAGATATTTCCAAATTACTACAAATTCAAACTATTGATAAATGGAACCAAGGGGTGTAGAGTGTAGTTGAGTGGTAGGTATTCATTCACCGTTAACTAAGGTTGAGGGTTCGAATCTTGTCTTTGGCACGAAGTAACTTTATATTCTTTATCTAGTTGTCCCGCTCTTTAAGGTGCCTACCAGCCAGTGCAGGAAATAGTCACCGTGGTCGACAAAACCAAAATCATTGGTAAATGGGAGCCCAAAACGAACCGAACAAGTCTTATGTGAGACCAACTCACAGTAAAATGGAGTATTTAGATATGTAGGAGTCATCGGCGGATCCACTCTTTAGAGAGTGGACTCCGCCTAACCCACTTGAATTTTTTTTTTAAATCCTTTTTTAATTAAAAATTTTTAATACAATATTTAATAATTGTCCTATGTATTACAAAGGGTGAACCCGCTTTACTTGATTTCTGTTTCCGCCACTGGTAAGACTCAGATATAGGAGTCACGCACTTATTATGATTTGTTTTGCTGTTACGCACTTATTATGACTAGTGAACATCGTCTGACCGAAACTCTGAAAGTTACTATGATGAAGCCCAAAAATAATACTAAGGGGCCGTTTGGTTGGGGTAATGATTAAGGGGGTAATGGAACAAATTAAAGTATAAAATAGTAAGGTGAAGGGGTGATGAGGGTAATGATTAATGGGAGGTAATGGAGAATATGAAAGAAAATGGGAGAATACCATTACCCTAGGGGGAGGTGGGTTTCTATTATCCCCAAATGGGGGTAATCATTACCCTCCTTCTCAAAAAATTCAACCCCCACTACCTCACATACCTCCAATTCTAACCTAAAAATTCAGTTTATGACCCTCTTAATCATTACCTCCAACCAATCGACCACTAATAATAAAACTTGGTAAATGGTACTTCGCAGCTCTAGTAAAAGGCTAAAAAGTAAAACATAGCCTCTTTGGAGGAAGACTGGAAGTGTCCTCTTCATTCTAGGTAGTACTCAAATTGTCATCAAATAATACAGGTAGTACTAAGTATTGACTGAGTCGTTACCCGTCAAAAACAATGGCAAAATTGAATTCTTGATCAAAACCTGCAAGTAATTTCTTTTTTTTGGTGCAAAAAATCTAACAGTGAAGTTTCGTAACAAAAAGGTAGTGCACCAGCCGGGAATCAAACCCGGGTCTGTACCATGGCAGGGTACTATTATACCACTAGACCACTGGTGCTGAATATATTGAAGGCGTGCAAATAAATAATGCCAGAAGATCAACTGAGTTTAATAATAATTTGACCACTCCAGGAGATCAATATTGTTGGAGAATACCTGGGCTTGTGCATTTGGGACCTGCAAAACAAATGGCTTAGTTTTACCTGATAATACTTGGGATCGTAAGATGGACCAATTGTCAAATTTTGAATTGGTGGGCTAAAGGGATTTGTTCCCGCGCACTCGGTACTGGTCTTCACCGCAAACGAACTGTGCGAAATAACGGTTTTTGGGCTGGAAAGGAAGTCGTGGGGCAGCAGGGGGGCCCGCGCGTGCAGGCTGATCAGAGCCACCGCTCTGATCAAACGAGCTAAATAAGTTGGGTTTTCGCGAGCGTTTTCGTGTTTTGCCCATTTGTTCTTCTTCTTCATCGAGCCATCTTTGCCATTGTTGAGAGCTCCAACTTCTTGAAGGTAAGTCAATTCTTGATCAAAATCCTTGCTTTTTGTCTTGAACTTGTTTAATTTTCCGCCTAGTAGCTGAATTTTGGGTTGCATTGTTGAATGGGTACTTGTATCTTGTGAATCTGACATTTGAAATTTCCACTTGTAGAGAGAGAAAGCTTCAATTCTTCACCTATGGCTCCCAAAGATAAAGGGAAGCGTCCTATGGGCGAGGAGGAGTAAAACCGCGAGCTTTTCCGTACTGGGTTCCCATCATCTAGGATACCTCTTCCCCGACATGCAGATGGGGCAACTCTAATCGGGACTCGTTCATGCGTCTGGATTGGCGCCCGGCGGAGGCTTGGGATCAGAGTATTTTGCAACTAGACAGACAGAGTCATCTGTCTAACCCACAGTTGGTATGTTCCTGACTTTTTTGGTTTTGTTCAGTTTATTTATTTTGTACTGAAAATTTGAACTGTTAGTGCTTCGGCACACGAACAAATTGGGATTGTACAGGATTGGTGGTCAGCTGTATATAATACTTCTGTGGAATTATTTGGGCTGTATTTGGGGTGTTGAAAAGATTTTTTTTATGTGTTGGCAAGGGAGTTGGTGCTTATCTGCAGGCTCATGGGTCCACTTCGCACTGGGCCATGACTTTGAATACTTTACTGAGGGGGTTAGGGGATAGTTCAGGCTTCAGGTTTTGAGTATTTTCTGTCAGTTATCCCGGTATGCCATTCTGGGAAAACTAGGATAGTTTTCCGTGGGTTATTGGAGAGATTTTGGGATACCATGAACACCTTCCATACACCTGTGGAGGAAATGTTTCCGATTCCTTATCAGTTTGCCATTCTGACGGGCTTGTCCTTTACAGATCGTCCTCTACGGTATGACGCGAGCTACCATCGGCAGGATGATAGTTTGCTTGAGCTATATGGGCCTGTGGTTGTTCACTTTACAAAGGACCGAGTTTCCTTGCCGGGGCTATGGTGAGCTTTGGCGGAGCAGGGGCTTACGGAGGAGTAGTGGACTCGTATTTTCTTGTCTTACCTGTTGGGGGCGACCATCTTTGCCTAGAAGAAGAGTGTATATCAGGTTGGCTTTCTGACATGTGTGGATGACTTGTCCTGGGTACATGAGTACAATTTTGGTGCTCCTGCATATGCATCCTTGGTGAGATGGTGTCGTCAGGCTTGTAAGCCTAAGCTAATGAGTCGGATAGTGTCTATTACTGGCCCCTGAGGATACTGGAGGTAGGCATATATTTTATTATTTTTGCATATGCATACTTTGTAGTGGAGCAGTATCTGATTTTCCTTGCTTGTATGCCAGTTGTGGTTCTTTGAGTATTTTCCAGCTTCCGGTCCTCACCGTCCTCGTTTGAGGATGTTCCCACTGGGTTCACGGTGGGTTGGTAGGGATAGCCATCAGTTTTCCTCTTTGGAGGATTTTCGGATTACCTTCGAGAGTCAGGCCGTGTCCGAGGTACGGTGCCTTCGACTTGCTTGTGTATATATGTTTTTTGGTTCATTTGATGTGAATGAACTTTGATCTTGTAATCTGCAGGTGTCGTGGACCGCTTTTGACAATATTCCTGGGGTCCCGACCCATATTACCACTGAGTCATTCAGGGTATCCACCTTGCGGGTGGTGTTCGAGGGGCCATTGAGTTTTGAGTGGTATCTAGGAGACCGCTTGACTCGATTGGTCTATCCTGCCTTGGGTGGTCATTTGGTTCCAGAGAACCCCCCTGTGACCATGTTCTTCCTGCGCAGATTGAGCGTAGATGATTTGGGGGTCGTGATTCGTGGAGTTGCGGCCATGCAGTTTGTTGAGCCGGAAGTTGCTGGCTTAGATCGTACAGCTATATACCTTGCCTACTGCTTGGGTCGCTTGATGCTGGACCTCACTTCTGAGGTAAAATCTTTATTTGTGCTTTTCATCTATATATTTAATGTACTAACTTTTGTGTCTTGTAGGCGGAACGTCTGGCTCCTCAGGGTCCCAGAAGGTCCCATTCTAGGGTTCCTCGTGGCCAGCCCTCAAGTGTGACCTTACCGAGTAACGAGGTGAGGTATATTGGTGAGAGTGAGGGTCGTATAAAAGAGGAGCTTCCTCTACATATTGCTTATGGAGAGGCCGTGGAGGGCTTACCCCTGCCCGATGATTACGTGGGGGTAAGCTTTTATCATTTCTTGCTTTCTTGTGTTGCTTTTGAAGTGCTGATTCTGTCTCTTGTCTTTCTCTTGTAGCTGAACCGTGAGCAGACTTCCCAATTCTTCAAGTTCATCTATTTGCTGAAGAAAGGATATTGCCGGGTGATGGGTAGAGGGAAGAGTTCCCGATATGGGACTGCTAGTATAAGTACACTTTTGTCTTGTTGTTTGGCTAATTGGAGTGCTTAGTTTAACATTTTGGTCTTGATTCTTTGCAGATGTCGCAGTCTTCTGTAGGACCCCGACATTCATCAGCAGTGAGAGCCTCTTCGGCGAGCAGACCGTCTGTTGCTCGTTCTCCTAATGTGGCTGCGACCAGGCCTCCTATTGATGAGGCGCCCGGACCTTCTATGACGTACATTCCTGTGCCTGAGATGTTTTCTCCAGCGGGTTTCCAGCCTTCTTTAAGTAGTAGGCCCGTTGTGACTCCTATGGCTGGAGGTTGGGCGAATGCTCCTGGATGGGGTGTGCCCCAAGCTGGGCCTTGATATCTGAATGTGGCCATGGACTTTGCTAGTCAAGCCACGGAGAGCTTCTTTGGAACGGGTTTGTCGGCAGGTCTATGCGTGCGCCAGTGCATGATGGACGGGATATGAGGCCTAACAACAGCAGGCCAATTTACAGCTCGTTCAGTACTCAGGGCTCTTTCTACTATTCGGCTGGGAATTATGGTCATGGGCTTTCCGTTGAGGATGAGGCTGATAGAAATGGTGATGATGACCCCAACTGAATAGTGTAGACTTGATTTGTAAATCTTGGTCTTCAGAACTCGAACTCCTATTTTTATGCATTTTATGTGACATGTATGCTATTATGACTCGATTATGCCCGTCGGATCTCTAACTATGCAATATGTTATGCAGTGAAAAGTAGGGCACAATTTAGGGAATAAAATAAAGAAAAGGGTAAAAATGGCAAGAAAAAGCAAAAATTACACATATTATACCCCCCTAAAAAAAATAAAAAAATAAAAAAGGAATAAAACTAAGAGAGTCTCGGGCCTTGTAACTACGTTGTGCATTAGAAAATCGGGCTTAAACTGGGTAGAAGTTGGAACAGACCAAAAGGGCGGACGCGAGCAAAAAGGGAAAAGCTGATTGGGCCGAGGTCAAGGTCGCTAGCGGCGCTGGGCTGGGCCGCTGGCGGCTTTGGGCCAATGGTGAGGGCCGCTAGCGGCGCTGGTCACAGCCGCGAGCGGCACTGGCCAAGGCCGCAGGCGGCTCTGGCTTTGGGCCTTTTCCACTCCTTTCTAACCCGACTCTTTGATATAAATAGGATTTACGGGATGTCCAATGTCTTATCTCTTTTTCAAACTTTTATCTCCCCAAATTTCTCAAAGCTTCTACCATGGTGAAATCCTTCTAAAATCTGTTTGATGCTTGGTGCAAAAATCTGACTGTGGAAGACAAACTAGAACTGGCTCCGTACCATGTCTCAACCTTATTAGCTCTGAAACCGACCAAAATCTGGTGGTCTCTTCTTCGATCTGCAGTGAACTATTGGGACCCAGACTCACACGTTTTCCGTTTTGGTAATTCTGAATTATGCCCTTTTGTAGAAGAATTTGTTGCAATTACTAACATGTCTGACATTCTTCCCCCAGCTATGCCTTATTTGAGGGATGGTTTTAGTAATCAGTGCAGGAAATCCTTAGGCTTGTCATCTGTGGAAGCCAAAAGCATGATTCTTGGTGTCGATGTGGACTCAGTTTAAATCTGCGAAAAGTTTGCTCTTTCTTCTGAACAAGATGCAATATTTAGGCGTTGCCATCGGCAGGTTTTTGTTCTCTGCTTGTTGAATAGCCTAATGTTTGTTAATGCAAAATCTTCCAACCTAGGTAGAGCCTCGTTACTGCGGGTGGTGAATCAAGTGGCTGAAGAGCATTATCCTTTACATCTGGTTGTAAGAGAAACAGTTTTAGGACTTGACAGGTTAAAAATTTTGTCTCACGAAGCCTTTTCTGGCAGCCCCCTGCTGCTTCAAATTTGGTTACGCGAGCACCTAAGGTTGATAGAATCACCGGAGAAGATGATAGCTCGTACCCCTCGAGCCTGGAAGAGGAAAACTTATACTCGTGCTATCTTCTTGGTTAGGAAAAGGCTATATGATGAGAAGACCCTTGCTGAATGGGATGCCTTTTTCCATGTTGGACCTGTTATTCGCTGGCATGTATCTTGGTGGAGTTTGACCTCTTTGGTTGCTTGCTGTAAATTTTTTCCTCATACTACTATAGTGGGTTTGTACAGGAGTACATGTTTCTTACCCTCTAGGTCATGAGGCAGTATGGGTTAAAGCAAGTTATCCCTCGTCAGGAGACTACGAGACAACCTACCTTGGCTTTGACAACCGAATTTTCTAAGAACTGGAGCACATACTGGCGCGGCAGGGATCGTTGGACAGTACCTCGGGTGGTTGCCCCAACTCATGTTTCTGAGACCTACTTAACTTGGCTTTCTTGTAGTTATGGAGAAGTGAGGCGAGCCCTTCGTTATCAGGAGTGGAACCAGCTAAAACCTAGGTATGACTCAAGAACAGAAAGCAAGAACAAGAAAAGGAAGGAAGGGCCTTATGAGCAAGGTTATCATCTACTGAAAAGAGGCAAACCCCCAGCTCAAGGAAGCGATCATAGGTCGTTCTCAAGCCAAGGTCCTTCAAAGAAGAACTCTTCAACGAAGCCTTCTAAAGGGAAGAAGGATTAAAGTAGTTTTCTTTAGAAAGCAAGTCTAGTTTTTTTTAAAAAAAAGTAATAAGAATTTGTTTAGCTTAAACCCTCGTAGTTGCACTTTCGTTTTTTTGTATCCTTAGGAATTTGAATTTATGCAATGTAAGCTTATTCGTTCAGTTTGAATAAAGATTGTCCTTTTTTAAATGAGTTGTATAGAATTTTGGATTGATTTTGGGTTACCTACGTATCCAGTGTGGAATCAGGCCAGTGTAGTTCGTTCAATTTGTGTACGTCTCTTTGTTTTAAAATTTTCGAATTTTTTTCTCCCAGACGTAGCACTTCTTCAGTTGGTTCATGTTGGTGAGCTGACTGAACTCGATGCCATCAATGTGCATAAGCCGGACCCCGCCTCCTGATAAGATGTCTTTGATGATGAATGGACCGGACCAGTTTGGTCGGAACTTGCCTCTGGGTCAGTGACTAGTGCACGTAACTCTTTCTAAACTAATTCCCCTTCTTTCAGATTTCGAGGTTGAACCTTTTGGTTGAACGCTCTTGCCGTGCGTTGTTTGTACATGTGTGAGTAGTCTAGAGCCTGTAGGCACCTTTCATCCATGAACATGAATTCATCATAGCGGGCTTGCATCCATTGTGTTTCTTAAAGTTCACTTTCTAAGGCTATGCGCATGGAGGGTAGTTGGACTTCTATGGTTAGTACAGCTTCCATCCCATAGACTAGGGAATAAGATGTAGCTCCTGTGGATGATCTTATGGATTTTCTATACCCCCAAACGGAAAATGGGAGTTTCACAGGCCAATCTTTGTAGTTTTCTATCATTTTTTCAATGATAGTTTTGAGGTTTTTGTTGGCGGTTTCTACTGCGCCATTGGTGGTGCTGGATTTTTTAGCTTTTTTGTAGGGTGGTTGTTTCGGCTTTGAAGTGGGATCCATGGTCACTAATAATTTCATGCGGAACGCCGTATCGACATGATGTTGTTCCTTATGAACTTGGACACCTTTTTGGATGTCATGATGGCATAGGACTGTGATTCAGCCCATTTGGTGAAAAAGTCTTTGGCTACTAGGATGTATTAATGCCCTCCAGAACCCTTGGTGGTGATCTTAGCAATGATATCTATTCCCCATGCAGAAAATGGCCAAGGGGATGTGAAGTTATGGAGCATTAAGGGTGGCATATGCTGTAAGTTGGCATATATCTGACATTTCTTGCATTTTATGACATAGTCGTAACAATCTCTTTCCATGGTGGTCCAGTAGTATCCTAGTCGTAGGATCGTTCTAGAGAGCATTCGACCATTCATGTGTGGTCCGCACACCCCATTGTGTACCTCATCCATGATCTCTGCAGCTTCTTCGGTATTAACACATCTGAGGTTGACTCCATTGTGGGACTTTTTGTATAGAACCCTCTTGTACTCTATGTATTGTGCCGCTAAGAGACGGATGGCCCGTTGAGCTCTTATTGGTGCGTCTGGAGGGTATGTGCCCTTGGTGATGTAGTTGAAGACATCTTGGTACCAAGGATCTTCTTCAAACGGAGCTAGGATTAAACACGTGTTGAGGTTGTTGCAGAAAGCGGACTCACTTCTTCTTTGTATGTGGTGCGGCATCATTGAGGGAGTTCAACTGCTCAATTTCCTGTTTTAAAAAAGAATAATTTGTATTCTCGCTTTGCGAAGTTTACTTACCTTGCTTAATTTGATTAGTTAATGATTTGTGCAACTTTGAGTTCATCGGGTTTATCAATAGCTAAACAAAGGAAGAAATGAGCAAGAGGAATTTTTATTGATTTGCAAGAAATAAGCACACATGACTTTAGAGAAAAGGGTCTCTAATTCCCGTCAACAAAATAAACTAGGCTTTGAAAGCAGTAAAAAGGGCAACACCCCCTGTTCATGACTCAACCTAAAGATTTAGCTAAGATCCTAACTCAACAAAACTTGGGGACTCAGACTCGACTCCTCTAGCTCTTGTTCATAGCCAACTAGTTTCAGGCTCCATAGGTATCATCTTCTGCTTTTAGAGGTGGTGGAATCTCTCCGCTAAATATGATTTTCTGTATATCATCTTTCAGGCGGATGCAGTCGTCCGTGTAGTGGCCGAAGACTTGATGATAGCGACAGTAGAAATCATTATCCTTATTTATCTCTTGGACGTCGGAGGGAACCCCGGGCTTGAGATCTCCTCTCCATATGAGGGTATTCATAACGTTTCCGATGGGGGCGAACAGTTGAGTATACTGCTTTTGATCAAAGCGACACCATCATTTTATAGCCCAAGCGCTAGGAGGCCACACGGTTCCTTGATCAATAAAGTGGGTGATTACCCTTTTTAGGCGTTTACACTGGTTGGTATGATGCCCATTAGCTTCACAATACTTGCACCGGAGATAGGGATTCATGTCCCTTGTAAGCATTCGAGGGGTAGGCCGTCTTGGGTGGGCATACCCGTACTTGACCATCTTGCTAAACATATCATCTTACTGGAAACAAGCTTCTCATTTAGCCAGCATAATGTTGCACTCTGTGGGTCTGTCTAGTAAGATGATCTTCTCCTTCATTTGAGGAATTGCATTGTGGTGTTGTGCCATGTAGATAGACATCCCCTCAACGGTTTCTTTTATTTCCTCGAACTCGTAGGGTTATCCTATTTCTTCGAGAGGGTATAATTCGAGTTTTTCTGAACCAGTGGAGGTGTAAGATTCGGTGTCTTCCTCTATGAGAGTTACTTCTTCAGGAGAGATTCCCCAAAGATCAATATCCTCACTATCATGTTCTATCTTCAAGACAGGATCCTTGCCGATAAGCGCTTTGATAGGATTGGCTTCAATCTCCACAATTTCTCCCTCTAGCATCATTTTGACCTTTTGGTGAAAGGTGGAAGCTACAGCATTTAAACCATGGAGCCAAGGTCGTCCCAGCAGCAAATTAAAGGTAGCCGGGATATCCATGACATAGAACTAGACCATTTTCTCTACGGTTCCTGAGGTGACATTCATGGTTATGGTGCCAAGGACCTTTCGGCTGTAGTTGTCATAAGCACGTAAGCCACTGCTGAGTGAGCTAAATTCTTGATGTCTATGCCCAATTTTTACTACGGTTCTCAACGGGCATACGTTCATTGCGGATCCATTATCCACCAGGGTCATAGGCACATACTTGCCCAACGCGAATACAGTCAAGTACAAGGCATTGTTATGTAAGGATCCCTCGGGAGGTAGTTCACTGTCAGAAAAGGTAATGATCGGTTGTGGCTTATCCCCTACTAAGAAACTAACTAGCTCGCCGGGCCTCATATCATGTGATACCAAAACGTTTGACAAGGCCTCCAGGATGGCTTGCCGGTGTTCATAGGATGAGGCTAAAAGTTGCCAAATGGAGATGTCGGCTTTGATCCTTTTGAGTTGTCCTGTAAGGGGAGACTCTTTGTCCTTGGCAGGAGTTTCTTCAACTTCTTCTTCAGAGGAGTGAATTCTCTCGGTGGCTTCCTTTCAACAAAAGTATTCACAACAGCTACCTCATTAACTTGAGCTGCCAGAGGAGGATTTAGCGGTTGTCCTCTTGTCTCTCCCATAAGTGAAGGGCTTAAGAGTTGCATGATCCTTGTTTTTGTTGAGATCATTTTCAATGAGAATGCCAACATCATAAAGATGCTGGTATGAGTCAATGGCTTGATATTGAAGATGGTTCTTATCGGCAGGTTGTAGGTTCTTAATGAATGCCTAATTTGTTCAGCTTCAGAAGGCCTCTCAACCATTTCAGCTATCTTAGACGTCCATCGATGGAGGAATTTAGTGAATCCCTCGTTCTTCTCTTGAGTGGTAATTTCAAGCACTCTCAAAGTGATGGGGAGCGTAGTGTTATCTTTGTAACGAGCCAAGAAGACTATGGTAAAATCATACCAGGTTGAGTAATTTTCCAAGTCTAAAGTGTAGAACCATCGTCGCGCATGAGTATCAAGGTTTTGGGGGAATAGGTGTGCATAGAGCTTCTTGTTAATTCCCCTTAGAGTCATAGCAGTAGTGAAGGATTTTGGATGATCTTGTGGGCTGTCAACTCCGGTGAAAGTGGGCACTTCGGGCAAAGAGAACTTGGCCGGAAGTTTGCCCTTGATTTTAGTATCAAATCTTGCCACATTGGCACTGTAATTGGAGATTAGGCCGCTACTCTTGAGCACAGAGTTAATTTTAGCCAGCATGAGATTTGGTCCTCCTTCCTCAGAGTCAGAATCAGAGAGGATTCTTGCTTCATCTTCTCTCTTGTTTTCCATGTCCTCAACCTTGAGTCCTACCCTTTCTAACTCACTATTGAGTTCATCCAGCCTCTCGTCAGTAGTTTTGGGCATCGTGAAATTAGGAGGGGTAATTGGTGTGGAGAAAAATGTATGTAGTGATGGTGAATTAATTGATGGTGAGGCTGTTTGTGGTGGAAGCAATCGGGAACTTGGTGGTGTAGACGGCTGCAGGACGGCTGCAGGCGAACTAGCCTTGCCGAAGGCCGAGCCCAGTTTTTCTCAAGATTTCCTTTCCTTTTCGGACCCCCTATCCTGAATAGGAAGCATGGAGCACTTAGTAACAAGAAAGACCATGAGACTCTCACCTAAGAAAAAAGACGACCCACATGTATAAAAAAAACACGTTGTCCTAAAATAATATCCTTAAGCCTAAATGCCCAAATATTTCCCCAAATATCAAAGGAAAACAAAGTCGATGATCGAAAATAAGAAAAATAGAAAAAGACGAACTATCCCCTTTTTTTTTATTTTTCTAGACTCAAAGAAAATGGAAAATGGGATAAAATAAAATAAAAATGTGGCATTTTTTTTTTATTTTCCGATTTTTTTTTTATTTTTTTCGGCTTTTTTCTTTTTGTACGTCATTTTGTTTTTTTGTTTTTGCTTTTCTTTTCTTTTTTTTGTCGAATCTGAATTACATAAAAACAAAAGAAAATAAAGAAAATAGGAAAGGGGAGAGGGGAGAGGGGAAATTGGAAGGACTAACTCTTTTTTTTTTTTTTTTTAAAGGTCCTAGAAAATTGTTCATGACTTTGAACAATATATATCATTAGGGAAACGAGTGTTCATTGAATAGAATTCTCGCATCATTTTTGGGCATTAGGAACTACCTAAAAATAAAATAAAAATACTCCTAGCACGTAAGTTCAATTGGCACATAGTCACGACATTCATGCATTCAGGCAAGCATTACAACGACACAATTATAGACAAACATGTGATCAGACGGGCATTACAACGACACATGCACAACAAGCAAGCGAATGCACGAATGTGGGTTTGGAGGCTTTTTGGCTTCTGTGAGGTCACCACGACAAATTACAATTTCCGTCCGGCGGATGGTCGACACATCAATTGTAATTCTTTTTCACCAACAAGAGTCGATAAGTCGTCGGTGAGGAAGCGCCGATTTGCACGATAGGACAACTGTATATTCCTTTAGATATACGGGTTGTCTACGAGTTACGGCCCAAACTTCCTTGATGGTTGATAAGGGTCAAAAGGTTGTGCCAAGGCACATGCAAATGATGCAAATGATGCAAAACATGGAACATGTTATTAAATAATTAAGCAAACTTGACTTTTGAGTCTCACCCTCTTAATTAAATCCCCAGTGAAGTCGCCACAGTAAGGACCCGGGATTTTCCACTATTTCCACGGAGTGTGGCCTTATAGAAAATTTGTCAGCTGGGGGCTTTAGATAAGTTCAAGGAACCATCGAGTTAGAAAAGCTTTTGAAAAGATTTGAATTAAATAAAAACCATGAAAGAGGTCACAAATCTGCTATCAGCGTTTTATTGAATTGACAATCCGAAGGGACAACCCAATAGCGTGATAAGTGAACTGATCATGTTTTTAGAAAGACTCCCGCTCATATAGAACATATGAGTACCCAAGAATAAAGGGTTTGGGGGCGAAGGTACGTGGTGGGAAGGTGTTAGGCACCCAACTCGCCCGTTTATGACGGCCTCTACTAACTCAAGTTTGCTTAATAATTCAAAGGCATGATTACCACACAAACTGGATTAACAACCTAAACTTAGACTATTAATTGGTTCATCACAAGCATCACAACATTTATTATTGACCCTTATTTAGACATGCATTCGATTGGCAAGTTGAGCATTACAACGACTAGACATGCTTGAAATTGAAAGACAATATTTAGGAAGCAATAAAGGACATGATTTGCATGATATCTACATTTTGACTACATAAAAAGTTAAGCAATTAATGAAATTTGAGCCCTCACAAGCTAGTACCTGAACTGTAGGTTATTTAGCAAATGAATAGTAAAGACAAGATCTTAAGCAAAGAATAAATTTGGAAGAAAGAGGAGGAAGCTCAGGAGTACTCAACCGAGAATATAGGTTGTCAACTGTAGACTGTGTGTTTTGAACTGAGGGTCGAGGGTCGTATTTATAAGGAAAGGAATAGGGTTGTACGGGTGAACAGATGGCCGAAATCTGGGATTGGGCTTAAAAAAGACGGGCTTGGAAGACCCAGCAAGCGCCTCTAGCGGCTCTGGGATTTCACCCAACGCCGCTGGAGGCGCTGGCTTAAAATCCAGCGCTGCTGGCGGCTGTCAGCTTGGCCACCGGGAGTCGGAAAAAGACACGAGAGGTGTCGTTGGAAAGCTCTTGAACGGGGCTTTTGAATGTGATCGAAATGAAGTAGTGAACGAGGAAAAACCTGAGACCTTATTTTACCTATCAAAGCAAAAATTAGCATTCAAGTTTATAAATTACTCCTTTCATCATCGGGCTTTTGCGGAGAAATCTGGAGACGCTTTTTTGGAGTCTATAGATGGCATCTGGTTCACTTTAGTTCCTAGGTAATCTCATTGATTTCTTTCATATCTGTTTTCTTGTATACTTGAAAAATTGCCTTAGATTGTGCTTATATAGACGAGCTTACTAGATGTCTTCCCAACTTTGTGAAAAAGAGACAAACCCTTCTCTAAGTTTTGCCAGATGTGGGATCCATTCTTATGATCAATTGGTTTAGACCTATTCCATATGTACTTCTTACTCTTTAGAACCTGTTGGGCTAGAGTATCATCATCATTCATCATTTTCTAGTTTAACTTAGTCATAAAAACCTCATTGATAACCCTGTCACTCTTAATGCCTAGCCCTTCTCAATCATAAACTGTATCTTTCAATTGTAAAAAATTCAGGCTTCCCTTGGAAATGCATTTTGCATAATCCATTGTTGGGTACTGATGGGGATGGGCTTTTATAGGATAAAAGGTCGGAAAAATTAGCTGCCAAAAAGATTGCAGATGCTGTGATAATGCAGCGCAGCAGTGAGGTTCATCCCATTTCCAGCCATGAGCTGTGAATGTGATTGATCCTTGCACAATAAATCTCCCTCCCAAACTGCATGATCAGACTAACATTACGCATATGAATATGCATACTGTTTTTCTTGCTTACAAAATCACGTTATATTTTATGGTCTTGTTTGGTTGAGTAAACATTTTTCTAATTATCTTTGTTTTTGTTTGATTAGAGTTAATTTCTCAGAACAACAACATAGGAGCATAGGCTTAAAAGTACCATTGAAATTGAAAAAGAAGGTTTCGTTGACAGCAAAAAGAGGAATACCAGCTAGCATTGATGGAAATTGAAGCTGAAAATATATTAACATTGTTGGAAACGAGCTTTGATCGGATCTTAGAAATTGCTAGTGAAACTATTCCCACCTTCGATGATCTATACAGGTTTGTTTGGAATATTAGAACTCTAAAACTCTAGTTATTTCATATACTGTTTGCCCTAAATTTTGTCAATGTTATGCCTACAGATCTGCTTACCATCTGGCTTCCCACAAACAAGAAGAAGCATTGTATTCCGGGGTTGTGATGAGTTTAACTAAACATGTTAATAGCGCCTCAACGTGCATAAATGCTACTAATCTTTCCAGCTATACCCAACTCCATAGTTAACATGATATGTATTTGGTAAGGTTTTGGTTCAAGTTACAGAATTGCCATTGATGAGGCATGTGCATAGCACATGGCCTCACTATTGGATAGAGCAATTTGAGCCTTACATTAAATCAGATCCAAGGGCTTACCAAGTGCTCTCATTATCTCACCTTATCTCTTCCATCATGTGATCCCAACCTATATATATATATATATATATATATATATATATATATATATATATATATATATATATATATATATATATATATATATATATATATATATATATATATATATATATATATATATATATATATATATATATATTAATTATGGGAGGGTTCCCATGAGAACCCTTATTTATATAAGAACCATGAGAACTGATCTTGGGTTAACTTTTATGCATAAACGGGTTAACTTTTATACAAGACAGGGTTAACTTTTATACATGGCGAGGTTAAATTTTATAAATATAACAGGGTTAACTTGTACATATTACAGGGTTAACTTTTATGCATAATAGGGTTGACTTTCATTTATAATATGGTTAACTTTTACATTTCATGGAGTTAATTAATTTTTGTAATAATTAAACCATTTTTCCCCTCCCACTCTCTCTCCTCGACCCACGCCACTGTCTGTTTAGCCCTTCCACCACCCACCCGACCACCTCCGGGTCTCCTCCGACCGGCGACCACAACGCCTCCCACCGGCCACCGTCAGTCGAACCAAACCTGTTAATGGCATAGACTGTAAATTCGTAAATATCAGGGGGCATTTAGGACTTTTTACACGGTTAGTGAGGAGTAAACATGGGCTTCCACTCTATTTTTTTTCCCTTGTCCTTTTGTCTGCTTCCCCAACCCACCGATGTCCCAAATTGAAGCTGAAGCTTCATTGCAATAGTGGTTGAGCATGGAATTAAAGCTTTAAAATGTAATTTTCAACCATAAAACAAATTAACATCCATATCCTCGACCTTGGGTTTTTCTTAGGTGATGATTATGATATTCTTTTTTAATTTGAATTTATGTTCTGGGATGAAAGAGATGACAAACGGTGATGGAGTCAGCGGTCCACTCCCCTGTGGCCTGTGATCGACAGTTATCTGATCGACGGCGGTAAACAATCCGGCAGTCGCCATGGTGATCGAGAAGTGGGAGGAGAGAGATAAGGTAAGGAGAGATGGTGCACGTGTGGTTGGGGTGAGTGTCTCATCAGTTTGGGTTTTTTTTTTTTTTCCTAATCTTGACCTTTGATCTATAAATGAATAGTTAAGATGAGTTCTCATGGTTCTCATAAAATCATGAGTTCTCATAAAATAGTAGAAACTGAATTGCTATTAATTTGAGTTTGCTTGTAAATTTAGGAGTTAACATCACGGTTCAAGACTAAACTCTTTGGTAGTTTGGCCTTTAAGGACTGAACTTTATTTTTTGTGTGTTTAAGGACTCGGTCCTATAAAAAAAGAAAAGAGTTTTGTTACAAACCAAGCGATGATATTTTTTCACGTGAGAAATTGAAATTTGAAGCTGATGTTGCGATAAAATGTGTGTTTCATCTTTCAATTTTTTAGGTTCAGTTTTTCTCCCTCCAAACCGATGAAAAGCCTTACATAATCACCTCCTCTCTTTGCTCATTCGCCACTAATTCCTTCAATCTCACTGCATCACTCCTTCCCCGTTGATTGATGCTCAATCAAGATAGTGATATTCGGTTACAATGGCCTGAAAAAATTTGAGTTGAACCGCTTAAAATGGCAAAATCTTAACCTCCCCATCTCTACAATCGCCTTACAACTGCTTCCCTAATAAGTCACCAGCACACAACACAACACTGCTTCCTTGTCTTATCCACACATCCATATACTCTACTTCATCTTCTAAACAGGGGTGGAACTAGAGGGGGATTGGCAGGCTGCTTCCTTGTCTCATCCACACATCCATATACTCTGCTTCATCTTCTAAACAAGGGTGGAACTAGAGGGGGATCGGCAGGAGCGAGGGCCTCCCCAAGTTCTTAAAAACTTCTTATATTTTGAAAGTACCCTAATCATACATATAAGCCTTTGCAGCAGAGTAGGCGTTGGCGCATGAAAGTTGGTACCCTAATCATAAATTCGTGTTCGAATCCAGTTGCATGCTTGTTTTTCCTTTGTTTTTCTTTCTTCTCCAGCCTCTCGTATTTCTTCATTTCCCCATCAAAACTTCATCAGTTACTTCTTCCCATATATGTCCTTTTACTTTAAGTGCCAATCTCCTAATTATCCTTCTAAATAGTAATAATTGATTTCTTGAATTTTGATATTATTTTTTCTAAACGTGTGTGTGTGTGTGTGCGCGCGCGTAATTTTGTTTTTTGTTTACCTTTTATTGGAAAATTATATTTATACACTCGTAACTCTAATAATACAATATAGTAAACATTTTAATGGTCAAAATTAACACTCATAGCCAAATAATGTCAACTAACTGAACGATCGATTTCTTTATGATTGGGAAAAAATATTTGACTCAAAAGTCACTATCTTTATTTAGATTTGTAAGAGATATGTTATTTGACAAAAAACAGAATTATGTTATATTATATACATACATTTTATTTTTACACAATTTTCTTCTAACTAATACCTAAATAAAATTAGAAAAAGAAAAATGAGTAACCGAGGCAAGGAGATTCTAATGGTAGTGACCATGGGGCTGTCGTTTTGTGGGTGGATAATTTCTTTTCATTTATTTATTTATTGTTGTTGTGACCATCAAAATTATGATGCACTCCCAACAAAAAGTGTCCATGTCTTCACTTTCTTCTCTCTTATTTTGGTTATCACAACTCTTCTTCTTCTCTCTCTTACCAAATGCATATGTAGAAACAAAGGACAAAATAATCAACTTGATACTTTTAAAGCTCTCTCTCTCTCTCTCTCTTGACGTGACAATGGCTGGTGCAAGTCATTGAGTTGTCCCAAGGTGCGCCAAACATTTTACTTTCGTATGTTTTCTTTTTTCACTTTTAGTTAGCATCTATTTTAAAATCTTTAACTGCCTTTTCTCTGTGTCAAAGCTTTATAAGTTATTTTTTTTTGGCAAGGCTGAAGTAGAGACATTTGCCAAGTCTTTCAACATATTGTCGATGCAACCTTACAACAATAAGGAAGATCATGTCTTGAATTGTGAAATAGAAGTATCTAATGGGATTGCAAAGCGCTTTACTGTGGTTGTATTTTTTAGCGATACCGAAGCATTAAAGTATGCCAATACCCATAATGGACACAATGACTTTGGAGGATGGATGTCATTCACGCACGTGGGAAAATCCTTTTTATGTGGAGATCACATTGTGCCATTGGAATCCTGGTTAATTCAAAACAAGAGCAATTTGTAGGACGAAGGCAATGAGGAAAGGACGGCATCAAACACGTTTAAATTTATTGGGAAACAATTAGCCACAATACTCTACGTCTCACACAAGGGTGACCATTATGTGGGTGATCTGAGGTGTGTCGCCGATGTCAAACCAGAGAGCTTGAAGATCAAGCTCGTCTGTTTAACTCAAGGGGTATTAAGTAAGCCGTTAAATTTCTGTTGAATGCAACTTCTTTAATTAAATAATTTGAAAAATCTGAAGTTCCCTCAATCGGGTGGATGTGGGACAGAGTTAAAGCGTCGGTGACCGAATGGATGAATGTTTTATTAATGTTTCTAACTAGTTTGCAATACATGGATGTTTTCTTTTATTATTTGTCAAGTAATTAAATATTAAATGGTCAACAGAAATTGTTTTGGCTTCTTTTTTCCTTTTTTTCATTAGTATTTAATATTTAAAATATATTTAGTAACTAGGAGGACATTTGCATTAATAAAAATATTTTGTATTAATCACCCATCATAACAATAGTACAATAGATAGTATATATAATTACACCTTTTAGTGTTTTCAAATCTCTCCAATACATACATAACTTCTGTTTTTTTTTATTTGTTTTTTATTCTGATAAAAAAAAATAACTTCTGTTTTTACAAATATTAAAAAATATCAAATCAAATTAAGAGTGATGTTTTTTTGGGCGCTTTCTCTATTCAATGGATTCCCCCATTATCACTTATTCTCTCTCTCTCTCTATTTTCTCTCTCCTCACTTTCTTTGGCTATCAAAATTCACTGATCTAAACTTGAAAACAATTCACTACTTCACTACTGAAGAGAGTAAATGTGGACCACATGGTAAAGGACGTGGTTACAGGAAAGGTTTAAAACTCAATTCAAACTCAAATATCTAGATAGACTAATTTAATCTTCACAGAGTATCAATCATGAAAGCTTCGGCCATATGATGACACTGTTCATGTTGTTTTTCCCATAACCGCTTCTACTCTGTGAACTGTTATAAAATTTAGTAACTAGGAAGGCAATTTTATAGAAAATGCCCTATTAGACATTGCAAAATTGAATAGGAGGGAATGTTTTTTAACATGCCTATTTGATGGGAGCAAAGAGGGCATAATAAAATTTCTCTATTCGAAATGAACAAAAAAGGCAATTCCCAAACGTCCCCTTTGATTCACACAAAATGCCCTATTTGATCACATTTCTTTTTCTTTTTTTTTTTCTTTTTCTTTGATCTCATTTCTTGTAGTGTATGTACCATTTTCTTTTTGTTTCCTCTAGACCTATCATAAGCTCCTCCTTGAGTATCCCATCTTAAAAATGTTAATACAAATTTTTATCCAGTTGCCTTATACTATAATATATTGCCAAATGTTAATACAAATAAATTGATGTTATACATATATATATATATATATATATATATATATATATATATATATATATATATATATATATATATATATATATATATATATATATATTGTTTGCAGCACCTGAGAAGGGAATTGCAGCTGATATTGTGCAGTTCCAGGAGCTTATTCGACTCTGTGATCTAACAACGAACAATACTGAGAGAACTTCTACTTATTTGAATTATTTCCTTCCCCGTATCCCACGTATCTCTTTGGTTTACAGTAAGTTCAGTGTCCCAAATCATATATCATTCAATTTCTACTCATTGATGTACTTGTTTTAACCCATACAAATGTACGAGACATTTATTATAAAAACCTAAATAAATACAATAATGTGATAATCCATATCATAAAATTATTGTTTACGTTTATTCACGCTTATATTTATTTACAAAACAACATTCCATTCCTACATTTTTTAAAATTTTCATAGTACTCATTACTTGTCTTCCATTTAATTTAATGTTTAGAAAATCGGACTGGGCATCGAACCGGATGGCTCAAGGGTTTGATGGTTCAAACGGCTCAACCGAGCTCTAAAGCGGATGACATCATAATTAAATTTTAAAATTAAAAAAATACACAAAAATAAAAAAAAATAGGAAAATTGTTGGAAAATATTATGACCATGGGATCCATATTTCAGTCTTGCCTTCCCCTCTTTCCCTCCTTCATTAACTTGTTGATCAAACCCCAATTTCATTTCATTTACTACAACCCACATCTCACCATAGACATTAAAATGACTTGGGTTGGGCTTTGTTTTATAAACTGACAAGTGGATTTGAAGGAGCAAACACTGTGGACAATGGGATACACGTCACACACAGTACACCATCACCATACTCCCTCACCATCACCAACATTATTACAGATTTTATGACATCCATTTTATTGCAGTATTTTCATAATTTCAACAGTGTTATTTCACTTTTTCTCCAAAACAAAAAAAAAATAAAAAAAATTCTTATATTAATCTCAAAACCCCCTCATATCCTCACCATTCCCCAACTCAACAATCAAGATCCAAACTCCTTGTGTCTTTCTTCTCTCCGATTCCATTTTCTCACTCCTGGGACACAGCTGTTATTCAAAGAATGAGAGGGAGAGAGAGTGAGAGATGGTGAGTGACTGAAAGAGGGTGAAATGGGGGCTGGAGAAGTGAATGGGGGGATGGAGGGCTAGGGTAGAAGGTAGTTTTAGTGGAACCGTGGAAAAAAAAAAGAAAAAAGATAAAGAGAAAAAGCATCAGATTCAAAAAAAAGAAAGACCGTCCCAAATCGGTGGTTCAACGGTTTTCACCCGGTTCACAGTTAACCGGCCAGGTTTGACCGATTTTGACCAAGGCGGTTCTTCTAAGCCATTTAAACTGGTTGACCTACAATTTCTGGTTGGACTGGTCGAACCAGCCGGTCCGGTCTGGTTTTAAAAACACTACCATTTATGTGGGATTTTGATACTTGCCTAAATTTGTTGATATATGTCCATTCTTACTTACTTATTTTTATAGGGAACTATCGGATTACGTATGTCACGCCCCATTATTTTGGAACTTTTCCGAACGATATACATTTGTTTGTAAGTATTGGGTTATACGGAAGGAGGACCCCACAAACTTTGATCCGCAAGTCACGCTCAACGGAGGTGATACAGATGTTGAAAATTGGTGGAATAAGGTTATCAGCGCATGCACAACTCTTTCACGGGTCTATTCTAATGGGTCATATTTCGACAAGGAGGGTGAGATAATACTGTTCCACTGGAATTTTTTTGGCCACTATGGTATGAAGGAATTTCTAACTACTAACATGATCATACATGCATAATAGAAATTCAATTAACCCAGAAAAACATGTGATTACTGTAATTAAATATCAAATCGAAATCCTACCTCACTCCTTTGGTCGCTGGTTGGATGAACAGTGATTAGGTATAGACTAACACGTCAGATGTCGTGCCTCAACTGGTATCCACACACAGGCTCGAATCCACACGTCAGTATGCTAGTACAGCGATCCCGTTCACAACCTCTGTTCTCTCCTTACTGTAATGGCACACAGTTAGGGTTTCGTGAGAACTGATTATCACGTGTAACCCTAACTAATCAAGAGTCACGATATATATAGGGAGGCAGGAGGGCTGATTAGGTTAAGTGTGTGATGGGCCTAATCCGAATTAGACCCTTCTAATAAAATGAGCCTGTTAAGTGTGCGACCCTGCTGGTTTACTTAATGTGGCAGTAAGTCCAAAACTCTTTTCGGGCCCACAAACCGTAATTGGTTTCTAGAAAAACATTACGATTACCCATATTAAGTAAAGATCGATTTTCATAGTCCAACTAATAATGAATTTATTAATACTTATTATGATTAGTTCATAGGGAAAATCCAACAATCTCCCACTTCCACTATAGCTAATCATACACCGATGATCCCTTTGTCATGTGATACTTAAATTGACCATAAGGAAGGAGTAGTGTCATCCCTATATAGTTCAATTATGACTTTCTCGATTCCGCAGTTTAAACTGTTTAAACAAACGATTGACTTTCAATCCATTTGAGCACGACCATGCATTTCACAGTTTAAACTCATCGAGGGGCCCACAGATATCTTACTCCCGTTATATGAGAGTGACAAATCCCATCTTGCTCACTCACATTCCTCCGCATGACTTACAACACATCATTCAATTATCTTTATAGTCACCCGATTAAGGATTAACGTTTGATAATATCAAGATATGCTAAACATCATGTAGGAAACCATGGTGAGTTCAGGTCAAAGGATCAAATTAAAAGTTGCATATGAAAAACATTGATGACACTTATATAAAAATCATTTCAATGTTTTGAAATTGGTCGGTCCAATACAATGTTCTCTAATATTTATCTCATAATTATGACCTGTGAAACTTGGTCATCAATCAATCCACATGATAGTTTCAATAGTTATCAAATTCCCACAAATAATGATAACTGACTACGGATAATTTTAGAATAATTATATTTATAACAATAGAGTCTCACAATCAAGTCACATACTCGATGATCTACATCATAGAAATTATTCATTGGGACAGTAATAAATAAATCGAACATAAGTCACAAGATAAACCTTCCACTAGGAAAGAGACCAATCATTCATGAATCTAATACCTTGTGTAATAGTATGACGCTCATGCTTATCCTATGGTAGAGGCTTAGTCAGCGGATTAGCAATGTTCATCTCCGATGATACTCTGCACACCTTGACATCTCCCATTTGTACAAAGTTTCGTATCAAATGGGAACGTCTGAGTATATGCCTAGTTTTCTGATGATTCCTAGGCTCCTTTGCCAGTGCAATGGCCCCATTACTGTCACAATAAAGGTCCACTGGATTCGAACTATTAGGTATCACCCCAAAGTCAATGATGAATTTTCGAATCTGCTTCTTTTGTTGCTTCAGAAGCAGCAATATACTCGGCTTCGGTTGTAGAATCAGCAACCGTATCTTTTTTGGAACTCTTTCAACAAACTGCTCCTCCATTCAGAATGAATACAAATCCTGACTGCGATCGAGAATCATCCTTATCCGTTAGGAAGCTTGCATTAGTGTAACCACTTACAGTGAGTTCCTCTTCACCACCATAGACAAGAAATACATCCTTAGTCCTTCTTAAGTACTTGAGGATGCTCTTGACTGCGACCTAGTGACTTTCATCTGGATTAGATTGGTATCTACTTCTCATACCCAAAGCACAAGCAACGTCAGGACGAGTACACATCATAGCATACATGATAGACCCTCTAGCAGCAGCGTAAGGAATTCTACTCATGCGATCTCGCTCATCTTGTGTCGAAGGACACTGAGTCTTGCTAAGAGTTATGCCATGTGACATGGGAAGATTACCTTTCTTGGAATCTTGCATGTTGAACCTTTTCAACACCTTATCTATATAGGTACTCTGGCTTAAGCCCAAGAGTCTTTTTGATCTATCTCTATAGTTCCTAATCCGCAAGATATAGGTTGCCTCTCCCATGTCTTTCATTGAGAAACACTTTCCCAAAAAGGCCTTGACTGACTGAAGTGTAGGAATATCATTTCCAATCAGTAATATGTCGTCCACATATAAGACCAAGAATACCACAGCGCTCCCACTAACCTTCTTGTAAACACAAGGTTCCTCTTCGCATCTAAGGAATTCAAACTCTTTGATTGCCTCATTGAAGCGAAGATTCCAACTCCTGGATGCCTGCTTCAATCCATAAATAGATCGCTGAAGCTTGCATACCTTTCCTCCTGGTGATGTCAAGCCCTCGGGTTGTGTCATGTACACATCCTCTTCTAGGTTTTCATTAAGAAAAGTTGTCTTCCCATCCATTAGCCATATCTCATAGTCATAATATGCAGCAATGGCAAGGAGTATCCTAATGGATTTAAGCATTGCGATGGGCGAAAAGGTTTCATCATAATTTATCCCATGAATTTTATTATAACCTTTTGCCACCAATCGTGCCTTGAATATATAAACATTCCCATGCATGTCAATTTTCTTCTTGAAAACCCATTTACACTCAATGGTTTTTATGCCATTAGGTGGGTCTACCAAAGTCCATACTTTGTTTTCATACATGGAATCCATTTTAGATTTCAAGGCTTGAAGCCATTTGTCGGAATCTGGGCCCATCATTGCTTCCATGTAGGTCGTAGGCTCATCATCCTCTATTAATAATATATGATGATGTCCAGTCACAAAGAAACCATATCTAATGGGTTCTCGACGTACTCTTTCAGACCTACGAGGGGATGGTTCCACAGGTGCAGCAACCACAACATCTTGTAAACTAGTTTGAGCCTCCTCAGAAATTGGAGTACTCTCCTGTGGCTCTCGAACCTCTTCGAGTTGCACTTTACTCCCACTGGTTCCTTTAGAAAGAAACTCTCTTTCTGAGAAGACACAGTGTCGAGCCACAAACACTTTGTTGTCGGTGGGATGGTAAAAGTAATATCCTTTAGTTTCTTTAGGATATCCCACAAAGAAGCATTTATCAAATTTAGGTCCAAGCTTATCAGAGAGTAAACGTTTTACATAAGCTTCACAACCCCAAATCTTTAGATGTCAAGCTGGAACTTTTCCCGTCCATTTCTCATATGGTGTCTTTTCTACTGATTTTGATGGACTCCTGTTAAATGTGAAGGTTGCTGTCTCAAGAGCATATCCCCAAAAAGATATTGGAAGACTAGTAAGGCTCATCATTGATCGAACCATGTCTAACAAAGTTTGATTTCTCCTCTCCGATACACCATTCCATTGTGGTGTACCTGGAGGGGTGAGTTGTGAAACTATTCCACAATCTTTCAAATGACTATCAAACTCTTGGCTTAGATACTCACCCCCTCGATCTGATCGAAGGGCTTTAATCTTTTTTCCAAGTTGATTTTGTACATCATTCTGAAACTCCCTGAACTTTTCAAAGGATTCAGATTTATGCCTCATCAAGTAGACATAACGATACCTGCTGAAGTCATCAGTAAAGGTAATGAAGTAGTGGTAACCTCCTTTAGCAACTGTGCTTAATGGTCCGCATAGATCAGTATGTATGAGGCCTAATAAATTACTTGCTCTTTCAATGTGACCAGTGAAAGGTTCCTTAGTCATCTTCCCTAATAAACAAGACTCGCATGTCTAAAATGACTCAAACTCAAATGAGTTTAAAAGTCCATGATTATGGAGCTTTTGAACACGCTTCTCGTTTATATGTCCAAGACGACAATGCCAAAGGTAAGTTGGGTTAGAGTCATTTGATTTGAACCTCTTAGTAGTTATGTTATAAACTGGAATTTTAAGGTCTAGAACATAAAGGTCATTTTTCATTGGACCACTACCATAAAATATATCATCTTTATAAAAGTAACAACATTTGTTCTTAATCACAAAGACAAAATCTTCCAAGTCCAAAACTGAAACAGAAAATGTTCCTGCTAATGGCAAGTACATAATAACAAATATTGAGTTCTAAAACCAATCCAGATGGCAAACTTAAATAAAATGTTCCTACAGATAACGCAGCAACTCTTGCTCTATTTCCAACGCGCCGGTCCACTTCACCTTTTGCCAAAGTCCTACTTCTCTTTAGCCCCTACACATTTGCACAAATGTGAGCACCACATACGGTATCTAATACCCAAGAAGTAGAATTTGAAGAAGTAAATACATTTACTTCTATAACATAACATTTACCTGATGTTGAAGGAACACTTCCCTTATTCTTCTTAAGATCCTCCAAATATTTCTTGCAATTCCTCTTCCAATGCCCAAGCTCATTGCAGTAGAAGCACTTGGTTTCATCATTAGGACCAGACGAGGGTTTGAACTTAGGTTTTCCTTTGGGTTAATTCACAATCAGACCTTTCATGATAGCCTTTCCCTTGTCCTTAGTTTGACCATGTTTCTTAAACCTGCCCCCTTTTCTAACCATTAGAACATTGGGACTTGGGTCCTTCTTGACGTTTTGCTCAGCAGTTTTAAGCATCCCATGAAGCTTAGCCAATGACTTGTTAAGATTATGCATATTATAGTTCATAACAAAAGTATCATAATCATTAGTCAATGACGCTAAGATGATATCAGTAGCCAACGCTTGACCCATTGGGGAGCCCAGTTTTTCCAAGTACTCAACATAACCAATCATCTTGATTACATGAGGACTAACTGAACTTCCTTTCCCCATCTTGCACTTAACCAAGTCACTCACAGTGTTAAACCTCTCAGTTTGTGCTTGCTCTTGAAACATTCCTTTCAGGCTCTCAATCATCTCATAAGCCTCCATATTTTCATATCGCTTTTGAAGCTCAAAATTCATGGTAGCCAGCATGAGACAACTGATATCAATTGAATCATCTTTGAGCTTCTTATAAGCATTCCTCTCAGCATGAGGAACATTGGTAGCAGGAGCCTTCTTGGGGACTGGTTTCTCAAGGACATATTCCTTTTTCTCTTGTTTGAGAACAATTCTCAAGTTTCGATACCAGTCCAATAAATTGGTTCCATTCAATTTGTCCTTCTCAAGGACGGATCGCAGTGAAAATGAGTGTGATGGTGTAGGGTTTAACATTATCTACAACAAATGTACAAAGATTTTAGTGACTTATTTCATAAATATTTCGTTAACAATTTAACAAAATAAATCCACTATATTAATGTGACAAATATCCCTATGAAATATAGTGGAGCCAAGATCCATATTTCCTAAGTATCAAGTAAGCTTTGGCTTATCACTTTACACTTAGTTATTTAGGTAAGTTACCCTGTACTAATTGTATCCTATACAACTCCTGGTCGTTGGGATGACATCATATGTCCCGGCTCCCAACTCTATGCCTTAAGGCCCAAAACTGTTTTGATATCCTTATTAAGTTAACCAATTTATACATATGTGTAACTGTTACTCATCCTAACATACTTGAGTAGTTAAGGATGCTCTACTTTGGCAGACACATTTTAATGAACCAAGTCCTAATAGGTGTATGAGATTGGAAAGGCATCAAGTTAACTTAATATTACTAAGGGATGTGATTGATTATATGGAGTTGAGTTTCATGCAAACGTAACAATAAATATAATCAACACTAAATAAGTGGAAGCATAAATAACAACACGTGATATAGTATGGCCCCCTAAGCTATGGTGATCTAATCCTCACACTTTGCTTCTTCCATATAGCAGGTGGATCGCCATCTCCATAATATCCTTTGAGCTTCATGAACTTGATCTTACAATCAACTTTATCATAAAAGCTACACTACTACACTAGCAATAATCTAATTATTACATTCAAAGTAACGACCCGCAGGCCGTATTTTAAACCAAAGTAAAATTATGGGCCATACTATTACCCATACCATACATTCAACATCATATGAACTAAGATATCATATATCAAAACTCAAACATCAATGATTTGTAATGGCATAAACATAAAACATCATTCGCACAAACAAGCGGATCCATGCAGGGGTCAAGGGGGTGGCGCCCCCTTGCGGGGTCGAGGGGCAGCGCCCCTCGCGGGGTGCAAGGGGCATCGCCCTTGGCGGCGGTCTCGCTGGCCGGATAGCGAGCGGGGTTCGAAGGGGAAGCGCCCCTCGCGGGGTCGAAGGGGCAGAGCCCCTCGCGGGGTTCGGGGCAGCGCCCTAGAATTCTCAATTCCGTTCAGTGGGGAAACTGCCACGGTTAATCTTATTAATCGTGAACCCTAGGCTAATCGTATTAACATATTTTAGGGTTTTGCCCTAATTTATCTATGTGAATTCGTCAAACAGTAGCATACAGATTTACAACGACTCTTATTCAAACAACATGCTATTTGTAACATACGAATCTTAACATATGAACTATTCATACAGACATGCTTTCGTAGATTGATAAATACTAACATGCTCAGATCCGAATATTGGATAAACAGAAAACGAATCACACATAAACATGTATTATATACATATCATGAATTTCGAACTTACTCGTATATCTACCATATATCATATATTCGAAAACAGTAAAACACAAGCAGCTCTAATACCACTGAAGGAATTTCTAACTACTAACATGATCATACATGCATAATAGAAATTCAATTAACCCAGAAAAATATGTGATTACTGTAATTAAATATCAAATAGAAATCCTACCTCACTCCTTTGGTCGCTGGTTGGATGAACAATGATTGGGTATGGACTAATATGTCAGATGTCGTGCCTCAACTGGTATCCACACACAGGCTCGAATCCACACGTCAGTATACTAGTACAACGATCCCGCTCACAACCTCCGTTCTCTCCTTACTCTAATGACACACAGTTAGGGTTTCGTGAGAACTGATTATCACGTGTAACCCTAACTGATCAGGAGTCACGATATATATAGAGAGGCAGGAGGGCTGATTAGGTAAAGTGTGTGATGGGCCTAATCCGAATTAGATCCTTCTAATAAAACGAGTCTGTTAAGTGTGCGACCCTGCTGGTTTACTTAATGTGGCAGTAAGTCCAAAACTCTTTTCGGGCCCACAAACCGTAATTGGTTTCTAGCAAAACATTACGATTACCCATATTAAGTAAATATCGGTTTTCATAGTCCAACCAATAATGCAATTATTAATTCTTATTATGATTAGTTCATAGGGCAAATCCAACATGGTACTTATGTACGTGTAGACACCAAAAATTATGTCTATGATAAGTCCCCATAAAAACCCGATGATGAAAGGATTGGATTTTGCTTGAATTTGGGTAGCAAGAATAATTGCTCTAATGATTAGCCCAGTTCATTTGATTTAACCAGTGGAAGCCGTTTGTACAGGTGCTCCAAACCAGTTGGACTCAATTCAATTAGAGTCCAAAACTAAGAGATAGGCCTCTTTGAACCTAAGGGCCCGAAAGGGAACCCAAACCCTTGAGTCAACGCTTGGTCAAACAAGGAAAATCAGTCAATCCCGCGTGGACCTCCTCGGAAAAGCCTCTCCCGCTTCAAAAGCAGGTCAGGCGCCTATGCAGGCAAGCCGCTCCAGGTCCAAGCGGCCACGCTTGAGTTCAAGCGTTAGCCGCTAGGACAAGCGACTATGCCGCCAGGCCAAGCGACTTGACCGCTTGCCTAGCAGCTGAGCCGCTTGACAAGCAGTTCAGCCACTCAGCCTAGTTGCATGGCCGCCTGGACTTCTTCTCGTGGACGGAAAAATCGAGGCCCATTCGATTTCCGTGCCAAACCCTGGCAGCTCCCCTTCTTCTATATAAACAAACCTTAGGGTTCAGTTGAAGGGGTTGGGAATTTGAGAGGTTGACAGTTTCTCTCTCAAGTTGGTCTCTAAGATGGACATTCTCTCTTATATTAAACCCCAAATTCTGATTCTACTCCTTCTTTAGGCTAGCCCTAACACCACAAAATAAACCTTCATACTTCATCAAGAGCAAGAGTTCAAGCATTGAACCCAATAAGTTCATTGTGAGCATCCAGGTAATCCAACCTGAGGGTTTCAATAAATTATTTTATATTGCTTATTATTTACTAACGAATTTTGTTTATGTGATATGTACATGCATGGCGCGTTTTAAGCAAAAGGGCTTATATTAAGCCTAATGAATGCATGTTTGTTATTTATTGCTCTTTATTAAGTTATGCTTTGTTTGTGAATTGGTGGATGAATTACCTTGTTTGCCTTCTAACTCGCAGGTTTTAGCATATTTATCGTTTTCTAGCAATAAAAGCATGTAAATTTGATAAGTTGTTAAAAGTGGTCACATTAGTAATGTTTGTTCAACCCATTAGTTAAAACTAGGAATTTGGACAAATTGAACCTTGTCTGGAACCGTAGCATTAATAATCGCATTGAATTGATTAGTAAAGGTTATTGTTTTCAACGGGCGAGTTGGGTGCCTAACACCTTCCTAGCTCGTACTCAAGCCCCCGAACTCATTTATGAAGTCAATTTCCCCAATAAGGATTGGGGTGCATAGGAATTAAGTTGACGTCTTTCTAGACTATCGACTTAATTCCAAGGTTTCCAAATTTTCTTAAATTTGGTGGCGACTTCCGACAATCTTAATCATGTCCTTAGTACGAAAGAAAAATCTTCATGTGCATTCACACTCAAGAGATTCAAGAAACCCAAAGAGACGCTCTCTCAGGCTATCCAGCCGGCCGCTCGGAAATTAGAAACGGGAGAAAAATCCGGTAGCCTACAGTGACGACTTCACTGGGGACATGATTAAGAGGGTGTAACTTGAAAATCGATTCAATGCCATTATTTTTGCTTGGTTCACTACCTTGAGTGTTCTTATTATTATTTTGTGACTTGTCATTCATCTTGTTAAATTGCATCTATTGCATTCATGTGCATGTGCTTGCGCGACTTCGGAGCTTGTGTTTACAAGTTCAAACTAGTTTCTTAGCAAATGGAGTGTGGTGAAGTGCCTTGGTGAGAATCCACTCGATTCTTCTTTGCCATGAAACATGGATCCCCCCACCTCATGTACCTTCCTACGCATTCGTCCATTCGACGAGTAGGATAACAAGAATGCATCACATTGTCGCGCATCCGGCGGATTGTTGTACATTCTAGATCATGAGTACCTTTTGACCAAAACCCTTAAGCCTACCCCATTGCATGAACTAGAACCAATGTTTTAGGTCGAAACTCAGTCCCATGTCCATGCTAGATTTTCATGATCATGTCATTTACGCTGCTGTGTTGTTTGCCCTATGTGAACGCAATCTTTGCGTAGTCGTTTTGGTCGTCGTAGAATATTAGATTAGACCTCAATTAGGATCTTTTCTTTTTTGAGTCTAGATTTTGTCTTAAGATTGAGTCTAGAATCTTTATTTTTAGGAAACAATATCCCCGAATGTTCTATATGATGCTCGTGACCTTAGGAAAGATTTAATGGTTTATTCTTTCCCTTTATTTAGGTAGTGAGTTTTAGTCAAAGATCTCGGCAATATCTCTCCCCTCTCCTTTTAGTCAAGAGTATAATATCTTTTGCTTTATCCCACATTGAGTCGAGATAATATCTCTCCCCTCTCCTTTTAGTCAAGAGTATAATATCTTTTGCTTTATCCCATATTGAGTCGAGATAATATCTCTCCCCTCTTCTTTTAGTCAAGAGTATAATATCTTTTTATCTATCCCATATTGAGTCGAGATAATATCTCTCCCCTCTCCTTTTAGTCAAAAGTATAATATCTTTTTATTTATCCCATATTGAGTCGAGATAATATCTCTCCCCTCCCCTTTTAGTCAAGAGTATAATATCTTTTTATTTTTATCCCGCGTCAAGATCTTTGACCTAAACTCATTACTTAGTCCCCAAGGGTAATGTTGATAGAATATTCTAGATAGAAATTTCCCATTTTTATTTTAAAACTTTTCTTTTGTGGAACTTGTTAGTTTTTCCTTTTCTAAGTCTTATCCGCTGTCCAGGATTGGGAAGAAAAAGTCAGTCCAAAAAGTTGGGAGCGCAATCAGAGTAATCAACGTCTAGTTAGGAAGCTCGTATTGGAATCTCCCCCTTCGAGCAAATCTAGGTCTGACGCAGTATTTGTTACCCCCCTCCATATCGACCACCTGGTTCTAAGTTGACCAAAATGGCCGAAGGTGATATGCCACCTCCACACCCAAGACTACCGATGAAATGTTGACTGAAATGATGACAATGTTGGAAACTATGGGAAACCGTGTGACATGGATAGGAAACAAGGTTAAGGAAGCTGACCCTTTTAACCAGGATGACCCTCCACCTCGTGATGACAAGTAGAAGTGCTAAGTGCACAAATTAGGAACCTTGAGTTAGCTCTGACTCAAAACAAGATCATAAGTGACTACATGATCAATGCTGAAGGATATGCCTCTCACATCAAGGGGAAACTCCCACAAAAATTCTCAATGCCTGAAGTCCCCACCTTTAAAGCGACCAATAATCCACAAGATCAAATAAGGGCTTTCACCACCGCAATGGGCCTAAGAGGAGTGGATCCTGACCTCTATATTCACCTCTTCTCACAAACCTTGGACCCCACTATTAGGGCATGGTTTTTCAAGCTTGAGCCCATTCAGATTCAAGAATGGAACAAGGTGTCTAGTTTGTTCCTTACTAGATATTCCGACAATGTCAACCAACCAACTACCATGAGAGAGTTGGAAGCAACAAAGCAAGGTGAAAATGAAAGCTTCACTGACTTTGTTAAGAAATGGAGAACCAAAGTGGCCAAAATGCTTGACCGTCCATCCGAGGAAGAGAAAATTCGGAAACTCATCAAGAATTTACAACCTCCTTACTTGAATCCTCTCAAATATTAAGCAATTACTTCATACACACAGCTCAATAGTGTGGGATTGCTCATAGAGAACGATCAAGCACTTAAAAAGGAGAAAGGCAAGGACTTCTTCAACAAAGGCACTTATAACTCGAATTACAAGAAGAATCCCAACTCGGGAAGTTCTTCCAATACAGTTAATGAAGTCAATGTCGTCTACAACAAACCGCAAAGGCAATACATCCCATTGGGTATGACCTATGCTAAGGCTTTGGAAAAACTTGTCAAAAATGACTACCTCAACATCGTGAGCCCCACTCCGGATCCTGATGTCGAAAAGAGGAGCCCATTATGGAATCCTAATCTTTATTGCAAATTCCATACAGGAAAAGGACATGATACCGAGAAGTGTTGGACACTCAAAAATAAAATCCATGATCTTTTTGACATTGGGACTAGCCAAAGAATGTTCCCACTCCAAACAACAACACCAATCCTCTAGGTGCGGTTTTCGTTATTACAAATGAAGAAGAAGAAAAGGACCCCTCTCGTCTGATTGTGCCAATTGGACATTCTATCCCACCATTTAAGCTTGACTCCCTCCATTTAGAGGTAGCCGCACTTTGGGAAAGTGATAGTGACGAGGAAGATGCTACCCCCCAGATTTCTAAAGCATGGTACGACTCTTCTGATGATGAACCTCCTTAAGTCGAACACCTCACAAGGTCGGGAAGGCACCATATACCACCTCATCTCTAGAATAAGGATCCATTACAAAACACAGCTTTAGTTATACCACAAGTGAGAGACTCTCCACTAGTCTAGAACAAGGACCAAAACCTTTCAATCGAGGATGATGGCACCACATTACTTAAACAGCTTCAAAATACTAAGGCTGATATATCCATATGGAAACTTTTGATTACATCTCAAGTACATAGGAATGCCTTACTAAAACCACTTAACCAAACTATGGTTTCTCCCGTCCGGATGACTTAGTCAATCTCCTCACAAAAGGAAACTCTTTGCAAGCAATTGCATTCACTAGTGAAGACCTTCCACCCGAAGGAACTCACCACAACAAGGCACTCTACCTAGCTTCCATATGTGAGAAGAAACAGGTCCCAATGACCCTAATAGACAATGAATCTGCTGTCAATGTTTGTCCCCTAAGGGTCGTCCAATGCTTGGGCATAAATGTCAACAACCTTGCGCATGCCGCACAAGGGTTGAGGGCCTACGAAAATTCCAAACGAAACGTCTTAGGCATATTTTCAGTTAACCTTAACACTGGACCAATTGAGAAAATGGTGCAATTCCATGTCATAGATATTCCAGCTTCATTCAATTTACTCCTAGGACGCCCATGGCTCCATGGACTAAATGCAATAGCTTCAACATTACACCAAAAGGTCAAGATGAGGGTCGGAGGGGTAGTTCTAGAGGTTAGAGCCGATTCTATGATCGCTAGCATTAAAGACACGACAGTTCTTAAAGTCGAGCACACTGCACAAGACGAAGAATTTTGGGGTTTTATGACTGAAGGCGTCGCCCTACTTGAGCAAGATATAGCTCCTTTCGCACCATATTCCCATCTAGGAATTAATGTCATCTTAAGGAATCATGGGCACTTCCCTGGCACTCCTCTAGGTAAAGATGTCTCCAAACCACTTCCAGTTCGGTCATCCCAAGCCGGAAATAATCTTTTTGGGCTGGGCTATAACCCTACCAAGCAGGAGATACGGGAATAAATCGCTAAAGAAAAAGTGAAGAGAAGGGCCATTAAGGAAAACAAAGCCTATGACATCCCCATGGCACCATACCCGCACACTCTAAATGGGAATTCGTTCAGTCTGGAGATCCATTCCCTTATTATGGCTTCCCAGAGCCTTATGTTCTCCCTATTTATGGAATCCAAGTCCCCGGATTCGAAGTCTTCCAAAACTGCTACACGCTGGAAGAAACTCCTTTGCCTGTAAGAAGGAGGCTAAACTTTGAATGGGTAGAGGACACACCCAACAATGCTTTGGGTCTACTATTTGGACAAGAGCATCACCATCCAAAAGATGAGGAGCTCCACAATGTCAGTAATGCAATTCAAGATGCAAACTTTGACTCAACTAAGTTGATCACACCAAACGAGGGTCAACTCACAAAGCAGAAACGCACCATAAGCTAGACAGGAACCAATGGAAATAAGATCAAGATCACGATCGCCGAAGAGTCCAAGCCCGACACCAACACTGACTCAGACCGGACTGAGTCTGATTCTGAAGACGAGTCTAATATAGTAGAGTCGGGTGGTCCACCCAAATCTATGTTTAATTCTATTTGCAAGTCTAATGATGTTAAAGCCAATAGTAATGGCTCAGTTGATGTTCCAACTTCTTCTATCAATGAAAAGAATACTGATTTTGCTTACTTCTTAGATTACTTGGTAGCTAATAATTCAAAAGATGAACAAGAATTGCCCAAAGAAGTAACTAAAGCACTATTAGAGCATGAACAAAAGACTTCAATTGTGGAAGAAACGGAATTAATTAATCTAGCAAGCTATCAAGAGCCGCGCCAAGTGCGCATTGGCTTGTCGCTAACTCCGAAAGAGCAAGAAAGCTTTATAAATATCTTAAAAGAATACATAGACGTTTTCGCTTGGTCCTACAAAGATATGTCGGGAATAAGTCGTGAGATAGCACAACATACAATACCGCTCAATCCTGATTCAAAACCGGTGAAGCAAAAACTTCGGAGAATGAAACCTGAGTGGACATTGAAAATCAAAGAGGAGGTGCAGAAACAGCTCGTAGCAGGTTTTATTAAGGTCGCTCAATATCGAGAATGGGTCGCTAACATAGTGCCCGTTCCAAAAAAGGATGGCACAGTAAGGATGTGCGTCGATTTAAGAGATCTAAACAAGGCAAGTCCAAAGGATGACTTTCCCTTGCCACATATAGACGTACTGGTAGACAATACCCCAGGACATGCCCTCTTATCATTCATGGACGGCTATGCAGGGTATAACCAAATACAAATGGTCGAAGAAGATATGGAGAAAACCACCTTCATAACCAAATGGGGAACATATTGCTCTACTGTCATGCCTTTCGGGTAGAAAAATGCGGGGTTAACATACCAAAGAACCGCAACTTCCCTTCTACATTACATGATGCACAAGGAAGTCGAGCTGTATGTAGACGATATGATCATCAAATCCAAGGAGAGAAAGGGGCATATACCCTCTCTAAAGAAATTCTTCGACAGACTTCGGAACTACAACATGAAGTTAAATCCTCAAAAGTATGCATTCGGAGTAACTTCTGGCAAGCTCTTAGGATTTGTCATAAGCACAAAAGGCATTGAAATTGATCCTACCAAAATCAAAGCTATAAGAGATATGCCCTCTTCTAAAAATGAAAAGGAGATAAGAGGATTTTTAGGACGACTCCCATATATAAGTCGATTCATATCCAAATTGACTATTACATGTGAGCCCATCTTCAAAAAGCTTAAAAAGGACACCAAATCTACCTGGGATGATCAATGCCAACAGGCTTTCGACAAAATTAAGGAGTATTTAGCTAATCCACCTGTGTTGGTTCCACCAATTCAGGGAAAACCCCTTATGCTATACCTAACAGTCACAGAAATCGCCATTGGTGCTATGTTGGCCCAAAAGGTGGAGAATGATGAAAAGGCAATATATTACCTTAGCAAGAAGTTCTTAGAATACGAAACACGTTACTCCACACTAGAGAAGACGTGTCTCGCATTGGTCACTGCAACAAAGAAGCTTCGACACTACACGCTACAACACTCTATCCATATAAAGTCAAGGATGAATCCACTAAAGTACTTGTTCGAGAAACCCATTCTTAGTGGAAGAATAGCAAGGTGGACTGTCATGCTTTCAGAATTCGATCTAACTTTTGAACACCGAAAGCCCAGTTATTTCTGAACATCTCGTTGAAAACCCAGTTAATAGCGAAGACGCCACACATGACTTTCCCGATGAAGGAATAATGAATTTCGAATAAAACACCTAGCAGTTATACTTTTACGGAGCATCAAACCAAAAGGTTTATGGCGTAGGAGTATTATTAGTCAGCCCAGAAGGCGCGCATACTCCCATAGCCGTCAAATTAGACCATGAGGTAACTAACAACGGCGCCGAATATGAAGCATGTATCATTAGTTTAGAAGCGGCTATAGAACTACAAATTAAAGACCTAAAGGTATATGGAGACTCAACTCTCATCATAAATCAAGTCTCCAAAAAGTGGAGAGTGAAAAGCGAATCCCTGGCACCTTACAAGGAATATCTTGAAAAGATAGCCAAATACTTCCCTCACGTTTGTTTTACATACCTTCCTAGAGAGGACAACCAGTTCGCGGATGCCTTAGCAAAGATGGCCTCCATGATAAATATTCCAGATGATGTAATCATCATGCCCATTCACATTAAAAGGCACATTGAGCCCGCCTTTTGTAATGCACTCGAGGTATGCGTCAATGAAGAGGAAGAAGAGGAATGGTTTACTAACATTCTCAATCTATTAGCCCAAGGCAATTACCCTCCACAATCGACACCTAGGGCACAAAGGGCTTTAAGAAGACTAGCCGCACAATACATACATGTGCAAGGCAAACTTTATAAAAAGATACCACAAGGGCTAAGTCTTCTATGTCTAAAAGAACATGAGGCAAGCAAAGTCATGAAAGACATACATAATGGTGTATGTGGTCCCCATATGAATGGACTGACTTTAGTCAAGAAAATCCTAAGGCAAGGATACTATTGGACTACAATGGAAAAGGACTGCATCGAATACGTGAGAAAGTGCACACGCTGCCAATTCCACGCCAATCTACAACATAGACCTCCTACTCCTCTACATACATTCACTTCCCCATGGTCGTTCTCTGCATGGGGCATTGACATCATTGGAAAAATCTCCCCTACAGGAAAAGGAGGCCATGAATACATACTGGTCGAGATAGATTACTTCACCAAATGGGTCGAAGCTCGTTCATACTCTAGAATAGCGTCAAAGCACGTGGCGAAGTTCATACATGACAACATCATTACCAGATATGGAGTACCCCACGAAATCATAGGTGATCACGGGACCCAATTTAAAAAGGATGTTGCTGAACTTTTCACGAAGTTCAAAATTCAACATTGACAGTCTTCACCTTAAAGGCCACAAACGAATAGAGCCATAGAATCCGCAAACAAAAATGTAAAGCAAATGATAGCTAAGATGACGGAAAACTATGAAGATTGGCCCGACAAGCTACAATTCGCCCTATGGGGATATAGAACTACTATTCGATCCTCAACAGGAGCAATGCCTTATTCTAGAGGCAGTACTCCCAGTCGAGGTAAAAATCCCTTCCTTAAGGATATCTCTGGAAAGTGAATTACCCGAAGTAGATTGAGTTCAAGCCCGTTATGATCAGTTAGTCTTGCTAGGCGAAAGACGACTAAATTCCCTACATTACGGTCATGTCTACCAAGCAAGGATGGCAAGAAGTTTTGATCAACGATTCAGGGCTAGATGACTAAAAGAAGGAGACTTAGTCCTAAAAGAGGTAAGATCAATTGTAGTCGACCCTCGGGGAAAGTTCAAATCTAATTGGGCTGGCCCATACATCATCAAGACAATATTATCCGGTGGAGCGGTAAAGTTAATGGATTTAGACGGCAACGAGTTCACTCAACTCACAAATATGGACCAACTTAAGCGATTCTATGCATAAATATTAAATCTTTGAGAGAGCCCATTAAGGAAACAAGTCCAAGTCAAAATCGGTCAAACCCATCCACGCGGGGTACACGACCGGAAAAAAAAAAAAAAAAAAAAAAAAAAAAAAAAAAAAAAAAAAAACCGAGATTGGGTTTTACGAACTATATTGGCCTGATTCTGCATGGATATGTAGGTAACCCATATAACTTGGGCCCGGCCACTTTAATAAAATAAATCTCTAAGGGAGTTTTAATCCATTCGACTAATGCAAAAATAAGCAACTCTTTCATTAATATGTGTAAGGACCCGGGATTTCTACCTGCTCCACGGAGTGCTTTCTCATAGAAAACTTGTAAGCTGAGGGCTTTAGATAAGTTCAAGGGACCATCGAGTTAGAAAAGCTTTTGTAAAGACTTGAATTGAATAAAAACCATGAAAGAGGTCACAAATCTGCTATCGGTGTTTTATCGAAGGGACAAACCGAAGGGACAACCCAATAGCGCGATAAGTGAACTGATCATGTTTTAAGAAAGACTCCCTCTCATATAGAAAATGTGATTACCCAAGAATAAAAGGTTCGGGGGCAAAGGTACGAGGTAGGGAGGTGTTAGGCACCCAACTCGCCCGTTTATGACGGCCTCTACTAACTCAAGTTTGCTTAATAACTTAAAGACATAATTCTCATGCAAGACCGGATTAACAACCTAGACTCAGACTATTAATTGGTTCATCACAAGCAACATTTATTAATGACCCTTATTTAGACATGCATTTAATTGACATGTTGAGCATTACAACGGCTAGACATGCTTGGAAGGACAATATTTAGGAAGCAATAAAAGACGGTATACTAGCATGATATCTACATTATGACTACTAGAAAATAAACAATTAGGCAAGTAATTTAATTTGAGCCCCCAGGAGTTACTACCTGAACTGTAGGCTATGTTTGACAAAAATAGTAAAGGACAAGATCTCAAGTTTGGAAGAAAAAGTGGGAAGCTTAGTGTTAATACTCCTGAGAATAGAGGTTGTCAACTGTAGACTGTGTCTTTTGAACTGAGGGAGGAGGGTTGTATTTATAGGCGTTGGAAGTAGGGCTGGACGGGTAGTAGTAGCCAAATTTTTGGAGTTGGGCTGAAAAAATAACCGGGCCCTGAAGTTGGTTCAGGGCCGTTAGCAGCTCAGGTCAGGGTCGCTAGCGGCTGTGGACTTTCATCCACAACCGTTAGCGGCTGTGGTGAGCGCCGCCAGCGGCTCAACTCACAGCCGCTAGCGGCTTTGGATTTAATTCCAGGGCCGCTGACGGCTGTGATGAGCCAGTTGGATGTCGTCATAATGACAACATCCAGTCTATTTTAATTTTCCGGATGAATTTTGTATTCCAAAAAATATGGAAAGACCGTTTTACCCTTGGGCGATAAAAGACGGTTGTACCCCCGGTTCGCAACTTGGCGACCGGGAGTCGGAAAAAGTCATGAGAGGTGTCGTTGGAAAGCTCTTGAACGGGGATTTTGAATGGGATTGGAATAAAGTAGTAATTAGAAAAAAAAAACCTGAGACCTTATCTTACCTATTAAAGAAAAAATAGCGTTCAAGTTTATAAATGACTCATTTCACCATCGGGCTTTTGCGGAGAAATCTGAAGGCGCTTTTTTGGCGTCTACAGAAGCTCCCACTTTGATCGAGCTTGAGTAAAAGCGAAGATCAAAGTATCCCGAAGGCGACATGCATGATGCTGATGTGCACATGGTGTGTGAGAGCGAGTGTACAATATGTATGCATATGAAGACAAACCTGAGTTGGGACATGCTCGTAGCGTGCTAAGATTTCATCTCTGTGAACACAAGAGAAAATAAAGGTTATGGTCAGCAGAATAGGACACCGCTCGTAGATGGTCTAAACGTCTGCTAGGAAACTGTATTCAAAATGAATGAAACAGTTAGTAATACTTTGAGAATGATCAACGTAGAGTGCTTCGACAAACAGTGACTAAACACCGCTCGGCGGGTGTCCGGATTCCGTTCCTGTACGAGAAACGAAAAAGTCAACGAGACAGCGCAATTAAAAATAACGGCTGTAACATGGGAGGTAACACTGGTGAGAGTGAATAGTATAAATGCTTTATTTTGATCAAACAGTGACTAAGAACCACTCGGCGGATGCCGAGATTCCATCCCTGCATAAGAAACGAAAAGGTCGACGAGACAGCGCGATAAAAAATGACAGCTGCAAAATGGTTAAAACATATGAACAGTTTAAATGCAATAGCTTAAGCCATCATTGGCTGAAACATATAAAAAAAAAAACTAAGGACAGTATAACTGCAACAGTTTAAGCAATCATTTACTGACACAAAATAAGTAACCTCGCAGAAGGACAGTTTAACCACAATAGCTTAAGCGATCATTGACTGACCTAAAATAAGTAACCTCGCAGAAGGATAGTTTAACCGCAATAGCTTAAGCGATCATTGACTGACCCAAATTTGTGACATTGGGACTTTCGTAGGAAAGGACAGTTTAACCGCAAGGGGTCATTGACTGACCCGACTTTGGGAAATTGAGACTTTGGGATTTTTGGGACATTGAGACTTTGGGACATTTGGGATTTTTGGGACATTGAGACATTGGGTCATTTGGATTTTTTGGGACATTTGTGATATCGGGACATTGGGATTTTTATGAGGCCGACAGATCTACTAGGCTTAAAAATAATGTTGGAACTCCGGGCCATAAATGTCGTTGCGGCATATATCCGGGCTCAAGTATTTGGGACCTGCAAAAATAGTTGGGTTAGTTTTACCTGAAAATAATTGGTACCGTAAGATGGGCCAACTGTTGAATTTGAATTTGTGGGCCAAAGGGACTTGCTCCCGTGCGCTTGGTACAGATATTTGCCGCGAACGAACTGGAGTAACGGCTACTGGGTTGGAAAATGGGACAGCAGGTGGGGGTCCGCGCGTGCAGGCCTGGCAGGGCCGCTAGCGGCCCATGCCAGCGCCGCTAGCGGCGCTGGGCTCTAGGTGAGGGCTGCTAGCGGCTCTCATGAGCGCCACTAGAGGCGCTAGTCTTGTGCAGATAAATTAGCTTCAGGCGAATTTTTTTCGCGTTTCACTTCCTTCTTCTCCACTTCGTCGAGAGCCATTGTCGAGCAACACCATTGTTGAGTGCTTCAACTTCCTTGAGGTAAGTCAATTCTTGACCAAATTCTTCGATTTTTGTCTTGAACTTGCTTATTTTTCCGCCTAGTTGCTGAATTCTGGGTTGCATTGTTGAATGAGTGAAACTTTTAATTTTCCACTTGTAGAGAGAGAAAGCTTCATTTTTCTTCCATGGCTCCCAAAGACAAACGAAAACGTCCCATGGGTGAGGAGGAGGAGAACCGGGACATCTTTCGTACTGGGCTTCCTTCCACTAGTACTCCTTCGGCTCGTCATGCAGACGGGGCGAGTTTGTACCAGGACTCGTTCATGCGGGTCGACTGGCGCCCGGCTGGGGTTTGGGACCGCAGTATTTTGCTACTGGACAGGAAGAGTCATCTGTCTAACCTTGAGTTGGTATATTTTCTGACTCTCTCCTTTTTTGGTTCTGTTCAGTATATTTTTTTTCGAACTAAAAATTTGAACTGTTAGTGCTTCGGCACACGAACAAATTGGTACTCGTACTAGACTGGTGGTCAGATGTATATAATTTGTGTGGAATTGTCTTGGTTGTATTTGTAGTATATGGGGTGTTGAGAAAATTTTGTTTGTTGGCTAGGGTATTGGTGTTTTGTTGCAGGCTCATGGGTCTACTTCCTATTGGGCCATGATGTTTAAGACATTTTCGATGGGAGATAGGGATATAGTGTTGGGTTCGGGTTTTGGGCAGTTCCTGACTGTTATCCCGGCTTTTCACTCTGGGGATACTAGGATTATTGCTCGGGGATTATTGGAGAGGTTTTGGGATACTACGAACACTTTCCATACGCCTGTAGGGGAGATGTTTCCCACTCCTTATCAGTTTGCTGTGTTGACGGATTTATCCTTCATAGGGCGTCGTATATAGTATGACGTGATTTACCATCGGCAGAGTGACAGGTTACTTGAGCTTTATGGGCCTGTGTCCGCCCATTTTAAAGATGACTGGGTTTCCTTGCCGAGGTTATAGGCGGCCTTGTCGGAGCAGGGGCTTACTGAGAAGCAGAGGGCCCGTATTTTCCTAGCTTGCTTGTTGGGGTCGACCATTTTTGCTCAGAAGATAAGCGTATGTCAGGTTGGCTTCTTGACATGTTTGGAGGATTTGTCCAAGGTCCATGAGTACAACTTTGGTGCTCCTGCATATGCTACCTTGGTGAGATGGTGCAGCCAGGCTTGTAGGCTTAGGCCGACGAGTGAGAGGGTGCCTATCTCGGGCCCGTGGAAGATACTGGAGTTAGGCACATATATTTCCTTTTTCCTTTGCGCATGCATGCTTTTCAGGAGAGCTATATCTCATTATTCTTGCCTGTATGGCAGCTATGGTTCTTTGAGTATTTTCCCGCTTTTGGTCACCACCGTCCTGGTCTGAGGATATTCCCTTTAGGTTCACGGTGGATTGGTAGAGATAACCACCTATTTACCTCTTTGGAGCATTTCCGGGCTACCTTTGAGAGTCATGCTGCGTCTAAGGTATGTTGCCTTCGATTTGCTTATGTGTTTTTTTGATTCATTTGGTGTGAATGAACTTTTGATCTGGTAATCTGCATGTGTCGTGGACTGCCTTTGACGGTATTCCCGGGGTTCCGCCCCATATTACCGTCGAGTCTTTTAGGGAATCTTCCTTGCGGGTGGTCTTTGAGGGGCCATTTGGCTTTGTGTGGTACTTGGGGGACCGCGTGACTCGGCTGGTCTATCCTGCCTTGGGTGGTCATTTGGTTCCGGAGGACCCTCCGATGACCATGTTCTACCTGCGTAGCCTGAGCGTGGAAGACTTGAGGGTCGTGGCTCGTGGTATGGCGGCCACGGAGTTTATTGAGCCGGAGATTGCTGGCTTGGATCGTACGGCTGTATACCTGGCCTATTGCTTGGGTCGTCTAATGCCGGACCTCACTTCTGAGGTAAGACCTTTATTTGTGCCCTTTTCATCTATATGTGTGATATACTGACTTTTGTGTCTTGTAGGCGGATCGTTTAGCTCCTCAGGGTCCCAAGAGGTCCCATGCTAGAGTTCCTCAGGGCCAGCCCCCAAGCGTGACCTTGCCGAGTAATGAGGTGAGGTATATTGGTGAGAGTGGGGGACGTATAGTAGAGGAGTTCCCTCTACATACTGCTGATGGGGAGACCGTGGAAGGCTTACCCTTGCCTGAAGGTTGTATGGGGGTAAGTCTTTTTTCTATCCCTTCTTGTGTTTTGTGTTTGCTTTTGAATGATGACCATATCTTCTGTCTCTTCTTGTAGCTGAACCGGGAGCAGACCTCACAAGTCTTCAAGCTCATCCACCTGTTGAAGAAAGGCTATAGTCGACTGATGGGCAAAGGGAAGAGTTCTAGGTCCAAGACTGTTGATGTGAGTAGACTTTTATTCTTTGTTTAGCTAAGTGAAATGCTTAACTTAACATTTCGGTCTTGATCGGTCTGCAGAAGTCGCAGTCTTCTTCTTCGGTGGGACCCCGACGTTCTTCTGCTGCGAGGGTCTCTTCGGCGAGCAGGCCATCTGTTGCTCGCTCCCTTCTTGTAGTTGTGACCAGGCCTCCTGTTGATAAGGTGCCCGAACCTTCTGTGCCGCACATTCCTATGCCTGAGATGTTTTCTCCGGTGGGCTTTCAGCCTTCTTTCGATAGCAGGCATACTATGACCCCTATGGCTGGAGGTTGGGAGAATGCCCCTCGATGGGTCGTGCCTCAAACTGGGCCTTTATATCAGGATATGGCTATGGACTTTGCTGGCCAGGCCACAGAGAGCTTCTTTAGAGCGGGGTTTCCGGCAGGTACCCCTATGCATGTTCCAGCATATGATAGACGGGATATGAGGCCTAACAACAGCAGGCCCATTTATAGCTTGTTTAGTACTCAGGGCTCTTTCCACTATTCGACTGGGAACTATGGCCAGGGACCGTCCGTTGAAGATGAGGCTGACAGCAATGGCGATGATGACTGCGGTTGAGCAATGTAGGATAGCTTTGTAAACATTGGCCTTGAACCTTTGAACTCCTGTTTTTATGCATTTTATATGATATGTATGCTATGATGACTTTATTATGCCCGTCTGATCCCTAAGTATGCAATGTATTATGCAGTAGGGAGTAGGTCATAATTTAGGGAATACAACAAGGAAAAAGGTAACATTTGCAAAAAAAAGCAAAAATTACACAATATTATACCCCCTAAAAAAAAGAAAAAATAATAAAAAAATAAAATAGAAAAGATAAAACTAAGAGAGTCTCGGGCTTTGTAACTCCGTTGTGCGTATAAAAAAATGGGCTAAAACCGAGTGGAAGTGACCAAGTGTGCGGGCTGGAGCGACAAGAGAAAAATATCTGGGCCGGGGTCAGGGCATCTAGCGGCACTGGGCTGGGCCGCTAGCGGCGATGGGCTGAAGACGAGGGTCGCTAGCGGCCCTGGCAAGAGTCGCTAATGGCTCTGGTTTTTGGGCTTTTTCGCAGATTTCTAACTTCTTTTGACCCGATTTTTTGCCAATAAATAGGATTTACAGGATGCTTGATGTTGTATCACTTTTCAGACTTTAGCTCCCTCAAATTCCTCAAAGCTTCTACCATGGTGAAATCCTTTGAAAACCTGTTCGATGCCTGGTGCAAAAATCTGACCATAGAAGATAAACTTGAACTGGCTCCGTTTCATGTCTCTACCTTGTTGGCTTTAAGACCAACCAAAAATTTGTGGCCCCTCCTTCGATCTGCTTTGAGTTATTGGGACCCTGACTTGCACGTTTTCCGTTTTGGCAATTCTGAATTATGCCTTCTAGTTGAAGATTTTGATGCGATTACTAATATGTCTGATGTTCTTCCCCCAGCTGTGCCTTATTTGAGGAATGGTTTTAGCAATCAGTACAAGAAATCTCTAGGTTTGACATCTGCAGAAGCCAAAGGTATGATTCTCGGTGTCGATGTGGACTTAGTTCAAATTTCTTCTAAATAGAATGTGATATTTAGGCGTTGTCATCGACAAGTCTTTGTACTTTACCTGTTAAATCGCCTGTTCTTTGCTAACGCAGAGTCTTCCAATTTGGGTAGAGCCTCGTTGTTGCGAGTGGTGAATCAATTGGCTGAAGGGCACTCTCCTTTGCATCTGGTTGTAGGGGAAGCTATTATAGCGCTTGATAGGTTGAAAATCTTGCCTCACGAAGCTTTTTCTGGCAGCCCCCTGCTGCTTCAAATCTGGTTATGTGAGCATCTAAGGTTGATAGAGTCGCCAGAGAAGATGATAGCTCGCACCCCTCGAGCCTGGTCAAAGAAAACTTATACCGTTGCTAGCTTCTTGGTTAGCAAAAGGCTATATGATGAAAAGACCCTTGCTGAGTGGGATGCCTTTTTCCGTGCAGGACCTGTTATCCGTTGGCATGTGACCTGGTGGAGTTTGATCTCTTTAGTGGCTTGTGATAAATTTATCCCTCATACTACCATAGTGGGTCTGTACAGGAGTACTTTCTTCTTTCCTTCTAGGATTATGAGACAATATGGGTTGAAGCAAGCTATCCCTCGTCAGGAGACTACGACACCACCTATCTCGGCTTTGACCACTGAATTTGCTGCGGATTGGGGAAAATATTGGCGTTGCAGAGATCGTTGGACAGTATCTCGGGTGATTGCCCCAACTCAAGTTTCTGAGACCTACTTGAACTGGCTGTCTTGCAATGATGGAGAAGCGAAACGAGCCCTTCGTCAGGAGGAGTGGAACCAACTAAAGCCTAAGTATGACTCAAGAACAGGAAGCAAGAAAAGAAAGGAAAGGCCTTATGAGGAAGGCAATCACATACTGAAAAGAGGCAAGCCCCCAGCTCAAAGAAGCGACCATAAGTCGTCTTCAAGCCAGGGTCCTTCAAAGAAGAACTCTTCAACGAAGCCTTCTAAAGGGAAAAAGGATTAAAGTAGTTTTCTTAGAAAGCAAGTCTAGTTTTAAAAAAAAGTAATAAGAATTTGTTTAGCTTAAACCCTCGTAGTTGCACTTTTTTTTTTTGTAACCTTAGGAAGTTCACTTTTTGCAATGTAAGCTTATTCGTTCAGTTTGAATAAAGATTATCCCTATTTTGAATGAGTTGAATGGAATTTTGGATTGATTTTGGCCGGGCCCCTTTAAAGGGTTACCTACGTATCTAATGTGGAATCAGGCCAGCGTAGTTCGTTCAATTTATGTACGTCTTTTTTTTTCAGAATTTTTTCGGAAAATTTTTTTTTTCGGAATTTTTTTTTTTTACGTAGCACTTCTTTAGTTGCTCCATGTTGGTGAGCTGACTGAACTCGGTGCAATCAATGTCCATGAGTCAGACTGCGCCTCCTGATAAGATGTCTTTAATGATGAACGGACAGGACCAATTGGATCAAAATTTGCCTCTGGGGTCGGTAACTGGGGCACGCAATTCTTTCCAACCTAAGTCTCCTTCCTTCAGATTTCGAGGTTGAACCTTTTTGTTGAATGCTCTTGCAATGCGTTGATGGTACATGTGGGAATGGTCTAGGGCCCGTAGGCGTCTTTCATCTGTGAACATGAGGACGGTAAGGGGATGATTTGTGGTGCTGGATTTTGTAGTTCTTTAGGAGGGTAGCTGTTTCAGCTTCGAAATGGGATCCATGGTCGCTAATAATTTCATGCAGAACGCCGTATCGGCAGATGATGTTGTTCCTTATGAATTTGGATACTTGTTTGGAGGTGAGGATGGCATTGGATTGTGCTTCAACCCATTTGGTAAAATAGTCTATGGCTACTAGGATGTATTCATGTCCTCCCGAGCCTTTTGGGGTGATTTTACCAATGATATCTATTCCTCATGCGGAAAATGGCCAGGGGGATGTGAAGTTGTGGAGCATTGAAGGTGGCATATACTGCAGGTTGGTATATATCTGACACTTCTTGCATTTCTTGACATAGTCGTAACAATCCCTTTCCATAGTGGTCCAGTAGTATCCTAGTCGTAGGACCTTTCTAGAGAGCATTCGACCATTCATGTGTGGTCCGCACACACCATTGTGTACCTCCTCCATGATCTTTGCGGCTTCTTCGGAGTTCATGCATCTGAGGTTGACCCCGTTGTGGGACTTTTTGTATAGAATCCCCTTGTGTTCTATGTATTGTGCCGCTAAGAAACGGATGGCCCGTTGAGCTCTTATTGGCGCGTCTTGAGGGTATATTCCTTTGGTGATGTAGTTGAAGACGTCTTGGTACCAAGGATCTTCTTCAATCGGAGCCAGGGTCAGATCCGTGTCGAGGTTGTTACAGAAAGCGGGCTCGCTTCTTCTTGTGAAGTGGCATCGTTGAGAGAGTTCAGCTACTCAAATTCATGTAAAAGAGATAGTTTGCGCTCTTGCTTTGCGAAGTTTACTTACATTGCTTAAATTGATTAGTTAATGATTTGTGCAACTTTGAGTTCATTGGATTTATCAATAGCCAAACAAAGAAAGAAATGAGCCAAAGGAATTTTTGTTGATTTGCAAAAAGATAAGCACACATAACTTTAGAGAAGAGGGTCTCCAATTCCCGTCAAAAAGAAACTAGACTTAGAAAGAAAGCAAAAGGAGGAACATTCCCTGTTCAAGACTCAACCTAAAGATTTAGCTAAGATCCTAACTCGACAAAACTTGGGGACTCAGACTCGATTCCTCTAGCTCATGCTTGTAGCCAACTAATTCGAGGCTCCATAGGTATCATCTTCTTCTTTCTTGTCCATGATTTCTTGTATACCATTTTGTGGGCGGATGCAGTCATCCGTGCGGTGGCCAAGCACCCGGTGATATTGACAGTAGAGGTTATCGTCAATCAAGATACCCACATCATAGAGCCGGTTGTAGGAGTCAATTGCTTGGTACAGGAGGCGTTCCTTATAAGCAGGTTGCAGATTCTTGATGAATTGGCGGATTTGATCACTTTGCGCAGGTTACTCAACCAATTTGGCCACCTTTAGCCTCCAACGTTGAAGGAAGGCAAGGAACCCCTCATCTTTTCCTTGCTTGGTGATCTCTAATTCTCGAAGGATCATGGAGAGGACAACATTTTCCTTGTAGCGTGCAAGGAAGATTATAGTGAACTCTGACCAAGTATGGTAGTTTTCCAGATTCAAGGTGTAGAACCAACGACGAGTCGAGGCATCAAGAGTCTGTGGGAACAAGTGTATGTAGATGCTTTCGTCAATTCCTCTCAAAACGATGGCAATAGTGAAGGCCTTGAGGTGATTTTGTGGATCATCAGTTCTAGTGAATGTCGGAACCTCGGGCATGGAGAACTTGGCTGGAAGTTTGCCCTTGATTTTGGGATTGACCTTACCATCATTGGCATTGTAGTTGGCGATGGAGTCAATCTTTTTGAGCTTAGTGACTTGCTCATTCTCTTCAGTGCTAGAGTCAGAGAGGATTCTTGCTTCATCCTTTTCTTTCTTTCCAAATCTTCAACCTTGAGTCGCATTCTTTCCAAATTACCCATGATCTCATCAAACTTCTCGTCAGTAGTTTTGGTCATTGTGAAGCTTAGGAGTGTGATTGCTGAGGTGAGCTTTGTGGTGCTGATGGATTATGGGGGGGGGGGTCTTTTGGGGTGGTGGTGAGTCTTTTTTGTGGTGGAGGTAGTCGAGAACTTGGTGGTGTAGACGGTTGCAGACGAACTAGCCTTGCCGAAGGCCGAGCTCAACTTTTCTCAAGGTTTACTTTCTTCTCGGACTCCCTATCTTGAATAGGAAGCACGAAGCACTTAGTAACAAGAAAAGACCATGAGACTCTCACATAAAAAAAGTTGACCACCACATGCCAAACTCTCCTTTAAAAACACGGTTGAGAGGCAGTTTCGCTCTCTGGTGTAGGATAACGATCCCATCTTATCCTTCGCCAATAATCGCCTTGCCTCTTGGTGGAAAGCGAGGGAGACCTCCCAAGAACAACCGGAAACAAGATGCGGTAGGCAGTAAGGATGATAATATGAAGAACTCTGATGGGAGTGGCAGGTGATGACGGTAATTGGGCAATAGTGGAAAAGACGCCATTGAAGGCGCCTTTGAGTTTTGGGGATTTTCTGGATCCTACTATTAAGGCGATGATCGAAGGTAGTGGTGAGAGTTTGGCAGGTAAATCTCGTGTTAATAGTCCTGTTCACGATGAATTGGGTTTTATAGGATTTCAATCGGATGAATTGTTGATTAATAATAATATAAATGAAATGAATGAAATAGAGTCATCTGCTCATTCTATTCGATCTGTGCATAGTTGGGTTGATGCTATGAGTAATCAGGATGATGATTTTCAATCAGAAAATTATGAACATGGTAATCTGGAGGGTCCGAATCCTGAGTGTCAAAAGAAAAAATCTAGCTGGAAGGAGGTGTTTGCAGGAAATAGGGCTCCTAATCAAGGATTACCTTTGCACTTTGTACCTGGGGGTGATGAATCGAAGTGTATTCAGATTACCATGGAGGATATTAAGGAGGAGGTGGAATATTGGAGTAATTCTTTGATTGGGTTTGTGATTGGTGAGACTCCTAGGGAAGTTGTGGTGCAGGGTTTCATTGCTAAAAAATGGAACCATGTTAAGGCTCCAAAGTTGCTTGTTCATAAAAAAGGGTGGTTCTATTTCCGATTTTCTTGCCTTAAGGACAGAGATGAGATCTTGCGTGGAGGCCCATGGATGATTGGTAACAAGGTGTTCTTATTGAAGCCGTGGAGTCCGAATTTCTGTATCGAAAAAGCACACATTACTCAAGTTCCAGTGTGGGTGTCGTTGCCTAATTTGGATGTACACTTTTGGTCAGCTCCTGCATTGAGTAAGGTGACTAGTAAACTGGGGAAACCGATGTTTGCCGATAAGTGCACTGCAAATAAAGAGAAGGTGTCTTATGCTCGTGTCCTTGTGGAGGTGGACGTGTCAAAGAAGCTTCTGAAGGAAATCTCTTTGAAGACTCCTTTTGGGGAGAAGTTGAAGCAGCAGGTTATATACGAGTGGGTTCCATACTATTGTGCTACTTGCTTACAGCTTGGGCATGATACTAACCATTGTAGGAGGAATAAACCAAAGGCACCTCTACAGCCAGTGAGTGAAATTGTACAGCCTACAAAACCTGTCTTAGAGGTTGAACAACCAGTTGAAGTTGTTCCGAAGATTGTACAACCTGAACAGCCAGTTAAGGTGAGTGACCAGGCTGATAGTGGGGTGCGAGATAGAGGAAAGGAAAATGTGAGTCCGGGCCAGGGTAACGAAAAGCCTAATCAGGTACATACTCCAGGGAGAAATACCCAAACTGGTGGAGCAGGTAAAAATATGGGACATCAGAAGAAGCAGATTGGACAGGGTTTCACAGGAAAGGGTCCAGGAAAACAGATTATTGGGTCAAAGTCAGGCAAGAATAATGCTAGAAAGAGTAGTTTGCAAACTGGAGATGGTTCAGCTAACAGATACTCTGCATTGAATGAGGATATTCAGGGTTTTTCGCAGGGAGGACATGAGGAGAGTCGGGTCCCTGACCCTAATTCCATATGAAGATAGCTACATGGAATGTTAGGCTGCAACGAGCCTCTAAAGATGCAGGAAGTGAAGGAATTCCTGTGGTTAAATAAACTTGATATTTTTTCCATGTTAGACTAGAATAAAAGAAAAAAAAGTTGTTGATATTAGGAAAAGATTTTTTCCTGGTCTCCCTTTCTGTGATAATTATTCTGCCCATAGAAATGGGAGAATTTGGCTGACTTGGAACACTTTTAATGTGCATTTGGAGGTTTTGGAGGTTGAGAGACAATTTATTCATTGCGGGTTCACTTCGAAAGTGAGTAAATTGCAGGCTATCTCACTGTAATCTATGCTTCAAATGAGATAGAAATAAGGAGAGATTTGTGGTCTGCATTAGACCATCTGAAGGGTAAGGTGGATAAACCTTGGCTGTTATTAGGAGACTTTAATGTAGTTTTGCAGAGTGAGGATAGGGAAAGTAAGGCTCTTCCGGATTTTGGAGCAATTAGGGAGTTTGCCGATTGTGTGCAGAGAAATGGCTTGAGTGATATGGCTTCAACATGTTGCTATTTTACCTGGCAGAATAATCAAAATGTGGGGGATCGAGTGCTCAGCAAGCTTGACAGAGTTTTACATGATCAATTGTGGGTGCTTAGCCAGATTAATGCATCTGCAGAGTTTCTTCCCAGTGGAATCTCGTACCATTCTCCAGCTGTAGTGAGTATTAGTGAGAATCGGTTATCTGAACCAAAACCTTTTAGGTTCATGAATGTTCGGTGTGAGGATGACAGTTTTTTGGATCTCGTGTCAAAGGTGTGGGAGCAGCCTCTGAGGGGTTGTCATATGGCTATTCTTATGCAGAAGTTGAAGCTGTTAAAATCTGAATTGAAAGGGCTTCATGTGAGGAAATATATGAATATTTCAGAAAAAGTTAAAGTGATGAAACAAAGAGTCTATGATCTGGAGGGGCAATTGCAGGTACATCCTTTGAATCAAGGTGTGATAGATAGTGAGAAAAAAGCTAGACAGGAGTATGTTAAGTATAAAAAGGTTGAAATGCAGGCTTATCAACAACGAGCAAAAATACATGATTTGAGGTTGAATGATGAGAATTCTGCTTTTTTCATGCGAAAGTGAAGGAGAGACAGTCTAGAAATAGAGTTGTCTCAATTAAAAATGGTGATGGGGTTACAAGAGAAGGAACTGAGGTACCTCAAGCCTTTATTGACTTCTATCAGAAGTTGTTGCAGTAAGTTCCAGTTCAGAAAAATGTTGAAGAGAGGGTGGTGAAACTTGGGAATTGTGTGTCCCAGGGTGCTGCTAATATGCTTGTAGCTCAGGTGTCTTTAGAGGAAATAAAGGGTGCTTTATTCTCCATAGCTGATAACAAAGCTCCGGGATCTGATGGCTATACTTCAAAAATTTTTAAAGCAGCTTGGAAGGTGGTGGGAAATGATTTTTGTGCTTCCATTGATGAATTCTTTCAGAAGAGTAAGCTCTTAAAGCAGGTAAATGCTACTTTCTTGACTATGATTCCTAAAAAAGATAATCCTTCTAGTGGGATGGAATTCAGGCCTATCTCTTGTTGTAATGTTGTGTATAAAACCATTACCAAGGTCCTTGCCAATAGACTCCAAAAAATCTTGGGGGATCTTATAAGTAGTGAACAGGCTGCTTTTGTGTAGAACAGAAACATTTTTGAGAACATTGCTGTGGCTATGAGTTATTTAAACATTATGGGAGGAAAAGAATTTCACCTCAAGCTGTTCTTAAAATTGATAAAAAGAAAGCTTACGATACCATTAGCTGTGAGTTTTTGGATGATCTTATAAGGAAAATGGGGTTTCCTGACAGATTTGTTCAGTGGTTTATGTTTGGGTAGTGCCAAGTTTTCTGTTTGTTTGAATGGTAGTCCCCATGGCTATTTTCCTAGTGGTAGAGGATTGAGGCAAGGTGACCCTGTTTCTCCATATTTGTTTGTTTTGGGGATGGAATATCTTACGAGAATGTTTAAACTAGCTAGACAGAAGGAGGAGTTTCATAACCATCCTATGTGCTCGAGACAAGAGCTTTGTCAGTTGTCTTTTACAGATGACTTGCTAATTTTCTCGAGGGGGGATGTTAGTTCAATTAAGGTGGTAGCTAGTACTTTGATGGAATTTGGGCAGATTTCTGGTTTGCAGCCTAGTCCAGAGAAAACAAATGTATTCTTTGGAGGTGTTTGTAGTAAACGAGAAAATTCTTAAGGCAACTGGTTATGTTGAAGGTGTTTTGCCCTTCCAATATTTGGGTGTGCCGTTAAATGCTTCTCGGCTCACTGTGTCATTGTGTAAGCCCTTGGTTGATAAGATAAGGATGAAATTGCTACATTGGCCAAATCATTTACTATCGTATGCGGGGAAACTCCAATTGTTGAATAGTGTTGTTTTTGGTATCCAAGCATACTGGATCGCTATTTTTGTTCTACCAAAACAAGTTATCCATGAGATTGAAGGTTTGTGTCGGAAGTTTTTCTGGGGTGTTAACGAAGGAGGTAGAGCTATGTGTTGGGTTAGTTGGAGTATGATTTGCAGGCCTAAGAAAGAAGGGGGCCTCGGTGTTAAAGAGGTCCTTAGCTGGAATAAAGCGATGTTTCTGAAGTGGATATGGAAGCTACAAACTCAGGAAAGATCCTTGTGGGCTGATTTGACTATGAAATACCATTTGCAGGGAGCTGATATTTGGCATTGTGTGGCTAAACAAAATGACTCTTGATTTTGGAGAAATATTCTGAAAATGAGAGATTTATCTCATTGAAAAAGCTGGTATAACTGAAGCCAGGAAATGGGTTCACGAGTGTGCAGTGGGAGGTAAGTTTTTTATTCAGAAAGCGTATGATCTGCTGCGAATGAGAGGGACTGTTTGGAGGTTTAGGAAGTTGGTTTGGGAGTCTGTAATAGTTCCTAGACAGAGAATTACAGCATGGATGGCTTTACAGCAGAAACTTCCTACAATGGAGGTTATGAAAAAGAGAGGATTTATACTCCTAGCAGGTGTGCATTATGTTGCCAGGCTGAAGAGACTTCTAATCATTTATTTTTCAGCTGCCCTCTGTCTGCAGATGTGTGGAAGAGTATCTTGAGCTGGCTGGGTACCAAAAGGAGAGCATGGGGTGTTAGACATGAAGCTAGATGGTTCATAGACCATTTTAGAGGTAAAAATATACAAAAGAGATGGAAGAGGGCTGCTTTTGCAGCAACCATAGCTGAAATCTGGATGGAAAGAAATTTCAGGGTTTTAAAGGTAGAAAGCGTATTGTACAGCAGATAATTTACAACATAGAATAGATTGTTAGTGCTAGATTGCTAGCTTTAGATAGTAATGCTGATAAATTTTTTATAAGGTGAGTATAGATGGTTGTTTTGTTTTTTATTTTTTTGGTGAGGTTTTCTTGTGAGAGGCATGGATGCAGGCAATCTCCTATATGTAAGCAGCTTTTGGAGTTTTTCTTCCCCGAGTGGATGAATAAAAGAAGTAGACCAATTCCTCAAAAAAAAAATAATAAATAAAAAAAATGACCCACACATAGAAAATACATTGTCCTAAAAAAAAGATTCTTAAGTCTAAATGCCCAAATATTTCCCTAATATCAAAGAAAAATAAAGTCGATGAACGAAAAATAAGACAAATAGAAAAGACTGACTACCCTATTTTTTTAATCTTCTAGACTTAAAGAAAATGGAAAATGGGATAAATAAAATAAAGGAATTTCGGTCCTCATTTTTTATTTATTTTTTTCGCAAATTTTTATTTTCGGCGGCCTTTTTTTTCGCCATTTTTTTTTTTTACTGAATCTGGATTACATCAAAAAAAAAAGAATAAAGAAATAGAAAAAGGGAGAGGAAGAGGGGAAATTAGAACTACTGACTCGTTTTTTTTTTTTTTTTTTTTAAAAAAGGTCCAAGAAAATTGTTCATGACTTTTATAGAATATATCATCGTGAAAATGACGAGTGTTCATTAAATTGAATTCTCGGACCACCTTTGGGCATCAGGAACTAGCTAAAAATAAAAGAAAAGATTCCTAGCACGTATGTACATATTGGCACATAGTCACGACATTCATGCATTCAAGCAAGCATTACAACGACGCAGTTTACAGGCAAACATGTGATCAGACGGGCATTACAACGACACATGCACAATAAGCAAGCGAATGCACGAATCTGGGTTAGAGGTCTTTGGCTCCTGTGAGGTCACCAAGGCAAATTACAATTTCTGTTCAGCGGATGGTCCACACATCAATTGTAATTCTTTTTCACCAAGAGTCGATGAGTCATGGGTGAGGAAGCGTCGATTTGCACGATAGGACAACTGTATATTCCTTTAGATATAGCAGATAATTTACAGCATAGAATACACTGTTAGTGCTAGATTGCTAGCTTTAGATAGTAATGCTGATCGATTTTTGATAAGGTGAGCATAGATAGTTGTTTTGTTTTGTTTTTTTTTTTTGGTGAGGTTTTCTTGTGAGAGGAATGGAAACAGGCAATCTCCTGTATGTAAGCAGCTTTTGGAGTTTTTCTTCCCCGAGTGGATGAATAAAAGAAGTAGACCAATTCCTCCAAAGAAAAAAATTAATAAATAAAAAAAAATGACCCACACATAGAAAACACATTGTCCTAAAAAAAAGATCCTTAAGCCTAAATGCCCAAATATTTCCCTAATATCAAAGGAAAATAAAGTTGATGAACAAAAAATAAGAAAAATAGAAAAGACGGACTACCCTATTTTTTTATTCTTCTAGACTTAAAGAAAATGGAAAATGGAATAAAATAAAATAAAGGAATTTCGGTCCTCATTTTTTTATTTATTTTTTTCGCAAATTTTATTTTTGGGCGGCCTTTTTTTTCGCCATTTTTTTTTTTCCAAATCTGGATTACATCAAAAAAAAAAGAATAAAGAAATAGAAAAAGGGAGAGGAAGAGGGGAAATTGGAACGACTGACTCGTTTTTTTTTTTTTTTTGCTAAAAGGGTCCTAGAAAATTGTTCATGACTTTTATAGAATATAGCATCGTGAAAATGACGAGAGTTCATTGAATTGAATTCTCGCACCACCTTTAGGCATTAGGAACTAGCTAACAATAAAAGAAAAGACTCCTAGCACGTATGTACATATTGGCACATAGTCACGACATTCATGCATTCAAGCAAGCATTACAACGACGCAGTTTACAGGCAAACATGTGATCAGACGGGCATTACAACGACACATGCACAATAAGCAAGCGAATGCACGAATCTGGGTTAGAGGTCTTTGGCTCCTGTGAGGTCACCATGGCAAATTACAATTTCTGTTCAGCGGATGGTCCACACATCAATTGTAAATCTTTTTCACCAAGGGTCGATGAGTCAAGGGTGAAGAAGCGTCGATTTACACGATAGGACAACTGTATATTCCTTTAAATATAGCAGATAATTTACAGTATAGACTACACTGTTAGTGCTAGATTGCTAGCTTTAGATAGTAATGCTGATAGATTTTTGATAAGGTGAGTATAGATAGTTGTTTTGTTTTGTTTTTTTTTTTTGGTGAGGTTTTCTTGTGAGAGGAATGGATGCAGGCAATCTCCTGTATGTAAGCAGCTTTTGGAGTTTTTCTTCCCCGAGTGGATGAATAAAAGAAGTAGACCAATTCCTCCAAAAAAAAAAATTAATAAATAAAAAAAATGACCCACACATAGAAAACACATTGTCCTAAAAAAAAATCCTTAAGCCTAAATGCCCAAATATTTCCCTAATATCAAAGGAAAATAAAGTTGATGAACGAAAAATAAGAAAAATAGAAAAGAAGGACTACCCTATTTTTTTATTCTTCTAGACTTAAAGAAAATAGAAAAAGGAATAAAATAAAATAAAGGAATTTCAGTCCTCATTTTTTTATTTAGTTTTTTCGCAAATTTTATTTTTGGGCGGCCTTTTTTTTCGCCCTTTTTTTTCCAAATATGGATTACATCAAAAAAAAAGAATAAAGAAATAGAAAAAGGGAGAGGAAGAGGGGAAATTGGAACGACTGACTCGTTTTTTGTTTTTTTTTTGCTAAAAAGGTCCTAGAAAATTGTTCATGACTTTTATAGAATATATCATCGTGAAAATAACGAGTGTTCATTGAATTGAATTCTCGCACCACCTTTGGGCATTAGGAACTAGCTAAAAATAAAAGAAAAGACTCCTAGCACGTATGTACATATTGGCACATAGTCACGACATTCATGCATTCAAGCAAGCATTACAACGACGCAGTTTACAGGCAAACATGTGATCAGACGGGCATTACAACGACACATGCACAATAAGCAAGCGAATGCACGAATCTGGGTTAGAGGTCTTTGGCTCCTGTGAGGTCACCATGGCAAATTACAATTTCTGTTCAGCGGATGGTCCACACATTAATTGTAATTCTTTTTCACCAAGAGTCGATGACTCATGGGTGAGGAAGCGTCGATTTGCACGATAGGACAACTGTATATTCCTTTAAATATAGCAGATAATTTACAGCATAGAATACACTGTTAGTGCTAGATTGCTAGCTTTAGATAGTAATGCTAATAGATTTTTGAAAAGGTGAGTATAGATAGTTGTTTTGTTTTGTTTTTTTTTTTTTTGGTGAGGTTTTCTTGTGAGAGGAATGGATGCAGGCAATCTCCTGTATGTAAGTAGCTTTTGGAGTTTTTCTTCCCCGAGTGGATGAATAAAAGAAGTAGATCAATTCCTCCAAAAAAAAAATTAATAAATAAAAAAAATGACCCACACATAGAAAACACATTATCCTAAAAAAAAGATCCTTAAAGTCTAAATGTCCAAATATTTCCCTAATATCAAAGGAAAATAAAGTTGATGAACGACAAATATGAAAAATAGAAAAGACAGACTACCCTTATTTTTTATTCTTCTAGACTTAAAGAAAATGGAAAACGGGATAAAATAAAATAAAGGAATTTCGGTCCTCATTTATTTATTTATTTTTTTCGCAAATTTTTTTTTTCGGCGGCCTTTTTTTTCGCCATTTTTTTTTTTTTACCGAATCCGGATTACATCAAAAAAAAAAGAATAAAGAAATAGAAAAAGGGAGAGGAAGAGGGGAAATTGGAACTACTGACTCGTTTTTTTTTTTCTGCTAAAAAGGTCCTAGAAAATTGTTCATGACTTTTATAGAATATATCATCGTGAAAATGACGAGTGTTCATTGAATTGAATTCTCGCACCATCTTTGGGCATTAGGAACTAGCTAAAAATAAAAGAAAAGACTCCTAGCACGTATGTACATATTGGCACATAGTCACGACATTCATGCATTCAAGCAAGCATTACAACGACGCAGTTTACAGGCAAACATGTGATCAGACGGGCATTACAACGACACATGCACAATAAGCAAGCGAATGCACGAATGTGGGTTAGAGGTCTTTGGCTCCTGTGAGGTCACCATGGCAAATTACAATTTCTGTTCAGCGGATGGTCCACACATCAATTGTAATTCTTTTTCACCAAGAGTCGATGAGTCATGGGTGAGGAAGCGTCGATTTGCACGATAGGACAACTGTATATTCCTTTAGATATAGCTGATAATTTACAGTATAGAATACACTGTTAGTGCTAGATTGCTAGCTTTAGATAGTAATGCTGATAGATTTTTGATAAGGTGAGTATATATAGTTTTTTGTTTTTGTTTTTTTTCTTTTGGTGAGGTTTTCTCGTGAGAGGAATGGATGCAGGCAATCTCCTGTATGTAAGCAGCTTTTGGAGGTTTTCTTCCCCGAGTGGATGAATAAAAGAAGTAGACCAATTCCTCCAAAAAAAAATAAATTTAATAAATAAAAAAAATGACCTAGACATAGAAAACACATTGTCCTAAAAAAAAGATCCTTAAGCCTAAATGCCCAAATATTTCCTTAATATCAAAGGAAAATATAGTTGATGAACGAAAAATAAGAAAAATAGAAAAGACGGACTACCCTATTTTTTTATTCTTCTAGACTTAAAGAAAATTGAAAATGGAAAATGGGATAAAATAAAATAAAATAAATAAATTTCGGTCCTCATTTTTTTTTTTTTCGCAATTTTTTTTTTCGGCGGCCTTTTTTTTCGCCATTTTTTTTTTTTTTGACCGAATCTGGATTACATCAAAAAAAAAGAATAAAGAAATAGAAAAAGGGAGAGGAAGAGGGGAAATTGAAACGACTGACTCTTTTTTTTTTTTTTTTTTGCTAAAAAGGACTTAGAAAATTGTTCATGACTTTTATAGAATATATCATCGTGAAAATGACGAGTGTTCATTGAATTGAATTCTCGCACCACCTTTGGGCATTATGAACTAGCTAAAAATAAAAGAAAATACTCCTAGCACATCAATTGTAATTCTTTTTCACCAAGAGTCGATGAGTCATGGGTGAGGAAGCGTCGATTTGCACGATAGGACAATTGTATATTCCTTTAGATAAACGGGTTGTCTACGAGTTGCGACACAAACTTCCTCGAGGGTTGATAAGGGTCAAAAGGTTGTGGCAAGGCACATGCAAATGATACAAATGATGCAATATATGGAACATGTTATTAAACAATTAAGCAAACTTGACTTTCGAGTCTCCTCCTCTTAAATAAATCCCCAGTGAAGTCGCCACTGTAAGGACCCGGGATTTCTACCTGCTCCACAGAGTGCGTCCTTATAGAAAATTTATAAGTTGGGGGCTTTAGATAAGTTCAAGGGACTATCGAGTTAGAAAAGCGGCACTACTACAAAACTAGGATACAACGTCGGTATATTTGGGCCTACAACGTCGGTTTTTAAACCGATGTAATAGAGGGGTGATGTAGTATGGGTACCCCTATAACATCGGTTTTTTAACCGACGTGAAATGGTAGGATACAATGTCGGTTTTTTTCAAAAAAACTGATGTGATAAGGCTAGGTACAACGTCAGTTTTTTAAAAAAACCGATGTGAAATGCTAGATACGACGTCGGTTTTTTAGAAAAACCGATGTGAAAGGCTAGGATACAACATCGGTTTTATTTGTAAAACCGATGTTGTATGTATCTTTTTTTTGCAAAAAAAAATTAAATTGACATTTGTATTGAATATTATTAGTAATTATTATAATTAGTAAATCTTCTACAAATAAGTGAAATAACCAAGAAACTTGACATTAATAATTAATATATGTACATACAACAGGAGAAAAATGATTCCTAATGTTATCTAATATACAACACCAACTGTGACTAAAGTATTTTTGCAACCTACGCTCCATTATAAGATTGCTCGTAGTTGTGAAACTGTGAAAACCCAATCCTCTTGCGCCATTTCTTCATATATCTGTGTGACAACAAGCATAAAATTAATATCCAAAAACTTCAAAAATGAATTTGAGAAACATAAAAAATACGTTTTCTCACTTTTACAGAAAAAGAAAACATCTGGGGTATCTCAGAAGAAAACATTGATTTGATTATTAGAACAACCACATAGGAAACTATTAGATGATTAAAAAAATTAGATAACATTACCTTCTGTTATGAAAACATAATGGATGTGCTTGGACTTGTCAATTAATATTAAAGAGGATTGAGGACTTTTAGAACATCTAGCTGCTTTTAGAACCCCTACGTATACTCCAAATTTCATAAAACCCATTTCCCAAACCATAGTTCATCATCCAACCAACACCCAAAACAAAAACCACAAACCAAATCCACAAGAATAAGCACATCTGGGTTTTCCTCTGTTGTAAACAGAACATGCAGCAAATGTAAAGTAGATAGTAACAGCAAAAGATGATCACTAATACTGCCCAACTTGTATACAAAGTGAACACTACCTTGTGTTTTCGAGCATAGCAAGCTTCTACATAGCAGTAGTCATCATGGTGTAACATAGCTTCTTAAACAGCGACAGTACTGAAATTCAAGTCAGAAATAAACAGCTACTACTACTGGCTGTGAGCCTGTGACAGCAGCTCTGCTGCCTGGCTGCGATAGCAGCAGCAGCGGCCTCGACCTGCTGGCTGGCTGTGACAGCAGCAGCAGCAGCGGCAGCAGCCTGCTGGCTGGCTGTGACAGCAGACAACAGCAGCGGCAGCGGCCTGCTGGCTGGTTGTGAAAGTAGGCCTTTCACACACAAATTTGTACATAACAAATCTTTTTATACATGTACACAACAAATCTTATCAACTTCTAAGGCATAAATGCGTACAGAAAGTATTTTGTGAACAAGCAATCAAGATGTGTTTCACTCCAAGCTATAATTGTGATGGAGTTGTCTATCCTAGCATCAAGAACCTATAATATGACTTGTAACTTGTAAGGGGGAACCTCACCATCATCAATCAAGCAGTGCACCAATAGACATACTATAATCAGAACACAGGTAGATATCATGTAGATAACGTCTTTTATTGCTTCCTAAATATTGTCCTTTCAAGCATGTCTAGCCGTTGTAATGCTCAATTTGTCAATCAAATGCATGTCTAAATAAGGGTCATTAATAAATGTTGCTTGTGATGAACCAATTAATAGTCTGAGTCTAGGTTGTTAATCCGGTCTTACATGGGAATTATGTCTTTAAATTGTTAAGGAAACTTGAGTTACTAGAGGCCGTCATAAACGGGCGAGTTGGGTGCCTAACACCTTCCCACCTCGTACCTTCGCCCCCGAACCCTTTATTCTTGGGTACTCATATGTTCTATATGAGCGTGAGTCTTTCCAAAAACATGATCAGTTCACTTGTCGCGCTATTGGGTTGTCCCTTCGGTTTGTCCCTTCGATAAAACGCCGATAGCAGATTTGTGACCTCTTTCATGGTTTTTATTCAATTCAAGTCTTTACAAAATCTTTTCTAACTCGATGGTCCCTTGAATTTATCTAAACCCTTAGCTTACAAATTTTCTATAAGGACGCACTCCGTGGCCGTAGAAATCCCGGGTCCTTACAGGTGCCTAACACCTTCCTAGCTTGTACTCACGCCCCCGAACTCATTTATAAAGTCAATTTCCCCAATAGGGATTGAGTTGATGTCTTTCTAGACTATCGACTTGATTCCAAGGTTTCCAAATTTCCTTAAATTTGGTGGCGACTTCCGACAATCTTAATCATGCCCTTAGTACGAAAGGAAAATCGTCATGTGCATTCACACTCAAGAAATTCACGAAACCCAAAGAGACGCTCTCCCAGACTATCCAGCCGGCCGCTCGGAAATTAGAAAAGAACGATAAGTTATTTACTGTTATAATAATAGCATTGTCACATTAGCCAAAGAAAATCAAATCTTTGTAGACTTTATAGTTATCTGCCAATTGCCACTAGGGGTGTGTGCAATTTGAACTGTCTGCTAGTGTAATGCAATGAACAGTTGCAGTGTGTTGTTACTTTCTGGTGAAATAGTTGTTGTTTTGAAATTAGATAAATGTCCATAAAACCATTTATAGATAGACTCTTAGATGTATGTATCTTATTCGATCAACTAGATTGTAGTACAGAGTATATACCGAAAGATACTTACAAAAGCTAGGAATAATCTTTGTTTAACTTTATCTTTCTTAAATGACAGGATATTCATGAAACATATGAGTCTGTGGATGGGTAGTGTAGACTCCAAATTGTGTCTTTGTCCCACCAAAAACCCAATGATGATGGATATGAAATAACATGGACAATAAGAATTTTCGAAGTGTTCGAACTCTTGATCATTGGCATAAAGCCTCTCATTTCACCACAATCACATACCCCTTTCTATAAACATTTCCAATGCCACCGGAATCAAAAGATGTGATTCCACAAAGTTATGGGACAAAAACGATGCTCTGATTACCACAAAGGCGTAAATAAGGAGATCATCCAAGGGTTGAAGAAATGCAAAAACGGAATAAGCCACAAAGGCGTAAGGCGAGACGGAACAAGCCACAAAGGCCCCGTTAGACATGATAGAACAAGCCACACAACAAAGGCTCTGTCACCTCCTTACCACAAAATAGTAGGTCTGCAGTTCGGGAACAAGTTGACAAGACCCTCGTTCTGCTAGATTCAAGAAAACGCTTCCAAACCCTTGAATATAAAATATCCCCACTCGCTCAGATTTGAATCAAGAGATCCACAAAAGTTGTAACCCGCAATATCAATAAATTCATGTTACATACTCAAACTCTCTCAAAAGTTTCCAAAAGTTGTGTGCCAAATATAGCCTTAGAGATAAACATGGGAATTTCTCTCAAGACGTGGGTTTAGTCAGTAATGAGGTTGTAACAATTATTTTTTTTTTTTAGTGTGAGATCGTATATTTTAGGGGAGAATTTTTTCTAGCTTGCCACGTGGATTTTCTAGGAGAGAAATTATTTGTAGCTTGACATATGGCCAAACGTTTTTTCTCTAGCATCTCTTTTAGTATTAGTAGATAATAAGATTTTTCCCTCTTTAATTTAAGAGTTTATCTCTATTACTTCATGAAGAGTCCTTTCATTTTCGTGTTTCTATTCACACCCCACCCTTTTTATTTATCCATTACATGTTCACCATTTCTCTGTCCCACTCTCTCTCTCTCTTTCTTTCTTAATCGTTACACTCAATTTCCTTATTTTACTTTCACCCGTACTTTTTTACTCCTTTAATTACTCTTTCAATTTATTTGCCTTTTGTACTTTTTTTTGCCTTGTTTTTTGGTCAATTTTCCTGTTTCTCCCTTTACTACTTCATTTTCACTCTTTTTCTTCCTACCTTGTTGCATGCTACCCGCTTTTTTTTGTTTATTTCTATTTTGAACGGAAAAGAGCAAAATAATTAAACCCCAACTTTGTTGGCAACCAGGGCTTTACCCGTGCTACGGACGACCAATTTATCATTTTAATGTTTTTTTAAATTAAAATCTGGACTTTTTAAAATTATACATAGGTAAATAAAGAACAATGAAAAATAGTTATTGGTCAAAATTTTACACATGTCCTACCACTCATCATTCTCCTATTAAAAAAATAAAAATAATATCTATCACTTGTCAGTTAACTTGAAATTGTACATCATATTAATAACTAAATAAATTGTCACTCGAAAAGTGACCCACGTCATTTTAGTTAAGCATATCCTTACAAATTTTATGTCTAATAAGTGTTTATACCCATAAATATAAAACGTAACTAAATATTTAATGCTTGCCATATTAACGACGATCATCCCCACAAATAATAATCAATAATTTTTACGTATACCAACTGATGTATATTTGTTTTTTTATAAAACCATCGGATTGACCAGACTTCCCTTAATGTGTATTTCACTAATTGCAATCTAAAAGTTGAAAGACTTCTTCTTTAATTAGCAAAAAATAGCGACAACTCACCATCTAGAAGAAGGAAAAATAGTAAATAATTCATCTAAATGTGACATTTGTACGTTACCTGTGCTTATTCCACAAAATTAGTCATATGTTAATTGTCATATAACCTGCGCTTATCACCGCAAATATTAGTCAAATATCACCTATCATTTAATACCCACAACTATATTATAACTTGCAAATGATTACTTTATATGTGACCTTTGTCACATTATTACATGCGCTTATCCCTGTAAAATTATTATGCAAATAAATATAAGTTACATGTTCGTTGTCACATGATCGACCTACTCTTATCGACACAAATATTAGTCAAATATCAGTCAAAGATCACCTACCACATAATACCCCAAATATATAATAGAATCAAAATGATGACTCTATATGTGACCCTTATCACATTACACTACCACGCAATACTCCCAATATATAATAGAATCAAAATGATGACTCTATATGTGACCCTTATCACATTACACGCGTTTATCCCCTACAATTAGGCAAAATATATATTGCCACGTCAAAATACCTTTTTTTGTCCACAATTATAAAACTTAATAAAAATGGTAAAATTAAGTGAACTTATACTTATAATATAAACATTAATAAAATTAATGACCCAATATAGTATTAAAAAAAGGGGTCAAGTATTAAATAAAGAATTTTATTATCACATTTAATACATCAATTAAAGGAAAATTTTCATTTAGGTGTTGTGAGGTTTTGTGCATTGTTTTTTAGGTTATATGTGGTTTGAATAATTTCACTTAGTTGATAGAAGGTTTTGTAAATAATTTCACATAGGTGACAGGTGATGACGGAGGCTAACTTCCGTTAACTTTTGTTGACGTGTGAAGGATGGTTATCTTTAATGACCCCGATTAATATTGATTAACATACTAAAATATGGTTTTAATTATTTTTTTTTTACGACAATTCATTTACAAAACACAAGATTTCCGAAAACACAATTTTTTTGCAAAAAAAGAAAATTTAAAATAATATTTTAACACGTGAATCAATATTAATCGAGTCATCAAGGATAATCACGCTTCACACGTCAGCAAAAGTTAACGGAAGTTAGCCTCCGTCATCAGCTGTCACCTATATGAAATTATTTACAAAACCTTGTGTCACCTAAGTGAAACTATTCAAACCACATGTAACCTAAAAAATAATACACGAAACCTCAAAGCACCTAAATGAAATTTTACCTTAATTAAATATCATCAAAAATATCATAGTAAAAAAATAAAAAGGAAAAAGAAAAAAAATGCAATAACCAATAAGAATATGGCACATGTCACATAACCGCGCTTTTACAGGTCATTGCTAAGAACAAGTGGAGGTGCACCACTGTGCTACCACCCCCAAGCTCGTGCTCGTAATTAAACCCTAAGCGGGGGGTGCTACCCGTTGTTTATTCTTCCTTCGTCGTTTGGTCATGCAAGGTTCTTTTGATCCGAATTGGTGTCAAATTCGCAAGGGCCTGATCCTTATTATGAATGAGTATTATATTACTACTAATCGCGATTTAATTTTTATGAAAATAATTGTGTTCTTAGGTATTTGATTGACTTTCGTTTGTTTAGCCCAAAAGGTATCCAAGCTACCATCAATGAGAAATAACATATAAGGCAGAAATTAGGTTTATTTTAATGGATGACCTCTGTCTTTAGTTTTTGAGGTCAGTATGGTTAATTTCGAAGGGGCTCTTATATTACTCAAGGATTGGTTTCTATTACACTCAAAAATAAATTACCGGGATATTCGGATAGACCGATAACTCGAATAAAAATAAATTCCGAAAAATATATTGTTAATAAAATAAAGATAGTGGTTGAATTTGACAACTTTCACTATCTCCTATAACTAGCAACTAAAACATTACCAATGCATGGTAGTTATTTCCTACAAAAACTACCCAATTAAACACTAACCCATGAAGTGATGGTGGTTGACTAAATTCCACCCATGATTGAATGATGGGTGGTTACTAGAGGACCAAGGACTCTCCTGTTTTCCTATAAATAGAATCGATGGAGCAAGGAAGAAGGCAGATTGAATCTCACCGCAAAGATGTGTTTCCTTAGTTAGGAGTAGAGTAATGTCGTCTCTAGTGTAGTGTAGTTTTAGGAGTAGATTAAACGTAATTTAGTGTATCATACTCCATTAAATCCTCCCGTTTGTACTTTGTTTACATCAATCGAATGCATGTCTTTTTTCCGAATTAATAGTGTTCACATTCCCCTCGCACCCTCCTCATTACAGTAAAGGTATCCACGATCCCAACACAATGCCAAAAAACCTTGTCGAATAACAAGGTTGTCAACGTGATAGTAAACTTTGTACCACGCATCGAAAAGCACTACCAACTCCCCGAAAAGGTCGAACAGCTGGTCGAATTGTGCATAGGTGTGGAATTCTATTAATTGACTAGAAACCGACTATCATTGTTGACCGTGTCCACCGTAAACTCGGAGTTGGGGTGGAGGAGTAGGTTCGAATAGGGAGCGGCCTACTCTAAGATAGTCCTCGGCCTTATTTAGGACCTTTTTAAGGGCCGCTGGACTGCCCATATAGATTGCTTGTGACCCCTAAGTACCAAGCACAGCAACAAATTTGGCGACCACAGTGGGAGTCGAAATACACTCCACGAATAAACCTTTAGATGCTTTTGGGATCAAATTGGTTACTTCGAATACATATATTACGAGGAGGGTTAATTTTGATGTCGAATATTAAATGGATTTCTTTGATAAAATCCATTATGAGAGTCATATAAATGACCAAATCGGTCGAATTAAGATCTGTCTCAATGGTCTATGGAGACAAAAGAAAGATGTTCAAATCACTCGATTTAAGCGGAATATTTCAGGTCTCCAAGAACTCGACATTATAAATGATTTATGGCAAGAGTTATCCCAACAAATAAATCAACTCGAGAACGAACTCAGTAGTTTACGAAGGGATAGTCAAACTCTTATTCGAAATACTTTGTATGTAGAAGAGCCATCATCTATTCGCGAAGATAAAAAATCCTTCTATCTCGACGAAAAAATTATAATAGTCGATAGGGATGGAAACTCCTTAAATGACGAAGAAAGTATAATAGATAAGGATCAAAATGATTTATTCAAGACATCATCTATTCGAGAAGATGAAAAATCCTTCTATCTCGATGAAGAAATTATAATAGTCGATAGCGACAGAAATTCCTTATATGACGAAGAAAGTATACTAGATAAGGATGAAAATGATGTATTCAAGACATCATCTATTCGAAAAGACGAAAAATCCATGTATCTCGATGAAAAAATAATTTTAATCAATGGCGATGGAAATTCCTTATATGATGAAGAAAGTATACTTGATGAGGATGAAAATAATTTTATTGAAATTTGGGGAATCGAGTTTGAATACCCAGAAAGTACGGCTTCTAACGAATTAGAAGTTAAAGATGAATGTTTCGAAAAAGAAAATATTGATCAACGCATTATTTTGGAGGAATCAAATTTTGAAAATGATACCGCTAAGGGCAATGTTGCACTTCTTATAACGATTTAAGAGATGCAAAATACTCAAATGATATAAACAAATTAAGTCATAAAATTAAGGGAACAAAGTTATCTCTATTCACAATTTTATTACCATCATTTGAGTATTTGGTGTTTGTCCTAGTCATGAGAGACTATAAATCTCTAGGTAATCAGAGGGGAGGCTAAGAATAAGGCCCCTAGTCAATTACGAAATAATTGGCTATTGGGGGCAACATAGCTCAACCGCTCGAAAAAGAAGGGATATAAAATTATTATGGGTTAATTTTGGTGGAAAGCTCTAGAATTTATTACTCGAAGGAGGTGATAGGACTACTCGGTTTTTATTGGCATAAAGTTCTCAATTGAACTAGCCCCACTCTTCGAAAGAAATGATACAGAGTGATATTTAAGTGGAGTAAGTTTTTGAATGAACATCATGGGCTATTGTAATATCCCGTAAATTATTTATTTTGAATAATTTATTTACTTAATTATTTATATTGGTAAAATATTTATTGGTTTTGGATTTAACATTTAAAAAGGAAAAAAAAAAGGAATTTTGGATTTTAATTTAAAATAAATTAGAAATCAGCTTTTAAGTGATTTATTAGGTTTCAAATTGTGTTTTGGCTAAAGTCAAATACTGACTTAACTTCCTGTGTGATTTCTTCAAATATACATCATTCACTAACTAATTCCCAAATTAGCTTCGGTTCAAAACTATTTCCCCACATATACACCACGTAGGATCGAACTGTGGCCTGGAAGCGAATTTTAATTTTTTTTTTTATAGCGAAGAGGGCGATGAATTTCGTCCTGGTCATGAATTTGATAATAAGACGGTGCTGAAGGATGTGGTAAAAGTATATTCCATAATGAGGAACCAGGGTTTCAAAGTCAAGCGGTCTAGTGAAGATTCAGTGACACTTGTATGTAATAGGGATCCACCATGCCATTGGTGGCTTCATGCAAGTAAAAGCAAATTCTCGGATGCTTTTAGAATCAGTGTTTACAAAGGCCCACACGCACCCTCTTGTGTTAGTGACTCTGTTCCCAAGGATCATTTTCAGCTGGGTTCAGAATTTATTAGCCATAAAATTAAGGATCTTGTGCGTGCAGACACCTCTATTAAAGTCCGTGCCATCATAGAGGTAATACAAGAACGTTTAAAGTATACCATCTCATACAAGAAGGCTTGGCTAGCGAAACAACTAGCAATTGCTCATATATTTGGTGATTGGGAGAGATCCTTTGAAGACCTTCCTCGTTTCATGCAAGCAATGAAAGAAACAAATCTTGGGACTATTGTACATTTTGCTAACAAGCCGACAACCCACCCATCTGTTGAGATATTTGGAAGGGTGTTTTGGGCTTTTGGACCTTCTATTGAGAGGTTTAAACATTGTCGTCCCCTTATTAGTATTGATGGAACCCATTTATATGGCAAGTACAAGGGGACTCTCCTTATTGCAATGGGTTGTGATGCTAATACACAATTGTTCCCACTTGCATTCGCCATTGTTGAAGGGGAGAATGGAAGTAGTTGGTCTTGGTTTATGGCGTGCATAAGATTATATGTCACTCAAAGACATGATCTTTGTGTTATTTCAGATCGACATCCGGGTATCATGTCCACTATGAATGATCCCTATGGTGAGTGGCATGAGCCATATGCCCATCATAGACTATGTTTGCGCCATCTTGCCTCCAACTTAAATACTCGACACAAGGATAATCACTTGAGAAACCTCTTTGGTTGGTCAGCTGAGCAACACCAAGACAAGAAATTTGATGCTGGATTCAAGAAAATAAGTGAAATGAATGCTACTGCTCATAAATATCTTTCTGATATTCCCTTGTTTATGTGGTCCCTTTGTTATGATGGTGGGAGAAGGTATGGCATCATAACGACTAACTTGTCTGAAGTATTCAATAGTGTGTTGAAGGGAGCACGTTTTCTACCAATCACAGCCCTTGTGAAGTGCTCATTCTATAGGGTGAATGCTTATTTTGTTGAAAGACGTGGATGGGCCTTGAAAAGACTTCATGAACAGCATGCATATAGTGAAAAATCGACTAATTTGCTGCAAAACAACATGGCCAAAGCAGCACACCACACTATAGATGCTTACAATCACCAAATTGGGAAATATCAAGTCACCACTGGCCAAGGAGGTAGGGAGCATAAAGGTGGTCATACTCATATTGTGAACTTCCAGCAAAGGACTTGCACCTGCAAGAAGCTCCAGTTATACAAGTTCCCATGCTCTCATGTACTTGCTGTTTGCAGAGAATATAGCTTGTCACCGGCTAAATTCATAGACTCATTCTTCTCTTCAATCGAGTACTATGAAACATACAAGCCAGACTTTGAGCCCATTCCCGATAAAGCCTACTGGACACCTTATACAGGACCAACTGTTATTGCTGACAATAGCATGAAGCGAGGTAAAGGGCGACCAAAATCAAAGAGGCTTCGAAATGAGATGGATGAGAACCCTCGTGGAAAGGTGACATGTGGTTTGTGTGGAAATAAGGGCCACAATAGGAAGACTTGTCATAAAAGAGTGAGGAATGATGTCAATTCTGGGTAAACTTATATACTATATACATATTTATTTATTTTTAATATATGTTCTCTTGTAATTCATATATTCTGGTTACATGGAGAATTCATAAATTAATTTCTTGTATGTTTTGGAGAATTCATAAATTAGTTTCTTTTTGTAGATTTCATGGAGTTAACGGTGGATCTGGGACCTCATGATCCATCCGTTCTTATATTACAACAACACCATAGAAGTCAAGATGTGTGGAGTGGTCAGGTAATGTGCTTTCTGTTGCGTTTGGCTGTAAGTTTCTTTTGCTGTTTGTTGTACGATTCCGTTGCTGTAAAATGGTGTTTTTTTTTTGCTGTATTTGCAGTCGCTGTTTTCAGTAATATGCTGCTGCTACTTGCTTTTATTGCTGGTGTGTTTGTGCTGTAATTGCTGCTGCTTTTGTGTTGTTGCTGCTGGTTTTTTTGCTGTGTTTGCAGCTGCTGGTTTTTTTTCTGTATTTGCAGCTGATGTTTTCTGTAAAATCCGGTGACTTTTTGCTGTAATTGCTGCTGTTTTTGTGCTGTTGCTGCTGGTTTTTTTGCTGTGTTTGCAGCTGCTGGTTTTTTTTCTGTATTTGCAGCTGATGTTTTCTGTAAAATGCGGTGACTTTTTGCTGTAATTGTAGCTAAAATTTGGTTGTTGTTGTTTGCTGTTCAATGTTGTTCCTGTTTGCTAGTGCTGCTTGTTGGTTGTTGCTAATTGTGCTGGTGAATAGATTTTCCTTGGGCTTTGATGGATTGCTATGACCATATGGGTTATTAATGTTTTTTATTTATCACTTGTCTCATGCTGAAAGTTGGTTGAAGAAGTCTAGGAAACATACTTAATTGTATAGGATACTCATTTGTTGAACTAATTATTGATTTTACAGGTTTCAACACCTTTAAACTGCAGGCAACACTTGAAGGCTTTGCAAGATTGGGGAGAAAGAGATAGTCGTGTCTTAGATATGTTAGAGAAGCCGGTTTCTATGGCTTACATAGGTTGTGTTTTTTAACTTTAGATAGGGGACTTATTACCGCTCTAGTAGAGAGGTGGCGTCAAGAGACTCATACATTTCACCTTGTTGTTGGTGAGGCCACCATAACTTTACAAGATGTAGCAGTCTTGCTGCGCTTGCCAGTGCGTGGCTATCCAGTGACAGGGACTGCCGATTATAAATGGTTTAGGTTGGTAGAGGAGTTGTTAGGATATATAATAGCAATGGGGATGCTTTCAGGATCTGCTCTAAACATTGGTTGGCTTATAGAAACCTTCAGTGTTCTCCCACCGGATGCAAATGATGCCATTATTCAGTATCATGCTAGAGCATATATCCTTGCATTGATGGGAGCGATTTTATTAGCTGATAAGTCAGGCAATGAGATTCAGGTCATCTATTTGTCGTTGCTTCGGGATCTTAGGAAACCATCAGAGTACAGCTGGGGGGTGCGACAATTGTCTTTATGTATCGCCACCTTTGTCGGGCGTCTAAACGAGGTGTGAAGGATATTGCTGGACCTTTGATACTCTTACAGGTAATACACTGACTAGCTTATTCCCATGTGAGGTGTATATGATTTTGTGTTTGATATATTTGTCTTTGGATAGTTGTGGGCTTGGGAGCGCATTCCTATTGGTAGACCAGTTCTCGGCTCTCATATAGACCCGGATATAGAACCAAATGAGCAATATCAGCCTGATCGTGATCCTTTAGGATGCAGGTATATGATAACTTCATATGTACTCTTACTGTTTAGAAAATTTACTTTAAGCTATAATTTTTTTTTATTGCATGATGACAGGTGGCTTCGAAGATCACTTCAGAGGGCTGACTTGCCAAAAGGACTTGCATATTATAGACACGCACTGGACCATCAGCGTGATGATCAGGTTTATCTCATCTGTGTGTTTATTTGTTTGTGTCTGAATGATATCATGGTGTAATTGCAGGTGAATTGAAATTTTTTTTTTCTAAATGAGCAATCAATTTTTTACTTTGTAGTTTATATGGGAGCCATATACTTCTCAAATCTTGGAGTCACTGCCGGAGGTTGATGACACTGTGTGGCGTGTCAGGGCCCCACTCATATGTTTTGACATTGTTGAGATGCATTTGCCTGATCGTGTTATGCGTCAATTTGGTCTTCGGCAATTGGTTCCTATACCATGTGACACTGGTCTTCAGTTGCATAAAACAGATCGTCGTGGAAAGAACAAGATGGATTGGGCCAAACATCATCGTGTCTATGTTTCTGAGTGGGATAGCTGTCTTCAGAGTGTTGTTACTGGTGATTTATTTCGTGGACAAATGGAGTATAATGATCCTTATATGATATGGTATAGAGGAATTACACGTCGCTTTATTACTCCATTATTACCATCATCTCCAACTGAGTATCAACCTGGTTATGCACAATTGCGTGTGCTGGTAAGTATAATAATCTGCATTTATTTTTTCTAACAACTTCATTTTATTGATTGTGCTTTACGTCTTATGTAGACCAACGGTATAGCCACCATAGCAAAGAAATGTCAAGGTGAGTTAGATCAAACTGGTGCGGAGTATCCTCCAAATGTACGATCTTTACTTGGCAACATAGCGATGTATTGCAACCAATGTCTAAATACAGCTGGTAGTCGACATCTTATTGAGTCTCCACCTGAAGATCGACATCTAGAACGACCACCATCGGTTCAAATTTCACCTTCTCCTACACCATCTGTTCAAATTTCACCTTCTCCTACACCATCAGTTCAAATTTCACCTTCTCATACTCCACAAATACTTACTCCACCTCCACTTCAACCTTCTCCACGACCTTTGCCTCAAGCTCCTCCACAGCCTCTGCCTAGACCTACTCCACGAGCCTTGCCTCGGCCTACTCCTCCACGACCCCTGCCTCGGCCTACTCCTCCACTTATGCCTATTCAACCATGGTCTACGCTTCCAGAAATGCCCGTGGATATGCCTGAATTTCCTTCCCTTTTCCCTAGCCCTGCCCCTCCAATTACTCCCACCCCACCGGTATCTGCATCTCCTTTTACCAAAACTTCTCCCATTTTGACATTTAGGCGACGACCTCGGACAACTAAATCTACTTTGAGCTCTACCATGACATCCTCAGTGCAATCATTATCAACTATCATAAAGTCTCCACCTTCTTTGAGGATCAAGGAGAGCATGGGACGAGATGGAGTTCCATAGGTGTGAGCTACTGTTTTGTTTGCTATGGGTGTAAGCAGGAGTAGTGTTGGTTGTATTTTCTTTGGGTGATTTGAGTTATGTTAACCCAACTTTGGCTTGTATTGACATTATGTTGGTGATTAATGAAATCTTTTAGAGATGTGTAATTTGGATCAACTATCAGTTTATTTTTTCAATGGAATATAAATTTAGATGAACTGTTGGTCGACCGGCGTCTGGATTTTTTGCTGCTTCAGTATTTGGTTATGCAGGTTGATATGTCTACAGAGAAAATGTGGGGAAAATTAACAAAGAAAAGCGCTGGGAAAATGCAACAGCAAAAGCCGCTGTGGCGGAGAGCTACTTCCAAAAGCTGTTGTGGGCGACCGCGGCTTACTTAAGAGTCGCGCTGGCCCACTTAAGCCGCTGTGGCCCACAGCGGCTTTTCTTTTCGCTATAAAAAAAAAAATTAAAATTCGCTTCCAGGCCACAGTCCGATCCTACGTGGTGTATATGTGGGAAAATAGTTTTGAACAGAAGCTAATTTGGGAATTAGTTTGTGAATGATGTATATTTGAGGAAATCACACTAACTTCCTAGTCCTTTTTGCCTCACGTTTCTTCCCCCATCTGTTATATAAGTGTCGTAAAAATAAAATAAAAAAAGAAAAGGAATGATGTTCACCTTCCTTCTCAGTGTCACGTTCAAAAAAAAAAAGAAACAAAGCCCTCTTCTCTTTCTCCTTGTACCTCACATACGACACCATCACCACCAGCCATCATCTTTTCTCTCTCCTGTTGCTCTCTCTCTCCCTGTCCCCACGGTGCGCCTATTCCGGTGACCCACCCCAGCGGCCGGCGACCTTCGCCGTAGTAGTTTCTCTCTTCTTTGTTTCGTGTGTGGTTTGCCCGAGTTGGCGCTGCTGCTGTTGCTCTGCTGTTTGCGGGCTTTCAACCACCAGAAGATGGTCCTCGACTCAACCCGACAGCCCTCCTCCTTCTCCATTGATTGGTAACCAAAAACCCCAAACCCTAGATTGCTTAATTACTATGTTTAATTGATTTTGCTTAATTCTGGTTTGGGCACTATGTGGATATGTTTTGCTCTAATTATTGTGCATATGCTGTGGAGAACAGGTTGATTGATTGAGGGAATTTGTATGCTTAATTGTTTTGAACTTGGATTAAAGATAACCCTTCGTTCTATTGGGATGATTAGTTTTATATTTACATGTATATGCTATATGTTGATTTAATTCTGAATTTTACTGTTTCTCTAGCTATTCTAGCTATTTGACTATATGAGTAATTGAATATTTGAATATGTGTGGAGTATTTGGTGAGTGAAATCCTCTTCCGCACCTTCATGTTTCAATTTGACTGTTTTAAGTTTGGATTCTGAAAGTGGTCAAAACATGAAAGTTGTAGCCCTCGTTGTAAGGTTTCCACATGTTTTTGAATCACCTCGCCAAAATACAGAACTGCTGTAATAACAACAACAACAACGACCCAGTAGATGTCTCGTCGAGGACGGGGTCTGGGGAGGTCCAGATGTACGCAGTCTTACCCCTAACTAGTCGCCTAGTAGGGAGACTGTTTTCGAAAAACCCACAAAAACGATTTGATTTTTAAAATCAGTAGAAAACAATCTAAAATGGTAGATGTTAAAACAAATGCATGCCAGAAAAAGTGTTAATAATAGAAATAAAGATAATAAAGAAATAAATAACAAATAAATAAATAAATAAATAAATAAATAAATAAAAATAATAATAATAATAATAATAATAAAATTAAAAATTAAAAAAAATAATAAAAATAATAAAAATAATAAAAATAAAAATAAAATAAAATAATAAAAAAAAAATAAAATAAAAATAATAATAATAAAATAAAATAAAATAAAATAAAATAAAAAAACAAAAAAAAAACTATAAAAATAATATAATATATAAAAAATAAAATAAAATAAATAAAGAAATACATATAAACCTCGGGAAAGCTCCACATGCCTATACCCTCTATGTAGTATCATCTATGTGAATCCTACTTCGCCAAAGTTTCCTATTAAGGGCCAGATCCTCGGTAAGCTTCACGAGGGCCAAATCCTGCTTAATCACCTCTCCCCAATTCTTTTAAGGCCTCCCTCTTCTTCTCTTGCAGTCCCTAAGTATAATCTTTTCGCACCTCCTCAACGGAGCGTCTGGATGTCTCCTCACGACATGTCCAAACCACCTGAGTCTCGTTTCCCGCATCTTACTCTCAATATGTGCCACCCCAACCTTGACACGAACCACCTCGTTCTTGACCTTATCTAGCCTAGTAAGGTTGCACATCCAACGAAGCATCCTCATCTCAGCCACCCTCATTTTATGAACACGAGCCTGTCTAATCTGCCAACACTCAGCACCATATAGCATAGCAAGCCTAATAGCCATGCGATAAAATTTACCTTCTAATTTGAGAGGTATCTTGTTGTCGCAAAGAACACCCGATGCACTTCTCCATTTTTGCCACCCTGCCCTGATGCGGTGAGCTACGTCATCGTCAATTTCTCCGTTATCTTGGATGATCGACCCTAAATATTTGAAACTCTCTTTCCTCGGTACCACTGCGGTGTCAATCCTTATCTCTAGGTCAGACACAATCTCACCCCCTGAGAAGCTACATTCCAAGTACTCTGTCTTTGTCCTGCTCAGTTTAAATCCCTTTACTTCCAACGTGTCCCTCCAGAGCTCTAACTTGTTGTTAACACCTTCTTTTGTTTCGTCCAATAAAATGATGTCGTCAGCAAACATCATACACCATGGCACATCACCTTGGATACTCCTAGTGAGCTCATACATAACAATTGGAAATAAGAAAGGACTCAATGCGAACCCTGATGCAGTCCTATATCAATCGCAAAGTGGTCTGAGTCCCCTCCTGACGTCCTCACTCTAGTCCTCACACCTTCATACATGTCCTTAATAACTCGTATATAGGCGACATGGACTCCCTTTGCTTCTAAACACCTCCACAAAACCTCCCTGGGAACCGATCATAGGCCTTCTCCAAATCAATGAATACCATGTGCAAATCCCTTTGGCGCTCCCTGTAGTACTCCATTGAGCGTCTAAGCAAATGTATTGCTTCAGTTGTGGATCTCCCAGGCATGAATCTGAACTGATTCTCTGAAATAGATGTTGTCTTCCTCATTCTCTTCTCAATCACCCTCTCTAATAACTTCATCGTGTGGCTGAGTAGTTTAATGCCCCTATAGTTATTGCAACTTTGTATGTCACCTTTATTCTTATATAATGGAATCACTGTGCTAAGTCTCCACTCATCTGGCATCTTAGCCGACTTGAGGATCACGTTGAAAAGCTTAACTAACCAATTAAGGCCCCCTTCTCCTAAACTCTTCCACACCTCTACGGGTACCTCATCTGGGCCCACTGCCCTACCACTCTTCATCTTCTTCAAAGCACCTTTAATTTCTTCCTTTGTGATACGCCGACAAAAGGTGAAGTTATGATATTGTTCCGAAGTGCCAAGATCCCCTAGAGAGATGTTGTTGCATGCGTCTACATTAAACAACTCGTGAAGTATCTCTGCCACCTCCTCTTGATGTCGACTTCATCCACTAGAACTCGCCCTGCTTCATCCTTTATACAACGCACTTGATCCAAGTCTCTTGTTTTCCTCTCCCTAGCTCTAGCCACCCTAAAAATGTCTTTTTCTCCATCTTTGATTTCCAGTCGCTGGTATAGGTTCTCATACGCTTTACTTTTGGCTACTGAGACTACTCTCTTTGCCTCCTTCTTTGCTAACTTGTAACTCTCTCGATTGGTCTCCCTTTCCTCCTCTGTCCTTCTATCCCTCATGGTTCTAAAAGTAGCTTTCTTGGTCTTCAATTTTTGTTGAATGTCCTCATTCCACCACCATGACTCCCTCTTGGAACTCCCAGCCCCAAGAGAAATCCCCAAAATTTCCTTAGCTGCCTTTCTGATGGTACTTGCCACTCCATTCCACATTAAGTTTGCATCTCCTTCTTGTCTCCACGCTTCGTCTAACTCTATCGTAGCCTTGAGCTGACTCTCAAGACTTCCCTTTAGATTCCACCATTTTATCTTGGTACACTTTGGTGAGCTTCTCTTTCTCCTCCAACCTCTAACGAGAAGGTCTAGAACAAATAAATTATGCTGGGTCGACAAACATGCACCTGGTAGGACCTTGCAATCCTTACAAATCCGTTGGTCACCTCTCCGAACAAGAATATAATCAATCTGTGTCTTATCCATGCTACTTCTAAAAGTGGCTAGATGCTCCTCCCTTTTGTTGAATAAGGAGTTGGCTACCACCAAATCATAAGCTACTGAAAACTCCAAAACTGAGGTCCCTCCATCATTTCTATCGCCATACCCAAAACCTCCATGTGCACTAGAATACCCGTCTGAAGTAGCCCCTATATGCCCATTGAAGTCGCCCCTTATCAAAAGTTTCTCACTTGAGGGGATCAGCTGAATCACTTCGTCTAACTCCTCCCAAAAACGACGCTTAACTTGAGCATCTAGCGGTGCTTGGGGTGCATACGCACTAACCACATTTAAAGTCTCACCGCTCACTACAATCTTAAGAGACATAATCCTATCGTTGGTCCTTTTCACCTCCACAACATGTTGTATGAGTTCCTTATCCACCAAGATACCCACCCCATTCTTTCGCCTAGAACACCCGCAATACCAAAGTTTGAAACCATTTATCTCCCTAGCCTTAGCCCCTAACCACTTAGTCTCTTGTATGCAAGCAACGTTAATCTTGTATTTCTCCAAAATCTGAACTAACTCCAACGATCTCGCCGTAAGAGATCCAATGTTCCATGACCCAACATCCAATCTATCAACATTAGCTTTCCTCCCAATCCTAGAACTCACTGAAAAACTAGCCCTTACTCTACCATCAACATTTAAAGTCGCCACTCCACTGAATGTGAAAGACTAACAGCACAACAATAACACTAGCAAAAATAACAACAATACAAATAAACAACAACAACAGTAATAATAAACAATTCCAAACTAAACCAATATTGGTACGGCTCCACCCCACAAATAATATGAATAAGGATAACTAATAATATAAAGAACTAGTAAAATAAAGAACTAGTGAGGATAATAAACCATGTACTAGTGGGGCTAAACTAATATAATAAAGAACCCACTGCACTAATGATGCAGAGCTAATAAATAAAGTATATAATCCTAAACTCCTACTACAGACAAAAAAATGGAAGGAATAAAATAATGGGTCACTTCTAGAATGGAAAAAGTCAACAAAACAGAAAAGGCAGCAGGCTTTTACGTGACTAATTAGAAGCAGGCTACTGACACCATAGACGTTACTAATTAGGGGGTGGGGGTAGGAGACCGTCGGTCAAAGACCGACTGGTCAGGCAACAATTTAAGGTGGGTGGGTGGTCGCCGGTGTTCACCACGGTGACCTTTACCTGGCTCCGGCTCACTTATGCGGTAGAAAGACGATCGCAATTTTGATCCCCTTGCCGGTTAGCGACGACCTTCGCGTCTCTGCAGCTGTAATAATCAACCGAAAACATAGATTTAACCCTTTAAGCTCTTGAACCCAAATTGATGCTTGAACTACATGGCTTTTGTGAAAACTTGTGTAAGTGTATAGTTTGCCTATGATCTTGGATATGTATTAGTTATATTAAGGTGGGATATAATCATGTGATATGTGCAAGAGTTGGTGATAATTACTACTAAGACTTTAGATGAGTTTGTAGTATGTTTGTAGCCCTCTAGATTTGATTTATGCTCATGTAAATCTTATTTATAGTTGTTGGTTTTATGGTATAAAGTACGTATTTGCAATGTAAAAGATTGTTCTATTGGGTGTGTTATTAATCTTGGAAAAGCTTGATTAGTTGCAGACTGATTGTGGTATTAAATGTCTATTGTTTGTGCTTGTTTATGGAGCTGTTGAATGCTGAAATTATAATGTTAAGTATGCTGAAATTATAGTTTTAGTTATGCTGGAATTATGACGTGAATGACTCGCTTGGTTAGTATAGAGAATTATTTGACTTGTGCTTGTGAGCTAGTTTTTGGTCAAGATTGAAACATGTACTATGATCTTGACATGAATACTTTTATGAGAATTGGTGGGATAATCCTTTTGGACTATCTGGTTACGACTTTATGAGATTTGAACTTGACTGGTGGCTAGTATGCCTTGGATTGATTGATGGTTATGGATTTTAGATGAATTGGTGATATGACGTTTTGTTGGACTTGTAATGTTTATTGGTGTGAACACTTGAATTCTTATAAGCTATTAATACTTAAACTTGAATAATTGAGGGCAAGATAGCTTTTGGGTAGGATCCCCCGAAGGTGATGAGCATAGGCAACTTATGAGAGCAGATTTGTGGAGCAGGTCTTCCACAAACCCTCTTATGAGATCATTCCGATTACTCATGAACTTGGGGTAATAGTTTTGATTATAGATGTTTTGATTACTCATGAACTTGGGGTAATCTGTCTTCTCCTAACCATGAACCACTATGGCAGACCGCGGTCTTGAAAATCTCATAGGACTAGGAGGGTGTGCGCACTAGGGACTTGGCCATTTGATTTGATTTGTGATCAGCATTGCGCTGAAAGTTGAGATCGTCTGATCTCGTCGTTCTCTTCCCTCTATATTAAAAAAAAGTAAAATGATGGGCTAAAACTCTCAAAGCTATTGAAATTTATGAATTTGTAATAATTCAAATGTGATGTGTGTATCTTTCTGCATAAAAGATGGGTTTGAATGATTTGTTGCATGGTAATTAGGTGAACTTGTATATATTACTTGGCTTGAGATTTGGAGTGACAGACTTGCGTGATTATAATGTCGTAAGACCTATGTCTGTTTAGATATAATAATTGAGCATGCCTCTTGTTTTAGTTTTATTATATTATAAATGTTATTGCTTTATTATCTTGATAGAATACTTGGTTACTCAGCTTTGCTGATTGGATGTTTTTCTTTTCTATGTGTGTGTGTGTTGTCCATTTACTTATGGTGGACCTATGATAAACCTTTTGGCTTAACTGCAACTGTGGGAGTAGATTAGAGTTTGTTTACAGGTTGATTGTGTTTGAGAATCACGCTTGGAGGATCGTTTCGAGTTGATCAGAAGATTAGTGTTTTCATTTGTAATCAAATTTTTACTTACTCATTGAGTTGTAATTAGTAAAGCATTATAGTTTATTTGGTTGGTTGGGATTTGTCAGGGTTTGCCTTGCACTCATTCTATGAGTGAGTGTGGCAGTGATGCTCCGGATTTAGTTAGAAGTCTTCAGCTGTAATGTTTGGGTTGGTTGTATTTTTTCCGTTTAAGCAGGTTTTTATTTAGTCGATAACTTGGGATGTTCAGTTTACAAAGGAAACTTTGCCGAAATTTTAACTTGAGTTTATCTATTTTTGTTTATTTATTATTTAGAAAATACGCGGTGTTACAGCTATAGAGTACACGCCTTTAACCCACATATTTTTGTAACTACTATAAAGTTACACTAAGGCCTTCGAAGAGGTGTAAGAGAAGTTTTGATGATTGTGTCTCAATTTAAATATGACATAATGAAATGGAATTATGCTTGATACGTATACATCCTTTCCTTTTGCTTACTACTGGTGGTGATTATGTGGCTATGCACTTTTGACTTTGAAGTACCAAAGTTTATGTTATAACATTCATGGGTGCGAACAAAATTCCCAAGAGATATCGAATTCTCTTTATCTGATTCGATAGTCAAAACATATTAACGCTCGAAGTATAGCACATACAAATCTTATTACAATCGATCCATATGTGCTAGGGGACAGTTGTTACACTCGAAAATAAATTACCGGGATATTCGAATAAACCGATAACTCGAATAAAAATATATTGCGAAAAATATATTGCTTGTAAAATAAAGATAGTGGTTGAATTTGACAACTTCCACTATCTCCTATAACTAGCCACTAAAATAGTACCCATGCATGATAGTTATTTCCTACAAAAACTACCCAATTAAACACTAACCAATGAAGTGATGGTGGTTGACTACATTCCACCCATGATTGAATAATGGGTGGTTACTACAGGACCAAGGACTCTCCTATTTTCCTATAAATAGGATCGACGGAGCAAGGAAGAAGGCAGATTGAATCTCACCGCAAAGATGCGTTTCCTTAGTTAGGAGTAAAGTAATGTCGTCTCTAATGTAGTGTAGTTTTAGGAGTAAATTAAACGTAATTTAGTGTATCATACTCCATTAAATCCTCTCGTTTGTACTTTGTTTACATCAATCGAATGAATGTCTTTTCTTCCGAATTAATAGTGTTCACATTCCCCTCGCACCCTCCTCGTTACAGTCACTACACCAAAAAATCCTAAAGACAACGGTCAAAATTGCATAAGAACAGCGGTTTGAATCACTGTTGGTGCGCCCGCAGTTGTATAAAAAAGTAAACAACAGCGGTTCCGTATCGACCGCAGTTGTATATAGATATACAACCGCGGTTCCATACTGACCGTTGTTGTATGTGTACTGAAACTATTATCAAATTTCAGCTTGACATAGGACAGCGGTCATTGACTGACCGCTGTTGTATAACCACATACAACAGCAGTCGTTCAACTACCGCTGTCTTATGTGTTTTTTTTTCCTATTTTTGCATTCTGTTGTGTTGTCTTTTTTTTCTCATTATTGAGTTCGCAGTGGGAGGATATGCGCCGATAGTTTGAATAGAAATAAAATGTCAAAAATGCATTAAAGACAAGTAATTCTCAAGTCATTTTTTATATCAAGTAAAAGAGGAGTACACTCAAGATAAAATATAATATGTTCAACAAAGGTACATCATATTGAATATCTCAACACCAAATAGTTTCTTCAATCGCTCTGGCCGTATAGTGTTTTCTTTGTATTGATTCCATCAATAATTTCATTTTCGTCCCCTGCAAGCATTTAGAAGGTAATGTCAGATCAAATGACCAATTACATTTGTATGTATTCAATCAAAGTTAATAATCTGTATAAATGCACCAACTATATACATCAGCCAATGTTGTTGATAATTCTTTGCACAAAGATAAAAACAAATAAAAAAACCCAATTCCACTGTCAACACTCAACAGGCAATAAAAGAAAAATAAATGGGATGACAGATGAGATAACATGTAAAATCAATCTAAGAACAACCAACATGAAAATAGAAAATAGAAATGCTTATAGCTCCGAAAAAGAAACTAAGGATACAAGTACAACTAAATATTAATAGTAGACTAACAACCGTAGTTCAGTTCAGAGATTATTTAGCTCAGTGTGACAGGAGTACTGGACAATTCGCTACTTACATCAAAGTTTCAGTGAGGAGTTTCCTTTCTTTCTGTCACCTCAACAGTGTTCTTTAATCTGGAATCTTTGGTAATGGTTTTAGACTCTTACTCTGTCACCATGCTCATCACTGGCAAAATAAAGACGTGTATAAATATTTTGGTATGCAATAGAAAGCTTCATATGTAGAAATTAGAGTTGCTAACAAGGATCTTCTCATCTCTAATCAAGGACAGTGAAAGATGGATCTTCCACAAAACTAATGATACGGTGGTTGTATATCTGAAAGAGCTGAACAAGTCCTGAATAATACAATGAAACAGGAGACGTATTGTCAGTTTAATTTGTCACTATCACTAGTTATATAAAAGTCATTGGCAAGAAATTTAACCTTAAATGAGGTGTACCTCAGCTACCAAACATGTATCATCAGCTGACAACGAGCAAGCAGTGGCAAAGCCTGGGTAAGGTCTTCACTCTTCCCATACTTGGGCACAGAGGCAGAAATGCCAAGGTCGACCAAGAATTTTGTACTGTAGTGGAGAACTATAAGACCAACAAATTCAAAGTGAGCATTGTAGTGGTGGGTTGCGTTTACTTTGTCAGACAAAATATCCAAGCAATTCCCCATTGTACCAGAAGCAACATCAACTGAAACTGAAACTACAACCAGAAGATCACATTAAACTAAAGCCAAATTCAGACCTGCCCATATTAGAGTAAAATTAGCTCAAGTTTCTTTGCTGTTTAGTCAAGTTTTTAAGCAAGTTTGTAGCACATCAGTTGGATTTTAGGGAGTAAGAGATCCCTGTGACCTCAAGTTATTTCAGGTAAAAGAAACGGAACATATGCAAAATCTCAGAACAAGCCAAATCTCAACAGGTTTCAAATGTTCTTGTATTTGGATTCTAAACAGATACCTAGGTTATCTCATTGCAGGATGCAAGCACATAATTTGATATTTAGGTCCTAATTGACTCCATTTAAAAGGAGGAATCAGAACACAAATCCGGAAATAAAAAACAAAAACATGAAATTATCAATTATTTCACCCTAAACCCTAATATAAAACAAGTGTATAGATTCTCCCCCAATTCCTTAACCCCAAACCCTCACACATAACAAACATGAAGTTAAAGCAATTATTGATATCAATTTAAGGAAGAAACTGAATCATATATATAACGAAAACTCAATCCAATTCTAAATAATATTGCCCACAACCCCAAAAAAAGAAATCAGAAGACCTAATTCCTCAATTTCACTGTAAAAAACACCAACATAACGAAAACTCAATCCAATTCTATATAATTGAAAGAAAATAAGAAATTGACAAAAATGGAGAGTTATGCTGACTTGATGATGACAATGGTTGATCAATGAGAGAGAGAGGGGTCCATGGCGAAGGCATGGGAGCGAGCATCATCCGATTTGAGAGATTAACCCTTGGGTGAGTATAATTTCGCCAATTCAAGGAAAGATGATGCTAGTTGGGGATTTGAAATTGAAATTTAGTGAATTTAGGGTTTCGAATTCGAAAATTAAGGTTTCGAGTAGGGAGATTGCAGTGAGTTGAGATATGTTGTGGGCATCTGTCGTGGGTGGTGGTCGAGGATGAAGGAAGGCCGACCTCTGTCGTGGAGTGGTGGTCCGGTGGGAGGCAGCACCACGCTTTGGGAGCAGGGAGGACTAGGAGAGTAGATGAGAGAGAAAGAGCTTGAGAGTTGAAGTAGTTTTGTCGAGTAAAATATCGCAAGTGTTAAAAAGTAAAAACTTAAAAGAGTGACTATCATTCGTTTTTGTTTTTTTTTTTTTTTTTATAGAGTACATTAACAGCGATCACCTCATGACCGATGTTGAACTTGGTATAGAACAGCGGTCAAAGGGAAACCGCTGGTGAAGTTGCTATAGGACAGCGCTCAACGCGAAACCGCTGTCATATACCTATGTTTAACTGCGCTTCTTCTTTGACCGCTGTTTTATGTACTTTTATTTTATTATTAATTTTTCAACTTTTTTCACATACAACAGCAGCTAATGCGGAGCCGCTATTGTATAAGTGTTGTCTTTGATGTTTTTTGGTGTAGTGAGTAAAGGTATCCACGATCCAAACACAACGCCAAATTAAAAAACTTTGTCGAATAACAAGGTTGTCAATGTGATAGTAAACTTTGTACCACGCATCGAAAAACACTACCAACTCCCCGAAAAGGTCGATTAGTTGGTCGAATTGTGCATAGGTGTGGAATTCTATTAATTGACTAGAAACCGACTATCACTGTTGACCGTGTCCACCGTCAACTTGGAGTTTGAGGTGGAGTAGGTTCGAATAGGGAGCGGCCTACTCTAAGATAGTCCTCGACCTTATTTAGGACCTTTAAGGGCCGCAAGACTGCCCATATAGTTGCTTGTGACCCCTAAGTACCAAGCACAGCAACAGTTTCCCGATCATGTTCCAAGTTTGTGCGAATCTATACTACTAAACTATAGGTTTGTGCTTGTGACTTACCTTATGAGTTCCTTCACACTCATGTTACGAACACTGTTTCTAACTTAGTTAGCGAGTTATTGGATGTTGAGTCAAACCACTCCATGGTCCCAGAACATGATTATTGCGTATGTATGCGCGTTCTGGTTCGTGTTGATCTCCCTCTTACACCTAATTTTTTCTTAAAATTGGATGATGACTCTTTAATTTGTATTCAATTTAAGTATGAAAATGTGTTTGTGTTATGCTTGTTGTGGTAAAGTTGGTCACAAAGCTATTCGTTGTGCCACATCTTCTTCTCGCATTGAAGTTTGGCTTGATTCTCGCATGCAACGTCTTAGATGTCAAGGTTATAATACTTTCCAAACTGGCCTGATGAGAACTTTATGATGTACTTCTTGGTTTTTTTATGGGTCCCCATAACAACTTCTTGTTATATAAATTTTATTTTAAGATTTTGCCTTATGATGATCTTCACACACCTTCAAGCAAATGTAGATTTCGTGATCACTCAAACATAATCTTTTACTTGCATGGTTCTCCTAGATAACCATACTCAAAATTCTATTCTTGCCATAATAAACTTATTTGGATAACTTCCCTAAAGATATTACATGTAATAATTACACGTAAATAGAAAATCATAACTAATCTTAAATGATCCGCTAAATTAAATCTGCCTTAGCCACGAGCGCGCCACGTGTTATAATGTGCTAATTAGTGGCTTGGTTGCGTCACCTCGTCAGACCCCATTGGCGAGCTGGCATGCCCCCTTGCACGACCCAATTCTTCAATTCATTTGTTTGATTTTGCTTGCGGTGTTTTCTCTCTTTAACCCATCACATCCCGGTTCTTCCACAACTTTTACTAGCATATTATAACCAAATTCCAACCGTGTTATAACAACATATATAGACTGAATTAATCACAATTGCATTTGTAAGAGTTTATACAATGAAAATGTAACTTTCTCTCTAATGAAACATACCAAAAGCACAAGTATGTAGCCATCAAAATGAAAGAGCAAGGAGCCCCCCACCCCCCAAAAAAATTGCATCCTAGCAAAATCCTTGTTGGGTTGTACTTGTTATACTTTGTTTAGTCTAAAGTACGTTATTTTCAACAGACTGGTGCGCAACAGCGGGGAATATAACGGAACGGACGACGCGAATAATGGAGCAAAATGTGCGATAAAAGGAGTTACATTTTATATTTAAAATTTTTACACTTTTTATTTTTAGTCGGTATGAGGCGAGTATCTAAGTGGAAACAATACAAATCATTCCCACCATGAATTTTCTTTTTCAAAACCATCTCCACCCCAACTGCTGCGGACTTATTGTACTCATTCTATTGTCATACCTAGGTGCAATGAGAAACTGAACGGCACGGCGCTGCGAATTGACAAAATGAATCGGGCCTAACTATAGGTACCTACCTACCCTAATCATCATTGCGAATGCCACCAACCACATTCACCGGGGACCAACCATCCATCCAAAAACAAATTCCAATAAATCATTCATACTCATTTGTTCTTCATTCACGCACCAAAAAAATATGTTCTTCATTTACTTTGTGGCCTACTAAATCATATTCAATATATCTTATTTTCTCTCTCGTCTTCTCAACTCATCTTCTCACTCTGTGTTTCAACCGCCAATTACGACCTGCAATATCAGGTAATTTTCCAATTCTTTAGTTTTGGAGATTATTATTTTAGTGATACTATTATGTAAATATGTGGAAATTCATATTCATGCTGGGTTTTTTTTTTCTTAATTATAGATCTAAAATTATTCGATTCTGGAGAAATTGAGATGCCAAGCGAATTAATTGGCCACAATTAAGCGTGCTGGGTTAAGCTTTAAATTGGGGGTTCTTCATTCTTCAATGGCGTCTTCTCTCTCTACCAAACCATTCTTGGGTTCTACCAGCTCTGATGCTCCATCTGGGCTTGGATCTCTCAACTCGGGTTTTCGCAAGCTCTCATCTTCACCGGCTCAAATCTCATTTCGTCGACCTCATCCTCGAAAACTCGGTATCTTCCTTGCTTATTATCATTTTAAAGTACTCATATTGTTTGATTTTGTGTTGAATTTCATGTTGGTCTTTGAGATATTGATGGTGAAAATTAGACTGTTACAATGTTTATGTAAGATGTTAAAGGTTGAAGCTTTCTTGATGAACTGAAATGAAATTCTGGGGATTAAACAAAAAGGGTATATCTTCGTTGCTTTTGATCATTTTATTATGCTGTTTCAATAATTGGTCTTGTTTGTTATTATGTTGAATTTTCAAGTTTGTCTTGTAGACATTATGGTGAATTATAGTGTTAGAGATGGTTATGTAAGATGTTGGAGCTTAAAAGTCTTAGTGTACCTCAATGAAAGTTTGGGAATTAAACAAAATGGGTTCTTTTGATCATTTTGTGCTGCTTTCATTATTGATCTTGTTTGCAATTATGTTGAGTTTTAAGTTGGGTCTTTGACACAATATGGTGAATTAGACTGTTACAAATGTTCATGTAAGATGTTGGAGCTTGAAGATCTCTTAATGAACTGAAATGAAATTCTGGGGATTAAACAAAATGGGTAAGATAGCTTGTCAAGGTATATTCTTTGTTTGTGTATGATCGGGAGCTGAAATGACCATGAGAAATATGTAAATGTCAGTATTATTTGCCCACATTGTGATTGATGTGTCTCCCTTTCTTTCACTTCTTTTAAAAACCCTTTGGAAGTGCAAGTTGATGCCAAACTAAGAAAATTGCATTTTAGTGTCAAATTATTTTGCTCTCTTTTTCAAATTGAATACTTTTCGGAAGAATTTTGATCTAACCAACTTGGTTTTGATGCATACTGCTGACTGTAAGAACTTTTCTTTTGACTTAATTTTTTCAAAATGAATTTTCTCCATTTGTGCCTGCTAAAAGCCGGATAATAGACTTGAAAAGAACCTAAAGAGAAGCATTATGTTTCTTTTATGTCATCTGTCCCTCAGAAAGTGATTGCTATCTTATCTCTATTGGTTATCAATTAAAGAGACTACTCCCTCCGGTCCACGGAAATATTGACGTTTGGAGAATATGACTAATATTAAAGAAAACACATTTTAGCACAAAAATTCCAAATTTACCCTTAAAAGAGCACATGAGGTATTAAGAGAGAGAAAATAATATTTTAGTGGGTATTTATTACTTTCCTTGTTTTTGTATTGCTTTCCTTACTTTTGTAGCTAGTGGCTTGAGAAATCTTTTTTTTTAATTTCCTTGCACATGGGGTGAGAATGTAGGAGGGGTAAAATAGTAAAGGGTACTCAAATGCATTACTATATAAGGAAACGTAAAGATTTCCATGGTCCAAACATAAGTGGAAAGCGTAAAGATTTTCGTGGACCGGAGGGAGTATTATATAAAAATGTTGTTTGGTAAAAGAAAAATGTTTTTGCTCCCTATTGTTTGACTATATAAGTGTAATTGGTTGTTGTATTCCCAATTGGATGTAAATAACTTGTACTCCAACTATTTGTACCTAGACTCCTATTGTCTTTGATCTTATATTTTGGTTTGGTTCACAAACATTTGGCGGAGGGTTTAGTTTATGCATGAAACCCCGCAAACTGCTTTTTTGCAGCATTCTTCACATTTCTTCTTCGTAGATATGTTTCTTGTACATGGCCACGAGTATCCAACACGTCTACATGTTCAGGTCAAAGTGTCAGGCTTGTCCATATTCTTTTTATTATTATTTTTATTTCTGTGATAAAATTGTATGTTTTTGGCCTAAATTACATGTTAAGCACCCATAGCCACCTCGATCTACAAATTCCGACGAAGGCAAGTGTGGGTTGACAAGGTAATCCAAAATGCCGAATTGTGTTATTGAGTTACATACTTACATGTGATTCTCTCTTATATTTGATATGTCAATACTGTTGTGTTGGCATCGCTGCTGCTTCTTTTAGTAAGCTTCTGTGAGTTCCACTGTCCAATAACAAGGTGATAGCAATGCTTCTGTTAACAGTTACCTACTCTTCGTGCACATACCTTATAAACAACCTCAATCTGTGGTTTAGACCATCAATGTCACTGACAAATCACAATGAGTTTATATAGGAGTGCATCTTACAGTTTGCCTAAATGCGTGGTTCACCATTGCTAGGCTTCTCTTAACCAATGATTAATGACTTGTGAATGACAGAGGTTCAGGCAGCAGGAAGTACATATGGAAATTATTTCCGTGTAACGACATACGGAGAATCACATGGTGGGGGTGTTGGTTGTGTCGTTGATGGCTGTCCACCTCGACTTCTCCTCTGTGAAGAGGATTTACAGATAGATCTTGATAGAAGGTGTTTGCATTCCCATTAATCCTTATGCTCAAAATGTTTCTCTGGCCTTTGAATACTAATGTCTGTGTTATCGAGTTCTAAAGGATTACTTTTGATGTGTCTAGGAGGCCTGGCCAAAGCCGGATTACTACTCCTCGGAAGGAGACGGATACTTGCAAGATAATTTCGGGAGTTTCTGAAGGTCAGTAGATGTGCTTAGAATATTGTTACAACCTTTAGCTATTGGACATTTGGACTGTCATGTTACCTATTGTCTTTGTGGCTATGGAGCTCCATCACTGGTGATTTGTTGCTTGCAGGAGTGACTACTGGATCAACAATCGCCGTAAATGTGCCCAATACTGATCAAAGGGGAAATGTAAGTATTTATGCCTGCATGTCATGTTAATGCTTTGGCAAAATTTCTGTATGTCATTCTAGCAAGTGTTTTTTTTGTCCGTCTTCTCTACAAATTGTTTTTGGAGTATGACACCATAAAAAGTACTCCGTATAAACATTATTATCATACACTCTTTTGTCTGGTTTGTTGTGCAAACAAGCTGAAGTGTTCCACCTAAAGGGAACCTTTGAAACTGTTATCCTTGCATTGTCAGTTTTAAACCAAACAGAGAAAAAGACGCAAGTATTTGAGAAATCCGAGGTTAACTATTTCTATCTGCTTTTTTTTACAATTTGGAGCTCCTTTCTCCGGCACTGATATGCTTTGTGGCTGGTCTGGCATTTGTGACTTGCTATGTGTTTTGGGGGCCAGGGTTGAGGCAGTGAGGTTATATAGTACTGTGTTACTCAGTTACTCACACTTTCACACTTTTCTTCAAGTGTACTGTATGTTTCTAGGTGTCGGACTCAGTTGTTTCCTGAAAACACCCTTTGTTTTTGGCCTAATATTAAGTGTAAAGTTTCCATACCCATTGCCGGGCCTACAGAATGCTACATGGTTTATTAAAGTGAAATGAAGACTCCAAGTAGATCAGGGTACTTTTCTCTCTTGCAATGACATTTCTCTCTTTCTCTCTCTCATCTTCTTACTCCCTCTCTCAATGTCTCCAAATTGGCCGGCTAGCTTCCAGGTTCAGGGAAAATATTTCGATTTATCCCATGAAGGCCCTTGAATTTGAGGCTTTGTCCAAATTCGGGAGAAGGGATGCAAGCAGATCCGGTGTGTGGTGCTGCTGCCAGCAACCATGGCTCGGTGGGTCTGCAAGGTTTTGGGTTCCACCTTTGTCAGGCTGAGTTGGCTGAGTGGATTGGAACAGAGGAGGCGGCTTGGTCGAATGACTGGTTGGATTACGATTCACTCTAATGCAAAAGGACAGTTGCTTGAGTTGGGTCTTAATTCTTGGGGTAAATCGACGACGACCTTTGTTCCTAGTACTTCAAGGGTCGATAGGTGACGGCTTTCAAGGAGGCGGTGCGCGCGGTGGTGGATGGGTCTCTGCACTCTGGTCGCAATAACATGCTTGGGGACACTAGAACTGTTCCAATTGTGGCCAACCTTGGCCTGGCAATTGGCGGCTAGGGTTTCCACGTAATGGGGAGGTGCGCGAGGCGCGTGGAGAGTCATGAGGGCCACACGGAAGGCCGGGGGGGGGGGGCGAGAGGTGCCTGGAGGATCATGGGAGGCAAGCGGAACATTGCGCGAGATGCCTGCTGACCCGAGTAGGGCCACGCCTATCAAGATTTGTTCGGGGGACCTATTTTCTGGTATTCAAAGTTCTTGTTCAGGTTCAACTATCAATATTGTGTTGGATTTGGGCCAACTACTTTTTCCTTTACTTGTGAAGGCTGTTGCAAATACTCAAATCCCAGTGGAAGGGTTGAAACTTGGGGTTACTTTAAGGAGTAAGCAGCAGCATGGGATTAGTGGTCAAAATACCTTTGTTCCTAATAAGGGAGGGTTCACCTGCTGGCGGGACCGTATCTAAAGTGGGTTTGAAGAACGATTCTGTACCAACAATATGGTCACAAGGATGGGGAGCAATCCAAGTTGCAGGGAGGTACATGTTCTCCCGTTGGTGAGGGAATACTCAGAGAGTCAGAGGTGCTCAGAAGATGCTGGTCCTAATACGGGCAACGGTAATGCTTGTTTTGTGCTTCCTTCTAGTCAGGAATTTGAACATGGATTCTCTAAGGGAGCCGATCTAGTTGAGGGTGTCAGTTTAGAGGGGGGTGATAGCTCAGTAGGGGATGATAGCCTTTACTATGATGATGACCTTAGCATAGAGGGAACTGTTGTTAGATGATCTTACGCGGGCTAATTCGAGGGAGGACGGGGAGTCACATGCGTCCGTTCCTCCTACTGTGGATTTGCATGACACAACCCTTTTCAATGAGGCGGAGGCGGGCTGTGCTGTTAGCCAAGGGCTGGCCAAAATGTGAAGTTTGCAGATTGGGGGTGTGCGTACAGAGTAGTCTATACGGCAGTCTTTACAGTAGCCTGGGTCTTCACAACAAGATGGAGTTGGAGGTTATGGAGATGGTGTGCTTCCAGCTCCGTCACTCTTAGGGATGCGCGTGTAAATGCACTTGTTGAGGCTTTGGGATTTATTTTGGTTGTTCCCATGGGAAAGGAAATTGTACTGAGATTAATTATAGGAAGAAGAAGGGTAACCAAAAGCTTGAGCGTTTAAAATCTAGTTTTAACTATGACGGGCGTAGGCTAAAAATCAGTTTTTTGTATAAGTTTTGACTTTATATAGGTTTAATCTCTTAGATTTTGGATTGGTTTGGTTTGGGTCCTTTTAGGGACGGCTTTATTCTTGTATTCCATATTCGTTCATAATATTCTTTTTTCCTTCTAAAAAAGAATCCAAGTAGATAAGAGTATAAAATATGAAATAGAGATGACAGACCTTGGGCTCAATGGCAGTTATTCAACAGCCTGGATGTTGACTTAGGCATGCTTGAGGGCTTGCTACTGCTAATACAGCATACCGTATGATTCGGATGCAGATATATAGGCAAAACAGGGTGTGGGTTAGGACTGTAGGTGTAATATTCTCATGGTGTGAAATGATTACTGTTATTTTACTTTTCAATATGTAGTTTAGAGGCATAATGAGCCAGAATGCCAGAATGTATCGTGGAGGGTCGTAATTATGGGCCTCAGCATGCTTGTATGTTGAAAGTTTGGCAACAACTTGGCTAGTGGAAATGGTTTTATGCTGTTCAAAGAAGAAAAAAAACCAGTAGACAAGAAACAAATCAATTAGATCCTTAAGAGGTTTGTTGATCTTACTAATAAAATTAATTTTATGTGTTAGTAGTGTTACATGTGGGGTCCTTTTCTGTTCGTTTCACTTTTATTGTAGTTCTGGATGTTGTGCATTGAGAACTTATTGTCACGTTTATCTTTGGTCAGGATTACAGTGAGATGTCCAAAGCTTACAGGCCTTCTCATGCTGACGCAACTTATGATTTTAAGTATGGTGTCAGATCCATACAGGTATCACATCGGATTCTCTCTTTTTGAATTGCTGCAGTTTAGAACATTGTGAAATAAATAAGGTGCTGATGTTTAGTTATATATTGATGAAAATGCAGGGTGGTGGAAGATCTTCTGCTAGAGAAACTATTGGAAGAGTTGCTGCTGGAGCCATAGCTAAGAAGATTCTTAAGAAGTTTGCAGGAACTGAGGTTAGTTCTGTTTGTTCCAACTGGTCTTTAGCTTCTCCTGTTAACCAATTGCAGGAGCATATTGCATGTGATACCACTTTACGTATTCAATTGCAGTAGATTTGCATATTTTATTCTATCTCCACGACTCCGACTCATGCATGTGTATAATCTGTGTATTGGATAAGTATTTGTGAGCGTGTATGCCTTAAAGGTATGGATCCATAGGAAAACCCTGAAGTGTTCACTAGGTATGTTTCAGAGTCATTGAGGTATCTTGTCGACAATTACATCGAATGGCAGAATTTGCAATTAAGTTGTTGAGGAGCTTATAAGTCACTGTGAAATATTTGTTATCTACTTGTGGTTTAAGAGCAGGTTACCATTCAAACATCTTACTGTCTGATCTTGTTAGTTTTAAGTCCTTCTCTTGGTGGTTGGTCTTTTGTATTATCCTGTTAACTGAGAAGTTATATGTGAAAGTTGGTTTTGATATAGCTTTCTGGACAATTGTGATGCTTTCAGGTCCTTGCTTATGTGTCCCAAGTCCACAAGGTTGTGCTGCCAGAGGGTTTGGTCAATCATGAAACTTTGAGTCTTGAGCAGGTATTAAGGGTTTGTCTTATCATCTGCTAATTTGTTATGGCCTTATGGGTGTCCTTACTATAGATTGCTTGCTGTAAAATACGACATCATTATGCAGCCAATTATTTCCCATAATTGCTTGAGGATTCTGTTTTCTGTAGTTTAGGCACTTATGGTCTTGAAACTGGCTTCTGAGTTTGTCTTACCTGATACATTGAATTCTAATGAAGCTCACCTCCTTAGATAAGTTATGTCTGATAAATTGAACTCACCACCAAAGAGATATAGATTCTCGGAAGGATCACCATTTAATGAAAACTGATTCTAGTGGATAATTGCTACGAAAAGAATACTCCCTTTTGTACTGGTTTCTTCTCGAACCGCAAGATACCCGAGGCAGTCCGATCATGATTCACTGAAGTCGGGTGCACTGCTTTCTTATGCTGAGCTGGGCCAGAACCCAAGCGTAATCAGGGCTTGCGTGATTAGGCCCAGCCAAAGTTAGCTTCTGTTGGTGGTCATTGCAAGACCATAATCGATTATTGACGTGATTTATTCAATTAGGATTTCTTCCCTTCTGCACTCATCCTTGTCCTTTTCTCTGCTATCTATTCCTCTAAATCTTCTCTTCGCTTTCTCTTTCTCCTATTTATTCTCTCTTTCTTATGAACTTATTCTTCTCTCTATCTGATGTCTATCAGATTCTATTTTGAGTCATTTGCTTTTGCCTCTTGGTTAGCACCGAACTCAGCTGAAATTCTAACTGATACAAAACAAGCACACTTATGTAAAGAGAGAAAATCTGCGATGCTGTTGAATTCTCCAAGATTTATGCCCAAAAATTCATGGGAACCAAGTTATACTTCTAAGTTCTAACGCAACCAATTACATTTAACATATTAGGAATTATCAGAAAATCAGCTCAGATCAAAGTCTAAATTAGTGTTTTAGTCTCCCGCTTTGAATCACTTAATGAAGGTAGCAGGTGTCATTTTGGTATCTAAGCCAGTAGCCCAGTGTGCTGCTATCGAAGCTCATTTGCAGATATTGGTGCATTTTGGGATGACCTAGGTTGGTCACCTAGTTCAGTGAGATCAATTTACTCCTTAGTTACTTATGGTTTTACTTTTTAGTTCCTTCTGGTCCCTGTCCCTGCTGTTATTCTTTTCCTTTCTTTTCTTTCGGTGCTGAACAACTTTTTGAGATTTCAAATATGCATTGGTTCTGTAGACAGTTCTACGCGTCCATAATATGATTTGTTTCTTTTCTCCAACCTTATCAGATAGAGAGCAATATTGTCAGATGCCCCGATCCAGAATATGCAGAGAAAATGATTGCTGCCATTGATACAGTCCGAGTGAAAGGGGATTCTGTTGGCGGCGTTGTCACATGTATTGTTAGGAATGCTCCACGTGTAAGATCTTCCTTCTCATCACTACCAATACCAAGAAGATTAAGGGATATTCCAATCGTCTTATGCTTATCACTGCTGTTACATGAATTGGACATTTCAGCTTTGGCCTAAATCATGTAAAATATGTGGAAAATGGCCAGTTTTAAACCTTTGATGGATATTGGTAGTTCTAGCTGAGTCCATATAGCATGACGTGAAAGTTATTCTAGAGCATGGGAAACAATTAGTTATTGTCTTAATCTCTGATTTGCTAAATATCAATAAAATGATCAATGTTCAGGGTCTTGGTTCACCAGTCTTTGACAAACTTGAAGCCGAGCTGGCTAAAGCTGCTCTCTCATTACCTGCAACTAAAGGTTTTGAATTTGGTAGTGGGTTTGGAGGTAAAGATGCCTATTGTAGAATTCATCATTTGTTTAATCCAACATCTCATTTTCTTCTATGAAGCTGGCTTTCAGCCACATTATCTGTTACGATGACTTGACTAGAGCTCTCATTTGATGTACAGGTACATTTATGACTGGAAGTGAACACAACGATGAGTTCTATATGGATGAACATGGAAGGATTAGGACGAAAACAAATCGCTCTGGTGGTATACAGGTCAGGTCATTCGTAACTACTTGACGTCATCTATGTCTTTTGCTTGAGTATAGAAAAAAGCAATCTTTCTATTCATTGCTTGGGTTCTTCATGTTGCCAATTTACATATACAGGGAGGTATATCCAATGGTGAAATCATCAACATGAGAATAGGATTCAAGCCAACTTCTACTATCAGTGTAAGTTCTCTCTCTATCATGTTCTTCCATGAACTATGAATGCAATTGTTGTGTGGCCCAGTCTCAGGAGGGCCACTCAACACTTGAACTAGAGAAGAAAAGCAAAGAATTCTAACTTTGTGGCTTGTGTCATGCAGAAAAAACAGAATACTGTTACAAGAAGCAAGGAGGAGACACAGCTTATCGCCCGAGGACGGCATGATCCTTGTGTTGTCCCACGAGGTGCGTTTCTTGATCCCTCGTTGTGCTTGTATCGGAAAAGGGTCTTTTGTCTAAAACCACGACTGCAAGTGGAGGCAATTTTGTAAATCACCACTAGTTATGTACTGAGAACACCTTTAGTGCATCTCTGCGTTTATTTGAACCACTACACTCCTTTAGTGTTTTTAGGCATTTCCCTTGTTTGCTCCTTTATTAGAGAAAACTGATTAGATGACCCCCCCCCCCAAGAACCTTGGGAGGAAATAGGAAAGTAGCACTTGTTATAGTCTCATGGTTGGTTTGAGACTCCTTGATACATGGTTAGGGGTTTTTTCAGAAAAATTGTAACCTGTGGGTGGTTGTGGGAAACGTGTCTACAAATTGGGGATGGTTTTGGAGTTTGGACTATATCATCGTCATTCTTTCGTGTACTAACACTTATCCATTATTTGGTTTGGTACTATGCAATGCGATGGAAATCCAATGCATAGTAGAAAATTGGTTAACCTTAGGCTCTAAGTAGTGTTCCTTTGTATTAAGTTCCATTCTCAATGCAGGGTCTGTGTTCAGTTTGAAGTACTCTCACATATTTGAAGATCAAGTAGAGGTCAAATTGGAGCAATTGTAACATGTATTATATATACACCCCCTACTCTTTTGGTGCAACGGGCGAGGGAGCCCATGCAATTATTATATAATAACTAAACGTTGCTTCACAAACCGACAAGGTCCAGATATAGGATATTTAACTCCCGGAGGGGATAAACAAAAAAATAATAAAAGGTACCAGGGCGTTTTTAATTTTAAAAAATGACATCACAGCTATGCTTGTCGAACCAGTCTTCCACCACATTTTCTTCGTGTTGCACATTGGAAAATCTTACTTGACAATCATGCTGCCTCATGAGAGCTTGTCATTGTCCTATGCCGTGAACATATGGATGGTTGTGTGCTGTCTTTTCAGTGAAATTCATTGTGTGGTGGCTGTGAAGTCTGAATCAAAAGGAGCTTCAGCTGGATAGTTCTCCGCCAATACGTAGATTGGTGAGAATAGCGATGGGTTCCGCCTTTAGAGAGGTGCCGCCTTTAGAGAGGTGCAAAAGCCTTTGACAGCATAGGCCTATGTAGCAGTAGCAGCCCAATTTAGATATGGACCCCCCCCCCAGATACCCCTTTTTCCTCTAGCACCTCCATTTGGAGTTGAGCTTGACCAGCCCATGATGGTGTAGCCCAGGGTAGAAATTATGTGCGACCTCTTTTTGTCCCTGAGAACAGTTGCGTTTTCCTAGACTATGCTTGCCAATATTGAAAATACACTGTTTGTCAAGCTCATGTTTTCCTTAGACGGCTTTTGATGGGCCTGCCACACACATCGTAGTTCCATCGTCCAATGGCTTGCATTATCCAAATTAAATAAAACATCAATTGTTTGCCTTGCAAAACATGAATGGATTATGCAGCCAAAAGTTCAAACATTAAGGGCTTATGTGATCTTTGCTGATTGAACAAACACAATGACGTCGAAACTTTTGCACCTACTTAAAGCTGAAGGTTTCGCGTGTGTCATAGAATTATCGAACAAATTATGTTTGCAATTATGGCATGTTCGATCTCTCTTGTCCCTTTGCAGTTTAGCTCCAATTTTGACCTTTTAGTCTTCTGTGAATATAGTACAATATCTTAGCATTCACATACTATCGTAATTGAGCCTCTTTGATAGTCCTTGTTAGAGGTAAGGTTGTTGATATGTTGGCCTTCCTGGATCCTTGTGGTGGAACTCTCCCAGGTGGTGCTTTTCATTAAATTGAATTGCATATCAAATTGTTCAATTAATTGCCTCTAATTGCACTCAGAGACAGAATAATACCTGAAAACATGTGAAGATATTGGACATTCATGGAGGTTCAAGATCAGTATTCTCTCCGCTAGGAAATATTAGTTACATTTACTATTTTATGATGTGAAGAAAAAGTAGCCACTTCCTTATCATTCTCTCTCTAAGATGCACTCTCTCTCTCTTCTCCTCTGTCTCTCTTCTCTTTCCTCCTCCCATGGCTTCCTCTGTCTCAATGGGTTCTCCACAGCAGCCCACCACAGTTCAGATCGAAGGGAAATCCTTCGATCTATACCATGAAAAACTTAGGGTTGGAGGTTTTGTCAAGATCTGGAGAAAGGCCGTAAGAAGTGTCGCCGGGTCCACATGACGGCGACAATGGTGCGGTTGGAAGGTCTTATCGGCTCCGATCTGCTTAATAAGGGCGGATTTGAAGAGAAGAGGCGATTTGGGAGAACCCTAGGATGGGTTAAGACGGGTTCAAACCCTAGGGGCTCTTTTCTGGAGATCGGCTTGGGTCATCGTGGTAGATCGACCTCGGTGTTTGTTCCTGGTGGCAAGGACGGCCGGAGATGGGATGATTTCAAGAATGCCCTCTCCAAGGTGGTCGGTTTCTTTCTGCCAGATGAATCTGGGACCAGTCGACAAATCTGAATTCCAGATCTGAGACCAATAGCGGTAGGCATAGTTACCGGGGTGTGGTCGGCGGTGACAGCGAAACACATAACCGATGCGAGGAATGCGGCCAGGTAAGGTCTCCCAGGCCACTTGACTGGGTCACGAGATCAAAGGGATTCATCGACGGCAGCTTCGACGAGTATACCCACTCCGGTGGTGCGTGCGCCCACGCGATCTAGCTCTGACGTGGCGCGTGAATCCACGCGCCACAAGCAAGGTACGGTGCGTGGAGACGACGAGGCTCGTTGCAATGGCGTGTACTCGGCTACAAGCTCTCCTGGTAACCAAGCAGAGCCCAGTGTCCATATTAATATCGAGTTGGGACAAGTTCTTGCCTCCTTTTCTCAAAATCCTTCCTCTACTTTACTCTTGAATGTGGGGGGATTACAGGTGAGGGTGTCATTGGAGGGTGACCAGTTTGAAGGGCTTGCCAACTCCCCAGCCGTTAGTGGTACTTTAGTTCCAGTGGTGGATGAGGCTACTCGGCCTGCAGGTCAGCAGGAGGGTGATACTCCACGGGCTATAGAACAAGGGGCTGCTCCTGTGTTAGACGACCAGAATCTGCCAAAGTCATCAGAAAGGGTGATGGAAAGTAGCCAGCATCGCATTTTGAGCGGGCCGGTTACGGATGTATCGAATAGGTAGCCTGTTTCTCTTTGCTGACGATGATGTTGGATACTGGGCCGATGAGGTTAGCACGGAGGACGAGGATGAGTTCGATTATGAATTTGATCCATTGTTGGTTGGAAACAAACTGTAACTAGACTACCTCAGAAGTTATGAAGACTTGGAGTTTGTGTCGAAAACACCGGGAGTTTACTTAAGCGACACTCGGTTATTTGATGAGGGTGGGGAAATTGACTCTCAAATTGGTGATGGCATTTCCCCACGAAAGACCCCTGTCAATGGCTGTTGTGTGGAAAATGGTACTCTACATGACCAAAGGGTACTGCATATATCTAAGGGCCTTGAGGAGCTGATTGGGCCTGGTTTAGATGTTTCATTCCAGGTAGGAGAGCCTGAGGGTGACGGGATTTTGCCAACGCCAAAATCTTGCATTTTGAGCCGTTATTCTCTAGGCAACAAGGAGGCCGCTGATTGTGGTAATGCTGTTTTGGCTATGGGGGGGGGGGATGTTCCTCACTGATGGCACAAGAAAGAAGGCTACCCTCGGCGGATCCAAGGAAACCAATGACATAGGAAATGAGTCCACTCTTGGCTTAAAGGACGCTGACGATGTAGGAAGGAAGGCCACTCTCGATTCTAAGATTTCTAGGAAAAAGAATCGTGAGCTAGAGAACTTGAAGTCGGATGTCAATTACGACAGGCATGGGTTAACCCGTAGGAAGTAGTCTTTTTGACTGTTTTCTCTTTTAGGTTGACGCCTTTTGGGATTCATCTTTTTTGGAGGATATCTTATCCTCTGTCATTGTATTCTAACTTCCCATCTAATAAAAAAAATTTCTTATCTAAAGAAAAAAAAAAAGAAAAGAAAAAGTAGCCACTTTCCGAATAGTAGGCAATCGTTGTTGTACTTAGGGGGTGTTTGGATGCTGGCTTGTGGGGTGGCTTTTGGCAAAATTGGATGTTTGACCAGTCCACCATCCAATATTGGTGTTTGGATGTTAGCTTGTGAGATTGGCTTTTGGGTTCCCACAAGCCAACTTTTGAAAAGCCAAGGAGGTTGGCTTATGGGTATTGGCTGGTGGCATTAATGTAGTCTAATGACATAATAGTCCAAGACTTAGCAATTATTTACTTCTATGCCATCAAATTCCTCAATCATATGAATCTCCTTATAGGTCATTTTACATATAACCAGCTAATGTCACCAGCCAATGTTACCAAACATCTATTTCCAGACATCCAATGTCACCAGCCGGTCAAATCAGCTAACAATACCAGACACCGACCACCAGCCACCAGCCATCAGCCAACAGCTAATGTCACCAGCCAATTGCCAAACAGGGCCTTAATATTACCTCCGCATACTCTTGTTATCTTGTAGTTACACAACTAATAAAGAAAAGCTTCATTGTTTTCAACGAGTGTTTTGGTTAGCTCCCATGATATAAAAATAATGAGTGGTTTGGTTAGAATGTAGTAGATCCATAATTTTGACAGGTTGTCATCATGTAACAACTAATTCCGAACGTATGGGGTACTTTTTATTTGTTTATTTGTTATTTATTTATGATAGATTATATATCATAGGCGAAGGGTTATATCATCTATGTCATTTATCATTATTGCTATTCTTCTTCTTCTTCTTCTTATTATTGAAGGATGACTGTGTGAAAATGATGATGCAGCTGTACCGATGGTCGAAGCTATGGTGGCGTTGGTGCTTGTTGATCAACTCATGGCGCAGTATGCACAGTGTGAGTTGTTCTCTGTCAACCCTTCCCTACAGGAACCCATGGAGCTGCCACAGCTAGATGAGGCAAGTATTTAATTGGTAGAACTGCCATCCATACGACAACAGCAAGTCGGAAACCAGTATGATCGCCCTAAATTGGGGTTGTAGGGTCGTGTTGCGGATGAACTACATTTTTGTACTTTTTGCTTCATCCAGTTTTGGTTTGTAATATTTTGTATCCATTCCATTTAAATGTTGTTGAGTCAAAGGTTACGCGTTAGTTTACGTTGGAATGCAACTGCAGCCCGTAAATGTAATAAACTTCATCCTCAAGAGTGTATTTCTTGTAATATTGGAGTACTGTACTAAATAATCTTCGCTCATGGTGGTTCTCCTGGTGCTGCATAGATGTCTTCTTTTGGCAAGCGCAAACAGCCTTGGTCGCACCACTCACGCTACTAAAGTAGCATGACATGCCCACGTTCATACGTATCATGACCCTAAGCATCGTCACAAACTCACAAAACATGTTTATTGAAATTTTTTCAATTTGCACTGGGTTGTTGCTAAAGCTCTTCATGACTCATTGTTGTGTTCATTTACCTCTAAAAACCTCCGTTGACATAATCGCCACGGTCGTTAGTGAACTCTAATTTAAACCAAATGGAGGAACATCTAATCTCAAAAAAAAAAAAAAAAAAAAAACTCATTAACAAGATAGGCACTTTTATCCAAGCAATCAATTTATACAATCATACATGATAAATAAAGTTTAACGTGTTTTAGAGCAAGTCTTGTGTGAGACCAACTTATAGAAAAATGAGGTCACTATATAGAAATTTAGGGGTCACATATTATAAGTGTTGATCCTTATTTTACTAGAAAGTGATCATTGTTTGACTGAAAGTTACGATAAAATCATTTAAAACAAGTTTTTGTGCTTTTGTTATGCCACAAAACCAGTAAAACAAATTAACTCTAAATATTTGTCTACGGAAACAAATGTTAGGAAGATTTTTCTGAGAGCGTTTTTAACCATTATCATGTTAGTTAAAACTTTTTAAAGAGGTTTTCCAAAATATGAATACATCACTAACATTCTGTCAAGAGAAGTACAGTAGCGATTAGAACTGTTAAACGGGTCGATCAGATTGGGTTCGGGTCGGTCAAGTTCATTATTTATGTTTCAAGTATGCTTGTATACCAACTCTTAATGGGTATTCAAGATATATAGTCAGTTTTTGTCAATTTTGTTCGGTCAAGTTTAGGTCGGTTATTTGGATTTGGCCTTTTTATGCGTATTTTAGCGATTTCGGATCGGGTTTGATTGGTTAATCTCATTTGCCTCGGTTATAATGCATTTTTGTATAAACTTTTAGTGGACTTTCGAGTTATCAAATTAATTTTTGTCAATTGTTTTCCAGATTAAGTTCAGGTTGGATTTCAAATTGTATCAGATTTTGACAGCTCTTGCTTAGCATTTATTTCCGGGCTGTTACTCTGTAATTGTAACTCGGTTGTTTACTTGTTTCACTTGATTCCCAACCTCTTTCTAACTTCAGGTACACTTGGCATTCATCGAGTTTAATAGTGCCTATCTTGGTTGGTTATGTTAACGTCACTATGCACAAAGATGATAAACGACATTTGAACTTTCCCTCTCTAAATTATCATCTTTCACTAGTTATACCAAAAGGAGAGAAAAAGCAAACCAAAAACCAAGAGCCAAAAATATTCATGAATATATTTCACATATCCAAACCAACAAAGGCACCGAATCTATAGAAGGTTCAAGCATACAAGAAAATCACTATACAAACAGAGAGGTCCCTCCCTAGCAAAGCTATATCCAACATTTAACCCGTTCTCTTCTTTCCCTCCTCACTATGAATATTCACCATTAACAACAATGACTATTTCTTCGTATTAGCTTGTAGACACTTTGAAGGGTAAAATAGCTGGCCAAAAGATTTAAAGTTGCTCGATACCTAATACGAGATTCAAACTCTCAACCTTAGTTAAGGATAGATAAGTACCTACCACTCAACTACACCCCCTTGATTCAATCCACTCTTTGCTACCATCTACAATTAACCCCCCATCATATTTCAATAGATATGGTCGGTTGCACAAAAAAAAAAAGGATACCCAATTACCCACTCACCATTACAAATAGTAATATACAGAAAAAAGAAAAGAAAAAGAGACACCCTTTGGCTTATATTCCCTAACTAATGTTTTTTTGCTCACAGGGTTGCCAAATGGCCTTTGCCTTGCCCCATCCACTCAAAATTTTAATAATATCATCAAAGAAAATAATGAAAAGTACAAACATGATGTATAATTTGCAAAATAGGGCAAACAAACACTGAGAAAAGAGGGGGGAAAAAGCCACTTTCTCAGTTCCCACTTCTTAGCCTGATTATTGCCTTCAAATTTTCCAGGTGTTTTGACCTTCAAAAATCTAAATCACGCACACTCTATTTTTTCTTTTTTTCTTTTTTTTTTTTTTTGCCCTTTTGTTTTTGGAGGGGACTACTAGTTCACAAATAGCACAATGCTTGTGATAGGGCAGGCAAAGGAATCCCACCAGGATCTCACCCTTTTCACAATTTGTTTTCCTGTGTGTGTCCCTTTCACCCAATTCCCTGACAAGACTATTCATTTTCTGGTCATAAAAGTAAAAGCTGGCTACTTTAATATTCAACACTTCACATCACTTTACTTCTTTCTCTCTCTATATCCTCCTAAATTTACCTTACCTGCAGGGAAAAAAGATAGACCAAACATGATTAATAACATTATTAAACACCACACAACTATGAACAAGAGCTTTCTAATAAGTGCATGCAATTGAATTAGGGGATGTTTTTTCTCCACTTATTAGTTTGAAAATGTTGACTTATTAATATTTTGAGAATTCTTTTTTGAGTGAATATATTGAGAATTCTTAGTGTAATATAAACAAGGAAAATTGCTGTCTAGTATAATTAAAATATTGATGACCCTTTTTGAGTATTTCAAGCCTGCAAGAAGGCATCAGGCACAAACCTGCTTGCCATGTTCTTTTATTATATTAATTTTAATTGAAAGTTCATTAGAAGCTTAATTCCGCGTTTTGAACTTTCTCTTCTTTTCTAGATAACAATGATAATGAAGCCCACACCTTTTCTCGAGTGTTTCTTCTTTTAAGTGATTCACTCTTTTGACCGTACGAACAAGCTGAAGAAAAATCTCGCTCATTGACTCATTGTAACTTTTTGGACTGTCCCTGGCAATATTTTCTTTTTTTTTGAAATTGCGAGGAAATCACTCTATAATACGACTGGTTTTCAAGTCTTTACTTGAAACGAGTGGAGGGTCGGTCACAACGCTATCCACCCTAAACTTGTCCATGCTAATGCTTACTTTGCACAACTCATCTTGCATCATCGAAAGTGCAATATTTATCAATTTAATTCACTATGCTGTTATTTACAGTACTTTAATTTACAGCAATAAAAGCGTCCACTAACTTTGGTGAATTTTAGCTACTACTACTATCTGAAGTGGCAAAACTTTTGAGGTGAAAAACATTGGTCAAATGTTTTGAAGAATGTACCCGAGTAATAATAACAGAGTACTATGTGAATGGATTATATCCAACAATTAGCAACTTGTTGTATGATCACAATAAAGCCTGTTTTTCCGGGCAGATTTTGATTCCCATTCTCCTGAAAATCCAAGGACAAAGAGGTACCCTACCCCAAATAAGTAAATAAACCTACCACCCAAAAGCTTCACCTTTTTAACTCGAACCCAAAATTGTGGCCCTTGCTTTCTACTAAGAATCAGTGTCGGTAGGAGACAACATTGGGGTTTTGCTACCCCACTCTCATAGAAGGTACAACAAGGGTTGAGCTATAACTAAATAATAAAGACAGTTTAAAGCCAGGGTGTGAAGTTTGTATGCATGTTAAGTATCCTATTTACAAATTTTCAATAAGTGATAATAAAACATCTCGAATTTTTGAAAAAATTCATATTGATTTATGGGGTTCATATCGTCATGTTTCGTCATGTGGTGCTCGATATTTTTTAACTATTGTTGATGATTATTCAAGAGCTGTTTGGATATATTTGTTAGTTGACAAATTAGAAGTTTTTCAAATGTTTATGTCTTTTGTTGCTATGGTTGATCGACAATTCTCACAAACAATTAAAGTGGTACAAAGTGATAACGGGACAGAGTTTAATTGTTTGCTCGACTATTTTAGTGCCACTGGAATTTTATTTCAAACATCTTGTGTTGGTACTCCGCAACAAAATGGGAGAGTTGAGAGAAAACATAAACATATCTTGAATGTCGCAAGAGCATTAAGGTTTCAAGCACACTTACCTATTTTTTTTTGGGGTGAATGTGTTTTAGCTGCGGCTCATTTAATTAATCGCACACCTACTCCCCTTTTACACAATAAAACACCTTTTGAGATTTTATTTCATAACCCTCCGTCCTTTGATGCCATTAGAGTCTTTGGGTGTTTGTATTTTGCTCACAATCAAAAGACTAAGGGTGATAAGTTTGCCAGTCGAAGTCGTAAGTGTGTTTTTGTGGGTTACCCTTATGGAAAGAAAGGTTGGAAATTATTTGATCTTGATACGAATGAATTTTTTGTTTCAAGAGATGTGAAATTTGTTGAGGATGAATTTCCATATCATGATGTTCAGCGTAAATGTGATAGTAATCATGATGTGCATAGTGATTTTATTGAATACAATTTGGCAATTTATGAGGACATTAATTCTGAAGGAGGTGAAAATGGTACTTTGTCTGCTCAAAATGGGCGTGAAGTAGCCCAAGATCAGTTATCTGATCCTCCCACTGGGCAATCAACGAACACTGGGCCAGCACCACTAACCCAGCCTTGTCCTTCTGCTCCTCTTGCTGGGTCACCAACGGAAGCTGGGCCTGCACACTCACAGCCCAATGGTGCTTCTTCTCATCCAGCGCCTGATGGGTCATCAGATCAGCAGCCTCATGCTCCTACATCTCCTCCTTTGGGTCGTGGGTTTCGTGAAAAATTCCCGAATGTCTTGCATCGGGATTTTGTGACTCATATGGTTTTTGCTAATAGTCCGTCCTCCGCCTCTTCTTCTTCCAATCACTCCTCAGGTACCCCGTATCCTTTAGCACATTATATAAGTTGTGATAATTTTTCTGTGAATTATCGTACGTTCCTTGCAGCTATCATTAAGGGTAAAGATCCAAAATCTTTTAAGGAGGCCATGAAGTATGAGGAGTGGCGCAAATCCATGCAAGACGAAATACGAGCTTTAGAGGACAATGGTACATGGACCTTGGAGAGTCTTCCTCCCGGGAAACGTCCTCTAGGTAGTCAGTGGGTTTACAGAACTAAATATTTGTCGAACGGCAAAGTTGAGCGTCTTAAGTCGCGGTTAGTTGTTTTGGGCAATCATCAACAAGCAGGAATTGATTACACTGAGACATTTGCCCCAGTTGCCAAAATGACTACAGTTCGTGCCTTTCTTGCAATAGCAGCTTCAAAGAACTGGGAATTACATCAAATGGATGTTCATAATGCTTTCTTGCATGGTGATCTTGATGAAGAGGTTTACATGAAATTACCTCCCGGTTTCGAGTGTTCAAATCCGTCTTTGGTATGTCGACTACGCAAATCTTTGTATGGCTTAAAGCAAGCTCCACGTTGTTGGTTTGCGAAGTTGGTGTCGGCTTTGAAAGGGTATGGCTTTCTTCAATCATATTCAGATTATTCACTTTTCACTTATACTAAAGGCGCTGTTCAACTTAATGTCTTAGTTTATGTGGATGATCTTATTATTTCTGGGAATGATTCCGCTGCACTTACGTTTTTCAAAGCCTATCTTAGTGATTGTTTCAAAATGAAAGATCTTGATGGTCTCAAATACTTCTTAGGTATCGAGGTTGCCCGTAGTACATCTGGTTTGTTCTTATGTCAACGTAAGTACACACTAGATATTATTTCAGAAACTGTTCTATTGGGGGCAAAGCCTGTTGGGTTTCCTATCGAGCAAAATCACAGGCTCGGTTTTGCTGCTGGAGAATATATAAAGGATCCCGAGGCATACCGTCGGCTTGTGGGGCGTTTGATATATCTCGCGGTCACTCGCCCAGACCTTGCTTATTCGGTTCATATCTTATCTCAGTTTATGCAGGAGCCTCGCCTTGAGCATTGGGAAGCAGCTCTCCGAGTGGTCCGCTATTTAAAGGGTACTCCAGGTCAGGGTATTCTATTACGTGCGGATAGTGAGTTGACCTTGGAGGGCTGGTGTGATTCAGATTGGGCTGCTTGTCCTCTCACTCGCCGCTCATTGACAGGTTGGCTTGTTTTTCTCGGACAATCTCCTATTTCTTGGAAGACAAAGAAACAACATACAGTGTCTCGCTCTTCAGCTGAAGCCGAATATCGATCAATGGCTGCAATCACATGCGAACTGAAGTGGCTAAAAGGTTTGTTGTTAAGTTTGGGAGTGCATCATCCTAAAGCAATAAAATTGTTCTGTGATAGTGAATCCGCTTTACATATTGCAAAGAATCCTGTTTTTCATGAACGAACAAAGCACATTGAGGTGGATTGTCACTTTGTTCGCGATGCGATTATTGATGGCTTGATTTCTCCCAGTCATGTGCCGACTTCATCACAATTGGCAGACATTTTCACAAAGGCCCTCGGCAAATCTCAGTTTGATCTACTTCTTTCCAAGTTGGGCATTTTCGACTCTCATGCTCCAACTTGAGGGGGGGTATTGAGATATATGGTTAATATATTATATGGTTAATATATTATAGAGATCTTATGTAATTAGGAAACTAGTATTATTAGGATACTAGTAGAACTTGGGGAACAAGTTATTGTAGTCTATAAATATAGGGTCTTCTCAGTTCAATAACAAGAAGCAATATTTATGAGCTTATTATATTTTGTCACTAAAGAATAAATCAATTCAATTATTTGGTTCGGTTCAGTTGACTTCACTAATCTACTTTTCTCTCGCATATTACTATTCAGTTCAGTGTAAAAGAACGTACTTTAGGCATAACCAAATAATCCAAGAAGACAATGGCAGACAGCCTTGGTCGACATCTCACGATGATGATGAAACCGACCACATCTATATCGGAAATAATCGCTCGTGATGAACGACTACTAATAATTTTTCTTGAAATGGTATTAAGAGGTTTTAGAAACCGGATTCAGCCATCATTATGCTTCACAAAAGTTCATAATGTACCCTGTAGAGAGGTTAAGCTAGCTAGAGGTGCTTGTGTAGTTGTGTAGTTTACTAACATTGTACGGTAGCCAGTATAGCAATTCCAAAGGGGACCATTATATAGTCTATGAGCCACAAGACTTTGAAGTGAAAGGATATGTACAATGAGTTATATGACCATATGGTAGCTGCAAGTAGAGGGCAGTAATAAAAATGACTAGAAAAAAATGAAGAGATTACCTTATCTTTACGGCTTTTGTATTATTTCAGAAACTATCTGGAAGCCTCAGTTGATCTTGTAGTAGCTTGCTTGAATGCAACAGTAGGACCTATTCTGCAACTCCGTCTCTGATGCTCGAGGACAAGCTCTTCTGCAAACCAATCTAGCTTCTCGAAATTGCTCTGCTCGCTGATTCTCTTGCCTCCAAACAGGACAGATTCGACGTTCTTTTGTTTAAGCATTTCTTCCCCTATCCCTACCAGCATTTTCACATTGCTAGGACTTGCATCTGTATCAACATTTGGTCCGCAACGTCCAAAGCTTGTTCCATTTGCCTGCAGTTAAAAGTTCACCTTGTTCAGTTTCGGAAAACATGCTATGAAATACAAAATTTACTCCTAGAGCAAATTTTGCGGAAAACTTAATAGGCCCGCAAGTGAATTGATTAGCTGGGTAGTCAGATGAGGAAAAACAAATCCACTATCCTTAGAAGCACTTAAGTCGCACCAATAATCCAGCATTAGTTGATTTGGTTGAATCAATAATCAAACATCAGTTCAATCGTGTGGCAGTTGATGTATGACAGTAGTTAGACTATTATCAAATACTAATCACTTGGGAAAACATAGCCAAAAATGGAATCAAATCCATGAATACGGGTTGAAAATCAGAAAATAAAAGAAGACTTGATGGACCACCAGCTATATTAAGCAATAAGGCATGTGAGCCAAGCCACTGATATATACCTCAAGAACAACTCACCACTCTCTGTATCTATTACAGCAGTTCTCATGGACCACCCTATATTTTTGGCTCCAACACACAGAAATTTTAATAGCTAACTTAAAACAAGTTATCATTATACAAGTGATGCTGAATCTTTTGGCTGGGAAAAATGTCTTTCTCAATAGGGATGCTGAAAACAAGAACATCCTAGTTGATGCTACAGCTTAGGTACCAAATAAATTGAGCTAATCAGTAAAATTAGCAAGACCAGAGATACTTCCTGTTTCTCTATTCAACACATAAAAACCTATGTTATGAACACTAGGATATCGAAGGAAAAGAAAGAATGGCATGGAGCAAGCTTAAATCACTTGGCCAGATGTCTCGCTTTTGAAATGCCTACAAGCCAGCACGGGAAAATAGTAACTGTGGTTGACATAATAAAGTCTTCTAATTACAAACGACGAAATGATATTATTGTTGCTCTTGCTAATACTAGTACTCCATTATGTTTTAGTAACAATTTAATAAACAAAAAGTGCGGCAACAAAAGTATCCAATTCTAATTCCTGAATGGCGCAACAGTTAAATGTCACACTCACACTGCTTACTTGTGAATATAGTAATGAACTTTTTAAATCAATATTCCTGTAGTTTTTTCACAAAGTAATTTTTGGAGTGTGGAAAATTTTCAAATCAGTTAAATTCTTAACTAAATACAACAATACAAGCAACAAGAAATGATGGGAGTTCCTAGAATAAGGTATCCCATAATAACACAAGACCTCATATTCCCTAGCACAAAACAGTGTGCTCCAAAAAGATTTTGGGGAAACGGATAAAAGAAGACAGTGTTTGTTTGTACTGGTGCCATAAGGGTGGATAAAGAGAGTTTGTTCTCGAGTCAGCCAAAAATTATTTAACATTATATTGGATGGCCAAAAAATAAAACAAATTAAAACAGATTTTCCTTTTTCCCCAAACAACCCACCAAAAAACAACTATAGAATCACGTGCAATGGGGGCTACTGTGTAACTCCAGCAAGTATTCTAGCAAGTGGGTAAATTCCCCTGGCATGGCAATATAATTTTTCATTTCAGGCATCTACTCATACGTGTCAGCTAAGGATGAGGTGAGAGCACAAATAGTAAATGTCCCGCTCTTATAACTCACTGATCAGGAGTTTAATGATTCAAAACTCCTCGACTTCTCTTTGCAGGAAGGTCTTTAGACTCTTTACCCCCTCTGCTTGAGCCCGTTAAGCATCAGACTATAAAAAATGGGTTGACTCAGCGCGTGTAGTTTGCAGGCTGTTACATGCGTTTAGAGAAAACTTGTACGTGTCGGCCAACATAAGCCGTAGAAAAATGTCACACCCCTACAAAAAACAATAATGTTGAACAATATCACACTCTTGACACTTAAATTGCATCAACCCAAAATCCCAGCCTGGCTCCTATTGTCTCAATCTTGTACTATATTCTATACTACCATATCGTGAAAATCTTGTTGCTTTAAGAATCTCACTCTCTCTAGCTTGTACATACAGTGCCCACAAATGTTGGATTTTGTTTCTTTTCTCGTGAAAGGGATGTGCAAAGAAATACTTAGTAACAAATTAAAGAGCAGCAAAAATTTATTGCATCTCTGAGCTTTATTGAAAGTAATAAGTAAGAGAGAATCTTAACCAAATTTAGACCCTAAACACTTAACATTAGACCACTTTATGTACATATCAACTAAAGGACATCAAAAATTGGAAGTAACCAGTGACAACTTTCAACAAGAAGCAATAAAAACACTATTCAGGGACTGTCAAATTATGATAATAGGACACAAAAGTGCTCAACTTCATAAATCTGTCACCCTTTTAAGACCATAAATGATACCAATGGCAATAGGATTAGGAGGTAAATTTAGACCTGGCAAACGGGTCGGATCGGGTCACATCGAGTTTGGGTTATTATCAGGTCGGGTCAATATCAGGTAAGTTATGTTGGGTTTTCAAATCAAACAACTCCTATCTCACAAATTTCGGATTTCGAATCCGGTGATTTTGAGATCGGGTCATTAGCAGGTCAGTTTTCGAGTCGGGTTAAATTTTAACAGCCTATACTTAAGTAAATCCTTTTATTTCCATCACTAAAATGGTCAAGACAGAGTAAATATTGATCCCTACGAAACAATTTTGATTGATGGGTTAGCTGATCATGAGTTATGGGCTAAAGGGGGTTCATTAATAGGTGTTGCACCTATCTCAGGTTAAATGCCACCAACTTCGACAGGGAACCTACATCAATACTTTGTCTAGTGCCATGACAAAATGTGGACTACCTCGAGCACCCAAAGAAAACAAATAGTAATAACACGTAGTGTACTAATCAATTAAATAATTACTACCCACCATAAAAAAATAAAAATTGTAAAATTATAAAATTTATAACTAACTAGTTACATTCCCGTGCGATGCACGGTTTGTGCCAATATAAAGTAAGACATTTTCATAGGTGTACAAAGTTCCAAAATATTGTTCACATATGTCGTATCTGGATACTAATATTGCATCAATTGTAAGAAAGAATAGCAAAATATACAATATCTCATTCATTGTTAATCATGCTATAAGCCTAGCTAGTTTGTGTAGATAAACTTGCTTTTTATTTTTGTTGCAATTTACTCAAAAATTCAGTGTTCAAATACTATTATCCAGTCCAAAAGAACACCACTACTACTACTACCATAGCACTACTGCTTTTTGGTATGGTTTACTCTAATATCCAATCAAAAAAAATTATCCTAAATATCAACTGAATGCATAGTAATTTATCCCTAAGAAACAATAGTCTAACTTCTTTCCTGTAGGAAACTCCTACACCTAATATAAGCCAGCTCGGTTAGACATCTAACAGACTCTAAAATTGCACAAAATTGGCAAAAGAATTGACCATCAACCTCCGCTAAGTCATTGTAATAGCTACAATTTATCTTGACAGCAAGCTACCATCTATCTTGACAGCAAGGTTTAATTTAACTCTTGAATATAGTCATCGATCTCTAATTCTCTAAGTTAAAGCATGCATGCATCTATATAAAATAAAATAAGAATATTATTAAATAAGAGAAAATATGCATTAATGTAGATTCATGCATCTTATACTAAGATAATGTGTCAAGATATAGGGATATGCCTTGCTTATGTGGCCGTACACGTGTCCATCAAGCAATTGTACATATCCACTTATATATATATAATAGATTTAAGTGGACTTTTTGTTCCATTGCGGAAGTTGTAATTCGATACGAAGTACCTAAAGGCCCGTTTGGCCTACCTTTTACCAACTTTTCATTCTCTTCCCAAATTTATTTTTATTTACCCCTTTTTATACACTTTCTCTTTCATTTCCAACTTCTCAGAAGGTAGGCCAAACTTAAATGTGTTTGGTTATCGAGTGTAAAGTAACTAGAAAACCTGGAAAACTTACACGCCCTTTGTTTTTGTCAACCAAATAACATTGTAGTTTTTCACTTCTGGGAAGTTCTTGTCAACCGAACAACCATTAATACTATTAAAATGTAACATTTTAGATGCGACCATAGTGCATGCACATGAGACGCAGTAAAAATAAAAAAGTATATAACTGTAAAAACAAATACTCCACGTACTACAGCAACAACAAAGCAAACATTAATAAGACCATGTTATAAAACTTTTTCTGTCGAAAAATCATAGGAACCACTCAAGATCATTCAATTCTTACCTTTTTCTGAATTTCTCCACCGTAAAAACAGATCATGCTAACTTATTACCACAATAATTTAATAGTAGTAACAGTAATAACTTTTGTAACACATGAAATTTTTTTAGCATGTTGATTGATAAAGGAGCAAGTCGGTCATTAAAAGTTATGAAAAAAAGTCTTAAACAAGTTTTTGGCCTGATAAAGACATAAGTTACATAACGAAAAAAATGAAAAAAAAATTACCTGAACACGAACATAGTTACTGCTACGACATTGCCCAAAAGCCATGGCAACAGAATGGTCCACTAAATCAGTATACCCATCACCAGCAATTCTCGCCATAGGTCTTGCCCATTGTTTACATTTCCACCCTTTAACCTCTTCATATTCATAACTCCCACTACCTTCTTCTAGAAGTTGCCCAGTTCCAATTGAAAGTACCAATATATCCTCAACTCCTCTAACGAATGGAAACTCTTGTTTATTATGTAGCACGTGCGTGATCGCGGCTGCTGTCGGGTTAGCCATTGCTAATCCGCCATCAACCGCAACGCAACGGGTCGAACCATCTATTGATTTCATTGGAACCGGGTCGAATACACCCGGTTCTGCTGACGTGGCACGACATACTTCCCATAAACGGAAATCGAATCCGTCCGTTTCCAATGCGTCGGCTCGTGAGAATAAAAAGGGTGATGTTGTTGTCAAGTCGTAACAGGGGATTAAAACGGGTTTTAATGTGTCTTTCAAGGTTAAGGTTTTGATGAATTTTTCTTTTAGGAGTTTTTCTAAACTGGCTGTGTTTGTTTTCTCGGTTTTGAAAAGGCGTTTAATAGTAGACGATGATGATGAAGAAGTTATTGAACGACGGTACATCTTTGTTCCTTGTTCAGCTAAGAACCGCCACGTGTCCTCCGCTTTGGATAGCGGACGGCTATGATCTTTTGTACCGAATAGCATCGCCGTGAATATCCCTCCGACGCCTGCACCGGCAGAAACGTCGAAATAGTCCGCGATTCGAGCATCCGGATTACCCGACTTCACCTTCAGAGCGTGTTCCAGATACGCCAACGCTTTTCCGGAGATGATGTTCCGCATTCCCCCACCGTCGATACTCAAAATACAAACCTTCCCTCGTTGGTTCTTGATCATCGAACTCGTGTTAGTGTTCGTGTTCATCATCATCGCCCCGTCCGCCACATCAGCAGCCGAACCTGCTGACGGGGGCGTAGGCGGACGAGGTGATGATGATAAGAACTCATCCACCGAAGGAGAGATTTGCTTCGTAATCCAACTCAACTGCTGCTTGCTGCTGTTGCTGTTGTTAGTTTGGCTATTAGTATTTTCATTACCATAGCCAAACAAAAACTTGCTCTCTAGAATTGAAAATATTTCATAACTCAACTTATCAGTATCTATACTTGGCTCTTGCATTTCTGCCATTGCCATTATTTTCTCTCTCCAAAACTAATGAACCAATATATCACTCGTATATATTATAGACACAAGTTACAACAACAACTTCGCCAGCTCGTAACCGTACATACAGAGCTTGTCGCATATCAATTCTGTTTCTTTTTGGGAAATTTCTTCCTCTCAATCATCAACCTCAGGTAATTTCTGAATAATCTCTGTAGTATATTTTGTAGGAATTTCTTTTTCTTTTTCTTTTCTTGTTTTTGGATTTGATTTTTGCAAGATTTTCAGACAAGACCAAATGGCATTCTCTCTCTCTCTTCTTACTTGGTTGGGTTGAAAATGAAAATGCTTCTATTATTCTGGAGCCATATTTTGTTTTCATGTAGAGAGGAGTTAATTAACCATGGTTAAGGAGTTAACTATAGTTGGTGGGACTATATTACACCGACGGCTGTAATAGTGGTCTTTGGTTTTGAACAACGGCCCAGATTTTGGTTTTGACGTGGGTCAGTGTTGTGTTGGACCTGTTGGTACTCTGCTTATCCGTGATCAACGGTAATATTATTTGTTTTTTCTTTTAAGTAATTATAATATTTGAAGGATTACGCGTGGGGGAGAGGATTATGGGCCCACTTTATGGGAACATTATTAGGTTTTTTATTTGAGAAAAATCATTGTTTTCGGTGTAATTTGTTTACACTACCCATCCAAACCATCAAACATTCTAATCCATTCAATTAATTTAATATTGTTAATCATACAAGATACAAAAACATTCGACATTACCCCAATGTCTTCAAAGAGACTCCCGCCCATGTAAAATAAGAAGAAGTTGATTGTACGGAACTTTACCCCTGTTAGAGTATTATTATAGAGAGGTTGTTTATGTTTGACCCGGAATCCGAAGTGCTATGACCATCAGCAACTTCACAATAAATAAGAATTGTCCACAGTTCTATAAGGCCCTGTTATTCTTTTCAACGTGATGGTGCAAGACAGTGAGGAACAAAGCGAAACGGATTGGAACAGAATGGAAAACGGAACGACGCTGATAACTAAACAAAATGTGAGACGAAATGAAGTACCGAATGCTGAATGGAACAAACGCAGAACAGAACAGAACGGAACGGAATGCAGCTTGGAAACGACAAAAAGAACAAGGCCTTGGTCATTTTACTTCAGTCCATTATATTCCAAAGCGAATTGTTAATCATAGTTAATTATTATTTATAATTCTGAAGTAAAGCTTAATTGCTTGCACCAACTTTATAGTGATTTCACATCATCATAATTATCAATTTAGGAAAGGTGATTGCGTGGTAATAATTGTAAAATTGTAAAATTGTAGAATTAGTGAATGGTGACATGCACAATGGAATGGGTTATGTTGCAGTCATGATGTAATACTACTCTATCATCCATTATTATATTTATAAGTGTATGTCATTAACAATTTGGACATCGATGTTTAGGATAACACTCATGTACATACACCAATAGCAGGCTAACAGCAAAAGTATATGTGTATGTTGATAATTTCTTTTTGGATAGTAAAGAGAAGTTATATGTGAACTTCTGACTATGACTAATGACTAATAATGTGATAAAATTTAACTTGCATGGAGTTTCGATATATTTCATTTTCAATAAGAGATCATGTAAGATCAATGATGGTGGTTGAGGAGGAGGGAGATGTTCTTGTTGGTATTTGCACTACTAGAAATGTAATCGTTTTATATTAAAAGAGGTCCGTAATTATCAGTGGCCGTACCAAAAATTAAGTCAAGTGAATTCACTTTTTTGTAATTTATTTAAAAAATAATTTTTGAATTTTTTTATTAAAAAAAATTATATTATAAAGAAATTTTCAAAAAAAAAATTCCAAATATAGTCAGTAGAATCCACTCCTTATAAAATGGACCTGCCACTGATAACTATAATCTCCGGCCACCGATATTTTAAATAGCCAATTTTGCAACACCGTCGGTTTACACAACCATTATGAACGTCAAAGATTTATGTGACCAAACGTTTAAACCTTAAGGTATATAGTAACTTTTATAATTTGTATTTCCTTTTTTATATTCCCCGAATTATATTATTTTGCAAGCAATACGATAAAATCTAGAGCTAACCATAGTCGTTCTCTCTCTCTTTTTTTTCTCTCAAATAAATCCTAGCCCCTTTTCTTCTTTGAGTCATATTAGGGCTACCACCGGCATTTTTGCCGGTGATTAGCCCCTTTGTTGTTGTTTTTTTACTTTTCAACTAGTTTTTTAGTTTGTTTTTTTTTTATGGTTAATAATAAACTCTCCTTTGGTGAGAGATTGTGGAGTACTCCGCGTTCATCGGAGGGTCGTAGAATTTATTGTTTTGGGTTCAGTTTGATGAATCAAGAAGACAAGTTCAATCTACTATGCCAAGAGAATTTGTTCTTTCAAATAGTTGCAGCACGTTTCGTGCTTACCTCCGATCGTAGGGAAAAGGCGGTGGCCTCCCATTTACTGTATAGCATATTTTTTGCTATATCAGGGCATTGTCAATTATCGACGAAGCTGATCAAGACACCGATTTCGAGCAGTGATGTTTGGATTGGTAGTCACTTATCGACGGAGCTGATCAAGACACCGATTTCGAGCAGTGATGTTTGGATTGGTAGTCACTTATCGACGGAGCTGATCAAGATACCGATTTCAAGCAGTGATGGTGGGAGTCATATTCATCTTGTTATGTTAGATTTACACTTGCTTATGTTAGATCTATATTTGTTTAAAGATATTCATCGTTGTAGATGCCAGATGGCTTTTTATGAATGAATGAGTTCTCTTTCCTTCAAAAAAAAAAAATAAATAAATAAATCTAGAGCTGACAATTTGTCGGGTTGGGTCAGGTTCATGTTTAGATTACATATAAACAGGTTGAAAAATGCTTGACCCAAACCTATCTCCAACCCTATCCCAAACTATTTAATAAACGGGTTTATCAGGTCGAGTCATTTAACCCATTTAACATACTATTATTTGGAGAAAAGGGTGAAAATTTACATATTAAAAGAAAAATTAAGATTTAAATTATCAAATAAGTATATATTGGGTTAGAAGAAATGACATTTTGCAATCATTATTAAATACTTATGTCACAAAATGTATTGACTTTCAATTTTCTTTTTTGACAAAAGTGATTAAATGGGATAGGTGGGCTACTCTCCGGTCGAGACTTTCAACTCTAATATTATCCATTTATTACACGGGTTAGCCGAATCGGACCCGTTTATTTAAAGGGGTTGAAAATCTCAACTTGAATACACTTATTATTTTGGATTATGTTCGTGTCGAATCAGTTTTTGCCAGCTTAAAATCACATCAAAGATTGAGATGGAGATTACAGATAATAAAATGTGAAGTATAATGTTTATGAGGGGTCAAGCAAATGCGTCGGCACGAGAATGAAGAGGCACTATACCAAAGAGTTAATGTGGTAGAAGGCAAAACGTGGGTCTATGTTGTTGGGTTACGTCATCCAAACCTGAGGTTCCCGCTCGGTTTGTTCTTGCCCATTGTGAAATTTACCCGCCCTTTTGTTTAGTGGGCCCATCGTCATCCTTTTTATCCGTGTTCTGTTATAGTGTTGTTTCATTTTCCCGGCAAGTTGTTTTGATTTTTGGAAGTTGGAACATTTGCTCAACCACAATGAAAGTTGGCCAATGTTTGGAATATCCCACCACGAAAGAAGAAATAAGGGGGGTAAATAAAAATCAAAGTAACTCATGTTTTTGGTTTGGATCACGTGTTCATATTGGTAAATACTCACTAGATTACTATTAATCCTATTTGTATTGTGTGGACTTATAAAGGGGTAAAGTGGTCTAAGGAATAAGTTGTGTTTTCATTATCAAAATTCGAATTCTCGATTTTGGTTAAGGGATGAAAGTGGTGAACCACTCACATCAAACACTTGTTGGTAAAGTAGCTCATGCTTTTCTCCCTTCTTTCTTTCATTCTTTAACTTATTTCAATTAACTTTTTCTTTATTTTTTGGTGGAAGAGAGTATTATTAGTATCATTTACTTCTACAAATGGAATATGACAATGATTGTCATACATATACCCGTCGTTCTCACTTTTGGATATACAAGTCACCAACGTTTAAAATGGATTTGTATAAAAGTCCGACGTTGTATTTTGTATCGTATAGACTCTAAGATGATCGAATAATGAGAGTTATGTACCATCACCAATGAGGCAAGTATTTTGAAAAATACTACTTTATATTTACAAAATATAAATTAATTTATTGAGATTGTGCAAGGCATGGGTTTCAAACTAGCTATGAATTACAAGAGCGAAACTAAAGCATTGGAGATTGAATCACCAAACAGGGCCAATACATTACTAACTTCATTGAGTGGGTAGCATTTTTCATATGATACATCTAATGATTCAATAGTATTGGTTGTTATTAGATAGTTGCTCATGAATAATTTTCTTCCTAACACGATTATACGGAGTATGTATACATGCATGATTTATTTTTTTTTTTTTTTGAGTGGGTGTATACATGCATGATTGGTTGTCTTTTCTGCAACTAATCCAGCCACTTAGACTAATTAATATAAAGTGACTTAATCTGCACCAAAAAAATATAAAGTGACTTAATTGTAACACCAGCGAATAATAACGTATTGATCGAACAAATTTGTTTAATTGCTCAGTGCTCACAACTTTCACGCAGTAGTAATTTAATCTCTTGTTTTTTCTTTTTAATTTTCTTCTTTTAATATATTCTTTTTAATATACATATGCTTTTCACGTGCATGCCTTGTACATTTTGCAAGTTATATGGTCGTCGTATTTGTCACCTAAGAGTACAATAAAAGGTCTTACTTCTTAGCTCCAATGATAAATGAACAATGATTCACCTAAATAAATTTCAAGCATCTCCAAAAAAACCACGAAAGTATAAAGCATTTATTTATTTATTAGGACTTTAGGAGGTTTACAAATCTGTGTATCATGGGTTCTTTGACCTTCCATTATATAATACTCCTTCCGTCCCGGGTTCTTCCTTACGCTTTTCTTTTAAGGATGTCCGCAGATCTTCCTTACGTTACCGAATTTAGCAACTTTTAAGTGACCAAAAATCTACAATGCCCTTGTATTTTTTAATTCACACCCACGAAACCCCACGTCCCCACCACCCTCCTCCAGCCCGCACCCACCACGGCCCCACCTACACCACAAAAAACTCACCACCAACCGCCAACTCCACTAGCCCTTACCCAGAAAAACCCCATCAACAACCACCCCGAAACCCCACCAGCAACCCCTCCGAAAACCCCTCACCCACCGCAACCACAAAACCCACCACCCCGAAACCCACCCCACCACACGGAAACCCCACCCCCAACAAAACCACCCGAAACCCCACCCACTCTGATCCCGAAACCCAACCCACTCCCACCCAAATCAAACGAAAATTGATGACAGAGAGAACGAGAGGAGAGAGAAATGGAGAAGGATGAAGGATTGAGGGGGCGGTGAAGGTGAGCGTGAGGGTAAGGGTGAGAAAGGTTGCTGGTGGTGGTTTACAGGAGAGAGGAAAAAAGACCACTTGCTTGTTGAGGGTATAGTGAGAATATTTGTGCAAAAGTTTGATCTCCTTGGTAATCAATCCATTTCCTTATGTAAGGAAGAATCCAAGACGGAGGGAGTACTCATTTCGTTTCTTAGCATATTCGTCTCAGATTTCTTTATGAGATGTTTCATTTTGTTCTTTCTAGTTTTTCATCTGGTAGTATGTGTACTAGTAAAATACCAAATCTATCCCTAATTTCTCTCTGCTCATAACACTTATGTGCTCTTTCTATGATCTCCCTCCTCAACACCTATGTGCTCTATCACACTAATTTAAGGGTATATGTGGAAAATTTGATCAGTATATGAAGGTAAGTGGCGACTCTTAAACATCGTGACAAAATTACAATAGAAAGAACAATTAGAAACAGAGGGCGTATGTGCTGTATACATTTTACGATATCTACAAAATAAAACAAAACAAACATATAAAAACTCATTTGGGACGGCCTCAATATATATAAGGCGGCTTAAACAAGCATAACGTCACATTGACGTCGTGTTTGACTATAGAGGTCGCATCATGTTGAGACAGACTCATTAGAGACATTTTGAAGAAAAAATAGTGTCAATTTGTTTGATTCTCTATTAGTTATGAACCCTCAAGAACAAATTCGTCTGGTGGTTCAGGATTGTGTGCATGGTTCTCATGCATTATTGATTATTGGTCCATTATTGGGTTTTTGTTTTGGTCTTTGTCAAGGGTATTCACTGTCGACCACAGTGACTAATCCTCTCGTCCCAGCTGTCAGCGCACTAAGCGGTAGGGGACTAGCCAAGGAATTTTTTTCATTCGCAAGAGTTGGGATTCGAATCCCCAACCACTTGTTTAATGAATGAAGTGCTAAACCACTATACCAACCTATCTTGATTTGGTCCATTATTGATTTGAAAGGCTGCGGTTAACACTTATTATTAGTGCACGGGTGGCCAATTTCTTGATAGAATTAGGTAGAATGAACCATTTAGGAAAGGGCCAATATTCGGTGGTCAATTTATCAATTTTTTTTTGTGTCGGATCATTAAATTGATTAAGCCGTCAACTGGGTGAGTGCATCACGAGATACAAAATTTAGCATCTGGACAGACTCCTTACAACTTAGGGAGAGTGTGGCCCTTGGTCGTGTGGCGGGTTTGGAGATTCGTGACATGATTGCAGATGGAAAGGCCCAAGCTCGTCTTTTGCAAACGGGCTTGATTCGCAAAGTTCCTAGGGTGTTTGTCCAAGAGGCGCATGTACTGACTACTACTACAAAACGTTGAAATTTTATATCCTCTTATAGCTAGGCATGTTTCTTTGTATTCGCTCTTGTCAAAAAAAAAAAAAAAAAAAAAACAAGATAAGGGAACCTCAACCTCCATATTACGAACCCTACATCATTTTACGGGACTTTTCTGTCAGTGCGTTGCCAATTTAGTCAAATCGTATCCTCAATTATAAGTCCATCAAGCAAAATACAAAGCATTCTGCTAAGTTTCTTTCTTTGTCTTTTTTGATTGGTTGGGGTGGGGTTTGGGTTCGGGTTTGGTTTGGAGCAATTGTTATTATTGCTTATATCTTGGGTCCATGCAGACATGCAGTGATGAGCACTCAATGAAATTATACATTAATAAAAAAAAATGAAAATATAACTTTAAAACGTAAAGCTCATAATGAAACTATCACTAAAAAACATAAAATTATCTAAGTTTCATTTGTTTTGTCATAGATTTATTTTTTATGGGGAGTAGAGTTTTAGTGGATCTAAACAATTATCTAATAAACCAACATCTTTTGTATATTTTTTTTGGAATTTTTTTTTTTGATAATTTTTTTTTGAAAATTAAAAAGATTTTATTACTTCCAAACGAATGTGCAATGAGTACAAAGCAGCCGAGCTGTACTCAGACAACAGCTAGCTAAAACACCCCCCAGACATCTGTTTTACATCGTAACCAACATGACTACTTGTAAACAGATCTGAACTACATCACAAATTACAGTTGATCAAAACATTACAAAACTACACAAAAACTCATGGCAAGTAATTTAAATATTGAACAATAAAATCTCTGGTTTTTCTGTTCTTAGCTTGTCAACACCACCTCTTGCATGAATTGCGTAGACAATTTGCTTGACAATTGTTTCCAAACTGTTTTTCTATTCTTGTCAGCAACACCTCTTGCATGAACTGTGTAGACAATTTGTTTGACAATTGTTTCCAAACTGTTCTGACGCTCCTGAAACAGTCTACTATTTCTTTCTCTCCAGACATGGTATATTACAGCTGAGAAGACTGCTACATGTACACGAGCTTTGACTTGTCTACTTCTAGCTGATGTGCAGACTGGCTGAAATATATCCTCCCAACTAACAGCAGCAATAGGTTGTTGCATCCAACTCAGTATCTTACACCAAAGCTGTTTGGTGAAGACACAATAAAAAAAAACAAGTGTGAATTACTCTCTCCTGCTTGCCTGCATAATACACATATGCTAGGATCATTAAAGCCAATCTTTTGCAGATTTTGCCAATTAGGAAGTCTGTTCAATATGCATAGCCATAGGATGAATTTCCATTTAGGAAATGGCAAAGAACCCCAAACCAAGGGGGACCAGGTCTTCTTCTCAACAGTTGGAGTCAAAGCTTTGTAAACTGACCCCATTTTATATTTTGCAGCACCCTGACTCAAAATACTCCCAGCTAGCTCATTTCTGAGATCAAAGATTTTCTGAATTATCCTGAAACTTAGCAACAGTCCAAAACGAGCCTTGTTTCATATAATAAGCATAAATTCACCTAACCCACAACTTCTCTTTATGGCGTTGCACATCCCACAGCAGCTTACCCAATGCAGCCTTATTACATAAAGAAAAGTTGAAAACACCAAGTCCACCTCTGTTAGCAGGTGTGCAGACCAAGCAACCAGTGCCCTACTACCAGGGTCAGCTGAGCCTGTCCATAGGAAGCTCCTACAAAGTTGCTCAATTTTCTGAATTACAAACACATGCATGTTACATTAAAGAACTGTGTCCAGTAGCTATACATAGCAAAAAGAACAGACTTGAGGAGTGGCAATCTTCCTGCATAAGATAAAAATTTTGTTGTCCATGCTTGAACCTATTTGTAATCCTCTGAACTAAAGGATCATAGAAGCTGACATGAAGTCTCTTGGAGGTGAGAGGAATGCCAAGATAGCGGAATGGGGGTTTTCCTGCTTGCATCCCCAAAGAACTGAGAATGACTCTCTGATCACTTTCCATAACACCACCAAAATACACCTCGGACTTGTTGTTATTAGCTCATAGACCCGAGATCTCAGAGAACAATTGAAACTGCTTGAATAGAAGTTGAACAGATGCAACATCACCTCTAGAAAAAAGTAGCAAATCATCTGCAAAAATGCTATGCACTAGTTCAAATTTTTTGCACCTAGGATGATATCTGAATCCAGTATTATTCTTCAGATCCTTCAAACATCGAGATAGGTACTCCATAGAAATCACAAAAAGATACGGAGAGATAATGTCTCCTTGTGTAAGAACCCTCGCCTTTCGACGCTAATTGAAATATTTAGTTGGAATTAATGGTTCTTAAATAATACGTCATATGCAATATAATTCAATTGTGCTAGGGGAAATAATAAGCAAATAGTGAAGTCGCCACCAATAATTTTTAAGGAAACAATTGGAAACCATCAAAAGTGCACCCAATTCCTATTAGGAATTGACTCATACCCAAAAGAGGCCAAAGATTGAGTTCGGGGTGTGGGTACGACAAGGATAAAACGAATCCTATCTAAATCGCCCCAATTAACGGCCTCTACTAATCTTATCCATGTTGATTGTTAATTCACATCGCAAGGTTCCAAACAAATTCGGTCGTCCAAGATCCTAAATTAACTAGGTGGCTTGAACAAACCAAATTACTAAAGTTATCGCTTTGCACATATTATCCAATTGCATGCATTAATTAACAAGCATAATCAAACCAATAATAGGATAAAAGAAATAAATCTCCACCTTACCTTTCTTGCTAAACAAGCCAAATTGCATATGCACACCAATAAGATTGTTAGTGACTTTAATGAAAGTAAAATAATAAATATAAACAAAATAATGAAAATATGCTAATATGCAATTTAGGGCTAAGTATATGCAAAACCCCTAATTATATGCTAATATGATAATTAAATATGCTAATCATGTAAAGATGCAATATTTACCTTAAACATGCATTGAACTAATTAAAACATGCAAAATTGGTTATCTAGACATGAATATGATTAATAACAAAACTAAAACAATCATAACATGATATACAAATCAACCATAATCATAATCAAAGTAAAACATGATTTGAAAAAGAGTTTTGAAAGATTGAGAAAATTTCCCTCAGGTTAACCTTTTGTTGCACTAGAATTGAATGTCAATTGCTCTTGTATTTTCCTTGCTCTTGTGTATGAAGGTGCTCTTGAATGAGGCTTGAAGAATGCTTGAATTGATGTAATTAAGGTTGTATGGAGAGAGAGAGAGAGAGAGAGAGAGAGAGAGAGAGAGAGAGAGAGAGAGGGTTCTCTTGGTGGAATCCCGTAATAATGGGTGTGTTTCTCAAAAAACGGAGTTTAGAGGGGTATATATAAGGATTGGGCCGAAGAAAATAGGAAATTAGGGTTCCCTGGCCAAAAATAGTGCCCAACGGCCCCCCAGAGCGCCGCTGGAGGCTCAGTGGGCTCGACAATGACGCATGAGTCTGGCGGCTGCCGCCAGAGCTCCAGCGGCTGGGCCGCTGGGGCCGGCTGCGGGGAAATTGGCCGCCTTTGCCACAAAAATGCCGCTGGAGAGCTCGTTTAAGGTCCGATTGGCCTGATTCCTGGTGCGTTGGATTTCTTGTTCAAATGGCTTTCTTTTGACATATTGTGGGCTCAAAAAGCACAAGTATCCTATCATTTATGGCCCAAACACTAGAGAGGTGTCCGTTTCAGCGCATCAATCAATCATCGGATCGTTTCCCTTTCATTTCTAATGGGATTTTGGTCCATAATACATCACTGGAAAGCTAATTCAAAGGGGAATACAATCCTAGTGGTATAATAATCTAATTAATCCTTTCATGGCTAAAAATCAGTCTTGAGCCGTGATATGCGGGTATGAGAACATCGTTTTTAGCCCATAACTTTATTAAATTATAACTTTTGACTCCGGCGTCCGATTGAGACAAATGAGATGGTGTTGGAAAGCTTATGGAAATGGCTATTTGCAGATATGAAAATTAATGAGATCCTGAGTGAGAATGGATAAAGGATTTCAAATGAGCACAAGTACGTCGAGCATTGACATTCGTTTCTTTAACATGATTAAGGTTATCATCATTGGGCGTTATGCCAGGGGGGACACATTTGGGTGTCTACAGAAGCCCTCACTTTGGCGGAGCTTTGGAAAAGTGACGGTCAAAGTGTTTGCCAAAAATGCCTGCATTGCTTTTGAAAATGCTTTATGTTTGGAAAAGATGCGATAAAAGTAAATCTTGACCGCCTGTGGCATGGTATTAAATATCGGCCGCGACGTATCGTATCAGCCGCGACGTAACGGTTTTTGAAGTCGCCGATACGCGATTTCCCGCTACGTAGCCCTGTTTTTTATTAGGCCGATACTCGACCGATACAGCCGATACAAGGCCGATACATGACCGATACGGCCGATACATGGCCAATACATGACTGATACAGCCGATACATGACCGATACGGCCATATAGTGTATACAAAAATTTATGCCGCGACGAGCGTGACTTGATACGCATCACCGATATCAGTCCGCTTCCGCGACGTCGCGATCGGTTCCGCAATCGCGACCGATACCGCGATTTTGAATCATGGCCTGTGGTCAGGGTTACCTGCTTTGCGAATGCAGACGCTGTGCTATTTGCGATAGTCCAGACGTCGAACAGCTTTGCGTCACTCCCACGCCTTGCTTTGCAGACGTGGTGCTAATTGTAATAGCCCATCGTCGGAGAGCTTTGCGTCGCTCTCGTGCCTTGTTTTGCTTTGCTGAAATAATGCTTGTGCTTTGCTTTGTAACCTGCATGTTAGTTCAATCAAATTGGAAGACATAGAGAGAGCGGGGATGCTACGGGACAGACCCTAAGGACGGACCTTGCTCAATGCATATGGGACGGACCCAAAAGGACGGACCTTACTCAATGCAACGGGACGGACCTTGCTAAATGCGACGGGACGGATCCAAAATGATGGACCTTACTCAATGCAACGGGACGGACCCAAAAGGACAGACCTTGCTCAATGCAACGGGAAGGACCCAAAAGGACGGACCTTGCTCAATGCGACAAGACGGACCCAAAAGGACAGACCTTGCTAAATTCGACGGGACGGACCCAAAAGGACGGACCTTGCTCAATGCAACGGGACGGACCCAAAAGGACGGACCTTGCTCAATAGACGGGACAGACCTTACTAAATGCAACGGGACGGACCCAAAAGGACAAACCTTACTAAATGCAACGGGACGGACCCAAAAGGACGGACCTTACTTAATGCAACGGGACAGACCCAAAATGACTGACCTTACTAAATGCGACGGGACGGACCCATAAGAAATGTTAGAGACAGACTCCAGATAAAGACACTCAAACTTAAGCGTAATCAATGCTATGTGCGTGTGTTCTATGCATGTGCCTTGGAGGCAAAAAGTGCTTAGTAAGTGCAAATGAGTGACATGACACTGAAAGTGTGCAAATGCAATGCTAACTAGGCCTACAGCTCCATGCAACCTAGTATGAATAATGATGCATGTGACTCAATAGTAATGACATATATGCAATGCTTAGAAGACTGGACTCTAAGGGATAAATGAGAGATTTCATTTTATTTGCAAAAGGATTTTTGTTTCCAAATGTGTCTCTCTTAAGCTATGAAATATATGCATGATTGGTGCCTTTGAGGCAAGGGCGAAGCCCCCAGTTTACTGGTTGGACTGTAAAGCGAGAAAGCTTATGCGTGTGAGATTTCAAGTATTCAGCATATCTTTCGCCAATAATAGGAGGAGTCGAAGCCCCCAGTATGCATAAAGTGATCCCATGAGAAAACTCCATGAAGATGCAATGAGTGATGGATGCTTAATTAGAGTTATTGATCCAAGAAAAGATGACTACGGAAGCCACAAACTATGAGTAGGGAGTCGATATAAAGTGGAGAATTCCAGGGTAGAGATGTGGGATTATGAAAGAAATGGGCTTGGTGCAAAAAAGTATAAAAATGGGGAAATTTTGTGAGATAGGGAGCGATGCAGGGAAGCAAGTTCGAATCCAAGTCTTGGGCTCTAAAAAGGGTAAAATCACAGAAATTTTAAAACCCTTAGAATTATGAGTTGCCATTGATGAAGTGATATTATTGAGTTAGAACCTTTTGATGAATCCCATTAGTAATTACAAAATGGGTCTTGTAATTGAGAAAGATTAGAGTACGGCCGGGCCTCAAAGAGGTTACCTACGTATCCACAGAGGAATCAGGCCAAAACGTAGTTCGAGGACCTTTGGTTTTTAGTGCCCTAACTTTTGCCCGCATCATTGTCTTGGATGATCGACCTAGCGGGCTTGCCATTTTTGCCTAAGTCATAGAATGAAAAGACTTAGCGGGCTTTTAAATGATTATGCCCTAACTTTTGCCTAGGCCGCCCTTTCGGGTTTTCAACCTAGCGGGCTCTTCTTTTTTAATTTTATATTTGGTGCACACACATTTTTCAAGATTCATACCTCTAATAGGTCTTTTGGGTTGTAATGTTAGGCCAAGGTGCGGGTTGCCAAAGAATGGATATTAAGGCTCAAATTCCCATAAAAGCCCCAACTGTGCTGGGTGTCACTTGATGTTTTGAGGTGAGAAAACTCTCTTGATTTTTGGTGCTCTCTTTATGAATTCAGAACTTTTGTTTCTCTCTTTTGAATTTTTGACAATTGCTTCTTTGTTTTTTTTTTTTTGGAACTCTGTTTGGAGTTTCTCTCGCCTCTCTTGAGATTTTGGTGACACATAGAATTTTTTGCACACTTCCCATACCCGGGTTAGGATAATGTGGTTTAAGAAAGAATGTGGCTTGTGTTTGATGACTCAAATGGACTCCAAGTGGTAATTTTCATTGTGGGTGAAAGGATAATAATGAAGGGTGACAAATGAATGCCTCATGTCCTCGGTATGACTTACAGGATGTGTGTCCCATTGCTTTTTTTTTCTTTTTTTCTTTCTTTTTTTAGGTCCTTTTCTCAATAGTTAAGGTCCTTTGCATTGATGAAGTTTGGCAACTCAAATTCATCATTGGGTTTGCAATTAAGAGATATTCCACGAATGAAGAAAGAAATGCAGGCCTATTTTATTCAATCAAAAGAAAGCAATACAATGCTTTAAAGGAAATCCTAAGACAAGACTTGGACTCGACAAAGAAAGAAAGAGGAAAGGGAATTCTCCAGCTAGACTATGACTCTATAATATTTGAGCTTGGGCTTCGCGACTGGGCTAGGCGTCCAATTCAAACTCTTGGGTTCATGGTGCAGGGATGGTGTCATCATCAATCAAATCTTGGATCTCACGCTTCAAGTGCATGCATTCTTCAGTCATATGGACTTTTCCTTGATGGTACTTGCAGTAGGCATTAGGATTCCAGTTCTTGCCTCTCTTATTGGGCTCGAGGTCCGGTGTGGGACCAATTGCCGAAATATAGCCTTCTTTGAGATGTTTGTCAAATGCTTCATCTTGTGTCATGCTAAGAGGTGTGTATACTCTTTTATGCCTACTTGCAATGAAATTGACTTCATATTCTTGATTGAACGAGCCTCCATTATTAGAGTTCTGCTTGCCTTGCTTGTTGCTTAACTGGGTGAGGTGGTCATCTTCAATGGCCATACCAACTTCAACTAGTTGGGCATAAGTAGTGATCGGTTGGAATTTCATGTTCTCATGATACTTGGGTGTCAAGTTGTGGACAAGCATTCTAATTTGATCCCTTTTAGATGGGCGATCAATCATTTCGGCGACCTTGGTCCTCCATCTTTTCACGAAGTAGGTAAATCCTTCTTTATCACCTTGCTTGGTTATCTCTAGCTCTCTCAATGTCATGGATGGCAAGACATTGTCAGCGTATCTCTTTAGAAACAAAGTGGATAAGTCTTCCCACTTTCGTAGCTTTTGAGTGGGAAACTTAAAAAACCAGGCCCTTACAGGGGGTCCAAGGTTTGGGGAAAGAGGTGAACATACAGATTGCGTTCAATCCTTCTAAGGCCCAATGCAGTGGTGAAAGCTCTAATATGATCTTGTGTATCGTCGGTTCCTTTGAAGATGGGAACTTCGGGCATGGAAAATTTGGTGGGCAATTTTCCCTTGATGTGGGGAGAAAAGCCTTCAGAATATCATGTCGTTAAATATGCGACTCTTTCTTAAGGCAGACTCAAGCTTATTTAGCTTAGCTTGAAGTTCTTGGACCTCTTTAATGGAGGGTTTGGGCTTGCCATCATTTGGAATGGGCTCTTTAGGATCCTTAGTGTGAGGATCGAGCTTAGCAATCTTAGCCTCTACCTCAATGAACCTAGCATTCATGGCAGTCATTTGGGTCAAAAGTTTCTCCACTACTTGGGCTTGAGTCTTTTCGGTATCCCCAGACATATTGAGCTTAGGTTCCTTCAAGTAAAGTCAGGCTTTGCGATCCTGGATTTAATTCTCAACTTAGTAAGGGAGACTTAGGAGGGAAACTCGAACATGGTTTTTAGTAGAAGACAAACTCTTATATTAACCCTCAAAGTCCAAATATGGAACTCTATTTGCAAGCTTGACATGAACATGTAATGAAGACTCTTTGTAGATGCCTTGTGGCTACGACTCGATAAATGCAACTATATGAGGTGAACGATTGTGATGCAAGACTCTGTAGTGTCCTAGACATGCCTAAAATGATTTACATGCAATGATATGAGAGAATCAAGAATGTCCTAGAATGATATGCAATGCAATATGCGATGTCCTATATGTATACACAAATTATCTAGTATGAGATGCATGATGAAGCTACCCACCTATGGCAAGTGGGTGTATGCAATGTTCTAAGATGATGCAAAATGAGATGCAATGCAATCTAAAATGATTCTATATGTCCTAGCATGGAGCTTCTAAAAATGAAATGCAATGCAATTGTTTTGATTTTTGTTAGCAAAAAGATGGGAAGAGAATCTAGAATAATCCCTCAACATGGTAACTTCTCAAGGAGACTGAATTTATTTTGGAAATTTTGCCGATGCAAGTGACGTATTTTAACCAATGATCTTTCGACTTTATATAAAAAGGAAAAAAGTAAAAATACTCTTGACTCAAGAAAGAAAGAATATTACTCTTGACTTGCAAAATAAGTAAAGAGAAAAAAGGATGAACCTAGACCTTAAACAAAATATGGGAAGCAAAAGATTACTCTTGACTTACTATGGGAACAAGATTATTATTGCTAAGACATGGGGAAGGGGAAAATATACTCTTGACTTGCTATGGAAAGTATAAAGACACTACTCTTGACTTGCCATAAGACTCTTGACTTAGATATGGAAAATATATTTCGGACTCAAGAAAGGGAAAATATACTATTGACTTGCTTAAGGAAAGAAATAAGACTCTTTTTTTATTTTTGGGAAAGATCATTGGTCTAAATATATTACTTGATCGAAATTGATTTTTTTGGAAAATAAGTCTCCTTAATATGGTTACTAGCATCGTCGCGAAGATTCATGGATCCTACTTCCTAAAAAGGAAAAGATCCTAGACTCTATTTGTAAACCTGACAAAACGCACAAGCACATAAAAGGGAATCCTTCCCAAAACCGGACTCAAGAAAATCCTAAGGGGGGATCTAGTCCTAATACTCTATGGAAACTAATCACATAGCAAGGAAACAATCAATCACAATATGGCAAGTAAATCAACTAGCGCCTTGAAATGGACTATGGGACTAAATGCAATAGCTTGACACAATCTATGGTTGGATATGGTAACCCACGACCGGATGCGTTTCGTCATCTATGGGATGCATAGTAAAATTAGACGTACCGTTTTACATATCTCGAATGTAAACATGTAAATGCCATGTGGTGGAACACGACTATGTGCAAAGGTAATTCGGACCTAGTGGGTCACCGGCCTAAGTCATAGACAATGCTCCAAAGAGTAATTCCTGTTTATGGTGTGGTGATGTCTTTCGACATCTTGCGATGATATGATTGGTTATCTAGACATGAATATGATTAATAACAAAATTAAAACAATCATAACATGATATACAAATCAACCATAATCATAATCAAAGTAAAACATGATTTGAAAAAGAGTTTTGAAAGATTGAGAAAATTGCCCTCAGGTTAACCTTTTGTTGCACTAGAATTGAATGTCAATTGCTCTTGTATTTGCCTTGCTCTTGTGTATGAAGATGCTCTTGAATGAGGCTTGAAGAATGCTTGAATTGATGTAATTAGGGTTATATGGAATACAGGAGAGAGAGAGAGAGAGAGAGAGAGAGAGAGAGAGAGAGAGAGAGAGAGAGAGAGAGAGAGAGAAGAATTAGGGTTCTCTTGGTGTAATAATCGGTGTTGGTCTCGAAAAACGGAGTTTAGAGGGGTATATATAAGGATTGGGCCGAAGAAAATAGGAAATTAGGGTTCCCGGGCCAAAAATGGTGCCCGGCGGCCCCCCGGAGCACCGCTGGAGGCTCAGCGGGCTTGACATTACCGCATGAGTCTGGCGGCTGCCGCCAGAGCTCCATCGCTCTACCGTTGGGCTCCAGCGGCTGGGCTGCTCGGGCCGGCGGCCGGGAAATTGGCCGCCTGTGCCACAACAATGCCTCTGGAGAGCTCGTTTGAGCTTCGATTGGCCTAATTCCTAGTGCGTTGGATTCCTTGTTCAAATGTCTTTCTTTTGACATATAGTGGGCCCAAATATCACAAGTATCCTATGAGTTATGGCCCAAACACTAGAGAGGTATCCGTTTCAGCGCATCAATCAATCATCGGATCGTTTTCCTTTCATTTCTAATGGGATTTTGGCCCATAATACATCACTGGAAAGCTAATTCAAAGGGGAATACAAGCCTAGTGGTCTATTAATCTAATTAATCCTTTCATGGCTAAAAATTAGTCTTGAACCGTGATATGCGGGTATGAGAACATCGTTTTTAGCCCATAACTTCATTAAATTATAACTTTTGACTCCGGTGTCCGATTGGGACAATTGAGATGGTGTTGGAAAGCTTATGGAAATGGCCATTTGAGGATATGGAAATTAATGAGATCCTAAGTGAGAATGGATAAAGGGTTTCAAATGAGCACAAGTACGTCGAGCATTGACATTCGTTTCTTCAACATGATTAAGGTTATCATCATTGGGCGTTACGCCAGGGGGGACACATTTGGGTGTCTACACCTTGCCTTAACCCTCTCTTAGCAGCAAAGGGCTTCATAGGACTTCAATTAAATAAGGGGGAATAGCTAACAATACAGATACACATCTTGATCCAATTCACAAATTGTGATACCCGAATATTTTCTATAATTATTATATTGATTTACAAATGATTTATAAATAGTTTCGGAGAGATCAAGTCGTATTTATATTCAAATATTCGATTTATTCAATTAAAGCCATATTATTATTATGGGACTTTCATAATTTATATTTATCAATTTTGGGGAGTATAATTAAATTGTTCTATATATGAATAGGAATTATTCATATGGTTTTAATTAGCTTTAGTTAGCAATTTAAATCAGAAAATTATTTAAAAGTTTTCCTAAACCTATTAGTATTGACTTTTATTGACTAGGGAACCTAGAGATCGGGGTCTATATAAGCAAAGTTAGAGGGTCATTAGTCATTTTGCCTCTCCCTCACATTGCAATCTCTCTCTTTCTCTCTCCTCACGGTTCTCTCTCTCTCTCTCTCTCTCTCTCTCTCTCTCTCTCTCTCTCTCCTCTCTCCTCTCACCCGAGCTCTCTCCCTCTTCCTTCTCCCTCACCGGCGTCCTCTTTGCCTCGCCGGAAAACTTCTTACCCGGCGGTAAGCCATTCTCTCTCTTTCTCTTTCTTTCTCTCTCCTTCGCTCTTCTCCCCGCCCCTGTCACTGTTGCGGACGACCGCGACCACCACCAGGTCGCCGCCTAGAGGGTGGTCGTCGACCGCCCTGGTAAGGAAGGCCTTGCCCCGTCGTCGCTCCTCTTCTTTCTCTTTCTCTCTCTCTCGTCATTCTCTTTCTCTCTCCTCTCGCCGGAGCTCCAGCGACACCCTCACCGACCCAGGGTGGTCGGTAGGTGGTGGTGATGGTGATGAGTCGGACCATGGGCCCCTTGCATGGTGGCCGTGGCCTAGACTTGGTTTTGAAGTTATGGTTTCAATTTTTTATTTTTGTAATTAATTATTTTCGTAATTTTCGCAGTTTTTAATTTCTTACTTATATTATTCTGCACTCATTCAGAATCGGAATTCAAATTTTCAAAAGTCTAGATTGGTTTAAATAAATCAAAGAATTGAATAAAATTTATCAGATTAATATTTCGTTACTATTTGGATTTTCGTACTTAGTTAATACTTTTTCGGTAATTATTCTTAATTAGGACCTAACAAGTAAACATGATAATCTTTGTACGTGGAGCTTACGTACTGTTGGAAGCGTTTGAATGGTAAGAGCTCATGCCTACCTTATTTCAAAACCCCATCAAAACTATTTTGATGTGTTATGTGCTAATTGGAAATTGTTTTTGAATTTAATATGCAAAGTATGATTAAATTATATCGTCGTTATTATGAGATTTATTAAGCATGTTTACTGCTGTAATTATGTATTATAATGAGCATGTCGATATTATCACGTTTCAAGAATTTATTAGTTCATATGTTGATTATTGGATAATTGTTGAATGGTGGATTATTAATATTATTATGCTACGTATAAACTTGCTAATTGGTATGGGTATTATTTAGTGCTAGTGAGCACCTATATATTATCGTTGAATAGCTTTGGATGGATTGTGATTTTTGGATATCTTATTAACCTGCCGAAGTGCTGCCGAAATTGTGCTAGACATTGCATGTCATCTTTGTTGAGTTATATTGAATTAAAGGTTGTTTAATTCTCATCGTATTGATCTATCACTATCGTGGTTATTTACTATTCATTGTCAAGAGCATGAAATGAACTAGTAAGTCGTGGTCTCATAGTACCACTATGTTAAGCAATGCAAATTATGTGAATTGAATTAAATGAGAGTAAGACTCCTAATGGATCCCTAGGAGTAGTCGAGCAATCAGGATTACACCTAATGGTGTAGTTCAGGGATGCGTAATTCCCAAGTTACTTTGGACACCTCATAGTGTGTCTGGGACAGATCATTCCCCATTTATTAAGTCCTCTAGACTCGTTTATTATACTAAAGGTAGTGTGCACACTAGAGTTATGAAGTTCATGGCCTGATTGTATCTTTAGATGAACAATATGGGTAATCGCTGTTCTATTCACTCTCTTACGTTTCTCTAATCAAGACGGATTGTCTATGTCATATTTTGTATGATCACTATATAAGAATTGCATGTAAATGGAAGTCGTTATGCGTATGCTTAATTATATGCTTATGTGCGTATGCAAATGAATTTCAATGATTCTTCTAAACCTCAGGTAAGGTTTGTGAAATGTTTTTACTGGGTATGGATGACGTTTATTCAGTTTATCTGATTTTTGTTTCTCTTTTGTTTCTTTTCTTTTCTCTGTATTTTGAAGGCAAAGTTGTAATAATTGGTTTAATGATTTTTAGCTCACTATCTTAGACAACTCTGATAATAACTGTTTTAGATTGTTTAAGTTTCCTTAGTAAGCTCCTTTGATTCCTAGTCTTTCTTTCTGCTTAGCATTTACTCCTTAGTGATAAATGTTGCAGTAACTACCCTTGGGTTTGTGATGGTTCAGTGGTGTCGAGTCGTGCACAACGACGTCGATAGCTCCCAGGAAATCGTTGTAAATTTGGGGGTATAACACAAACTTCACAGCAAAATGCAAACCCAGCAACACATGCTCAAGGAAACACCACTCTACCGAATCATAGGCCTTTCTCAAATCAACTTTCAATATACATCTGGGTGAGAGGCCCTTTCTTCCATAAAAGTTGATCAGTTCATGAGGTAAAATAATATTATCTCCAATAAATCTGTTTTTAATAAAAGCAGATTGTTCCTGACTCACTATGCTATCCAACACATTACACATTCTATTAGCTAGTGTCTTGGACAATATCTTGTATAAAATGTTGCAACAAGCTATTGGGCAAAAATTACTCACCAGCAAAGGGTTATCCTTTTTAGGAACCAAGGTTACAGATGCACAGTTAAGGGCTTTGAGTTACTTTCCAGAGTGAAAAGTTCTCTTTATATCTTGTGTCACATCCTTCCCCACAATGTGCCATGAAGTTTTGTGAAAAACTGTTGTGAAACCATCAGGACCTGGAGCTTTGTCACCATCCATCTCCCAAAGTGCTGCTTTAATTTCCTTATCAGAACAAGGGGCACAAAGAGTAATTTGTTGATCAACAGATAACACATTTCCATTAGCAATCAAATAAGGATTCACAGTTGGGAGCTCCTCAGCTGCATCTCCCATTAACCCTTGAAAAAAGTTCTGAAATTCTTGCTGAATGTCATGCATCTCAGTAAGACGAACACCCTGAGCATTATGAATTGAGATAATTTTATTAACAGCTGTTCTAGACTTAACACAAGCATGGAAGTAACTTGTATTGAGTCTCCAGTTTGCATCCAGTTAATCCTGGACTTTTGCTTCAGAAAGTGCTCCTCCCTTCTCACTAAGTGCTTAAATTTCTCAGTGGCAGCTCTCTCTTAGGTAATCAAAACAGGATCAAATAAGTTGCTTTGAAGAGCAATTTGTATCTGTTCAATATCATTTCTAACTTCATTTATCTTCCTTCCCATTTTAGTGTAATACAGATCAGAATTCTTCAATTTGTATTTCAAGTTCTTATGTTTTTGCAAGACTTTAAACATAAGAGATCCATTTCCCTCTATCTGCCACCCTTCTTGCACAATGGAAAAGACTCATTTTGAATCCATGCATTAAAAATCTGAAAGGCTTCTTGCCAGAGTTATCATCTTGCTTAAAATGAACAATACCAGGTGAGTGATCGAGATAGAAGGGATAATGAACTCAACTTCAACAACAGGATAAGTAGAAAACCAATCACCAATCACCATTCCCAAGATTACGGTCAATTCTGCTATAAACCCTATCTATATCCTATTGTTTATTGCACCATGTGAATTCAGTACCTGTACTTCTAATATCCTCTAATCCCAATGAGGAACACAACAGTTGTAGTTCATCATTTCCATAACACATGTTTCCAGCTTTTATTTTCTCAGTAACGTGCAAAGTAGAGTTAAAGTTCCCTCCAAAAATCCAAGAAACATTAATAGAGCTGCCGAGACTCATAATTTCCTGCCAACAACTCTCTCTAGCAATAGCACAATTTCTAGCATATATAGCAGTAACACAAAAGCTCTCTCCACTGATAAGATCCAGTTTAAAATGAATAAACTGATCAGTGACTTTAAAAATATTTAAACCAAGCACAGCTGAATCCCACAAAAGCATAATTCTACCATTGATGGCATGATCTTGATTACAGTAAAAGGACCAAGAATTAAGTAAGTGTGCAGCATCCTTACTAACTTTATTTTGTTTCACTCTAGTCGCAATTAGAACAGCAAAAGAGACACTATGCTTGAGAATGAATTTCTTTACCCTCTTTTCTTTTGGGGTTTGTTAAGACCCCTAACATTCCAAAAGAGTAACTTCACTGGGAACCAACAGGGTCTGGAGGTCTAGTCACAGGGCCCTCCACATCCTTAAGTCTTCCACCACTCACATGCATACTAGAGTTGCTACAGAAATACCCTGCCCTATAGTCATTGGCTCGGGATTTTGATCTTGCAAAGCTGCAAAACAATTCCCTTGCAAAACAGATTTCTGATTCTGTTTCAAAGTTTCCCATCTTTGTTCCTCAACCGACTTTGAGATATTAGAGTGTTGTAAATGAACTTGCTCATTACTATCTCCAGAGCTAGCTGTTGGTGAATTCATATTAGTTGTAGTGGCCTTATCAGCTGCACGAGGTTGCCCCTCTAGTACTAGCCTAGGCCTCCATGTAGCGTTTCTCCTCCTTCTAGCTCTCTTATTCAGTGCAAGAGGATTTTCCTGGTTTGCAGAAGCAGGTTGTGAGCTACTAGATGCTGCATTTCTACCACACTTCTCAGTAGTATGGCCAAATTTTCTACAGGTCTGGCAAAATGTAGGTTTCCACTTAAATTGCACTGGCTGTTTCATCATTGTGCCATCATCTGTTTGAAACCACACTTCCTTTGGATATGTAACTGTTATATCTACATGAATAAGAAGTCGGGCAAAGAAAATCCTCTCCTGAACAACAGTTACTCTATCCACATGTTAAGGTTTCCCTACCCAACTACCCAATCTGCTAAGAGAGTCAAGAGACCAACACTAAAGTGCCAGATTTGGGAACTGAACCCAAAGAGGTACAGTGCGATATGATGTAGGATCATCTTAAAATTGCAATCCCATTCAAGCAAGATAAATGGTTTTGAATAAAAAGCATATGGTCCTCGAGCTAAAACATCACCCATATCTTCATCAGCTGCAAATTTAAAAATAAAGTACCTCTCTTCATGTAGGAAACGTTTGAGAGTAGCCACAAAATTTCCATTGAGAGCTCACATAATTTTCCATCTGACTAGAAAATGGTGCATCACCCAAAACAAATCCAATAAGAGATGTTGCCCGTTTCTTATTCTCCTTCTGAATTTCTGATTTCAGAAGCTTAGCTATAGGTTTGCCATCTTTCATCACAGGAGGTATATATTTTAGTTTAGTTGCCTCTGCAGTAATGCGATTCACAGCAATATTTGCATAAGTCTCAGGTTCAGTATTAGGAATTACCTCAGGGGATGAATTTACCCACAAAATTGGCGTAGCAGTTGAAGTTAAAGGAGATGGCGGTGTCGTCCTCAAATTCTCCATGGGAGGTTGAACCGGAGCCGCCACCGGAGTAACTATCTCAGCAATCGGAGTACTACCTTCTGGCGGAGGTGTGGGAACCATTAGTAACTGTCGTGCAGCACGAGGACAAGGGTTCGTCCCCGAATTCTCAAATGCTGGCAAACCCTTCGACAACAAACTTAGAGCGCCCAAATCATCGCCCTCTCCTCCCGAGTTCTCAAACTTATCCGATTCAGCAATGGTGTCAAGAGTAATCGATCCCAGAAACTCACTCAGTGGCGTGTAATTTCTCATCCCAGTGCTTTTCCCCATTAATGGCGGTGAAGGTGTACGTTAGCCAGTTGAGCTTAACGTGCGCCTACAGCGCATATTCTAGAGAGAGAAAGCGTTTTTGAAAGCCTATTATTTCACAGGTCGAGGAAATATTGTCAACCTTAACATCTTTCGCATATTTTTGGTAAATAAGTAGCAATTATCCGCTTGGGTAATATCGGTGGTTGTGATTCGAAATCCGCTCGGGGGATTGTGACAACAAGCTCAGCAATGAATACATATGAACAACAAAAGAGTTGAACATCTAGGAATCGGCTGCGAAATTAAACAATGGGGAATGATACATCCCGAACACGCTACGAGGTGTCCATAATAAGTAACTTGAGAATCACGCATCCCTAGACTACATCAATTAGATATAGTCTCGATTGCTCGACTACTCCTAGGAATCCATTAGGAGTCCTATTCTCATTCACAATTCAATTAACATAATTTGCAGTGGTTGACATAGTGCTACAACGAGACGGTGACTGACTACTTCATTTCATGCTTATGACAATGAATAGTAATAACGACGATAGTGACATTTATGTATAATAAGAATAATCATGTTTGACATATGTCTAATGAAATTTCGGCAGCACTTCGGCAGTAAAACATGCAACAACAACAACAACAACAACAACAACAACAACAACAACCCAGCAAGTATCCCGCCTAGGGCGGGGTCTGGGGAGGTCCAGATGTACGCAGTCTTACCCCTAACTAGTCGCCTAGAAGAGAGACTGTTTCCAAAAGACCCACAAAAACTTTTTATTTTTCATTTGCAAAACGGTTTTTTGGGTAATAAAGCAATAAGGGATGATCAAAAGAGCAAGAAAAGTAAAGCTGTAAACATACTAACACAAGATATTACTAGATGAACAACATACAGTGAAGAAGGCACTACAGGCTATGAACAAAATGAATCAACCTCTATTACTAGCCAATGCAAAACCATAATCTAACGAGGGTCCTCTACACGAATCCTGCTACGCCATAATCTCCTATCTAGGACCAAGTCCTCGGTAAGTTCTAGAAGGGTCAAATCCTATCTGATTACCTCTCCCCATGTCTTCTTCGGGCGTCCTCTTCTTCGTTTACAGTCTCTAAGTATAATTCTCTCACACCTTCTCACCGGTGCATCTCGATGCCTCCTCCTCACATGCCCAAGCCACCTAAGCCTCGTTTCTCGCATCTTGTTGTCAATATCGGTCACTCCCACCTTGCCTCTCAATACTTCGTTTCTAATTCTATCTCTTCTTGTAGAGTTGCACATCCAGCGAAGCATCCTCATTTCGGTCACCCGCATCTTCTGCACATGCACCTGCCTCACCGGCCAACACTCCACCCTATATAGCATAGCTGGCCTGATGGCTGTACAGTAAAATTTGCCTTTAAGTTTTAGTGGAATTTTTCTGTCACATAGGACTCCCGTTGCACTCCTCCACTTTAGCCACCCTGTTTTGATACAATGAGTCACGTCCTCATCAATCTCGCCGTTTTCCTGTATGATTGAACCGAGATATTTAAAGCAATCCCTCTTCGGTACCACTTCAGTACCAATCTTAATCTCCATATCCGAGGCAACCCCATCTCTTGTAAATTTGCAATCCAAGTATTCAGTCTTGGTCCGACTTAACTTAAATCCCTTTGACTCTAGTGTATCCCGCCAAAGTTCTAGTTTGGCATTGACACCTTCTCTAGTCTCGTCTATCAACACAATGTCGCCGGCAAACAGCATACACCAAGGCACATCCCCCTGAATAGTCTTAGTGAGCTCATCCATAACAGTTGCAAATAAAAAGGGACTCAACGCTGACCCTTGATGTAACCCGATATCTATAGAAAATTGCTCAGTGTCCCCTCCTGTAGTCCTGACCCTAGTCCTCACTCCTTCATACATATCCTTAATCACTCGAATATAGGCGACTGGGACCCCCTTGGCTTCCAAGCACCTCCACATAACTTCCCTGGGTACCCTGTCATACGCCTTTTCCAAATCAATGAAAACCATGTGCAAGTCCCTTTGTCTATCCCTGTAGTACTCCATAGAACGTCGAATTAGATTAATCGCTTCTGTTGTTGACCTCCCTGGCATGAAACCGAATTGGTTCTCCGAGATAAGGGTACTCTTCCTTAGTCTCCTTTCAATAACTCTCTCCCATAGCTTCATGGTGTGACTGAGTAGTTTAATACCTCTATAGTTGTTGCAGCTTTGAATATCTCCTTTGTTCTTGTATAGAGGAATCAATGTGCTGAGCCGCCACTCCTCCGGCATCCTTGCAGATTTGAGGATCATGTTGAAAAGCCTAACTAACCACAATAAACCTTCTTCCCCCAAACTCTTCCATACCTCTATGGGTATCTCATCTGGTCCTATTGCCTTTCCACTCTTCATCGTCCTCATGGCCCCTTTAATTTCTTCCTTCGTAACACGGCGACAAAAGCTGTAGTTATGGTGTAGCTCGGATGTGCTAAGATCACCCAACAAAATGTCTACGTCTCCTACATCGGCAGTAAAACATGATATCCAAAATTTCACATTCAACAAATACATCCAACAAGTATAAGAGGTGCTCATTAGCACTCAATAATAACCCATTTCATTTAGCACATATAATATCGCATAGTAATACTAATATTCTTCATCACCAACTTATTCAATAATTAGCATATGAACTAATTAATTAAAGAAACTTTATAACCTCAACATACTCATTATAATTCATAATTACAGCGAAGAGTATAATTATAATTCTCATAATTAACGACGATATAATTTAATCATGCTTTGCATATTAAATTCACAACATATAGGCAATTAGCACATAACAAGTCAAAACCTTTTTATGGGTTTTCGAAGGAGGTAGGCACAATCACTCACTTAACAGTATGTAAGTTTTCAAATCACGACCCAATCACGCTTATCCGTTAGGTCCTAATTAAATACAATTACCGAGACATAATCAGTAAATACAAAAATCTAAACAGTAGAAAAATATTAATCTGATATTTTATTTAAATTTCTTGATTTATTTCAATCAATATAGGCTTTAGAAAATCCGGATTCATGTTCCAAACGAGTACAGAAAAATAAAAACAGTTAATTAAAACCTGCTGAAAATCGAATTAATTAAATTACGAAAATTAAAAATCGAAACCCTAACTTATTGTGCATGTCTCGACCACGGTCAACCACAAGGGGACCCATGGTCGAACCCATCAGCACCATCACCACCCACGGTCAACCATAAGAAAACGAGCGAAAAGGAGAGAGAGAACGAGAGAGAGCGACTGAGAGAGGGAGTAGGGACGGGCGGCGACACCGACCATCACCGACGCTCGCCCAGGCGGCGACCTGGTGACATCGGGGTGGCGCGGCCGCTTGACAGGGGTTTGGGGAGAGAGAAACAGAAAACGAAAGAGAGAAGGAGAAAGAGAGAGAAAGAAAGAGAGAGAAAGGGTGGAGGGCTCACCGGCGGTGGCCTGCTGGTGGTTCTCTGGCGATGAGTGGCCGAGCAAGGGGAGGAGAGATAGAGACACGACTGAGAGTTGAGAGAGAGAGAGAGAGAGAGAGAGAGAGAGAGAGAGAGAGAGAGAGAGAGAGAGAGAGAGAGAGAGTAAACCGTGAGGGATGAGAGAGAAAGTGAGGCTTTGGTTCAGTTTTGCAAACAATATGGATAACTCTTATTCATACATAAAACAATTTAATTAAATCCCACTATTTTGATAAATATAAATCACGAAATTCCCATAATAATAATTAATATTATTATGGCTTTAATTGAGTAAATCGACCCATTATATAAATATACGATTTAAATCTCCGAAACTCATTATAAATGGATTATAATCGATATTATAATTATAGAAAATATTGGGAGATCACATTCTGCGCTCCTTAAAAGAAGTTTCGTCCGAAACTTGAAACATGAAATAATCACTTTTGGAACGAAACGAGTTTACCCATACGAAGGTATAAAACCACTTTAGGACTACGACAAATGCAATGTGAGCAATTACGATCGTGATCTAAGTCGATTAGCAATGCAACATGCAATGTTGGAACATGCAACTCGTGCAAAGCGGTAAATAAAACACGAAATTTCTAGGTGTGACATTCTACCCTCCTTAAAAAGGGTTTCGTCCCGAAACTCAAATGGAATTAATACCTTGGATAAAGAGATCTGGGTACTTCTCACGCATCATGGATTCAGCTTCCCATGTTGCCTCTTCTTAACCCTGACAGGACCAAATAACTTTCACAATCGGGATGGTCTTCGTACGAATCGAGCGCTCTTTTCGATAAGTGATGTTGACTGGACGTTCTTCATACGTCAAACTCTCATCAAGTTCGATCGTTTCAGGTTGAACGACATGAACTGGATCATGTACGTATCGCTTCAATTGAGAGACGTGAAACACATTGTGGACTTTTTCAAGTTCCATAGGCAAAGCCAAACGATAAGCAAACTCACCAATCCTTTCTAAGATCTCGTAAGGTACAATGTAATGAGGACTTAACTTCCCCTTACGACCAAAACGCATAAAGCCCTTGGTAGGAGATACTCGCAAAAGTATCTTGCTTCCTACCTCAAATTTTTGAGGTCTACGACCTCTATCTGGATACGATTTCTGGCGATCTTGTGCACTTCGCATGTTCATTTGAATCACCTTTACAATATCTACGGTCTGATGTATCATGTCAGGACCCAAAACTGCAGTTTTGCTAATGTCGTTCCAACAAACAAACAATCTACACTTCCGACCATACAAGGCTTCATATGGTGCTCGATCGATGCTTGAATGATAGCTATTGTTGTAAGAAAATTCAATCAACGGAATGTGTTTATCCCACAAACCTTGATATTCGAGGGCACACACTCGAAGCATATCCTCCAGATTCTGAATGGTTCTTTCCGTCTGGCCATCCGTCGCAGGATGAAAAACGGTACTAAACTTCAATTTTCTTTCGAAAGCTTCTTGTAGTTTCTGCCAAAAGTGAGAGAGAAATCTCGAGTCACGATCAGAAACAATATCTTTGAGTACACCATGAAGTCTCATGAATTCCTTGACATAGGCGTCAGCTAGCTTCTCCATTTTCCACGTGTCATTCATTGGGATGAATCTTGCGACCTTCGTCAAACGATCTACTACTACCCAAATAGCATTGTTCTTCTTTTGTGTCAAAGGTAAACCCATGACAAAATCCATAGAAATCGAATTCCATTTCCAAGTAGGAACTTCAAGTGATTGTACCATTCCACCAGGTCTCTTGTGCTCAATCTTGACCTTTTGACATGTCAAAGATCTCGCCACGAACTCAGCGACTTCTTGCTTCATGCCTTTCCACCAAAATACTTGGTGAAGATCCTTGTAAAGCTTGTCTCCACCAGGATGTACAGAATACGACGTATTATGAGCTTCACCCAGAATCTGACTTTTGATAGCTGGGTCATTAAGTACACAACCACGTTCTCGAAATCTCAAAATTCCATCTTGGCCCAAAGTGAAGTCCTCGGACCTACCATCGTCTTTGTGGTGTAGAATCCGCTGAAGATCCTCGTCACCACCTTGTTTATCCTTGATCTCTTCCAGTAAAGTCGGTCGAACAGTCATATGTGCTAAGGTATATTGAACGTCACCTTGAAACACAATCTCCACCTCGAGGCTTTGTAAGTCACGTATGATCTCCTTAGGAAGCACTAAAGCAGTGTCTATGGTATGTCGAGTCTTCCTTCTCAAAGCATCAGCGACTAAATTCGCTTTACCCTCATGATACTGAATATCAATGACTGCGGAACCATACAGATAATGTCACCAAATCTTTAATGCAAATACGACAACAACAAGTTCTAGATCGTGCGTAGGGTAATTATCCTCGTGCTTCTTCAACTGTCTTGAGGCGTAAGCCACGACTTTGTCGTGTTGCATCAAAACACAACCTAAGCCATTCTTAGATGCATCACTGTAGACTTCATATCCATCTGTTCCAGAAGGTAGACTCAGAATTGGTGCACTTGTAAGACGTTTCTTCAACTCGTGGAAAGCAGTCTCGCACTTGTCAGACCATTGGAACTTTGTGGTTTTCTTCATCAAGTTTGTGATAGGCTGCGCAATCTTTGAAAAACCTTCTACAAACCTTCTATAGTAGCAAGCAAGTCCAAGAAAACTCCAAACTTCGGTCACGGTCGTCGGTCTAGGCCAATCTGTAACAACTCAAATCTTCTCTTGGATCCATGGCCACACCATCCTTAGACACCACGTGTCCTAAGAAAGATACAGTATCTAGCCCAAACTCACACTTTGACAACTTGTCATAAAGTTGATGTCTTTGTAAGAACTCCAAAACAGTCCTTAAGTGTTGCTCACACTCCTCAGCATTTTTTAAGTAAACCAGAATATCATCAATAAAGACTACAACGAACAGGTCTAGGTAAGGCTGGAACGTACGATTTATCAAGTCCATAAACTTCGCAGGTGCGTTCGTCAACCCAAAAGGGACCACAGTTAACTCGTAGTGCCCATACCTCATCCTAAAGGCGGCCTTTGCAACGTCAGGCTCAGAAATCCTCAACTGATGGTATCCTAATCGTAGGTCTATCTTTGAGAAAACAGACGCTCCACGTAGTTGGTCAAACAGATCATCAATTCTGGGAAGTGGGTATCGATTCTTGATCGTGATCTTGTTTAACTCGCGGTAGTCGATACACAGTCTCATACTACCATCCTTCTTTCTCACGAACAAAACAGGAGCACCCCAAGGCGATACACTCGGACGTATGTATCCCTTTTCTAACAAGTCCTCCAGTTGTGTCTTCAGTTCTTTCATCTTAGGAGGTTTCATGCGATACGGTGCTTTAGAAATTGGTGCAGAACCTGGAGCTAGGTCGATCGAAAAGTCGATAATGCATTGCGGAGCCATTCCGGGAATTTCTTCAGGAAATACGTCAGCATACTCGGAAATAACAGGAATAGGCTGCGGAGCTTATGTCTCGTGTCTCGTATCCATCACATGACAAAGGTAAATCGCTTCACCCTTAGTCACGCACTCCTTGACTTTCATTGTTGCCATCACCTTCAGCTTGGGTTTGACCACAACTCCTCGGAAGGTGATCTTTTTGCCTCTAGGTCCTTGCAAAGAAACATGTTACTCAAAACACTCGATCTTAGCCCTTGATGCAGGAGCAAGTGAGCAATTTAAAGAAAAGAATCAAGAAACAAGCAAATGAACAAATACTCTTGAATACATCGTGCTGCTTTTATGGTTATGCATTAATGTGGCTCCTACAAGCATGAATACATGGAGTTTCCATGCAAGGTCGGGATTAAGGCTCTTGTTATATGATCACGTTCATTATGGAGAACCTCGTAATCTTGGCAGTTCTGACAGTTGTTCGTATTTTGGCCATAACTCTCTCATACGAAATCTAAACATGATGATTCAAAGCTATGTGCAAAGATACGATCGAGATCTATAACATTGATGCTTTGCGTTTTCTCTAAGTCAATGCGAAACATGGTCAAAAACGAGTTACAAGTTACGGAACATATTCCTTGCGCGCCAAGGCAACGACTTTAGTCTAGTTATTGTGTCCTAGTTTGTTTTTACTTGCCTTAAACGTGATTTATTATTTAGGAAAGTAGTAATATGATTATTAGTAGCATTAGGAGTCCATTAAGTATTAGGAAAGCTGTTAGTTAGTTCGTTTTACAATTGTAATCAGCTTCGTGGTTAGTTTCCTATTTGGATTAGGATTAGAATTCCGAATAGCTTTAGATTTCTTTGTCTATAAATAGGGGAGAGCTTTGCTATTATAAACTCGTGCTTTGATGATTAATTATTGAATACGTGAGTATTTACCCCTCAAACTGAGTGATTCATGTTGAAACTCTTACGAGTGATTCGTGAGTTGTTCTTGAGTGATTCTTGAACGAAAACCCCAACCCCTTGAGTGATTCGAGAGGTATATCCCTTTTATTGTTTTTATTTATCAAAATACAGAAAATCCCTAAATAAATCACATCAGTACCTCATGAATGTATTCTAAAGTAACCTGAAGTTTTGTAGCACATTCATCTATGAAGTGACTGAAACCAAAGCAATTGGAACATTGGTTCTTATCTCGTTCATTTTCTCTCAAATATTGTTCAATCCGTTTCATCTCCATCTCATACCAAAAAAGTTGAATACTTTCATCATAACTAGATGCACATGAACATTTTTGATCATTGCTTGGATATGAAAATCTTCTCTTGAGATATCTCTTCAATTTGCTCAAGGTACGGATTTTCTCTTTCCTCATGAGTTTTCTGCGAGATTTCAAAGACTCCCACCAATCTAGAGCAGGTCCTCTTAGGCGAGAAATCACAATCTTCACTTGCTCATAGTCAGTAAACTCATAACATAAAAATAACTTGTCAACCTTCTTAAGCCATCGACAAAAGTCCTTTGAACAATACAACCCACTAAACTCATCTAAGTTGGACTCAATAAACTTAGATTCCCATGGTGACTTCATATTGTTTATTGCTTCATAAGATCAATGTCGAAATAATATTTTCCACTCGTAAAAACACAAAACGGCTCAAAAACAGGAGTAAACAATTGAATTTCGCAAACATAACAAAGGGCTAGTAAGCTAAGCTTAACTAATCTTGCTCAGAATGTCAGTTACCTGCGGAAAGCACTATTGCTTTGTCGAAAACGGGCTCCAAAATTCTGATGAACAGCAGCACGAACACGAACAACTTTAATAATCTTCTGTCAATCTGGATCGTTTGAAGTTTTAGAAAACTCCAAAAGCTTGCTCTGATACCAAGTTGATGTGATTTATTTAGGGATTTTCTGTATTTTGATAAATAAAAACAATAAAAGGGATATACCTCTCAAATCACTCAAGGGGTTGGGGTTTTCGTTCAAGAAGCACTCAAGAACAACTCACGAATCACTCGTAAGGGTTTCAACCTGAATCACTCAGTTTGAGGGGTAAATACTCACGTATTCAATAATTAATCATCAAAGCACGAGTTTACAATAGCAAAGCTCTCCCCTATTTATAGACAACGAAATCTAAAGCTATTCGAAATTCTAATCCTAATCCAAATAGGAAACTAACTACGAAACTGATTACAATTATAAAACGAACTAACTAACAGCTTTCCTAATACTTAATGGACTCCTAATGCTACTAATAATCAGATTACTACTTTCCTAAATAATAAATCACGTTTAACGCAAGTAAAAACAAACTAGGACACAATAACTAGACTAAAGTCGTTGCCTTGGCGCGCAAGGAATATGTTCCGTAACGTTTAACTCATTTTTGACCATGTTGCGCTTTGAATTAGAGAAAAAGCAAAGTATCAGTGTTATAGATCTCGATCGTATCTTTGCACAGAGATTTGAATCATCACGTTTAGATTTCGTATGAGAGAGTTATGGCCAAAATACGAACAACTGTCAGAACTGCCAAGATTACGAGGTTCTCCATTATGAACGTGATCATATAACAAGAGCTTTAATCTCGACCTTGCATGGAAACTCCATGTAATCATGCTTGTAGGAGCCACATTAATGCATAACCATAAAAGCAACACGATGTATTCAAGAGTATTTGTTTATTTGCTTGTTTCTTGATTCTTTTCTTTAAATTGCTCACTTGCTCCTGCATCAGGTACATAAGGCTGAATTAACTTTGAAATCTAGTGAAGAAGTTAAAGAATCAAAGAAAGAGATCATTGAGGAGTTCTTGAAGAAATCTGATTTTTATGGTTCGTTTAAAGATATTGTTCCTATTGAAGACTCACAAGAAAAGGCCAAGAACATGGATTCCTTGATTGATGTTCAAGTTTATAATTCAAAACAACAAACCGTGGTTCATGAGTTTGTTGAGGAAGAATTCATTGAACCAGATAATATTGGTGACTTTCTTGATGATCTTGGTTATAATGATGACCTTTTGAAAGAAGAACTTTCTTTTGACCCAAGTCAACCACCTATATTTGATGAGGTAAGTCAAGAAGATGAGGTTGACATCATTACTAACCTTGTGGTCGTGGATTCATTGAAGACATCTCAAAAGGATTCAATCTTTTTCAAATATGAAGACTTTGTTCATACTGACTTCTCCAAGAATTATTCGATTTATTTCCTGGAAGATCATGGGGACAAAACTCAAGAAAAGATTATTACCGACCAAGAATTGGGGACAATTCTTTTTGAAGAAAGGGAGATTGATGCAGGAGCAAGTGAGCAATTTAAAGAAAAGAATCAAGAAACAAGCAAAGGAACAAATACTCTTGAATACATCGTGTTGCTTTATGGTTATGCATTAATGTGGCACCTACAAGCATGATTACATGGATTTTCCATGCAAGGTCGGGATTAAAGCTCTTGTTATATGATCACGTTCATTATGGAGAACCTCGTAATCTTGGCAGTTCTGACAGTTGTTCGTATTTTGGCCATAACTCTCTCATACGAAATCTAAACGTGATGATTCAAATCTCTGTGCAAAGATACGATCGAGATCTATAACATTTATGCTCTGCGTTTTCTCTAATTCAAAGCGCAACATGGTCAAAAACGAGTTACAAGTTACGGAATATATTCCTTGCGCGCCAAGGCAACGACTTTAGTCTAGTTATTGTGTCCTAGTTTGTTTTTACTTGCCTTAAACGTGATTTATTGTTTAGGAAAGTAGTAATATGATTATTAGAAGCATTAGGAGTCCATTAAGTATTAGGAAAGCTGTTAGTTAGTTCGTTTTACAATTGTAATCAGTTTCGTAGTTAGTTTCCTATTTGGATTAGGATTAGAATTTCCAATAGCTTTAGATTTCTTTCTCTATAAATAGGGGAGAGCTTTGCTATTGTAAACTCGTGCTTTGATGATTATTTATTGAATACGTGAGTATTTACCCCTCAAACTGAGTGATTCAGGTTGAAACCCTTACGAGTGATTCGTGAGTTGTTCTTGAGTGATTCTTGAACGAAAACCCCAACCCCTTGAGTGATTCGAGAGGTATATCCCTTTTATTGTTTTTATTTATCAAAATACAAAAAATCCCTAAATAAATCACATCAGCCCTATACTTGGCTAACCACTCCATTCCCAAAATAACGTCAAATTCATTCAACTCGAACTGAATCAAGTCTGCAGCTAGCTCGGAACCAGCTATACTAATCAAACACTCCTCGTATAACGAATTACAACTAACATTCAACCCGTTAGGCAGTGTAATGTTCGCCCTATTTTCGTAGCAAAGCTCTTAGAAAGAAAAGAATGCTATGCACCACTATCAAACAAAACAAAAGCGGGATAAGAATTAACAAGAAAAGTTCCAGCGATCACATTCAGGTTTGCTTCTACCTCATTGCGATTCATCACATAGATTCTGCCATTAACTCCCCTATTGTTGTTGTTGTTGTTGTTGCTCGGCACAGGTTTGGCAGGTGCAAGAACTTGTGCTTGATTGTTCACAGCAGGAGCAGCATTGTTGCGGTTGTTGTAACCCCCGTTTTCACGGTAGTTACCACCATTACCACGATAACCATTTCCGTTTCCACCACGATTGTAGTGGTTATCGCGGTTCTGCCCATTGCCATTTCTTCCCCGGCTCCAATACTCAGAAGCTTTGTGACCGGGCTTGTTGCATTCATAGCACTGTAGCACGTCACCACGACAATTCTTACCAGGATGCGTCTTGTTACAATGAGTACAAGGCGTATTCCTTCTAGCCATTATCGTAGCTCGATGACTATTCGAGTCACGATTCCTATAGCACTGTGGTTCTGACCACCACCTTGGTAATTGTTGTTGTTGCCACTTGTTCTGATCTTGGCCTTTTGTCGCCATTGTTCGAATACGAGGAATTGCCTTCGTCGCACTTGTTCTTTCCCAGATGCGAATCACGACGTCCTATAATCCTTTCCTGATTCAGGGCCTTGTCATAGGAATCCTAAAAAGTCACAGATTTTCCAGCGACAAAATGTTGAATGTCCCATTTCAATCCATCCTCGAACCTTTTGATTCGTTCAGCTTCAGTTGACAGCAGATTGGGAGCAAAAATAGCAAGCTCATTGAACTTGGCAGCATACTCGGCCACAGACAGCTTGTCTTGGCTCAACGCTTCAAACTCGCATTGTTTCTGGCGTCGTAGAGAACTAAGATAAAATCTAGCACGAATGGATTCCTTAAAACGATCCGAATTGTAGTTCGGCATTGCAAGCAAGTCAGTCCGTACATCGCTCCACCATTTATTAGCCTCACCCTTCACGTAATAAGTCGTAGAACTAATCTTCATGTTGTTAGGCCGACTCGTAGCCAGGAACAACTTTTCGAACTCAATGATCCAGTCCTCCAGTTTAGTCGGATCAGCACCATCCTTGAACGTAGGAGGTTTAAGAGCGTCAAAGTCTCGGAAATTGCGTGTTTCAGAAGTTTGTGCTCCATCTTTTCTTGGCGTGCCAACTGTCGGGCCATGATCTCAACCACATCGGTCAGACCATCTTTGGGTCTAGCAATCCTTTTGGCGTTGGTTGTAATTTCGTGATCTGAGAATATAAAAGTAATAAAATGAACACCATTCAAACAATCTGCACATATCGACCCATTAATGTCTAATTGCGAGATATAGGTTGTCATTGAAACCTTTCTTTTGACATCTGGCAAATAGCATATAAGTTTAGATGATCGACCTTACATTCTAGGTCTAAACAACATACTTGCGTTATTGTTCTCAGTTCTCATGCATAATAGTTCGATAGGCATGTAATACACCTTAGACACATTGTCTCACACGATAACCAATGACATTCATAATTCACATATTGAGGCTCTATACTAGTTTAGTAGGGCAATAAACAATCACTTGTAATCACATTGATATGCTATAGCTCTAGGCTCACAAATGATTTGATAATGCTCAACGAAAATTTTGCCATAAATTCGACATGGATTTCCCATCATGTCACGATGATATGAGATAGCATTCATGCTTTTAGTCAACCATGCAAATATGTGATAACGACAATGACGTAAACAACCCACAACGACATTCATATAATCAATTGAAATGGTTTTGCAATAAGATAAATTGCAAAATAAATAACGATCATAAATATTTGACCACACCAATCTTGACCATGCAGGGCAATCACAATAATGAAATAATGTTTCTAAACAAAACGATTAACCCTAGTCAATTAATCAACTAAACATCGACGGGGTTTTGCTTAGATCCAGGAGGTGTATCATAATCATCTTTCCACCTTGGCTTCTTCTCCCTACAAGGCGTGTTAGGATGCGCGTAGTCTCTAAACTTTTGGGCCATGAAGCGCCTTCTAAAGTTATCCACAAGCTTGCGCTTCTTCAACCAGCAGCTATCACAGAAGCCTTTCGGAGCAGACACTAAAACATGGTTAGCCTTCCACTCAAACTCAGACAAGCATAGCTCATTGCCAACATCCTTGAAACATAGCGCCCATCGTTCGCCTTTGCCATACTTCTTGTCGTTGATGTAGCCACTCTTCAGTACCACATCGTCGTACTTCTCCTTGAGACCTCTTCAAGGATGCATGTTGGGTATGCCAGCAAGTAAGAGTTCTACCCAAAAACCTTGGTGTATCCTCGTACGGTTCTCATACTCGTACCGATGGATCACAGTGTATGCACGATGAATATACGCACGGATGTCATCTAGATCGGCATCAGTGGCAAAGAACGACTCCAAAGGAGGAGACACATCAGCAGGAGGTGAAAGAGGTACAGAGTTGTTGTCGCTTGCATCACCAATATCCTCTAAGTCTGGCATGCTAGGTGAATCAGGGACTCCGGCTCCATACTCAAATCGCATCTCAAGATCAATAGGGTTAGGCTCAACGTTTGGCTCGTCAGCAGGAGCATCGTCAGCCTCAGGTTCAAACTCAGTATGTTCCTCTTCATACTCAGGATCTTCATTAGCTTCCAAGTCATGGTTGATGTCGATTGGCACGTCGCCATCGTGATCACCATTCGCGGCTTGGTCCACTTCGTGTGGGTCAGGGCCGTGCGCCACGGGCATGGCTGTGGTCTCGTCGTGCTCGTCATGCATTGGCTCGCTGTCTGAGGAATGCACGTATTCCACCTCATGCTCAGGTGCAACGATTATCGCTCGCGGTTTCCTACCTTTAGTAGAATTTATCGCGGCCAAACGAGTAATTGCCATCGACAAAAGGGCAATCAAACAATAAGAACATTTAAATCACAAACAAGGTGATTTCAAGTAATTCCTAACTTCTAGGACTACTACGCTCAACGGCTTTAATTACATTTTATTTTCCCCAAAATGAAATTAATCTTTATTGATTCATTTATTAAACCTATGCAAAATTTTAAACCTAGGGCTCTGATACCATTTGTAACACCCCCCGAATTTACAACGATTTCCTGGGAACTATCGACGTCGTTGTGCACGACTCGACACCACTGATCCGTCCCAAATACGAGGGATGCTACTGCAACATTTATCGCTAAGGGATAAATGCTAAGCAGAAAGAAAAACAAGGTATCAAAAAGGAGCAAACTAAACAAATTAAAACATTAATATCAGAGTTGTCTATAAAGTAAACTTAAGTCCATTAAAAGTATTATTACAACTTTGCCTTCTAGGGCACAAAACAAAAATCCCACAATCCAAAAGAATAACAAGTCTAGAGAACAAGCCCAAGATCTAATCTGCAAGGCTAACGTCCTCACTCAGCAACATCTGCACTTTGGTTTGTTTCCGTGACGGAAACAAGGTACAGAAGAAAAGAGAAGAAACAAAAGAAAACAGAAATAGATAAACTGAATAAACGTCGTCCATACCCAGTAAAAACACTTTCGCAAACCTTACCTGGGTTTTAGAAGAATCATTGAATATCATTTGCATGCACAAGTAATCATACATTCAAGCACACGCATACTCGATATTCAATTACATGCAAATCTTGCTTTAATGATCATTCCACAGAGTAAGACAATCCATCTTGATCAGATTAATAAGATAGCGAATAGAACAACGATTACCCATACTGTTCATCGATTGATATTGTCATGCCATGGACTTACTCTAGTGTATAATCAACTATGTTTAACATAATAATCGATACGGAGAGAATTAAGCAATGGGGAATGATCCATCCCGAACACGCTACGAGGTGTCCATAATAACTAATTTGGGAATCACGCATCCCTAGACTACATCAATTAGATATAGTTTCGATTGCTCGACTACTCCTAGGGATCCATTAGGAGTCATATTCTCATTCTCAATTCAATTCACATAATTTGCATAGGTTGACTTAGTGGTACAACGAGACCACGACTCACTACTTCATTTCATGCTTATGACAATGAATAGTAATAACGACGATAGTGGCATTTATGCATAATAAGAATAATTATGCTTGACATATGTCTAATGAAATTTCGGCAGCACTTCGGCAGTAAAACATGATATCCAAAATTTCACATTCAAATAATACATCCAACAAGTACAATAGGTGCTCATTAGCACTCAATAATAACCCATTCCATTTAGCACATATAATATGGCATACTAATACTAATATTCTTCATCACCAACTTATTCAATAATTAGCATATGAACTAATTAATTAGCAAAACTTCATAAACACAAGATGCTCATTATAATTCAAAAATACAGCGAAGAGTATATTCTAATTCTCATAATTAACGACGATATAATTTAATCATGCTTCGCATATTAAATTCACAAGAAATAGGCAATTAGCACATAACAAGTCAAAGCCTTTTTATGGGTTTCGGAAGGAGGTAGAAAAAATCGTTTACCTAACAAACGCTCACTTAGCAGTATGTAAGCTTCCAAATCAGAACCCGATCACGCTTGTCTGTTAGGTCCTAATTAAATACAATTACCGAGACATAATCAGTAAATACGAAAATCTAAATAGTAGTAAAATATTAGTCTAATATTTTATTTAAATTCCTTGATTTATTTCAGTCAGTCTAGATTTTCAAAAATCCGGATTCGGATTACAAACGAGTAAAGAAAAAATAAAAACAATTAATTAAAAACTGCTGAAAATAGAATTAATTAAATTACGAAAATTAAAAATCAAAACCCTAACTTATTGTGCAAGTCTCGACCACGGTCACCCACAAGGGGACCCATGGTCGGACCCATCAGCACCATCATCACCCACCGACCATCGTTGGCTGGTGGTGGCGCCGGTGGCTCGCCGAAAAGAGAAAAAACGAGCGAAAGGGAGAGAGATAGAGAGAGAAAACGAGAGAGAGGGAGCAGGGACGGGCGGCAAAACCGACCATCATCGGCGCTCGCCCAGGCGGCGACCTGGAAACCCCAAGGTGACGCGGCCGGGCGCGACAGGGGTTCGGGGAGAGAGAAACAGAAAACGAAAGAGAAAAGGAGAAAGAGAGAGAAAGAAAGAGAGAGAAAGGGTGGAGGGCTCACCGGCGGTGGCCTCTTGGTGGTTCTCCAGCGATGAGTGGGCGAGCAAGGGGAGGAGAGAGAGAGACACGACTTAGAGTTGAGAGAGAGAGGAGAGAGAGTGAACCGTGAGGGAGGAGAGAGAAAGTGAGGCTTTGGTTCAGTTTTGCAAAATGATGAAATTCCTCATCTTTTTGTTTATATAGGTCTCCAGTCCACCAAAGTCAATCCTACTAAGATTAGGAATAATTTTCTGATTTAAATGCTAATTAAACTAATTAAAAAAATATGAATAACTCTTATTCATACATAAAATAATTTAATTAAATTTCCCTATTTTGATAAATATAAATCACGAAATTCCCATAATAATAATTAATCTTCTTATGAATTTAATTGAGTAAATCGACCCATTGTATAAATATACGATTTAAATTTCCGAAACTATTTATAAATGAATTATAATCGATATTATAATTAAAGAAAATATTGGGGTATCACAGTAAATGGGCGCGACTGCAAATTAGGTAGGGTCACATTTGGAGGAAATAGTTTACCCCTCAAATTCCACTCTCAACGCGCTTGGAATTCATGACCTTGCGCACGAAAAGTGAGACTCTATCTAGTAAGCCAATTGAAAGATCCTGATATATAATGTACTTCATAAAATCTAACTAGTAATTTGCTCAAGCAAACTTTGATAAAATTAGAGGCAGAATTTATTTTCGCCTTTTGATTTTTAAATAGCATTTGCCATGAAATTAGTTCCGGCTTTGAAATAGTGATGAAATTTAATTTCAAGCTACTAATTTAGCTAACAAAACTTTATTTGTAGTTAACTAGCTAGAAATTAAACTTTAATACCAAAGCCAATTTCAAAACCATTTTGTTGTTGTTGTTGTTGCTGTTGTTATTGTATATAATTTAAAAACTATCCGACAAAAGATGAAAATTCATCACAATTGAACCGAGTTAGGTATTATGGGCCAAACTAAACAGATCACGGGCTAAGACGATCGAGAGTGCGGGTTGCACCATGGTGAGTTAGACGGGTGAGCTGGGTTGAGCCATTAGCTGATCGGATTCAAGAAAAAAAAATTCTTTCATCCATCAACCAGCTCACCCCAAACCCAAACCCAACAGAGCTACGTGACTTTGACCTATGGGCTGACATATGTGGCACCTAACTGGTCCGCCGGTTTGTCCTTGACTAGTCAGAGTCAGTTTTTTTTTTTTTTTTGGTGATTCGGACTTAATTTGATGCTACTATGAGTCATTTTCCTAATGGTGGCCAACGTAGTATAGAGGGTGCGTTCATTAGATTGAAATGAACTGAACTGAATTGAATTCAACACTACTGAACTGAAATGAACACAACACAACTGAACTGAACTGAACACAACTGAAGTGACTTGAACCCCCACTTTCTATGTGAGACAAAATGTATATTTCTTAACTGAATACCACTGAGCTTAACTGAACATTAATGAAGTTAACTAAAAAACACTGAATTGATACGAAACAACTCCTAAACTAAACTAAAGTGGTCGGATAAGTTTAAAAAACACACCCAGAAGCCACTAATACCTATTATCGAAGAAAGATTTCACTGACTCATCTCACCCTTTTGATCCCACAGATTCTTCACACAGTGTCACTCTCTCTATTTAAAATGAACAAAAAATCATTACTTTGAGCGCAATTTGGTGAAAACCACCTTAACAATTGCACCTTTTGTTCAGTACCCCCTGAAAAGTTGCTATTTGTTCAGTACCACCTATAATGTTACAAACGCCGTGGAAGTCACACCTTAAGTGAAATTCCGACCAAATCCAAAATTTTTCTGACCATTTTACCCTCACGTGTCTAACCCGTGACTTATAAATAATTTTACGAAATAATTAAATAAATTAAACTAACTAAACTAATTAAACTAAACTAAACTAATTAAACTCTCTCCTCTTTCTCTCTCCTCTCTCCCCTCCCCGTTTCTTCATCGGCCATTAATGACCCTTGAAAAAGCTCACACACTCTCTCTCTCATCAACTTCCGTCTATCTCCTCTGTATACACCAGCTCGAAGGTACTGACCACCACCATCGCTTCCACCAGAAGGATTCTCTAAGATCTACTCAGAGCATTTGCTGCTCTCAACTCCCATGGACCGCCTGATGAACAACATACACTAGTTTTTTTCATACAAAGTCCAAACTTTTCAAATTATGACTAATAGTTACATTTAGCTCATAGAAGTAAATTAGTAAAACAAGATACTAGGCTTAGATTGAATATAATTAGTTGTGACTTCAATTATTTAAGCTGCAGTTATTGAATCGTATTCTGCAAATGATATATGATGGTATAATAGCACTGATGGGACCATTGAGAGCGGCTTTTAGTGTTAACAAGATTAGAACATCTGAACATGGTCAAGGCAAATAACAATGGCGGAAATCAAGATTACAGATTATATTGGTGATGCCCTCGTAAAAAAAGGTCCTGGGATTGATCTGATCTATGTTAATTTACGAGTATGGGTTCTCAGTGGCATTTCTTCAAACAGGTGGTGGGCAAATAAAAATAACAATCCAATTCTGAGAATCGATATTCTGGTGGAAGCGGTTTGGGTTTAATAAATGATGACAGAGAGAGAAAGGAAGGAGAGAGAAAGGGGAAATTTTTTGGGTTTATTTGGTCAAACAATTTAATTACAAATAGATAAATAAAAGCTTGCTCAAATCAGTTTTTAATTATTTAGTCAAATCATTTAAAAGTCACATGAGGGTAAAATGAGAAGAAAATTAAGGAATTTGGCCGGAAATTCACTTAAGGTGTGACTTCCACGGAGTTTGTAACATTCTAGGTGGTACTGAACAAATAACAACTTTTCAGGGGGTACTGAACAAAAGGTGTAATTGTTAAGGTGGTTTTCACCAAATTGCGCTTACTTTGATCATCTCAGTTGCATCATAACATTAAGTGTGTGTTTTTTTTTTCACTGAACTGAACTCCATTGAACTCAACTGAATTGAATTGTATAAAACTCCACTGAACTGAAAGTGAGAGAAAAAATAGATCACATCACATTACTAAACTGAACTCCAATAAACGGTACTGAACTTTACTGAACTTTACTGAACTAAACTGAATTCCATAATATTAAATTAAACGGATCGATTTGAACTTATTACCGAATAAGTGGAAAAGACCAATTATACACAGAATTATATGATCACGGTTCCCTTAAACTTGAACAAGTATGCTCTGAATCAAGTACTTGATGTTCTGTTATTTGACATCTTTCATGATAGAATTAGGCAGAATGAACCATTTAGGAAAGGTCCAACGTACGGTGGTGTATTATCAATTTATCATAATCATGTCTGATCATCAAATTTGATTCGGCATCAACAACAACAAGATAAGGGAGCCTCAACATCCATATTACGAATTCTACATCATCCTAGGGGACTTTTCTGTCAATGCGTCGTTGCCAATCTAGCCAAATCGTATCCTCAATTATAAGTCGATTACACAAAATACAAAGCATTCGGCTATGTTTCTTTTGTTTTTATTTATTTATTTATTTTTATTGGTTAAGAGTGAGGTTTGGCTTTGGGTTTGGTTTGGAGCACTTGTTATTGCATAGAACCCGGGTCATGCAGCCGTATGGACCCAATAATTTTTCATACCTTGAAAACAATGAAAATATAATTTTATAGCATGAAACTCATAAGGAAACTATTGGTAAAAAAATCGAAACTGTTAGATCATTAAATTGATTTTTTAATGGATCGACAAAACTATTAATGTGAATTATTTAAGGCTTTTCTGTATTTTAATATAATATATATGAAAATAATAAAATGGATATATCTCTCAAATTATTCAAGGAGTTGGAATTTTGTTCAAGAATCACTCAAGAATGACCTCAAACATCACACGTAAGGGCTTAAGTTGAAGCACACAATATAATTTAAATTGGGAAAATACTCTCACTGTTTGTTAATCAAAGTCTATACAACAAAGGACACGACCCAATTACACCCTTAGATCTCTCTGATTTACAAAAGCAAATTTCAGATAATGATAATGATATACTAACTTCTCCTGTTTCACCAGAAGAAATTACACACGTAGTTTTTGAAATGAATCCCTTAAAATCACCAGGGTCTGATGGTTTTAGTGCCTCCTTCTACCAGGACCACTGGAATATTGTTGGGCCTGACATAATTAAAGCAATTCAATCAGTTTTCCACCATGGCAAATTGTTAAAAGAAATTAATCATACGTTCATCACATTTATCCCCAAAAATGACAGTCCCACTAGTCCGAAACAATACCGCCCAATTAGTTTATGCAATTCGATTTACAAAATCATCGCAAAATTTTTAGTTAATAGCCTTCGGCCTCTGTTACTAAACTTAATTAGCCCATTTCAAGGAGCCTTTGTCCGACAAAGATCTATTCATGATAACATTTTAATAAGCCAAGAAATTATGCATTTCTTCCGCAAAACCAAAACCAAGGACGGATGGTTAGCTATGAAACTTGATATGGAAAACGCCTATGATCGTATTGAATGAGATTTTCTATTCACAACCCTAAAACAAATAGGGTTTAATGATAAATGGATAAATTGGATACATCAATGTGTTACCACAGTTAGCTATTCGCACCTTATAAACGACTCTCCTTGTGGTTTTATTAATCCATCTAGAGGACTTTGCCAAGGCGACCCCTTATCTCAGTACTTGTTCATTCTTTGTATGGAAGTATTAACTCAACGACTTATAAAAGCTGCTCACGACAAACATGGAATTGGCATGACAATTAGCCCGGGAGGACAAAAAGTTCCATGCCTCCTCTTTGCTGATGATAGCCTCCTTTTTTGTAAGACTACCAGACAAGCATCCTCTAAATTAAAAGAAATTTTAGACCATTTTTCTGCACAATCTGGTCAACTCATTAATTTTCACAAATCGGCGCTAATTTTTTCACGAAACACTACTACCCATCAAAAACAAGTTGTTAATGCTTATTTTGACATACCTCACAAATCAAGTTTGGGCAAGTATCTAGGATGCTTCTTTCCCGAATAGAGAGTCAATCATGTCACATTTCAGAATATTATGAAAAAAGTCAAGCCAAACTTGAATCTTGGAAAGCTTCCAATCTATCCAAAGCAGGAAAAACCATCCTCATTCAGGCAAATTTGGAGACCCTTCCTTCGCATGTAATGCAAAGTTTTAAAATTCCAACTCATACAACCAATACTTTAGACGCTATGCATCGAAAATTTTTCTGGCAAAACTCAGCTAATAATGGTATTCCCATGATAGCATAGGATAAAATCTGTCAACCAAACTCTGCAGGGGGGTTAGGACTTCGAAAAACAGAAGCTGTCAACAAGGCATTCCTGGCCAAATTAGGATGGAAAATATTAACTGAGCACAACAACATCTAGGTTTCTCTTATTCGACACAAGTATTTGCATAAACATGGATTTTTCTCTGTCAAGGCGAAAAACAATGACTCTTAGATTTGGAGACATATTTTGAAACAACGAAATGTTTTACAACAAGATATTCGATGGATACTTGGAAATGGTCAAAATATTTATTTTTGGATAGACAATTGGGTTCTTCATACGAGCCTAATTAACCATTTGGGACTAAATGTACAGAACATTCCCCATGTTGATAGTAAAGTCAATGATTTCATAACAACTGATAAACGTTGGGACTTGTACAAATTAGCACAAATCGTCCCCACATCTATAGTTAATGCTTTTAAAGGCATTCCGATTCCCTCGAGTGACGCACCGGATCACTATTGTTGGGGCCCTGATTCTATGGGCAATTTCAGTTGGTTATGTCATGGTCTCAATAAACACGACTGTAAATCATGGCCCCATAAATGGATCTGGAAACTTAATATTGCATCTAAATTACAAATTTTTCTGTGGCAGCTATTTCATGATGGATTACCTATGCGTAGACCTAGCAAACGGGACGGTCAGGTCGGATTTCGGTCGGTTAAATACGGGTCGGGTCAAATATGGGTCGAATACATCGGGTCAAATACGGGTTCAGTTTCGGGTTACCGAACGGGGTTGACAAATATTGTCTCACAACATTCGGGTTCGGGTCGGGTTCAGGTCGGATCATTTCGGTCTCGGGTCATTTCGGTCTCGGTTCAAAACGGGTCGGGTCATTTCGGGTTTGAATCTTGTCGGTTCGGGTCAGTTTTTGCCAACTCTACCTACGCGTGATACACTAGCCAAAAAAGGCCTTAATTTAGATAATATATGTCCCCTGTGCAGCCAGGAACCAGAGGATGCTTTTCATCTCCTATCTTCCTGCACTGTCTCACAACAAATCTGGCAACAAGCTAGTAATAACGGTTGGATCCCTCATAAAGATCACACACTCCACATTTTTGAATGGTGGAATGAACTTCGCGCCAAACAAATGTTCGATGAATTAAACAAAAGTATATATCTAATTTGGTATATTTGGAAAGCACGGAATGAATTGATATTCCAAAACATACAGCCAAATATCATGTAGATTGTCTTAAAGGCCAAATCACTTTACGCTGAATGGGAAATTAGGGATCGTCTTGATTCAGAGTATCAAACTTATACTAACTCTGATTCTCTCTCTCTCTCTCACTCGGCTGCTCTCGTCGCCGGTCGCCGACGAGCCACCGCGACCTCATCGATCCCTGGTGGTCGGTGGGTGGTGGTGGTGGTCATGGGTCCGACCATGGGTTCCCTTATGGGTGACCGTGATCGAGACTTGTTCAATAAGTTAGGGTTTCGGTTTTTTATTTTCGTAATTAATTATTTTTGATTTTCATCAGTTTATATTTAATTGTTTTTATTTTTCTACACCCGTTTTGAACCTGAATTCGGATTTTCAAAAGCCTAGATTGATTGAAATAAATCAAGAAATTTAAATAAAGTATTATATTGGTATTTTGTTACTTTTTATATTTTCGTATTTACTGATTATGTCTCGGTAATTGTATTTTAATTAGGACCTAACCAGCAAGCTAAGCGTGATCGGGTCGTGACTTGGAGCTTACATACTGTTAAATGAGAATTTGTTAGGTAAGCGATTATGCCTACCTCTTTCCAAAACCCATAAAAAGGTTTTGACTTGTTATGTGCTAAATGCCAATTGTTGTGAATTTAATATGCGAAGCATGATTAAATTATATCATCCTTTACTATGAGAATTAGAAGCACGTTCTTCGCTGTAATTATGAATTATAACGAGCATCTTGAGTTTATAAAGTTTGTTAATTAATTAGTTCATATGCTAATTATTGAATAAGTATGGTGGTGAAAAATATTAGTATTACTATGCGAAGCCTATTTGGCAGTTGCCAACCATTGTAGGTTTTGTTCACCATTGTAACATGCAAATCTAAGCCATCCATATATCAATCTAAGATCTCTACCGTTGATGGACATATATAGTAAAATTTCTCTAAATGATTTTTTAAATTTATGTTGTAATTTCAAAAATACATTAATAATTTTTGGAAATCAATTAATAAAATTATGGAGAATCATTTTTTAATTTTCGAAATTAATTTTCTGAAAAAATCCAAAAAATAAAAATAGTTTTTTTTTAAACAAAATATAAAAAAAGGTAAATATTTATTTTAATCAACCAAGTATGATCTATGTTAATGGGCACTTCATCTTTATTATTGATTTATTTGATTTCATTGAAATCTTCAACGTTGAAGTTCCATCAATATTTGAATGAACGATTTCGTTAAAAAGAGTTATTTTAGAAAGTATTAGGCTTGGGTTAGAAAATATTTCCCATGAGGGTGCCCACGCAGGCTTGGATTCCCACGAGCCTGTCTTTCTTCTTTTTTTTTCGGTCCAGAACAAAGTTGCCATACTGGATGGCGACTTCTAAGGGCAAGACTCGCTATCATCAATAACGACTTTTACTAAGGAAACTCGCTGTCGTTGATAGCGACTTTGTTTGCCACTTCTCCCCCACACTACACCAACGCCTTTGTGTGAGATAAGTTGACCGACAAAAGTCGCTGTTGGAGACAGCGACTTTCCTGTATGGAACTCGCTGTCGTCAACAACGACTTAGTTCTGTTAGACGAAAAAAAAAAATAGCTATCTAGGTATTATTTTCTAAAATAACCTTTTTTCAGGAAATGGTTCTATCTGAATAAAGCCAACTCATTAGGAAGATCCGTTTTATTCAATTGGGTCAATATCATTTTTAATGTAAATGTGTTAAAAAGTAAGTCATGAGTCTCGAACTCGAAACCTCATGGATGTGCTAGTATGCATGCAACCAGTAGGGCACGCTAACCCTTTGCTTTTAATCTTAAAAAATAATATAAATAATACTTAGCGCAGAGGTGAAAATAAAATTATTTAGTTAGAACTATTGTTTTGTTTAGTTCAAACTAGCGTTTGACATTTATGCGTACTATTAGTTTGACATTTCTATTTCTTTAAATTCATAATTTTGTCATATTATCTACATCTGCTGATACTTTTTGATGAGAGAAAAAAAATCTTAGATCAACTGATGCATCTTTCCGAGAGGCATTTATGCTGGTGCTAATGTGACCAATATTATTGTTGCTTTATTCTTGATCTCAAGTGTATTCATGTTATATCTCAGCGTAGAACATTGATATTAGTCACAAATCCCAAAATTGTCATATAATTTAGGAGGAAGGGAGTAATATTTTGAGGTAATGCCAACACAATTTTTGCATTGAAACAATAATAAACATAATAATACTAATAATGATAAAAAAATAATAATATTAAACTTTATGGAGCTTTAATAATCGATACCGTACACCTTATACTCTAGACCTTAAGCACTACACCCTATACCATTGGTTATAGCCATTAACCATAGCCCCTATAAGTTAGACTCTTTATATTCCCTATACAACTATACCAATAATTTATTTTCATTATGTAATAATATTTTCAAGTAAAGCAAAAACAAATATTGCTTTGAAAAGTAGTAGTAATACTAAAAGTAGTAATAATAATAATAGTAATAATAATAATAATAATAAGAATAACAACAACAACAACAACAACAACAACAACAACAACAACAACAACAACAACAACAATAATAATAATAATAATAATAGAGTCGCAAAACAAAATACAAATTTGGCTGTTACCTTTGATTGATAAATAGATGGTGGAGATTTGCCATGCTACAATGATTAGCGAAACTTTCAATGGTTGGCAACCATAGAAGAATTTTTCGTGCTAAATGGAATGGGATATTATTGAGTGATAATGAGCACCTATTATGATATTGATGAGTGTAATTTATTGATTGGAATTTTAGTTATCATGTTTACTGCCAAAGTGCTGCCGAAATTCCGTTAGACATGAGTATATGTAAGCATGAATGCAATATTTACTCATCAATGCATGATTGTTCTTAATGTGAAAAAATGTTATTATCGTTAATGTTTACTATTCATTGTCATGAGCATTAAATGAGGTAATAAGCCGTGGTCTCGTGGTACCACTAAATCAAGCAATGCAAATTATGTGAATTGAATTGTAAAAAAGAATAAGACTGCTAATGGATCCGTAGGAGTAGTCGGGCAATCGGGATTATGTCTAATTGATGTAGTCTAGGGATGCGTGATTTCCAAGTTACTTATGGACACCTCGTAGTGTGTTTGGGATGGATCATTCCCCGTTTGTTAAGTTCTCTACGTATCAATTATTATGTTAGAGATAGTGTGAATATACACTAGATCGAGTAAGTCATGGCATGTCTAAATCTATCGATATCGGTAATCGTTGTTCTATTCGCTCTCCTATTACTCTAATTAAGATGGATCGTCTGGTTGTGTTCAATTGATCACTAATCAAGAATTGCATGTAATTGAATATCGAGTATGCGTATGCTGGAATGTATGACTACTTGTGCATGCAAATGAATTTCAAAGATTCTTCTAAAACCGAAGGTAAGGTTTGCGAAAGTGTTTTTACTGGGTATGGACGACGTTTATTAAGTTTATCTGATTTTTATTTTCTTTTGTCTCTTCTCTTTTCTTTTGTACCTCGTTTCCGTCACGGAAACCAAAGTACAGGTGTTGCTGAGTGAGGACGTGTAGCCTTGGAGCTTAGATGTGGGCTTGTTCTCTAGACTCTTTATTTTCATTAAGATTGTGGGATTTTGGCTTGTGCCCTTGAAGGCAAAGTTGTAATAATATTTTAATGGACTTAAGTTTACTATATAGATAACTCTGACATTAATGTTTTAATTCGATTTAGTTTGTATAGTTTGCTCCTTTTGATACCTAGCATTTCTTTTTGGGTAGCATTTACTTCTTAGCGATAAATGTTGCAGTACGTAGCGCCTTTGGGTTTGTGACGGTTCACTGGTGTCGAGTTATGTATAATGACGTCGATAATATCCAGGTAATCGTTGTAAATTCGGGGGGGGGGGGATTACACGGGTTACATCAGGTCTCTAATTGCTAGCAGTAGACATATTTTCTGGTGTGGGGTGATTACTCTCAATGTTTAGATTCTCGTGACCTTGCTTATTCTAAGAGTTAATAGTTGCCTCCGTCTTCCTTACCATGAATGCGGCTCACATTAGCGTAAGGTTAATCGTGCGTCGAGAGAGAAAAGGGAAAATTCGCTTTCATCGCTCATCCGGCCTCTCTGTCCCTACTTAGCTACATAATTATTTCCATAGCTAATTTCTGTAACCTTTTTTGTTTTTTGGTATTTCATGAGGTACATTATTTTAAAACTATTTATTTAGGGGAAAATAAATTTCATTAATTGAAAGTCATACGACACTTATAAGAAAAACTGAATTCAACAAGAAATAGATCTAAAACATCAGAATACATTCGAATGAAAAAGCTATGTAGCACTAGAGATTCAACAATTCTGACCGGCTTCCATTTAATCGTTGTTTCCCATATTACAACCTATTCGTGGAAGACTCTGCTATAACTTTGAATGCTCTGATTCGACATCGTAGACCACTTCTTGATAAAATAGATCTGCCAAAGTACCATATGAAGACAAAATGAAAAACTAACAATACTCTCAAAAAGTGCGAGACAGCCGAACCCAATGAATGAGACAAATTAACCTTCACAGATGGAGAGACTGATATTATTCAACATAATAAAACTAAAAAACAGAACAAAATAAAGAAACAAAAAGAATTGGGGCTTACACATTAGCAAAGAATCACTAATGACAACTCCTAAACTAAAAAGAGGCTAGGGTTTTTTCGGGGGAAGGAGAGAAAGAAAATACAAAAACTTGTGTGGACTTAGTCCATGGTTGTAACACCCCTGAATTCGCAACGACGTCATTATACATGACTCGACACCGCTGAACCGCCCAAACCCGAGGGTAGCTACTGCAACATTTATCACTAAGTAATAAATGCTAAGCAGAAAGAAAAGCTAGGTATCAAAGGAAGCATCTAAATAAACTAAACAATAACATCAGAGTTGTCTATCAAATGAACTTAAGTCCATTAAAGTATTATTACAACTTTACCTTCAAGGGCACAAACCAAAAATCCCATAATCCAAAATAAAGAATAAGTCTAGAGAACAAGCCCACATTTAAACTCCAAAGCTATCCGTCCTCACTCGACAACACCTGCACCTTGGTTTCCGTGATGGAAACAAGGTACGGAAGAAAAGAGAAGAAACAAAAGAAAATAAAAATCAGATAAAACTGAATAAACGTCGTCCATACCCAGTAAAAACACTTTCGCAAACCTTACTTGAGTTTTAGAATAATCATTGAAATTCATTTGCATGCACAAGTAGTCATACAATCAAGCACACGCATACTCAATATTCAATTACATGCAATTGTTGCTTTAGTGATCATTCGAACACAAACAGATAAACCATCTTGATTAGAGTAATAAGAGAGCAAATACAACAAAGATTACCCATATTGTTCATAGATAGATATAGACATGCCATGGACTTACTCTAGGGTATACTCACACTATCTCTAACATAATAATCGATACGTAGAGAATTAAACAATGGGGAATGATCCGTCCCAAACACGCTACAAGGTGTCGATAATAGTACCTTGGGAATCACATATCCCTAGACTACATCAATTAGATAAATCTCGATTGCTCGACTACTCCTAGGGATCCATTAGGAGTCTTATTCTCATTTACAATTCAATTCACATACTTGCATTGATTGACTTAGAGGTACAACGAGACCACGACATACTACTTCATTTCATGCTCATGACAATGAATAATAATAATGACGATAATGACATTAATGCATATTAAGAATAATCATGTTTCATATATGTCTAATGAAATTTCGGCAGCACTTCGGCAGTACTAAACTTCAATTTGCTTCCGAAAGCTTCTTGTAGTTTCTGCCAGAAGTGAGAGACAAAATCTCGAGTCTCTATCAGAAACAATATCTTTAGGTACACCATGAAGTCTCATGACCTCCTTGACATAAGCGTCAGCTAGCTTCTCCATTTCCCAAGTGTCATGCATTGGGATGAATCTTGTGACTTTCGTCAAACAATCTACTACTACCCAAATAGCATTGTTCTTCTTTTGTGTCAAAGGTAAACCCATGAAAAAATCCATAGAAATCGAATTTCATTTCCAAGTAGGAACTTCCAGTGATTATACCATTCCACCAGGTCTTTTGTGCTCAATCGTGACCTTCTGACATGTCAAACACTTCGCTACAAACTCAGCGACTTCTTGTTTCATTCCCTTCCACCAGAACACTTGTCAAAGATCCTTGTAATGCTTGTCTCCACCAGGATGTACAGAATACGGCGTATTATAAGCTTCACCGAGAATCTGACTTTTGATAGCTGGGTCACTGGGTACGCAAACTCGTCCTCGAAATCTCAAAATTCCATCTTGGCCCAAAGTGAAGTCCGCGGACCTACCCTCGTCTTTGTGGTTTAGAATCCGCTAAAGATCCTCATCACCACTTTGTCTATCTTTGATCTCCTCTAACAATGTTGGTTGAACAGTCATATGTGCTAAGGTACACTGCACGTCACCTTGAAACACAATCTCCACTTTGAGCCTTTGCAAGTCACGTATGATCTCCTTAGCAAGAACTAAAGCAGTGTTTACAGTATGACGAGTCTTCTTACTCAAAGCATCAGCGACTACGTTCGCTTTACCCTCATGGTACTGGATATCAATGTCGTACTCCGTCAGAAGTTCTAGCCATCTCCTTTGGCGCATGTTCAACTCTTTCTGTGTAAAGATGCACTTGAGACTCTTGTGATCAGTGAACATCTTGACTGCGGAACCATACAGGTAGTGTCGCCATCACCTTTAGCTTAGGCTTGACCACAACTCCTCGATAAGTGATCTTCTTACCTTTAGGTCTTCGCAAAGAAACGCGTTGTTTGAAGCACTCTATCTTACCCTATACTTGTACAACCAATCCATTCCCAAAATAACGTCAAAATCACCCAATTCAAATTGAATCAAGTCTGCAGGTAGCTCGGAACCAGCGATCCTAATCGAACACTTCTCGTACAACGAAATACAACTAACATTGGATCCATCAGGCATCGTAATGTTCGCCCTATACACTAAACTAGGTTCTAAGCCTATCTTAGATGCAAAGTTCTTAGAAAGAAAAGAATGCGATGCACCACTATCAAACAAAAAAAAAAAGCGGAAAAAGAATTAACAAGAAAAGTACCAGCAATCACGTTCGGGTTTGCTTTTGCCTCATTGCGATTCATCACAAAAATTCTTCCATTAACCCCTCTATTGTTGTTGTTGTTCGGCGCGGGATTAGCAGTTGCAGGAGCTTGTGTCTGGTTGTTCACAGTAGGAGTAGCGTTGTTGCGGTTGTTGTTGTTGTTGTAACCCCAGTTTCCACTATAGTTACCACCATTACCACGATAGCCATTATTATTCCCACCACGATTGTAGTTGTTATGGCAGTTCCGCCCATTACCATTCCTACCTCGGCTCCAACATTCAAAAGCTTTGTGACCGGGTTTGTTGCATTCATAGCACTGCAGCACGTCACCAAGACAGTTCTTACCAGCATGCGTCTTATTACAGCGAGTACAAGGCGTATTCCTACTAGCCATTATCGTAGCTCGATGACTATTCGAGTCATGATTCATATTCGCATTATGATTCTGACCACGTTGATAGTTGTTGTTGCCATTAGGTCTTGGCCTCTTGTCGCCATTGTTCGAGTGCGATGGATTGCCTTCGTCGCGCTTTTTCTACCCAGATGCGTGTCACGACGTCCTACAATCCTCTCCTAATTCAGGGCCTTGTCATAAGATTCCTGAAAAGTGACGGAATGTCCAGCGACAAAACGTTGAATTTCCCATTTCAGTCCATCCTCGAACCTTTCGATTCACTCAGCTTCAGTTGTCAGCAGATTAGGAGCAAAAATAGCAAGCTTGTTGAACTTGGCAGCATACTCAGCCACAGACAGCTTGTCTTGGCTCAACCCTTCAAACTCACGCTGTTTAAGGCGTCGTAGAGAACTAGGATAAAATCTAGCACGAATGGATTCCTTAAAACGATCCCAGTTATAGTTCGGTACTGCAAGCAAGTCAGTTCGCACATCATTCCACCATTTGTTAGCCTCACCCTTCAGGTAATACGTCATAGAACTAATCTTCATATTGTTAGGCCGACTCGTAGCCAGAAACAACTTCTTAAACTCAATGATCCAATTTTCCAGCTTAGTTGGATCAGTACCACCTTCGAACGTAGGAGGTTTAAGAGCGTCAAAGTTTCGGAAACTGCGCGTTTCAGAGGATTGTGCGGTCTCCATCTGCTGTTGGCGTTCGAATTGTTGCACCATGATCTCGACCACGTCGGTCAGAACATCTTCGAGTCGTGCAATTCTATCAGCGTTGGTTGTCATTTCGCGATCTGAGAATATAAAAGTAATAGTATGAACACCATTCACACAATTTGCACATCTCGACCCATTAAGGTCTAATTGAGAGAATAGGTTGTAATTGAAACCTTTCTCTTGACATTTACCAAATAGCATATAAGTTTCGAGGATCGACCTTACATTGTAGGTCTAAGCAACATACTTGCTTTATTGTTCTCAGTTCTCATACATAATAGTCCGATAGGCATATAATACACTTTAGACACATAGGTCTCACATGAATAGACAAAGATGTTCATAATGCACATAATGAGGCTTCATACTATTTTAGTTGGGAAATGGACAATCACACGTAATCATATTGATATGCTTTAGCATGGCTCACAAAAGAGTTGATAATGCTCAACGAAAATTTTGCCATAAATTCGACATGGATTTCCCATCATGTCACGACGATAAGAGATAGCATTCATGCTTTTGGTCAACCATGCAAATGTGTGACAACGACGACGATGTAAACAAATCACAACGACATTCATATAATCAAAAGAAATAGTTTTGCAATAAGATAGATTGCAAAAAAAATAAGAGTCGTATGTATTTGTTGCTTAGGAAACTACACACCACACCAATCTTGACCACGCAGGGTCATCACAAAAATGAAATAATTTTTCTAAACAAAACGACTAACTCTAGTCAATAAAATAGCTAAATAGCGACTGGGTTTTGCTTCGATCCAGGAGGCATATCATCATCATCTTTCCTCCATGGCTTCACTTCCCTACATGGCGTGTAAGGATGCTCGTCACCTCTGAACTTTTGAGGCATGAAGCGCCTTCTAAAGTTGTCCACAAGCTTGTGCTTCTTTGACCAGCAATTCTCGCATATATCCTTTGGAGCAGGCACTAAGACGTGGTTAACCTTCCACTCGAACTCAGACAAGCATAGCTCATTGCCAACACTCTGAAAACTCAGCGCCAAACGATTGTCTTTGTCATACTTCTCGTCGTTGATGTAGCCACTCTTCAGTACCACATCGTCATACTTCTCCTTGAGACCTCTCCAAGGATGCATGTTGGGTAAGCCAGCCAATAAGAGTTCTACCCAAAAACCTTGGTGTATCCTCGTGCGGTTCTCATATTCGTAACGCTCGATCACAGTGTATGCGTGATCGATGTAGGCACGGATATCATCTAACTCGGCATCAGTGGCAAAGAAAGGCTCCACAAGAGGAGACACATCAGCAGAAGGCGAAGGAGGTACAAAGTTGTTGCCGCTTGCATCACCAATATCCTCCAAGTCTGGCATACTAGGTGAATCGGGGACTCCAGCTCCAAACTCAAATCGCATCTCAAGATCCACAGAGTTAGGCTCAATGCTTGGCTCGTCAGCAGGAGCATCGTCAGCCTCAGGTTTGGACTCAGTAGGTTCCTCTTCAGAATCGGGATCCTCGTTAGCTTCCAAGTCATGGTTAGGTTCGATTGGCACGTCATCATCACGATCATCATGCGCGGGTTGGTCCACCGCGTGCTCGTGTGCGCCATTACCGGGCGCCACAGGCTCGTGTGCGGCCTCGTCGTGCGTAGGTTCGCTATCAGAGATATGCACGTATTCCACCTCATGCTTAGGTGCAATGTTCATCTCTCGCGGTTTTCTACCTTTGGTCGATTTCATTGCGGTCAAACGAGTAATTGCCATCTACAAAAGGGCAATCAAACAATAAGAACATCAAAATCAAGGTGATTTCAAGTAATTCCTAACTTCTAGGACTACTACGCTCAACGGCTTTAACTACATTTTATTTTCCCCAAAATGAAACTAATCTTTTTTAATTCATTTATTAAACTTATGCAACCTTTTAAACCTAGCGCTCTGATACCATTTGTAACACCCTGAATTTGCAACGACTTCCTGGGAACTATCGACGTCCTTATACATGATTCGACAACGTTGAACCATCCCAAACCCGAGGGTAGCTACTGCAACATTTATCACTAAGGGTAGCAGAAAGAAAATCTAGGTATCAAAGGAAGCATCTCAACAAGCTAACATTAATATCAAAGTTGTCTATCAAGTGAACTTAAGTCCATTAAAGTAATATTACAACTTTGCCTTCAAGAGCACAAACCAAAAATCCCATAATCCAAAATAAAAAATAAGTTTAGAGAACAAGCCCACATTTCAACTCCAAAGCTATCCGTCCTCACTCGGCAACACCTGCACTTTGATTTTCGTGACGGGAACAAGGTACGAAAGAAAAGAGAAGAAGCAAAAGAAAACAAAAATCAGATAAGCTGAATAAACGTCGTCCATACCCAGTAAAAACACTTTCGCAAACCTTACCTGGGTTTTAGAAGAATCATTGAAATTCATTTGCATGCACAAGTAGTCATACAATCAAGCACACGCATACTCAATATTCAATTACATGCAATTCTTGCTTTAGTGACCATTCGAACACAAACAAATAAACCATCTTGATTAGAATAATAAGAGAGCGAATAGAACAGCGATTACCCATATTGTTCATAGATAGATATAGACATGCCATGGACTTACTCTAGTGTATACTCACACTATGTCTAACATAATAATCGATACGTAGAGAATTAAACCATGGGGAATGATCCGTCCCGAACACGCTACGAGGTGTGCATAATAGTAACTTGGGAATCACACATCCCTAGACTACATCAATTAGATAAGTCTCGATTGCTCGACTACTCCTAGGGATCCATTAGGAGTCTTATTCTCATTTACAATTCAATTCACATACTTGCACTGATTGACTTAGTGGTACAACGAGACTACGACATACTACTTCATTTCATGCTCATGACAATGAATAATAATAACGATGATAATGACATTAATGCATATTAAGAATAATCATGCTTCATATATGTCTAATGAAATTTCGGCAGCACTTCGGCAGTAAAACATGATATCCAAAAATTAAACTTTCAACAAATAATCCATCAAAGTATATTAGGTGCTCATTAGCACTCAATAATAATCCATTCCAAATAGCACGTATATTATATCATAAAAATATTAGAAATTCAACATCGCCATACATGCTCAATAATTAGCATATGAGCTAATTAATTAGCGAAACTTCATAAACTCATCATGCTTGATATATTTCATAATTACAGCGAAGAATATATTTCCAATTCTCATAATTAACGACGATATAATTTAGTGATGCTTTGCATATTAAATTCGCAACAATTAGGCAATTAGCACGTAACAAGTCAAAACCTTTTTATGGGTTTTGAAAAGAGGTAGGCACAATCGCTTACCTAACAAACGCTCACTAATTAGTAGGTAAGCTTCCAAATCACAACCCGATCACGCTTGTCCGTTAGGTCCTAATTAAAACAATTACCGAGACATAATCAATAAATACGAACATCTAAACAGTATTAAAATATTAATCTAATATTTTATTTAAATTTCTTGAATTATTTCAATCAATCTAGGCTTTCGAAAATCCGGATTCGGGTTCCAAACGAGTACAGAAAAATAATAACAATTATTGAAAAATACTGAAAATCCGAAATTAATTAAAACAAAATTATTAACCGAAACCCTAATTGGTTTTTCGAGTCTAGGCCACGATCACCCAAGCATGGGGACCCACGGACTAGCCCATCACCATGACCACCACCCACCGACCACCATGGTCGGCGGTGGCTCAACGGAGCACCGACGACGGAGGAAAGAGGGAGCGCGAGAGATTGCGAGAGAGAGAGAGAGAGAGAGAGAGAGAGAGAGAGAGAGAGAGAGAGAGAGAGAAATTGCGAGTGAGAAAGAGAGAGGAAGAGAGCGACTAAAAGAGAGAGGAGGGACAGGAAAGTCCCAGCAGCGTCGGCCACTCGCGTGTGACCCCCCAGGCGCGGCGTGGTGGCGCGGCAGCCGCGACAACGCAAAATAGAGGGGGAGGGGAAAACAGAGCACGGGGGGAGAGAGAAAGAAAGGGGGAGGAGGAGAGGCTCACCGGCGGTGGTTCTCCGCTTACTGGCGGCGGCAGCAAGGGAGGAGAGAGGGAGTGTTTGTGTGGCCGAGAGAGAGAGTGAGAAAGGAGAGAGAATCGGTGAGGAGAGAGAGAGAAAGGTTTTGGCTCAGATTTTATAAACTGATCAATTAGCCCATCTCTTTGCTTAAATAAGTCCCCAGTCAATGAAAGTCAAAACCTACTAGGCTTAGGAATAATTTTCTGATTTAATTGCTAATTGAAACCAATTAAATGTCAATTAAAACTAATTAAAATAATATGAATAAACCTTATTCATATACAAAATAAATTAATTAAATCCCTCAATTTTGATAATTATAAATCACGAAATTTCCATAATAATAATTAATATTATTATCGCTTAATTTGAATAAATCGAATCGTTATATAATTATACGCTTTAAAAATTCGAAACTATTTATAAATGAATTATAAATCGATATTATAATTATAGAAAATATTGGGGTATCACAATGGTGGACCAATACTTGGAGTCGCCCCCTACTTCACCTGGAGCCACCCCGCTCTAATAGTGGAGCCACCTCTATTTCACCTAGAGCTACCCTCAAATTTATACTTGGCAGCACCCCTACTTCACCTGGAACCACCCCTCAAAATTACTTCACCTGGAGCCACCCCCCTACTTTATATGGAGCCACCCCTTAATTCACATGGAGCCACCCGTTAAAATTACTTGGTCCACGATAGATTAAGTCCACACAATACATGCTGGAAAGAAAAAGGCTCAAAGATGAAAATTCATCAAAGTTGAAATGGGTTAGCAACTATGGGCCGGGCTAAACTAGATCATGGGCTAAGATGAGAGTGCGGGTTACACCATGGTGGTGAGTTAGACGGATGAGTTGGGTTGAGCCATTAGCCCATCATCTATCAATAAGCTCAGTCCAAATCTGAACCCGATCTAACCGAGCCACGAGTCTTTGACCCATGAGCTTAGAGTTGGACCGAGCTGGTCGGGCACTTTGTCCTTGAGTAGTCAGACTTAAACTTAACTTGATGCTAATGGTGGGGCAACTTGGTATAGAATCCACTAATTCCTCTTAACGAAAAAAAGAATCCACTGATTCCTCCTCTCACCCTTTTGATTCCACAGATTCTTCACACACTACCACTCTCTCTCTAAGAATGAACAAAAATTCATTACTTTCATCATCTCAGTTGCATCACAAGATTAAGTGGACAAATGCAAAGACCAATTATACACACAATTATATGATCACAGTCCCCTTAAACTTCAACAAGTATGCTCTAAAATCAAAGCTTGATGTTCTGTTATTGACATCTTTCATCTTATTACTGACAATTTATTATTATCTTTTTGTTATTTCTATTTTTTTTTGTTTATGATGATGCTGAAACTGGTATCCTTATTACATTTTGGGTTATGGAGATAGTGGCAATTGATGGAAGAACAAAAAGAAGAAGCAATTTCTTTTTCAGAAAACATCTTTAAGTAAAAGATCAAAGACCCAGCAAGAGGTGAAAAGGTTGATCAAGGAGAACCCCATTAAGCAAGAGGGAAAAAAGGGGAGTGTTGTAGGCGCTGTGGCTCTGACTATTGGAACAAGTGTAGGTTCTGGAATACTTGCTCTGCCAAAAAAAATTTCACCTGCGGTAATGTTGCCTCCCCAACACAAAATCTGGTATGAAGCAGGCTCAAGGTGAGGCCTCTCATATAAGCATGATGTCATGCCGACGTCATACTTATATATAAAGTTAGCCTCAGTTTGAGACGGCCTTATACAAAATTTATTGATTTCCCAACTAACTTTAGAATCCTTCCCGAAAGACCATATTGGTATTTTAAAAAAGGGGTCCAAACCAACATGACATCTTAAACTTTTCCGGCCACATATAGACATTTTTAAAAATAACTATGGACATTTAAGCACTTTAAACCTGTGGGCGTGAGAATCTAGAATAAAAAAATATATATATTTTCTTTTTTTTTTGTCCATTTTATTTTCTTTCTCTAATTCCTTTAATACTCCCTCCTTTTTTGCCCATTTATTTTTTTAAGTCCCCATTCTCTCTCCTCTCTATTTGCCTAGTTACACAAGTGATGTTGAAATCGGATTGTTCAACTGTGATTAAGCAAATTTAGAAAAACATTTTGGTGCACCCAAGCAACCACTCCCCCATATAGCACCAGCACTACGCTTTCCGGTCACCATAGTCGACGGAAGGCGAAACTTCAAGCAACAACAAATAATTGATAAGAAAAAAAGAAAACAAACGAAAATTGTAGGAGGACAATTTGGGGGCTTGATTTAAAGTATAATTTTGACTTAGTTTGATTACTGGAAGCCATAAACACAATTTGAAGTTCCATTGTTGAAGCTTCATTGTGGTGGTGTATTGCAGGGAAGGAGGAGATAAAAGAGAAAGAGACAGGGGAGGGGGTCTAAGGAGAGGGAGGGGCTGTCAAGCAATTTGATTAGAATCTCAAAGAATTTGGGATGAGACTTCATGAACAAATGATGCATATGGCTGTGAGTTGGGAAAAAAATCAGGCAAAAAAAGTGAAAATAGGAAAAAGTAAAACAAATAATAATATATTAATTTAGATTCTGCCGCCGGCGAGCTTAAAGGGTTTATATATCCATAGTCTTTTTTTTTAAAATGCTTATTTGTCACCGGAAAAGTTTAAAATACCAGGTTGGTATGGACTCCTTTTTTAAAATACCAATCTGGTCAATTGAGGTTAGAATTCTTAATTGTTTTTTCTCTTTATTTTAGAAGTATATGGTTGCTTCTATTAGTTCTCATAAATATAGAAGGGGGCAACTGTCAAATTTTGGGTGCTCCTATGACTCGCCAGTCGGGTACATCCAATTAATGTTTAAGATTAGGCTCACTTGATTTTATACATCAGGCCGATAAGGTTTATAACTAATTTTAAAAGGTAGGTGTATCAAGTTGGGTACATAAGGGAGTACCCATAAAGGAGTGGTTATAAATTAATAATTGAGTGGTAGTCATCTAGGACTCTAGGGGTAGCAATGTACGGGTAGTTATTTTTCTTTTGGTTCATGAGAGGCACAAAGGAGGATACAATGTATACATACAACATGAAAGGGGGAGTCGAACCTTGGTCGTAATATGGGTAGGATCTCACTGTTCACCATTAGACCAAGACCTCATTGACAACAATGGTGTTGGGTTTAACTCGAACTCTTTGGTTTGCGGGTTATGTTATGTTACGATAGGTTACGTTATCGTACGTTAGGTTATGGAAGGTTACGGGATGTCACGGTATGTTATTTCCGTACGTTAGGTTATGGAAGGTTACGGGATGTCATGTTATGTTATTTCCGTTTTCTTGTTGGGCTCATTAGTTTAAGCCCAGTCCGGTTAGGGTTAAAAAATCAACCTTAGTTTCCTACTCCTATATATATGTTGTAACCTGTAACCCTCAGAATTATCTCAATACAAAATCTGATCTCCTCTCTGTCGTGGACGTAGCCAAATTGGTGAACCACGTAAATCTGTGTGTTGATTTATCTGTTTGTCAATCTTTTCTTGCATCCGTTATAACAAACTGGTATCAGAGCTCCGGGTTCGTCTGAGTTTGTAATCTGTGCAACAAAGATGTCTGGCATGAAGACCAAGATCGACAAATTCACTGGGAGCAGTAGTTTCACAATCTGGCAGATCAAGATGCGTTCCTTGTTAAAGCAACAAGGACTCTGGGCACCCTTGATAAAGAGTGCAGCGAAATCTGGATCTGATGATGTTGATATGGCGAGTCTAGAGGAGAAGGCTCATTAAACGATCATGTTGTGTCTGACTGACGACGTCATTACTGAAGTCGCAACTGAGGAAACTGCTGCTGGTCTGTGGTTAAAACTAGAAAGTCTGTATATGACGAAGTCTTTAACCAACAAGCTACTTTTGAAGCAACGTCTATTCGGTCTCCGTATGCAAGAAGGTATGCCTCTTAGAGAACACCTAGAACAATTAAATACGATTCTTTTAGAACTGCGTAATATTGATGTTAAGGTGGAGGATGAGGACGTTGTCCTAATTTTGTTAGTTTCTTTACCATTATCATATGAGAATTTTGTTCAGTCATTTATTGGTGGTAGAGATACTGTTAGTCTGGAAGAAGTTAGGGCTTCATTGCATAGTAGAGATTTGCGCCATAAGGCGACTAGAAAAATTACAGATAACCAGGCTGCTGGGTTAGTGGTAAGGGACATGGAAAATCGGGTAAGAAGAAATTCAATAAGAATAAGCACGTTTTTAGGGGTCCTAAACCAGATGACATCTGTAATTACTGCAAAGAAAAGGGATATTGGAAAACCGACTATCCTAGGAAAAAGCAGGATAATCAGGTAAAGCAGCAGCCTTCTGTCGCTGTTGCAGAAGATGACCGTAGTTCGGAACAAGATCTGGTATTAGCTGCCAATGAACAAACACATCACACTGATGTGTGGGTTCTTGATTCTGGGGCATCGTTTCACATATGTCCGAAGAGGGAGTGGTTTTCAACTTATGAGTAGGTGGATGGTGGTAATGTTACTACTGCGAATGATGCTGTCTGCAAGGTTGTTGGGATCGGCTCCATCAAGATCAGGACAGATACTGGAAGAGTAGCTACTTTGAGCCAAGTCAGGCACGTTCCTCATATGACTAAGAATCTGATATCACTTTCAGTTTTGGATGAAAGGGGTTTCAGTTTCAAGGGAGAAAATGGAGAGTTGTGCATCAGTAAAGGCTCGTCTGTTGTTCTGAAAGGGATCAAACATAGTACTTTGTACATACTACAAGGTTCTACTGTTACTGGTACTGCTGCTGTTGCATCCACTATAGACGACATGATCAAGTTATGGCATATTAGACTTGGGCACATGAGTGTAAGGGGGATGCAGATTCTGTCGAAGCGTGATCTTCTAGATGGCCACAAGATAAAAGACCTTGGGTTTTGTGAACCTTGTATTTTCAGGAAACTTCATCGCAACAAGTTTGGAAAGGCGATTCACAGAACTAAGGGCACTCTTGATTACATCCACTCAGATTGTTGGGGTCCTTCACGGGTTGAGTCTATAGGAGGGCGTCGTTACTTTATATCTATGATTGATGATTATTCCAGGATGACTTGGATAAGTTCGATGAGTAACAAGAGTGATGCTTTCAAAAACTTCAAGCAATGGAAGGCATTGGTGGAGAATCAAACTGGGAAGAAGATCAAAAGGCTGCGAACTGATAATGGTTTAGAGTTCTGCTGGACAAATTTTGATGGGTTTTGTAAAGATGAATTGATTGCTCGACATCATACCGTACGAAGGACACCACAACAAAATGGTGTAGCAGAACGCATGAACCAGACTTTGTTGGAGAGGGCTCGATGTATGCTCTTCAATGCTGAATTGCCCAGAAAATTTTGGGCAGAAGCGGTAAGCACGGCGTGCTATCTGATAAACCGTGCACCTCATACAGGTATAGACAGCAAAATACCTTATGAAGTGTGGTCTGGTAAGTCCCCTGATTATAGTAATTTGAGAGCTTTTGGATGTACTGCTTATTATCATGTAAGTGAGGGTAAGTTAGAACCAAGGGCTGTAAAGGGAGTATTTGTAGGCTAGGGGGATGGAGTTAAGGGTTATAGAATTTGGTCACCATCCGAAAGGAGAGTGATACTTAGTAGAAGTGTTGTCTTTGATGAAAGTTCTATACTTAACCCAGTTGTAAAGTCTACTACTGTGCAAGAAAGTGTGGGTGTTGATAAACAGGTGGAGTTTGAGATACAACAACAAGCTGATGAAGAACAACCACGTGAAGATGTTGCTGTACTCCCAGACAGTGGACTTACAGAATCTGAAATGTCACATGCAGAGACAGAAAGTCCTATTCCACTAGATCAGAGGCATGGTGTAGCTTATGACCGTGTTAGAAGAACAACTAGACCTCCAAGGTGGCATGAGGATTATGTGGCATATGCAGTGGAGGTTGCTGAAGAGGTGGATTCTTATGAACCATCCACCTACAGAGAAGCTGTTTCAGGTAGTGAATCAACCCAATGGCTTGCTGCAATGGGTGATGAAATGGAGTCACTACACAAGAACAGGACATGAGAACTAGTCAAACGACCACTAAAAAGGAAGATTTTTACTTGCAAATGGATCTACAAGAAGAAGGAAGGAATTACACCTGCTGAGGGTATTAAGTATAAAGCTCGGGTAGTTGCAAGAGGGTTCACTCAGAGAGAAGGGGTAGACTACAATGAGATATTCTCACCAGTGGTCAGACACACTTCCATTAGGGTGCTACTAGCAATAGTTGCACATCATGATTTAGAACTTGTGCAGCTAGATGTCAAGACAGCTTTTCTTCATGGAGAGTTGGAAGAAGAGATTTATATGACTCAGCCAGATGGGTTCCAAGTTCCGGGTAAAGAAGATTGGGTTTGCAAGCTCAAGAAGTCCTTGTATGGACTTAAGCAGTCTCCTAGACAATGGTACAAAAAGTTTGATAGTTACATGATTGAGCTTGGCTACAACAGGAGTCCGTATGATTGTTGCGTTTATCATAAGAAGATAGAAGATGAATCTTTTATCTATGTAGTCCTGTATGTAGATGATATACTCATAGCTGCGAGGAACAAGGATGATATACAGAAACTGAAGGGTCTACTCAGTGCAGAGTTTGAGATGAAAGATTTGGGTGCAGCAAAGAAAATACTGGGTATGGAGATTTATAGAGATAGAGCACAGAAGAAGCTTTTCTTGTCACAGATAGTTATATTCAGAAGATGTTGTCAAGGTTTGGCATGTCTACAGCAAAATCCTTAAGTACTCCAAGTGCGGCAAACGCAAATTTATCTCTTACGTTTGCACCACAGTCTGAAGCTGGGAAGGAGTATATATGTCTAAGGTTCCTTACTCTAGTGCAGTAGGTAGTTTGATGTATGCTATGGTCTGCACTAGACCTGATCTGGCACATGTTGTTAGTGTAGTTAGCAGGTTTATGGCTAATCCTAGCAAGGAGCACTGACTAGCTGTGAAAGTAATTTTTCGCTATCTAAGAGGGACATCTGATGTGGGTCTCATCTATGGAAGTGATATAGTGTGTTTAGTAGTTGTATTCTGATTCAGATTATGCTGGAGATGTTGATAGTAGAAGATCAATGACTGACTATGTATTTACTATTTGTGGTTCTGTGATCAGTTGGAAAGTGACTTTGCAACCTACAGTAACGTTGTCTACTACGGAAGCAGAGGACATGGCATTGACAGAAGCTGCAAAGGAGGGGATATGGATGAAAGGGCTAGTTGGAGATCTTGGTCTACATAGTGATCAGGCTTTAGTATATTGCAACAATTTGGGAGCGATATGTATAGCCAAGGATCAAGTCCATTATGGTAGGACCAAGCACATTGATGTGAGGTATCATTTTCTGAGAACTGAGAAGCGAATTAAGGTGAAAAATGTTGGCACTGCTGACAATCCTGCTGATATGTTCACCAAACCGGTTGCTCATAGCAAGTTTCAACATTGTTTGGACTTGTTAAATATTTCAAGCTGTTGATAGCCCTTCGGGGCATTCTGAGCCTTTTGGGGCATCTGGGCCTTTCGAGGCAATCTGAGCTCTTAGCCATAAGAGCACTCTGAGCTCTCAGGAGCATTCTGATACAAATGGAGAGTCTGAGTACTGCTGGTATCAAGGTGGAGATTTGTTGGGTTTTACTCGAAGTCTTCGGTTTGCGGGTTATGTTATGTTACGATAGGTTACGTTATCGTACGTTAGGTTATGGAAGGTTACGGGATGTCACGTTATGTTATTTCCATACGTTAGGTTATGGAAGGTTACGGGATGTCATGTTATGTTATTTCCATTTTCTTGTTGTGCTCATTAGTTTAAGCCCAGTCCGGTTAGGGTTAGGAAATCAACCTTAATTTCCTACTCCTATATATATGTTGTAACCTGTATCCCTCAGAATTATCTCAATACAAAATCTGATCTCCTCTCTGTCGTGGACGTAGCCAAATTAGTGAACCACGTAAATCTGTGTGTTGGTTATAAATTAGTAATTGAGTGGTAGTCGTCTAGGACTCTAGGGGTAGCAATGTACGGGTATTTATTTTTCTTTTGGTTCATGAGAGGCACAAAGGAGGATACAATGTATACATACAACATGAAAGGGGGAGTCGAACCTTGGTCGTAATGTGGGTAGGATCTCACTGTTCACCATTAGACCAAGACCTCATTGACAACAATGGGCTGGTCGTCGTGGTTACAATTGAATGCTATCTAATCCGCTTCATTGGGGCCAGATTTGAGTGCGCCAAAGGGGGGTAATGAGAACGTATAATCTTTAGGTACAAATATGATATGGGGAATAAATATAAGCATTATAGGACACTTGCTACAAGGGAGTTGAGAGATGGCAATGAGAATTAAGAGACAAATTCACACATATTTAACGTTCCTCCATGACAAATACACATAAGAGTCGAAACACCATCCAAGTTTTTAGCCTGAGCAACGAAACAAATAATGGGTGGGTATAGTCATAATCTTGTTTCCAAAGGAATGTGGGAGTACAAAAGTTCTTGACCATGGTGTACTCCTTTGTGTAGTGCAACATTTTTGATGTCTGAAACAGAACTTTGTTTGTCCTTGTAATAAAACTTTGAATTCATAAGGAGTAGAATTAGTAGATAATGTCTTCTTAGTCCTACCCAAAATTGTACAGCTACTTAACTTCATGTGTTTTTTCTTCTTACAGGGATTTCTTCCCAGTTCAATCACTATGATCATGTGCTGGGGGGTTCTGGTACTAGAAGCACTTTTATTGGTCGAGAATCGAGATCAATGTAGGCCTACTGAAGAAGAAAAAAAAAAAAGGAAACTGCAAATGATTTACAGGCCATCTCCATTAGGACTATGGCACAACAAACATTAGGAGAAGGAGTTGGAGCACTCGCAACATTTACGTATGTTTTCTTAGGTTACAGTTCCATGGTTGCTTATTGCTCCAAGTCAGAGGAAATCCTTTTGCATTTCATCAATTTACCGGAATCAGTTTCAGTCACCTGCTTCGTCGCTCTATTCTCAGTCTTGATTGCTGTTGGTGGCACCCGAGTTACTGATGAGGTTAACGAATGGCTTACTGCTTCTATGATAGGTTTGATAAATCCTGGACACAGTTTATTGTTATGTATATGGCTATAGCAAAGAGCAGTCATTCACATTAACTGTTTATAAGTAGCTTGTGAGCCATATGTCTTATGTCAAGTGATAATAAAGTCTCAGTGATGCAGCCTTTATTACCACTTGAGTTCTGAAGAAGCACATGAGGTAACACTATAACGGCTATATATGAATCATTCTCTGGTAATGCAGGTAGGCATTTTTATGACACACACAAATAGGGTTTGGTAACTTGATTTCGAAATTCTCTTATGAGGCGGCCACGAGTATAACTTTTTTTTATTTGGTGGTTTCACTTTTTTTGCTTACAGGTATTACGCCTCATGTATGAGGCCGGCTTAAATGAGTATTTATGAATTTGATGAAACAGGTCTGCTAGACTGCTAGTAGCGATAGAGGTTGTAGCTGTTACCTTTGGAGGATGGACAGGATTGCAGGGCTACGGGAACTGGGAAAATATCCCTGACACAATCCCTGTAATGATATTTGCATTGGTATGCCATGATATAGCACCTGGTATTCTTCCAAAGTTGAGTTTAATGTGAAAATGTGTAACTGAATAGCATGCTATCAAAGTTAATGATGCATGATTCGTTTGCAGTTGTATGTGCCTATTTAGGAGGTGACATCGTAAGAATAAGGATATCGATTATCGTTTGTAGCCTTGTTCCTTTGTTGGCCTTGCTTATTTGGGATGCAATCGCACTTGGCGCCTCAAGCCAAGCAGACAATGTTGCTGACCCTGTCGAACTGCTTATGAGGTGAATCAGTTTGATGTAAACATATTTTGCAAAATCATAAATTTCTGGAGATAGTTGTTTCAAAATTAGTTTATTCAAAAAGTCTTAATCAAGCCCAGCTAGTAGCTAATGCTTCGTTATTCTCAATCATGTAAACAATCTATATCAGTATATGCTTTATTCCATTTATATATAGATTATGTTCTATGGCTAAGATTTTTACATCCACTAAGGAGGAAGACTACATAGATCTGAACCTCCTCTGCTCCTCACACCTTGCCTAAGGTGGCATAAGAGTTGTGCTACAGCTAAAGTTTTCACAAAATTTGAAGTTAACTCACCAACCACGTCCCATACAATCTGCAGTCTTGTCAATTGTAAAACTACATACTCTTATTGTGATTGGATGTAGGATAGGATGGGGTGGTCTGTCCTACATGGTTTAAACCTTCTCTCTTTTGGCTGTCGGAACATCGATGATTGGAACTCTCCTAGGCTTCTCTGAGCTCTTAAAGGAGCAACTTTATTGCCTCTCATGGAGTTCCTTGCCACCACAAACAAGGTAGTTGCTTAGTGCTTTACCCTTCACGTGCTAAATCTACTACTACTCGTAAAAAACGAGGAGGGGGGGGGTGGGATACAACTACTAATTGTGATATATGTACTCTGTAGGTTGAAAAGCATATGGCATTGAGGAAGTGGTGGGAAAGAAATAGAATCATTGTAATAACTATGGCACTGGTTGTCGTTCCGTCTTTGTTTGTGTCTATTAAAGCACCAAATGCTTCCTCAACTGCAACAGATATTGTAGTAAGTGATATTTCCTATCCTGCTGTTCTACTTATCAGTAATCTCAACTGACATGCAGTCACGGTTGTTGATTCATGAGAAACATTCATGTCATATCAATTCTCACTAGTGTTAACTTCACCAGCTTTCTCATTGTTTATCCTAATGTTCCACAGGGAGGTTATGGCATGACAGTGCTATACGGCATTTTGCCACCAGCAATGGCATTGGCAATGAACGAGAAAGATGGCTGTACTGAACAGACTACGATATCAAAACTGAAGCCTGCGATCATTGGTATTGGATTACTTGCTTCCTTTGTGGTCCTTGAACAATTATTGCATGATTTTTCTAAGTTGCTTTCCTAGTAAAGAATCTACTGTTATGGTATTGTATTGGTGAAAACTGTATATATGCCTTTGACTCTCATGATTAACATCTTCAATTGTTGAATCAGCATAAATACGAAACAGAATATTGACTAAGGAAATGCTTTCATGGGAACTTTTAATAAGAATATCTCTTAAATGTGTAATATGGCCTGACCAGCTACAGAACACAATTAAATATAGCTGAGCAAGAGGGATATTAACCTCACTGGTCAAAACATACAACCAACAGTAGTTGGTTTCCAAAATCGTAATCTCTCACATACTCGTGTAAGACACTGTCCGGTACAATACTAATACACTCATATACTTTTGGCCTTGTCTTTTCACAACTCATCCTTGACATCATCGCTGCTGGTAAAGGTTTCATCTGATATAGGCTCAACATCTTCAGATTTTGGAGCTTCAACTGGTTTCTGAATCTTAAAAGGTGTAGTAGCATTCTTTTTCAGGAACTTATACAATTCCACAGCAGTGCGCTCCTCAACAGTGATCTGCAATTATCCAAAAGCATGACTTCAGAAAATGATTTACTGTAAAGTAAGATGACATTTTCAAGGAGAACCTGATATCCAATACTTACAGGATCAGAACTCTTCTTTCCGGCTGGGTAGAAAAGGATTGTTGGGTATCCCTCAGACTGCAATATGAAAACATCCAATTAGAATCTCGTCGTTGTCACTTGCATGACTAGCAAGCAATTGGGAAATGAATACAAGTTCTCCATTAAGCAAACATGGGAACAGTGTTACAATTTTTCGATATCTACAGGTTCAACTTTCAAGCTAAAATATCACGAAACAGCAAAAGATCAGATAAACCAAAGAACGATGAAGCTAGTCTGAACTTACCTTGGCTCTTGGGTGTTCATTTTTAGTCCCATCCATCTTAGCTAGTACAATGGAATCGATGCCTCTCAAATATGCGGCGAGCTTATTGTAGGCCGGTTCCAGTGTATGGCAATGAGGACACCAAGGGGCATATATCTAAAACAATAGCAGAAACCAGCAATTATCCAAAGTTCATTATCAGTAAAAACTTTCTTTGATATTGTTAGACTGTTAACTTGTCAGATATCAATACCTCAAGAAGGACATCCTTGGACTCATCCAAAACAATTTCGTCCAAGTTCTTTCCCACGACTATTTTGACATCACCGTCATTCTACAACAAATCAGATGCTAAGTATCCATAAATTCATCCACGATAATGCATCATTTTCTATTTTTCTAGGTAGGACAAGCGCAAAACTTACTGTCTCAGGAACGGGATCAGATCTGTAGAAGCGCTTAAGCTTGTCAGCAACAAAATCTTCAGCAAAACTCTGCAAAAATAGTTAGAATACTCAGAGATTCAGAACATATACAAACCAAATACAAAGTATAAGATTTGTGAAAATGGATTTGGAATAGTGCACAAGAACCTTAATCTTGTCCAAGGTAACATCCCCATCCATCAAAAATTTCCTGCCATCGTCATTTCCTGCATATCCAAGCACCTGAAACATGGCACATATCATGCTCTGTGTACCACGACAGAAACTCAAATGAAATGGGATAAAAGGAACGTTGGAACTTACACTTGGAGCATCTGCAACGATGCCAAAGTAGTCTACGATTATCATTCCATAATCTTGATTGTCCCTCTCCACGTACACGAACATGAGCTGCAAGAAATGGCCAAAGAAAGAAATATGATACAAAACCAGCAAGAAAACATTTAGACAAATGAAGATAGAGGACCAGCAATATAAACATGTGGAGCGAGTGAAAGGACCATATTGATTTACCTTTCCCTCATAAGTTTTTGCTACCTCCTGAAGTGAAGGGATAAGCTTTGTCGACTCTTCCGCTGTGGCGAAAAGTAGCACCTGTGAAAGTGTTGGGAAAATACGGATAATTGCGGAATAATGTTTTCCCTCTTTGTATGATTAAAATAGGCTAAATAAAATATGCGAGAAAATAATAGATGAGGACACCTAAATTTTTACGTGGAAAACTCTCCAAGTCGAAGGGAAAAACTATGGGACCTTTGGTCCGGTAAAACTTCCACTATAATTGTAGGATTACAAGATGTCGTCTCTAGTATGAACTAGAGGATATCAAACAAAGACCTCACCCACAAAATGATGGATTACAGTAATTTATAAACTCACCGAATTGGTAGAACACTCAAATTATCTCACTTTGTAGTGGCTCTCTCTCTCACTCTCTCTCTAGAGTGGATGTCTCTCACACTTGTGTATGTGTGGAATGCTTCTCACTTATTGTTGTGGGTGTACTTCACAACTTGTGGATTGATTGAATTGGATTGTCTTTGCCTTTCCATGATCTCCTATTTATAGGGATGAAAGGCTACTACAAGAAGCCTTTGGTATTAATTCCAATACCAAAACATGATCTTGGCAGTAAACAGGCTTGCGTTACAAGCGTTTGGTCTTCCAAAGCTTAAACGGCCAAACATAATTACTTGTAACCTTTTTGTATTATATTCCTAAGTAAATGGAATTCAAGTGGTGCATTGAAACACCTTATTCCACTTACTGGAATGCTCCAGCCGTTTCACTCCAATTTCTTCTTTTGTTTTTTCTTTTCTTTATTTTTTATTTATTGTTGTTGTGGCCCATCAATTAGGAGGGACTCCCAACAATCTTCCCCTTCCCAATTTAATTGGGGGGCACCATCACACCGATTCCTTTACAGCAATCATCGAACTTCTTGGTCGGCACCACTTTAGTCAACATGTCGGACCTGTTATCATATGTGTGAACTTTATCTAGCTGCAATAATTTTTCTTCTAGCACATCTCGTATCCAATGATATCGAACATCGATATATTTTGTACGAGAGTGATAGGTTGAATTTTTCGTCAAATGTATAGCACTCTGGCTGTCACATTTCAAGACATACCTTTCTTGTTCTTGTCCCAACTCACGGAGGAAAATTTTCATCCATAACATTTCCTTGCACGCTTCTGTAGGTGCGATATACTCTGCCTCCGTTGTGGAAAGAGCGACACACTTTTGGAGCTTCGATTGCCACGACACAGCTCCCCCTGCAAAAGTAGTGACATATCTTGATGTCGATTTTCTTGAATCGACATCTCCAGCCATATCTGCATCTGTGTAGCCTTCTAACACAGGTTTTCCTTCACCAAAGCACAAACACCTTTTGGTGGTTCCCCGGAGATAACGAAATATCCACTTCACAGCTTCCCAATGTGGTTACCCGGGGTTAGATAAAAATCTGCTTACTGCACCGACTGCATAGGCAATATCTGGTTTGGTACATACCATGGCGTACATGAGACTGCCAACTGCAGATGAATATGGGACATTATCCGTTTCTTCTTGCTCAGCTTCATTTCCCGGACATTGCTGCTTACTTAGCTTGAAATGTCCAGCTAATGGAACACTGACTGGCTTGGCCTTGTGCAGGTTGAATCTTTCAAGAACCTTCTCAATGTAGCGTTCTTGAGATAGCCACAATAACTTCTTGGAACGATCTCGGGTGATCTTCATTCCAAGGATCTGCTTTGCTGGTCCCAAATCTTTCATAGCGAATGATTTGCTTAAGGCATTCTTAAGAGTTGCAGTTTTCTTCTTATCTTGCCCAACAATCAACATATCATCAACATATAGCAAAAGTATGATGAAATCGCCACTATCATACCTCTTCACGAAGACACAATGATCTGTATGGGTCTTTTTAAAATTGTATTGGACCATGAAAGAGTCAAACTTCTTGTACCATTGCCTCGGTGCTTGCTTTAGACCGTAGAGGCTCTTTTTCAATCGACATGCCATGTGTTGTTTACCCGGTTCTTCAAACCCCTCGGATTTCTCCATGTATATCTCTTCCTCTAGGTCTCCATGTAGGAAAGCAGTTTTGACGTCGAGCTGTTCGATCTCCAAGTCTAGGCTAGCAGCTAGACCGAGAACTGCTCGGATAGATGACATCTTCACTACCGGAGAGAATATCTCATCAAAATCAATACCCTTCTTCTGGTTGCAGCCCTTCACCACGATCCTGGCCTAGTATCTAGGCTTTGGGTTGCTTTCTCCGGCCTTGATCTTGTAAACCCATTTTCTTTTCAGGGCTCGCCTTCTTTTGGGTAACTTGACAAGATCATATGTATGGTTCTCATGCAAGGATTGTATCTCCTCTTGCATGGCTTTCTTCCATTCCTCCCTATGAGGATCATTTATGGCCCCATCATAGCATTAAGGCTCCCCCTCATCCGTGAGTGTCACATACTCATCTGGGGGATATCTGGTAGAAGGTCTTCTTTCTCTGGTTGATCTTTGCAACTCAGGTTGTTGAACTGGCTCACTAGACTCGACAGGCTCTTCATCATTTGTTTCTGTTGAGGACTCCTCTATTTCTTCCATTAAGGGCTCGCCTGGATCAGGCATATTAGCAGTTTCATCATCATTGGTATCGCCTGCTTGTTCCCTATCATCATCATGTGGTACAGGGGATGACTCATCATCTCGGCGAGGAATAACTCTGGGCTTCTCCGCCTCTTTGGTGTCTTCGATATTTTGGTCTTCAAAGCACAACATCTCGACTTCTTACGATCCTTCTACTCACAGGATCCCATAGGGGATATCCAAACTCATCTTTCGGTGAGCGAAGGTAGATACGTTGTTTCGTCTTTGAATCGAGCTTTGATCTTTCGTCCTTGGGGATATGGACAAATGCTCGACAGCCAAATACTTTGAACTGGTCATGTGAGACCTTTCTTCCCGTCCAGACTTCCTCTGGGATATCTCCATCCAAAGGAACTGAAGGAGAATGGTTGATTATATCGACGGCTGTATTGACGGCTTCTCCCCAGAATGACTTGGGGAGTTTGGCATGAGAGAGCATACAACGAACTCTTTCCTCGATCGTGCGATTCATTCTCTCAGCTACACCATTCAGCTGTGGTGTTTTTGGTGGTGTCTTCTCGAGCCTTATACCATATGACTTGCAATAGGCTTCGAAGGGGCCACGGTACTCTCCACCGTTATCAAAACGGACACATTTGAGCTTTCGGCCAGTCTCTCCCTCCACCCTGGCATGGAACTCTTTGAAAGCCTCGAGTACCTGGTCTTTTGTTTTCAATAAAGACACACATACCCTTCTCGAGTGGTCATCAATAAAAGTAACAAAATCAAGAACATGATTTCTTCTACGTGGCTAGCTAGGTCTGCTGAATGAGACTCTATGTTGTTTTCCAGCCAAACAATGGGTGTACGGTTCAAGTGTTTTACCTTTCACACCTGGTGAGAGGATCTCTTTTCTCGCGAGGATTTGTAATCACTTCTCGCTCATGTGCCTTAACCTCTTGTGCCACAGTTCTAAGCACGAATTATCATGGGCAATGTTAGCTTCTCCCTTGCACAACTTGGCTTGTGTGAAGTACAAAGAACCTTCTTTTCTGCCTCTGGCGACGATCAAGTTGTTTCTAGTGAGCTTCCACTTTCCAGCGCCAAACTGGTTTAAATAACCAGCGTCATCTAGCTTCCCAGTTGACATCAGCTTGAGGCGCATATCTGGAACATGTCTCACATCCTTCAACATGAGCTCACATCCCGTGTTGGTTATCATGGTAACATTGCCTATCCCCACGATCTTACTGGTCACTTTGTTTCCCATTTTGACATTACCAAAGTTTCCGCTTTGGTAGCTCGAAAAGAATTCTTCATGTGGGGTGATATGGAAGGATGCTCCTGAATCAACAATCCATGTGCTATTGTCTTCGGCAATGTTAAGGTAATTATCTTCCCCAAATAGAAAGACATCGTCAAAGTCCTCCTTTGTCGCCACAGCAGTTGTGCTTGTCTCTTCTTCTTTCTTCTTTGGGTCGATCTGGTCGGGCTTGACATTTCCAGCCTTTTGATCTCTCTTGAGATTCCGGCATTCCGACCTCTTGTGACCCGGCTTGCCACAATAGTAGCAAGTGACTCTAGGCCGTGACTTTGATCGCCCTCTCGACTTGTCACGACCTCTCGTTTGGTTTCTTCCACGGGTTTCATTTCTATCCCTAGGCTCGACAACATTGGCCTCGGAGTGGGAGGAGATACCGCGTTCCTTCCTTCTCGACTCTTCGTTCATTAAACTGTCTGAGACGGTATCCGTGGTCAGTTTTCCTTCTGGGTCCGAGTTGCTAAGTGTCACTACGAGAGTATCCCAACTCTCTGGTAATGAGTTAAGGAGCAACAAGGCTTGTAACTCATCATCGATTTTCATTTCGATCTTTCCAAGGTGATTGATAATCCCCTTGAAGGTGTTGAGATGTTCACTCATATTCTGACCATCTCTATACTCCAACTTCACCAATCGTCTCACCAAATGAGCCTTGTTTTGAGGCGTCTTTTCCTGAATCATGGACTCTAGTTTTGTCCATAACTCGAAGGCATTGGTGTAAGTTGACACATGCTCGAACAAGCTCCGATCAATGAACTTGCGAATCATAGCCACCGCTTTTCTATTTAAAAGCGTCCAATATTCATCCAACTTTTCTGCCGGCTTCTTCTCGGTTGTGACTGGCACGTGCAAATCTTTGCAATATAAATGGTCCTCCATCATTGGCTTCCAATAGGAGTAATTCTCCGCGGTAAGTTTAAACATGTCACCATCATGAGTGACGCTCGACTCCATTTTAACTCACACAATAATATTTTATGGCTTATAAAAAAAACCTTGCTTTGATACCACTGTTGGGAAAATACGGATAATTGAGGAATAATGTTTTCCCTCTTTGTATGATTAAAATAGGCTAAATAAAATATGCGGGAAAATATAGATGAGGACACCAGAATTTTCACGTGGAAAACCCTCCAAGTCGAAGGGAAAAACCACCGGACCAAAGGTCCGGTAAAACTTCCACTATAATAGTAGGATTACAAGATGTCGTCTCTAGTATGAACTAGAGGATATCAAACAAAGACCTCACCCACAAAAAGATGGATTACAATAATTTATAAACTCACCGAATTGGTATAACACTCAAATTATCTCACTTTGTAGTGGCTCTCTCTCTCACTCTCTCTCTCCAGAGTGGATGTCTCTCACACTTGTGGATGTGTGGAATGCTTCTCACTTGTTGTTGTGGGTGTACTTCACAACTTGTGGATTGATTGAATTGGATTGCCTTTGCCTTTCCATGATAATAGGGATGAAAGGCTACTACAAGAAGCCTTTGGTATTAATTCCAACATCTTGGCAGTAAACAGGCTTGCGTTACAAGCGTTTAGTCTTCCAAAGCTTAAACGGCCAAACATAATTACTTGTAACCTTTGTGTATTACTCCTATATTCCTAAGTAAATGGAATTCAAGTGGTGCATTGAAACACCTTATTCCACTCACTGGAATGCTCCAGCCGTTTCACACCAATTTCTTCTTTTGTTTTTTCTTTTCTTTATTTTTTATTTATTGTTGTTGTGGCCCATCAATTAGGAGGACTCCCAACAGAAAGAAGATTCATATCAATAATAAGTGTTACTGACAGGGGGAGTCAAAAGAATAATCAAGACAAGGTAAACTAAGTTAGCAAAATGTTAATTAGTTATACCTGTTTCTTGATTACTGGGTTTTCAAAAACCACTGGTGCAGTTTCCCTAGTAGCATTGATCACTAGAGGATGTTTGTTGGTAGATACAAAATCCACAATTGCTGATTTAGTGAAACTGCCATCTGCAGGCATGTATATATCACTGTCAAGCATCTGAGAAAAGCTAATAAATTCAACTACAAGAAAACATGCCAGATATTGCAAAACACACCGAACTGAGACAGCTTCTCGGCCTCATTCTTTAACAGAACTAAGGCAGGGCGTTTGGCTAAAGGATCAACGTGAAAGATCTTGGCTACATCAGGACTTGTTGTTTGGTAAAAGTTGATATCTTCCTCTTGTTTTGCAGCAGCATTAAGCTCATTGCTGTCAGGACCCTGAAATCACCAAAGGCAAATGTATAGAATGACCAATAAACGGTAAATGAGTTGCATACACTGAGTGTATCATACACTCATTTTCAGTGAGTGAGAAACCCAAATTAGTACAAAAAGCACGAAGCGAGCATAGCTTAAGGTGTGTATCAGAACAGTGGTTCGTGTAGGATATCAGAAATTAGCTAGTTACCGTTAAACTATCAACAAATGCCACCACAAGCTTGGGCTTGGCAGCTATGATTTTCTCTGCCTCTTGTGTGGTTGTTAGGTTCTCAATTGTTGAACCTGTCTTCTTCTTCAACCATGAAACAATTGCATCCCTAGCAAGCCAGTGAAAAAAGGTGGCATTAGTGTTGTTTTCCATTTGAGTATATAAAAGCTGAGGGTAGCATTGCCTTAAATTTTAATGACATTATATGGATGTTTTATGGAATTGAACTAATGCACTTATGTCTGTCCCAAAAAAAAAAAAACTAAGACACTAGATATACCGATATTGTTGTGTCAGTCTGTTTTTTGTTTTAAAGGAGGCACAAAGGTAGATGGAGATATAGCTTTCTCGACTCGAAAAAGACCAAACCTAATTCATTTGATATCGATACCACTACCAGAAAGGGTACTACACTAGATATGAAACATGTTCACAATTTCTGATTTTCAAGTTTCACAAATTATTTCCTGTTTACTCAGTGATGTTATTTGCCGTAATCACAAATTATAACATGTTAAGTCCAAATGATGGGCATCTAAATTCTCAATCTACTACTTTCTCTACTCTCTAGTCCTCTCTGTTTTCTCCAAAATAGTTCATCTCATCTTACATTTGATTTGTCATACATTTATCTTTTTTATTCCTTTAATTTTTACTTTAATAAATAAAAGTCTTGTGGTAACATGATGCGTTTTGCTTAAAATATTGTAATGTAGAAGATCCGATCCAGACAAAAATAATCCCCCTCGGGTCCAAACCAAAATACCAAGCCAAATAATTTACAAAATAAAAAGTCAAACTTTAAATTTCTCTTTATTTTATTGTTGTGGCTTTTGTCATTTGGTGTTGATGGGTGTGTTCAACTTGGATTTAACGGATGTTTGATTTTTGACTCTGATAGGTGTTTGTCGTGTTTGAATTTCAACGTTATTAGGTGTATGAATTTCGACTCTAATAATTATTCACTTATTTAAGCTTTGACTCCTCTTTCTTCCATTTAATAAAATAAACTTCTAATTAAGAAAAAAATACTCACTTGGTCCTGTCACCATTGTAAGGTATAGGCTGGCCATCAGAGAACAAGAAAATAGAGGGCAACCCTTCAACATTATACTGATCAGCCAACTGAGACTCCTGAATAGCATCCACCTTAGCCAGAACCACCTCCGATCCTCCCTCCTTAAGCTCGGTGGCAGCCTAAGCGTATTCCGGTGCCAACGACTTGCAGTACCCACACCATGGCGCGTAAAACTGCACCATTACATGCATAGTCTTGTTGACAAAGTGATGCAGGAGCAAGTACGTTAAAGGACAAGCAAGAAGACGACGAATCAAGAACGTCCAAGAACCCAGTTCTTGAAACGTTAATGCTTGATCTTGAGCTGCTCATTGCCAAGAGTATAATGCTACGTGAGGTAAAGTGTGAGGTAACTATGTTAGAGTGGCAAGAAGATGACTAGAAGCTGAAAAGAAAAAGCCTTGGGCGCCAAGAAACTGTTTCAGCGTTTTGAGCCTTGGGCGCCAAGTAATTAGCTGTTTGAGTTTGATTTCGTTTGCCTATTTCCTTAATTAGTTAGAATATGTTTAGGAAAGTAGTATTCTGATTATTAGTAGCATTAGGAGTCCATTAGGTATTAGGAAAGCTGTTAATTAGCTCGTTTTACAATTGTAGTCAGTTTCGTAGTTAGTTTCCTATTTGGACTAGGATTAGGATTCTGAATAGCTTTAGATTTCTTTATCTATAAATAGGGGAGAGCTTTGCTATTGTAAACTCGTGCTTTGATGATTAATTATTGAATACGTGAGTATTTACCCCTCAAACTGAGTGATTCAGGTTGAAACCCTTACGAGTGATTCGTGAGTTGTTCTTGAGTGATTCTTGAACAAGATCCCTTTGTGTGATACTATCAAAGGTTAATTTTCGTTTTGTTACTTATTTCACATCAATTTGGTATCAGAGCTAAAGGTTTGAGCTTTCTTAAGTTTAAACAACACGGTCCTGAGCATAAACACGACACCATAGCGAACTTTCGAGAAAGATTCTTGCAAGATCCGCCCTTTGTTCAAGAAGACAGCCAAGAAACCCCCAAGAAACCAACAACCAAAGCTATGGGTGAGCCCAACGAACTAGCAAAGTTGTTAACAGCCATGGAGGAGCTCAGGGCATCTTTCAAAACTCAAGAAGAGCGGATGGCTGCTATGGAAAGAAGAAACCAAGAAGATAGGGAAAACATGGAGACAAGGATACGCGGAATTCATTGGAGAAACCACAACCGTGACCCCAACTTCGATGAGGAGTTTGAAGACACAAGTGAGACTAGAACCAATGACGCTCCTAAACCACGACACCCCTATGATGATGATAGGAACTTGAAAGTCGAATTCCCTGAATATGACGGTTCCTACGATCCAGAGGCCTTTCTTGATTGGCTTAGAACTATGGAGAGAGTCTTTGAATACAAGGAGTATGATGAGCGGTGAAGATGCAAGTTAGTCACGCTTAAACTCACCAAGCATGCTTCTTTATGGCATGAAAACCTAAAGGCTCGACGCAAGAAGGAAGAGAAAGCAAAGATTGAGACTTGGGACAAACTCAAGAAATATTTAAAGAAACGATTTTTGCCTAAAGAATTTGAGCAAGAACAGTTTTTGAAACTTACGTCCTTAAGCCAAGAAACCTCAAGTGTACAAGACTACCTCCAGAAGTTTGAACATATGCACATGATGTGTGATCTTGAGGAGAAGGAGGAGTTAAAGATTGCACGGTTCATCAAAGGTCTAAACCCAACTCTAAGGCGCAAGGTAGAGCTTGTTCCTTACGTAACCTTTGAGGACGTGTGCAAAATCGCTCTCAAGATTGAGAAGCAAGAGAAGGAGCAAAAACCGGTTGCTCGAGATGTGATTAAAGGCTATACAAATTTTCGGAACCAATACAACGCGAGAGAGAATACAACATTCTCCAAGAGCGCAAGTATCCCTAGCAAGCCCGTAACTCAAGACAAAGGCAAAGCCGTGGCTACTAAGGACAAGAACCAACTGCGTTGTTTCAAGTGTCAAGGATATGGACACTATGCCTATGAGTGCGGCTCGAAGAAAGCGCTCACCATCGCTGAGCTAGAAGAGATGGAACCCTCATTTGTTATGCCCATAACCGAGGATAGTGATGAAGATAATGGAGAGCCATTCATTGAAGATTATGGTATACCCGAGGTTGGAGAGACCCTAATCCTTACGAAGTTGCTACATACGACTGTGGCCGATGATGAGTCCGACCAAAGGGAGCAAATATTCCATTCTCGCTGCAAGGTTAGAGGTAAAGTTTGCAATTTGATTATTGACTCTGGGAGTTGTACTAATGTTGCCTCTAAAGAGATGGTTGATAAGCTTGATTTGCCTACTAAAAGTCATCCTAAACCCTATACTGTGCAATGGTTGAATGATGGGGGAGGGTTAAAAGTGACTACACAAGCTAGAGTTTGCTTTACTTTAGGGTGTTATAAAGACGATCTATGGTGTGATGTACTGCCTATGGGTGTTTGTCATATATTGTTAGGTCGTCCTTGGCAATTTGATAGGAAAGTTAGTCATGATGGTGTAAACAATATCTATACTGTTGAGCATAACCAGAAACGAATCAAATTGTTACCCTTGACTGCCACTCAAGTTAAAGAAGCAAAGGCTAGTAAAAAGGCGAGTCGTGTAATGGTCATAGGAGAGAAAGAGATGGAAAAAGAGGTGGCTAGTGAAACTATGAGCTACCTAGTGTTGTTGTTTGAACCTAACATGTGTAGCAATCTCAATTATGATCCTGAGTTACGCCTATTGTTAGAGAGGTTCAAAGAAGTGTTCCCCGAGGAGTTACCCCCTGGTTTACCTCCTATGCGTGGCATAGAACACCAAATTGACCTAGTTCCTGGAGCACCACTTCCAAATAGGCCAGCATATCGGTGTAACCCCGAAGAAGCCAAAGAGTTACAAAGACAAGTTGAAGAGCTTGTGCAAAGAGGCTATGTGAGAGAAAGTCTAAGTCCATGCGCTGTTCCTGCGTTACTTGTGCCTAAGAAAGATGGGACATGGCGTATGTGCATTGATAGTAGAACTGTCAACAATATCACAATCAAATATAGGTTCCCTATGCCAAGATTAGATGATATGTTAGACGAGCTACATGGTTCCCAATTGTTTTCCAAGATAGATCTTAGAGCTGGATACCATCAAGTGAGAATCAAGGAGGGAGATGAATGGAAAACCGCGTTCAAGACACGACATGGTTTGTATGAGTGGTTAGTAATGCCTTTTGGCTTGTGCAATGCTCCTAGCACATTCATGAGGTTGATGAACGAGGTATTGAGAGCATTCCTTGGTAAATTTGTTGTGGTTTACCTTGATGATATTCTTATATTCAGCAAGACCAAGGACGAACATCTAGTACATCTACAGCGCGTATTTGAGAAGCTAAAGGAACAACAGCTTTTTGGCAAGTTAGAGAAGTGTGATTTCATGCTTCCTAAGGTTGTATTCCTTGGTTACATTGTGTCCAAAGATGGTGTACATGTTAATCCGTCCAAGGTAGAAGCTATGGCTTCATGGCCAGCTCCAACCAATATACATGAGGTACGTAGTTTTCATGGCTTGGCATCATTTTATCAGAGGTTTATACGCAGTTTTAGTTCTATTACTGCTCCTATAACTGATTAATGAAAAAAGGAGAGTTTAATTGGAGTAAAAGTGCGCAAAAGGCCTTTGTTGAGGTCAAAGAGAAGTTGTGTCAAGCACCTATTCTAGCATTACCCGATTTTGATAGATTGTTTGAGGTTGAATGTGATGCTAGTGGGGTGGGTATAGGCGCTGTGTTAATTCAAGAAAAACGTCCTATTGCCTATTTTAGTGAGAAATTGAATGGAGCTCGTTTGAATTATTCTACATATGATCGAGAGTTCTATGCAATTATGAGAGCTTTGGAGCATTGGTCCCATTATTTAAGGCCTAAGCCTTTTGTGTTGCACTCGGATCATGAAGCTCTCAAGTACATTCATGGCCAACAGAAACTAAACCCTAGACATGCCAAGTGGGTAGAGTTTCTACAATCTTTTACATTCTCGGCCAAGTACAAAGATGGGAAGAGCAATGTTGTTGCTGATGCTCTTTCACGAAGAAACCACTTGCTTGTGACACTTGAAGCGAAGCTCCTAGGCTTTGAACATCTCCAAGAACTATATGACAAGGATGCTGATTTCTCTGAGTCATTTAGAGCTTGCAAAGAAGGGGAGCATGGTGATTATTTCATACAAGATGGGTTTCTATTCAAGAGGAACAAGTTCTGCGTTCCTAGGTCCTCTGTACGTGAGCTATTGGTTAGAGAAGTTCACTCGGGAGGATTAGCTGGACATTTTGGAGTAACTAAAACCCTTGAGATGTTACAAGAACACTTTTATTGGCCTAAGATGCTCAAAGATGTACATGCTATTGTGACGAGATGCGCTACATGTCAACGGGCCAAGAGTGCTTTTCACAAAGGGTTATACACACCATTACCGGTTCCTGGCATTCCCTGGGAGAGTGTGAGCATGGATTTCATTGTGGCACTCCCTAGAACTCAAAGGGGAAAATATGTTGTGATGGTTGTTGTTGATAGATTGTCCAAGATGGCGCACTTTGTGCCATGTCACAAGAACGATGACGCCTCTCATGTTGCTGACTTGTTCTATAAAGAGATAGTGAGGCTACATGGCATTCCCAAGACCATTGTGTCGGATCGAGATACTAAGTTTCTGAGTTACTTTTGGAAGACACTTTGGAGACTCGTTGGGACGAAGTTACTCTTTAGCACTTCACATCACCCACAAACAGATGGGCAAACCGAGGTTACAAACAGGACCCTTGGTACTTTGCTTAGAGGGTTGGTGAGTAGAAGCACAAAAGATTGGGATATTAAGCTAGCACATGCGGAGTTTGCATATAACAGAACGCCTGGATTTACCACGGGTTGTTCTCCATTTGAGATTGTGTATGGCATTAATCTTTATTTGCCTATTGATTTCGTGTCTTTGCCTAGAGATGATGTTATCAATGTAGATGCCAAGGCAAGACAACAAGCTTTCAAGAAGACCTGTGAGCAAGTTCGTGCGCGAGTAGAGAAGATGAACTCAAGGTACCAAGCTAGAGCTAACAAAGGAAGAAAGCAAGTTCTATTTGAACCTGGTGACTTAGTTTGGCTACACCTGCGCAAAGAAAGATTTCCTTCAAGACGCAAGAACAAGCTTATGCCTCGAACAGATGGTCCTTTTTAAGTCCTAGAGAAGATTGGAGACAATGCATACAAGATTGATCTTCCTAGTGAGTATGGAAACGTGAGCTCAACCTTCAATGTTGGTGATCTTAGCCCTTACTTAGAGGATACGAATTTGAGGGCAAATTCTTTTAAAGAAGGGGAGGTTGATGCAGGAGCAAGTACGTTAAAGGACAAGCAAGAAGACGACGAATCAAGAACGTCCAAGAACCCAGTTCTTGAAACGTTAATGCTTGATCTTGAGCTGCTCATTGCCAAGAGTATAATGCCAAGTGAGGTAAAGTGTGAGGTAACTATGTTAAAGTGGCAAGAAGATGACTAGAAGCTGAAAAGAAGAAGCCTTGGGCGCCAAGGAAACTGTTCCAGCGTTTTGAGCCTTGGGTGCCAAGTAATTAGCTGTTTGAGTTTGATTTCGTTTGCCTATTTCCTTAATTAGTTAGAATATGTTTAGGAAAGTAGTATTCTGATTATTAGTAGCATTAGGAGTCCATTAGGTATTAGGAAAGCTGTTAATTAGCTCGTTTTACAATTGTAGTCAGTTTCGTAGTTAGTTTCCTATTTGGACTAGGATTAGGATTCCGAATAGCTTTAGATTTCTTTGTCTATAAATAGGGGAGAGCTTTGCTATTGTAAACTCGTGCTTTGATGATTAATTATTGAATACGTGAGTATTTACCCCTCAAACTGAGTGATTCAGGTTGAAACCCTTACGAGTAATTCGTGAGTTGTTCTTGAGTGATTCTTGAACAAGATCCCTTTGTGTGATACTATCAAAGGTTAATTTCCGTTTTGTTACTTATTTCACATCACAAAGACACCAAACGCAACGTTGTTCAGGACCACAACGTCATTCTCGTTAACGACTGTGGGCGGGGGCGCGTTTTTGTTGCCCCATGCCTGGTACTCTTCGTAGCTCCCACCTGTGGATTCGAGCTCATCATCCTCCGGGATGTAGTTTGGGTCTGCGTAATCGGGGTAGTCGTCTCCCTTGGGAGGTTGTGGCTCCTCCAAGAAGGACAAGTCCTCGTCCTCGTCGTTGTTCAAGGACGAGTTGGCGATGGTGACGGTGAAGGCGATGACGAGAAGGGAGAAAATAAGGAGAGTTTTGGTTGCTGCCATCTTTGGTGATAAAGATCTAGATGGCTAATGTGTTTTATTATGGCATATTGATATAATGTTTTGAATACTAAGAGTTGATGATTGATTGACCGATTGAGGGACGAACGTGAGGGAGTGTAATTTGCCATAACGTGGGTTCCTTAGCTTTGACTCTCCTACTTGCAAAAATCTATCTAGTGTCCCATGTGTTTCACAAAATCATACTAATATATTCCCTCCGCACAAAAATTTGTTTAAGATGATGTTAATATAATTTTTGGTGAGACGATGGTCATTACTTTTTAGTGAAACATGGGTCACAACTCATAATAAATAACCTCATTTTCTGTGAGTTGGCCTCACACGAGACTTGCTCTTCGTTCCCTCCGTTGTCCAAATTGTTCAATTGCACTAAGGAGTAGTTATTAAAAAGAAATATTTCCTAATCATCCAAGAAGAAACAAGTGAAAATATAATTTTGTATAAAACTTTAATAATCTTATATTTGACTAACATCTATTGAACCATACCATTACAATTTGAATGGACATGTAAAAATATTGCCATCCATATATATGCCTTAGCTTTGACATAGCTGTGTCTTGTGTCTTGTGTCTTGTTGGAGAGTATTAAACTAGGAGTACATGTTTTGGTGTGTACGCAACCACCCCAAAATTCAATTCTTTTCTGATCAAGGTCAAGATGTCCAAAACCTGCAATAGTAATGCAGAGCATGACGAAGTTTATTAAGTACTAAGCACAAAGAATAATATGCAAACTGATAAAAAAGAAGGTAAGAGGAAGAATATGCAGCAAACGTGATTAGTTTATTGCAAAAAAAAACAAAAAAACAAGGGATAAAGGAACAAAGCTTCAGTGTGATAATTGACTAAATAATAGTCTAAATGCATTTTAGATGGATATACATCATTAATAATCTGTATGCTCTGTTTATAACATTGTGAAATGGAAACTATTTTCCTTTGCAAGTGCATAATAGATATTATGAAACGGATGGAGTACTTCACAACGCTATACACTGTACACACATGTCTTCTTGCAAAGATAATTGATTTTTCAGTTTTAATTTCTTTTTTGCAAGTGCATATATAGTGTCTTATTTTTGTTTGGGGTGCAATTTGCAACTCTTGCATTGAAAGTGCATATAGCACTCCTTTTAAAATCGTTAAAGGCTATGTCATTAGAGAAAAACCAAACAGACTATTAAAATATTTTACTTGAGATGGAGCATAATTTCAGCGGCAATTCAAAAAGGCCCTTTGTTATTTCTTTTCCGTTTGACCGCCATTGCACAGGAAATTACTATTATGAATGAAAGTGGTGAACGGCCATAATTAAGTGATTAAAAGAACCTAAAAAGAAATAGTAGGATTTTCTCCAATACACTATCTTCTCCGATATACTATTTCCCGCATGAAAGGGAAATAATAACAATAGAAGAAACAATGGAAGAAAAAGTCCCTCACCCCAGAGAAATGTTGCAGAGCTGGCGAATAGTAATCCAGTGTTGTGTATATTCTTTCAAGTAGACCTGTAAGGGTATCAACTTGATCCGCAAGAATATCAACCTCAACACCAAAAACACAAAATTGTAAAAATTTAAAGTTAGTCACTAGAAACTGCAATATTTGATACAAAAAAAAAATGGTATCAACATGGTATTTCTATAATACCTAAGCTCATCAATTTTACCCAACAACTATCATTAACAGGTCATAGCAGTGTGTACATTTTGCAATACCTCAGTTTCAGCCTTTCGAAGATTTTGGCATCTTCTAATGAAAGCCTTTTCATAGAGTAACTCTTTTTTCTTAAGGAAAGCAATATGCTCTATTAGTGGCTCCACCTCATCATTCACCTTCTGCAACCTGAAATGTAGCCAAAATTCATGTTTAATTTAGTTAAATCTTTCAATATAGATGTCCTATACTTCAACATATGTATGTTAACACTACACTTTAGGCACCTAAAATGCAAGGTTTCGGAAATTAAGAGCATGATCTTGTGAAAACATAACAAAATAAAGGAAGAACATGGGGTACCTTGAACTAATCATGTTCAGCTTTGGTTCCAGGAAGCTTTCCAATTTCGCGATTACTGATGAAACTTCAGAATCCAAACACATGGATCTAAGGCCATTGTTCTCTTTAGTGCTAAAAGTTAGAGACATCATGTCATGTTCAACAGCTAATTTTCGTGTCGTATGATCAGGATCCCTTGGGAAACAGTTATATGTATTTGCTGTTAAATCTTGATGGCCATCCAACAGCACAGAATCAGGTGGATTACCTTTCATCAGCTCAGCTTTTTGTGGCTCTACAGATTGAGCCTGGCCATCTTGTAGAGACTTGGAATCATATTTCTTCTGAAAACCATTTTCCTTTGCGGTCATTTCTTCAGTATATCCCATTTCTATCAATAATGTTTTGGTTGACCCTAGTTGTTGTAGGGTCTTCTCTAATTTGGAGCTCACTTCGCTGAATGTGGCTTCATCTTCTAGCGACGAGCCATTATATGTATGTAGCATGTCTGTCTCTTTAATATCTAAACTACCAAAGTCCAAGTAACCAGTTGTCTTTGTTTCTGAACTTTGCATCAGAAGATCCTCAATCTCCATATCGCTTAACAAAAAATCAAGCCTTTGAATGAAGCTCTCTTTTCCATTTACTTCCATGTTTCTAGCAGTCTTTGCAACAGAGGACTTATATTTGACCGGGGTCTCGTATTCTTTGATTAAATCTTGATAACCTTTCAATGTCTCCAGAAAAACACACTTACATACCTCTTCTTTAATAAAATGTTCAAATTCATAATCATCAACTTTCTGAGTCCATGACTTTGTGATTTCCTTAAAGAAAACCATTTGCATTTCCTCCTGCATAAGGCTCTGTACAGAGAAATTGAATTCAGAAACGTCTGACGTTGTGCTTGATGTTCTTTCTAGAGGGTGCCGTACCTGATCATCAGCTAACATGATACCAGAGCTGCCTCTAGTTTCCATACTTTTAACTGCCTCCTTTAAAACAAACTGAAATATCCCTTCTTTCAGACCAAACATCAGTTTATAGTCCCCTAGGACCTTGTTTCCTGTGCATATCATTATCTCCTTAACTGTTTCCTTGAGGAGCTCATTGCATACAATTTCTCTTATTGAGTTACTAAGTTCATGTTCTTGCAATTTGATCTCAAAATCTTTCATCAAACATTGAAAAAGGCAGTTATATATCTCTTCTATAATCGCGAACTGCAATCTCAAATCCTCAATTTGTTGTTTAGTGATTCTCATTTCATTTTCGCCATCCTTCAAGATCACACTATTTCTATCATTTAATCCATCTTCCATACAATACTGGAAATTCATTTTCTTACCACTGTTTCCTTCTCTATCACAGGGTAGTGTATCTAATTTTGCCTTCCATTTAAGAAAATCATCCAATCTAGCTATGACTTTGTCAAAACGGTTCTTAAGGCAACTAGTATCTTTCCCTTTCCCAAAGGATGCTTGGCTCTTCTCACGAGCCATCTCTACCGCCCTCACCCAGTTTAACTCTTCACTCTTTGTCCTTATAATCGACTCGTGATTCTTTATCATCCTAGCAACCAAGTTACTTCCACCATCTTCCGAGTTCTCCTCAGTCGACGTCTTTAGTTTTTCATCTTTTACCACAAAGTCACCAGACTCTTGTGACTTCAAACGTTTTAGCCCAACCTCATCTGAGCCAACAAGCCCCTCTAGCTCATTGTGCAACAAAGTCACATCATTCATAAAATCCGATAATTGCTCAAATTTGAAGACTTCATGTGAAGTCAAATTCTGATGGACATTCATCATAAACTCTTTAACCAAAATAGTCTGTATGTCATTCTCTATCCTTCGTATCCATTGCACCTCTAACGGACAAACATCACAACCTGAAATGTTACTTTGCATAATCCCAAACGCGATATCAAGTGTTTCCTTCAGTCTATCAATCTCCAACCCCATCTGATCAAAGCACTTCTTGCTAGGAGACAAATCATCATTATCTCCCTCATTTATGCTAATTTGATTATCTCTCCCTACATCTAAAACCTCTGATTCATCAAGAACCGTTGAAACACTAGACCCTTGGCTCATTCTCCTAGTCAACGCCATTTTTTCACCTTCCAAATGTTGCTTGATACTCCAAACTTGTTGGTCCACCGAGTTCTTCAGCTCGCAAAAATCCTCATCCTTCCTCTCTTCCTCGCTTCTCCTCAGAGCCTGTAACTCCTTTTCCTTAGCTTCCAATACTCTATCTTTCTCCGCGAGTTCTCTATCTTTATCAGCTAATGCACACTCAGTTTCCCTCAACCTCCCATACAACCTGTCCTTGATTTCTGTTAAGTCAGTTAATAACTTATCGTACGAGCTCTCAAGTACATCAATATCTGCTTCATCTTGGACAAACTTCAAGCAAGCTTCTAGCTGCATTATGGCTAGCTCACAAAACTTAGACTGCTCATTTAAGCGTTCTATCACACCTTCTTTTGACCGGACTTTCTCGTGTGCTTTGTTCATTGCTGTATGCAAAATGCACATCATTGTCGAATCTGCCATCGATACTTTGAATCTATTGTCGATGTCCATGAACAACTCCTCCATTTTCCGAGCTGAACTCAGTTGATTGCTAGAAATGAAAGAGGAATTCAGATGTAAAGGAGACAGACTACATGATGGTTGAACCTGCATTGTCCTATACTCCTATAATTAAGTAACGTTGAGAATTTGAGATCCAAAAAAATAGTGAAGATGTTCCTTTTGTTGCCCAAGATGAAAGGATTTGAAGTTTAAAAGTTGACCTTTTCAATAGCTAATTTCGCCAGTAGTACTATTACATATAATCTGGATCATTGTCACGTTGTTCGTAGGACGGCCACATAGCAATGAACTGCACAGCATGTTGCAAATCCAAGATTGTTTGATAAGGACTATCTTTCTTTTTTTTTGAAATTATGAAATTGTAATATAAACAAAATCAGCTTAAAAATTTATTATTATTTTGTGCATAAGTGGACTTTTTCCTCCTCGATCAAACTAACAAAGGGGGTGAAATAGAGCTCTGGGGTGGATAGCAGCCGTAGCGCAGTGACGCACCCCCCACTTATTTCCAACAATGACCTCGGTTCAAGTCTTATGTTCAAAAAAGAAAAGAAAAGAAAAAGAGGTGAACTAGGTACACAGAAGAAGAGTTGAGCTCGTCAAGAAATGTCATATTCAACCCAGTCAAATCAGACAAAACTGTATTAAAGATCTATGCAAGTTAATCCCCATACCTGTGAACTACCACCGGTTTCTGTCTATATATCATCATTCAATGCACAAAATATTCAGTCAATTAAAGTTACACCAGCAGTCCAGCAGTATTAAGTGAAGACAAGAAGGATGAATGTGCCTGGGGTAAAACAGCTCAAGGAGTGTACACAGTGAACACAGGTCATGCTTTTTTCTGAACTTTCTGTTTCAGGTTTTTGTGCTATTTTAAGGACAAATTAAAGGCTTTTGGAAGAAACTCTCTGGGCTCTTGACATCTTTCCTTGATGGAAAACTTTCATTTTGAAGCTCATGTATAGTAGTGCAGTGAGAGAGAATCTTCACAAGAGATAAATCCAGGTGGATTGCAAATGCCCTCTCTGTTTGGAGGGTTAAGAAACCACCTCAAGTTTCTGACATTGGTAACTCATGGAGAGAGAGATGAGTACTCACAACGGGAAAGAACCCACATTCTTGTTGGTGCTCTGGGTGCCGACACAGGAGCACGATTTACAGGTTGAAGGGTGTTGATATGTAATTTCTGATCGGGTGCATCAAATGCAAACGACAGAGAGATTTTGAGGAGAAAGAAATTGAGATGTGCACGATGAAATGGGAAAGGAGAATCTGATTTGCACTATAAAATGGGGAATGATGCGTGTTATTGTGAGAGAGCCATAAAGGATATGGAGTTTAGTTTTAATTTGCTTACATTTTAATTTTGTTTTATTTTTGGTTGCAGCCAAAAAAAATTGATTTGTAAAATGACAAAATGGAAAAATGACAGAGGGGTAATGGAAAATAATGAATAATGGCATGAACCGGATTTTCATAAATTATAAGGGTCTTTTTGGATTCGAAACAAAGTTTTGGACACAGTTTGGAAAAGTCAATCATAAGGGCATCAATTGGAATTCCCCTAAAAACAAACACTAATGTTGGATACATTAAATGAGTTTTGCGGCCAATTTTTTGTTCAAGCGGACAGATCTACCCCTTACATATTCTCCACATGCCTCTTTTATTCTCCCATCTCCCTTTTCATTTTCTATCTCTCTCCGAAAGCAGTTCCCTCCCTCATTTCCCTTTCTTGCTTTCATTTAGTAATCGGTTAAAAATTACTAGATTTCTTGGAAAATTTGGTGATTTCTAACCAATTTCTTATGTAGATATATTTTTAGTTTTGTTATTATAGTTTACAAATTGGTTGTTTTAGTATTTCTAAAATAGATTTGTCTCACTTTTTGATGAGTTTGTATTTTGTCTCACTTTGGTTGCGAGTTTGTGGTTTGTCTCTTCATTGTAAGAGTTGTCTCAAGTTTAATCTGGTTGATCGGTGACAATTATGGAGTTCTTTATGGCCTTTTCAAGGGTATCAAAAATCGAGATAAGTTCTATTGTGGATAACCTCATCTTGATGTTTATAGTAGTTTTATGGAAGGGATCCAGAGAGGTTTTGGCAAGTATACAAGAAATCATATTTGATCTCTGGCCGATCTTCAGTGAAGTAACTTTACAAGTCTCTTTTATTTTAGTGACTATGATGTCAATTATTTTTATCTCATACTTTTGCTTATCGATGTATTTTGTATTCTCTTAGAAGTGCCGGATGACTTTTATATTGAATAAAAATAAAATGTGTTGTTTTTATTTAAGAAAAAAAAGGAGCTAAAATATAGCCATGCCACTCACTTTTACCTTTTTTCCTAAAAATGTCACTCAATTTCTTTTTTCCTCATATGTGCCATTATGGTTTATAAAAAATCCTAAAGTTACCACTTTGTGCATATGATTACCAGCTACAGCAAGTCAATCTTTGCCATTCAACAAAAAAAAAGAAGTAATTTTTCAATAATCTTTTATTTTATTTTTCACCACCTTAATATTGCTACTATTAAACCAAAACCTAAATCATTGATGAACCGTAAACGTACCCAAGTTGTGTATTTCATGAATTTTACTAATATCCTGAAGAAAGGAACCCAAAGGTTGCGGTTCAAGCTCAGATACCTATGTCCGTATGCATTTTATGCAACTAGGCATCTTTCGATTCTCGAATATGGATTAAAAGATCCATTTGATAAGTTGCACAACATTATGACTGGAAATTTGGTAGCAATATTAGGAGGTGAAAAATAAAATAAAAGATTATTGAGCAATTACTTGCTGTAGCCGGTAATCAAATGCACTAAGTGGTAGCTTTAAGATTTTTTATAAATCACAATGGCACATTTGAGAAAAAAAGAAGTTGAATCGCATTTTTAGGAAAAAAGGCAAAAGTGAGTGGCATTACTATGTTTTAGCTCGAAAAAAAAGGTATGGTTAATTAGTAAAAAAACTTAAAAAACAATAGCATACATAACTCTGCAGTAAAACACCAATCCCCTCGCTCTCCTCGCAGCCACCACAACTCAACTCAACTCAACTCAACTCTCTCTCTCCCTCCCTCCCCCATTTTCTGACCGGCGACCCACTAACTGCACCACCACCTGAGAGTCTCGATAGAGAGAGAGAGCAAATAAAAAATGAACAAGAAGAAGATATTCAAGTTAGCGAAAGGGTTCAGAGGGAGAGCAAAGAACTGCATAAGGATAGCAAGAGAGAGAGTGGAGAAAGCACTTCAGTATTCTTACCGTGATCGCCGTAACAAGAAGCGTGACATGCGCTCTCTCTGGATTGAACGTATCAATGCTGGCTCCCGTCAACATGGGGTATGTTTTTCATTTCAATTTTATGAATACGAAATTAGAATTTTTAAGTTCTGGGATTTTATGTCAAATTATTTGTTTGTTGTGGGTTAATTGAAAGTGATATTTTTTTTACTTATTCTTTATATGTGAAATGGGTTTGTGTTGATTTCCTTAAACATTTGACTATTTGAGTATTACTTCGTGTTGGGTTATACTTGTATCAATTTAGGTGTTTGGAGGACAAATTGAAAATATTGGAAGGCCTTTTGTCTCTGTGATAAGCTAGACAGAATGATCATTTCTTGTGTTTACTGTAAATTTCAGTATGATGGGTACCCAATTTGATGAGTAACTTGTCGATATCTCCAAAGTTTCTGGAAACCAAATATGTCAGCTCCTTCATTAGTCCTAGTCGTATTAAGGCTGTACTACTGTACTATCTACTTGGTAAATCCCGACTGCATTGTTGAAGGATTGTGTAATGACGGTGTTCTCCGGAGACCAACAAAGGGTTAAGCACCCAACATTAGTGATGGAGTAGGTGTTACATGTGGTTTCTCTAGGTACCTTGATGGTTCATGGGCTTAGTTTGATTCTAGCAGTTTCTTTCATGTGGTTATTTTATGGGCTTTGTAAGTTTGAGTTTTCTAGGCTTGTCTTTTGGTTGTATCGTTTTTTGTTCGGCTCACTTAGGTGTTTGTGGCTCTAGCCGGGTGGTGTTGATCAGGTGTATAGTTCTTGAATTCTTTGGGTGTATGAGTTCCGGCTACAATGGGTGTATGAGCTTCAGCTACAATAGGTGTATGAGCTTCGACTCTTTTGTCTTCCATTTAATAAAATTGACTATTAATTATCAAAAAAAGAAAAACCCGACTTGCCACGGGCAAATTGACCCAAAGTACTGAACTGTAGAAAATATATTAATGTACTAGGAGTATTATTCAAAACTGACCTTGTCCAATCTAACATATATCTGCATAACACGAATACACCTTCCCTGGCTGAGTCGCTGGTTATAGGGTTAGATCTGGTGATGTTTAGCAGCTATTGTTTGTGTATTGTAGTAGGTCTTATAGACTTGAGTTGACATGAAAACCGACATTAGCTAAAATCTTGCACAACTCGAATTTTCCAATTTGACCCACAATCTCGGGCGACACTTAATAACTAGATGCCCCTAATAACCCATTTCGAAAGAACATACCCAAAATCGATTTGATCTACCCGGTTCCACCTCGAATTATAGTACCCCGTGGTTCTCTAATCACATAAGGTTAGGAAAGTAAACAAAAACTCGTATAGGGAAACAAGTCACGTTGAACTAATATGTGAACTCAGTTGCTCAAACTCATAATAATCTTATCTTACCTTGAGATAGAGTGAAGCATGCAACTTTCTGCTGAAACTTAACTTGTTTTAAGGGGCTGTTCAGAGTGGATTTTACTTTTTTTTTAAAACTAAAAACCAGCTTTTAAAAATCACATTTTTTGATATTCTGCTGTCGGTTTTGAAAATTAAGTACAAAACTATTAGGAAAAAAATTCAAGTCCAAATAAATTTCCTATAGAGAGAAAATACATGTTCAAAACCTAAAACTTACAACTGGCAACCACCCCGAATGCATCCAATATTTTCATTTTTGTTTTATTTTTTAAAATGACTTAGATCATGATATTTCTTTCACCCAATTCATGAGTCAATATGAGCTTAATGTTAGAGTTTGACCGATTTCTTGCACACTTTTTTTAATTTAGGTAGTTTGAAAGTTAAAGGTTCATTTGGGTCTGAATTTGCTGCATTTTTACTGAAAGGTAACGAGATAATGGAAGTGAATGTCTGTGAATTAGTGTTCCAAGCTTGGAAATTCTTCCAGTTATGACTACATTGATCACGGAAGCAACACGACAAACCACAATGGACCTACTTGTATTTCTTATGCTGTGAATTTGCTTTGCTTGTAATGTTTCTGAGGAGGCTCTCATGTGGATATTTGTAATAGTAAATGAGCAATGGCCAACATGTAAGGGCATTCAAAAAGAGGGAGCATTTGGGGTGAAGACTTTATAGGAGAACATTAGAGCCTAGGGGAACTTATTTCTGTGAAGGGGTTTCCGTAAACCTTAAAACACAAAGGAAAGAAAAAAGAAAGACAAAATTGTCTCCATAAAAGGCGTGCTTAGTGAACTTCCATCAGTTTCTAGTCTAGGTGACTGTCTTTGAGTCCAGAGTGTAGGAATATTCTTCTGTTCATTAGTCATTGTCATGGTGAAATTGCACAGAAGACGTACTTCCTGGGAATGGTTATATCACAATGTAAAACGACTTAAATTTGGTGAGAAATTTTGTTATTTGCTCTTTGAGGATACCTTTTCCTCTTACTTTGTATTCTTTCATCAATTGATTAATAAAATTTTCTCTTATCTAAAAAAAACACTTGAAACTTTCCTGGTGAAACAGAACATACTTATCATCGAACTCCGAAATAAATCGATATGACCCTACTGGAGAGACACTACCTAATCTATTGCCAACCTTCTTATGAACTTTGCTAGAAACCCATTATTTCTGTAAGACTGTTATCAAAGAAACCTGATCCTGCATCCCAGCATAAACCAAGCTGATCTGGCATTCGATTATAAACTTGAAAACAAAAATGCTTAGAACAGGCATGTGATGAACGATTATTATTCTGTAGTACAAAATGATTGGATACGGATCAAATTCTTTTCTGGATGTGGTACCTGACCCATCATGGGACAGTGTAGACCTCGGTTTTACCTGTATTTGAAATGTGGACCAAACCCAATCTCACCTGAACTCGAAATGAAATAGGCCTTGGCATCAACCAAATCTGAAGTCACTTAAATTTTGGGATTCCTTGTTCTTTGTGAGGGTCTGGGTTGATGCTAACAGCGTAGGATCTTATAGATTAACATTTTCGCTCATTTCAGTCCTTGTGGAGAACTTTCCAGCGTAATGTAGGATGGTTAGATCAAATGTCCATTATTATTGCATCTGCTGCTTATTCGTCATGGACTTATTCACTTTCAATATATCTTATGGTTTGTTAGGGGACTTGAATTTGAAATCATGAATTTGAGATGAATTTATACTTGAATGAGTAAGATAAATGTGGGTTTGGGATAGATACAAATCCATGGCCTGTCACAAACCCCTAAAGTTGGAGGATTTCAAATGACATCCCACATCCATAAGATTTCAATTTCTTCTCTCCTCTCCCTTTCCTTAAATTTGTAGGATTTCAAATGCATCATTATGTTAGGTGTGAAGGCCTTTTCTTCTATTGAAATTCGGACTTTCAAATCTAATTCGCAAACAACTCTTCATGAAAATAGTCTGCATTTTCCACCGAGATAGTGAGATCTATCTGCGTTTGTTGCTGCGTTGTGATTTAGGCACGGGCCTTTAGTGTTAGTGGAGACTGCTTTGTTTGTTTTTCAACTATAGTCCAGCATCTGCAAACTCGTTATGTTGGGTTGGAATGGGATGAAGAGTATACGCTTCTGTAGAGTAGATTTCCTGGCTGTTGCCTCTCTGTTGGAGCTAGTATGGTATGTTTTACTTTTGCCCCCTTGACCTTGTTGCAAGCAGAAGCATTTTGTTGAGTCTGTTGAGTATTGTGAAACAGGGTGTTGTACTTGAGCAGTGGGTATCTCCCTTCTCCCTCTTTTTGAGCATGAGTTTTTGAGTTGCATATGTTTATTATTCCTTGTAAAGGTGAGAGCGAATATGTTTCTTGTCAACTGTCAAATTACATTAATCAAAACAGTAGATAGTTTGAAAACAACATTCCAGTTTGGTTGGTTGTATAGAATTGTTAGATGATACATGATAACTGAACCTTAGCCAAATAGCTAACTGTGGTTAGTTATATGGCAATTACAGAAATATATAGGTGGGAAAATAATGCGCTATGTAGAGCTGGCTGATATTTTGAAAAGGACACCTAGGGTTCAGTAGTTTCTGAATTTCGGAGGATGCCTTGGATCTAGAATAGAAGGGTTCGTATCAGTTATTTGTACTTGCTGATGTTAATAATGAACCATGCTGATGATGCTCTGATGCTAATGAGAAGAGAAATTGGTCGAATCTGTAGTTGTATTAGTATTGCTTTCTGAGGACTCCTCCTGCGGTTTCCCACAGTTTTCATGCATATAATTTTCTTTTCTATGAAAAAAAGAAAAAAGATGCTTTGATCTTGTTCTCCTCCAGGGTAGAAAACCTACTTCCTAACAGTGGTAATGGGGGTGTTTCTTAGCATCAATGCAAGTGAGCTGGGATGGCATTCAAAAATTGGTTTGAAGCTCAATGCATGAGCATCTATATTCCTAGTCAACTATTGATGTAGTCAGTTGTCACACATAAGGGGAGAGGTATGAAGGAGCTGTTGTAAAAGTGAAAAAGTCTTGCCTTATCGGTGATACAGGAGGAGAGTTAACTCATTCCTTTTTCTTGTTTTGGGCAGCTAAACGCATGGGATCTTAAATAGGAAAAAGACCGAGTGCTCATTGCCAAATTTCAGTGTCCCTGTCTCTATTAGGTCTAATTCATAATGAATCTTAAATATATGAAAGCCAGCCAGCTCTGTTCTTGCTGATGATGATATCTTTTTTTTAGATAAGAGGAAATTTTATTAATCAAATGGTAAAGAATACAAAAATGTGGAATCTACACATCACGCCAATGGCGTTGAACTACAGTCAACGGAATACCCTTAAAGGCCCCCGCCGCCTTAACCCAAAGAGAAGCCAAGTAGACTATGTGAACCCAAACATACTCAATAGTCTTCTCAGTCCCGGAGAAAATCCTGGAATTCCTCTCCAACCAAGTACACCAAAAAATAGCCAAACAAGCACAAGGCTTTGGCTGATGATGATATCTTGCTTAAAGGCTTTGGCTTTACAGACTGCTGAGTCAATAGATGGAAATGGAATACATTGAAGGACCTAGTTTTCGGCACGAGGATTCGGTTCTTTTACCTGGCAGCAAAACCATCCTTGAATTGGATACTAGATGCGACAGTTCTATGAAAATTTCATCAGTATTTTACTAAAGATTTTTCTTGAGATAGAGGTTAAGCGTTACGGTCCTAAATTTTTCGCTGCGGAATGACCGTATGGCGTCAAGACTCCACCGAGTCTTGACCAGCCTTCATGTGAGGTTCTGTCCATTTCGACTCACATTGAACTCTTCGCAACTCAAATCATCCTATCGAGGCTTGTTCGCTTCACTGTTGTTCCCTTCTCGAGATACTAGTCGCAACCTGGTGTCGACTATTCAGCCCGACACTCGCCCAACCGGTCATCTCGGTTATTCCGCATCATGGTTGACCCATACTCCAGACCCTCGTCGCGTACTAGTGCCGACATTCTTGTCCTGCCCCTAGCCCGACTGAACATCCTGTTTCTGACTTCAACCCATGACTCGACACCATTGCATCCTTGGGACACGGCCCTCGAACGCCATTCGGCTTCGAAGCTTCCTATCGAGTGCTCCTTCCGTTCATCGGTCATGATCACTGATCGCCTCAACGTGGCCTAGGAGTTGTCAAGTCCCAAAGTACTCTTGGACGTGTCGAAGTCCGGAGCGCGCGTCTCGATCGTTCGGGCAACTATCCTCGTCCCGAGCACTCAAGCTCCTTCCGAGTAGTTCCCGATCCTTTAAGCAACCGGGAATCATGCTTGCTCCCGTTGAGTTCATTAGGAGGCCGACCTATGAATACGCACCTCGTGTTCATGGATCACTGTCCCCGACTCGACCATCGATGCCTTATCGAGTAGTGTCCCATTCACCGAACAGGCAACCTTCCCGGGACATCCTTCCTTCATAGGAATACTAGGAAGTATCCCCTTAAGTCCCACAAAATCCCATGGGGTCGCCATTCCCGTGGTACCGATCTCCCGGAACCATGCAACACGGGCCCTCGTTGACCGGGCTCCCCGAAAGCCCTTACGGAGGATCTTATCCCTTTGATAAGGTTCAAGGATAAAGCGTCCCGCAACCGTCTCAAAATAGCGACCCTCCTCTCGGCGCATGATGCACACTATCGAGCCCGCCGGCTACTCGATAATGTCCCCGGGATAGGATATCCCGAGGAGACTCAACGCTGTCCTAAGACATGCCATCAAGCCTTCCCCCTTTCGGGGAAGCTCACTTAAATGTCATGATGTTTGCCAACCATCCATGCACCCAGGGGAGGTGGAGAGCTGAACCCCTACTACCCCCTAAAGAGTCTTATATGGTTCAGCCCAAGTGACAGGAGTGAACATCAAAGCTGCATAACTTTCATACTCAATCTCCGATGGAACTCAAACCTTGTTCCTCATCATCCGACTCCACTGTGGACCTTCTCATCTCCCAAGGAAGTCCTGCTCTCATCCTTGTCCGACGAATTCCACCCTTTGTCCGGGCATTCCAGAGCCCGACACATTTGACCGGACATAACACCTAGTCACAACCTAGCTGACTAGTCGTTGGTGCCTATCCGCGACACTCATGAACGAGCACTGAGTGTCCGTGACGCTGCTACTGAGCTGTCAAGGTGCAGACCACAACACTCTCCCCCACTTAAGCCGTCGACGTCCTCGTCGACCAAGACTTACTTCGTGCACCCCCTCTTTCATGGGTCACGAAACGTCTAAGTGCACCCAATCTTTCAAGGTCACCAGACAACAACGAACCACCTCGTGGGCCCCCTCTTTCATGGGCCACGGAACGTTCAAGTGCACCCAATCTTTCAGGGTCACCGGACAAGACAAGCTCCAAATTTGAGCCGGCTCCACTGAGCCCAAGTAACATCTCTTTGGACGCCAATCTGCGTACACAACTGCGGACGATAGCTCTCACAAGCATCCAACTATATTCCCATAAAGCTTGCTCCCATAAGCAACGCTTGGTCCATACGCAAAAGTGCAGAGACACACCCCGTCCTCCAAGCACAACTCCACAACACAGCTACATAGCACTACAACGAGTGCCTGTCTTCTTAGCACCCTTCTGAGACCCAGTCACCACACTTGCTCTCGCGATGTATTCTCATCGGATCACCTCTGGAAATGAGATTCTTACTCCTGCCCTGAGTTCTACAAGATCAAAATCGCTGCACTCACTCTACAACATCGCCCTTCTCGGTTGACACACATCGAGGACCACCTCTGATTGTCGCCCGCACTACTGGTTGATCTCCATTAAAAGTCTCGGCACGGGGTCATCTTGCCCCGGATCACCTCCTTTTGGAGTGATGTTTCCACAAGTCCACACCAAGGTCCGGTATCGGTTGCAATATCTCAATTTGCTCCTCCGAATAGCTGTCTGTCTGTTGCTATAGTGTCTCCCACGAACACTTACTGAACTTGCTCACCGAACACACTTCATTAGTGTGCTTGCCTCAGTCTCGACATCATACGACATTGCGGCAGTGGCGTCCTCCCCCACTTAAGCTCTCGAACAATCCGAAAACAGCATCCACAAGTTCGCTAGAGCGCTCTCACAACTCCCACTCTGCATGTCACACTCAAGTCTCGGACCCAGACTAACAGGGCCCTCTTTGGCCAACCGACAACGTCTTTTTGCATCGTCCACTTCTGCTCACAACACCTCGTAAGGTGACCCTCCTTGGAAGGGTTTCACCACCTCTGTTAGGTGGCTCTCTAAAGGACTCTTCGTGGCGCTTCTGGCCAGCTGATCATCTTGATCTTGTACTATCGTGGTTCTATTACGGCTTCTCATTTGGAACACGGTCGTCAACTGCCCAACACACATGTCGGCATATTGAAACCCACATAGCACATGTTCAATCTTCAAGTAACTTGTCCCACAGACCATCACTTCGTTGCCAATGTCACCAGTTTGATCTTCATTCGTCAAGTACGATGGCACTGAACAACCCAACACAACTCCAACTTGCCATAGTTGATCCTTGTCTAATTCAACCCTTGCAAAATCCGTCTCTGAAGTCGTCTCCGATAGCTCCAACATTATGGATCGGGGCGTCCACACTGTCCCAATGAACCCAAGTTGGCCTGTTGGAACCCAACAAGGTCATCGGTAACCAATCCGCATCAAAGCAGCTCACGTTAGCTCTCCACTGAGAAGCTTCATACACTTTTTCGCTATCCAACACGTTGTCATGGTGAAGGAAAGCCAAAGCTCTGATACCAACTGTTACGGTCCTAAATTTTTCACTGCGGAATGACCGTACGGCGTCAAGACTCCACTGAGTCTTGACCAGCCTTCACGTGAGGTTCTGTCCATTCCGACTCACATTGAACTCTTCGCAACTCAAATCATCCTATCGAGGTTTGTTCGCTTCACGGTTGTTCCCTTCTCGAGATACTAGTCGCTTCCTGGTGTTGACTATTCAGCCTGACACTCGCCCAACCGGTCATCTCGGTTATCCTGCATCATGGTTGACCCATACTCCAGACCCTCGTCGCGTACTAGTGCCGACATTCTTGTCCTGACCCTAGCCCGACTGAACATCCTGTTTCTGACTTCAACCCATGACTCGACACCATTGCATCCTGCATGTGGACAATGTTCTTCACTATCGTCCGATACCGATCTCACTGACAAGCTCCTTTGGGACACGACCCTCGAACGCCATCCGGCTTCGAGGCTTCCTATCGAGTGCTCCTTCCATTCATCAGTCATGATCACTGTTCGCCTCAACGTGGCCTGGGAGTTGTCAAGTCTCGAAGTACTCTCGGACGTGTCAAGTCCGGAGCGCGCGTCTCGATCGTCCGGGCAACTATCCTCGTCCCGAGCACTCAAGCTCCTTCCGAGTAGTTCCCGATCCTTTAAGCAACTGGGAGTCATGCTTGCTCCCGTTGAGTTCATAGGAGACCGACCTATGAATGCGCACCTCGCGTTGATGGATCACTGTCCCCTACTCAACCATCGATGCCATCATCGAGTAGTGTCCCATTCAACGAGCAGGCAACCTTCCCGGGACATCCTTCCTTCGTAGGATTACTAGGAAGTATCCCCTTAAGTCCCACAAATTTCCAAGGGGTCGCCCATCCCGTGGTACCGTTGTCCCTGAACCCGAGAGCACCGCTAATGTAACACGGCCCCTCGTTGACCGGGCTTCCCGAAAGCCCTTACGGAGGATCTTATCCCTTTGATAAGGTTCAAGGATAAAGCGTCCCGCAACCGTCTTAAAATAGCGACCCTCCTCTCGGCGCATGATGCACACTATCAAGCCCGCCGGCTACTCGATAATGTCCCCGGGATAGGATATCCTGAGGAGACTGAACGCTGTCCTATGACATGCCATCAAGCCTGCCCCCTTTCGGGGAAGCTCACTTAAGTGTCATGATGTTTGCCAACCATCCATGCATCCAGGGGAGGTGGAGAGCTGAACACCTACTACCCCCTAAAGAGTCTTATATGGTTCAGCCCAAGTGACAGGAGTGAACATCAAAGCTGCATAACTTTCATACTCAATCTCCGTTGGAGCTCAAATCTTGTTCCTCATCATCCGAATCAACTGTGGACCTTCTCATCCCCCCAGGAAGCCCTGCCCTCATCCTTGTCCGACGAATTCCACCCTTTGTCCGGGCATTCCAGACCCCGACACATGTGACCGGACATAACACCTAGTCGCAACCTAGCTGACTAGTCGCTAGTGCCTGTCCGCAACACTCATGACCGAGCACTAAGTGTCCGTGACGCTGCGGACCACGACATTAAGCATTGTGAATGTCCATCTTCTCGAGATGGAGGTTAAGCATTGTGGATGTTCATGTTCTGGAGATGGAGGCTAAGCTTTGTGAATGTCCATACTCCAGAGATGTAGAATAGAGATGGAGAATATTGCTGGATGTCTTGATTGCCGTTTTAAGTGCATGTTTTTAATTCACAAAGACGTTTGATAAATATGTTTTGAGGAAATTTTGCATCCTGTCGCTAGCGTATTCGATGATTGTGAATGCTTTCATAAGTAGTTCCCCCCCGCCCCCCCGGTCACCGCACATTGACTAGTTAGTGTTAATGTGGCGGCCTTTACGTTTTGTATTTGGTAAAAGCAAAATCTTTGAACTGGAACAAGGAAATGAACGACAACTTTTTTTTTTGAAGAATTGCAATTTATATTTTGATTTTTGCCAAGAAATGCCCTAGTTTGCTAAACAAGATTAGGTGTGCCTGTTAGTTACTTTACTATGGTTTCAGATTGTAATTCAACAAGCTTTTTTTTTGTTATGAATTATGATAGTCTTTTCATTTTGTGGGATGTTTATGAGGGTAGCATCAAGCATGTTGGATTTGGATTTTACAGATCAATCATGTGTGCAGTTCCAGTTGGCTGGTTACATGGAGCTGTCCTGTGAGGGAAATAATTTACGATCCAAACCATATATTGGCAAAATTTTGTCCTTAACCTAGATGAAACTTACTCTTTAGGCCCTCAAGGATACAATGTACTGAGATCTGGTCCCTTGTGAAGTCTCAATCAGTGTTAAGCATCATATAGGAACCAAAAGGGTTGATCCATTAAGGAATTGTTGTCTTTTCTTTGTAAGTTTGTATATATGGTGTGTTTTTGCATGGTTACCCTGAGGGGGTAGCTCAGCTGGTAAGACCTCTGAAAAGTACTCCAAAGGTCCCAGGTTCGAGTCCCCTCGGGGCCAGGAGGTTTTCCTAGTCGTTAACTTCAAGGCCCATGGGATTAGTTAAGCAAAGCTTGGACACCCATGTTATCTAAAAAAATAAATAAAAATGGTATGTGTGTATGGTTACAATTTCATAGCTTTCTGTCAGGAAACTGCATGTCATGATGCACTTAGTAATCCTCATAATGCTGTTCATTTACTGTCTCAGGTTAATTATGGTAACTTCATGCATGGGTTGATGAAAGAGAATGTTCAACTAAACAGGAAAGTGCTGTCAGAGCTGGCCATGCATGAACCCTACAGCTTCAAGGCTCTGGTGGATATGTCGCGCAATGCCTTTCCAGGGAACAAGAATATACAACCGAAAAAGGTTGGCCTTGCTGCTGTGCTGTGATTAGTTGTGCTTGATGGGGAACCATTCTGCGGCTTGCTTTTTCTTCTTTTTTTTTAGATATTTCAGATGAACGCTTTGCATGATGTACTTTGAGAGTTATTGCTTCAACGACGTTGGGATTTTTTCCCCTTTCGATGAAGAGAGTAGCATGTACGGTGCACAGCATATGGTTTAGGACGAGAAAATGAATAGCAACATTATATGGTAAATTTTCCTCTGTTACATGTCAATGATGTCATAAAATGTTGTACGTGTAGTCACGAAGAATTGAAACGAGGTGTTCTCTCATCTTAAAATGATCTCCTTGTTTGATTGATCCCTAGTAACAATTCCTAGAAGGGCAAGAAGGAATGAACCAACACTGATCAATTTCGAGACAGCTTACTATTTCCTGAGTACAATTCCATGTCGGATGAGTTTTTTTCTTCTTTTTTTCATATGTTCTTTATACTTATAAAGGGTGGTAGTGATATGTCACACTGGCAGATTATAAAGGAATCACTGCATCGTTCCCGAGAGCAAATAAATTGCATTACACCTACTATATCTTGCTCAAGGGAAACTGGCAAGCAATGTCACAACTGCATTAAGAGATCAAACAATCAATTATTTTTTAATCGGCTGCCAAATTTTACAAACATGGTTAAACTCTATATCCACACCGATACTGTATTTTTTTTTTTTTTTTTTTTTTTTTTTTGGGGTGCTAGAGAGGGGCGAGCCCAATTAGCCTATTAGTACTACATGGCCAAGCCTTACATGCATCATCGAGAAAATAAATCTAAGATTACTTGATCAACATCTAAAGACTTTAAAGCTCTTCACCTGATCACAACCTTCATTCACCAACCAATACGTTGCTCAGTTTGCTTCATGAAAACTGTTACTCCCTCTGTTTCTATGAAATTCTACCATTAGCCTATTTGGGAGGTTTTCATAAAATTCTACCATTTCTCTTTATGGTAAACAATTTACTAGTGAAATACTCTTTTATCCTTACTTTTGTAAAATTTAAACCTACATCTATCCTCCCCCATACCCTCATTAATGTTGAGGGTATAAGGGGAAAGCAAGTGTCAAAATCAGTTTACCTTGGTCTTTCTGCCAAAAGCAAATGGTAGAGTTTCATAGGAATGAAGGGAGTATCAATCTTCACCTCCCAATCCATCGCTCGAAAAAGCCTCCCTACAATTGGGCACCATGAACATAACAGGCTCATTGCGAACCTCGTCCCTCGTTATCATCTGTACCTAGCTACCACGACTTATGAATCAAATATAATCAATGATTCTTTGAACCCTGCCTCTCTCACCATGGCCAGCCCTCATAAGAGCGCAAGGATTTCTGCTCTTGTCACTGTACAAATGCGATACTCTGTGAATGCTCAAAGCAGTTGTCCTTGACACACAGAGAAACCCACCTCCTGCTAGACCCAGATTTCCCTGCAAAAGTCATGCCCTGAGCTGGTGCCATCTAGACAACAAGTATCTTTGTTCATCGCTGCATCTATGGGCGACCAAGCGGTTCATCCCTTGAGAACACCATCTTCATTTCATGGAATTCAGCATGTGGGAAGACTGGGAACTAGGAAACTAGCAGGCTTCTAGTCCATTCTTCCCATGTAGTTTGGATAAGCATGGGACCTGGAGTGCTATTTCAGGCTTCTGGTCGCTTCCTCGATCTGCAAGAATGGGTGGTTTGATAGCTTGGATGCCACAGACCCGCAATATGAACCTGATGGACCGGTGAAATTCCACTTGGTGGTTGTGAAAGTAGTGCACCTTAAAATTCTTTGGAAGGGAGGATGTTATTCCGTAATCAACACTCTAAAATTACAGCAACACAATTCTCTTCTGATCTATGGTCACTGATGTAGAACTATACTTAGTAAATTCTAGTTTCCTCGGTTCCTCCTATTACCGAAACGAAGGTTTCTATCCATCTTTAAACTAAATCTATGTACAAAAAGAATCTTATGTACATTGGCAAAACTAGGCAAACAACTCATTGCTCCAGCTTCACCTGCGCGCTTGGTGAACCTTGATATCCGACCAACTTCTTTGGAAGATTATTAGAAACTATATTGCCACCATTATAGCCATTCATAAGTTGCGTGCGTTCCAATTTTTGACCTCCACTCCAAGCTATCCATATCCTGTTTTCGATCATGAACCACCCGGCCTGTCACAGTAATTCAGCATTGTACCCAAGCAAGCCAGTGTTTGGTGTCCATCCATATTCTGCCAATACTCGATCGTGCTTTCCCTTCACTTAGGTCTTCTCCAACCTTTACAATGTTATACACAGGCAAAAACAGAAACCCACATGCATTAGAATACCAGGTAAGGAAACAAAAACAAAAATATTGCAGATCTCTTATTACAATACAACAAAAAAAAAATCATTATGTGCAATGCTAGCAGGAAATTTATGGACAAACAAGTCGCAAAAATACAAAGCAATTTTTCGATTTATTAGCAAAACAATAAATCTAGCCATGCATCATTAGGAGCCACTGAACTTTGTTACTCTTAACAGAACACTGATGGTTATATACTACGTACCTCAATTTGATATAAAACTGAAACATGAGATAGGATGGTTGGTAGCAAGTTAGGGAGCGAGAAAGAATTGGAAACTGGGGTGAGGCAGAATCAGGACGACTGCAGGACCAGGACAACTTTGAATCGACATATGATCATAACGAACCATATTGCCAGCCGTGGCTGGTAAAGCCAATTTGAAAAATCAATGGTAATAAACGAACGATGTTAGTCAAGTTCTATTATCCCAACATTGACAAGTTTTCCGGAGGGAGGGAGGGATCAAGAAATACATGACATTTTAACAAACATAATTACATCAACCTCCGCATTGAGCATGAAAACATTCACCAGTATGTTGTGTAGTAGAGAAATATAAAGAACATTTTCAAAGGAAAACGAGAGATAGAAGCAGTCCCTGATAAAATTGCTTGTTAGCACTTTCAACGTTAGTATGAAAGTGATATGACCCAAGCCCAACCAAGTATAGTCCAGGTCCAATAATCAATCAAAGGCAAGATGGGATTATCACACACGAGGAGCTGGATAATTAATCTGTGCCGTTGTTTTACATATATTCTAATTTTGATCACATTTGCTATTTTGTCGTTTAGCTACTAGATTTGTTCAGGTTGTTACAAATTTAGCTTAAATACTCTGCTTTTAAGGACAACACAATTCATTGAATGATAATATCCTCTTCTGCTCCTATCCATCTCTCTCTCTCTCTCTCCTTCTCTAAACTCTCTGGTTCAGAGTATTCTTTTAAGCTTTGGTATTCGAAGGATTTTCTCTAAATCAATTCTTCATGTACTCTAGTTATTGATCATCATCAATTATTTGCTGGTCTTGTTTAATTATCTGTTTCAATCCTTATCTGGGTTGTAACATTGCTATCAGAGCTACTCTGATTTCTCTATCCTTCTCTAAACTCTCTGATTCAGAGTATTCTTTTAAGCTTTGGTATTCGAAGGATTTTCTTTAAATTAGTCCTTCCTGTACTCTAGCTATTGATTATCATCAACTATTTGTTGGTCTTCTTTAATTATCTGTTTCAATCCTTATCTAGGTTGTAACATTGGTATCAGAGCTACTCTGATTCTTGGCCGTGCACAAACTGGTGCTCACTCTTTCGATGGCGAAGAAGGGTAGCGGTGGTGATGGTGGAAACCATGACCAAGAACATGGAGCTCCCCTCAATCCAGATTTTGAAAAACTAGAGGTAACTCTCAAATCATGGATGGATGAAAATCTAGAATCAATTAATCAGCAACATGCAATGACTATAGCTGAAAATTCGCGTTCTATTTCTGAGCTTAATGATATGTTGGTTGGGTTAAGTTTGCAAATAACTAAATTTTTTGCATTTGGTCTTAATAATGAGGGTGAACCAGAAAACCTCTTTGAAATTGGGGGTTCTAGTAATCCTGACAGGAGATTAGTTATGGGTGATGAATCTCATGGTCATTTGAAAATTGGGGGAAATGGAGATAAATTTAGGATCCTGGTGGAGGTGGAAATTATCAATACTCAACTAGGCTTGCTACTCAAATGAAATCAAAGTCTCAAGTGAGGAGAATGGGTTGAACACCAAGCTCAATTTCACTGTCAATGGGTCTGTAAGTTCTTCATTGAGTGATTCATCGTTCCACAACTCGGGAGGTAATGGGGACGCGGATGAAAATTCTGACAATCATGCTGCTGAAAGTGGTTCTACCAGGCCAAACAATCCCTGTGGGCCACAACCTCCAACCCATCCTCCAGGGTTTGGCGGGTGTGAGGGGTATCAGGCCGATCAAGGTCGATAAGGGGGTACTGAATTACGAGGGAAAATTGGTCCTTTTGGTCAAACTCATTTAAATCTGGTAGAGGGTAGCATTGATGGGTGTTGTGGAGGCTTGACTAATAATGCTTTAGGGAGTCTTATTGCGGCTAATGGCTTATTGTCTCACACGTCTACTCAATTTATTTCCAACTCGACGGAAATCAGTGACAAGGATATTTTCGCACCAGCTCTTTCCCACTTATTTACTGAAGGTACCGATGTTAATTCCTTCTTTTTACATAATAGTCATCCCCTCCCATTAATTCCTTTTTCTTTGGAGACTGAACCCAACTACCAAAATTTACCTCAAAGTGGAGCTTACTTAAACTGGTCAGGCACCCTGAATTCTAAGTCACCGCCACAATATCCTGTATTTTGGACTTCTCCTCTTGTACCCTCAATGGAACACAACCCTGAAGATTTTCTCTATCGTGACCCGAATTTCTGGGCTAATCGATTCATGGGTCGTCTACATGTGCCTTCTGATCCACTTCAGGGTAACTTCCTCCCTCCTTTCTCATTTGAGCCAGGCCCAGTTGCTGATTTGGGCCTTGGACAAACTTGGGGTCCGTGGCTTAACAACTCTGCTCAACCAAATTCTCCTAATGTTAGCGCTATGGATATTAGCCCACAAACTCTATCACCCCCATTACCCAATCAACCTCCCTCTCCAGATAACCCGCCTGTATACCTTTATTCAGACTATGATGTGGAAAATGAATACCCCTTCCCTATCAAAATTTTGCCAACGCCACTCCTCCTCCTTCGGAAGCTAATCTCTCTGGTCCACCTACTGGGAAATCTTCTCTTGACCCTTCCCCTAAGGACACTCCCTTGGTACCTAGCTTCATAAATTCTGCAACCTTGGGGGATCGAGGGATAATGGTGATGGATGATGCAAAGTCTGAAGGAACTCTTGGACATCGACTTTCCTCTCTAAGGATAAATGGATAAGAAAGAGGCGTGAACGGTTTCGGGGTTTTATGAAGGGTATGGGTCTTCTTGGTGTGCTTGCACAAGGCTGTGGTTTAGGGAAGCGTAAAGAGTGGAGCTCTGATACTAGCACGGTCTTGGAGGATTCTTTTAGAGTTAATGTAAGCTCTAATGGTTCTGAAGTCGCACAAGAATTTGAGGAGGAGTTTTTTTCACCTGAAAAGCGCAGAAGATCGGAGGTTGAAGCTACCACACTTGCTGAATTGATGAAACTCACATCCTTCTCCTCCTCTGAGGTTGTGGTGGCTAGCCAGATACAGTCACCAACTGCTCCATGAATATTCTCTTGGGGAATTGTAGGGGCCTGAACTCAGCGGACTCCCCTACGATTCCCTTTCTGATATGGATGGTTCGCAAGTTTAAAGCCGGTATTTTGTTTTTATCTGAAACTAAGTGTAGCATGTCCTCCTTGGAGAGTGTTGCTGTGTCTCTTCATTTTGATTCTTCTATGGGAGTGGACTCTGTAGGTAGTAGTGGTGGTCTGGGTCTGTTTTGGAACTCAAATGTTTGTGTTTCAGTTGTTAGCCAGCACTTTAATTTCCTTTTCTGCAATATTGTGGATGCAAAGAACAACAAATGGAATAGCCTTTTCTTGTATGGTGCTCCTGTGTTAGGATATCGACAGCAAATCTGTAGTTCTACCTTTGCAACAGTTGAATCTGACATGGAAAATCTACTTGTCATAGCGGATTTAAATCAAGTGGAATATAGTGAAGATAAAAAGGGCGGGTCTTTTGAAATTTTGGGTTGGGATGACTTTCTTACATGGAAATTTGCGTTGGTCCTGAACGATGTTCCTTTTGTAGGCCCCCGATTCACATGGTCAAATAACAGATCACAATTATCTGAGATTGAAGAAAGATTGGACTGAGCGCTCGCGTCTTGGGCTTCGATTCAAAACTGGCCAAATGCTAGAGTTATTAATTTCCCCAGATTAATTTCTGATCATGGGCCAATTGTGTTAGAACTTGAGCCACGGGAAAATAAGAAAAGAAGGCCTTCTAAAATTGAAACTTGGAGTTTAGATTATGAGGAGGTTACCAACGTGATTAAAGATACCTGGGCAATCACAATCCATGATCTCAAATATTTAGTGGCAAAAAAAATTGAAGGCAACTAGAGAAAAACTCTTGAAGTGGTGTGTGGCCAAGAGAAAAACAGTGGGTGTTTCGTGGGACAGATTCAACGAGGAGCTCACACTCCATCAAGTTAATGAAGAGCAGGGTCATCTTCAATCTAATTCACAGAGAGCCTCATCATCTACTCCCCCCACGGAAAGCTCGATCAGAGAGAAAATGTTACAGGAAGCTAATGATCAACTTTTTTATTGGAGACAGCGAACCCGCCTCAAGTGGAAGGCAAGTACTGACTGTACCTCAAAGTTATTTTTTGGCTATGTCAAAGATCGTGCTCGTCGGAACACAGTTTCTACTATCAAAGGTGCGGATGGAAACTGGATAAATGATACGCATGATATTCATCATACCTTCTGTCTCACTTCAAAGACCTTTTGGGGGTCGGCTCACTTTCAACAAGCCACCAAAATCCTGATATTTTGGAGGTAGCACTAGCAGATGTGCGTACCAGGTTGGATCACTCGGATGTCTTGTGGCTATCAAGACCATTCAACCCAAATGAGGTAAAAAAATCCATGTTTGAGATGGGTAACAATAAATCTCCGGGCCCTGATGGCTTCCCGGCGGAATTTTATAAATCAAAGTGGGATATTGTTGGGGAGCAAGTCACAAATGTTGTGTTAAGTTTTTTGGAGCAAGGTTACTTATTGAAGGATTGGAACCGCACTTCCATAGCACTCATCCCCAAAGTTGATAAGCCGGAATAAGTTAGTCATTTCAGACCGATAAGCCTGTGCAATGTCATTTATAAATGCGCATCGAAATGCATAGCAAATCGACTTAAACCTTTGATGACTAAGCTTGTGGATCAAACACAAAATGCCTTTGTACCAGGGCGGTTTATGAGTGACAATTGCTTGCTCACCAATGAACTTATGCAACTAATCAAGAGAAAATTGAGGGGCTATGACTATCACCTGGCCCTTAAAGTCGATATGAGCAAAGCATACGATCAGATTGACTGGCATTTCCTTTAATGCTCTGCTTATATTATTGGGTTCCCTTGCCATGTGGATACAATTGATTATGGAATGTGTGACGACTGTGAATTATTCCATCCTTGTCAATGGTGAGCAGACGGACTACTTTAAACCTCACAATGGGCTTCGACAAGGGGACCCTCTTTCACCATATCTCTTCATTCTCTTCATGGACGTCCTATCAAATATGATTTCAGCCAAGTAAACGCAAGGCAAATTTAACGGGATTAAAATTTCCAGAACAAGCCCAACTATTCATCTCTTCTTTGTTGATGATGCCTTGTTTTTTATTCATGTCAGTGAGGAAAAATGCAGATTTCTGTCGGAGACAATTATCAACTTCTGTGAAGCTTCAGGTCAGGTTCTAAATTTATAGAACTCATTTGCAATTTACAGCCCCAATGTGCAAATTGCTGTTCGTAGCCAACTGGCTGCTTGCTTGATGGTGCCAGAGAAATCAAACCTGGGCACTTATCTAGGTACCCCAGTTGAGTTTACTCAGAACAAGAATCATAGCTTCATGTTTTTGGTGGATAGCATTTAGAAGAAACTTGTTAGTTGGAAGGCACTCATGTTATCACATGCTAGTAAACTTGTGCTCATCAATTCGGTTCTGGTAGCTTTGGCGATGCATATTTTAACAATTTTTTTGATCCCCAAAAAATTTGTGATAAAATTGATGCTATTATTAGCAAGTTGTGGTGGACCACTTCAAGGGATAGACGACCAATTCACTGGCGTAGTAAGAGCTTAATGTAGCTCCCTAAGGGCATAGGTTGTCTGGGTGGGCGTTTAGTGTCCAGCTTCAATAGAGCCCTTTTGGCCAAACAAGCATTTAGAGTTTAGCCCAAAGAACATCTTCTTATTTCCAGATGCTATACAACAAAGTACAAGAAATGACCTATTGATTTTTCACATGACGAGACTACTAAACCAGTTTGGTCATGGGGATTCCGTGGGATAATAGAAAAGTTAGACACCGGTTTACTCATTCAGATGCTACATTTATCCTATCAATTCATCTCCCAAGTGCTCCGAGAGAGGACTCTTGGCATTGGAAGTGTGCCCCAAATGGCCAATATAAGGTTAAGCAGGGCTATGCACTCATTGTGAGCAAGGAAAACCAGGCTACTCACAACAAAATGGAAGGTACAAAATTCTGGAAATTTTTGTGGAATTTGGATATGCAATCAAAGTGGAAAATCTTTATGTGGTGTTTGGGACAAGATAAGATGGCAACAAAGGAAAATTTTTGCAAAGCGGAGGTGCGGGACAGATACATTATGTGTACCATGTGGTGCTGCATTTGAAACACTAGACCACCTATTTAGGTACTGCCGATTAGCCTCCCATATTTGGCACGGTGGAAACCTTGGTTTAAATGTCATGTTCAATGTCGCAGTCCCTTTCTACTCTTAGCTTGATGACACATGGATTTATCTTGCGCGCCTACGAGATTGCAGCAGGGAACGCATGTTTTATTTTGCAAGTACTTTGAGAGCAATTTGGCTTCACCGTAACGATGTGATTTTTAGGAGCAGCGCTCCAAATCCGGGGGGGGGGTGTTTGCGCAAAATCCAAGAACACCTACAGGAGGATGCAGAAATTCAAGGTTTTAAGGAAAGACATGCAGTGACAAATTTGCTACAGCCTAGCCTTTGCCATGAGCATACTAGCTCCAATCACTTACTAGTTCTTTGGGGTGATTTGGACACTGCAAATTTCCAAACGATCCTCACTGATGGTTCTTAGGACAGATCAAAGAAACGAGCAGGTATGGCGTGGGTTCTTGAGGGAAGTCAGGAGGGTGATGTGAACAGGGGAGGGTTTCAATATGGATTAGCGGAAAGTGCTCTTCAAGTAGAGGCACTTGCGTTGGAAGCGACACTGATATGAAGTGGCACTACAGCTGAACGGAATTACTTGTTCAAAACTGACTCACAGGTTCTCATCGCGGCTCTGTGCAACAAGGAGCAGGCTCCTTTACAAATAGTAGAGATAGTTCAATATATCCTTTTCTTAGGTCGTTTACTTACTGTTTGTATTTTTTTAGTGAAGCCTGCACATAGCCTTGCCAATGTTGCAAGAACTCGAGGCATTACTAGGCTACTAGTGGACTAATGTTTTTAGGACTGTAAACCTTTCTACCAAAAAAAAAAAAAAAAAAAAAAAAACCTAGGCTTCCTGAGGTTGAGTTTCCTAAATTCTGGGGGAAGATTTAAAATCGTGGTTCTATAAGTGTGAGCAGTTCTTCACTATAGATAATGTGAATGATCAGACCAAGGTGAAGTTGGCTGCTATTCATTTAGAGGGTATTTCCCTGCAGTGGCACATGGGTTATATGAAGGCTAGAAAAAATGTATTAGCTAGTTGGGATGAGAATGTCAAGATCCTCACAGCTATGCTTGGCGAGATGTTTGATGATCCGATGTTAGAGTTGATGGCTTTGAGGCAAGAGAAGTCGGTCAAGGAGTATCATGATGCATTAGACGCCATTGTTAGTCGATTAGATTTAACGGAAGAGCACATATTGAGTTGTTTTATAAGTGGGTTGGAAGAGGATGTACAACTCCAAGTGAGAATGTTCAATGACCCCAAAACTCTACAACATGCCTATTGCTTGGCTAAACTGCAAGAAGCTAACAACAAATCTAAAAAACCCAAAACCCCCTCAAAACCCTCATTCAGCTCCACTGTCCCAACCCACAACAGCACTAACAACTTCAGAAAGCCCTTCCACCAACCTCCTCTACTGCCTACACCAAATAAGCCTCCAATCTTCCATTCAAAAATCAAAACCAACCTCATACCACCTTCCCGAGAACCCATACCACCCAAAAAACCCTGTCTCCAGTTGAGTTAGTCGATAGAAAGGCAAAGGGGTTATGCTTTTTGTGTGATGATAAGTTTGAATTTGGTCATGTGTGCAAGGGTAAAAGACCTCAACTGTATCACCTTGAAGTTGAGGAAATTTAAGATGAAGTAGTAGAAGTGGAGTAGGAAGAAGAGATTACTATAGAATTAGCACATATCTCATTACATGCAATCTCAGGGGTTACCTCATTCAGACCTTTAGAGCCACAGGGTACCATGGCAATAAAGTGACGCAACTGTTGTTTGATAGCGGCAGCACCCATAATTTCATGGATGTTGCCCTAGCTTTGAGAATGGGGTGTGATATAAAGAAGAGTGATCATATGGTAGTCAAGGTGGCTGATGGAGGCAACCTCATTTGTGAGTATTTCACTCGACTCATCATGCAATTTGTATATAATGGAAGCAAAATGGTATTGAGAGGTACCAAGAAAACCAAGCTCACACATATTAAACCCCAACAACTGGACAAAAGTATCCAACATGGAGGAAGCATTGCCAAGATGCAGCTTTGTCCTATACCACCACAAACAAATTCAGCCTACTGTTCTCTATACCACATCCATACCATAAACCCACAAACACACATCCCAACTACCAATTTACCTGACCTCACAACCTTACTAGCTGACTACCCATCTGTCTTTGCTCAACCAACTTCGCTGCCTCCTTCAAGACAAGGATTTGACCAGCATATCCCATTAAAAGAAGGAACCAACCCTGTCAACGTAAGACCTTATCGATACCCTTTACTCCAAAAAGACGTGATAGAGCAACTAACAGCAGAACTGTTTGAGCAAGGGGTCATAAGACCTAGTTGCAACCCATTCGCGTAACCTGTAGTGTTAGTGAAAAAAAAAGATGGAGGGTGCGCATGTGTATTGATCACAGATCCTTAAACCAGGGCACAACGAAGGACAAGTTTCCCACTCCCATGGTGGAGGATCTTCTAGATGAGTTATATGGAGCTTCTTATTTCTCCAACATAGACCTCAGATCAGGGTACTATCAAAAAAGTGTAGCTGAGCAGGACATATTTAAAACTGCATTTAAAACTCATCATGGGCACTTTGAGTTCTTGGTAATGCCCTTTGGGCTTACGAACGCACCCTCAACCTTTCAAGGGTTAATGAATCACGTGTTCCAGTCATTCCTTAGGAAGTTTGTGCTTGTTTTGTTCGACGACATACTTATTTACAATCAGTGCTGGGCAGATCATTTGTACCATTTGAAGCTGGTTCTGGAAACACTACAACAACACTCATTATTGGCCAAGCTTAGCAAATGCTCATTTGGAGTCAAGAGCATTGAATACTTGGGGCACATTATTTCAGATGAGGGTGTTGCAACTGACCCTGCAAAATTAAAAGCAAATTTAGAGTGGCCTGAGCCGAAAAATCTGAAACAATTGAGAGGTTATCTTGGGCTTACGGGGTATTATAGGAGGATCATAAAAGATTATGGGAAGCTACGCAAACCACTCACTGAACTATTGAAAATAAAATGCACTCACATGGAACACAACAGCAACTGAAGCATTTCAGACCCTCAAACAGGCAATGACATCTCCTCCACTTCTAGCCTTGCCCAATTTTAATTCCTGTAGACGCCAAAAAAGCGTCATTCCAATTTCTCCGCAAAAGCCCGATGAAGAAAGGAGTAATTTATAAACTTGAATGCTATTTTTGCTTTGATAGGTAAAATAAGATCTCAGGTTTTTCCTCGATCACTCCTTTATTTCGATCACATTCAAAAGTCTCATTAAAGAGCTTTCCAACGACACCTCTCGTGTCTTTTTTCGACTCCCGGTTGCCAAGTTGCTAACTGAGGGTAAAATTGTCTTTTACCGCAGAAGGGTAAAACGGTCTTTTCACATTTACCGAACCTTAAAAATTCCTCCGAAAATTAAAATAGACTGGATGTCGTCATAATTATGACGACATCCAGCTGGCAGGCTCACAGCCGTCAATGGCGCTCGCACGCTTTTTTCTTTTCGTTATCGAAAGTGGTTGTTCCCCATCTAGTCTGGGATTTTAGCCAGCGCCGCTAGCGGCTGTGGCGAGAGCCGTCAGCGATGCTGGGTGATTTCCCAGGGCCGCTAGCGGCGCTCGCTTGGTCTTCTGAGGCCCGTCTTTTTCAAAACCCAATCTCCAAATTTTGGCCATTCTTCACCCGTCCAACCCTATTCTTTTCTCTACAAATACGACCCTCCACTCTTAGTTCAAATCATACAGTCTATAGTTGACACCTTTTATTCTCAGCAGTATTGACTCTGAGCTACCCCCACTTTCTTCCAAATTATTTACTATTTGCTTGAGATCTTGTCTTTACTATTCATTTGCTAAATAGCCTACAGTTCAGGTACTAACTCATGAGGGCTCAAATTAAATTACTTGCTTAACTGTTTATGTTCTAGTAGTCATAATTTAGATATCATGCAAATCATGTGTTTTATTGCTTCCTAAATATTGTCTTTCAATTTCAAATATGTTTAGTTATTCTAATGCTCAACTTGTCAATCGAATGCATGTCTAAACAAGGGTCAATAATAAATTTTGTGATGCTTGTGATGAACCAATTAATAGTCTTAGTCTAGGTTGTTAATCCAGTTTGTGTGGGAATCATGTCTCTAAATTATTAAGCAAACTTGAGTTAGCAGAGGCCGTCATAAAATAGGCGAGTTGGGTGCCTAACACCTTCCCACCTCGTTTCTTCGCCCCCGAACCCTATATTCTTGGATACTCATATGTTCTATATGAGCTGGAGTCTTTCTAAAAACATGATTAGTTCACTTATCGCGCTATTGGGTTGTCCCTTTGGTTTGTCCCTTCGATAAAAACGTCGATAGCAGATTTGTGCCCTCTTTCGTGGTTTTTATTCAATTCAAGTCCTTTCAAATGCTTTTCTAACTCGACGGTTCCTTGAACTTGTCTAAAGCCCCCAGCTTACAAATTTTCTATAAGGACACACTCCGTGGCGAGAAATCCCGGGTCCTTACAGTGGCGACTTCACTGGGGATTTATTTAAGAGGGTGAGACTCAAATGCCAAGTTTGCTTAATTGTTTAACATTATGTTCCATATATTGCATCATTTGCATGTGCCTTAGCACAACTTTTTGACCCTTATCGACCCTCGAGGAAGTTTGGGCCGCAACTCGTAGACAACCCGTATATGTAAAGGAATATACAGTTGTCCTATCCCGCAAATCGGCGTTTCCTCACCCACGACTCATCGACTCTTATTGATGAAAAAGAATTACGATTGATGTGTTGACCATCCGCCGAACGGAAATTGTAATTTGTTGTGGTAACGTCACAGGAGCCAAAAGCCTCTAGCCCACATTCGTGCATTCGCTTGCTTGTCGTGCATGTGTCGTTGTAATGCCCGTTTGATCACATGTTTGCTTGTAACTGCATCGTTGTAATGCTTGCCTGAATGCATGAATGTCGTGACTATGTGCCAACATGTACTTACGTGCTAGGAGTCTTTTCTTTTATTTTTAGGTAGTTCCTAATACCCAAAAACAGTGCGAGAATTCAATTCAATGAACACTCGTTTCCTCGATGATATATTTTCATATACCGTTGAACCCATGAACAATTTTCTAGGACATTTTAGCAAAAAAAAAAAGAGTCAGTCTTTCCATTTTCGCCTTTCCCATTTTATTTTTTTTATTTTTTTTTGTGTAATTGAGATTCGGCAAAAAAAAAAGAAAAGCAAAAAAAAAAAAAAAAAAAAAAAAGGCGTGAAAAAGGCGCCAAAAAATTTTTTTTTCGAAAAAATAAAAAAAACAATGCGGAAATTCTTTTTTTTATTTATTCCATTTTCCATTTTCTTTGAGTATAGAAAAATAAAAAAATAGGATGGTCCGTCTTTTTCTATTTTTCTTATTTTCGTTCATCGACTTTATTTTCCTTTGATATTCGGGGAAATATTTGGGCATTTAGGCTTAAGGATCTTTTTTAGGACAATGTGTTTTTCTATGTGTGAGTCGTCATTTTTCTTAAGTGAGAGTCTCATGATCTTTTTTGTTACTAAGTACTCCATGCTTCCTATTCAAGATAGGGGGTCCAAAGAAAAAGGGAAATCTTAAGATAGCTGGGCTCGGCCTTCAGCAAGGCTGGTTCGTCTGCAACTGTCTATACCACCAAATTTCCGACTACCTCCATCACAAACAGCCTCACCATCAATAAATTCGCCATCACTCAATACATCCCTTACCTCGCCAATCACCCCTCCCAATTTCACAATGACCAAAACCACTGACGAAAGGCTCGAGGAGATCATGGTTGAACTGGGAAAACTGCAACTCAGGTTCGACAATTTTGACAAGAAGAAAGAAGAGGAAGCAAAGATCCTTTTTGACTCCGACACTGAGGAGGATGAGCAAGTCAGTAAGCTCAAAAAGATTGACTCTATGCTAAAAAATAGCGGCCTGATTGCCAACCACAATGCTAATGTTGGTGAAGTCAATCCCAAAGTAAAGGGCAAGCTTTCGGCCAAGTTCTCCATGGCCGAGGTTACTACATTCACTAAAATTGATAATCCACAAGATCACCTCAAGACCTTCACTACTGTCATGAGTTTGAGAGGAGTTGACAAAAGTAAATACATTCACTTGCTCCCACGGACTCTTGGTGCCCCGACTCGTCGTTGGTTCTACACCTTGAATTTGGATAACTACCACGCTTGGTCAGATTTCGCTACAATCTTCCTTGCACGCTACGAGGAAAATGCTTCTCTAGATATGACCATTCGAGAGTTAGAGATCACCAAGAAAGAATAAGATGAGGGATTCATTGCCTTCCTTCAACGTTAGAGGCTAAAGACAGCCGAACTGGTTGAGATACCTTCGCAAAGTGATCAAATCCGCCAATTCATCAAGAATCTACAGCCTCTTTACAAAAATGCCTCATGTATCAAGCAATTGATTCCTACAACCGACTTTATGATGTGGGTATCCTAATTGACGATGACCTTTACTGTCGATATCACCGGGGCTTCGGCCACTACATGGACGACTGCATCCGCCTGAAAGATGATTTACAGAAAATCATAGACAACGGGGAAATTTTGCCACCCCTGAAAGAAGAAGATACCTATGAGGCCTGGAATTAGTTTGGCTATAGACAAGAGCTAGAGGAGTCGTGTTTGAGTCCCAAGTTTTGTTGAGTTAGGAGCTTAGCTAAATCCATAGGTCGAGTCATGAACAGGGGATGTTCTCTTTTTACTGCTTTCTAAGTCTAGTTTCTTTTCTGTTGACGGGAGTTGGAGACCCTTTTCTCTAAAGTCATGTGTGCTTATTTCCTGCAAATGAATAAAAATTCCTCTTGCTCATTTCTTTCTTTGTTTAGTTATTGATAAACCTGATGAACTCAAAAGTTGCACAAATAGCTAACTAATCAACTTAAGCAATGTAAGCAAACTTCGCAAAGTAAGAATGAAAATTATTCTTTCGAAACAGGTAATTGAGCAAATGAACTCTCACAATGATGCCACTTTCTGCAACAACCTCAACACTTGTCTAATCGTAGCTCCAATTGAAGAAGATCCTTAATACCAAGATGTTTTCAACTACATCACCAAGGGCCCATACCCTCCAGATGCGCCAATAAGAGCTCAACGGGTCATCCGTCTCTTAGCGGCACAATACATAGAGTACAAGGGTGTTCTGTACAAAAAGTCCCACAATGGAGTCAACCTCAGATGTGTAAAAACTGAAGAAGCCGCAGAAATCATAGATGAGGTGCACAATGGTGTGTGCGGACCACACATGAATGGTCGAATGCTCTCTAGAAAAATCCTACGACTAGGATATTACTGGACCACCATGGAAAGAGACTGTTACGACTATGTCAAGAAATACAAGAAATGCCATATATATGTCAACCTACAGCATATGCCACCTTCAATGCTCCATAACTTCACGTCCCCTTGGCCATTCTCTGCATGGGGAATCGACATCATTGGTAAGATCACCCCCAAGGGCTCTGGAGGACATGAATACATCCTAGTAGCCATAGACTATTTTACCAAGTGGGTAGAAGCCCAATCCTATGCCATCCTCACATCCAAACAAGTGTCCAAATTCATAAGGAGCAACATCATCTGGCGTTATGGTGTTCCGCGTGAAATCATTAGCGACCATAAATTCCCCTTCAAAGCCGAAACAACCACCCTACTGAAAAACTACAAAATCCAGCACCACAAATTATCCCTTTACCGACCCCAAACCAATGGCGCAATAGAAGCTGCCAACAAAAACCTCAAAGCCATCATCGAGAAAATGGTAGAGAACTACAAAGATTGGCCCGTGAAACTTCCATTTTCACTTTGGGGGTGTAGAACATCCATAAGGTCATCCATAGGAGCTACACCTTATTCTCTAGTCTACGGGATGGAAGCTGTAATACCCATTGAAGTTCAACTACCCTCCATGCATATAGCCTTAGAAGGTGAACTTTCAGAAACACAATGGATGCTAGCCCGTCATGATGAACTCATGTTCATGGATGAAAGGCGCCTACGGGCTCTGGAACACTCACACATGTACCAACAACGCATGGAAAGAGCATTCAACAAAACAGTTCGACCTCGAAATCAAAGAACAGGACTTAGCTTGGAAGGAATTGTGTGCACCAATTACTGACCCCAGAGGTAAATTCCGACCAAATTGGTCCGGCCCGTTCATCATCAAAGACATTTTACCAAGAGGTGCAGTTTGGCTTATGGACATTGATGGCATCGAGTTCAGTCAGCTCACCAACATAGATCAACTGAAGAAGTGCTACGTCTAAAAATAAAAAAAGTTTAAAAAAAAATCCGAAAAAAGGGACGTACACAAATTGAACGAACTACGCTGGCATGATTCCACACTGGATACGTAGGTAACTCTTTTAAGGGGCCCGACCAAAATTAATCCAAATTTCCATTCAACGCATTTAAAAAAAAGGACAATCTTTATTCAAACTGAACGAATAAGCTTACATTGCATTAATTGAACTTCCTAAGGTTACAAAAAAAAAAGTGCAACTAATGAGAGTTTAAGCTAAACAAATTCTTATCACTTTTTTTTTTTAAAACTAGACTTGCTTTCTAAAGAAAACTACTTTAATCCTTCTTCCCATTAGAAGGCTTCGTTGAAGAGTTCTTCTTTGAAGGACTTTGGCTTGAGGACGACCTGTGATCGCTTCCTTGAGCTGGGGGCTTGCCTCTTTTCAAAACATGATAGTATTTTTGATAAGGCCCTTCCTTTCTTTTCTTGCTTTCTGTTCCTGAGTCATACCTAGGTACTAGCTGGTTCCACTCCTCATGACGAAGAACTCGCCTTGCTTCTCCATCGCTGCAAAGAGAGCCAAGTTAAGTAGGTCTCAGAAACTTGAGTTGGGGAAATCATCCGAGGTATTGCCCAACGATCCCTGCCACGCGAGTATGTGCTCCAGCTTTTAGCAAAGTCAGTTGTCAAGGCTATGGTAGTTTCTCTCACAGTCTCCTGACGAGGGATACCCTGCTTTAACCCATATTGCCTCATGACCCTTAAAGGAAAGAGACATGTACTCCTCTACAAACTCACTATCCTAGTGTAGGGGATAGATTTGCAGCGGGCAACCAAAGAAGTCAAACCCCACCAAGGAACATACCAACGGATAATAGGTCCTGCATGGAAAAAAGCATCACATTCAGCGAGGGTCTTCTCATTGTATAGCCTTTTCCTAACCAAAAAGCTGGCAGCAGTCTAAGTTCTCTTCTTCCAGGCTTGAGGAGTACGAACCATCATCGTTTCTAGTGACTCTATCAACCTTAGATGCTCGCATAACCAGATTTGGAGCAGCAGGGGGCTGCCAGAAAAGGCTTCCTTGGGCAAAACTTTTAACCTATCAAGCCCTAGAATGGTTTCTCCTATAACCAGATGCAAAGGAGAGTGCCCTTTAGCCTTTTAATTTACCACTCGCAGCAACGACGCTCTACCCAGATAAGAGGATTCTGCATTGACAAATAATAGGCGGTTTAACAAACAGAGTACAAAAGTCTATCGACGGCAACGCCTAAATATTGCATCCTGTTCAGAAGAGGAAGCAAACTTTTCACAAGTTTGAACTAAGTCCACATCGACACCAAGAATCATGCTTTTGGCTTCCGCAAATGCCAAGCCTAGAAATTTGGTGTATTGATTACTAAAGCCATCCCTCAAATAAGGCCTAGCTGGGGGAAGAACATCAGGCATGTTAGTAATTGCAGCAAATTCTTCTACCAAAGGGCATAAGTAAGAATTACCGAAACGGAAAACGTGCAAGTCTGGGTCCCAAAAGTTCAATGCAGATCGAAGAAGGGGCCACAAGAGTTTGGTTGGTTTCAGAGTCAGCAGAGTTGAAATATGGTATGGAGCCAGTTCCAGTTTGTCTTCCACGGTCAGATTTTTGCACTAGGCATCGAACAGATTTTCCAAGGATTTCACAATGATGAAAACTTTGGGAGGGAGCTAAAGTCTACAAAGGAGATACGACATTGGACGTCTCGTAAATCCTATGTATAAGCAAAAGTCGGATCAGAAAAGAGTCAGAATTTCGCAAAAAGCCAAAAACTAAAGCCGTTAGTGGCTCTGGCCAAGGCCGCTAGCGGCTGTGACCAGCTCTGCTAGCGACTCTCAGCAATGGGCTCACAGCCGCCAGCGGCTCAACCCAGCGCCGCTAGCGGCCCTGACCATCGCCGCTATCGACCCTGACCTCGGCCCAGTCCACTTTTCCTTTTTGCTCTCGTCCGCCCAATTGATCCATCCCACACGGTTTAAAGCCCGATTTTCAAAGCACAACGTGGTTAGAAGGCCCGAGACTCTCTCGTTTTATTCTTTTTCTATTTGCTTTTTTTAGGGGGTATAATATGTGTAATATTTTCTTTTCTTTTGCAATTTTTACATTATTCTATATTTTATTCCTTTAATAGTGTCCTACTCTTTATTGCATAACACGTTGCATACTTAGAGATCAAACGGGCATAATCGAGTCATAATAGCATACATATCACATAAAATGCACAAAAATAGGAGTTCGAGTTTTGAAGACCAAGATCTACAAATCAAGTCTACACTACTCAATTGGGGTCATCATCATCATTGGTATCAGCCTCATCTTCAACGGAAGGCCCATGACCGGAATTCCCGGCCGAGTAGCAAAAAGAACCCTGAGTGTTGAACGAGCTGTAAATCGGCCTGCTGTTATTGGGCCTCATGTCTCATCCGTCATACATAGGCTCACGCATAGGAGTACCCGCCGAAAACCCCGGCCCGAAGAGGCTCTCTGTAGCTTGGCTAGCAAAGTCCATAGCCGCATTTTGATATGAAGGCCTAGCTTGGGGCACATCCCATCCAAGAGCATTCACCCAACCTCCAGCCACGGGAGTCATAATGGGCCTACTACTCGAAGAGGGCTGGAAACCCGCTGGAGAAGACATCTCGGGCACAGGAAGGTGCGGTCTAGAAGGACCGGGCACCTCATCAACAGGAGCCCTGGTCACCACCACAATAGGAGAACGAGCAGCATATGATCTAATCACCGAAGAAGCTCTCGCTGCTGATGAATGTCGGGGTCCCACAGAAGACGAAGACCGTGACATCTGCACAAAATCAAGACAAGAATGTTAAACTAAGCACTTCACTTAGCTAAACAAAGGGATAGGAGTGAACTTACACTAGATGTCCCAGATCGAGAACTCTTCCCTCGACCCTTCATCCGGCTATATCCTTTCTTCATCAAATGGATGAGCTTGAAGACTTGGGAAGTCTGTTCCCGGTTCAGCTACAAGAGAAGACAAGAGACAGAGTCAGTATTTGACAACACACAAGCCAGGAAAAAAGAGAGGATAAAAACTTACCCGTACACAATCATCGGGCAATGGTAAGCCCTCTACTGCCTCTCCATCAGCGATATGTAGGGGGAACTCCTCCGTTATACGACCCCCACTCTCACCAATGTACCTCACCTCATTACTCAGTGAGGTTACACTTGGGGGATGACAACGAGGGACTCTAGAATGAGACCTCCTATGTCCCCGAAGAGCTACACGATCTGCCTACAAAGACACAAAAGTCAGTATGGTACATGTACAACAATAAAACACGAATCAATAATTTACCACAGAAGTAAGGTTCGGCATCAAGTGATCCAAGCAGTAGGCCAAGTATACCGCTACACGGTCTAAACCTTTAAACTCCGGTTGAACAAACTGAGTAGCCACAGCACCCCTAATAACGACTCCCAAGTCAGTCATGCTCAGACTACGCAGAAAGAACATATTTATAGGAGGGTCCTCCGGAATCAAATGACCACCCAAGCGAGGATAGACCAGCTGAGTCAAGCGGTCCCCCAAGTACCACTTAAAGCTGAATGACCCCTCAACAGTACCCACAAAGTAGACACCCTGAAAGACTTAGTGGTAATATAGGATGGGACCCCAGGAATGTCATCAAAAGCGGTTCACGTCACCTGCAGAATACAAGATCAAATTTCATTCACACCAAATGAACAAATATATTATATTATATTATATATATATATATATATATATATATATATATATATATATATATATATATATATATATATCAAAAGTAACAAAAAGAACCCTGAGTGCTGAACGAGCTGTAAATCAGCCTGCTGTTATTGGGCCTCATGTCTCGTCCACCATACATAGGCTCACGCATAGGAGTACCTGTCGAAAACCCCGGCCCGAAGAGGCTCTCTGTAGCTAGGCTAGCAAAGTCCATAGCCACATTCTGATATGAAGGCCAAGCTTGGGGCACATCCCATCCAAGAGCATTCACCCAACCTCCAGCCACGGGAGTCATAATGGGCCTACTACTCAAAGAGGGCTGGAAACCCGCTGGAGAAGACATCTCGGGCACAGGAAGGTGCGGTCTAGAAGGACCGGGCACCTCATCAACAGGAGCCCTGGTCACCACAACAATAGGAGAACGAGCAACATATGGTCTCATCACCGAAGAAGCTCTCGCTGCTGATGAATGTCGGGGTCCCATAGAAGACGAAGACCGTGACATCTGCACAAAATCAAGACAAGAATGTTAAACTAAGCACTTCACTTATCTAAACAAAGGGATAGGAGTGAACTTACACTAGAAGTCCCAGATCGAGAACTCTTCCCTCGACCCCTCATCCGGCTATATCCTTTCTTCATCAAATGGATGAGCTTGAAGACTTGGGAAGTCTGTTCCCGGTTCAGCTACAAGAGAAGACAAGAGACAGAGTCAGTATTTGACAACAACACAAGCCAGGAAAAAAGAGAGGATAAAAACTTACCCGTACACAATCATCGGGCAATGGTAAGCCCTCTACTGCCTCTCCATCAACGATATGTAGGGGGAACTCCTCCGTTATACGACCCCCACTCTCACCAATGTACCTCACCTCATTACTCAGTGAGGTTACACTTGGGGGATGCCTACGAGGGACTCTAGAATGAGACCTCCTATGTCCCCAAAGAGCTACACGATCCGCCTACAAAGACACAAAAGTCAGTATGCTACATGTACAACAATAAAACACGAATCAATAATTTACCACAGAAGTAAAGTTCGGCATCAAGTGATCCAAGCAGTAGGCCAAGTATACCGCTGCACGGTCTAAACCTTCAACCTCTGGCTGAACAAACTGAGTAGCCACAACACCCCTAATAACGACTCCCAAGTCAGTCATGCTTAGACTACGCAGAAAGAACATGTTTATAGGAGGGTCCTCCGGAACCAAATGACCACCCAAGCGAGGATAGACAAGCCGAGTCAAGCGGTCCCCCAAGTACCACTTAAGCTGAATGGCCCCTCAAACAGTACCCGCAAAGTAGACACCCTGAAAGACTTAGTGGTAATATAGGACGGGACCCCAGGAATGTTGTCAAAAGCGGTCCACGTCACCTGCAGAATACAAGATCAAATTTCGTTCACACCTATATATATATATATATATATATATATATATATATATATATATATATATATATATATATACCCGACTCTCAAAAGTAACCCGAAAATCTTCCAAAGAGGAAAACAGATGGCTGTCTTTACCAATTCACCGTGCACCCAGTGGGAAAATCCTCAAACTAGAACGATGAGGACCAAAAACTAGAAAGTATTCAAAAAACCACAGCTGCCATACAAGCAGGAACAATCAGATACGGGTCTACTACGAATATGTATATGCAAAATGAATAAAAATAATATATGCCTACCTCTAGTATCCTCCAAGGGCCAGTAATAGGCGCCCTCCGACTTGTCGCCTTAGGCCTATAAGCCTGATGACACCATCTCACCAAAGAAGCATAAGCCGGAGCACCAAAATTGTACTCATGTACTTTGTTCAAGTCATCCAGGCATGTCAGAAAGCCAACCTGTCATACACTCTTCTTCTGGGCAAAAATGGTCGCCCCCAACAGATAGGCCAATAAGATACGGGCCCGCTAATCCTTAGTAAGCCTCTGCTCAGTCAAAGCTCCCCATAATCTCGGTAAGGAGACCCGATCCTCCTCAAAGAAAGCGGCGACAAGCCCATATAGCTCATACAACCTATCTGCATGCCGATGGTAGCCCGCTTCATACCGTAGAGGACGCGCTCTAAAGGACAAGCCCGTCAATACGGAGAACTGATAAGGAGTGGGGAACATCTCTCCCACAGGCGTATGGAAGGTGTCCGTGGTGTCCCAAAACCTCTCCAATAATCCACGAGAAACCACCCTAGTATCCCCAGAATGACAAGACGGGATAACAGACAGAAAATACTCAAAACCTGAAGCCTGGATTATCCCCCTAGCGCTCTCAGAAAAAGTATCCAACATCATGGCCCAGTTCGAAGTGGACCCATGAGCATGCAAATAAGCACCAACTCCCTAGCCAACAAACAAAATTTTCTCAAATACCCCATATACTACAAATTTAGTCCAAATAATTCCACACAAGTATTATATACAGCTGACCAATCCAGTACAATCCCAGTACAATCCCGGCCATTAGGGTTCAGCGTGTGGAATAAAAGGAAAAGAGGGGGAGACCGAAATGGGTCATCTTCCCATTTCAACCTTTCCTCTTTCTCTCTCCTCCATCTTCTTCAAGCTTTCAACCTCCATCAAAGCTCCTAGCTCCAAATCTTTAGGTTTTCTTGCTCAAATTCTTAAAAGAACATGATTTTGTTAGTTGTTCTTGAGTTTTTGAGTGTGAAAACTCAAAATTGTGTGAATTTGTGAGTTTTTGTGAATTTTCTCTCAAATTTCAAAAAGCTTAATTTTCTTGTTCTTCATCCATGACTCCCAAACTTAGAGAAGGTAGGAAAATGAAGGGGCAAGAGATTGTCGTGAAGGAGACCCCGAACGTTTTAACTAGGGTCTTCATTTCTGGTATACCCTATCACCGGGTGGGTGAGCATCGGTTAGTCCAAGATGAGTTCACTTATAGTGATTTCCATCCAACTGATCGTTGGGAGCCTCACGATCTCATTTTCAAAAAGAAAGGGCATTTGGTTACCATAGGTACCAAATGTCGGGTATGCCGTTTTTTCTTTGCTTTGTTCTTTTACACTAGAATTATGTGTAGGCAAACATAGAATTTTTAGGTTGAGAATTGTAGTGTAAGTACGTGAAAAAACTAATTTGCGTGAAATTGTTTTTCTTGCTAGCGTGCAAATTCTCGTAGAATTATTTTGCATGTGAAGAATAAATTTGTGTGAAATTCATCTTTAAATGGTGGAAAATAAATTTGTGTGAAATTTATTCTCGTGCAATTATCGCTTCTTGGTGAAAATAAACTTAAATGAAGTTTTTTTTGTTTTTTTTTTTATGGTAGATGATTTTTGAGTAAATTTGTGGAAAATAAACTTGTGTGAATTTTTTTTTCGTTTAAACTCATTCTTGTTATATCGGTTTAGCTGGAATGCTAAATTTTACAAGTTGTAAAAATTTAGGACTAAACCGGAGACTGGTAGTTATTACTAGGATCACCTAGCTAATTGTGTTGCAATTATTGTATTGTATAGGATGAAGGCGCTACCCTCCGGGGTTACGGATGCCTTTCTAGGATTGCGAAGGCCCGTAGGTATGTGACTTCCGAGGTCAACGCCATCGTGGAGCGTTGTGGCTTCGGTCATCTGTTAGCGTCTATCACTTCTGCTGAGCGCTCCGACCGTTTATTTGTTAGAGGTCTTGGGGAGCGGTACTGGGATAATACCAGTACTTTTTATTTCCCCATGGGTGAGATCATGATCACCCATTTTGAGTTTGGTCTCATTTCCGAGATCCCTTGCACCGGTATCCCTCTCACTTATGGAGAGGTGAGTAGGGATGATATGGTGGAGATGTTTGGCCTTTTCGGGGCCAATTGGGATGGTATGAAGTACGGCCGGACTGATGTGATGGTCCAGCTCTTGACCAACCCGAGGAAGCTGTAGAAACTCATGGTGGAGCAGCACGCTCGCCTTTTCTTGGTTTATATTGTAGCTTGTTCCGTCCTTTCGGATAAAGCTATTAGGTATCATGTTTATTATTTCTCGTGCTTGCGGGACTTGGACAGAGTTGCGGAGTACAACTAGGATCTTCCTGCATACTCTTGTCTTCTGCAGTGTTTGAGGCAGTACAGTCGCTACAGTGGCGAGGAGGGCACTCCTTGCATCTCCTTGATCGGTTATTGGAAGGTCATGGAGGTAATTTCCTTTTACCTTTCTTATATTCTTCTTTTCGATTTTTTTACTCATATTTTGTGCTCCCTTCTTTTCATGTCTTAGATTTGGTTTTATGAGCGTTTCCTGATGAGTGTCTAAATAATGTTGATTTTCATGGTATATATGCACTCATCCGTCCTACATTTGTGTGAGTATCCTCGCTTTTGATTGGTTTTTATTCATTTTATTATGAGGATCACTACTTTGGTATGTTTGTGCGTTTAATGTGATTTTAGGATCATTCTGGAGCTCAAATGTGCAATTGGAATTAATATGGACTTTGGAGTGTCAAGAGAAGAAGCAAAGAAGAAGGAATCGAAGTTGGAATGAAAAGAGATGCTAGAAATATGAAGTCTTGGAGTTTTCTACAGTGCATGACCATGCTTCCAATTGGCACGATCATGTGTCGTCATTTGGGAATGTCAATAGCCGAAAATCTTGAGGAAAAGAGCAAGCACGATCATGCCTATGTTGGCACGATCATGCTCCTGTGCGATTTATGATTAATCGAAAAGAGACCTTTCCTCTTCTTTGCTCCCATCCGATTTAAACGTGAATAGGCTTAAATCGAAAGGGGAATGCTAATTGTCAGACTTCGAATAATTATCTTGATTGCCTAATCACGAAAGTAGATTAGAATATCTTGTGGACTTTGGATTGAATTTCGTTCTTCATGCTCTTGATGTTACTTGACTTCATGAGAATAGGTAGTTAAGATTGCATTGAGTTTGCCTTTATCGCTTCGAGAGAAGGTTTAGGCTTCTTTATCCGTCCTTGCAACGAATGACATTGACATGCTAGTTGAGTTTATCTATCGCATCAAGTAATCTAGTTAAGTGAAGTCAACCCTAGATCTTTTTATCTTGCTAGACTCTCGTAATTTTATTTGCTTTATTTTCTTGGTTTGAAACAACAAAAATCCAATTCGAATTGCTTAGCTTGTTATATATTTGAGAAAACATAGTAGTTGGATATACTAGCTCCCTGTGGATACGATAATCTTTTATACTACTCGATAAAATCCGTATACTTGCGGAGGCTATCAAGTTTTTGGCGCCGTTGCCGGGGAACTAAGCTTTATTGAAGACCCCAATGACCACATTGCTATATTCTTGGAGAAATGTGACACCTTGAAGATGAATGGGGTTAGTGATGATGCTTTCCCCCTCCGCTTGTTTCCATTCTCTTTGGCGGGGAAGACAAAGCAATGGTTTAATAGCCAAGATACCAACTCATTCACTACATGGGAGGCTTTGTCCAATGCCTTCTTGATTCGGTATTTTTCACCGGACTTGGCCAATAAACTGAGGAATGACATCCATGCATTTCATAGTGATGGTGAGTCCTTGTATGAAGCATGGGAGCGCTTCAAAGAGTTGCAAAGAATATGCCCTCCACATGGCATTGAAAAATGGCTCCTTATTCTAACATTATCTAGTGGATTGAATCCCACTATGAGAATGTCCATTGATGCCGCCCCGGGTGGCTCTATCATGACCTTGAGGCCGATTGCGGCTAAAACATTTCTTGAGAACATGGCTTCCAACAACTATCAATGATCTTCCTCCGATAGAGGGGAGCTTGCAAGAGTAGTAGTGGCAAGCTTGAGGTGGATGCAGTGACACTTTTGACAAGCAAATTGGATTCTCTCTCTCACCAAGTCCAACAAATGCAACCATCAAAGAGTGCCTCTTAAGGGCAAGGTTCCGGTGGTAATGTTTATAATGTTCAAGGGCAAGAGAGCAATGATTTCCAATACCATGGTGCATCCTCTCAAGAGATGGCCATCGAGCAAGCCAATGCCTTTCATAACTTTAACAACAATCCAAGGCCCCGGAATGACCCCTATTCACAAACTTACAATCCGGGTTGGAGAAATCATCCTAATTTCTCCTACCGGAATCCGGCTCCCTTTCCACCACAAAATCCTTCATCAAACACTTACCCTCCACAAAGCACCAACATCCAACCTCCTGATTTTCAACCAAGAGCCACTTATCAAAATCCGTCACCACAAACTCCAAAGTCCAACCTTGAAAGTCTCATGGAAACTTTTGTGAGTACCCAAATGAAACAACATGAGTCCACTCAAGAGTCTATTCGGCAATTGACCTCAAAATTTGATTCATTGGTCACTCACAGTAGAATGCTTGAGAATCAAATTTCTCAACTAGCAAGCCCTTCTAGTAGACCTCCTAGTTAACTCCCGGGCAAGCTCGAGACGAATCCCAAGGGGCATGTCAATGCTATAACTTTGAGAAGTGGAAGACAATATGATGGGCCCGTGATGAAGGATGATGAGAATGTGGTGAGTGAGAAGGTGAATGATGAGCCTAAGGTGATTGAGGTGGAGGAAAGTGAGAAGGAGGAAGAGAAAGTTGAGACTCCTAGGCCACAATGGAAGGAGTCCACTCCCGTTTTGGAGCCTTACAAGCCTCCGGTACCTTTTCCACAAAGGCTAGCCATAGAGAAGAAGTACGGGAAGTTTATGGAGATTCTCAAAAAGCTCCAAATTAACATCCCGTTCTTAGATGCTATCTCCGAGATGCCTTCTTATGCTAAGTTCTTGAAAGATCTCCTCTCTAACAGGAGGAAATATGAGGAGCATGCCACCGTCGCCTTAACGGAGGAATGTAGTGCTATTTTGCAAAACAAGGCACCTCCTAAGCTCGGTGACCCCGGGAGCTTTTCTATCCCATGTTCTGTGGGAGATGTGACTATTGATCGAGCCTTATGTGATCTTGGGGCAAGTGTGAGTCTCATGCCTTTGTCCATATGCAAGAGACTTCAAATGGGAGTTTTCAAGCCTACTTCCATGTCTTTGCAATTAGCGGACCGCTCCGTTAAGTTCCCCTTGTGAATCGTCGAGGATGTGCCATTGAAAGTCGGTAAATTCTATATCCCTTGCGATTTTGTTGTTTTGGACATGGCGGAGGATTGTCACATCCCTATCATTCTAGGAAGGCCTTTTTTGGCTACCGCCGGCGCCATCATTGATGTGTGTAATGGAAAGCTCTCCTTGAATGTAGGGGATGAGACGGTAGAGTTTAACTTGAATAATGGCATGAAATCCCCTTCCCTCGAATCATGTTTTAGAGTAGACTCATTAGAGAATTCATTTAATAATGCTTATGGTTGTGAAGTCTCACGTGATCCTCTTGAGTCTTGTCTTGTGAATAATGGGGTTTGTTGTGATAAGAATGATGAGATGGCATTCTATGCCAAATTGCTTGATGAGAGCCCCGTGTTCGTGTCAAATGGGGCTAATTTTGAAGTCTAGGAGGTTGAGTCTAAAACTTGCCAAGAGAAGAAGGATGCACCTAAGGTTGAGCTCAAAGCCCTCCCTTCCCACCTAAGGTACGCATTTCTTGCTGATGATGAGTTTTCCCCCGTTATCATAGATGCTAAACTCAGTGACCAAGAGGTTGAAAAATTGCTTTGTCTAAGACAACACAAGAGTGTCATTGGGTATAGCATAGATGATAGCAGGGGAATTCACCCCTCCCTTTGCACTCATAGAATCAATCTTGAGGACGGTCATAAAACTTCTATTGAGCACCAAAGAAGCTTAAATCCTAACATGAAAGAAGTGGTGAAAAAAGAGGTGCTCAAACTACTTCATGCAGGGATCATCTATCCTATCTCCGATAGTGAATGGGTGAGTCCCGTTCAAGTGGTTCCTAAGAAGGGTGGTATGACCGTTGTTAAGAATGACAAAGATGAGCTTATTCCCACTAGGACGGTAATGGGTTGGCGTATGTGAATTGATTATAGGAAATTGAATAAAGCCACCCGTAAGGACCATTTCCCCCTCCCATTCATTGATCAAATGTTGGAAAGGTTGGCGAGGCATTCGCATTTTTGCTATTTGGATGGATATTTGGGAGTTTTCCAAATCCCTATCCATCCCGATGACCAAGAAAAGACAACTTTTACTTGTCCCTATGGCACATTTGCCTATAGGAGAAGGCCATTTGGTTTGTGCAATGCGCCCGCCACTTTCCAACGATGCATGATGGCAATCTTTTCTGAGTTTATTGAGGATATTATGGAAGTATTCATGGATGATTTTTCTGTTTGTGGGTTGTCCTTTGATGATTGTTTGGCTAATTTAGCCAAAGTGTTGAAAAGATGCAAAGAAGTGGATTTGGTATTGAATTGGGAAAAGTGTCATTTTATGGTTCGAGAGGGCATAGTCCTTGGCCACTTGGTCTCGAACCGGGGCATTGAAGTTGACAAGGCCAAAGTTGAGGTTATTGAGCGTTTACCACCCCTTTCTAATGTTAAAGGGGTGAGGAGTTTTCTTGGTCATGCGGGGTTCTACAGTCGCTTTATCAAGGATTTCTCTAAAATCACCAAGCCTCTAACTCAACTCCTTGTCAAAGATGCCCCATTTGTGTTCACTAACGATTGCCATGAAGCTTATTGCAGGTTGAAAGAAGCCCTTATCTTTGCTCCCATCATTCAACCTCCGGATTGGAACCTTCCTTTCGAGGTTATGTGTGATGCGAGCGATCATGCCGTTGGGGCCGTTCTTGGCCAAAGGAAAGACAATAAGCTCCATTCTATCTACTATGCTAGCAAGACCTTGGATTATGCTAAACTCAACTATGCCACAACCGAGAAAGAGCTCCTGGCGGTTGTGTTTGCCATGGAGAAATTCCGACCTTATCTTGTTGGGTCAAAGGTCATTGTGCACACGGATCATGCGGCCCTCAAGTACTTGATGAGCAAGAAGGATGCAAAGCCGAGATTGATTCGTTGGATACTCTTACTCCAAGAGTTTGATCTTGAAATCAAAGATAAGAAAGGTGCGGAAAATGTTGTTGCCGATCACCTTTCAAGACTTCATTATGAGATGAGAAAGGATGGGGATTTGCCAATTGATGACTCATTCCCCGATGATCACTTGTTTGCTTTGCAAGAGGTCGAGGCTCCTTGGTACGCGGATATTGTGAACAACATTGTATGTGGAATTGTACCCCATGGCATGAACACAAATCAAAAGAAGAAATTCTTTTCTGATGTGAAGAAGTAATTTTGGGACGATCCTTGTCTCTATAAGTCTTGTGCCGATGGGCTTCTTAGAAGATGTGTTCAGAGGGAGGAAGTGCAAGATATCATACATCATTTCCATGATTCACCTTATGGGGGACATGCTAGTGCCTCCAAGGCAATGGCAAAGATCCTTCAAAGCGGTTTCTTTTGGCCCACCATGTTCAAAGATTGTCACAGACATGTTCAAGAATGTGACAAGTGCCAAAGAACCCAGAGCATCTCTAAGAGGTATGAGACTCCTCTTGAGGTCGAAGTTTTTGATGTGTGGGGAGTTGATTTCATGGGTCCTTTCCCGTCTTCTTGTGTAAATAAGTTCATTTTGGTTGCGGTGGACTATGTTTCTAAGTGGGTTGAAGCCATTGCCACTCAAACCAATGATGCTCGAGTTGTGTCAAAGTTTTTCACAAAAGTCATTTTTTCCCGATTTGGAGTGCCTAGAGTGTTGATAACTGATGGTGGAAGTCATTTCACCGAGAAGAAGTTTGAAGCATTGTTGAAGAAGTATGGAGTTCTCCACCGGGTCGGCTTGGCCTATCATCCTGAAACAAGTGGCCAAGTTGAGACTTCGAATCGTGAGATCAAGCAAATTCTTGAAAAGACGGCTTTTAGTTCGAGGAAAGATTGGTCTTTGAAGCTTGATGATGCTTTATGGGCTTATAGGACCGCTTTCAAAACTCCTATTGGCACCACACCCTTCCGATTGGTGTATGGGAAACCTTGTCACCTCCCCGTTGAGCTTGAACATCGAGCCTATTGGGCAATCAAGGCTCTCAACTATGATTTCAAGGCCGCTAGTGAGTGGCGTCTCCTCCAACTCAATGAGCTTGATGAATTGAGGTTAGATGCCTATGAGAGTTCTCGGATTTACAAGGAGAAAACTAAGCGGTGGCATGACAAGAACATCATTAGGCGAGAGTTTAATGAAGGTGATTTGGTGTTACTTTTCAATTCCCGACTCAAACTCTTTCCGGGAAAACTCAAGTCCCGATGGTCGGGACCTTTTGAGGTGTGCAAAGTTTTTCCATATGGCGCTATTGAGGTGCGCCCCTTGAAAGATGGAGCGGAGTCATTCAAAGTGAATGAAAGTCGTCTTAAGCATTACAAGGCCGGTGATCCTATAGGAGAGAGGGTTGATCTCACCCTTTCCGATGTCAATTCTCAATGACGGAATCCATGTGTCAAGCTCATGACCTTAAAAGAGTGCTTCTTGGGAGGCGACCCAAGTTTTATTTGCTTTATTTTATTTTGCTTTCAAAAAGAAAAAAAGTGTTAATTGTTAATTTTCCTTAGATTTTATTTGTTTTGCTAATAAAATGTTTTTATTTGTTTTTCTCTCTTTCGTAGGTAGTTTTCAAAAAAAAAAAAAAAAAAAAAAGAGGTGAAAACGTTTGTTTTGTGGCATGATCATGTTGTTTGGGTGAAGAAATATGCATGACCGCGCATTCCATCCTGAGCTGCTCGAATGGGAAGCACGATCACGCTTCTCCAAGTGCAAATGCGAGCATGATCGTGCCTCTGTGGGTGTCACAAGTGTCGACTTTCTGTTGAAAATGGCATGATCGTGTGCACGAGAATGCACTATAGTGCATGATCATGCGTTTTCCCAAAAAAAAAAAAAAAAAAGCAAGTCAGAGGTCAAAACCCCAGCTTTTCTCTCTCCTCTCGTTTCTTCTCCTTCTCCCAAAACCCTTCTCCTTCCTCTTCCATCTCCTCTGATTTTTCTCTCTCCTCTCGCAAACCTCCCAAATTCCACCACCACAAACCGCTCACCACCAAATCTTCAACGGTTCTTCACCCCGACCCAAGCCTCCCTCAACCAACCCCGCACTCTTTCTCTCAGCCTCCACCATTTTTTCGCTCTCTCTCAGTTCAGCCGCCTGAGCTCCGCCGTGCTCTGACCAGCGGGACTTTCCGCTCGACCATGGTGGGTATTTACATGTGAAATATTTTTTTTTTGGGGGGACCAATTTGGTGTTGACTTGATTGTCAATTTGCTGGTCGTTGGGTCTTCTAGTCTGCCAGAGGTTTACTTCCTTGCTTTTACTTGGATTTGTACTGTACCTTGGCTGTTCTTGGATTCTTGGAATTGTCCCCGGACATTGACATTGACCTACTGATTGCTCTGGTTACTTTGTTTGGGATTGTCTTGACTGGGCATTACGGTTTACCTGGGTCAGGATTTTGGTGGGACTTGTGATGGATTATTGTGATTTTGTTGTCTTGGTTGTGTTGTGCTGTGCTTTTAATCCGTGGGATACAGATAATTGTGATCGTGGTGCTTGCTTTTGATTAACCATGCCTCCTCGAACTCGAGCCACCGCCTCCAAGGCAAACACACCCGCTCTTAGTGCTTCCCGTGCAAAGAGGAAGGCTCCCAAACCATCCGTGGCTCCTCCTACCTATGATACTCTCGGGATTACATTCTCCACTCCCGTTGAAAGTGACCGTTACCATGCGTTGTTTGTTCGGAAGATTACCCCCACCCGCTTTTATGACAAGGCTATCTTGGAAAAGTTAGGAATTGCTTCGGGGGTGGAATTTTTGATTGATAACCTTAGTTGAAATAATTTTCTTACTATTCATAACAAGACCTACCGCCGTCTTACCTTGGACTTTTTGAGGACCTTGTCGGTCTTTAATGATGAGGATGATGATCGTGAGCCTTACATCACTTTTCGGCTTATGAACAAATCTCATGAGATGACTTTCACTAAACTCAATGAGATTTTTGGTTGGCCAAAATTTGGCTCCGATCAAGATGTGGTTGGTCCTCGTGATGTGTTCCCCAAGGAATTTAATGCTCATGCTTTCTGAAAAAAGATCACAAACCGCTCCCCTTACATTGCTCGGGAAGCGAAGGCCTTTAGTATTGTGAACCCGTGTTTTCGATATGTTCACCGTGTGCTTGTGTTCGGTCTCTTTTCCAAGGGCGGTACGGGTACTTTGCCTAAGGATGAACTTTTCTTCCTTTGGGCTATGACTCACACTGAGGACCGTCTCGCCATTGACCCCGCACCATGGTTGGTTCAGCAATTTGAGTATGTGCGAGCCTCTCCTGGCCCTATCACTTGTGGGGGCCTCATCACTCATATTGCTAGCGAACTCTATGTTGACTACACCACCCTTAAGTCGGTGAAAGGCCCTACATTGTTGGATATTCGTTCTTTGACCCAAATGACTATGTTGGGTCCCTCAAATGACAAGAATAAATTTTGGTGGAAGGTGGACAAGGCCAAGCACATTCTTCTCCCTAGTCCGGACCTCACAAATGTCGAGCATACAGATAATTGGTTGATCGCTCGGCAAGTCGTTGAGTCCGAGGAGCAATCTTCTAGTGATGATGACGGCCCTCCCAATGTGCCTCATGATCTTATGCCCATTTTACAGAGGATTGCAGGCGATTTGGCCTATTTCCGGGCCGTGGTACCACCATTGATTGCTTGTCATGTAGAGCATGACCACTTCCCGGATCCCACTCCTCTCCCGCCCAACGGTGGGGCTCCGTGTGTTTTCTCTCCTCCCTTCCCCTCTATATTATTGTCTTTTCTCACATTGGGGACAATGTTCGTTTCAAGTTTGGGGGAGGTGATTTTGATGTTATTTTGTGAAATGTGTTGCATATAGTTTTTGTTTTATTTTGCATCGATAGATTAGTTTTTCATTTTTGTTTATTTTGTTTCTTTCTTTTATTTTTGTTTGTTTTGCATATAGTTTAGGTTTTATTTTTTGCATGCATGAAAAAATAAATCCAAAAAATAGAAAAACAAAAAAAAAAAAAAAAGGAAAAGAAAAAATCCAAAAAAATGATTGAGATATGATCCTTCGATGATGATTCGTGTTTTATTGTGAAAACCCGAAAAGATTAACCTTTGTTCTTGTGCAATGTGTTTGAGCCCAAGTTTTACATAGCATGATTGTTGTTGCGATTCATGGTTTGTGGTATGCTTGATGATGACTTTTAATGTTGTATAGTTGAGTTGGATAGACCAAATTAACCCGTGAGTTTTGAGCCTTGAAGACCGTGCATCACTACAATCTATTTTGTCTTTAATGTGTGAAACTCTCTCTTAGTCGTCGGTTTTTAGAACTCACCATGGGGAGAGGTTTCTCAACCTCTCTGAAGAGAAGTCATTTCTCTTTTCTCCGTTGAATCCGCATTTGACATTGATTTAACGAGTATGATTGAGACATTATTTGAATTCTTAGCTCACTTAGCCAAATAAGCCTACCTTGCAATTTTATCAATTGTGAACCACTTTGAGCTTTGCCTATTCTTTGCTTTCACCTGCAATATAAGCCTTTTGACCGGAAAAACCATGTTTAACCCTTGTGTCATGAGACTTGTGGAGTAGGGATTAACTTTGGAGTTTATGTTACATTTCACAATGTGTAACTCCGTAGTTTGTGTAAGCGCTTGGAAGGGTGGTTGAAATTCATTGTTCGGTTCCAAAAAAAAAAAGGAAAAAGGAAAATCAGAAAAAGTGGCTCAAAAAAAAAAAAAGGAATAAAAAGGTTGATATGTTGTAAGGTTGTACTTGAATGAAGAGTATTTCGATAGAGTTTGGTGATATTGGTTAGATGTTGCTTTTTGTTAGTCGGAGTTCCACATTGTTTACCTTCATGCATGGGGTGAATTAATGATTTTTGCTCCACTAGTTTCATGACATCCTTAGCCAACTATCCGAATGAATTTGTCCTACCCTTCACCCTAAGCCTACGTTATAACCTTTGAAAGTCCTCTTGACTCGTTTATTTCAATTGTCCTTAGCGGAGGAGATGTGAGACGATTGGTGAGCTTATGGTAAACCGTGATTTTTGAGATGAGTATTGAGTGAAACCCACTTGGATTGTCAATTTTAAACACTTGAGTGCGAGTGTCCACTTACCTAAAGTGAGGGTCTATCTACTTTACTATGCTACATTCCATAGTGGGTCTTGTGGTATGATTTTGATTTTTTGGATCGCAATTACATGATGTGCTATGTGAATTCGAATGGCTTTGAGATTTTTGTTCTTGGCTTGGGTTGATCCTTTTGGATTCGATGTTGCTTTTGAAACTCAATTTGAGAAGGTGATCTCTTGACTTTTGTTCCCCGTTTCTGTTGTCTTGACTTGTTTCGCTTGGGGACAAGCAAAGGTTCAAGCTTGGGGGAGTTTGATGAGTGTCTAAATAGTGTTGATTTTCATGGTATATATGCACTCATCCGTCCTATATTTGTGTGAGTATCCTCGCTTTTGATTGGTTTTTATTCATTTTATGATGAGGATCACCACTTTGGTATGTTTGTGCGTTTAATGTGATTTTAGGAGCATTTTGGAGCTCAAATGTGCAATTGGAATTAACATGGACTTTGGAGTGTCAAGAGAAGAAGCAAAGAAGAAGGAATCGAAGTTGGAATGAAAAGAGATGCTAGAAACGTGAAGTCTTGGAGTTTTCTACAGTGCATGACCATGCTTCCAATTGGCACGATGATGTGTCGTCATTTGGGAATGTCAGTAGCCGAAAATCTTGAAGAAATGCCTATGTTGGCACGATCATGCTCCTGTGCGATTTATGATTAATCGAAAAGAGACCTTTCCTCTTCTTTGCTCCCATCCGATTTAAACGTGAATAGGCTTATAAAGGGCTCTTGTCCCCTCTCTCACACATCTCACCATCTATCTATCCATCATCTCTCTCTTCCCCATTAGAATAGCTTAGAGTTTAAATTAAGCACTTAGATTACTCTCAAATTCTCTAGTTTTATTTTGCAATTTTGAAGAACAAGTTCAAGCTTTGGGCAATTTCAATTGAAGCTTTTTGGTTTATCTCTCATCCCTACTCTCTCTCTTCTCCCTCTCAATTGCTTCTAATTCTTAATCCTTTAGTTTATGATTTTATTTCATTGAGTTTGCTAATTCATGTTTAGTTTGAATTTCATTATTTGCTTATAATTAGTAGTTTACATAATCATAAGTAGCTAATTTTCTTATTCTAGGGTTGATGAAGCTTTATTTGGGTTATTTGATGCCTTGATAAACTGATGGTAGCATGTTTGTTGAATCATTACACATGATTATTTGTTTGCTTATTGTTATTCATAATTCTTGAATGAGGGTTTTGAATACTTGGATGATTAGTATAAAATCGAAAGGGGAATGCTAATTGTCAGACATCGAATAATTATCTTGATTGCCTAATCACGAAAATAGATTAGAATATCTTGTGGACTTTGGATTGAATTTCGTTCTTCATGCTCTTGATGTTACTTGACTCCATGAAAATAGGTAGTTAAGTTTGCATTGAGTTTGCCTTTATCGCTTCGAGAGAAGGTTTAGGGTTCTTTATCCGTCTTTGCAACGATTGACATTGACATGCTAGTTGAGTTTATCTTTCGCATCAAGTAATCTAGTTAAGTGAAGTCAACCCTAGATCTTTTTATCTTGCTAGACTCGTAATTTTATTTGCTTTATTTTTTTGGTTTGAAACAACAAAAATCCAATTCGAATTGCTTAGCTTGTTATATATTTGAGAAAACTTAGTATTTGGATATACTAGCTGCCTGTGGATACGATAATCTTTTATACTACTCGATAAAATCCGTATACTTGCGGAGGCTATCATTTCCCAGACCTTGCCCCACTTCTCGAGTCTGGGGATTTGTCCTTTCCAGCGATGCAGATCTGGAGGGGACGGACATCTTGCCCATTCACCACATTTCACGCCCTTAGGGAGGCTATATATCCCTTGATTTCTCAGGATGCAAGTGATTACCTTTGGCATTTTATTGTCCTTTTCTTCCTTTTAGTGTGCTCATTCTTTGTTTGCAGGTTATCTGGTTTCCTTGGACGGGTTACCTCCTGGGCCTCTCGGACCGATTTTTGGGTGCTCGAGAGTATGACCAGAAGAGAGTCCTCATTGAGGGTCCTTTTGGTTTTGAGTGTTTCTTGGGAAAGAGACTGATTAGGTAGACTTTCTCCGACCTTCCGGCTCCGAGGATTCCCTTGGATCCTCCGGATACTATGCTTTATGTTCGTCACCTTACCGTAGAGCAGGTAAGGATGTCCACCGTTGGAGTGAACGCCCTTGAGTATTTGCTCCCAGCTGACCCGGAGGTGGATCTCATGGTGGCGTATACCGAGTATGCTGAGGCTCGGTTGTGCCCTAACTTCTCCACTAATCCGGTGAGTAATTTATTTTGTTTCTTAATTTCGTTTTGAAATTTAGAAATGTGTCTAATACTTTCAATTTTTGCAGAGTGCTGCAAGTTCTTTGTCGTCCCATGCGACTGCTTCTTCTCCGCGCCCTACTCCTCCTACCATGTCGGTCGGTTATACGGGGGCAGACGAGTCTCCTCAGGTGCTTTCGATTCCTGAGTTATGTGGTCCTGATGAGGAGATTGAGGGATTGCCTCTACCAACTGGTCGTAGGGGGTAAGTAAAAAAAATCCATTGTAATTCGTAGCCTTTCCCTTATGTTTACACTGACTCTTCTTTTGTGTGCACAGTTGGATGATGCTGAGACGCGGAAGATCTATAGGGGCATACATGCCCTTAAGCAGTGGATCTCTAAGTTCGCGACTCGGAGTATGTGCACGAGTCGTAGGTCCGACGTTTGGGAGGTATGTTCATTTCAAGTAATAATGCTTGATTTGAAATTTTTTTATAATTTCTTGATCTTGAGTTCATTTTACAGCATGTCTCTGTTGCGAGGCCTCATAGGCCTCTAGTTATTCGTGCTCCGGAGTCGACGCCTCAGCCGCAACGTCCTCCTCTAAGGCAGGATAGTACAGAGGTGCGTCATGGGACACCTCGAGCTCGGGTGGATACGGGGAACCCGCCCCAGGTGCCTTACTTTCCGCAGTGGCATGCACCGCCTCCTTATATGGGGTATTCAGGTTATCTCATGCCCATGTATCCTCCAATCCCTCCGAGGAGCTATTGGGGTCAGGAGAGTATGGGGTATGGCAGCTACCCGAGCATGTCGGAGCCACCACGTCATTCGCTTGATCCTGCTCATTTGGCGGGCTCATTGTTTAGCTTTGACCCTAGAGCTTGGGCGATGTCTCAGCCTAGTACTTCAGGTGCTCCATCATCGAGTGGGCCCGGAGAGTCATGTCAAGCGGGCCCGAGTACCGGCGAAGATGGTCAGTGATATTTGTTTGTAGTGCATTTTGAACTTTCGGGCTTGTATTAAACCTGCTAAAAAATTGCATTTTATTCACGCACAATTTATCACGCAAATGCCCATATGTAAATTTAATCATCTAATTTTCCGAATGGAAAATAACAAAACACGAGACCTGAGAATTTAGGATTCCCGAAAACTAGCACATTTGGCGTAACCCTTCCCCCTAAAATGAAAATAAAAAAATGGCAAAAATAGAAAAAGATGAAAATCAAAAGGAAAATAATTAAAGAAAATAATGAATCAGAAAATAAAAGGAAAAACGGTGGAACTTGATAATCCTAATAAAAAGAAGGAAAGAAAATAAAAAGGGAATAAAAAGAAAAGTGGCAAGGGCCAAAATTAAGGTAAGAAATCTAAGGGAGAGCTTCCATAAACTGTCCATGTGGAAAATAGGAAGGTAGAGCTCGGTCAAGGAGAGGTGGAGTGGACTGAGCCTCGTCTCGCAGATTTGTCCATCAGACGCCCATGCATGGGGACCGCTAGAGCTCCTAGCGGATGTGCCGCTCGTCCTAGCGGTCAAGCCGCTAGCTGGAGCGGTTGAGTCGCTCGTCCTGACGGCTTAGCCGTCCAAGCTGGAGGAAAGGTCGTTGGCCCTTTTTTCGTCGGTTGTCCGTGTTTCCTTAATTTTTTGACGAGAATCCAACCATGACCTCTAAATAATCAAGTTTCCTTTTCTTCTCTTCTCACCACTTACCTTGAGCCCTTAGAGAGAGAAAATTCCTTAAGAGAAAATCCTTAACTTCAACAATGGTGAACTTTGATGATGCCTTTGATTCTTGGTTGGCATCTATAACCGTAGAGGAGAGGTTAGAGCTTACTCCCTTCCACCTCAATGCCTTCTTCCACCTTAAGCAAGTCAAGATATTGTGGGATTTCCTCGATGCCTCCATAGAATTTTGGGACCCGAAGTTCCATGTCTTTCGTTCTGGTGCCCACGAGATGTGCCCGTTGGTAGAGGAGTTCTCTGATGTCATTGGCTTTCCAACTGAAAGCCCTCGCACCGTTCCTTACTTGGGGAACGCCTTTTCGGGTGATTTCCAACTATACCTTGGGTTGTCTTCACGTCAAGTAGCTCAAGTGCTCCATGGTGAGGATGTTGACCTTTCTAGGCTCGTGACCTTTTTCACTTCTAGGGCCCGGGATACGATGGATATGAGGTACAAGAAACGCGCTTTTGTATTTTGCCACCTCCATTAATACCTATTTGTTGGCGGAAATGAAGACACTCTTATTCCATCCGAGAAGAAGTCTACCATCAATAAGGGCAAACTTGCATTCTTAGGGTGACCAAGCAAATTCAATGGGATAGCTCTACTATGCACTTGGTCGTGGGAGAGACGATCCTTGCTTTAGATAGGCTCAAGAGCAATCCTCAATAGTCTTTCACCGGGAGCCCTTTACTCCTTCAAGTAAGCTTTTTTTGATAAAGCCTTAATCTTTGTGTATTTAAATTTATGTAATGAAATTCTCATCTTGTATTGACTTGAATTTTTTGAGGGCTTTTTTTTTTTTTTTTTTTTGTTTTTTTTTTTGTTTTTTGGGTTTTGTAGATATGGCTTCAAGAGAGACTCCACTTGCTTGAGGCTCCAACTGATACTAGGAAGTTCCTCCCTAAATACTTTCCGACGAGGCGCCAAAAGTTCTCCGAATCCTCTCGGGAGGAGTGGGTAGCATACTTCTACACCGATATCCAACCGGCTTGGTTCGTCCCGTGGTGGCGTACCGCCAAGATTGTAGGGTGTAGTGAGAACTTGCCCTTTATATGGATTATTGGTTTGTACACCTTGACATTATTCTTACCGAACCGCCTCCTCCGCCAAAACGGTTTAAGGCAAAGGATCCCGAATGTGAGTTGCGAGCCTCCTTGTCAAAGACCCTTGACGTCCTATTTGGTGTCTAATTGGGAGCGTCATTGGAACCGTGGCCAAGTATGGACTAAGCCGGTATACCCGCAATCAAACGGGATGTCCACCTTCTATGAGGAGTGGATTTGGAGCGGTGACCACCAAGTCAACAAGAGGCTCCTAGAAGAGGAAAAAGAGTTACTCAAGGCCCGCAAATACAACGAGCCTAACGGTGTGAGGATAACTCCAATTGATAGGGTCACTAAACCTTCCAAGCCCCAAATTAAGGGTAAGGGAAAAGGTAAGGCTAAGGCCCAAAATAAGAAGAGGAAGAACCCAACCCACTCGGCCAAACAAGTCCTTCAAGTTAGGCCCAATGATCATGAGGCCTCTTCGAGCAATGGTAGGGAAAGATGGGCTCCAAAAGAACAAATGGTACTTGATGAGCCTAGCGAGTCCGCCCAAGAGCCCGAAGTCAACAAAGACAAAGAGGAGTAGCCCACCTCAAATTGTCTAGCAAGTCTTATTTTTGTGCTTAGTAGTATAATTCAAATATCGGGTTTGCATCCCAAGTAGATGTAGTTTAGAATTGCCCTTTTAATATTATTTTTGTTATTTTTCGCACTTTTCTTGTTTAATATTTTTATTTATTGGAGCATGTAATGGACTATAGCCATATCAATGAAAGACTTTCTTATTTTGCATTAATCGAATGGATTAAAACACCCTTAAAAATTTATTTTATTAAAGTGGTCGGGCCCAAGTTGTATGGGTTACCTACATATCCATGCGGAATCAAGCCAATGTAGTTCGCAAAACCAAATCACGTTTTTCTTTTTTTTTTTTTGTTTTTTTTTTCTGGTCGTGGACCCCACATGGACGGGTTTGACCGAGCTTTGTTTTGGATTTGTTGCCTTAATGGGCTCTCTCAAAGATTAAGTATTTATGCATAGAATCGCTTAAGTTGGTCCATATTTGTGAGTTGAGTGAACTCGTTGCCATCTAAATCCATTAGCTTTACCGCTCCACCGGATAATATTGTCTTGATAATGTATGGGCCGGTCCAATTAGGCTTGAACTTCCCTCGAGGGTCGATTACAATTGGTCTTACCTCTTTTATGACTAAGTCTCCTTCTTTTAGTCCTCTAGCCTTGAATCTTTTATCAAAGTGTCTTGCCATCCTTGCTTGGTAGACATGACCATAATGTAAGGCATTTAGTCGTCTTTTGTCTAATAATACTAATTGATCATATCGGGGTTGGGCCCAAACTACTTTGGGTAATTCACTTTCCAAAGCTATCCTTAAGGAAGGGATTTCAACCTCGACTGTGAGTACTGCTCCATTCCGTATACTAAAGAATAAGGCATTGCTCCTGTTGAGGATTTGAATAGTGGTTCTATATCTCCATAAGGCGAATTGCAGCTTGTCTGGCCAGTCTTCATAAATTTCCGTCGTCTTTGCTATCATTTGCTTTACATTCTTGTTTGCGGATTCCACGGCCCCATCGTTTGTGGCCTATAAGGTGAAGACTGTCAATGTTGAATCTTGAATTTTGTGAAAAGCTTGATGACATCCATTTTGAAGTGGGTCCCTTGATCACTTATGATTTCGTGAGGTACTCCATATCTAGTAATGATATTGTCATGTATGAACTTTGCCAAGTGTTTTGATGCTATTCGGCGTATGAGCGGGCTTCAACCCATCTGGTAAAGTAGACTATTGTGACTAGTATGTATTCAGGGACTCCTTTTCCTGTAGTGGAGATTTTTCCAATGATATCAATGCCTCATGCAGAGAATGACTCCTATATAGAGGAGTCGGAGGTCTATGTTGTATATTGGCAGCGTGTGTACTTTCTCACTTATTCGATGTAGTCCTTTTCCATTGTTGTCCAGTAGTATCCATACCTTAGGATTTTCTTGACCAAAATCATTTCATTCATGTGGGGACCACATACACCATTATGTACATCACTCATGACTTTACTTGCCTCGCGTTCCTTTAGAAACAGAAGACTTAGCCCTTGCGGTGTCTTTTTTTTCTAAAGTTTGGCTTGCACATGTATGTATTGTGCGGCTAGTCTCCTTAAGGCTCTTTGTGCCCTAGGTGTTGATTGTGGAGGGTATTTGCCTTCGGCTAATAGGTTCAGAATGTCAGTGAACCATTCCTCTTCTTCCTCCTCGTTAACGCATACTTCGAGTGCATTGCAAAAGGCGGGCTCGGTGCGCCTTTGAATGTAAATCAGCATAGTGATTACATCATCTGGGATATTTATCATAGATGCCATTTTTGCTAGGGCATCTGCGAACTGGTTGTCATCTCTAGGAAGGTATGTGAAACAGACATGAGGGAAATATTTCGCTAGCTTTTCGAGATTTCCTGGTAAGGTGCTAGTGATTCACTTTTCACTCTCCATTTTTTGGAGACTTGATTTATGATGAGAGTTGTGTCTCCATATACCTTTAGGTCCTTCATTTTCAGTTCTATCGCCGCTTCTAACCTAAGGATGCATGCTTCATATTCGGCGCCGTTGTTAGTTACCTCATGGTCTAATTTGACGGCTATGGGAGTATGTGCGCCTTCCTGTAAGGACCCGGGAACTTTTGGTTTCGCTTCCGCGAAGTGTGTTCTTATAGAAAATTTGTAAGCTGAGGGCTTTAGATAAGTTCAAGGAACCGTCGAGTTAGAAAAGTATTTGAAAAGACTTGAATTGAATAAAAACCATGAAAGAGGTCACAAATCTGCTATTGGCGTTTTATCAAAAGGACAAATCGAAGGGACAAAACCGAAGGGACAACCGAATAGCACGATAAGTGAACTAATCATGTTTTTAGAAAGACTCCCGCTCATATAGAACATATGAGTACCCAAGAATAAAGGGTTCGGAGGCGAAGGTACGAGGTGGGAAGGTGTTAGGCGCCCAACTCGCCCGTTTTATGACGACCTCTACTAACTCAAGTTTGTTTAATAATTTAAAGACATGATTCCCACACAAACGGGATTAACAACCCAGACTTAGACTATTAATTGGTTCATCACAAGCATCACAACATTTATTATTGACCCTTATTTAGACATGCATTTGATTTAAAAATTGAGCATTACAACAGTTATACATGCTTATTTACATAATAAAGGTAGTATTTAGGAAGCAATAAAAGCCATGATTTGCATGATATCTACAATATGACTACTAGAAAATAAACAGTTAAGCAATTAATTTAATTTGAGCCGTCAGGAGAACTGTAGGCTATTTAGCAAATGAATAGTAAAGCAGGATCTCAAGTAAAGAAAGAGTGGGAAGCTCGGGAGTACTCAACCGAGATTAGAAATATTTTGTAGAAGAAAGAGGGAGAAGCTCAGGAATACTCAACTGAAAATAGAGGGTGTAAACTGTAAACTGTGTGTTTTGAATTGAGGGTGGAGGGTCGTACTTACAGAGAAAAGAATAGGGTTGCACGGGTGAAGAATGGCTGAAATTTGCAGATCGGGCTTCGAAAAAGACGGGCTTCAGAAGACCCAGCGAGCACCACTAGCGTCCCTGGGAAATCACCCAGCGCCGCTGACGGCTCTCGCCACAGCCGCTAGCGGCGCTGGCTAAAATCCCCGCGCCGCTGACGGCTGTGAGCCTGCCAGCTGGATGACGACATCCAATCTATTTTAATTTTCGGAGGAATTTTTAATGTTCCAAAAATGTGAAAAGACCGTTTTACCCTTCTGCAGTAAAAGACGGTTTGACCTTCGGATAGCAGCTTGGCCACTGGGAGTCGGAAAAGGACACGAGAGGTGTCGTTAGAAAGATGTTGAACGAGACTTTTGAATGTGATCGAAATAAAGGAGTGATGGAGGAAAAACTTGAGACCTTATTTTACCTATCAAAGCAAAAATAGCATTCAAGTTTATAAATTACTCCTTTCATCATCGGGCTTTTACGGAGAAATCTAAGACGCTTTTTTGGTGTCTACAGAAGACTCCACTTTGATCGAGCTTGAGTAAAAGCGAAGATCAAAGTATTCCGAAGGCGACATGCAGGATGCTGATGTGCGCGTGGTGTGTGATAGTGTACAGTATGCATGCATATGAAGGCAAACCTGAACTGCGACATGCTCGTAGCGCGCTAAGACTCATTTCTGTGAACACAAGAAAAACAAAGGTAATGGTTAACAGGGGCAAACAACACTCGTGGAAAGAATTAACGCCTGCAAGGGCCTTGTATTCAGAGTAAATGAAAAGTTAGTGATACTTTGAGAATGATTAGTGTAGAATGCTTTATCCTTAGCAAACATTGACTAAACACCACTCAGCGGATGCCGAGATTCCTTCCTTGCACGAGAAACGAAGAGGTCGATGAGACAACGCGATCAAAATGACGGCTGTAAATGGTTAAAACATATGAACAATTTAAATGCAATAGCTTAAGCAATCATTGACTGAAACATATAAAAAAAAAAATAAAGGACAGTATAACCGCAATAGTTTAAGCAATCATTGGCTGACACAATATGAATAGTTTCGAATAAAAAGAACAGTTTAACAGCACGAGCGATCATTGACTGACACAAAATGAATAGCTTCGAATAAAAAGAACAGTTTAACCGCACGAGCGATCATTGACTGACGCAAATGAATAGGTTCGAATAAAAAATAACAGTTTAACAGCACGAGCGATCATTGACTGACACAAATGAATAGCTTCGAATAAAAATAACAGTTTAACCGCACGAGCGATCTTTGACTGACACAAATAAATAGCTCCGAATAAAATAAATGAATAGCGCCAGAGAATATCTGGGCTTGTGCAATCGCGACACCTGCAAAACAAACAAGTTAGTTTTACCTGATAGTAGACGGTACAGTGAAATGGGCCGACTGTTGAATTTTTAATTTGTGGGCCAAGTGACACATTTCCGCCGCTTGGTACTGATCTTTGTTCCAAACAAACTGTGCCAAATAACGATTTTTTGGGCTGAAAAATGTCGTGGGGCAGCATAGGGCCGCATGTGCAGACCAACCAGGGTCGCTGGCGACCCAGACCAGCACCGCTAGCGGCTCTCGCGTTTGCTGAATAAGCTGGGCTGAGGCTTTATCGCGTTTTTGCTCCATTTTGCTTCGTCTTTGTCGAGCTTTTCTCCAAGCCCTCCGCCATTGTCGAGCTTCCAAGCTTCTTGAAGGTAAGTCAATTCTTGACCAAATTCCTTGCTTTTTGTCTTGAACTTGATTAATTCTTCGCCTAGTAGCTGAATTTTGGGTTACATTGTTGAATGGGTATTTGTATCTTGCGAATTTGACATTTGAAATTTGCACTTGTAGAGAGAGAAAGCTTGAGTTTTTCACCTATGGCTCCCAAAGACAAGGAGAAGCGTCCTATGACCGAGGAAGAGGAAAATCGTGACCTCTTTCGTACAGGGTTTCCGTCATCTAGGATACCTCCTACACACCATGCAGACCGGGCGACTCTATACCAAGACTCGTTCATGCGTTTGGACTGGCGTCTGGTAGAGGCCTGGGATCGTAGTATCTTGCTGTTGGATAGACGGAGTCATCTGTCCAACTTACATCTGGTAGGTTTCTGACTTCTTCACTTTTGTTCAGTTTATTTGTTTTGTACTGAATATTTTAACTGTTAGTGCTCCGGCACACGAACAAATTGGGATTGCACTGGATTGGTGGTCAGTTGTATATAATACTTGTGTTGAATTATTTGGGCGGAATTCGTAGTACATGGGGTGTTGAAAAAACTTTGTCTGTTGGCTAGGGAGTTGGTGCTTATTTGCAGGCTCATGGGTCCACTTTAAATTGGGCCATGATGTTGGATACTTTTTCTGAGAGGACTATGAGGATAATCCGGGCTTCGGGTTTTGAGTATTTTCTGTCTGTTATCCCGTCTTGTCATTCTAGGGATACTAGGGTGGTTTCCCGTGGATTATTGGAGAGGTTTTGGGACACTACGAACACCTTCCATACGCCTGTGGAAGAGATGTTCCCCACTCCTTATCAGTTTGCCATATTGACGGGCTTGTCCTTTAGAGGGCGTCCTCTACGGTATGATGCGGGCTACCATCGGCAGGCAGATAGGTTGTATGAGCTATATGGGTCTGTCGCCGCTTACTTTGAGGAGGACCGGGTCTCCTTACCGAGATTATGAGGAGCTTTGACTGAGCAGGGACTTTCTGAGGATCAGCGGGCCCGCATATTTTTGGCCTATTTGTTGGGGGCGACCATTTTTGCTCAGAAGAAGAGTGTATGTCAGGTTGGTTTTTTGACATGCCTAGATGACTTGACCAAAGTACATGAGTACATTTTTGGTGCTCCCGCTTATGCTTCTTTGGTGAGATGGTGTTGTCAGGCTTGCAGGAGTAAGGCGACAAGTCGGATGACGTCTATCACTGGCCCTTGGAGGATATTGGAGGTAGGCAAATACATTTTTTTTTATTCCTTGTGCATATGCATACTTGGTAGTGGACCCGTATCTGATTGTTCCTGCTCGTATGGTAGCTGTGATTTTTTGAGTATTTTTCACCTTTTGGTCCTCACCGTCCTGGTTTGAGGATGTTTCCACTGGGTGCACGGTGGGTTGGTAGAGACATCCATCCATTTTCCTCTTTGGAGGATTTTCTGGTCACTTTTGAGAGTCGGGCTGCGTTCGAGGTATGTTGCCTTTGGCTTTTTTTATGCATATATGTTTTTTAGTTCATTTGGTGTGAATGAACTTTGATCTTGTATTCTGCAGGTGACGCGGACTGCTTTTGACGACATTCCTGGGGTCCCATCCTATATTACCACTGAGTCTTTCAGGGTGTCTACTCTGCACGTAGTGTTTGAGGGGCAATTCAGCTTTGAGTGGTATTTGGGGGACCGCTTGACTCAGCTGGTCTATCCTCGCTTGGGTGGTCATTTGGTTTTGGAGGACCCTCTAATGACCATGTTCTTTCTGCGCAGTCTGAGTGTAACTGATTTGGGAGTCGTTATTCGGGGTGCTGCGGCTACTTAGTTTGTTCAGCCAGAGGTTGATGGTTTAGACCGTGCAGCGGTATACTTGGTCTACTGCTTGGATCACTTGATGCCGGACCTGACTTCTGAGGTAAAATCTTGATTTGTGTTTTTCAGCTATATATGTAGCATACTGACTTTTGTGTCTTTGTAGGCGGATCGTGTAGCTACTCAGGGACCCAGGAGATTTCACTCTAGTCCCTCGTAGTCAGCCCCCAAGTGTGACCTTACCGAGTAATAAGGTGAGGTACATTGGTGAGAGTGGGGGTCGAATAAAGGAGGAGTTTCCTCTACATTTTGCTGACAAAGAGGCAGTAAAGGGCTTACCATTGCCCGATTTTCCTGTAGTGGGTAAGTTTTTATCCTCTCTTGTTTTCTGGCTTGTGTTGTCTTCAAATACTGACTCTGTTTCTTGTATTTTCCTGTAGCAGAACCGGGAACACACTTCTCAAGTCTTCAAGCTCATCCACTTGCTGAAGAAAGGATATAGCCGGATGATGGGTCGAGGGAAGAGTTCTCGATCTGGGACTATCAGTGTAAGTGCACTCTTGTCTTTTTGTTTGGCTAAGTGGAGTGCTTAGTTTAACATTATGGTCTTCATTATATGCAGATGTCGTGGTCTTCGTCTTCTGTGAGACCCCATCACTCATTAGCAGCGAGAGTTTCTTTGGGGAGCAGACCATCTGTTGCTCGTTCTCCTACTGCGGCGGTGACCAGGCCTCCTGTTGATCAGGCGCCCGGTCTCTCTAGAACTCACCTTCTTGTGCCCGAGATGTCTTCTCTAGTGGGTTTCCAGCCCTCTTTGAGTAGTAGGCCTATTATGACTCCTGTGGATGGAGGTTGGGTGAATGCTCCTGGATAGGATGTGCACTAAGTTGGGCCTTCATATCAGAATGTGGCTATGGATTTTGCTAGCCAAGCTACAGAGAGCCTCTTTGAGTCGTGGTTTTCGGCAGGTACCCCCATGTGTGCGCCTATGTATGATGGACGAGACATGAGATCCGGTAACAGCAGGCCGATTTATAGCTCGTTCAGTACTCAGGGCTCTTTCTACTACTCGGCCGGGAATTCTGGTCATGGGCCTTCCGTTGAAGATGAGGCTGATAGCAACGGTGATGATGACCCCATTTGAGTAGCACAGACTTGATTCGTGGATGTTGGTCTTCAAAACTCAAACTCCTGCTTTTATGCATTTCATATGATATGTATGCCATTATGACTCGATTATGCTCGTCTAATCTCTAAGTATGCAACGTGCTATGCAGTAAAGAGTAGGACACGATTTAGGGAATAAAATAAAGAATAGGGTAAAAATTGCAAAAGAAAAGCAAAAATTACACATATTATATCCGCTAAAAAAAAAGAAAATAATAAAAAAGAAAATAGAAAAAGAATAAAACTAATACAGTCTCGGGTCTTGTAACCACGTTGTGCTTTGAAAATCGGGCTTAAAACCGTGCGGGATCGATCAATTGGGAGGTTGAGCAAAAAGGAAAAGCGGACTCGGTCGTGGTCAAGGTCGCTGGCGGCGCTGGGCCATTGCTGAGCGCCGCTTGCGGCTCTGGTCAAAGCCGCTAGCGGCGCTGGCCAGAGCCGCTGACGACTCTGATTTTGGGCTTTTTGTGAAATTCTTACTCTTTTCTGACCCGACTTTTGCGTATAAATAGGATTTTCGGGATGTCCAATGACGTATCTCCTTTTAGACTTTAGCTCCCCAAATTTCACGAAGTTGTTTACATGGTGAAATCCTTTGAAAATATGTTCGATGCTTGGTGCAAAAATCTGATCGTGGAAGACAAACTGGAACTGGCTCCATACATATTTCAACTCTGCTGACTCTGAAACCAACTAAAATCCTGTGGCCCCTTCTTCGATCTGCATTGAAATATTGGGACCTAGACTTGCACATTTCCGTTTCGGTAATTTCGAATTATGCCTTTAGTAGAAGAATTTGCTGCAATTATTAACATGCCTGATGTTCTTCCCCCAATTGTGTCTTATTTAAGGGATGACTTTAGTGATCAATACAGGAAATCTTTAGGCTTGTCATCTACGGAAGCCAAAAGCATAATTCTTGGTGTCAATGAGGACTTAGTTCAAATCTATGAGAAATTTGCTTTTTCTTCTGAATAGGATGCAATATTTAGGCGTTGCCGACGACAGGCTTTTGTATTCTGTCTGTTAAATCGCCTACGGAGTGTATTCTTGTAGAAAATTTGTAAGCTGGGGGCTTTAAATAAGTTCAAGGAACCGTCGAGTTAGAAAAGCATTTGAAAAGACTTGAATTGAATAAAAACCATGAAAGAGGTCACAAATCTACTATTGCATTTTATCGAAGGGACAAAACCGAAGGGACAACCCAATAGCACGATAAGTGAACTAATCATGTTTTTAAAAAGACTCCCGCTCATATAGAACATATGAGTACCTAAGAATAAAGGGTTCGAGGGCGAAGGTACGAGGTGGGAAGGTGTTAGGCACCCAACTCGTTCGTTTTATGACGGCCTCTACTAACTCAAGTTTGCTTAATAATTTAAAGACATGATTCCCACACAAACCGGATTAACAACCTAGACTTATTGGTTCATCACAAGCATCACAACATTTATTATTGACCCTTATGTAGACATGCATTCGATTAGCAAATTGAGAATTACAACAGCTAGACATGCTTATTTACATAATTGAAAGACAGTATTTAGGAAGCAATAAAATGCATGATTTGCATGATATCTACATTATGACTACTAGAAAATAAACAGTTAAGCAATTAATTTAATTTAATTAGTACCTGAACTGTAGGTTATTTAGCAAATGAATAGTAAAGCAAGATCTCAAGTAAAGAAAGAGGGGAAAGCTCGGGAGTACTCAACCGAGAATAGAAATAATTTGTAGAAGAAAGAGGGAGAAGCTCAGGAACACTCAACTGAGAATAGAGGGTGTCAACTGTAGACTGTGTGTTTTCAACTGAGGGTGGAGGGTGGTATTTATAGAGAAAAGAATAGGGTTGGACGGGTGAAGAATGGCCAAAATTTAAAGATCGTGCTTTGAAAAAGACGGGCTTCAGAAGACCCTGCGAGCGCCGCTAGCGGCCTTGGGAAGTCACACAGCGCCGCTGACAACTCTCGCCACAACCGCTAGCGGCGCTGGCTAAAATCTCAGCGTCGCTAACAGCTGTGAGCCTGCCTGCTGGATGACGTCATCAATTTTCGAAGGAATTTTTAATGTTCCGAAAATGTGAAATGACTGTTTTACCCTTCTGCGGTAAAAGACGGATTTACCATCGGTTAGCAACTTGGGAACCGGGAGTCGGAAAAGGACACGAGAGGTGTCGTTGAAAAGCTCTTGAACGAGGCTTTTGAATGTGATTGAAATAAACGAGTGATCCAGGAAAAACCTGAGGCCTTATTTTACCTATCAAAGCAAAAATAGCATTCAAGTTTATAAATTACTCCTTTCATCATCGGGCTTTGCGGAGAAATCTGAAGACGCTTTTTTGGCGTCTACAGGGGCTGACTAATAGTACTCCTACGTCGCAACCTTTTTGGTTTCAGGCTCGGTCAAAGTATAACTACCAAGTATTTTCTTCGACATTCACTATTCCTTCGTCAGGGAAGTCATGCGTGGCATCCTCGCTACTAATTGGGTTTTCAGCGAGATGTTCAGAAATGGTGTGTCCTTTCATCGCCTTTTGGTGTTCCAAAGTTAAATCGAATTCTGAGAGCATGACTCAACCTAAAGATTTAGCTAAATTTATATGGATCGAGTGTTGTAGCATGTAGTGTCGAAGCTTCTTTGTTGCGGTGACTAATACGAGGCACGCTTTCTCTAGTGTGGAGTAGCGTGTTTTGTATTACAGAAATTTCTTGCTAATGTAGTATATTGCCTTTTCATCATTCTCCACCTTTTGGGCTAGCATAACACCCATGGCGGTTTCCGTGACTGTTTGGTATAGCATAAGCGGTTTTCCCGGAATTGGTGGAACCAATACAAGTGGGTTAGCAAAATACTCCTTAATTTTAACAAAGGCTTGTTGGCAATGATCATCCCATGTAGATTTGGTGTCCTTTTTGAGCTTTTTGAATATGGGCTCACATGTAATAGTCAATTTCGATATGAATCGACTTATACATTGGAGTCGCTCTAAAAAGCCCCTTATCTCCTTCTCAATTTTAGGAGAGGGCATGTCTCTTATAACTTTGATCTTGGTAGGATCAATTTCAATGCCTCTTGTGCTTATGACAAATCCTAAGAGTTTGCCAAAAATTACTCCAAATGGACACTTTTGGGGATTTAGCATCATGTTATAGTTTCGAAGTCTGTCGAAAAATTTTCTTAGAGAGGGTACATGCCCTTCTCTCTCTTTGGATTTGATGATCATATCATCTACGTACACCTCGGCCTCTTTGTGCATCATGTCATGCAGAAGGGAAGTTGCTGTTCTTTGGTATGCTGCTCCCGCATTTTCCAACCCAAAAGGCATTACAGTGTAGCAGTAAGTACCCCATTGGGTTATGAATGTGGTTTTCTCCATGTCTTCTTCTGCCATTTGTATTTGGTTATACCCTGCATAGCCATCCATGAATGATAAGAGGCCATGTCTTGCTGTATTATCCACCAGTACGTCTATATGTGGCAAGGGAAGTCGTCTTTTGGACTTGCCATGTTTAGATCTCTAAAGTCGACGCACATTCTTAATTTGCCATCCATTTTTGGAACGGGTACTATGTTAGCAACCCATTCTGGATATTGAGCGACCATGATGAAACCCGCTCGGAGCTATTTTTGTACTTCTTCTTTGATTTTCGGTGCCCACTCAGGTTTCATCCTCCGAAGTTTCTACTTTACCGGTTTTGATTCGGGATGGAGCGGTATTGTATGCTACGCTATCTCACGACTTATTCATGGCATATCTTTGTAGGACCAAGCGAAAACGTTTATCTATTCTTTTAAGAGATTTATAAAGCTTTCTCGCTCTTTGGGAGTTAGCGATTAGCCAATGCGCACTTGTCGCGGCTCTTGATCGCTTGCAAGGTTAATTAATTCTGTTTCTTCCACAATTGAAGTCTTTTATTCCTGCTCTATTAGTGCTTTAGTTACTTCTTTGGGCAATTATTGTTCATCTTTTGAACTATTAGCTACTAAGTAATCCAAGAAGTAAGGAGAATCAGTACTCATTTCATTGATAGAAGAAGTTGGTACATCAACTGAGCCATTACTATTAACTTTAACTTCACTAGACTTGCAAGTAGAATTAAACATAGATATGCGTGGACTACCCGACTCTACTATATTAGACTCATCTTTAGAATAAGACACGGTCCGGTCGGAGTGAGTGTCGGTGTCAAACTTGGATCCTTCAGCGATCGTGATCTTGATCTTCTTTCCATTGGCTTCAGTCCAGCTTATGGTGTGTTTCTTCTTTGTGACTTGACCCTCGTTTGGAGTGATCAACTTAGTTGGGTCGAAGTTTGCATCTTGAATTGCATTAGTGACATTGTGGAGCTCTTCATCTTTTGGATGGTGGCGCTCTTGTCCAAATAGTAGACCTAAAGCATTGTTGGGTGTGCTCTCTACCCAATCAAAGTTTAACCTCCTTCTTACAGGCAAAGGAGTTTCTTCCAGCGTGTAGCAGTCTTGGAAGACTTCAAACCCGCGAACTTGGATTCCGAACACAGGGAGAACATAAGGTTTGGAAAAGCCATAGTAAGGGAAAGGATCTCCAGACTGGACGAAGTTCCCGTTTGAAGTGTGCGAATAAGGTGACATAGGAATGTCATAGGCCTTGTTCTCCTTAATGGCCCTTCTCTTCGCCTTTTCCTTAACGATGTATTCTTGTATTTCTCATTTTGTGGGATTGTAGCCCAGTCCAAAGAGATTATTTCCGGCTTTGGATGACCAAACGGGAGATGGTTTGGAAACATATTTGCCTAAAGCAGTGCCAAGGAAGTGTCCCTGATTCCTTAGGATTGATTTAATTCCTAGATGGGAATATGGTGCAAAAGGAGTTATATCTTGTTCAAGTGGGGCGACGCCTTCAGTCATGAAACCCCCAAAATTCTTCATATTGTGCAATGTGCTCGTCTGTATCTTCAATGCTAGCGATCATAGAATCAGCTCTGACCTCCAAAACTACCCCTCCAACCATCATTTTGACCTTTTGGTGTAATGTTGAGGTTATTGCATTTAGTCCATGGAACCATGGGCGTCCTAGGAGCAAATTGAATAAAGTTGGGATGTCGATGACGTGGAATTGAACCATTTTCTCAATTGGTCTCGTGTTAAGGTTGACCGAAAATATGCCCAAGACATTTCATTTGAAATTGTCATAGGCTCTCAACTCTTGTGCGGCATGCGCGAGGTTGTTGACATTGATACCCAACATTGGGCGGTCCTTAGGGGACAGACATTAACGACGGATTCATTGTCTATTAAAGTCATTAGGACTTGTTTCTTCTCACATATGGAAGTTAGGTAGAGTGCCTTGTTGTGGTGAGTTCCTTCGGGTGGAAAGTCCTCACTAGTGAATGCAATTGCTTCCAAAGAATTTCCTTTTGTGAGGAGATTGACCAGGTCATCCGGAGTAGCTTCGGGTGAAACCATGGTTGTATTGAGTGCTTTAAGCAAGGGATTCCTATGTACTTGAGATGTAGTCAAAAGTTGCCATATAGAAATACCAGCCTTAGTCTTTTGAAGCTGCTTGAGTAGTATAGTGCCATCATCCTCGATTGGAGGGGTTTGGTCTTTATTTTGGAATAGTGGAAAGTCCCTCACTTGTGGTATGGCTGAAGTTGTGTTTTGCAATGCTTATTTTGGAGGTGGGGTGGTATATAGTGTCTTCCCGACCTCGTGAGGTGTTCTATCTCAGGAGTATCATCATCAGAGGAGTCATACCATGTTTTAAAAATTTGGAGGGTAGAATCTTCCTCGTCGCTATCACTTCCCCAAAGTCCAGCTGCCTCTAGATGGAGGGAGTCGAGCTTAAATGCTGGGATAGGATGTCCAATTGGCACAATCAAATAGGAGGGGTCCTCTCTCTCTTCTTCATCTGCAATGGCGAAAACCGCTCCTAGAGGATTGATCTTATTGTTTGGAGTGGGACATTCTTTGGCTTGGGAATAGTCTCATTGTCAAAAAGATCATGGATCTTATTCTTGAGCGTCCAACACCTATCGGCATCGTGTCCTTTTCCTCTATTGAATTCGCAATAAAGATTAAGATTCCATGATGGGCTCGTCTTTTCGACATCAGGATCCGGAGTGGGATCCACGGCGTTGAGGTAGTCATTTTTGATAAGCTTCTTCAAAACTTAAATAAATAAATAATTAATTAATTAATTAAAACTCGAGCCAAAATTTCGGCAAAATTTCCCTTGTAAATAGGCATCCCAAGTTATCGACTTTACAAAACCTGCTTAAACAGAATATTAAAACAAAATTCAATCAAACCAGCGGAAGACTCTAATAAAATCCGAGTGCTACCGCCACACTCACTCATACGAATGAGTGTAAGATTCTTCAAATTGACTTCTAGTAAAAATTTTGTGAATTACTATAATGGACTATTTATTACATTTAACCAGTAAACTAGAAACATAATTTAAATCTAAAAGCAAGCTCTCCTTGCCAAGACCCTATCCGGCTATTATCTAGAGCGTCCTCACCACAAAACAACCTGCATACAAATAATCTGCCACCAACGAAAGACACGATTCACATCGTGGGTGACCGCCCAGAACGGGTCAGCGTGAACTGAGTAACAAACATCTATCGAGTAAAGACCATTTTAAATCCATTTCAAGTCTTACATGCATTGCCATAAATTACATAAAGCAATCAATTAGATATTATTTAACTTTAGTCTATTCCTATGCTTCTGTATGTATACTATGGCTTCCAAAATAAAAAGAGCACTAATAATAACAAAACTTAAAAAGGTAGAAAACATAAACTGTTACCATTCGTCATCATAAGCGTGCCTTCTCCAGTGTGCCTTCTAAACTGTTCTGCAGGTTTCATTTTACTTACCCCTTAACATCAATTAGCTCATGTAATAGCAACTGACCCAATTCTGATCTCACTTATATAACCATAGATATCTCGTAACTTTAAATATAGCTTAAAACTATAAAGCTCAAAACATTATAGTATGAGCATAAGGAAACTCAGTGTAATTGTATTGTACCGCATCTTAACTTGTGCATGCCTACAAACTCATCACCAATGCACCTTTTATTTTATTGCATGCCTACAGACTCGTCAGCCATGCGATCTTGAAAGTTTTTGTTGTTGGCCTACAGACTCGTCAGCCAGACAACCTTTATCTTTTTCTCTTTGTGCAGGCCTGCAGACTCGTCAGCTCTCCACCTTTAAACTTATGGTAAGCCTAAAGACTCGTTAGCCATACCCCTGTTGTTGGCCTACAGACTCGTCAGCCAACAACCTTATGCAAGCCTACAGACTCATCAGCTTTGCATCTTTATCTTATTGCACGCCTACAGACTCGTGGGCCTACAGACTCGTCAGCCACATAACTGTTGCAGACCTACAGACTCGTCAGTCATGCAACCTGAAACTTACTGTAGGCCTACAGACTCGTCAGTCATGCAATACTTTACTTTTGTGCAAGCCTACAGACTCGTTAGCACCTTTATTCTTATTGCAGGCCTACAGACTCGTCAGCCATACAATACTTTACTTTTATGCAAGCCTACAGAGCACCTTTATTCTTATTGCAGGCCTACAAACTCGTCAGCCATGCAATACTTCTTACAGGCCTACAGACTCATCAGCCACGTAAGGTCTAGCTCAATAATACTTATATGAAAGTCATAAATCTCATAGAACATTATTTGCTCTTTATCGTTATCTTAACTTTGTTCTTTCTGTCTTGTGACCACACAATCACATAACTCATTCTGATACTTGTAACTTGAACTAAATACTCAGCTTTTAACAAGTAAGAATTGAGATCATGATATTTAGGGGTCGTTCTTCTCAACTGGTAACTGGAACTGGGAGAAACTGGACAAAACGGGTAAAACTGGTGAAAACTGGAAAGTCTAACTGGTAACTGGTGAAAACTGGGAAAAACTGGGTCAAACTGGGAGAAACTGGAGAAAAATGGGACAAATTGGAAATTTTTTATTTTTGATTGTCTAATAATAATAATAATAATAATAATAATAATAATAATAATAATAATAATAATAATAATAATAATAATAAGAGTATAAAAATACCAATAATAATAGTAATAATATTAATATTAAATATTAATATTATTATATATTATTAATAGTAATAATAATTAAAAAATAACAATAATAATAATATTATATTATTATTATTATTATAATTATTATTATTATTATTATTATTATTATTATTATTATTATTATTATTATTATTATTATTATTATTATTATTATTATTATTATTATTATTTCTACTACTACTACTACTACTACTACTATTATTATGTTTAATAATTTTATGCATATATTTATTTTTATATTTTGATTTAAATATTTTATATTTAAGTATCATGTTTAATATGTCAAAATATCAAAACTAGACTAAACTAGGAGAAATTGGGCAAAAGTGGGTCAACCTGGGGAAAACTGGACAAAACTGTATTTTGTAACTGATAACTGGTGAAAATTGGGACAAACTGGAGAAAACTGGAAACCAGTTGAAAAGAACATGTCCTTACTTTGACCCCTCTTTAACTCACTTCATAACTAATCAAGTCATGATCATACAAAAATGTCTCTTCCATCTCAATTCACGTTTTTAACTATAAGCACTCAAACAAATGAACTATTTGCATAAGTGAAAGAAGCATTCTGACTTTTCTACAGCTCCTAACTAAGAAACCACTCTTTCTTGGTCATCCTTACGTAAGTCCAACAGTAGCTTTAATTTATTATTCTTAACTAAACTAACTTCTCCTCTTACTCATGTAAATCTCTCTTTAACCTCATAGGCAAGAACTCTTTTTACTGATCATACTCATTACACATTAGCAAGCATGGATTTACAGTTTCTCAATAGCAAGCAACACAGTTGCATTCCAACAACATTCAATATGATAAAAGTCCACATGTAATCTCAACAACATAACTTTAAGTCTTTATGCCTACTCTCCAGCAAAGCTTCCATATTCCCCCACATTAGATGTCCAATTCACACCTAAATAATTTATTCTATACTTACTATCATTTCTGGGTGACTAGAACTCAATTATCTACCTTTTTAACGTGATAGACAAGAAGATACTAATCAAGCAACTTATCTGGCAGTGATGTGGAACAAGCAATTAAGAAAAAGGAGCTCATGTCATCCTCAGCTACATATTAAACTACAAAAAAACAAGTGAGTATTCTGCACCCTCCTCCAAATGACTCAATTACATGTATATACATATCTACCACCAATTCAGATTAGTAAACTAGAATTCAAAAGAGCACTATTACTTTCTAGTTCCATGTTCATGTTGTAGCCAATTCAATATTCCAGAACCTATGCTCAAAATGAATTAAAAATGGTACTGTAGATAATAGACATAAAGTTACCTCAAAATAATTCCTTTCCTAATTAGCGATACCCACGATCTACTACATTCAAATACTACAAGAACTAGCAATTCGGTCACTAGAATTAACTATTTCTACTCAATTTCAATGAATTGAATTAAAACAGGCGAACTGAATTAGGGATTGACGATTATACCTAACCAATCAGCATAGATGGAACGGTGGTGCGTTGGGCTAGTGTTTCCGTGGGTGGCACGCAAGGGTGAGGGTGGTACTGGTTGGCGGCGTCGGCGTCGTGGTGGAGCTGGCGTGAGTGATGGTGACGGTGAGTGGTAAGATAGTGGAGTCTTTGTTTTGGAATGGTGAGTGAAAACCAATGAAAGGGAGATATAAGGAGAATGATAGTCGGTGAAGTGAATTGGCTTCCTTCTTTATTGGGTTTCTTTTCTTTTCTTTCTGTTTTATATATTTTGGTAGTGGGTTTACACTAGTATAAACGTAATGATAAACTACTAGTCATAAAAAAAAAAGTCTCTCTTTTTTTTTCTAATAGAAAATGCTATTAAAAATACTGGGTATTACAGCTTTAGCATAGGTCATGCCCAATGGTGTGTATTGCCTTTGCGTTTTGTCGTAGACAGCATTGACTTCATTGACCTTATTGGAAGAGCTTCCCGTGTTGGGATTCTTCTTGTAATTCGAGTAATGAGTGCCTTTGTTGAAGAAGTCCTTGTTCTTCTCCTTTTTAAGTGCTTGATCACTATGAGCAATCCCACACTATTGAGTTGTGTGTATGAAGTTATTGCTTGATATTTGAGAGGATTCAAGTAAGGAGGTTGTAAACTTTTGATGAGTTTCCGAATTTGCTCTTCCTCGGATGGACGGTCAAGCTATTTCGGCAACTTTAGTTCTCCATTTCTTAACAAAGTTAGTGAAGCTTTCATTTTCACCTTGCATTGTCGCTTCTAGCTCTCTCATAGTAGTTAGTTGAATGACATTGTCAGAGTATCTAGTGAGGAACAAACTAGGTACTTTGTTCCAATCTTAAATTTGATTGGGCTCAAACTTAAAGAACCATGCCCTAACAGTGGGGTCCAAGGTTTGTGAGAAAAGGTGGACATAGAGGTCGGGATCGACTCCTCTTAGGCCCATTGCAGTAGTGAAAGCCCTTACGTGATCTTTTGGATCGTCAGTCCCTTTGAAAGTGGGGACTTTGGACACCGAGAATTTTTGTGGGAGTTTCCCCTTGATGTGAGGGGAATATCCTTCGGCATTGATCATGTAGTCACTTATGATCTTGTTTTGGGTTAGAGATAACTCAAGTTTCTTGATTTGTGCACTTAGTTTTTCAATGTCGTCATCTTGAGGTGGAGGGTCATCTTGGTTAAGAAGATCAGCTTTCCTAACCTTGCTTTCTATCCATGTCACACGGTTTCCCATAGTTTCCCACATTGTCAGCATTTAGTCAACATTTCAGCAGTGGTCTTAGGTGGTGGAGGTGGTACATCATCTTCGGTCATTTCAGTCAACCTAGAACCACGTGGTCGATATGTAGAGGGAGTAACAAATACCACGTCGAGACTAGCTTTGCTCGAAGGGGGAGACTCTAGTATGGGCTTCCTAACCAGACGTTGATTACTATGATCGCGCTCTCAACATTTCGGACCGACCGTTTTCTTCCCAATCCTGGACAGCGGATAAGACTTAGAGAAGGAAAGACTAACAAGCTGCACAAAAGAAAAGTTTTAGAACAAAAGTGGGAAGTCTCTATCTAGAATATTCTATCAACATAGCTACCCTTGGGGACTAAGTAATGAGTTTAGGTCAAAAGATCTCGACACGGGATAAAATAAAAAAAAAGATATTATACTCTTGACTAAAAGGAGAGGGGAGAGATATTATCTCGACCCAATTTGCGATAAAGCAAAAGATTTTATACTCTTGGCTAAAAGGGGAGGGGAGAGATATTATCTCGACTCAAATTGGAATAAAGCAAAAGATTTTATACTCTTGACTAAAAAGGGAGGGGAGAGATATTATCTCGAGATCTTTGACTAAAACTCACTACATAAATGATGGGGAAGGAATAATACGCTAAATCTTTCCTAAGGTAACAAGCATCATACGAACCATTCGGGGATATTGTTTCCTAAAAATAAAAGATTCTAGACTCAATCTTAGGACACAATCTAGACTCAAAAAGGAAAAGATCTTAATTGGGATCTAACCTAATATTCTATGACGACCAAAACGACTACGCAAAGATTGTGTTCACATATGGGCAAACAGCACAACAACGCAAATGACATAATCACAAAGATCTAGCATGGACATGGGACTGAGTTTCGACCTAAAACATTGGTTCTAGTTCATGCAATTGGGTAGGCTTAAGGGTTTTGGTCAAAATGTACAATAATTCGCGGGATGAGCGACAATATGATGCATTCTTGTTATCCTACTCGTCGAATGGACGATTGTGTAGAAAGGTACATGAGGTGGGGGGATCCTTGTTTCTTGGCAAAGAAGAATCGAGTGGATTCTCAGCAAGGCACTTCACCACACTCCATTGGCTAAGAAACTAGTTTGAACTTGTAAAAACAAGCTCGGAAGTCGCGCAAGCGCATGCACATGAATGCAATGGATGCAATTTAATAAGATGAATGACAAGTCACAAAAATAATAATAAGAACACCCAAGGTAGTGAACCAAGCAAAAATAATGGCATTTAACTAATTTTCAAGTTACACCTTCTTAATCAAGTTTCCCAGTGAAGTCGCCACTGTAAACTATCCGGAATATCGCCCTTTTCCGCCCCTCGTCGAATGTCTCGCCTCGCCCGGAAGGGCGGAGGAAAAACGAGAAGGAAAGAAGAAGGGAAACGAGTAGCCTAGGAAACATCATTGTTTGTGAATCTTTCGAGTGGGAATGCACATGAAGATTTATCCATTGTACTAGGGTCGTAATTAAGATTGTCGGAAGTCGGCACCGAATTTAAGTAAATTTGGAACCCTCGAAATCAAGTCAATAGTCTAAAAAGACGTCAACCCAATCCTTGTACACCCCAATCCCTATTAGGGAAATTGACTTCATAAATGAGTTCGGGGGCGTGAGTACGAGTTAGGAAGGTGTTAGGCATCGAACTCGCCCCTTAACGACAAACGACTTTACTAATCAATTCAATGCAATTATTAATGCTACGGTTCTAAACAGGGTTCAATTTGTTTAAATTCCTAGATTTAACTAATGTGTTGAACAATCATTATTATTGTGACCACTTTTTAACAACTTATCAAATTTACATGCTTTTAATGCGGAAAAACAATAAATATGCTAAACCTGCGAATTAGAAAGCTAACCAGACAACTCATCCAGCTATGCATAAACAAGCATAATTTATAATTAAAGAGCAATAAAAATAAATATCATTTATTCATTCATTCATTGGGTTTAATACAAGCCCTTTTGCTCAAAATGCGGCATGCATGTACATATCACATAAACGAAATTCGTTAGTAGATAACAAGCAAATATAAAATTGGGGAATTCCAATTGGTGTCCTTATGGTTTTGCCTTTTCCAAGTGGTGCCCAAAACTTCTTTTCAAATCCAACCAGTACCCTTATACTTCATGAACCATTCACTTCGTGCCATTATTTATGATTTTCTGTTAACTTTACAATTGTAATCAACTTTTTTTTATTGTTAATTATTTCTTTCACAAACATTCATTTAATAGATATAAAAAAAAGTAAAATCCATCCAACCCCTTTCTCTCTCCTCTATTCTTCCCCATCCACTTCATGCCATTGTTTCTCACACCATTTTTGGACCTCACCTCACTTTCACTCATAACCACAGACCCTTTTTCCCTTTTTCTCCCTTTTCTCTCTGCTTTCTCACTCTACACCAAACACAGCCACACACCATCTCACTTTTTATCTCTCCTCCACTCCACCTCCACCCCTCAACAAAACCCAACCACCACTCACCATCAAAAGATACAAAATTTGTCACTGAAAACTCTAACCATGGGAAGTCGTTAATCATCAATTTCACCATCTCATCCGCATCGAAATGACACCGTGCAAAAAGACGACTCAACTCTTTTAATGTCACAACCGAGCCTACTTGTCCGATTTGTACCTCAAGACTCTATGCGACCGAATCAGCTCACTCTAGTCGAAATTTGATCGACTGGTAGAAGTGAAGAAAGAGACAAAAAATGAAGCAAATAAAGGAGTTCAATAGGAGGGGGCATTGTAAGGGGTGAACAAGGGATAGGTGGGGTGGGTTTTTATTTTATTATTATTAATTTTTTTTTTTGAAACAAGGATAGGTGGGGTGGTTGGTTGTGGGAAGATGTAGATCTGTAGAGGTTGCAACATAGTTCTATTTTATTTTTGGTTATTACAACAAAAAAAAAATTGATTTGAAAAATGACAAAATCAGAATATAACGGAGCTGTGACGGAAAACATCAAATAATGGCACGAAGTGAATGGTTCATAAAGTACAAGGGTACTTGTTGGATTTGAAAAGAAGTTTTGGGCACCACTTGGAAAAGCCATAAACACAATGGCATCAATTGGAATTCCCCTATAAAATTTATTGAAAACCCTCAGGTTGGTTTACCTGGATGCTCACAATGAATTTATTGCGTTTAATGCTTGAACTCTTGCTCTTGATGAAGTATGAAAATTTATTCTTGTGGTGCTAGGGCTAGCGTAAAGAAGGAGTAGAATCAGAAATTTAGGGTTTATTATCCGAGAGAAACTGACCGGCCTCTAAAATTCCCAACCTAGAGTCTCTAACTGCCAGCCTATAGAGAATGTGCAACCTCTTCAACTGAACCCTAGGGTTTGTTTATATAGGAGAGGGGGAGCTGCTAGGGTTTGGCACCGAAATCGAATGGGCCTCGAAATTGCCGTCCGCGAAAAAGGATCCAGGCGGCCATTCGGCCAGGCCAAGCGGTTGAGCCGCTAGGACAAGCGGTTGAACCGCTTGGCAAACGGCTCAGCCACTAGGCTAGCGGTCAAGTCGCTTGGCCTAGCGGCACAACCGCTTGACCTAGCGGCACAACCGCTTGTCCTAGCGGCAACCGCTTGAACTCAAGCGTGGCCGCTTGGACCTGGAACGGCATGCCTAAACAGGTGCATGACATACTTTTGCGCGGGGGAGGCTATTGCGAGGGTGTCCACGCGGGATTGACTGAGTTTCCTTGTTTGACCAAGGTTTGAATCAAGGGTTTGGGTTCCCTTTCGGGCCCTTGCGCTCAAAGAGGCCTATCTTTCAGTTTTGGACTCCAAATGAATTGTGTCCAACTGGTTTGGATCACCTGTACAAAAGGCTTCCACTGGTTAATTCAAATGAACTAAGCTAATCATCAGAGCAATTATTTTCGCAACCCAAGTTCAAGCAAAATCCAATCCTTTCATCATCGGGTTTTTAAGGGACCTAACATAGACACAATTTTTGGTGTCTACACCTTTCATAGGTCGAAGGGGCTGAGTTAATGGCGCTAGTGGTTTCAAATATTTATTCAGATGTGATGCAGCAAACTCGAGACAGTTGGCAGAGTGACACTTCTCTTCAAAAGATAATTCAAGAATTAGAACCAGGAGGTGTCTCTTCTAAGTATTCCTGGCAGAACAAGCAATTGAGAAGGAAAGGAAAGCTCCTAATAGGTGAAAATACTGATCTCCGACAGAAGTTGTTGGCTTGGCATCACAACACCCCACAAAGAGGGCACTCTGGTATCTGAGCCACATATAAAAGAATTTCTAGACTTCTCTCACTACAAGAAAAGAGGCCTAAGCCAACGATTTTTGAAATGTTGCAAGAAGTAAGCTATGACAACGCTTTTATAATGGTTGGACTAAGTATAGACTTATGCCAACACTTATCTTAAAAGTGTTGGCTTTGTTTATACTGTACCATGTTTTCACTTAAAATAAATGAAAAAAGTTATAGGCCAACGGTTGGAACAAAAACAAAAGTGTTGCCTCAATTTTGATACAACTAACCAAAAATTTGCCCTTTGAGTTCACATTTTCATTTTCCCCAAACACCTCCCTCGTTGAGTTCACCAGCCCTAGAATTTGGGCGAAAATCAAATACTCCAATTCTCTCAGCTCAAATTCTTTCAGCCAAATCTCTCAACCCTCACTCGCAGCATCGTTCTTGCCCAAATATCTCAGCTCTTACTTGTAAAATTTGGTCTCTTGCCAGAGAAGGTATTTGATATTTTCTCTCTCCTCTTTGCTTGTTCAATTTTGGAATACAAGTCTGTTCTTTGCAGTTATGTGTTTTATGGTTCGTATGTGCTTGTTATTAGCATTTTACATGATTTGAGAACAAGTTTTGAGCTCTATTTGATTTTCGCCCAAATTCTATCTCTCGCCGAGCAAAACGCCCAAATCTCTTCTATCCATGATCCGAAATTCTGGTTTGTTTCTTCTAAAACCTAAATTTTTCGTTGATTTTTTAACACGGGTAAGCAAATGAGAGTGTGTTAGTGCTGTGGTTAACCTAGTTTGATGCTAGAGTAAGCTCTCAATTTTGGGCCTGTGATATATGAAATCCTATACTTGGGCAATAACAAAATCTCTGGCTGGAGTCTGCTTTGGTGGTCTATGTCTGTTTCTTTGCGAGTAGAAATGACTTGAACTTGGCACAGGAACACAGGATGTCGGAGATGTGGCTCCACAGAAATCGATTGGGATGGTAGGTCACGCCAGGATGTTCGTCGGGAAGAAAGGGATTCACGTCGTCGGCCATCATTTCCTGCGAGCAGTTTTCAAACTGGCAGGAGCACCGGTTTTGGTAGGCGAGATGATTACGGGCGTGAATCTCGGTGGGGGAGCGAAGATTCTGGAAGACCCGAATGGAAAGGGGAGTTAGCTCGTGAGAATTTAAATCAATTTAAGGGTGCACGTGGGCAGGGGAATGGAAGAGGGGCTGGAAATGGGTTTATTACGAATTTTGGGCCAAGTAATGGATATGGGGCTCAACTGGTAAATGGTCCAAATATTAGAATGAATTGTGGGCCAGATGCTAGTGGGAGGAATCAGGCCCAAGGTCAAAGGGTTTACTATAAGAATGTTCCTAGGCCTTTTTCTAATGATGTTGGAGGCCCAGGTCGACAGCAGGGTTTTGCAAAGGGCAGGCCTCGAGCCCACGTTGCTGGGCCGCCAAGAACTTCGGCTTTTTTGAGGTTAGGAAAGGGGCCCAGATCATTTTCTGGACTGCGCTCTTCGACAGCTACACTTCGCGACCATGCGACTTCTTCGGTTGCAGGACGATGGAGCTCCGGTGGCCGACCGCCACAGCCGGCGGTTACAGCGCCACGACAGGGGCCCACGGCGTCGGAAAATGCCGGTGATCATCGTGGGGGGTTAATCTGGGTTCGACGGGCACAGCAGGGTGGTGCAGGAGGGCCGCCATTGACGGGTGAGGTGTCGCGGCTGTCGGGGGAGCAGCCGACTGACAAGGGAGGGTCGCCGGTGGTTGTTCAGTACGGCCAACCCATTGTTGGTGGTGAAAAGACAGGGGGTAGGGCTTCTGGGGGGGCTGGTTCTGCTATGGCTAGTCGGGTTTTGCCCGGATCTCCGACTTTGGAGCCGGTACTGACTGGCGACGTGGGGGGTGGTGTGGGGGAGGGCGTGGTTGTGTCAAGGGTGGCTGATACCTTGTCGGGAGGTGATGGGCAGGAGTCGCAACTTCCTGTTGTGCCTTCAACATCCTCACGGGGTGGTTTTTTGAGAGAGTTGTGCCTAGTTGGGTCTTGGTTGGTAGCGGTGGGTGCACGAGTTCAGAGTTCAGAGGGCAGCTCAGCGGGATGTTGCTGATTTAGAGACAGAGGCGCATTTGAGGAGAGATCTTCGTGTTGATCATGTTACTCAGAGCTCTCTTTTATGGGGGTCGGGTTTGGAGGGGGACGAGGATGGCCTACTTAGCTCTGTTGATGGCGATGAGGATCTGCTTTTGGATAGTCTTAGGGAATTTGACGACGAGGAAGTGGAGGAGATGGAGGAGGTGAACTTGTTTAACGCTGAGATGGTTCGGGCTGTGACTCCGCAGCAAATCTCGGAGCCCATTCACAGTGTTCCTTTGCTTTGTGCCGAGGATACCAGGGCGCGTGCCCAAGAGGACCTTTCTGCTTCCTTGTCCCCTTCACCCTTTTATTCTCTTTTTGTTGCTACTCCCCAAAGTGCACCTGTTTGTTCTATTGCTGACCAGATGTTATCTGATAATGTTTTTTCAGGTGCAAGCAGGGGCGATGGGGTTGTTGGCCAGGTCGTAACGCCAGTTTTGTCGATTACACCGGAAGATTCTGCTGCTCCGTTGTGCCATGGGGAGTCAGAGGTCGGGGGGACGGTTGTGACCATTCCACCATTGGCGGGTGAGAGGGACGACCGAGATCCTCAGTCTCTTCTTCGTGATCTTCATTTTCGGGTTGTTGGTACTTCAGGTCATGTAGCTAATGTTCGGGTGTCTCCGAGGGGACCTCCCTCTCGGAGAAACAGGGTTGGTGTTAGGGAGCTTAGGGGTCTTGCGACGACCCTTAATTTTGGGGAAGGGGGGAGTCGTAGGTCTAGGGGTATCGGTGGTGTTAAATGAAGATTTTGAGCTGGAATGTCAATGGTCTAGGGAGGGTAGAGAAACGTAGTCTAGTGCAGGAAGTTGTCAGTCGGGCGTCTCCGGATGTGGTGATGTTGCAGGAGACGAAGGTTGAGGGAGTGGATTCTTTTTTTGTTCGAAGTCTTTGGGAGGCGGGGTCTAAGGACTGGGTTTGTTTGCCTTCTGTAGGTGCGTCGGGGGGTATTCTTATTGCTTGGGACACCCGTTTTGCGTCTCGAGTTGAATCTCATTTTGGGTATTTTACTGTGTCGGTTCTGTTGAGTGTTCGTGGGAGGGGTGATTGGTGGGTGTCTTCTGTTTATGGCCCGTGTGGGGTGGCTGACCGTGAGTTGTTGTGGGAGGAGTTGGCGGCTCTTGCTGGTCTCTGTTCCCCTAGGTGGGTTATTGGGGGGGACTTTAATGTGATTCGGCATGCGGGGGAACGGCGTGGTAGGGGGCTGACTGGGGGTATGATGGAGTTTGATTCCTTTATTAGGGAGTCTGCCCTTCGTGACCTGCCTTTAGCTAATGCTCAGTTTACTTGGGGTGTGAGAGGGAGGCGGGATGTAGCCTCTCGGATTGATAGGTTTCTTGTTACGAATGAGTTTGAGGACGAGTTTCCATCTTTGGTACAGGAGATCCTACCCCGTTCGTGTTCTGATCATTTTCCCCTTGTTTTACATTCTGTTCCCATTCAGTGGGGCCCGACCCCTTTCCGCTTTGAGAATATGTGGTGCTCCCATGCGGAGTTTGGGGTTAAGATTCGGGAGTGGTGGGCGGAGTGTGAGGTTGAGGGCTGGAGGGGGTACTGTTTCATGAGGAGGTTGAGGTTCGTTAAGGAACGTTTGAAAGTCTGGAATAAGGAGATTTTTGGAGATGTGCGGGTGCGAAAGGGGGAGATTCTTAAGGAGATTTTGGTGACAGATCGGGCTTTGAGTGAGGAGGGCCATGATGAGGGGTTGCTGAGGAAGAGTGTTGATTTGAAAAATAGTTTAGAGGAGGTGCTGCTAAAGGAAAGGCAGAGTCAGCGTCAGAAGATGAAGGGGAGGTGGGCGAAGGAGGGTGATGTGAGTTCTAGGTTATTTTTTAAAGTGGTGAATGGGAGGCGGAGGAGGAGTTTTGTCCAGGAGTTGGAGACTGATGATGGTGAGCGCGTGACTGATGTGAGTAGGATTAGTGATGAGATTACAGCTTTCTATAAGGGTCTTTTTGAGGAGGAAGTGAGTGATAGACCAATGTTGGAGGGAGTTGAGTGGTCTCCTATTACACCAGTGCTTTGGGACTGGTTTGAGCGACCCTTTGAGTTGGAGGAGATTCGGGCAGCAGTGTTTAGGATGGATCGAGAGAAGTCCCCGGGTCCGGATGGATTCACTATGGCCTATTACCAGGATTGTTGGGAGGTCGTCAAGGAGGATCTGCTTGGGGTTTTTACTGAGTTTCATGCCACAGGGGTGATTGGGAAGAGTATGAACTCTAACTTTATCACCCTCGTCCCTAAAAAGGATCGGTCGATTAAGGTGAGGGATTTTAGGCCTATTAGTTTGGTCACCAGCGTCTATAAGATTTTAACTAAGGTCCTGTCCATTAGACTTGGGGCGGTTTTGTCTGGGACTATCTCGGCTGCCCAGAGCGCTTTTGTGGAGGGTCGCCAGATCATTGATGCAGCTTTGATTGCTAATGAGGTGGTTGATGGGGCTCGCCGGAATAACCACTCTGGGATTGTTTTTAAGTTGGACTTTGAGAAAGCTTATGATCGAGTTAGTTGGGGCTTTTTGGATCGCGTCTTAGATAGGAAGGGCTTTGGGGGGCGTTGGTGCACCTGGATACGGGGTTGTTTGTCTAACGCTAGTTTTTCTGTCCTTGTTAATGGGGCGGCGCGTGATTGGTTTACTTCGTCACGCGGTTTGCGCCAGGGGGATCCCCTTTCCCCTTTTCTGTTCACCTTTGTTGTTGATGTTCTTGGTCGAATGTTGGATAGGGGTGTGGAGCGGGGGCTTGTTGAGGGTTTTCGGGTGGGTCGGGAAAGGGTCTGTGTTTCCCACCTGCAGTTTGCTGACGATACGATCCTCTTCCTTTCGGCGGAATCCGAAGGCTTTAAGAGGGTCCTTACGCTCTTACAAGTTTTTGAGGTTGTGTCGGGGATGAGAATTAACTTGTCTAAGTGTAGTTTGGCGGGGGTCAACGTGGGGGAGGAGGTTTTAAATTCCCTGGCTGGTCTAGTGGGTTGTCAGGTTCAGCAGTGGCCGCTTACTTATTTGGGGGTGCCCCTCGGGGGTAACCCTAGATCGGTTTCCTTTTGGGAACCGGTGGTGTCGAGAGTGGCTAAGCGTTTAGACGGTTGGAAAGGGGTGTATTTCTCTTTGGGGGGGAGGATCACGCTGTTACATTCCTGCCTAGCTAGCATCCCTCTCTACTACCTTTCCCTTTTTAAAATTCCGGTTAGTGTAGCTAATAGAATTGAGAGGATGATGAGGGACTTTCTTTGGTCGAGGGCTGGCGAGGGTAAGAGGGATCATTTGGTTAGCTGGGACCATGTTTGCCGGCCGAAAAATGAGGGGGGCTTGGGTCTTGGTAGGTTGGTGTCCAAGAACATTTCGCTAGTGGGTAAGTGGTTATGGCGTTTTCCCCTGGAATCTGACTCCCTATGGCACCGAGTTATCAGAAGCAAGTACGGTCTTCAGCACAATGGGTGGGACGCGAGAGCTAGTTCCACTGTCTCCCATGCTTGCCCTTGGAAGTTCGTTTCCCAGGTATCGTCTTTATTCTTTCCTCTGGTCAGGTTTGATGTGGGTAATGGTCAACGGGTCCGGTTCTGGGAGGATGTGTGGAATGGTGAAACTTCTTTCTCTTCTGCATATCCGCGAGTTTTTCGTCTGTCCACTCTTCACGGGGCGTCTGTGGCTGATTTTTACTCAGGGGCTGGTGGTTCCTGGGACTTACACCTTCGATGGCCACCCCGTGATATAGAAATGGAGGAACTCGTTTCCCTTCTGGGTGTCCTTCACACTAGGCTACTGGTCCCTAGGGGCGATTCTCGGATTTGGATTGGGGACTCCTCTGGGGTTTTCACTTCTAAGTCCTTCCTCCACCAACTTAGCCTTCCGTCACAGTTTCCATATTTTCCACTTTCCTCTTATATTTGGAAGTCAAAGGTTCCTCTGAAGGTTCGTGCTTTTGTGTGGACTTTGGTGCTTGGTAAGGTGAACACGAGTGATATGGTGCAACGGCGGAGGCCACATATGTGTCTTCTTCCCAGCATGTGTGTGATGTGTCGGCAAGACGGAGAGAGTTGCTTGCACTTGTTTGTGATGTGTAAGTTTGCGAGGGCCTTGTGGGATAGGCTGTTGTGTGGGGAGTCTTTTGTGTGCCCCGCTACTGTGGGGCAATTCCTACAATTGCGTTTTACTGCTATGCGGAGGGGGAAGGAGGGTAGGTTGTTGTGGCGGTGTGCCTGTTTAGCCATTCTTTGGTGCACGTGGTTAGAGAGGAACTCCAGGATTTTCTCTGACACGGGAAAGAGTATCGACTTAGTGTGGGAACATATAGTTTATTTGGCATCCCTGTGGGCGAAGGCGGCTGGTGCCTTCAAGGGGGTGCCACTGACGGTCATTCAACGCCATTGGCGTGATTTGTAGATACTTTACTTTAATGTTTGATATTTGAGGATACCTTATCCTCTATTCTTGTATTCTTTCACGATTTGATCAATAAAATTTTTTCCTTATCTAAAAAGAAATGACTTGAACTAGGCGGGAGCTCATAGAAATTACTGCAGCCAGGGGAGCTATGAGAATATTGTTTAGATACTACTGTTATGTTATAAGGTTCTATCTGTCATATGTTAGGTCTCATGAATCATGGACGAAGAGGGGTAGAAATGTAGAATGTATGAGGATGAGCTATACTGATCTAGGGGCAAAGACAGCTTGTTTAAGTACTGTAACATGTTTACCTAGATTCAGACTTTGTCCGGATATTCTTATTTGCTGAAAAGATGAAACGAGTAGCATGACCTGAATTGACAAGTTACCTTCTGCGTAAGTCTATTCTTTTTCCTGCTGTCATTTTGGCCTGATTGTCTTTCAGAAATAACCTCTGATCTGTCATAGGCTTGGGTCACTTGATGAACTTCTCGACTTTTGGAACATTAAACTTTGGGAATATTATGTAGTAGGAATATTATGTACTTGGTGCTCTTTAAACTGTGAAAAATTATTAAGAATATTGCATATGTACTTGAAATAGTATTTTGAGAATATATATAATCATATGTTGATTGCAATGATCAAATACTTCTCAGGTGCCATAAGATCAGGGAACTAACATGTTATATAAAACATCACATGAATCCAATTATCAAATGAAAGTGTTGGCATAGGGGAAAAAAATGTGGTCTTAATTTGCTCTTTGATCACTAAAAAGTGTTGGCATAATTCATTAAAACCGTTGCCTTACTTTGCAATGTACAACCGTTGGCATAACTACTTTTTGGTGACACTAGTCTGAAAGTGTTGGCATAGATACTTTGTGGTGACACCAATGTGAAAGTGTTAGCATAGCTTGAAAAAGTGTTAGGCATAAATTTATGCCAACGCCAATCAAAGTCAACAGCTTGAAAAGTGTTGGCTAAAGTCTTTTGCCAACACTTTATCTATATTCAGCAACACTTATAGGGCGTTTTCTAAGCCCATTTTTCTTGTAGTGTCTTTTGGGCTGGTATGAAAATGGATGTTGAGGATTTTGTCAAAGTGTGTACAATCTTCCAGAGGTGTAAAAGTGATCTTTCTGCTTACCCAGGATTGCTACAACCCCTACCCGTCCCTCAAGGTGTGTGGGAGGATATCTCTATGGACTTTCTCGAGGGTCTCCCAAAGTCAAGTGACAAGGATGTGATATTTTTTGTAGTAGACAGACATAGCGAATATATGCACACTTTATGACTCTATCTCACCCCTTATCTTCTATGACAGTGGCCCAGACCTTCCTTGACAATATTTTCAAACTTCATGGCATGCAAAGGAGCATTACCTCTGATAGAGACCATGTATTTCTTAGCAATTTCTAAACTGGGTTGTTGTTGGTACAGGGAGTAGATCAGAATATTTCAACCTCCTTTCATCCTCAAACAAATGGACAAACAGAGGTGGTAAACAGATGTCTGGAATGATACTTGAGGTGCATGTGTTCAGATACACCTCTAGACTGGTCTAAGTGGCTTCCTTTAGCTGAATACTGGTTCAACACCTGTTACCATTCAGCCATTCGCGCAACCCCATTTGAAGTCCTCTATGGGCAGCCTCCTCCATTGCACCTCCCTTACCTTCCTGGAGAATGTAGCAATGAAGCAGTGGATAGGAGTTTGGTAGCTCGAGAACAAGCTATACAGTTGTTGAAGCATCATTTACACAGAGCACAAAATTGAATGAAGCAACAAGCTGATTGTCATAGAACTGAGAGGATCTTCCGTATTGGTGATTGGGTGTACTTGAAGTTGCAACCTCACAGTCAAACATCAGTTGAATCCCAACCATTTCAGAAACTAGCTGCAAAATACTATGGACCTTATAAGGTCATTGATAAGGTGGGTCAAGTTTCCTACAAACTAAAGTTACCTGCTGAATCCCTTATACACCCTGTGTTTCATGTCTCACTACTAGAGAGACACCATGGACCTCTTCCTGATAACACCACCATTCCAGTTGGGCATACTGATAGTTCTCTAAGGGAACCTGAAGTTGTTAAATACTGATAGCCTCTTTTACTCAAGATATCTAACAGAAAAAAAAAGACATAAATGCTAGTGTGTCCTTTCAATTAAATGTCGTCTAATCTCCACTCCAAACAAGCTGAATAGTGGTAGCATCAGTGGGACCTTGTCCTCATCTCCTAGGGAGGGTAGCATAAGGGTTCTCCTGCTTCATGTGATAAGCAATTTACAAAACATACACTTAGAGATTCCAATACAAACTAGCAGAATATTATAACAGCAACAAAGTCGTAGTTGCAACTTATCAGACATGCTTTAAACAACCTGGAGATCACAGTTCATACCTCAACTCAACGAGTAAAGGGTAAGTGATACATTAAGAGCTAAATACAGCTCTTATGGAGGAGAAGGTTCACATGTCTGTGTTGCAATACCGAGATTTTTCATTACTGTGTAATGACACTTCAGAAACATAGGAGCAAAAACGTGGATTACCTAGAGTACATACATAAAGTTTTGACACTTAAGTATTGCTTTACCTCTTGCCTATCAATGTACTTTGTTGAACTTGAAGATCTCCTCCAGCAAGCTGAAGCTGAGCTGAGATTCAAAAATCGTCATTCCAACCATATTGGTTTCAATTTCCTTTATTTTTGGATCCACCTCTTCTAGGCATCCTACTACCTGTTAAAAAGTTAGACACATTTCTTTTGCTCACTTCTAATAGTCACCACCATTTTATATATGTCGCTGAACTACTCATATGATGGAACCCTTTGTCTCTCCCTAAACTAATATACAAACAAACACACATGTACACATATATAAACAAAGGTTTAATCCAAAATAAAAGAGCAAAGGACAACAACCTGATTAGTGATTAGAGATGATACAAGTACTAGTAAAAAAAAAAGAGGCAGGACATTTTCACTTCACAACACTCGAGATTTGTTGTAGCATTTTGTTATAGATGATTGAATCCCATATTTTAGAGCCTAGAGAGTTATCCAGCTAATACCCAATTTGTTTTTTCTTTGGGCTATACAGTATTCTAGATAGAGCTTGAGTTTTGAGATGCTTCTCTCAGAGTACCCAGCTAAGGGGTTGTCCCTCAATAATTTCAAAAATGAAATCTGCATAACAAGTATTTATCTAAATTGAAACCTCCATAAAATAACTATGCAACTAAGGATATGTAGAAATTTCCAAAATCAATAAATAAACTATACAAACTGAACACTTCAAACTAAACATTAAAATTCAAAAAATATTCAAATAAAAGAAAACCATATACAATTGAGCAAACCTGTGAAGCAAATACAACCCTAGAACTTGTTTTACCAAATCGTCCACAAATTAAACTCGCAAATCCCAAATTTCAGAACTAAATACAACAACTTGAGCACCAATTGGGGGATTATTAAAAGAAATTAACGAGAGAGAGAGATTTTTACCAGCAACAAGGACACAGTAGCTACGTCAATGGCGGGTGCTGACATTGAGAAAAACAAAAATGGAGATGCTTTGCTCAATTTATCGAATTAGTGCTCCATCTGTTCACTATTTTCGACTCTCTAATGTCAAAATCCGGTGAATGGCGAGAAGAAGAAAACTTAGGTGAAGAAGTTCAAGTTTTGGGGAAAAAATCTAGGGTTTCCCAAAAACTCAAGCTTAAGAGGCGATGTAGGGAAGGATATAGAATATTGCTGGTATGATGTTTTTAATGGCGACAATTTTACACTATGGCAGCCATGGGTGTGAATTTGTGAAGCTTTTTCCAGATGGGTGGAAGGAGGAGAGAGAGAAAGTGAGGGTTAGTTTGATGCCTGCTAGTGAACATGTCCTTTGATCGGTGAGAGAGGAAGAGAAAGGGTTACAGCGTGAGTCTGAGGGTACTTTCTTTTGCTTTTCATTTTGTTTTTTTAATTTTTTACTCACGTATATATGGCAACGACAGGTCGTTGCTATACACGTGGTCCGACTAATACAACGACCAGTGTCGTTGCAATAAAACAGTAAAATGTATAGCAACGACCTCTATCGTTGCAAAAAATATTTTAAATTTTTTGAGAAGTCCCGCTTAGTTTTTGGGTGAGAGGGAAATGAAATTGGCATAATAGGTCGTTGCAATAAATATTTATCGCAACGATATATTTATCGCAACGATATATTTATGCCGTTGCAAAAGACTCATTGCTATAAAAGGATTTTCTTGTAGTGCAACTACCATGAGAGAGTTGGAAGCATTAAAACAAGGTGAAAATGAAAGGTTCACTGACTTTCTTAAGAAATGGAGAACTAAAGTAGCCGAAATGCTTGACCGTCCATCCGAGGAAGAGCAAATTCGAAAACTCATCAAGAACTTACAACCTCCTTACTTGAATCCTCTCAAATATCAAGCAATTACTTCATACACACAACTCAATAGTGTGGGATTGCTCATAGAGGACGATCAAGCACTTAAAAAGGAGAAAAGCAAGGATTTCTTCAACAAAGGCACTTATAACTCGAACTACAAGAAGATTCCCAACTCGGGAAGCTCTTCCAACAAGGTTAATGAAGTCAATGCTGTCTACGACAAACCGCAAAGGCAATACACCCCATTGGACATGACCTATGCTAAAGCTTTGGAAAAACTTGTCAAGAATGACTATCTCAATGTCGTGGGTCCCACTCCGGATCCTGACGTCGAAAAGAGGAGCCCATCATGGAATCCTAATCTTTATTGCAAATTCTTTAGAGGAAAAGGACATGACACCGAGAAGTGTTGGACACTCAAAAATAAAATCCAGGATCTTTTTGACAATGGGACTATTCCCAAGACAAAGAATGTTCCCACTTCAAACAACAACACCAATCCTATAGGGGCGGTTTTCGTCATCACAAATGAAAAGGAAGAAAAGGACCCCTCTCGCCTGATTGTGCCAACTGGACATTCTATCCCACCATTTAAGCTTGACTCCCTCCACCTAGAGGTAGCCGGACTTTGGGAAAACGATAACGACGAGGAGGATGCTACCCTCCAGATTTCTAAAGCATGGTACAACTCCTTTGATGATGAATCTCCTGAAGTCGAACACCTCACGAGGTCGGGAAGGCACTATATACCACCCCATCTCCAAAATAAGGATCCACTACAAAACATAGCTTTAGTTATACCACAAGTGAGAGACTCTCCACTAGTCCAGAACGAGGACCAAAACCCTCCAATCGAGGATGATGGCACTACAGTACTTAAACAGCTTCAAAAGACTAAGGCCGATATCTCTCTATGGCAATTTTTGACTACTTCTCAAGTATATAGGAATGCTTTACTAAAAGCACTTAACCAAACTATGGTTTTCCCCGAAGCTACTCCGGATGACTTAGTCAATCTTCTCACGAAAGGAAATTCTTTGCAAGCAACTGCATTCAATAGTGAAGACCTTCCACCCGAAGGAACTCACCACAACAAGGCACTCTACCTAACTTCCACATGTAAGAAGAAACAGGTTCCAATGACTCTAGTAGATAATGGGTCCGCTGTCAACGTTTGTCCCCTAAGGACCTTCCAATGCTTGGGCATAAATGTCAACAACCTCGCGCATGCAGCACAAGGATTGAGGGCCTACGACAATTCCAAACGAAATGTCTTAGGCATATTTTCGGTTAACCTTAACACTGGACCAATTGAGAAAATGGTACAATTCCATGTCATAGACATTCCAACTTTATTCAATTTACTCCTAGGAGGCCCATGGCTCCATGGATTAAACGCAATAGCTTCAACATTACACCAAAAGGTCAAAATGATGGTCGATGGGGTAGTTCTAGAGGTTAGAGTCGATTCTATGATCTCTAGCATTGAAGACACGCCAGTTCTTAAAGTTGAGCACACTGCACATGACGAAGAATTCTAGGGTTTTATGACTGAAGGCGTCGCCCTACTTGAGCAAGATATAGCTCCTTTCGCATCATATTCCCACCTAGGAATTAATGCCATTCTAAGGAATCAGGGGAACTTCCCTAGCAGATCTCTAGGCAAAGATGTCTCCAAACCACTTCCAGTTTGGTCATCCAAAGCCGAAAATAATATTTTTGTGTTGGGCTATAACCCTACCAAGCAGGAATTACGGGAATACATCGCCAAAGAAAAGGCGAAGAGAAGGGCCATTATGGAAAACAAAGTCTATGACATCTCCATGGCACCATACCCGCACACACTAAACGGGCAGTTCGTCCAGTTTGGAGATCCATTCCCTTATTATGGCTTTCCCGAGCCCTATGTTCTCCTTGTTTATGGAATCCAAGTTCCCGGATTCGAAGTCTTCCAAGACTGCTACGCACTGGAAGAAACTCCTTTGCCTGTAAGAAGGAGGCTAAACTTTGACTGAGTAGAGGACACACCCAATAATGCTTTGGGTCTACTATTTGGACAAGAGCATCGCCATCGAAAAGATGAGGAGCTCTACAATGTCAATAATGCAATTCAAGATGCAAACTTTGACCCAACTATGTTGATCACTCCAAACAAGGGTCAACTCACAAAGCTGAAACGCACCATAAGCTGGACGGGAGCCAACGGAAAGAAGATCAAGATCACAATCTCCGAAGAGTCCAAGCCTGACACCGACACTGACTCCAACCGGACTGAGTTTGATTCTGAAGACGAGTCTAATATAGTAGAGTCGGATGGTCCACCCAAATCTATGTTTAATTCTGTTTGCAACTCTAATGATGTTAAAGCCAATAGTAATGGCTCAATTGATGTTCCAGTTTCCTCTATCAATGAAATGATTACAGATTCTGCTTATGTCTTGGATTACTTAGTAGCTAATAATTCAAAAGATGAACAAGAATTGCCCAAAGAAGTAACTAAAGCACTATTAGAGCATGAACAAAAGACTTCAATTGTGGAAGAAACACAATTAATTATTCTTGCAAGCGATCAAGAGCCGCGCCAAGTGCGCATTGGCTTATCGTGAACTCCCAAAGAGCGAGAAAGCTTTATAAATCTCTTATAATAATATATGGACGTTTTCGCTTGGTCCTACAAAGATATGCCGGGAATAAGTCGTGAGATAGCACAGCATACAATACTGCTCAATCCGGGTTCAAAGTCAGTAAAGCAAAAACTTCGGAGAATGAAACCTGAGTGGACACTAAAAATTAAAGAAGAGGTACAGAAACAGCTCACAGCAGGTTTTATTAAAGTCGCTCAATATCCAGAATGGGTCGCTAATATAGTACCCGTTCCCAAAAAGGACGACAAAGTAAGGATGTGCGTCGATTTCAGAGATCTAAACAAGGCAAGTCCAAAGGACGACTTTCCCCTGCCACATATAGACGTACTGGTGGACAATACCGCAGAACATGCCCTCTTATCATTCATGGATGGCTATGCAAGGTATAACCAAATACAAATGGCCGAAGAAGATATGGAGAAAACCACCTTCATAACACAATGGGGAACATATTGCTATACCGTCATGCCTTTCGGGTTGAAGAATGCGGGAATATCATACCAAAGAACCGCAACTTCCCTTTTACATGACATGATGCACAAGGAAGCCGAGGTGTATGTAGATGATATGATCATCAAATCCAAGGAGAGAGAAGGGCATGTACCCTCTCTAAAGAAATTCTTCGACAGGCTTCGGAACTACAATATGAGATTAAATCCTCAAAAGTGCGCATTTGGAGTAACTTCTAGCAAGCTCTTAGGGTTCGTCATAAGCACAAGAGGCATTGAAATTGATCCTACCAAAATCAAAGCTATAAGAGATATGCCCTCTCCCAAAAATGAAAAGGAGATAAGAGGATTCTTAGGACGACTCCAATATATAAGTCGATTCATATCCAAATTGACTATTACATGCGACCCCATCTTCAAAAAGCTCAAAAAGGACACCAAATCTACTTGGGATGATCAATGCCAGTAAGCCTTCGACAAGATCAAGGAGTATTTAGCTAATCCACCCGTATTGGTCCCACCAATTCCGGGAAAGCCACTTATGCTATACCTAACAGTCACGGAAACCGCCATGGGTGTTATGTTGGCCCAAAAGGTGGAGAATGATGAAAAGGCAATATACTACCTTAGCAAGAAGTTCTTAGAATACGAAACACGCTACTCCACACTAGAGAAAACGTGTCTCACATTGGTCAGTGCAACGAAGAAGCTTCAACACTACATGCTACAACATTCTATCCACATAAAGTCAAGGATGAATCCACTAAAGTACTTGTTCGAAAAACCTATTCTTAGTGGAAGAATGACAAGGTGGACTATCATGCTTTCAGAATTCGATCTAACTTTTGAACATCAAAAGGCGATCAAAGGACATGCCAATTCTGAACATCTCGCTGAAAACCAAGTTAATAGCGAAGATGCTACACCTGACTTTTTCGATGAAGGAATAATAAATGTCGAAGAAACCACTTGGCAGTTATACTTCAACGGAGCATCAAACCAAAAAGGTTATGGCGTAGGAGTATTATTAGTCAGCCCAGAAGGCGCACATACTCCCATAGCCGTCAAATTAGACCACGAGGTGACTAACAACGGCGCCGAATATGAAGCATGCATAATTGGTTTAGAAGCGGCAATAGAACTACAAATTAAGGATCTAAAGGTATATGGAGATTCAACTTTCATCATAAATCAAGTCTCCAAAAAGTGGAGAGTGAAAAGCGAACCCCTGGCACCTCACCAGGAATACCTTGAAAAGATAGCCAAATATTTCACTCACGTCCGTTTTACATACCTTCCTAGAGATGACAACCAGTTCGCGGATGCCTTAGAAAAAATGGTTTCCATGATAAATATTCCAGATGATGTAATCTCCATGCCCATTCACATTCAAAGGCGCACTGAGCCCGCCTTTTGTAATGCACTCGAAGTATGCATCAATGAGGAGGAAGAAGAAAAATGGTTTACTGACATCCTCAATCTACTAGCCAAAGGTGATTACCCTCCACAATCGACACCTAGGGCACAAAGAGCTTTAAGAAGACTAGCCGCACAATACATACATGTGCAAGGCAAACTTTATAAAAAGACACCACAAGGGCTAAGTCTTCTATATCTAAAGGAACGTGAAGCCAGCAAAGTCATCAGCGACATACATAATGGAGTATGTGGTCCTCACATGAATGGACTGACCTTGGTCAAGAAAATACTAAGGCAAGGATACTATTGGACCACAATGGAGAAAGACTGCATCGAATACGTGAGAAAGTGCACACGCTGCCAATTCCACGTCAATTTACAACATAGACCTCCTACTCTTCTACATACATTCACCTCACCATGGTCGTTTTCTGCGTGGGGCATTGACATCATTGGAAAAATCTTCCCTAGGAAAAGGAGGCCATGAATACATAATAGTCGTGATAGATTGTTTCACCAAATGGGTTGAAACTCGTTCGTATGCAAGAATAGCGTCAAAACACGTGGCAAAGTTCTTACATGATAACATCATTACCAGATATGGAGTACCCCACGAAATCATAAGTGATCACGGGACCCAATTCAAAAAGGATGTTGCCGAACGTTTTACTAAGTTTAAAATTCAACATCGACAGTCTTCACCTTATAGGCCACAAACGAATGGAGCCGTAGAATCCACAAACAAGAACGTGAAGCAAATGATACTCAAGATGACGGAAAACTACGAAGATTGGCCCGACAAGCTACAATTCGCCTTATGGGGGTATAGAACCACTATTCGATCCTCAACAGGAGCAACACCTTATTCTCTAGTATACGGAATGGAGGTGGTACTCCCAGTCGAGGTAGAAATCCCTTCCTTAAGGATAGCTGTGGAAAGTGAACTGCCGGAAGTAGATTGGGTCCAAGCCCGGTATGACCAAATAGTCTTGCTAGATGAAAGACGACTAAATGCCCTACATTACGGTCATGTCTACCAAGAAAGGATGGAAAGACACTTTGATCAACGATTCAAGGCTAGAGGACTAAAAGAAGAAGACTTAGTCCTAAAAGAGGTAAGACCAATTGTAGTTGACCCTCGGGGAAAGTTCAAGCCTAATTGGGCCATCCCATACATTATCAAGACGATATTATCCGGTGGAGCAGTAAAGTTAATGAATTTAGACGACAACGAGTTCACTCAACTCACAAATATGGACCAACTTAAGCGATTTCATGCATAAAATATATTAAATCTTTGAGAGAGCCCACTAAGGCACCAAGTCCCAGCCAAAATCGGTCAAACCCGTCCACGCGGGGCCCACGACTGAAAAAAAAATAAAATAAAAGAAAAATGAGATTTGGTTTTACGAACTACATTGGCCTTATTCCGCATGGATATGTAGGTAACTCATGTAACTTGGGCCCGACCACTTTAACAAAATAAATCTCTAAGGGAGTTTTAATCCATTAATGCAAAAATAAGCAAGTCTTTCATTAATATGGCTAAAGTCCATTACATGCTCTAAAAAAATAAAAGAGTGCAAAAATAATAAATAATAAAAGGGCAATTCTAAACTACATCTACTTGGGCATGCAAACCCGTTATTTGAATTATACTACTAAGCAAAAAAGAACAAGACTTGCTAGACGACTAGAGTTGGATTACTCCTCCTTGTCTTTAACTTCGGGCTCTTGGACGGGCTCGCTAGGCTCATCAAGTTTCATTCTTTCTTTTGGAGCCCATCTTTCCCTACCATAGCTAGAAGAGGCCTCGTGATCATTGGGCTTAATTGGAGCTACTTGCTTGGCCGAGTGGACCAGATTCTTCCTCTTTTTAGATTGGCCCTTTGCCTTGCCTTTTCCCTTACCCTTAGTTTGGGGCTTGGAAGGCTTAGCGGGCCTATCAATGGGAGTTATCCTTACACCGCTTGGCTCATTATATTTGCGGGCTTTGAACAACTCCCTTTCCTCTTCTAAGAATCTTCGGTTGACTTGGTGATCACCCCTCCAAATCCATTGCTCGTAAAAGGTCGTCAACCCATGAGATTGAGGAAATACTAGTTCAACCCATATTTGACGACGACTCCAATATCGTTCCCAATGAGACACTAAGGAAGGAGTCAAGGGTCGCTGATGAGGGCACACGCAGCTTACATTCAGAATTCTCTGCTGTAAACCATATTGTTGCAAAAGACGATTCAGCAAAAAGGAAGTCAAGATGCGTAAGCCTACTATCCTGGTGACGGGCATATCTTCACTACATCCTACGATTTTAGTGGTATGCCACCACGAAATGAACCAACCCATTTGGTTTTTGGCGTAAAAGAATTCCAACCATTCCTCACGGGAGGATAAGGATAAGTGCCGACGTCTCAACGGAAGTTACTTGGGAAGATACTTTCGGGTAGCTATTGAAGGCATTTCAAGGATATTGAGTCTCTCTTGAAGCCATATCTACGCAAAAACAACAATAGAAAATTCAAGTCAATACAAGTTGAGAATTTCACCAAATAAAGTTAAATCCACAAAGATTAAGGCTTTATCACAAAACTTACTTGAAGGAGTAAAGGGCTCCCAGTAAAGGACTCTTGAGGATTACTCTTGAGCCTATCTAAAGCAAGGATTGTCTCTCCCACGACAAAGTGTATAGGAGAGCTATCCCATTGAATTTGCTCGGTCACCCTAAGAAGGCAAGCTTTGCCCCTATTGATGGTCATCTTCTTTTTGGGGGGAATAAGAGCATCTTTGTTGCCGCCAACAAACAAATAACGATGGAGGAGGCAAAATACAAAGGCACGCTTCTTGTACCTCATATCCATCGCATCCCGGGCCCTAGAGGTGAAGAAAGTCACGAGTTTTGCAAGATCAACATCCTCACGATGAAGCACTTGACCTGCTTGACGGGGAGACAACTTGAGGTACCTTTGAAAATCGCCCACAAAAGCGTTCCCCAAGTAAGGAACGGCGGGAGGGCTTTCGGTTGGAAAGCCAATTATATCAGTGAACTCCTCCACCAACGGGCACATCTCATGAGAACCAAAACGGAAAACATGGAACTTTGGGTCCAAAAACTCAATGGAAGCATGAAGAAAGTCCCACAATTTCTTAACTTGTTTGAGGTGAAAGAAGGCATTAAGATGGAAGGGGGTAAGCTCTATTCTCTCCTCTACCGTCATGGAGGCCAACCAAGCATCAAAGGCACCATCAAAGTTCACCATTGTTAAGATTAAGGATTTTCTCTCAAGGAATTTTCTCTCTCTAAGGGCTCAAAGTAAGTGGTAAGAAGAGAAGAGAAATAAACCCGACTATATAGCGGTCACGGTTAGATTCTCGTCGAAAAATTAAGGAAATTCAGACAACTGATGAAAAAGGGGTCAGGCAGCCTCTCAGCTAGTCCGGACGGCTTAGCCGTTAGGACAAGCGGCTGAGCCGCTCCAGCCAAAAGCATGACCGCTGGGACAAGCGGTAACCGCTGGAGCTCTAGCACAGCCGCTAGGAGCTCTAGCGGTCACCTTGTATAGGCACTTGGTGTGCTATTTCGCGAGAGGCCTCGGTCCACCCGACCCCACCGCTTGACTAAGCTCTACCTTCCTAATCCCCACTTGGACAGATTTTAGAAGCCTTCCCTTAGATTTTTCTTAACTTAATTTTGGCTTTTGCCACTTGTCTATTTATTCCCTTTTTATTTTCTTTCCTTCTTTTTATTTTGATTATCAAGTTTCACTTTTATTCCTTTTATTTTCTGATTCTTTATTTTTTTTCCCTTTTAATTATCTTTTCCTATTTTCTTCTTCTTTACTTTATTTTTATTTTTAGGGGAAGGGGTACCCCAAATGTGCTAAATTCTCGGGAATTCTAAATTCTCGAATGTCGTGATTTGTGATTTTTCATTCGGAAATTAGATGATTAAATTCACATATGGGCATTTGCTTGATATTTTTGTGTGTGAATAAAATGTCATATTTATAGTAGGTTTAATACAAGCCCGAATGTTCGAAATGCACCACAACAAATATCACTGGCCATCTTCGCCAGTACTCGGACCCGCCTGAGGCGACTCTCCGGGTCCACTCAATGATGGAGCACCTGAAGGGCCGACTGAGACATCGCCCAAGCTCTAGGGCCAAAAGCAAATAATGAACCCGTAAAGTATGACGCGGTGGCTCCGACATGCCGGGATTGCCGCCATACCCCGTACTCTCCTGACTCCAAGAACCCCTTGGAGGGACTGGAGGATACATGAGCATATGATAGCCCAGATACCCCATATAGGGAGGCGGTGCAGGTCGCTGCGGAAGATAAAGCACTTGGGGCGGGTTCCCCGTATCCCTTCTAGCTCGAGGCGTCCCCTGACGCACCTCCGTACTCTCCCGCCTAGGAGGAGGACGCTGCGGTGTAGACACTGACTCCGAAGCACGAATAACTGGAGGCCTCACCACATGAATGGCCTGCGAAATGAGCTCATGGTCAGAAAATTACAAAAATTCTAATCAAGCACTATTAAATGAAATGAACATACCTCTCGAACGTCGGACCGACGACTCGTGAATACACTCCAAGACGCGAACCTGGAAATCCAATTCTTAAAGGCTTGCATGCTCCTATAGATCTTCCGTGTCTCAGCAGCATCCAACTGTGTACATAAAGAAAAGAGTCAATATAATTACAAAGGAAACATTGCAAATTACAATGGATTCTCACTTACCCCCCCTACAACCAGCTGGTAGAGGCAATCCCTCAACCTCCTCATCAGGACCACAAAACTCAGAAATCAGTATAACCTGAGGAGACTCGTCCGCTCTTGTATAACTCACCGACATTGTAGGAGGAGTAGGACGCAGAGAAGAAGCAGTCACATGAGACAACGAGGAACTCGCAACACTCTGCAAACACTTAAAGATATTAGACACATTTCTAAATTTTCAAACAAAATTAAGAAACAAAGTACATTACTTACCGGGTCGGTAGAGAAGTTGGGGCATAACCGAGCCTCAACAAAATCAGTATATGCCACCATGAGATCCACCTCAGGATCAGCCGGAAGCAAATACTCAAGGGAATTCGCCCCAACGGTGGCCACCCTCACCTGCTCCAGGGTAAGGTGACGAACATAAAGCATAGAATCCGGAGGATCGAAAGGAATCCTTGGAGCCGGAAGGTCGGAGAAAGTCTGCCTAATCAGTCTCTCTCCCAAAAACCACTCAAAATCGAAAGGTCCCTCAATAAGGATCCTCCTCTGGTCGTACTCCTGAGCACCCAAGAATCTATCCGAGAGACCCGGGAGATAATCCGTCCAGGGGAACCAGTCGACCTACAAAAGCAAAGGATGAGCACACAAAAGGACGATAAAAGCACAAAAGATGATCACTTACATCCTAAGCGGTCAAGGGATATCTCTCCTCCCTAAGGGCGTGCAACGTGGTAAATGGGCAAGACGCCCGTCCCCTCTAGGTCTGCATCCCTGGAAAGGACAAGTCCCCTGTCTCAAGAAGAGGGGCAACGTCGGAGAAATGCTCATAAAACCAAATCTAAGACATGCAAAGCACATGGATTAGGAATAAGTTATGAGTAAAAGCCAAAGACACAAAAGTAAAAGAAGGGCAAAAGGAAATTACCTCCATAACCTTCCAATAACCGGTCAAGGAGACGCGAGACGCGCCCTCCTTTCCACTGAGGCGGCTGGACTGCCTCAAGTACCGAAGAAGACAGGAGTATGCGGGAAGACCCCAATTGTACTCCGCAACTCTGTCCAAATCCTGCAAGTACGGGAAATAGCGAACATGGTACCTACTAGCTTTATCCGAAAAGAGGGAACAAGCTAGAACATAGGCCAAGAAAAGGCGAGCATGCTGCTCCGCCGTGACCTTCTTCAACTTCCTCGGGTTGGTCAAAAACTGGACAATAACGTCAGTCTGGCCATACTCCCTACCATCCCAGTTGGCCCCAAAAGGCCAAACATCTCTACCATGGCATCCGTGCTCACATCTCCATAAGTGATAGGAATACCGGTACAAGGGAGCCCGAAAATGAGACGGAACTTGAAAGGGGTGATCATGATCTCACCCATAGGAAAATGAAAAGTACTGGTAGTATCCCAATACTGCTCCACAAGACGTCTAACATGCAAGCGGACGGAGCGCTCAGCAGAAGCGATGGACGCTAAAAAGTGATCGAAGCCACAACGCTCCATCAATAGCCTTGACCGCAGAAGTCACATACCTACGGGCTTTCTCGATACCCGAAAGGCTACCGTAACCCCGAATGGTAGTGTCGACATCCTATACAACACAATAATTGAAAGACAATTAGCTAGGTGATCCTAGTAACAACTACCAGTCTCCGGTTTAGCCCTAAATTTTTACAACTCGTAAAATTTAGCATTTTAGCTAAACCAATATGACAAGAGTGAATTTTAAAGAGAACAAATTTCACACAAGTTTATTCTCCACAAATATACTCAAAAAACCATCTACCACCACAACAAAAATAAACTTCACCCAAATTTATTTTCACAAAAAGTATACATGATAATTGCAACGAGAATAAATTTCATACAAGTTTTTTTAATCACCATTAAAGATGAATTTCACGCAAATTCATTCTTCACATGCAAATATATATGATACAAGAAACCTACGGGAATTCACAAATTAGCAAGAAAAATAATTTCAGGCAAATTGATTTTTCCACATTTAGCTACACTACAGTTCTCAATCTAAAAATTCTATGTTTGCCTACACATGATTTTCTAATTGTAAAAGAGCAAAGGAAAAAAAAAGACATACCCGACATTTGGTACCAACGGTAACCAAATGCTCATTCTTCTTGAAAATAAGATCGCTGGGCTCCCAATGATCGGTAGGATGAAAATCACTACGAGTGAACTCGTCCTGGACTAACCAGTGCTCACCTACCCAGTGATGGGGTATACCGGAAATGAAAACCCGAGTGAAAACATTCTGGGCCTCATGAACAACAATCTCTTGCTCCTTCCTTTTCCTACCTCCTCTAAGTTTAGGAGCCATGGATGAAGAGAAAAAATGGAGTTTATGGAAATTTGAGTGAAACTTACAAAACTCACAAATTCACAAAATTTTGAGTTTTGACACTCAAAAACACAAGAACAACTAACAAAATCAAGTTCTACTAAGAATTTGAGCAAGAAAACCTCATAATTTGGAGCTAGGGGCTTTGATGGAGGTTGAGAGCTTTGAAGAGAAAAATGGAGGAGAGAGAAAGGAGAAGGCAAAATGGGGAAGATGACCCGTTTCGGCCTCCCCTTTCCCTTTTATGCACACCCGCGGAAAACCTAATAGCCGGTCAAACCTCTTAGGTGGACGGTCAGACCGCCCAGTTGGCGGTTAAACCGCAAGACAGGCGGCTTGGCCGCTAGTCCCAACGGCTTGACCGTTTGGGTGAGCGGTGCAACCACTCCACCAAGCGGCGTAGCCGCTCCAGCAAGCGGTTTAGACGCTCCACCTAGTGGTTCGACCGCCTAACCCACTCTCTCTCTTATGACGTTTTAAGAGCCATTGGCTTAAAATCAGTGGGCCCCACGCGAGGTCCATAACAATTATTTGCGCGCCAAAATTTATTTATGAAAACAGGACTACTTTGAACCCACAGGTTTGTACGTTTATACTCGGCCAAATGGCATGGGCTCGCACCCGACCTAATGTCTGAGCAACATTTTATTACCCTTTACAATAACATTTACTACCCATCTTATTTCTAACGAATTATTTTTATTGTGTAACCTACAGCACAGGGTTCCCCTTCGACTGAAAATCGAAGGACGTTTATTGTTTGACCTACAGCACAGGGTCGCCATTCGATTAAAAATCGAAGGACTATCATTACTCTTATTTCTAATGAAATATTTTGATTGTGTAACCTACAACACAGGGTTCCCCTTCGACTGAAAATCGAAGGACGTTTATTGTTTGACCTACAGCACATGGTCGCCATTCGATTAAAAATCGAAGGACTATCATTACTCTTATTTCTAATGAAATATTTTGATTGTGTAACCTACAACACAGGGTTCCCCTTCGACTGAAAATCGAAGGACGTTTATTGTTTGACCTACAGCACAGGGTCGCCATTCAACTAAAAGTCGAAGGATTTTTTATCATTACTCTTATTTCTAACGAAATATTTTTGTGTAACCTACAGCACAGGGTTCCCCTTTGACTGAAAATCGAAGGACGTTTATTGTTAGACCTATAGCACAGGGGCACCCTTCGACTAAAAATCGAAGGATTATCATTACTCTTATTTCTAACGAAATATTTTTATTGTGTAACCTACAGCATAGGGTTCCCCTCCGACTGATAATCGAAGGACATTTATTGTGTGACCTACAGCATAGGGTCTCTCGCTTTCGACTGAAAATCGAAGGATTTCTTATCATTTATTACCTATCTTATTTCTAGTGAAATATTTTTATTGTGTGATCTACAGCATAGAATCTCTCCTTTCGACTGATAGGGTCAAACTCTCGGTCGAATAAACCGGGGAAATTATTACTTTATCCTAAATATGATTGTTTATCTCTAACTGATTGTCACCTCATTCAGTTTGCCTGTTTTATTGCAGGTATTGGCACTGGAATACTTTGACCTTCACTCTATTCGAGCTCGGCCAAAGTAGGGGCTTCTGTAGACACCAAAAATTGTGTCTATGATAAGTCCCCATAAAAATTCAATGATGAAAGGATTGGATTTTGCTCGAACTTGGGTTGCGAGAATAAATGCTCTGATGATTAGCCCAGTTCATTTGAATTAACCAATGGAAGCCTCTTGTATAGATGATCCAAACCAGTTGGACTCAATTCAATTGGAGTCCAAAACTGAGAGATAGGCCTCTTTGAACCTAAGGGCCCAAAAGGGAACCCAAACCCATAAGTCAACCCTTGGTCAAACAAGGAAACTCAGTCAATCCCCCGTGGACCCCTCGGAAAATCCTCCCCCGCTTAGAAAAGCAGTCAGACGCCTATACAGACATGCCGCTCCAGGTCCAAGCGGCTGTGCCGCTAGGCCAAGCGGTTTGAACGCTTGCCTTGCGGCTAAGCCGCTTGCCAAGCGGCTTGACCGCTTGTCCTACCAGCTTAGACGCTCGGCCTAGCTGTATGGCCGCCTGGATCTTTTCTCGTGGACAGCAAATTCGAGGCCCATTCGATTTTCGTGCCAAACCCTAGAAGCTCCCCCTCTTCTATATAAACAAACCTTAGGGTTCAGTTGAAGAGGTTGGCAAATTCTCTCTGAGGTTGAACATTAGGTCGACTCTCTCTCTCTCTCTCTCTCTCTCTCTCTCTCTCTCTCTCACAATAAAACCAGAAATTCTGATTCTACTCCTTCTTGAGGTTAGCCCTAACACCACAAAATAAACCTTCACACTTCATCAAGATCATGAATTTAAGCAACATAACCCAATAAGTTCATTGTGAGCATCCAGGTAATCCAACCTGAGGGTTTTCAACAAATTTTATATTGCTTGTTATTATTAACGAATTTGGTTTGTGTGATATGTACATGCATGACGCGTTTTCGAGCAAAAGGGCTTGTATTAAGCCTAATTAATGGATGAATGAATGTTTTAAATTTGTTATTTATTGCTTCTTATGTTTAAATTATGCTTTGTTTATTGATTGGCTGGTGAATTATTTGCTTGTCTTCTAACTATAGGTTTTAGCATATTTATCGTTTTCTAGCAATAAGAGCATGTAATTTGATAAATTGTTAAAAGTGGTCACAATAATAATAATTGTTGAACCCATTAGTTAAAACTAGGAATTTGGACAAATTAAACCCTTTTTGGATCCGTAGTATTAATAATTATATTGAATCGATTAGTAAAGACCGTTGTTGTCAACGGGCGAGTTGGGTGCCTAACACCTTCCTAGCTCGTACTCACGCCCCCGAACTCATTTATGAAGTCAATTTCCCCAATAAAGATTGGGGTGCACAGGAATTGAGTTGACGTCTTTCTAGACTATCGACTTGATTCCAAGGTTTCCAAATTACCTTAAATTTGGTGGCGACTTCCGACAATCTTAATCATGTCCTTAGTGCAAAAGGACAATCTTCATGTGCATTCACACTCAAAGATTCACGAAAACCCGAACAACCGCGCTCTCCCAGGCTGCCCGAAACCCAAAGGCGGGGCGAAGGAAAAAGAGGAGAAAAATCCGATAGCCTACAATATGCTATATGTAATTTGGTATATAATTAATTATGTGTATGATTGTGAAGTTGTGAAAATAGTTGTATAAGATTATTTTGTGACTTCACCGAATGGATATTAAGTTGCATGATAAATCTTTACTTAATAATTATATAAGAATTAATGTTTACTATTTAAGTTTGGTAAGTATATATATAGCTGAATGGATTATGATCTAGATGTTAAGTTGTTGGATGTTTGTTTAGTGATTTACTTAATTATTAAAGCCATTTACTTATGAGTATGCATATATGATGATTGAATGAGCTCAAGGTTGATTAATTATATTTACTTGAAGTATGTATATTACGACTATGTTGAAGTATGTATATTGATCGATTGTGTTTTGCATATCCAAGTGACCGAATTGATGTTAATAAGAGTATATGAGTTTATACACATGCATGTACGAATATATGAAGTATTGAATGATCAAATGACAAGTACATAATTATTGTGAAATGGAACAAGTTTGGGAAGTATATGATTTATGTTAATCGATTGTGCAAGTGATGAAATAATGATGATATGTAGTTATGTTTATTGAGATGAATATGACCGATTTAAACAAGATAAGAATGTCTACTAACTTGTTGTAGTGTGCTGCCAAACTTGGTACCCTTTGGGATATTGAAAAGCATGCCCAGTGTGCACACTTTAATAAAATAATGTAGGGTTAAACCCATTGTGATTAAGCTGTAGGGATTAACTAATCCTGAGTATCTCGCTTAATAATGGTTTAATCTGAAGTTTATGTAGGGTATAAACTCGAAGAGATATGATTATGCCAATAAGGCCAAATGAATGAATTATGATTTGTAGGGTCATGGAACCCGAGTGTAGGACTCACAGAGTCTGAGTTGTGCTATGCTCTTCATTACTACCTAACCTAGAAGTCTAGTCTTTGCATGTGTGACTTAAGTTATTCTATAGATTAATAGACCTCAAAGATCGTTTTCTGAGTAAATATGAGTTTATGTGTATTGATAGTTGCTTAATACTCTTTTCATGTGAATCTCGTACGTATGCATGGCTTTGTACGTAAAAGAGCAAATTAACTATGATTATAAGATCAGACAATCTCTTTAAGAATATTATTATAAGTATTATTATTATTGTGATTGATGGTTGTTAATGCTAAATGTATTTTAAGTAGAATGGGGATTGTTTGAACTTCTTTGTGTATGACTTGCATGTGCTTATATGTGATTGCTTGATCTTATTGGACTCATTATCTGCTATTTGTTTATCATATGTGATAGATGCAGCAACCTGACCCTTATGTGGTCGTGAACCCTCTCAACATACCAAACCCTCCACCACACCCTGCAACTTTACGTAAGTACCTTGAGGAAACTATAGGCGAGTATGTGCAACGTTTTCACCTTGCTGGTAGAGTCTTTGCTCCCTTTACTAGTGAAGCCGCTGATTTTTCGGGTTGGCAAGTGTATAACCTCTTAAGGACTTTTCCGTCAGTTGAACCATTGTTAAGTGTGAAGTTGAACTATATGAGTATTATGACTGATGGGATTCACTATAACTAGGATCACTATATGTGTGGGGATGATTGGTACTTGACCCTAGGTTATATGTTGGGTGTTTTGCAACAAGCTTATACTGAGTGGATGTGTTGTGAGAATAGTGTACTCTTGATTCCGGAGACCATAGTGCAGTATAGGAGGGGACAAATGCTTCGTTATCACCATTGGCCCCGTAACACCCAACCCTCTGTCATTGCCCGACCATCCGCGACTCCACCACCTTGGCAGACCGTGTACCGACCGCCAGCAGCTGTGCCTACAGCCACATCTCCGGAGCAGCCGGTGCCACTTAATGTGATACCACCAAGGGGACTTGCAAATGTCTTCTTGGTGCAATATGATAGGGGAAGTTCTTCGGGTGGAAGTTAGGTGTCAAGGATACAAGTGATCATGCATGGGTGAAGCTTTGTGGTATGTAGTTGCTTATGAACTTGTCTTTTGTGGTAGTTTGAACAATTTTCAATTCGGTATTGTAATATTTAGCCTATGACCTAGACTTTAGCTAGATAGGTCATATGGTATGTTGTGATGTTAGCCTTAATTTGTTTTGCACTTTTGTTGGCTAACCGGATGTATTTGGTAGCTAGGTAGCTACTAGGAATCGTTAACTAGTTTTCTTTGTTAATTTATGATTATGATGCATGATTTAAGTAGTAATTGCTTGCATAAGTAGATAACAAGACACCTAAAGCATGAAAAAGATAACTAGAGACCATGATTAGGAGGAGCTCACATCACCCAAAGATTAAATGCCATACTTAACTATTGTTATTCCTATAGCTGAAAATGTCTGGAAGAGAAGAACCAACTACACCTGTAGACCCTAATGACAACCAAGGGCAAGATGATCGTCTAGAATCAATAGACACCCTATGCCAATTCTTTGGAAATGGAATTAAGCAACAAATGGAGGATAAGGAAAAAGAGAAAGCCAAGGCCGAAGTTGAGGCTAAAAACCCACAAGCTATTATGTTTAAGAACTTAGACGCCCATACACCACCTACCTTTGAGGGAGGATCTGATCCATTAGCCTTAGAAAACTGGATTAGGAACATGGAGAAACTATTTGAGGCTATAGGTTGTCCCGAAAATTTGAAAGTGAAGAGTGGACAATACTACCTTAGGGGAAAGGCAGATGATTGGTGGCAGGTATCTAAAGAAGCTTACTTAGAGAATAAGGAATTTAATTGGGAGAAGTTTGTGATAAGGATTAGGGAGAGATTTTACCCTAGTGCTTTGAGAAGAAGGAAACAACAGGAATTTGAGGATTTAACTCAAGAAAATATGAGTGTGACCACATATGCTGTAAAATTTCATGAGTTGTCTTGATTTGTTGAGAATTTAGTTAAGGATGAGAAGGAAAGAGTTGAAAGATTTGAGGATGGACTTATTTGGCATATCCAAGAATTAGTAGCAGGATCATCTAGTACTTTTCAGGAGGCTTATGATAAGGCTATTAACATTGAGAGAATTCGTGATAGGAGAGCTGCGATAATTGGGAAACGTCGTTACTCAGAGGAAAAGAGTGAAAGATCTAATGGAGGTAACTGGTGAAAGAAATTTAGGAATGATACACCAGCTAAGAGTACCAGTTCTTATCGACCTAGTAGCCAAGGAGATAGTAGGAGAAATGGAGGATCACAGTTCTATCCTAGGAATGGAAATGGGATAGTGTTTGCCACAGATGCGGGAGGTTTCATCCTGGTCGTCCATGCCCTGCTAACCAAGGAAGTTTTTTTATATGTCACCAGCTTGGACATAGAGCGAACATGTGTCCTAACAAAAGACATTTTCCCTCTGGAGATAATTTCACCCGTAGTGGCAATTCGTCAGCTAACCCCAGCCGTGGCAACAATAATACTCAGACACGAGGAAAACCGAACCCAGCGCCACGTGTGACCATTGCACGACCTATTGTTAGCTACGCAGTCAGTAGCAACAAGGGAAAAATTCATGCTATGAGTCAGCGTAACGTAGACGCAAACCCGAATGTTGTGGCCGGTACTTTTCTTATTCAATCTTGCCCTGCTTATGTGTTATTTGATACTGGTGTAACTCATTCATTTATAGCCACATCAGTTATGACTAAACACGGGTTAACACCAAATTACTCATGTGAAATAGATATTACCACCCCTAATGGTATTATTGTGTCGTGTCGAAACATGATAAATGACTGTCCTATTGTGATTGTTGAATCGTCATTACCTGGAGATTTGATTCAGTTTGACTTGTCAGATTTTGATGCTATCTTAGGGATGGATTGGTTGAGTAAGTATCGTGCGAGAATTGAGTGTCATTTGGAAAAAGTTTCACTTGGAAACCTATGAGGAGGTGGAGTTTCGTATAGAGGACTGATAACTGAACCTAGAACTAAGATTGTTTCTGCAATGAACATTAAATCACAAATTAGGAAGGGCTATCCAGTTTATCTGTGTTATGTGAGTGATGAGAAATCAACTTCAAATGAATTAGGTAAAATTCCAGTTGTATCTAAATATCTTGATATTTTTCCTAATGAAATTCCCGGTATGCCGCCACAAAGAACCATAGACTTCACTATCGATCTTATTCCAGGAACCGCACCTATATCTAAAGCACCATATAGGATGGCTCCAGCAGAAATGACAGAATTGAAAAAGCAGTTAGAGGATTTATTGGAGAAAGGGTACATTCGACCTAGTGTTTCGCCTTGGGGAGCTCCAGTTCTGTCACCAGTTCTGTTTGTGAAGAAGAAAGAAGGTAGTTTGAGGTTATGTATTGATTATCGGGAGTTGAACAAAGTCACTATTAAGAATAAATACTCATTGCCTAGGATTGATGATTTATTTGACCAACTGAAAGGGGCAGGGATATATTCTAAAATTGATTTGAGATCAGGATATCATCAGTTGAGGATTAAGGAGGAAGATATACCTAAGACCGCATTTAAAACTCGAGATGAGCATTATGAATTTACTGTTATGCCTTTTGGGTTAACTAATGCTCCAGCCGCATTTATGGATCTTATGCATCGAATTTTTCAGCCTTACCTTGATCAATTTGTTGTAGTTTTCATAGATGACATCTTAGTGTATTCCAAGAACAGGGATGATCATGTTAAGAACTTGAGAGTTGTATTACAGACTCTTAGAGACTATCAGTTGTATGCTCATCTTTTTAAGTGTGAATTTTAGTTGGAGGAAGTAGCATTTTTTAGGACATGTTATCACTAAGGATGAAATTTCTGTTGACCCTAGCAAGATTAAGGTAGTTAAGGAGTGAACTAAACCTACTAACGTGGGCGAAGTCCGCAGCTTTTTGGGATTAGCCGGATATTATCGGAGATTTGTAGAGAATATTTCTAAGTTAGCTCAACCCTTAACCAATTTGCTTAGGAAGACCACGAAATTTGCATGGAGTGATAAGTTTGACCTAGCTTTTCAAGAGTTCAAAAAGAGACTGACAACTGCATAGCTTTACCAACAGAAGGAGACGAATATGAGGTTTATAGTGATGCGTCTAAGAATGGACTAGGTTGTGTGTTAATGCAGAATAGGAGTGTGGTTTCTTATGCTTCACGACAATTGAAACCATATGAGGTTAATTATCCTACCCATGACCTAGAATTAGTCGCAGTTGTGTTTGCCCTTAAGATTTGGAGACACTATTTGTACGGAGTTAAGTGTAGAGTTTTTACTGATCATAAGAGTCTTAAGTACATTTTCACCCAGAGAGAATTAAATTTGAGGCAGAAAAGATGGTTAGAATTGCTTAAAGACTATGATTTGGAGATTAAGTATCACGAGGGGAAAGCAAATGTAGTAGCAGATGCACTTAGCAGAAAGACTAGACATTCCATAGAAGCATCTGAGAAATTAAGAGAGGAGATGGAGAAATTAAACTTGGACATTGTAAAGTCAGGTGTACCCAATGGAGTTATTAGTAGTCTTACCGTTCGACCTACTTTGTTTGATGAGATTCGTGAATTGCAAGTTAATGATCGACAAATTCAGAAGATTAGGGAAGCTTTGAGATTAGGAAAAGAAGAAGGATTTGAGGAACATGAGGACGGAAGTTTAAGGTTTAAAGGACGTTGGTGTGTACCTAAGAATGAGGAATTGAGAAAGAAAATTTTGGAGAAGCACACAATACACCATATTCTGTTCACCCTGGAGGAAATAAGTTATATAAGGATTTGAAGAAGTATTTCTGGAGGAAAAGAATGAAGTCTGAGGTAGCTCAGTTTGTGGCAAGATGTCTTACTTGTTAGAAGGTTAAAAGTGAATTTCAGAGACCTGCAGGATTACTGCAACCTTTAGAGATTTCAAGTTGGAAATGGGAGTCAATATCTATGGACTTTGTTACTGGATTACCAGCTACTGCTAAAGGGATGAATGCTATTTGGGTAATAGTAGATAGGTTAACCAAGGTAGCAAAGTTTATAACCATCAAGGATACTTGGAGTATGAATCAACTGGCTGAAGCTTATGTTAGGGATATTGTGAGATTACATGGAGTACCACAGGACATCATTTCAGATAGAGATTCGAGGTTTTTATCACACTTTTGGGATAAATTGCAAGCTACATTTCGATCAAAGGTTAAATTTAGCACTGCATTTCACCCTGCTACAGATGGACAGATTGAGAGAACCATTCGTACTCTTGAGGATATGTTAAGATCTTGTACTTTGGAGTTTAAAGGAACTTGGGAGAAACAATTACCATTAGTTGAGTTTTCTTACAGCAACAGTTATCATGCTAGCATAGACCAAGCACCTTATGAGGCATTATATGGGAGAAAATGTAGGAATCCATTGTGTTGGAATGATATTGGTGAGACTGTGATATTAGGACCAGAGATGATTCAGGAGACTACGGATCAGATTCGAGTGATTAGAAATAAGTTGAAAGTCGCTCAGGACCGACAGAAGAGTTATAGTGATCGGAGAAGGAGACCACTTGAATTTCAGATTGGAGATAAGGTGATGTTGAAGATTTCACCTATGAAAGGGATTAAGAGATTTGGAAGGAAAGGGACATTGAGCCCTAAGTATATCGGACCCTATGAGATTGTGGATCGAGTAGGAGAAGTTGTTTATCGATTAGCTTTACCACCTGAACTTTCTAAAATCCATGACGTATTTTATGTATCCCAACTTCGAAAATATCTTCCATATGAGACCCACGTGATCATGTCGAGCCAATCAGCTTAGATGAGGATCTAACTTTTGAAGAGAAGCCAATAGCTATTCTAGACCATAAGGATAGGGTACTTCGGAATAAAGTTAGACCGTTAGTAAAAGTACTTTGGCGTAGTCAGACCGTAGAAGAAGCTACTTGGGAATCTGAAGCTGACATGCAGAACCAATACCCCTACCTTTTCGAATATGGTTAGTCGTTGCTTTAAATTTCAGGACGAAATTTCTTTAAGTGGGGTATATTGTAGTAACCCAAAAATTTAAACTCTATTATTAAACTAAATAGTAATTAATTAGCATAAAAAATTTCGCTTAACATGCTAAGTGTGATTAACAAGTCTAATGCATGCAATTACGTAAATGTAAACTAAAACTATATATTAATCTTGTTTAATTTAAAACCAACTTGATTAATTAACTAAACTACTCAATCAACTTACTTAACTTATGTTTACGGTTTTGCTTAGAATAATTAAACCCATACTTATGTTGATGACCAAATTAGGACATGTTAGGCCAAGATTAGCAAAATTCCACTTTTCTCTAATTGTTCTACTATTCATCTATGCTTACTTGTCAACTTATCATGCCTTTCCTTACAGTTGTCAATGTCCTAAAGTTACACCATGTAACTTATGCTTACTAAGCTTAACTAAGAAAACATGCCATGTTCTCATATTTTGTGTAGAATAACTAAGCTAAGTAAAGAAACAAAATAAAAACCATGCAAGGGGGAAGGAGGAGATACGGGTAAGAGAGAAAGGGAGAAAAGAGAGAAAGGTTTTAGCTTTTATAAATCTAAGCAAAAAAGGAACGAAAGAAATCAACGAAATGAAAAGCCAAATCTTACTTTCATCTTCCAAATATTAACACTACAAACACAAGTAAACTAAAAGCTTACAAAGCTCATCTTTTTCTCTTCCCAAAACCATACACCACCTTCAACATATATCCCATATTCTCTTTGCATTATTCTTCATCAAAAGCTCATAAATCTTTCTAAGTAAACAAAGAACAAAATGAAGTAGAAGAAGAAGAAGAAGAAGAAGAGGAAAGCCGTGAGGTAGAGAAGAGAAAAGAGAAGAATTTTGGTAAGAAAAACTCAACAAACTCATGCAATTAATCATCTTTACATATCTCTTGTATTGCTTCTAATTGTTTATCATTTATTCTAAACTCTAACTCTTTCACTGTTTCTTTTTTTCACCATCGTCTCCACCACCTTAGCTCCACCGTCGCGGAACGTGCAGCTCCCAGACAACCAAGAGCCACCACGAACCACCACCAAGGTTTAACCTCATGCACTTTCATTTATCTAAAGCATAACTTATTATTATCGCCTAAAGATCATATTTAAGAAATAAAAACCTAGCAAGTATAATGACTATATTCGAAGGTATAAGGAAAAAGGTTTAAGAAACCAAGATCTAATTAATCTTGACTTGAAAATCCAAGTTTTGTTGTTGCATGTCCATTTACAATCCTACGTAAACTTGATCTTGACTATTTATGACCAAAATCACTTATTCACTATTTATATCTAATTTTCTCTAAATTTCTCTAAATTTCTCTTAGCACTTTCGAAAGTTAAAATGGCAAAAGAAAAGAGGAATTATCAAGTGAAATGATAATAAAGATTTGGAGGTTAAAAAGAGTACTTTTGAGTATATAAAGGCCCAAGGCCGAAGAGAAATAAAAAGAGAAGAAGTAAAAAGAGTATTTATTAATGCTTGAATATATTTGTTTAATTCATTAGGGACTTGTGCTATTAGTGAGTGACAAGAATGCTAGGAGAAGGAAGTGTGTTTTTGGAGCTTGAGGATGGTATACTCATGTCCACTAAAACTCCTTATTTCAATTTAATGAACTAAGAAGATAATCATGGATTTTCAATAATTATATGTTATATGTAATTTGGTATATAATTAATTATGAGTATGACTGTGAAGTTGTGAAAATAGTTGTATAAGATTATTTTGTGACTTGACCAAATGGATATTAAGTTGCATAATAAATATTTACTTGATAATTATATAAGAATTAATGTTCACTATTTAAGTTTGGTAATTATATATATAGCCGAATGGATTATGATCTAGATGTTAAGTTGTTGGATGTTTGTTTAATGATTTACTTAATTATTAAAGCCATATATTTATGAGTATGCGTATATGATGATTGAATGAGCTCAAGGTTGATTGATTATATTTACTTGATAAATTGCATATAAAGTTACGGCTATGTTGAAGTATGTATATTGATCGATTGTGTTTTGAATATCCAAGTGACCGAATTGATGTTAATAAGAGTCTATGAGTTTATACACATGAAAGTCCGAAAATATGAAGTATTGAATGATCAAATGACAAGTACATAATTAATGTGAAATGGAAGAAGTTTGGGAAGTATATGATTTATGTTAATCGATTGTGCAAGTGATGAAATAATGATGATATGCAGTTATGTTTATTGAGATGAATATGACCGATTTAGACAAGATAAGCATGTCTACTAACTTGTTGTAGTGTGCTCCCAAATTTGGTACCCTTGGGATATTGAAGAGCATGCCTAGTGTGCACACTTTAATAAAATGATGTAGGGTTAAACTCATTTTGATTAAACTGTAGGAATTAACTAATCCTGAGTATCTCGCTTAATCATGGTTTAATCTGAAGTTTATGTAGGGTATAAACCCGAAGGGATATGATTATGCCAAAAAGGCCAAATGAATGAATTATGATTTGTAGGGTCATCGAACCCGAGTGTAGGACTCACAGAGTCTGAGCTGTGATATGCTCTTTCTCACTACCTAACCTAGAAGTCTAGTCTTTGTATGTGTGACTTAAGTTATTCTATAGATTAATAGACCTCAAAGGTCATTTTCTGAGTAAGTATGAGTTTGTGTGTATTGATAGTTGCTTAATACTCTTTGCATGTGAATCTCGTACATATGCATGGCTTTGTACGTAAAAGAACAAATTAACTATGATTATAAGAACAGACAATCTCTTTAAGAATATTATTGTAAGTATTATTATTATTGTGATTGATGGTTGTTAATGCTAAATGTATTTTAAATATAAACAAAATGTATTTTACAAAGTGGGGTGAGTATTGCTTAGCTTTCGCTAATTTTCTTTTGTTTTTGTGTCATCTTTCTTGCGTGGATATTTGATCATTTTGACAGATGTTGGGCAAGGGAGAGAGTGAAGAATGGAAGGAACTCTTTTGTGCATTCTTAGTGCATGTTTTTGTTGTTGTATAACCCCGTGGCTCCGCAGATGGAGGAGAACCCCATATGACTCAGTAATCTTGTTAGTAATGTAGTCTTTGAACAATACAATCATGTAACCCCTACTTTTATAATATAATATAATTAAGTATGTTTGTTGCACTCTATATCGATCTTTGGCTTGTGCTTGTCTTGTTACAAGTACGACAGTAATGTCTCGGATTGAATTAAGGGCCCATAAGCATGTTTAATTAGAGTTATCCAATCTGGGCATTACATAGACATATTATATGTACTGACTTCTTCATAAACCACAAAAACATTGAGGGCATAACAACATATGGAAATCCTTCTTTGATACATACAACACAACCATTTCATGTATGCATATAGACACACTCTGAGTTCAAGAAAGAGATAAACACATTTCAAGGGGCCATGGAGGGGGAAATAACATGGTAATACACTGATGCGTAATTGTCTAGTACCGTAATGGGTACAGTCTATAACTTTCTCATCAGTCCAAACTGCTGGGGCTTTTAAAGACTTCTCCCATACATGAATCCAATGTAATCGGAACTCTCTTGGTTGCAACTTGTCCTCGGATTTGGTAATTTGTTTATAAACATTTTCTATAACCAAAATATTGTCTAGTGTGATGACTACAAAATAAAATCTTTGAGATCTATTCAAGAGGTCCCAGGTTCAAGTCCCTTCATGACTATAGGAGGTTTTCATGGTCGTTAACTACATGGCCCATAAGATTAGTCAAGCAAAGTTTGGATACCCATGTTATCTTAAAATAAAAAGGGTGATGGCTACAAAAAGTTTAGTGAATCATTTCAAGCTCCTCGAAGCTACCTTCAGTGAGTGAATCATCAAGCGCATCCTCAGATTCTCCTTCCCCCTAAAGCTTGATTTCTTCAAATGATATTCCTCTTTCCATTAACACCTAGCAATTAACACTTCAAATTAAAATTGGATTTGCATTTTGTTTGCGCTCGTATGTCTACGATGCATGGGCATGTGGTAGTTGGAGAAATTCATGAACTACCTTTAGGAGCTCGGGAGCGTCTTCCTCCAAAGCAGCTTCTACTGAGTTTCATCTTTGACTCTCACAAGCAACAATGAAACTGAACTTGCCATACTATCAGTATCCTTGATGGCTATTTCTTGTCTATCTATGAACAGATTTTGCCTGAAGAGTGGTAGGAGAAGCTTTCGTTCCAAGTTGTATTGCTGCATCAGACATATTATCTAGTAAAGTTGGTGCACACGTTTTGATAGTATGGTTAGTTCCACTAGTGTCGATCACATCTGAAACCCTCACGATTGCCATTCACCCCACGAATTTCTCGGACAGAATCACTTTTTTTCATCTCAACTTCAATTCCTGCATCCAGTGGCGGATGTACTAAGAGACTTGAGTATTCAAGTGACTCCACTTGGAAAAAATAAATAATGAAGTTGCTTTTGTAAAAAAATAAAAATAAATTAATTACCTATAAATTGCCCCACTTACTTTGAAAACTGACTCCACTTGGACCACTTACTGACCTCTTGACCCATTAGTAAAAAAAAAAAACAAAAAAACAGATGACTCTTCGTTTCTCTTTCTTCTCAGCCTCCAACTCTCTATTGTCCTTCTCAACACAACTTTGTTCTCCTTCCCGATCTCTCTCACTGCCGATTGGAGTCTTCGGCTGTCGTCACCCTTCTTACGAGCCAGAAGTAATTTTATTTCGACCTGATATTTTTTTTTTTTTTATGTTGGGAAAATTTTTTATTAAAAGACCGAATCCCCTCTAACGTGTTTCTGGATTCGCCACTGCCTGCATCTTGCAGCTCAACTTTAGATAAATTGGAATATTGTCCATTGTTACATACCCTGAATCACAGTGTAATAGAAATTAAATCCTAACATCAAAAAATCTTAATAAAATCCCAAATGACACATAAATCACGAAGTGTAACAACCATGCAACAAGTGAGATGGCTATAACTCATCGACATGGTTACCAGGGTCAGTGTACAAAAGCAAAGAAACAGAAAATCATCAAAAAACAAAAGCACAGGCATATAGTAGTGTACAAAACCCAGTGAAGTTAATTTCTCTCGTGATCCAACTACGAAAATTGAAGTTTCTTATTAAGAAAAGCGAAATTTGGAGCATGAGTTCAATTGCAAGTCTTACCCTGAGCCTGATAAGTTGACGCAAGGATAGAGATTAATTCATAGACTACATTTAAAAAAGGAGAATGAGGAAAAAAAGAAAAAAAAAACTAATTTCAACAATAGGTCTCTAAAAATCACAAAAACAAAGTATATTCAAAGTCAATGGAAAAACAGCAAGTTTGCTAGTAACATGGTACTTCAGTTTAATCTAAACGGCAAACACATCATTTAATCTCCATCATCCAACACCCAGAACCTAGGTTGTGCAACTCAACATCTCACATTCTTCAGTAAGAGTCTGATATACCATCAGCCAAAATGCAAACTAACTACATCCTCTGAAACAAATCAATCTTATGTAGCTTATTTACGAAATTTTAGTCCAAACTAAATTACCTTTTAACTTTTTAAAATACAAGCACATGGCTACTATATACTTCATTCTCATAGTTTGCATGTCCTTGCATTTAGAAACACGTATTAAGACCATTATCTTCCGATCAAATGGATCAACGCATATTACATCAAATTTTGGGATGCAGCTTGTGAAGGCAAGCTGCGTGGGCCATTAGGAAAATCTTTGAGAATGGGGAACATCTGCAAGCAGTTGTGCAATCCCAAAGTGACAAAGAACTCTGTTAGAAAGGCATACAATCTTCTTCAACAGACTTTCCTAGACAAAACTGCTGTAAGGCCATATGGTGCTCACTTCACAATTCCTAAACACAGCTTCATAAGTTGGCTAGATGTCCTCAATAGACTTCCTACGTGGAATAGATTCGCCAAGTTCGGCCTCAATGGCCCTAGTATGTGTCTCCTCTGCAAACTACAGGGAGCTCTACACATGCCATTTCCTGGAAGTTCATATCACAAGTATTATCACACTTTCACCTAAGATTGAGTTGGCACTTGGGAATGTTGGGGAATATACGAAGGTATATAAGAGAAAGACTTAAATTCTCATTGCAACTAAAAACTGAATTACATGCTTACAACAACGTTTAAATATGATAACATAACAAACAAAGCGGTCCTATTAATAAGCAACTAACCCATTAAAGTAGTGGCAGACGCCCCACTAACCTTATGACTCTTAACAGCAAGTAACCACTAACACATCAACTTACTAACTGACTCTGAAAAACAGCAACAATGCCCTAGAAAATACGAAACACATAAAACATTAATTTGTTGAAGCACGTTCAACACTCCCCTTTGCTTCAAAAATGCATACTCCAAGTCTCTGCTGAAAATAATCATGCTTGACTTGAGAAAGCGCCTTATTGAAGACATCAGCAACTTGGTCATTAGTCGAACAGAACTGCAACTCAATATCGCCCTTTGCTGTCATGTTGCGGATGAAATGAAAGCGAGTGTCGATGTGCTTTGTTCTACATTGGAAAGCTGGATTCTTTGTCATCGCAATAGTAGCCTTGTTGTCACAGAAAATTGTTGTGACACCAAGCTGCTTCTGCTGTATATCAACCAACAATCTCCTCAACCATACAGCCTGACACGCTGCCGAAGTTACGGCAACATACTCTGCTTTCAGTGAAGATAAAGGAACAACATCTTGCTTCTTTGTGCTCCAAGAAATAGCTCCTGGTCCCAAGCTAAAAATCTGGCCAGAAGTACTTTTTATGTCATCTATACAAGCTGCCCAATCACTGTCCCTGTACCCGTACAACCTGAAACTAGCATCTTTTGAATACCAAATCCGGAAGTCAGTAGTTCTGGCAACATAGCGTAACACACGTTTTGCTGCACCTAGATGCTGAATTGTCAGATTATGCGTATATCTTGACAGCACACTCACAGAAAACATGATATCAGGACGAGTATGTGTCAAATAGTTCAACTCACCTATCAAACTTCTGTAGAAACTTGGATCAGCAGCCTTTGTACCATCGTCAAGCTGCATCTTTTCATTGGTGTTCATGGGTGTGGCTGCTGATGTACTGTTGTGCATCCCAAACCTGAAGTGGAGATCCTTTGCATGCTTTTTTCTGGGAAAGAAATATTCCATCTTCTGCCTGCTTCACTTCATGACCAAGAAAGTATTGCTAAAGACCCAAATCTGACATCTCAAACTCTTTTTTCGTGCATGACTTGAATTCAGCAATCAAATTTTCAGAAGAGCCCATATAAATCATGTCATCTACATAAATACAGACAACTAAGAAAGCACCATTAACATACTTCTTCACATATAAAGTAGGCTCATTTTCACTTCTCACAAACCCATTTTTCAGAACATATGAGTCAATTCTTTTGTACCATGCTCGCGGTGCTTGCTTTAACCCATAAAGAGCTTTCTTTAGCCTATAGACTTTGTTCTCATGGCCACTCACAATGAACCCATCAGGTTGTGTCACATAAACCTCCTCTTCTAAGTCTCCATTCAAAAATGTAGACTTTACATCAAACTAGTAAACTGGGAGATTTAATTTTGCAGCAAGGGAAAGAAGTGTTCTTACCACTACAAAGCGAGCAACCAACGAGAATGTTTCATCAAAGTCTATGCCTTGATGTTGTGCATATCCCTTAGCAACGAGCCTTGCTTTGAACCTTTGTATGCTTTCATCTGCATTATACTTGATTTTGACACCCATTGGAGCCCAATAGAAGTCTTCTTTTTTGGCAAATCAACCAATTTCCATGTTTGATTATGCTCGATTGCCGTCATTTCTTCCACCGTCGTAGCTTCCCATTCTTCATTTTCAGCAGCCTCTTCGTAGAATGTTGGCTCAATCACGTACAATGCCAAGCTGCAGCTTTCATAAATTAAAGCCAACATTCGGAATCTCTTTGGTGTGTGGTCATATGTTGAACTAGGAGGTGATCTACTTCCACTGCTGGAGCTGTTAGGACTGTCACTACTTGATGTAGGAGATGAAAGCTGAGTTATTGTACCACCCCCGAATTCGCAACGATTTCCTAGGAACTATCGACGTTGCTGTCCACGAATCGACACAGCTGAATCGTCCCGAATCCGGGGGGATGTCACTGCAACATTTATCACTAAGGAGTAAATGCTAAGCAGAAAGAAAGACTAGGCATCAAAAGGAGCTTACTAAGGAACTAAACAAACTAAACAGTTAATATCAGAGTTGTCTATATAGTGAGCTAAAAACCATTAAACCAAATTTATTACAATCTTGCCTTCAAAGGGCTAAATCCAATAAAAAAAATTCCACGATCTATCTAAACAGAAACAGTTCTATAAACTAACGCCAACTCTACCTTCCAAGCTGTACGTCCTCAATCAACTAAACCTGCACTTTGGTTTCTGTGACGGAAACAAAATACAGAAGAAAAGAAAAGAAACAAAAGAGAAACAAAAATCAGATAAACTGAATAAACGTCATCCGTACCCAGTAAAAACATTTCGCAAACCTTATCTGAGGTTTCAGAAGAATCATTGAAATTCATTTGCATACGCACATAAGCATATAATCAAGCATACGCACAACGACATTCTTTTACATACAATTCTTGTATAGTGATCATACAAAATACGACATAGACAATCCGTCTTGATTAGAGAGATGTAAGAGAGCGAATAGAACAGCGATTACCCATACTGTTCATCGAAGATACAATCATGCCATGGACATAATGACTCTAGTGTGCACACTACCTCTAGTACAATTACACAATTCTAGAGGACTTAATAAATGGGGAATGATCCGTCCCAGACACACTGCGAGGTGTCCATAAGTAACTTGGGAATCACTCATCCATTGAACTACACCATTAGGTGCAATCCCGATTGCTCGACTACTCCTAGGGATCCATTTGGAGTCTTACTCTCATTTAATTCAATTCACATAATTTGCATTGGTTGACATAAGTAGTACTACAAGACCACGAATTACTAATTCATTTCATGCTCTTGACAATGAATAGTAAATAACGACGATAATGATAATTCAATATGATGAGAATTAAACATGCTTTAATTTAATAACGACGATAATTCAATAATGAAGACAAGTAATGTCTAGCCAAATTTCGGCATCACTTCGGCAGGGTAATATGATATCAAAAAATTCACAAATCACCAGAGACATTCAACGATAATATATAGGTGCTCACTAGCACTCAATAATAACCATACCAATTAGCATATAATTAATAGCATATTAATATTAATAATTCGCTATTCAACAATTGTCCAACAATCATCATATGGACTAATTAATTCCCAAAACATGCTAACATCAACATGCTAATTATAACTCATATTTACAGCAGTGAATCATGCTTAATAACTTCATAATAACGATGATATAATTTAATCATACTTTGCATATTAAATTCACAACAAATTCCCAATTAGCACATAACACATCAAAATAGTTTTGATGGGGCTTTGGAATAAGGTAGGCATGAGCGCTTACCACTACAACACTACCAACAACAAGTATGCTCCAACCAATCGACAATAATCAAGCTTGCTCGTTAGGTCCTAATTAAAAATAATTACCGAATCAGTATTAATTAAATACAAAAGTACAAACAGTAACTAAATCTCAATCTGATATTTTTATTAAATTTCTTGTTTTATTTCAACCAATCTAGGCTTTTGAAAATCTGAATTCCGATTCCGAATGAGTGCAGACAAAATAAAAACATTAAATCAAAAAAACTGAAAATGGAATTAATAATTACGAAAAATATAAAAACGAAACCCTAACTTCACGGGGCCCATAACCCGACCCAAAACCACCACCACCACCCACTGGCCACCATGGCCTGTGGTGGTGGTCGCCGGAGGTCCGGCGAAGAGAGGAGAGAGAAACGCGAAAAGAGAGAGAACGAGAGAGAACGAGAGAGCGGAGGAGAGAGAAGAGGAGAGGGAGCAGGGGACTCGGTCTCCGAGCCAGGGCCATCACCGGAGACCACCCAGGCGAGGTCTGGTGGTGCTGTGGTGGTTCAGGTGGCGCGACGGCCCAAAACAGGGGAGAGGGGAGAGGAGTGCGAGCGAAAGAGAAAAAGAGAAAGAAAGAGAAAGAGAGAGAGAGGGAGAGAGAAGGGTTACCGAAAGTGAGGGAGGCCGGCGGTGGTTCTCCGGTGGGAAGACCGAGGAGAGAGAGAGCCGGTGAGGAGAGAGAGAGGAGAGAGAGAGAGGTTGCTTGAGACTTTTGGCTGAGTTTGCAAAACTGATCAACCGTCTCACCTTTTTCTTATATAGGCCCTTAGTCAACCCAAGTCAAGGACTACTAGATTTAGGAATAAATTTCATAATTTTTCTGATTTAAAAAGCTAATTAAAACTAATTAGGACTAATTAAAACTAATTTAAAACTTATTAAAACAATATGAATAATTCTTATTCATATATAAAACATTTTAATTAAACTCCTCAAAATTAATAAATACCATTTATGAAAGTCCCATAATAATAATTAATATTATTATTATGGCTTTAATTGAATAAATCGAATCCTTAAATGAATATACAATTTAATCTCCGAAACTATTTATAAACCATTTATAATACGATTTAATTTCCGAACTATTTACAAATCATTTATAAATCGATATAATAATTACAGAAAATATTGGCGTATCACATTCTACCCTCCATAAAAGAAGTTTCGTCCCGAAACTTGAGACATGAAGTAATCACTTCCCAAAACAAAACGAGTTTACCAATACGAAGGTATAAAATAATTTCTAGGACACTAACATATGCAAGATGAGCAAGTACGATCGTGATTCTAAGTTGACTAGCATGCACCATGTAATGCTTGAACATGCAATTCGTGCAAAGCGATAAGCAAAACGAAATTTCGAGGCGTGACATTCTACCCTCCTTAAAAGGAGTTTCGTCCCGAAACTCAAGTGGGACTAGTACCTTCTAGGAAGAGGTCTGGATACTTCTCGCGCATCATGGATTTAGCTGCCCATGTTGCTTCCTCTTGATCTTGTCGAGACCAAACGACTTTGACGATCGGAATAGTCTTTATTCGAGTTAAGAGCTCTTTGCGATCCACTATCTTGATAGGACGCTCTTCATAAGTCAAACTTTCATCTAGATCGATCGTTTCAGGTTGAACGACATGAGTTGGATCATGTACATATCGCTTCAACTGAGAGATATGAAACACACTGTGGAATTTTGCAAGTTCCATAGGTAAAGCTAATCGATAAGCAACCTCACCAATCCTTTCCAGAATCTCGTAAGGTCCAATATAACGAGGACTTAACTTCCCCTTACGACCAAAACGCATGACACCTTTGGTAGGAGATACTCGCAAAAGTACCTTGCTTCCTACCTCAAACTCTTCAGGTCTACGACCTCTATCTGCGTACCATTTCTGGCGATCTTGAGCACTACGCATCTTTGCTTGAATCACTTTGACCACTTCGACGGTCTACTGGATCATTTCTGGAACCAAAACTGCAGTTTCACTAATGTCGTTCCAACAAACTGGCGATCTACACTTCCTACCATACAATGCTTCATATGGTGCTCGATCAATGCTTGAATGATAGCTATTGTTGTAAGAAAACTCGATCAACGGAATGTGTGTATCCTACAAGCCTTGATACTCGAGAGCACACGCTTGAAGCATATCCTCCAAAGTCTGAATTGTTCTTTCCGTCTGACCATCAGTCGCAGGATGAAAAGCAGTAATGAACTTCAATTTGCTTCCAAAAGCTTCTTGCAATTTCTGCCAAAAATGTGATAGAAATCTCGAGTCTCTATCTGAAACGATATCCTCTGGAACACCATGAAGTCTCATGACTTCCTTGACGTAAGCATCCGCTAGCTTCTCCATTTTCCAAGTGTCATTCATTGGGATGAATCTCGCAACTTTCGTCAAACGATCCACGACTACCCAAATGGCGTTGTTCTTCTTCTATGTCAATGGTAAACCCATGACAAAGTCCATTGAAATTGAATTCCATTTCCACGTAGGGACTTCAAGCGATTGTATCATTCTGCCAGGTCTCTTGTGTTCAATCTTCACCTTCTGGCACGTCAAACACTTAGCCCCGAATTCAGCGACATCTTGTTTCATACCTTTCCACCAGAACATTTGGCGAAGGTCTGTGTAAAGCATGTCTCCACCCGGATGTACAAAATAAGGTGTATTGTGAGCTTCACCCAGAATCTGACTCTTGATCTCCGGGTCATTCGGCACACAGACACCATCACGAAATCTCAAGACACCGTCTTGACCAATAGAAAAGTCCTCGGATCTACCTTCGTCCTTGTGGCGTAGAATCCGCTGAAGATCCTCATATGCACTCTGTTTACCCTTGATCTCGTCGAGCAAGGTTGGTCGAACTGACATATGTGCTAAGGTACATTGAACGTCACCTTTCAGCACCATCTCCACATCTAGACTCTGCAAGTCACCAATGATCTCCCTTGGAAGTACTAAAGCAGTGTTCAACGTATGACGAGTCTTTCTACTCAAAGCGTCAGCTACCACGTTAACTTTCCCTTCGTGATACTGTATGTCGATGTCGTACTCTGTCAGTAACTCTAGCCATCTTCTTTTTATCGCATATTCAATTCCTTTTGTGTGAATATGTACTTGAGACTCTTGTGGTCCAAAAACATTTTGACAGCAGAACCATAGAGAGAATGTCTCCAAATCTTCAAGGCAAATACGACAGCAGCGAGCTCTAAGTCGTGAGTAGGGTAATTATCCTCGTGCTTCTTCAGTTGTCTTGAGGCATAAGCCACTACCTTACCATGTTGCATCAAAACACAGTCTAAGCCATGCTTAGACGCGTCACTATAGACTTCGTACCCTTCGGTTCCCGATGGAAAAGTCAAAATCGGCGCGCTTGTAAGACGTTTCTTCAACTCTTCAAAAGCAGCTTCACACTTTTCCGACCACATGAACTTCGTCGTCTTTTTCATCAAGTTTGTCATAGGCTGCGCTATCTTCGAAAATCCTTCCACAAACTTACGATAGTAACCAGCTAACCCAAGAAAACTTCGGACCTCGGTCACGCTCTTCGGTGCGGAACGGTCTATAACAGCTCTAATCTTTTCCGGGTCAACAGCAACTCCACTCTTAGACACCACATGTCCTAAGAAGGAAACATTTTCTAACCAAAACTCGCACTTCGACAGCTTGGCGTACAACTGATGTCGTCTCAAAATCTCGCAAGTGCTGCTCGTGCTCATCAGCGTTCTTCGAATAGACCAAAATATCGTCAATAAAGACAACAACGAACTGATCGAGATAAGGCTGGAACGTACGGTTCATCAAATCCATAAACTTTGCAGGTGCGTTCGTCAACCTAGAAGGCATCATCGTGAACTCGTAGTGTCCATACCTCGTCCTAAACGCGGTCTTTGCAATGTCAGGCTTGGAAATCCTGAGTTGATGGTATCCTGAACGTAGATCGATCTTGGAGAAAACAGTCGCTCCACGAAGTTGGTCAAATAGATCGTCAATCCTCGGATGTGGATAACGATTCTTGATCGTGATCTTTTTCAACTCTCGGTAGTCTATGCACAGTCTCATACTACCGTCCTTCTTATGTACGAACAGAACAGGAGCAACCCGAGGCGATACACTCGGGCGTATGTATCCCTTCTCCAATAGTTCCTTGAGTTGCGTTTTTAGTTCTTTCATCTCTGCAGGAGCCATACGATACAGAGCCTTCGAGATCGGAGCAGAACCTGGAGCTAAGTCAATCGTGAAGTCGATAATGCGTTGCGGAGGCATTCCTGGAATCTCATCTGGAAAGACGTTAGCGTACTCCGAAACAACTGGAATAGGTTTTGAATCTTCGGCTTCTCTACTTGTATCCACTACATGGCATAGGTAAATCTCTTCACCTTTAGTCATACACTCCTTTGCTTTCATGGTTGACTTTGGCTTAACCACGACTCCTTTGTAGGTAATCCTCCTACCCTTCGGTCCACGCAATGACACACGTTGTTCAAAGCATTCAATCTTAGCCCTATACTTGGCTAACCAATCCATTCCCAAAATCACGTCAAAATCCTTCAAATCCATCTGAATCAAATCCGCAGGCAAATCGGAACCAGCTATCCTAATCGGACACTTTTCATACAACGCTTTACAATTAACAATCGTTCCATCTGGCATCCTAATATTTGTACTATACACAGAAGTAGGCTCTAAACCTATCTTAGATGCAAAGCTCTTAGAAAGAACAGAGTGTGTTGCACCACTATCAAACAAAACAAAAGCATGTTGAGAGTTAACGAGAAAAGTACCAGCGATCACATTCGGGTTCGCCTCAGCTTCATTGCGCTTCAGCACGTAGACCCTTCCATTTACCCCTCTATTGTTGTTGTTATTGTTGTTCTGTGCGGGGTTGGCAGGTGCGGGAAGTAGTGCTTGATTATTCGCAACAGGAGCAGCAGTATTGTTGCGGTTGTTGTTGTTGTAACCCCCATTTCCACGGTAGTTACCACTATTTCCGCGATTCGCATTTTCATTTCCACCACGATTTTAGTTGTTATCATGGTTCTGACCATTGTCGTTCCTTCCACGACTCCAGCATTCAGAAGCTTTGTGACCAGGCTTGTTGCACTAGTAGCATTGAAGTACATCGCCACGACAGTTCTTGCCACAGTGCGTATTGTTGCAGCGACTACAATGCGTATTCCTCCTAGCTAAGATCGTAGCTCTATGACTATTCGAGTCATGATTCTTGTTCCCGTTGTGGTTCTGACCACCTTGGTTGTTGTGATTGCCGTTGTTCGGCCTTGGTCGCTTATCTTCGCCATTCGATTGGGAAGAATTCCCTTCGTCACGTTTATGCTTTTCGAGCAACGAATCACGACGATCCATAGCACGCTATTGGTTCAAGGCTTTCTCGTAAAATCCTTAGAACGTCAGCGAGTTTCCCATAACATAACGCTGAATATCCCATTTCAGGTCATCTTCGAACCTCTCGACCCATTCAGCTTCGGTCGTCACCAAGTAAGGTGCAAAAGCAGCAAGCTCGTTGAACTTTGTTGCGTACTCAGCCACAGATAGCTTTCCTTGATAGATGTTCTCTAATTCCCGTTGCTTCTGGCGACGGACAGCTCTTGGATAGAACCGTTCACGAATAGACTCTTTGAACTCGATCCACCCATATTCCTCAATGGTGAGTAGATCAGTGCCCACATCGCTCCACCACTTGTTAGCCTCACCCTTCAGGTAGTACGTAGCGGTGTTGACCTTCATGTTGTTGGGCCGATTAGTTTCCCTAAACAACTTCTTGAACTCAATTCTCCAATTCTCCAACTTGGTTGAGGCTTGAGGAGAGAGACGGTGAGGAGAGAGAGGTTGCTTGAGGCTTTTGGCTCAGTTTTCAAAACTGATCAACTGTCTGACCGTTTCCTTATAGAGGCCCTTAGTCAACCCATGTCAAGGACTACTAGGTCTAGGAATAAATTTCATAATTTTTCTGATTCAAAAAGCTAATTAGAACTAATTAAAACTAATTAAAACAATATGAATAATTCTTATTCATATATAAAACAATTTAATTAAACTCCTTAATATTAATAAATACCATTTATGAAAATCTCATAATAATAATTAATATTATTATGGCTTTAATTGAATAAATCGAATCCTTAAATGAATATACGATTTAATCTCCGAAACTATTTATAAACCATTTATAATACGATTTAATTTCCGAACTATTTACAAATCATTTATAAATCGATATAATAATTATAGAAAATATTGGGGTATCACAGTTATAGAAACAGGGGAACTTGGTGGAGATAAAACTTGAGAGTTTACAGGCACATCTGCTGCTGCTTCTACTGTTTCTTGAACTGCAGGCTCTTCATACCATTCAAAATTTGGATTGACCTTATCAGAATTTAAGTCCCAGCTTGCATCTTCATTGAACACAACATCCCTGCAAATAAAAACTTTTTCACTCACGGGATTATATAACTTATATGCTTTGCATTGGCTACTGTACCCGACAAAGATGCATTATTCAGATTTGTCGTCAAGCTTGCTACGTGACTGTGAGTTCACCAAAGCATAAGATATACATCCGAAAATTCTTAAGTGGCTTACCTTGGGCTTGTGACCTCTCCATTCTTCATATGGAGTCTGGTATAAACTGACTGGGTGGGAGAAATATTTAGAAGATATACTACACTAGATACTGCCTCTGCGCATAGTTGTTTTGGAAGACCTCTTGCCTTCAACATGCTTTTGCCCAACTCAATAATAGTGCGGTTCTTCCGCTCAGCAACACCATTTTTCTCTGGTGTATGAGGTGCTGTCAATGCCCTTTGAATGCCATTCTCCTCACAGAAAGTATTGAACTCATCTGAAACAAACTCACAACCCCGGTCTGTGCGAAGTGTTTTAATGTGACAACCATTTTGCTTCTCAACATGGACTTTAAAATTTTTAAAATTTTCAAATGCCTCTGATTTAAATGTCAAAAAAATTACCCAATTCATACGACTATAATCATCAATCAACAGAAGGAAATACTTACTTCCACACAAAGACTCTACGGACATAGGACCACACAAATTAGCATGTACAAGTTCAAGACACATTGAGGCCCTCCAAGCTTTGCCCTTCACAAAAGCTAAGATTATCATATTTAGGCAACCCGACCACCTTATATTTATTGCCTAACAATTGTAATCCTTTAGCATGCAAATGACCATATCTCAAATGCCACAAATCCTCTTCTGGATTTCCTCTAACTACAATTGCACTAGTAGCTAGTGACATATCAAGTGGAAACATTTTGTTAGAGGTCATTGGAACATCAATCATTTTTTTTGCCCGATTTTTTGTCAAAAATACGACAACAATTATCATCAAACACAATAGAATATCCAGCAATCATCAACTGTCCAACACTTAACAGATTATGGGCTAGAGAAGAACGTATTGCACATTATGGAGAAGCTTTGTATTACCATGTGAGGGTTTCATTGCAACCGTACCTTTACCTTCAACTTGGATTGACTTGTCATTCCAGAGCCGAACGTTTGATTTTTGTGATTCGTCAAGCTCCTTAAACAAGGACCTTGAGCCAGACATGTGGTTAGAGAAACCACTGTCTATGAACCACACATCATTGAACCCACCATCTGCAGCGGAGTGAGCCATGAACTAATAACTATCCTCTTGTAGCTTCTCAGCAAATTTGGCATGTTTCTAGCCATCCCTCTGCTTGGCCCAACAATCAGAGTCTTTGTGACCATACTTCTTGTAGTAGAGATATTCATCAGCGAATTGACCTCGAGCTCTTCCACGTCCACGACCATGGCCACGATAACCTCCTCTGCCATGGCCTCGACCTCCTGAATTTTCTGACTTGCCCTTCCAATGGAATTCCCCTTTTAACTGGAAGGCTTTCTCCTACACTTTTTCATTTGACCTGTTTAACCTATCTTCATAGGCTATCAAAGAACTCTTTAGTTCACCAAAAGAATAGGCAGATAGGTCCTTAGTCTCCTCAATTGCATCCACCACATGATTAACTTCTTTGGTTAAACTTCTCAAAACTCTTATCACAACAGTTTCGTCATTAACGTCTTCACCCTTAGTCTTCATATGACTAACGATGCCAGACACCCGAGAAAGAAAATCTTGCACAGATTCTTTTCCTTTCATCGACAAATTCTCAAAATTACGATGAAGAGACTGTAGTTTCACAGTAATTACCTTCCTGTCACCCATGTATTATTGCTTTAGAATCCCCCATGCTTGATTAGAGGTTGATGCAGCTGCAATTCGGGGAACAATTTCATCATCCAGTGCTAATTGGATAAAATATATGGCCTTCGCGTCTTTCTTCCGAGTCTCTCGTAGCTGCTGGTCAGGTTCAGCAGGTGCTGGGTTCGGCTCTACATTGCCATTCTCCACCAAATCCCATAACTCTTGAGACTTCAACATAGTCTTCATTTTGAGACTCCATAGATGATACTTTTCTCCTTTGAAGGTCGAAATTAGAGGCTGAGCAGATGAGTTGGTTCCATTGCCTGCCATGGTTGTGATCTCTCAAATTTGTGTTTATGACTCACTGTGTTTCACTCTCTGCTGAGACTTTCTCTCACTTAATTTTTCCTTTGTGTTTGCCCGATGTTTAACCTCACCTGTAGTTTGTTAGATTAGAAACTGCGTGTGTTCACTCTCTCTCAAAAACTGCTCTGATACCAAAATTGTTGGGGAATATACAAAGGTATTTAAGAGAAAGACTTAAACTCTCATTGCAACTGGAAAGTGAATTCCAACAACGTTTAAATAAGCTAACATAACAAACAAAGCAGTCCTATTAATCAGTAACTAACCCATTAAAGTAGTGGAGGACACCCCACTAACCTTATGACTTAACAGTAAGTAACCACTAGCTAACACATCAACTTACTAACTGACTCTGAAAAACAGCAACAATGCCCTAGAAAATAGAACACACATAAAACCTTAATTTGTTGAAGCACGTTCAACAGGGAATGGTTTGCGCGTTAGATTTTTGGGGGATACTTGGTAAGGTGGTCAACCTTTCTGTACAAGGTTCCCTCGGTTGTTCCGGTTGTCCACCTTACATGGAGCTGTTGTTGCTGCTTTTTTCTCGGTAGAGACTCTAGAGAGTGGATCGTGGAACTTACATTTACGTTGACCACCTCATGATAGAGATATGGAGGACCTTACCTCCCTCCTGGAACTTGTAAATCCAATACAACTTTCGAACTCGGGGCCTCTAGGAGGTGGGCCGGTGATCCTTAGGGGGAGTTTTATTCCTTCAATACTTGAGGAATCCACTCCCCCGGTTTACTTTAGCTGATTTCATTTGAAAAGAAAAGGTGCCTCTCAAGCCAAGGGCTTTTGTGTGGACTTCGGTACTGAATAGGGTCAACACAAATGTATTAAGTAGAGGAGGAGGTTATGGATGGTTTTGCAGTCAAACATATGTTTGCTTTGCTGGGCTAGTAGCGAGACATCGTTACATCTTCTTATTGAGTGTGTTGTGGCTCGTAGATTTTAGAGTATGATGTTTGAGTTGTGGGCTTCCCCTTCTAGTGTGGCGGCGTTCTTGGAGATACAGTTTGGGGGTTCTAGAGGTGGGAAGGAGAGCAAATTGTGGTGGCGTGATGTTGATTTTGCAATCTTATGGGGTAATTGCTTAGAGAGAATACTCGGTCATTCAATGGGTGTCAGTCCCTCCTTCATTGCTTTCGGAGAAGGTTACCTACTTCGCTTCTTTGTGGGATAAAGCTGCGGGTGCCTTTCGGGGTTACACTATTGTAGAGATTCAAAGGAATTAATCCACTTTGTAATTGTTCATTCTAGAGGATGCCTTATCATCTATCTTGCTGTAAATTGGCTTCTTCAGTAATAACATCTTTCTTTTTATCTAGAAGTGAAGTCTAGTGGAAATCAGAAACATCTACTTCTCGACTGCGGTCTGCGGGTTTTCTAATGAAGTGTTTCATAAGCTTATGGTATGGTGTCGTTGCTGCCCCTGTACTTCACTCACTTTGGACAGTATCCTTCCTTTCATTGATCAACGCTGTCAGGGCAGGAAAGCTCATAAAATTGCCACTACTGCTACCCCTGTGGCTCAGAATTGTTTGGGCTTTTGATGTATGTTTTATTTTCTAGAGATACTTTTGCGCTATAACATTTCCTATCCAATGGAACTAATAAAAATCCCTATAAAAACTAAATTATAAGCCTTTCAGAAAATAAAAAAAGCCTAAAGTATGAAAAAGGCCGAGAGAACTGTGCAAACATGAAACAGAGCCGAGAGATCAGAATGCATGATTCTTTACGATGGATAGAGCTTTTTTAGTTATTATTTTTTGTTTATTTTAAGTTCCGATGAGGTACAAAGGCCAGTAAAAATATACATATACATAAGGGAGATGCGAACCTAAGATCTTATTTACCCAGCGTGATTCAAACCTGGGACCTAATGAACGGAATTAGCAATTGATTAGCAACATGCATAAAATCTGCAATTCTATGAACTGGTCAGAGCCTTATTGTCAATATCAATAATTCTTAAATTTCCGACATAGCCACACCAAAGAGGCGCTTCTCCTAATAAAAAAACAAATTGACAAAAACCTCCCTCCATTCCCATCATAATCTACCATTTGCTTTTGGCATGCACAAAGATCACGACAAATTTATTTTGGCACTTGCTTTCCCCTTATACCCTCAACATTAATGATGGTATAGGAAAGGGTAGATGTACGTTTATAATTTTACAAAAGTGAGGGTAAAATGGTATCTCACTAGAAAATTGTTTACATAAAGAGAAATGGTAGAGTTTCATGAAAACATCTCAAATAGGCAAATGATAGAGTTTCAAAAGAACGGAAGAAGTAGCAGAAAAGAAAAAGCATCAAAACATACATGACCAAGTGAATCCTGATTTTGAACATGGAAACTACAAAGCAAAGCCCAAGCCCAAGCCCAAGCCGTAACTCGAAAGCGTCATTGCCCGGTTTTGCTGGTTGTGGTGGTAGGTGTGGAGTTGTTGGAAATATAGGTGTATATTCAATCAATAAAACAGAAAGATCTTACTTGCAACACTTGTTGTGCCGTGGACAGACCACAATCCTAAAAGACGATTTCGACTAGCCCCGGTGCAAGCTTGTAATGGCGGTCGTCCTCCAGGATTAACACAACTTCGATCACGGCGTGCACTCATAGTGAACGGATAGAGTAACAGTAACGACTTGCTCAATCCAGAAACATTTTAGAGAGTTTTGTAAGAGTAGAAAATCGATGGAGAAAAGAGAGAGGATTTTTCTGTGTTCCAAATCAGTTTTGCAAAGCTGATTTTATAGAAGAAAATTAGCTAGTAGTCTGAACAATCAATCCTGGAAAACGAAAATAATAATTGCTATTTTACATAGAAACCATGGACAATCAGTTTTGAAGACAAAAACAATTTCGTGAATGCCCAACACAATAAATGAGGGAAGACTTTGTTGAAGTAACAATTTCCGATGCAATTTCAATAAACTTTGTGTAAAAAGATAATAACTCAACCCAAACCCTCGCCCGAGCCCGGCCCGGCCGACCAGGAGGGCGGCAGCGGCAGCGCGCGCGCGTGTGTGGTGGTCCATACTTTCCCCTTTTCTCTTATTCAAAGTCTAATGGGAGACCCACATATATAAACCAAGTTACTTTTTGTTTCCTAACCAATGTGGGACAAAAGCCTTTTACAAAACAAGTTTACTTCACAACTTGAAGCTTTCATCCAACAATCCCCCACAAGGTTCAAAGTTTGAAGTTTTTCCAACAATCCCCCACAAGGTTCAAATTTTGAAAACAATTTTAACAAGTTTGAGCAAGAATTAGAGTTCTATGCATAAGTGCTAATGTCTTGCAACTTGAATTAACACATAGTGTCATTAAGCTAAGGCTCACATCCTATCAAGTGACTTTCGTCTTTAACTCAATAGGGAATTTGCAAGCCCACTACTTAAGACACACACTTCACTCAAAACGATACTGTTACTCTGCGAATATTAGGTGGCGCGTTATACTGGCCATACGCCCATGCTTGGATGCTCATAGGTGCTCTAGGGAGACGATCTCGTCTCTCCCATAGGAAGCGGCCAGCTTCCACACCTAAGTAGGTGGATCCCATCAAGTGTGTGTTACCTCACACCACCACACATAGGTGGATATGGGTCCATTAAGAGCCATTTGCTCAAGCTTCACACATTGGTAACAAGAACTACAACACTTTACAGGGATGGAAAAATAAAAGTAGTGCTCCTGAATTATTACTTATGTTACCCTTTGAACTTTACAAATGCAAAGTAGGGATCCATGAGTACAATTCACTCAACGGGTCTCAATCCCATCCCCTTAGATGATTCCAAAACCATCTTTTTACAAAGGCCATTCGTTAGCGGATCCGCAAGATTCTTTTCGGACTTCACATAGTCTAGTGATATCACTCCAGTAGCCATCAGCTCTTTGACAACCTTGTGTCTTAGTCGAATGTGTCTCTTCTTTCCATTGTATGCACTATTCTTTGCAACTCCAAAGGCAGCTTGAGAATCACAATGCATTGCAATCGACGGAGCTGGCTTCCTCCACAATGGGATATCTAAGAGCAGGTTTCTCAACCATTCTGCTTCATAGCCTGCCAGTTCAAGAGCAATAAACTCAGATTCCATAGTAGACATAGCAGTACAAGATTGCTTACATGATTTCCAATATATAGCAGCACCACCTAGTATAAAAACATAACCACTAGTGGAGTTAATCTCATCATTACCGGACACCCAATTGGCATCAATATATCCTTCCAACACAGCAGGGAACTTACCATAGTGTAGTCCCAAAGCCATAGTACCTCTAAAGTATTTAAGCAATCTTTTCAATGTAATCCAATGTTCATCTTTAGGATTATGAGTGTATCTACTAAGTCTACTTACAGCATATGCAATATCAGGCCTTGTATAATTGATGAGAAACATCAAACTACCTAAGATTTTGGCATACTCAGATTGACATACAGGATCACCTTTATTTTTCATCAAATGAACACTAGCATCATAAGGTGTTCTAACAGGAACAACATCAAACGAATCAAATTTTCTAAGAATTTTCTCAACATAGTGTGACTGATTCAAAGACATACCAAATGGAGTTCTTTTGATCTTAACTCCCAAAATAACATCAGTCTTACCCATGTCTTTCATATCAAATTTGGAACTTAGAAAATTTTTCGTTTTGTACACAATTAGCAAATTAGTGCCAAATAATAACATGTCATCAACATACAAACAAATAATGACATAGCTATCACCATCACATTTAGAGTATACACATGCATCACCTTCACTTACTGCAAAACCAAACTCCTTGATAGTTTTGTCAAACTTTTCATTCCACTGTTTCAGAGCTTGTTTAAGTCCATACAATGACTGAACTAATTTACATACCTTGTTTTTCTGACCAGGAACACGGAAACCTTCAGGTTGTTCCATGTATATTTCCTCATCAAGATCACCATTTAAAAAGGCAGTTTTCACATCCATTTGATACACAATTAAATCACGTATAGAAGCAAGTGCAATCAAAGCTCTAATAGTAGAAATTTTAGTAACAGGAGAATAAGTATCAAAGAAATCAATCCCTTTCTTTTGAGTATTACCCATTACTACTATTCTAGGTTTGAATTTATCAATAGTACCATCAGGTTTCAGTTTCTTCTTGAAAATCCACTTGCTTCTCAGAGGCCTACACCCTCTAGGAAGATCTGTCAATTCCCAAGTATGATTACTAAGGATTGATTGGAGTTCACTATCAATGGCCTCTTTCCAAAATACAGCATCAATGGATCTCATAGCATCATTATAACATTTGGGATCTTCTTCCAAAATAAATACAGAAATAAAACAATCATTCAACACATTTTCCTAAATCAAGAAAGCAGTAATAATGTCAGGACCAAAATCCTTTTCTTTTCTTACCCTTTTACTCATCCTCCTAGTCTCATCACATTTCTCAACTTGAGGTAAACTAGAGGAAGAAACATCAACATCACGTGCAACAATATCATTCACATTATCAATATCACGTGCAACAATGTCATTCACATTTGAATTCAAAGAACAAACATTTTTCATGGGAAATACATGTTCAAAGAATTCAGCATCTCTACATTCCATAATATGACTAGATGCAAATGAACCATTAGCACTTTTAACAAGAAAACGATATGCAGTACTATGATATGCATAACCAACAAAAACACCATCAACAGTCTTTGGTCCAATCTTATCACGTTTGAAGTTAGGTACTTCAACCTTGGCAAGACACCTCCACACTTTCAAATATTTCAAGTTAGGAGCATGTCCTCTCCACATCTCATAAGGGGTACTATCATGCTTCTTATGAGGTACTCTATTCAAAACATGACAAGCAGATAAGATAGCCTCCCCCCACATGTTATCAGAAAAACCCGAACTAATTAACATAGCATTCATCATATTTTTCAATGTCCGGTTTTTCCTTTCGGCAATACCGTTTGACTCAGGGGTATAGGGGGCACTCAACTCATGTATAATTCCATTTTCTTCACAGAATTTCTTAAGAGTATTAGGATCATACTCACCCCCACGGTCACTTCTAAGTCTCTTAATCTTACGGTCAAGTTGGTTCTCAAGTTAGGCCTTATAAATCCTAAACATGTCCTCGGCCTCATTTTTGCTTCTAAAGAGATAAACCATAGTGTAGCGGGAACAATCATCAACAAAGGTAATGTAATAACGTATTCCACCTCTACTAACATGATTCTTGAAGTCTCCTAAGTCACTATGAACTAATTCAAGCAATTCAGATTGTCTTTCAATTGAGGGGAAGGGTTTCTTGCAATATTTAGCCTCAACACACACCTCACACTTGGAGAAATCAGTGTTACCCAAATTGGGTATCAAATTGAGGTATTTTAGACGTTTGATAGAGGCAACATTCACATGTCCAAGTCTAGCATGCTACAAATCAAGAGACTCAGCAATGTAAGCAGAAAAAGTACTAGTAGATTTATTCATGTCATCACAAACAACATCAAGAATAAATAAACCCATTACAAATCCCTTTCCCACAAATTCCCCATTTCTAGTAATAACAAGCCTTTCGGATTCAAAAGACAGTTTCAGTCCAGCTTTCATGAGCAAAGTTCCAGAAATAAGGTTCCTATGCATATCAGGCACATGCAAAACGTTAGTAAGAGTAAGAAATTTTCCAGAAGTGAGTTTGAGAGAAATCTTCCCTTTTCCGAGCACTTTGAAAGTATTAGCATTACCCATAAGTACAGTCTCATCAAGCTTTTCATAGGTTTGGAATAGGCTACGATTGACACAAATGTGTCGAGTAGCACCGGTGTCTACAGCCCACTCGGTTGTGTTCCTAACCACGTTCACCTTTGTCACCATTGCAACAATTGTGTCCTCCACAACATTGGCCTAGTTCTTTTCATCCTTCATCTTCTTGTTCCAGCAATCTCTGGCTTTGTGATCCGTCTTTCCGCATTCATGGCAAGTTCCAATGAATTTCTTCTTAAAGACCTTTGGTTTTTCCTTGAATGGACTGGATCGCTGGTTGCCTTTTCCTTTGCCTTTGTACCTGTCAAAATGAGCAGACTTTGGTTCTACAAGGTTAGGTTTATGATGATAAACAGAAGTTCCATTCTCCTTGCCCTTCAAATGGTTTTCTTCCTCAATTTTCAGGTGCCCTACAACCTCCTCTAAAGTCATGTCCTTCTTCTTGTGCATAAGCAGATTTCTATACTCCTTCCATGATATAGGAACTTCTCAATCAGAACAATGGCAAGAGTAACCTCACAGATTTTCAGACCCTCAGACGCAATAGTAATACACAAATTCTCATACTCATGAATCTGATCAATAATGGGTTTGTCATCATCAACTTGAAAATTCAGCCACTTACTAATCACAAAACGTTTAGACCCAACATCATCATTACCATACTTCCTTTCCAGAGCATCCCAAATTTCCTTAGCACTAGCATACTTCTTGTAAATATCAAGCAAATGATTGGTCATGTAGTGCAACAACATTCCTTTACTCACCTTATCATCCTTAGCATACTTAGTCTCATAATCAGTCTTAGCAGGTTCTTCAGAAGACAGACTTATCATCAAGCACATAACCAACATCAATTTGATCTAAATAAAAACGCATCCTAACAGCCCAACGCTTATAGTTTTTACCATCCAAAGCCTCAATCTTAGACATGTCAGGAATACCAATTCTAGTAGACATGATTGAATATACTAAATCGTCTTTTAGATTGTTGGAAATATAGGTGGATACTCAATCAATAAAACAGAAAGATCTTATTTGCAACACTTGTTGTGCTGTGGACAGACAACTGTCCTAAAAGACGATTTCGCCTAACCCCGGTGCAAGCTTTTAATGGCGGCCGTCCTCCAGGATTAACGCAACTCCAATCACGGCGTGCACTCACAGTGAACGGATAGAGTAACAGTAACGACTTGCTCAAACCAGAAACATTTTAGAGAGTTTTGTAAGAGTAGAAAATCGATGGAGAAAAGAGAGAGGATTTTTCTGTGTTCCAAATCAGTTTTGGAAAGCTGATTTTATAGAAGAAAATTAGCTAGTAGTCTGAACCATCAATCCTGGAAAACGAAAATAATAATTGCTATTTTACATAGAAACCATGGACAATCAGTTTTGAAGACAAAAACAATTTCGTGAATGCCCAACACAATAAATGAGGGAAGACTTTGTTGAAGTAACAATTTCCGATGCAATTTAAATAAACTTTGTGTAAAAAGATAATAACCCAGCCCAAACCCTCGCCCGAGCCCGGCCCGGCCAACCAAAAAGGCGGCGGCGGCGGCAGCGGCGGCGCGTGCGCATGTGTGGTGGTCCATACTTTTCCCTTTTCTCTTATTCAAAGTCTAAAGGGAGACCCACATAGATAAACCAAGTTACTTTTATTTTCCTCGCCAATGTGGGACAAAAGCCTTTTACAAAACAAGTTTACTTCACAACTTGAAGCTTTCATCCAACAATCCCCCACAAAGTTCAAAGTTTGAAGTTTTTCCAACAGGAGCACCGATACCATGGGATCTGCAAGTAATATCAGAGAGGTAACGAAGAAATAAACCATGGTTGTGATTGGTACCATGCATTTAGATTTCAAACCCAGCTCTTTCTGTATCTCTGTGCTTGTGTTTGTGTACTTGTGTGTAGAGACTAATCGTTCTCTGTTACTCCATCTATTAACTATTGCTTGCTTTAGTGAGTCCAAGAGCAAAGTATTGTGCTAGCAAGCATGAAACCAAAGACTCTTGTGCTGGTAACCAGGTGTTGGTTCGCAATCATACATTCACACTATACTGATTTTTTTATTTTTTTGGGAAGGGAATCATACAACTGTTACAATTGCTCTAGCATTAGTGATTTTTTTTTTTTTTTTTTTTTTTTTTTTGGAAGGGAATCATACAATTGTGCTATATAGATATTTAATTTTCTTTTAAGCATGTGAGTTATTAGTGTTTCTCTTCTTGATGATCAATGATTGATTATGTTCTTTTGCACTGATTCTCATAGTTTCTCATATACTAGGTAAGGTGTTGCAATTGAGTCCTGTTGATCGGGTAATGTCCTATTTGATTTTCACTGATTCGGTAAGGTTCTGTCAAGTTGCCACTGATTTCCAGGGATTTAGTTATAAGATCAAGTCACTAATTCTGTTACTAGGTATGTGTTCTTTTTTATTGATCTCCACTGATTTGATAAGATCTTGGTACTAATTTTCATTGATTTGGTAAGGTCCTTCCTCTGATTCTCACTGATTCAGTAAAGTCTACTACTGATTCCCACTTATTCGGTTTAGTCACAATACTGATTGGGTGCTTCCACTGATTGGGTGAGGTATATAATTGAAAAAAACACACCCTAATAATAACCCTTCATTCAATTTAGCATAGCTTGTAACAAAACAGGGTATATATATGTACTTCCTTCATCCCATGAAAATGTTCATATTAGTTTTTTAAGGTCAAACTTTACAAACTTTGACCATAAATATGTCGAAAATATAAGGTTTGTAATGTAAAAATACTTCTGTTGGATTCATTTTAAATAGTACTTTCGAGAAATAATAATTTTATAGTTTATATATTCATATAATTGTAATTATTTGCGGTCAAAGTAGTGTATTGAGTACCGTGAAAAAACTAGTGTAAACATTTTCATGGGACGAAGAAAGTATAAGTATAATATATATCTAATGTAATCGAAACAAAAAAATTGTATAAATAAAGTCAAACACTTGTAAAAATTAAGAGAGAGAAAAAAATTATTCTGTATATTTAACAAACTAATAGAAAGAAACACAATTTGAGAACCAAATAAAAATATGTTATACCACAGATTAGAGTCAAGAGAGGGGGTGAATTGAGGCTAGACACTTTTTGCGATTGTTAAACTCAAACTCACAAGTAATTGACTAGTGAGTCCCCTGTGGATCAACAAAATTATAAATTGTGAATAAATAGATAAATTAAACACAAGATGTTTACGTGGAAACTTATCTAGTGCTCAATCTAGAAGTCAAATCACGACCTTGGGAGATTTTCAAAACGAACTCCATTAAGAACCAAATGAACAAACTCAGTTACAAGTGTAATCCCTAAACTACCTTCAGCCTAACTTGAACTTCTAACCCTAAGTCCATCTTAATTGCTAACTATAGCGATTGCTAATCCAATAGAAGGATTGAATGTGTGTACCAAAGAGTGCTTCACAAAAGTTGAGTTGGTATGTACAATAAGATCTATGAGAGAATTTGCAAACAAGACTAGTATTGGATTAAGAAACTTGTGAGGAACTCGTGGAAGGACAATTGTGACCAATATAAATCTCTCAGTTAAAAGCTTGTTTTCTCTCAAAGGAACTTTTTCTCACTGAACAAATGTACTCTCAACTGAGTAGATTTGGCCTATTTATAGAGTAGTTGCCAAAACCCTAAAATAACAGTTTACGAAAGATAAGTAAAATGTTCTAATCAAAGTAAACTCTATGACTCTAACCAACTAGAAAGTTTGGTCAAACATAGAGTTCCCATTTCATAACAACAGACTGAATAGTTAATCCAGATGCATTCGGTTAGAGTAGGATAGAGTTCTAGTTTAACTAAGTTACTCACATGAAGTAAATCACTTACCTAGTCAATAACTTATGCTAACTAAAATCATTTTGAAAAAAACGGTTGTTTACTGAAAAAATAATTTTCGAATAAAGCGATCTTCATCAAGAAGTTGACTCACACGTTTTATCCACAAGTTCCCTATTAGTTCTTTAACCACGTACCAAGATTTAAATAGCAAGTAACCCCTTAACATTAAGACTATAAATAAACATTCTATCTTCATGTAATAGCAATGTCAGGTTCTTTCGATGATCAAACCTTTAGGGAACCTTCTAAGAACTGGCATCCTATTTCACAAGCTTAGGTAGATAGATTAACTAGATAAGCGCCTATTGTTTGACATCAGCAAAATGATCATAATGCAACAGAAGAGAATCAAGCAATAGAGATCAAGCAACAGTATGTTCGTTCATTATCAATAAGCTTCTTAAACATTACGGAAAAAAAATTCGATGGCAATTTAGTAACCTTAAAAACTTTGGGCTTTGTTTTTTTAATTTTCTTCATGTTGCATTACACGTTTCGTTTTCTATATATGTTGTCTCATATTTTGTCATATTTTATAATCTCTAGTCTTTCGATTTGTTTTACAAGTTTTGATTTATCTGATTTTGTTACGTTCCACATTGTCGGTTGAAGATGCATAGTCTTATAGAGTACATAATTTCTATCCACGGAATCAACAAGTTTAAAAATTGTACAGTGCAACAAATTGGAAATTGTAACCGTTTCTTCAGTGAACCAAAAATCATTGGAAAATAATTAGAGTAGTTCCAAGATTCTTCTACAATTTCTTATCAATTAAAAAAAAAGATTCATCCACAATCGGAGTACTTAATTAGGACTGAGATCATCATTTGGAATACATGAAGCAAGTCGTAGTGACAAATGTGATTAGATATAACAAATCAATTTTAGCATTATCTCCACAAATCCACAAATTAACAATCTTTAAAGAAAAAACTCAAACCTACCTAAACTAATGTATGAGAGACGAGAGCACAGTACCCCCAAACTTGAAACAGAGCCGAGAGATCAGAGTGGCTCATTAAGGAACTATGAACTGACTTAGCAATTGATTAGCTAGCAACATGCATAAAATCTGCAATTCAATGATTTGGTCATTATGCTCAAAGCCCTGCATTTATCAACAATTCTTCAGTTTCCAACTTAGCCAATCATTACCAAAAGAAAACATAGCAGAGAGAAAAAAAAAAAAAAAAAAAAAAAAAAAAAGCCTTAAAACATGGCCTACAGAAGAGTTGAAGTACCTGGATGACGGTAGCCAAAACCCAAGCCCAAGCCGAAACATGAAACCGTCGTTGCCCTGTTTTGGTTTTAGTTGTGGTTGTAGATATGAACCAACGTTTCCATGGGGTCTGCAAGAAATATCAGAGATGTAATGAAGAAATATTAACTGTTTAATTAGTAAGCTGTATCTCTGTATGTGCTTATTCTGTTGTGTGTGAAGACTTGTTATCTGTTACTCCATATATTAACTGTTTGCTTGTTATAGAGGGTCCAAGATCAGCAAAATATCCAGTTAGTAGTAGTATGACTGTATGAGTTTGTTTGCTTGCTTTGCTTTCAAGTATTGTATTGTGTTAGCATGAGTAATGCCGGGAATCAAGTGCTGGGTCGCAATCAAAAAAAATAATTAATGAAGGGAATCAATTCATACAACTCATGTTTCAACTGTTCTATTTAGATAATTTTTATTTAAGAATAATGTTAGTTATTTAAGAATAATGTTAGTTAGTGACTCTCATTCTGATGATCAATGAGTAATTATTGCTAAGTAATGCTCTAATAATTCATAAAAACTTGTTTAAGACGGTTTGGTAAGACAGATGATGGTTACTTTTTATTGGAAAAGGGTCACGGTTCATACTAATGGTCCGTTAGATTCATCAGGAAAAAACCAAACTTAACTAAACTAAACTGAGTGGATTTTAGTTTTACTCAGTATGACAATCTCTCCTCAACCACCAATCCACCATGCTCTACTGTCTTTGCAGATAAATGGCCATATTCACTACCTTCATCAAGTTCAGCTCAAAGGCTATTGATAAAATTTCCTTTTAGTTATTTTATTTTTGTTTAAAAACAATTGGTCTGCAAACATATAATTGGTGAAAATAGATCACCAAGTTACCAATGGGTATCATCGAGAATTAGCCAAAGTAACTTTCCACCATTTTTGATTTTTTTTTTATCATTTAAACTAAATTAAGTATCATACTGGTGGAAGTTAACAAAAACTTAACACCGTTAGTTATTAAAATATTTTTGTGTGACAGGGTGAAACTAGGGAGTATCTTTGTGAATTACGAAACTTGAGATTATTTTTGTTATGTTGGACAAACTATGAATTATTTTTATAAATATTTCCAATTTGAAACGAATTTTAAACTGTGTACTTAGAAATTCATTGCAATTACATAAAATTAGAGATGAACATTTTAATACAAGTAAATCAAAAAAATAAAAATAAATTTAGAAAAAAATATTGCTAATAAAAACAATAGTTTATATACCACTCTCTGTGGTTAGAAATATTTGATAACTTCTTTCTTTTGTTTTGTTGAAACAACTACCTTTGATGACCATTTCTTTCCAAAACTCTACCCCTCTTTGATGGATCCCATTGAATTATTAAATGAGTTGACCAAATTGTCCATGACATCATAACTAAAAATAAAAATGAATCTCTGGGTAAGAAAAAGAGGTTAGAATACTCATAGTTTTAAGGAAAAAATGTTGTACCTTATAAAATCAAAACGTTTGCGATGAAAAGCTTATAAATTACTTTGTACAAATAATCATCTTTATAAGATTTTATAAACTTTTAAATTACCAACTCAAACCACTTTTCAGCCAAAAATTTGACAATTATTACCATTTTTCCCCTGGTTCAAAAACAATTCCCCTTAAGAAAGGTTATTAAGTAAAGGGGTAAAATGGTCATTTTTCTATATTTGGCTGAAAAATTTCGGAATGTGGTGAATTAAATGTTGAAACCCCATAAGCTTGGAGTGGGTAGCGTAGTTGCATATCCCCCACTTATTTCCAACAATGACAATATGTTGAAACTCCATAAAAAGAAAGTCATTTGAAAGAAAGTTTTTATAAGACGGTTATTGCAAAAAAGTTTGTTTTATAAGATGGTTTTCCACAATTTCTCCTAATCTTAAAACCTATAGTACTTTTTTAGGTTCTAGCAATATCTTCACTACTGTAGAACAAGTCTATCATATTCTGCTTTTAAGACAAAATACTCCCTCCGTTCCTATGAAACACTACCATTTGCTTTTGGCACAAAGACCAAGGCAAACTAATTTTGCTACTTGATTCCTCCTTATACTCTCAACATTAATGAATGTATGGGGAGGTTAGATGTAGGTTTAAAATTTTACAAAAGTGAGGGTAAAATGATATTTCACTAGGAAATTGTTTAGCATAAAGAGAAATGATTGGTAGGTTTTATGAAAACATTCCAAATAGGCAAATGGTATATTTCATAGGAACCGAGGGAGTAGGAGATTTCGCAGGCTTTTTATTGCCATTTCTTTGTAATTGTTACCCTTCAACTTTGAGATGCGTGCTTTTTGAAATGTAGCCTTCAACCTTACTGTAATTCCAAATCAGGTCCTTAATTATGTTGTTACTTACATTGAGAGCACCATAAGATTCATATGTATGGTCCTGTTGTACTGTTAACCTATGTCTCTAAGGCACTCAAACTTTCTTGCTAACTAATTCTCTACCAGCTCATGTTAAGGCACTGATCAACGAAGTCCTCAACTATTATTTCGTTATTCCTATGGAAGAATGTTCTCTAAAGTGGTTAATTATTACTGATGCAGTTGCATTCCAAGATCATCGATCTCATCTTGAACATAGATCGTGTCCAAGAGCCCAAATCCATGATGCACGCAAATTTTCTAGTGTTTCAGTAACATTACTTGGCTATATTATCCTCTAATATACTCTTGAAAATAGGGGTGGTTTTGAAGTATTTGTAAAAATAAAAGGAATAAAAATTAATTTGAAAATATTCTATTAATGAAGTAACACCACATAAGAATTTTTTTTTTTGAGCAAATAGTTAGTTCGCTATTGAAACACTAGAAATTTTTCACGTAACAACGCATGGTCATGGTATAGTTAAAAGTGTGTCTTGAATTTCCTAGCTTTGAATGAAGGGCCAACACTTGGAACAACTAGTGAACCAGTGATGTGAAATAAGTAACAAAACGGAAATTAACCTTTGATAGTATCACACAAAGGGATCTTGTTCAAGAATCACTCAAGAACAACTCACGAATCACTCGTAAGAGTTTCAACCTGAATCACTCAGTTTGAGGGGTAAATACTCACGTATTCAATAATTAATCATCAAAGCACGAGTTTACAATAGCAAGCTCTCCCCTATTTATAGACAAAGAAAATCTAAAGCTATTCGGAATCCTAATCCTAGTCCGAATAGGAAACTAACTACGAAACTGACTACAATTGTGAAACGGACTAACTAACAGCTTTCCTAACACCTAATGGACTTCTAATACTAATAACAATCAGATTATTACTCTCCTAAACATATTCTAACTAATTAAGGGAATACTAAACGAAATCAAACTAAACAACTGATTACCTAGCGCCCAAGGCTCAAAACCGCTGGAACAGTTTCCTTGGCGCCCAAGGCTTCTTCTTTTCAGCTTCTAGTCATCTTCTTGCCACTCTAACATAGTTACCTCACACTTTACCTCACGTGGCATTATACTCTTGGCAATGAGCAGCTCAAGATCAAGCATTAACGTTTCAAGAACTGGGTTCTTGGACGTTCTTGATTCGTCGTCTTCTTGCTTGTCCATTAACGTACTTGCCCCTGCATCAACCTCCTCTTCTTTAAAAGAATTTGCCCTCAAATTCGTATCCTCTAAGTAAGGGCTAAGATCACCAACATTGAAGGTTGAGCTCACGTTTCCATACTCACTAGGAAGATCAATCTTGTATGCATTGTCTCCAATCTTCTCTAGAACTTGAAAAGGACCATCTGCTCGAGGCATAAGCTTGTTCTTGCGTCTAGAAGGAAATCTTTCTTTGCGCAAGTGTAGCCAAACTAAGTCACCAGGTTCAAATAGAACTTGCTTTCTTCCCTTGTTAGCTCTAGCTTGGTACCTTGAGTTCATCTTCTCTACTCGCGCACGAACTTGCTCACAGGTCTTCTTGAAAGCTTGTTGTCTTGCCTTGGCATCTACATTGATAACATCATCTCTAGGCAAAGACACGAAATCAATAGGCAAATAAGGATTAATGCCATACACAATCTCAAATGGAGAACGACCCGCGGTAAATCCAGGCGTTCTGTTATATGCAAACTCCGCATGTGCTAACTTAATATCCCAATCTTTTGTGCTTCTACTCACCAACCCTCTAAGCAAAGTACCAAGGGTCCTGTTTGTAACCTTGGTTTGCCCATCTGTTTGTGGGTGATGTGAAGTGCTAAAGAGTAACTTCGTCCCAACGAGTCTCCAAAGTGTCTTCCAAAAGTAATTCAGAAACTTAGTATCTCGATCCGACACAATGGTCTTGGGAATGCCATGTAGCCTCACTATCTCTTTATAGTACAAGTCAGCAACATGAGAGGCGTCATCGATCTTGTGACATGGCACAAAGTGCGCCATTTTGGACAATCTATCAACAACAACCATCATAGCATCCTTTCCCCTTTGAGTTTTAGGGAGTGCCACAATGAAATCCATGCTCACACTCTCCCAGGGAATGCTAGGAACCGGTAATGGTGTGTATAACCCTTTGTGAAAAGCACTCTTGGCCCGTTGACATGTAGCGCATCTCGTCACAATAGCGTGTACATCTTTGAGCATCTTAGGCCAATAAAAGTGTTCTTGTAACAACTCAAGGGTTTTAGTTACTCCAAAATGTCTAGCTAATCCTCCCGAGTGAACTTCTCTAACCAATAGCTCACGTATAGAGGACCTAGGAACACAGAACTTGTTCCTCTTGAATAAAAACCCATCTTGTATGAAATAATCACCATGCTCCCCTTCTTTGCAAGCTCTAAATGACTCAGAGAAATCAGTATCCTTGTCATATAGTTCTTGAAGATGTTCAAAGCCTAGGAGCTTCGCTTCAAGTGTCACAAGCAAGTGGTTTCTTCGTGAAAGAGCATCCGCAACAACATTGCTCTTCCCATCTTTGTACTTGGCCGAGAATGTAAAAGATTGTAGAAACTCTACCCACTTGGCATGTCTAGGGTTTAGTTTCTGTTGGCCATGGATATACTTGAGAGGTTCATGATCCGAGTGCAACACGAAAGGCTTAGGCCTTAAATAATGGGACCAATGCTCCAAAGCTTTCACAATTGCATAGAACTCTCGATCATATGTAGAATAATTCAACCGAGCTCCATTCAATTTCTCACTAAAATAGGCAATAGGACGTTTTTCTTGGATTAAAACAGCGCCTATACCTACCCCACTAGCATCACATTCAACTTCAAACAATCTATCAAAATCTGGTAACGCTAGAATAGGTGCTTGACACAACTTCTCTTTGACCTCAACAAAGGCCTTTTGCGCACTTTCACTCCAATTAAACTCTCCTTTTTTCATTAATTCGGTAATAAGAGCAGTAATGGAACTAAAATTGCGTATAAACCTCCGATAAAATGATGCCAAGCCATGAAAACTACGTACCTCATGTATATTGGTTGGAGCTGGCCATGAAGCCATAGCTTCTACCTTGGACGGATCAACATGTACACCATCTTTGGACACAATGTAACCAAGGAATATAACCTTAGGAAGCATGAAATCACACTTCTCTAACTTGCCAAAAAGCTGTTGTTCCTTTAGCTTCTCAAATACGCGCTGTAGATGTACTAGATGTTCCTCCTTGGTCTTGTTGAATATAAGAATATCATCAAGGTAAACCACAACAAATTTACCAAGGAATGCTCTCAATACCTCGTTCATCAACCTCATGAATGTGCGAGGAGCGTTGCACAAGCCAAAAGGCATTACTAACCACTCATACAAACCATGTCGTGTCTTGAACGCGGTTTTCCATTCATTCCCCTCCTTGATTCTCACTTGATGGTATCCAGCTCTAAGATCTATCTTGGAAAACAACTGGGAACCATGTAGCTCGTCTAACATATCATCTAATCTTGGCATAGGGAACCTATATTTGATTGTGATATTGTTGACAGCTCTACTATCAATGCACATACGCCATATCCCATCTTTCTTAGGCACAAGTAACGCAGGAACAGCGCATGGACTTAGACTTTCTCTCACATAGCCTCTTTGCACAAGCTCTTCAACTTGTCTTTGTAACTCTTTGGCTTCTTCGGGGTTACACCGATATGCTGGCCTATTTGGAAGTGGTGATCCAGGAACTAGGTCAATTTGGTGTTCTATGCCACGCATAGGAGGTAAATCAGGGGGTAACTCCTCGGGGAACACTTCTTTGAACCTCTCTAACAATAGGCGTAACTCAGGATCATAATTGGGATTGTTACACATGTTAGGTTCAAACAACAACACTAGGTAGCTCATAGTTTCACTAGCCACCTCTTTTTCCATCTCTTTCTCTCCTATGACCATTACACGACTCGCCTTTTTACTAGCCTTTGCTTCTTTAACTTGAGTGGCAGTCAAGGGTAACAATTTGATTCGTTTCTGGTTATGCTCAACAGTATAGATATTGTTTACCCCATCATGACTAACTTTCCTATCAAATTGCCAAGGACGACCTAATAATATATGACAAACACCCATAGGCAGTACATCACACCATAGATCGTCTTTATAACACCCTAAAGTAAAGCAAACTCTAGCTTGTTTAGTCACTTTTAACCCTCCCCCATCATTCAACCATTGCACAGTATAGGGTTTAGGATGACTTTTAGTAGGCAAATCAAGCTTATCAAGCATCTCTTTAGAGGCAACATTAGTACAATTCCCAGAGTCAATAATCAAATTGCAAACTTTACCTCTAACCTTGCAGCGAGAATGGAATATTTGCTCCCTTTGGTCGGACTCATCATCGGCCACAGTCGTATGTAGCAACTTCGTAAGGATTAGGGTCTCTCCAACCTCGGGTATACCATAATCTTCAATGAATGGCTCTCCATTATCTTCATCACTATCCTCGGTAATGGGCATAACAAACGAGGGTTCCATCTCTTCTAGCTCAGCGATGGTGAGCGCTTTCTTCGAGCTGCACTCATAGGCATAGTGTCCATATCCTTGACACTTGAAACAACGCAGTTAGTTCTTGTCCTTAGTAGCCACGGCTTTGCCTTTGTCTTGAGTTACGGGCTTGCTAGGGACACTTGCGCTCTTGGAGAATGTTGCATTCTCTCTCGCATTGTATTGGTTCCGAAAATTTGTATAGCCTTTAATCACATCTCGGGCAACCGGTTTTTGCTCCTTCTCTTGCTTCTCAATCTTGAGAGCAATTTTGCAGACGTCCTCAAAGGTTACGTAAGGAACAAGCTCTACCTTGCGCCTTAGAGTTGGGTTTAGACTTTTGATGAACCGCGCGATCTTTAACTCCTCCTTCTCCTCAAGATCACACATCATGTGCATATGTTCAAACTTCTGGAGGTAGTCTTGTACACTTGAGGTTTCTTGGCTTAAGGACGTGAGTTTCAAAAACTGTTCTTGCTCAAATTCTTTAGGCAAAAATCGTTTCTTTAAATATTTCTTGAGTTTGTCCCAAGTCTCAATCTTTGCTTTCTCTTCCTTCTTGCATCGAGCCTTTAGGTTTTCATACCATAAAGAAGCATGCTTGGTGAGTTTAAGCGTGGCTAACTTGCATCTTCGCCGCTCATCATACTCCTTCTATTCAAAGACTCTCTCCATAGTTCTAAGCCAATCAAGAAAGGCCTCTGGGTCGTAGGAACCGTCATATTCAGGGAGTTCGACCTTCAAGTTCCTGTCATCATCATAGGGATGTCGTGGTTTAGGAGCGTCATTGGTTCTAGTCCCACTTGTGTCTTCAAACTCCTCATCGAAGTCAGGGTCACGGTTGTGGTTTCTCCAATGAATTATGCGCATCCTTGTCTCCATGTTCTCCCTATCTTCTTGGTTTCTTCTTTCCATATAGCAGCCATCCGCTCTTCTTGAGATTTGAAAGACGTCCTAAGATCCTCCATGGCTGTTAACAACTTTGCTAGTTCGCTGGGCTCACCCATAGCTTTGGTTGTTGCTTTCTTGGGGGTTTCTTGGCTGTCTTCGTGAACAAAGGGTGGATCTTGCAAGAATCTTTCTCTAAAGCTCGCTATGGTGTCGTGTTTATGCTCAGGACCGTGTTGTTTAAACTTAAGAAAGCTCAAACCTTTAGCTCTGATACCAAGTTGATGTGAAATAAGTAACAAAACGGAAATTAACCTTTGATAGTATCACACAAAGGGATCTTGTTCAAGAATCACTCAAGAACAACTCACGAATCACTCGTAAGGGTTTCAACCTGAATCACTCAGTTTGAGGGGTAAATACTCACGTATTCAATAATTAATCATCAAAGCACGAGTTTACAATAGCAAGCTCTCCCCTATTTATAGACAAAGAAAATCTAAAGTTATTCGGAATCCTAATCCTAGTCCGAATAGGAAACTAACTACGAAACTGACTACAATTGTAAAACGGACTAACTAACAGCTTTCCTAACACCTAATGGACTTTTAATACTAATAACAATCAGATTATTACTCTCCTAAACATATTCTAACTAATTAAGGGAATACTAAACGAAATCGAACTAAACAACTGATTACCTAACGCCCAAGGCTCAAAACCGCTGGAACGGTTTCCTTGGCGCCTAAGGCTTCTTCTTTTCAGCTTCTAGTCATCTTCTTGCCACTCTAACATAGTTACCTCACACTTTACCTCACGTGGCATTATACTCTTGGCAATGAGCAGCTCAAGATCAAGCATTAACGTTTCAAGAACTGGGTTCTTGGACGTTCTTGATTCGTCGTCTTCTTGCTTGTCCTTTAACGTACTTGCCCCTGCATCAACCAGTTACCAGTTCTAGGATCAGTTTGACTTGTTCCTCGCGTTAGTCTGTCGTGATTTGACGCTGATTTATGGATTTTCATTTTTTGGCAAGTTTTGGGCCTTTGGCTACCAGCCTACTCGACCGATATCATTACATGGTTTGAGACCAGTACTCCATCTCTCATATTTTTTGAAATAGCAAAGAAGCAGTTTATGAATGACCATGAGTACAAGGACTCAATACAGAAAAGTTAAAAAATAAAAAACCATTACAATAAGGCAAACGACAAAATAAATAAAAGCTAATGATAGATATCCTCCATTGCTACGTCTTCAAACCCTGCTTAGGAACCAGTCACAGCGAGATCCGATAGTAAAAACTTCCATTCTCAACCGCCAGGACCACCACCAACTTCACCATCGTTAGAAACGCTATGGCGCTAGTGGTTGCAAAGAAACAGCAAATAACATCTGACTTAGCTCTTTTTTTTTAATTTATTATTATTTTTTTCATTAATTTTTTTGGGGCTTCAAATCGGATCAGATCAAAAACCCCAGTTCTTAAACCATTTATCTTCACCCAAATGCTTTTTGCTACAAAGACCCCATCTGATACTTCTAGTACTGTCGAAAGATAAACCAAAAGCAAGAGCTAGCAAATCTAACAAAAAAAGGAGGAAACACAAGACATATGGAATTGCTAGATTTGTTGGCTTTTGAAAACAATGGTACAACACTAAACTGATCCAAATCCCAATCACGCTTTGAGTCAAGAACTCTTTTATAGAAGCTTACATGAGTTTATGTGGAGCAATGCCTTCTTTAGGCTAAGAAAAAAGTGAAAGAAAGCAAATATACTCCATTCTTACGGCTTGCTCAGCGTGAAATGGAGAAAATATCTTTTTTTTTTTTTTTTTTTTTTTTTTCAATGTCTAATTGAAGCAAAGCATGGCGGCTGAGCCAACAGAATTGCTATAGGAAGTTTTACAAGTTAGATGTAGCTTAATCCTTAACTCTCTAAAAACCCAAGTCTACATTCCATAGCAAGAAAATCGAGCAAATTTTGAGATAGCTGACAAAGTTGTAACTGCAATAAGAGGACTTATAACAATTCTATGTACCCACCCCTAATAAAACAACAGAGGGCCTTCATCATAAAATTAAATTTAACTATGTGAAACCTTAGGTTTCACATTCTTGGATTTTAGGAGAGGTAAAGCAATTAAAGATCTAACAGATTTCGACTAGCAGAAAAAATTCTTAGCATAGCCTTCTTTGGGCTAACAGAAAAAATTAATAAAATAGAATAATAAAAATAAAATAAAATAAAAAGCTTCATTCTTATGGCTTGCTCAACTTGGAATGAAGAAGGGTCTTTATGAAAGAAATTGCTATGCAAAAAATTTTCTTAAAAAGTTGGCTACCCACAACAAGAAATCAAAAGACTCACTCCAAAACATGAAAAGTTCATCATTCAAGATGATGTAACTCTAATCAATGACGAAATACAAATTTATAATCAATCATCTTCTTTGATAAGAACCAAACTCGAAATTTAGGGTTCATGGAATGAGATGTGAATCCTCCCAAATTGAAAGGGGGAAACGAAAAGAAACTCATATTAGTGCTAAGAAAGGGTGAATTAGAGAGAAATCCCAACAAGGAGGTGGAATGTGGGATCTTGGGGAAGGAATTTTGATTGGGTTTGGCTGAAATTTGTGAATGACTTGGGGGCTGGGTTCTTGGGTTTCTATTTTTTCTTGATTTTCTCTCTCATGGCCTAGGAAGGTAGAGAGAAGGGCTCTTTTTATTTCCTTCGTTTGATTATCCCACCCCGCCTCACCTTCCTTATTCGATCATACACAATATTGACTATTCTCTTGGATCATTCTTCCACAACAGAGCCATTTTGCTCTCAGACTTCAAGCCTTCAAGGAGTACTTTCTAAATACTCCTGTACTCCATCTCTCATAAAATGAGTGAATTCCACTTAAATTCAACTCCTAAAAAAAGGAGTTAATTCTAAACTTCTGTAACTTAGCTTAAACTAATTTGACACACACTTCCTTCCAAAAAAAAAAAAAACTCTCATAAAAGGAGTAGGTATTGTATAAGACAAATTTACAAACAAATATGGTCATTATTTCGAAATATAAGGGTCACTTGTTATTAGTAGTGACTTAATGATACTTGTTTCATTAATTAGTGTCCCTTATCTCACCAAAAGTTACGATAAAACAAACTTATAGAAATTTTTATGCCAAAAAATGGTAATTGTGAAAGATGAGAGTGTGATTGGAGGCCTTCTAATAATTTCTCCTTTTAGACTTCTGAGCCTGTTCTACGGCTCGTTTGACTTGTGCATGTTTTTTCCTATGGCGGTATGAAGTTGTTATCTTATGGTTTTTCGCAAGTTTTGGCTGTCGGTCTATCTCTTTGTACCTTTTCCTAGTATTGTGGCCTGATCTTTTCACCTAGAAAAAGATGAACTGAACTGAATTTGTTTAAATTGAACTGAAGTGACCTAAATTTGTTTAAATTGAACTAGACTTAACTGAATTTGTTTAAATTGAACTGAAGTGAACTAAATTTGTTTACATTGAATTGAATTGAAGTGAAATATTTTTTTTTTTTTTTTAACTTGTCCTTTAACCGTGCATTTAAAACTCGTATAAATATATTCAATATTGGACTCTTTTGAAGTATATGTTGAATCTTTACAATGTCATAAATATTATCATTAGCTTATTTTGTAATTATAAAATTACTTGAGTGATAAATTCCCCATGAATCGAAATAAGCTGAGAGAACTGAGCTCTAGTAGGATTAGTTCCCTACTTTTTGCGACCTTTATTTTTTTTCCGCTCATCAAAAGGAGTTTCTTTTAATTTATTGCAACTATATGTTGCATTTCGTTTCGTTTCACGTTGCATCCCATTTTGTTCTTCATTTTGTCTCACATTTTATTTCATACATGATTCGCATCGTTCCATTTCATTTTAATCTATCTGTTATGTTTCATTACTCGCTGTCCCGCAACATTTCATTGGAGTGAAAAGGCCCCTTAGTTTCTTAGTTTTAGTTATCTTTTGTAGTTGGAGATACGTACGGTCGGATGAAATCAGGCGAAAAGAAATTACCATAACACTCAATGAAGCATCTTTAAGACACAAGGGAGAAAGTGGTAAGAAAACAATTGTCTATGTTTATATGTTACTCCCTCCGTCCCACCTTTACTTGGGCACATTGAAATGGCACGGAGATTAAGAAAAGTTAACTTTGGCATCCATTTCCCAAATATGCCCTTACCCTTCCCTTCTCATTCTCTCTCCTCCCTTTAAAGAAAAGAAACAAAGAAAGTTAAAGTTAGGGCAAACAAGTCATTTCATTAACTTTTTTTTACCATTTAAGGTAATGCCCAAGTAAAGAGGGGACATCCCATAAAGGAATGTGCCCAAGTAAAGATGGGACGGAGGGAGTACTATTTGCTTTTTGAGGATACAAACGTCAATATGTAATAAATGGGAGGTATGTGTTTTGATTTTCTTTTTTTCTTTTTTCTTTTTTCTTACCGCAGATAGTATGCTGTATGTGTTTGAACTTTTGAAAGGATGTTGTGATAATAGTACAAAACCCAGAGACATTACCAAATCACAAGGATCAACTTCGCTAAACTCATCAATCGTTTGAATGTCATAAGATTCACTAGCCCCTGATAACATACAGATCAATACCACTGGTAAAAGAAAAATAGAATGTTCGTATGATATAGTACTACTGTACGTAGTTACGTACGTACCATCAAATTACAATCCAGAGAAAACGTACAAACTATCTTTGATTTGGGTGCAAAGTGATCACCACCACAATGAACTTCCATTTTTTCACACAAAATGTACAATTAATCTTCCAAACTACTGTAACACAAATTCCCAATTACAGCCAGCATACATTTACCTTGTTCGCCAAGATCCTCACCCGGCGATGATCAAATTAATTTTGCCTCAAAATCGGCAAATTAGTAATAATCTTTATCAATCTTAATGACGAATCCAATTCCAAACTCAGAATATAGGCGCCCCTACAAAATCAGACAGAAATAAAGGTCAAAAATATGATCAACCTTGATTAATGTACAAAGTCAGCTATTAATGATAATGCTTTGGAAATACTACATAAACTCGCTCAATGTATATTTGGATTACTTCCACCTACAAGATGTGAGTTCGATTCTCACTATTCACAATTTGGGATCCCTGAAATTGTGGGTGCTCGCTAAAAATAATAGAAAAATAAAAAGATATTTGGATGATACCTGGATGATGGAAACCGAAACCCAAAGTAGGTCTTTGGTTCCTAAAGTTGTGCAAAAATGAAGCTGAGGGATTGGCCAGAAAAACTAGAGCACCAAGGAACAAATAAACGATGGTTGTTATTGGTGCCATGACTTCAAAATGATCAGATTTAATTCTCTTTCAATTTTCTCTGTTTTTGACTTTTTTCTCTTGTCTCTTGTAGATGCATTTCTGAAACTAAAGTTGATCATTATCTATTAACTGTTTCATGATTTGGGTTTTGCTATTTGGTGGGACTATTAAACGAATATGGTTGGCCGGTTTGTATTTTTAAATTTGTTGCATTGCTTTCAAGCAATGTATTACAGCAATGTGATTAAATTATGGGATCAATCATAATTATTGGTCAGAAGACTTTGCTGTATTTGAGTATACTTGGCGTTTTTCATGGTGGGTAATCAATTATTAGTTTCTTAATGATGAAACTAAGCCAAAAACTTACATTATATAGAAATGTGGAGATATCATAATTAAAAGGAATAATAAAAGTTATGAGATATTAGTGAAGGATCATAGATCATTTGTATACTTGCAGTAAATAAAGGGCGCTTGTCCGTGAGATATCAATCAAGATGGCCCAAATAACGGTCCAAAATGTAAATCAATTGTGAATAAACCTGTCGAATGTGTCCACTCATCGGGTTATGTGTCGGTCATTTTAGGTCGGTTACGAGTTGATTTTGGATCAAATTCACTTTTTAGTTTATTTTTCTGGGTTGTAAACAGGTTTGGGTCGAGAAAAATGTTTCAGGACCCTGGAAAATGAATTGGGTTGAGTTAGGTTTTGACAACTCTAATTGTGATAGTTTCGCTCCCGCTTGTCTAGTGGTGAAAGTTTTGATCACCCTTTGGTTTGCACTTTTGCCAAGTCCAACTCAAATTTGAAATATTTTGGACTCAGAATTCTGAGTACAAGTCCAATTTGAATTAAATTCTGTATATGATTTTTTGAGTTCAAATTCAAATCTGAATTATTTTTAAAAATCCGATCCATTTCAAATTATCCAATTTTTTTACAAGGTCTTCGCAAGTATCTTTATCTTCCGAGGGGCTGAGAGGCAGCAAATTGAGAGTGATGGGAGGATTGAGAAGAGCGGCGAACTGGCCTAGGGTATGAGAGTATGAGCGAGAGTTGAGAGTTATTTAGAGGTGTAGACATTAAATGTCCTATTCTCTTAAACGAGACTATGCGAATCGTCTCAGAATTGAACAAATTGCATATTCTCCACCATTAAGCGTCCTTCAGTGAGAGAAGGACTATATGAGTGACCCTCTAGGAAGTTTCTCAAATACATTCGAGTACGGATAAATCATACAAGGATTGTGGTGATTATGTTGTATTTGAGTTTACTTGGTGTTTTTCATGGGTAATCAATTATTGGTTACTTAATGATGAAACTTGATGCGTATTTTTTTTTGGAACTTTCGGTTTTATGAACAAAATAATGAAAGATAAACAAGATCACTCCTCTCTAAAGTCGCAACACCAAGAGAAATTAATCTTGGGCGTCTCTCCAACCTCGCAAGATTAAAGAAACAAAGAAAACTCACAAGTTCCCTCAAAGAAACTCACTTCTGAAATTTTAATTGAATAACTCGATCATTCATCAACATCATCTCCTAAAAATAAAAGACTACAAGCCCTATTTATAGGGAAAACTAAACCTAACTTGCATAAAAACAAACTTACTAGAACTAGGAAACTTTTTAAAGTCCTAACCTAACTAGAATTAGGAAACTGAATTATTGAAATCTAACTACAACTCCTAATTATCTAATTCTGAAAAATTAAATATTCCTAAAAACAAAAATAAGAATCCTAACAAAATAGACTAAATAATTAAGTGATTGATGCTCATATGCATCAAACTCTCCCTCTCAAAAAGAATCGTCCTCGAATCTCGAGGTCTTGTTTAAAGTAAAACAAACAACCACCTGGATCAAATACGAGCCTCTTGAATCCACCATGTGCATTCGAATTTAATGTTTTAGAGAATTCATTTCCAGCGCGTGAGCTCCTTGAAGTTTTTCTTTGCAATTCATGTGCCCTACATGCTCCCCTTGATCAAATAAGGAGCACTTCCTCTTCTTTACAGCAATAAAACCACCGCTTCCATGGAATTCAACTTGAATTTGGATTAGAAGTTGTTAACTTGAGTTAGAATCCTTCAAAAATCTTTATCAAAAAAAAAAAAAAAAAGAATCCTCCAAAAATTTATCCATGGGATCTTGCCAATAAGATGAACAAAAGTTTCAATCTTGTTGTTCCAAACCTTGTTCCTTCATGAAAAACATGGGCTCGACCTCCTTTTGATCCGCATGATCCCTCCTTTCATCTTCAAAAACTTCATCATCTTCAATATACTAATCAGATATTGGAGGTGTACTTAGATCAAGACTAAAATCAAGTTTCTCTAAATCTTGTATCCTCTGGTAAACATTCAATCGAATGATCTTCCAAGGATACAACAACATCAGATTTTGCATCTTCTTTATGAATCAAGATCTCTTCTTTTTCTATCTGTTCATGAGGATGAGTTTCTTGTTTTCTTTTTTCAAATTCATCTCTTACTATTTGCATTAGAGCAGGACGAGTTTGGGCGAAATAATCTTCCAACGTAACTTGCAAGCTATCTCCCAAATCATTCAATAATTGCTGGCGGGATATACTCCAATCTCTCCTCATCTCTTCTTGAAAGCATGGTTAAGAAATAATCGAATCGGTTTCAAATAATCTCGTCTGAATATACAAAATCGTTTGTTACTCATAACGTCGTTTACCTTCGAAAACAAGTGCTCATTCGACCAGATCTGACCACGACAATTCTGGCGAATGGTGTTGTATGCGGAACTGACTCTGATACCAAATTGATGCATATTGTTTTTGGGATTTTCGATTTTATGAACAAAATAATAAAATTTAACCAAGATCACTCCTCTCTAAAGTCGCAACATCAAGAGAAATTAATCTTGGCGTCTCTCCAACCTCGTAAGACTAAAGAAACAAAGAAAACTCACAAGTTCCTTTAAAGAACCTCACTTCTGAAATTTGAATTGAATAACTCAATCATTCATCAACATCATCTCCCAAAAATAAAAGACTACAAGCCCTATTTATAGGGAAAACTAAACCTAACTTGTATAAAAAGAAACTAACTAGAACTAGAAAACTTTTCAAAGTCCTAACCTAACTAGAATTAGGAAACTGAATTATTGAAATCTACTTGCAACTCCTAATTATCTAATTCTGAAAAATTAAATATTCCTAAAAATCAAAAATAAGAATCCTAACAAAATAAATTAATAATTAAGTGATTGATGCTCATATGTATCAAAACTAAGCCTGGAACTTACCTTTTATAGAAATTTGGAGATGTCATAATTAAAAGGGACAATGAAAAGTTATAAGATACTGAAGGGTCATATATCATTTGTATTCTTGCAGTAAATAGAGGGGAGCTGCTACATCCAACATTGTGTAATGGAGTAGTGTTCCAACACACTTGCTTTTTATTTGCCATTTAGTCATTGGAGTTTTTGGTTAATTTTTTCCTTTAGCCCAATTTTTCAGTAATAACTTTAGGAATATGATAGACCAAATATTATTATAACGGTATATTTAATACGATATTTGCATTTTAATAGTGTGATGCTTAATAATTTACGAAAAGATTTTAAAAAAAAGTTTATACGTTAATTAATGACTTTTAATGCTACTAATTATCACAATCTCCTACTTATACCACACATAATATGTATTATGTGGTTAAAGGTCCACCATGCTCCGCAAAAAAATATATAATTATCGAATTTTGACCGTTACTTTAACTTTTTTGGTATTGGACTTTCTTGTATTCCTTATAGCTTTCAGATTTATAGAGGTTGCTAACCTCAATCACCCCTTCCTTAGATCAGGCACAACACAGATCCGTTTAATTTCATATCTCGGATCGTAGTCTTTAATGATATATATGAACAAGAACAATGAGACTCAAATCAAGAATTCATATTATTATGATATAAGGTTAGAATGGATTTATGACGTTCCCTTCTGCGGAAAGATTACAGATGAAAAATAAAAGCTTACTAAACTAGAGAAGGGTATCTATAGACTGTTATGTTCTCTTAGAGAAACTTGATTCTGAAAGAGGTTTGTGTAGGAAAATATTTTCTCTTAAATATTCAAGAATGCCCAAGAGACTCTGCCCTTCACAATGCATCAACTTCTCTTTTTACAAAGAAAATTAGATAGGATTCCTGCTGTAGAAGACGCCTTCTACCCTACTATTATTAAGCTCTTGACATGAAATAAAGTAAAAGCATACAATAGTGGATTTCTCTTGCTTGTAGTTGATTTCTGTTGCTAATAATCCAAATACTTTTCAGAACGACAAGAGTTATGGGGTCTATTCTATCATCATATTTTGGATGCCATCATCTCCAATTTGGTTCTTCCAATCAGCTTAATCTTCATTAACTATCAACCATGCCCATTTCATATTCTTGGTCCCAACACATATATGTCTTCAGAAAAAAACTTTCTCGCTTCAAATTCTTCAAGATATTTGTGTAGGGAATCAGTTTCTTTTTTTTTTTTTTTTTTCTTTTCTATTTTAATGTATTCTTCCCATTTTGGAGGGTAAATAAAAGAAGTGTTTCCATAATGAATATGTTTATATCCATTTTGAACTAAAGACCAAGTTTGTTTGCAATTTGAAAGAATCCAACAACTCTAGATTCAGTAGGAATGGCCTTCCGAGAATGATTGGGATCCTAGAAGCTTCCTCCATTTCTAGAACAACAAAATCCGTAGGAATGTAACATTTACCCAATTGAATAGGTACGTTTTCCACGACACCCACCGGATACTTCACTGTTCGATCGGCAAGTTGCAAAGACATGGAGTTGGGTTTCAAGTCACCCAAATCAAGCTTCTTGCAAATAGACAATGGCATTAAACTCACACTTGCACCAAGGTCACATAAAACCTTATCAAAATCTATTTTACCAATTACCCAAGGGATAGAGAATGAACCGGGATCCTTGAGTTTCGAAGGTGACTTGTTTTGGAGAATTGCACTACATTCCTCCTTTAGAGACACCGTTGCACTCTCCTCAAGCTTGCGTTTGGTGGATAAGATCTCCTTCAAGAATTTCGCATCAGAAGGCATCTCCAAAATCGCCTCTAGAAAAGGGATAATGTAAGATGTGTAGCTTGTTGAGTACCTCCAAAAAATTTTGTTATTTGTTCAGCAAAGTGACCTTCACTAAGCGTTGAGGAAAAGGAATTGGTGGCTTGTATGGATGAATATGAACAACATTGGATTCCTTTTTCCTTCGAGTCTCCATCTCATTCTTCTCCTTTCCTCCATCTTGACAAGCCTTCACAATTTTCACCACCTTATCACTTTGATCACTTATGCTCCCCTTACTCTCTTTTTCCACCAAGTGCAACTCCCCCAAGTTCTCCCCATTTCTCAAGAAAATAGCATTTACATGCCCCTTGGGATTCATCTCGGGCTTGCCAGGAAGTTGACCCGAAGACCTACTAGAAGGACTAGCTAATTGAGAAATTTGATTAACAAGCATCTTGTTGGGAGAGGCCAAATAATCAAATTTGGAGGTCAATTGTCGGATAGACTCTTGGGTGGACTCATATTGTTTCATTGAGTACTCACAAAAGGTTTCATGAGACTTTCAAGGTGTAGACACCAAAAATTGTGTCTATGATGAGTCCCCGTAAAAACCCGATGATGAAAGGATTGGATTTTGCTCGAACTTGGGTTGCGAGAATAATTGCCCTGATGATTAGCCCAGTTTATTTGAATTAACGAGTGGAAGCCTTTTGTACAGGTGATCCAAACCAGTTGGACTCAATTCAATTGGAGTCTAAAGCTGAGAGATAGGCCTCTTTGAACCTAATGGCTCGAAAGGGAACTCAAACCCATGAGTCAACCCTTGGTCAGACAAGGGAACTCAGTAAATCCCACGTGGACCCCCTCGGAAAAGCCTCCCCCGCTTGAAAAAACAGTCAGGCGCCTATACAGGCACGCGCTCCAGGTCCAAGCGGCCACGCTTGGGCTCAAGCGGCTTGACCGCTTGCCAAGCGGCTTGACCGCTTGGCCTAGCTGAATGGCCGCCTGGAGCTTTTCTCGCGGAGGGCGAATTTGAGGGCCATCTTGATTTCCGTGCCAAACCCTGGAAGCTCCCCCTCTTCTATATAAACAAATCTTAGGGTTCAGTTGAAGAAGTTGGCAGTTTCTCCCTCAGGTTGGGAATTTTAGAGGTGGGAAATTCTCTCTCTCCCTCATATTAAACCATAAATTCTGATTCTACTCTTTCTTTAGGTTAGCTCTAACACCACAAAATAAACCTTCCCACTTTATCAAGATCATGAATTCAAGCATTATAACCCAATAAGTTTATTATGAGCATCCAGGTAATCCAACCTGAGGGGTTTCATTAAATTTTATATTGCTTGTTATTACTAACGATTTTTGTTTATGTGATATGTACATGCATGGCGCGTTTTCGAGCAAAAGGGCTTGTATTAAGCCTAATTAATGGATGAATGAATGTTTTAATTTTTTTATTTATTGCTTCTTATGATTAAATTGTGCTTTGTTTGTGGATTGGTGGATGAATTATTGGTTTGTCTTCTAACTTGCGGGTTTTAGCATATTTATCGTTTTTAGCAATGAAAGCATGTAATTTGATAAATTGTTAAAAGTAATCACAATAATAATGTTTGTTCAACCCATTAGTTAAAACTAGGAATTTGGACAAATTGAACCTTGTTTGGAACCGTAGCATTAATAATTATATTGAATTGATTAGTAAAGGCCGTTGTTGTCAACGGGCGAGTTGGGTGCCTAACACCTTCCTAGCTCGTACTCACGCCCCCGAATTCATTTATGAAGTCAATTTCCCCAATAGGGATTGGGGTGCACAGGAATTGAGTTGACGTCTTTCTAGACTATCGACTTGATTCCTAGGTTTCCAAATTACCTTAAATTTGGTGGCGACTTTCGACAATCTTAATCATGTCCCTAATACGAAAGGTAAATCTTTATGTGCGTTCACACTCAAAGATTCACGAAAACCCGAACGACGGCACTCTCCCAGGCTGCCCGGACACCCGAAGGAAAAGGGGGCAAAAAGGGGAGAAAAATCAGGTTGCCTACAGTGGCGACTTCACTGGGGACATGATTAAGAGGGTGTCACTTGAAAATCGATTCATAGTCATTATTTTTGCTTGGTTCACTTCCTTGAGTGTTCTTATTATTATTTTGTGACTTGTCATTCATCTATTAATTTGCATTCATTGCATTCATGTGCATGCGCTTGCGCGACTTCCGAACTTGTTTTTACAAGTTGAAACTAGTTTTTAGCCAACGGACAGAGTGTGGTGAAGTGCCTTGGTGAGAATCCACTCGATTCTTCTTTGCCAAGAAGTATGGATCCCGCACCTCATGTACCTTCCTACGCATTCGTCCATTCGACGAGTAGGATAACTAGAATGCCTCACATTGTCGCGCATCCCGCGGATTGTAGTACATTCTTGATCATGAGTACCTTTTGACCAAAACCCTTAAGCCTAGCCCATTGCATGAACTAGAAACAATGCTTTAGGTTGAAGCTCAGTCCCATGTCCATGTTAGATTTTCATGATCATGTCATTTGCGTTGTTGTGCTGTTTGCCCATATGTGAATGCAATCTTTGCGTATTCTTTTTTATCGTCATAGAATATTAGGTTAAACCCCAATTAGGATCTTTTCCTTTTTTGAGTCTAGATTTTGTCTTAAAATTGAGTCTAGAATCTTCATTTTTAGGAAACAATATCCCTGAATGTTCTATATGATGCTCGTTACCTTAGGAAAGATTTGAATGCATTATTCTTTCCTTTTATTTAGGTAGTGAGTCTAGGCCAAAAGATCTCGATAATATCTCTCCCCTTTCCTTTTAGTCAAGAGTATAATATCGTTTGCTTTATCCCATATTGAGTGGAGATAATATCTCTCCCCTCTCCTTTTAGTCAAGAGTATAATATCTTTTATCTTTTTTTTTCCCGTGTCGAGATCTTTTGAACTAAACACATTACTTAGTCCCCAAGAGTAGCTATGTTGATAGAATATTCTAGATTGAAATTTCCCATCTTTGCCTCAAAACTTTTCTTTTGTGGAACTTGTTAGTCTTTCCTTTTCTAAGTCTTATCCGCTGTCCAGGATTGGGAAGAAAACAGTCGGTCCGAAAAGTTGGGAACGCGATCATAGTGTAGACGCCAAAAAAGCGTCTTAGGATTTCTCCGCAAAAGTCCGATGATGAAAGGAGTAATTTATAAACTTGAACTGCTATTTTATGCTTTAATAGTTAAGATAAGGTCTCAGGTTTTTCCTCCAAACACTCCTTCATTCTATTTCATTCAAAAGCCCCGTTCAAGAGCTTTTCAATGACACGTCTCACGCCACTTTCCGACTCCCGGTCGTTAAGTTGCGATTTAGGGGTAAAACCGTCTTTTACCGTTCAAGGGTAAGACGGTTTTTTCACATTTTTTGGAATATTTAGATTCCTCCGGAAAATAAAAATGGACTGGATGTCGTCATTATGACGACATCCAGCTGGCTGCTGACCATATTCTAAGGGCCGTTAGCGGCGCTGACCTTGCTTCTGGCCCGACTCTTTTTTCGGGCCAAATCCAAATTTCGGCTGCTTTTCAGCCGTCCAACCGTACTTCCTGTTCCTATAAATACGACCCTCCACCATCAGTTCAAAACACACAATCTACAGTTGACACCCTCTATTCTCAGTAGTATTGGCTCTGAGCTTCTCCCTCTTTCTTCTAAAATTTGAGATCTTGTCATTTACTTTTTTTGTCAAATATAGCCTACAGTTCAGGTACAAATTCCTGCGGGCTCAAATTAAATTAATTGCTTAACTGTTTATTTTCTAGTAGTCATAATGTAGATATCATGCTAGAATAATGTTTTTATTGCTTCCTAAATCTTGTCTGTATAATCGTTGTGTTGCTCAACTTGTCAATCAAATGCATGTCTAAACAAGAGTTAAATAAATATTGTGATGCTTGTGATGAACCAATTAATATTCTAAGTCTAGGTTGTTAATCCGATTTTGCATTGGAATTATGTCTTTAAATTATTAAGCAAACTTGAGTTAATAGAAGCCGTCATAAACGGGCGAGTTGGGTGCCTTACACCTTCTCACCTCATACCTTTGCCCCCAAACCTATTATTTTTGGGTACACATATGTTCTATATGAGCGCGAGTCTTTCTAAAAATATGATCAGTTCATTTTTCGCGCTATTGGGTTGTCCCTTCGGTTTGTCCCTTTGATAAAACGCCAATAGCAGATTTGTGACCTCTTTCATGGTTTTTATTTAATTCAAGTCTTTACAAAACCTTTTCAAACTCGATGGTCCCTTGAACTTATCTAAACCCCCAACTTACAAATTTTCTATAAGGACGCACTCCGTGGAAACCAATACATTTATGTAAAAAGGATTGGACAAAAATCCCGGGTCCTAACAGTGGCGACTCTGCTAGGGATTTATTTAAGAGAGTGAGACTCGAAAGTCAAGTTTGCTTAATTGTTTAATAACATGTTCCATATTTTTGCATCATTTGCATCATTTTCATGTGCTTTTGCACAACCTTTTGACCCTTATCGACCCTCGAGGAAGTTTGTGTCGCAACTCGTAGATAACCCGTATATCTAAAGGAATATACAGTTGTCGTATCGTGCAAATCGACGCTTCCTCACCCATGACTCATAAATCCTTGTTGATGAAAAGAATTACAATTGATGTGTCGACTATCCGCCGAACGAAAATTGTAAAAATTTGTCGTGGTAGCCTCACAGGAGCCAAAAGCCTCTAACCCACATTCGTGCATTCGCTTGCTTGTTGTGCATGTGTTGTTGTAATGCCTGTCTGATCACATGTTTGCCTGTAAACCGCGTTGTCATTATGCTTGCATGAATATCGTGATTATGTGGCAACATGTACTTACGTGCTAGGAGTCTTTTCTTTTCTTTTTAGCTAGTTCCTAATGCCCGAAGATGGTGCGAGAATTCCAATTCAATGAACACTCATCATTTTCCCGATGATATATTCTAAAAAGTCATTGAACAATCTTCTAGGATCTTTTTAGTGAAAAAAAAATTCAGTCTTTCAGTTTTCCCTCTCCCTTTTTCCATTTCTTTATTTTTTTTTTCTTTTGATGTAATTCAGATTCGGTAAAAAAAAAAAAAGAAAATCGAAAAAAAAAAAAAATCGGCAAAAAAAAACAAAACAAAAAAAAAAGCCGCCGAAAATCAAAACAAAAAAAATCGAGAAAATATAAAAAGACCGAAATTCTTTTATTTTATTTTTATCCCATTTTCCATTTTCTTTGAGTCTAGAAAAATAAAAATAGGATAGTCCATCTTTTTCTATTTTTCTTATTTTCGTTCATTGACTTTATTTTCCTTGGATATTATGGAAATATTCGGGCATTTAGGTTAAGGACCTTTTTTTTTTAGGACAATGTGTTTCTCTATGTGTGGGTCAACTTTTTCTTAGATGAGAGTCTCATAGTCTTTTTCATGTTACCAAGCGCTCCATGCTTCCTATTCAGGATAGGGGGTCCGAAGAAGAAAGGAAACCTTGAGAAAAGTTTGGCTCGGCCTTCGACAAGGCTGGTTCGTCTGCAGCCGTCGACACCACCAGGTTCTCATTTACCTCCACCACAAACAGCATCGCCATCAATAAATTCACCATCACTACATATCTTTTTCTCCACACCTATCACCCCTCCCGACTTTGCAATGCCAACGACTACTGATGGGAGACTGGATGAGCTCATGAGCGAGCTAGAAAGGGTACGACTCAAGGTTGAAGATATAGAGAGGAAAGGAGAAGAAGAGTCAAGGATCCCTTCCGATTTTGACTCTGAGGAAGAAGAGTCAGATGCCATGCTGGCTAAGATCACCTCTGTGCTTAAAGCGGCCTGATCCCCAACTATAGTGCCAATGTAGGAAAGTTTGACACTAAGATCAAGGGTAAGCTTCCGGCCAAGTTCTCTATGCCTGAAGTACCCACCTTCACGGGAGTCGACAACCCACAGGACCACCTGAAATCCTTCCCTACCGCTATGGATCTAAGGAGAATCAACAAGAAACTCTATGCCCATCTGTTTCCCCAGACCCTTGATACACATGCTCCACGGTGGTTCTACTCCCTAGATCTGGAAAGCTACCCAACTTGGTCCAATTTACCACGGTCTTCCTGGCTCGGTACAAGGACAACGCTACTCTCTCCATCACTTTGAGGGAGCTTGAAATTACCACTCAAGAGAGGAATGAGGGATTCACTAAATTCCTCCATCGATGGAAATCCAAGATAGCAGAAATGGTGGAAAGGCATTTATGGCATTTATGACACTGAACAAATCAGGCATTTCATTAAAAACTTGCAACCAACCTATAAGAGTCACCTTCAATATCAGGCCATCGACTCATACCAGCATCTCTATGACGTCGGCATCCTCACTGAAGACGATCTCAACAAGAACAAGGACCAGGTCACCCCTAAGCCCTTCACTTATGGGAGAGACAAGAGGACAACTGCTGGGGCCTCCTCTAGTGCTCAGGTTAATGAGGTAGCTGCTGTGAATACCTTTGCTGAAAGAAAGCCACCAAGAGAATTCACCCCTCTTGGAATGACCCTGTCACATGCTCTTGAAAGAATGATAAAAAATAATCTGCTACAGAACCATCTGTTAAGAGTCGCAACTGGAAAGAGGGGAAATACTGCAAGTACCATCAAGGAAAAGGGCACGACACCGACAACTGTTGGGCTCTTAAACATGCTATCCAAGATAGAATTGAGAACGGTACAATACCGTTACCAAAACCGGGTTAAGCACCCAGCAACTCAAACAACCCTTTAGGTGCAATCCTACATATTAGTGTTGAAGATGCTTTGGGACTCGAGATTGCTGGAATATGGGACAATGACGAGGAAGATGTATGGGAGGTCCAAACCAGATCACCTATAGGTGTGGCCCATTTGACACGTTCCGGTCGTCATTATAGGCCACCAAACATCTACAATGACAGGATCCAACCTCCAGCTGAAGAAGAAGTGGAAGAAGTTCCCGCGAAAGACAAAGAATCTCCCATCATAGGGCGACTCAAGACAATCAAAGCCGATATCTCCATTTGGCAACTCTTAGGCTCGTCCTACGAACATCGCCAGGCCATTTTGGAAGCCTTGTCAAAAGTTTTGGTATCACAGGATATGAGGCCTGACGAATTGGTCAGTTTCTTCGTAGGAGATAAAACTCAACCGACCATTACCTTCTCCGATAATGAACTACGTCCCGAAGGGTCCTCAGACAATAATGCTTTGTACTTGACTGTATTTTCCATGGGCAAGTATGTACCTATGACCCTAGTGGAAAATGGATATGCCGTGAATGTATGCCCGTTGAGAATCGCCGCAAAACTGGGCATTGATATCAAGAATTTGGCTCACTCAGCACAAGGTCTGCGCGCTTATGGCAACTCCAGTCGAAAGGTGCTCGACACCATAACTATGAATGTTACCTCTGGGGCTATAGACAAAATGGTCCAGTTTTATGTGATGGATATTCCGGCCACTTTCATCTTGTTATTGGGGCGACCTTGGCTCCATGGTTTAAATGTTGTAGCCTCTACCCTCCACCAGAAAGTCAAGATGATGTTAGAGGGAGAAATTGTGGAAATCGAGGCCAACCCCATCAAAGAAACTATTGACAAGACTCCTGTCTTGAAAATAGAACATGATAGCGAGGATATTGACCTTTGGGGACTCTCTCCCGAAGAAGTAGCCCTCATAGAGGAAGACACCAAATCTCACAACTCAAACAGTTCTCGGGAATTCGAGACCTATCCTTCTGAAGAAATAGCAGAGGATGATGAGTTCGAAGAAATAAAAGAAATTGTCGAGGGGATGTCCATCTACGTGGCACATCACCACCACACAGTCCAACAAATGAAAAGGAAAATCGCCTTGTTGGAAAAACCCACAGAATGCGACATTATTCTGGCCAAAGGGGAGGCTTGCTTCCAACAAGATGAAATGTTTAGCAAGATGGTCAAGTATGGATATGCCCATCCAAGGAGGCCTACCCCTCGCATGCTTCCTAGGGACGGAAACCCCTATCTTTGGTGCAAGTATTGTGAGGCTAATGGGCATCATACCAATCAATGCAAGCTTTTAAAACGGGTAATCACCACCTTCATTGATCGAGGAACCATGTGGTCAACTAGTTCCTGGGCTATAAAAGGATGGTGCCACTTCGACCAAAAACAGTATATACAACTAAACAACCCCATCGACAACGTCATGAATACCCTCATATGGAGAGGAGACCTTAAACGCATAATCCCCGCGGACAACCTCCCAGAGATGAACAAAGACCAAGACTCCTACTGCCGCTATCAGCAGACCTTTGGCCACTACACGGATGATTGCATTCGCCTGAAGGATGATATACAGAAGATCATAGATAGTGGAGAAGTTCCGCCAACTCTAAAGGAAGAAGAGGAAGTCTGGAATTAACTGCTTACCCGCAGGAGCTAGAGGAATCGAGTCTGAGTCCCCAAGTGTTGTCGAGTTAGGGTCCTAGCTAAATCTTTAGGATGAGTCTTGAATAGGGGGTGTTCCCTTTTTTTACTTTTATTTCTAAGTCTAGTTTCTTTTTGACTGGAATTAGAGACCCTCTTCTCTAAAGTCATGTGTGCTTATCTCTTTTTGCAAATCAATAAAAATTCCTCTTACTCATTTCTTTCCTTGTTTGGCTATTGATAAATCCAATGAACACAAAGTGGCACAAATCATTAACTAATCAATTTAAGCAATGTAAGTAAACTTCATAAAGCAAGAATGCAGATTTTCACTTTTACAGGAATTTGAGTGGCTAAACTCTCTCAACAATGCCGCTCCACAAAGAAGAAGCGAGCAAGCCTTTTGCAACAACCTCGACACAGAAATGACTTTGGAGGATCCTTGATACCAAGACGTCTTCAACTACATCACCAAAGGAATATACCCTCAAAGATGCAGCACTAAGAGCTCAATGGGCCATCCGTCTCTTAGCGGTGCAATACATAGAATACAAGGGGGTTCTGTACAAAAAGTCCCACAATAGGGTCAACCTCAGATGCGTGAATTTCGAAGAAGCCGCAGAGATTATGGACGAGGTACACAATGGTGTGTGCGGGACACACATAAATGGCCGAATGCTCTCTAGAATGGTCCTACGGTTGGGATACTACTAGAATACTATGGAAATGGATTGCTCTGACTATGTCAAGAAGTGCAAGAAGTGCCAGATATATGTCAACCTGCAGCATATGCCACCCTCAATGCTCTACAACTTCATATCCCCTTGGCCATTTTCCGCATGGGGAATAGATATCATTGGTAAGATCACCCCAAAAGGCTCGGGAGGACATGAATACATCCTAGTAGCCATAGACTATTTTGCCAAATGGGTCGAAGCCCAATCCTATGCCGTCCTTACCTCCAAACAAGTGCCCAAATTCATAAGGAACAACATCATTTTGCCGATACGGCGTTCCGCATGAAATCATCAGTGACCATGGCCCACTTCAAAGCCGAGACAACCACCCTCCTCAAAAGCTACAAAATCCAGCACCACAAATCATCCCCTTACCGTCCCCAAACCAATGGCGCAGTGGAAGCCGCCAACAAAAACCTCAAGACTATCATTGAAAAGATGATAGAAAACTACAAAGATTGGCCCATCAAACTCCCATTTGCCCTTTGGGGGTATAGGACATCCATAAGATCCTCTACGGGAGCAACACTTTATTCCCTAGTCTATGGAATGGAAGCAGTTCTACCCATAGAAGTCCAACTACCCTCCATGCGCATAGCCTTAGAAGGAGAAATTCCTGAAACCCAATGGTTACAAGCCCGCTACGAAGAGCTCATATTTACGGATGAAAGACGCCTACGGGCGCTAGACCATTCCCACATGTACAAACAACACATGACAAGAGCATTCAACAAAAAGGTTCGACCTTGAAATTTAAAGGAAGGGGATTTAGTTTGAAAAGAATTACGTTCCCCAGTTACCGACCCCAGAGGCAAATTTCGACCCAACTGGTCCAGCCCATTCTTCATCAAAGACAATCTATCAAGAGGTGCAGTCAGGCTCATGGATATTGATGGTAGCGAGTTCAGTCAGCTCACCAATATGGATCAACTGAAGAAGTGCTACGTTTGAAAAAAAAAAAAAAAAAAAAAGACGTACACAATTTGAACAAACTACGCTGGCCTGATTTCACATTGGATACGTAGGTAACCCTTTTAAGGGGCCCGGCCAAAATCAATCCAAAATTCCTTTCAAACTCATGCAAAAGGGATAATCTTTATTCAAAATGAACGAATAAGCTTACATTGCAAGAATTGAACTTCCTAAGGTTACAAAAAAAATAAAATAATAATGCAACTATGAGGGTTTAAGCTAAACAAATTCTTCTTATTATTTTTTCTCAAAACTAGAGTTGCTTTCCTAGAAAACTACTTAAATCCTTTTTCCCTTTAGAAGGCTTCGTTGAAGATTTCTTCTTTGAAAGACCTTGGCTTGAGGACGACCTATGATCGCTCCCTTGAGCTGGGGGCTTGCCTCTTTTCAGTACATGATAGCCTCCCATTTGCGGCCCTTCCTTTCTTTTCTTGCTTCCTGTTTTTGATTCATACTTAGGATTTAGCTGGTCCCACTCCTCGTGACGAAGGGCTCGTCTCGCTTCTCCATCACCGCAGGAAAGCCAGTTCAGATAGGTCTCAAAAACTTGAGTTAGGGCAATCACCCGAGGTACAGTCCAGCGGTCCCGGCTACGCCAGTACTTTCCCCAATCCGTAGCAAACTCAGTGGTCAAAGCTACGATAGTTGGTCTCGTAGTTTCCTGATGAGGAATAACTTGCTTCAACCTATATTGCCTCATGACCCTAGAGGGGAAGAAGAAAGTAGTCCTGTACAAACCCAGTATGGTAGTACGAGGAACCAAATTGTCACAAGCCACTAAGGAGGTCAAGTTCCACCAAGACACATGCCAGCGGATAACTGGTCCGGCATGAAAAAAGGCATCCCATTCAGCAAGGGACTTTTCAGAATATAGCCTTTTTCTAACCAAGAAGCTAGCAGCGGTATAAGTTTTCTTTGACCAAGCCCGAGGAACACGAGCTATCATATTATTTGGTGGTTCTATTAGCCTCAGATGCTGACATAACCAAATTTGAAGCAGCAGGGTGCTGCCAGAAAAAGTTTTGTGAGGAGAGATTTTCAGCCTGTCGAGCCCAATAATAGTTTCCTCTACAACCAGATGCAAAGGAGAATACCCTTCAACCATTTGATTAACCACTCGCAGCAACGAGGCTCTGCCCAAGTTAGGAGATTTTGCATTAGCAAATAATAGGCGGTTCAACAGGCAAAGTAAAAAAGCCTGACGGCGACAACGCTTGAATATTGCATTCTGTTCAGAAGAAACAGCAAACTTTTCGCAGAGTTGAACCAAGTCCACATCGACACCAAGAACCATGCTTTTGGCTTCTGCAGATGACAAACCCAAGGATTTCTTGTACTGTTCCTAAAACCATCTCTCACATAAGGCATAGCTGGGGGAAGAACATCAGGCATATTAGTGATCGTAGCAAATTCTTCAACTAAAGGGCATAATTCAGAGTTACCAAAACGGAAAACATGCAGGTGAGGGTCCCAATAATTCAGAGCAGATCGAATGGGCCACAATATTTTTGTTGGTCTTAAGGTCAGCAAGGTAGAGACATGAAACGAAGCTAGTTCAAGTTTATCTTCTACAGTCAGATTTTTGCACCAGGCATCGAAGAGGTTTTCAAAGGATTTCACCATGATAGAAAATTTGGGAAATTTGGGAGAGCTAGGGTCTGAAAAGTGATACAACATCAAATATCCCGTAAATCCTATTTATAGGCAAAAACGCGGCCAAAGAAGTTAGAAATCCACAAAAAAGCCCAAACTAGAGCCGTCAGCGGCCCTAGTCAGCGCCGCTAGCGGCCTTGACCAGCGCCGCTAGCGGCCCAGCCCAGCGCCGCTAGCGGCCCTGACCCTGGCCCGGTCCGAATTTTCCTCTCACTCCAGCTCGCCCCATTGATCCGGTCTGCCCGATTTAAGCCCAGTTTTGATACCCGCGGTGAATTACAAAGCCCGAGACTCTCTTAGTTTTATCTTTTTCAATTTTTTCTTTTTTTTCTTTTTTTAATTATTTTTCTTTTTTTTAGGGGGTATAATATGTGTAATTTTTGCTTTTTCTTGCAATTTTTACCCTTTTTTTCTTTATTTTATTCCCCATTGCACACTTAGAGATCAGACGGGCATAATCGAGTCATCATATAATATCATATATATCATAAAAATGCATAAAAACAGGAGTTCAAAATCTCAAGATCAATGTCTACAAGGAGATCCAACATCACTCAGCCAGAGTCGTCATCACCGTTGCTGTCAGCCTCATCATCAGCGGACAACCCCTGACCGTAGTTCCGAGTCGAATAATGAAGAGAAGAGCTATAAATGGGCCTGCTGTTTTCGGGCCTCATGTCCCGCCCATGATATGCTGGTCCACGCATAGGGGTACCTGCCGAAAATCCCGTGGCAAAGAAACTCTCTATGGCCTGACTGGCAAAATCCATAGCCATATCCTGATGCGAAGGCCCAGTATGAGGCACATCCCATCCTGGGGCATTCGCCCAACCTCCGACCGTAGGGGTAACAATAGGCCAGCTATCAAGAGAAGGCTGGAAACCCACAGGGGAGAACATCTCATGAATGTACGGCACAGAAGGTCCGGGATTCTCATCAACAGGAAGCCTGGTCACAACTATGGGAGGTGAACGAGCAACAGATGGTCTGCTCGCCGAAGAGGCCCTCGCAGCAGAAGAATGGCTTGGGCCCCACAGAAGACGAGGACTGGGACATCTGCAAACAATCAAGATCGAGATGTTAAGTTAAGCACTTCACTTAGCTAAACAAAGGATAAAAGTCTACTTACATCAATGGTCCGAGACCGAGAACTCTCCCCCTTGCCCATAACTCGACCATAGCCTTTCTTCAGCAGGTGGATGAGCTTGAAGATCTGAGAGGTCTGCTCCCGGTTCAACTACAAAAAGAGAGCCACAAGATAGAGTCAGTACTCAAAAGCAAACACAAACACAAACACAAACACAAGCAGGGATAAAAAGGAGCTCACCCCCGTACAACCATCAGGCAAGGGCAAGCCCTCCACGGCCTCTCCGTGTCACGCCTCGAAATTTCGTCTTTTTTGTGTGTTTCGTTTATCGCTTTGCGCGAATTGCATGTTCAAGCATTGCATGGTGCATGCTAATCAACTCAGAATCACGATCGTACTTGCTCATCTTGCATATGTTAGTCTCCTAGAAATTGTTTTACACCTTCGTATAAGTAAACTCGTTTTGTTTTGGGAAGTGATTACTTCATGTCTCAAGTTTCGGGACGAAACTTCTTTTAAGAAGGGTAGAATGTGATACCCCAATATTTTCTATAATTATTATATCGATTTATAAATGATTTATAAATAGTTCGGAAATTAAATCGTATTATAAATGGATTATAAATAGTTTCGGAGATTAAATCGTATATTCATTTAAGGATTCAATTTATTCGATTAAAGCCATAATAATATTAATTATTATTATGGGACTTTCATAAATTGCATTTATTAATTTTGAGGAGTTTAATTAAAATGTTTTATATATGAATAAGAATTATTCATATTGTTTTAATTAGTTTTAATTAGTTTTAATTAGCTTTTTAAATCAGAAAATTATTCAATTAATTCCTAAACCTAGTAGTATTTGATTTGGGTTGACTGATGGCCTATATAAGGAAAATGTGAGACAGTTGATCAGTTTTGCAAACTGAGCCAAAACCCTCAAGCACTGTCTCTCTCTCTCTCTCACCCGTCCTCTCTCCCTCACGGTTTTCTCTCTCCTCACCCGAGCTCTTTTTCTCTCTCCTCTCCACAGGCTCTCCTCGCCGGAAACAGCCATCGCCGACTAGCCCCTCCACCGGCGGTAATGCTTTCTCTCTCTCTCTTTCGCTCACTCTTTCTCTCTGTCGCCGCGATCTCTCTCTCTCCTTGGTTCGCTGGCGCGCGACCACGCGGCACCGCCACGCCCTCAGGCCGCTTCCTGAGGGGTCGTCGGCAGGTCGCCGGCGTCGCCTCCCCCTTCCCCTTGCTCTCTCTTTCTTTCCCGCTCTTCCTCTTTCATTTTCTCTCTCTTTCGCGAACACTCTCTCTCCTCTTTGCCAGAGCTCTGGCGACCACCACCACCGGCCATGGTGGCCAGTGGGTGGTGGTGGTGGTGTTGGGTCGGGTTATGGGTCCCATACCTGGGTACCCGTGACCTAGACCTAGTTTTGAAATAGGGTTTCGTTTTTCAGTATTTTCGATTTAATATTTTTATTTTTTTGCACTCATTCGGAATCGGAATTCGGATTTTCAAAAGCCTAGATTGGTTGAAATAAATCAAGGAATGTAATAAAAATATCAGATTGAGATTTTTTTACTGTTTGTATTTTCGTATTTAATTAGTACTGATTCGGTAATTGTTTTTAGTTAGGACCTAACGAGAAAGCGTGATTATTGTCGATTGGTTGGAGCATACTTACTGTTGGTAGCGTATTAGTGGTAAGCGCTCATGCCTACCTTCTTCCAAAGCCCCATCAAAACTATTTTGATGTGTTATGTGCTAATTGGGAATTTGTTGTGAATTTAATATGCAAAGCATGATTAAATTATATCGTCGTTATTATGAAGTTATTTAGTATGATTCACTGTTGTAAATATGAGTTATAATTAGCATGTTGATGTTAGCATGTTTTGGGAATTAATTAGTCCATATGATGATTATTGGACAATTGTTGAATAGCGAATTATTAATATTATTATGCTACTAATTTTATGCTAATTGGTATGGGTATTATTGAGTGCTAGTGAGCACCTATATATTATCATTGAATGTCTTTGGTGATTTGTGAATTTTTGGATATCATATTACCCTGCCGAAGTGCTGCCGAAATTGTGCTAGACATTACTTGTCATCATTATTGAATTAAAGCATGTTTAATTCTCATCGTATTGAATTATTATTATCGTCGTTATTTACTATTCATTGTCAAGAGCATGAAATGAATTAGTAAGTCGTGGTCTCATAGTACCACTTATGTCAACCAATGCAAATTATGTGAATTGAGAATTAAATGAGAGTAAGACTCCTAATGGATCCCAAGGAGTAGTCCAGCAATCGGGATTGCACCTAATGGTGTAATTCAAGGGATGAGTGATTCCCAAGTTACTTATGGACACCTCGCAGTGTGTCTGGGACGGATCATTCCCCATTTCCTCCTTAGTCATAAATGTTGTAGTGACATCCCCCCGAGTTCGGGACGGTTCAGCGGTGTCGAGTCGTGCACAGCGTCGTCGATAGTTCCCAGGAAATCATTACGAATTCAGGGGTGTACACTCCGTCAGCCATATGAAGAGGGAACTCCTCTACTATGCGTCCCCCACTCTTCCCAATGTACCTCACCTCATTGGTCGGCAAGGTCACGCTTGGGGGCTGACCCTGAGGAACTCTAGAATGAGACCTCCGGCATCAAGCGATCCAAGCAGTAGGCCAGGTACACGGCCGTGCGGTCCAAGCCAACAACCTCTGGCATAAGAAACTCCGTGGCCGCCATACCATGGATCACGACTCCCAAGTACCGCACACTCAGACCACGCAGATAGAACATGGTCAAAGGAGGATCCTCCGGAACCAGGTGACTACCCAGGGAGGGATAGACCAGCCGAGTCAAACGGTCCCCCAAGTACCGTACAAAGCCAAATGGCCCCTCTAAGACCACACGTATAGAAGACACTCTAAAGGACTCCAGGGTAACATGGGGTAGAACCCCAGGGATACCATCAAAAGCACACCATGACACCTGTAGGTTACCAGTTCAAAAGTTCATTCACACCAAATGGACCAACAAAAAAAATGCACAAGTCAACAACAACATATCGTAGATGCGGCATGGCTCTCGAAGGTGACCCGAAAATGCCCCAGAGAGGTAAATGAGTGGTTACCTCTACCAATCCACCGTGAACCTAATGGGAACATCCTCATACCAAGACGGTGAGGACCGAAAGCCGAAAAATACTCAAAGAACCACAACTGCCATACAAGCAAGAAAATAAGCTCCAAGCCCAAAAGCAAGCACGTGCAAAGGAAAAGAAATAAAAACAAATGGGCCTACCTCCAGTATCCTCCATGGGCCCGACATAGTTGTCCTCTCACTCGTCTCCTTAGACCTACAAGCCCGACGACACCATCTCACCAAGGAAGCATAAGCGAAAGTGTGAGGACCCGGGATTTTTGTCCAATGCTTTTTTATATAAGTATTGGTTTCCACGGAGTGCGTCCTTATAGAAAATTTGTAAGTTCGGGGTTTAGATAAGTTCAAGGGGACCATCGAGTTAGAAAGGATTTTGTAAAGACATGAATTGAATAAAAACCATGAAAGAGGTCACAAATCTGCTATCGGCGTTTTATCGAAGGGACAACCCAATTGCGCGAAAAGTCAACTAATCATGTTTTTAGAAAGACTCCCGCTCATATAGAACATATGAATACCCAAAAGTAATAGGTTCGGGGGCCGAAGGTACGAGGTGGGAAGGTGTTAGGCACCCAACTCGCCCGTTTATGACGGCCTCTACTAACTCAAGTTTGCTTAATAATTTAAAGACATAATTCCCATGCAAAACCGGATTAACAACCTAGACTTAGACTATTAGTTGGTTCATCACAAGCATGACAACATTTATTATTAACCCTTATTTAGACATGCATTTGATTGACAAGTTGAGCATTACAACGGCTATACAGACAATATTTAGGAAGCAATAAAACGCTATTCTAGCATGATATCTACATTATGACTACTAGAAAATAAAAAATTAGGCAGTTAATTTAATTTGAGCCCTCAGGAATTTGTACCTGAACTGTAGGCTATATTTGACAGGAATAGTAAAAATAGATCTCCAATTTGGAAGAAAGAGGGGGAAGCTCAGAGTCAATACTAATGAGAATAGAGGTTGTCAACTGTAGACTGTGTGTTTTGAACTGAAGGTGGAGGGTTGTATTTATAGGCGCAGGAAGTAGGGTTGGACGGCTGAAAAGGAGCCGAAATTTGGATTTGGGCGGAAAAAAGAGTCGGGCCAGGAGCAGGGTCAGCGCCGCTGACGGCTGTCAGCAGGCAGTTGGATGTCGACATAATGACGTCATCCAGTTCATTTTTATTTTTCAAAGGAATTTAAGTATTTCGAAAAATGTGAAAAGACAGTAAAAGACGATATTACCCCTAAATCGCAACTTCGTGACCGGGAGTCGGTAAGAGGCATGAGACGTGTAGTTGGAAAGCTCTTGAACAGGGCTTTTGAATGAAATGGAATGAAGGAGTGTTTGGAGGAAAAACCTGAGACCTTATTTTACCTATCAAAGCAAATATAGCAGTTCAAGTTTATAAATTACTCCTTTCATCATTGGGCTTTTGCGGAGAAATCTGAAGACGCTTTTTGGGCGTCTACAGAAGCCCCCACTTTGATGGAGCTTGAGTAAAAGCGAAGATCAAAGTATTCCGAAGGCGACATGCAGGATGCTGATGTGCACACAGTGTGTGAGAGTGTACAGTATGTATGCATATGAAGACAAACCTGAGTTGGGACATGCTCGTAGCGCGCTAAGATTTCATCTCTGTGAACACAAGAGAAAATAGAGGTTATGGTAGCAGGATAGAACACCGCTCGTAGATGATGTAAACGTCTGCTGGAGACCTGTATTCAGAGTGAATGAAAAGGTTAGTAATACTTTGAGAATGATCAACGTGGAGTGCTTCGACAAACAGTGACTAAACACCGCTCGGCGGATGTCGAGATTTCATCCCTGTACGAGAAACAAAAAGGTCAACGAGACAGCGCGATTAAAATAAAGGCTGCAAAAATGGTTAGGACATATGAACAGTTTAAATGCAATAGCTTAAAGCAATCATTGACTGAAACACATATATAAAGTAATGGACAGTATAACTGCAACGGTTTAAGCAATCATTGACTGACACATAGTAAGTAACCTCGTAGAGGGACAGTTTAACCGCAATAGTTTAAGCGACAATTGACTGACCCTAAAATTTGTAACCTCGCAGAGGAACAGTTTAACCGCAATAGCTTAAGCGACCATTGACTGACCCCAAAATTTGTAATTTCGCAGAAGGACAGTTGAAACCGCAATATCTTAAGCGATCATTGACTGGCCCGAAGTTTGTAATAGTGAGATGTAAGGCCGATAGAATTTCCGGGCTTTAAAAATAATTTTGGCACTCTGGGCGGTAAGGGTTGTCGCAGTATAGATCCGAGTTTCAGTATCTGGGACCTGCAAAAATAAACGGGTTAGTTTTACCTGAAAATAGTTGGTACTGTAAAATGGGCCAACTGTCAAACTTGAATTTGTGGGCCGGAGTACTTTGTTCCCGCGCACTTGGTACTGATATATGCCGCGAATAAACTGAAGTAACGAACTTTGGACTGGAAAAGGGGCCGTAGGACAGCAGAGGGTCCCCCACGTGCAGGTCTGCAGGGAGGCTAGCGGCCCTGGCCAGCGCCACTAGCGGCGCTGGGCCTTCGGGTAAGGCCTCTAGCGGCGCTGGGCTTGAGCCAAGTAAAAGCACTTCGGCGCTTCTCTTTTTTTTCGCGTGCCTTCTTCTTCATTGTCGAGCTTCACTATGTCGAGAGCAAACCTTCGAGCTTCCTCCATTGTTGAGTGCTCCACTTTGCTTGAGGTAAGTCGATTCTTGACCGATTTCTTCGGTGTTTGTCTTGAACTTGCTTATTTTTCGGCCTAGTTGTCGAATTTTGGGTTGCATTATCTGAAACTTTTATTTTCCCACTTGTAGAGAGAGAAAGCTTCATTGTGCCCCCATGGCTCCCGTGGATAAGGGAAAACGTCCCATGAGCCTTTTCTGCACCGGGTTACCTTCTACTAGAGCACCTCCGACTAGTCACGCAGATGGAGCTCGGTTGTACCAGGATTGTTTCATGCGGCTGGACAGGCGCCCGACTGGGGTTTGGAACCGCAGTGTTCTACTACCAGATAGGCAGAGTCATCTGTCTAACTTGGAGCTGGTATGTTTTCTGATTCCCCCCCCCCTTTTTTTGTTTTTTTTTTATTTTTTATTTTTTTTCTATTCAGTATATTTGAACTGAAAAATGGAACTGTTAGTGCTTCAGCACACGAACAAATTGGGACTTGTACTTGATTGGTGGTCAGCTGCATATAATTTGTGCGGAATTATTTTAGCTGTATTTGTAGTATATGGGGTGTTGAGGAAAATTTGTTTGTTGGCTAGGGTGTTGGTGTCTTGTTGCAGGCTCATGGGGCTACGTCCCATTGGGTTATGATGCTGGAGACCTTTTCAGTGGGGGCTAGGAACTTGGTACTGGGTTCGTGTTTGGACCATTTCCCGACTGTTATCCCTGCTTGTCACTCGGGGGATTCTAGGATCATTGCTAGGGGGTTATTGGAGAGGTTTTGCGATTCCACAAACACTTTCCATACACCTGTAGAAGAGATGTTCCCCACCCCTTATCAGTTTGCTGTGCTGACAGGGCTATTCTTTAGAGGGCGTCGTATTCGGTACGACGCAAACTATTGGCGACAGAGTGACAGTTTGCTTGACCTTTACGGGCCCGTGTCTGTCCACTATGATAAGAATCAAGTTTCTTTGGCGCAGTTGTGGGCGGCTCTGGTGGAGCAGGGGCTTACTGAGGAGCAGAGAGCCCTTATTTTCCTGGCTTGCTTGTTGGGTTCTACCATCTTTGCTCAGAAGAAGAGTGTATGTCAAGCCGGTTTCTTGACATGTCTGGAGGATTTGTCCAAGGTCCATGAGTACAACCTCGGTGCTTCCGCTTATGCTTCCTTGGTGAGATGGTGTCGTCGGGCTTGTAGGCCTAAGAAGACGAGTGAGAGGACATCTATCTCGGGCCCATGGAGGATACTAGAGGTAGGCCCATTTGTTTTTTTTTTCTTTTTTTTTTTCCTTTGCACGTGCTTGCTTTTGGGCTTGGAGCTTACTTTCTTTCTTGTGTGGCAGCTGTGGTTCTTTGAGTATTTTCCGGCTTTCGGTCCTCACCGTCCTAGTTTGAGGATGTTCCCATTAGGTTCACGGTGGATTGGTAGGGGTAACCACTCGTTTACCTCTCTGGAGCATTTTCGGGCCACCTTCGAGAGGCATGCCGCATCTACGGTATGTTGTTGTTGACTTGTGCATTTTTCTTGTTGGTCCATTTGGTGTGAATGAACTTTTGAACTGGTAACCTGCAGGTGTCATAGTCTGCTTTTGATGGTATCCCTGGGGTTCCACCCCATATTACCCTGGAGTCCTTTAGAGTGTCTTCTCCGCGGGTGGTCTTTGAGGGGCCATTTGGCTTTGTATGATACTTGGGGGCCCGTTTGACTCGGCCCGTTTGACCATGTTCTATCTGCGTGGTCTGAGTGTGCGGGACTTGGGAATCGTGATCCGTGGTATGGCGGCCACGGAGTTTCTTATGCCAGAGGTTGTTGGCTTGGACCGCATGACCGTGTACGTGGCCTACTGCTTGGACCGCTTGATGCCGGACCTTACTTCTGAGGTAAGAAACTTATCTGCATCTTTTTAGCTGTGTGTGTGATATACTAACTTCTTGTGTCTTGCAGGCGGATCGTCTAGCTCCTCAGGATCCTAGGAGGTCTCATTCTAGAGTTCCTCGGGGTCAGCCCCCAAGCGTGACCTTCCCGACCAATGAGGTGAGGTACATTGGGGAGAGTGGGGGACGCATAGTAGAGGAGTTCCCTCTTCATATGGCTTACAGAGAGGTTGTGGAGGTTTTGTCCTTGCCTGATGGTTGTACGGGGGTGAGCTCCTTTCTATCCCTTCTTGTGTTTGTGTTTGCTTTTGAGTGCTGACTCTATCTTGTGGCTCTCTTTTTGTAGTTGAACCGGGAGCAGACCTCTCAGATCTTCAAGCTCATCCACCTGCTGAAGAAAGGCTATGGTCGAGTAATGGGCAAGGGGAAGATTTCTCGGTCTCGGACCGTTGATGTAAGTAGACTTTTATCCTTTGTTTAGCTAAGTGAAGTGCTTAACTTAACATCTCGATCTTGATTGTTTGCAGATGTCCCAGTCCTCGTCTTCTTTGGGGCCCGACATTCTTCTACTACGAGGGCCTCTTCAGCGAGCAGACCATCTATTGCTCGTTCACCTCTCGTAGCTGTGACCAGGCCTCCTATTGATGAGGCGCCCGGACCTTCTGTGCCGTACATTCTGGAGATGTTCTCCCCTGTGCGTTTCCAGCCTTCTCTTGATAGCAGGCCTATTGTTACCCCCACGGTCGGAGGTTGGGGGAATGCCCCTGGATGGGATGTGCCTCATACTGAGCCTTCGCATCAGGATATGGCTATGGATTTTGCCAGTCAGGCCATAGAGAGTTTCTTTGCCGCGGGGTTTCTGGCAGGTACCCCTATGCGTGCACCAGCATATGATGGGCAGGACATGAGGCCCGAAAACAGCAGGCCCATTTATAGCTCTTCTCTTCACTATTCGACTGGGAACTACGATCTGGGGATGTCCGTTGATGATGAGGCTGACAGCAACGGTGATGACGACTCTGGCTGAGCGATGTTGGATATCCTAGTAGACATTGATCTTGAGATTTCGAACTCTTGTTTTTATGCATTTTTATGATATATATGATATGATATGATATGATGACTCGATTATGCCCGTCTGATCTCTAGGTACGCAATGCGTTATGCAGTAGGAAAAGCCATAATTTGGGGAATAAAATAAAGAAAAAAGGTAAAAATTGCAAGAAAAAGCAAAACTTACACATATTATACCCCTTAAAAAAATAATAATAAAGAAAAAATTAAAAAAGATAAAACTAAGAGAGTCTCGGGCTTTGTAATTCAGCGCGGGTATCAAATGTGGGCTTAAATCGGGCCGACCGGATCAATGGGGCTAGCTGGAGCAAGAGGAAAATTCGGACCGGGCCAGGGTCAGGGCCGTTAGGGGCGATGGGCTGCAGGCTTGGGCCGCTAGCGGCGCTGACCAGGGCCGCTGACGGCTCTGGTTTGGGCTTTCTTGTGGATTTCTGACTTCTTTGGCCCGCGTTTTTGCCTGTAAATAGGATTTACGGGATACTTGATGTTGTATCACTTTTCAGACCTTAGCTCTCCCAAATTTCCCAAATTTTCTATCATGGTGAAATCCTTTGAAAACCTGTTTGATGCCCGGTGCAAAAATCTGACCGTAGAAGATAAACTTGAACTAGCTCCGTTCCATGTCTCTACCCTGCTGACCTTAAGACCAACAAAAATATTGTGGCCCCTTCTTCGATCCGCTCTGAATTATTGGGACCCTGACCTGATGTTTTCCGTTTTGGTAACTCCGAATTATGCCCTTTAGTTGAAGAATTTGCTGCGATCACTAATATGCCTGATGTTCTTCCCCCAGCTATGCCTTATGTGAGAGATGGTTTTAGGGATCAGTACAAGAAATCCTTTGGTTTGTCATCTGCAGAAGCCAAAAGCATGGTTTTTGGTGTTGATGTGGACTTGGTTCAACTCTGCGAAAAGTTTGTTGTTTCTTCTAGAAAGAATGCAATATTCAAGCGTTGTCGCCGTCAGGCTTTTGTACTTTGCGTGTTGAAACGCCTATTGTTTGCTAATGCAGAATCTCCTAACTTGGGCAGAGCCTCGTTGCTGCGAGTGGTTAATCAAATGGTTGAAGGGCATTCTCCTTTGCATCTGGTTGTAGGGGAAACTATTATTGGGCTCGACAGGCTGGAAATCTCTCCTCACGAAGCTTTTTCTGGCAACCCCCTGCTGCTTCAAATTTGGTTATGTGAGCATCTGAGGCTAATAGAATCACCAGATAATATGATAGCTCGTGTTCCTCGGGCTTTGTCAAAGAAAACCTATACCGCTGCTAGCTTCTTGGTTAGGAAAAGGCTATATTTTGAAAAGTCCCTCACTGAATGGGATGCCCTTTTCCATGCGGGACTTGTTATCCGCTGGCATGTGTCTTGGTGGAACTTGACCTCCTTAGTGGCTTGTGACAATTTGGTTCCTCATACTACCATACTGGGTTTGTACAGGACAAACTTTCTTCTTCCCCTCTAGGGTCATGAGGCAATATAGGTTGAAGCAGGTTATTCCTCGTCCGGAAACTACGAGACCAACTATCGTAGCTTTGACCACTGAGTTCGCTACGGATTGGGGAAAGTACTGGCGTAGCCGGGACCGCCAGACTATACCTCGGGTGATTGCCCCAACTCAAGTTTCTGAGACCTTTCTAATCTGGCTTTCCTGCGGTGATGGAGAAGCGAGACGAGCCCTTCGTCATGAGGAGTGGGACCAGCTAAAGCCTAAGTATGACTCAAAAACAGGAAGCAAGAAAAGAAAGGAAGGGCCGCAAATGGGAGGCTATCATGTACTGAAAAGAGGCAAGCCCCCAGCTCAAGGGAGCGATCATAGGTCGTCCTCAAGCCAAGGTCTTTCAAAGAAGAACTCTTCAGCGAAGCCTTTTAAAGGGAAGAAGGATTAAAGTAGTTTTCTAGGAAAGCAAGTCTAGTTAAAAAAATAATATTAATAATAATAAGAATTTGTTTTTCTTAAACCCTCATAGTTGCATTATTATTTTTTTTTTTGTTAACTTAGGAAGTTTAATTCTTGCAATGTAAGCTTATTCGTTCAGTTTGAATAAATATTATCCCTTTTGCATGAGTTTGAAAGGAATTTTGGATTGGTTTTGGTCGGGCCCCTTAAAAGGGTTACCTACGTATCCAGTGTGGAATCAGGCCAGCGTAGTTCGTTCAAGTTTTGAACGACTTTTTTTTTTTTTTTTTTTTTTTTTTTTTTTTTTTTTGGAATTTTTTTAGACGTAGCACTTCTTTAGTTGATCTATATTGGTGAGCTGACTGAACTTGATGCCATCAATATCCATGAGCCTGACGGCCCCTCCGGTTATGAATGGGCCGGACCAGTTGGGTTGAAATTTGCCTCTGGGGTCGGTAACTGGGGCACGTAATTCTTTCCAAACTAAATCCCCTTCCTTCAAATTTCGAGGTCGAACCTTTTTGTTGAATGCTCTTGCCATGCGCTGTTGGTACATATTGGAATGGTCTAGGGCCCGTAGGCGTCTTTCATCCGTGAACATGAGCTCTTCGTAGCGGGCTTGTAACCACTGGGTTTCAGGAATTTCTCCTTCTAAGGCTATGCGCATGGAGGGTAATTGGACTTCAATGGGTAGAACTGCTTCCATTCCATAGACTAGGGAATAAGGTGTTGCTCCCGTAGAGGACCTTATGGATGTCCTATATCTCCAAAGGGTGAATGGGAGTTTGATGGGCCAATCTTTGTAGTTTTCTGTCATCTTTCCAGTGATATTCTTGAGGTTTTTGTTGGCGGCTTCTACTGCGCCATTGGTTTGGGGATGGTAAGGGAATGATTTGTGGTGCTGGATTTTGTAGTTTTTGAGGAGGGTGGTTGTCTCGGCTTTGAAGTGGGATCCATGGTCATTGATGATTTCATGCGGAACGCCGTACCGGCAAATGATGTTGTTCCTTATGAATTTGGACACTTGTTTGGAGGTAAGGACGGCATAGGATTGGGCTTCGACCCATTCGGTAAAATAGTCTATGGCTACTAGGATGTATTCATGTCCTCTCGAGCCCTTTGGGGTGATCTTACCAATGATATCTATTCCCCATGTGGAAAATAGCCAAGGGGATGTGAAGCTGTGGAGCATTGAGGGTGGCATATGCTGCAGATTGGCATATATCTGACACTTCTTGCACTTCTTCACATAATCGTAGCAATCCCTTTCCATAGTAGTCCAGTAGTATCCCAACCGTAGGACCTTTCTAGAGAGCATTCGACCATTCATGTGTGGCCCGCACACACCATTGTGTACCGCGTCCATAATCTCTGCAGCTTCTTCGGAATTCACGCATCTGAGGTTGACCCCGTTGTGGAACTTTTTGTACAGAACCCCCTTGTATTCTATGTATTGCGCCACTAAGAGACGGATGGCCCGTCGAGCTCTTAGTGGTGCATCTTGAGGGTATATTCCTTTGGTAATGTAGTTGAAGACGTCTTGGTACCAAGGATCCTCCAAAGTCATTTCTGTGTCGAGATTGTTGCAAAAGGCTGGCTCGCTTCTTCTTTGTGGAGTGGCATTGTTGAGAGAGTTCAACCACTCAAATTCCTGTAAAAGTGAAAATCTTCATTCTTGCTTTGCGAAGTTTACTTACATTGCTTAAATTGATCAGGTAATGATTTGTGCAACTTTGTATTCATTGGATTTATCAATAGCCAAACAAGGAAAGAAATGAGCAAGAGGAATTTTTTATTGATTTGCAAAAAGAAATAAGCACACATGAGTTTAGAGAAGAGGGTCTCTAATTCCCGTAAAAAAGAAACTAGACTTAGAAATAAAAGTAAAAAGGGGAACACCCCTTATTCAAGACTCAACCTAAAGACTTAGCTGGGACCCTAACTCAACAACACTTGGGGACTCAGACTCGATTCCTCTAGCTTCTGCGGGTAAGAAATTAATTTCAGGCTTCATTGTCCACATTGTCGTCCCTTAGCGGTGGCGGAACCTCTCCCCTATCAATGACACCTTGGACGTCGTCTTTTAGGCGTAGGCAGTCATCTCTATGGTGTCCGAATACTCGATGATACTTGCAATAAGGTCGGTTTTCACCCGGTTCTGACTTGGCATCCTCTAAAGGGATGTGGGGTTGGATGTCACCTCTCCATACTACTGCGTTTATCACGGCTTCCATGGGCGCAAAGAGAAAGGTGTACTTCTCCTAACTATGATGACTCCAGCTGGCTGTCCAAGTATATGGTGGCCACATTGTCCCTTGGTCAATGAAACGCAAGACTAGCCCTTTAAAGCGCTTGCACTGATTGATGTGATGTCCCTCAGCCGCGCAGTAGGTATAGCTTAGAAATGGATTTCCGTGTCTTGGAAGGAGCTTTGATGTGGGAGTCCTTGGACGAACATACCCATACTTGGACATTTTGTGATAAAGAAGGTCTTGGCGCAACCAAGTTTCTTCTTTGGCCAAGATGACTGCGTTCCTATGCTTGGAGGTGCGTTCTTCTAGAATGTCAACCTTCTCTCTTATCCCTTGTATCTCTTTGATTATGCGAGCCAGACTTTCTTGTATTTGATTTTTGTCATCCACTATTTTGTTGCCTTTCACGTCTGGTTCTTCTTCATAGAATTTTTGAGAAATCAAGGTGATTTCCTCATCATAAATGAGGTGAGAGTAATCTTCGGGCTCCTCCATTTTAATATGGTTAATAGAACTTAGGAGGTTGCCGAAACATCCGGTTTCTTCAGCTTTGGGCAATGGTAGTGTGCCATTGTCTATCTTGTCTTGGATGATGTGTTTAAGGGCCCAATAGTCATTCGTGTCATGACCTTTCCCTTGATGATACTTGCAGAAATCACCTTTTTTTCAGTTACGGCCCTTGGTACTTGGTTCTGGAGTGGGACCTATGGGTCGGAGTATGTCTTTGTCCACTAATCTCTCGAAAGCTATGCTGAGAGTTATTCTCAATGGAGAGAAATCCCTATTCGGCTTACTCCGAGGTATGTAGTATTCCTTGGATGAGACATTGGAGGAAGACGCGTCTCTCTTACGTTTCTTTTCGGGCCCTTGAGGAACAGGATCAGGCCTTCCCGAAGTCACGGATTTCCGGTTTTCAGACGAAGGAACAAACATCGGTGTATCCCACAACCGTCTTGACTTAATGTTGGTGATGTCGGCTTCCAACCTATCCATTTTGTCAATCATCTCGACCAGATACTCCTGAACTATTCTGATCATGATGTGATCAAGGTGGCTTGAATCAAAGTATGGTAGAAAAGTGAGTCGAACCCTAGCCAAATCTTTCTTCTTCGGATCCTATCCTGAATAGGAAGCATGGAGCGCTTAGTAACATGAAAAAGACTATAAGACTCTCATCTAAGAAAAACTTGACCCACACATACAGAAACACATTGTCCTAAAAAAAAGTCCTTAAGCCTAAATGCCCGAATATTTCCCTAATATCCAAGGAAAATGAAGTCAACGACCGAAAATAAGAAAAATAGAAAAGATGGACTATCCTATTTTTATTTTTCTTGACTCAAAGAAAATGGAAATTGGGATAAAAGAAAAATAAAATAAAAGAATTTCAGTCTTTTTATATTTTTTCGATTTTTTTTTTGTTTTGATTTTCGGTGGCCTTTTTTCGATCTTTTTTTTGCCGATTTTTTTTTTGCCGATTTTTCCTTTTTTTTTTTACCGAATCTGAATTACATCAAAAGAAAAATAAAAAGAAATAGAAAAAGGGAGAGGGGAAATTGGGAGACTGACTTTTTTTTTTTTTTGCTAAAAGATCCTAGAAGATTGTTCAATGTCTTTTTAGAATATATCATCGGAAAAACGATGGGTGTTTATTGAATTGGAATTCTCGCACCATCTTCCGGCATTAGGAACTATCTAAAAATAAAAGAAAAGGCTCCTAACACGTAGGTACATGTTGGCACATAATCACGATATTCATGCATTCAGGCAAGCACTACAACGACATAATTACAGGCAAACATGCGATCAGACGGACATTACAACAACACATGCACAACAAGTAAGCGGATGCACGAATGTGGGCTAGAGGCTTTTGGCTCCTGTGAGGTTACCATGACAAATTACAATTTCCGTTCGGCGGATGGTCGACACATTAATTGTAATTCTTTTCAACAACAAGGATTGATGACTCATGGGTGAGGAAGCGTCGATTTGCACGATAGGACAACTGTATATTCCTTTAGATATACGGGTTGTCTACGAGTTGCGACACAAACTTCCTCGAGGGTTGATAAGGGTAAAAAATTGTGCCAAAGCACATGCAAATGATGCAAAAATATGGAACATGTTATTAAACAATTAAGCAAACTTGACTTTCGAGTCTCACCCTCTTAAATAAATCCCCAGCAGAGTCGCCACTGTAAGGACCCGAGATTTTCGTCCAATCCTTTTTATATGAGTCGTGCCAAAGCACATGCAAATGATGCAAAAATATGGAACATGTTATTAAACAATTAAGCAAACTTGACTTTCGAGTCTCACCCTCTTAAATAAATCCCCAACAGAGTCACCAGCATGATATCTAGATTATGACTACTAGAAAATAAACAATTAGGCAGTTAATTTAATTTGAGCCCTCAGGAATTTGTACCTAAACTGTAGGCTATATTTGACAAGAATAGTAAAAATGGATCTCAAATTTTGGAAGAAAGAGGGGGAAGCTCAGAGTCAATGCTACTGATAACAGAGGTTGTCAACTATAGAGTGTGTATTTTGAACTGAGGGTGGAAGGTCGTATTTATAGGCGCAGGAAGTAGGGTTGGACGGCTGAAAAGGAGCCGAAATTTGGATTTGGGCCGAAAAAAGAGTCGGGCCAGGAGCAGAAATCCCAGGGCCGCTGACGGTTGTCAGCAGCCAGCTGGATGTCGACATAATGACGTCATCCAATCCGTTTTTATTTTCTGGAGGAATTTAAGTATTCCGACCATTTTACCCTTGAACAGTAAAAGTCGGTTTTACCCCTAAATCGCAACTTGGCGACCGGGAGTCGGAAAGAGACATGAGACGTGTCGTTGGAAAACTCTTGAACGGGGCTTTTGAATTTAATGTAATGAAGGAGTGTTTGGAGGAAAAACCTGAGACCTTATTTTACCTATCAAAGCAAAAGTACCAGTTCAAGTTCATAAATTACTCCTTTCATCATCGAGCTTTTGCGGAGAAATCTGAAGACGCTTTTTTGGCATCTATAGGAAGCACCGAGGTTGTACTCATGGACCTTGGACAAATCCTCCAGACATGTCAAGAAACCAACTTGACATACACTCTTCTTCTGAGCAAAGATGGTAGAACCCAACAATCAAGCCAGGAAAATACGGGCTCTCTGCTCCTCAGTAAGCCCCTGCTCCGCCAGAGCTGCACACAACCGCGCCAACGAAACCCGATCCTTATCAAAGTGGACAGACACAGGCCCGTAAATCTCAAGCAAACTGTCACTCTGTCGCCAATAGTTTGCGTCGTACCGAATACGACGCCCTCTAAAGGATAGCCCCGTCAGCACAGCAAACTGATAAGGGGTGGGGAACATCTCTCCTACAGGTGTATGGAAAGTGTTCGTGGAATCCGAAAACCTCTCCAATAACTCCCTGGCAATGATCCTAGAATCCCCCGTGTGACATGCAGGGATAACAGTCAGGAAATGGTCCAAACCCGAACCCAGTACCAAGTTCTTAGCCCCCACTGAAAAGGTCTCTAGCATCATATCCCAATGGGACGTAGCCCCATGAGCCTGCAACAAGACACCAACACCCTAGCCAACAAACAAATTTTTCTCAAAACCCCATATACTACAAATACAGCTAAAATAGTTTCACACAAATTATATGCGGCTGACCACAAATCCAGTACAAGTCCCAATTTGTTCGCGTGCCAAAGCACTAACAGCTCCAGTTTTCAGTTCAAATATACTGAACAGAAAAAAAGAGAAAGTCAGAAAACATACCAGCTCCAAGTTAGACAGATGACTCTGCCTATCCGGTAGTAGAACACTGCGGTTCCAAACCCCAGCCGGGCGCCAGTCCAGTTGCATGAAAGAATCCTGGTACAGCAGAGCTCCATCCGCGTGACTAGTCGGAGGTGCTCTAGTAGAAGGTAACCCGGTGCGGAAAAGGCTCAAGTCATACTCCTCCTCACTCATGGTACGTTTTTCCTTATCCACGGGAGCCATGGGAGCACAATGAAGCTTTCTCTCTCTACAAGTGGAAAAACAAAAGTTTCAGATTCGCAAGAAACAGACACCCATTCAACAATGCAACCCAAAATTCAACAACTAGGCTGCAAAATAAGCAAGTTCAAGACAAAAACCGGAGTAATCGGTCAAGAATCGACTTACCTCAAGCAAAGTGGAGCACTCAACAATGGAGGAAGTTTGAAAGTTTGCTCTCGACAAAGTGAAGCTCGACAATGAAGAAGAAGGCACGCGAAAAAAAGAAGAAGCGCCGAAGCGCTTTTACTTAACTCAAGCCCAGCGCCGCTAGTGGTGCTGGCAAGAGCCGCTAGCGGTGCAACACACCCGAATTCGCAACGATTTCCTGGGAACTATCAACATCGTTGTGCAAGACTCGACACTAGGCAGTAAATGCTAAGCAGAAAGAAAGACTAGGCATCAAAAGGAGCTTACTAAGGAAATAAACAGACTAAACAGTTAATATCAGAGTTGTCTATATAGTGAGCTAAAACCCATTAAACCATACAGAAGAAAAGAAATGAAACAAAAGAGAAACAAAAATCAACTAAACCGACGCCAACTCTACCTTCCAAGTTGTACGTCCTCAATCAACTAAACCTGCACTTTGGTTTCCGTGACGGAAACAAAATACAGAAGAAAAGAAATGAAACAAAAGAGAAACAAAAATCAGATAAACTGAATAAACGTCATCCGTACCCAGTAAAAACATTTCGCAAACCTTACCTGAGGTTTTAGAAGAATCATTGAAATTCATTTGCATACGCGCATAAGCATATAATCAAGCATACACACAACGACATTCTTTTACATACAATTCTTGTATAGTGATCATACAAAATACGACATAGACAATCCGTCTTGATTAGAGAGATGTAAGAGAGCGAATAGAACAGCGATTACCCATACTGTTCATCAAAGATACAATCACGCCATGGGCTTAATGACTCTAGTGTGCACACTACCTCTAGTACAATTACACAAGCCTAGAGGACTTTTTAAATGGGGAATGATCCGTCCCAGACACACTACGAGGTGTCCATAAGTAACTTGGGAATCACTCATCCCTTGAACTACACCATTAGGTGCAATCCCGATTGCTCGACTACTCCTAGGGATCCATTAAGAGTCTTACTCTCATTTAATTCAATTCACATAATTGGCATTGGTTGACATAAGTGGTACTACGAGACCACGACTTACTAATTCATTTCATGCTCTAGACAATGAATAGTAAATAACGACGATAATGATAATTCAATACGATGAGAATTAAACATGCTTTAATTCAATAATGAAGATAATTCAATAATGATATCAAGTAATGTCTAGCACAATTTCGGCAACACTTCGGCACGGTAATATGATATCCAAAAATTCAAAAATCACCAAAGACATTCAACTATAATATATAGGTGCTCACTAGCACTCAATAATACCCATACCAATTAGCATATAATTAATAGCATAATAATATTAATGATTCGCTATTCAATAATTGTCCAATAATCATCATATGGACTAATCAATTCCCAAAACATGCCAACATCAACATGCTAATTATAACTCATATTTACAGCAGTGAATCATGCTTAATAACTTCATAATAACGACGATATAATTTAATCATGCTTTGCATATTAAATTCACAACAAATTCCCAATTAGCACATAACACATCAAAATAGTTTTGATGGGGCTTTGGAAGAAAGTAGGCATGAGCGCTTACCACTACAGTGCTACCAAACAGTACGTAAGCTCCACGTACAAAGATTATCACGCTTGCTCGTTAGGCTCTAATTAAAAATAATTTACCGAATCTGAATTTATTAAATACGAAAATCTAAACAGTAACGAAATTTTAATCTGATATTGTTATTAAAGTTTTTGATTTATTTCAACCAATCTAGGCTTTTGAAAATCCAAATTCGGGTTCCAAATGAGTACAGAAAAATTAAAACAATAAATTAAAATCTGCTGAAAATCCCAAAAACCTGCACGTTCATTCGCGAAATTGCGAAACTGAAAAACCACGACTGTGGTTCAACCCCTCCACCACGACCACCACCAAGAGTGGTCCGGTGACCCTCCGACCATCCACCAGTGCCGGTGGTGGTGGTTGGCCCACCATGGTGGTTCACGAGGTGGCAAAACGAAGAGAGAGAAATAGATAACGAAAGAGAAAGAAAAAGAGAAAGAAAGGGAGATGGAGGTTGGGGCTGAGCAACCAGCCCGGAAACTCACCGGATATGACAATGGGTGGCCGGAAAGGTGGCCCCTTGGTGGTTCACGACTGCAACTGGAGAGAGAAAGAGAAAACCATGGAGAATGAGAAAGAGAACGTGAGAAAGAGAAAGGGAAAGAAAGAGAGAGAAAGAGGGGGAGAGAGAATACTTACTATATCCATGAACGACGGCGACGGTGATAATGGTGGACGGCGGTGACAGCAAGGGGAGAGGGCTGGCGAGAGGAGAGAGAGAGAGAGAGAGAGCTTTCGGCTGAGAGAGAGAAAGAGAGAGTGAGGGTTTTGGCTCATTTTGCAAAACTGATGAATTGCGTCACCTTTTCCTTATATAGGTCCTCAGTCAACCCAAGTCAAATATTGTTAGGTTTAGGAATTTATTTAATAATATTCTGATTTAAATAACAAATTAAAACTAATTAAAACTATTTAAAATTATATGAATAATTCTTATTCATATATAAAACATTTTAATTAAACTCCTCAAAATTAATAAATACAATTTATGAAAGTCCCATCATAATAATTAATATTATTATGGCTTTAATTGAATAAATCGAATCCTTAAATGAATATACGATTTAATATCCGAAACTATTTGTAAATCATTTATAAATCAATATAATAATTATAGAAAATATTGGGGTATCACATTCTACCCTCCTTAAAAGAAGTTTCGTCCTGAAACTTGAGTCATGAAGTAATCACTTCCCAAAACAAAACGAGTTTACCAATACGAAGGTGTAAAACAATTTCTAGGACACTAACATATGCAAGATGAGCAAGTACGATCGTGATTCTAAGTTGACTAGCATGCACCATGCAATGCTTGAACATGCAATTCGTGCAAAGCGATAAACAAAACGAAATTTCGAGGCGTGACATTCTACCCTCCTTAAAAGGAGTTTCGTCCCGAAACTCAAGTGGGACTAGTACCTTCTAAGAAGAGGTCTGGATACTTCTCGCGCATCATGAATTCAGTTTCCCATGTGTTCGATCTTCACCTTTTGGCACGTCAGACACTTAGCCACGAATTCAGCGACATCTTGTTTCATACCTTTCCACCAGAACATTTGACGAAGGTCTTTGTAAAGCTTGTCTCCACCAGGATGTACAGAATAAGGTGTATTGTGAGCTTCACCCAGAATCTGAGTCTTGATCTCCGGGTCATTCGGCACACAGACACGATTACGAAATCTCAAGACACCGTCTTGACCAATAGAAAAGTCCTCGGATCTACCCTCGTCCTTGTGGCATAGAATCCGTTGAAGATCCTCATCTGTACTCTGTTTACCCTTCATCTTGTCGAGTAAGGTTGGTCGAACTGACATATGTGCTAAGGTACATTGAATGTCACCTTTCAGCACCATCTCCACATCTAGACTCTGCAAGTCACGAATGATCTCCCTTGGAAGTACTAAAGCAGTGTTCAACGTATGACGAGTCTTTCTACTCAAAGCGTCAGCTACCACGTTAGCTTTCCCGTCGTGATATTTTATGTCGATGCCGTACTCTGTCAATAACTCTAGCCATCTTCTTTGTCGCATATTCAATTCCTTTTGCATTAATATGTACTTGAGACTCTTGTGGTCCGTAAACATCTTGACAGCAGAACCATAAAGCTAATATCTCCAAATCTTCAAGGCAAATACGACAACAGCGAGCTCTAAGTCGTGAGTAGGGTAATTATCCTCGTGCTTCTTCAGTTGTCTTGAGGCATAAGCCACTACCTTACCATGTTGCATCAAAACACAGCCTAAGCCATGCTTAGACGCGTCACTATAGAATTCGTACCCTTCAGTTCCCGATGGCAAAGTCAAAATCGGCGCGCTTGTAAGACGTTTCTTCAACTCTTGAAAAGCAGCTTCACACTTTTCCGACCACACGAACTTCGTCGTCTTCTTCATCAAGTTTGTCATAGGCTGCGCTATCTTGGAAAATCCTTCCACAAACCTACGATAGTAACCAGCTAACCCAAGAAAACTTCTGACCTCAATCACGCTCTTTGGTGCGGACCAGTCTATAACAGCTCTAATATTTTCCGGGTCAACAGCAACTCCACTCTTAGACACCACATGTCCTAAGAAGGATAACAAAAACTCGCACTTCGACAGCTTGGCGTACAACTGATGTCGTCTCAAAATCTCCAAAACGGTTCGCAAGTGTTACTCGTGCTCATCAGCGTTCTTTGAATAGACCAAAATATCGTCAATAAAGACAACTACGAACTCATCGAGATAAGGCTGGAACGTACGGTTCATCAAATCCATAAACTTCGCAGGTGCGTTCATCAACCTAAAAGGCATCACCGTGAACTCGTAGTGTCCATACCTCGTCCTAAACGCGGTCTTTGCAATGTCAGGCTCGGAAATCCTGAGTTGATGGTATCCTGAACGTAGATCGATCTTGGAGAGAACAGTCGCTCCACGAAGTTGGTCAAATAGGTCGTCAATCCTTGGAAGTGGATAACGATTCTTGATCGTGATCTTGTTCAACTCTCGGTAGTCTATGCACAGTCTTATACTACCATCCTTCTTACGTACGAACAGAACAGGAGCACCCCAATGCGATACACTCGGGCGTATGTATTCCTTCTCCAGTAGTTCCTCGAGTTGCGATACACTGCAGGAGCCATACGATACGGAGCTTTCGAGATCGGAGCAGAACCTGGAGCTAAGTCAATCGTGAAGTCGATAATGCGTTGCGAAGGCCTTCCTGGAATCTCGTCTCGAAAGACGTCAGCGTACTCCGAAACAACTGGAATACGTTTTGAGACTTTGGCTTCTCGACTTGTATCCACTACATGACATAGGTAAATCTCTTCACCTTTAGTCATACACTCCTTTGCTTTCAAGGTTGCCACTACCTTCAACTTTGGCTTAACCACGACTCCTTTGTAGGTAATCCTCCTACCCTTCGGTCCACGCAACGACACACATTGTTCAAAGCATTCAATCTTAGCCCTATACTTGGCTAACCAATCCATTCCCAAAATCACGTCAAAATCCTTCAAGTCCATCTGAATCAAATCCGCAGGCAAATCGAAACCAGCTATCCTAATCGGACACTTTTCATACAACGCTTTACAATTAACAATCGTTCCATCTGGCATCCTAATATTTGCACTAAAACATAGAACTAGGCTCTAAACCTATCTTAGATGCAAAGCTCTTAGAAAGAACAAAGTGTGTTGCACCACTATCAAACAAAACAAAAGCAGGTTGAGAGCTAACGAGAAACGTACCAGCGATCACATTCGGGTTCGCTTCAGCTTCATTGCGGTTCAGCACATAAACCCTTCCATTCACCCCCCTATTGTTGTTGTTGTTTTTCTGCACGGGGTTGGCAGGTGCGGGAAGTAGCGCTTGATTATTCGCAGCAGGAGCAGCAGTATTGTTGCGGTTTTTGTTGTTGTAACCTCCATTTTCATGGTAGTTACCACCATTTCCGCGATTAGCATTTCCATTTCCACCACGATTGTAGTTGTTATCGCGGTTCTGACCATTGTCGTTCCTTCCACGACTCCAGCATTCAGAAGCTTTGTGACGAGGCTTGTTGCACTCGTAGCATTGAAGTACATCGCCATGACAGTTCTTGCCAGGATGCGTCTTGTTGCAGCGACTACAAGGCGTATTCCTCCTAGCTAAGATCATAGCTCTATGATTATTCAAGTCACGATTCCTGTTCCCTTTGTGGTTCTGACCACCTTGGTTGTTGTGATTGCCGTTGTTCGGCCTTGGCCTCTTATCTGCGCCACCTGACTGGGAAGAATTCCCTTCGTCACGTTTATGCTTTCCGAGCAACGATTCAAGACGATCCACAACAAGCTCTTGGTTCAAGGCTTTCTCGTAAGATCCTTGGAACGTCAGCGAGTTTCCCATAACATAACGATGAATATCCCGCATCAGGCCATCTTCGAACCTCTCGACCCTTTCAGCTTCGGTCGTCACCAAGTTAGGTGCAAAAGCAGCAAGCTCATTGAACTTTGTTGCTTACTCAGCTACAGATAGTTTTCCTTGATAGATGTTCTCGAATTCCCGTTGCTTATGGCGACGGACAGCTCTTGGATAGAACCGTTCACGAATAGACTCTTTGAACTCGGTCCACCCATATTCCTCAATGGTGAGTAAATCAGTGCCCACATCGCTCCACCACTTGTTATCCTCACCCTTAAGGTAGTACGTAGCGGTGCTAACTTTCATGTTGTTACGCCGATTTGTAGCCAGAAATAACTTCTCAAACTCGATGATCCAAGTTTTCAAGCTTGGTGGGCTCAGAGCCACCCTCAAACGTCGGAGGTTTGAGTGCATTGAAATTCCTAAAGTTGCGCGTCTCAGGGTTCTGCGCGTTGTGATCTTGCTCTTGGCGCTCTAGCTGGCGCGTGATGTGCTCGACCACGTTGGTATGACCTACTTCTAGTCTCGCGAGTCGGTCGTTGGTTGCCATTATAACAAATCTGAGACATAAAAGAGCAATGGTTGTCACCATTTCAGCAAATTGGTACATTCGACCCAAATTGAAGTCTGATTGAGAGATATAGGTTATAATTGAAACCAATCTCTTGACATTTAGCAATTAGCATATAAGTTTCAATGATCCACCTTACATTGTAGGTCTAAGCAACATACTTGCTTTGAATGTTCTCAGTTCCCATGCATAATAGTTCGATATGCAATAACAAAGTAGACACATTGGTCTCACATGATCGATAAGCAATGAAATTCACAATTCACACATCGAGGCTCCATACTATTTTAGTAGGGCAATAAACAATGACATTTGATTGCATACAATACATGCTTAGCCTTTGGCTCACAATTGATATGATGATGCTCAATGAAAATTTTGCCATAACTCCGACATGGATTTCCCATCATGTCTAGGCAATACGAGATAGCATTACAAAGCTATGAGTCAACCATGCAATTATGTGATAAAACGATCATATAAAACAAATTCTCAACGATATCATATAATCAAATGAAATAGTCTTGCAATGAGACAAATTGCAAGTAAATTGTAGTCATAAATATTTGTTGCCTATGCAACTACACCAACATCAAAATTGACCCGCAGGGCCATCACAATAGCTAAAGTTCAATAAAACTCAAGTAAAACTAATAAGGCAATAATCTAGTTCTACTTGACACTAGCACACATTTTCTTTGCGCTAGGGGACTCGTCATGATCGTCCTTCCTCCTAGGCTTCACCTCTTTGCAGGGCGTGTGTGGATAAGCATATCCATCGAATTTCTGGGCCATGAAATGTTTCCTAAAATCATCCACATGCTTGCGCTTCTTGGTCCAGCAGTACTGGCACATACCTTTCGGCGCAGGCACTAGCACGTGGTTCACCTTCCACTCGAACTCGGATAGGCATAACTCAGTTGCGACGCCTCTAAAGCAAAGAGACCATCTCGTACCTTCTCCGTACTTCTTCTCGTGCAAGTGAACGCTCTTGGAGACTACGTCGTCGTACTTCTCCTTGAGTCCCATCCAAGGATGGATGTTAGGCAGACTAGCTAGAAGTAGCTCGACCCATAAGCCTTCATGTAGACTCATGCGATTCTCGTACAGATAACGCTCGATCGTAGTGTAAGCACGTCATATATAGATACGTATATCCTCCAGCTCAGCATCAGTAGGAAAGAACGGCTCCACAGGAGGAGACCAATTTGCAGCAGGAGTGGGTGCAGCAATAGGTGCAAGAGTAGGCACGATGTTGTTGTCGCTCTCGGCACTAGTATCTTCCAATTCCGGTATGTCATCATGCTCTTCCGGCGCTGTATGCTCAGAGGGATCTTCCTATTCATCAACATATGCAGCAGGTGCATCAACTGGGGCAGCAATAAACGCGGCTACAGGCGCGAGGCGTGCGGCCTCGTTGCGTACGACGATCATGCCTGCGGCGCGGTCTTGCGTGGGTGCACGGCATACGCTCGCGTCGTTTCCTGTCGATTCGCTATCCAATGAAGCTACGTATTCCACAGATGGTGCACGATGGGCTAGGGCGCGTGTCTGTTGGTGTGCGGTCGTCATTTGCGCGGTCTTTCTTGTCCTTACCATCTATAGGTAGACAACCAAACAATGAGAACATTATAAATCACAAGCAAAGTGATTTCAAATAATTCCTATCTTCTAGGACTACTACGCTCAACGGCTTTAATTATATTTTATTCTCCCCAAAATAAAACTAACCTTTATTAATTCATTAATTAATCTTAAGCAACCTTTTTAAACCGACGCCAACTCTACCTTCCAAGCTGTACGTCCTCAATCAACTAAACCTGCACTTTGGTTTCCGTGACGGAAACAAAATACAAAAGAAAAGAAATGAAACAAAAGAGAAACAAAAATCAGATAAACTGAATAAACGTCATCCGTACCCAGTAAAAACATTTCGCAAACCTTACCTGAAGTTCTAGAAGAATCATTGATATTCATTTGCATACGCGCATAAGCATATAATCAAGCATACGCACAATGACATTCTTTTACATACAATTCTTGTATAGTGATCATAAAAAATACGACATAGACAATCCGTCTTGATTAGAGAGATGTAAGAGAGCGAATAGAACAGCGATTACCCATACTGTTCATCAAAGATACAATCACGCCATGGGCTTAATGACTCTAGTGTGCACACTACCTCTAGTACAATTACACGAGCCTAGAGGACTTATTAAATGGGGAATGATCCGTCCCAGACACACTACGAGGTGTCCATAAGTTACATGGAAATCACTCATCCCTTGAACTACACCATTAGGTGCAATACCGATTGCTCGACTACTCCTAGGGATCCATTAGGAGTCTTACTCTCATTTAATTCAATTCACATAATTGGCATTGGTTGACATAAGTGGTACTACGATGCTACGACTTACTAATTTATTTTATACTCTTGACAATGAATAGTAAATAACGACGATAATAATAATTCAATACGATGAGAATTAAACATGCTTTAATTCAATAACGACGATAATTCATTAATGATGACAAGTAATGTCTAGCACAATTTCGACAGCACTTCGGCAGGGTAATATGATATCCAAAAATTCATAAATCACCAAAGACATTCAAAGATAATATATAGGTGCTCACTAGCACTCAATAATACCCATACCAATTAGCATATAATTAATAGCATAATAATATTAATAATTCGCTATTCAACAATTGTCCAATAATCATCATACGGACTAATTAATTTCCAAAACATGCTAACATGAACATGCTAATTATAACTCATATTTACAGCAGTGAATCATGCTTAATAACTTCATAATAATGACGATATAATTTAATCATGCTTTGCATATTAAATTCACAACAAATTCCCAATTAGCACATAACACATCAAAATAGTTTTGATGGGGCTTTGGAAGAAGGTAGGCAGGAGAGCTTACTACTACAATGCTACCAAACTGTACGTAAGCTCCACGTACAAAGATTATCACTCTTGCTCGTTAGGCTCTAATTAAAAACCATTACCGAAACTGAATTTATTCAATACGAAAATCTAAAAAGTAACTAAATATTAGTCTAATATTTTTATTAAATACCTTGATTTATTTTAACCAATATAGGCTTTTGAAAATCCGAATTCGGGTTCCAAAAGAGTGCAGCAAAATTAAAACAAGAAATTAAAATCTGCTGAAAATCCCAAAAACCTGCACGTTAATTCGCGAAATTGCGAAACTGAAAAAGCACGACTGTGGTTCACACCCCTCCACCACGACCACCACCAAGGGTGGTCTGGTGACCCTCGACCACCCACCAGTGCCGGTGGTGGTGGTGGACCCACCGTGGTGGTTCACGGGGTGGCAAAACGAAGAGAGAGAAATAGAGAGCGAAACTCACCGGATATGGCAATGGGTGGCCGGAAAGGTGGCCCCTTGGTGGTTCATGGCTGCAACAGGAGAGAGAAAGAGAAAACCATGGAGAAAGAGAAAGAGAGTAAGAAAGAGAAAGGAAAAGAAAGAGAGAGAAAGTGGGGGAAAGAGAAAGCTTACCATATGCCATGAACGACGGCGACGGTGATGATGGTGAACGGCGGTGACAGCAAGGGGAGAGGGCCGGCGAGATGAGAGAGAGAGAGAGAGCGCTTTCGGCTGAGAGAAAGAGAGAGAGTGAGGGTTTTGGCTCAGTTTGCAAAACTTATGAATTGCCTCACCTTTTCCTTATATAGGCCCTCAGTCAACCCAAGTCAAATACTATTAGGTTTAGGAATTTATTTAATAATTTTCTGATTTAAATAACAAATTAAAACTAATTAAAACTATTTAAAACTATATGAATAATTCTTATTCATATATAAAACATTTTAATTAAACTCCTCAAAATTAATAAATACAATCTATGAAAGTCCCATAATAATAATTAATATTATTATGACTTTAATTGAATAAATCGAATCCTTAAATGAATATACGATTTAATCTCTTGAAACTATTTGTAAATCATTTATAAATCAATATAATAATTATAGAAAATATTGGGGTATCACAAGCGGCGCTGGCCAGAGCCGCTAGTGGTCTTCGTCAAAGGCCCAGTGTCGCTAGTGGCCATGCAGACCTGCATGTGCGGGCCCCTCTGCTGTCCTAAGGCCCCTATTTCCAGTACAAAGTTCGTTACTTCAGTTCATTCGCGGCAAATATCAGTACCAAGTGCGCGGAAACAAAGTACTCCGGCCCACAAATACAAATTCGACAGTTGGCCCATTTTACGGTACCAACTATTTTCTAGTAAAACTAACCCGTTTATTTTTGCAGGTCCCAGATACTGAAACTCGGATCTACACTACGATAACCCTTACCACCCAGAGTGCCAAAATTATTTTTTAAAGCCCGGAAATTCTATCGGCCTTACAGCTCAATATTACAAACTTTGGGCCAGTCAATGATCGCTTAAGCTATTGCGGTTAAACTGTCCTCCTGCGAAATTAAAAATTTGGGCCAGTCAATGATCGCTTAAGCTATTGCGGTTAAACTGTCCCTCTGCGAGGTTACAAATTTTAGGGTCAGTCAATGGTCGTTTAAGCTACTGCGGTTAAACTGTCCCTCTACGAGGTTACGTATTATGTGTCAGTCAATGATTGCTTATACTGTTGTAGTTATACTGTCCATTATTTTTTATATGTGTTTCATATGTCCAAACCATTTTTACGGCCGTTATTTTAATCGCGCTGTCTCGTTGACTTTTTCGTTTCTCGCACAGGGATGGAATCTCGACATCCGCCGAGCGGTGTTTAGTCATTGTTTGTCGAAGCACTCCACGTTGATCATTCTCAAAGTATTACTAACCTTTTCATTCACTCTGAATACAGGTCCCCAGCAAACGTTTAGATCATCTACGAGCGGTGTTCTATCCTGCTACCATAACCTCTATTTTCTCTTGTGTTCACCGAGATGAAATCTTAGCCCGCTACGAGCATGTCCCAACTCAAGTTTGTCTTCATATGCATACATACTGCACACTCTCACACACCATGTGCACATCAGCACCCTGCATGTCGCCTTCGGAAAACTTTGATCTTCGCTTTTACTCAAGCTCAATCAAAGTGGGGGCTTCTGTAGACGCCAAAAAAGCGTCTTCAGATTTCTCCGCAAAAGCCCGATGATGAAAAGAGTAATTTATAAACTTGAACTGCTATTTTTTGCTTTAGTAGTTAAGATAAGGTCTGAGGTTTTTCCTCCAAACACTCCTTCATTCCATTTCATTCAAAAGCCCCATTCAAGAGTTTTCCAACGACACGTCTCACGCCTCTTTCCGACTCCCGGTCGCCAAGTTGCGATTTAGGGGTAAAACCGTCTTTTATCGTTCATGGGTAAAAAGGTCTTTTCACATTTTTCAAAATATTTAAATTCCTCCGGAAAATAAAAATGGACTGGATGTCGTCAGACATCCAGCTGGCTGCTGACAGCCGTCAGCGGCCCTAGGACAAATCTCAGGGCAGCTAGGGGCGGTGACCATATTCCCAGGGCCGCTAGCAGCGCTGACCCTGCTTCTGGCCCGACCCTTTTTACGGCCCAAATCCAAATTTCGGCTCCTTTTTAGCCGTCCAACTCTACTTCTTACGCGTATAAATACGACCCTCCACCCTCAGTTCAAAACACACAGTCTACAGTTTACACCCTCTATTCTCAGTAGTATTGACTCTGAGTTTCTCCCTCTTTCTTCTAAATTTGAGATCTTGTCCTTTACTATTTTTTTCAAATATAGCCTACAGTTCAGCTACAAATTCCTAAGGGCTCAAATTAAATTAATTGCTTAACTATTTATTTTCTAGTAGTCATAATGTAGATATCACGCTAGAATAACATTTTTATTGCTTCCTAAATATTGTCTGTATACTCATTGTGTTGCTCAAGTGGTCAATCAAATGCATGTCTAAACAAGGGTTAAATAAATGTTATGATGCTTGTGATGAACCAATTAATAGTCTAAGTCTAGGTTGTTAATCCGGTTTTGCATGGGAATTATGTCTTTAAATTATTAAGCAAACTTGAGTTAGAAGAGGCCGTCATAAACGGGCGAGTTGGGTGTCTGACACCTTCCCACCTCGTACCTTCGCCCCCGAACCTATTATTTTTGGGTACTCATATATTCTAGATGAGCGGGAGTCTTTCTAAAAACATGATCAGTTCACTTTTCGCGCTATGGAGTTGTCCCTTTGATATAACACCGATAGCAGATTTGTGACCTGTTTCATGGTTTTTATTTAATTCAAGTCTTTACAAAACCTTTTCGAACTCGATGGTCCCTTGAACTTATCTAAACCCCCAACTTACAAATTTTCTATAAGGACGCACTCCGTGGAAACCAATACATTTATGTAAAAAGAATTGGATGAAAATCTCGGGTCCTTACACATAGTAATCAACGTCTGGTTAGGAAGCTCGTATTGGAATCTCCCCCTCCGAGAAAATCTAGGTCTGACGCAGTGTTTGTTACTCTCCCTCCATATCGACCACCTGGTTCTAAGTTGACCAAAATGACCGAAGATGATATGCCACCTCCACCACCTAAGACTACTGACGAGATGTTGGCTCCAATGATGAAAATGTTGGAAACCATGGGAAACCGTGTGACATGGATAGAAAGCAAGGTTAAGGAAGCTGACCCTTTCAACCAAGATGATCCTCCACCTCGAGATGACAAAGTAGAAGAGCTAAGTGCTCAAATTAAGAACCTTGAGTTAGCTCTAACTCAAAACAAGATCATAAGTGACTACATGATCAATGCTAAAGGATATTCCCCTCACATCAAGGGGAAGCTGCCACAAAAGTTCTCAATGCCTGAAGTCCCCACCTTCAAAGGGACCGATGATCCAAAAGTACACATAAGGGCCTTCACCACCGCAATGGGCCTAAGAGGAGTAGATCCTGACCTCTACATTCATCTTTTCTCACAAACTTGGGACCCCACTGTTAGGACAAGGGTCTTCAAGCTTGAGCCCAATCAGATTCAAGAATGGAACAAAGTGTCTAGTTTGTTCCTCACTAGATACGCCGACAACGTCATCCAACCAACTACCATGAGAGAGTTGGAAGCAATAAAGCACGGTGAAATGAAAGCTTCACTGACTTTGTTAAGAAATGGAGAACTAAAGTGGCCGAAATGCTTGACCGTCCATCCCAGGTTGAGCAAATTCGAAAACTCATCAAAAATTTACAACCTCCTTACTTGAATCCTCTCAAATATCAAGCAATTACTTCGTACACACAACTCAATAGTTTGAGATTGCTCATAGGGGACGATCAAGCACTCAAAAAGGAGAAAAACAAGGACTTCTTCAACAAAGGCACTTATAACTCAAACTACAAGAAGAATCCCAATTCGGGAGGCTCTTCCAACAAGATTAATGAAGTCAATGCTGTCTACGACAAACCGCAAAGGCAATACACCCCATTGGGTATGACCTATGCTAAAGCCTTGGAAAAGCTCGTTAAGAATGACTATCTCAATGTCATGGGCCCCACTCCGGATCCTGACATTGAAAAGGAGGAGCCCATCATGGAATCCTAACCTTTATTGCAAATTCCAGAGAGGAAAAGGACATGACATCGAGAAGTGTTGGACACTCAAGAATAAAATCCAGGATCTTTTTGACAATGAGACTATTCCCAAGCCAAAGAATGTTCCCACTCCAAACAACAACACCAATCCTCTAGGTGCGGTTTTCGTCATTACAAATGAAGAGGAAGAAAAGGACCCCTCTCGCATGATTATACCAATTGGATATCCTATCCCACCATTTAAGCTTGACTCCCTCCACCTAGAGGTAGCGGGACTTTGGGAAAGCGATAGCGACGAGGAAGATGCTACCCTCCAAATTTCTAAAGCATGGTACGACTCTTCTGATGATGAATCTCCTAAAGTCGAACACCTCACGAGGTCGGGAAGGCATTACATACCACCCCATCTCCAGAACAGAGACCCATTACAAAACACATCTTCAGTCATACCTCAAGTGAGAGACTCTCCACTAGTCCAAAACAAGGACCAAAATCCTCCAAACGAGGATAATGGGACTACACTACTTAAACAACTTCAAAAGACTAAGGCCGATATCTCCATATGGCAACTCTTGATTACCTCTCAAGTACATAGGAATGCTTTACTAAAAGCACTTAATCAAACTATGGTCTCCCCCGAAGTTACTCCAGATGACTTAGTCAATCTCCTCACAAAAGGAAATTCTTTGCAAGCGATTGCATTCACTAATGAGACCTTCCACCCGAAGGAACTCATCATAGCAAAGCACTCTACCTAACTTCCATATGTGAGAAAAAACAGGTTCCATTGACTCTAATAGACAATGGGTCTGCTGTCAACGTTTGCCCCCTAAAGACCGCCCAATGCTTGGACATAAATGTCAACAACCTCGCGCATGCCGCAAAAGGGTTGAGGGCCTACGACAATTCCAAGAGAAACGTCTTAGGCATATTTTTGGTTAACCTTAACACTGGACCAATTGAGAAAATGGTACAATTCCATGTCATCGACATCCCAGTTTCATTCAATTTACTCCTAGGACGCCCATGGCTCCATGGATTAAACGCGATAGCTTCAACATTACACCAAAAGGTCAAAATGATGGTCGGAGGGGTAGTTCTAGAGGTTAGAGCTGATTCTATGATCGCTAGCATTGAAGACACGCCGGTTCTTAAAGTCGAGCACACTGCGCAAGACGAAAAATTCTAGGGCTTTATGACTGAAGGCATCGCCGTACTTGAGCAAGATATAGCTCCTTTCGCACCACATTCCCACCTAGGAATCAATACCATTCTAAGAAATCAGGGACACTTCCCTGACACATCTCTAGGCAAAGATGTCTCCAAACCACTTCTAGTTTGGTCATCCAAAGCCGGAATTTTTGGGTTGGGCTATAACCCTACCAAACAGGAATTATGGGAATACATCGCTAAAGAAAAGGCGAAAAGAAGGGCCATTAAGGAAAACAAAGTCTATGACATCCTCATGGCACCCTACCCGCACACACTAAATGGGCAGTTCGTCCAGTCTGAGATCCATTTCCTTATTATGGCTTTCCCGAGCCCTATGTTCTCCCTGTTAATGAAATCCAAGTTCCCGGATTCGAAGTCTTCCAAGACTGCTACGCGCTGGAAGAAACTCCTTTGCCTGCAAGAAGGAGACTAAACTTTGATTGGGTAGAGGATACACCCAACAACGCTTTAGGTCTATTATTTGGACAAGAGCATCGCCATCCAGAAGATGAGGAGCTCTACAATGTCAATAACGCAATTCAAGATGCAAACTTTGACCCAACTAAGTTGATCACTCCAAACGAGGGTCAACTCACAAAGCAGAAACGCACCATAAGTTGGACAGGAGCCAACGGAAAGAAGATCAAGATCACAATCTCTGAAGAATCCAAGCCTGACACCGACACTGACTCCGACCGGACTAAGTCTGATTCTGAAGACGAGTCTAATATAGTAGAGTCGGGTGGTCCACCCAAATCTATGTTTAATTTTGTTTGCAAGTCTAATGATGTTAAAGCCAATAGTAGTGGCTCAGTTGATGTTCCAGTTTCCTCTATCAATGAAATGATTATTGATTCTGCTTACTTCTTGGATTACTTAGTAGCTAATAATTCAAAAGATGAACAAGAATTGCCCAAAGTAGTAACTAAAGCACTATTAGAGCATGAACAAAAGACTTCAATTGTGGAAGAAACATAATTAAATCAACCTGCAAGAGATCAAGAGCCGCGCCAAGTGCGCATTGGCTTATCGTTAACTCCCAAAGAGCGAGAAAGCTTTATAAATCTCTTAAAAGAATACATAGACGTTTTCGCTTGGTCCTACAAAGATATGCCGGGAATAAGTCGTGAGATAGCACATCATACAATACCGCTCAATCCTGATTCAAAACTGGTAAAGCAAAAACTTCGGAGAATGAAACTTGAGTGGACACTAAAAATCAAAGATGAGGTGCAGAAACAACTTGTCGCAGGTTTTATTAAGGTCGCTCAATATCCAGAATGGGTCGCTAATATAGTGTCCGTTCCAAAAAAGAACGGCGAAGTAAGGATGTGCGTCGATTTCAGAGATCTAAACAAGGCAAGTCCAAAGGATGACTTTCCTTTGCCACATATAGACGTACTGGTGGACAATACCAAAGGACATGCCCTCTTATCATTCATGGATGGCTATGCAGGATATAACCAAATACAAATGGCCGAAGAAGATATGGAGAAAACCACCTTCATAACCCAATGGGGAACATACTGCTATACCGTTATGCCTTTCGGGTTGAAGAATGCGGGAGCAACATACCAAAGAACCGCGACTTCCCTTCTACATGACATGATGCACAAGGAAGCTGAGGTGTACGTAGATGATATGATCATCAAATCCAAGGAGAGAGAAGGGCATATACCCTCTCTAAAGAAATTCTTTAACAGGCTTCGGAACTACAATATGAGATTAAATCCTCAAAAGTGCGCATTTGGAGTAACTTCTGGCAAGCTCTTAGGGTTTGTCATAAGCACAAGAAGCATTGAAATTGATCCTACCAAAATCAAAGCCATAAGAGATATGCCATCTCCCAAAAATGAAAAGGAGATAAGAGGATTCTTAGGATGACTCCAATATATAAGTCGATTCATATCCAAATTGACTATTACATGCGAGCCCATCTTCAAAAAGCTCAAAAAGGACACCAAATCTACCTGGGATGATCAATGTCAACAAGCCTTCGACAAGATCAAAGAGTACTTAGCTAATCCACTCGTATTAGTTCCACCGATTCCGGGAAAACCACTCATGTTATACCTAACAGTCACAGAAACCGCCATGGGTGCTATGTTGGCCCAAAAGGTGGAGAATGATGAAAAGGCAATATACTACCTTTGCAAGAAATTCTTACAGTACGAAACACGCTACTCCACACTAGAGAAAACGTGTCTCGCATTGATCACTGCAACAAAGAAGCTTCGATACTACATGCTACAACATTCTATCCATATAAAGTCAAGGGTGAATCCACAGAAATACTTGTTCGAAAAACCCATTCTTAGTGGAAGAATAGCAAGATGGACTGTCATGCTTTCAGAATTCGATCTAACTTTTGAACAGCAAAAGACAATCAAAGGACATGCAATTTCTGAACATCTCGCTGAAAACCCAATTAATGGCGAGGATGCAACACATGACTTTCCCGATGAAGGAATAATGAGTGTCGAAGAAACCACTTGGCAGTTATACTTTAACGGAGCATCAAACCAAATTGGTTATGGCGTAGGAGTATTATTAGTCAGCCCAGAAGGCGCACATACTCCCATAGCCGTCAAACTAGACCATGAGGTAACCAACAACGGCGCTGAGTATGAAGCATGCATCATTGGTTTAGAAGTGACAATAGAACTACAAATTACGGATCTAAAGGTATACGGAGATTCAACTCTCATCATAAACCAAGTCTCCAAAAAGTGGAGAGTGAAAAGCGAATCCCTGGCACCTTACCAGGAATATCTTGAAAAGATAGCCAAATATTTCACTCACATCCGTTTTACATACCTTCTTAGAGATGACAACCAGTTCGCGGATGCCTTAGCAAAAATGGCCTCCATGGTAAATATTCCAGATGATGTAATCTCCATGCCCATTCACATTCAAAGGCGTACTGAGCCCGCCTTTTGTATTACACTCGAAGTATGCGTCAACGAGGAGGAAGAAGAGGAATGTTTTACCGACATTCTCAATCTGCTAGCCAAAGGCGATTACCCTCCACAATCCACACCTAGGGCACAAAGAGCTTTAAGAAGACTAGCCGCATAATACATACGTGTGCAAGGCAAACTTTATAAAAAGACACCACAAGGGCTAAGTCTTCTATGCTTAAAGGAACGTGAGGCCATCAAAGCCATGAGCGACATACATAATGGTGTATGTGGTCCTCACATGAATAGACTGACCTTGGTCAAGAAAATCCTAAGGCAAGGATACTATTGAACTACAATGGAAAAAGACTGCATCGAATACGTGAGAAAGTGCACACGCTGCCAATTCCACGCCAATTTACAACATAGACCTCCTACTCCTCTACACACGTTCACTTCACCATGATCGTTCTCTGCATGGGGTATTGACATTATTGGGAAAATCACCCCTACAGGAAAAGGAGGCCATGAATACATACTAGTCGTGATAGATTATTTCACCAAATGGGTTGAAGCTCGCTCGTACGCAAGAATAGCGCCAAAACATGTGGCAAAGTTCATACATGACAACATCATTACCAGATACGGAGTACCCCACGAGATCATAAGTGATCACGGGACCCAATTCAAAAAGGATGTTGCCGAACTCTTCACTAAGTTTAAAATTCAACATCGACAGTCTTCACCTTATAGGCCACAAACGAATGGAGCCGTAGAATCCGCAAACAAGAATGTAAAATAAATGATAGCTAAGATGACGGAAAACTACGAAGATTGGCCCGACAAGCTACAATTTTCCTTATGGGGATACAGAACTACTTTTCGATCCTCAACAGGAGCAACGCCTTATTCTTTAGTATACGGAATGGAGGCGGTACTCCCAGTCGATGTAGAAATCCCTTCCTTAAGGATAGCTTTGGAAAGTGAATTACCCGAAGTGGATTGGGCCCAGGCCCGGTATGACCAATTGGTCTTGCTAGATGAAAGACGATTAAATGCCCTACATTATGGTCATGTCTACCAAGCAAGGATGGCAAGACATTTTGATCAACGATTCAAGGCTAGAGGACTAAAAGAAGGAGACTTAGTCCTAAAAGAGGTAAGACCAATTGTAGTCGACCCTCGGGGAAAGTTCAAGCCGAATTGGGCTGGCCCATACATCATCAAGACAATATTATCCGGTGGAGTGGTAAAGTTAATGGATTTAGACGGCAACAAGTTCACTCATCTCACAAACATGGACCAACATAAGCGATTCTATGCATAAATGTTAAATCTTTGAGAGAGGCCACTAAGGCACCAAGTCCAAGTCAAAATCGGTCAAACTCGTCCACATAGGACCCACGACCGGGAAAAAAAAAAAAGAAAAAAAAAAGGGTTTTGTTTTACGAACTACATTGGCATGATTCCGCATGGATATGTAGGTAACCCATATCACTTGGGCCCAGCCTCTTTAATAAAATAAATCTCTAAGGGAGTTTTGATCCATTCAATTAATGCTAAAATAAGCAAGTCTTTCATTAATATTGCTAAAGTCCATTAAATGCTCTAATAAAAAGGAAGTGCGAGAAAAATAATAAATAAATAAAAGGGCAATTCTAAGCTACATCTACTTGAGCATACAAACCCGTTATTTGAATTATACTACTATGCCAAAAGAACAAGACTTGCTAGACAACTAGAGGTGGACTACTCCTCCTTGTCTTTAACTTCGGGCTCTTGGACGGGCTCGCTAGGCTTATCAAGTTCCATTCGTTCTTTTGGAGCCCATCTTTCCTTACCATAGCTAGAAGAGGCCTCGTGATCATTGGGCCTAATTGGAGCTACTTGCTTGGCCGAGTGGGCCGGATTCTTCCTCTTTTTGGATTGGGCTTTTTCCTTGCCTTTTCCCTTACCCTTAGTTTGGAGATTGGAAGGTCTAGCGGGCCTATCAATGGGAGTTATCCTTATACCATTTGGCTCATCATATTTGTAGGCTTTGAACAACTCTTTTTCCTCTTCTAGGAGCCTTTGGTTGACTTGATGGTCACCGCTCCAAATCCACTCCTCATAAAAGCTAGACAACCCGTTTGAATGTGGGTATGCCGGCTTAGTCCACACTTGGCGACGGTTCCAGTGTTGTTCCCGATTAGACACCAAGGAGGATGTTAAGGGCCTTTGGCAAGGAGGTTCACAACTTACATTCGGAATCCTTTGCCTTAAGCCATATTGGCGGAGGAGGCAGTTCGGTAAGAAGAACGTCAAAGTATACAAACCAATGATCCTCGTAAAGGGAACATTCACACTATACCCTACAATTTTGGTGGTACGCCACCATGGGACAAACCAAGCTGGTTGGATGTCGGTGTAGAAGTATGCTATCCACTCCTCCCGAGAGGATTCGGAGAACTTTCGGCGCCTCGCTGGAAAATGCTTAGGGAGGAACTTCCTAGTGTCTATTGGGGCCTCAAGCAAGTGGAGTCTCTCTTGAAGCCATATCTACACAAAAGCAACAAATGAAAAATTCAAGTCAATACAAGATGAGAATTTCACCAAATAAAGTTAAATCCACAAAGATTAAGGCTTTGTCACAAAACTTACTTGAAGGAGTAAAGGGCTCCCGGTGAAGGACTCTTGAGGATTGCTCTTGAGCCTATCTAAAGCAAGGATTGTCTCTCCCACGACCAAGTGCATAGGAGAGCTATCCAATTGAATTTGCTCGGTCACCCTAAGAAGGCAAGCTTTGCCCCTATTGTTGGTCAACTTCTTTTCGGAGGGAATAAGAGCATCTTCATTACCACCAACGAACAAATAACAATGGAAGAGGCAAAAATACAAAGGCACGTTTCTTGTACCTCATATCCATCGCATCCCGGGCCCTAGAGGTGAAGAAAGTCACAAGCTTGGCAAGATCAACATCCTCACCATGAAGCACGTGACCCGCTTGATGGGGAGACAACCCGAGGTACCTTTGAAAATCACCCACGAAAGCATTCCCTAAGTAAGGAACGGTGGGAGGGCTTTCGGTTGGAAAGCCAATGATATCGGAGAACTCCTCCACCAAAAGGGCACATCTCATGAGCATCAAAACAGAAGACGTGGAATTATGGGTCCCAAAACTCAATAGAAGCATGAAGAAAGTCCCACAAAATTTTAACTTGTTGGAGGTGAAAGAAGGCATTAAGGTGGAAGGGAGTAAGCTCTAACCTCTCCTCTACAGTCATGGAAGCCAACCAAGCATCAAAGACATCATCAAAGTTTACCATTGTTAAGATTAAGGATTTTCTCTCAAGGAATTTTCTCTCTCTAGGGGCTCAAAGCAAGTGGTGAGAAGAGAAGAGAAAGAAACCCAACTATATAGAGGCCACGATTGGATTCGCGTCAAAAAATTAAGGAAATTTAGACAACCGACGAAAAGGGTCCAGGCGGCCTCGCAATTAGTCCAAACGGCTTAGCCGCTAGGACGAGCGGCTAAGCTGCTCCAACAAGCGCTTGACCGCTAGGACAAGCGGCCAAACCGCAAGCCCAAGCGGCACCCGTTAGAGCTCTAGCACAGCCGCTAGGAGCTCTAGCGGTCACCCTGTATAGGCGCCCGGTGTGCTATTTCGCGAGAGGCCTCGGTCCACCCGACCCCACTGTTTGACAGGGCTCTACCTTCCTAATCCCCTCTTGGACAGATTTTGGAAGCTTTTCCTTATATTTTTTTTACCTTAATTGGCTCTTGCCACTTTTCTATTTATTCCCTTTTTATTTTCTTTCCTTCTTTTTATTTTGATTATCAAGTTCCACTTTTATTTCTTTTATTTTCTGATTCTTTATTTTCTTTATTTTATTTTCCCCTTTTAATTATCTTGTTTCTATTTGCCTTTTCTTTTCTTCATTTTTATTTTTAGGGGAAGGGGTACCCCAAATGTGCTAAATTCTCGGGAGTCCTAAATTTTCGAATATCGTGATTTGTGATTTTCCACTTGGAAAGTAGTTGATTAAGTTCACATATGGGCATTTGCGTGATATTTTTGTACGTGAATAAAATGCAATATTTATAGCAGGTTTAATACAAGCCCGACAGTTCGAAATGCACTACAGCAAATATTACTGGTCATCTTCGCCAGTACTCGGACCCGCCTGAGACGACTCTCCAGGTTCACTCGATGATGGAGCACCTGAAGGACCGGGCTCAGACATCACCCAAACTCTAGGGTCAAAAGAAAACAAGGAACCCGTCAAGTAAGCGGGATCCAGTGAATGGCGCGGTTGCTCCGACATGCCGGGATAGCTGCCATACCCCGTACTCTCCTGACTCCAAGAACCCTTTGGGGGAACTGGAGGATACATGGGCATATGATAGCCCGGATACCCCATATAGGGAGGCGATTAAGGCCATTGCGGAAGATAAGGCACTTGGGGCAGGTTCCCCGTATCCACTCTAGTCCGAGGCGTCCCTTGACGCACCTCTGCACTCTCCTGCCTAGAGGGAGGACGTTGCGGTGTCGACACCGACTCTGGAGTACGAACAACTGGAGGCCTGGGAGGCCTCACCACGGCAACAGGCTGCAAAATAAGCCCAAGGTCAGAAAATTACAAAAATTCAAATCGAGCACTATTACTTGAAATGAACATAACTCTCGAAATTCGGTCCGACGGCTCGTGCATGCACTCCAAGACATGAATCCGGAAATCAAATTCTTAAAGGCATGCAGGCCTCTATAGATCTTCCGCGTCTCAGCAGCATCCAACTGTGCACATAAGGAAAAGAGTCAGTATAAATACAAAGGAAACATTGCAAATTACAATGGATTCTCACTTACCCCCCTACAGCGAGCTGGTGGAGGCAATCCCTCAACCTCCTCATCGGGACCACAAAACTCAGGAATCTGTATAACCTGAGGAGACCCGTTCGCTCCTGTATATCTCACTGATATGGTAGGAGGAGCCAGGCACGGAGAAGAGGCAGTCGCATGAGACGACGAAGAACTCGCAGCACTCTGCAAAGACTCAGAAAAAATATATTAGACACATTTCTAAATTTCCAAACGAAATTGAGAAACAAAAGTACATTACTTACCGGGTCAGTAGAGAAGTTGGGGCACAACCGAGCCTCACTATGCCACCATGAGATCCACCCCAGTAGTCGCCCTTACCTGCTCCACAGTAAGGTGACCAACGCAAAGCATAGAACCCGGAGGATCCAAAGGAATCCTCGGAGCCGGAAGGTCGAAGAAAGTCTGCCTAATCAGTCTCTCTCCCAAGAACCACTAAAAACCGAAGGGACCCTCAATAAGGATCCTCCTCTGGTCATACTCCCGCGCGCCCAAAAATCTATCCGAGAGACCCGAGACGTAATCCGTCCAGGGGAACCAGTCGACCTACAAAAGCAAGAATGAGCACACCAAGGGATAAAAGGACGAAAAAAGCACAAAGGTTAACTGCTTACATCCTGAGCGGTCAAGGGATATATCGCCTCCCTAAGGGCATGCAGCATAGTAAATGGGCAAGATGCCCGTCCCTTCCAAGTCTGCATCGCTGAAAAGGACAAATCCCATGTCTCGAGAAGAGGGGCAAGGTCGGAGAAATGCTCATAAAACAAAATCTAAGACATGCAAAGTACATGGATTAGGCATAAGCTGTGAGTAAAGAGCCAAAAACACAAAGTATAAGAAGGGTAAAAGGAAATTACCTCCATAACCTTCCAATAACCGACCAAGGAGACGCGAGACGCGCCCTCCTCTCCACTAAGGCGGCTGGACTGCCTCAAGCATCGAAGAAGACAGGAGTATGCGGGAAGACCGCAGTTGTACTCCGCAACTCTGTCCAAATCTCGCAAGCACGGGAAATAGCGAACATGGTACCTACTATCTTTATCCGAAAAGACGGAACAAGCTAGAACATAGGCCAAGAAAAGGCGAGCGTGCTGTTCCACCGTGACCTTCTTCAACTTCCTTGGGTTGGTCAAAAACTGGACCATAACGTCAGCCCGACCATACTCCATACCATCCCAGTTGGCCCCAAAAAGGCCAAACATCTCCACCATAACCTCCCTACTCACGTCTCCATAAGTGATAGGAGTACCGGTGCAAGGGAGGCCGGAAATGAGACCAAAATCGAAATGGGAGATCATGATCTCACCCATAGGAAAATAAAAAGTACTGGTAGTATCCCAGTACCGCTCCGCAAGACCTCTAACGAGCAAGCGGTCGGAGCGCACAGCAGAAGCGATAGACGCTAAAAAGTGACCAAAGCCACAACGCTCCACAATAGCGTCGACCGAAGGAGTCACGTACCTACGGGCTTTCTCGGTACCCGAAAGGCTACCGTAACCCCGCATGGCAGTGTCGACATCCTATACAACACAATAATTGCAAAGACGATTAGCTAGGTGATCCTAGTAACAACTACCAGTCTCCGGTTTAGTCCTAAATTTTTACAATTCGTAAAATTTAGCATTTCTAGCTAAACCAACATGACAAGAGTAATTTTAACGAGAACGGATTTCACACAAGTTTATTCTCCATAAATATACAAAACAAAAAGCATATACCACCACAACAAAAATAAACTTCATTCAAGTTTATTTTCACGGAATATATATAAAATGCCACGAGAATAAATTTCATACAAATTTATTTTCCACCATTAAAGATGAATTTCATACAAGTTCATTCTTCACATGCAAAACATATATGATATAAGCAACCTACGGGAATCCGCAAATTAGCAAGAAAAACAATTTCACGCAAATTGGTTTTTTCACATTTAGCTACACTACAGTTCTCAACCAAAAAGTTCTATGTTTGCCTACACATGATTTTCTAAGTGTAAAAGAGCAAAAAAAAATAAAAAAATGAAACGACGACATACCCGACATTTGATACCAACGGTAACCAAATGCTCCTTCTTCTTGAAAACAAGATCGCTGGGCTCCCAACGATCGGTACGATGAAAATCACTACGAGTGAACTCATCCTGGACTAACCGGTGCTCACCCACCCGGTGATGGGGTATACCGGAAATAAAAACCCGAGTGAAAACATTCGACGCCTCATGAACAACAATCTCTTGCCCTTTCCTTTTCCTACCTCCTCTATGTTTAGGAGCCATGGATGAAGAACAAAAACACAAGAATAACTAACAAGATCAAGTTCTACTAAGAATTTGAGCAAGAAAATCTCAATATTTGGAGCTAGGGGCTTTGATGAAGGTTGAAAGCTTTGATGAAAAATGGAGAAGAGAGAAAGGAGAAGGCAAAATAGGGAAGATGACCCATTTTGGCCTCCCCTTTCCTCTTTATGCACACACCCGTAAAAACCTAATGGCCAGCCAAACCGCCTAGGTGGACGGTCAGTCCGCAAGGCAGGCGGCTTGGCCGCGCGCAAGTCCCAATGGCTTGACCGTTTGGGTGAGCGGTTCAACCGCTCCACCAAGCGGCGTAGCCGCTTCACCAAGCGGCATAGCTGCTCCAGCCGACAGTTTAGCCGCTCCACCTAGCGGTTCAATCGCTTGACATGGCGGCTTAACCGCCTAACCCACTCTCTCACCTCTGGCGTTTTATGGGATATTGGTTCAAAATTAGTGGGCCCCACGCGAGGTCCATAGCAGTTATTTGCGCGCCAAAGTCAGTTTATGAAAGAAGGATTACTTTAAACCCACAGGTTTGTACATTTAAACTCGGCCAAATGGCATGGGCACGCACCCGACCTAAGGTCTGAGAAACATTTTATTACCCTTTACAATAACATTTACTACTCATCTTATTTCTAACGAAATGTTTTTATTGTGTAACCTATAACACAGGGTTCCCCTTCGACTGAAAGTCGAAGGACATTTATTGTTTGACCTACAACACGGGATCACCCTTCGACTAAAAATCGAAGGATTTTTATCTCTTATTCTTCTTTCTAACGAAATATTTTTATTGTGTAACCTACAGCACAGGGTTCCCCTTCGACTGAAAATCGAAGGACATTTATTGTGTAACCTACAGCACAGGGTTCCTCTTCGACTGAAAGTCGAAGGACATTTATTGTGTGACCTACAGCATAGGGTCTCCTTCGACTGAAAATCGAAGGATTTTTTATATCATTTATTACCTATCTTAAATATTTTTATTGTGTGACCTACAGCACAAGGTCTCTCCGTTCGACTGATAATCGAAGGATTTTTATTGTGTGACCTACAGCATAGGGTCAAACTCTCGGTCAAATAAACCGGAAAATTTATTACTCTAAAATGATTGTTTGTCTTTAACTGATTGTCACCTCACTCAGTTTGCCTGTTTTATTGCAGGTATTGGCACAGAAATACTTTGACCTTCGCTCTATTCGAGCTCGACCATAGTAGGGCTTCTGTAGACACCAAAAATTGTGTCTATGATGAGTCCCTGTAAAAACCCGATGATGAAAGGATTGGATTTTGCTCGAACTTGGGTTGCGAGAATAATTGCTCTGATGATTAGCCCAGTTCATTTGAATTAACCAGTGGAAGCCTTTTGTACAAGTGATCCAAACCAGTTGGACTCAATTCAATTGGACTCCAAAGCTGAGAGAAAGGCCTCTTTGAACCTAAGGGCCCGAAAGGGAACCCAAACCCATGAGTCAACCCTTGGTCAAACAAGGGAACTAAGTCAATCCCACGTGGACCTCCTCGGAAAAGCCTCCCCCGCTTGAAAAAATAGTCAAGCGCCTATACAGGCACGTCGCTCCAGGCCCAAGCGGCCACACTTGGGCTCAAGCGGTGGCCACTAGGACAAGCGGCTTAACCGCTTGCCTTGCGGCTAAGCCGCTTGCCAAGCGGCTTGAAAGCTTGTCCTGCCAGCTCAACCGCTTGGCCTAGCTGAATGGTCGCCTGGACCTTTTCTCGCGGACGGCGAATTCGAGGCCCATCTCGATTTTCGTGCCAAACCCTGGCAGCTCCCCCTCTTCTATATAAACAAACCTTAGGGTTCAGTTGAAGAGGTTGGCAGTTTCTCCCTCAGGTTGGGAATTTTAGAGGTGGGAAATTCTCTCCCTCTCTCATATTAAACCATAAATTCTGATTCTACTCTTTCTTTAGGTTAGCCCTAGCACCACAAAATAAACCTTCACACTTCATCAAAAGCATGAATTCAAGCATTATAACCCAATAAGTTCATTGCGAGCATCCAGGTAATCCAACCTGAAGGTTTTCATTAAATTTTATATTGCTTGTTATGACTAATGATTTTGGTTTATGTGATATGTAAATGCATGACACGTTTTCGAGCAAAAGGGCTTGTATTAAGCCTAATTAATGGATGAATGAATGTTTTAATTTTGTTATTTATTGCTTCTTATAATTAAATTGTGCTTTGTTTGTGGATTGGTGGATGAATTATTGGTTTGTCTTCTAACTTGCAGGTTTTAGCATATTTATCGTTTTTAGCAATGAAAACATGTAATTTGATAAATTGTTAAGAGTGGTCACAATAATAATGTTTGTTCAACCCATTAGTTAAAACTAGGAATTTGGACAAATTGAACCTTGTTTGGAACCGTAGCATTAATAATTATATTGAATCGATTAGTAAACGCCGTAGTTGCCAATGGGCGAGTTGGGTGCCTAACACCTTTCTAGCTCGTACTCACGCCCCCGAACTCATTTATGAAGTCAATTTACCCAATAGGGATTGGGGTGCACAGGAATTCAGTTGACGTCTTTCTAGACTATCGACTTGATTCCTGGGTTTTCAAATTACCTTAAATTTGGTGGCGACTTCCGACAATCTTAATCATGTCCCTAATACAAAAGGGAACGACCGCGCTCTCCCAGGCTGCCCGAAAACCCGAAGGAAAAAGGGGTGAAAAGAGGAGAAAAATTAGGTAGCCTACACAAGGTTGGGCTTTAGGGGTTATGGTGAAGGGGTTTGAAAAGTACTTTTTGATTGAAAATCGGGAGGTTGGAAGTGGGAATTTTGTGGTGGAGGTGTTTTTGGTAGGTTTTGTGGGGGACTTTGTGGTGGAAAAGGGGTCGGATTTCGGTAGGAGAAGTTAGGATGATTTCTCTAACCCGGATTGTATGTTTGGGTGAAAGGGTCATTCGGAGGATGGGGATTGAAAATATGGAGGGCATTGGCTTGTTCAATTGTCATCTCTTGAGTATCATTGCTCATGTACACTTGTCCTTGAGAGCTACTCGGTTGCATTCGTTGAACTTTGTGATAAAGTGCATCTAACTTGCTTGTCAAAATTGTCACTGCGTCAACATCAATTTTCCAACTTCTCCTTTACTAATTGGCGTATCGGAAGACCATTGATAGTTGTTAGATGCCATATTCTCAAGTAAGGTTTTGGCTGCATTTGGTCTCAAGGTCATGATAGAGCCACCCGCGACGGCGTCAATGGACAATCTCATAGTGGGATTCAATCCACTATAGAATGTTTGAATTAGAAGCCAAGGTTCAATGCCATGAGGAGGGAACTTTCTTTGCTAGTCCTTGAACCGCTCCCAAGCTTCTTACAATGATTCTGGAAAGCATGGATGTCATTTCTCAACTTATTGCCAAATCCGGTGGAAAGTACCAAATCAAGAAGGCATTGGACAAAGCCTCCCATGTAGTGATTGAGTTGCTCACTTGGCTATTCAACCATTGCTTTTCCTTCCCCACTAAAGAGAATGGAAATAAGTGGAGGTGAAAAGGATCATCACTAACCCCATTCATCTTCAAAGTGTCACATTTCTCCAATAGTAGAGCAATGTGGTCATTGGGATCTTCACCATAGTTCCCATAGAATTGGTCCTCCTTGATGAAATAAATGAAGGAGGTTTTGATCACAAAATTGTTGGTCGCAATAGCCGTCCTCGTGGTCGTGATACTCGAACCAGTGTTACCAACGGTGGGATTAGAGAAATCCCTCAAGGATCGAAGATCGTCCCCCATGGTAGCTTGTTCTAGTTCAAGCTCACGTTGCTTTCTCAACTCTTCTTCTCGCCGCTTTCGTGCTCTCTTTCTAGCGAAACGTGATGTTCTTTGAATCTCGGGGTCCAAAGACAAGAGGTTGTCGGACCATTGACTCATGGTCATGCACCACAACAAACTAGAAAAAGAGATCAAAGGCAAAAGCAAGAGTAATCACAAACACGCAAGTAAAGACACACACACACACACACACACACACACACACACACACACACACACACACACACACACACGTACACACACACACACACACCTGCTTAGTCTAGCCTATTTAAGAAACGCCTAATATTGAAATAAAGCTCCCCGGCAACGGCGCCAAAAACTTGATAGCCTCCGCAAGTAAATGGAATTTATTGCGTAGTATAAAAGATTGTCATATCCACAAGGAGGTAGTATATCCGAGTTTTAAGTTTTCTCAAATATGTAACATGCTAAGCAGTTCGAATTGGATTTTTGATTATTCAAACAAAGAAACTAAAGCAAATAAAATTACGAGAATCTAGCAAGATAAAAGATCTAGGGTTGACTTCACTTAACTAGATTACTTGATGCGATAGATAAACTTAACAAGCATGTCAATTTCAATCGTTGCAAGAACGGATAAAGAAGCCTAAACCTTCTCCCCAAGGATAAAGGCAAACTCAATGCAAACTCAATGCAAACTTAACTACCTATTCTCATGGAGTCAAGTAACATCAAGAGCAAGAAGAACCATATTCAATCCAAATTCCACAAGAAATTCTAATCTACTTTCGTGATTAGGCAATCAAGTTAATTATTCGATGTCCGACAATTAGCATTCCCCTTTCGATTTTATGCTAACCATCCAAGTATTCAAAACCCTCTTTGAAGAATTATGAACAACAATAAGCAAACAAATAATCCTGTGCAATGATTAAAAAACATGCTAGCATCAATTTAACAAAACATCAAACAACCCAATTAAGTTACGTCAACCCTAGAATAAGCGACTTAGCCACTCATGATTATAGAAACTACTAATTATAAGCAAATAATGAAATTCAAACTAAGCATGGATTAGCAAACTCAAAGAAATAACAATCATAAACTAAAGGAATAAAAACTAAAACAAAATTGAGAGGGGGAAGAGAGAGAGTAGAGATGAGAGATAAACCAAGAAGCTTCAATTGAAATTGCCCAAAACTTGAACTTGTTTTTCAAATTGCAATAAACTAGAGAATTTTTTAGAGTAATTGAAGTGCTTAATGTAAATTCTAAGTAGTTCTAATGGAGTAGAGAGATGAGAGAGATAGAGAGTGAGAGGTGAAGAAGAGAAGAGAGGAGGCCTTTTTATAACTCTAAAAACGTTTAGTCGGATGGGAGAAAAGAAGAGGAAAGGTCCCTCGTCGATTATCCATAAATCGCACAAGAGCATGATCGTGCTTGCTCTTTTCTTCAAGATCGTTGGCTACTGTCATTTTCACATGATAACACATGATCATGCCTATTGGAAGCATGGTCATGCATTGTAGACGAGTCCAAAGCTTCACAATTTCTAGCATCTCTTGCCATTCCAACTTCGATTCCTTTTTCTCGTGACACTTCAAAGTCCATATTAATTCCGATTAAATATTTGAGCTCCAAAATGATCCTAAAATCACATTAAACGCATACACATACCCAAGTAGTGATCCTCATTGTAAAACGAATAAAATTCAATAAAAACGAGGATAATCACACAAATCATAGAATGGATGAGTGCATATATAACATGAAAATAAACATTATTTAGGCACTCATCAGTAGTGCCTAAAGGTCTATATCCTTTCCAAAATGTTGTAAATATGATACTTGAATTGAGACACTTCTAACATGAATATATCGATACTTCTTATTTTGATGTGTTTTTCTATATTTTTCCAATTGATAAGAGCAATCTATATTTTTCGATTGTGTTTTTCAATACTTTTCTAACTGAAGGAGCTATTTATATTTATCGATTGTTTTAATTTCTCTCGCATCAAATTCAAAATCTTTTATTTTTAAATCTTCTTCCATCTGTTCACGCACACATATTTGCTTTTAAATTCAAATATTGATCTTTTATAAATAATATCCTTTTGGATTGTAGGAAGAATCCATTCTGATACAATTTCTTGATCATCATCTTCCTATGAAAAATCTTCACGTTTTAAACTTCCTAAAAAGCCTGTGTTAACCACTCATGTCCAAGAACCAAGAAAGATTGTACAGCTGCAAAGGAACCTTGAATGGCAACCTGCAGGGAGAGGAAGGGGCAGACAAGGGGGTAGACAGAATGGGGGGAGAGGAAGGGCTGACAGGCAGAATGTTGGGCAGCATAGACAACATGTAGAGGTGATAAGGCCTGAGCCTATACAGCATATGGAGACATTGGAAGTGACTCCTCTTTATAACTCTTTTGCTACACTTAATAATGAAGAAGATGGTGCTGTAAGTGAGGAAATACAACAGGGAGGGGAAAGAATCATACCTCCAGATGATCATGGATAACTTACTCATTTGGATTGTGAGAGTCTCAATGGGTCTAATAAGCAAAAATAGGTCTCTCTTTTTTGCAAAAAGAATAAATTTGGTTTTGTGGCCTTTTTAGGGACCAAAATTAGACATGTTAATTTTGAAAAGTGCAAAAAACGTGTATTAGATGATTGGAAATCCTATGTAAACCTAAATGATCATCATTTAGGTAGGATTTGGATTAGATGGGTACCTCATTTGTTTTCTGTGAATGTGATTTTCTCCTCTGCACAACTTGTCACCTGTCAAGTGACTAATTTAAGCCTTAATGAGGTTTTTATGGTGAGTGTTGTATATGGTTTAAATGAGAAAGAAGAAAGGAAGTGCTTATGGCAGGACATGAGGGATTTTGCAGACTCTTGCTCTATTCCATGGCTAATAGCAGAAGATTTTAACAATGTGATGAGACAAGAAAATAGAGTTGGTGGTAAAGTTGTAACTCATGCAGAAACTGTGGAACTTAGAGATTGTATTGAAAAATGCTTGTTAGCTAAAGTAAGTTGGTCTGGCAACCAATTTACATGGAATAATATGCATGAAAACGGAGTAAGGGTTTACTCAAAGATTGACTGGGTTTTTGCAAACTCTCAATGGATGCAACAATATGATCAATGTGTTGTGAGATTTCTTCCTGAATGGGTCTCGGATCACTCAGCAATCCAAATTACATTTCAGGGCAGCAATCAACAAAAAAAAGGCAATTTCAGATATTTTAACATGTGGAGCAAACATCCAAGTTTCAAGAACATTGTACAACAAGCTTGGGGAGGAGTTACAAGGGGTACAATAATGCTTCAACTCTGTCATAAGCTAAAAGTTGTTCGAAATTCACTGAAGAAACTGAACAAAGCAGAATACTCAGACATTCTAGCAAGAGTTGAGAAGGCCAGGGATGGTATGCTTGCAGCTCAGATTGCAACTAATAATTGTCCTGGTAATGTACAATTACATCATGATGAAAAAAGAAGCAAGGCAACTGTTTTGGGAGATCAATTTTGCTGCAGGGTCCTTTCTTCAGCAAAAGAGTAAAATGGAATGGGTGCAACTGGGTGATGACAATACTCAGTTTTTCCATGCAATGATGAAACAAAGAAATCAGAGAAACAGAATATTTTCTCTGAAGAATGCAACAGGAGTTAAGATAACTGACAGAGAACAAGTTTTTAAAGAATTTATTTCCTTTTACAAAGGAATGCTTGGTGTGAAGGAATATGAAAGAGTGCAAGCAGCTGGGTTTATTTTTGCAGCAGGTACTAAATTTTCCATTGAACAACAAATGCAATTGATTGCACCAGTGAGTCACAGAGAAATTAAAGCAGCAATGTTTTCCATTGATGTCAACAAAAGCCCAGGCCCTGATGGGTTTAGCAGTGGTTTCTTCAAGGATTCATGGGAGATAATAGGTGATGATGTATGTAATGCTATACAAGACTTCTTCACTTCAGGGAAGTTATTGAAGCAGGTCAATGCAACAACCCTTTGCTTAGTGCCTAAGGCACAGAATCCTGAAATTGCATCTGATTTTCGTCCCATAGCTTGTTGTAATACAATTTATAAATGCATATCTAAGGTGTTATGTGCTAGACTTGCTAGAGTATTACCTGGTTTGGTGTCTTTAAATCAAGGAGCTTTTGTAGCTAATTGGTCAATAGTGCACAACATCATGGTGTGTCAGGACCTTATTAGACATTATAGGAGGAAAAATGCTTCTGCAAGGTGTCTGATGAAGATTGACTTGAGAAAGGCGTATGATACACTCCACTGTAGACCTGTCAATTGGGTTGGGCGGGTCGGGTTCGGGTTAGGGTCCTAGTGGGTCGGGTCATTTCGGGTTCGGGTTGAGAAATGTTCGACCCTGACCCAATGTTGTCGGGTTCGGGTCGACCCACCGGGTCGAGTAACCCAATAAATTTTATTTTTTTTGTCAATTATATAGCCAATTTATTCTTTCAAACGGTATACATGCAAATATATACTCTAATTTATAACTTCTATTAACTACGTACGTATATTTTTTCACGTTTTGGTGTTTATACAAGTATATGTTATTTTTTATATTTTGTTTAATCATTCGATAAGTTGTACTTTATATTTCCTTCCATTTTAGCATAGTTAAAAGCAAAATTTCTTATTTTGAAAGAATAAATAGGTAGAGAAAATGCTAATGAAACCAAAAAAAAAAGGTTTTATACGTTTTATAGGATATTTTAGTCGAACTTTTTGTTTATAATTACAAATTGTTCTATTTTTCGGGTCAAACGAGTCGACCCACTAACGGGTCGGGTTTGACCCAAAAAACACAGGGTTAATCGGGTTCGGGTCAAACCGGGTTTCAGGTCGGAAAATCAGTGTCAGGACCCTGAAAGAACAGGTCGAGTCGGGTCGGGAATTGACAGGTCTACTCCACTGGGATTTTTTGGCTGAAATGTTGATAGGAATGGATTTCCACAGACTTTTAGTAATTGGGTGATGACTTGTATACAGAGTGCTAGTTTCTATGTGAGCTTGAATGGTGAATGCAAAGGATATTTTGAAGAAAAAAGGGGAATTAGACAAGGAGATCTAATATCTCCCTTGATCTTTGTCTTAGTAATGGAGTTTCTGTCTAGACTGTTGAAGGTTGTGAGCAGAACTAGTGAATTCCAATATCATCCAATGTGCAAAGCTGTGAAACTTAATCAGCTCTACTCTGCGGATGATCTCATGGTTTTCTGTAAAGCAACTAAAAAGTCAGTGGTCAAAATAATGGAGTGTATTTCTTATTTCTCTGAAGTCACTGGGGTGAAAGCAAACAAGGAAAAATCTCACATGTATATTGCTGGTGTCTCTGCATCTGTGAAGAATGACTTACTGCAGCTGTCTAGGTTTAAAGAAGGAAAGTTCCCAATGAGGTATTTGGGAGTTCCACTGTCTCCATCTAAGTGGAGCAAGCTCCATTGTGCTTGTTTGGTTGAGAAGATAACCAAAAGATTGAATATATGGGCATCAAAGAACTTGTCTTATGCTGGTAGGACACAGTTAATTGTTCCCATGTCATTGCATTGTTACTCGGCAAGTATATTCATATTGCATGCTAGTGTGGTGAAAGCAATAGAGACAAAATGCAGAGAATTCCTTTGGACAGGTAATGAACAGAAAAAGAGATGTTGTCTTGTGGCTTGGGATATTTTGTGCAGGCCTAAAAAGCAAGGGGGACTTAACCTCAAAAACTGCAAGCTATTTAATTATGCACTCAATGGCAAGCATATTTGGGATCTGACAACCAAGAACGATAATATGTGGGTTCGTTGGATTAATGGGGTTGATGTGAAGACTGAAGATTTTTGGCACTATGTTCCCAAAGCAAATAGTAGCTGCGCTTGGTTGAAAATGAATAAAAACCAATCTTTATTTTCCAGTCCATACAGAGATGATAACTCATGGTCTTTGAATGCAAATGGGGAATTCACTGTGAAGAGTGGTTACAATTTTCTGATGGGAGTAACAGTGAGTAAACTGAGACATGCAAATCTTATTTGGGGTGGGTTAAATATGCCAAGGCATAGCTTCTGTCTTTGGTTGGCTCAGGCAAAGAGATTGCTTACAAGAGACAGGATGCAGAGAATGAGATTCTATTCAGGTGACAACAAGTGTGTTTTCTGCAACAATCAGGTGGAAACTCATGAGCACATTTTCTTTGAATGTGCCAGAACAAACTCAGTTAGTGCTAGAAGAAGTAAAAAACTGGCTAGGGTGCAGTGTTGGATCAAGAAAGATGGAGGGCATTCCGAATTGGATAAGCAGATAGAAGGGGAGCAAGTTTTAGAAAGCAGTTTGTGCGTCAGCAATGGCAGCTCTGACATACTGGATTTGGAGAGCTAGAAACGACATATGCTTCCGAGCAGGGACTATTACAGATGCTTATATGTTGTTGCAGATTAAAGCTACTGTGAGGGCTCGTATTGAAGGCAGAAGATCAACAAAACTCACCAGAGCAGACATAGAATTAATTGCAAAAGTAATGTAGGAAGTATTTTACTGCTATTTTTGTTTTCTTGTGTGAATTGTTTGGTAATGTAAGGTTGCTATGTTGTCTAGGTTGGGTGCGGTTTGATGTATGGTAGAGCTTGGGACTAGCAATGGGTCGGTACCCTACATAGTAGGTGGCTTTTTCCATGCTAGTTCAGTTAGGTTGTAAGGTGACGTTTTCTGATTAAGACAATTGCTATCTTTAAACCAAAAAATAAAATAAAATAAAATAAAAACTCCAATGGATATTTGGTTACTTTCATTGCATTCCATCATATTATTATTTTCATAGTCACTATTCTCTTCTATCTCTTCATCGGGACATTGTATTTTACATTGTATTTTTTTTGGTAAAATGTAAATATATTAAAACCAAATAAACTTGTACTTACAACCCAAGCGTTCTACTCCTCAAAACATGCTAATTACATCAATCTCTTCTTAGTAGAGACAAAAACAAGTTGTCTTTCTTACAATTCTTCCTTCATAGTAAAATCATTTCTATTCTAGCCTTCAATCCATGCTTTATTCCTGCAACAATGGGGCCACAGTCCAGAGTTTTTCCTCTTAAAATATTATGGTTTCGGGTAATCCAACTGTGGTATACAACTGCAGCCATGATATCAGTTGTAACATCTCTTCTATCCTTGTCTTTTTTCCTTTTGACTTTCCTCAGCATCTGATTTACGTCTCCTGCGCCTATCTACTATTGTATCCAGGTAGTACACTCCTGCATAATCCCCTTGATCCATACACATTCAAAGAACAGGTATGGGTGTGTTTACTCAGCACCTGAAACACACAGCACACATTGATTGCTTGCTATTTGTATATTCATTCTCCTCATTCTGTCCATTGTCAAGAGCCTCCCCCTTACTGTCAACCACAATATGAAATCGTGTTTAGGAATATGCACAAGGCCCCATATAGTATCAGTTGCTTTCCATGTCATGAGCTTCCCTATGAGTGCTTTATAACAGTTGCTTATGTTTAAGTAGCCATTCTTTGTCAATTTCCAAATGTTGTCGGCATCATACCATTGCTGCAGCTTGCTGCACATGTAATTGTGGATATTTTAGGATGTATTCTCTTTATTTTTAGTTAGCTTTCATTTATTTAGTTTGCATTTTAGTAGAGTATTTTCACATTTTATTCCTAGATTATGTTTGCTTGGTTTTCTGTTCTTTTGAGATATCTTGTAGGTTTCCTAAATGGTTGAAGACTTGTTGATCAAAAGCTGAGATTAGCGGAGTAAAGAACCCGAAGTTAGAGGCCTTGAGGAGGCTAAAGGAAGCCAAGAGCACGAGCAAGAGAAGAAAAACGCCCGAGTAGTGTTGGAGGGGCGTTTCCGATCCCTTAGCAAAAACGGCCCCGCCAGTCAGTTTGAGGAATCGCGGGCTGCTCAGAAAAATGGTCCGTTTATCTGAGCAGGGCCGTTTTTTCTTGGCTTCTCGTCCACGAAATACATCCGCCTTTAAATAGTCCTCTTCCCCATTTTTTCGAACTTATCTCATTTTTAGCCTAAATTTTCCAGGGTTCTTATTAGTGTTCTTAAATAGTGAGGTTAGATTATCTATTGACTGATAAACCTCGGTAATTAGTGTCAATCTTCTCTTTAATCTTGACATTAGTTGTAAGTTTTTTCTCTCCTCTCCTCTCTCTCTCTCTATCAATACTTGCAACTTTGGACCTTAGCTTGTTTATTTTATTATTAATGGGTATTGTCATTATGATGTTTATTATGCTTAATCCTACAATTAATGATTAGTTTCCTTTCTAGGATTAGGGATTAAGCCCCACTATTCCTGGAATATGCATGATTATCCCCTTTCCCCTTGGTTTTGTTGGTGAAATTTGATGTTGCTATTTAGTATGTTAGGTGTTTGATGAAATGCTTGAGAGAGTATTTCACCTTTTATTCCTATTAAATCTTAAATTGAGAGGTGTTGTTTGATTAAGAGTCTTTATTTAGCAAACTGGTTGGTTTATCACAAAAGTAGATTGGATTTATTGTTGGCTTGAGATTCACTCATATTTTATTTGGCCTTTATATGTTCATGTTCTTAACCCATGAAAATAGGTGTTACTCATGTTTGGGTAGTTGTTGCATCCTTGATAGAGGACACTGATGGTTTGAATAGGGGTGTTTGCCTATCAAGTAATTAACATAGCCAACGGGGAGGGATGATTCATGCTAGATGGGTATAGTGGGGTGAAAACCCCATATCTAGTACTTTTAATCCATTGTTTTAAGTTGTTATAAACTTGCATCTAGTTCATTGCTATTAATTTATAGAAGTAGAAAATATATCAAAAATCACTTTCAATTCATGTTTTACCTAGCTTTCTTGTTATAGAGCATTTTGGTACTCGAAACCTTCGCTCCTTTAGACACCATAATATTTTATATTACGCGATATTTTCGTATACTTGCGGATAGTATCAAGTTTTGGGCGCCGTTGCCGGGAGGCAAGACTTGTTTCGATATTGACTTCTCTTAAATAGGATAGACTAAACTTTTATTTTTTGTTTTTGCTTTATTATCTTTGCATTTCTTTGTTTGGCTTGCACTTATCCCCTCTTTATCTTTTGATGCATGATTAGGAGGAGTCAAGGGGTGAATAATCTTGTCCATATCAATCCCGAAATCGAAGCCACCGCACGGACTACTAGGGGTAGAGTGAGAAGGCAAAGAAAGGAACATAGAGAAGTTAGACAGGCAACGATGGCCGAGGATACAAGAACTCCATGTAACTTTGCATTTCCTACCACCAAGGGCATTACCTCAAGCGTATTGATGCCCACCATTCAAGCTAAAAATTCCGAGTTGTAACCGGCTTTCCTCAATATTTTCACCTCAAAGCAATTTGATGGTGATGATGAAAGAGAGTGTGTCATTAATCATCTTAATGGGTTCTTGCAGAAGTGTGACACCCTCAAGATCAACAATGTCTCGGACGATGTTATGCGTCTTTAAGGCTATTTCATTTCTCTCTTGGCGGAAGTGCAAAGCAATGGCTCAATGGCAATGATGCCAATACCTCTTCACCACTTGGACCCAATTGTCCAATGTCTCTCTACAGAAGTACTGCTCTGCCAAGAAGGCCGCTCAACTAAGGAATGAGATAATGTCTTTTGAGCAATAGAATGGAGAATCTCTTCATAATGCTTGGGCTCGGTTCAAGAAGGTTCAAAGGGATTGCCCTCCACACAACATCAAGGAGTTATAGCACAAAACACTATGACTATTCCAAACTTGTCAGCTATAAAATAGCATGTGCCATTTTTTTGTAGTTGTTCTTCCGAAATAAAAGGCTAATGCTCGCTCAGAAAGATGAGCAATTGCACATTGTTTACAAAAATGATCCGAAGCTTTCTAATCTACCTCTTGAGCTGCCAATGTTTCTTAGAAATGCCCTTATCCATTTACTTGACCTTAATTACAACGTAATTTTCGTGACTCTTGTAAAGTCTATTTACGCTTCTATATTTATGGAACCAAGGCCATTAATCATTATAAATTTCCATACATGTTACTGTATTGATTCTTATATTTTGTAATTTAGGTTAGGTTAGGTTATGTTATTCTAATTGTATCATATGAACCATTATTAACAAAATCGTCCAAAAGTGTTGCATTTCGGATGGCAAAGTAGATATTGGGTAACGATTGAAAAAAAAATCTATAATAAACCTCCATAACTGTGTAAACTTTTTTTTTTTTTTTTTTGAGAGGAGAGTACAAAGTGTTTGTTTATTTACAATTTGACTTACACAAATCAAGAACACACTCATAAATTGAACACAAACTAAAAATATGGAAAAAACTCAAGTGATATTATAATCAAGGCGTTACCGCCGTATTTACGAAAGAAAGTACAAGGCTAAAAGGGTAAAACAGAACAAAAGAAGAATTGATCCAAAAGATAATATTATTGAATTAGTTGAAGTAGTAATATTTTACAGAGTCGTTTAATCCAAATTATTCTTACACCATTACTTTATTTAACATTTATTACAACAAAGACTTGTAGAGAAATCCAAGCCATGCGTCTCCTTAGATCAATCTCACACGTCCCACAAATCAACTGCAGGTCATCGACATGCACTTGCAAGTGTGGAAATATGCAAAGAGAACACAAATACAGAAAATTAGTAGAAGCTAAGTAACAACAATTCATCTTTTCAAAAGCAAGGTTTTATTTTTAAAATACACATAGTACTTAGCCAATAATATTATTCATAGTAATAGTAATAAGAATAATAAATATCAATGTATTTTATAGATGTTTTTAAAGGGATTATCTTTCCATCTCTTATGTCTTATGTTTTATGTTAGCTCTCAACGAATGTTAGGTGCTATGGGAGGTACACGACCAAGTTTACTTCCCTTAGCGAGAGATCACCTAATATCAATAATTTTAGCTATCGCCGAGGCTATCGCTTTATCATATATATATATATATATATATATATATATTGTAACATATGCGCAATTGTATGTGTACTCCTATAACCTTTCAATTATCCTTTTGGAGGTCATACCACAAGACTCAAAGTATATCTCAATTTCATAATCTCCAAAGTATATACGTATAACTCAATATCATTCTCAATTGAGATATACTTTGAGTCTTGTGGTATGACCTCCAAGTTTAGATAATAAACCTCCGTAACTGCGTAAACTTGTTTAGAGGTTACATCCTGTTTTTTCCTCGTCTGACAAAAAAAGCTACTGTAGTTTGATATGACACGCACATAACATAAGGTTTTTCAGCTGAAAAGAACCATTGTATTATACATTGGATTAGTAAGTTTATGACCCCTCTTTAGGGACTAAAACAGAAGTGATTTGGTGTGAAAACTTGTTGATCCACCTTCTGTGGATTTCTGTATTTATAAGCTGAACTCATAACTAAGTACAACAAGTATTTAGGAGCTGTTACAACAGAAAATATATGACTCCTATATACACGGAACTACTGCTAAAGATAAGAGGAACTAACTATATAGGATCAGATTTGTTACGAAGAGTTTGACTTGATCTTGCTAGCTGGATGAATTGTATCTGGACTCTCCACTTCCTTAACACCTCCCCGCAATCTCGACGGGAGAGATCGAACGTTGAGATTGTAACGAAGGCTGGCAAACCGACTAGACAGTAGGCCTTTTGTCAAAATATCAGCAATTTGATCGGCAGTCGGGAGATAGCGAACAACCAGATTTCCCCGTTCTATCTTCTCACGAACAAAATGAAAGGCAATCTTGATATGTTTGGAACGGTTGTGAAAGACAGGATTTGCTGTCATATATGTAGCAGACATGTTGTCGCACAATAAAAGAGGTGGCTGACTAAGAGACACGCCAAGCTCTGTAAGAAGTTACTGAATCCAAATAATTTCAGAAGCTGCAGCTGCTAGGCCACGATACTCCGCCTCGGTAGATGATTTTGACACAACATGTTGTTTCTTAGATGACCAACTAATAAGATTGCCAGCAAAGAAGACGCAGTACCCATGTGTAGAACGACAATTATCAGGGTCACCAGCCCAATCAGCGTCAGAGTATGCAATTAGGGAGCTAGTGGATGATCTGCGGAAATACAAACCATGATGAATTGTACCCTTGAGGTATCGAAGAATACGTTTCACTGCCTGCCAGTGAAAGATGGTGGGCGAGTGCAAATATTGACACGCACGATTAACGGCATAAGCTAACTCAGGTCCGGTGACAGTGGCATATTGTAAGGCGCCAACAACACTACGATAAAGACGTGGATCATGGAATGCTTGACCAGCTGAGGACAGTCGTGTACTGGCATCTGCAGGTGTGGAAACAGGCTTAGCCCCTGCCATTTGAACTTTATCCAAAAGATCCCTTATGTACTTTGCTTGAGATAAAAACATACCATCTTGATCTCTGTGAACTTCAATCCCCAAGAAAAAATTAAGTTCCCCCAAATCTTTTAGAGCAAAAGTAGCATTAAGACATCCAATAAAATGCTGAATATAATCACGATCATTGCCCGTAATAACCAAATCATCCACATAAACCAATAAATATGTAATAGAGTCCCCAATGCGCCTAGTAAATAAGGAATAATCAGAGTAACAACTGTTGAAGCAACAATCAACCAGAAATGTCTTCAATTTCGTAAACCATGCACGCGGAGCTTGTTTAAGACCATAGAGTGCTTTACGAAGATGACAGACATGACCTGAAAATTGTGAGTCACGATAGCCAGGGGGCTGAGTCATGTAGACGCTCTCACTCAAGTCACCATGTAAAAATGCATTATTTACATCAATTTGTCGAATTGTCCAACCATAAGAGACAGCAAGTGCAAGGACAAGACGGACAGTAGCGGGTTTCACCACTGGACTAAAAGTATCAAAAAAATCCACTCCAGGTTCTTGGTAGTTTCCTTGAACAACCAAACGAGCTTTACAACGCTCAATACTACCATCTGCATTTTGCTTGGTCCTGTAAACCCACTTACAACCAATAATATTAGCACCAGGTGGTGGGGGTTCTAATGTCCAAGTGTTATTGGAGATAAGGGCCAAGTATTCTTTGTCCATGGCATCACGCCACTCAGGATATTGAGCGGCTTGTTTATATGAGGTGGGTTGAAATGGAAACGAGTGAGATGGTGGGAGAGGGTACTTGGTGGCTGTAAAGCCCTTAGGTTTGAGGTTGTTGGTGCTGGAACGAGTCACCATGGGATGATTGGATGCTGGAGTAGGACGTAAATGGCGCAGAACATGGGGCAGCTGTTGCATTGGAGGAACATCAGGGGTGTCGGGTGCTATAGAGGCTGTATTGTCAGTGGAAACAGAAGATGTGGGAGAGTCACCTGTGGAGGGAGACTGTATCGTTACAATAGGAGTTGTAGGAACACTCTGAGATGAGGATTTAGAGGAAGGAGATGGGGATACAGTGGGTAGAGATGATGCATCATGAAGTAATTGAAGGGTGACTTCAGTGGGGGTAACATGAGAACTAGAGGTGGAAGGAGGTTGAGAGAGAGATGGATATGGGAGCTTGGTCTCATCAAAAACCACATGACGAGCAATAGACATACGTCTACTTTTCATATGAAGACATAAGTAACCTTTATGCTTGGAACTGTACCCCAAAAAAATACATGGCTTTGACCTGTATTCAAGTTTGTGAGCATTGTAAGGACGAATAACTGGATAACAAAGACACCCAAACGTTTTGAGAAATTTATAATCTGGTGCTCGGTTGTAAAGGCACTCATAAGGAGATTTATGAGCAAGGAGAGGAGTGAGAGTACGGTTGATAAGATAGACTGTGGTGGGAAAAGCATATTCCCAGTAGTCTGTGGGAAGAGAGGCATGAGCAAGAAGTGCTAGCCCCTTGGCTACAATGTCTTTGTGCCTACGCTCAGGAGCACCATTTTGTTCTTGGGTGTGTGGGCAAGAGTGACGATGATGTACACCAAAAGGGTACAGAAAATTTGGGATGCTTCAATACTCACCACCCCAATCAGTTTGTAAGATTTTAATTTTGTGGCCAAATTGAGTTTGTGTCATATTAAAGAAATGACGAAAGATATCAAAGACTTCATCACGTTGACGCATAAGAAAGATCCAAACATACTTGGTGCAATCATCTGAAAATTGAACAAAATACCGAAAGCCACTAACAGAAGTGACGGGGGCAGGCCCCCAAACATCACTATATACAAGCTCAAAAGGAGTGTTAGAACTTTCATGAGAAGATGGTAAATGAAGTCTGTGGATTTTGCCAAGCTGACAAGGTCCACACAAAGAGGTATCTTTATTCATTTCACATGGCAAATCAAAATGAGAAATAGTCCGCCTAACAATTTTGTCATTGGGGTGACCCAACCTATTATGCCAACCAGACAAGGTCGTACGTTCGCCAACAAAGGCGCAAGAAAGTAAAAAATTAGAGGAGGGAAATGATGTAGATTTATTGGCCATAGACAGCTTGTAGAGACCCCGATCAAGGTTCCCCCGCAGCAGCGTGTTGCCCTGCATGTCCTTCACAAGACAAGTATCAGAATGGAGCTGCATATACACATTGTTATCCTGAGTAAACTGAGAGACACTCAATAAATTTTTAGTAATGGATGGCACATGAAGGACATTGCGAAGAATAAATTTTTGGTGAGGGGTGGAAATAGAACTGGTGCCAATATTATTAATTTTAAGTAGCTTACCATTACCAACTTGAACTTGGTCAGCACCTTTGTATTCAGAGTGGATACTCATGTTGTTGAGGTCAGCAGTCAGATGAGCCGATGCACCTGAATCAACGACCCAATTAGGCTCAGATGAAGCATTGGTAGGAGAAGCAATCATAGCTGCAACTTTCCGGGGACTTTCAGTGGAATAAGCATGATCAAATCTATGATAACATGCAGCAGCAATATGTCCCTTTTTGTTGCATATTTGACAAATTGAAATAGCTTTCCCTCTGTTTTGGTAGTTAATGTTACTACCATAATTGTTACCCCCATGCTTGTTCTGACCATAAAATTGATTATTTTTGCGTTGGCCTAGGTTATTATTATAGCCTCGGTTCTGATTATAGTTACCTTGGCCAGGAGCTAAATACCTGTTGTTGTTGTTACCACCGCTGTGTTGGACATTTGCAGCATACACATCATGAACAACGCTCTCTTCTTCAGCATTCAAGCGCTCCTCCTCGTCAAGAAGCAAACCCAATAATGTGTCCGCGGAGATGGGATTATCCACTGAACGAACACTGAAAGCAGATTTGAATGTCTTGTACCTCTTGTCAAGACCATTAATGATGTTTTGAACTAATTCTTGTTCTGACACATCAGACCCAATGGTTGCAAGACCATCAGCACATTCTATCTTTTTCTGAAAATAGTCCATAATTTATAGGTTGCCTTGAGGCATAGTAGTAAGAGTCTTGCGAAGTCGCATTCCTCTTGCTCGATTCTGAGATTGAAAAGTATTTGCAAGCTTTACCCAAACTTGTCGAGAAGTCTCCATCCTTGCCACCAAAGGAAGCACAGATTCAGTCATTGTTCCTTTCAACCAAACACATGCCATACTATCCTTTTTCATCCAGGCAGTATAGGCAGGATTAATAGGTCTGCTAGACCCTGTGGTTTCTATGGTCACAGCAGTCAAACATTTGGGAGGAGCTTCTGCATCGTCCTCAATTACCATTCCTAGATCATAGGCCATGAGTGCTTGTTTCGCAATTGGTGCCCACGTGTCATAGTTCTCCTTGGAGAGTTTAATGGAGATTGTAGGGATTGTGTTTTGTGTGTTTGTTGGGTTTGACATAGTGAGGTCACCAGGAAAGACGTTCAGTCTAGTTGCTCTGATACCATAAAACAGAAGTGATTTGGTGTGAAAGCTTGTTGATCCACCTTTTGTGGATTTCTGTATTTATAAGCTGAACTCATAACTAAGTACAACAAGTATTTAGGAGCTGTTACAACAGAAAATATATGACTCCTATATACACGGAACTACTGCTAAAGATAAGAGGAACTAACTATATAGGATCAGATTTGTTATGAAGAGTTTGACTTGATCTTGCTAGCTGGATGAATTGTATCTGGACTCTCCACTTCCTTAACAGGGACCAACCTTCCAATCTGCTTCCCAAACCTTGTTGCTCTTCCAGTAAAACTGAATGACACTCCTTATTCAGACGGGAAAAAAAGGAAATGAATTAGGAAAATATGTAAATGGAGTGCATCCATACTGATTTCACAACCAACAACTTCAAAATCAACCAAGTTCAATAAAGTAAACGAGCAATTTCATAACGAGCAAAAAATACATAAATAAATAAAAAAACGAGCAATTTCACGACTTTCAATAATCCAAAACGATAAAAGCCAAAATTGGCAACATTAGTTTCAAAATAGTACAAGTCATGAGGTTCCATATAATGATAATACTCCAAAAAAAGTACATAGTTTTTGAAGAGGAAAACGAATTTAGTATCACCAAAAATTTTAATACATGACAACTTCATTTCCACATCATGAGGTTCCATATAATGATAATGATAAATAAACGGAATTGCTTAACGTAAATCTTAAATTACTCAACGCAAATCTTTTTGTCACAATACTTACTAAAGTACCCTTTTTATTTGCAAACCACATTCCTCCTTATTCTTTTTTCTCTCTGAAATCTCCATTGTTATGTTTTCTCTATACATTGATAAGGAATCTAAATTCTAATCAATTTTGGTGATTCTGTTGATCAAGTCCAAATGATAATCGATTAAAAGAAATAAACAAAATTGAAAACCAAAACTAAATATCAAACAAAAAAAACCTAGTCGACCACCTCCCTGCGACCCCGCCTCTTCCCGGCGTTGTCCAACCCCACAGTCAGCCCACCCCCACCAATCTCCCCCAGCCCAGCGCCGCCCAGGCCACCCCCATAGACCTCCCCTCCCCGGTCATCCAGATCGGGCATGTGAGCACACTCAGATCCAAACCCCGATCATTCGCAACCACCCTTCTCAGCCACCCTCACCCGCCGTCATCACCCCCACGCCTCAAAACAACCACCCCCTGCCGTCCGACCTCCACCCCGGCAACGCTTTCTCTCTCCTTCGTGCCACTTTGAGGACAGATAAAACAGAAATTTGAGGGCATGAAATTGGGATGTTGGAGGTTATTGATATCTTTGTTTTTGGCAATTGAGGTGTTTGTATAATTAATTTACGGCTGTCCATTGATGTTTGTTGCTGGGCATTGATCATTGATGCCGTGATGCGTCATGCGTGTTTGCAATTAGTATTTTGAATGTAAATTTGACAGAGAGGGAGTGAAAATTGGTTGAGAGAAAAGGAAGGAAGAGAGAGAAAGGGCTGAAAATTACTTAGGGGTATTGTGGAAAGTGGGGATTTACGTTTAGTAATTTGCGATTTACGTATAGCAACCCCCTAAATAAAAAAGGTTCAACATAGTGCTTGAAGACGAAGACAATTTATTATCAAGAAAAAAAAAAACCTATGTTATGCCCGGGATATATCAAACTAAGAAAGTTATTTATTAGACGCGGAAAATAGGGTGTAACATGTAAATAAGTTTACGCAGTTGCGAAAATTTATTATTAAACTTTTATTCAAATATCACCTCGTATCTGCTCTGCCACTCCATATGCAACACTTTTGGAAGATTTTGTCAATGATGGTTCATGTTATCAGTATTTGTATAGTCAATCCCACCATTTTGTATACACCAAAAGTCTTTGGAATTGACCATAATTATGCAATTTAAACCCTTCATTAAAAATCTCCTTGAATCTCCACCGTCTAATCTAATTGATTTTAAATATTTATTTTTTATATTTGGTAATCATCTATCATGATATGTCCACCATGATATACCATCATCATCATGCTATAAAATCATCATACATCCATTTCACATGTACATCATCAATTTATTTCAACCTTATTTTATTTCCGTAGCATCTAATTTTGCACTTATATTCTGTTTATCATAGCTCCTCTTTTCCTTTTTATATATTTTTTTTGTTAGGCTTATAAATTAGAATGCTTACGTTTATTTCCTTTTGCATTCTTTGTTTTCCTTTTCCTTTTCTTAGTCTTCGAAGCTTTTTTTTTTTTTGCAACTCACTTTCATTATCATTGTTTTCCACTAATCATCAACCTTTTCTTGCTTTTTTTCTTCCTTCTTTTGTTAAAAAAAATTACGTTTTTGAATGTCTTAGCTACATCAAACTATTTTTTAATCACTCAAAAAAATGTTTGTTAAAATACAGGTCCAAAATTTATTTACTATGTTGGTGTTAGTGCTTTCACAAAAAAAATGTTTAAAACAGTCATAGCGTAACTTTTGGTACGAACACAATCACTTTTTAGGGAAACAAGGATCACAACTAGACCTGTAAAATTGTGACATGACCCAAAACCCGATCCATTTTTTCAGGGTTCTGACACTGATTTTCCGACCCGCAACCCGATTTGACCTGAACCAGATTAACCCGTTGTTCTTGGGTCAAACCCAACTTGTTAGTGGGTTGACCCGTTTAACCCAAAAAGTAGAACAATTTGCAATCATGAAAAAAAAAATCGGCTAAAATATCCTAAAAACCATGTAAAACTATTTTTATGTGTTTCATTAACTTTTTCTCTACCTCTTTGTTCTCTCAAAATGAGAAATTTTGCTTTTAACTACGCCAAAATGGACAGAATTATATAATAAAACTTATCGAATAATTAAACCATATATAAAGAATATCACATAGTTGTATATATACCAAAATGTGAAAAAATATACGTATGTAGGTAATAAACATTATAAATTAGAGTATATATTAGCAGATATACTGTTTGAAGCATAAGTTGGCTATATAATTGACAAAAAAAAAATTATTGGGTCACTCAACCTGATGGGTCGACTCGACCCCGACAAGACTAGGTTAGGGTCGAGCATTTCTCAAGCCGAACCCGAAATGGCCGACCCGCTTAGTGACCCTAACCCGACATGACTCGAACCCAACCTGCACAACCCAATTGACAGGTCTATTAACAACTGATAATAAGTGAACCCTACATTTCTAAATAGTGGCCCCAATTTTTCTGTGAGTTGGTCTCACATAAGACTTGTTGTAGTGCCTTCTTAAAATTATGTAACAAAATGAGGTTATTTATTATTATTATTATTATTATTATTATTATTATTATTATTATTATTATTATTATTATTATTATTATTATTATTATTATTATTATTATTATTATTATTATTATTATTATTATTATTATTATTATTATTATTATTAATCATGAATAATCCCAAGTTTAAGGGATCATCGAACTGATAATATCAAGTTGAAAATTTTCTCCCACTAGTAGTCCCAGATAGATCGAACATAGTCAAAGTACCTTTTTTACTTCGATGACGTGACATATCTCCTAATTTAAAAATGTCTATTGCAATTGATATTTTTCCATTTTTCATTTTGATTCATCATAAACCTAGAACAAGTTATTGTGTCATATCCTTAACCCACACATTGTTCGTAGCATCATAGACCTTAACCTGATTTCGGTTTTCTTTATTCCGTTAGATCGCCTAAATCAAATTAAGGAGACAATGAGGGTCTGAATTGATTTTCATAATTTAATTGAGGATCCTGTAATGTATTCAAAACAACGAACGAGGACTTAACATCGTTTAACGGGGACCACTTAGCTCATGGGAAAAAAAGTTCAAAATTGGAAATTATTTTGGATATAAATAAACTTGTGATTAATATTAGCTGACAAACGAAACTTGGGCTTGTTCCCAGCCTATAAACTTTTTATTTAATAATATTATTATGGATAAAATTGCTATTATTACTTTTACCTTGAATAGAGTAGGATAAACAATATTATGCTTCTATCACTCCTAGTTTGGTTGTGGTGATGCATAATCCGGGATAAAAAATTAAAAATGTAGGAAAAAATTGAGATTAAAAAAAACATAACAGACAGAAAATATATGAAATGATGTGATTGACTCAACGTATCGACGCAAACTTAATACCTTTGAGTCATTGTTGACAAATTATGAAAATAACTCATTCTCATTATGACTTGAACAAGAAGTGACCCAATAATAATTCACTTGACCCAATTAATGGGTGCGAGTACTCGTTGCTTGTATAATGGTTACCATTGTAATTTTATCGTTGCCACCATAATACTTTGGTAAGTACCATAACAAATATCGGATAATACCAACTTTGATTTGTCTCTTAGATTCACATTTTGACTTATGGTTTTTTCTAACCATTTATAATATCAAAGAGAACTATTGATATGTTTAGTTGCACCTATCTAAATCTCTAAATTATTTAGCAATTTAGAAAGAAAAAAAAGGGTCAGATGTTGGTATAATCTCTGTATTTGTTTTCTTATTTTTCCGCGTGACCTATGCTTTTGACTAATGTTAAAGTATTTGGTTAGAACTATAAATCATACTAGTTATAACTACTCGCAACCTGTTTCGGATATATATTATCACATGCTAATACCATTGTTAAATATAATGTTAATTGTCACTAAATCTGAATTCTGTTGTTACTAAAGTTATGGGTCATACTATAACACCATACTTCCCATTTCGGAAGTATGTGAGGATTATGGTTTATAAGTAACTACACCCACCTGCTAAAGAAGAAAGCACTTCTCTTTTGGGCTTAAGTCTATGGATTCATTAGGAGATATTCCACTCTTGTGGGTTGTGTTGCGAAGTATTTGGGTTGATTTGTTACACAAACAATGGCTAATATTGAGACTTTGATAAGTATTTTGGATTTGTAAATTAGTTTGGGAAGAATTAAAAATCACTTTTTTCTTTATGAATTATATCTTTTTAACATGATATTCATAATAAGTACCAAGATCATTTAAATATCACTTTAGATTGAACTAGATAACATTATGATTCTAACTAATCAGTTGGACAAATGATACAATAACCTATTATTTACAAAAGTTAAAACCAACCCTAACTGATTATTGTCTAAAACTAAATATACACTTGGTTATAACCAAATTACATTATACATGGGTTCCAATTTATTGCTAACCGAATTAAAATCATCACATTAAAATTAAAAAGCAACTTGTCGTTCACAAAATTAAAACCAACCACAAGTGATGGTTGATACATGGAACTATTTATGAATTTGATATGAAGAGTCACTTATATTTTATTTTGGACATTTAAATTTGACTAATGTGAGGCTTTTAAGAACTTTAATATATTATCTATCTATAAGTATGAAACCATTTAATAGCTATTTGCTTGAACTAAAAAATTATTTATTGATGCATAGGGTGTAATCAAATAAAGCCATACTAAATCATAAGAAACACATAAAGCCAAAAGCCATTGAATTTTATTTTGGGCTTCTAATTTAACTATGGGGTAAACTAAATTGCACTTTGGTTTTGACTAACATATAACCTTAACAACTTTATCAAATACCTCTTTGGTTTGACTTTAATAATTCTCTAGTTTGAAGTAAAATATTTATTTTGTTTTGGACTAGTAAATTTGGTTGTGAAATGAACCAAATCACACTTTTGACTTGACTAACATGACAGTTGTAAGAACTTTAACAAATTATCTACTATAAATATGAAACCATTTAATAGTTATTTAGCTTTAACTAAATAATAATTGTTTACAGATGTATATGTAACCAAATAAAGTCATACTTAATCATAAAAATTACAGAACGCCAAAAGTCATTGAATTTTATTATGGGATTCAATTTACCTATGAGATTAACTACATCATATTTTAATATTGTCTAATATAACCTCAACAACTTTTTTAAATACCTTTTTGGCTTGACTTTAATAATTCTCTACTTTGAAATAAATTTTCATTTCAAAACAAAATTAAATGAAGAAGTTCTTTCAAAACATTCAAGTAATAAATGTAACATATTTCCCGCAAACCTAATCAACTTGGTGAAGGAGTATAAAGTTAACGCTAAAAGATGTGATGTTGGATATCAGAATGAGACATCCTTTATTATTTGGGGTATACTAGGCAACACTTGTAAGATCTAATTGACAATGTTTGAGACCAAACAATAGGGGGAAAATGGACATAATAATACTAATACTACAAATAATAATAATAATAATAATAATAATAATAATAATAATAATAATAATAATAATAATAATTATTATTATTATTATTATTATTATTATTATTATTATTATTATTATTATTATTATTATTATTATTATTATTATTATTATTATTATTATTATTATTATTATAATGTGTAAATACAAAATCAACTCATACGCTATGAGGTCTCCAATAATTAAGAGCCAAAGATTTTCTAGGGTTAACAGATGCATGAATCTTAAACATGTCTCATCAATAATTTAATAGATTAAGTAAAACTATCCGAAGTTTTAGATTAGCAGCAAAACACTTTTAACTTATTAGGTCATGGAAAATTTGAGGCCACTGGACTATTTTTCTATAATGATCTTCCCTTTTTTTTCTTTTTTATTCATGATATAGGTCGGGTTTGGGCAAGTATGGATTTATAATGTTGGACCTAGATTTAAATACATTTAGAACACTTAGAATCAGATCCAGATTCATATTCATTGAGTCTCAAACCCATTGCCACCTTAGTTGTCGCATACTTAGTTACAATGGGGAAAAATGCAAAAATGCATTACTTAAATATTTTCCTATATTTTTTTTTTGATATTTTATTTCTCAACATAACGGTTTGATAGTAATAACCAATCATCATATTAGTCATCAATAAATGAATTCTTTTTGTTTTATTTATGGTTTAACAAAATGTAACTTTGTTAGGAACAAAGAATTGTTTGAATACGTTAGGCATTGTATTGCTTATTTCGCCATATAGAGAAGCGGTTGAAGAAGAGCATACACCTATCAAGCCATTTGGTTATGAGTAGATTGTGATTTTGTTATAGCTACTCGTAATACATGATCAAGGAAAATTGTATATGTTGGTAAACTAGAGAACATACTGAAAAAAAAAAGAAAAAAAAACTCTTAAAGGACAACGACTACCTAACGATGTTTATTGACTAGACGGATCAATCAAAATCTAAACCTCTTGGTTAGGTTGATAATTTCTAAAACCGAACTCGAAAACAAAAAACTCTGAAAATGACTTGAACCCGAAGTAGTCGACCTGACTTTGCCCGATTCAGTTGACCAGTTATAGTATTAGGCTCAAATAATAGGCAAATAGATATGAAACCATTTAATGGCTATTTGCCTTGAACTAAATAATTATTTATTGATGCACAGGGTGCAACCCAATAAAGCCATACTTAATCATAAAAAATGCACAAGGCCAAAAGCTATTGAAATTTATTTTGGGCTTCTAATTTTAGCTATGGGATGAACCAAATTACACGCTGGTTTAAACTTATATAACTTCAGCAACTTTACCAAATACCTCTTTGGTTTGACTTTAATAATTCCTTAGTTTGAAATGATATATTTATTTTATTTTGGACCCGTAAATTTGGTTGTGAAATAAACCAAATCACACTTTCAACTTGACTAACATGAGGTTTGTAAAAAATTTAAAATATTATCTATCTATAAATATGAAACCATTTAATAGCTATTTGGCTTGAACTAAATAATTATTTATTGATGCATAGGGTGTAACCAAATAAAGTCATACTAAATCATAAGAGATACATAAGGCCAAAAATCATTGAATTTTATTTTTGGGCTTCTAATTATGAACTAAATTGCACTTTGATTTTCACTAGTATAAACTCAATAACTTTACCAAATACTTCTTTGGTTTAACTTTAATAATTCTCTAATTTGAAATAATATATTTTCTTTTTGGGCTCATAAATTTGGTTGTAAAATGAACCAAATCTCACTTTGGATTTGATTAACATGGGGCTTGTACGTAAGAAATTTAATATATTATCTATCTATAGATACCAAACTATTTAATGCCTATTTGACTTGAACTAAATAATAATTATTTACTGAAGCATGGGGTGTAAACAAATATAACCATACTTAATCATAAAAATTACACAAGGCCAAAAGTCATTGAATTTTATTTTGGGCTTCTAAGTTTTTAAATAGAATGAACTAAATCGCACTTTGATATTGTCTGATATAACCTCAACAATTTCACGAAATACCTCTTTGGCTTGACTTTAATAATTCTCTAGTTTGAAATAATTTATCATTTCAAAATAAAACTAAATCAGGAAGTTCTTTCGAAATATTCAAGCAATCTAAACCCTTAATTTCAACCCTACAAATATCTCTACCGTTCATTCTAATTAACTTCAAATATTTATTTTATATCGCATAATAGATCTTTATTCTGATTCATGATCCATCTGCTATCATGGTACATAATCATTAAATAAACTATATTTTATATTTGGTAGGATTTATTCCACTTTCTTCGGACTTTTTCGTTAAAGTGCATGTTCTTGTTCTCATTTTCTTATTTTTCTTTTCCCATTTATTTCCATTTCTTTCTCTTAGTCTAAGAATGATTACTTTTTTTTGTTTTAGATCTTAAGTACTTCTATTTCATTATCTTTAATTCCTTATTATAAACCTTGTATTTATTCTTCTTTCTTTTCATTTAAATTAATTAGGCAGTATTTGAATGTCTAACTACATAAAAACATTTTTTAAAAAAAGTTACCTAAAATCTATTGTTACATTGGTGAAAGTGTCATGCTTGAACTACAAAAAAAAAATAAAAAAATTGAGGCAATTTGTGGTTCAGAAATAATAGAATTTAAAAAGTGGTTAAAACATAAAACAACACCAAATCTTGTGTGAGATCAACTAATAAAAAATGGGGTCACTATTAATAAATGTAGGGGTCACTTTTAGTGAGGAGTGATCCTTATTTCATTGAAAAGTGACCCCATTTCACCAAAAGTTACCAAAAGACCGTCTTATAGTTATAAAAGTTTTTGTGGTAAAACAAAAGGTCAAAACATATTAAAGCAACACACGTAGTGTTTTCAAAACTTCAAAAGTTTCGGGTTAGAGTTTGGCAAGTCGAGTTGAGCAAAACTCGAACTTGACTCGCTTATTATAATACAAGATATAACTATTTGTGACTTACTTTAGGTATATATATGGTAATAAATTAATCCCACACTCAAGCGACATTACTAAATTTAGTGTTAGTTAACAACCATAATTAATTTTGAAGTCCGTGTTTACTAAACTAAGTTTTTATTTTTATTTTTTATGAAGTTAACCTTTACTAAATTTAGTGTTAGTTTCAACAACAAAGATTAAACCTTAACATGAACAAAGTTGGGGAAGAAAACAACCCCTACTAACCTTTTTTAGTGCATCGTTGTGCCGTAACACCTACATTGCTTGTATGGTGGTTATCACATTTTTGTTACCACCAAAAAATTAAAATTTGGGTAATACCAATTTCGTACTGAATAATGACTAATTTAGATTTAATCTTAGTTTCTTAAATTGACAATTTGATTCTCATTCGTCTTAAAACTTCAATATAAATTAATATTATTGAAACTCTAATTAGTTTCTTATATTTAGTATAAGTTTAAATAGTCAAACTCAATTACGTGAATGTTAAATATAAGTAATGAGATACTATTAATTATTTAGATTGACATTGTAATAATAAATAGTTTTAATCAATTATGAGATTGGTTGTAATTGTAACTGATTATTACTCACGTTTAATTATTATGGTAGCTACACATATGTAGTTACCAGTTGCCACGGTACCATACAAGTTGTCCAAACATGTACATATCAAATAAGCTAATAATTAAGGCACTCGATTTGATACTTAGAATGACAAATAATCAAATAAGTTGATTTGCTAATAAGTTCATCGACGTGATCTTTTTGCAAGGTGTTCATTTAATTAGCAAATTGGGGAAGGAAAGCGGTTCTTGTAGCTCTTTTTAGAGTATCATTGTGCTTTCCTGATGCTACATTGCTTGTATCGAGTCAATCGAGCTGAGTGTGCTGAGCCATAGTAGGCTCTGGCTCGGCTCGAAAAGTATTAGTTGGCTCGAGCTCAGTTTGACCCGAGCTCGAGCCGAGGGTTCACCGAGTCGGTTCGACTCGGTTGCACCCTAAATCATAATAGTTTGGTAACCACATGAATAAGATATGATAATACCGATTTCGTACTTCATAATAACTAAGTTAGATTAATTCACTCTATTTTTTGGATTGACAATTTGATTTTAGTTTGGTCTTAATGAAATATTCTAACAATTAAAAATATTGAATTTTTTTGTTACACTTAGTCATAACTCTCTTTATTCTTTAAAAACTTTTACTAGATGTTAAGATAGTCAAACCAAATTATTATGTGGATGGTACAAAGCAGTTTCAATTAGTTACAGTTATTTACTAAGATTGACATTGTAATAACAGATAAGTACTGATCAGTTATAAGATTGGTTATGACTTATTGACACTCATGTTAATTAGTATGCAGGCTACAAAAATGTAGTAGTCGCCATATAATTGGTCAAAACCGCTATCTAACAAGCCAATAACTTATCCATCTCATCATAAGATAGAAAAACTTGAAATGCTATTAAGCTTGCCAAACAAGATTGACAACCAAATAAGGATAGTAGTACTAAGGATCTGTTCTGCTCAACGTAGTTTTATATCAATTTAGTTCAATTTATTTAAATTCATGGATGTGTAACATATGACTTAGATAATTTTTAATTCTAAAATAAATTTATGATAAAACTTATATTATTGGACGATTGCAAAATATTCTTTCAAATCAGTTCTGTATTGAATATGTTTGGAGGAGTTATAAATGGTTAACGGTCAGGATAGAAAATCAATTTAATTTAGTTCAATTTAGTTTTTTTCAGGTGAAAAAAAAAACCAAGTATTTTTGTATAAGGTAAGATTGTAAGAAGGGGAAATAGAGATTATAAGACCCTCCTCTTGAGAGAACACAACCTAAGTATATAAGTATTGTCATTGTTGTATTCATAGAAACTTTTCACATTATACGAAATATTTAGTTACAATACGTACAATCACATATCGTACTACTTGTAGGTTTTTGCAATTTGTTTAGGTATATTCTTAAAGTATATCATTCTTAAAAACAATGTTAGTCATAACTAAACTTATATTATGTCATACCTAAAATAAGTAGTTGTTTGATTGACAAAATAGATATGTAGCTCGAACCAAATTATTCTTTAGTTATGATTATAGAGAACTACTTATACATTGGGTATACCCAAACTAAATCCTAATTATTGTAGAGAATTACATAAGATTATTTTTAACTTAACTTTTATTTGGTACTTATAAATTTAGCTACAAGGATAAACTAAATCTCACTTTGGTATTGACTAACATAATTAATGTCCACAAAAAATTATACCTCTTATCTAATGATAAATATGAAAACATTCAAATAACTCTATGGTCAGAACTAAATAATTATTTAGTTCGAACAAATATATCATTTCCCCTCACAAACAAAAATTAATACTCCCTCCTTTTCCTTTTAAACTTTTCACTTGCTTTTTTGAGGTCAAACTTTGTAAACTTTGACCGTTAATATATACAAATTTATTAAGAGTTGTGATTTGAAATTATATGCATTAGATTCCTTTACAAATGTATTTTCGTAATATCAAATTTTTATAAATTTTACTTGTGTAATTTTGGAGATATTAATGGTCAAAGTGTCGCATTGGAGACCGTGAAAAAGCAAATAGGAAGTTTAAAAGGAAACTGAGGGAGTATATCATTTAGCAAAAAAAAAAAAAAAAACAATATATCCTACCCCTGTAGTCGTCAGCTTGTTCTTGACAGGTCCGATCAGTTCAAAAAATGGTCCACGTATTATTATATTTCATTATATACTATTAAGCGTGTACATGGAATTACATATACCTAGTTCTTTGAACCTAAATCGACCTACACTGAACTAATTTAAATCGAAGTGAACTGGACTTATTTGATTTGAATTTAAATAAATTGATTTTTTGATTAACCATTAGGTTTTTGTAACTAGTCAAACCCCATATATATTGACTTCATTTGAAAGTATATGCATTAAAGTACTTTTAGTGACACATGAATACTAAATATCAATTTGCTAGTAAAGGACACTTTAGATTAACCTAAATGACGCTTTAGATTAACGTTTTGGTTACCTGGTTATCTGGCTTCTTAAAAAAAATTAAAAAAAGAAATATATGATAGGTATCCAAATGAACTGAACTGAATTTGATTGAATTGAATTTGACCAAACTTAACCAAATTAAAGTAAAATACGCTGGGAAAACAAAATATAATTGTCTACTTGGTGTTTAATGAGTGCTTCCATTACAAAAAACAAGAAATAATTCACATCATTCTTCTTTGTCAAAAGAAAAGAAAAAAAAAAAAGAAAAAGGAAAAGCAGCAATGTTCACGTTGTTGATGATTAATGTGGGATGTTTTTTTTTTTGGAAGAATGACGCTGGTGATCGATACACTTTGATGGTACATTATGATGTTGCTAATAGGATGACAGAGGCATGATTTGTTGCCAAAAAGCGTTTTCTAAGAAAGTACACTTTGATGGCACATTATTCATGAAATAAAGAAAATAAATTTTAATATCGAATAAGGATGTATGATGGTGGTATGGTGATGATATAGATATGCATGATGGGCATGCTCTCACATATTTAGGAGGATTAGTTATCAAATATAAATGAAAAAAATTAATTAATTTTATTGTACGGTAGAGTTCATTTTAGAGCTGAAATTGAGGGTTTAGATTGCATGATTGTGGACAATCCCAACACCTTCTGGTGTATACAAAATGCAGGAATTGACTATACATGCACCGTCATGTTATACCATACAATACTCTAATCTAACCTATTAACAAAATATAACAAAGGTTATATAGACCCTTATCGTTTAAACTGTGGGTCGTGTAGGCCATCGACGTAGAAAACTGGTCATACATGCCATCGACATTGTAATCTTGGGCCATACAAGCCATTGGACGCTGGAGTGTGTTAGTTACTCTCTGATTTTCCGATGACTAATGATTTAAATAACTAAAAATAAGGTCGATAATGACTTACTATATTGCCATTAACGTTAAGGTTCTAGCCCGCTAAAGCATGTAACCTTAATGATTTCTACAATAATTTTTTATTCTCTTAGTTTTTTGTAAATGTTATAGTAAAAATCTTATTCAATGTTATTCCTTTGTTTTGGCACCAATGCCTATAGTCTGCCAACGTTCAATAGATTATTGTTATGCAAATTAAAGAGACATCAGATTTTCTATAGAAGTCTTATTAGGCTTTTTTTTTTATTAGTTAAGGATTGTCTTATGTTCATAATTCTTGAACTTGTTTGAATAATTTGTATTAACTTTTTTCGGTTAATACTTTTGACTTCATAGTTAAATCCCTCTCTCTCCATTTTTTTTATTATTATCCAAATGATTTATATTATGGGTGAAAAACTTCATAAAATAATACTCGTAAAAGCAACCAAGATTTTTTTTTATTCTTTCCGTGTAGTCCTACTAAAGAAAGCTCGAATTGTTTTTAATGTTATAGTAGAATATAGTTGTTTCACTTTTACTTGTTTTTTTAACAACAAACTTCACGAAAAAGTATAATACAATTTTTTTTTGGTAAAAATACAAGTATATACTATTATATAAATATGTATCTTCTCAATATATAAAAACTTTAAATTGCACACACTAAGTTCATTTATTGAAGTTAAAATAGTAAAAATAAACTTAAAATATCCAAAATAATAATATATATTCATGTACCACTTGCTTCATCGGAGTGTGTAACACACTCTCCTATCTAGAGGTGGCCACGGGTCGGTCCATTCCGTTCGTGGGCCGGGCTTCACCGAAACTAAGCACTGGCCCGCATGGATGGGCACCGGTTCGTGCCGGGCCGTCCACCCGAGCCTGGCAGGGCCTTAGTCAACTTTGGCCCGTGGGGATGTATTTTGGGAGGAGGAAGGAGAGATAATGGGGATTGGGGAGTTGCTGTCATTGTTGGGGGTTTGGGGATGTATTTTGGGAAGGAGGAAGGAGAAATAATATATATTTTGGGGAGGAGGAAGGAGGAAGCTGTACACGGGCTTTTTTCGTGGCAAGACCGAGCCCGCACTGGTAGTTCGTGGGCCGTAGCAGTGCCGTGCCCGAGCCTCCGATCACCTCGACACTAGTTTGGCCCACACCCGGACCGGTCCATGCGGGCTTGGGCCAAGCCCGGCCCAGCCACCTCTACTCCTATCTAATGACTTGTATGACCCAAATATTGAACGTTCAGGGCTTGTATGACCAATTTTCAACATCGATGGTCTACATAGCCAAGATGGACAACGTTAATGACTTATATAACCTTTGTTGAACAAAACATAATCAATCTTTGTTGGAAAAAACCACAATCTTTAAAAAATCATCATAAAGAAAACACAACTATTGCATTTGAAAGAGTATTTGAGAGGAATCTATCTTTTGCGAGTTTGTTTTCTTGGTTAGTGTTAGGAAGTTAATCAGTTTTCCAATGGATAACGGTAGAGTTGTTAAAAGTTAACTTGAATCAGGTCACCCCTTGTTTTCAGGGTCACGATAATGTTATCGTCCCTGATCCTTTTAGAACATGAAAAAAGTGAACAAAAAAGTAGATTTGACCCAAAAGTTAATCCGTAACTTACTGGATCCAAAACAAAAATGACCATACTCGAAATCTGCTGGAGTCGACTTGGCCCGTTTGTGAGGTCTAGATATCAGAGGTGAAGATGGTTTTCCTTTGATGATGGTTTTTTTTTGTAAACTAGAAAATGGTAAAAAAAAAGAAAAATCATCCTCAAAAGATATACCGATGTGGTACCCTAGGGGTAAAAACCAACAAGCCTCAACCAACAAACCTTCCCCCAAATCCCTGGTGAATCTACATCAAACAGGGAGTCATTATCCTAGCAGTTACTGTCTAGCAAAAACCATTGAGCTAAAAAAAACAAGCTAACAAATTACCAACAAATTACACAACAACAAAAATATGAACTAAACAACCTCACAGACCATATTGTATCTGCTTCAGAATAGCCTATACACTATTTATTTCGAAAAATCTCTAATTAAGCTCTGGCCATATCTCATAGATTGTGGTTGTGAACGCTGCTCTTCAAACATGATTAATCAAAAATTTCCCTTTCACATCCAGCTGTCATGCTCAAGGCCTCCTCATGCTTCCAAGTTCCAACCCACTTCAATGTACAGTGGCCATACCTCATAAGCGATAGGGCGTTCAAAAATAGATGGAAACAATCTATTGCAACATTGCACATAAAACAAGTGCAACTTTGAAGAACCCCTTGATCGAACAACTGGTCTCTAGTATGGAGTCTCTGTTGAATGATACCCAAACGATAAATCTGTGCCTGATGTAACTTAATTTCAGTGTTGCGGGTTGTTTAGGAGCCGATTTCCTAGGTTGATGACTAAAGGGAGATGAAATGAGGCTATAATAATATAGTTTGGGCGGTAAGTTGTGTAATGCTGATATTTACTGATGTATCTATGCTTAGCAAGCTAATTTGAAAGCATTAATGAATATAGTTATAATAGACTTCAGTTCAAAAGTTACAGTAAAAGACTGATTTTGGTTGCCAAAATTATACTTGGCAATGAAAGCCTTGTTCTTGTACTCGAAGAAAACAGCTTCACAAGAACGAAGAAATTTATGATCATTGTAATGGGTACCATACTACCATGTACATACGCTCCATTTGGTTGGGGTGAAAATAGCTTTCCAGGAAAACAATTTTCCCATTTTCTATTATTTAGTTTACTATGAGAAGGAAAATGGTTTTTGGAGGAAAAACATTTTCACCTATATAAGTGTAAATGTTTTCCCTTCAAAACGAAAGGAAAACAGTTTTCCGTTGGTGGGACACTATATTCCCGGAGCACTAGTAGTGGACTTGATAATCGAGTTTGGTTCTCGGGACTTTGGGCCATAAAATCAAACCTGTACCCGACTTGATTGGGCCTCGGGATGAACTTTTGGGCCACTTTCTCAATTTTTTTTTTCTTCAAATAAGTATAACTTTTGATTCCGATATGCGTTTGAGGTGATTTTTTTTAATTCACCTAACTTTTCGAAATCTACGCAACTATGTTAGCAAATTTCATCTTTTAGATGCTGTTTGGTTGGGGTGAAAACATTTTCATTTGAAATTCATTTTCCTAGCTACTTTTCCATAGTTTGGTTAGAAGGGAAAGTCGTTTTTCTGAAAACTGTTTTCCGTTGTTTGGTTACTAAAAATAATATTTTCCCTTCGAAAACTAGTATGGATAAATAACACAACAAGTTATTTCCACTAGTACCATAACATATTTGACCCAAAAAGTTTCATCTAATCCAATATTTTATGGGTTCTCAAACAAAACAAGAAATCAATATTTTATGAACAAAAAAACGTCTGTCAACATATTTTATGACCCAAAAAAAAATGTCTATCATATTGTAAAATCCTCCACTTTCACACTAAACAAGAGACTCCCTTTCATTGTCATGAGCAATTTCTCACACCAGCATACTCCAACAACACCCCCAAGAGCTGAAACAGACAGGAAAAGAAAACCTAACAAGAGATACAAATTTTAATTAGTTTCTTTTTTTGGAAAATTAATTTAATTTCATTTCCAAAACTTTGATAAAGCATTACAACACTGTTTACTCTTATTCTACAACCCAGATTAAAGAGTAAGCCACAAGACATCATGGCAAATTCTCCATGCAAGGACAAGAAACATTACAGCCAGATTAACACATAGAAGAATACAATGAGCTAAGCAGGGAAATAATTCAGAGACTCCTGAAATAGTTTTCTTTGCTTCTCATTGCCTGGATTCTGGGCACGAGCATGCAGCTGATTTACCAGCTTCCTTGTAACCTCTCCAACAGTACATCATTCCTGTTTGAAGATGATTCTGTTCCTTGCTTTCCAGACAGCATGAGCAACAGAACTCAACACAGCCTTCAACACCATTTTACTGGGCTGTCTTCCTACAACAGCACTATATGCCCAATTAGTGACCTGATTCCAAGAGTTGCCTTGACAACAACCCCTTGCCCACTTCACCATAGTATTCAGCAGTTCAGCAGATAAAGAACACTCAAAGAAAAGGTGCATGTGAGTTTCAACAGCTGATTGACAAAACATACAATGATCATCAGTGATGTCCCTAATTCCCATCTTCAGTACTCTGTCTTTTGTAGGCAATCTCCTCATACAGATGAGCCAAAAACAAACAGTCTGTTTTGGCAAAGCTAGATTGGACCAACAGAGTTTGGTCCATCTAGCAGGAGGTAGCACAGACAGCATACTTCTATATGCTCTACTAATGGTATACAGACCTGCAACACATACTGCTTCCTTCACACCATTGGTGTCATCAAACACTCTTTTAATCATCAATGAACTCTGAGCAGGACTAGGCATAACCCGAAAATCATGATATTTGATATAATAAGCCCCTCCCATTGAATTCCAAGCTTTTCCTTCATATTATTTATGTCCCAAACAAGCTTTCCCATTGCTGCAGCATTCCAAACCTTGAGATTGAAGAATCCTAGGCCACCTTTAGATTTAGGTGTACAAAGTTGTTCCCAAGTCACAAGAGCTTTCTTGGAAGGCACATTAGAACCAGTCCAAAGGAAAATTCTACCCACCCTCTCGTTATGAGAAATTACAGTTGGGAGCACAAAAACTTTTGACCAGTAAGATTGCATAGAACACACAACGCTCTTGATAAGTTGAAGCCTACCTGCATAAGAGAGCAATTTACATGTCCAAGAGTTCATACGTTTTATAATTCTATCAATGATAGGCTGAAACTGAGAGACAAACAACCTCTTAAATGATAAGGGTACACCCAGGTACTTCAAAGGCAAAGAACCATTCACAAACATAGTGCCCTGCAGGATATCCTCTTGTTTTGAATCAGAAAAACCACCAAAGAAGATCTCAGATTTAGTAAGTTAGCTGCCAGCCCAAATGCTTCAGAGAACTGTTTGAAACATGTGAACAAATGATTTATAGAGCCAGTGTCCCCTCTAGAGAAAAGCAAAAGGTCATCTGCAAAAATGCTATGACACAACTGAATCCTGGAGCATTTTGGATGGTATTTGAAGTCACGGATCTGCTTCAGTTGATCAAGACATCGAGAAAGATATTCCATTCCAATGACAAACAAATAAGGTGACAGGGAATTTCCTTGTCTTAGCCCCTTTCTAGCCTCAAAAGGCTTAAGCAAAAATCCATTGTAACAGATTGAGTAACTCACAGTGAAAACACACAACACTATGAGCCTCACAAATCTAGCTGGAAAGTGCAATGCATATAACATTTGCTCAAGAAAAGGCCATTCAATCGAGTCATATGCTTTCCTAAGGTCAACTTTGAGCAGACACCTAGGTGACATATGTTTTCTCCCATAATGCTTAACTATTTCATGAGCTAAAATGATGTTATCACTTATTCTCCTACCCTTTACAAAAGCTGATTGTTCATCATGAATAATGTAATTTAGAACTGTACTAAGCCTATTTTCCAGTACCTTAGCAACAATCTTGTATAACACATTGCAGCATGAAATAGGTCGGAACTCACCCACTTTGGATGCATTAGGAACTTTAGGCACCAATGTAATGGTAGTGAAGTTCAGGCTCTTCCTCATCTTTTCTTTATGTAACATATCCAGCACAGCTTCACAAACATCATGTTGAACAGTAGCCCAAGCTTTCTTATAGAAGAAGACTGTAAAGCCATCAGGCCCTGGTGATTTTTCCTCATCCATTTTCTAGAGTGCAGCTTTGATCTCCTCATTATTGAAATCCCTGGCAAGGAACACCTGTTGATCAAAGGTCAGCACTGAGCTCTTCTCAACAAGTGAACTATCTAAGGCATGCAAAGAAGAAGCACAAGATCCCATTAGCCCCTAAAAGAGCCCCAAGAACTCCTCTTGTATCTTGTATGGATTTTCAATTTTGTTGCCCACAGCATCATACAAATAGGTCACTTTGTTGCTGGCCCTTCTTGCTTTAACTGCAGCATGAAAAAACCTAGTGTTCACATTTAATCCATTGAATGCCAGCTTTTTGTCTAAGGGAAGATTATTGGACCATCACCAACTGTCCATGTTTACTTATGAGATTTCTCTGCTGATCAATAAGAGAGTTATTGAAAATGTCAGTTTTAAGCTGGTTCCTCACACCCTGCAACAGTTCTTGAGTGTCAGCAACCTGTTTTTCAAGCCCATGAAACTTCCTGGCAAACACCTTCTGAGTTGCTTTAACGTTCTTGAGTTTCTGCATCACTCTAAACATAGGAACTCCTCTGCCATCATAAACCCAGTTATCCTCACCAACTGCTGAAAATTATCATGTTGTGCCCAATGGGAGAAGAATCTGAAAGGCTTAGCTCCTTGCCTCTATCAGACTGAATGGTGATGATCCTTGGACAATGATCAGAGAGATCATTTACAATATAATCTGCCTTAGCCAAGGGAAAATCATTCAACCATCTAACATTGCAATAACCCTATCTAATTTGCTATAAACTCTGCTATTAGTCTCATGTCTATTGCACCATGTATAATTCCACCCCTTGCATCTAATATCTGCCACCTCCAGGTCATAAAACAAATCTTGCATCTCATGATCACCTATATAGTTGCCTGTAGAGTTAATTCTATCATCAGGTCTAAGAGTAGCATTAATTCTCCTCTGAAAATCCAAGGAAGCATGTGATTTGAATACTGTCTGAGAAACTTCCAACACCTTCCTCTCCCAGCAATATCATTCCTCCCATACGCTGCAGAGAACATGATAGAATCAGAGGACCCAAGCCATCTCACTTCAACTATGATGCATTGATCCATTTCCGCTACCACATTCACATGTACCTTTGTAGAATTCCAAACTAACATAACTCTCCTATAGTTAGCTGATTGGTGATTGCAATAAACCCTCCTGTCAACACCCAAATTATTATTCAGTTTAGCAACTTTATTCACCTTTATTTTTGTCTCAAGTAATCCTGCAATGTCTACTTTATGTTTTTGTAGAACGACTTGAGACCCCTCTACTTTGAGGGTTTATTTAGACCTCTCATGTTCAAGAAGAGGCCCTTCTTTGAACACTATGATTATCAGCACCATTGGAGGACTTATGCCCAGCCTCCTTTTGAGCTTCCTCCTCAGTTTCATCTTCTGTAGTCATAATTGTCCCATCAGGTAGAGTCTCAAATATTTGCATTTTACTTAGAGCAAGAAAGTGCTTCAAAGGGATTTGCTGTAGACACATTAGGCTGTTGCACTACTTGGCCTTTCCCTTTAGAGTTCACAGACTGCCACCCTTCTTGATCAGTTACAGGCTTCACAGGTTCAGGGGCTTTTGCAACCCATTTAGTCTTTGCTTTGCCCTTCTTCTACTTCCTGTGTGCTGGCTACTCAGCTCTCCTGTATCCCTTATTAGAATCCAGCTTCCCACAATCCTCACTCACATGCCCAAAATTTATACATTTGGAGCAAAGCACAGGTTGCCAGTCATACTTGACCTGTTGCTTAAAAGTTATGCCCTCATCATTAGACCTAGCAAACGGGTCATTTGGGTCGGGTTCGGGTCGCGTCATTTCGGTTTGGTCTGATTCGGGTTATCTCTATTTTCGGTTCGGGTTCGGGTCGGGTCGGGTATACTTGTGCTCATGTTGATTCGGTTCATGTTGTTTTCGGGTCGGTTGCGGGTCGGGTCGGATCAATCTAGTTCGGGCCATATTGGTTCGGGTTGAATTGGGTTATCACGCACTATACTCGGTTCGAGTTCTGGTCGGGCCGGTCCGGGTATATTTGGGTTCGGGTCGATTCGGGTCATGTTGTTCGGGTCAGATATGCGTCGGACAGATTTCAATCATAATTTTTTTTCAAGTTCAGTTTTTGTACAGTTTCCCCGATTGAATTACTAGATTTTGAGTTCGGGTACAAGTCAGGTCAACATTAAAATGATTGCACGACGTTTTCAGTCAATATCTCATCACAATGTTGTGAGTCACATATTTTAAAGTGGACAATTAAATTGGGACGGAGGGAGTAATATTTTGGAGTGACTACTATTATTATTGGAGTAAGTGTAATAGAGTTAATGAGATGTAATCAATCAATTTTTGTAAGAGTAACTATTATAGGGCCACAAATATATAAATTGATTATATAAATAGATATTTTAATAGGTGAGTGTCATCACAATATTTTAAAAGATTTTTAATTTTACTATTTTTACAACACTAACAAATAAATAAATAAAATAAAATAATAAATAAATTCAAATAAATTAAAAAAAAATAAAATATATTATCAGTTTCGGTTCGGGTTGGTTTAGGTCATAAATTTTGGGTTGTGCTCGGTTCTGGTTCCTTCGGGTTATTCGGATTGGATCGGTTTCGGTTTGGATCAGATTCGGGTACAATTCATATCGGGTATGCTAATTTTGGGTCGGTTTGGTTTGGATCGGGTTGTTTCGGATTTTTGGTTCAATTTCGGGTCTTGCTATTCGGGTTGAATCGGGTCAGGGGCCGGGTTATTCGGATCGGATTATCGGGTCCGGGTCAGTATTGCCAGGTCTACTCATCATCAGTAACCAATAGTTCCTGCTCTCAAGGTTTCGTAATGTCAATATCCACCATAATCCTAGCATAGATAGGATATTTTGTTCTGCTGTGAAGTTACTTGATCAGCCATGACTGGTTTCCCCAAGCAGCTCCCAATTCTACTTAGTGAGTCAATAGACCAACAAGACAATGGTAGGTTTTGTTGTGACCTAAAATAGAGACCCAGGCCCAAAGCTTGATCGCGAAGCCCATGGGAGGAGAGCTCGGTCCAAGAAGCCTAACTTAAGCACCTGTTATCAAGGAAAGATGGTTTCCCTAAAACCATTCCCATGATGACACGTGTCCCCTGAAAGACAGCTCTTCTAGAAAACAACACGCTATAAATACCAGTCTCCAGGTATGTGAAAAGACAACTATTCTCACCTAAATCATTACCAGCACTACAATCGAGATTGACTTAAGCTTCGGAGCGGGGATCCTGGGAAAATCCCCCCCGGGCTAGTTGACATTCTCGTGTGTGCAGGTACAGTGCTCGTAGGCAAGCCTACGGGAAATCCTCGCCAACTTTAGATACTCCCAACACAGGAAAAAAACCCCACAATATTTGGCGCCGTCTGTGGGGAGTACTACCCAGTTGAGCAGGAAATTGATCAAAGCAGGCTACTAACTGAATGGCAGAGATAGAAGACATGACCGACGGCTCGGGATCGGAGGCCCCTCACGGACCCCCGGTTAACCCCGACGTCACCCAGCCCACACCCCCCTCCTTTCAGGAGCGCGGTGCTGACCCCCAGCGGTCAACCCATTATCGAGAATCTAGTGTACGAAGGAGACTTGACACGAGTAATAACCACAATGCAACAAAAGATAATGGAAGGCGTAGCAAAAGAGGTTCGGGACGCCCTTAAAGCGCAACCTCCTCCAGTGACCCGACCATTCCCCATCCGTAGCTTCGACACACCTCTTATGGCCAATGGCGGCCCCGCTGGACCGAGACCCCTACCTCGGCGCGATCTGGACCCAGGGGATGTTCGCCACCTTCTTAACCAACGCCGAGATAGTCGGGAAGTCGAACGAGAACCCGTCAGAGAGCGCGGTGAATCCTCGAGGCAAGATGCCCGGGATCTCATCAATCAACGCCGAGAAGAGAGAGGCGAAGACCGGGAGTCGGCACCGAACTAGGGTGACTCTTGGAGATACGACGCCCGCCAAACCATAATTCGTATGAGGAGAGACAGAGCCTCTATTTCTACCCCATATGCGGACGACGAGTGCAGCTCCGGAACATTCCACAGTCGTTCCAAAGGAATAACCATTGAGGTATCGTCGTCCCATCAACGAGGGGACAGACCTGAGAGGAGCCGAGACCGTAAAGCCGACAATCACTCCATGACATTACTGTCGCGGAGGCTGGGAGAGCTGTACGTCGACGAAAAGCGCCCCGACTCGCCATTCACGTGAGACATCCTGTATGCCCCAAGAGTAGAGAAGATCAAAGTACCCGCTATAGCTGTGTACGACGGTGTTGCCCTGATGGACCCCAGCGAGCATGTGGATGCCTACACGACGAACATGTATATGTACACGACGGATGTGCCCACACTTTGTAAATTCTTCCCACCCACGCTGCGAGGTCTCGCACTCAAATGGTTCCACGAACTCCCTAGGGGTTCGGTGGACAGCTTCAAAACCCTGTCGAAGAAATTCGTCAATCATTTCGTCGGTAACAAGCGGGCAGAAAAGACCATTTCCCACCTAGCAAGTGTCGTCCAGCTGAGGAAAGAACCATTAAGAGGATACCTCAAAAGGATCAACACAGCGAAGACAGAAATTGGTAAAGTGAATGATGAGGTCGCCTACTCGTACTTCCTACAAGGATTATCGCCCAGTACCTATAAATTCGCTTTGGTAAAGAAATGGGTAACCTCCTTGCGGGGCGCCCTGGACAGGGCCGAGAGTTTCTGCACCGCGACCGAGGTCATCTACTCCAACAAGGAGAAGGAAAAAGAAGCAACACCGCCACAACCGGGGAAGAAGAGAAGTGTGAAAATTATGACAACCGGCAACCCCCAAGCCCCGAAAGGAATCCTCCAGAAAAGCCACTCGCCTCTCTTACGAGTCCGACGAGCCATATCCTTTCTCGCATCCAAGGGAAGTGATCTTGACCGACATCAAAGATAAGAATTGGCTGAGGGACCCCAGTCGGATCCGACAGCCCTACAAATATCGAGACAAAGCCAAATACTGCGACTACCATGAAGATGTGGGGCATACAACAGCAGAGTGTAAAGACCTGGAGAGGGAACTTCGCCTACTTCTCTCCCAGGGTCGCCTCAAAAACTACGTCAGAAGGGACGCAATAGCCACACTGGTTGCAAAAAAAGAAGCACCACCGGAGCTTGACAGTGACGACGGAGACTTCATTGCAACGATCACCAGAGGGTTGCCCTTGGACGACAGGACCATAAGTGTTCACAAGGCTTATGTCAGGGAAGCCACGCAGGTCATGCTCCTAGTACCTGGACCAATGAAACCAATGAAGCCCATAACCTTCATGGAAGAGGACATGAAACAGATTGTCGCCCCTCACGATGATCCCATGGTGGTTGAACTGAAAATCCAGGACCGACGAGTAAAAAGAATATTGATAGACAGCGGAAGCTCGGCGGACCTAATATCCCTAGATTGCTTCAAACAGTTGAACTATGGTGAGGACAATATCTAGAGAGTCAGCAAGCCCATCGTCGAATTCGGCAAAAAGGTTGTCCACCCACTTGGGAGTTATAGACTGTCGGTTCTCTTTGGACCCCCAGGAAAGTGCAGAACAACCTTTATCAACTTTTTGGTCGAAGAGGATTCGTCGGCCTACAACGTCATTCTTGGGCGACCCTCTTTAAACAAAATCAGGGTTGTGGTCGCCACCCACATTCTCCTCATGAAGTTCGAGTGTGATGACGGAGAAATTGGCAGTCTATACGGCGACCGAAAGACAGCCAGGAAATGCTACTTCACAATGGTCCGTCCTATCCTAGAAACCGACCGGGAAAAGACCGAGAGAAGAGGCAAACGGGCCGCCGAGGCCATGAACATCGCCATGGCAGCCAGCGAAGATGACATCGACCCGCGAGAAGAGACTACAGAGAAACCCGAAGCCGCAGAAGCGACGGAAGATGTATCCCTCGACGAGACATGCCCCTACCGAACTGTTATGGTTGGCAGTTCTCTGGTAGGCGAAGAGAAACAGGTGATGATCCAGCTCCTACGAGCATATCAAGATGTGTTTGCCTTCTCCGCAAAAGACATGCCTGGAGTCAGCCCCGACATCATTATGCAGAGTCTCAACATCCTCCCAACAGCAAACCCAGTAAAGCAAAAGAAAAGTCATCTGGGAGACGAGAGAAATAGGGCTGTGAAAGAAGAAGTGGCAAAGCTGATGGAAGCCGGTTTCATCAGAGAATGCAGGTGTCCCGGTTGGATAAGCAACGTAGTCTTGGTTAAAAAACCGAATGGGTCATGGCGCATGTGCATCGACTTCACCGACCTAAATAAAGCCTGCCCGAAAGACAGCTTCCCCCTCCCGAGAATTGATCGAATGGTCGATTCGACGTCGACCATTAGACATTAAGCCTCATGGACGCCTACTCCGGTTATCATCAAGTCCGGCTAGATGAGGTTGACCAAGAGAATACCGCCTTCATCACAGAACATGGGCTTTACTGCTATAAAGCCATGCTATTCGGCCTAAAGAACGCGGGCGCCACATACCAAAGATTGGTAAATAAGATATTCGAATACCAACTTAGCGACACAATGGAAGTGTATGTGGACGATATGATTGTGAAAACTAAGCCCAGGGGCAGTCACGTTCAAGACCTGCAACAAACCTTCGAAAAAAACTCCGGTTGTACAACATGAAGCTCAACCCCAAAAAGTGTACATTTGAGTTCAGGCGGGGAAGTTCCTAGGGTACATGATCAGTCAACGAGGAATCGACGCCAACCCCGACAAGGTGGCAGCAATCATGAACATGGAGCCACCACGAACAGTCAGAGAAGTACAATAACTAGCGGGTTGTATAGCTGCCCTAGGGCGGTTCATCGCCGGGGGGAAGACAAAAGTGCTTTATTCTTCAACACCATCAAGGAGAACACCAAATTCTGCTGGATCGCCGAAGCCTTGCAGGCATTTGATGAATTGAAAACATACCTCACACAGGTACCCACCATGGTGTCACCAGAACCAGGAGAAGAATTGTTTTGCTATCTGGCGACGTCGGATACGTTGGTCAGTGCCGTCCTTCTTGTCGAACAGGACAAAATCCAGAAGCCAGTTTATTACACAAGTCATGCCTTTAATGGCGCGGAAGCCAGCTACTCCATAGTGGAGAGAGTAGTCCTGGCGCTCTACACCGCAAGCAAGAGGCTGAAGCCATACTTCGAATCACACAAAGTCGTCGTCTTATCGGATCATCCCCTGAGAAACATTCTCCGAAAACCGGACAATGCAGGAAGAATGCTCAAATGGGTCGTACACCTTCAGGGCCTTGGGATAGAATCCGAGCCTCGGAAGGCCATCAAGGGCCAAGCTCTAGCGGAACCCCGACGTTCCTTGGACCATTCATGTCGACGGATCAGCGACAAACCAGGGGTCCGGGGCAGGCCTTATATGTACATCCCCGGAAGGTGAAGATTATGGATACGCCCTCAGGTTCAAATTTAACGCCACCAACAATGAAGCAGAATATGAGGCGTTGATCTTAGGAATCGAATATTGCATCGCTGCGGGAGCCTCTAGCATCAAAGCACACTCAGACTCACAGCTAGTCGTCAGCTAGATCAAAGGCACCTACGAGGCTAGAGAGAAACACATGCTCGCCTACCTGGCCAAAGCACAAGGGCTGATCGCCAGATTGAGAAGCTTCGAGATCACACAAGTACCTCGGTCTGAAAACAATCAAGCCGACGCGCTGTCGAAGCTGACTAGCTCCGCCAAAACCGACCACCCAAGATCAGTCTTCTGGGATGTAAAGGCGGAGAGAAGCATAGAAAAGGAGGATGTCATGGTCCTCGACAGAAGCTCCACCTGGATGGATCCAGTCAGTCAATTTCTCATAGACGATATTTTGCCTGAGGACAAAAGAGAAGCCGAAAAAGTGGAAAGAAGATCTAAGTGGTTCACTCTCTTCGAGGGGCAGTTATACAAGGTCTCATACACTCAACCTTTGCTGAAGTGTATCACCCCAGAGGCAGGGAAGAAGGTGCTCTCCAACCTCCATGATGGCGTATGCAGCTCTCACATTGGTGGACGGGCGTTGATCGCAAAATCTCTTAGAATGGGATACTTCTGGCCAACACCAAGACAAGATGTCGTCGCCTATTCGGCCAAATGTGACAAGTGCCAGAGATTCGCCCACACCTACCACAAGCCCGCCACGGAGCTGAAGCCTATATCTACCACTCTACCCTTCACCCGTTGGGGCATGGACATCCTCGGGCCCTTCCCAACAGCCAAATATCAGCGGAAGTTCATAATAGTCATTGTCGACTATTTTACTAAGTGGATCGAGGTGGAAGCAGTGACGAATATCGCAGAAGCAGATGTCAAGAAATTTGTCTGGCGCAACATCATTACTCGTTGTGGTCGCCCACCCCCAGGCCAACGGACAGGCCGAATCCTCCAACAAACAGATCCTCCTTGGCTTGAAGAGGAAACTTGACGCTGCCAAAGGGCTGTGGGTCGACGAGCTCTTAAACGTGCTTTGGTCTTTGAGAACCACGGAGAAAAATGCAACAGGAGAAACGCCCTTTATGCTCATCTATGGTGCTGAGGCGGTGCTCCCGATTGAAATCAAAGAGCTGACCCTGAGAGTGTTAATGTATGATGAAGAGACCAACGACGCCTCCCACAGGCAAGACCTCGACCTCCTACCAGAAAGAAGGGGCGACGCACTTCTAAGAGCCAAAATCTATCGCCTTCGGATGTCAAGGCAGTACAACAAACCGTTCGCCCACGACCCTTACATATCGGGGACCTGGTTCTGAGGAAGACTGAAGCCATAGGAAAAGCGTCGGCGTCTCGTAAACTGACCCCCACCTGGGAGGGACCTCACATGATCAGGGAAGAAATCCGCCAGGGAACCTACCGCCTCCAAACATTGGATGGAGAGTTAATCCCGAGGACATGGAACACCTTCAACCTCAAGAAATATTACATCTGATCCCCATCCGCCGGAAAGGCAATGACAAAATTAGATCAGGCGACTAGGAATTCAAGCTGTGTAATCTCTTACTATTCACTAGTAAACACCCTTGGGTGCAAAATATTTACATGAATAAGAATGACACACGCTTTCACCTAACTTCGCACATCTACGAACTCTGATTGAAAATAAAAATCAGCTAAAAGAAGTTCATCAAAATAGTTCACGTCAATCAAAATACTGAATATAATCAGTCCACGACGAAACTAAATACTTTTATTGATAACTTTACAACAGAGCCCCTGACATATGTCAGCCAAAACACTCAATACAAAAGTCAATAAAACAAGACGATTAAACCTTCTACGGGTCGGTCGACCCCTGCTCCGGCATATCGATCCCCCACTGTCTATCACCATCAGGAACCGGCGCCGCTTCATCACCACCATCCTTGCTAAGACTAAGTTGAGCGGACTCACTATCGCCGTCGGAATCAACGGGACTGCCAGTGCCAACAAGAGCCTCGATCCCACCTAGCTCACTCACCAACTCCACCCAGTCAGAGGGCGGGAACAGCCTGCAAAAAGCTTCGTAGAAACGTCGCCGCTCATCCGCTCGGCCTAACTCAAAATGAACAGCCTCCAAAGAGACCGAAGCAGAGGGTCGGATGTTCAGACTATTGGGGATACAGGCCCCCTCCCTAATGCCCTCGAGTTGTTTCGCCAAGTCATCCCACTCACGAGTAACAGCGTCAACCCTCTCAAGCAATTGGCGCCAGTCTTCTTCAAACTCCGCCGTCTTTGCAAGGTTGCTTTGCAACCTCGCCTCGGCGAAGAATACTTGCTTCTCCACCTGGATCAGCAGCCCCTGGTTCTCCTTTCGCAGCTCTTTGTTGTCCTCAAGGACCTTCCTCGCCTGCAACATCAGCGGATAAAAATAATGCGTAAAGCCAGCCCATCGAACAATGAACTCACAGGCACAATGTAGAATCTGATCCATCTAGCGAGACTTTTGCCCACACATATGGGCCAAGTCGGCCGAAGGAATCATACCCATCAGACGGGCAAAAAATCCTTCAATAGCACCCTTGTCACCCCGCGCCTTTGCCTCAAATAATGAAAAACCGTCGTCACACGCCACACCGGGATCAATATCACCGACACCTGCTGCACTCGGCCCAGCATTGTAACACCCCCGAATTCGCAACGATTTCCAGGGAACTATCGACGTCGCTGTTCACGACTCGACACCTCCAAACCGTCACGGACCCAGGAGAGTGCTACTGCAACATTTATCGCTAAGGAGTAAATGCTAAGCAGAAAGGAAAACTAGGTATCAAAGGAAGCATCTAAACAAATTAAACATAAATATCAGAGTTGTCTATCCAGCGGCCTTAAGTCCATTATAGTTTTATTACAACTTTGCCTTCAAGGGCACAAACCAAAATCCCAAATAATCCAAGGTAACCAAAAAATCCATAGTTCTAAAAAAAAAGCCCACATTCAACCTTCTAGCAAACCTTCCTCACTCAGCTACACCTGCACTTTGGTTTCCGTGACGGAAACAAGGTACAGAAGAAAAAGAGAAGAAACAAAAGAAAACAAAAACCAGATAAACTGAATAAACGTCGTCCATACCCAGTAAAAACACTTTCGCAAACCTTACCTGGGTTTTAGAAGAATCATTGAAATTCATTTGCATGCACAAGTAGTCATACAATCAAGCACACGCATACTCGATATTCAATTACATGCAATTCTTGCTTTAGTGATCATTCGAGCACAAATAGATAAACCATCTTGATTAGAGAGATAAGAGAGCGAATAGAACAACGATTACCCATACTGTTCATAGATAGATATAGACATGCCATGGACTTACGCTAGTGTATACTCACACTACCTCTAACATAATAATCAATATGTAGAGAAATAAACAATGGGGAATGATCCGTCCCGAACACACTACGAGGTGTCCTTAAAAGTAACTTGGGAATCACGCATCCCTAGACTATATCAATTAGATAAGTCTCGATAGCTCGGCTACTCCTAGGGATCCATTAGGAGTCTTATTCTCATTTAATTCAATTCACATACTTGCATTGATTGACCTAGTGGTACAACGAGACCACGACATACTACATCATTTCATGCTCATGATAATGAATAATAATGATGACGATTACGACATAAGGGCATATTAACATTAGTCATGCTCATATAAGTCTAATGAAATTTCGGCAGCACTTCGGCAGTAAATCAAGATATCCAAAAATTACACTTTCACAAATAAACCATCCAACATAATAGTAGGTGCTCATTAGCACTCAATAATATCCTATTCCAAATAGCACATATTATTATATCATAATAATATTAGAAATTCAACATCGCCATAATTAAACATTAATTAGCATATGAACTAATTAATTAACGAAACTTTATAAACTTATCATACTCAATATAAATCATATTTACAGCAAAGAATATATTTCAAATTCTCATAATTTACGACGATATAATTTAATCATGCTTCGCATATTAAATTCACAATAATAATCAATTAGCACATAACACATCAAAATAGTTTTGATGGGGCTTTGGAAAGAGGTAGGCACAATCGCTTACCTAAAAAACGCTCACTAAGCAGTAGGTAACTTGGCTAATCACAACCCGATCACGCTTGTCCGGTTGGTCCTAATTAAAAATAATTACCGAGACATAATTAATAAATACGAAAATCCAAACAGTACTGAAACTGAAAAATAATACTTTTATTAAATTTCTTGATTTATTCCAACCAATTTAGGCTTTTGAAAATCCGGATTCGGACTCCAAACGAGTACAGAAAAATAAAAATAATTATTGAAAATACCAAAAATACGAAATTAATTAAAACGAAATTATTAAACAAAACCTTAATCGGTTTTTCGAGTTTAGGCCGTGATACACCAAGCATGGGGACCCACGACATAACCCATCACCAAGACCACCACCCACCGACCACCATGGTCGGCGGTGGCTCGCCGGAGCACCGGTGACGAAGGAGAGAGAGAGTTCACGAGGGAGAGAGAGAGCGACTGAGTGGGGGAGGAGCGACGGGCGGGGCCCAGTCACGTCGGCCACTCGCCGGCGACCACCCAGACGCGGTCTGGTGGCGCGGCGGCGGCGCGACAGCCGCGGCTCAGCAAAACAGGGGAGGGGGAAAAACAAAGCATGAAAGATAGAGAAAGAAAGAGAGAAAAAGAGAGAGAGAGGGAGGGGATTACCGGCGGGAAGAGGAGGCCGGTGGCTGGCCTGGTGGCCAGCGACAGCAGGGAGAGGGAGAGGGAGAAGGTGTGCGGTGGAGAGAGAGAGAGAAAAGAGAGAGAGAAACCGTGAGGGAGGAGAGAGAGAGAATTGGGGTTTTTGGCTCAGTTTTTGCAACTGATCAACTGGCCCATCTCTTAGCTTATATAGGTGTTTGGTCAAAGAAAGTCAAACCCTACTAGAATTAGGATTATTTTCTGATTTAATTTCTTATTAAAAACAATTAAAACTAATTAAATGCTAATTAAAACCAATTAAAACAATATGAATAAGCCTTATTTATATACAAAACCATTTTAACTAAATCCCTCAATTTGATAATTATAAATCTCGAAATTTTCATAATAATAATTAATATTATTATGGCTTAATTTGAGTAAATCGAATCCTTACATAAATATACGATTTAAATCTCCGAAACTATTTATAAATGAATTATAAATCGATATTATATAAGTATAGAAAATAATGGGGTATCACAAGCATCGCCGACACCTCTTAGGCCGGCGTCGAAGTTCACGCCTGAACCAAGCCCACCAACCCCAGCTTATTCGCTGTTAGCTCGCCGACTCATATCACAAGCCTGCGACGTCATCGGCTCACCGAGCATCCCACCATCCATTAGACGCTCAAACTCATCGTCACATATAAAAATCTGGCCATCGGCCATACGAGAGCAATGCTTCCCAATGTTCCCAGCCTTAAAAGCAACAAGAACCGACAAAGATGTGTCATTCTGGAGCCCGACGGCCAAAGGCTCCGCCACTAAAGGGACGCCAGAGGGAATCCGCGCCCTCTTTGACGCCCTAGGCTTTCTCGACACTAAGGATTCTCTCATAGCATCGAGATACTCTTGGGAGCAGACAACCGGCCGGGTCGCGGGCAATCCGTCGCCCGGGAGAAGAGAACCCGACGCCGCAACGTTATTCTGCGCATCACCTTTGCGAATAGAACACGACGCCTCCGCATTATCTTGGGGAAGAGAGTTGAGCCAGGGAGAATCGACCAAAGAGGGTTTGTTAGCCATATAAACCTCTCGCGTTCTGTAAGAAAAAAGTACAAATGAAAGCAAGATAAAGCAGAGGAGCCAAGTTGTGTATATATAGAAAAACATGAAGCAATATGGAAAGACACTTGGCATCAAAAGGCAAAATTCACATTTCCAAGAGTCAAAAAGACTCAGATTACAAGGTGGCTCGGCAAAAGCATTAAATACAACACGAAGCTAATCACTCTCGGAACCCGAGTCGTCGCCCGCTTTGTTAAGGGCAGCCACAATGGCAAGCTGAGTACCAGGGTCAACAAGATCCTAAAGTAAGACAGTGACAGCGGGTTCGAGCAGCAACAAACCCCCTACTGTACTCCGCCTCGCCATAAGACCGATACTCAGCCGACTGTTTAAAATAGTCGACAACATCACCTTGTGACGAAGAATTCTCGAAGTCCTTCAGCTTGTCAGAAATCGACTTCAGCTGCGTCTTATAACCAGAAACCTTTGTCGGCATAAAACTGATTCTCATCGGTCAAAGTCTGAACTGAAGCCGAGAGATCCTCGGCCCGCTTCAAAGCGTCGTGTCTCTCGGTTTTCGCCTTCAACGCTACCTCCTTGTGACGGCTGACTTCTTCAGTCAGGGTTTCGGCCTTCGCCCGAGCCTCCTCTTGACGCTGTTCGATAGCAGCAACCTGATCCTTCAACGTCGACAGCTTGGCCTCGTGATCAGCCTCAAACAGCTTTATATCTTTCCTTAGAAGGTCGGCATCGAAGATGTCCTTCCGAGCAGCGTCGTACTCCTTCTCTTTGGCAGCAAACTTATCTTCCCAATACGCCGCCCTTTTCTTATGAAGCTCCACTAGCCTGACTGCATCATGGACGGCCTCCAGATCCTGCGTCGTTTCCTGATCCCTCTGGATCAGCCCAGCACAAACACCCAAGTGCTGCAAAAAGAAACACCCATCAGTACTCACAGACTAAAGGAAGAACAAACGCCCGAATGAAAACAAACTCACCACGACAAGTTGATCATTCATGAAAGCCAGAGCACCCTTGGTGGAGACGTCGCCCAAAAGTGCCTCGGCAGCCTTAGGAATGGACGCCCGTGCGGCAAAAGCCTTCATCGCCTCCTTTTGGGCGTCGTTCCAAAAAGTGTCGCCGCTAGAAGGCATAGGCTGGCCGGCAATATAGTACAGATTGTCCTCCTCCTGACCACCCTCGCCCTCTTCCCGAGGCTCCTCAGCGTCCAGTTCGACAACCGGAATAGTGGGCAACGTCACCGGAGACTTTTCCTTCGCCTCGAACTTACGGATGTAGTCCGGATGGTCGCCAGAAAGAGACGACGACATATGCCTTAAGACGCAGGTGTCAGCACCATCCGCTAGAGGCGCCTGATTCGCGGCCCGTACAGTGACCCCCTCCAGAGGAGCGATAGGTTTAACCACTTCTGAATTCCTCTCAATCGCTCTCCTCTTGGACGACGGCCCGTCAGTCGACAAGGATGACTGCCCAGCCTCCTTCCTCTTTTGGAGAACCGCCGCCGCCGCCCGGGATTGCTCCTTGGTACGAACCTTCTAGCTCACAAAAGGGCCCAACGGAAGTGCAGACGGGGTCGCCTTAGGACTCGTCAGCTGAGCATCCCTTTCGACCGGACCGTACCCCAGCAGAGGCGATAGATCGACACCGGTAGGGACATATGCAAGCCCCCTGGACTTCCAGTAAGCCAACACCAGGGGCATAGCATGGGCGGATATATCTAACGTCGTGCCTCTGTGCTGAGCGACAAGCATGGCCTCTTGCACATCTACAAAAAGAACAGGGTCAAAGAGCCCGTCGGGTCAAGAAACGAACAAAAGGGAAATAAGGGAACAAACCTTTATCGGGAAGGTTGGCGACCAGACCCACGAAAGACAGGTAGTCGTGCATCAGGAACCAATCCCTCGCCGGGGCATATCTAACCTCGTGATATTTGTACTTGACCTCCTCAGAAGACTTAGACTTCTTTGGCGCTGCCTCGCCATCCGCAGCAGCAGTCGACCCCTCGCTGCCCTTCGATTTGGACGCCTTCTTCTTAGAAGGGCCCTCCAAAATGGTCTTCACCGACCGAAAGCTATCAAAGATTATTCTGTCAGTGGCCGACAGCGGCTCGGGCTCCCCTCCATAAGGAACCCGAGAACCTCACAATCCCAATCAGGGATGTCCTCGAACCTCTCCTTATCCTTCCTGACGATGAATATCCATTTTGATCGCCGGTCCTTGTAGTTGTCCCAGGGGTGACGAACAAAGAGAAAGTCCTCCAAAACCGACGTAGTATAAAGTCACTGCCGAGAATTACTCCCCGCCCCCACTAACTTTACCATCGCCTTAAACACCCTCAAGGGCGTGGAATACCCCATCACCTTACACATGGCGATATAGCCGTTCATGCAAAGCCAAAAGTTGGGCAATCACCACGCCCGGACTTCTTTATAGTCGTTAATATACTCCTTAACAAAGGGATGCAACGGCAGGCGGAAGCCCGCCTCCATCATCCCCATGTGAACGGTGATGCCATTATTAGGCGGCAAGAACATCACGTCGTCTTGTTCGGGTAGCACCATCTCTCAGTCCTCGGGAACGGCCAATTTAATGACCAAACCCCGACGGCCGACACCTGGCTCCGTCACCGAGGCGACCCACTTAGTTTTGGGAAGGCAGTGTGTTCGTTCTTCCGTCTCATTCAAGGCCACGGCGGCCGCCCGATGAAGACATCGTATCTGTTTTCCGACACCAAAGGACGACGACGCTGGTTGATTCGTCATTTTTATAGTCCGACAAGGGAAAAGGTAGATGTTGGAGATAAAAGCAGAGAGAATATAAATACTTCAGGCAAAAGTGAATGAAAAAGTGAAAGGGAACACCATCTTATTTATAGACGCGCCCCTAACCACTGAAGGGTAAGGGACACGTGGAGCACTACAACAGAACAGGGAAGAAGGAGGGCGTGGCCCTGCACGTCAATTACATAAAACCCAACAAGGGTATACTCAACAGAACAAAGATCACTATGAAAAAGAAAGCTCCCTATTTCAAACAAGTTCCACTAAGCCGACCATTGAAGGCACGACGAGGTGACAGCGCATCGAAGGCCGACAACTCGACGTACACCCGGTCGTGTCTGGCACCCAGCTCTGTCCGACGCCGCTTTAGGTCCCCGCACTTACGCTGGGCCTCCTCCAACTTCAGGGTCATAAGGGCGACGGACTTGGACGTCGCCTTCAAATCCCGCTGCACGTCATCAATCTCGGCCCGAAGAGCCATCAGCTCATCCCTTTTTCGCCTCCTCGCCTCATTCCTCGCCAATGGGGGTGCTGTCGAACACTCGAGGCGACAGCGCTTCACATCCTCCTCTATGAGCTAGGACAGAGCCAACTTAACATGGCGAGGAAGGGTAGGATTCGACAAGTGACGAGCACAGCATCCCCCCAACGACTCGTCGACCATGAGCTCGCCATACCTCAGACTAGCAGCTCGAACAATGTTCGATGCTGACAAACAAGAACTAGCAGCACTCCCTCCGGAGGACAGACGCATAGGGCGTCGAAGCCTATATCTACTAACAACCTCAGGTTCTTCATAAGAACCACTGGAGCCTGTGGAAACCTTAATAGTAGAAACCATAGCAAAGTTCAGTACCAGTGAAAAGAGCTCAGAGCTCCCAATATATCTGCACTTCTCACAAGCAGCTGAAGTCAAACGTCATCAAAGCTCAACATCGATAATTGCGCTAAGCCAATCAGTTGCTGACACATGGCACATCGTGAACCCACAAAATAAACATCCCTAACTCCAACGCTCTTTGTTGGGGCAAAAATCGTTAAACAAAGACACTTGGACCAAGGACAATGAAGCAACAATATTTCGAAACCTCCCCCACACTCCAAATGGAATATAGAAAAGTTTCAAAGGGGCAAAAAGGGGCAAGAAGAAAGACAAAACAGATTCATTCCATTCCAATCATCAAGGGAGGCCAACCCCACAAAAGCCAAAAACAAAAAAAAAAAAACAAAACAAAACTACTAATATCTTGAAGCCATAGGCTGGCAACTAACGTCACGACGAGCAGCGTCGACCTGCAATTCCCCCTTCAGATGGCGACACAGGCTCGTCAACTGAGCCTTCTTCACCTGTAACTCCTCAACCCTGGCCCGAGCCAGCTCCAACTCTGTCTCATAGACGGCAGCCTTTTTCTTCATCTCCTAAAGCTCCATGGTGGCCATCCCAAGCAGCTCCAGTTATACTTTAACCCCTTCTCATAAGCATCCCGGTTGATCGGGCCGACGAAAGGATCGCCTCGCGTACGATGCCCTGGAGAAAAACCACGGGCGACCGAAGGCAACCCCACGTCAAAACCCAAGTTGTCCGAGGAGGTGGGCGAAGCCACCCCCAAATCCGCAGCAGCGACAGGCCCATGATCAGGAATACCGACGCTGGGAGCATCAGGGCAAGCGTCGCCACCCGACGTACGACTACCCTCGCCAGGCGAGGAACGGGATCTCTTATGAGAAGAGAGAACCCTTGACGTACCAGCAGACGACATGGTTAAGACTTCACAAAGAGAGAGAGAATCACAGACCACAAGACAAGACAAAAGTGCGTAGGAGAAGCCTCATACTTGAGCACTACCTTTATATAGAGAAACGCGCGAACGTCAAAGAAAGCGAAACGTCTCCAGAATCCCAAACGTCCCCAATCACAAAAAGTCAGAAACAACCCTGCCACGTGTGCCCCACAGAGGCCCTTTCTGAAGGGAAAATATTGTGACCTAAAATAGAGACCCCGGCCCAAAGCTTGATCGCGAAGCCCATGTGAGGAGAGCCCGGTCCAAGAAGCCTAACTTAAGCACGTGTTATAAAGGAAAGCTGGTTTCCCTAAAACCATTCCCATGATGACACGTGTCCCCTGAAAGGCAGCTCTTCTAGAAAACAGCACCCTATAAATACCAGTCTCCATGTATGTTAAAAGACAACTATTCTAACCTAAATCAATACTAGCACTACAATCGAGACTGACTTAAGCTTCGGAGCGGGGATCCTAGGAAACCCCCCCCCCCCCCGGGCTAGTTGACGTTCTCGTGTGTGCAGGTACAGTGCTCGTAGCCAAGCCGACGGGAAATCCTTGCTAACTTTAGATACTCCGACACAGGAAAAAACCCCACAACAGGTTTGGTAATTGAACCCATAGAGACAGGGTTCTAACCGTGGCAGCATTTATCTTAAATTATCAACCCATTTTCTCAAAATAAACGGTTTAAAATTGTAAACATATGGCCCAACATCTAAAACTGATTGTAGCTCTTGCTCAGATTCAAATCTAAAAAGAAAATAACCATCTTCATGAGGCAGAATTTTAGGTTTAATTCCTAACCAAAAATCATCAACATATTTCATAATCTGCTTGAGATATGGGCTTTCCCCAATTACAAAATCCATAAGGGTGAATTTCCATTTATCCATTTCCTTGCCTAATTCTTTTTTTTGCAGCACACTGACAGGTTTACCCTCTCCAATCAGCGGAGGGATGAAATACAGTTTAAAACAAGAGTTGTCACCTTTATTTGGTGCTTCCATTGCAGTTGGTGAACACTCTGATGGCTCTGATTCCAACGAGGGAGCTGACACTGACGCCTGAGAAGTCGGTGTTCCAATCATCTCCGGACGACGAGCCACTTTCCCCATTGGTTCCCCCGACAGCCCTAGAATACCCTTAGAGTGAGAAGTACCTTCGAAACCCATCTCCTCAATGTTATCCTCTCCCATCTCCTCCACCGGAGTAAGGTCTTGCGCGGCTTGCTCAGTTAGAAAGGTCTTAAGAGATGACTTCTTTGTCCCAAATGGGCATTTGCCATTCTTCCCCATGGCAGAGAAAAATGACGGACGACGTACGTTAGACTTTTCGCCTTAGCGTGCTCTATCAGAGCTTCTCTCTCTAAGTTTCTTTTGTAGAATGGTGGCCAAGCGGGAAGGGGTTGACGGAGGAGGAAGATTACTAGTGAATTCCCAACCTGATGATACTCAAAGCTTCACTGACCGGAGATGGGAGAGGCAACCGTTCTTTGGTCCCTTTACTGGTAATGGCAGGAGAGGTTTAGCAAGGCGCAAGTGTAAACACTTAAAAAACGTCGTCAGATTTTTCCACAAATGTCCGATGATGAAAGGAATAATTTATAAACTTGAATGATATTTGTAAGGACCCGGGATTTCTATAGCCCATGGTGTGCGTCCTTATAGAAAATTTGTAAGATGGGGGTTTAGATAAGTTCAAGGGACCATCGATTTAGAAAAGCTTTTGAAAAGACTTGAATTGAATAAAAACCATGAAAGAGGTCAAAAATATGCTATCGACGTTTTATCGAAGGGACAATCCGAAGGGACAACCCATTAGCACGATAAGTGAACTAATCATGTTTTTAGAAAGACCCCCGCTCATATAAAACATACGAGTACCCAAGAATAAAAGGTTTGGGGGCGAAGGTACGAGGTGGGAAGGTGTTAGGCACCCAACTCGCCCGTTTTATGACGGCCTCTACTAACTAAAGTTTGCTTAATAATTTAAAGACATGATTCCCACACAAATCGGATCAACAACCTAGACTTAGACTATTAATTGGTTCATCAAAAGCATCACATCTATTATTGCCCCTTGTTTAGACATGCATTCGATTGGCAAGTTGAGTATCACAACGACTAGACATGCTTAGGATTGAAAGACAAGATTTAGGAAGCAATAAAAGGCACGATTAGCATGATTTCTACATTGTGACTACTAGAAACTAAACAGTTAAGCAAGTAATTTAATTTGAGCCCTCAGGAGTTGGTACCTGAACTGTAGGCTATTTAGCAAATGATTAGTAAAGACAAGATCTCAAGCAAAGAATAAATTTGGAAGAAAGAGGGGGAAGCTCGGGAGTACTCAATCGAGAATAGAGGTTGTTAACTGTAGACGATGTGTTTTGAGTTAAGGGTCGAGGGTCGTATTTATAGGGAAAGGAATAGGGTTGTACGGGTGAAGAAATGGCCGAAATCGGGGATTGGGCTCAAACAAAGACGGGCTTGGAAGACCCAGCGAGCGCCGCTGGCGGCTGTCAGCTTGCCAGCTGGATGTCGTCATAATGACGACATCCAGTCCATTTTAATTTTGGGAGGAATTTTAGTGTTCCGAAAATGTGAAAAAACTGTTTTACCCTTCTGCGGTAAATGACTGTTTTACCCTCGGTTAGCAACTTGGCGATCGGGAGTCAGAAAAAGACACGAGAGGTATCGTTGAAAAGCTCTTGAATGTGGCTTTTGAATGTGATCGGAATGAAGGAGTGATCGAGGAAAAACCTGAGACCTTATTTTACCTATCAAAGCAAAAATAGCATTCAAGTTTATAAATTACTCCTTTCATCATCGGGCTTTTGTGGAGAAATTTGAAGACGCTTTTTTGGCGTCTACAGAAGCCCCCACTTTTAACGAGCTTGAGTAAAAGCGAAGATCAAAGTATTCCGAAGGTGACATGTAGGATGCTGACGTGCACATTGTGTGAGGGTGTACAGTATGCATGCATATGAAGGCAAACCTGAATTGCGACATGTTCGTAGCATGCTAAGACTTAATCTCTGTGAACACAAGAAAAATAAAGGTAATGGTTAGCAGGGCAAACATCGCTTAGGATGGTCTCAATGCCTGTAGGGGACCTGTATTCAGAGTAAATGAAAAAGTTAGTAAGACTTTGAGAATGATAACCGTAGAATGCTTCAATAAACAGCGACTAAACACCACTCGGCGGGTGCCGAGATTCCGTCCCTGCACCAGTAACGAAAAATTCGACGAGACAGCGCAATCAAAATGACGCCTGTAAATGGAAAGTAACACTGGTGAAAGTGAATAGTATAAATGCTTTGTTCTAAGCAAACAGTGACTAAGCACCACTCGGCGGATGCCGAGATTCCGTCCCTGCACGAGAAACGAAAAGGTCGACGAGACAGCGCGATCAAAATGACGGCTGTAAATGGTTAAAACATATGAACAGTTTAAATGCAATAGTTTAAGCAATCATTGACTGAAACATATAAAACCAAAGGACAGTATAACCACACAAGTGATCATTGACTGACACAATTTGTGGACACCAGCTGACCTAAAATAAATAAATAGTGCCAGAAGACTCACTGGGCTTTAACAAAATTTGCGAACACTGGTTGTCCCAAAAATAATGAACACCGGCTGTCCCCCAAAATGAAAAGTGAACACTGGCTGTCCCCAAAATGAATTTACGAACACTGGTTGTCCCCAAAATAAATAATGAACACCGGCTGTACCCAAAATGAATAATGAACACCGGCTATCCCCAAAATGAAAAGTGAACACTGGTTGTCCCAAAATGAATTTACGAACACTGGCTATCTCCAAAATAAATAATGAACACCGGTTGTCCCCAAAATGAATAATGAACATCAATTGTCCCCAAAAATGGATAGTGTCAGGAGATCAACCGGGCTCAAAAATAATTTAGGAACACCGGTCGTCCCCTAAAATGAATAGTGCTAGAAGATCAACTGGGCTTAAAAAATAATTTAGGAACACCGACTGTCCCCAAAAATAATTTATGGACACTGGCTATCCCCTAAAATAAGTAGTGCCAGAAGACCAACTGGCCTTAAAAAAAAAAAATTATGGACACCAGCTGTCCCCAAAATAAATAATGTCAGAAGATCAACTGGGCTTAATAATAATTTGACCATTCCGGGTGATCAATATTGTTGGAGAATACCTAGGCTTGTGCATTTGGGACCTGCAAAACAAATGGGTTAGTTTTACCTGATAATACATGGGACCATAAGATGGACCAACTGTCGAATTTTGAATTCGTGGGCCAAAGGGATTTGTTCTCGCGCGCTCGGTACTGTTTTCGCCGCTAACGAACTGTGCAAAATAACGGTTTTGGGCTGGAAAAGAAGTCGTGGGACAGGATGGGGCCCGCGCGTGCAGGCCGACCAGGGCCGCTAGCGGCCCAGGCTAGCGGTGCTGGGCTTCAAAGCGAGCACCGCTGGCGGCTCTCACTTGAGCTGTATATGCTGGGTTTTCGCAAGTTTTTCCTCTGGTTTGGCTTTATTTTTTCTTCTTCGTTGAACTAATCTTCCGGCATTGTCGAGAGCTCCAACTTCTTGAAGGTAAGTCAATCCTTGACCAAATTCCTTGCTTTTTGTCTTCAACTTGTTTAATTTTCCGCCTAGTAGCTGAATTTCGGGTTGCATTGTTGAATACTTATATCTTGCGAATTTGACATTTGAAATTTCCACTTGTAGAGAGAGAAAGCTTAAATTCTTCACCTATGGCCCCCAAAGATAAAGGGAAGCGTCCTATGGGCGAGGAAGAGGAAAACCGCGACCTTTTCCGTACTGGATTCCCGTCATGTAGGATACCTCTTCCCCGACATGCAGATGGGGCAACTGTGTATCAGGACTCATTCATGCGTCTGGACTGGCGCCCGGCGGAGGCTTGGGATCGGAGTATTTTGCTGCTGCACAGACGGAGTCATCTGTCTAACCCACAGTTGGTATGTTCCTAACTGTTTTTGATTTTGTTCAGTTTATTTATTTTGTACCGAAAGTTTTAACTATTAGTGTTTCGGCACACGAACAAATTGGGATTGTACTGGATTGGTGGTCAGCTATATATAATAATTGTGTGGAATTATTTGGGCTGTATTTGTAGTATACGGGGTGTTGAAATTTTTTTTATTTGTTGGCTAGGGAGTTCGTGCTTATCTGCAGGCTCATGAGTCCACTTCGCACTGGGCCATGATGTTGGATACCTTTACTGAGGGGGCTAGGGGGATAGTTCAGGCTTCAGGTTTTGAGTATTTTCTGTCGGTTATCCCGGGTTGCCATTCTGGGGATACTAGGATAGTTTCCCGCGGGTTACTGGAGAGGTTTTGGGATACCACGAACACCTTTCATACACCTGTGGGAGAGATGTTTCCGACTCCTTATCAGTTTGCCGTATTGACGGAGTTTCCCTTTAGAGGGCGTCCTCTACAGTATGACATGAGCTACCATCGGCAGACTGATAGGTTGCTTGAGCTATATGGGCCTGTGGCTGTTCACTTTAGGGAGGACCGAGTTTCCTTGCCAAGGTTATGGGGAGCTTTAGCGGAGCATGGGCTTACTGAGGAGCAGTGGGCTCTTATTTTCTTAGCTTATCTGTTGGGGGCGACACTTTTTGCCCAAAAGAAGAGTATATGTCAGGTTGGCTTTCTGACATGTTTGGATAACTTGTCCCGGGTACATGAGTACAATTTTGGTGCTCATGCGTATGCATCCTTAGTGAGATGGTGTCTTCAGGCTTGCAGGCCTAAGCCGACGAGTCGGAGAGCGTCTATCACTGGCCCCTGGAGGATACTGGAGGTAGGCATATATATTATTATTTTTTTGCATATGCGTACTTTGTACAGTCGTATCTGATTGTTCTTGCTTGTATGACAGTTGTGGTTCTCTGAGTATTTTCCAGCTTTTTGTCCTCACCGTCCTGATTTGAGGATGTTCCCACTGGGTTCACGGTGGGTTGGTAGGGATAGCCATCCATTTTCCTCTGGAGGATTTTCTGATTACCTTCGAGAGTCAGGCCGTGTTCGAGGTACGCTGCCTTCGACTTGCTTGTGTATATATATTTTTTTGGTTCATTTGATGTGAATGAACTTTGATCTTGTAATCTGCAGGTGTCGTGGACCGCTTTTGATAATATTCCTGGGTCTCGGCCCATATTACCACTGAGTCTTTCAGGGTATCCACCTTGCGAGTGGTGTTCGAGGGGCTATTCAGTTTTGAGTGGTATCTGGGGGACCGCTTAACTCGATTGGTCTATCCTGCCTTGGGTGGTCATTTGGTTCCAGAGGACCCCCCTATGACCATGTTCTTCCTGCGCAACTTGAGCGTAGATGATTTGGGGGTCGTGATTCGGGGAGCTGCGACCATGTAGTTTGTTGAGCCGGAAGTTGCTGGCTTAGATCGTACAGCTGTATACCTTGCCTACTACTTGGGTCGCTTGATGCCGGACCTCACTTCTGAGGTAAGGTCTTTATTTGTGCTTTTAGCTATATATGTAGTGTACTGACTTTTGTGTCTTGTAGGCTGAACGTCTGGCTCCTCGGGGACCCAGGAGGTCCCATTCTAGAGTTCCTCATGGCCAGCCCCCAAGTGTGACCTTACCGAGTAATAAGTGGAGGTACATTGGTGAGAGTGGGGGTCGTATAGTAGAGAGCTTCCACTACATATTGTTGACGGAGAGGCCGTGGAGGCCTTACCCTTGCCCGATGATTGTGTGGGGGTAAGTTTTTATCCTTTTTTGCTTTCTTGTTTTGTTTTCGAATGCTGACTCTGTCTCTTGTCTTTTCCTTGTAGCTGAACAGGGAGGAGACTTCCAAAGTCTTCAAGCTCATCCACTTGCTGAAGAAAGGATATAGCCGGATGATGCATAGAGGGAAGAGTTCCCGATCTAAGACTGCTAGTGTAAGTGTACTTTCGTCTTGTCGTTTAGCTAAGTGAAGTGCTTAGTCTAACATTTTGGTCTTGATTGTTTGCAGATGTTGCATTCTTCGTCTTCTATGGGACCCCGACATTCATCAGCTGCGAGAGCCTCTTCGGTTAGCAGACTGTCTGTTGCTCTTTCTCCTACTGTGGTTGCGACCAGGCCTCCTGTTGATGAGGCGTTCAGACTTTCTAGGTTGTTCATTCCTATGCCTGAGATGTTTTCTCCAGCGGGTTTCCAGCTTTCTTTGAGTAGTAGGCCCGTTGTGACTCATATGGCTGGAGGTTGGGCGAATGGTCCTGGGTGGGATGTGCCCCAGGTTGGGCCTTCATATCAGATGTGGACATGAACTTTTCTAGTCAAGCCACGGAGAGCATCTTTGGGCCGGGGTTTTCGGCAGGTACCCCTATGCGTGCGTCTGTGCATGGTGGACGGGATATGAGGCCCAACAACAGCAGGCCGATTCACAGCTCATTTAGTAGTCAGGGCTCTTTCTACTATTCGACCGGGAATTATGGTCATGGGTCTTCCGTTGAGGATGAGACTGGTAGCAATGGTGATGATGACCCCAACTGAATAGTGTAGACTTGATCTGCAAATCTTGGTCTTCAGAACTTGAACTCCTGTTTTTATGCATTTTATGTGACATGTATGCTATTATGGCTCGATTAAGCCCGTCTGATCTCTAAGTATGCAATATGTTATGCAGTGAAGAGCAGGACACAATTTAGGGAATAAAATAAAGAAAAGGGTAAAAATTGCAAGAAAAAGCAAAAATTGCACATATTATACTCCCTAAAAAAAAGAAAATAGTGAAAGAAAATAGAAAAAGGAATAAAACTAAGAGAGTCTCGGGCCTTGTAACCGCGTTGTGTATTTAGAAAATCGGGCTTAAACCGGGTGGAACAACCAAATGGGCGGACGAGAACAAAAGGGAAAAGCTGACTGGGCAGAGGTCAGGGCCGCTAGCGGCGCTGGGCTGGGCCGCTGGCGGCTCTGGGCCAATGGTGAGGGCCGCTAGCGGTGCTTGTCACCGCCGCTAGCGGTGCTGGCGGCTCTGGCTGTGAGCCTTTTCACGGATTTCTGACTTCAATCTGACCCGACTCTTTGCATGTAAATAGGATTTACGGGATGTCCAATGTCGTATCTCTTTTTTCAGACCTTTAGCTCCCCAAATTTCTCAAAGCTTTTATCATGGTGAAATCTTTCGAAAATCTGTTCGATGCTTGGTGCAAAAATCTGACTATAGAAGACAAACTAAAACTGGCTCCGTACCATGTCTCAACCTTATTAGCTCTGAAACCGACCAAAATCTTGTGGCCTTTTCTTCGATCTGCATTGAAGTATTGGGACCCAGACTTGCACGTTTTCCGTTTTGGTAATTCTGAATTATGCCCTTTAGTAGAAGAATTTGCTGCAATTACTAACATGTCTGAAGTTCTTCCCCCAGATGTGCCTTATTTGAGGGATAGTTTTGTAATCAGTATAGGAAATCCTTAGGCTTGTCATCTGCGGAAGCCAAAAGCATGATTCTTGGTGTCGATGTGGACTTAGTTCAAATCTGTGAAAAGTTTGCTTTTTCTTCTGAACATGATGCAATCGTTACGTGTTGTCGTCGACAGTCTTTTGTACTCTGTTTGTTGAATCGCCTATTGTTTGTTAATGCAGAATCTTCCAACCTAGGTAGAGCCTTGTTGCTGCGAGTGGTGAATCAAGTGGCTGAAGGGCATTCTCCTTTGCATCTGGTTGTAGGAGAAACAATTTTAGGACTTGACAGGTTGAAAATTTTGCCTCACGAAGCCTTTTCTGGCAGCCCCCTGCTGCTTCAAATTTGGTTATGCGAGCACCTAAGGTTGATAGAATCACCGGAGAAGATGATAGCTCGTACCCCTCGAGCCTGGAAGAGAAAAGCTTATACTGCTGTAGACGCCAAAAAAGCGCCTTCCGATTTCTCTGCAAAAAGCCCGATGTTGAAAGGACTAATTTATAAACTTGAATGCTATTTTTACTTTAATAGGTAAAATAAAGTCTCGGGTTTTTCCTCGATCACTCCTTCATTCCAGTCCCATTCAAAAGCCCCATTTAGAGTTAGTAATTGCAGCACATTCGTGCATTCGCTTGCTCGTTGTGCATGTGTCGTTGTAATGCCCGTGACTATGTGCCAACATGTACTTACGTGCGTGCTAGGAGTCTTTTCTTTTATTTTTAACTAGTTCCTAATGCCCAAAAATGGTCTAAGAATTCAATTCAATGAACACTCGTCATCTTCCCAATGATATATTCTATCGAAGTCATGAACAATTTCTTAGGATCTTTTAGCAAAAAAAAAAAAAAAAAGTCAGTCACTCCAATTTCCCCTCTCCCATCTTTTTATTTCTTTATTTCTTTTTTTTTTTATGTAATCCAGATTCGGTCAAAAAAAAAACAAAAGCAAAAAAAAAAAAACAAAAGAATGGCGTAAAACAAAAATAAAAAAACGCCGAAAAATGAAATTGCGAAAAAAAGTAAAAATGATGACCAAAATTCTTTTATTTTATTTTATCCAATTTTCCATTTTCTTTGAGTCTAAAAAAAATAAAAATAGGATAGTTCGTCTTTTTCTACTTTTCTTATTTTCGTTCATTGACTCTATTTTCCTTTGATATTAGGGAAATATTTGGGCATTTAGGCTTAAGGATTTTTTTTTAGGACCATGTGTTTTTTTTTTTTTTTTTTTTTGTGTTGGTCTTCATTTTTCTTAGGTGAGAGTCTCATGGTCTTTTCTCATTACTAAGTGCTCCGTGCTTCCTATTCAGGATAGGGGACCAAAGAAGAAAGACTTCACAGAGGTTCAATTCAACTTTCTACAACACATTGATCCAGTTAACCTCAATTGCACCATGATCAGAACAGTTCAAGAGTACCTTGTCGAAATGACAGACCGAGTTGATAGGTTGGAAGCTGACATTACCAACATTAAGTCAAGACAGTTATGGGATACGCCAATGTTTGTCCCCTCATCTGAAAATCGAAAATTCATAACTTTGGGAAAGCCTAATCCGATTCTTCAAGAACCAGAAAAGAAACACAAGAGCGGCGAGTCTTCCTCCAATGTTTCGCCAAAAGGTTTTCTCAGACCCCGGAACAAGCCAAGGAGGGAATTTGCCCCATTGGGAATAACTCTCAGTACAGATTTTGAGAAGCTGATAGACAAAGACATGCTGCAACCTATTGGTCATACTCCAGAACCATCTATCAAGGGCCGTAACTGGAAGGAAAACGAATACTGCAAATATCACCAATGCAAAGGGCATGACACGAACAATTGTTGGGCTCTTAAACATGCCATCCAAGACAAAATAGACAATGGCACCCTACCATTGCCTAAAACTGAAGAAGCTGAAAGCACTGATAACCTCCTGGGTGCCATCAACCATATCACAACTGAAGATCCCAAAGATTACTCTCACCTCATTTTCGATGAGGAGATTGCTTTGATCTCGCAAAGGTCTTATGAAGAGGAGTGAGATCTGGGAAAACACAAGGCGGAGGATGATAGGAATCAGATACAGGAAAGTCTAGGTCGCATAGTCAAGGGAATTCAAGAAATAAAGGAAAAGGTTGACATCCTAGAAGAACGCATCTCCAAGCTCAGGAACACAGTCATCTTGGCTAAGGAAGAAATTTGGTGGCGTCAAGACCTCCTCTATCATAAAATGTCCAAGTATGGATACATCCCTCCAAGGACTCCCACGTCAAGGCTCCTCCCAAAAGACGGAAATCCATTTCTATGCTGCACCTACTGCGCAGCTGAAGGACACCACATCAATCAGTGCAGGTGTTTTAAGGGACTAGTCTTATGCTTCATCGACCAAGGAACAATGTGGCCGCCATATACTTGGACCGTTAGCTGGTGTCGTCATAGTCAGGAACGGTACACCTCGCTCTTCGCACCAATGGAAGCTGTCATGAACGCCATGGTATGGAGAGATGACATTCAACCTTGCATCCCTCTGGAGGATGCCAAAGTTTCACACGAAGAAAATCGTCCCTATTGCAAGTATCACCGAATATTCGGACATCATACAGACAACTGTCTTCGCCTAAAGGACGACATCCAGGAGGTCATTGACAGAGGACAAGTTCCACAACCTCTGAGGGATGGTGACATCGACGATGGAGCCTGGAACTAGTTGGCTACAAGCAAGAGCTAGAGGAATCGAGTCTGAGTCCCAAAGTTTTGTCGAGTTAGGATCTTAGCTAAATCTTTAGGTTGAGTCTTGAACAGGAAATGTTCCCTCTTTTGCTTTCTTTCTAAGTCTAGTTTCTTTTTTACGGGAATTAGAGACCCTCTTCTCTAAAGTCATGTGTGCTTATCTTTTTGCAAATCAATAAAAATTCCTTTTGCTCATGTCTTCTTTTGTTTAGGTAATGACAAATCCGGTTAACTCAAAGTATCATAAATCATTAACTAATCAATTTAAGCAATGTAAGTAAACTTCACAAAGAAAGAATACAAATTTTTTCTTATACAGGAATTTGAGCAGCTGAACTCCCTCAACGATGCCACTCCACATACAAAGAAGAAGTGAGCCAGTCTTCTGCAACAACCTCGACACGACTCTAACCCTGGATCCAATCGAAGAAGACCCTTGGTGCCAAGATGTATTCAACTACATCACCAAAGGCACCTATCCTCACGATGCGCCAATAAGAGCTCAACGGGCCATCCGTCTCTTAGCGGCGCAATACATAGAACACAAGGGGGTTCTATACAAGAAGATCCACAATGGAATCAACCTCAGATGTGTGAACGCCGAAGAAGCCGCAGAAATCATGGACGAGGTACACAACGGGGTATGCAGACCACACATGGATGGTCGAATGCTCTCTAAAAAGGTACTAAGACTGGGGTACTATTGGACCACCATGGAAAGAGACTGTCACGACTATGTCAAGAAATGCAAGAAGTGTCAGATATATGCAAACCTACAACATATGCCACCCTCAATGCTCCATAACTTCACATCCCCTTGGCCATTTTCTGCATGGGGAGTAGATATCATTGGTAATATCACCCCGAAGGGCTCAAGAGGACATGAATACATCCTAGTAGCCATAGACTATTTTACCAAATGGGTTGAAGCATAGTCCTATGCCATCCTCACTGTGATACCCCAATATTTTATATAATTATTATATTGATTTATAAATGATTTATAAATAGTTTCGGAGATTAAATCGTATATTCATTCAAAGATTCGATTTATTCAATTAAAGCCATAATAATAAAAATTATTATTATGGGACTTTCATAAATTGCATTTATTAATTTTGAGGAGTTTAATTAAAATGTTTTATATATGAATAAGAATTATTCATATAGTTTTAATTAGTTTTAATTTGTTATTTAAATCAGAAAATTATTAAATAAATTCCTAAACCTAATAGTATTTGACTTGGGTTGACTGAGGGCCTATATAAGGAAAACGTGAGGCAATTCATCAGTTTTGCAAACTGAGCCAAAACCCTCTCTCTCTCTCTCTCTCTCTCTCTCTCTCTCTCTCTCTCTCTCTCTCTCTCTCTCTCTCTCTCTCTCTCTCTCCTCGCCGGCTCTCTCCTCTCTCTCACCTCAGCCGTGCACCTCACCGGAGAACCACCGAACCGTCGCCCCTCTTCCCGGCGGTAAGCCTCTCTCCTTCTCCCTCTCTTTTTTCTCTTTCGTTTTCCCTTTCTCTTTCTCCTTGCATCGTGACCCCTCCCCCTCCTGTTCGCCGTCGCGCCGTCATAGGGCCACCACGGCACCACTAAGCTGCGACTGGGTGGTCGTTGGTGATGGCCCAGGCCACGAGACCGAGCCCTGCTCTGTCTCTCTTCTTCTTCTCTCTCGCGTTCTCTCCCTTTCTCTCTTTCGCGACTTTCCCTCTCCTCTCTTCGCCGAAACTCCGGCGACCACCACCACCGGCCATGGTGGCCAGTGGGTGGTGGTGGTGGTAATGGGTCAGGTTATGGGTCCCATGCATGGGTACCCGTGACCTAAACCTAGTTTTAAAGTTAGGGTATCGTTTTTATATTTTTCGTAATTATTAATTCAATTTTCAGTATTTTTGATTTAATGTTTTTATTAATATTATTATGCTATTAATTATATGCTAATTCGTATGGGTATTACTAAGTGCTAGTGAGCACCTATATATTATCGTTGAATGTCTCGGGTGATTTATGAATTTTTGGATATCATATTACCCTGCCGAAGTGCTGCCGAAATTGTGCTAGACATTACTTGTCATCATTATTGAATTATCGTCGTTATTGAATTAAAGCATGTTTAGTTCTCATCGTATTGGATTATCATTATTGTCGTTATTTACTATTCATTGTCAAGAGCATGAAATGAATTAGTAAGTCGTGGTCTCGTAGTACCACTTATGTCAACCAATGCAAATTAGTGAATTGAATTAAATGAGAGTAAGACTCCTATTGGATCCCTAGGAGTAGTCGAGCAATCGGGATTGCACCTAATGGTGTAGTTCAAGGGATGAGTGATTCCCAAGTTACTTATGGACACCTCGCAGTGTGTCTGGGACGGATCATTCCCCATTTATTAAGTCCTCTAGGCTCGTGTAATTGTACTAGAGGTAGTGTGCACACTAGAGTCATTAAGTCCATGGCGTGATTGTATCTTCGATGAACAGTATGGGTAATCGCTGTTCTATTCGCTCTCTTACATCTCTCTAATCAAGACGGATTGTCTATGTCGTATTTCGTGTGATCACTATACAAGAATTGCATATGATAGAATGTCGTTGTGCGTATGCTTGATTATATGCTTATGTGCGTATGCAAATGAATTTCAATGATTCTTCTAAAACCTCAGGTAAGGTTTGCGAAATGTTTTTACTGGGTACGGATGACGTTTATCTGATTTTTGTTTCTCTTTTGTTTCTTTTCTTTTCTTTTGTATTTTGTTTCCGTCACGAAAACCAAAGTGCAGGTTTAGTTGATTGAGGACGTACAGCTTGGAAGGTAGAGTTGGCGTCGGTTTTTAGAACTGTTTTTGTTCAGTTTAGATCGTTGGGATTTTTATTGGATTTAGCCCTTTGAAGGCAAGTTGTAATAAATTTGGTGTAATGGTTTTTAGCTCACTATATAGACAACTCTGATATTAAGTGTTTAGTTTGTTTAGTTCCTTAGTAAGCTCCTTTTAATGCCTAGTCTTTCTTTCTGCTTAGCATTTATTCCTTCGTGATAAATGTTGCAGTGACATCCCTCGGGTTCGGTACAGTTCAGTCGTGTCGAGTCGTGCACAATGACGTCGATAGTTCCCAGGAAATCGTTGCGAATTCGGGGGTGGTACAAATGGTATCAGAGCCCAGGTTTAAAAAGGTTGCTTAAGATTAATTAATGAATTAATAAAGATTAGTTTCATTTTGGGGAAAACAAAATATAATTTAAAGCCGTTGAGCGTAGTAGTCCTAGAAGATACGAATTAATGGAAATCACTTTGCTTGTGATTTATAATGTTCTCATTGTTTGATTGTCTACCTGTAGATGGTAAGGACAAGAAAGACCCCGCGAATGACGACCGCAGACCAACGGACACGCGCCCTAGCCCATCGTGCACCATCTGCCGAATATGTAGCTTCATCGGATAGCGAGTCGACAGGAAATGACGCGAACGTACGCCACAAACCCGCGCACGCGATTGCCGCACGCGATGAGGCTGCACGCCCCGAACCTATAGCCGCGCCTGTACCTGCCCCAGTTGCCGCACCTGCTGCATGCGTGGAGGAAGAGGAAGATCCCTTTGAACATACAACGCCGGAAGAGCATGATGACATGCCGGAATTGGAAGATACTAGTGCCGAGAGCGACAACAACATCGCGCCTACTCCTGCACCTATTGCTGCACCTACTCCTGCTGCAAATTGGTCTCCTCCTGTGGAGCCGTTCTTTGCTACTGATGCTGAGCTGGAGTGGAAGGTGAACCACATGCTAGTGCCTGCGCTGAAAGGTATGTGCGAGTACTGCTGGACCAAGAAGCGCAAGCATGCGGATGATTTTAGGAAACGTTTTATGCCCCAGAAATTCGGTGGATATGTTTATCCATACACGCCCTGCAAAGAGGTGAAGCCTAGGAGGAAGGACGATCATGACGAGTCCCCTAGCGTGAAAAAAATGTGTGCTGGTGTCAAGTAGAACTAGATTATTGCCTTATTAGTTTTACTTGAGTTTTATTGAACTTTTAGCTATTGTGATGGCCCTACGTGGTCAATTTTGATGTTGGTGTAATTGCATAGGCAACAAATATTTATGATTGTTATTTACTTGCAATTTGTCTCTTTGCAAGACTACTTCATTTAATTATATGATATCGTTGAGAATTTGTTTTATATGATCGTTTTATCACATAACTGCATGGTTGACTCATAGCTTCGTAATGCTATCTCGTGTTGCCTAGACATGATGGGAAATCCATGTCCGAATTATGGCAAAATTTTCATTGAGCATGATCATATTAGTTGTGAGCCAAAGGCTAAGCATGTATTGTATGCAATGAAATGTCATTGTTTATTGCCCTACTAAAATAGTATGGAGCCTCGATGTGTTAACTGCGAATGTCATTGCTTATCAATCGTGTGAGACCAATGTGTCTACTTTGTTATTGCATATCGAACTATTATGCATGGGAACTGAGAACATTCAAAGCAAGTATGTTTCTTAGACCTACAATGTAAGGTCGATCATTGAAACTTATATGCTAATTGCTAAATGTCAAGAGATTGGTTTCAATTATAACCTATATCTCTCAATCAGACCTCAATTTGGGTCGAATGTGCCAATTTTGCTGAAATGGTAATCAACTATTGCTCTTTTATGTCTCAGATTTGTTATGATGACAACCAACGGCCGACTCGCGAGACTAGAGGTAGGTCTTACCAATGTTGTCGAGCACATCACGCGCCAGCTAGAGTGCCAAGAGCAAGATCACAACGCGCAGAACCCTGAGACGCGCAACTTTAGGGATTTCGATGCACTCAAACCTCCGGCGTTTGAGGGTGGCTCTGAGCCCACCAAGCTTGAGAACTGGATTACTGAGTTTGAGAAGTTGTTTAGGGCAACCAATCGGCCTAACAACATGAAGGTCAACACCGCTACGTACTACCTGAAGGGTGAGGCTAACAAATGGTGGAGCGATGTGGGCACTGATCTACTCACAATTGAGGAATATGGGTGGACCGAGTTCAAAGAGTCTATTCGTGAACGGTTCTATCCAAGAGCTGTCCGTCGCCAAGATCAACGGGAATTCGAGAACATCTATCAAGGAAAGCTATCTATAGCTGAGTACGCAACAAAGTTCAACGAGCTTGCTGCTTTTGCACCTAACTTGGTGACGATCGAAGCTGAACGGGTCGAGAGGTTCGAGGATGGTTTGAAGTTGGAGATACAGTGTTTTGTTATGGGAAACTCGCTGACGTTCCAGGCAGCGTATGAGAAAGCCTTAAACTAAGAGCGTACTGTGGATCGTCGTGATTCGTTGCTCGGAAAGCATAAACGTGACGAAGGGAATTCTTCCCAGTCAGGTGGCGTAGATAAGAGACCAAGGCCGAACAACGGCAATCACAACAACCAAGGTGGTCAGAACCACAACGGGAACAGGAATCATGACTCGAATAGTTATAGAGCTACGATCTTAGCTAGGAGGAATACACCTTGTAGTAGCTGCAACAAGACGCATCCTGGCAAGAACTATCGTGGCGATGTACTTCAATGCTATGAGTGCAACAAGCCTGGTCACAAAGCTTCTGAATGCTGGAGTCGTGGAAGGTACGACAATGGTCAGAACCGCGATAACAACTACAATCATGGTGGAAATGGAAATGCGAATCGTGGAAATGGTGGTAACTACCGTGGAAATGGGGGTTACAACAACAACTACAACCGCAACAATATTGTTGCTCCTGCTGCGAATAATCAAGCACTACTTCCCGCACCTTCCAACCCCGTGCAGAACAACAACAACAATAGGGGGTGAATGGAAGGGTTTATGTGCTGAACCGCAATGAAGCTGAGGCGAACCCGAATGTGATCGCTGGTACTTTTCTCGTTAACTCTCAACCTGCTTTTGTTTTGTTTGATAGTGGTGCAACACACTCTGTTCTTTCTAAGAGCTTTGCATCTAAGATAGGTTTAGAGCCTAGTTCTGTGTATAGTGCAAATATGAGGATGCCAAATGGAACGATTGTTAATTGTAAAGCGTGGTATGAAAAGTGTCCGATTAGGATAGCTGGTTCCGATTTGCCTGCGGATTTGATTCAGATGGATTTGAAGGATTTTGACGTGATTTTGGGAATGGATTGGTTAGCCAAGTATAGGGCTAAGATTGAATGCTTTGAACAATGTGTGTCATTGCGTGGACCGAAGGGTAGGAGGATTACCTACAAAGGAGTCGTGGTTAAGCCAAAGTTGAAGGTAGTGGCAACCATGAAAGCAAAGGAGTGTATGACTAAAGGTGAAGAGATTTACCTATGTCATGTAGTGGATACAAGTCGAGAAGCCGAAGTTTCAAATCCTATTCCAGTTGTTTCAGAGTATGCTGACGTCTTTCCAGACAAGATTCCAGGAATGCCTCCGCAACGCATTATCGACTTCACGATTGACTTAGCTCCAGGTTCTGCTTCGATCTCGAAAGCTCCGTATCCTATGGCTCTTGCAGAGATGAAAGAACTGAAAACGCAACTCGAGGAACTACTGGAGAAGGGATACATACGCCCGAGTGTATCGCCTTCGGGTGCTCCTGTTCTGTTCGTACGTAAGAAGGACGGTAGTATGAGACTGTGCATAGACTACCGAGAGTTGAACAAGATCACGATCAAGAATCGTTATCCACTTTCGAGGATTGACGACCTATTTGACCAACTTCGTGGAGCGACTGTTTTCTCCAAGATCGATCTACGTTCAGGATACCATCAACTCAGGATTTCCGAGCCTGGCATTCCAAAGACCGCGTTTAGGATGAGGTATGGACACTACGAGTTCACGTTGATGCCTTTTGGGTTGACCAACGCACCTGCGAAGTTTATGGATTTGATGAACCTTACGTTCCAGCCTTATCTCGATCAGTTCGTTGTTGTCTTTATTGACGATATTTTGGTCTATTCGAAGAACGCTGATAAGCACGAGCAACACTTGCGAACCATTTTGGAGATTTTGAGACGACATCAGTTGTACGCTAAGCTATCGAACTGCGAGTTTTTGTTAGAAACTGTGTCCTTCTGAGGACATGTGGTGTCTAAGAGTGTAGTTGCTGTTGACCCGGAAAAGATTAGAGCTGTTATAGACTGGTCCGCACCGAAGAGCGTGACTGAGGTCAGAAGTTTTCTTAGGTTAGCTGGTTACTATCGTAGGTTTGTGGAAGGATTTTCCAAGATAGCGCAGCCTATGACAAACTTGATGAAAAAGACGACGTAGTTCTTGTGGTCGGAAAAGTGTGAAGCTGCTTTCAAGAATTGAAGAAACGTCTTACAAGCGCGCCGATTTTGACTTTGCCATCGGGATTTGAAGGGTACGAAGTCTATAGTGACGCGTCTAAGCATGGCTTAGGCTGTGTTTTGATGCCACCTGGTAAGGTAGTGGCTTATGCCTCAAGACAATTGAAGAAGCACGAGGATAATTACCCTACTCACGACTTAGAGCTCACTGCTGTCATGTTTGCTTTAAAGATTTGGAGACATTATCTTTGTGGTTCTTCTGTCAAGATGTTTACGGACCACAAGAGTCTCAAGTACATATTCACACAAAAGGAATTGAATATGCGACAAAGAAGATGGCTAGAGTTACTGACGGAGTACGACATCGACATTCAGTATCACGAAGGGAAAGCTAACGTGGTAGCTGACGCTTTGAATAGAAAGACTCGTCATACGTTGAACAATGCTTTAGTACTTCCAAGGGAGATCATTCGTGACTTGCAGAGTCTAGATGTGGAGATGGTGCTGAAAGGTGACGTTCAATGTACCTTAGCACATATGTCAGTTCGACCAACCTTACTCGACGAGATCAAGGGTAAACAGAGTTCAGATGAGGATCTTCAACGGATTCTACTCCACAAGGACGAGGGTAGATCCGAGGACTTTTCTATTGGTCAAGACGGTGTCTTGAGATTTCGTGATCGTGTCTGTGTGCCGAATGACCCGGAGATCAAGAGTCAGATTCTGGGCGAAGCTCACAATACACCTTATTCTGTACATCCTGGTGGAGACAAGCTTTACAAAGACCTTCGCCAAATGTTCTGGTGGAAAGGTATGAAACAAGATGTCACTGAATTCGTGGCTAAGTGTCTGACGTGCCAGAAGGTGAAGATCGAACACAACAGACCTGGTGGAATGATACAATCGCTTGAAGTCCCTACGTGGAAATGGAACTCAATTTCAATGGACTTTGTCATGGGTTTACCATTGACACAAAAGAAGAACAACACCATTTGGGTAGTTGTGGATCATTTGACGAAAGTTGCGAGATTCATCCCAATGAATGACACTTGGGAAATGGAGAAGCTAGCGGATGCTTACGTCAAGGAAGTCATGAGACTTCATAGTGTTTCATAGGATATCGTTTCAGATAGAGACTCGAGATTTCTATCTCATTTTTGGCAGAAATTGCAAGAAGCTTTTGGAAGCAAATTGAAGTTCAAAACTGCTTTTCATCCTGCGACTGATGGTCAGACGGAAAGAACGATTCAGACCTTGGAGGATATGCTTCGAGCGTGTGCTCTCGAGTATCAAGGCTCGTGGGATAAACACATTTCGTTGATCGAGTTTTCTTACAACAATAGCTATCACTCAAGCATTGATCGAGCACCATATGAAGCATTGTATGGTAGGAACTGTAGATCGCCAGTTTGTTGGAACGACATTAGTGAAACTGCAGTTTTGGGTCCAGAAATGATCCAGCAGACCGTCGAAGTGGTCAAAGTGATTCAAGCAAAGATGCGTAGTGCTCAAGATCGCCAGAAATCGTACGCAGATAGAGGTCGTAGAGCTGAAGAGTTTGAGGTAGGAAGCAATGTACTTTTCCGAGTATCTCCTACCAAAGGTGTCATGCGTTTTGGTCGTAAGGGGAAGTTAAGTCCTCGTTATATTGGACCTTACGAGATTCTGGAAAGGATTGGTGAGGTTGCTTATCGATTAGCTTTACCTGTGGAACTTGCAAAAGTCCACAGTGTGTTTCATGTCTCTCAGTTGAAGCGATACATACATGATCCAACTCATGTCGTTCAACCTGAAACGATCGATCTAGATGAAAGTTTGACTTATGAAGAGCGTCCTATCAAGATAGTGGATCTCAAAGAGCGCTCAACTCGAACAAAGACTATTCCGATCGTCAAAGTCGTTTGGTCTCGACAAGGTCAAGAGGAAGCAACGTGGGAAGTTGAAACCAAGATGCGCGAGAAGTATCCAGACCTCTTCCTAGAAGGTACTAGTTCCACTTGAGTTTCGGGACGAAACTCCTTTTAAGGAGGGTAGAATGTCACGCCTCAAAATTTCGTCTTTTTTGCGTGTTTTGCTTATCGCTTTGCATGAATTGCATGTTATAGCATTGCATGGTGCATGCTAATCAATTTAGAATCACGATCGTACTTGCTCATCTTGCATATGTTAGTGTCCTAGAAATTGTTTTATATCTTTGTATAGGTAAACTCGTTTTGCTTTGGGAAGTGATTACTTCATGTCTCAAGTTTCGGGACAAAACTTCTTTTAAGGAGGATAGAATGTGATACCCCAATATTTTCTATAATTATTATATTGATTTATAAATGATTAATTATAGTTTCGGAGATTAAATCGTATATTCATTCAAGGATTCGATTTATTCAATTAAAGCCATAATAATAAAAATTATTATTATGGGACTTTCATAAATTGCATTTATTAATTTTGAGGAGTTTAATTAAAATGTTTTATATATGAATAATAATTATTCATATAGTTTTAATTAGTTGTAATTTGTTATTTAAATCAAAAAATTATTAAATAAATTCCTAAACCTAATAGTATTTGACTTGGGTTGACTGAGGGCCTATATAAGGAAAAGGTGAGGCAATTCATCAGTTTTGCAAACTGAGCCAAAACCCTCACTCTCTCTCTCTCTCTCTCACCCGAAAGCTCTCTGTCTCTCTCCTCTCGCCGGCTCTCTCCTCTCTCTCACCTCAGCCGTGCACCTCACCGGAGAACCACCAGACCGTCGCCCCTCTTCCCGGCGGTAAGCCTCTCTCCTTCTCCCTCTCTTTTTTCTCTTTCGTTTTCCCTTTCTCTTTCTCCTTGCATCGCGACCCCTCCCCCTCCTGTTCGCCGTTGCAGGGCCACCACGGCACCACCAAGCTACGCCTGGGTGGTCGTTGGTGATGGCCCAGGCAATGAGACCGAGCCCTGCTCTCTCTCTCTCTTCTTCTCTCTCGCGTTCTCTCCCTTTCTCTCTTTCGCGACTTTCTCTCTCCTCTCTTCGCCGAAGCTCCGGCGACCACCACCACCGGCCATGGTGGCCAGTGGGTGGTGGTGGTGATGATGGGTCAGGTTATGGGTCCTATGCACGGGTACCCGTGACCTAGACCTAGTTTTAAAATTAGTGTTTCGTTTTTATATTTTTCGTAATTATTAATTCGATTTTCAGTATTTTTGATTTAATGTTTTTATTTTTCTTCACTCATTCGGAATCGGAATTCAGATTTTCAAAAGCCTAGATTGGTTGAAATAAATCAAGAAATTTAATAAAAATATCAGATTGAGATTTAGTTACTGTTTGTTTTTTATTTAATTAATATTTATTCGGTAATTGTTTCTAATTAGGACCTAACGAGCAAGCGTGATTATTGTCGATTGGTTGGAGCACACTTACTGTTGGTAGTGTATTAGTTGTAAGCGCTCATGTCTACCTTCTTCCAAAGCCCCATACATCAAAACTATTTTGATGTGTTATGTGCTAATTGGGAATTTGTTGTGAATTTAATATGCAAAGCATGATTAAATTATATCGTCGTTATTATGAAGTTATTAAGCATGATTCACTGCTGTAAATATGAGTTATAATTAGCATGTTGATGTTAGCATGTTTTGGAAATTAATTAGTCCATATGATGATTATTCGATAATTGTTGAATAGCGAATTATTAATATTATTATGCTATTAATTATATGCTAATTGGTATGGGTATTACTGAGTGCTAGTGAGCACCTATATATTATCGTTAAATGTCTTTGGTGATTTGTGAATTTTTGGATATCATATTACCCCGCCAAAGTGCTGCCGAAATTGTGCTAGACATTACTTGTCATCATTATTGAATTATCGTCGTTATTGAATTAAAGCATGTTTAATTCTCATCGTATTGGATTATCATTATTGTCGTTATTTACTATTCATTGTCAAGAGCATGAAATGAATTAGTAAGTCGTGGTCTCGTAGTACCACTTATGTCAACCAATGCAAATTATGTGAATTGAATTAAATGAGAGTAAGACTCCTAATGGATCCCTAGGAGTAGTCGAGCAACCGGGATTGCACCTAATGGTGTAGTTCAAAGGATGAGTGATTCCCAAGTTACTTATGGACACCTCGCAGTGTGTCTGGGATGGATCATTCCCCATTTATTAAGTCCTCTAGGCTCGTGTAATTGTACTAGAGGTAGTGTGCACACTAGAATCATTAAGTCCATGGCGTGATTGTATCTTCGATGTACAGTATGGGTAATCGCTGTTATATTCGCTCTCTTACATCTCTCTAATCAAGACGGATTGTCTATGTCGTATTTCGTGTGATCACTATACAAGAATTGCATATGAAAGAATGTCGTTGTGCGTATGCTTGATTATATGCTTATGTGCGTATGCAAATGAATTTCAATGATTTTTCTAAAACCTCAGGTAAGGTTTGCGAAATATTTTTACTGGGTACGGATGACGTTTATTCAGTTTATCTGATTTTTGTTTTTCTTTTGTTTCTTTTCTTTTCTTCTGTATTTTGTTTCCGTCACGGAAACCAAAGTGTGGGTTTAGTTGATTGAGGACGTACAGCTTGAAAGGTAGAGTTGGCGTCGGTTTTTAGAACTGTTTCTGTTCAGTTTCGATTGTTGGGATTTTTATTGGATTTAGCGCTTTGAAGGCAAGTTGTAATAAATTTGGTTTAATGGTTTTTAGCTCACTATATAGACAACTCTGATATTAACTGTTTAGTTTGTTTAGTTCCTTAGTAAGATCCTTTTGATGCCTAGTCTTTCTTTCTGCTTAGCATTTATTCCTTCGTGATAAATGTTGCAGTGACATCCCTCGGGTTCGGGACGGTTCAGCGGCGTCAAGTCGTGCACAACGACGTCGATAGTTCCCGGAAAATTGTTGCGAATTCGGGAGTGTTACACTCACATCCAAACAAGTGTCCAAATTCATAAGGAACAACATCATTTGCCGATACGGTATTCCGCATGAAATTATTAGTGACCATGGATACCATTTCAAAGCCGAAACAGCCACCCTACTAAAAAGCTACAAAATCCAGCACCACAAATCATCCCCTTACTGTCCCCAGACCAACGGCGCAGTAGAAACCGCCAACAAAAACCTCAAAACTATCATTAAAAAGATGATAGAAAACTACAAAGATTGGCCAATAAAACTCCCATTTGCCCTTTGGGGATATAGGATGTCCATAAGATCATCCACAGGAGTGACACCTAATTCCCTAGTCTACGGAATGGAAGCAGTGCTACCCATAGAAGTCCAACTACCCTCTATGTGCATAGCCTTAGAGGGTAAAATTCCCGAAACCCAATGGTTGCATGCCCGCTACGAGGAACCTCATGTTCACATATAAAAGACGCCTACGGGCCCTAGACCCTTCCCACATGTACCAGCAACGCATGGCAAGAGCATTCAACAAAAAGGTTCGACCTCGAAATCTGAAAGAAGGGGACTTAGTTTGGAAAGAAGTATGTGCCCCATTTACTGACCCCAGAGGCAAATTTCGACCAAACTGGTCCGGTCCGTTCATCATCAAAGACATCTTATCAGGAGGCGCGGTCCGGCTCATGGACATTGATGGCATCGAGTTCAGTCAGCTCACCAATATGGACCAACTGAAGAAGTGCTACGTTTAAAAAAAATAAATAAATAAATTATTTTAAAAAGAGAGACGTACACAAATTGAACGAATTACGCAGGCCTGATTCCACACTGGATACGTAGGTAACCCTTTTAAGGGGGCCGGCCAAACTCAATCCCAAAACTCCATTCAACTCATTCAAAAAGGATAATCTTTATTCAAACTGAACGAATAAGCTTACATTGCAAAAATCATAATTCCTAAGGTTACAAAAAAAAAGTGCAACTACGAGGGTTTAAGCTAAACAAATTCTTACTTTTTTTTAAAAACTAGACTTGCTTTCTAAAGAAAACTATTTTAATCCTTCTTCCCTTTAAAAGGCTTCATTGAAGAGTTTTTCTTTGAAGGACATTGGCTTGAGGACGACTTTTGATCGCTTCCTTGAGCTGGGGGCTTGCCTCTTTTCATTACATGATAGCCTTCCTCATAAGGCCCTTCCTTCCTTTTCTTGCTTCCTGTTCCTGAATCATACTTAGGTTTTAGCTGGTCCCACTCCTCATGACGAAAGGCTCGTCTCGCTTCTCCATTGCTGCAGGAAAGCCAATTCAAATATTTTTAAGAAATTTGAGTTGGGGCAATCACCCGAGGTACAATCCAGCGATCCCTGCTAAGCCAATTTTTTCCCCAATCTTGAGCAAATTCGGTGGTCAAAGCCAAGGTAGGTTGTCTCCTAGTCTCCTGACGAGGGATAACCTGCTTCAACCCATATTGCCGCATGACCCTAGAAGGAAAGAAGAAAGTACTCCTGTACAAACCCACTATGGTAGTGTGAGGGATAAATTTGCAGCAAGCCACCAAAGAGGTTAAGCTCCACTAGGTCACATGCCAACGGATAGAAGGTCCTGCATGGAAAAAGGCATCCCATTCAGCAAGGGTATTCTCATCATATAGCCTTTTTCGAACAAAGAAGCTAGCGGCGGTATAAGTCTTCTTTTTCCAGGCTTGAGGGGTACGAGCTATCATCTTCTCTGGCGATTCTATCAACCTTAGATGCTCGCATAACCAAATTTGAAGCAGCAAAGGGCTGCCAGAAAAGGCTTCGTGAGGCGAAATTTTTAACCTGTCAATCCCTATAATAGTTTCTCCTACAACCAGTTGCAAAGGGGAATGCCCTTCAGCCATTTGATTAGCCACTCGCAACAACGAGGCTCTATCCAGGTTGGAGGACTCCGCATTAGCAAACAATAGACGATTCAACAGGCAAAGTACAAAAGCTTGTCGGCGGCAACGCCCATCGCATCCTCTTCAGAAGAAATAGCAAACTTTTCACAGATTTGAACTAAGTCCACATCGACATCGAGAATCATGCTTTTGGCTTCTGCAGATGTCAAACCTAGAGATTTCCTGTACTGATTACTAAAACCATCACTCAAATAAGGCACAGCCGGGGGAAGAACATCAGACATATTAGTAATTGCAGCAAATTCTTCAACTAGAGGGCATAATTAAGAATTACCAAAACGGAAGACGAGCAAGTCAGGGTCCCAATAATTCAGAGCAGATCGAAGAAGGGGCCACAAAATTTTGGTTGGTCTTAAAACCAATAAGGTTGAGATATGGTACGGAGCCAGTTCAAGTTTATCTTCTATGGTCAGATTTTTACACCAGGCATCAAACAGATTTTCAAAAGATTTCACCATGGTAAAGGCTTTGAGAAATTTGAGAGAGATAAAGTCTGAAAAATAGATACGACATTAGACATCCCGAAAATCCTATTTATAGGCGAAGAATCGGGTTAGAAGAAGTCAGAAATCCACGAAAAAGGCCTTAAGCCAGCGCCTCTAGCGGCTGTGACCAGCGCCACTAACAGCCCTCACCTTCCGCCCAGCGCCGCTAGCAGCCCTGACCTCGGTGCAGTCGACATTTCTCTTTTTTTTCTGCCCGCCCGCTTGGTCCGTTCCGCTCGTTTGTAGCCCAATCTTTTAAATGGACAACGGAGTTACAAGGCCCGAGACTCTCTTAGCCTTATTCTTTTTCATTTTCTATTTTTTTATTTTTAATCTCTTTCTTAGGGGGTATAATATGCGTAATTTTTGTTTTTTCTTGCACTTTTTACCCTTTTCCTTTATTTTATTCCCTAAATTGTGGCCTACTCTTTATAGCATAACATTGCATATTTAGAGATTAGACGAGCATAGTCGAGTCCTCATAGCATACATATCATATAAAATGCATAAAATAGGAGTTCAAAGTTTGAGGACCAATGTTTACAAAGCAATCCTACATTGTTCAAATGGAGTCGTCATCGTCATTGCTATCAGCCTCATCCTCAACAGACGGTCCCTGACCATAGTTCCAGCCGAGTAGTGGAAAGAGCCCTGAGTACTGAACGAGCTATAAATAGGCCTGCTGTTGTTGGGCCTCATATCCCGTGCATCATACACTGGTGCATGCATAGGGGTACCTGCCGGAAACCCCACCCTAAATAAGCTCTCCGTGGCTGGACTAGCAAAGTCCATGGCCACATCTTGATATGCAGGCCCAGCTTGAGGCACATCCCACCCAGGGGCGTTCGCCCAACCTCCAGCCATAGGGGTCACAATAGGCCTACTATCGAAAGAAGGCTGAAAACCCGCTGGAGAAAACATCTCAGGCACGGGAATGTGCGGCATAGAAGGTCCGGGCGCCTCATCAACATGAGGTGAACGAGCAACAGACGACCTGCTCGCCGAAGAAGCCCTCGCAGCAGAAGAATGTCGAGGTCCCAACGAAGACGAAGACTGCGACATCTGCAAACAATCAAGACCGAAATGTTAAGCTAAGCACCACACTTAGCTAAGCAAAAAGGCAAAAGTCTACTTACATCAGCAGTCCTGAATCGAGAACTCTTCCCTTTACCCATCACCCGGCCATAGCCTTTCTTCAACATGTGGATGAGCTTGAAGACTTGAGAAGTCTGCTCCCGGTTCAGCTACAAGAAGAGACAGTAGATATAGTCAGCATTCAAAAGCAAACACAAAACACAAGAAGGGATAAAAAAAAACTTACCCCCATACAACCATCAGGCAAGGTCAAGCCCTCCACGGTCTCTCCATCAACAGTATGTAGAGGGAACTCTTCTACTATACGTCCCCCACTCTCACCAAGGTACCTCACCTCATTGCTCGGCAAGATCACGCTTTGGGGCTGGTCACGTGGAACTCTGGAATGGGACCTCCTGGGACCCTGAGGAACTAAACGATGTGCCTACAAAGCACAAAAGTCAGTATATCACACATATAGCTGAAAAGGAACAAATAAAGAGCTTACCTCAAAAGTAAGGTCCGACATCAGACGACCCAAGTAGTAGGCCAGATACACAGTTGTACGGTCCAAACCAGCAATCTCCGGCGCAACAAACTACGTGGCCGCCATTCCATGAGTTACGACCCCCAAATCTTCTACGCTCAGGCTGCGCAAGTAGAACATGGTCATAGGAGGGTCCTCCGGAACCAGATGACCACTCAAGGCAGGCTAGACCAACCGAGTCAAACGATCCCCCAAGTACCACACAAAGCCAAATGGCCCCTCAAAGACCACCCGCAAGGTTGATCCCCTAAAGGACTCGGTGGTAATATGGGGCGGAACCCTGGGAATACCGTCAAAGGCAGTCCACGAAACCTGCAGATTACCAGATCAAAGTTCATTCACATCAAATGGACCAAAAAAAAACACATAAGCAAGTCAAAGGTAACATACCTCAGACGCAGCATGACTCTCAAAGGTAGCCCGAAAATGCTCCAAAGAGGAAAACGAGTGGTTATCCCTACCAACTCACTCTGAACCTAATGGGAACATCCTCTAACTAGGACGGTGAGGACGAAAAGCGGGAAAATACTCAAAGAACCACAGCTGCCATACAAGCAAAAAAATGATAGGATACAACTCTCCTACAAAGCATGCATATGCAAAAGAAAAGGAACACATATGCCTACCTCCAGTATCTTCCACGGGCCCGAGATAGACACCCTCTGACTCGTAGGCCTAGGCCTGCAAGCCTGACGATACCACCTCACTAAAGAAGCATACGCGGAAGCACCAAAGTTGTACTCATGGACTTTGGACAAGTCGTCCAAACATGTTAAGAAACCAACCTGACACACGCTCTTCTCCTGGGCAAAAATGATCGCCCCAACAGGTAAACTAAGAAAATACGAGCCCTCTGCTCCTCAGTAAGTCCCTGCTCCACCAAGGCTTCCCATAACCTCGGCAAGGAAACTCGATCCTCTCTAACATGGGTAGACACAGGCCCATATAGCTCGAGCAACCTATCACTCTGCCAATAATAACTCGCGTCGTACTGAATGCGACGCCCTCTAAAGGACAAGCTCGTCAATACAGCAAACTGATAGGGGGTAGGAAACATCTCCCCCACAGGTGTATGGAAAGTGTTTGTGGTATCCCAGAACCTCTCTAGTAACCCCCGAGCGATTATCCTAGTATCCCAAGAGTGACAAGCCGGGATAACAGACAAAAACTTCTCAAAACTTGAACCCTGAACTATCTCCCTAGCTCTCACAGACAATGTGTCCAACATCATGGCCCAATGAGAAGTGGACCCATGAGCCTGCAGCAGAACACCAATACCCTAGCCAACAGATTAAATTTTCTCAACATTCCATATGCTAAAAATACAGCCAAAAAAATTCTACACAAATTATATACAGCTGACCACCAATCCAGTACAAATCCCAATTTGTTCGTGTGCCGAAGCACTAACAGTTCAAATTTTCACTTCAAAAAAATATGCTGAACAGAACCATAAAAACGAGAGAGTCAGAAACATACCAACTGAAGATTAGACAGATGACTCTGCCTGTCCGGTAGCAAAACACTAAGGTCCCAAATCCTAGTCGGGCGCTAGTCCATGCGGATAAACGAATCCTGGTACAAATTTACCCCATCTGCATGTCGAGCAAGGGATGTACTAGAAGAAGGAAGCCCAGTACGAAAGAGGTCCCGGTTCTCCTCCTCCTCACCCATGGGACGTTTCCCTTTATCCTTGGGTGCCATAAAAGAAGGATGAAACTTTCTCTCTCTGCAAGTAAAAATTTCAAGTTTCAGATTCGCAAGAAACAAGTACTCATTCAACAATGCAAACCAAAATTCAGCAACTAGGCCAAAAAATAAACAAGTTCAAGACAAAAATCAAAGAATTTGGTAAAAAATTGACTTATCTTGAAGGAGTTGAAGCACTCAACAATGGCGAAGTAGCTCTCGACAATGGCTCTCGACGAAGAACAAGCACAATGAAGCAAAACGCAAAAAAAATCGTATCAAACTATTTTGGCCTGCTCAAGTCGAGCGCCGCTAGAGGCGCTCGTCAAGAGTCCAGCGCCGCTAGCGGCCTTGCCTGGCCTGCACACGCGGGCCCCTCCTGCTGTCTCACGACTATTCCAGTCCAGAAACCGTTATTTCAGTTCGTTCGCGGCAAAGATCAGTACCAAGCGCGCGGGAGCAAGTCCCTTTGGCCCACCAATTCAAAATTCAACAGTTGGCCCATCTTACGGTACCAAATATTATCAGGTAAAACTAACTCAATTATTTTGCAGGTCCCAAGTACACGAGCCCCGATATATTCCGACGATATTTATCGCCCGGAGTATCAAATTATTTTAAGCCCAGTAAATCCGCTGGCCTCATCCAAGTTTCATGGGATAGCCAGTTTCCAAAATTACGGGTCAGTCAATGACCGCTTAAGCTATTGCGGTTAAACTGTCCTTTTCTACGAAGTCCCAAAGTCGGGTCAGTCAATGACCGCTTAAGCTATTGCGGTTAAACTATTCTTTTCCGCGAAGTCCCATAGTCGGGTCAGTCAATGACCGCTTAAGCTATTGCGGTTAAACTGACCTTTTTCTGCGAAGTCACAAAGTCGGGTCAGTCAATGACCGCTTAAGCTATTGCGGTTAAACTGTCCTTTTCTACGAGGTCACTTATTCGGGTCAGTCAATGATCGCTTAAGTTATTGCGGTTAAACTGTCCTTTTATACGAGGTCACTTATTCGGGTCAGCCAATGATCGCTTACGCCATTACGGTTAAACTGTCCTTTCTACGAGGTCACTTATTTTGTGTCAGTCAATGATTGCTTAAACTATTGCGGTTATACTATCCTTTGTTTTTATATGTTTCAGTCAATGATTGCTGAAGCTATTGCATTTAAACTGTACATATATTCCAACCATTTTACATCCGTCATTTTGATCGCGCTGTCTTATCGACTTTTTTGTTTCTCGTGCGGAGACAGAATCTCGGCATCCGCCAAGTGGTGCTTAGTCACTGTTTGCTCAGAATAAAGCATTTATACTATTCACTCTCATCATTGTTACTTCCCATTTACAGCCGTTATTTTTAATCGCGCTGTCTCGTCGACTTATTCGTTTCCCATACAGGGACAGAATCTCGTCACCGACCGAGCGGTGTTTAGTCACTCTTTGTCGGAGCACTCTACGTTGATCATTCTCAAAGTATTACTAACTTTTTCATTCACTCTAAATACAAGTCCCCAGCAGACGTTTAGACCAGTTATGAGCGATTTTCTATCCTGTTAACCATAACCTTTATTTTTCTTGGGTTCACAGAGATGAAATCTTAGCACGCTACGAGCATGTCCCAACTCAGGTTTGTCTTCATATGCATACATATTGTACACTCTCACACACCATGTGCACATCAGCATTCTGCATGTCGCCTTCGGAATACTTTGATCTTCACTTTTACTCAAGCTCGATCAAAGTGGGGGTTTATGTAGACGCCAAAAAAGCGCCTTCAGATTCCTCCGCAAAAAGCCCGATGATGAAAGGAGTAATTTATAAACTTGAATGCTATTTTTGCTTTAATAGGTAAAATAACGGCTCAGGTTTTTCCTCGATCACTCCTTCATTCCAGTCCCATTCAAAAGCCCCGTTCAAGAGCTTTCCAACGATACCTCTCGTGACTTTTTCTGACTCCCGGTCACCAAGTTGCGAATCGGGGGTAGAACCGTCTTTTACTACAGAAGGGTAAAACGGTCTTTTCATATTTTTTGGAACACTAAATTCCTCCGGAAAATTAAAATAGACAGGATGTCATCATTATGACGACATCAAGCTGGCAGCTGGCAGCCGTCAACGACCTTGGATTAAAATCCAGGGCCGCTAGCGGCTGTGGCCTGAGCCGCTAGTGGCGCTCACCTGAGCCGCTAGTGACCCTCGCTGAGTGTTCAAGCCCAACTATTTTTGAGCCCAAAATCCAAATTTCTGCTCCTTTCACCTGTCCAACCCTACTTTCTGCGCCTATAAATACAACCTCTATTCTCAGGAGTATTAACACTGAGCTTCCCCCTCTTTCTTCCAAATTTGAGATCTTGTCTTTACTATTTTTGCTAAATAGCCTACAGTTCAGGTACTAACTCCTGGGGGCTCAAATTAAATTAATTGCCTAACTGTTTATTTTTCTAGTAGTCATAATGTAGATATCATGCTAGTAAACGTCTTTTATTGCTTACTAAATATTGTCCTTCCAAGCATGTCTAGTCGTTGTAATGCTCAACTTGCCAATCGAATGCATGTCTAAACAAGGTTCAATAATAAATGTTGTGATGCTTGTGATGAACCAATTAATAGTCTAAGTCTGGGTTGTTAATCCGGTTTTGTGTGGGAATCATGTCTTTAAATTATTAATCAAACTTGAGTTAGTAGAGGCCGTCATAATACGGGCGAGTTGGGTGCCTAACACCTTCCCACCTCGTACCTTCGCCCCCGAACCTTTAATCCTTGGGTACTCATATGTTCTATATGAGAAGGAGTCTTTCTAAAAACATGATCAGTTCACTTATCGCGCTATTGGGTTGTCCCTTCAGTTTTGTCCCTTCGATTTGTCCCTTCGATAAAACGCCGATAGCAGATTTATGACCTCTTTCATGGTTTTTATTCAATTCAAATCTTTACAAAAGCTTTTCTAACTCGATTGTCCCTTGAACTTATCTAAACCCCCAACTTACAGATTTTCTATAAGGACGTACTCCGTGGAGCGATGGAAAATTCCGGGTCCTTACAACTGCTGCTAGCTTCTTGGTATGGAAAAGGCTATATGATGAGAAGACATTTGACGAATGGGATGCCTTTTTCCATGCTGGACCTGTTATCCGTTGGCATGTATCTTGGTGGGGTTTGACCTCTTTGGTCGCTTGCTGTAAATTTGTTCCTCATACTACGATAGTGGGTCTGTACAGGAGTACATGTTTCTTTCCTTCTAAGGTCATGAGGCAGTATGGGTTAAAGCAGGTTACCCCTCGTCATGAGACTACGAGACAACCTACCTTGGCTTTGACAACCGAATTTGATAAGAACTGGAGCACATACTGGCGCGTCCGGGATCGTTGGACAGTACCCCCGGTGATTGCACCAACTCAAGTTTCTGAGACCTACTTAACTTGGCTCTCTTGCAGTGATGGAGAAGCGAGGCGAACCCTTCATCATGAGGAGTGGAACCAGCTAAAACCTAGGTATGACTCAGGAACAGAAAGCAAGAACAAGAAAAGGAAGGAAGGGCCTTATGAGGAAGGCTATCATGTACTGAAAAGAGGCAAACCCCCAGCTCAAAAAAGCAATCATAGGTCGTCCTCAAGCCAAGGTCCTTCAAAGAAGAGCTCTTCAACGAAGCCTTCTAAAGGGAAGAAGGATTAAAGTAGTTTTCTTTAGAAAGCAAGTCTAGTTTTATAAAAAAGTAATAAGAATTTGTTTAGCTTAAACCTTCGTAGTTGCACTTTTTTTTGTAACCTTAGGAATTTCCAATTTATGCACTGTAAGCTTATTCGTTCAGTTTGAATAAAGATTGTCCTTTTTTGAATGAGTTGAATGAAATTTTGGATTGATTTTGGTCGCCCTTAAAAGGGTTACCTACGTATCCAGTGTGGAATCAGGCCAGCGTAGTTCATTCAATTTGTGTACGTCTCTTTTTTTAAAATTTTTGGACTTTTTTTTTTTTTTTTAATTTTAGACGTAGCACTTCTTCAGTTGGTCCATGTTGGTGAGCTGACTGAACTCGATGCCATCAATGTTCATAAGCCGGACTGCGCCTCCTGATAAGATGTCTTTGATGATGAACGGACCGGACTAGTTTGGTCGGAACTTGCCTCTGGGGTCAGTAACTGGTGCACGTAATTATTTCCAAACTAAGTCCCCTTCTTTCAGATTTCGAGGTCGAACCTTTTTGTTGAACGCTCTTGCCATGCGTTGTTGGTACATGTGTGAGTGGTCTAGAGCCCGTAGACACCTTTCATCCATGAACATGAGTTCATCATAACGGGCTTGTATCCATTGTGTTTCTGAAAGTTCACTTTCTAAGGCTCTGCGCATGGAGGGTAGTTGGACTTCTATGGGTAGTACTAGTTCCATCCCGTAGACTAGGGAATAAGGTGTAGCTCCTGTGGATGATCTTATGGACGTTCTATACCCCCAAAGGGCAAATGGGAGTTTTACAGGCCAATCTTTGTAGTTTTCTATCATTTTTTCGATGATAGTTTTGAGGTTTTGGTTGGCGGCTTCTACTACGCCATTGGTTTGGGGTCGGTAAGGGGATGATTTGTGGTGCTGAATTTTGTAGTTCTTTAGTAGGATGGCTGTTTCGGCTTTGAAGTGGGATCCATGGTCGCTAATAATTTCATGCGGAACGCCGTATCGGCAGATGATGTTGTTCCTTATGAATTTGGACACTTGTTTGGATGTGAAGATGGCATAGGAATGTGCTTCAACCCATTTGGTGAAATAGTCTATGGCTACTAGGATGTATTCATGTCCTCGAGAACCCTTGGGGGTGATCTTACCAATGATATCTATTCCCCATGCAGAAAATGGCCAAGGGGATGAGAAGTTATGGAACAATGAGGGTGGCATATGCTGTAAGTTGGCATATATCTGACACTTTTTGTATTTCTTGACATAGTCGTAGCAGTCTCATTCCATGGTGGTCCAGTAGTATCCTAGTCGTAGGATCTTTTTAGAGAGAATTCGGCCATTCATGTGTGGTCCGCACACCCCATTGTGTACCTCGTACATGATCTCTGCAGCTTCTTCGGCGTTTACACATATGAGGTTGACTCCATTGTGGGACTTTTTGTATGGAACCCCCTTGTATTCTATGTATTGTGCTGCTAAGAGACGGATGAGCCGTTGAGCTTTTATTGGTGCGTCTGGAGGGTATGTGCCCTTGGTGATGTAGTTGAAGACGTCTTGGTACCAAGGATCTTCTTCTATCGGAGATAGGATTAGACAGATGTTGGGGTTGTTGCAGAAGGCGGGCTCACTTTTTCTTTGTATGTGGAGCGGCATCGTTGAGGGAGTTCAACTGCTCAAATTCCTGTTTTTAAAAAGAATAATTTGCATTCTCGCTTTGTGAAGTTTACTTACATTGCTTAAATTGATTAGTTAATGCTTTGTTCAACTTTGAGTTCATCGGGTTTATCAATAGCTAAACAATAGGAAGAAATGAGCAAGAGGAATTTTTATTGATTTGCAAAAAATAAGCACACATGACTTTAAAGAAAAGGGTCTCTAATTTCCGTCAACAAAAGAAACTAGACTTTGAAAGCAGTAAAAAGGGGAACACTCCCTGTTCTTGACTCAACCTAAAGATTTAGCTAAGATCCTAACAAAACAAAACTGGGGACTCACACTCAACTCCTCTAGCTCTTGTTTGTAGCCAACTAGTTCCAGGCTCCATAGTATGGTCTTCTTCTTTCAGAGACGGTGGAATTTCCCGCATATCATCTTTCAGGCGGGTGCAGTCGTCCGTATGGTGGCCAAAGACCCGGTGGTATCGACAATAAAGGTTATCATCAACTAGGATACCCACATCATAAAGTCGTTGTAGGAATCAATTGCTCGATACAAGAGGCGTTCCATATTAGCTGGTTGCAGATTCTTGATGAATTGGCGGATTTGATCAGTTTGTGAAGGTCGCTCAACCAGTTCGGCTATCTTTAGCCTCCAACGCTGAAGGAAGGCAATGAATCCCTCATCTTTACCTTGCTTGGTGATCTCTAACTCTCGAAGGGCCATAGGTAGAGCATTTTCCTTGTAGCGTGCAAGGAAGATTGTAGTGAAATCTGACAAAGTGTGGTAGTTCTCCAAATTCAGGGTGTAGAACCAACGACGAGTCGAGGCATCAAGAGCCTGTGGAAACAAGTGAATGTAGATATTTTTTGTCAATTCCTACGCGAGATTCTATTTTTCATAGCGGAATTTTTATAACAGTTCCGCTACCACCGCTGTGAAAGATCAATTTATATAGAAAATAATACATTAAAGTCATATTACATAACACTTCGACATCTCAACGCTGTGAAAGAAGAGAGGGGCTCATTTACAATCACGCTCCTAAGCACTCGCGCTTATATTTTTCCTCCAAAACAGTGAAAAGAGCCCAAATCCTCATCCACACTCCCAAGTACAATTCATTTTCCCTTGCCTCTATGTCTCTGCCCACCAACCGTCATTCTATCAGCAAAAACATTACCAACGCGCTCTCCTCACCATTCTATCAGCAAACAAGTGACGATGAGTAAAATTTTCCACATCCCTTACTTGGACGACAACTACTCCTACTTCTATAAATTCTTCTTCCTAATTTCATTTCACTCATTTATTAGGGTTTCATTTTGACGAATTCTTTGTTGAATTTCAAAAATGGTATTTCTTTTTATGCCTGAAATTTCATTTCGTCAACAGAATAATTGATTAGTAGACGAAAGAAGGGGTAGTTGTTGATCCAGTGCAGCCAGAGAAGGTTCTGGAAGTCGATAAGCAACATGACGCCAATATCGCAATGGTTCTCGCTACTCACCTCTACTGGTAAGTTTATACTCTTCGATAATTAATTGAGCAATTTCGGTTCGAAATTCGGTTCGTTTCGAATTTAAATTTGATATGCTTATGTCGTATTTTGAAGTAGATGATAGATTGATAGCAGAAACACCAAATCAGAATACATTGGTGTTAGACAGGCTTCTGAACACAATTTAAGTTTCATATGAGTTAAGGTGATTTGTTTGTTTGCTTGTGTTACTGGGTTTGTGCAATTTGAAGGGATAAACAAAGATTCAATATTTTCCTGAAAAAATCATAGATCAACCGAGAAATTGATCTGTTTCTTCAATATTTCACTGCATGATTTTACGCACGCCAAGTATTCGATGAAATTCCTGAGTGAAACCCCAAATTTGTAATGAAATAGCATAGTTACTTTTAAAATCATCACTTTGACCTGATAACCACAAATTTAAACAATCATCAAAATATTAACAGCATTTTGGACTGCCTGATGGAAATATCTTGATTCTGTTCTGACAAGCTGGGGTGTAGATTTATTGCAGGATATGATGAAGAACATGTTGCGTTCAAATTATTTGGTGTAGCTTGCTTGCGAGCAAATTTGTTTGAGGTCACCTTTCGTAAGTCAGTTAATTACCGCATAACATCGGCTTTTCTCTGTTTTATCATCCTTTTGTTCAATTTATGAGGATATTTATTATTCGCAAAATCTCGTTTGCGGCCTCCTCAAGCTGCGGCCGCGTGTAGTGACATCGGCATCCTTTTTTTTTTTTTTTTTTTTTTTGCTTGTTCGTTTCAACTGTCGCTTTCCCCACCCCGTTTCTTCTCTCTCCTCACCATCTTTCTGAATCAGTCAAACATTCTCTCTCTCACCCTCTTTCTTCATCCCGTCACTCTCTCTCCTCACCATTACTAATGATATAAATGACTTCTACTGCATTTAAGCTATACTTTTGCTTCTTCTATTCGTCCATTCTCTCTTCTCTTCCCTTGTTTCTCAATCAAAGCCAATTTAATTTATTGTAGACAATTGATAAATTAACCACGGATGTTAAAGCAAATCAATCCTTCCCATTTGTTTCAGTTCTAGTTTTCTACTGGGTAGGCGAATTGATTTAGTTTCTTTTGTCTTGTTATTGATGAGGATTAACATTTTATTTAGACAACTGATTTGGGATTGTTTCGATTTTTCGTTTGGTGAACGATTTAAGCTTTTGGGGGTTTGAAATGAAATGTTAATTGCCACTTGCTTTCTGGTGGATTAAATGGTTGACATGTTTTAAATTTACTACTGATTTTCCCATAAAAATCAGACACTCTGTGTTGGTCAGATCCAATATTTAGACACATAACAATTGATAAGAAAATAAATAAATGTGATACCTGGTGAAATAATATTGATACCGGAAGTAATTATTGTGATACAAATAGAATGGATACTCTATATTAGTTTTGGACATTCATGTATTAGTTTTTCGATCCTATGTATCACTTTCATCAACTAGTATCCATTCAATCAAAGTCTCAGTTTTGGACTCCGTGTGTAAGGTTCTCGATCCTACGTATCATATTTTGTCTATTATGTATTAATTTATTATTAAAACGAATAGAAATGAAAGTAACACTTTTAGATCTAGTATTAGTTTCTCAATCCTACTTATCATGTTTTTTAAATATTATGCATCACTTTTTCTTTAAAATGAAAAAAATTCAACTATCAGTTGTAGACTTATAAGTATCCGTTTTCCAATCCTATGTATCACTTTTAGACTTCAAAGTATATTAGTTTTTCAATCCTATGTATCACGTTTTCAATATTATGATGTGAGAGTTTCAAACAAATGAATCTCGAGTCGAAAATCCGGCAGAGTTTCCTTTGAATATAGACATCCCAAGTTGTCGACTTTTCAAAAACCTGCTTAAATAGCAACTTTCTCACAAAACCAACGGAAATCTTCTAACCAAATGCAGGGTGACACTGCCACATCCACTCATACTTTTAAAAATAATAAATGCATACATGAGATGCAGTATGTGATACAAGTGGGAACAAACTTAATACTAAATGCTATTTCATGAAATTCTATGTATATGATAAAACTAAAACATTTGTTTGTTGTTTGAGTTACTGACAAACACCCTCAAGGAGAGTAGCCTTAGCAGCAGGTGAAGGCTCAACATCAGGCCTAGGCTCCACAGGCTTACCAAGAAGCTCTTTACGCAAATCACCATTAAGTCCGATCCCTTCAAATGGAATGTGTAGAAAACCTTAAATGGGTACACAATCTGATGCAATTTCACTTGTCCATGGGCTCCCTCAAAAATTTCCGAGCCGCCGGTCATAGCCGAATACGAGTTCTCGTAAGTTAAGTACGGTCTCTGCACTGCAAGGTGACCATAGTCCCTAAAATAGAAGTTGTAAACTGCCTTATATTTGTCCCCTTTCTTCTCTTCTTTGTGCTGGATCAAAATGCATATACCTGCTGTTATTCCTAGCCTCTTTTGCAAGTCCCCCTGAGTTCTTGAAAACTCTGAATCTTCACTTTAATAGAAACCAACAAGAAATCAAACACCAACTTTCAAAACTGTGCACATACAATAACTCATACAAGATACATAAAAGCTGATACCATACTTATGAAAACTAGTACTACACATGGAAAGTGATACAACATAAATGAAAACTTACACAACACATCTAAAAAGTTTCCACTCATAATAACTAGTACAATCTACAAGAAATTTCATACTGCACATATAAAAAGTAATACTACACATACAAATTGTTAGAATAAAAATAAAAACTGGTACAATCTATTGAAAAAAGCTTATAGTACATATAACAAATTAACACCACACACAAAAATTAATACCTCACATAATAAAACAGATACTGCATATATGAAAATTGATACAACACATGAAATTCTGCAGTACACATGTAAAGTGATTCAGCACATAAAATCTGATACAATAAACACAAAAACCAATACATCAATAATGAAAACCAATACAAGGACTCTAATAGGTGATTTCCGTGGATGTATTTTTGTCTATTATTAAAGATCGACAAACAATAAAAATTTAATCAAATATCATTTGTGTCGGAAATTGATACTTGTAAGCTGTATTCTAACAATTTTAACCTAACAATGCTTTTAACCTAAAATCTAATACCCTAAACCTAGAAACTGATACTCCTAACTTATAAATACAAATAATTGTCTATTTTTCAGATAATAAGAACGAATCATCACAATAACACTCATAATTTGCTACCTAATAGCATGATACTAGTACTTCACCATTCGGAAAATAATTGAATTCAGTATTTTCATGTTATCTTAACCATGTAACAAACTGATACTTACAAGCAAAAAAACTGATACTTCTGAGAGGAAATATGATGCGTGTTGGTAACAATCTGATACCTCTAAGATAGAAACTGATACTTATAATCAAAACTCTGAAAATTCGACTCAAACAAGCAAAATTGCAGAATCTAAAAAACTTGATTCACTAGAAATTGAAACCCTGACATGCTGAAATAAATCTCAATGTACAATCAATAGTGGAGATAAAAATGAATTCAATAGTAAAACTCTAAATCTAAAACTAGCATAAAGTAGCAAGAGTTAAGTCATATATCGCAATTTGTTCCTGATTTTATTGGTAAATTCGAATTCAAATGATTATGAAATCACAATCAACAGAATCACTCATTAACTCAAATAAAATAATACCTGTAATTGCTTCGAATTTTACTTCGCCATGAGAGAGAAAGAGAGACAACGCAAGGAGAGAGAGAGCTAGAGCGCAAGGAGGGAGAGACAGCGGGAGGAGAGAGAGAAAATGGGAGGATACAGATATGGGGAGAGAGAAAATGTGAGGAGAGAGAGAACGCGAGGAGAGAGAAAGCATTTGGGTTTCTGTTTTTTTTTTTTTATTGTTTAATTGAGCTGGTAAAGGAGCGTGTGTTTTAGTTGTTTGGTTGTGTCACCAGGAGGCCTCAAGTTGAGGCGGCCTCACAGGAGACGGATTGTTTATTATTACCTAGACCTTCATTTCTTTGATTTTATTAAGCCTAGATAGATGTACAGTGATGGATTTATATGGCAGCGTGAATTGCCTTTCACTGGATTTTATCAATATTCTGAATACTACTACTTTTAATTCTGTACATTTACAATTCCTCGTTTCTCTATTGCCTTCTCAGGTTTGCTTCTGGCTTCTCCATTGATGTTTTCTTGCTTCTCTGAGTTGTTCCAGTAGCTCTGGTATGAGGTAAGGAATTTGGTTTCTAGTTTTGTTTCTTTTGTTTCTTCAAGATGTCCTTTTTCATTGTATCTAATTGTTTGCAGATTTGATGATTTTATTTTGGTTTTGGCTATATAGCATAGCTTTTTGTGGTTCAGTACTTGGGTTTGGATTTGATGTTGCGTTCTAATTGCATTTTAGTTCCCATTATAAGTCCTATTCTTTTGTGTGATAAATTTCCACCTCAACCAAATTTCAAAAGGAGTACATTTGATTGGGGGGATAATCGGATATAACCATCAGTACTCATAATACACTGCAGAACTAAAGCAAGAGAGCGCAAAAACTACCATATGCTGGGTTCTTTGGGGTATGTGTTGTTGATAATGGTTTATGGATTCTAGTTTGATTACTTCATAGAGGGCGGGTTTTTTTGCACTTATTTATGTTCAATGAATCTTATCAAGTTCACTTATACTATAAAATACAGTTGCATTATACTTGTTTTTTTTCTTTTCTGTTCCCATTTGCCTTGAAGCATCTTTTCATCCCAATTAGATGTTACCTGTATACTCCATATCCAACCTGCAGTATAGCACCTTGATCTAGGAGGGGAAGGAACACAACCTGTGAACTTAAAATTATCTTATCTGCTCCCCTTTTCCGTGTGCTTGCATCTACTGGTAGAACGCAACAACCAACAGCCGCTGTTACTGCCGGTACAGCAGCCAGGCGTCACTGTTACTGCCGTTACAGCAGCCAGCAGCCGCTGTTACTGTAGTAACAGCGGCCGTTGTTACTGCTGTTACAGCTGCCAGCAGCTGCTGTTACTGCAGTTACAGCTGCCAGCAGCCGCTGTTACTGCAGTTACAGCAGCAGCCACCAGCGACTGTTACCGTTGTTACAGTAGCCACCATCTGTTGTTGCAGCAGCCAGAAGCCGACAATCTCTGTCACAACACTGGGTTTTTTTTCCCCTTATAGTGTTTGCTGATCTTTTGTTGTTTACCCAAACTTTTGGCATGATGGCAGAACTGGATATTTACAGGAAGTTAATTATTGTGGGCTGAATATGATATGAGGTATAATTACGACTTCTCATTTCATTTTGTGTCTACATTGTTTCTATGATTGGGTGAACTACATGAAGCAACACATTGTTTTTGCCACATTTTCCCTATTCTCTTGCCATTTGATATAATTACTGTCTGATAATCCCTTGATTTCGTATATTGTAGCTATAAAGTCATAATATATACAAGATAGGATCAGCTTTTTGGCATGTCTTATGTCCTATATGTTTTTGTCCTCTGCGTAATCAACACTCTGTGGACACCTTTTCACAAAATATATTTTCAATAATTTGTTTGTTTCATTTTATGACAGGTTCTGATACTTATACTTTAGCATGTGATTATTGGCGATCTGTTTTACCTCATTCTTAACAAAGAAACGACTGGTTATACTCATAATTTGTTTATTGGCCGAGCTTGAGAGGAGATTAAACACCATGTATGCCACCATTAGCCACTTGTCTTGCTGTGTATATAAGGTGATGTGTTTTGTACGTAAATAATACTTTACAACTTTTCTTCTTAATTTGAACACGAGTTCCTTTCCAAGTTTCCATGATAGGTTCTTTTACACAAGCATGGCACCTACCTGGCGGGGAAAATAAATCGACATTCGAATTTCTGTCTCCACACAAAATAGCCGTCCCATTCACAAACCTTGGACTGAAGGACAACAATGGCAAAGCTCCAGTAATTCTGAATTTGCAGCATGCAAGCTATTACAAAGTTGAAGATAAAATTAGGGGTGAGTTAGCTAGTTATAAATATTCGATTTTATGCAAGAAGTTCTTAGATGTTTACTGGTAGCTAGTTGTCCTCTTGCTTTTCGAAGCTGCAGGGAAGACGTTGTAGGTATCACAACAAATTTTCAGATTTTGAAGTCTTGGAATTATTTTGTGGCTGTAATTGAAATTATACCTTTGGTAATGAAATTAGTGGTGAATTTTATTAATATGGTGTTGAATAGAGGGTAATTTTCGTTTGGGCATGAAAATATATTGTGTAACGCTTTTAATGGTTTCAGAATTTTTTTTTAAGAGCGGAAATGATCTTTAATAGCGGTTCAAATAAACAATGTTATCATGTATATAAATATATTTATGGAAGAAAAGAAGCGGGAAAATAACTTTCACAGCTGTGTAGATGCGATCTTTCATAGCGGTGGAGCAGGAAACTGCTATGAAAAACAGCATCTTTCACACTAGTCATTGAATGCTGTGATAAATGGCTATTTACCATAACGACATCTTTCACCGCTGTGAAAGATGTAAAATGACTGCTGTGATAAATAATATCTGGTGTAGCTCAAACTCACGGCGGTAGTGAAGGCCTTGAGGTGATCTTGTGGATCATTAGTTCTAGTGAATGTCAAAACCTCGGGCATGGGGAACTTGGCTGGAAGTTTGCCCTTTATTTTGGGATTGACTTCACCAACATTAGCATTGTAGTTGGCAATCAGGTCACTGTTTTTGAGCACAGAGTCAATCTTACGCAGCAGGGGGTTGTGTCCATCCTAATCAGAGTCGGAGTCAGAGAGGGTCTTTGCTTTCTCCTCCTTCTTTCTCTTAGAATCTTCGAGCTCGAGCCGCAATCGTCCTAACTCGGCCATGATCTCGTCGAGCCTTTCGTCAGGTGTTTTGTTCATTGTGAAGCTTGAGGGGTGATCAGTGAGGTGAAGAATGTATGTAGTGATGGCGAATTTATTGATGGTGTGGCTGTTTGTGGTGGAGGCAATCGGGAACTTGGTGGTGTAGATGACTGCAGACGAATTAGCCTTGCCGAAGGCCGAGCCCAGCTTTCTCAAGATTTCTCTATCCTGAATAGCAAGCATGAAGCACTTAGTAACAAGAAAGACCATGAGTCTCTCACCTAAGAAAAATGACGACCCACATATAGAAAAACACGTTGTCCTTAAAAATAAAGGATCCTTAAGCCTAAATGCCCAAATATATCCCCTAATATCAAAGGAAAATAAAGTCGATGAACGAAAATAAGGAAAATAGAAAAAGACTGACTATCTATTTTTTTTTTCTAGACTCAAAGAAAGTGGAAAATGGGATAAAATAAAATAAAAGGAATTTCGACCCCTTTTTTTTCCGAATTTTTTTTCGGGTTTTTTTTTTTTTTTGTTTACGCCATTTTTTTTCTTTTTCTTTTTGTGTTTTTTTTTTACCGAATCTGGATTACATCAAAAAAAAAGAAATATAGAAAATGGGAGAGGGGAAATTGGAAGGACTGACTCTTCTTTTTTTTTTTTTTTTGCTAAAAGGTCCTAGAAAATTATTCATGAATTTGAAGAATATATCATTGGGGAAACGAGTGTTCATTCTCGCACCATTTTTAGGCATTAGGAACTACCTAAAAATAAAAGAAAAGGATTCCTAGCACGTAAGTACAAGTTGGCACATAGTCACGAAATTCATGCATTCAGGCAAGCATTACAACGACGCAGTTTTAGGCAAACATGTGATCAGACGGGCATTACAACAACACATGCACAACAAGCAAGCGAATGCACGAATGTAGGGTTGGAGGCTTTTTGGCTCCTGCGTGGTCACCACGGCAAATTACAATTTCTCCGTCCGGCGGATGGTCGACACATCAATTGTAATTATTTTTCACCAACAAGAGCCGATGAGTTGTGAGTGACGAAGCGCCGATTTGCACGATAGGACAATTGTATATTCCTTAGATATACGGGTTGTCTACGAGTTACGGCCCAAACTTCCTCAAGGGTTGATAAGGGTCAAAAGGTTGTGACAAAGCACATGCAAATGATGCAAAATATGGAACATGTTATTAAATAATTAAGCAAACTTGACTTTCAAGTCTCACCCTCTTAAATAAATCCCAGTAAAGTCGCCACTGTAAGGACTTGGGATTTCTATCGCCCACGGAGTGCGTCCTTATAGAAAATTTGTAAGCTGGGGGTTTAGATAAGTTCAAGGGACCATAGATTTAGAAAAGCTTTTGAAAAGACTTGAATTGAATGAAAAACATGAAAGAGGTCACAAATCTGCTATCGGCGTTTTATCGAAGTGACAAACCAAAGGGACAATCCAAAAGGACAACCCAATAGGAAGATAAGTGAACTAATCATGTTTTTAGAAAGACTCCCACTCATATAAAAAATATGAGTACCCAAGATACAAGGTTCGGGGGCGAAGGTACGAGATGGGAAGGTGTTAGGCACCGAACTCGCCCGTTTTATGACGGCTTCTACTAACTCAAGTGTAATACTCGGTATTTTAATCGAAAAAAAAATTAATAATAATAAAAAAATAAAAAGAAAATATTTGTTTTGTAAAATATTAGTATTGTTAGTACGATTATGGATGTCTCTAAAGTTTCTTTAGATATTATTTTATAATTTATGATTATATGTGAGGGTAGCTAGATAAGCATGTTTGCTAATGAGGATAATTAGGTGAATGTAAAGCTTCGGTCTTTGTGGACTAAAACTTAAGAAATTTAGAGCTCATTTAGAAATTACTCATATAGTCATATAATGTTAGAAGCTTGTGAGTGATAATAGGAACCCAGCTCATAAAACCATCAGCTAACAAAACCCAAGTAAATAGGAAAATTTTCTCCTTAACCGACTTCATCTTCCTTTTAGTCTCAGTTTCTCTCTCTTGTACTCAACTTTACAATTCTCTGTTAGAAGAACCCAAAGGAGTTGCAGCACCCAAATATCACACCACCACCACCACAAATCAGCACATCCACCAGTCCAACACCCTCACGTAATAGCACTCTTGCGCCAAGCATCGGTAACCAACGAGCCATGCCTCTTCCCTCTGCCTAGCCACCGACCTGCAGCAGCGGCGTACTTCACATAACCCGTCCACCCACAGTACAGCAAGGGCTACCAGGCCCGCAAAGACGACCCCCACGTCGGAGTCCCTTTTCCTGTTCATGTCAGCTACCAACGAAGGTCACTAGTGACGCACCACCTTTCCCCAATTTCAATTGGTTAGATTTTGTAGAAGACGAAGAATTGGTTGATGGGCAACACTAATTAGGAGGTGAAATGCTTTGAGGTAACTACGTCTATTACGTCAGGTTCATTTTACATTCGTTTTGAGCCTTATTATGTGTAAATGTGATTAGATTATGTAGAATGTGATGATGGAAGTTGCTAGATAGTAATTTATATGAATTTCAGAAATTAGTTGCATAGTGTGTGTTATATGGAGTATGAAATAGCTGGAAAAATTATTCAGAGCATGTAAGTAAACTATAGTGTTAGGTTGATTGAGCATGTAATTAAACTAGTAAAGATTGATTGATTTGTTGTTTTACATGAGTTTTCTTCTGTCATGTACTATCTTTATCAGAGATATGACTGAGCTTAGGTATAATAATTCAGCTTGATCAATACGTAGTATAAGTTATGTACAATTTGAGCATTTTGTTTGTTTAGAGTAAAAGCTTTTGCCTAGTTAATTGGTGACATGTTACAACTGAGGTTAGCTGCATATTGATTAAAAATGTGTGCAAGATAACTCATACTAAGAAGTAGTATTCTTATGTTAGTTATCAGTGCATAGTCTAAGCGTTCTAGATTGCTAAGGAATGATTTTTAGATGCTTTTAGTTCAGTTAGCTGCTGTGTATGTACGAGTATAATGGGTAAAACGTAATGTGTATCAGAGAGTGTTTTTATGCAGGCTTTTGCGGAACAAGATGTATTTTTCTATTTACGTGAGTTGATTTTAAAGTGCTCTATTATTGTAATTCCTACTGTATGCGACTATAACCTGAACTAGCCAAGTGTCAGAGTAAGAATATTAGAAGTATGAAAAAATGACCAGTATTTCTTAAACTTTATGGTATGTTAGCAAGTAAATAAGTAAAGTTAAACTGAAAAGAGAATGACACTTAAAGTGCTCTAAAGCTATGAGCTTGAAATGAATGATATAAGCAAGTATATGACGTACAATGTAAACGTCATAAGAAAGGAAAGAAATAAAGAGCTATTAAGATCTCAAATCAGATATAAAAAGAAGAAAAAATGCTGATATGATTGTTACTACAAACTAGCATTGAATATGTGAGTAATTATGTGATGTGTTGTGCTAATATCATAAGATACAAAAGAAATGAAAAGCTACTTAAGCTACTAATAACGTAAAGTGGAAGATGGCTCTGGGCAGTAGGAACCTATGGGTACTCCAGATGTGTTATATGGGAGACGTCCCCAGAGCTTAGCTGCGGTCCCCAGTTGTGACCTAGCCCCCAGTTGTGGCCTAGCCCCCAGTTGCGATCAGCAGGTGTAGCACATTTTTGGCCCCCAGTTGTGGCTTGGCCCCCGGTTGTGGTCAAGGGTTTAAACGCCCCCGAGATGCGGCGGCCCTAAGAACCTCTCCCTTATGCCCAGCTCAGTAATGCAAGATTAATAATAAAAGCTTTCTTAAATTAGCAAGATAACCAGAGTTATAGAGGTTATCTAAAGATAGATACTTGCTTATGTTTTGTGTAGGATTGATGATGTATCTCAGTATAAATGCTATGGTATTTATAGACGCAAAATAAGTAGACTAAAGTATATATATAAACTGCAGCACGTTTTATACGTTTAGACTTGATTTGAATCTAGAATGAGCTTTACGTACTAGATGTGAGTTACCAGCATTGCTAACGTTGCAAATTCTCACCCTTTTGCAGATTGAAGTTTATGTATATACAGATGCCAGTGAGGAACGTTTCAGATAGACATATACCAGGAAATAGTAGTTTGTTCTTTTATTAAGATAATTTAGTTGTAATTAAATAGACCACCTAGACTAATATTGAGATTATTGTTATTATTAGGTTTCAGTTGAAGAGCCTTACACCCATTCGTATGAGTGAGTGTGGCGGTAGCGCCCCGAATGTTATTAGAGTCTTCCGCTGGGTTGTTGCATTTTGTTTTATATTTTTGTTAAGCAGTTTTTTATAAGACTTTTTAGGCTGGTTTGTTCAGTTTTCAAACGAAACTCTGTCGAATTTTCGGCGCGAGTTTTATTTATTTTTATTTAATTATTAGGCCAATTATTAGGCCTAAATTTGGGGTGTTACATCAAGTTTGCTTAATAATTTAAAGACATGATTCCCACACAAACCGGATTAACAACCTAGACTTAGACTATTAATTGGTTCATCACAATCATCACAACATTTATTATTGACCCTTGTTTAGACATGCATTCGATTGGCAAGTTGAGCATCACAACGACTAGACATGCTTAGAATTGAAAGACAGTATTTAGGAAGCAATAAAAGGCACGATTAGCATGATATCTACATTGTGACTACTAGAAAATAAACTGTTAAAGCAAGTAATTTAATTTGAGCCCACAGGAGTTAGTACCTGAACTGTAGGCTATTTAGCAAATGATTAGTAAAGACAAGATCTCAAGCAAAGAATAAATTTGGAAGAAAGAGGGGGAAGCTCGGGAGTACTCAACCGAGAATAGAGGTTGTCAACTGTAGACTGTGTGTTTTGAGTAGAGGGTCGAGGGTCGTATTTATAGGGAAAGGAATAGGGTTGGACGGGTGAAGAAATAGCCGAAATCGGGGATTCGGCTAAAAAAAAGACGGGCCTGGAAGACCCATCGATCGCCGCTAGCGGCGTTGGGATTTCACCCAGCGCCGCTGACCGCGCTGGCCACAGCCATTTGACGCGCTGGCTTAAAATCCAGCGCCGCTGGCGGCTGTCAGCTTGTCCGCTAGATGTCGTCATAATGACGACAACCAGTCCATTTTAATTTTTGGAGGAACTTTAGTGTTCTTAAAATGTGAAAAGACCGTTTTACCCTTCTGCGGTAAATGACAGTTTTACCCTCGATTAGCAACTTGACGATCGGGAGTTAGAAAAAGACACGAGAGGTGTCGTTGGAAAGCTATTCAACGGGGCTTTTGAATGTGATCGGAATGAAGGAGTGATCGAGGAAAAACCTGAGACCTTATTTTACCTATCAAAGCAAAAATAGCATTCAAGTTTATAAATTACTCCTTTCATCTTCGGACTTTTGCGGGGAAATCTGAAGACGCTTTATTGGCGTCTACAATATTTTTGCTTTGATGGGTAAAACAAGGTCTCAGGGTTTTTCCTCGATCACTCCTTTATTTTTGATCACATTCAAAAGCCTCGTTCAAGAGCTTTCCAGCGACGGCTCTCGTGTCTTTTTCCGAACCTCGGTTACAAAGTTGCTAACCGAGGGTAAAATCGTCTTTTATCACAGAAGGGTAAAACGGTATTTTTCACATTTTTCGGAATATTCCAAATTCATCCGAAAATCAAAATTGACAAGGATGTCATCATATGACGACATCCACCTGGCAGCTCCACAGCCGCCAACGGCTCTGCCAGAGCCGCCAACGGATGTGGCGAGAGCCATCAGCGGCCGCCAACGACTCTGCTAGAGCCGCCAACGGATGAATTTTCAGAGTCGCTAGCGGCGCTCACGAGGGCTGCCAGCTGGCGTCCACTCTTTTCCTGAGATTTCTTCAGATTTCGGCCCTCTCTTCACCCGCCCAACCCTACTCCTTCCCCTATATATACAGCCCTCCTCCCTCAGTTCAAAACAGACAGTCTACAGGTTGCAACCTCTATTCTCAATTGAGTATTTCTGAGTTTCGCCCTCTTTCTTTTACAAAATCATTCTATTCTCGGTTGAGTACTACCGAGCTTCCCCCTCTTTCTTTACTTGAGATCTTGTTTTTACTATTCAATTGCTAAATAGTCTACAGCTCAGGTCCTAACTCCTGAGGGCTCAAATGAAATTAATTGCTTAACTTTATATTTTCTAGTAGTCAATATGTAGATATCATGCAAATCATGCCTTTTATTGCTTCCTAAATATTGTCTTTCAATACTGTAAATAAGTATGTCTAACTGTTGTAATGCTCAACTTGCCAATCGAAATGCATATCTTAATAAGGGTCAGTAAAAAATGTCGTGATGCTTGTGATGAACCAATTAATAGTCTAATCTAGATTGTTAATCCGGTTTGTGTGGGAATCATGTCTTTAAATTATTATGCAAACTTGTGTTAGTAGAAACCGTCATAAAACGGGCGAGTTGGGTGCCTAACACCTTCCCACCTCGTACCTTCGCCCTCCAACCCTTTATTCTTGGGTACTCATATGTTCTATAAGAGCAGGGCTCTTTCTAAAAACATGATTAGTTCACTTTTCGCGCTATTGGGTTGTCCCTTCGGTTGTCCCTTCAGTAAAACACCGGTAGCAAATTTGTGACCCTCTTTCATGGTTTTTATTCAATTCAAGTCTTTTCAAATGCTTTTCTAACTCAACGGTTCCTTGAACTTATCTAAAGCCCCCAGCTTACAAATTTTCTATAAGGACACACTCCGTGGAAGCGAGGCCAAAAGTTCCCGGGTCCTTACAGCGAGAAATCAGTGCTTGACGCTAGCAAGAATGTCTCTGGGGTTGATGTAGACTATCGCAAAATCGGGCGCTTGTAAGAACCCTCGCCTTTCCGGCGCTTTTCGAGATATTTGTTTAGAATTAATGGTTCTTAAATAATACGTCATAAGAAATATAATTCGATTATGATGGGGAAAAATAATTCGGTAGCAATGAAGTCGCCACCAATTTTAAGAAAACAATTGGAAACCATCAAAAAGTGCACCCGATTCCTATTGGGAATTGACTCATACCCAAAGGGGCTAAATATTGAGTTCGGGGGTGTAGGTACGAAATAAACAAAACGAATCTCATCTACATCGCCCGAATTAACGGCCTCTACTAAGCTTATCCATGTCAAATATTTATGTAAGCTATATGGTTCCACATAAATCCGGTCGTCCAAAGTCCTAAAATTAACTAGGTGGGTTAAAGACAACCAATTTAGCTACCGTTATCAGTTTGCACAATTTATATCCAATTTACATGCATCATCTATTAAACACAAACCAATAGATAAAAGCGATAATAAAACGCTCCAACCTATCACACTTTGCTAAACGCGCCAAGCATTGCATATGCACATCAATAACTTCGTTAGTAACTTCAATGGAAGTACAATGCAAAGATATTAATTTTATGCTAAAATAAACCTAAAGAGGTTGGTACATACATGAATAAACATAAAAAGATGTAATATGCATAAATCAATAGAAAATATGCAAACTTTAAATTAAACTAACATGCATAATTATTTACAAAGATCAAAACATGCATAATGATTTAACCACAATCAAAAGCTAAGTAAAACATTATTGAAAATATAAAAGAAGAGTTTAATAAAGAGACTTAGGCCCTCAGGATCGTTAACTTGGACGTTCTATTCGAACGGGACTAGTAGAATTGGAATTGCTCTTCAATCTTTGGTGCTAGGTTGGATGCAAGGGCTTGCTTGAGTCTTCACATTCTGAATTCTCTATGATTTAGGGTTTTTGAGCTCCCAAATTGCTCTCAAAATTATAAACTGACCAACCTCCCATGAAAGAGAGTGAAGGGGAGTATTTATAGAGTTAGGGGACGAAATTAGAGGCCTAAGGCTGCAGCCCTAGCGCCAAACTCGGCCCAACCAGAAAATCGAGCCCAGCGGACACACGGAGGGCAGCTGGGGCCAGCGGCTGCCGCTGAATGCTCAGCGGTGCGCCGCTGGGGCTTAGCGGTGCGCCGCTAGGCCTAGCGGCTGGCTAAAAGGCCCCCTCTGTCACACGGGGCTCAGCGTCAGCCGCTCGACTAGGGATTATTGACTTTTTGTGCTCAGTAAATTACGAAAATACCCTTGGGCTGACCTGGGGGTCGGGATCGAGCGATTTTGAACCAAATCTTCGAGACGCGATATCTCTTGATCCGGGAACCTGATTGAGGCAAGGTCAAAGGCGTTGGAATCCTTATAACAAGGGATATCCAAAGGCTGAGGTTTCAAGGAATTTGGTCTAGATTTCCGAGCAATGTATTTTTCTACTTAGGTCCATATTAATCCATTACCATCATTATCGGGCTTTGCGGTGCCTGGGGATGAGAACCGATTAGGGTGTCTACCGAAGCCCCCAGTTTGGCCGAGCTTGTGAAAGAAAAGATCAAAGTATTTGCTAAACATGCCTGTAGTGTTTTTTTTTTGAAAATGCTTATGTTAGAGAAAAGATAAAAAAAAAAGTGAATCCTGACCGCCTGTGGTCAGGGTTACCTGCTTTGTGGGTGCCAACGTGATGCGAATTTTGATAGCCCCAATGTCAAAGAGCATTCGTCGCTCTGCCAAAATAATGCATGTGCCTTGCCGATGTAAACGTAAGACTAAATTAATAGCCTCCCGTCGAGTAGCTTTTGTCGCTCCCGGTGCCTTGATGTGCCTTAAAAAAATGATATAATGCATGTGTCTTGAGAAATTGTGCATGTTCCTGCCTTGAGAAATTATGCCTGTGCCTGCAAAAAATTATAATATTGTGCCTGTACCTTGATAAAAAAAAATTTGTGCTTGTGCCTGCAAAAATTAGATTTTATCGGGTTCCTGGGATATAGAAAATCGTGTTGCGGGGGCAAAATAGTCATTTTGGGTGATGTGCCCGTAACTCCGGGGCTTCTAACGGTCGAAAAATAAAATTCCGCGCGGAATTTAAACTCGTGGGCCCGTCTCGTGAGAGGCGGATGAGAAAAGAGCCCTAGCGGCCACGCGCTGGGCGCTCAGTGGCAAAATCGGACCCGCTTAGCGGCCACGACTTGGCTGCGGAGGCACATAGGAGAGCCGCCCGCATTGGCGACTTAGCCGCTAAGGCCAGCAGCTGGGCCGCTGAGCCTGGGCGGCCCTGAACCGGTCCGCTGGGCCTGTTCAGCGCTGCGGGTCTGGGGTTTTAAAAGCCGGAGCCCGGTTTTGGGTCATTTCTTCCCCAAAATTTCGAGCCTCTCTCTCTTACTCCATTGTTGCCCAATCTTCAATCCTTGCCAATTCTTGCTCAAATTTGCTCCTTTTTGCTTGCATTTGCTTGCTTTTGCATAATCTTTGCATAATTTGAAGTTTATTTGTGATTTCTCACAAATTTGGGGTGAAATTGTGAGTGTGTTTTTGAAACCCTTGGACAGAGAAAATCCAAAATTCTCCATTGTTGCTTGCTTGTTCTTGCTTGCTTTTCATCCTTCTTCTATCGCTCCAAAATTGGGAAAGAGGAAGAGTAAGAGGGCCGAGGTACGGGAGGAGGTCAAAGAAATCAACATTTTCACTAAGGCTTTTCCTCCTCATGTGAAGCCTTCAAAGAGGAAGCCTAATGTGGCTTTTCCTCAAGATCGATACACCCGGTCAGATAGGATGCCCGGTATTTTTTGGGATCGATTGGAGTTGCTTTTCCGACTGGCGTTTCATTTGAATTCTTGGGACTCCAAATTCGTGGTAAGTCCTTGAACTTTTGAATTCATAGTTTTATGCATTGAATTTGAGTTTATATGCTTGCCTTAGGTAGAATTTGTATGCAATTGTCAAGTTTGTAGCGCATGTGATCTTGTGCGGCTTGAACGAACTTAGAAACATGCTTAGGATTGAACATTTGATTGAAATGTGAACCTAAGAAATTGCAAACTTGATGATAGGAACCCGATGGGAATTTGAAGGCCCACGGAAACTATGACTCTTCCGTTAACCTTTTGAAAACCATGCCCAAAGAGGTGAAAGACGCGGAGTTGAATGCGGGATTTGGGCCCCTTTTGAGGGCGGTGGACTCGGTGGAGCGAGTTAAGAGGTGTATAGTACGGTTGTCTTTGGAGCGTTTTTGGGACACTACAAATACGTTCCACTTCCCTAATGGGGAGATAATAATTACTCCTTCGGAGTTTTCGATGTTGATCGGAGTACCTTGCGTGGGTACCCCTATTGTTTATGATGTTTCTATTTGGTCCTTGGGGGAACACTTGGGGTCACCACTACCGTTCTTATAGCGAGCTTTTTGCGGCTTTAAAGGACCCGAGGTATAAGAGAAATACCTCGGTGGAGCAAAAGGCGAGGATGTTTATCGCCTATCTTCTTGCTATCTCTATCTTTAGTGACAAGGGGAAGCGTATTCATGTCATCTACCTCCCGAGTCTGCTGGACTGGGGTAGAGTGAGAGAGTACAACTGGGGGTTGCCGGGCTACGCCAACCTCTTGAGATGCATGCGGTATGCCTGCCGTTTGAATGATGAGGGGTGCAAGCAGGCGAATCTTCCTGTCGTGAGCTTGTGCGGCTTTTGGAAGGTTTTACAGGTGCGTTTTCTTTTCCTTTGTATTTGCTTTATTGATACGCATGATTTAAGTGTGCGGTTTTTTAAGCATTTTCCGGAGATGGCACCTACGGGCCGGGCCTTGAACTTCCCGGTTTGTAGGGCATGTTTCCATAGGGGTCTGGCACCTCTGAGCGCTAGTGAGAGAGTACAACTGGGGGTTGTCGGGTTATGCCAACCTCTTGATATGCATGCGGTATGCCTGCCGTTTGAATGATGAGGGGTGCAAGCAGGCGAATCTTCCTTCCGCGAGCTTATGCGGCTTTGGAAGGTTTTACAGGTGTATTTTCTTTTCCTTTGTATTTGCTTTATTGATACGCATGATTTAAGTGTGCGGTTTTTTGAGCATTTTCCGGAATTGGCACCTACGGGCTGGGCCTTGGACTTCCCGATTTGTAGGGCATGATTCCATAGGGGTCCGGCGCCTCTGAGCGCTCTCCAGTAGTTCAGGGAGGCTCTCATGCGCATTGACTGGCACAAGGTAGAAATAATTGCTCTTGCTGTATGGGTTGCATTTCTTGGTGTGGAAATATCTTTTGTTGCATGTTTGTGTAGATTGACTGCATCCCATGGGCGAAGTATCACGGGTCGACTCCGGACGCCATCCTTGCTTCTAGGGCGATGGACCGTCAAAGGGTCCTGATTGCGGGCCCGTTCTCCTTTGAGTAGTATCTAGGGGAGCGGATTTTCCGTCAGGTTTATCCTGACTTAGAGGGCCCTAGGATTCCTTTGGATCCTCCGTCGTCCATGTTCTTGGTGAGGTGCTTGTCTCGCGAGCAGGTTGCGGAGGCCATGGTTGGCTCGGATGCCATGCGGTATTTGAGGGAGCCTGCGGAGGATCTTGCGGGTCACTATGAGCAGTTTCGCCGAGATTCTCCTCATGCCTTCATTTTTGGGCTTGAAGGTAAGAATTTTATACTTGATATTCTATACCTTTTACCTTATTTGTACTGATTTGCTTTGCTTTTTAGGAACCTCGGGTTGACGATGTCGAGGTAGATGTCCCGGACATGCGGGTTCGGTGCCGGGATTATGGCGAGAAGGAGTGCTGAGGGGAGATCCCTATGACGGAGGATCTTGATGAGGATATTCAGGGCCTTCCTCTTCCCGTTGGGCATCCACGGGTAAATTCTTAATTTACTGAAGTGTGAAATATCTTGTCCTTAATTATATGCTTGTGCTAACTTTTCTTTGTATAGCTTGATCGTGAGCAGACCGGGAAGGTCTTCAAGATGATGCACGCCATGAAGTCTTGGATATCTCGAGCTCTTTTGAAGGGTACTTGTTCAAGGGCTAATTTAGACAAGGTAAACTTCTATTTGCACTTTCAAAGTTGTATGCTTTGAGAAATGTGTACTATAACTTTCTGTGGAATGCAGGTGGAGTACCGTCGAACCCTTCCTCGTTGGTCATGACAGGTGGTGTTGTCTGATGATAAGGGTGTGAACTGTCCCAAGCGTAGTCCTTCTCGTGAGAGGAGCCCTCGGAGGGAGAGTCGTAGGAGAGAGAGGGTGCCTGTGCATCGGCCGGACCGCCCTGGTGGAATCGAAGCTTCTTTGTCGCAGTGACCAATGCGAGACACGTTTTCTCTAGTGTGGAGTAGCGTGTTTCGTATTCCAGGAATTTTTTTCTGAGGTAGTATATTGCCTTTTCATCATTCTCCACATTTTGGGCCAACATGGCGCCCATAGCAGTTTCTATGACTGTTAGGTATAGCATAAGAGGTTTTTCCGGAATTGGTGGAACTAATACGGGTGGGTTAGCTAAATACTCCTTAATTTTATCAAAGTCTTGTTGGCATTGATCATCCCATGTAGATTTGGTGTCCTTTTTGAGCTTTTTGAAGAAGGGCTCACATGTAATAGTCAATTTGAATATGAATCGACTTATATATTGGAGTCGCCCTAAAAAAGGCCTTATCTCCTTCTCATTTTTAGGAGAGGGCATATCTCTTATAGATTTGATCTTGGTAGGATCAATTTTAATGCCTCTTGTGCTTATGACAAATCCTGAGAGTTTGCCAGAAGTTACTCCAAATGCACACTTTTTGGGATTTAACCTCATGTTTTAGTTCCGAAGTCTGTCAAAGAATTTCCTTAGAGAGGGTACATGCCCTTCTCTCTCTTTGGATTTGATGATCATATTGTCTACATACACCTCGGCTTCTTTGTGCATCATGTCATGTAGAAGGGAAGTTGGGGTTCTTTGGTATGTTTCCCCCGCATTTTTTAACCCGAAAGGCATGGCAGTGTAGCAGTAGGTACCCCATTGGGTTATGAAGGCGGTTTTCTCCATGTCTTCTTCTGCCATTTGTATTTGGTTATACCCTGCATAGCCATCCATGAATGATAAGAGGGCATGTCCTGCGGTATTATCCACCAGTACGTCTATATGTGACAAGGAAAAGTCTTCCTTTGGACTCGCCTTGTTTAGATCTCTGAAATCGACGCACATCCTTAGTTTGCCATCCTTTTTTGGAACGGGAACTATGTTAGCAACTCATTCTGGATATTGAGCGACCTTAATGAAACCTGTTGCGAGCTGTTTTTGTACTTCCTCTTTGATTTTCAGTGTCCACTCAGGTTTCATCCTCCGATGTTTCTGCTTTACCGGTTTTGAATCGGGATTGAGCGGTATTGTATGTTGCGCTATCTCACGACTTATTCCTGGCATATCTTTGTAGGATCAAGCGAAAATGTCTATGTATTCTATTAAGAGATTTATAAAGCTTTCTCGCTCTTTGAGAGTTAGCAATAAGCCAATGAGCACTTGTCGCGGCTCTTGATCGCTTGCAAGGTTAATTAATTATTTTTCTTCCACAATTGAAGTCTTTTCTTCATGCTCTAATAGTGCTTTAGTTACTTCTTTCGGCAATTCTTGTTTATCTTTTGAATTATTAGCTACTAAGTAATCCAAGAAGTAAGTAGAGTCAGTACTCATTTCATTGATAGAAGAAGTCGGAACATCAACTGAGCTACTACTATTGGCTTTAACATCACTAGACTTGCAAGTAGAATTAAAACATAGATATGGGTGGACTACCCGACTCTACTATATTAGTCTCGTCTTTATAATTAGACTTAGTCCGGTCGGAGTCAGTGTCGGTGTCAAACTTGGATCCTTCGGCGATCATGATCCTGATCTTCTTTTCATTGGCTCCAGTCCAGCTTATGCTGCGTTTCTGCTTTGTGAGTTGTCCCTCTTTTGGAGTGATCAACTTAGTTGAGTCAAAGTTTGCATCTTGAATTGCATTGATGACATTGTGGAGCTCCTCATCTTTTGGATGGTGGCGCTCTTGCCCAAATAGTAGACCCAAAGCATTGTTGGGTGTGTTCTCTACCCAATCGAAATTTAACCTCCTTCTTATAGGCAAAGGATTTTCTTCCAGCGTGTAGCAGTCTTGGAAGAATTCAAATCCGGGAACTTGGATTCCATACATAGGGAGAACGTAAGGCTGAGGAAAACCATATTAAGGGAATGGATCTCCAGACTGGACGAATTGCCCGTTTAGAATGTGCGGGTATGGTGACATGGGAATGTCATAGGCCTTGTTTTCCTTAATGGCCTTTCTTTTCTCCTTTTCCCTTGGCGATGTATTCCCGTTTTCTCGCTTGGTGGGATTATAGCCCAGCCCAAAGAGATTATTTCCGGCTTTGGATGACCAACTGGAAGTGGTTTGGAGACATCTTTGCCTAGAGCAGTGCCAGGGAAGTGCCCCTGATTCATTAGGATGGCATTAATTCGTAGATGGGAATATGGTGCGAAAGGAGCTATATCTTTCTCAAGTAGAATTCCTCGTCTTGCGCAGTGTGCTCGACTTTGAGAATCGGTGTATCTTCAATGCTAGCGATCATATATAGAATCATCTCTAACCTCTAAAACTACCCCTCCGACCATCATCTTGACCTTTTGGTGTAATGTTAAGGCTATTGCATTTAGTCCATGGAGCCATGGGCGTCCTAGGAGCAAATTGAATGAAGCTGGGATGTCGATGACATGGAATTGAACCATTTTCTCAATTGGTCTAGTGTTAATGTTGACTAAAAATATGCCCAAGACATTTCATTTGGAATTGTCATAGGCCCTCTGTAGACGCCAAAAAAAGGTCTCCAGATTCCTCCGCAAAAGCCGATGATGAGAGGAGTAATTTATACACTTGAATGCTATTTTTGCTATGATAGGTAAAATAATGTCTCAGGTTTTCGCTTGATCACTCCTTTATTTCGATCACATTCAAAAGCCCCGTTCAAGAGCTTTCCAACGACACCTCTCGTGTCTCTTTCCAACTCCCGGTTGCCAAGTTGCTATACGGGGGTAAAATCGTCTTTTACCGGAGAAGAGTAAAACGACATTTTCACATTTTTGGAATACTAAAACTCCTCTGGAAATTAAAATAGACTGGATGTCGTCATTATGACGACATTCAGCTGGCAAGCTGACAGCTGTCAGCGGCGCTGGATGTCAAGCCAGTGCCGCTAGCGGCTCTAGCCAGCACCGTCAGCGGCGCTTGCCACCGCCCGTTGGGTGAAATCCTAGCGCCGCTAGCGGCGCTCACTAGTCGTCCATGCCCGACTTTTTTTTAAGCCCAAATTCTGATTTTCGGCCATCTCCTCACCCGTCCAACCCTATTCCTCGCCTATAAATATGACCCTCGACCCTCAGTTCAAAACAGACAGTCTACAGTTGACAACCTCTATTCTCAGGAGTATTAACACTGAGCTTCCGCCTCTTTCTTCCAAATTTGAGATCTTGTCTTTACTATTCATTTGCTAAATAACCTAATGATCAGGTACTAACTCCTGAGGGCTCAAATTAAATTAATTGCTTAACTGTTTATTTTCTAGTAGTCCAAATGTAGATATTATACTAATCATGTCTTTTATTGCTTACTAAATATTGTCTTTCTATTCCAAGCATGTCTAGTCGTTGTAATACTCAACTTTTCAATCGAATGCATGTCTAAATAAGGGTCATTAATAAATGTTGTGATGCTTGTCATGAACCAATTAATAGTCTAAGTCTAGGTTGTTAATCTGGATTGTGTGGGAGTCATGTCTTTAAATTATTAAGCAAGCTTGAGTTAGTAGAGGCCGTCATAAAACGGGCCAGTTGGGTACCTAACACCTTCCCACCTCGTACTTTCACCCCCCGAACTCTTTATTCTTGGGTACACATATGTTCTATATGAGCGGGAGTCTTTCTAAAAACATGATTAGTTCACTTATCGCGCTATTGGGTTGTCCTTTTGGATTTTCCCTTCGGTTTGTCTCTTCGATAAAACGTCGATAGCAGATTCGTGACATCTTTCATGGTTTTTATTCAATTCAAGTCTTTTCAAAAGCTTTTCTAACTCGATGGTCCCTTGAACTTATCAAAAGCCCCCAGCTTACAAATTTTCTATAAGGACACACTCCGTGGACATAGTGGAAAATCCCGGGTCCTTACAGTGGCGACTTCACTGGGGATTTTTTTAAGAGGGTGAGACTCGAAAGTCAAGTTTGCTTAATTGTTTAATAACATGTTCCATATATTGCATCATTTGTATCATTTTCATGTGCTTTGGCACAATCTTTTTTTTATGTAATTCAGATTCGGCAAAAAAAAAAAGAAGAGAAAAAACAAAAACAAAAAGTGGCGCAAAAAAAGGGGCGCCGAAAATAAAAAAAATATATATAAAAAAAAAAATGCCGAAAGTTTCTTTTTTTATTTATCCTATTTTTCATTTTCTTTGAGTCTAGCAAAATAAAAAAGAAATAGGATGGTCTGACTTTTTTCTATTTTTCTCATCTTCGTTCATCGACTTCATTTTTCCGTTGATATGAGGGAAATATTCGGGCATTTAGGCTTAGGTTTTTATTTTCTTCTTTTCCATTTCTTTGCATTGCATTGCAGTGTACGTATTAGATGCTCCATGGTAGGATTCATAACTAGTCGTCATGTTTGCATTGTCGTCATTTTGCATCTGCATTTGTACAAAAGTCTGAGTCTTGCATTCATCAATGTCTCCATTTTTTCACTACGTCTCATGCACTAGAAGTCTAGACAAGTCGATCTTAAGTCTTCTAGGGTCACTTTGCGTCCATAGATTGTCATACATGTCAAGGTCAAACCTGCATGCATCTTGCATTATGTCGTCATGACTCTGTCATCGCATTGTCATCATCATGCATTCGAGTTCATATAGACGTCCTTAGATTCACTCACCTTAGGGGCTATCGAGGGTCTTCTAAAAATCATGAGTCTTTGTTTTCAAGTCCTTTTTTTTGGCGTCTTTCTAAGTTGAGACTTGTGTTCAGGATTGGGGGCTCGAGGAAGAATTACGGTGACAAAGGTTGGGCTCGATCGTCCGTTAGATTGGTTCGTGTACAAGCTACATCCAACACACCACCACATTCCAAAAGGCCATCACCCCATAATCTACCTACACCACAAACAACCTCACCATTAATAAATTCGCCATAACTACATACATTCTTCCCCATGCCTATCATCCCTCCTAATTTCATGATGCCCGAAACCACGGATGAGAGGCTTGATGAGCTCATGAGTGAGTTAGAAAGGGTGCGACTCAAGGTTGAAGATTTGAAAAGGAAGAAAGAAGATGAAGCAAGAATTCTCTCTGACACTGACATCTGAGGAAGAAGAACCAAATGCCATGCTGGCTAAGATTAATTTTGTACTCGAAAACAGCGGCCTATTTGCCAACTACTATGCTAATGTTGGTAAAGTAAATCCCAAAGTCAAGGGCAAGCTTCCATCCAAGTTCTCCGTGCCCGAGGTTCCGACATTCACTGGAACTGATAATCCAGAAGACCACCTCAAGGCCTTCACTACTGCCATGGGCTTAAGAGGAGTTGACAAAAATATCTACGTCCACTTGTTCCCACACACTCTTGATGCCCCGACTCGTCGTTGGTTCTACACCTTGAATTTGGAAACCTACCACACTTGGTCAGATTTCACCACAGTATTCTTGCACGCTACAAAGAAAATGTTGCTCTACCTATGACCCTTCGAGAGTTAGAGATCACCAAACAAGAAGAAGATGAGGGATTCACTGCCTTCCTTCAGCGCTGGAGGCTAAAGGTAGCCGAACTGATCGAGCGGCCTTCGCAAACTGATCAAATCCTCTAATTCATCAAGAACCTACAACCTTCTTACAAGGAACACCTCATGTATCAAGCAATTGACTACTATGATGTGGGTATCCGAATTGAATATAACCTTCTTAAGAATTCCATTTAATTTGTGAACAATGCGAGTATCTACAGGGGGTTGTCCTCTATATCCGTCTCAAACAGCCCATGCTCGAGAAGTTGAAAGAGTCGAAGTCTCCCAATGTGCAACTCTAGTCGAGTCCAGTCAAGTCTTATGATATCTAGTTTATCTTTTCAATTCATCCATAGAGTCTAGCTTAGTCCTCGTGTAATACTTCTCTTCGATTCAATAAAGATTGCATTTTGTTTCCCATCATTGTTCTTTGCTCAATCTTATGACGAATTTAAGTTGCCTATGATGGAATAACAAAAAAAAAAATAAAATCAAAGAATAATAATAATAAGCCTTCATTGTGGAAAACATCAAACGAGAACTCCTTAATGATCATCCCCATAGAGGACATACAGTTGAACCGTCCGTGCTGAGGACAGAAGGCATTCATTTGACACCTCATATCAATATCCTTTACTAACCTATACATCATTACCACTTGCAACCCTTTGAGCCTTAAACACGTAGACTTTCATTTCTTAACCGCATCATCCTTACTCGGGAAATGGGTGTGTGTGGCATGGGAATAGAAGCAACCTTCTAGGCACGGTGGACCGACCTACAAAAGAGCCACCAAGAGAAATACCGAAAAAAAAAATAGAAGAGAGAAATCGAAAGTTCAAGAGCAAAAAAAAAAAAACAAAAGAGAAAAAAATTCGAGAGCGATCAAAGATCCAAAAGAGTAGAAACACTTCAAGCATAACCAAACGGCAGCCTTACCTAAATATTGGTCCCTAAGCCACCTTGCCAAGACCACAAACTTCTTTTCCATCTAGCATACTTTGGGGAGGGAATTACATTGGGTTTTTTGAGCCTTTATCCTTTCTTTGATACCTTAACCTAGCCTGGCATTAGAACCCTAAAGTCCTCCAAGAGGCACGACCATTCAATCGTATAGTCCTGAACTACGTTGGCCTGATTCTACACACTGGATATGTAGGAAACCTCAAAGAGGTCCGGCCACGACAACCACTTTGTCACTTGATCATAAGGAGTTCTCCCATTCCACCATTCTCATCTAAGGCTAAAAAAAATGAGCCCGGTAGGTTGAAAACTCGAAAGGGTGGCCTAGGCAGAAGTTAGGGCAAAAAAAAAAATATATATAAAACAAATTCAACATATTGAGGCAACTTATTCCGAGGATTTACAACATTTCTTCGCATGTAATCACTCTTTGGTCAGTCGTCTAGATTCATACTCATAACCTTTCTCGTAGGCTTGCATATAGACTTCCCAACTGGGGGCTTTTTTCAGAATGAGTCGTTTCCTTGTCCACTACCTTCAAAATTGTCCATTTCGTCCCCATACCTTAACTTAGGATATTTTTTACTGTTGCATCAACATCCTAGCTCTTCGAGTAGGTCATAATCACCAAGAACCACACATCAAACTGGGGGCTGCTTCTCCCTTGACTGCACCTAGTCTTGTCCACTTGTCTCATACTCTATCAAGATCACCACAAGAATGAAATCCTTGAGCACAAAACGTTTCCAATATGAAGACTCTTTTCAGACCCTATAGGAGAGTCGTGCATGTTAGGCTAGGCCGCATGGAGCCGTGAGTCAATAGAGTCTGCATACATCATATTTGCATAAGTACTAGAGTCTCCTTTAAAGGCATGCATGTATATATAATTTCTCAGTGTCTTGAGTCCCTGCGTGTTTACATGTCAATTCCCCTTTGCCCCAAGCATATTACTATGTCATGTCTTGTGCATCTTGTCATAGTCAGTCTGGCATGTCTATTGCATGTTTTTCCTATGTGCATATCTCCACTGCAGGTTTGAGTCTACCCGCTCTTCATTGAAACCAGCAAGCCCGGAACTCCGTGTTCGACAAACAATCACGATCAAGCCCAGAAATGACCTTCCGACTACAACCAAGAATGGAAATAACCTTCCAACAAAAGTCAAGGGCGCGGGAACAGGGCCCTTTGGCCCACCAATTCAAAATTCAACAGTTGGTCCATTTTACGGTACCAAGTATTATCAGGTAAAACTAACCCATTTAATTTGCAGGTCCCAAATGCACAAGCTCTGGTTTTTTTTCAACAATATTGATCACCCGGAGCGGTCAAATTATTTTTAAAGCCCAGTGGGTCCTCTGGCACTATCTATTTATTGGGACAGCCATTGTTCCTAAATTGTGTTTGGACAACCAGTATCCATTATTTTGGACAGCCAGTGTCCATTATTTTGGGGACAGCCGGTGTCCATTATTTTGGGACAGCCAATGTCCATTATTTTGGGACAGCCAGTGTCCATCATTTTCGGACAGCCGGTGTCCATCGTTTCGGGACAGCCGGTGTTTTGGGGGTGTCCATCGTTTCGGGACAGCCGCTGTCCATTATTTTGGGACAGCCGATGTCCATTATTTTGGGGACAGCCGGTGTCCATTATTTTGGAACAACCAGTGTCGACAGCCGGTGTCCATTATTTGGGGACAGCCCGTGTCCATTACTTTGGGGACAGCTGGTGTCCATCATCTGGGGACAACCGGTGTCCATCATTTTTGGACAGTCGGTGTCCGTTATTTTGGGACAGCCGGTGTCCGTTATTTTTGGACAGCCAGTGTTCATTATTTTTGGGGACAGTCAGTGTTCATTATTTTTGGGGACAACCGGTGTTCACAAACTATGTTTAAGCCTAGTAAGTCTTCTGGCACTATCTATTTATTTTAGAAAAGCCGGTGTCCACAAATTGTGTCAGTTAATGATTACTTGTGTGGTTATAATGTCCTTTGTTTTTATATGTTTCAGTCAATGACTGCTTAAACTGTTGCATTTAAACTGTTCATATGTTTTAAACTTTTTTTACAGTCATCATTTTTGATCGCGCTGTCTCGTCGACTTTTTCGTTTCTCATGCAGGGATGGGATTTTGGTATCCGCCGAGCGGTGTTCAGCCACTGTTTGTTGAAGCACTCTACGTTGATCATTCTCAACGTGTTACTAACTCTTTCATTTACTCTTAATACAGGTCCCAAGCAGGCATTGAGACCATCTCGAGCGATGTTTGTCTTGCTAACCATTACCTTTATTTTTCTTGTGTTCACAGAGATGAAGTTTTAGTACGCTACGAGCATGTCCCAATTCAGGTTTTCTTTCATATGCATGCATACTGTACACCCTCACACACCATGTGCACATCAGCATCCTGCATGTCGCCTTCGGAGTACTTTGATCTTCGCTTTTACTCAAACTCAGTGGCGGAGCCAGAATTTTTTTATAAGGGGGGCCGAAGATTAAATGTATTACTTGAAGCTCAAAAAAAAAGTTTCTTAATTAGACAAATTCAAATATTATTGTCGTCCTATGCTAAGACTAATAAACGTTTTTTAAAGGTAAAATCAATTAGCTTATTTATGCTTTTTGTAGGCCGGGTTTATTTTTTACTAGATATCAAAATGAGTAAAACAAAACCAAAATAGAGGTTGAGAATTTATGATAAAAGAAAGAGGTTGTTCTATAAGAAAAAGAAATAAATGGAGAAGGTGTAAATATGCAAACTAAAAGGAAAAAAAACAAAACTAACATCACAAAAAGCAAGAAATGAGAAAGGGCGACGAAAAAGGACAAAGGAAGGAGAAGAAAAACGTAGCTCATGGGCTTCGAACTATGGACCAGTAGAGAGATGACGACAAGAGTGTTCACGATAAGAAACCAGCGAAGCCACATCAATCTATTGATTGAACTAAGCAAACAATACATAAAAATGGATTTTCCGGTTGATGGGGGTGGCCGAGGCCTACGCTGGCCACCCCCTATCTCCTCCACTGCTCAAGATCGATCAAAGTGGGGGCTTCTGTAGACGCCAAAAAAGCGTTTTCAGATTTCTCCGCAAAAGCCCGATGATGAAAGGAGTAATTTATAAACTTGAATGCTATTTTTGCTTTGATAGGTAAAATAAGGTCTCAGGTTTTCCCTCGCTCACTCATTTATTTCGATCACATTCAAAAGCCCTGTTCAAGAGCTTTCCAACGACACCTCTCGTGTCTCTTTTCGACTCCCGGTTGCCAAGTTGCTAACCGGGGGTAAAACCGTCTTTTACCGCAGAAGGGTAAAACGGTTTTTTCACATTTTCGGAATACTAAAATTCCTCCAGAAATTAAAATAGAATGGAAGTCGTCATTATGACGACATCCAGCAGGCAAGCTGACAGCTGTCAGCGGCACTGGATGTCAAGCCAGCGTCGCTAGCGGCTATGGCAAGCACCGCCAGCGGGGCTCACTGGTCTTCCAAGCCCGACTTTTTTTTTAAGCCCAAATTTTGATTTTTGTCCATTTCCTCACCCGTCCAACCCTATTCATCGCCTATAAATATGACCCTTGACCCTTAGTTCAAAACAGACAGTCCACAGTTGACAACCTCTATTCTCAGGAGTATTAACACTGAGCTTCCCCCTCTTTCTTCCAAATTTGAGATCTTGTGTTTACTATTCATTTGCTAAATAGCCTACAGTTCAGGTACTAACTCCTGAGGGATCAAATTAAATTAATTGCTTAACTGTTTATTTTCTAGTAGTTCAAATCTAGATATTATGCTAATCATGTCTTATATTGCTTACTAAATATTGTCTTTCAGTTCCAAGCATGTCTGGTCGTTGTAATGGTCAACTTGCCAATCGAATGCATGTCTAAATAAGGATCATTAATAAATGTTGTGATGCTTGTGATGAACCAATTAATATTCTAAGTCTAGGTTGTTAATCCGGTTTGTGTGGGAGTCATATCTTTAAATTATTAAGCAAACTTGAGTTAGCAGAGGCCGTCATAAAACGGGCGAGTTGGGTGCCTAACAAGTTCCCACCTCGTACCTTCGCCCCCGAACCCTTTATTCTTGGGTACTCATATGTTCTATTTGAGCGGGAGTCTTTCTAAAAACATGATTAGTTCACTTATCGCGCTATTGGGTTGTCCCTTCGGTTTGTCCCTTCGGTTTCTCCCCTTGATAAAACGCCGATAGCAGATTTGTGACCTCTTTCATGGTTTTTATTCAATTCAAGTCTTTTCAAAAGCTTTTCTAACTCGATGGTCCCTTGAACTTATCTAAAGCCCCCACCTTACAAATTTTCTATAAGGGCACACTCCGTGGACATAGTGGAAAATCCCGGGTCCTTACACCCTCAACCCTTGCGCGGCATGTGCAAGGTTGTTGACATTTATACCCAAACATTGAGCGGTCCTTAGGGGACAGACATTTACAGCGGATCCTTTGTCTATTAAAGTCATTGGGACTTGTTTCTTCTCACATATGGAGGTTAGGTAGAGTGCCTTGTTGTGGTGAATTCCTTCTGGTGGAAGGTCCTCACTAGTGAATGCAATCGCTTGCAAAGGATTTCCTTTTGTGAGGAGATTGATCAAGTCATCCGGAGTAGCTTCAGGGGAAGCCATGGTTTTGTTAAGTGCTTTAAGTAAGGTGTTCCTATGTACTTGAGATGTAGTCATAAGTTGCCATAAAGAAATACCAGCTTTAGTCTTTTGAAGCTGCTTGAGTAGTATAGTGCCATCATCCTCGATTGGAGGGGGAGTAACAAATACTGCGTCTGGCCTAGCTCTGCTCGAAGGAGGATAATCCAATATGAACTTCCTAACCAGACGCAGATTACAATGATCGCGCTCCAACTTTTTGGACCGACTGTTTTCTTCCCAATCCTGGAAAGCGGATAAGACTTAGAAAAAGAAAGACTAACAAGTTCCACAAAAGGAAAAGTTTAAAACAAAAGTGGGAAGCTTCTATCTAGAATATTCTATCAACATAGTTACCCTTGGGGACCAATGGGTTTAGGTCAAAGATCTCGACGTAGGATAAAATAAAAAGATATTACTCTTGACTAAAAGGGGCGAGGAGAGATATTATCTCGACTCAATATAAGATAAAGCAAAAGATATTACTCTTGAATAAAAGGGGAGGGGAAAGATATTATCTCGACTCAATATGGGATAAAGCAAAAGATATTATACTCTTGACTAAAAGGGGAGGGGAGAGATATTATCTCGACTCAATATGGGATAAAGCAAAAGATTTTATACTCTTGACTAAAAGGGGAGGGGAGAGATATTATCTCGACTTAGTATGGGATAAAATAGAAGATTTTATACTCTTGACTAAAAGGAGAGGGGAGAGATATTATCTTGACTCAATATGGAATAAAGCAAAAGATTTTATATTCTTGACTAAAAGGGGAGGGGAGAGATATTATCCTTAATCTTTGACTAAAACTCACTACCTAAATAATAGGAAAGAATAAAACATTAAATCTTTCCTAAGGTAACAAGCATCATATAGAACATTCGGGGATATTGTTTCCTAAAAATTAAAGATTCTAGACTTAATTTTAGGACAAAATCTAGACCTAAAAAGGGAAAAGATCCTAATTGGGGTCTAACCTAATATTCTATGATGACCAAAACGACTTCGCAAAGATTGCGTTCGCATATGGACAAACAACACAACAACGCAAATGACATAATCAAGAAGATCTATCATCGACATGGGACTGAGTTTCGACCTAAAACATTGGTTTTAGTTCATGCAATGGGGTAGGCTTAAGGGTTTTGGTCAAAAGGTACTCATGATCAAGAATGTACAACAATCCGCGAGATGCGCGACAATGTGATGCATTCTTGCTATCCTACTCGTCGAATGGACGATTACGTAGGAAGGTACATGAGGTGGCGTATCCATGTTTCTTGGCAAAGAAGAATCGAGTGGATTCTCACCAAGGCACTTCACCACACTCCATTGGCTAAGAAACTAGTTTGAACTTGTAAAAATAAGCTCGGAAGTCGCGCAAGCGCATGCACATGAATGCAATGGATGCAATTTAATAAGATGAATGACAAGTCACAAAATAATAATAAGAACACTCAAGGTAGTGAACCAAGCAAAAATAATAGCATTGTATTAATTTTCAAGTTACACCCTCTTAATCATGTCCTCAGTGAAGTCGCCACTGTAGACTACCGCGGAATCGGGCGTTGGGTAGCCTAGGAAAACGTCATTGTTTGTGAATTTTCGAGTGTGAATGCACATGAAGATTTATCTATTTATACTAAGGACATGATTAAGATTGTCCGAAGTCGCCACCAAATTTAAGGAAATTTGGAACCCTTGGAATCAAGTCAATAGTCTAAAAAGACGTCAACTCAATTCCTGTGCACCCCAATCCCTATTGGGGAAATTGACTTCATGAATGAGTTCGGGGGCGTGAGTACGAGTTAGGAAGTTGTTAGGCACCTAACTCGCCCGTTAACAAAAATGGCCTTTACTAATCGATTCAACGCAATTATTAATGCTATAGTTCCAAACAACGTCAATTTGTCCAAATTCCTAATTTTAAGTAATGGGTTGAACAACATTACTATTGTCACCACTTTTAACAACTTATCAAATTACATGCTTGATTTATGCTAAAAACGATAAATATGCTAAACATGCGAGTTAGAAGGCAAACAAGGTAATTCCATCCAACAATCACAAACAAGCATAATATTGATAAATAGCAATAAAATCAACATTCATCCATTCATTCATTCATTGGGTTTAATTCAAGCCCTTTTGCTCAAAACGCGCCATGCATGTACATATCGCATAAACCAAAATCGTTAGTAGATAACAAGCAAATATAAAAATTATTGAAAACCCTTAGGTTGGATTACCTGGATGCTCACAATGAACTTATTGGGTTTAATGCTTAAACCATTGCTCTTCATCAAGTATTAAGGTTTATCTTGTGGTGCTACGGCTAGCCTAAAGAATGAGTAGAATCAGAATTTTAGGGTTTTTATGAGAGAGAAACTGATCAGCCTCTAAAATTCCCCAACCTAGGAGTCTCTAACTGCTAACCAACAGAGAATGTCCAACCTAAAATTCCCAACCTTTCAACTGAAATTCCCAACCTCTTCAACTGAACCCTAAGGTTTGTTTATATAGAAGAGGGTTAGCTGCCAGGGTTGGGCATAGAAATCGAATGGGCCCCGAATTTGCCGTCCACGAGAAAGGGTCCAGGCGGCCATGGAGCTAGGCCAAGCAGTTGAACCGCTAGGACAATCGGTTGAACCGCTTGGCAGGCGCCTTAGCCGCTAGGGAAGCGGTCAAGCCGCTTGGCCTAGCAGCATAGCCGCTTGTCCTAGCGGCCACAACTTGAACTCAAGCGTGGCCGCTTGGACCTGGAGCAGCCTGCCTGCATAGGCACCTGACATGTTTTCTAAGCGGGGGAGGCTATTTCGAGGAGGTCCACGCGGGATTGACTGAGTTCTTTGGTTTGACCAAGGGCTGACTCAAGGGTTTGGATTCCCTCGACTCCAAATGAACTGAGTCCAACTGGTTTGGATCACCTATACAAAAGGCTTCCACTGGTTAATTCAAATGAACTGGACTAATCATCAGAGAAATTATTCTCGCAACCCAAGTTCATGCAAAATCCAATCCTTTCATCATCGAGTTTTTTAGGGAATTAACATAGACACAATTTTTGGTGTCTACAGTTGACCGTGTTAATAGGGCTGTTAATGAGGCACGTGGGATTTTTCATTCTCGGAAGCAGTCAGGTTTTACTAGGCTTGGGCCTAATTTACTAGGAAATGAAATTATTGTAACTCACCAGGCCCAATATGATAAGGCTAGTTCTCAAAATAATATCCACAGGAACTTTACCAAATATGGGCCAAAGGGAAGCTCTCACACTCAACATGGCTCTTTAATTTCTCATCCCACACGTGTTGGGGGGTATGAGGGCAAAATAAACATAGAGCAGATAATCAGAGGCCCTTTCTTGATGAGCAGGTGGGTTCTCGAGCTCGGGGTGCTAGGCCAACTTTAAGGCCCCGTACTTCAGCTTTCCTATGGTTAGGAGGTGGGCCCAGGTCAACTCGAGACTCTGTTAATAATTCTAGGGTTCTCGATGGACGCGACAAGGCAGCAGCTCGTGACACGATGGACCACAGGGGTCGGAGACCACCACCGCCGGTGTACTCAGGGCGGCGAAAGGCTCCCTCGGCGGTGGAAAATTCCGACGAACCACATGAAGGGTTCAACTCGGTCCGGCGAAGTAAGAAAAGCGGCCCAGCAGCTTTGGCTTCCGGTTCTGGCGCGGTAGGTCAGATGGCGAACCTGCCGAAGGTCGAGAGAGGGTCGCCGGAGCTTGTTTCTTCTGGCGAGCCACAAATTGAGGAAGAAAAGTCAGGTGACGGGGGCTTTAGCGGCCTGGTTTACGCACCAGTCTCTGCCCTAGGTCCTGGGACGACGGTTTTACAACCCGTTGTTCCAGAGATGGAGGTTTCTCAGTCTCATGGGGCTGTGGGTCAGCGTGGTGGTGTGGGGGAGGGAAAGGCTTTGTCGGGAGGAGATGAGCAGGTGGTGTTCCCTTCAATGGGTACTTCTACTAGTGGACAGGGGGGTTTTTTAAGGGAGTTCTGTTTCGTTGGGAATTGGTTGGCAGAGGGGGGGGCCCGGGTTCAGAGGGCGACTCAAAGGGAGGTTCCGGTCAGCAACATTGAAGCTTGGTTGAGGAGGGATCTTAGTGTTGATCATTACTCATGCAGGCCTTTTTATTGGGGGTCGGCTTTTGATGATGGCGAGGATGACCTTTTGAGTTCCCTCGATGGTGGCGAAGACTTGGTCCTGGACAGTCTTCGGGAATTTGAGGATAAAGAGGTTGACGTTGTAGAGGAGGTGAATTTGTTTAATGTGGGAGGGGTGCAAGATGTGATAGGACAACAGGTTGATGACCACGGTCAGGGTATTTTTCCTACACCTAGTACCGGAAGCATGGGAGCGTGTGCCATAGTGGACCTTAATACTTTTGTTTCCCCTCCTCTTTTATTTACTCCTCTTTTCGCTATTAACCAAAAAGCTCCCGTTTAGTTTTGTTGCTGACCAATTGTTATCTGCAAATAGTTTTTCAGGTGCAAGCACGGGAATTGAGGATGCTGGGGAGGGTGTACGCTCTGTTGTGTTGCCAGACTCGGAGGCAGTTGTTACTCCGTTGTGCCAGGGGGATTCCGAGGCTGGGGGGCGGTTGTAACTGTCCCACCACTGGCGGGTGAGAGGGACGACTGAGACCCTCAGTCTTTTCTTGATAACCTTGATCTTAAGGCTGTGTGTTCGGTAGGTGAGCCAGCCAGTGTTTAAGTGTCTCCTTCAGGTTTTCGATGTAAGAGGAATAGGGTGGGAGTACGGGAGCCTATGGGTCTTCAGACCACTCTTAATATTGGGGAAGGCGGTAGTCGTAGGTTTTGGGGTGCTAGTGGTTTTTAAATGAAGCTTTTAAGTTGGAATGCCAACGGTTTGGGGAGGGTTAGGAAGCAGGATCTTGTGCGGGAAGTTGTTAGTCGTGTGTCTCAAGATATTGTGATGTTTCAGGAGACGAAGGTTGAGGTTGTCGATCTTTTTTTTGTTCGGAGTCTTTGGGAGGCAGGGTCGAAGGATTGGGTCTTTGTGCCTTTGGTTGGGGATTCCAGGGGGATTCTTATTGTTTCGGATACTCGTTTTGCGTCGCAGGTGGAGGTTTATTTTGGGCATTTTACTCTTTCAGTGTTGCTAAGTGTTAGAGGGCGGGGGGAGTGGTGGGTGTCTTCTGTGTATGACCCTTATGGAGTTGCTGATAGTGACTCTCTGTGGGAGGAGTTGGTAGCTCTTGCTGGTGTTTGTTCCCCTAGGTGGGCGATTGGGGGCGATTTTAATGTGGTCCGTCATACTGGGGAGTGGCATGGGCGGGGTTTGTCTGGTGGTATGTGTGAGTTTGATTCTTTTATTAGATAGTCAGATCTTAGGGACTTGCCTCTAGGTAACAACCAGTTCACTTAGAGCGTTAGTGGGAGGCGCAATGATGCGTCCCGTCTGGATCGTTTTCTGGTTACTAATGAGTTCGAGGACAAGTTTCCTTCCTTAGCACAGGAAATTTGGCCTCGATCTTGCTCGGATCAATTTCCTCTTGTCCTCCACTTGGCCCTTATTGGATGGGGCCCTACCCCTTTTCATTTTGAGAATATGTGGACTACCCATGCGGAGTTTGGGGCGAGGGTTCGGGAGTGGTAGATGAGCTATGAAGTTGAGGGATGGAGGGATTTTTTTTTTTTTTTTTTTAGTAACAAATTAAGATGTTTATTATTACCAAACAAGGCAGCCAATACAACCTTACAGACTTACAACCTTTTCCTCAGTGTTCTCAACTAGAGAAACTAAGCTAGGCTCAATCTAACAGTTTATCCATACAACTATGCACTAGGACATTTTTCTTACTAGCAAAAACGAACTGAATTCTATTACGTAAACTGAATTTAATCTGTGCTAAAGTCTTCAAGGGGGGCAGCAGGGCTTTTTGGTGTCTCCTCCTGATCCTCTCCATCCAAACATTATAAACCACAGCGCAACAATAGCACAGGCTGTATGCTTATTGATTCTTGGCCAGTTTGCTCTACCTATCCACTTCAGTAGTCCCTGCAATTGATTATGATGACATCTTATACCAATCCAATCAAACACTAACTGGAGAATCTCCTGCGTAAAGGGACATGAGCAGAATAGGTGTGCACAACTTTCATCAGCACAGCTGCATAAACAACATACAGGGTCTACACCCTGAATTTGGAATCTAACCAATCTATCATAGGTTAACAGTCTCCCCATAGATGCAAGCCAAAGAATAAAAGCATGCTTAGGGGATGAAGTTCTACACCAAACCTCCCTAGCTGCTGGCATCCTCATATAAGTACCCCTCAGCCATCTGTATCCACTTTCAATGGTATATCTTCCTGACTTATGCTGTCCCCATACTGTCTCCTGGGTGTAACCTGCTTTAAATTTCCATTTGAGCTTGTTTATTTTCTGCCAATACCAGCTATTTTCACCTTTAGCACTGTTGTCCCAAAACTGGTGTTGTTTCATATAAATTGTATGCACCCATTTAACCTAGAGAATATCTTGTTTAGAAGCAACTTGCCAATAGCAGCTGTGTTCCAATCTTTACAGCCTTTGATATTCAATCCACCTGCAGCCTTTGGTTTGCAGACATGATCCCATGCAACCAAGGCTATTTTCTTCCCATCCTGCCCCCAAAGAAATTTCCTACAGATTTGCTCAACTCCATTCACAATATGCTGTGGCAAAATGAACATGGAAGCCCAGTAGACTTGCAATGAGAAAAGAACTGAATTGACTAGCTGGCATCTCCCAGCATATGATAGATGTCTACTAGGCCAGCATCTTATTCTTACAGCTATTTTGTCCACCAACACCTGACAGTCAGTTTTCTTCCACTTTGTAGGTGACAAAGGGAGCCCTAAGTATTTCATAGGAAAGCTACCTTTCACAAAGCCAGTAAGGTTGATGATTTTCTCCTCAATTTCTTTCTCAATCCCAGCAGTGTAAATACAAGATTTAAGGGAATTCACACAAAGTCTAGAGGTCCCAGCAAAATGATCAAGACAGTCATGCAAAGTTGTGACAGAATCAACATTACCTTTGCAAAATAGCAGTAAGTCATCTGCAAAGCAAAGACTAGCCAATTTCAGTTCTTTGCATTGGGGATCGAACTGGAATGCCCTAGTAGCTGCTGCTTTCTGGATTTTCCTAGTTAAGTACCCCATGGCAAGTACAAACAATAGAGGAGATATGGGATCTCCCTGCCTTAGGCCCTTCCCTCCCTTGAAGTATCCACACAGCTCCCCATTAATCACCACTGAGAAGCTAGTTGACATCATGCAGGCTTGTATCCATGTACAAAATTTGCTAGGAAACCCAAACTCAACCAAGATCTCCATAATAAATCTCCAACTAACAGTATCATAAGCCTTACGTAAATCAATTTTCATCAAGCATCTCTTGGATGTATTTTTCCTCCCATAAAGTCTAATTATATCCTGGCTTATCAACACATTGTGTGCTATTGATCTCCCAGCAACAAAGGCCCTCTGGTTATCATTTACTAGCACAGGTAGAATTTCCTTCAGTCTTGTGCACAGAAGCTTTGAAATCCCCTTGTAAATTACATTGCAGTAGGCTATGGGCCTGTAATCAGCAGCATTACTTGCATTTTCAATCTTGGGAACTAAAGCAATTGTAGTGGAGTTGATGCACTTCAATAATTTGCCAGTTTTGAAGAAATCCAAGGTAGCAGCAATTATATCCTCCCCAATAGTATTCCATGCTTCCTTAAAAAAGCCCCCACTGTATCCATCAGGCCCTGGACTTTTCACATTTGGGATTGAGAAGAAAGCTTTCTTAATCTCATTCCCTGTGAAAGGTACTAAGAGCTTCAGCTGCTGATTAATATTAAGGATAAGACCACTACTGATAACATCTACATCAATGTGTGTCCTGGCAACTGGACTACCAAGCATTTCAGTGAAATAATTTACAAAATGAGAGATCACATCACCCTGATCAGTGGATCTATTTCCATCATAATCTGTAATAGAAGAGAGTCACCAAGCTTAATCCAGTCAACCTTACTCTTCTGTTGCAAGAGTTTTTCAACTGATAAATTGACTTCATAAAAATTCTTCTTGGCATCTTTTTCAACACTCTGAAGCACAACATCTGCAGGGCTATTATGAACAGCCTCCTGTGCAATCTACAATTGTTTTCTAGCAAGTTCCATTTGACCAAGGATATCAGCATACTTGTGTTTATGAAGTTTTTTAAGCAATCCCTTCAGTAACTTCATTTTCTGAGTAATCTGAAACATTTTACAACCCACAATTTCAGTACTCCATGCTTGAGTGACTAGGTCTTAAAACTGTGGATCATCAGTCCACATGTCACAAAATTTAAATGCCTGAGCAATTCTTCTTGTGTGAGTGCCTAATGACACTGCAGCTGGTGAGTGGTCGGAGACACCCTCTGCCATGAACAAAACTTCTGAATCCTCATATTCTTGTACCCATAATCCATTCACAAGAACCCTGTCAACTTTTGACCAAGTTCTATCCCCCTCCTGCTGCTTATTGCTCCATGTATTGACAACCTGGCCATTTAAGGTCCTGCAACTGACATACATCCACACAGTCTCTGAAATCCTTTATATCTGCATAGGTGAGAGGAATAACCCCCCAATCTTTCTTCAGTAGCAAGCATACAGTTAAAATCTCCCATGAGGATCCAAGGAATTGAGATACTCCCAGAAAGCATTTTAAAGTCATTCCATAATGTAATCCTCTCAGAATTAACATTGAATGCATAGACACAAGATGCAGCAAACAATTTACTAGTTCTTTTGTGTGTAACAAGACAATGAACAACCTGTGCAGACACAAACTGAATCTGCACAGAATAAACATCTGGTCTCCAAAAGAGTCATATTCTCCCTAGATGATGATGATTGTGATTCATAAAGCTTTCCCAACCATCACAGACACGAGCACAACAATCTGCATATTTTTCTATTTTTATTTTTGTTTCAACTAAACAACAAAAACCAAGATTATTCCTCCTGCAAAAGAGAGAGACCTCTCTTTGCTTATTTGGCCAATTTAGGCCACGTACATTCCAAGATAGAATCCTATCCATGACCATCTGGGAGAGGTCTTTGATATTGGGGCATATTCAATACTTCCGCTACTTCTACTGGATTGGCCCTCTTTAGTCTTCTTCTTTGTAGCTAAAAAGGGTTCCTTGTACTCACTGTGGACTGGCCCTCTTTAGTCTTCTTCTTTGTAGCTGTAGACTATAATATCTTCCACTCACCTCCTTTATTAACACCAGGATTACTCACTGGTTTCTCACCCTGTACAGGTTGTGGAACAGAGCGGTTTGTCTTTGGCAGTCACTATTGGTTGCTTTGGCTGCCATTGTTTCTTTGGGAGTTTCCTCCTGCATTTATCCTCCTCATGCCCCAATAATTTGAAAAAGGTGCATTTCACAAGCTTCCTCTCATATTCAACCTCCTGGGTAATCAGCCTCCCCATGGCATTTTCATAAATCACTTCATCAGGGAAAGCCCCCTTAATGTTAACATCAACAAGGGCTCTCACATAGTCCACCCCCTATTTTCAATTCAGTGTTTTTATCAACCATTATAGGTTGTCCAATAAGACTGCAGATCTTGCTAATACCAACAAGCTCCAATATCTAACATCTAGATTAGGCTCCAATACGACAGAATGCACATCCTCACAGATAGCTTCAAGGTCATCCCCCCATGGCCTCACTATTAAGGGCTTGCTATCAAAATGAAATACCCCAGCTTCTAAAACTTCAGCTTTCCTCACATCAGATTCAATGTGAACCAAGGTTAATCCATTCTTCATCATCACAACTTTATCAACACCATAATTTTTCTAAATACGTCTAATAACCCCATTCATAATCTGAAATGGGGGTTTTGCACCCATAATAAAGCAAGCAACAGAAGAACTCCAGTAATCTACTTCCTTCTGAATATCATCTAGTTCAATTTTCCCAATTTTAACACCATTATTTTCTACTGGAGCAACATATTTCAATTTAAACCCAGCTGAACTTAATTTTGAAATATTAAATCTATCCCATGGAGAAGATGACTTACAGTTTTCAAGAATCTCATCATTCGTTTCATCAGCCCAAGATTGTTCCTCAGAGCCCTTTTGTCGATTGCGCAGGACCGTCTTTAGTTCTTCACGAACCCTTATTTGTGTACCAACATCCAGTGGGCTAATTGCTGAAGTAATTATGCGAATAGCCCCATCAATTTGTTCTGCACTAAGGTTTTCCAGCTCCAAGTTCAAATTCCTCGCCACTCTTGAAGCATCTGGTGTATCACCGGGAAACCGAGAAGTTCCAGCAATATCATGTGATTCATTAGGGCCAGCACAACCACCACGATTACCATAGTTCCTTCCTCTAAATCCCTGACCTCGCATTCCCCCGACCATGGTGACGGCTCACTTTAGCATTTCGCTAATGTGCGCCGAGAGAGAATCGTGGTAGAGAGAGAAGTTCTCTAGAACCACTAAACCTTACTTAGATTATGCTTATGGTTGATTGGAGGAGTTATTGCTTTATGCGGAAGTTGAAGTTCTTTTTTGGTTGAAAGTTAGACTTGTCATTACCAAAAACAAACAACTTTACAGCCTAGCATGATATGGAAGAGCAAGTAACATCTACATGAAGTGCTTACATCTACCAAAATCAATGAAAAACATTTCTCTATTTACAGTAAATCGAAACAAACAGAGAGGAAAAAAACAAGCTATAACAGATTACTAATGTAAAGTTCATCAGCTCTGCTACACTTTCTCGTGCTAGTGTTGTACAATCTTGCTCTAATTGCAAACTTGATATTGCTGATAATGACTGAATCTGGTGTGCTTGTGTTTTGAGTATTATGTCAAGTTTAATTCATGTTTCAGAGCATAAAAAGTCGAAATTAATATGAAAAACTCAAATTTATGAGGAAATTTTCAATAACAAAGACTACATGTATTTCGGGTTGTTTCAATCGTTTGGAGTATTATGTCAATATAAATCGGATATTCTCGGGTTTCAGGTAGAGCCTGTGATACCCTAATATTTTCTATAATTATTATATTGATTTATAAATGATTGATAAATAGTTTCGGAGATTAAATCGTAATTATATTCAAGGATTTAATTTATTCAATTAAAGCCATAATAATAATAATTACTATTATGGGACTTTCATAAATTGTATTTATCAAATTTGGGGAGTTTAATTAAAATGTATTATATATGAATAAGAATTATTCATATTATTTTAATTAGTTTTAATTAGCAATTTAAATCAGAAAATTATTTAATAAATTCCTAAACCTACTAGTATTTGACTTGGGTTGACTGAGGGCCTATATAAATCAAGGCCATGATGCAAATGTTGAATTTAATTAATTTTGCTAGACTGTGGTCAAGAAGGTGTTCAATTGATCTCACTTGGGAAAAAAATGGTCTTTAATTGATCTCAAACACACACAAAATACAAATATGCTGATTTTTTTCCATAGATATTTTCTTCAATGTGATAACGTAGAGTGATGTATACTCTCCTACTCTCCGGCAACTTAGTGGCTTATATGACAAGAAATAAAACGTTAACGGTTTGTATAGCATATTTTGAACGTCGATGGCTCACGTGACCCAAAGGCGTAACGTTGTGGTCTATATGACCTTTGTTGTTAACACAATATTGACTTCTACCTTTTCTCTCTCCTCTACTCCTATCTTTCACTAGTCATTACTGTAGGAAAAAATTAACCCCCCTGTAAATTCTACTTTCTCAAGTCTCTCTCTGCTTACCTCACATGCGAAAGAAAAAGAAAAAAAAGAAAAGAAAAAGTCAAAGACAAAGGAAAAAAAAAAGGTGAACGGTGGTCTTATGGGCATTGGCAGCACCGCAACAGTGATTGTGTGACCCAGGTCACCCCCCACCTAGCTCTATCCTCTCCTCGGCTCTCCCTCCGCCGCTCTTCTCCTCTCGTCGGCGCTCCTGTCTTCTCATCTCCAGATCTCTTCTCGGCTCTCCTCTCCGCATGTCCTTATTGATTTCAGGCGACTCATCGGAGAATTTCAAAGCGGCGGTTCGGCAGTTTCAGGCGACTTCAGAGTGGATAATTCAGGGCGATTTTAGGCGAGCTTATTTGTTGCTAAGGTATTCTTCAAATTTCTTAAACCCTAAATGACTAAGAGCCCGTTTGGCCAAGCTCCAACTTCTAAAAAGTAACTTCTTTGAATCAACTTCTCAAAGGTTGATTTTCAAAAATTTACAAGGCAAATCTAATTGTAGAAGCACTTCTCAAAACTAGAAGGTGTTTGGTAAACTAGTTCTCTTTTTTATTTTTTCCTTCTCCTTTTTCTTTACCTCCCTATTTCTTTTCTTTTCTTTTCTTTTTTTTTTTTCTTTTTTTGCTCTTTTCATTACAACTTATTTCCTTTCAACTTTTTAAAAATGGTATGTTTCTCTTTTTTTCGGTTTTTTTTCATTACAACTATTTTTGCTTTATAATGTTAGTGATTTTTATTTTTCTCAATTTTTTTGGGTACATCAATTAGATGGTACAATATAATTATATGAAATCCGGGAAATTGACTTCCTAAATGAGTTCGGGGGCATAAGTACGAGCTAGGAAGGTGTTAGGCACCCAACTCGCCCGTTGACAACAACGGCCTTTATTAATCAATTCAATGCGATTATTACTACTACTACGGTTCCAAACAAGGTTCAATTTGTCCAAATTCCTAGTTTTAACTAATGGGTTGAACAAACATTATTTACGTGACCACTTTTAACAACTTATCAAGTTACATGCTTTTATTGCTACAAAGCGATAAAATGCTAAAACCTGCGAGTTAGAAGGCAGACAACATCCACTAATTCCCAAACAAAGCATAATTTAATATAAAAAGCAATAAATAACAAAATATGCATTCATTCATCCATTCATTAGGCTTAATACAAACCCTTTTGCTCAAAACTCGCCATGCATGTACATATCACATAAACCAAATTCGTTAATAAATACCAAGCAATATAAAATTTATTGAAAACCCTCATGTTGGATTACCTGGATGCTCACAATGAACTTATTGGGATGTTATGCTTGAATTCTTGCTCTTGATGAAGTATGAAGGTTTATTTCGTGGTGCTAGGGCAAACCTAAAGAAGGAGTAGAATCAGAATTTAGGGTTTTATTATATGAGAGAGAGAGAGAGAATCAACCTCTAGTCTCTAACTGCCAACCAAAAGACCAACCTCTTCAACTGAACCCTAAGGTTTGTTTATATAGAAGATGGGGAACTGCCAGCGTTTTGCATGGAAATCGAATGGGCCTCGAATTTGCCGTCCGCGAGAAAAGGTCCAGGCGGCCATGCAACTAGGCCGAGCGGCTGAGCCGTCAAGACAAGCGGTTGAACCGCTTGGCAAGCGGCTTAGCCGCTTCGCCTAAAGGCATAGCCGCTTGTCCTAGCGGCCACCGCTTGAACTCAAGCATGGTCGCTTCGACCTGGAGCGGCATGCCTGCATAGGCGCCTGTCTGCTTTTCTAAGTGGGGGAGGCTTTTTCGAGGGGGTCCACGCGGGATTGACTGAGTTCCCTTGTTTGACCAAGGGTTGACTCATGGGTTTGGGTTCCCTTTCGGGCCCTTAGGTTCAAAGAGCCTATCTCTCAGTTTTGGACTCCGATTGAATTGACTCCAACTGGTTTGGATCACCTGTACAAAAGGCTTCCACTAGTTAATTCAAATGAACTGGGCTAATCACCAGAGCAATTATTCTCGCAACCCAAGTTCGAGCATAATCCAATCTTTTCATCATCGGGTTTTATAGGGACTTATCATAGACACAATTTTTGGTGTCTAAATTACATAGGTATTAATTGGTGTTTTTGAGCAAACAAAAACACAACAAACACGACCCAATAGACCAATTAAACCTAATCGTTGAGATAGTAAACCTAACTATTCAATCACTTACCAACTGTTAATTAATCAAATTGAAACATAGCAAAATTAAACAATCTGGAAGTTCAGTTAAAGTGAAGACTCGAAAAACCAAAACCCTAAAAATCGGCCCAATCGTAACCAAACAGTGAAACAAAGCAGATAATAAAGGAAAGTAGAAACCTGGACATCCTCGTAGAAGAGAGATTCTCGATTAGTGCGATTGGAAGTTCACAAGTAGGATAGAGTGGGAACCAGAGAAGTGAGAGAGAGAGCACAAAGCGTCTTTTTGCTTAGAGCCTCTCGACTCCTAAGCAGTTGGGCTACTATATTCCTTTTCCTTATTCTCGTTTTACTTTTATTTTATTTTTGGGTCCTGATAAGTGGCTGGCTATCACTGATTAAGCGCGCACCAAAATTTTAAGTTTTAAAAGGCCGCGTATTCGATTCCAGGTAGTTCCCACGCACTGGAGCGTGAAAACCTTCCGCATTAATTTGCCACGCTTTTATTTGCGTGGAAAACCTCCGCCTTTTTGCCCATCCCCTTCGCACATTGATAAGCGTGGAAAAATAAGCGTCTTCTATCAGCATATTTGTTGTAGTGACTTAAAACGGATATTATAAAAATACCTTTGATGCGTGCACAATCCAATACGTATTCCCCATAAGCTAAGTAAACTAACTAATAGTAGTTGCTCTAGCTAACTTCTTATTTTTCTGTTCTTTTTCTTTTTCTTTTTCTTCCTCACGGTTCTTAGAGCTTTGGAAATAATGAAACCAAACTAAATGTAGTTGTAACACCCCGAATTTCCGTTTAATTTAAAACCATTTAAAAACACGAGTTGCAGCGGAAAAACAATGGAAATTTAAAGCGCCACCGCCGTATTTAATGTTCAAATTAAATACAAGGCTAGAAAGAAACAAAATGTTTTAGTCCCAACAAAGCATACTAGATAATTAAAATAATAACGCTCAAACCTTGAGTGTGAATGCACATTAAGATTTTCCTTTTGCACTAAGGACATGATTAAGATTGTCGGAAGTCAACACCAAATTTAAGGTAATTTGGAAACCTTGGAATCAAGATGATAGTCTAGAAAGACGTCAACTCCATTCCCGTGCACCCCAATCCCTATTGAGGAAATTGACTTCATAAATGAGTTCGGGGGCGTGAGTAAGAGCTAGGAAGGTGTTAGGCACCAACTCGCCCGTTGACAACAATGGCCTTTACTAATCAATTCAATATAATTATTAATGCTATGGTTTCAAACAAGGTTCAATTTGTCCAAATTCCTAGTTTTAACTAATGGGTTGAACAAACATTATTATTGTGACCACTTTTAACAATTTAACAAATTACATGCTTTTATTGCTAAAAAAAGATAAATATGCTAAAACCTGCAAGTTAGAAGACAAAATAATAATTCATCCACCAACCCACAAGCAAGGCATAATTTAATCATAAGCAGCAATAAATAACAAAATTAAAACAACATTCATTCATCCATTAATTAGGCTTAATACAAGCCCCTTTCCCTCAAAACGCGTCATGCATGTACATATCACATAAACCAAAATCGTTAGTAATAACAAGCAATATAAAAATTTATTGAAAACCCTCAGGTTGGATTACTTAGATGCTCACAATGAACTCATTGGGCTATAATGCTTGAATTCATGCTCTTGATGAAGTGCGAAGGTTTATTTTGTGGTGTTAGGGCTAACCTAAAGAAGGAGTGGGATCAGAATTTCTGGTTTAATATCAGAGAGAGAGAGAGAAAAAAACTGCCAACCTAAAGACCACCCTTTCAGAGAGGATGTCCAACCTCTCAAATTCCCAACCTGAGAGAGAAATTGCCAACCTCTTCAACTGAACCCTAAGGCTTGTTTATATAGAAGAGGGGAGCTGCCAGAGTTTGGCACGAAAATCGAGATGGGCCTCGAATTCGCCGTCCGCGAGAAAAGGTCCAGGCGGCCATATAGCTGGTAGGACGTGCGGTCAAGCCGCTTGGCAAGCGGCTTAGCCTCAAGGCAAGCGGTCAAGCCGCTTGGCCTAGTGGCACAGTCGCTTGTCCTAGCGGCCACCGCTTGAGCTCAAGCGTGGCGGCTTGGACCTTGAGCGGCATGCCTGTATAAGCGCCATACTGCTTTTCTAAGCGGGGGAGGCTTTTTCGATGGGGTCCACGCAGGATTGACTGTGCCCCCTTGTTTGACCAAGGATTGACTCATGGGTTTGGGTTCCCTTTCGGGCCCTTAGGTTCAAAGAGGCCTATCTCTCATCTTTGGACTCCAATTGAATTGAGTCCAACTGGTTTGGATTACCTGTACAAAAGGCTTGCACTGGTTAATTCAAATGAACTGCGCTAATCATCAAAGCAATTATTCTTGCAACCCAAGTTCGAGAAAATTTAATCCTTTCATCATCGAGTGTTTACGGGGACTTATTATAGACACAATTTTTGGTGTCTACAGAAGCCCCTACTTTGGCCGAGCTCGAATAGAGCGAAGGTCATAGTATTCCTGTGCGAATACCTGCAATAAAACAGGCAAACTGAGTGAGGTGACAATCAGGTAAAGATAAACAATCATTTTTAAAGTAATAAATTTCCCGGTTTATTTGACCCTATGCTGTAGGTCACACAATAAAAATCCTTTCATTATCAGTCGAACGGAGAGACCCTATGCTGTAGGTCACACAATTAAAATCCTTCGATTATTAGTCTAACGGAGAGACCCTGTGCTGTAGGTCACACAATAAAAATCCTTCAATTATTAGTCGAACAGAGAGACCCTGTGTTGTAGGTCACACAATAAAAATCCTTCGATTATAAGTCGAACGAAGAGACCCTGTGCTGTAGGTCACACAATAAAAATCCTTCAATTATTAGCCGAACGGAGAGACCCTGTGTTGTAGGTCACACAATAAATTTATTTCGTTAGAAATAAGATCAAAGATAAAAATCCTTCGATTTTCAGTCGAAGGGGACCCTATGCTGTAGGTCACACAATAAATGTCCTTCGATTTTCAGTCGAAGGGGAACCCTTTGCTCTAGGTTACACAATAAATGTATTTCATTAGAAATAAGAGCAAAGATAAAAATCCTTTGATTTTCAGTCGAAGGGGACCCTATGCTGCAGCATACAATAAATGTCTTTCGATTTTTAGTCGAAGGGGAACCCTGTGCTGTAGGTTACACAATGAATATATTTCTTTAGAAGTAAGGTAAGTAGTAAATTTTATGGTAAAGGGTAATAAAATGTTGCTCAGACCTTAGGTCGGGTGCGAGCCCAAGCCATTTTTCCGAGTTTAATTGTACAAACTTGTGGGTTTAAAGTAGTCCTGCTTTCATAAACGGACTTTGGCGCGCAAATAACTGCTATGGACCTCGTGTAGGGCCCACTTATTTGAACCAATAGCCCAAAAAAGACGTCAGAGGTGAGAGAGTGGGCCAGACGGTCAAGCCGCCACGTTAGGCGGTCTAACCGCTAGGTGGAGCGGCTACGCCGCTTGGTGGAGCGATTGAACCGCTCACCCAAACGATCAAGCCATTGGGACTAGCGCCCAAGCCGCTTGCCTTACGTTCTGACCGTCAGCTGGGCGGTCTGACCGTCAACCTTAGTGCTTTGACCTGCCATTAGGTTTTTTCATGGGTATGCATAAAAGAAACAGGGGAGGCCGAAATGGGTCATCTTCCCCATTTCGAGCCTTCTCCTTTCTCTCTCCTCCATTTTTACTCAAGTTTCTCAACCTCCATCGAAGCCCCTAGCTTCAAATCTTGAGGTTTTCTTGCTCAAATTCTTAGTAGAACTTGATTTTTCTAGTTGTTCTTGTGTTTTTGAGTGTCAAAACTCAAAATTGTGTGAATTTGTGAGTTTTGTGAGTTTCACTCAAATTTCCAAAAACTCCATTTTACTCTTCATCCATGGCTCCTAAACTTAGAGGAAGTAGGAAAAGGAAGGGGCAAGAGATTGTTGTTCATGAGGCTCCGAATGTATTCACTCAGGTTTTTGTTTCCGGTATACCCCATCACCGGGTGGGTGAGAGCCGGTTAGTGCGGGATGAGTTCACTCGTAGTGATTTTCATCCTATCGACCGTTGGGAGCCCAGCGATCTTGTTTTCAAGAAGAAGGAGCATTTGGTTACCGTTGGTACCAAATATCGGGTATGTCGTCGTTTCTTTTTTTTTTGTTTGCTCTATTACACTTAGAAAATCTTGTGTAGGCAAACATAGAACTTTCAGGTTGAGAACTGTAGTGTAGCTAAATGTGGAGAAACCAATTTGCGTGAAATTGTTTTTCTTGCTAATTTGTGAATTCTCGTAGGTTTCTTGTATTATATATATTTTTGCATGTGAAGAATGAATTTGCGTGAAATTCATCTTTAATGGTGGAAAATAAATTTGTATGAAATTTATTCTCGTTGCAATTATCATATATTTTGTGAAAAGAAACTTGAGTGTAGTTTATCTTTGTTGTGGTGGTTGATGGTTTTTCGATTACATTTGTGGAGAATAAACTTGTTTGAAATTCGTTCTCTTTAAAATTCACTATTGTCATAGTCGTTTAGCTAAAATGCTGAATTTTACGAGTTGTGAAAATTTAGGACTAAACCGGAGACCGGTAGTTGTTACTAGGATCACCTAGCTAATTCTCTTGCAATTATTGTGTTGTATAGGATGTCGACACTACCATGCGGGGTTATGGTAGTCTTTCGGGTATCGAGAAAGCCCGTAGGTACGTGACTCCTTCGGTCGACACTATTGTGGAGCGTTGTGGCTTCGGTCATTTTTTAGCGTCCATCACTTCTGCGGAGCGCTCCGACCGCTTTCTTATTAGAGGTCTTGCGGAGCGGTACTGGGATACTACCAGTACTTTTCATTTTCTTATGGGTGAGATCATGATCACCCCTTTCGAGTTTGGTCTCATTTTCGGGCTCCCTTGCACCGGTATTCCTATCACTTATGGAGACGTGAGTAGGGAGGTTATGGTGGAGATGTTTGGCCTTTTGGGGGCCAACTGGAATGGTAGGGAGTATGGCCGGACTGACGTTATGGTCCAATTCTTGACCAACCCGAGGAAGTTGAAGAAGGTTACGGTGGAGCAGCACGCTCGTCTTTTCTTGACCTATGTTCTAGCTTGCTCCGTCTTTTCGGATAAAGCTAGTAGGTACCACGTTCGCTATTTCCCGTGCTTGGGGGATTTGGACAGAGTTGCGGAGTACAATTGGGGTCTTTCCACATACTCTTATCTTCTTCGGTGCTTGAGGCAGTCTAGCCGCCTCAGTGGAGAGGAGGGCGCGTCTCACATCTCCTTGGTCGGTTATTGGAAAGTTATGGAGGTAATTTCCTTCTCATACTTTGTGTTTTTGACTTTTTACTAATAACTTGTGTCTAATCCATGTGCTTTGCATGTCTTTGGTTTTATGAGCATTTCTCTGACCTTGGCCTTCTTCTCGAGACAGGGGATTTGTCTTTTCCAGCGATGCAGACCTGGAAGGGGCGGGCATATTGCCCATTTACTACGTTCCAAGCCCTTAGGGAGGCGATATATCCGTTGACCGCTCAGGATGTAAATCCTTAACCTTTGTGCTTTTATCGTCCTTTTACCCTTTTGTATGCTCATCTTTACTTTTGTAGGTCGACTGGTTCCCCTGGATGGATTACCTTCCGAGTCTCTCAAACAGATTCTTGGGTGCTCGGGAGTATGACCAGAGGAGGATCCTTATTGAGGGTCCTTTCGGTTTTGAGTGGTTCTTGGGAGAGAGACTGATTAGGCAGACTTTCTCCGACCTTCCGGCTCCGAGGATTCCTTTGGATCCTCCGGATTCCATGCTCTATGTTCATCACCTTACCGTGGAGCAGGTAAGGGCAGCTGCTGTAGGGGCGAATGCCCTTGAGTATTTGCTTCCGGCTGATCCTGAGGTGGATCTTATGGTGGCATATACTGATTTTGTTAAGGTTCGATTGTGCCCCAACTTTTCTACCGACCCGGTAAGTAATGTACTTTGTTTCCTAATTTCGTTTGGAAATTTAGAAATATGTCTAATATTTTTGGGTCTTTGTAGAGTGTTATGAGTTCTTCGTCATCTCGTGCGACTGCTTCCTCTCCGCGCCCTACTCTCCCTTTTATGTCCGTGAGTTATACAGAAGCGGATGGATCACCTCAGGTTCTCTTGATTCTTGAGTTTCGTGGTCCCGATGAGGAGGTTGAGGGATTGCCTCTACCAGCTTGTTGTAGGGGGGTAAGTGAGAATCCATTGTAACTTGCAATGTTTCCTTTGTATTTATGCTGACACTTTTAGTTTACGTGCACAGTTGGATGCTGCGGAGACTCGAAAGATCTACAGAGGCATGCAGGCCTTTAAGAATTGGTTTTCCAGGTTCGCGTCTCGGAGTGTATACACGAGGCATCGGTCCGACGTTCGAGAGGTATGTTCATTTCAAGTATAGTTCTTGATTTGAATTTTTGTAATTTTCTGACCTTGAACTTCTTTCGCAGCCTGTTCCCGTGGTGAGGCCTCCAGCTATTCGTACTCCGAAGTCGGTGTCCACACCGCAGCATCCTCCCCCTAGGCGGGAGAGTACGAAGGTGCGTCAGGGGACGCCTCGAGCTAGAGTGGATACGGGGAACCCGCCCCAAGTGCCTTATCTTCCGTAGTGGCCTGCACCGCCTCCCTATATGGGGTATCCGGGCTATTATTTGTTGGATCCCGCTTACTTGATGGGTTCATTATTTGCTTTTGACCCTTGAGCTTAGGCGATGTATCAGCCCGGTCCTTCAGGTGCTCCATCGTCGAGTGGACCCGGAGAGTTGCCTCAGGTGGGTCCGAGTACTGGCGAAGATGGCCAGTGATATTTGTTGTAGTGCATTTTGAACTTTCGGGCTTGTATTAAACCTGCTATAAATTATTGCATTTTATTTACGCACAAAAATATATCATGCAAATGCCCATATGTGAACTTAATCAACTAATTTCCGGATGGGAAATCACAAAACACCATATTCGAGAATTTAGGATTCCTGATAATTTAACACATTTGGGGTACCCCTTCCCCTAAAATAAAAAAATAAAGTAAAGAAAAGCAAAAAAAAATAGAAAAAGATAAATAAAAGGGGAAAATATTAATAAAGAAAATAAAGAATCAGAAAATAAAAAGCAAATAAAAGTGGAACTTGATAATCAAAATAAAAAGAGGGAAAGAAAATAAAAAACGGAATAAATAGAAAAGTGGCAAGAGCAAAAATTAAGGTAAGAAAAATATAAGGAAAGACTTCCAAAATCTGTCCAAGTGGGAATTAGGAAAGTAAAGCCCGGTCAAACGGTGGGGTCGGGTGGACCGAGGCATCTCGCGAAGTAGCACACCAGGCGCCCGTATAGGGGGACCGCTAGAGCTTCTAGCGGCTGTGCTAGAGCTCTAGCGGTTGCCACTTGAGCCGCTTGTCCTAGCGGTCAAGCGCTTGTCAGAGCGGCTTAGCCGCTTGTCCTAGCGGCTTAGCCGTCTGGGTTAGCTGCGAGGCCGCCTGGCCCCTTTTTCCATTCGTCGGTTGTCTGAATTTCCTTAATTTTTCAACGAGAATCCAAGCGTGGCCTCTATATAGTTGTGTTTCTTTCTCTTTTCTTCTCACCACTTGCTTTGAGCCCCTAGAGAGAGAAAATTCCTTGAGAGAAAATCCTTAATCTTAACAATGGTGAACTTTGATGATGTCTTTGATGCTTGGTTGGCTTCCATGACGCTAGAGGAGAGATTAGAGCTTACTCCCTTCCACCTTAACGCCTTCTTTCACCTCAAACAAGTTAAGATTTTGTGGGACTTTCTTCATGCTTCCATTGAGTTTTGGGATCCTAAGTTCCATGTCTTCTGTTTTGGTGCTCATGAGATGTGCCATTTGGTGCAGGAGTTCTCCGATATTATTGGCTTTCCAACCGAAAGTCCTCCCGTCGTTCCTTACTTGGGGAATGCTTTCGTGGGTGATTTTCAAAGGTATCTCAGGTTGTCTCCCCGTCAAGCGGGTCAAGTGCTTCATGGTTAGGATGTTGATCTTGCCAAGCTTGTGGCTTTCTTCACCTCTAAGGCCCGGGATGCGATGGATATGAGGTATAAGAAACGTGCCTTTGTATTTTGCCTCCTCCATCGTTATTTGTTCGTTGGTGGTAACGAAGATGCTCTTATTCCCTCCGAGAACAAGATGACCATTAATAGGGGCAAAGCTTGCCTTCTTAGGGGGACCGAGCAAATTCAATGGGATAGCTCTCCTATGCACTTGGTCGTGGGAAAGACAATCCTTGCTTTAGATAGGCTCAAGAGCAATCTTCAAGAGTCCTTCACCGGGAGCCATTTACTCCTTCAAGTAAGTTTCGTGATAAAACCTTAATCTTTGTGGATTTCACTTTATTTGGTGAAATTCTCATCTTGTATTGACTTGAATTTTCTTTTGTTGCTTTTGTGTAGATATGGCTTCAAGAGAGACATCACTTGCTTGAGGCCCCAATAGACACTAGGAAGTTCCTCCCTAAACATTTTCCGGCGAGGCGCCGAAAGTTCTCTGAATCCTCTCGGGAGGAGTGGATAGCATACTTCTATACCAACATCCAACCGGCTTGGTTCGTCCCGTGGTGGCGTACTACCAAGATTGTAGGGTGTAGCGAGAATGTGCCCTTTACAAGGATCATTGGTTTGTATACTTTGACGTTCTTCTTACCGAGCTGCCTCCTCCGCCAATATGGCTTAAGGCAAAGGATTCCGAATGTAAGTTGTGAACCTCCTTGCCAAAGGCCCTTAACATCCTCCTTGGTGTCTAATTGGGAACGACACTGGAACCGTCGCCATGTGTGGACTAAGCCTGTATACCCACACTCAAACAGGTTGTCTAGCTTTTATGAGGAGTGGATTTGGAGCGGTGATCATCAAGTCAACCAAAGGCTCCAAGAAAAGGAAAAGGAGTTGTTCAAAACCTGGAAATATGATGAGCCAAACGGTATAAGAATAACTCCCAGTGATAGGCCCGCTAGACCTTCCAAGCCTCAAACTAAGGGTAAGGGAAAAGGTAAGGCAAAGGCCGAATTTAAGAAGAGGAAGAATCCGGCCCACTCGGCCAAGCAAGTAGCTCCAATTAGGCCCAATGATCACGAGGCCTCTTCTAGCTATGGTAGGGAAAGATGGGCTCCAAAAGAACGAATGGAACTTGATGAGCCTAGCGAACCCGTCCAAGAGCCCGAAGTCAAAGACAAGGAGGAGTAGTCCACCTCTAGTTGTCTAGCAAGTCTTGTTCTTTTTGTGCTTAGTAGTATAATTCAAATAACGGGTTTGCATGCCCAAATAGATGTAGTTTAGAATTGCCCTTTTATTTATTTATTATCTTTCTCGCACTTTCTTTTTTTTTTATTAGATCATGTAATGGACTTTAGCCATATTAACGAAAGACTTGCTTATTTTTGCATTAATCGAATGGATTAAAAACTCCCTTAGAGATTTATTTTATTAAAGTGGTCGGGCCCAAGTTACGTGGGTTACCTACATATCCATGCGGAATCAGGCCAATGTAGTTCGTAAAACCAAATCTCCTTTTTTTTCTTTTTTTTTCGGTCGTGGGCCCCGCGCGGATGTGTTTGATCGATTTTTACTTGGATTTGGTGCCTTAGTGGGCTCTCTCAAAGATTTAACATTTATGCATAGAATCGCTTAAGTTGGTCCTTATTTGTGAGTTGAGTGAACTAGTTGCCTTCTAAATCCATTAACTTTATAGCTCCACCAGATAATATTGTCTTGATGAGGTATGGGCTAGCCCAATTAGGCTTGAACTTTCCCCTAGGGTCGACTACAATTGGTCTTACCTCTTTTAGGACTAAGTCTCCTTCTTTTAGTCCTCTAGCCTTGAATCGTTGATCAAAATTTCTTGCCATCCTTGCTTGGTAGACATGACCATAATGTAGGGCATTTAGTCGTCTTTTATCTAGCAAGACCAATTGGTCATACCGGGCTTGGACCCAATCCACTTCTGGTAATTCACTTTCCAAAGCTATCCTTAAGGAAGGGATTTCTACCTCGACTGGGAGTACCGCCTCCATTCCGTATACTAAAGGATAAGGTGTTTCTCCTGTTGAGGATCGAATAGTAGTTTTATATCCCCATAAGGCGAATTGTAGCTTGTCGGGCCAATCTTCGTAGTTTTCCGTCATCTTAGCTATCATTTTCTTTACGTTCTTGTTTGCGGATTCTACGGCTCCATTTGTTTGTGGCCAATAAGGTGAAGACAGTCGACGTTGAATTTTGAACTTCGTGAAGAGTTCGGCAACATCCTTCTTGAATTGGGTCCCGTGATCACTTATGATTTCGTGGGGTACTCCATATCTGGTAATGATGTTGTCATGTATGAACTTTGCCACGTGCTTTGACGCTATTCTTGCGTACGAACGAGCTTCGACCCATTTGGTGAAATAATCTATCGCGACTAGTATGTATTCATGGCCTCCTTTCCTGTAGGGGAGATTTTTCCAATGATGTCAATGCCCCATGCAGAGAACAGCCATGGTGAGGTGAATGTGTGTAGAGGAGTAGGAAGTCTATGTTGTAAATTGGTAGCGTGTGCACTTTCTCACGTATTCGATGCAGTCTTTCTCCATTGTAGTCCAATAATATCCTTGCCTTAAGATTTTCTTGACCAAGGTCAGTTCATTAATGTGAGGACCACATACACCGTTATGCATGTCGCTCATGACTTTGCTTCCTTCACGTTCCTTTAGACACAGAAGACTTAGCCCTTGTGGTGTCTTTTTATAAAGTTTGCCTTGCACATGTATATATTGTGCGGCTAGCCTTCTTAAAGCTCGTCGTGCCCTAGGTGTCGATTGTGGAGGGTAGTCACCTTTGGCTAGCAGATTGAGAATGTCGGTAAACCATTCCTCTTCTTCTTCCTCATTGGCGCGTACTTCAAGTGCATTACAAAAGGCGGGCTCAGTGCACCTTTGGATGTGAATGGGCATGGAGATTACATCGTCTGGAATATTTATCATGGAAGCCATTTTTGCTAAGGCATCCGCGAACTGGTTGTCATCTCTAGGAAGGTATGTGAAACGGACATGAGTAAAATATTTGGCTATCTTTTCATGATATTCGTGGTAAGGTGCCAGGGATTCACTTTTCACTTTCCACTTTTGGAGACTTGGTTTATGATGAGAGTGGAATCTCCATATACCTTTAAATCCTTAATTTGTAGTTCTATTGCCGCTTCTAAACCAATGATGCATGCTTCATATTCGGCGTCGTTGTTGGTTACCTCATGGTCTAGTTTGACGGCTATGGGAGCATGTGCGCCTTCTGGGCTGACTAATAATACTCCTACGCCATAACCTTTTTGGTTTGATTCTCCGTTAAAGTATAACTGCCAAGTATTTTCTTCGACACTCATTATTCCTTTATCAGGAAAGTCATGTGGGGCATCTTCACTATTAACTGGGTTTTCAGCGAGATGTCCAGAAATGGCATGTCCTTTGATCGTCTTTTCGTGTTCAAAAGTTAGATCGAATTCTGAAAGCATGACAGTCCAGCTTGCTATTCTTCCACTAAGAATGGGTTTTTCGAACAAGTACTTTAGTGGATTCATCCTTGATTTTATATCTATAGAGTGTTGTAGCATGTAATGTCGAAGCTTCTTTGTTGCAGTGACCAAAGAGAGACACGTTTTCTCTAGTTTGGAGTAGCGTGTTTCGTATTCTAGGAATTTCTTGCTAAGGTAGTATATTTCCTTTTCGTCATTCTCCACCTTTTAGGCCAACATAGCTCCCATGGCGGTTTTTGTGACTGTTAGGTGTAGCATAACTAGTTTTCCCGGAATTGGCAGAACCAATACGGGTGGATTAGCTAAGTATTCCTTAATTTTGTCGAAAGCGTGTTGACATTGATCATCCCAAGTAGATTTGGTGTCCTTTTTGAGCTTTTTGAAGATAGGCTCGCATGTAATAGTCAATTTGGAAATGAATCGACTTATACATTGGAGTCGTCCTAAGAATCCTCTTATCTCCTTTTCATTTTTGGGAGAGGGCATATCTCTTATGGCTTTGATTTTGGTAGGATCAATTTTGATGCCTCTTGTGCTTATGACGAACCCTAAAAGCTTGCCAGAAGTTACTCCAACTGCGCACTTTTGAGGATTTGATCTCATATTGTAGTTTCGAAGCCTATCGAATAATTTCCTTAGAGAGGGTATATGCCCTTCTCTGTCCTTGGATTTGATGATCATATCATCTACGTCCACCTCAGCTTCCTTGTGCATCATGTCATGTAGAAGGGAAGTCGCGGTTCTTTGGTATGTTTCTCCCGCATTCTTCAACCCGAAAGGCATGGCGGTATAGCAATATGTTCCCCATTCGGTTATGAAGGTGGTTTTCTCCATGTCTTCTTCGGCCATCTGTATTTGGTTATACCCTGCATAGCCATCCATGAAGGATAAAAGGGCATGTCCCGCGGTATTATCCACCAGTACGTATATATGTGGCAAGGGAAAGTCGTCCTTTGGACTTGCCTTGTTTAGATCTCTGAAATCGACGCACATCCTTACTTTTCCATCCTTTTTTGGAATGGGCACTATGTTAGTAACCCATTCTGGATATTCAGCAACCCTAATAAAACCCGCTGCGAGCTGTTTCTGTACCTCTTCTTTGATTTTCAATGTCCACTCAAGTTTCATTCTCCAAAGTTTTTGCTTTACCGGTTTTGAATCACGATTGAGCAGTATTGTATGCTGTGCTATCTCACGACTTATTCCCGACATATCTTTGTAGGACCAAGCGAAAACGTCTATGTATTATGATAAGAGATTAATAAAGCTTTCTCGCTCTTTGGGAGTTAACAATAAGCCAATGCGCACTTGGCGCGGCTCTTGATCGCTTGCAAGATTGATTAATTCTGTTTCTTCCACAATTGAAATCTTTTGTTCATGCTCTAATAGTGCTTTAGTTACTTCTTTGGGCAATTCTTGTTCATGCTCTAATAGTGCTTTAGCTACTAAGTAATCCAAGAAGTAAGCAGAATCAGTAATCATTTCATTGATAGACGAAACTGGGACATCAACTGAGCCATTATTATTGGCTTTAACATCATTAGACTTGCAAACAGAACTAAACATAGATTAGGGTGGACCACCCGACTCTACTATATTAGACTCGTCTTCAAAATCAGACTCAGTCCGGTCGGAATCAGTGTCGGTGTCGGGCTTGGATTCTTGAGAGATCGTGATCTTGATCTTCTTTCCGTTGGCTCCTGTCCAACTTATGGTGCGTTTGTGTTTCGTGAGTTGACCCTCGTTTGGAGTGATCAACATAGTTGGGTCAAAGTTCGCATCTTGAATTGCGCTATTGACATTGTGGAGCTCCTCATCTTCTGGATGGTGATGCTCTTGTCCAAATTATAGACCCAAAGTGTTGTTGGGTGTGTCCTCTACCCAATCAAAGTTTAGCCTCCTTCTTACAGGCAAAGGAGGGATGAAGGTGATCCTTCCTTTGTCAGGGGTGTCGGATAAGGTCTCATGTCATGCAAATGACCCCCTTGTTGACGAGGTGTTGTATCTTGCGTTTCAGGTGTGCACACTCGTCAGTATGATGTCCTCTTCCTCGATGGTAGATGCAAAAAGAGGTATTGTTCCAGTTCTTATTCTTATTTCCCGGATCTGGATCAGGTGTTAGCCCGATGGAATCTAGAATACCTTTCCAAGAAAGATCTTGAAAGATTTGAGTTGGGGTTGAAAGGTGGAAGGTACGTAACCTTTTTGGCATTCGGTTATGGTATTACTTCTCGGGATTGGCGGTATTTTTATAGCTACATGGCTGAACTTCTAAAGATCTTGAACTCTATGTTTCAGTGCCCAACATTCTTCAGTGTCGTGGCCTCTTCACCTCTGGTAATTGCAAAACTTACGTGGGTGCCAGGCAATCCCTGGAGAGACAGGATCAGGAGTAGGTCCCAGTGGTCGTATGATACCAATACTTATGAGTATTTCAAGAGTGTGAGTAAGGTGGAGAGGTAATGGGGAAAAGTCCCTTTTGGTCATATCCCTCGTGGATGGGGCGTGACTAAGAGGATAGATACGGACTGCGCTTCTGTGTCCTCTCTTTCTTTTCTCTTCATCTCAATGTTAGTTACCTCCTCGTCTATTTGTTTTAGACCAACGGTGATTTCCATGAGCAATTCTTCCAATGATTTCTTTGGGGTGCTTTTTATTGTTTGAAGGTCATCTTCTTCATCACTATCCCAAATTCCGGCTACCTCTATGTGAAGGGAGTTAAGCTTAAATGGTGGGATAGAATGTCCAATTGGCACAATCAAGCGAGAGGGGTCCTTTTCTTCCTCTTCATTTATAATGACGAAAACCGCACCTAGAGGATTGGAGTTGTTGTTTGGAGTGGGAACATTCTTTGGCTTGGGAATAGTCCCATTGTCAAAGAGATCCTGGATTTTATATGGTTGAGCGTCCAACATTTCTCGGTATCATGTCCTTTTCCTCTATGGAATTTGCAATAAAGATTAGGATTCCATGATGGGCTCCTCTTTTCGATGTCAGGATCCGGAGTGGGACCCATGGCATTGAGATAGTCATTCTTGACAAGCTTTAGCATAGGTCATGCCCAATGGGGTGTATTGCCTTTGCGGTTTGTCGTAGACAGCATTGACTTCACTAACCTTGTTGGAAGAGTTTCCCGAATTGAAGTTCTTCTTGTAGTTCGAGTTATAAGTGCCTTTGTTGAAGAAATCCTTTTTTTTCTCCTTTTTAAGTGCTTGATCCTCCTCTACGAGCAATCCCACACTATTGAGTTGTGTGTATGAAGTAATTGCTTGATATTTGAGAGGATTCAAGTAAGGAGGTAGTAAGTTCTTGATGAGTTTCCGAATTTGCTCTTCCTCGGATGGACGGTCGAGCATTTCGGCCACTTTAGTTCTCCATTTCTTAACAAATTCAGTGAAGCTTTCTTTTTTACCTTGCTTTATTGCCTCCAACTCTCTCATAGTGGTTGGTCGGATGACATTGTCGGCATACCTGGTGAGGAATAAGCTAGACACTTTGTTCCATTCTTGAATCTGATTGGGCTCAAGCTTGAAGAACCATGTCCTAACAGTGGGGTCTAAGGTTTGTGAGAAAAGGTGAATATAGAGGTCAGGATCCACTTCTCTTAAGCCCATTGCGGTAGTGAAAGCCCTTATGTGAATCTTTTGGATCGTCGGTCCCTTTGAAGGTGGGGACTTCAAGCATAGAGAACTTTTGTGGGAGCTTCCCCTTGATGTGAGAGGAATATCCTTCAGCATTGATCATGTAGTCACTTATGATCTTGTTTTGAGTTAGAGCCAACTCAAGGTTCTTAATTTGAGCACTTAGCTTTTCTAGTTTGTCATCTCGAGGTGGAGGATCATCTTGGTTGAAAGGGTCAGCTTCCTTAACCTTGCTTTCTATCCATGTCACACGGTTTCCCATGGTTTCCAACATTTTCATTATTTCAGCCAACATCTCATCAGTAGTCTTAGGTGGTGGAGGTGGCATATCATCTTCGGCCATTTTGGTCAACTTAGAACCAGGTAGCCGATATGGAGGGGGAGTAACAAATACTGCGTAAGACCTAGCTTTGCTCGGAGGGGGAGATTCCAATACGAGCTTCCTAACCAAACGTTGATTACTATGATCGTGTTCCCAACTTTTCGGATCGACTGTTTTCTTCCCAATCCTGGACAGCGGATAAGACTTAGAAAAGGAAAGACTAACAAGTTCCACAAAAGAAAAGTTTTAAAACAAAGATGGGAAATTCCTATCTAGAATATTCTATCAACATAGTTACCCTTGGGGACTAAGTAATGGGTTTAGGTCAAAAGTTCTCGACACGGGAAAAGAAAGATGAAAGATATTATACTCTTGACTAAAAGGAAAGGGGAGAGATATTATCTCGACTCAATATGGGATAAAGCAAAAGATATTATACTCTTGTCTAAAAGGAGAGAGGAGAGATATTATCTCGACTCAATATGGGATAAAGCAAAAGATATTATACTCTTGACTAAAAAGAGAGGGGAGAGATATTATCTCGACTTAATATGGGATAAAGCAAAAGATAATATTATACTCTTGACTAAAAAGGAGAGGGAAGAGATATTATCGAGATCTTTTGGCCTAGACTCACTACCTAAATAAAAGGAAAGAATAAAGCATTCAAATCTTTTTTAAGGTAACGAGCATCATATAGAACATTCAGGGATATTGTTTCCTAAAAATAAAGATTCTAGACTCAATCTTAAGACAAAATCTAGACTCAAAAAAGGAAAAGATCATAATTGGGGTCTAACCTAATATTCTATGACGACCAAAAAGACTACACAAAGATAGCGTTCACATATGGGCAAACAGCACAACAACGCAAATGACATGATTATGAAAATCTAGCATGGACATGGGACTGAGTTTCAACCTAAAACATTGGTTCTAGTACATGCAATGGGGTAGGCTTAGACCAAAGTTACTCATGATCAAGAATGTACTACAATCCGCGGGGTGCACGACAATGTGAGTCATTCTAGTTATCCTACTCGTCGAATGGACGAATGCGTAGGAAGGTACATGAGGTGGGGGGATCCATGTTTCTTGGTAAAGAAGAATCGAGTGGATTATCACCAAGGCACTTCACCACACTCCATTGGCTAAAAACTAGTTTGAACTTGTAAAAAACAAGCTCAGAAGTCGCGCAAGCGCATGCACATGAATGCAATGAATGCAAATTAATAGATGAATGACAAGTCACAAAATAATAATAAGAACACTCAAGGTAATGAACCAAACAAAAATAATGATAATGAATCGATTTTCAAGTTACACCCTCTTAATCATGTCCCCCGTGAAGTCGCCACTATAGGCTACCGTATTTTTCTCCCCTTTTTCGCCCCCTTTTTCCTTCGGTTTTCCGAGCAGCCTTGGAGAGCGCGGTCGTTCGGGTTTTCGTGAACCCTTGAGTGTGAATGCACATTAATATTTTCCTTTTGCACTAAGGACATGATTAAGATTGTCAGAAGTCGCCACCAAATTTAAGGTAATTTGAAAACCTTGGAATCCAGTCAATAGTCTAGAAAGACGTCAACTCAATTCCTGTGCACCCCAATCCCTATTGGGGAAATTGACTTCATAAATGAGTTCGGGGGCGTGATTACGAGCTAGGAAGGTGTTAGGCACCCAACTCGCCCGTTGACAACAACGGCCTTTACTAATTGATTCAATATAATTATTAATGCTACGGTTCCAAACAAGGTTCAATTTGTCCAAATTTCTAGTTTTAACTAATGGGTTGAACAAACATTATTATTGTTACCACTTTTAAAAATTTAACAAATTACATGCTTTTATTGCTGAAAAACAATAAATATGCTAAAACCTGCAAGTTAGAAGACAAAACAATAATTCATCCACCAACCCACAAGCAAGGCATAATTTAATCATAAGCAGCAATAAATAACAAAATTAAAACAACATTCATTCATCCATTAATTAGGTTTAATACGAGCCCTTTTTGCTCAAAACGCGCCATGCATGTACATATCACATAACCCAAAATCGTTAGTAATAACAAGCAATATAAAAATTTATTGAAAACCCTCAGGCTGGATTACCTGGATGCTCACAATGAACTTATTGGGCTATAATGCTTGAATTCATGCTCTTGATGAAGTGTGAAGGTTTATTTTCTAGTGTTAAGGCTAACCTAAAGAAGGAGTAGGATCAGAATTTCTGGTTTAATATGAGAGAGAGAGAGAGGGAAACTACAAACCAAAAGACCACCCTTTTAGAGAGGATGTCTAACCTCTCAAATTCCCAACCTGAGAGAGAAATTGCCAACCTTTTCAACTGAACCCTAAGGTTTGTTTATAGAGAAGAGAGGGAGCTGGCAGGGTTTGGCACGGAAATCAAGATGGGCCTCGAATTCGCCATCCGCGAGAAAAGTTTTAGGCGGCCATACAGCTAGGCCAAGCGGCTAAGCTGGCAAGACTAGAGGTCAAGCCGCTTCGCCTAGCGGCCACCGCTTGAGCTCAAGTGTGGCTGCTTGGACTTGGAGCGGCATGCCTGTATAGGCGCCTGACTGCTTTTCTAAGCGGAGGAGGCTTTTCCGAGGGGGTCCACGCGGGATTAACTGAGCTCCCTTGTTTGACCACAGGTTGACTCATGGGTTTGGGTTCCCTTTCGGGCCCTTAGGTTCAAAGAGGCCTATCTCTCAGCTTTGGACTCAAATTTGAATTGAGTCCAACTGGTTTGGATCACCTATACAAAAGGCTTTCACTGGTTAATTATTCTCACAACCCAAGTTCGAGCAAAATCCAATCCTTTCATCATCGGGTTTTTACACGGACTTATTATAGACACAATTTTTGGTGTCTACAGTAGCTTTGCTTTGCGGGTGCCAACGTGACGCTAATTTCAATAGCCTCAACGTCGAAGAGCGTTGCGTAGCTCTGCTTTGTGGGTGCCAACGTGACGCTAATTTTAATAGCCTCGACGTCAAAAAGCGTTTCGTAGCTCTGCTTTATTAGTGCCTGTGCCTTGGAAAATTGTGCCTGCAAAAAATTAGATAATGTGCCTGTGCCTGCGAAAATTAGATAATACTAGGAAATCGTTTTGCGGGGCAAAAAAGTCATTTTGGGTGACGTGCTCGTATCTCCCGGGTTTCTAACGGTCGAGACATGCAATCCCGCGCGAAATTTGAACTCAAGGGCCCGCCCCGTGAGAGGCGGAAGAGAAAAAGGGACCAGCGGCCACGCGCTGGGCCGCTGAGGGCTGGGCAACCTTATTGGGCCCGCTCAATAGCTCAGCAGGCGTCGCGGAGGCATTTAGGGCAGCCGCCCGGCCTAGCGGCTGGGCCAGTTCAGTGGCACGGGTTGGGGTTTAATTGGGAGAAAGCCAAATTTTGGGTCATTTATTCCCCAAAATTTGGAGACTCTCTCTCTCTACCTCCTTTGTTGCCCAAACTTCAATTCCTGCTCAAATTTGCTCCTTTTTGCTTGCTTTTGCATAATCTTTGCATAATTTGAAGTTTATTTGTGATTTCTCACAAATTTGAGGTGAATTTGAAAGTGGGTTTTTGAAACCCTTGGAGACAGAAAATCCGAAAATCTTCCATTTTTTCTTTTTTTTCTTGCTTGCTTGTTCATCCTTCTTCCATGGCTCCAAAATTGGGAAAGAGGAGGAGTAGGAGGACCGAGGTGCGGGAGGAGGTAGAGGAAATCGACATCTTCACCAAGGCTTTTCCATCTCATGTGAATCCTTCAAAGAGGAAGCCTAATGTGGCTTTTCCTCAAGATCGATACATCCGGTCGGATAGGATGCCTGACATTGTTTAGGATCGATCGGAGTTGCTTTTTCGACCGGCGACTCATTTAAGTTCTCGGGCTTCCAAGTTCGTGGTAAGTCTTCAAGCCTTTGAATTCTTAGTTTTATGCATTGAATTTGAGTTTATATGCTTGCCTTGAATAGAATTTGTATAGAATTTGTATGCAATTGTCAAGCTTGTAGCGCATGTGATCTTGCGCGGCTTGAACGAACTTAGAAACAAGCTTAGGATTGAACATTTGATTGAACTGTGAACCTAAAGGGTTACAACTTTCATCATAGGAACCCGATGGGAATATGAAGGCCCATGGAAACTATGGCTCTTCGATTAAGCTTTACATAACCTTGCCCAAAAGGTTGCAAGATGCGGTTTTGAATGCGGGGTTTGGGCCCTTTTTGAGAGCGGCGGACTCGGTTGAGCGAGTCAAGAGATGTATTGTTTGGTTGTCCTTGGAGCATTTTTGGGACACCACCAATACGATCCATTTCCTTAATGGGGAAATGATGATTACTCCTTTGGAGTTTGCGATGTTGACCGGGGTACCATGCGTGGGTACGCCCTTTGTTTATGACGTTTTCATTTGGAAACGTAAGACGGAGTTGGTGGAGCTCTTTGGTCCTTGGGGAAACACTTGGGATCACCACTACCGTTCCTATAGCGAGCTTTTTACTGCTTTGAAAGACCCGAGGTATAAGAGGAATACTTCAGTGACAAGGGAGAACGTATTCATGCCATCTACCTCCCGAGCCTGCTGGACTGGGAGAGAGTGAGAGAGTACAACTGGGGGTTGCCGGGCTACGCCAACCTCTTGAGATGTATGCAGTAAGCCTGCCGTGTGAATGACGAGGGGTAAAAGCAGGCGAACCTTCCTCTCGTGAGCTTATGCGGCTTTTTGAAGGTTTTACAAGTGCGTTTTCTCTTTGTATTTTCTTTGCATGATATGCATGATGTAAGTGTGTGGTGCTTAATTTCATATTTGGATGTAGCCTTGTTTTTTCGAGCATTTCCCGGACATGGCGCCCACGGGCTGGGTCTTGGACTTCCCCGTTTGTAGGGCATGGCGCCATAAGGGTCCTGCGCCTCTGCATACACTTCAGCAGTATACGGAGGCTCTCTTGCGCATGGATTGGCACAAGGTAAAAAATGTAATATTTGTTGTATGAATTGCATGGGTTGTATTTCTTGGTGTGGAAATATCTTATGTTGCATGCTTGTGTAGATTGACTACTTCCCATGGGCGAAGTATCACGGGTCGGCTCCGGACGCCATCCTAGCCTCTAGGGTGGCGGACCGTCACAGGATCCTGATTGCGGGTCCGTTCTCCTTTGAGTGGTACCTAGGGGAGCAGATCCTCCGTCAGGTTTATCCCAATTTAGAGGGTCCGAGGATTCCTTTGGATCCTCCCTCGTCCATCTTCTTGGTGAGGTGCTTGTCTCGCGAGCAGGTTGGGGAGGCCATGGTGGGCTCAGCTGCTATGCAGTATTTGAGGGAGCCCGCGGAGGACCTTGCGGGGCACTACGAGCAGTTCCGCCGTGATCGCCTCATGCCTTCATTTGTGGGCTTGAAGGTAAGAATTTATGTTTGATATTCTATGCCTTTCTTGCCTTGTTGATGCTAACTTACTTTGCTTTGTAGGAGCCTCGGGTTGATGACACCGAGGTAGATGTCCCGGACATGCTGGTCCGAGGCAGGGATTATGGCGAGAAGGAGTGCTGGGGAGAGATCCCTATAACAGAGGACCTTGATGAGGACATTCAGGGCATTCCCTTTCCCGTTGGGCATCCAGGGGTAAATTTGTAATTTTACTGAAATGTGCAATGCTTTGCTTCATTATATGCTTGTACTAACTCTTCTTTATGTAGCTTGATCGTAAGCAGACCGGGAAGGTCTTCAAGATGATGCATGCCATGAAGTCTTGGATATCCCGAGCTCTCTCGAAGGGTACTTGCTCAAGAGCTGACTTGGACAAGGTAAACTTTCTTTTGCATTTTCAAAGTTGCATGCTTTGAGATATGTGTCTTATAATTTTTTGTGGGATGCAGGTTGAGTACCGTTGACCTCTTCCTCGTTGGTCACAACAGATGCTGTTGTCGGATGATGAGGGTGTGAGCTCTCCTGAGCGTAGTCCTTCACACGAGAGGAGCCCTCGGAGGGAGAGTCCTAGGAGAGAGAAGGTGCTTGTACATCTGTCGGACCGCCCTGGTGGGAGTAGGATGACTCCGTATGTGGAGCCTGCTCCTATGCATGTGCCGATGTATCCTTCTTATCCTGGGTATACGGGATATCCTTCGTATGGTCGCCTTTACTACCAGCCCCCGGTTCCTGCTCCCATGATGCCTACCATGCCTCCTCTTTCTTCGTGGGGGTATGATTCAAGCTATGTTGGGGAAGGGAGTTCGTAGCGGGAGCCAGCCCGCCATTCCTCTTTTGACTCTAGCCAGGTCGTGGCGTCGATCTTTGGTGATGAGGCGCGGAGGTCGGAGGACCACTTTGAGATGCCCCGTACGGATGATGATGCGGGTGATGGTTTTTATGATAATGTATTTGTGTGAAATACATTCTGAACATTTGTATTGAATAAAAATTTGGACTTTGCTTGTAAATATTGCTTGCTTATTTATTGATCCCTACACATAGTTAGGCTAATGCAAATGCACATGTAGTCAAGCAAAAGCGCATGTAATAGCAATTTAGCAAAAAATGGTACAACCAAAAAGTTAAAATTGGGTGTACCCTATACCCCCTAAAAAAATGAAAAAAAGGAAAGGGGTGAAAATTTAAGTGCAGAACAACTTTATAGAGTGATGCGGATTATCAATTCGGTGATTAGCCCTTTGGATCCTGGGACTAGAACGAAAGTGAGGGAGGAACTTAAGATTGTGCTGCGTAATCGGGGAAATGGCTCTGGTTCTCAATCGTGGGCACATGAAATGGATGCAGAAACCCCTGAACTGAGTAAGTATCCCTCTCCTTGGGATAATTTTGATGTGTCAAAATTAAGTTCAGCTGGCTTTAAATTGCAATATGTGGCTCCAATTGAAACTGATGGGAAGAAAATTGGGAAAATCGAACTTGAAGATATTCAAGATGAATATGACTATTGGAGTTCATATGTTGTGTGCTTTATTTTGGGTGCCAAACCTCCATATCAGATTATGAATGTGTTCATTAGACGAATTTGGAAAAATTATGGGGTGGATAAGGTTGTCATGATGAAGAATGGTTTAGCTCTAGTTCATTTTGAATCTAGTGTGGGTAGGGATGAGGTACTAGAGGCTGGTATTTTTCACTTTGATAGTAAACCCCTCATTGTAAGACCTTGGGCAACTGATTTAGAAAGCATGAGTGAAGATGTTACGTCAGTTCCAATTTGGATTCGACTCCCAAATTTTGATGTTCGCTATTGGAGCCCAGTGGGTATTAGAAAGATTTGTAGCCTAGTTGGTCATCCTATTATGGTTGACAAAAACATTGAGATGAAAATAGAAGTGGACTATGTTCGTGCTTTGGTTGAGGTCAACATCAAGGGTGAGTTTCCAGATGAGGTGACTTATGAAAATGCCACTGGAAGACTTATTACTCAGGAAATAGAGTATGAATGGAACGTGTTAAATGTTCTTGTTGCAAATTGTTGGGACATGAAGAGGTGAAATGTAGAAAGAAACAACCAAAAAAAGTTTAGCAGACCAAACAACCCATGGTTGTTGTGCAGAATAAACCACCAGATGTGCAAGCTACAGAAGCAGTACCTGTTCCAGTTGCTGCTGGAGGTGGTTGGCAAGTGGTGCAAACTAACACAAGGCGCAAGCATCAGGTGGAGCAGCCTGTAACTACTGCAAATCCATTTGATGTTTTGCATGGAGAGAACCAGATGAAGTTGAGGTAGTGTTAAATGTGGAAAATGATTCTGACCCTATCCCAGATGGTCATGGATAGACTCTTATCATGGAATGTGAGGGGCCTTAATTGGCCTAATAAGCAAAGAGAGGTTTCTCTCTTTTACCGGAGGAACAATTTTGGTTTTTGTTGTTTGCTTGAAACTAAAATAAAAGCGCAAAAAATAGGGGAGATTTATGTCCATGTCTGTGGTGGTTTGGGATCCTTTATCAATCACAATCATCATAATTTGGGGAGAGTTTGGGTTAACTGGAGGCAGGATGTTTTCCAGGTGACAATTGAGTATGATACTGCTCAAATGCTGCATTGCAAGGTGCTTCATAGAGCTTCTGGTATGGTTTTCTTTGCTACATGTATATATGCTTTTAATGATGGGAATGAGAGATTACCTTTGTGGGATGATATTAAAATGCTTGCTGGTAATATTAGTATTCCATGGGTCTTAATGGGAGCTTTTAATTTCATGTTAGCTCCTGAGGAGAGATTGGGGGGGAAATCCACTTACTTATGCAGATATCAGGGATCTTAGAAATTGTGTTGATGCTTGTTGTTTACAAGATCTCAAGTGGACTGGTTGCCAGTTCACCTGGAGCAATAGACAGCATGATGGGGATAGGGTATGGTCAAAACTGGATAGAGTACTTATCAATGGTTATTGGGTGCAGGAGCTAGCTGCCTCTGAGGTCCTTTTTATGCCTGAGGGGGTTTCAGACCATTCATCTGCAGCAATCTCTTTCAGTTCTCATACAAGAAGGAGTGTATAGCCTCTCAAATTTTGTGATATGTGGATTGATAATCCTAATTTTCACTCTATTGTTGCAACTGCTTGGGGGGCCAATGTTGTGGGATGCAAAATGTACCAAGTCACACAGAAAATGAAAATGTTCAAGATCCAGCTAAAGAAGTTACACAGATCCAAATACTCTGATATATTGGGCCAAGTTGAAATAGCTAGGCTAAAGTTGAATAATGCGCAGGAGGATGTAGACAGAGATCCTAGTGACCTGGTTGCTCATAGGGATGCCAGGAGGTTTTTTTATGAGGTCAATCTTGCTTCAGAAAAATTCTTGCAGCAAAAGAGTAAGGCAGATTGGATAATACTAGGAGATTCCAATACTGCATACTTTCATGCAGTTATAAAGCAGAGGAGACATAAGGGGCAAATTACTTCAGTAATTGATATAGAAGGTAATAAAATTTATGAGCATGAGAAAATTGTTGATCATTTTGTTTCATATTTCACTGAAATGTTGGGGGAGCCTACTGCCAGAACATCTATTGATCCAGGGGTTATCAGCAAGGGTAGGGTACTAAGTATACAGCAGCAACTGAAACTTATTGCCCCATTTTCTAGAGATGAGATTAAAAAAGCTTTTCTCTCTATCCTAAATATCAAAAGCCCTGCCCAGATGGTTATAGTGGGGGCTTCTTTAAATCTGCATGGGATATTATTGGAGATGATATTATTGATGCTACTGTGGATTTCTTCAAAAGAGGGAAACTTGTCAAGAGTGTAAATTCCACTACAATTGCATTAGTCCCCGAAATTGAAAATGCACGCAATGCAGCAGACTATAGACCTATAGCTTGTTGTAATGTGTTATATAAGGGCTTATATAAGCTCTTGTGCTCTCGTATGAAGGAGGTTCTAGCTATGATTGTTAGTGATAACCAGGGGGCATTTGTGGCTGGAAGATCCATAGTACATAATGTCCTTATTAGCCAGGATATCATCAGACTGTATGGAAGAAAGAACACCTCACCCAGATGTCTTATGAAGATTGATCTCGGGAAGGCTTATGACACAGTTAGCTGGAGGTTTATCATGGAGATTCTGGAGGCTTTTGGGTTCCCTAGTAAATTTTTCAAATGGATTGGTGCATGTATGATGTCTACAAGCTTCTCCATAATTATTAATGGTGAATTATGTGGCTACTTCAAAGGAGGGAGAGAGTTGAGGCAAGGTGATCCTGTGCCCCCCCTGTTATTTGTGCTTGCAATGGAGTACCTTACCAAGAAGATACAGAAAGAGGCTGAAACAAAAGAATTTCAATACCACCCTCAATGCAAAGCTCTGAAATTTGCTTTGCAGATGACTTGTTGCTCTTTTGCAAAGGTAAAATCAATTCTGTTACAATCTTACATGACTGTTTGACCCATTTTGCTGAAACTTCTGGCCTTTGTGTGAACTCTTCAAAATCTTACATTTATACTGTGGGGATAGAAGAAGAAATTGAGGAGAAAATGCTTAACATCACTGGTTTTATCAAAGGCTCTTTCCCTATGAAGTATTTGGGGCTCCCCCTCTCACCTATCAAATGGGGGAAGACTAACTGTCAGATATTGGTTGATAAAATTGCTACTAGGATCAAATGTTGGTCTAGTAGGCATTTGTCTTATGCAGGAAGGTGCCAACTTGTGAATTCAGTGTTGTTTTCTTTACAAGTGTACTGGGCCTCTATGTTTATTCTTCCACAACATATTGTTAAGAATGTTGAGATGTTATGTAGACATTTCTATGGGGGCAGGACTAGAGGAAAACCCCTTTAGTCTCTTGGGAATATGTCTGCAAATCAAAAAATGCAAGGGGTTTGAGCATCAAAAGTTGTAAAGAGTAGAATACAACAGCAATTGGGAAGCACATCTGGGCTGTGTCATCTAAACAGGATGTCCTATGGGTAAAATGGGTGCATTCAGTGTATATGAAACAGGATAACTTCTGGGATCATACAGGGAAAATTGGTATTAGCTGGTATTGGCAAAAGCTTAATAAGCTTAAGTGGATATTCAAACCTGGTTATATTCATGATACAAACTGGGGACTGCATAAGAGTGGAAACTATACCATTGGCAGTGGCTATAAACTGCTACGTGGTGATCAGAGTAAGTCCTTAGTTGCAAGGGAAGTTTGGTGTAGATCCTCAGCTCCAAAGCATGCCTTCATACTTTGGCTTGCTACAATGGGGAGACTTCTAACCAAGGATAGATTGGTCAGGTTTAAGCTGAATGGGGTTGATCCGGTTTGCTGCCTCTGTAATGCAGCTGATGAAAGCAGCAAGCACCTGTTCTGTGGGTGTGCATATACCCAGCATACTCTGAAGATGGTTTTTGACTGGCTCGGTGTTTCAAAGAAAGCTGACAATCTGATTGGTCTGATGCGCTGGAATGGAAGGAAAGCATGGCCAAAGATGAAGAAACATGCTGCCTGTGCAGCTGTAGCAGCAGTATTGTACAATGTCTGGTTGGAGAGGAATAGAAGAATTTTCAAGCAGGAACGCCTTGAACCTGAGAAGCTGTTTCCTCTAATTAAATTTAGTGTTTATACTAGATTGCAATTTGTTTTTACTTGTAATAAAAAATGCTATAGTGAGGAGCTGGTTAGCTCAATTGACACTGTGATCAGCCTACTAGGCGCGCCTCGTGTTGAGGTAGCCTAAGGGGTTGAATGAATTGGTTGTAATAGCTGTAATGGTTGCCTTGTCATTGGTAATAAAATTACTTAATTTGTTACCAAAAAAAAATAAAAAAGATACAAATAAAAAAGATGGTAATCATCCAAAAAGGAATAAGGAAAAGTGTGGAGTTTCCATTAATATTAAGGAAATAATAAAAAAAAAAATAGAAATAATAGTGGAAACAGGAAAAAGAGCCAAATTTGAGTCCAAATCGGTTAAGAAAAGTGTCCAAAATTGGAGAAAAGAGACTTTTCTCGAGAAAAGGGTCTGGCGGCCAAAGTGAGCGGTCCAGCAGCACACGCGGAGCAGGGGGGCGAAAAGAGGTGCCGCCAGGCGCCAGCAGCTGGCCGCTGGGGCTCAGCGGCGAGCCGCTGAAGTTGGCGGCATGCCGCTGAAGCTCAGCGGCTGGCCGCTGGGCCTGTGCTGCTCTATCGAGGCCGCTGAGCCTTCAGCGGCTGGCCCAGGGGCCGCTGAAGCCCGTTTTTGACGGGTTGCCTTATTTTTTCGTCTTTTCCGTGTGAGCCCTATATAAGCCTTGGGTTAGTCCGGTTTTGGGACATCACCTTCATAATTCACTAGCAATAGAGAGCCTTTTAGAGAGAGAAACCTCCTATTAATTTAGATTTCAGCCATGCTAAGCTTTGATGTTAAATTTGACAAGTGGTTACAATCCATGACCCCCAAAGAGAGGATGAGACTTGTGCCTTTCCACTTGAATGCTCTCTTCCATCTTAAACAAGTTCAAATCGTATGGAACCTCCTTGAGGCCGTAATTGAATTTTGGGACGATAAACTTCATGTCTTCCGATTTGGGTACAATGAATTATGTCCTCTTCCCGAAGAATTTTCCGCTAACCTTGGGTTTCCTCATGACCAAGCTCCCGCCACTCCATGGTTCGGGGCAAATCTTGAAGGCTACTACAAAAGGTATCTTGGCCTATCACCGACACAAGCCTCCTCCGTTGCTAGGAGTGGTGAGTTAGACCTCAACGGTGTAATTGACATATTCTTCCCCAAGGTAAGGGATAACCATGATGTGATGAGTGAGACCTATTATAAGCGCGCCTTTATTTTATGTCTCTTGCATAGGTACCTCTTTTTTTGGTGGAGGTAATAATGGTAAAACTAATATGCTTAGAATTGTAGAACAAATTCAAAACTATTTTACCCCTATGTCTCTTGTTCTTGGTGAAACCTTAATTTGCTTGGACCGCTAGAAACAAGAGTCGTCGCTTGGTGGATGGACGGGAAGTCCCCTTCTTCTCCAAGTAAGTGCTTGAATAATTTGCTTTGAATTTTTTGGTTAATAAAGTTTGAATCTTTGATGGATATTTAACTTTATAAATTTGCCTTTTTTGTAGATATGGCTTCTTGAGCATATGTGCTTTATTGAGAGGCCCGACAATGCGCTCAAATACCAATCAAAGCAATTTCACGCACGCCGGAGATTATATTACGAATCCACCATTGATGAGTGGCGTGGGTACCTTAAAGCATGCCCTTTGCTACGATGGACCGTAAAGTGGTGGGTCTAAAATCCACAATCGGATGTAGCAAGGATATGGGATATTATCAAGTCCTTTGCCTCCATAACTCAACTTACATATTTCCTAGCCGTACTATGCGACAATATGGGAAACGTCAAATTATCCCACAAAAGGATAGTGTTCCTCCTACCACTCGAATATTGACAATTAGTATGGTAAGATCATGGGAATGTGCATGGGATCGTCGTCCTAAGTGGACTATTCCTCACGTCAAGGCACCCACGGCCATATCTTTGGCTTATGAGGTTTGGATGGATTGCAAGACCGCGGAGGGTCGTCATGCATGCTAGAAGTCCGAACAAGGCGACCGGAAGGCCCAATCGGTCAAAACTAACCTAAGACTCTCAAACCCTAATGACCCGAAGGGGAAGGGTAAGAAAAAGGGATTTAAGCATGTGAGAGGCATCTTAAAGGATAAGAAAGTTTTGGAAAAGATCACTACCAAGCCGCAGAAGGAGCCCCAAATCCGGGCCAATGATCATGAGGCGTCTTCAAGCACACCTCTAATAGAGGTTGAAGAAGAAGAGCCTATAGTTCGAGAGAGATGGGCTCCCAAGGAACGTGATGCGGAGGGCCCAAAAGTAGATGAGTCCATGGAGGATGCGGGCCCTACTACTAAAGCTACGGAGTAGTCCATTAAAAAGTTCTTATTTTGGAGCATGTCTAGCTTAGGATTGCCTTTTGTTTTGCTTTAAATTAAATAAGGGTGACGTGCCCCTTTTTAGACTTAGATTTAAATATTGGCATTATTATTTTCGGAATTGCCAAGCCATTTGTAATGGACTTTATTATTATTTATGGAGACATGCTCAATTTTTTTGTTTAATATTGCAACTTGATCTATTTATTTGTTATCTTTTTTTTACAACTTTTGAACGCGAAAATAATGAAGGGGTCCGGCGCAATTGCAATTGGGTTGTCCTACGTATCCTTTTAGGGGAATCAGGCCACTCGTAGTTCTTATCCGTGCGTTTTTTAACATTGAATCCCGTTTTTTTTTTTTATTCGGGATTACTTAGCCTTATGTGGGCCTCTCGAAAGTTATATATTGGGCGTCTTGCCTAAGCATAGAACCTTTTTAGTTGATCCATGTTTATCCATTGACTAAACTCAATCCCGTCTAAGTCTACCAATCTTGCAGCTCCACTGGTTAGGATCTTTGTGATGAAAAAAAGACCGGGCCAATTGGGCCTAAACTTGCCTCGTGGGTCAGTGACTTTGGCCCTTACTTCTTTAAGCACTAGATCTCCAACTTTGAGATCTCTCATTTTGAGCCTTTGGTTGAAGTGCTTTGTTAGCCTCTTTTGATAGATTCTTACATTGTGCAAAGGTTGCAACCTTTTTTCATCTAGCAAGACTAATTGGTCATAGCGGGCTTGGACCCAATCCGCTTCTGGAATTTCTCTTTCCAAGACGATCCGTAGAGATAGGACCTCTAACTCAATTGGTAATACGGCTTCCATTCCATAGACTAAGGAGTATGGTGTTGCTCCTGTTGATGCGCGAATAAATGTCCTATAACCCCAAAGTGCGAATGGCAACTTGTCGGGCAAATCATAATAATTTTCGAACGTTCTTTCAATGATTTTCTTAATATTTTTATTAGCCGCTTCTACTCCACCATTTGTTTGCGGTCTGTAGGAAGATGATTTCTGATGTTTGATCTTGAACTGAGCCAGAAGCTCGATTACTTCCTTCATGAAATGTGACCCATTATCGCTAATGATCTCTTGGGGAACCCCATATCTAGCTATTTTATTATTCCTAATGAACATGACCACATGTTTTGCTTTGAGCTTTGCGTATGATTGCGCCTCCACCCATATAGTGAAGTAGTCAATTGCAACTAGAATGTATTCATGGCCCCCTTTACCTGTCGGGGTTATCTTGCCAATGATATCTATCCCCCAAGCGGAGAAAGGCCAAGGTTAGGTGAAAGTGTATAATGGGCTTGGTGGCATGTGTTGTAGGTTTGCGTGTGTCTGACAGTGTGTGCATCTTTTGACGAATTCACAACAGTCTTTCTCCATTGTGGTCCAATAATAACCAAGCCTGATTATCTTCCTGGATAACATCATACAGTTCATGTGTGGTCCACAGACTCCTCCATGTACGTCTCTTAAAAATTTATGTGCCATTTCGGTGCTTAAGCATAAGAGATTGATCCCGTTTGGGGTTTTCTTGTATATTTGGCCTTGTACCTCAATGAATTGGGCCACGAGCCTTCTAAGTGCTTTTTGGGCTCTAGGGCTAGAATCAGGAGGGTAATTTGATGGACGAGTAGGTTCTTTATGTCAGTGTACCATTCATCTTTTCCATCATGGAGTACCTCCAGAGCATCGCAATATGAAGGTTCGGACCTTCTCTGTAAACAAATGGGAATCCTTCAAATAGAATCAGGTATGTTGATCATGCTTGCTAATTTAGCCAAGGCATCTGCGAATTGGTTATCCTCACGTGGAAGGTATATGAAATGTATTTGGTTGAAATACACTATGATTTTGTCTAAGTATTCTTGGTAGAGTGCCAAGGATTCACTTTTGACTTTCCATACTTTGGAAATTTGGTTGATTATAAGCGACGAGTCACCATAGACTCGAAGCGTTTTAATGCCCAGGCTTATGGAGGATTGCAGTCCTATTATGCAAGAATCATACTCCGCGCCATTGTTGGTGACCTCGTGGTCTAACTTCACCGAAATAGGTGTATGTGCACCGTCAGGAGACACTATTAGTACTCCCACTCCAAAGCCCTTTTGGTTAGAGGCTCCATCGAAATAAAGTTTCCAGGTCTCGGTATCTAAGGCCATGACCCCTTCGTCTGGAAAGTGGTATTCTTATTTGCGATCGGGCTCGTCTATAACTTTCTCAGGTAGGTATTCTAAGATAGCATGTCCCTTGATGGCTTTTTGGTGTTCAAATTTGAGGTCAAACTTTGATAGAAGGACGGTCCATCTTTCTATTCTACCATTTAGGATGGGCTTTTCAAATATGTATTTCAAAGGATTTTCTCTCGATCTTATGTGGATCGTGTGCTGGAGCATGTAATGTCGTAGTTTCTTGGTCGTGGCGACCAAGGCTAGGCATGTTTTCTCCAGAGAAGAATAGCGGGTTTCGTATTCTAGAAACTTCTTGCTCACGTAGTAGATGGCCTTTTCTTCCTTGTTTATATCCTGGGCTAGCATGGCCCCCATTGATGTTTCTGTGACAGTAAGGTAGAGAATTAGAGGCATGCCTGGAGTGGGCGGTACGAGCACGGGTGGTTCGGACAGATAGGCCTTAATTTTGTCAAAGGCTTTTTGGCATTGCTCGTCCCATTCCGTTTTTACCTCTTTTTTGAGCTTTTTGAATATAGGCTCGCAGGTGATAGTTAATTTGCTAATGAACCTGCTAATTTATTGGATTCTCCCCAGGAAGCCCTTGATTTCTTTTTCTGTTTTCGGAGGGGGCATATCTATTATGGCCTTGATCTTGGATGGATCAATCTCGATCCATCTGGTGCTTATGACGAATCCTAAAAGTTTGCCGGATGTAACCCCGAATGCGCACTTTTTGGGATTGAGCCTCATGTTGTGCTTCCTAAGCCTATTGAAGAACTTTTGCAGTGAGGGTACATGCCCTTCTCTTTCTTTAGATTTTATGATCATGTCATCCACGTAGACCTCAGCCTCTTTGTGCATCATATTGTGGAGCAAGGTTGTCGTGGTTCTTTGATATGTAGCCCCTGCGTTCTTAAGCCCGAATGGTATTACAGTGTAGCAATAGGTGGCCCATTGTGTGATGAAAGTGGTTTTCTCCTCGTCTTCTTTGGCCATCAGGACTTGGTTGTATCCTGTGTACCCGTCCATGAATGATAGGAGGGCGTGTCCTGCCGTATTGTCTACTAGAACATCTATGTTGGGTAGTGGGAAGATATCTTTCTGGCTTGCTTTGTTTAAGTCCCTAAAATCCACACACATTCGCACTCGTCCATCCTTCTTTGGGACTGGAACGATGTAGGCTACCCCATCAGGATAATTGGCCACTCTTATGAAGCCTGCATCGAGTTGTATTTGGACCTCTTCTTTGATCTTAAGAGCCCGCTCTGGTTTCATTCTCCTTAGCTTTTGTTTGACTGGTTTGCAGTCAGGTTTTAGCGGGATGGTATGTTGGGCAATGTTGCGGTCTATACAAGGCATGTCCTTGTAGGACCAGGTGAAAACATCCGTATAATTCTTTAGGAGTGATATGAATTGTTCGCGTTCATTAGAAGTTAAAGACAAGCCTATTTGCACATGGCGTGGCTCATCATTAGTTGCAATATTTATTGTCTCTGTTTCTTCGACTATTAAAGTCTTTTATTCATGTTCAATTAGTGCTTTAATGCCTTATTTTGGCAATTCCGATATGTCTTCTGAATTATTAGCAACAAGGCAATTCGAGTAAGTAAAATCGACACTCATAACATTAATAGAAGCGGACAATACATCAATGAGGTCATCACTAACAATCTTAGTAGCAAAAGGAATAGACTGTGGTGGACTACCCGACACTTCTAGGATAACGGACACAGAATCAGACTCGGACTCAGAGTCAGACTCAGAATCAGAATTGGGCATTTCTGAAGGATCATTGCGAATTGTGAACTTGTACTTGACTCCCTTGACTGGAGCCCACTTCGTCCCGTGCTTGGACAGGTTGAAACCTTCATTAAAAAGCACAGTAAGGGAAGTTTGTTTGTTGCCTCGTCATATTGCCGACGTTCTTCTCCGAATAGTAGCCCAAAGTCGTTGGGTGCCATATCATTAGCCCAATCTTTAGTGGATTGGTCCTCTTTGAGAGGCATTGGTGCATCTTCACTCATAGTGAAACAATCTTGGAATGCCTCAAAGCCCGGAACTAGAACTCCGTTGATCGTATAAGGTTCTGGGAATCCATAATAGGGGTATGGATCGCCTTCTTGAAGAAATTGTCCATTGAGAGTTAGAGGATAAGGATCCATGTTATGTGGGATGGGCTTGTTGGTCGCGCGGGCTTTCTTTCTAACCACTTCTTTGGATATGTAGGCTCGGATCTCTTGCCTTGTGGGCTTATAGCCTACCCCAAATAGATCATTTTCTATCTTGGTGTTCCAGTAGGATTGGGTTACCTTGGGGTGAGGACCCAAAGTGGTGCCTGGAAAGTGACCTTGCTTTCTAAGTAGGGCGCTCACATTGAGCGTGGGCTCTATTGTTTCTATGAAGGCTATCTTCTCGAAGCCCCATAATTCTTCATCTTACTCGTCATACTCTATCTTTAGGACTGGAGCTTTTCTATCTGGGCTACCATGGTATCAGCATAGACTTCCAGAGTGGATCCTGCTAGAGATAGCTTCACCATTTGGTGAAGGGTTGAGGCTACATCATTAAGCCCATGCAACCAAGGCCTTCCTAAAAGTATATTGAAGGTGGCCGGAATATCGATGACGTGAAATTGGACCATTTTCTCAATGGGCCCAATGTTAATATTCATGGAAAATGTGCCTAAGACGTTCCTTTTGGAATTGTCGTAAGCTCTTAGCCCTTGTGCGGAGTGTGCGAGATTATTGCAGTCTATTTTGAGGTGTTCAGCAGTCCTCAAGGGGCGTACGTTTACAGCAGAGCCATTGTCAACCAAAGTCATGGGGACTTGTCTTTGTTGACAAATTACAGTCAGATAGAGGGCTTTGTTGTGGTGCATTCCTTCGGGTGGAAGATCCTTATCAGAAAAAGTGACGGGTGTGGATGACTTTCCTTGGACCAGGAGATTAACCACATCCTCGGGAGTAGCATTTGGAGAAATGGTGGTTGCGTTCAAGGCTTCTAGCACGGCCCTTTTATGAGTGATAGAAGTGGTCAACAATTGCCAAATGGATATGTCAGCTTTTGTCCTTTGCAATTGCATAAGGATGTTAGTTCCATCATCTTCCTTAGTTACCTCTCTTTAGGTTGGATCCCTATTGGGGATGGTTACAGGCTCTACAGGTGGGATTTGAGATGGATCCATGTAGATGTTCTCGGGCCTGAACTGGTTGCCTGACCTTGTGAGGTAGTTCAAAGCTTTGTCATCTTCATCTTTCTCATCATCGAAGATGTCATACCAAGCTTTGCCATTAGGTATGTCATGGACTTGAGGAGTTAGCACATCTTCAGGATCAATATAATGTCCATTGTCCTCTTCATCACTATCCCAAAAGGCCACAAATGTCTAGCATGGGCCTTGGGCTTGGGTATGCTGGTATGACTTGCCCAATAGGAGTGATTAGATAGGATGGATCGAACCCTTCCTCTATGTCAATGACAAAAGAGTTCCCGAGGGGATTATTATTGTTACTGGGCGGCGGTGCGTCCTTAGGTAATGGTATGGTGTCATTGTCAAACAGATCCTGATTTTTCTCATTGAGAGTGTAGAACTTCTCGGTGTCGTGCCCATGACCTCTATGGTATTTGCATAACGCAGACTCGTTCCAGTATGGCAATCTTTTCTCTACAGGTGGATCGGGTGCAAGTAGTCTCCTTTGGCTAATTTGTGTAGAACCTTGACATAAGGCATTCCAAGGGGACTAAACCTTCTCAGACGCCTGTCAGCAATGGCATTCACTTCATTTCCTTTACTTGTGGAGGCGTGATTTGTGTTGGTGTACTTCTTATCTTTGTAGCCACTTGTGTTGTTATTGTAAGTGACCTTGTTCTTCCCTCTTTGGAGTTGGTCATCTTCAATAGCCATGCCTACTTCAGTTAGTTGGGCATAAGTGGTTATGGGTTGAAGTTTCATGTGCTCGCGGTATTCAGATGCCATGTTTTGGACTAGCATTCTAATTTGATCCCTTTCAGATGGGCGATCAATTATTTCAGCAACCTTGGTCCTCCATCTTCTTACGAAGTTGGTGAATCCTTCTTTGTCACCTTGCTTGGTGATGTCTAATTCTCTTAATGTCATGGGAGGCAAGACATTGTCGGCATAACTCTCCGGGAACAAAGTGGATAACTCTTCCCACTTCTGCAGCTTTGAGTAGGTAGTTTGAAGAACCAGGCCCTAAAAGCAGGGTCCAAGGTTTGGGGAAAGAGGTGAACATACAACTCTTGCTCAATGCCTCTAAGGCCCAATGTAGTGGTAAAAGCCCCAATGTGATCTTGTGGATCATCGGTCCCTTTGAATGTGGGAACTTCAGGCATGGAAAACATAGTGGGCAATTTTCCCTTAATGTGGGGAGCATAGCCTTAAGAATTGATCATCATGTCATTAAAGACACGACTCTTGCCTAGAACGGACTCAAGCCTGTTTAGCTTAGCTTGAAGTTCTTGGACCTCTTTAGTGGAGGGCTCAGTCTTATCCTCATTTGGTTTGGGCTCATCTTCATCCCTAGTAGGGGGATCCAACTTAGCGACACGGGCGTCCATATCAGTGAATCTAGCATTCATGGCGACCAATTGGGCTAAAAGGTCGTCCATCCTTTGGTCAGTGGTTCTCTCAGTGTCTCCAGACATAATGGACTTAGGTGAATCGGGTGGCGAGGTATGAGGTGACAATTGCGGTGTGCGAAGGTACTCGAGCCAAATAGGGCTCACGAACTGTGCTTGTGGTGAAGGTTCGAATGACAACTTGCGGATCAATCACTTGTTGGACTCATCCCTCTCCCACTTCCTAGGACCGTGATCTTTACTCCTACCAATTATGGAGATAAAAAGACCCGTTTAAGAAAATAAGAAATAAATGGAAAACTCCACAAAAGAAAGATTTTATTTTAAAAACAAATATGGGAAAAGAATCTAGCATTAATCCTCAACACGGAGATTTTTAGGAGAGACGCGACTTTATGTAAATAGTATATTCAAGTCAATGATCTTTTCGACTCTATAGAATTAAAAATTATACTCTTGACTTGCATATGGGATAGAATTCTCGAGTTTAAGAAAGGAAAATATAATGTTGACTTGCTTTAAGGAAATAAAGTAACACTCTTTTTTATTTAGCGAAAGATCATTGACGGGAATATATTATTTGCACGCAATCTAATTCATATAGAAAAGAACGTCTCCCTAATATGGTCACTAACATTGTCGGAGTCATACATGGATTCTATACCCTAAAAAGAAAAGATCCTAGACTCTACTTGTAAACCTGACAAAACACACAAGCACACAAAAGGGAATCCTTCCCAAAATCGGAACCAAGAAAATCCTAAAGGGGGGATCTAGTCCTAATATTCTATGGAAACTAATCACATAGCAAGGAAAAAATCAATCACAATATGGCAAGTAAATCAATTAGCACCTTGATATGGACTATGGGACTAAATGCAATAGCTTGACACAATCTATGATTGGATAAGGTAAACCATGACTGGATGCATTTCGTCATCTATGGGATGCATAGTAAAACTAAACATACCATTTTACATATCCCGAATGGAGACATGTAAATGCCATAGGGTGGAACACGACTATGTGCAAAGGTAATTCGGACCTAATAGGTCACCGGCCTAAGTCATAAACAATGCTCCAAAGGGTAATTCCTGTTTATGGTGTGGTGATGTCTTTCGACATCTTGCGATGATAATGCATGCAATATGAGTGATATGGATGCAAAGCGAAGAATATAAACACATACGGTAAACCAAATAGCTAAAATAAATTATTGACATGGATAGGTGTTCGAATTACACCTTCCTATTAAGTCCCCAGTGATGTCGCCATTGTAAGAACCCTCGCCTTTCCGGCGCTAAATCGAGATATTTGGTTGGAATTAAGGGTTCTTAAATAATACGTAATATGCAATTTAAATTCAATTATAACGGGGAATAACAATTTGCAAGCAATGAAGCCACCACCAATTTTTAAGGAAACAATTGGAAACCATCAAAAAGTGCACCCAATCCTATTGGGAATTGACTCATACCCATGGGGCTAAATATTGAGTTCGGGAGTGCAGTTACGAAATAAACAAAATGAATCTCATCTAAATCGCCCGAATTAACGGCCTCTACTAAGCCTATCCATGTCAAATATTTATTTATGCTATATGGTTCCATACAAATCCGGTCGTCCAAGATCCTAAAGTTAACTAGGCGGGTTAGAGACAACCAAATTACCTACCGTTATCACTTTGCACAATTTATATCCGATTTGCATGCATACTATTTATCAAACACAAACAAGAGATAAGAGCAATAATTTAACGCTCCAACCTACCACACTTTGCTAAACGCGCCAAGTATTGCTTATGCACATCAATAAATTTATTAGTAACTTCAATAGAAGAACAATGAAAAAATATTAACTTTATGCTAAAATAAACCTAGGAGGTTGCTACATGCATGCATAAACAATAAAAAGATGCAAACTTGCATAAACTAAAAAAAAGATGCGAACTTTAAATTAAACTAACATGCAATTATTTACAAGGGTCAAAGCATGCATAAATATTCACCCATAATCAAAAGCTAAGTAAAACATGATTATAAATAATAAAGAATAAGTTTATTAAGAGATTTAGGCCCTCAGGATGGTTAACCTGGACGTTCTATTCAAACGGGACTAGTAGAATTGGAATTGCTCTTCAATCTTGGGTGCTAGGTTGGGTGCAATGGCTTTCTTGAGTCTTCAAAATCTAAATTCTGTATGATTTGGAGTATTTGTGCTCTCAAACTGCTCTCAAAATTATAAACTGACCAACCTCTCTCAAAAGACGGTGAAAGGGAGTATTTATAAAGTTAGGGGATGAAATTACGGGCCTAGGGCTGCAAACCCGGCGCCGAAACTCGGCCCAGCCAAAAAACAGGCCCAGCGGCCAGCCGGAGCGCAGCTGGGGCTCAGCAGCCTGCCGCTGGGCCCAGCGGCTTCCCTGATGGCCTCTGCTGTCACACGTGTGCTGTCGAGCTGACAGCGTCAGCCGCTCAACCTGGAGGCGCGCGCGTGACTAGGGTTTTTTTGACTTTTTGTGCTCAGTAAATTACGAAATTGCCCTTGAGCTGACCCAAGGGGTCGGGATTGAGCGGTTTTGACCCAAATCTTTAAGACACGATATCTCTTGATCCGGTAACCTAATTGAGACAAGGTCAAAGACATTGAAATCCTTATAACAAGAGCTATCCAAAGACTGAAGTTTCAAGGAAATTGGTCTAGATTTTCGAGCAATGTCCTTTTCTACTTACGTCCATGTTATTCCATTACCATCATCATCATCAGGCTTTGCGGTGCCAGGGGATGACAATCGATTAGGGTGTCTACAACCGCAGTCGATTCAAATAAGATCTTAATCCCGTGCACATTGGCAAAAAGAGGGATCAACCGTCCCGGAGTATATATGACTCCCAGAAGTTCTTCTTATGTACATAAGTATGCATACCCTCTTTCAACCCTTAGGTTTACAAGAAGAACTCTTTCGAAAAATCACTCACCCAATTACTCAGTATGGATACAAGATTTCAATATGTTGGGGCTATACCCGCAGTTATATTCTCACTCAACGTAACAAGTGACAAATTCCCATTTGCATCCTTCGGTGGATCCATTACCAAAGAAGTCTTAACTCTCAATATCATTTTCATAAGGTGATCACATAACAAGTAATACACATATCTTGGCATTCTCAAATAACTACTTAACAGTTACAAAATGAACAATTAAAGTTCACAATTCCGATGGGAATAATTTCACATGAATGAGCATCAACACCCTATTCACAACCACCTAACAATATACCTTTTACAGGCTTCAAATATTTTTTACCAATTCAATAGTCAAAGTTTCAGTAACTTATTGAAACAACATGCTCACAAACATGATCCAAATAGCGAAAGGCTATATCCAAATTGAACAAATATTAATCATATTTTCAGTTCAATATCACAAATAGTTACTCCACGTAATTACAAAGATTAACATGCATCATACATTATGAATCTCAACAAGTAGTCATTGCTACACAAAGTGAATTTCTAGCATAGTCCTTCATGCATTCACTATCTCATAATTCTATACGAATTAATATAAGAAAATAAATATCAATTATCCATTTATCACAATATTCACAATGAACCAATATAATTCATCTAGACATGAATTACCTTTAGCAATAAGGCAAATCACGACAATCACGTAAGTTCCTTACGTTCAAGTGCGGTCAACGGGCTCTAACAAATCCACAACAATCTAATAGTCAATACTTTGACTTCTAAACCTCTAAATTAAACTTTAAAGATGGTTTAGCTCATTAAACTTAAAATTAAGTTGCTGGAATTTTCTTACTCATGCATGCTCAATGACTTTTCAAACCAAACTTTCAAAAACCAAATTAGGAAAACTTTCCATAAACCCTAATTGGAGTCAACAAGTAAAGTAAAAGTCAAACACCCAAAATAACACCACCAACCACCACCAGCAGCGGCCCCCACCACCAGCAGCCTCGTTGGTGGCGCCGGTTGGCGCACGACCGCCAGTGACGGCGCGCGTCGCGCAGGCTTCGACCGTGTAGCTCTTAATACCCCTCTTTGTTTTTTGTTAATCAATTTAACAAACTCAAACCCTAATTAAATATGATTATTTCCAATAATTACAGATTTAATAAATTTCATAAAGATCCAAACTTTAATTCAACCTTTGATTCAAATTCAATAAAAATACCAAATCGAACCCTAAACATGATTCTAACATGCAAAATACTAGAATCTAGCAACCCTAGGTCAAAGACATAAATTAGGGTTTGCTCATAAACATGCTAGGTTCATAAAAATGATAAATTTGAATCAAGAACAAGCTTTTAATAATCAAACAGCAATTAAAAACACTTACTTGTAACCAAAAGGATCAAACTTGAAGAAGAGGATGAAGTATGAAAGAGTGGAAACCCTCTTTCTTCTTCCCCTTCTTTTTCTTTCGAACGTGCGTGTGATAGAGTGAGAGTGAGTGGCTTTTTTTGTTTAGGTTAAGTTGATGAGTGAGAGGAAGTGGAGTCTAATTAGGAAATCAAATTTCCTAAACTTACACCTTCCTTATCTCCCTCTAACTTTCTAAATAAATATCCAATCAAACTCTTCTAGATCTACACTTTTTAGGAAACAAAATTTGTAAAAATAGAAACTGATTCGGTGCCTTATTTTCGGCCACATAGCCGAAAATATTGCCCAAATTTTGGCCCATAATTTCGGCCAATCCGAATATAAGCCCACAAAATCTTTTATTTAATTTGGCCTAATTATAAATAATTAGGTCCAAAATGAAAACCCAGTAACTAATTAGGCGCTATAAACACTCTGGGGCCCAGTTAATATTTTTAAATCGAAATTCACATATTCTTTTTATATAATTATTATTCTAAAATGAATAATAAAACGGAGTATTACATTAGTAATGGCTTTTATACTAACAAAATGAAAGAGATAAGAATGAAATAAAGGGATAAGAATGAAATAAAGGGATAATGATGAAATAATGGATAATGATGAAATAACTTAAGTGTTAAGATTTAAGAAGATAAGGATGAAACCATGGATAAGGATAAGAATAAACTTGGTAGCCAAGTTCAATTTGACTTTCTCTTCCCATTTTTCTTTTTTTCAATTTCTTTTCTTGATCTTATCTCCTATTTTCCGATAGAAATACTTAATCGGATTTTTACTCTTTGGGTGTCCCTATATAAGTACTACAATATATATAGGTCACTCTAAATACTACAAAGAACCTCAAATGACCCGAATAATGAAACTACTAACTTCACTGATTACGGTAACTATAACTATTACCACTAATTTGAGCACTTAGGTTTCTCGGGTATTACAGAACCACACAAAGAGGATCAAATTCTTCATATCCCCTTTGCACAAGCAAACCATCAACTTAAAAAGACCCAACAACAAACCACCCCCAAGAGGCTAAAATCACCATTGTCAGTAAAGGTTGTGGCAAGCGGCGGATGGGAGGAGCCAACCAGATGGAAACCCCCAAAGCTTTCTGAAAAAGCTCAGATCGGAATTCCAAACTGATCTACACTAACAAATGCTCAACAAGACAGAAGACTCGTGCTAAATCATCGACAATTGTGGGAGTGAGAGGAAAATCTTCAAGAATCACTCTCATCCCCTTGAAATCAAAACAGATCAGAAACTAGCTAGCAATTAAAAATCAAGGCAAAGAGGGCTAGATGAAGAGCAACGGATGTAAAATGGCTAGAGAAAACACTTTGAGGCGGTTGGAGGAACTTTACGGCTGGAGGAAAATCTTTAAGAAATGGCTAGATAAATCTTATCTTTACGGCAGCCACTAGCGGCTACGGAGCAGCAAGCTCTGGCTGTCAATCGACGACCACTACGATTGTCGCCCTCCAGCTGTCAGCAACTCTTTTTCACCCATCTTTAACTCTCACGACTCTATCTTCTCCCCGTGCCACCCTACATTGTATCATTATAAATACGACCTTTGACACTCAGTTTAAATTGCTCAGTCTTTAGTAAACAACTAGTTTACAAGAACCAGCCTCTTGTTTTGGCATTCCCTCTCTATTTTTAATCTCTCTTAAGACCTTGTGTAACACCTCAAAATTTATTTATTTCCAGCGAAATAACCAGGATTAACCTCCGAAGCGTTACCGTCGTGCTTGCCGGTTAGACAAACACAAGGTTGAAAATAGTATCAACTCACCAATAAAATCCAAACTTAACTTAACTTATATTAGTCTTATAATTAAATCTATTTATTACAAACTTAAGAACAATAGTTGCATAATTACAAACAGTAGTACTATTCCATTAGCCAAAGGTCTAAGCCAAAATATTAGACATATGATCATGATCGCGCTTATAACTGCAAATCTTCTCCATTCATCCATGCCCAAAATCTGCACTTAGGCAATTCCGCCCAAAGAAAGAAAACAAAGAAAAGTAAGAAAATCGGCATTAATGCTTGTAAATACATCCCACCACGTAAAAATACTTTATTAGGTGGTCTTGTTTAGCACATATCACGTAACACATACATAAGGCGAGTTCATTTTATTTCTTGCCTGGCAAGTCATGAGTGATCACATGAGAGCATTCATAGGATGAGAGCATGAGAGCAATTTTCAACCCTTAGATCTATATTCAATGAAAGGTTGACATTGTACCATCCATTAAAGAGGCATGTGTAATGGCATTTCAGTAATTTACAACTAACCACCTTAACCCCCCAAACCCTAACCCCCAACCCTAACTTCCAAACCCTAACCCCCCAAGCCCGAACCCCCAAAACCCTAACCCTCCAAACCCTAACCCCGCAACCCAAACCCTAACCCCCCAACCCAAACCCTCCAAACCCTAACCTCCATAAACCTTAAACCCCAAAACCCTAAATCATAACCCTCCAAACCCTAACCCTCAAACCCTTAAACCCTAACCCTCCAAACCCTAACCCCCCATACCCTAACCCCCCAAACCCTAACTCTCCAACCCTAACCCCCCTAACCCTCCAAACCCTACCCTCCAAGCCCTAACCCCCCAAACCCTAACCCTCCAAACCCTAACCCCACAAAACTCTAATTTCAAACCCTAACCGCCCAAACCCCAAACCTAAACCCCAATCCCAAAGCCTAACCCTTAGCCCCAAACATCCAGCGTTACCGTCGATGAACCCAAATCTTGGGTTAAGACGGCTTAGGGTTTGGGGACTAGCGTCCCCAAACCCTGAGCACCCGTCGTAGCTGGACCTGGCAATACTGACCCGGACCCATTAACCCGATCCGAATAACCCGACCCGTGACCTGATTCAACCCGAATAGTAAATCCCGAACTTGAACCGAAAATGCGAAACAACCCGATCCAAACCGAACCGACCCGAAATTAGCAGACTCGATATGACCCGTACCCGAAACTAATCTAAACCAAAACCGACCCGTTCCGAATAACCCGAAAGGACCTGAACCGAAGACAACCCGAAATTTATGACCCAAACCAACCCGAACCCGAACTCGAACCAAAACTGATAACATTTTATTTGTTTATTTTTATTTATTTATTTATTTATTTTTATTAATTTATTTATTTATTTAATTATTTATTTGTTAGTGTTTTAAAAATAGTAACATTAAAATCTTTTAAACATTGTCATTACATTCACCTATTAAAATATCTATTTATATATTTGTGGCCCTATATGAGTTACTCTTACAAAAATTGCAACGCAATTGATTACATCTCCTTAACTCTGTTACACTTACTCCTATAAAAATTGCAGGCACTCCAAAATTTTACTCCCTCCGACCCAATTTAATTGTCCACTTTGAATTATGTGACTCACAACATTGTGATGAGATATTGACTGAAAATGACGTTAAGCACTCAACGCCACCCCCGCAACATTAGATACCTTAATGACAAAATGGAGCACAGTAGGGCAGAGTGAACCCTAACCCCGGTTTTGACCTAAACTGGTGGGGATCTGGTGTCACGCGTGTTACTGGCTTAGCGCTTAGGACCGAAGCTTAAACCCTATTTTCTCTCTCCACCCTTTCGAACACCCTCCAGCAGCAGGCCCCACACCCTCCCAAATCCTAATTTTCTCTCACCTCCTCACCACGCCCAACTCCTGCCATTCTTAGCAGTCCACGCAACATACAACTTATGGTAATTTACGCATTTGTAAATCCATGAATATTCTGACATTAGTAATATACAACTAATTGCTCAAAAATGACGTCAATAAAACATATAAATTTGTAGCAATAAAACTAATTGCTCAAAAATGACGTAAATAAAACAAATAAAACTATAACCACAACAATAATAAAAATCAGATTCGCAAAATCAAAATCTTAATAACCAAAATGAAGTCTCGAAATAGCAGTTGAACCAAAAATTACACGCAAAATGAAGAATTGAAGCTAAAATTGATAATTTGTCACTTGCAAATAAAGAAAATTACAGAGAAAATACGAGAAGAAAACAAAATCTACAAAAATAAACCGTAATTCCTCAAAATCAAGCTTGAAATCTTTGAAATAAAGCTTCAATTTGTCTAAATCAACCTCGAAATCTCCAGAAACTTGTAGATCGGGCTTCATTTCATCTCGATTGAGCTCAAAATCACATATTGTGCGTCGCCAGAGCTCGAACCGCCATTAATGGCGGTTTCAGAGAGCTTCAATGAGAGAGAGAGAGAATGGGTGGAGAAATGGCGGAGAGAGAATCAGGGAGCGAAGGCTGGTAGAGGAGAGATAAGCTTTGAGATCTTGCCAGAGCTGAGCGACAGCTGGGAGGAGAGAAAGGGGGAAAGAGGAAGAAAATGGAGAAATAGATGTGGGTGAGTTATGCCAGAGCTCTGGTCGCCATTAACGCCGGCGGGAGGTAAGAGGAGAGAGAAATAGGAGTGGGCGTGAACGCCAGTGAGGAGTAGAGAGGATAGAGAAAGAGGAGATAGGAGAGAGAAGGAGGAAATGGCTGTTAGGGTTTGGGCTTGGGGAGCTTCAGGCTTTATATGTGCCAAGCAAAAAGACGATAACACCCTTCATTGGGTGGAGAAATGGCGGAGAGAGAATCAGGGAGCAAAGGCTGGTGGAGGAGAGATAAGCTTCGAGATCTCGCTGAAGCAAGGGAGCTCTCGCCAGAGCTGAGCGACAGGTGGGAGGAAAGATGGGGGGAAAGAGGAAGAAAATGGAGAAATAGTTGTAGGTGAGTTACGCCAGAGCTCTGGCCGCCATTAACGCCGGCGGGAGGTAAGAGGAGAGAGAAATAGGAGTGGGCGTGAACGCCGGTGAGGAGCTAAGAGGAGAGAGAAAGAGGAGATAGGATAGACAAAAAGAGGAAATGGCTGTTAGGGTTTGGGCTTGGGGAGCTTCAGGCTTTATATGTGCCAAGCAAAAAGACGATAACACCCTTCATTTAACATTAAATGACGCCCGTGTCCTAATAGTTCTATTGCTTACCTGATTTAATCTCCACCGTTGGATCGCGATTTGGACGGCTGGGATTTGCTCGCACGCTCTCATCTGTAGGAGTGCTCTCATTTGAGCCCGATCCTATATATATATGGTTGGGATCACATTAGATCATTTATTCCATGAGATTATGAGAGCAGTTTATAACCATTGGATCTCAAATACATAGATGCACTAGTACGGAAAGGGTCATGTGTGACGGTCGAAAACACTAATGTGCAACGGTTTTCGACCGCCACATATGCAGGGTCAGACATTCTTGCAATGAATGTGCGGCGGTTAAACAACCGTCACACAAAAGTTATGTGCGACGGTTCTTTAAAGCAACCGCCACACATTCTTGAGGAATGTGCGATGGTTGGTTTGAAGAACCGTCACACATTCCTATTTTGTGTGACGGTTCTTTAAAACAACCGTCACACATTCCTTGATTATGGGTGACGGTTGTTGTCAAGGACCGTCACACATTCTCTATTTTTTTTTTTTTTTTTGAGCACTAAAAAATTGAAATCCCATTAAATCAGCCTATGTGGGATTCGAATCCACGTCTTTTGTGCAATTGCACAATTGCTCTCCCATCTGAGCTAATAGGCTTCAAAACTAACATATAATATACATGTAATTAGCCTCATTAATCTAACCTTTTCACTCTTTATTATCATAACTAAGCTTTTCTTGACTAGAAATAAATTTTGGAACAATACTTTTTTCATAACAGATCAATACTAAAGTAACTGTGAGCTAAGAACTCTGGCTTGAATCAGTGGACGCAAATTTCACAAGTGGAAGAAAACTATAACTCAACCAGCTCCCCTACCAGCCTGGTAACATTGAGGTCCAGCAAATAAACCAGCCAAGAGGCCCTAGGATCAAGGGCTAAACAATTGACAAGAAAGAAGAATGCCAAAAATTAAATGGTCAGCTGAAATTTACCTTAAACTTTTGAGTCCCCAAGACAACCAATACACATATCTTTGAGAGAAACTTGTCAAATTTTTTGTCGCAAAAGCATATGAGAACATTCCAGTATCGAACTTGTCGTGCTGCGTACACGCTGCAAGCAGTTGATCACAGTCCAGGGTTGCAGGATCGGCTTTGGTTTTGGAAACTATATTTTTGCACTCTAGTAACTCAAAATGTACATATCATAGTACAAGGCGCCCCATATCTCCATTATCGAGCCAGGAAAGAATATTGATAATCAACTATTTTGCTAAAAGAATATAGATGCATTAATGACATTAAGTGATGGCCTAGAGGCTAGAGAATCAGGGAGGTGGAGTGGTCTTCCACCCCACAACAGGTCACTACTTGAATCAAAGCTGCCAACAAATCTGGCTGCACATCCCGCAACAGTTTCCATACGGAATCCCTTCAACCTATCATTACTAATAAACATCACGCAAACTCGAATGCACAGATCAATTAACTTCAGAACACATGAACCTCAAAACACATAGCATTTTCAAATCACATTTTCACATTATTACTTGACGATGCCAACAAGATACCAATCCACAAGCATACCCAAACAATTAACAATCTCCCTCCTTTTCAAATCACATTTTCACATTACATTTCATATCATTCATATATATATACATTCAGACTCGACATAACAAGCTAAATAGGATACCTCCCAGGGAAGTTGACAGAAGTTAACATTTCAAAACATACCTCTGGAATTTCATTAATTGGAATAAATATAAAAAGCACTAGTTCATAGTTCAGACATGACCGTAGAATCTTAAAGGACAGTGGACAACCAGTGCATATAAACTAGTTCATAGTTCTCCAGCCCTACCTGCGGCACACTCCCAACGCAGGTAAGGTTTGCCCTGTGGAACCAGAATTAAAAGGGCTATCAAGAGGGCCCCTTATGTCGATTACCGCTTAACGTCAACCCCAAAGTCGACCCCTCCACTGGGATATGAGCATTTGCAGCATCATTTGGTAGTAAAGGAGGGAGAAACTGACCCAGATCAAGCAAAATATTAATAGTAGAACTTGACTGTGAACTTCGAATACCGCCTAACCTAGCGTTTGAATCAGACTGAGCGGGCAATGCTTCGTTCGATTGTGCAGATCCTCCACCCTCTGAGTTAGCCGCACGCACATAACTCAGCCACCTCCACATTCTCCAACCTCGTCCCACGCGCCTTCCCAAAGCACATCTACAAACAACCAAATAAGGTCTAACATCACAAAATGAGCATAGCACTCCAAAAAACACAATTTATCTTATATCTAATTTTTCACTCAAACACTAAATTAGTATAGGCTGTAACTGCATAGCCTTCCATATAACATCATTTATCCTATCCCTATTTTTTCACTCAAGATTTCTTCACAAGTTTTTTCGCAGATGCCAGGAACTGCAATTTAAACAAGCCATTACCTGCAAAATCCAATTATGGCTAAGCCAATATGAAACTATTCTCAATACACCAAGCTGCAGAAAATAACAAATTTGATTCAGAATCTAACCTGAAGCACAAAATTCTTGTATACAGCAACAACAGCAACATACAACAACAACAACAACAACAACAACATACAGCAACATGCAGCAACAACAAACAGCAACAACAAACAGCAACAGCCAACAGCAACAGAAACAACAATAAACAGTAACATACAGCAAGAAGTAACAGCAACAACAGCAACATACAGCAACAACAACAACATACAGCAACAGCAGCAACAAGCAGCAACAGACAGTAGCAACAGAAACAGTCCAGACACAATAAAATGTGACAGGACAATTCGCTACTTACATAAAAAGACTCAGCCTTGTAAATACTTTTACATACGTCTGAAGTTAATTGTTGCTCCTCCCTCCAGCACTTCTCAAATCTGTAAAGGGAAGCAATGCAAACAGAAAAAAAAATCGGGAGAATATTTAAATTTACATTGCGCCCCTTCAATACAATAAAGTGGGGTACAGGCTCTGTTCAACAAGAGCAAGAATCTTACGCTCATAGCATCAAAACAACACCTCCAGCATTTGGTACCTCTTACATTAGTCACTGTAATGTGTAGACAACCTTTTGAGTGTTGTGCTATAAAAACTTATCATTTGAGAGCTACTGCTACCAATACCAGCAAGAGCAAACCTCTAATATCATGCAATCATAGGATCAAATTTGCAGCTTCAGCAATCAGTACCTTTTATAATGATGTTTTTGCATATGGACCTAGTCATCGATCAGCATTTATTTCAACATAAAAGGAAAGATTGAGTGCTTAGATACATTTTCAAGTTAGAGTAACAACCGCCCAACTATGCAGATAGCATGAGTCAAAGAAAATTACACCTTGGCTACTTCAAACACTAATAGAGGCAACTGATGATGCAATGAAGACGTACTAATTTCTGAGGCTGTTTCCACGCAGGTTACAATGATAATGAACCATAAATCCATTTAAAGTTAGACTAAAATAGCAATCAATCCCAATGAAGGACCACTATCTAGTTCAAAGAGCATTTTTACTACTTAGCCAGGTATTTGGTCCTGTACATTGTTTAAACCTGTACTACACAGCACACATTAGGCAGACGGTCATTAACAAAAAAGGTTGTCTTGAAAGCCTTTTATATACACACTCCTATATCTCATTCAAGCAAATCATCTCACAGAGAAGCAAGAACAAAGCAGCATATAGTGTTATATCCGCTAACTAAATGAGAAGAGAGAAAGTACTACTGTGCTAACAACATCTGAGCAAGTGATATCAATTCTGAAATCTATAAATTTCTGAATTATACAAGGGGAAAAAAAACCCGTTTATTTCACTTATTGGACACCAAACCTCACCACATTCAACAATCAACAACCATCAATTTCACAAAAAAGCACAAACTTATAAACTATTTAATAGTATACCTAAACCCTAATTTAAAACACAATTGTATAGATTTTCCCCCAATTCTTCAATCCACCAATTCTTCAACCCTAAACTGTAAACTCTCAGATTCATATAATATTACCCCCCAATCCCCAAATAAATAAATAACATAGGCTGAAAACTCACAGAAGCAAATTAGTAACCCTAACTTAAAACAATTTCATATTCAGCACCTAACTAACCCTAACTTAACTTACAATTGAGTTTGAAAAATTCAGCACAAAACAGCAAATTCATCCACTGGACAAACCTAATTCGAAGTACAACACAAAAATACATCTATTGCAAACCCAGCCACTTTGAAGCTCAAAAATTCACAATATGAACAAAAATTGAAACTAAAACCAAATAAAACTTATAAATAAATATTGTAAATAAGAAATTGCTTACCGTGAAATTGCAAACACGAGCGACAATTAATGAAATTGCTTCTTCCCCATCTGCAACCACGAGCTACAATTGACTGTGAAATTGAGCACTGGGGGCGAGAGGAAAAGGATTTGAAGCTAGATCGATGGCGTGAGAAAGAGAGGAAGACGAAGATCAATGGCGTGACAGTAAGGAAGACGAAGATCGATGGCGTGAGAGAGAGAGGATGACGAAGGTCGATGATGGCGTGAGAGTGAGAAAGAGAAAGAGACGGGTCGTCGCGTGAGAGCTATCAGTAATATTCAGTATAGCTTGGACTTAGGAGGTTTAATTTCTTTCGAAAAGAATGTCCGACAGTTCGTGACATTAACCGACGCATAAGGTATACTTTGTGTGGCGGTCAGTCAAGTCAACCGTCGCATATTCTTATCCGAATTATTTTTTTTTCATTTATCCTAATCCTCCAAACCCTAACCCACCAAACCCTGACCCCCAAACCCTAACCCCTAACCCTAACCACCCTAACCCCCCAAACCGTAACCCTCCAAACCCTAACCCCCCAAACCCTAACCCCCTAACCCTAACCCTCCAAACCCTAACCCTAACCCCCAACTCTAACCCTCCAAACCCTAACACCCCAAACCCTAACTCCCTAACCCTAAGCCTCAAACCCTAACCCTTAACCCAAACATCCGTCATTACCGTAGATTAAGACGGCTTAGGCGTCTCCAAACCCTAAGCACATGTCGTTGCCCCGTTAAACCCAAATCCCGGGTTAAGACGACTTAGGGTTTGGGGACGAAGCACTCGCTACGGCTCCGCAACATTAGATACCCTAGGGAGTAAATGGAGTACAGTAGGGCACGGTGAACCCTAGCCCCGGTTTTGACCTAAACTGGTGGGCATCAAGTGTAACTCGTGTCATTGAACAACTACGTATTATTCTGACGGCCAAGCCCAAACCCTAAAGTTAATTTGTCACTTAACAACTATGCAACAGCCCCTTCACCCCAACTCACGCCACCACCACCATTCCGAACCCTAATCCCTACCACCCAAAAGAACCAAAATTTAGATCTAAAAAACTACAACAAACAAAATATGAAACAAACAGATTCTAAATCTGGAAATTAAATTATACCAATTTACAAAGAAATATTATATAATATGAAAACAAAATCGCAAAAATGACAATGCAACAATAATTCAGATCCATAGCTCAAAAATTAAAACAAACGAAAATCGATCTGAAAGACTGAAACTATCATGCTTTTATCTTCCTTAGTGGCAAACAACCAGCACTATACTTTAAGAACGTAAATAGGCATCTAGCACATAATTTTTATAAAAACGATGGTTATCTAGTTAATCTGTATTAGTCGCGGGGGAGGTGGTGGACATGTATTTACCTCTCCTCCTCGTCCTTCAGCTACAATGAAATCTCTATAAATTAATACTGTCGGGACCATGAAAATTTAATAATTTAGAGAGATTATTAATTTATCGAGTAATAATTAAGAAAACTATTTCAATGTCGGGACTGGAGAAAAGTATTATTTTAGATAGGTTATTAATTTATCGAGTATTAATTTAAAAATATTTTACTGTAGTAGGCGCTCGACGCAACTCCTAATTATTGACAATTAAGAAATACTAATAATTATTCAACTAATCACCCATAATCCACATAATCAGTAATTTAACTTGTAATTAAGTATCCTAATCAGGATTACATACTTAAATATCACTTAAATATCACTAACCACTAGTGGGTAGGCCACTGGGTATAGTTCACCAATAAATACTCTTAATTATTAATAAGTTAAATTATATTATCTAAACATGCAATAATATAATTAAACACTAATCCCCTAAGGTTACTATTACATGCAAGAACGTGGTGTTTCATCCAATGTTCAGGGCGCACAACCGAAGCTCCAATCTTACTACTGATCATCCTTAGACACATCCTAGGCATGATTTCTTCAATCAAATAAAAGTAAAAGTGTTTCATACCGTGAAGTTCAAGATATTCTTGGTTTCGGCCCGGTCCGGGGTCGGATGTCGGGGTCGAAGCGTTAGGACGATCTAATGACCAAGGATCATCAATAAGCAACAATAATAAGAATTAAGATCAATAAGGTAAAAATTTAACAAGAAGTGGTTAATTAAACAAAGTTGATATAATACTGCAATGCTTAGCAAGTGCAAGAACTAGCTAGTAGGATTATGAAGCATGCAAGATGGAAGCTCAAAGTGTGGAGATGGATGGAGAACGACAATGACGGAGGTGGCGTGAGCTCGGGCAAGGAACAAGTCTCACGGTCACACCCTTTCTAATAGGAAGATAAATGTAAAGATGAATGTAGAATGTTTTAAAGGTGGTGAATGACTTTTATATTTGGGTGGGTAAATAGGTAGTGTAGAAGTGGAATGACAAATAGTAAAACTCATTTTTAATTGAATAGTGTCACATGCAAATAGTTGGGATTAGGAATGTAATTAAGCTTAATGGGGACAAGTGGCTTGACAAAGAAGTGACACATAGCGGTTTAGTGACAAATCCTCCACCTTTTCGTGACACGTGGCCTAGCATGTACTAATTAGATGCATTAGCTGAACTAGTACTACTACCAACTTACTTAAGAAGTTTAAATAATACTTAGGACAATAATCATTCTAACTCTATTTAGCGAAATTACTATTTATAGAAAATATATATATTTCATAAATAATAATACTTTAATTTCTATGCGAATAACTAAACAAAAATAATAGTAGGTATCGTTAAGAAATCAAAAAAATTATTGGGAGTTTAATTAGACTTCTATATTATATATTAGCACTAACATGAGATTAATTAGTCGGTAATTTTTCCATGTGTTACACCTTGTTTGCTTATAATCTTTGCTAAATAGCCTATAGTTCAGGTACTAAAACTTCTAAGGGCTCATCAACTCTCTTGCTTTCCTAATTATTTTCTAATTGTTACAATGTAGTCATAAAGCTAATTATGCTCTTTAATGCTTCCTAAATACTGTCTTTTTATTCTTGTACAAAACATGTTCAGTCATTGTGCTGCTCAAATTGTCAATCGAATGCATGTTCAAATATGAGTAAATATTAAAATGTTGCAATACTTGTGATATACCAATTAATAGTCTAATCTAGGTTGTTAATCCAATTTTGTGTTGGAATTATATCATCAATATATTAAGTAAACTTGAGTTAGTAGAAGCTATCATAAACGGGCGTGTTGGGTGCCTAAGACCTTCCCAATTCCTACCTTCGCCCCCGAACCCTTATTATTGGATACTCATATGTTCTGTATGAGCAAGAGTCTTTCTAAAAACTTGACTAGTTCGATTTTCCAACTACTGGTCGTCCCTTCTGTTTGTCCCTTCGATATAGCTTCGCTAGCATAATTTTGGACCCTTTCATCAATGTTTTTCAAATGCCTTTCTAACTCAACGATTCCTTAAACTTATCTAATCCTCCAATTCAATTACTCAATTCACAGTTTCTATAAAGATCGCATGCTCGAGCGCAACAGGGTACTTACAGCTTCGTAAATCTTATTTTTGCATTCATTGTTTGGTCTTGTTGATTTGTATTTTTCTTTTCTTCATTTATTGTTACCCTTTTCTATCCCCAAGTTTGCTTTTCCTTATTGGCTTTAGACTTGAAGTAATTTAACTTTTTTTAAGTTTTTCAAGAATTAATTTACAACAATTTCTTCAAACATGTATTTACTAACTGTAATAATTGTTTAAATAACATATATACACCCATAAATATATATTTTTGAAATCTAATTACAGCTAGTGTAAATCTTGTGCCATCCAATTTTTTATTAGTAAAGGGATGAGTGTATTACTCCTTTCGTCTAGTCATCGTTGATATTTAGTCAAACTTGAATATAAATACGTTAAAATATGTTGTTTAACTTTCATTTGAAAATTATTTGAAAACCCAGAAAAGGGATTTTGTTATTAAGAAATAGCGGATTATATTAAGAAATAGCGGGTTATTTTCGATTCTCTCATAAAATGCTTTATTTTCGTTATGTTCTCTCTCTCTCTCTCTCTCTCCCTCACACACACACACACTAGCACATAAGCAGAAATCATGTGCTCCGTTTGGTGATGGTTTGACGGCATCAATAATCTTTAAATTCGATTCATCGACAATAATTTTCCATGTAAGGATTTTTCTCCAACTTTTTCTTGAGGGTTCATGATATTTACGTCTGCTTGGTTTTTTGCTTAATTATTTGCATGAACCCTGATGAGTATTCAGTTAATAATAGTTTCTTCATTTGTTTATTTTATATCCTAGATTGATTATTGTTACTTAGGGAACGAAATTGCTTTTTTCCCCCTCTCCTTAGAATTAATTTTGCCAAACTATAGTTATGGTGCTACTTACCAAAAAAAATGATAAACCACTATTTCTTAATAAATGTTATTTTATCCTTTTTTTGGTAAGTAGTACAATAACTATAGTTTGGGGAAAATTAATCCTAATTTGAATAAAAAACCAACAATAATTAAAATAGGATATAAACAAAGCAAAGGAAGAAATGACTGTGCAATGCCCCGGATTTTCTAAATAATAAATAAATAAATAAAAATAACTAAACTCAAGCTCAAAATTGGGCAGAGTTTTCTTTGTAAATAGACATCCCAAGTTATCGACTTTACAAAAACCCGCTTAACAGAAAAATACAAAAAAAGATACAAACTGACAACGGAAGACTTCTAACAATCCAAGGCGTCACTGCCACACTCACTGACAAGAATGAGTTTAAGGCGGACGATTACAAAATCCTAACAAACCAAATAACGCCAGAAAGAACTATCTGTTACATCAATTGAAAATATAACTACAAAATAATCAACCCGTGGCATCTCTCAATCGATTAGTCCATCTAGCAAACCAGGTGTTCACAACAACCAACATGTAAAGCATTCTCCAATCTACTCTCACAGTTGCAGTTAAGCCGCAAAAGATTCGTCGTAGGCCCACAATAAGTAAATGTACAACACACACATATAAAAAGAAAAATATCAAATCAGCAAAGCTGAGTAACTAAGCATTCTATCGAGATAATAAAACATAATATTTTTATAATAATTTGTAAGCTGAAAATCTATCAACCAGTCAAATACAAACAAAAAATGGAACTTATGACCATGAAATCACGCAAATCAGTCACTCTAATTTTCAAGCACGCAAGATACACAAGTTTACTTTCATATCTCATGCAACAATTTCATTCAAAGCTCCCTTCCTTGTAAAAACATACACAAGTCACATATACATAACAACATATTTCCATAGCTTTAAAAGTTTCAATCCATCATTTTACTTTTCAAAGGGACGACAAGAGATCACAAGTTCATCAATCTCAACATTTAGCACAGTGCTGATCACAAATCAAATCAAATCAAATCAAATCAAATCAAATGGCCAAGTCCCTAGTGTGCACACCCTCCTAGCCCTATGGGTTTTCAAGGCCGTATCCTGCCATAGTAGTTTATGGCTAGGAGAAGGCTGATTACCCCAAGTTCATGAGTATTCAAAATATTCATAATCAAAAAGATTACCCCAAGTTCTTGAGTAATCATACATCTCATAAGAGGGTTTGTGGAAGACCTGCCCCATAAATTTGCTCTCACAAGTCGTCCTATGTTAATCACATTTGGAGGATACTACCCAAAAGCTATCTTGCCCTCAATTGTTCAAGTTTAAGTATTAATATCTTAAAAGAATTCAAGTGTTCACACCATACACATCACAAGTCAAACACAATGCCATATCACCAATCCATCTTATTTCAGTATCAATCAATCAAAGGCATACTAGCCAGCAGTCAGTTTCATTTCTCATAAGTTCACAATCAAATAACGTCGACAAGTCCTTCCAACAATTCTCATAAAAGCATCCGTACAAAACAGTATACACATCTATCAAGCTTTACCAACAAGTAGTACATTGATACATATCCAATAACTTTGATATTAAAATCAAAACAGATCATCCAAGTCCGAATTACAGCAGGTTTAATAGATAAATCCATGACTTACAAGACCCATAAACGAGCTCAAACAATAGTCATTTAATGCCAAAATAGTCTACAACTAATCTAGTATTTTCAGAATAATAACACACCTAATAAACCAATCGTTTACATTGCAAATACGTACTTTATACCATAAAAACAGCAGCCAAGTAATATATTATAGCAGGTCAGTTTCCACTTTAAATCACAACCAATCATCATATTTCACTTCTCCATAGCTAGAGTCAAGCAATAGCCATCAGCAGGTTGTAGTGTCATTTATTCCTAATACATGTTGAAACCATATAACAATGTATAACACATATTAATTAGCTAGAAATATAACAAGTGACATTCCAAATCAATTGACGAAAGATAGACATGAAGGTTACATCTAGACTGACTATCCATGTCATCTAAGCATCCAATTCCTTGAATCAAAGCTCTGATCACACACATATGCTCGACTCAAAATTTAATAACCAGAACCCAAATCAGATTTCTATAAATAAATCCCATAAAACAGAATATAACAAACAAGGGTTTAGGTTTTGAGGTAGACAATTCTTTCTGCTGCCACTTTATACTCTAATTGTCCTATCTAATAAGCACTCGAAAAATAATACTCTATTTATTTACAACAATGAAGCCACTGACAAACCACCAAGCATTATTCCAGATTTCCATCTTCAACAAACAAAGCATGATTATCAATTCAACATAACCAGATTATACGCATAATAGCTAATGATAAAAAAAAATTAGTAATTTTATCACAGAATTCAGCATGGATCATCTAAAATCAGTAATCATACAAATTCATACAAATTCAGGCCAATAGAATGAAGGTTACATAAAGCCAAGAGGCAAGAACTAGTCATACAATCAATAAGCTAATTCCAATAATATCAGATTACAATTCAGTTTAATTAAATTCACACAAAGAACATAATGTCCAACTGAATAGTAAGTTGGTTACCTTCAATTTGTAATTCAAAGTAATACGCACAATAACATCTGAAATTCAATCATTTAACATCTAGCATATAAGCATACCAACATAATTTATATAATCAACCCAATGCAGAAATCAATTGAATGACTAAACGAAATCAAAGGTCTAGGGTTTAGGGTTTATAGGTACTTATCCGAAAGAGAACAAGGATGGGTTAATTGGGTCAAGCACAACCATCTGGTGGTCGACCTTCTTTTGCTTGACAGCCTGCACGCCGGCTTACGAACAGCAGCCACAATGACATGAACCCCCAAAACAGAGGAGAGAGAAAACACTCATACAGAGAAAGAGAAGTTGCAGTAGACGTAGACCTTCGACCATTATTAGATAATACCGGCGATGACAGCAGCGTTTAGCAAGGAAAAGTGAAGCGAATAAGATGGTGGTGGTTCTTCTCATGGTGATGGTGGTGAGGGTAAGTCGTGGTGTGAGGCAGAGCAAAGGGTTTTTTTTTCCCTCCTCTTTCTTTTTGAATGTGAAATTGAGGTTGAAGGAGAAAAGGACTTCTTCTTTTCTTTTAACAGCCTAATAGAGTAGAGAGGGAGAAGCGTGAGGATAAATTCTAGGAACCAAAGGCTAGTGTTTAGTTTACGCGAAACACAATTTGAAGCACATAAAACCATTTAAAAGCTTATTTTTAATTTATTTTAAATTAAAATCCGAAATTCATTTTTTTTTCTTTTAAATGCTAATATCCAAAATCAATAAATATTTTATCAAAATAAATACCCAAATAAATTAATTACTCACAAATAAATAATTAGCGAGGTATTACAGACTATTAACCGAATTTTCATCATGATTCCTGCAAATATTAATTAAACAAAAACAAGCAGAAGAAAATATTAAGAACCCCCAGCAAGAAAAAAGTTGAAGAAATGTTAACATTACTTGGAAAATTGTTGTCAATGATTCAAATTTGAAGATTATTGATGTCGCGAAACCAGGGTCATAGATTAGCAAGTGTCAGGTGGTTGATCGCACAAGGCGCCTAATTTTTGGGGGCCCAATTCTTTTTTTAATGATTTTTCATGCTTTATTTTGATCCTAGACATAAACTCTTTTACTGGCTTTTGTGAGATAATAGAATGCTTGATTATTATTGATGTAATCGATTCCTATTTATAGGTAATCCTAGACATAAACTCTTTTACTGGCTTTTGTGAGATAATAGAATGCTTGATTATTATTGATGTAATCGATTCCTATTTATAGGTAGGGGGTCCCAGTGTTATGAAAACTCTAGGTTATTGAATCTCTATAATATATGCTAATATATGCTAATCTAGAATAATATTCCTAAGAGTACTAGAATAATATTCCTAAGAGTACTAGAATAATATTCCCTAACACTCCCCCGCAATCATAGCAGTCAATGAACGAAAACTACGATTGGAGTTACAAAAGAAATAATTAAAAAAGCACTATAGTAAACATGAAGATCTTGAAGTTCAACCGAGTATGAAATCTAGCTGAAACAAAACTCTCGTGTTGTCACCCGCTTCATAGCCAACCATGAGCAAGGGGAAATAACGCATCAGCGGAAGACTATAGGGATTGACAGCAGCAGATCACGCGGTAGCAGGAGCAGGGGTCGGCGGCGGCAGGAATGCAGGCAACGGACGACGGATGGCGGTCGGCGGTGGCAAGAGTGTAGGTGGCAGACGACGGTCGGCGGCGACAGTAGTGCAGGCGGCGGACGACAGAGCTGGGGACGTGCGAACCTGACGTGATCTGAGTTTTGAGAGTAGGGTAGAAATTAAGATCAAAAATCCATATTTAGTGGTGGAGATCAACATAATTGAATTTAATCTAGGAAACTAAAAACTAATTTGTGTGGGTAGTAGAAAAAAAAAAGAGTAGTCCACCGGATGGAATATGGTTTACGACCTCCATCCGGTGGCTTAGCGGAAGCTATGACTTTAGGCTACCAGGAAAGTAGTTGCTCTGATACCATGTGAGATAATAGAATGCTTGATTATTATTGCTGTAATCGATCCCTATTTATAAGTAGCGAGTCCTAGTGTTATGGAAACTCTAGTTTACACAATCTCTATAATATATGCTAATCTAGTATAATATTCCTAAGAGTACTAGAATAGTATTCCTAAGATTATTAGAAAAATATTCCCTAACAGCTTTCTGGTAGATAGTTTTACACTTTTACGGGAATAAATGAAAATTTTCATTTCCGAAAAGCCTCTTTACCTCACTGCATTTATTTATCTTCAATTTGTAGGCCCTCCTCTCCCTCTCCCCATTGTCCTTCTTCTATTCCTCTTTATACTTATACCCTCTAGTCAACATTTTACACGTACTAGAATTTCATAGCCAAGGCATTTCCCTATAAATAAGTTTCCAGTATAATCCTTCCCATTTTTTTACGATAGAATAAGTTACTTTGTCTTTGAGGGAGATAATCTTATAGGCCTATAGTACTATCAAATACAACTATGAACTCTCCCAGGTCTTTCTTCTACTCCATTAGAAATGTGAACGTAACGTCTTCAATATTTTTCTTTCTTATTTTTCTTTTTTGTTGAATTTCCACTTTTGATGTTGTTAATTTTTTCTTTTTTTGGGATTGTTTTTTTACTAAAATTAACTATAATGTAGTTTTGCAATTCTCACTTAAGGTTAAAAATTCTTCAATATTATGATAGAGAGGGAATTCATAGCCACTGAAATTCATTCTAACTACTAAACTCCCTACCCAAGTAGTTTTGCCCCTAGTCGTCATGTCTATTTTTATTGTGTTTGTAAGAAAATAATTTGATCTGATGGTATAATGATGAAATGTGTTTTTAAATTTTGATAAAAATGTGTTTCTCTTCTTTTTTATATTGATTTTTAGGGTCTAATATTTGTATTAGCACAGGGCCCTTAAATTGATTGAAATGACCCTACGCGAAACCATCACCAAACAGAGCACATGATTGTTGCTTATGTTCTAGTGTGTGTGTGACAAAGGACATCACAGCGGAAAAAAAAAATATTGTTCACCTTTCATTGGAAATATATATTTATACACTCGTAACTCTAACAATATAATATAGTAATCCATGGGGAGGTACTACACATGGACAAATAAACATGATTGCACTAAGATAGATAGAGCAATTGGCAATGATGCTTGGCATGTCAAATTTGGCTCTATTACAGCTGATTTTAGAGAACCCTATGTCTCTGATCATTCACCAATTTTTCTGAACATGGAGCCTGTTACTTATAAAGCTAAGAGACCTTTTAGATTTCTTAATGTTATCTCACAACATGAGAAATTTTTGGAGGTTGTTGAAGCTGCTTGGCAACCATCTTTGAGTGGGCCAGCTATGGTTAGTGTGTGGAGGAAGCTGAGGAATTGTCAACACTCTTTGAAAGAACTGTTTTCTGTAGAGTTTGGTAGTGTGGATAAGTGGGTCACACAAGCTTGAGAGCAACTTGAGAATGTACAAAAGCAGATGGACTCTCAGATTGTTGATTATGATTGGGTGTCTGGACAAGCTGGAAAAATGGTCTGATATACAGGAGCAAATTTATAAACAGAAAGCTAAGGCACACTGGTTACAGGTTGGAGATAGCAATTAAAAATATTTCTTTGCTGTAATGACAGAAAGGTTTAATAAGAGTTCAATTACTACTCTAGTTGATAGTGATGGGAGAAGACTTACAAAACTTGAAGACATAAGGAGAGAGTTCGTTTCTTTCTATGGTAAGCTTCTGGGTTCAGCAGCGGCTCAGCTCCCTGTAAGGACCCGGGATATTCGTCCAATCCTTTTTACATGAGTATTGGTTTCAACGGAGTGCGTCCTTATAGAAAATTTGTAAGTTGGGGGTTTAGATAAGTTCAAGGGACCATCGAGTTAGAAAGGATTTTGTAAAGACATGAATTGAATAAAAACCATGATAGAGGTCACAAATCTGCTATCGACTTTTTATCGAAGGGACAAATCGAAGGGACAACCCAATAGCGCGAAAAGTGAACTAATCATGTTTTTAGAAAGACTCCCGCTCATATAGAACATATGAGTACCCAAAAATAATAGGTTCGGAGGTGAAGGTACGAGGTGGGAAGGTGTTAGGCACCCAACTCGCCCGTTCATGACGGCCTCTACTAACTCAAGTTTGCTTAATAATTAAGGACATAATTCCCATGCAAAACCGGATTAACAACCTAGACTTAGACTATTATTTGGTTCATCACAAACATCACAACATTTACTATCAACCCTTATTTTGACATGCATTCGGTATGACAAGTTGAGCAGCACAACGACTATACAGACAATATTTAGGAAGCAATAAAACGCTATTCTAGCATGATATCTACATTATGACTACTAGAAAATAAACAGTTAAGCAGTTAGTGTAATATCAAGAATTTGTACCTGAACTGTAGGCTCTATTTGACAAAAATAGCAAAAATAGATCTCAAGTTTGGAAGAAAGAGGGGGAAGCTCAGAGTCAATACTACTGAGGATAGAGGTTGTCAACTGTAGACTGTGTGTTTTGAACTGAGGGTGGAGGGTCGTATTTATAGGCGCAGGAAGTAGGGTTGGACGGCTGAAAAGGAGCCGAAATTTGGATTTGGGCCGAAAAAGGAGTTGGGCCAGAAGCAGGGTCAGCGCCGCTAGCGGCCCTGGGAATATGGTCAGCGCCGCCAGCTGGATGTCATAATAATGACGTCATCCAGTCCGTTTTTATTTTCCGGAGGAATTTAAATATTCCGAAAAATGTGAAAAGACCGTTTTACCCTTGAACGGTAAAAGACGGTTTTACCCCTAAATCGCAACTTGGCGACCGGGAGTCGAAAAGAGGCATGAGACGTGTCGCTGGAAAGCTCTTGAACGAGGCTTTTGAATGAAATGGAATGAAGGAGTGTTTGGGGAAAAACCTGAGACCTTATCTTAACTATTAAAGCAAAAATAGCAGTTCAAGTTTATAAATTACTCCTTTCATCATCGGGATTCTGCGGAGAAATCTGAAGACGTTTTTTTGGCGTCTACAGAAGCCCCCACTTTGATCGAGCTTGAGTAAAAGCGAAGATCAAAGTATTCCGAAGGCGACATGTAGGATGCTGATGTGCATACGGTGTGTGAGAGTGTACAATATGTATGCATATGAAGACAAACCTAAGTTGGGACATGCTCGTAGCACGCTAAGATTTCATTTCTGTGAACACAAGAGAAAATAGAGGTTATGGTAGCAGGATAGAACACCGCTCGTAGATGATCTAAACGTCTGCTGGGGACCTGTATTCAGAGTGAATGAAAAGGTTAGCAATACTTTGAGAATGATCAACGTGGAGTGCTTCGACAAACAGTGACTAAACACTGCTCGGCGGACGTCGAGATTCCGTCCCGGTACGAGAAACGAAAAGGTCAACGAGACAGTGCGATTAAAATAACAGCTGCAAAAATGGTTAGGACATATGAACTGTTTAAATGTAATAGCTTAAGCAATCATTGACTGAAACATATATAAAAAATAATGGACAGTATAACCGCAATAGTTTAAGCAATCATTGACTGACACATAATAAGTAACCTCGTAGAGGGACAGTTTAACCGCAATAGCTTAAGCGACCATTGACTGACCCTAAAATTTGTAACCTCGCAGAAGGACAGTTTAATCGCAATAGCTTAAGCGACCATTGATTGACCCCAAAATTTGTAATGTCGCAGAAGGACAGTTTAACCGCAATAGCTTAAGCGGATCATTGACTGGCCCGAAGTTTTTAATACTAAGCTGTAAGGCCGATAGAATTTCCGGGCTTTAAACAATAATTTTGGCACTCTGGGCGGTAAGGGTTGTCGCAGTATAGATCCGAGTTTCAGTATCTGGGACCTGCAAAATAAACGGGTTAGTTTTACCTAAAAATAGTTGGTACCGTAAAATGGGCCAACAGTCGAATTTGAATTTGTGGGCCGGAGTACTTTGCTCCTGCGCTTGGTACTGTTATTCGCCGCAAACGAACTGAAGTAACGAACTTTTGACTGGAAAAAGGGGCCGTGGGATAGCAAGTGGGCCCGCGTGTGCAGGTCTGCAGGGCCGCTAGCGGCCCAGGCCAGCGCCCACTACAACAAGTATTCTGATAGGAGACGCTTTTTTTACTACACTTATTAAAGCGTGATCTAAAATAAATAATGCACACGGAGGTTTATTACAATCTTAAGCGTGAAAAATAACACAAAGCTTTACAACAAAGTTAAGCGTGGAAATCGTAAACTTGCCACGCTTCTCGTCGTCAATTATTTTAGGAGAGCGGGCTGCACTTGAAAAATTAAATGTTTGGGCGGTGTTACAAAGTTAAGCTAGGAATTTCCAGAATCCCTAATCTCAATTCTCAATCACGGCTTCTCATATCAAAACAAATCAACCTCGCATTCACAAGCACAAGCTCACTCAAAAATGGCGTTATCTCCTCAAATATCTCTCCTTTGATTTCTCCCTCATTCGTATTTCACTCAATCACTCTCTTTCTCCCCTCTACCTCTCTCTTTAAACTTGATTCTGATTCTTTTCGCTTCCATATGCGACGAACCTCCTGGGAAGTTGTTATCATACCTTCTACCAACGTCAATGGGGAAAAGCATCGCTGATTAACGAAGAAACTGAAGAAATTAACAGGGCGCCCACAAACCCAGATTAATTGTCATTGCGGTTAGTACAATCCAAAACCCAGATTAATTGTCGCTTTTATTTAAATCAATTATGGTTTGCCTATCAAATTTGTTTCAGTAAATTTCAGTGTATTGAAAATTCACCTCCACGGCTTCTCTCTTTATCTGTTAGTGTTTGGACATAAGAATTTATTTTGGTTTAGTTTGATATCAGTATTTTGTTGTTGTAATTTGTAAATATGACTTATGATGTGCTATACTTCGAACTAGGGTTTGATAATGGACCAATTGCTGTAATATGCATGAATTTGTTCAATAGAATTGAAATTTGAGCTTGTGATACCCCCAGCTGCTGCAAAAATCGAAGAAATTGTCGATTGGATTCAATTTGAATCTGATAGTCTATCTTGTTGGCTTTCATTCTTGTGTTGCGGGATCGTTTGTATATGGTTCCTTTCGGTTGTGGTTGTTTATCGGTTCCTTTTTCTTATTATTTAGGAAAACCAATGATGTATGTTGTCCCCTTACCCCCCCTGTTTTTTGCCTCTCATTTCTGCAAAGCATGACATTGAGTTTTGGCGGCCTCAAGTGTAGAGAATGTAGAGTCTGCAATAGCAGCCTAGCAGGTACATTGATTATATGGATGCCAATGAATTTTGATTATTATTGATGGAAAGGTACTGTATTACTGTAACTATTGCAACAAAGATATCTCAGGAAAGACTCACACTTGATTTAAATTAGGGTTGGTTGATTGATGGCTTGATTTGCCATCCAATATTCTGATGTCTACTCATTTGGCGTTTGCTAAGGTTGTTGAGAAGGTGAGCCATTGTTGACTTTTTTTTATTATTTTGGTATTTTAAACATGTTCTATCCAGGCAATATGTACCGCCTTGCATGCTTCTTGCCCCTTAGTGTTGTAGGTCTACCATTTGTGGTCCCGTTGGTTGCTCTGTTCTGGTCGGCAGTAGATCAGATTGCATGTGGATAGTTGTTGGGTGTGTGTGGCTTTGTCAATTTTTTCGCTGAAGGGATCTTACTGCAAGTGCTGAATTTTCTGCCACATAGGTGTTGTTAGTGCGTTGTGACATTGTGAGTTGATGTAGGGAATTAGGGATCGATTAATGTTTCTCTTTGCATGTTTTGGATTACTCTCAATAAAATTATTTTTTGAGGGTTTTGGGTAAGTTTACATGTTCAGAGCATATACATTTTGCGTAGTTGAAATCTTGTTGACGCTGTCACTACCGTTGAATTTGTTATATGCAAAAATTCTATTTATTCATGGGTAATATGTTAAAAGTCTTGTACACAGATGGAAATCCTAAGTTCTCATTCTGATTTTGTAAGTTAAAGCTCAAGTACCTGAGTCAGGTGTTTTCGACAGCTGCTGACAACCAAACTCAGGTCAGTATCAAGGTACTGCAAGGTGAACGTGAAATGGCATCTGACAACAACATGCTTGGAGAATTCGAACTCCAGGGCATACCACCTGCTCCACGAGGCCTGCCACAAATTGAGGTTACATTCGACATTGATGCCAATGGCATTGTCAGTTGTCAGTCTCTGCCGGAGACAAGGATACCCAGAAAGAGCAGCAAATCACCATCAAGTCCTCCAGTGGGCTCTCTGATGATGAGATTGATAAAATGGTTAGGGGAGCCGAGTTGCATGCCCAGAAGGATCAGGAGAGGAAGTTACTTATAGATGCCAGAAACACAGCCGACACAACCATCTACAACATAGAGAAGAGCTTGGGTGAATACAGGGAGAAGATACCGAGTGAGGTAGCCAAGGAAATCGAAGATGCTGTTGCTGGCTTGAGGACTGCCATGTAGCAGGACAATGTCGACGAGATTAAAGCAAAGACCGACGCTGCTAACAAGGCTGTATCCAAGATCGGGCAACACATGTCGGGTGGCTCAGGCGGTGCTTCCTCTGGTAGTGGAAACCAGACCCCAGAGGCAGAGTATGAAGAGGCCAAGAAGTAAGGACTGACAGGTGGGCGTCACAGATTTACTAGTATGCACATTATTTATTTCAAACCTCAGTTTATAGCTTTGAGTAGAAGCATATAAATTTTGTTTGGCTGTTGGGGTTCCTGCGGATGGCACTTGAATTTCCCACAGTTTTGGGTAGTGTATCATGAGGCTACAGAAGTCACAGGGTCGCAAAAGAGTAGGTATATCGTTGAGAAAGTCTTGGTAGAAATAATTCTTTTGTTGCCCAGTGATCTTTACCTTTCATGATTGTCCCTGAAATCGGTTGTTCCAAGTTGAACTTGGCAAGTTGTTTAAGCTGCAGCATTTGAGAAATGTTTGCATGATTTTGTTCGCGAGTATATAAATTTTCTTGAAGCTCGCTTCATTTATCAAAAAAAAAGTACCTCCCTTTCCCTCTCCTTTGTAATATGTGTGGCTTGAATTGCTTCATAGGTGGTCCTCCTTTTACTGGTATACGACTTGCAATGTGGCAATTGCTTCAAATTGTGTAAATAAGCTTTCTTTATTGTATATATTGATTCTTACTTTGTAATTATTCATGCTCAAAGGTTTTTAGTGTGAATTAGACTTGTCCTTTCATTTTGCTTGATGTATGACAGTGGAGAAGCCAGTTCAGATGTAGGTTAAGTTCGACAAGCTTGATTAACCTTAATTGACACCACAACAAAAATGTTAATAGGAGACACTTTTCATGTAGATTTCTCATCTATGGTTTTAAATCAAATCTTTGAAGGATGTTATGTATGCATGGTTTTAAGTCTGTTGTCTTGAATTCTGTTTCTGTGCATTAAGAATGAAAAATGTCCATCTGAGTGACGTATGTCTGTTTATAAGAAACCAATTACACGTCATAGCTTGGTGGTGCTGTAAGAAATGTCAGTTTGTACTGAACTCTGAACTGTTTTTACTCTACTGAGTACAAAGGGAAATCAGGCTGGTTAGTAGGCATAGTAGCAAAACTACTAGAGTTTATTCCCATTTTGAAATTACTTGCTGCATTCATATTTGTGACTATTCAAGAATGTTGGAGAGTGATGCTATTTGCAAATCTGTTTAAAGAACAAAACTAGAGGTTTCATTTTTCTGAAGGTTTGATCAGTAACCCAGGGAGCTGTTGTGAAGTCTCCAGGCCTGTTATTGGTGCTGCTGCGCTTCTGCTCCTACTGTTGTGCCAGGTCTGAAATCCTGCCATAGTTGTGTGGTCAGGCTTTGTCAGCTATTTTTGGTTTGATGTTTTCATGTGCAGACTTGGATATTTCTTTCGTCTTCTCCTGTAGTTGCATTCTCTTTCTGAAGAGGAAGGTTTCTTTAACTAGTGATGGTATCCTGGCCATGGTAGAGATACTTCTTATGTTAGTTCTTTGTTGGATAATTCATGTGTTTGGTTTAAGTCTATATGTAATGGTCAGTTATTCTGATGATGGTTTCAATTTTCTCGGTTTACGTGTTTGCAGTCCAGAAGATCTTCACAGACCATTTGGACAATTTGGTCCAGTCAAAGACATTTACTTGCCAAGGGATTATTAGACTGGGTGAGTACATTTCTACTTCATAAAGTTTCTATTGCTTTTCATGTAAGTGACCGCATTCCTGCCTTGGATGCAGTGTCGGCTAGTTCCTTTTATGGAGAGCATTCACTGATAATTTCTACCACATTATCTATTTACATGAACGCCATCAATACATTTCTTCGGCTTTCTAGGCTTAATTCCTCTTTTTCATTTGATCATCCTTTGATGCTTAATGCCAGGTAATCTTATGCGGATACACAGCGATACCGATCCCCAAATCAAGCTGGATAACCATCAGCATCAGTTGGAGTAGCAGAAAGGCCCTATTTTCTAGTTCCTTGTCTAATTTTGTGTATTTCTTCTTTGCTTTTCTTAGTCTCACACTAGCATCTTGTTTTGGCTAGATTATTTCACTCATTTTTGTTTATTTCTGTCAGGTGTTGTGGTTATCAAGTAGTAAAGTTAGGTATTTTGGATTTGTTCCAGATTCAGCTTAGTGGTTATCGAATAGTTGTAGCTTTAACTAGATACACCAGCAGCAAGTTGCGGCAGAGCAACCAACATCAAAGCAGCAGCAGTAAACAGCAAGAATAACCTCATGGCAGCAGTAAACAACAACAGCATCAACACCAGAGCAGCAACAGCAACAGTGACAGCACAAACAACAACAAACATTAGCATCGACAACATGGCATGAGTAACACAGTAAAAGTGACAACATAACAACAGGATGGAGAAATGAAAACTCTAGCATGTTACTATTCAACGACACTTGAGTTGATAGTGAAGAAGTTTCAGACTAGTAGGCTCAAATAGTGTAGTGTTTAAAATTGTAGTATTCTATCTGAGAAATTAACGCTGAATTGTTGTAGCTTTTAGTTTCGCGTGTCATCTTATGAATGATCATTTATTGTCATTTTAATTTAATGGTGAAGCATACAACATTACTATGATATTTGAGATGATATTTGTGACATATTTCGATAGTATCTTCAAACTTTTATCACCGATTAAGCATTATACATTTCCTGCTACAATTTCTTGTATTAAAAAAGATTACACGCTTAATTTTTTACACGCTTTTTGGTGCAATACGTTTTCTCTCGCTCCAATTTTGTTACGCTTTTCAGCGAGGTAAATAATTTCTCGGCGTTGAAATTGACGAAAATGTGAACAAAGTTGTGACACTTATAATCGTGGAAAAAGATAATCACCACAGGAAAAAAGTGTGGCTTACATGTGACGCTAGAAAGCGTAACAAATGTAAAGTTTGGATAAATATCCATATTGATTTTAGTCACGCTTTTAGAAAGCGTGGTACAAAACATTTTCCACGCTTGAAAGTGTGGTAAACTCGCGTTATTTAGCGTGGTTAAGTAGCATTTTTGTTGTAGTGGCCGCTAGCGGCGCTGGGCCTTTGTTGAAGGCCGCTAGCGGCTCTGGGCTTGAGCCGAGTAAAAAGCGCTTCGGCGCTTCTCTTTTTTTCACGTGCCTTCTTCCTCTTCATTGTCGAGAGCCATTGTCGAGAGCTTCCTCCATTGTTGAGTGCTCCACTTTGCTTGAAGTAAGTCCATTCTTGACCGATTTCTTCGGTTTTTTTCTTGAACTTGCTTATTTTTCCGCCTAGTTGCTGAATTTTGGGTTGCATTGTTGAATGTGTGCTTGTTCTTTGCGAATCTGAAACTTTTATTTTCCCACTTGTAGAGAGAGAAAGCTTCATTGTGTTCCCATGGCTCCCGTGGATAAGGGAAAACGTCCCATGAGTGAGGAGGAGTATGACCGGAGCCTTTTCCGCACCGGGTTATCTTCTACTAGAGCACCTCCGACTAGTCACGCAGATGGAGCTCGGCTGTACCAGGATTCTTTCATGCGGCTGGACTAGCGCCCGGCTGGGGTCTGGAACCGCAGTGTTCTACTACCGGATAGGCAGAGTCATCTGTCTAACTTGGAGCTGGTATGTTTTCTGATTTTCCCCCTTTTTTCTGTTCAGTATATTTGAACTGAAAACTGAAACTATTAGTGCTTCAGCACACGAACAAATTGGGACTTGTACTGGATTGGTGATCAGCTGCATATAATTTGTGTGGAATTATTTTAGCTGTATTTGTAGTATATGGGGTGTTGAGGAAAATTTGTTTGTTGGCTAGGGTGTTGGTGTCTTGTTGCAGGCTCATGGGGCTACATCCCATTGGGCTATAATGCTGAAGACCTTTTCAGTGGGGGCTAGGAACTTGGTACTGGGTTTAGGTTTGGACCATTTCCTGACTGGTATCCCTCCTTGTCACTCGGGGGATTCTAGGATCATTGCCAGGGGGGTATTGGAGAGGTTTTGGGATTCCACGAACACTTTCAATACACCTGTAGGAGAGATGTTCCCCACCTCCTATCAGTTTGCCGTGCTGACGGGGTTATCCTTTAAAGGGCGTCGTATTCAGTACGACGTGAACTATTGGCGACAGAGTGACAATTTGCTTGAGCTTTACGGGCCCGTGTCTGTCCATTTTGATAAGGATCGGGTTTCTTTGGCGCGGTTGTGGGCGGCTCTGGCAGAGCGGGGGCTTACTGAGGAGCAGAGAGCCCGTATTTTCCTGGCTTGCTTGTTGGGTTCTACCATCTTTGCTCAGAAGAAGAGTGTATGTCAAGTCGGTTTCTTGACATGTTTGGAGGATTTGTCCAAGGTCCATGAGTACAACCTCGGTGCTTCCGCTTATGCTTCCTTGGTGAGATGGTGTCGTCGGGCTTGTAGGCCTAAGGAGATGAGTGAGAGGACATCTATCTCGGGCCCATGGAGGATACTAGAGGTAGGCCCATTTGTTTTTTTTTTTCTTTGCACGTGCTTGCTCTTGGGCTTGGAGCTTATTTTCTTGCTTGTATGGCAGCTATGGTTCTTTGAGTATTTTCCGGCTTTCGGTGCTCACCGTCCTAGTTTGAGGATGTTCCCATTAGGTTCACGGTGGATTGGTAGGGGTAACCACTCGTTTACCTCTCTGGAGCATTTTCGGGCCACCTTCGAGAGCCATGCCGCATCTATGGTATGTTGTTGTTGACTTGTGCATTTTTCTTGATGGTCCATTTGGTGTGAATGAACTTTTGAACTGGTAACCTGCAGGTGTCATGGTCTGCTTTTGATGGTATCCCTGGGGTTCCACCCCATATTACACTGGAGTCCTTTAGAGTGTCTTCTCTGCGGGTGGTCTTTGAGGGGTCATTTGGCTTTGTATGGTACTTGGGGGACCGTTTGACTCGGCTGGTCTATCCCTCCCTGGGTAGTCACCTGGTTCTGGAGGATCCTCCTTTGACCATGTTCTATCTGCGTGGTCTGAGTGTGCGGGACTTGGGAGTCGTGATCCGTGGTATGGCGGCCACGGAGTTTCTTATGCCGGAGGTCGTCGGCTTGGACCGCACGGCCGTGTACCTGGCCTACTGCTTGGATCGCATGATGCCATACCATACTTCTGAGGTAAGAAACTCTTCTGCATCTTTTTAGCTGTATATGTGATATACTGACTTCTTGTGTCTTGCAGGCGAATCGTCTAGCTCCTCAGGGTCCTAGGAGGTCTCATTCTTGAGTTCCTCGGGGTCAGCCCCCAAGCATGACCTTACCGACCAATGAGGTGAGGTACATTGGGGAGAGTGGGGGACGCATAGTAGAGGAGTTCCCTCTTCATATGGCTGACGGAGAGGCTGTAGAGGGCTTGCCCTTGCCTGATGGTTGTACGGGGGTGAGCTCCTTTTTATCCCTTCTTGTGTTTGTGTTTGCTTTTGAGTGTTGACTCTATCTTGTGGCTTTTTTTTTAGCTGAACCGGGAGCAGACCTCTCAGATCTTCAAGCTCATCCACCTGCTGAAGAAAGGCTATGGTCGAGTAATGGGCAAGGGGAAGAGTTCTCGGTCTCGGACCGTTGATGTAAGTAAACTTTTATCCTTTGTTTAGCTAAGTGAAGTGCTTAACTTAACATCTCGATCTTGATTGTTTACAGATGTCCCAGTCCTCGTCTTCAGTGGGGCCTCGACATTCTTCTTCTGTGAGGGCCTCTTCGGCGAGCAGACCATCTGTTGCTCGTTCACCTCCCGTAGCTGTGACCAGGCCTCCTGTTGATGAGGCGCCCGGACCTTCTGTGCCGTACATTCCGGAGATGTTCTCCCCTGTGGGTTTCCAGCCTTCTCTTGATAGCAGGCCTATTGTTACCCTCACGGTCGGAGGTTGGGCGAATGCCTCTGGATGGGATGCGCCTCATACTTGGCCTTCGCATCAGGATATGGCTATGGATTTCGCCAGTCAGGCCACAAAGAGTTTCTTTGCCGCGGGGTTTCCGGCATGTACCCCTATGCGTGCACCAGCATATGACGGGCGGGACATGAGGCCCGAAAATAGCAGGCCCATTTATAGCTCTTCTCTTCACTTTTCGACTAGGAAATACGGTCAGGGGCTGTCCGTTGATGATGAGGCTGACAGCAACGGTGATGACGACTCTGGCTGAGCGATGTTGGATCTCCTTGTAGACATTGATCTTGAGATTTCGAACTCCTGTTGTTATGCATTTTTATGATATATATGATATGATGACTCGATTATGCCCGTCTGATCTCTAAGTATGCAATGCGTTATGCAGTAGGAAAAGCCATAATTTGGGGAATAAAATAAAAAAAAAAAGGTAAAAATTGCAAGAAAAAGCAAAAATTACACATATTATACCCCCTAAAAAAAGTAATAATAAAAAAGAAAAAAAAATTTAAAAAGATAAAACTAAGAGAGTCTCGGGCTTTGTAAGTTTAGCGCGGGTATCAAAATTTGGTTTAAATCGGGCAGACCGGATCAATGGGGCGAGCTGGAGCGAGAGGAAAATTCGGACCGGGCCAGGGTCAGGGCCGCTAGCGACGCTGGGCTACAGGCTTGGGCCGCTAGCGGCGCTGACCAGGGCCGCTGACGGCTTTGGTTTGGGCTTTTTTGTGGATTTCTGACTTCTTTGGCCCGCGTTTTTGCCTATAAATAGGATTTACGGGATACTTGATGTTGTATCACTTTTCAAACCTTAGCTCTCCCAAATTTCCCAAATTTTCTATCATGGTGAAATCCTTTGAAAACTTGTTTGATGCCTGGTGCAAAAATCTGACCGTAGAAGATAAACTTGAACTAGCTCCGTTCCGTGTCTCTACCCTGCTGACCTTAAGACCAACAAAAATATTGTGGCCCCTTCTTCGATCCGCTCTGAATTATTGGGACCCTGACCTGCATGTTTTCCGTTTTGGTAACTCTGAGTTATGCCCTTTAGTTGAACAATTTGCTGAGATCACTAATATGCCTGATGTTCTTCCCCCAGCTATGCCTTATGTGAGAGATGGTTTTAGGGATTAGTACATGAAATCCTTGGGTTTGTCATCTGCAGAAGCCAAAAGCATGGTTCTTGGTGTCGATGTGAACTTGGTTCAACTCTGCGAAAAATTTGCAATTTCTTCTGGCAAGAACGCAATATTCAAGCGTTGTCGCCGTCGGGCTTTTGTACTTTGCCTGTTGAACCGCCTATTGTTTGCTAATGCAGAATCTCCTAACTTGGGCAGAGCCTCGTTGCTGCGAGTGGTTAATCAAATGGTTGAAGGGCATTCCCCTTTGCATCTGGTTGTAGGGGAAACTATTATTGGGCTCGACAGGCTGAAAATCTCTCCTCGCGAAGCTTTTTCTGGCAGCCCCCTGCTGCTTCAAATTTGGTTATGTGAGCATCTGAGGCTAATAGAATCACCAGATAATATGATAGCTCGTGTTCCCTCGGGCTTGGTCAAAGAAAACCTATACCGCTGTTAGCTTCTTGGGTTAGGAAAAGGCTATATTCTGAAAAGTCCATTGCTGAATGGGATGCCTTTTTCCATGCGGGACCTCTTATCCGCTGGCATGTGTCTTGGTGGAACTTGACCTCCTTAGTGGCTTGTGACAATTTGGTTCCTCATACTACCATACTGGGTTTATACAGGACTACTTTCTTCTTTCCCTCTAGGGTCATGAGGCAATATAGGTTGAAGCAGGTTATTCCTCGTCAGGAAACTACGAGACCAACTATCGTAGCTTTGACCACTGAGTTTGCGACGGATTGGGGAAAGTATTGGCGTAGCCGGGATCGCTGGACTGTACCTCGGTTAATTTCCCCAACTCAAGTTTCTGAGACCTATCTGAACTGGCTTTCCTGCGGTGATGGAGAAGCAAGACGAGCCCTTCGTCATGAGGAGTGGGACCAGCTAAAGCCTAAGTATGACTCAAAAAAAGGAAGCGAGAAAAGAAAGGAAGGGCCTCAAATGGGAGGCTATCATGTACTGCAAAGAGGCAAGCCCCCAACCCAAGGGAGTGACCATAGGTCGTCCTCAAGCCAAGGTCTTTCAAAGAAGAACCCTTCAACGAAACCTTCTAAAGAGAAGAAGGGTTAAAGTAGTTTTCTAGGAAAGCAAGTCTAGTTTTGAAAAAAAAAAATAATAAGAATTTGTTTAGCTTAAACCCTCATAGTTGCATTATTATTTTTTGTAACCTTAGGAAGTTTAAATCTTGCAATGTAAGCCTATTCGTTCAGTTTGAATAAAGATTATCCGTTTTGCATGAGTTTGAAAGGAATTTTGGATTGATTTTGACCGGGCCTCTTAAAAGGGTTACCTACGTATCCAGTGTGGAATCAGGCCAGCGTAGTTCCTGCAAGTTGTGAACGTATATTTTTTCTTTTTTTTTTTTTAGACGTAGCACTTATTTAGTTGATCCATATTGGTGAGCTGACTGAACTCGATGTCATCAATATCCATAAGCCTGACTGCACCTCTTGATAGAATGTCTTTGATGATGAATGGGCCGGACCAGTTGGATCGAAATTTGCCTCTGGGTCGGTAACTGGGGCACGTAATTCTTTCCAAACTAAATCCCCTTCCATTAAATTTCAAGGTCGAACCTTTTTGTTGAATTCTCTTGCCATGCGTTGTTGGTACATGTGGGAATGGTCTAGGACCCATAGGCGTCTTTCATCCGTGAACATCAGCTCTTCGTAGCGGGCTTGTAACCATTGGGATTCAGGAATTTCTCCTTCTAAGGTTATGTGCATGGAGGGTAATTGAACTTCTATGGGTAGAACTGCTTCCATTCCATAGACTAGGGAATAAGGTGTTGCTCACGTAGAGGATCTTATGGATGTCCTATATCCCCAAAGGGCAAATGGGAGTTTGATGGGCCAATCTTTGTAGTTTTCTATCATCTTTTCAATGGTAGTCTTGAGGTTTTTGTTGGCGGCTTCTACTGCACCATTGGTTTGGGGATGGTAAGGGGATGATTTGTGGTGCTGGATTTTGTAGTTTTTGAGGAGGGTGGTTGTCTCGGCTTTGAAGTGGGATCCATGGTCACTGATGATTTCATGCGGAACGCCGTACCGGCAAATGATGTTGTTCCTTATGAATTTGGACACTTGTTTGGAGGTAAAGACGGCATAGGAGTGGGCTTTGACCCATTTGGTAAAAAAGTTTATGGCTACTAGGATGTATTCATGTCCTCCCGAGCCCTTTGGGGTGATCTTACCAATGATATCTATTCTCAATGCGGAAAATGGCCAAGGGGATGTGAAGTTGTGGAGCATTGAGGGTGGCATATGCTGCAGGTTGGCATATATCTGACAATTCTTGCACTTCTTGACATAGTCGTAGCAATCTCTTTCCATAGTAGTCCAGTAGTATACCAACCGTAGGACCTTTCTAGAGAGCATTCGACCATTCATGTGTGTCCCGCACACACCATTGTGTACCTCGTCCATAATCTCCGCGGCTTCTTCGGAATTCACGTATTTGAGGTTGACCCCGTTGTGGGACTTTTTGTACAGAATCCCCTTGTATTCTATGTATTGCGCCGCTAATAGACGGATGGCCCGTTGAGCTCTTAGTGGTGCATCTTAAAGGTATATTCCTTTGGTGATGTAGTTGAAAGCGTCTTGGTACCAAGGATCCTCTTCGATGGGAGCCAAAAAGTCATTTCTGTGTCGAGGTTGTTGCAAAAGGTTGGCTCGCTTCTTCTTTGTGGAGCGGCATTGTTGAGAGAGTTCAGCCACTCAAATTCCTGTAAAAGTGAAAATCTGCATTCTTGCTTTACGAAGTTTACTTACATTGCTTAAATTGATTAGTTAATGATTTGTGCAACTTTGTATTCATTGGATTTATCAATAGCCAAACAAGTAAAGAAATGAGCAAGAGGAATTTTTATTGATTTGCGAAAAGAGATAAGCACACATGACTTTAGAGAAGAGGGTCTCTAATTCCCGTCAAAAAGAAACTAGACTTAGAAATAAAAGTAAAAAGGGGAACACCCCCTATTCAAGACTCAACCTAAAGATTTAGCTAGGACCCTAACTCGACAACACTTGGGGGACTCAGACTCGATTCCTCTAGCTCCTGCGGGTAAGCAATTAATTCCATGCTTCATCGTCCACATTGCCATCCCTTAGTGGTGGCGGAACCTCTCCCCTATCAATGACACCTTGGACGTCGTCTTTTAGGCGTAGGCAGTCATCTGTATGGTGTCCGAATACTCGATGATACTAGCAATAAGGTCGGTTTTCACCCGGTTCTGATTTAGCATCCTCCAAAGGGATGTGGGGTTGGATGTCACCTCTCCATACTAGTGCGTTCATCACGGCTTCCATGGGCGCAAAGAGAGGGGTGTACTTCTCTTGACTATGACGACTCTCATCAAAGAAAAAGTTGACCCCCACATAGAAAAACACATTGTCTTAAAAAAGAAAGGTCCTTAAGCCTAAATGCCCGAATATTTCCCTAATATCCAAGGAAAATAAAGTTAATGAACGAAAATAAGAAAAATAGAAAAAGATGGACTATTCTATTTTTTTTATTTTTCTAGACTCAAAGAAAATGAAAAAGGGATAAAATAAAATAAAAAGAATTTCGGTCTTTTTATATTTTTTCGATTTTTTTTTGATTTTCGGCGGCTTTTTTTTTTGCCTATTTTTTTTTGATTTTCGATTTTCTTTTTTTTTGACCAAATTTGAATTACATCAAAAGTACAATAAAGAAATGGAAAAAGGGAGAGGGGAAACTGAAAGACTGACTCTTTTTTACTAAAAAGATCCTAGGAGATTGTTCAATGACTTTTTAGAATATATCATCGGGAAAATGATGGGTGTTCATTGAATTGGAATTCTCGCACCATTTTTGGGCATTAGGAACTAGCTAAAAATAAAAGAAAAAGGCTCCTAACACGTAAGTACATGTTGGCACATAATCACGATATTCATGCCTTAAGCATAATGACAACGCAGTTTACAGGCAAACATGTGATCAGACGGGCGTTACAACAACACATGCACAACAAGCAGGCGGATGCACGAATGTGGGCTAGAGGCTTTTGGCTCCTGTGAGGTTACCAAGACAAATTGAAATTTCCGTTCGGCGGATTGTCGACACATTAATTGTAATTCTTTTCATCAACAAGGATTGATGAGTCACGGGTGAGGAAGCGTCGATTTGCACGATAGGACAACTGTATATTCCTTTAGATATAGGGTTGTCTACGAGTTGCGACACAAACTTTCTCGAGGGTTGATAAGGGTCAAAAGGTTATGCAAAAGCACATGCAAATGATGCAAAAATATGGAACATGTTATTAAACAATTAAGCAAACTTGACTTTCGAGTCTCACCCTCTTAAATAAATCCCCAGTGAAGTCGCCACTGTAAGGACCCGGGATTTTCGTCCAATCCTTTTTACATGAGTATTGGTTTCTACGGAGTGCGTCCTTATAGAAAATTTGTAAGTTGGGGGTTTCGATAAGTTCAAGGGACCATCGAGTTAGAAAGGATTTTGTAAAGACATGAATTGAATAAAAACCATGAAAGAGGTCACAAATCTGCTATCGACGTTTTATCGAAGGGACAAACCGGAGGGACAACCCAATAGCGCGAAAAGTGAACTAATCATGTTTTTAGAAAGACTCCCGCTCATATAGAACATATGAGTACCCAAAAATAATAGGTTCGGGGGCGAAGGTACGAAGTGGGAAGGTGTTAGGCACCTAACTCGCCCGTTCATGACGGCCTCTACTAACTCAAGTTTCCTTAATAATTTAAGGACATAATTCCCATGCAAAACCGGATTAACAACCTAGACTTGGACTATTAATTGGTTCATCACAAGCCTCACAACATTTACTATTAACCCTTATTTTGACATGCATTCGGTTTGACAAGTTGAGCAGCACAACGACTATACAGACAATATTTAGGAAGCAATAAAACGCTATTCTAGCATGATATCTATAATATGACTACTAGAAAATAAACAGTTAAGCAGTTAATTTAATTTGAGCCCTCAAGAATTTGTACCTGAACTGTAGGCTATATTTGACAAAAATAGCAAAAATAGATCTCAAGTTTGGAAAAAAGAGTCGGGCCAGAAGCAGGGTCAGCGCCGCTAAATGGATGTCAGCTGACGGCTGTCAGCAGCCAGCTGGATGTCGTAATAATGACGTCATCCAGTCCATTTTTATTTTCCGGAGGAATTTAAATATTCCGAAAAATGTGAAAAGACCGTTTTATCCTTGAACGGTAAAAGACGGTTTTACCCCTAAATCGCAACTTGGCGACCGGGAGTCGGAAAGAGGCATGAGACGTGTCATTGGAAAGCTCTTGAAAAGGGCTTTTGAATGAAATGGCATGAATGAGTGTTTGGAGGAAAAACCTGAGACCTTATCTTAACTATTAAAGCAAAAATAGCAGTTCAAGTTTATAAATTACTCTTTTCATCATCGGGCTTTTGTGGAGAAATCTGAAGACGCCTTTTTGGCGTCTACACTCCCATATATTGATATACAGGCTATGAGACAGGGACCTCAACTTACTATAGAGCAACAGAGTGTGATGTGTTTGCCAGTTTCTGATCAAGAAATTAAAGATGTTGTATTCTCAATTGATGACAACAAAGCCCCAGGTTTTGATGGATTCAATGCTTGTTTTTTCAAGAAGGCTTGGCCTATTATTCAAGTTGAGGTATGTGTTGTTGTTAAAGAATTTTTCAGAACCGGTTATCTGTTACCTACTATTAATACCACTGTGATCACATTGGTTCCTAAAGTTGCTCAACCTTCCTTTGTGAAGGAATTCAGGCCAATTGCATGTTGAACTTTACTGTATAAAATTATTTCCAAAGTGATTACACATAGACTGCAAGGTGTCATTGGGTATGTGGTAAGTAGTAGCCAATCTGCTTTTATTCCTGGTAGACTCAATACTGATAACATTCTCCTAAGTCATGAATTGGTTAAAGGTTATGCTAGGAAGAATCTGTCTCCTAGGTGCATGATGAAGGTAGATTTGCAGAAGGCGTATGATTATGTTGAGTGGTGTTTCATTGAGGCTGTCATGAAAAAATTAAGTTTCCCTACTGTTGTGGTCCAATGGATTATGGCCTGCATTTCTTCTGTTTCTTTCAAAATTAAGTTGAATGGGGAATTTACTGAATCATTCCCTACTAAGAGGGAGCTTAGGCAAGAGGATCCGATATCTCCTTATCTGTTTACTCTAGTCATAAAATATCTACACAGATGTCTGCAGGGTCCGAAACATGACAAACAGTTTAGATTTTATCCTAGATGTCAGAAGCTTGGTATCACACATCTTTGTTTTGCGGATGGTCTTCTTTTGTTTGCAAGAGGAGATGTTGTGTCCATTAGATGTCTGCATGAGAAATTTACTCAGTTCTCTCTGGCTTCTGGACTTAAAGCTAATCTTGATAAGAGTCAGGTTTATTTTGGAGGGGCGAGTGCACAGGAATAGTTCCCTTATTTTGGATGTACTTGGTTACTCAGTGGGGGAGTTACCTGTGAAGTACTTAGGGGTGCCTCTATCTAGTAAGAAGCTACATGTATCTCAATGCAAAATACTTATTCAGAAGATTACAGCTAGGATTAGAACATGGGCTGCTAGACTTGTCGTATGCTGGAAGGTTGGAATTGATTAGGGCTGTTATATATGGCATTCAGGCATACGGGAGTTAACTGTTTGTGTTACCACAGAAAGTTCTCAAGCTTGTGGAGGCTGCGTGCAGGAGTTATTTATGGTCTAGGGAAGCTCATATCACCAAGAAAGCTCTTGTGTCATGGGAAAGAGTCTGTCTACCTAAGTTTGCTGGAGGTTGTAATTTGTTGAACCTAAAGATATGGAATCAAGCTGCAATATGTAAGGTACTTTGGGCCTTGAGCTTGAAACAAGATAAGTTGTGGATTCAGTGGATTCATGCTTACTATGTCAAACACAAGGATTTTTGGCAGATGGCGCCTCCTACTCAGGCCTCATGGATGGTGAGGAAAATATTTCAAGCTAGAAAACACATGGAGGTGCTTGGAGGGTGGTCTAATGTAGTTTGGAGTGAGAAATTCTCTATGAAACTTGCTTATTTAAAACTGAGTGTCAGCTAGAGAAGGTTCCTTGAAAGAATGTTGTGTGCTCAAATGTTGCTCCACCAAAAGCCACGTTTATTCTATGGCTTGCACTCTTACAGAAGCTTAGAACAAAAGACAAGATGGCAGCTTGGGGGGTTATTTATGATACAACTTGTGTTTTTTTCTGTGAAACTGAGCCTGAAATCATGGCTCATTTGTTCTTTCAGTGTCCCTTTACACATGGAATCTGGAAGGGGATACTCAATTGGCTGCAGGCTGATAGAGATATACTACATTGGGAAGCTGAATGTGGCCAGATTTTGAAACAGGTGAGAGGGAAGTCTGCTTTAGCCAGTGTTATGAGGATGTGCTTTGCTCATGTTGTGTACACAGTGTGGATTGAGAGAAATATGAGAATTTTTCAAGGCAAAAAGATGACAATGGAAGCGCTGATCAAGCACATACATCAGCAAGTGTTTGTTCGAGCCAGGAAGAATGTCAAGCTGTCACATTTCCTTGAGTGCATACCTTTGTAATTTGTGTTGGTTGTATCTTTTTATTTGGGTTATTTCTCTTTGCAGCAGGTGTGTGTGAGGACCCTAATGTTGATACCCTTCCTAGAAGGTGAGCATCACTTTATGCATGTATTTATGCATTCGCGAGGAATGTCGGAGAGAGCATGTATTTGAGTAGGATACTGAGAGGTTTTGCATTATGTGAAACTCGTGCTGTAATGGCCTTTTCTTGTGCTTAATAAAATTCTTAATTACCAAAAAAATATATATATATATATATAATATAGTAATCAATTTAATGGTCAAAATTAACACTCATAACCAAATAATGTCAATTAATTGAACGATCGGTTGCTTTATGATTGGAAAAAATTTGTCTCAAAAGTCACTATCTTTATTTAGATCTGTAAGAGATAAGTTATTTGTTTAATTACTTTGACAAAGAACGGATTTTTTGAAGAATTATTTTATATTACATACATACATTTGATTTTTACCTAATTTTCTTCTAACTAATACCTAAATAAAATTAGAAAAAAAAAGGGGTAACCGAGGCAAGCAGATTCTAATGGTAGTGACCATGGGTCTGTCGTTTTGTGGGTGGATAATTGGCTAAAACGCGCACACAATATAATTATGTTGATTTTTATTCAGTTCAATGTGGGTCCACGTGTGTGGGAGTGTTCATACTTTTCTCTCTTATCCCTTTTTTTGAGGCTTTTTTAATTTGAATAAAGGCGAAAGATATCAAAAATATCTTTGCACAAATTAAAATTTACTATATGACTAAGAGGTCCTATATTTGTCTCTCCTCTCTTTGTACCTTTACACCATCTAACCAAAGAAGTATATTACGGGACCAATAGAGTTGTATTATTCAAGTATAAAAGTCTTAGTATTTCTCTAAGGGCCGCAGTTCTCGAGCATAACTTTTTGGTGAAACACATTATATGACCAAGAGACTTGTATTATTTCACTTAAAACGGAAAAGAACATATAGACACTTCATCTTTCTCCTCAATTTTCAGCAATTCAAAACTCAAAATTCAAACATAAATTGTTTGATTATGTCTGTGTAGAATCTCTCTTTCAAAGTAGGCTAATTCCATCCAAATTTATTGTTATTTTTATTAATATATTTGGAATACTCTCTTTGTCCCAAGTTTATCTTTACATTGCACTTTTTAAGGTCAAAGTTTATGAAGTTTGACAACTTATTTGTGAAAAATTACAAAGTTTTACAATATGAAAATAATATTGCTAGATTCGTTTTAAATAGTATTTTCAAAATATCATCTTATTATAAGTTCTATAATTATGAAATCATAAATATTCATGGTTAAAGTAGTGTCTTGGAAACTGTAAAAAGTCCAATGTAAAGATAAACTTTGCACAGAGGGAGTAACAAACAAGAATACATAGATTTGGGCATTGTAATCATTTTATGTATTTTGATAATAACTATTTCCGCATTTGTAACAAAAAGGAATAGTTGAAATGAAGTGACCAGTTTCTTATGCATTGTTGATACAACTGATTTATTGGCTATATAATATGTTTCTATGATAAGATATGTCTGTGATATGGTAAATCGTTCTCATAGACTAAACGATAAAACTAAACTAAAATAGGCATGTGTACGGATAATACAACTCTCTGTGACGTTAATATATTACGCTAGTGGATTATACTACAGGCAGTGTACTACATGTACGGATAATACAACTCTCCAAGCGTCCAAATGCTCGGTAGTGGGCTGAAATCTGCAACTATCTACTACAAAGCGCTTCCATGCTCTCGCGTTCTGCATCTCTTATTGTGCGATGCGCGCACACGCATTTACATTCTCATACATACTCCCGGTAGAATACTTGCAGGTAGAATAAAAATGCACATTTCTTCACTTTCTTCTCTCTTGTTTTTTTATCACAACTCTTCTTCTTCTATTTCAGAAAATGCATGTGTAGAAATAAAAGGACAAAAAAATCAACTTGATACTTTAAAGCGCTCTCTCTCTCTCTCTCTCTCTCTCTCTCTCTCTCTCTCTCTCTCTCTCTCTCTCTCTCTCTCTCTCTCTCTCTCTCTCTCTCTCTCTCTCTCTCTCTCTCTCTCTCCTGAAAAATGTGATGGAATTTATGTGTACTTATTCAATTTGGATGGAATTTATGTACAATCGGTTCAATTTGGATCTAATGTTTAAATTTGTATGTATGCACGTTTCAATAATGGATTACAAGGAACCTCACCTCGCCAGGCCCTTGGCCTTCCATGTTCGGCACCGCGGCATGGTGGATATGGAGGTGGCGTAATGCTTAGGCATTTGGTAATGGCCAGGACGTCCCACGCGACATAATACGCTTCATCCTTGATAGAGTATTTGATTACTCTCGAGTAATGATCATTAAAAGAAAAGCTCTGCCTAACATAAAACGCAAGAGAGAGGAAGTTCATATTTGTTGGGAAGCTCCACCAACGGGTTTGGACAAGCTGAATACGAATGACACTTCAAGAGGATATCCTGGGTTGGTGGGTGGCGGTGACGTGATTCGCTCATCAATAGGGGCTTTTGTCGAGGCATTCTCAGTCAAATGTGGTGTTTGTTCGTCGGTGAATGCTGAGCTTCTAGATGCACTACAGGGATTGATTATGGCCAAGGATTTGGGAATTACCAGGCTTTCTCTTGAGGTGGATAGCCTCGTGGTGCTCTATCTGCTTAGAGAGGATCCAAAACCTTGGAACCCTCATTATTTTGTGCTCTTTCAATGCAAAGCCTTACTTGTGGATCCGAATTAGGAAGTGCGTATTCACCACACCTATCGCGAAGCTAACCGCACTGCGAATTGGCTCGCCAACTTTAGCTTTTCAAGTTATAGTTCTAGTATTGTTGTTTATTTTGACGCCCCGTATGTGCGACTTTTTCATGTTTTTTATGAGGACTTTGTTAGGGTTGCTAGACCTCGTTAATTTCGAATTAATATAAGTTTCGTTAGGGCTCCGGCCTTCCTTTGCACTAATTTTTTTTTTTTTTTTTTTTGTGTATGAATAAGACTATAACTAGTCATCATAACTAGAAAATGAACAAGAAACTAACGTACGGGCTCCATGAATAGATTTCTTTTATCCGCCATTATTTTCTTTTATTATATTTTATCTATGGAATCTAATATAGCCAATCTAAACAAAAGGATGGTTTCACTTCTCCTTCATTATTTTTCATTTAATGTCCTACATATCGGTGCAATCTGATATTCAATCAATCACGATGCAAGCACAAACTTTCTTTAATCATTTATTTTGTGTATATATAAAATTATAAATTGACAACAAATCCAGTTTCTCACTACTCAAATATATATAGTAATCAAATAGTTTTTGGGTTATTGCTTAATATTTTGGGTTATTGAATATCTAGTATCTGGAAGAAGAAAACCAATGAAAAAACGAAGAATTATATAAAAATAAAAAAAGGATAACCATGTTGGCCTGGGGAATTCATTAAAATTTTAGGCTCTTTTCTTTAATGGTGATAATGATTTCCATTAAAATAAATGGTAATAATAATAATAGTGAAACGACGTTTGGAAATCAAGACAATTTTAAATTTGAAAATCATACATATATTGTACCGTTATCGGTAACCTAGAACCAACAAAATAGAACGCATTCGCTTCCTGAAAGCCTTTGTTGTATTCTCTAACAGGTTCGACTTTCTCCTTTCACTTTCTGGTTCTAATTTCTTCCGCCGTGTCGCCGCCCTCTCCTCCCTCTCATGCTCTCTTTCCATCCCCCTTTCTTCGTCGTTCTTTCCCTTCCCACTGAATTGGTGTTCTCAAGAAAACAATATTATTATTTGGGTACTATTGTTTGAAAATATCCTTATTTCATATAACAGTAGCCAAAAGATAGTGGTTGTTAGGTTTCTTCAGTATGATGCATCTGAATGTATATATTATTTCAATTTTTTTTATATTGTTTGTTTATATTTATGTATTTGGATTCTTTCGATTTTAATGGAACTTAAATTATCTGAATTTTGCCCCTTACAGTTCAATTTCTTGATGAATACAATAAGATTTCACATATGGATTCCATACAAGTAAATATTTCCTCTCTCTAATGTCGATTGTGGTAGATGCATTTGAATGTATATGATTAATCATAAATCATTTGGTTCTTAAGTAAACTAGATAAAGAGTAAGAAACCTTCTCTAAAAGATATTTTTTGTAATGAAAGTCTAGAAGAGCATATACAAATACAAAGTGCTCTTGTTATGATGAAGCTGCCACTTTATGGGTTTAGTACATCATTATGATAGAAATCATTGAAGTTCTTGATATGGCAAATAAAAAAATATTTTTGGTTATATTTTGTACAATAGTTTTCTGAAAATAAATGTAGACTAAAATCCTAGTGGTCTACAATGTCTACTCTTTCTCAACAATTCTCTAGAAGGGGACAGCGAATTTCCCCACCTGAAGCAATTTTACACCAAGATCGTAGCTGGTGGAACTTGGTAGTCATGGGGTCCATATTTTCAAGGGTTTTTTCGGCTACTCATGCTCAACGTGTTGTTAATGAAATATGGTTTTCTAGGGAGGAAATTATTGTGCAAAAAATGAAAGATCATTATTTCTACTTTATTTGTGGAAATCATCTTGATCGTGATGATCTGATTTATCGCCACAGTGCTAATATTGATGATGCTCTTCTTGTATTTAAAAGGTGGTTCCCAAGTGTTATTCCTCGTAATATCCCATGGAATGAGGTCTTTTTCCGGGTGCAGGTACAAGGTCTTCCTCAAGGTGTTTTCCATGTTGATTTGGCTACACATGCACTCAATGCTATTGGTGAGGTTTCTCTTGTTTTACCCTTAATTAGAGATATCCATCTTGTTTCTTTTTATGATGGGTAAAGTATTGGTTGATTTAGCTAAACCTCTAATACCTGGATTTTTCTATGACTATGATGCTTCTATAACTTTCTGGGTTAATTTTCGTTATGAAGGGGTTTTTAGATTCTGTAAGATTTGTGGGTGCGTGGGTCATAATTCTGCTCCATGCAGAGTTCCTTCTTTTAGAGCTGCTTATCGTATCCGTGAGAGATTTTGAAAAGTTGAGCAGAAAGGGTATAGAATGCATGTCAGTACTACTGATCTTCCTCTCTATACTAATGATATTCGGGGATTGCATATTGTTCACGACGAAAGTGTCTTTTCGTCAATTTTCTCCTGACCCAACTTTAAGTAATGAGGAGGAGGTATTATATTTCGAGATTGGGATGATCCTGATGAGTGGCTTCAAATGCCTTCATCCTCTAGAGCTCCTCCGGTGAGGCAGCGTGATGTTAAAACTCCCATCACCCAGCTGCATGTAAGGAATTCTACTGGTGGGAGTCAATCTGTCGGTTTCTCTTATGCTAGGGCTCAGGGGCATGGTCGTAATTTGGCCCAAGGATTATATCATTCGTCATCTACAGTTCCTATGCATGTTAATGACGGGTTTTCTCTGCCCACGTGTCGTAATGATGGTTTTCTAGCCAATAATATTCAGAGTATAGATGTTATTGGAGGTAGCGTGTCTATGGATATTGGAAATGGTGTTTCGTTACCCAATGCTCAGATTAATGATGAGATTCCTGTGGTTACTTCTATTTCATTGAATACACCTTTGTCTGTTGGGCTTCAGTTTCTCTCTCCTCGTGGGCTTGTTTCTTCACATGGGCTTGTTGCCTCACATGGGCATGTCTCTTCACATGAGGTGGGTTCCTTGTCTCATTCAGGGTTAAGACTAAGTACTGATGTGCCTAATTTTTGGGGCTGAACTACTAATGCTTCTTTTATTAGGCCTCAAAGAAGCCCGGTTTCGAGGAGGGGTCATTTGCCTTTTGGTTACTTTTGTGGATCAAGTTCTCGTGGGCCTGGATCTAATTCTAGTCCATCTTATGATGGAATTTTAAATAGGCGCTATAATCTATCTGGGCCGTCTCATTCAAGAAGGAGAAGGGGTGCTATTAGGGAATTTATTTCTTCTACTTTGGTCGCTTCCGTGTTTCTTCTCCAGTCTCTGTGGATCCCTTTGCACCTCGAAGAAGCACTGAAACTTATCCTTCGTCTGATAGTTCTTCTTCTCTAGGTCCACCACTGGTTGTTCGTAGGAGGCTTTGGGATCCTGCTGATAGTCATGATATTAGCCTACCAGCTCGGCCTAACTCTCCTGAAATGAACAATGACTCTTCCAGTGGTTGTTAGGTTTCTGCTCCGGTTTCTTCAGAAGCAGGACCTTCTGCTAGTGTACCTCTTCTTCATCTCGAATCATCTACCGTTACGAATTTTGTTTTCCCTGCTAAAAGAAAATTTCCACCACCTTGATATCGTGATTGCTCTTCAGAGGGGCCACAGGGTCCTGTTTTGACTTTATCCTCTCAAGTTAAAAGAGCTCGTTTGGTTCACAGAGAAGCGACTAGGTGTGCCAAAGGAAGTGAATTTATTCTTGTCGCTTGTGAGCAAGGTATATCTCTCAAACGCAAAGCTCTTACTGATCCTGATTGTGTGGAAATTGAAGATGATTTTGAGGTTAATTCTCTCCCTTTGATTCGTTCAACAATTAAAGGAAAGAAAAAGGTCAGATGTGAAGACGAGATAAATAATCCTGGTCCCTCTAATTCATTTGTCACGCCTTTTTCCAGCTCATATCAGTGATGCTGCTTTTGAGTTTAACACTCTTATTTCTCTATTTATTCCTGATGGGGTGTGGGAGGCTGCCCATAATCAGCCTCCACAACAGCCATGAATCTCTTATCTTGGAACTGCAGGGGCTTAGGTTCGACGGACAACCTTGAAGTTCCTTATGTTAAGTGGCTAGTCCGTCAGAACTCGCTTCAAGTTATTCTTTTGATGGAAGCTAAGATGCGTGTTGCTGACTTAGCTTTTTTGGGTCACTGTTGGGGTCTCCTCATATAGATGGGTTTGATGCTGATGGTTCTAAGAGGGGTTTGCTTTTATTATGGAACTCTTTTGTTGATCTGGAAGTTGTTTGTCGTTCTAGTTCCTTCAAGTTATGTTCCATTGTAAATAATGATAAATCAAAGTGGTTTGTGTGTTGTGTGTATGGTTCTCCGTATGTTGAAAATAGGATGTCTGTTTGGGATGAACTTTTTTCAATTATTTCTGGATTACAATTTCCCTGTTTAATTTGGGGGATTTTAATCAGCTTGAGACTTTAGATGATAAGATGGGTGGAGCTCCATCTATTCATGGCATGGAGGATTTTTTGGCTTGGAAAATAGGTCTTGGCCTAGTTGATATTCCTTTCTCAGGCCAACGTTTTACTTGAACTAACAATCGCTCTGGAGAGGATCTTATTCTTGAGAGACTAGATAGGGCTTACTCTTCGGAGGACTGGATCGTTATGTTTCCAAATGCTTCTCTTTTGAACTTGCCTTTCTGTATTTCTGATCACTCTCCAATAATATTATCAACTGTGCCAAAGCGTAATAGAAAGAAAAGGCCCTATAGAATAGATGAGTGGTGCATAGGTTTTCAGGATTTTAAAGATTTAGTAGAGGGTTGTTGGAAATCTCTCGTCTCTGGATCAGCTATGTTTAGTGTGGTTAAAACACTCAAGCTTGTGCGCAATAATCTTAAATCATGGTGCTTAAATAAAAGAAAGTCGCGGGGTATTTAATGGGATAATTTTCATAAAGACTTACTTGTTGTACAGTCTGAGATTTCTCCAGTTAATGATGCTATTACAGAGGTTGTTAAATTGAAGAAGTAACTTGTTAAGTGTCAGAATAACTATTGGCGTCAGAGAGCTAAATCTCATTGGGATTATTGGGGAGATCAATATATGAGATTCTTCTTTCAATCTACTAAGATGCGTGTTGCTCTGAACGATGTGCAGATGATTAAGGATCAATCTGGAAATTGTGTGTCTAATCCTGACCACATTTCAGAACTGTTTGTTAGTTTCTTTCGGGAATTATTGGGTGATGATCAAGTTCTTGTTAGGCACTCTTTGGATGATCTTATTCATTCCTCAATTGCAACTCTTAATCGTACTCTTGGTCATGAGGATGTTTCTTACCTTTCAGAGCCTTTCTCTCGACAAGAAGTTAAGTTCGCTATGTTTACAATGAAAGGGACTAAAGCTCCTGGTCCAGATGGTGTGCCAGCATGTTTTTATCAAAGATTTTGGCCTGTTGTGGGTGATCATATTATTGATGGTGTTTTGGAGATCCTTAATTCCGGGTTTCTCTTGAGGGAAATTTAGTTTTACTCATATTGTTCTGATTCCGAAGGTCAAGAACCCGGATTCTGTTTCTCAACTTTGACCTATCAGTTTGTGTAATGTGGTATATAAATGTGTCTCTAAGGTCCTGACTACAAGTCTCAAGAAGGTGATTGCGAAATTGATCAGTCCTTTCCAAAATGCTTTTATCCCTGGTCGCCTTATTGCAGATAGTTGTCTTCTGGCGAATGAAGTTTTCTCATACTTTAAAAGAAAGAGGCAAGGGAAACAGTTTTTTGTTGCGCTCAAATTGGATCTCATCAAAGCATATGATAGAGTTGATTGGAGGTTCTTGGAGTTAGTATTATGTAAGTTTGGGTTTCCTTCTCGTTGGGTTCACTTAATTATGCAATGTGTCTCTTCTGTTTCTTATGCAGTTATTGTGAATAGAAAACCTTCTATTGCCTTTAAACCCAAGCGGGGATTAAGGCAGGGAGACCCTCTCTCACCTTATTTATTTGCTCTCTATATGGAAGTTTTATCAACTATGCTCACTAAGGGCTAGGATGATGGACCTTTTAAAGGTGTTAAGGTGGCCAAATCTGCTCCTTCAATTTCACATCTCTTTTTTTGCAGATGATGCTCTCCTTTTCTTCCAAACTTCAAATGGATCATGTTCTGTGTCAATCGTGTTATTAATTCATTTTGCGCTATCTCGAAGGTGAAATGGTTAATGCATAGAAGTCTTTCATCATGTTTATTGAGAATGTTCCTTCAGATATTAAGGAGCGATTTCGTGCTATTTTCAAAATTGAATCTCAATGTGAGCTTGGCAAATATCTTGGTACCCCTGTTATTTTTGGTCGCAACAAAAAATCGAGGTTTCCATTTCTTGTTGATAAGGTGGTGGCTAAGATGCATCTATGGCATCATCTTGGGCTTATTGCAGCTGGGAATTTGGTGTTTATTAATGCTGTTCTTACAGCTTTGAGTTTGCATGTCATCTCTAGCTTTTTAGTTCCACAAGCGATTTGTAACAAGATTAACTCTATCATGGCTAATTTTTGGTGGCAAAGTTCTGCAGAAAGGCGTGCTATTCATTGGAAAAGTAAAGAAGTTCTATCGCTACCTAAAGGCATGGGTGGTTTAGGCATCAAGGATATCTCTACTTTCAACAAAGCTGTTTTAGATAAGCTTGCTTGGAGAATTGAAAATAATGATGATTTACTTATCTCCAAGGTTTTCAAAGCTAGATATGGTGAAGGTCCTATTAGAGTTGTGATTAAAAAAAGCAGATTAGTACTAATGCTACATGGGGTTGGCGTAGCATTCTTAGGTGCTCAAGTTGCTAGTTTGGCTATAGCATGGAGAATCAGAACTGGAGAAAGTGTTAGAATTGAAGAAGATGTTTGGGCATGGAACGCTACTATTTCTTTTACCAAATCTGAGTCGTGCAAAGCCTTTGTGGGTCAAAGATTTGCTGAATAGTAATGGTACGACTTGGGATCATTCTAAGGTCGGTCAGTTTTTTTATTTAAAGGATGCAACTAGGATCTTGGTTACTGAGGTTAGACCGGAGTTGGGTACAGATAAAATGTATTGGCGATGGAAATCCTCTGGTCGTTATTCTGTAGAGTCAGGGTATGCTATATTGACTTCTTCATCTACAAGCTTAGATAGGGCAGTAGCTTGGAAAAGGCGAGTTTGGAAATTTATCTGGGTTTCTTCTCGCTTTCCGAAATGGAAAACTTTCTTGTGGAAAATACTTCACAATGCCTTGGCAATAAAAGATAATCTGATCATGAGAGGTTTGAGTGAGCAAGGTATGTGTGTGTTCTGTCTCAATGATGTGGAATCACTAAGTCACTTGTTCAGGGACTGTATTTTCATTCAGCATTTGTGACGTTGTGGTCCTTTGGGTATTAATACGCAGGCTAACAGTAGTATTCCATTTGCTACTTGGTTGGCTGATATTTTTGAATGTTTAAGGAAGAAGGAAGGACCAAGTTCCTGGAGTCTCATCTTGCTAAGTGCTCTATTATGGAGTATTTGGCGGCCAGGAATTCTTTGACAGAGTCATGTTAAGCCAGAGGATGTTCTTAGCATAACTAGCAAATGGGCGGATGCCTGCATGGCGACTATTACTCCTTGTGTGGTTAAACGAAGTAATTCTGCAGAATTTGGGTGCAAGATGAAAGATCAATCACCTCTTATAGTCCAAGTTAGGTGGTGTGATAATCATGCAGACGTGAAAATTATTTGCATAGATGGCTCTTGGGATTCTGTATCTCTACGAGCAGGTGTAGCATGGTGCTCTGTGACTCCAAATTTACGGGATGCAGGTTCAGATTGCATGCTCCTAGATTCAGCTCTTAAGGCGGAGGCGATGGCTTGCCTACGTGGTCTAATATGGGCGACCAATAAGAATGGGAGATGCTTAACACTTCGCATTGATTGCACGCAATTAGTTAGTTTTCTGAAAGGTGCTAGTGTGATTCTTGTGGAGGTTGCTGATTTGCTTCAAGATATCAAGGAGCAATTTAAGTTCTTTGATGACTTAGTCCTAATTAAAGTTCCAAGAGCTGATGTTAGTTGAGCTCATTATTTGGCTATTAGGGCTAGGAAGTTCAAGTTATCTATATAAATGTTTGTATTTGTATTGCTTATTGCCAAAAAAAATCCTAGTGGTTGGGTAAAAAATAAAGACTTTTAAACTTAGCATTATTATATATTATTCCGACTAAAAGACAACAATGTAAAAGAATAAGCAAATTAATGCTGGTGAATTTAACAAATGTTAGATTCATATGTCCAAATCGAGCTAAATGATATTCATAAATGTCATCGGACTTTATTTTTTCTTGGCTACACCATTATGTCATACTATACCTATGCTAATTGGTCATTATGTCATCGTTGGTATTTTGTCAAACATAAACATAAATACGTTAAAAAATGTTTTAACTTTCATTTGAAAATTATTTGAAAACAAAAAAAATGATTTTGTTATTAAGAAATGGTGGCTTATTTTCGATTCTCTCATAAAATGTTCTATTTCCGTTGTGTTGTCCCTCTCTCTCTCTCTCTCTCTCTCTCTCTCGTTCTCGTTAGTCGTCTATCTATGTAACTGTTAAACTTTGTCGCTCACGCTCACTCATCTTAATTGACTTTGCTCTCTCTCACTACAACAAAATTCATCAACAACAGCACCCATACAACGTCGGTTCCGCCTAACTGCTGTTGTATGGGTCGGGACCGCTGTTATATGAATTAAAAAATGAGAAAAGAAATGGTTAAAGAAAATAAATTAAGTTATAACAGTGGTTCATGAACACCGGCTGTTAAAGGTGGGGTACAACAGCGGTTCCACGCTGACCGCTGTCATATATACCCACTAACAGCGGCTACAGACCAGCCGTTGACTTATATGGTAAGAAAATGATAAGACAAGCCGCTTAGCGAAATTAACATAACACTGCTTCACTCTCAGGCGTCCCTTTCTCTCTCCTTCGCCCTTGCTACCACTGCTCTCTCTCACCCTAAGGCTCTCCTCGTCAGTCCCGCCCTTCCTTCACCGACGACCATCCCACACAACCTGTCTCCCTTCACCGACGATCACCACCCACACAACCATCAGCACACGCCGATCACCACCCACGCAACCACCCCTCATCCAAGGCTAATTTCAGGTAATTCTCATCTCTCTCTTAATATCAATTGCTGGTTATGTTTTCATTATTTATTTTTTGGGAATTGATGGGTAATTTTATATGAATCTGAAAGTGTAATTTAGCCCCTACCATTGCTTTAATTGTATGTGGGTTATGTATTAGGGTTTAGGGTTGAAGAATTGGGGGATTGAAGAATTGGGGGAGAATCTATACAATTGTGTTTTGAATTAGGGTTTAGGTATACAATTAGGGATCAAATAGTTCGTAATTTCGTGCTTTTTCGTGAAATTTGGTGTCCAGTAAGTGAATCTGACCATATGATGTCTCAAATCTACACCCAACATCTCAGATATTCAGACTTTATTTCTCCCTTAGACGTGAACCATTTCCCTCATTTTACAGGTACAAATTAACTAAAATGCCACTCAAAATGGTCACTTTTTTTCTTATCAAGCACTATTTTTAAAAATTTTCTTTTAGTAATTGCAGTTCTCTGGGAGCAAAAACCCATCTCTCTTGTCTTGCTGTTAATACTTTTTGACAAATTTTTCTCCTACCAAGGAATTCCAGTAAGTGATTTTATTTGCTTATTTACCTATTTTATAAAATGGGCATCTTTGAAAATCTTCTCTAAAGTAGAATCTTATCTTATCATTGCTTAAAAAGCATCTTCATTTTCATTTTGTTTTTTCCTTTTTTTTTTCTTAGGTCCAAGCAAAGCCATGGATGATTAGGCTGTTAGCCATAACTTGCGTTTCTTTAGCAGCCAAGATGATGACGAAAGAATTCATTCTCTCTGATTTTCAGGTTTATTTTTACATCCCTTATTTTTATCTCCTCTGTTTTTCATAAAACAGAACACTTTATAATTTTATGACATAACCCACTTTTTTTTAACTCCTCTGTTGTTGATTGTTGAATGTGGTGAGGTTTGGTGTCCAGTAAGCAAAATAAACATTTTTTCCCTTATATAATTATGAAGTTTTATCAATTTCAGAATTGATAACACTTTCTGAGATTCTGTTAGCAACTTAGCACAGTAGTACCTTCTCTCTTCTCATTCTGTTAGCGGATACAACACTTTTTGCTGCTTTGTTCTTGCTTCTCTGTGAGATGATTTGCTTGACTGAGATATAGGCTTAATGATCATCTACGTAATGCGTGCTGTGTAGTAGTGAAAATGTCTGCCCTTCCAGTGTTGCGATTCCTAATGGAATTGGTAAGAGGTCCCAAGACACTGTATATAAGATTATAGGTTCGTACTGAAGACTGCTAGTCTGCTACTGTATTGTAGTTCCTGTACGCTATAACTTATGTTATGAGTCTTGGAAAAATGAATTGGCTTCCCTGGTTTCAGGTTTTAGCAGATTGGATTCATCTCCTGTATAAACAATAAAAATCTCAGGTCTGTATTGCTAACCCAAAGAATTTAACTCTGCTTTCAGTTGCTTGATACTTGATAGAGTATTACTGTGCTAGTTGTCTAGTTGACAATACAGAAAACTTTTTTCTAGTTGACATCTGTTTTGTTTTATGTTTTAACATGCTTTCTTAGTAATCTTGTTCTTTGCTGGTGGTTTGAAGGAATATGAATACATGATCTTTTATGGCGGTGGCAGCATTTCTGACCTTGAAAGAGGCAGGCAGAAGACAAGTATGCGGCAACTTGTTAATTGTCCTGTGCTAAGTTGCTAACTGCTCACCATGGCCGGTGGTGGATACCCTTGGTTAGTAATTTGTTATCTTTGTGAAATGAATTATTATCGGCATTCTGATGCATTTATGTGGATATATAGGTCATCCCTTTCTCTAGGGGAAGTGCAATGCTTGGGGACAGCCACGAACAGATTTGGCCTCTTACTTGTACAAGAATTGGACAGCTTATTTGGGCATGTCTCTTGTGCCTTCTGTGACAGAGATGATACTTGTAGCATTTCTTTGTATGAGAACGACCTTTATGTAAATTCTATAGGCACGACCAAGGTGAGCAATCCGTCATTTTCATTGAGATCTTGGATTTTGTGAACATCACATTAGTACAATTAAATTGCTTCAGGATTTCTAAAAGTCAGTTGCCAAATTGGACCTGTTTTGTTTCCTTTTTGTTTTCTTCCGAAATGGCTCAAAGGATGCAATAGTCGTGGTTCTTTGAGTTTGAGCAATTGCTTCAGAATTTCTTAAAGTTATGTAGGTGCTGCATAGGCTGAACTTTAGGAACTGTTCGAATGCTGACATTGAACAACATACATTACAGGAGCCAGAAACTCATAATGTACAAGCTGGAAATGAATGATCTTTGATTAAGTGGAACTGAATTTACTTGTATCATTTTCTAATTCAGCATCTCTGATGTCCATACAAGAGCCATAAACTCATAAAGATGTACATCAACTAATAGTCAGGTTGTTTCTTTGTGAAATGATTTTTTTTTTTTTTGGGAGTTATTGACATTTTTTCTGAGCTGTAATGTGTTCTCTGAGTATTCGTTGTTTAAGTGATTATAATGAAGTAGATCAGAGTTCCTAGTTATATTTAGACAGTGAAAAGGCTAGAATGTTTTGTTTTCAGGTATTCAATGTTAAGAAAACCATGGTGTTACTGCTTGGACTTTAAATGGCAGCCAGCAAGAACGTAAACGGGGTGCGGGTCACTTTGTGGAATCAAATAAGTGGCTCAATTCCAGAAGACATAGGAGAAATCACTATCCTTTGGGAGCTGTAAGGTTTATTAATTGATTGTGCAGTGTCTACTGATAATTGGATAACTAGTCTTTGCACCTTATTATTGCTTTAAAATAGCATTTGCTCAATTTTTGTGTTCCTTTGTGAAGTATTTTTATCGATCCTGCAGGGTGCTTGCCGGAAACAACTTTTTTGGATCAATACCGGAAACATTTTCCAAGTTAAAGAACCTTAAAGTAAGTCATCTTGCTTATTGGATGTTTTAATTAGTTTATTGTTTTGTTAGCTGAAATTAGTGGTGTTTTACTAACTAAAGGGAAACAACAAGAGCTATTATAGGCGATTATGTGTTTTTGTTATTTTAGTCAAAGGGAAACAAAAAAAAAACTGTTATAGCCTATAGGTGATCCTAGATTCGAAATCACTGAACTAGATTTTGTTTCCTAGATCTGAACTATTATAGTCCATAGTTTCATTACATTGGTATGTCTTTTTTGTGAATACTGCAGGGTAGTTCTTTTTTGTTTTGGATACTAACTATAGCCTTTCTCCTGTGGAATTTATTTCATGACTAGGCTCATTGTGAAATGAATTGCAGTTCGGAACTTGATAGTTATATCAGATCGGATGGAAATGGAAAGATTGAGGGATTCAAAACGAAGAACACAATGTATGGCCGAAAAAATTCATAATTGAGGATGAATTACTTGGTGATTCAAATATTCAGATTGATGTAACACTATTGAAAACACTATTTTTATCTTGATGTAACTCCTATTATATTTTTTTATAAAAATGACTTATTGAATTAATTGTGTCTTCATTGCATTTTAGTTATTTTATTTTTGTGTCTTTATTGCATTTTAGTTATTTTATTTCTATTTGAACTTTCGACGCGTATCCTTCGATCTCGACCTTTAATATGAGTGTAACCGCTCCAAACAAAACCAAAACATCTTGTACACGATGTACCTTTCAGCAGCAGCCCCCCCCCCCCCTCCTCCCCCCAAAAAAAAAAATTATGACAGTGGTCAGTCAACGACCCGTGTTATGTTAATCTCAAATTGATTTCGAAATGGTTGTACACAATAACTGCGGTCAAACTAGAACCACAGTTGTATGTGCATATACAACTACGGTCAAAACGGAATCGCAGTTGTATGTGAAAACATACAACTGCAGGCGCAAGAACAGCGGTTAGGACCGCTGTTGTTCATACTTTTTTACCGCTGTTGTTGATGATTTTTGTTAGTCTCTCTCTCTCTCTCTCTCTCTCTCTCTCTCTCTCTCTCTCTCTCTCTCTCTCTCTCTCTCTCTCTCTCATACACACACACACACACGTTCCGTTTGGTGATGGTTTTGCGGCATCATTCTTCTTTAAATTTGATTCATGGACAACAAATTTCCATGTAAGGATACCACATCTCCAACTTTTTCTTGGGGTTCTTGATATTTATGTCTGGTTGTTGTTTTGCATGAGCAAAGCTGAATATTCGGTTAATAGTAGTTTCTTTATTTTTGTTTATTTATATCCTAGATTGATTATTATTACTTAGGGAATTGAATTGCTTATTTTTCACCCCTCATTTGGATTAATTTGCGCAAACTATAGTTAATTTGTAATATTCCATTATAAGCTCTTAGTATTTCCTTAAGAGTTGCAGTTCCCGAGCATAATTCTTCGGTGAAACACATTATATGACCAAAAGCATTATATTATTTCACTTGAAAAGGAAAATAACAGTTAGACACTTCATCTTCCTCATCAAATTTCAACAATCCAAAACTCAAAATTCGAACTTTCGTTGTTTGATTGGGTCTGCGTAGAATCTATCTCTTTCAAAGTAGACCAATTTTGGTTAAAGTTCGTTTTTAAATTGGGAATTTATAGTTATTTCAATTAATAGATTTGAAATAACATAACAAAATTACATAGATTTGGGCGATTTAATTATTTATGCATATATTTCCGCATTTGTAAAAGAAAGGAAAAGTAAAAATGAAGTGATCTGTTCCTTATGCACTTCTGATACAACTGATTTATTGACCATGTAATATGTTTCTTTGGTAAGATATGTCTGTGATATGGTAAACTGTTCCCAACGGCTAAATAATAACACTGAACTAACGCATCTATGTGTACGGACAATACAACTCTCTGTGGCGTTAATAAGTTACGCTAGTGGATTATGCTGCATGCATTGTAGTATATGAACGGATCATATAACTCTCCACAACGCGTAATACGTGCAAATGCTCCAATAGTGGGCTGGATGAAACCCAAAAGTAACCGGCTGAAACCTGCAAATACCTACTACAAAGCCTTCCATGCTCGCGCGTTCTGCATCGCTAAATATACGAGGCCTGCACAAGCATTAACCTGCTTGCACATACTCCAGATAGAAAACCTGCATGCAGAATAAAAGTGCCCATGTCTTTATTTTCTTCTCTCTTTTTCTTTCCACAATTCGTCTTCTTCTCTCTCTCTCTCTTACCTAATGCATGTGTAGAAACAAAGGACAAAAAAATCAACTTGATGCTTTTTTTTTTTTGGTGCAAAGGAGGGCGAGGCCCTAAAATTTAGTTCCTAGAAACAATAAAGCGAGGCCTTGCAACACCTACAAGGTCCTCGTATAAAACATTATGCATACCCACAGGCGGGCTAGAAAAAAGTATAACAGAATCTACGCTATCAAAGCTATGATTAGCGAGCCAATGAGTAGCAAAGTTGGCCTCACGATACACATGACGAACTCGCACGTTCTATGAGTCATCCACAAGCAACGTACGACATTGGAGGATGAGAAAATAATGGGGGTTCCATGTTTTGGGGTCCTCACGAAGGGCCAATTAGACTACCTCCGAATCCACTTCAAGTACGAGGTTGGGGATGCCAACGTCTTTCGCAACGAGGAGTCCATTCAAGGCAGCAAGGAGCTCCGCCTTCACGGAGGAGCAAACACCACATTTCATAAAGAAGGCTTGAACAAAGGCATCTGTAGAGGACCGTATAACTCCGCCCCCGCCCGCCACGCCAGGGTTACCTCTTGTCGCGCCATCATTATTTAGTTTGTGCCATCCATTGGGAGGAGTCTCCCAACTTATGTGAGCTTCCTCACGCTTCTGTTTACCACTCGTAGTAGTCTTGGATCTGACAATGATCACGTTTACATAATCACTAACACGCTCCGTGATGAAACCCAGGCGGTCTTGAGGAATAGTAGTGGGGTGGCCAAAGGAACGGGCATTTCTCCACCTTCAAATCAACCAGCTCACCATGGCGAAGGTGGAGGTCCAAGCTTCACATGGGCCAGCCAGGTTCATGCTTACCCACTCATCAAGGGACAAATTGAAGAAGGTATTAAAAGGAAATGGGGGGTCCAGGGAGACCCAAATTTCTTTTGCGCGAGGGCAATCACGTAGGACATGGATGCAGGTCTCTTCAAGCTCCCCGCATTCAGTAGATGCAGCTGAGGTTGCAAGGTTCCTTCTCACCCGATTATAGTTACACTAAAAACTATCATGGAGAGTGAGCCATAGGAAAGCATGACACTTTTGAGGCGCACCCACCTTCCAAACATCCTTCCACTTCTGTTGTGAGGCAACTTTACCAGTGTTTTGAATAATATAAAAGGCCGAGCCAATAGTGAATTGACCTGAGCTAGAACCACGCCAGTAGAACTGATCCGAGCCTGGTTGATGGTAACAGAGTGGGAGGCAATTTTCCCCAATGATTCTGCAGGTAATAAATTGGAAAAGCGTGCCCAGTCCCACCCCATTGGTCCCCACAGGTCTGCAACATAGCATTGGCGCAAGGCATCATCAACAGGGGCCGTAGCTTTATCAATTAGAGGACCTTCCTCCGCCCAGCTATCGAGCCAAAAAAGAGTGCGAGCACCATTACCAATGGAAGATCATAATAGGTTTGCTCCGGCCATTAGTACGTAAGGTGTGAAGTATTTCATGAACAATGACTATGTTATCAAAAATTTGCCTCCCGGAGATGAAGCTAGCTTGGAACGGAGAGATCACTTTTGGCAGGATCACCTTAAGAGGGTTAACAATCGACTTCGTGATGATCTTAAAAGCAACATTGCACAAGCTTATCGACCTAAGTTGCGTGACTAGCTGGGAGTTTTCAATTTGGGAATGAGAACCAGTAGCGAGTCATTCAACTTGTCAGGGAGAGAAGCGCCATTAAGAACATCCTTGCAAGCTGGCACACACTCGCCCCACCGTGTCCCAATTCTTTTCGAAGAAAAGGGCTTGAAAGTCGTCAAGGCCCGGGGCTTTGTATGCACCCATGGAGTTTAAAGCTTCCTTAATCTCTATATCAACGAACGGCTTGGCAAGAGATTGAAAGTCCCTAGTTGAGATAGCATGGAAATAATTACGAGGTAAAATACCCGGGTGAAAGGGAGACCCGTCATCTGCATACAAATTCTTGAGAAAATCAACTACCATAATTTTGAGCTCATATGCATTCCAAACCCATTGACCATTGGCGTCTTGCAACCCTTCAATTCGGTTGATTTTACGCCTCACAATGGTACTGGCATGGAATTATTTGGTATTCTGATCATCATCATACAAATAATCCGCCCTTGACTTTTGCATCCAAAATATGTCAAGTTGTTCAAGAATCGTGTCAAGGTCCATGCGTAGCTTACGTTCCAGGTCAAGTAAGTATGCATTCGGGCCAGCAACAAGACGTTCTTGGATCCCCACAAGATGAGCCCAGGTTCGTCTCTTGTTTCTAAATAAGTTGCCAAAAACTTCTCGGTTCCAGTGTCCAAGTTCACGAGAGATTTTATGAAGGGTGTGGCACCAATGCGTGGTGAGAAAATCCTTAAAATCATCATGTAACATCCAAGCAGCTTGGAATCTAAATGGGCGTCCCTCATTAATTACAGGAGCAAAACCAAACGGACTTACAAGGATCGGGGTGTAATCAGACGTGTTAGCCATGAGATGGCGAGCAGACACCTCCTCATATTTTTCATGCCATTGAAGATTGCAAAGAGCTCGGTCGAGTCTCACACTGGTGCGAGTTGCAGGAGTATTCCCTCGGTTCCAAGTGAATTGTGGACCAGAAAAGTTGAGCTCCAAGAGACTCATCTCGTCAACCCATTGGTTTGAATTATGGCAGCGTCGGAGCATACCACTTCAATTACCAGTACGTTCCTCCAGCGAACGTGCCTCATTAAATTCCCCAGCCAAGAGCCATGGGCAGTTATTGAGAGCAGCAAAATCTTGAAGTTGTGACCATAATTCCTCCCTTCGGGTCGGGTTGGGGTTGGCGTAAATGGCCGAGAAGACTCAAGGGGCCTCCCCACGCCTAGTAACTTCAACTGTAATATGTTGTGCATGCAAGGAGATAGGGGTGACAAGTACTTCGTTTGTTTGCCAAAAGAGCCAAATTCCCCCTTGGAAGCCCTCAGCTTCGACTCGGAGTTTGCCATCATAGTCAATGCGGTCACAAACTCGATTAGCTTGTTCTCCACTTATCCAAGTCTCCACAAGGGCCGAGATCTTAGGCTTGTAGAGACGAATAAGTTCTTTCAGAGTGTTCATAAATTCCCGACTACCAGCTCCACGGACATTCCCGACTACCAACTTGATACTTTAAAGCGCTCTCTCTCTCTCTCTCTCTCTCTCTCTCTCTCTCTCTCTCTCTCTCTCTCTCTCTCCCCCCAAAAAAAATGTGATGGAACTAGGAGGTTACCCGTGCTACGTACGGGCTATCTTTTATTCCTATACTTTTAATATGCTCAAATAAGTTTTTTGTTTTTTTAATAATACAAATTTTTTTTTGAATGAAAGTGGTGATGGATCAAAATGTTATACGTGTCCTAAGTAATTAGTTTATCTCCAAAAATATCTAATCACTGAGCTGACAAAATAATAAAATAATAATATCTATTGCTGATCACCTAAAATAATAATAATAATAAATAATAAGTTATCAAGATATGATACTTGTAGTTACATGCGCTTATACCCACAACTACGTGCATCTAATCCCACGAATATATTCATCATCTTCATCTATACCTAACTAGAGGTTTTTTTTTCTGAACGCAAGTAGGATTTTTTTTATAAACAACAAATAGTCAAATCTAGCATCCTTACATTACCTAATTAGTAATACTGTAAGAAATGTGAACAGACAATAACAATTAATATATGATATTTATTTATTACAACACATTACTCTCCATAACACTTGTCACGTTACTTACGATCTTACCTAAAATTATATAAAGAATAATGAAAATGGTGACAAATCAAAATGTAATACAATAAATTTCATGTGTTTATCCTTATAAATATTTTTATTTGTTACCTAACCTGCTATAATATCCCAAATATATAATTTATATCATTTGCACACTATACTTTTTTTTATCTGTAAAATATGCAGATACATAGAGATATTATATTAATAATAATAAAGTAGTGACTCAAAATCTGAAAGCATTACCCGCACTAATTTCCACAAAATATTAGTTAAATATCACTTGTCAAATAACCTGCTCTTATACCCACAAATATAAAATTTAATAAAATTGATGATTGTATGACGACTCTAGTGAAGCTTATTCCCCTGATATTAGACAAATATCAATTGTCTCGTCACATTATTTCGTCTTATACCCAATCCATAACTATAAAACTTAATACAAAAATAGCGACTACAAATGTGATCGTTGCACTTATTCCTATAAAATTAGGCAAATATCAATTATCACGTCACATTAGTTGCAATATTATACCTACAATTATAAAACTCAATTGCAAAATGACGACTTTTTACGCGCTTTTATAGTTTATACCCATAAATTAAAAAGTTCTAGTTTTTTTTTGAGAAGACAAAAGTTAAACAAAATTGTTGGTTTAAATAATATTAAGAAAATAACATATTAAATAGAGGCTTTTATTATGTCATTTATTATGTTAAACTTAAATATTATCATGAAGACAATATGATAATATAAAAAAAGGGAAAAAAAATTAAAAATGAAAGCTATTAAGAATGTGACACATGTCACATTACCAGCGATCTTACCCTATATATATATATATATATATATATATGTACTTAGTTCAATTTGGATGGAATTTACGTATAATTAGTTTAATTTAGATATAATGTATGTTTAAGACTATAAGTAAACATCATCACTAGATATTAAACAAAAAGCTAACATACCGGTTCTGTGAATAGATTTCTCTTATCCATCATTATTTTTCTATTATTATCTTTTATCCATCGAATCTAATATAGTCAATCAAAACAAGAGGAGTGGTTTCTCTTATCCTTCATTATTTTTCATTTAATATCCTATATTGATGCAATCTGAGATTCAACCAATCACGATGCAAGCACCAATTTTCTTTTTTCATTTATTTTGTCTGTATATTGACTGTCAACAAATCTAGTTGCTCACTATTCAATATATATATATATAATAATCAATTTTTTATGGGTTATTGCTTACTATTTTGGGTTATTGCATTTTTAGTTTCTGGAAAAAAGAAAGAAAGAAGGGTTATATCAAGAACAATAAAGAAAAGGATAACCACGTTTTGGGAATTCATAAGAATTTTAGTCTGTTTCCTTTCTTTAATGTAATAGTGATTGCCATTAAAAAAAGGGTAATAATGATAATAATGAAATGACGTTTTGCAATTCCAAACAATTTTAAATTTGAAAATCTTATTTATCCATATACAATATCATTACTGGTAACCTAGCACCAACAAAATAGAACGCATTTGCTACATTCTTGAACAGGTACGATTTTTCTCTTTTCACTTTATGTTGCTAATTTGTTCAACCGTGCCTCGCTCTCCTCCTCTTCCCCCTCTCACTGTCTCTCCTCAGTCCTCCCCCTTTCTACTTTCTGACTTTCTCTCTTTTTTGCCCTTCCCACTGAATTGGTGTACTAATGATAACAACATCATTTGAATACAGATTGTTTGAAATTTCACCCCAACCAAACCGATGGCTAGGAAAATACAAGTTTCATAAAGTTTATTTTCCTTGTCGAAAGGTTTTTTGGTTGAATTCCATCACTTCAAAAAAGACATCCGAACAACCTAAAGTCCGCAATTACAAGGAAACTTCTAGGGAATAAGGTCTCCCACTAAATCAGAGGAAGTTTTCCATGCGGCAAAAGAATGACCTAAAACATTGTTTACTCTAGGCACAACTACAAACTTAACACAAAACTTAGAAATTAAAACATAGATTTCATTCAAAATGTTTCGAGTCCTCCACCGTAACGGTTTTCCATTCTTCAAGTCATCCACAATCAATTTGGCATTGCTGCAAATACTAGCATGTAAATTTGGTATATCCATCTGAATGTATATGTCTACATTTTTTTTAATATTGTTTTTCTTTTGTTTTTTTGAAACTTTAATTATTTGAATTCTTCTCTTACAGTTCAACTTCCGGGCTAATACAACAAGTATTTTGCAAATGCGTTCCATACAAGTAAATATTCCCTCTCTCTGATGTTGATTGCGGCATGATGCATCTGAATGTATATGATTAATCATTTGGTTCTTAAGTGTATGATATAAAGAGTAATAATCACTCTCTAAAAGAAATTTTTTGTAATGAAAGTCTAGAAGATCATATACACATACAAAGTGCTCTGCTTGTTATCATGAGGCTGCCACTTTATGGGTTCAGTACATCATTATCATAGAAATCATTGAAGTTTTTTATCCTGACAATCAATTAATATTTTTTTTGTTATATTTTGTATTATAGTTTTCTGAAAATAAATGTATACTAAATACTAGTGATTGGGTAAATAATAAAGACCTTTAAACTTAGCGTTATTAGATATTATTTCCGAGTAAGAGGCAACAAAGTAAAGAACAAGCAAATTAATGTTGGTGAATTTAACAAATGTTAGATTCCAAATCGAGCTAAATAATATTCATTAATGCCACTGGACTTTATTTTTTCTTGGCTATACCATTGTGTCATACTATACCTAGGGTAACTGGTGATAATGTCGTCGTTGATATTTAGTCGAAGTTTAACATAAATACGTTAAAAGATGTTATTTAACTTTCAGTTGAATTTTTTTTTGAAACCTAGAAAATGATTTTCTTTTTATTAAGAAATTGGTAGGTTATTTTCGATTCTCTCATAAATTGCTCTCTCTCTCTCTCTCTCTCTCTCTCTCTCTCTCTCTCTCTCTCTTTCTCTCTCTCTCTCTATCTATCTATCTCACACACACACACACACACACATACACACACACACACACACACACACACACAAGCATACTAGCACATAAGTAGCAATCCTCCGTTTGGTGATGGTTTTGGGCATAAATAATCTTTATATTCGATTCGGACAACAATTTTTCATGTAAGGATAACATTTCTCCAACTTTTTCTTAGGGGTTCTTGATATTTTCATTTGATTGTTGTTTTGCTTAATTAATAGTCCTCCGTTCCACAATGAGCTTTCTGTATTCCTTATTGGGTTGTTCCACAATGAGCTTCTTGTTTCCTTTTTAGTAACTTTTTTTTATAGAAAAATGACTGAATTACTCTCACTTATTTCACAAGCTCGCATCCTCACTCCCCCATTTTCTCTTTGCCCCAATTCCCCCAACCATCCATTCTTTGTCCTCACGATTTCAAATCACATACCACCACACCACCATCTCTCTCCATACTTCCTACTTTCTCTCTCTACTCAGCCTCATTTCTCTCTCATCCCTCTCTATCTCTCCCCCTCTCTCTCCTGAGCACTTGCCCTGTCGATTCACCCACCACTACATCACAGACCACCAACCCACATTTCTTCCGTTTGGCTCTCTCTCTCTCTCTCTCTCTCTCTCTCTCTCTCTCTCTCTCTCTCTTGTTGTTGGATAAATGAACATCACAGATTTGTTCATTTGATCTCTCAAATGATTGAATTGTTGTCCTCATTCAATCTAGCTTTGCAAATTTGAGTTTTTCACCTTCCTAATTTATCTCTATCCAATAATACTGTAATTTCTTCGTTTGATTGGTTCCTTGTTCCTCGGAGATTTTGGTCAGTTTATTCATGGCTCCTTTAAGATTAGCTTCTGTTCAAACCTCCTACAACTATTGCATTTTTCACCTTCAATTTCAAAATCGTTGATTTTTGGGTGCATAACGAGTGTTTGATTTGTTTCTGTGATGGATAATGAGTGTTTTGATTTTCAAGATAGAGACAAAATGAGGAGAGAGAAAATGGTTGGAGAGAGAAAGGGTTTTGGGGGTGGTAGACTGGTAGACAACAAAGAGGGACGGGAAATGGAAAGAGGAGAGAGAGAGAGAGAAGAGTGGGTAAATGCAGGGGCAAACATGTCAATTGTGTGCCAAAGTACCATTTTATTAATTATCGTGTCCAAAAGAAACAGGAAGCACATTGTGAAACGGAGGGAGTAATATTTTCTTCATTTGTTTTATTTAAATCTTAGATTGATTATTGTTACTTAGGGAACTGAATTGCTTAGCTTTTTTTTTCCTCTCATTAGGATTAATTTGTGCCAAACTATAATTATTGTACTACTTACAGAAAAAACGATAAACCACTATTTCTTAATAAAAAAATGTTATTCTATCTATTGTTTTGGTAAGTAATACAATAACTATATTTTGGTGCAAATTAATCCTAATTAGGAAAAAAAACCGACAATAACTAATATAGGACATAAATAAACCATTAAAAAAATAGAATATTAACCAAATTTTCATCACAATACATGCAGATATTAATTAAGCAACAACAAACAAAAGAAAATATCAAGACCCCCCAAAAAAAAAAATGGAGAAATGGTATACTTACTTGGGAAATTGTTGTTCATGAATAAAATTTGAATATTATTAATGTTGCGGAACCATCATTGGACTCTGTGTGTGTGTGTGTGTGTGTGTGAACGCGGACAAGTACAATATTGATACCACGGCGATCAATACTACTACCAAAATCACTAGAAATGATATAAATACATGTTATAGGAATCCTATTGGTTTTACGCCCAAACCAACAAACACACTCACTACGGACTCCCTGCATAGTCATTCAGCTAATTGAGTTTCCCCATAATTAAGACTTTTTTCTTTTTTCTTCTTTTTCATATGGGCTCTTAGGGTGGTTTAACCGTCCGAAGCGCTCACCCTCTCTACCGTGAGTACACTCCCTCTATGTGGCCATCGTGCACTACCCATTAACCTAACATGAACTCTCATTTTATTTAGCACGTAATAATATCATGCCTCCTTGTGCTTCCAAGACTTTCACTAGAAGCCACCTATCTCAAAAGCACACGTGGGCTCAACCAATCACATTTAAGCAAAAGCCCACTAAGTTTCATGCTACATAGTAACCGAGTAACCTTTACCAATTATTTTTCTTTTTTTTGTTTTTTGTTTTTTGTTTTTTGTTTTTGTTTTTGTTTTTGTTTATTTCACAAATTGGGATACCACCCAACAAATCTGCCCTATCACAATTTGTGTAGAACAAACCCAAATCCTCTCCTTATTCAAGTGTCCATTAATACGAACTCACCATCTTTGGATCTCATGTGTGTGTCTTTATCTCCCATAACCATGGATACTACCAAGATCACTAATCATCGGCTCCGATACCACTTGTTGGGATTTTTTAATTACACAACAAACCCATGCGGTTAGGACCCAAAAGACTATGATATCACTTGCGGAATTGACAATAAAATACTAAAAAACAACGCACAATAATCAATACCAAATATAATATAGAAAACCCCAATCAGGTAAAAAATCATGGGCCAAACCGACAACTAATCTACTAACAACTCAAATAGTGATTACAATGTCAAGCCAACCATCAATTCTAGGAACACAATCTAAAACATCTCACAATGCATCTACAACCAAATATATTACATACATAACTCCTATGTACGCGAACAAATACAAAATTGATACCACCCGATCAATACTACTACCAAAATCACTAGGAATGATACAAATACCTGTTCTAAGAACCCTGTTGATTTTATACCCGAATCAACAAATGCATTCACTACAGACTCCCTGCGTAGTCGTTCACCTAAGTAGGTCTCCCCATAATTTGGGCTTTCTTCCTTTTTTTCTTCTTCATCTCGGCACTTAGGGCGTCTTAACACTCCGAAGCGCTCTCCCTCTATATCGTGAGTATACTACCTCTATGTGGCCGCCGTGCACTACCCATTAACCTAGCAGGAACTCTTATTTTATTAAGCACGTAATATCCTGACTTCTTGTGCTTCCAAAACTTTCACTAGAAGCCACCTATCTCAAAAGCACATGTGAGCTCAACCAATCACATTTAAGCAAAAGCCCACTAAGTTTCATGCCACATAGTAACCGAGTAACATTTACCAATTATTTTCCTTTTTTTTTCTTTTGGTGTATTTCACAAATTGGGATATCACCCAACAAATCTTATAAATTGGATTCATGGTGAGGTGGAGGAGTGAGAAAATTGGAGAGAGAGAGAGAGGGATGAGTGAACTTGATGAAGTTCATGGATGGGGATGCTCTTAATGACTCAATTTGCAACACGTTATAATAAACAAGTAAAAACAAATAGATCTCCTGTTCAAAATCCCAACTTTAACCTAACTCATTTAATTATATTGGTTAATTGTATCGACCCATTTAATGAAATGAGTTGAGCATCCTCAACACTAATCCATTAATTTCGTGTACGATTCATATCGTGTTGTCGTATGGTGTCCACTATTGCGAACCCTATCCTCAACAGCCTCAAGTCAATATGGGTAAGACAATTTTTTTTTTTTGGGTTCACAACCAAGGGTATTCCACTGTCGACCACAGTGACTATTTTACCTTAAAGGGTGGGACAATTGGCCAAGGAATTTAAAGCTATTCCATGTTCAATGCGAGATTCGAACCCTCGATATTGATTAAGAATGAATGAGTTTCTACCACTCAACCATACCTCATTGGTTTGGGTGAGACAATATGATAGAAGTGTAATTTGTAAAAGAGACACAATATTACCCAATGAATATTTTTTTTGAGTGATTATTACCCAAACAAATTAAAGAAGAAAACAAAAAAGCATCATCATTCATCAACGCGCCCCTCTTCTAGAGAGACGAGGGGACAAGACAATCGATCAGCTTCAGCGGCGATTGAGAGAGAAAGAAAAACAAGAGTGGGAACGGCCATGTCAGGGCTACACAGATCCTCTAGCGCTCCACTGAAGAACGGCCTTCCTCCTCAAGAGCTCCTCGATGATCTCTGCAGGTTCCTCTCTCTCTCTCTCTCCTTATCCCCTTCTTATCTCTCTTCTCTTATTGTTGATTTCTCATATTCTACTAGAGTTGAGTCATATAAATTGTTTTTTTTTGTTTTTGTTTCTTTTGACTTGTTTATATGCTTTTCTCAAGCTTTTAATATGTTTGAGCTAGTTTGCATTGCATAAGATATGGGTTTGTTCTGGTTTTGTTTCACAAAGATTTGGGTTTCTCTTTCTTTTGTTGTTGTTGGAGTTATTGATTCAGATTTATATTGGGTTTTAGTGGGATGAGTGATCTTAACTTGGGTCAGTGTATTTATTTTATTTATTTTTATTTTAAATTTTTTTTACTGGGAAGAAAGCTGTATTTACTATCGTGTGGATTGTTATCTTGGTTTTCTTTCTGAGCTGAAGTTGGTGACTGCTAAATGTAGTGGATTGTATCGATGTGTAGGCACTAAGTGAGATGAGTACGTTCCCAACAGAATGTTATCTAGTAGAAAATAGTTAGCAGAAGGCAGCAAGCTTGAATTTTGGCTGTTTATTCAGGTCGTTCGATGTAATTCTCTTAAACATAGGTTTTTATGTAATTGAAATTTGATTCTGTCATTTTTATAACATGTGAAACAAGTTAAAGATATAAATTGAAGCATAAACCCTGGCTGAGAGCTATTTATTCAGTGCAACTGAACTATGTATCAAGCTTCCTCCAACGTCAAGTGACGTTTCTTAACAAGATTGATGGGGGATTACTATTGTTGCACGGAAAGGGACACGAGGACACAGAATTGCGGAAATGTAAGCCGGGAATACACAGACTCTAACTGTGTGTTCGGTTTGTAAGGATGATAAAGAAAGGAAAAAAAGGGTAGGAAGGAAAAGAAGGGAAGGGAAGAGTCGAAGAGAAAATAAAGTAATTTTCAATTCCACTGTTTGGTTTGCTAACAAGGAACTGATGGAAAATGATAGGAAAAGAAAGAAAGTGATAGGAAACTTGTACGTTTCCCATCTTTGGTTGGATAATTATAAAGGGATAGGAAAGGAAAGGAAACTAAGCACATAATCCTTCATCTCATTTTGGCAATAAAGAATGCTACTAAGCTATAAAACGAAGAGAGAAGAGACTCTCTCTAACTATGAGAATGCTTCCCCCTGGGGCAACGGAACTACCTAAGGAGGCAAGTCAAGTCAATCTTCTCCTGATGGGGTAGCTCAGTTGGTTCTGAGATCTATTCCAAAGGTCCGAAGTTCAGGCCCTACTAGGCCACTGAAGGTTTTCCCGGTCGTTAACTTCCTTGGATTCCCATGTTATCTAAAAAAGAAAAACTGAGGGCTCAATGCTCATTTACTTGGGAGCAATCATGATTACCATGTAATGCACCATTTTGTATAGTTAAGGTTTGGTGAAAAGAGAAGGAGGGGGAGGAGAGAGATGAAAAGTGTGAGATTGATTACACCATCCAAAGTAATCGTCTTTACCATCTTTACATGGGCTAAATTTGAGTAATAGTGATTACATAGGATCGTGCAATCAATCTCATTTTTATCATCTCTCTCCTCCCCCTCTTTCCTTTTTGACCCCATTTTTACTCTATAAATGGTGCATTACAATGTAATCACCATTGCTACCAAGTAAACGCAAAGATCTAATAATTTGATTTTCTAGCTTATTCTTATTAACCATCCCAACATAGGAAAAAAAAACTCATTTCGTTTCAGTTCCTTATTATTGAAGCAGACAGTGGAATTGAAAATTACTTTCTTTCCCTTTCCCTTCCCTTCCCTTTCCTTTCTTACTATTTTTGAAAACCGAAAACACTGTAGTGTGAAACATGAAATGAAAAGCGAAAGAATGGGCCCAGAAACCAAGGGAAATAACATTTTGATACTTGACATGGACACATTCATTAAGACTAAAAATTGATAATAGTGAAATAATGTCAGCATGACAATTCATACATTTATTGGGGAACTGTTTGTTTTATATGCAACCGATCAGTTGCTCATTCATGTCCTCATTTTCGATAAGTTGGCAAGAATGGCAATTTAATGTTTATGCAATGATGCTGGAGCCAGAGTTGTTTCAGTCTATGTGACTGTTTTGTATCATGGATGCTTAAGGACTTAAGTTCAAACTGATTTTGAAGACACCTTTCTTATGGCTGTTCTTTGATGCACCAAAGCCTGTCTCCTGTTTGTGCTCAGTTTGATAATGATTAAGCCCTAAGCAGGAAATAAATTTGAACCCATTATGCAGCCAAATTGTCTTATTTTCCCTATTGATCCTTTTCTTTTTTGTTCTGCAGTCGCTTTGTCTTGAATGTTCCAAAGGAAGACCAACAGTCATTTGAGAGAATTTTATTTCTAGTTGAATATGCACATTGGTTCTATGAGGATAACTCAGTGGAGAAGAATCCTTCCCTCAAATCATTTACGCTCAAGGAATTCACATCTTTAAGTATCCTTCTGCTGACTATTTGGATGACGTATTCACAGGGCTAATAGCATGTTTAATGTTATGTTTTCTCTTAATCTTCCCCTGTTCCATAATATTACATCTTTCACATGCACGCACATTTACATGCTTCCTAAATCTAAAAGGCATGCTCTCTAGATTGGTTTGCATTTCTCACCTAGTTAATATTTGCATTTGTTTCTTTTGGTATCTTCTTAATACTCTGCACTTCCTTCTCCTTAAACGCTTCTAGTGTTTAATAGCTGCGAGGTTTTGAAACCATATGTTCCTCATATTGATGATATATTCAAGGACTTCACTTCCTACAAGGTTCGAGTTCCTGTCACGGGAGCAATCATCTTGGACAAAACCTATCAAAGGGTAATGTGCATGATTTGTCATTTACATTATTGGGAAACCTTACTGTTACTATGGTGCTTGTCTTTTGAGATCTATTCCAGAGGTCTAAGTTCGAGTCCCCTCACGGTGGAGCTTTGCCTCATTAACTTCAGGGCCCATGGGATTGGTCAAGCAAAGCTTGGATACCCATGATATCTTAAAAAAAAAAAACTAATCTTATGCTTGTCATGTGACACTTGAGCAACGTTTTCTAGTTGCCTATTGTTACGATAATTCTACAAATATTGATTCATTAGCTTGTGAAAGGTACATTGTACTTAATATTTCATAATTCTCACTAAGTTCCATGAACTTTTAGTTACAATGAGTTTTGTATGGACATTGGCTTTTGAAAATTCTACATTTCTACCGTTCAAGAGAAATGGTGGATAATTTAATCTAGAAACACCTGAATTAAGCGGGCTAAGGAGGATGATAGTCATGATACTAACTTTATGTTTTCAAGGTTGTTAATGGAAAGAGTTTCAATAAGGAGTCAGGGGCAGAAAGGCATTTGGTGTTGAAGGAGCAGAGTGATATTGTGGATGAGATTGGGGTTCAGTCTGAGAAACCTTCTGAGGAGCTTGAAGGGAGGAAGCCATTCGTGATATAGATATGAGACCTTTTGTTTTTTTCTTAAGTGAGTGCTAGGAAGTCGTTAGAGGACTTGTTGGCTTTCAAAGCTATGAATGGGTGGTTGGTTACAGCATGAACTTCACTTCTGGTACTTTATCCTGTAACAAGGATTGCACCTTTAGGCCTATTAGTCTAGGTTACAGGAATGTATAAGATTGTGACTAAGGCACTTTTTAAAAGGTTGACATGGTGCGCCTAGCACTATATATTTCGAGCAATGTGCTTTTGCAGGGGATTGACCCATTTTGGATGCAGCACCTAAATTGATTGAGGTGATAGATTATGTCAAGAAGAGAGGAATATGGGTGAGATCTTTAAGCTAGATGTTGAGCAGGTCTATGTATAGTTAATTGAGCTCCTTGGATCGGATTATGGAGCGTATAGGCTTTCGGGTGGATGGAGGATATGGAACTTCCCCTTCTTCAGCATTGTTCTAGACTTCTAGCTAATGAGTAACTAAAAGTTGGCTTGGTATCCCCTTTTCTTTTTTTTGTTTGTCGTGGATGTTTTGAGTCACCTCCTCTCAATTATTTTGAGAACTTAGAGTAGAATAATTAATGGGATCTAGGTGCAGGAGGAAGGTAAGGTTTTGCATTTGCAGTTTGGTCTTTGTAGATGATTTGGACAAGTCTCCACTATCTGGTGTCATTGGTATTTATAGATAGAGTTTTTGATCTTTGGCTGTCTTTACTATCATAGCTTACCTCACCAATTTTGGTACCCCTTTTGGGGGGACTGCAAAGCTATCAACGGGATTAGATGGGTTGGTCCAAAAATTTTGTGGAAATGTTCCCACCCTTGATATGATGTCAAATTGTCTACTCGATTGAGCTTGTGCTCTTATGCTACAACAGTACCTTTGTTTACAAGGTCTGCACTAAAACTTAGCTCCATAAATAGTGACGCTATATTCTGGAGATGGAGGGTGTCAGTTGTGAGTACCAAGTTACTGTAACATAGATAACTTTGAATATGATATGCTAATATCTTGAGAATTAATTCGAATGTCTTTAATTGAATGGAATTTGACAAGGAAGATATATCTTCTGCAGTGCCTTCTGGTTAAAGGGTGGAAAGGAACGAGCTGGAGCTTTCCTCGAGGAAAAAAGAACAAGGATGAGGAAGACCATGCTTGTGCCGTCAGAGAAGTATGGTTTTTTGTTGTTGTTGTTTTTTAATTTTATTTTATGGTTTTGATGTATATTGTCTTTCAATTTGCTTCTTGTTTATTCTTTTGCTATGTACTTTGTTTTCCTGAATTATTATGTGGTCAGATTAATCCTTGTGGCTGTACTTGATATTATTATTTCTCTGTTTATTAACATTGTCTAGGGATCATTGCGGTGTGATTGTTGTGTTGGAACTTTCATTTTATGGATGCATGGTTGCGTAATTAGCATCTATAAATCTGTACTGCACGGGGGAAGTTCCTCTTTGATGGTCTATTTGGTCATTACATAGGATTTGATTGAATTGCACAACCTAATGAAGCCAGAAGTGTAGGACTTGGGATGCTGTCAGGATCTGGGACCTTGTAATGTGTAATCGAGTGAAACTGCTGTATTAACTCTCCCTGTCACCCACTGTTGTACCCCATTTCCAGCTGCTTCAAAGATGTATGTTAGCATAGCCGCCAATTTCCTCATCTCCAGTGGAACTGTTCACAGCTGATGTCCAGATAGTATGTGTCCAGGGTGAATTGCATGGTTTAAGGCGAACATCTTTAGTTCATTTGAACTTGTGCAAACTTTTCCTCCTTGTCAATTGGAAAACCTTCATGAGATTAAGGAAAAATTTTGAATCAATTTGGTTTGTGGAATGTGTTCTATGATCTCCGCTACTGAAGGAGCAGCTTATCTTTCAATTAAAGCATTTCCCTTGAATTTTACTCTGTTTGCATTAGGAGGCGAAGGAGAGGGAATGGAGGATGGAGATAGCGGCGGGAATAGGAGAAACGGAGAGGTGTCTATTTCTTAGTGAATTTACTTAGATTCTCTTGATACTAAATTATTTCTAGAAAGCATTTGTCTTACATTAAAAGGAAAGGGTTCTCTTCCGCTCTCCTTCATTCAATTGCATTTAGCGTCGCGGAAAAAGTGGTATCTCAATGGAAGGGAGGGAAGCCCCCATCCATTACTTTTACCCCTTCCCCACAATCCAAATAGAGTGTTAACTGACTGGAAATTTTAGGGTCCATAAGTAGCTAGAGCTACCCACTCCTAACCATGATTTGGGGTTTAAGCTCCCATGTACCACAACCTCTTTGTGCGAGATCGTGGTGTTTGAGCTATGTTCATGTTCTTGCACGAGCCCTTCCAGAATAACCTTAGGGGGTTATGCTATGGGATCCTCTGTTATTAATGAGAAGAAACCAAAAAAACTTCCTTCGGTTATGATATTGATTGATGAAACATGGAGGGTTCTAGATGGGGATCATGTTGCTACCTATGCTGCCAAAACCAAATGTACAGAGGAAACTAAGAGCTGGATTTCTGTTTAGTTTTCCTATCTTTGTTTTGGGGGGGGGGGGGGGTCCGATAATGGTGGTATTATTTATAGTGAATATGTTTTAATAGGTCCTTTTGTGGTTGCTGCTGTTTCAGTTTCATTTGGCTTTTATGATTGATACAGGTTTTGGAGGAAACAGGTTTCGATGTTTCTGAACTTCTTAACAAAGATGAGTACATTGAAGTGATTTTTGGGCAGCAGAGGGTGCGCCTCTACATAATTGCTGATGTCAGTGATGACACTCCCTTTGCACCACTCACCAAAAAGGAGATCAGTGTAAGAGATCATTGCCTTACTTTTTTCATCTTTCTTGGAAGATTTCTTTTCTTCTGTTGCATTTGGAATCAAATACACGTTTTTCCTTTTCTTTGAAATATAAAGTTGACTGCTGTCAAGCTTTCTATGATGTTTGTCTATTACATCACATTTGCCATTATACTAATTAATGCAGACACATAGACCATTATCCTTCCCTAATTTTTCCCTTTTCTTTTTATTATTTGGATTCGATAATATTTGTGGGGTTATATGCATCAACTCCATTTAGTAGTCCTTAACTTGGGCCAGCCTTCTGTAGTTTTCTTACTCTCCTCCCCCACCCGGAGGTGTGTATTGTGTTATAGTCAAAGTGCGTTTTGGCCTCATGTTGCGTAATGTTATTAATGGTCACTGCTCACCAGATCAATCAACTTTCATGGTGGGGGCATGGTTGGAAAATTGACTTGGATGTTTCTCTATTGACATGTGAATATAAGCAATTTTCTTGGGCTTTGCCTACAGGTCCGAGAAGTTTAGATCTGATGTTTGTGTCCTGTTGTTTTACAAGTACTTGAAGACCTGAGGTGACTCTGCACGAGTTTGCTGTGATCCCATGGTTTAATGACACCATGTTACCCAAGTTTTGAAAACAAAACACAAAGCACACCTGTTCTTTGTATGCATTGTTTCCATTGTACAATCTTCTGCAAAAAACCAATTCTTTTTTTCTGCAAGCAGGAAATTGCATGGCAACGGCTGGACGATCTTCAACCAGCAAGTGATGAAGTGATATCACGCGGGGTGACAGGGCTTAAGCTGTACATGGTTTCTCCGTTCTTAAAGTGAGTTTCTTGACATATCTTCATTATATGCCCCTCATTGTTCTGCCATTCTTTTCATTCTAATGAATTTATGCTTCTTTTTTTTCAGGTCACTAAAAACATGGATTTCAAAACATCCACCCCCAGTCACTCCAAAATCTGATGCTTCCCTTAGAGGTTTTTCTTTATTCTCTACACCAATTTTTTATCTTTTGCTAGGTGTTCTAATTTTCGTACATAATAAGTGAAAAGGGTCATGCTGCTCTCTGACTTTTTACTCATTTTTCTTTCTGCATGACAACTGACATATTGTCCTCAACATCTATCCCACTGCATGAACAGACTTTCTTCATTTTTTTGGCCGAAAAAATAATGCCAGATGTTAACACACACATTTTCTTTACTCCACAAATCTTTACAAACTGGTTTATGACAATACTTTAGTAAAAAAAAGGCTGCAGAATACTTGACAGATAGTTTGCTCATTCATGTTCTTTCTCACTTTAAAACAAAGTGAGCTCTAAATTTTCATGTTCTCTCTTCCCCCGTCAATTACAAGAGCTTGAGTGTACATCAGCGATTGCTGGCCTGTAATATACAATGTTGGTGCGGGCAAGCTTAATCTATAGTCAGCAAAGATGTTACGCCAAGAATTGTTGGTTTTGTTGAAAGGAAAGTTACCCACCCTACCATCAAGTACTGCCGAGGTTTTGAACTTGCCACGAATGAAGAGGTTACTAGAAGAAGAATCATGGCTTCTAGTATTGTTTTGGAACTTGTGGGATCGCATTAGCACACCATCAAATGTCATAAAACTTGAGAAATATCATTTTTTTATCCTAATGTGTGTCCCAGTGTCCACTGTCTACACTCCACAGTAAACAAGCTGTTTCTGTAGCATCATTTTCTGATTTTAGAGAATAATTCCAACTCCCATTGCAGTGTTTGAGCAGCACATATACTAAAGATGTGGTGTGGCAATATATAAAAACTGCTTGCTAGGTTGGTATTAGGGCTCTACTTTGGGCAATTTTGTCTTTCTTAATTAATTTTCCTTGTTGCCTTTCTTAATTATATCTTCACCCCACATTGAAAAGGTTCGGGAACTACTCAAAAGAAGCCAATCTTGAATGTCCTACTAGTCTTCGTTAGAGAAATTTAACATTTAATTTTGGGTCTCTCTCCTGTGTTGCATGTGTGAGTGTGGTATAATTGCAGATCAAAGCCCAACAAAGGTTAATCTGCCTACATCAAGCCGCCTCTTGAAGACAAAAGGAGTGACCCTGAAGGTTACCAACCCCCTTTCTGTCTCTCTAAAACTTCCCCCCTTTTGAAGGAAAAGGCACGTGAGTGGAGAGAGTAAGTGAAGGGTCACCAAACTCACCAACCCTGAGGGTCACTCCATCATTCTCCATCAACATATGATTATGATTTTATAGGAGCCCTTAACTGCAGAAAAAATCAATGCTTCGTCCGAATGAAGCATAGGATCATTTGCATATCCCTCCTCCGCCCAACCCCCCCCCCCCCCCCCCCCCAAAAAAAAAAAACGAAAAATCTGAAGGCCATGTGAGTACACCTTAATAAATATATGCCATTGTGAGGGAGTTGCTAAATGTACATCTCATGTAATGATGTGTTTTGCGGACCTGTACTTGGGTAATATCATGCTTACTTTTCTTGCGTCAGATTTGTTTCACCCATCTTAAAGTAAGACACTTCTGTGTGAAGCATGCTCGTGTATCTGATATGTTTGTTTCATTTTGTTCTTTGGCCTGCTTGTGGATCTCTTCCTATCATTTTGTTATTTCAATGGTTTTGCTGATTGATCATACATGCTACACAGGACTTAGTGTTTGGAAGGCAAAGAATAGTTCTTTGGGGAGCAGTTCAGCAATAGTTGAAACCCAGCATACAAAGCCTGCATCTGATCCTCACGTCAATAGTTCTTTGGGGAGCAGTTCAGCAATAGTTGAAACCCAGCACAGAAAGCCTGCATCTGATCCTCACGTCACTCATACAGGCCCTGGCAAAAGCTTTCGGAACTTCAGATTTGATAAACTTTCAATCTTACGAGCAACGGGATCGTCTTTTTCTGCTTAAACGCTCCAAGTGATGTTGATTGTTGAAGTCTGTCTCACATTGTTACGTTGGTGATTCCTACATCGTTGTGGCCAGAATGTAGCTGTGCACATGAATTAGCTTAAGGTAGTTCTGCACCTGTGCATTGTATATGTCAGGAGTTTCAGGTTCTAGGTATTTGTACATCCTGTACAGAAACCCTTCTAGTAAAAACAGCTATTGTTCATTCTCTCTGGATGACTCGTTGCTTCAGTTGAACTTTGCTTTAAGTAAACTGCTTATAGGATACCAGAGAGTTACGTTGTTCTGAGTTTCCGACTTCACTGGAGCATGCCAGACATAATTTATCGTGGATCTGTATGCAACATCGCGAAGAAGCAATATGATCTTCAGTACCTTGACATTTGTGGAAATATATGTGACAACTTTGGAAAAAAACAGGAAGGTGGAGTGGTGGTGCCACTTTCACCTTTTCAATGAGATGCGAGTTTGATTCTGATGTCTCACAATTTAAAATCATCTTTTTATACCCCTAAGTAGGGCTGTGCGAAAACCGGAACAGACCAGTCAACCGGACCAATCTAGATTTAGAATCATATTACTGGGTTACTGCCATATTTCAAAGAAATACTAGGCTCTTAAAGAACATTTTAATTTTTACATTAAAGAATATATCATTGTTTCCAAACACTTCTAATAAATCCAAGTTTATGTCTGTTACTTAAATCCAAAAAAAAAAAGAAATCTAGTCTAAGTGATTGGAGATCAGCCTCGCAATACTGCCCGTTCCCTTCTACTTCTTTCTTTCTTTTTTTTATGTTTTTTCTTTTTTATAATTAAAAGTCTACTTTATTCAATGGAATTAAAAGAGAGCCGTAGCTCATGCACTCATTAGAGTTAAAGTTCATACATCTACTGGAGAATGACTTGTACACCCGTTTAATTCAAGCTAAACACAACTATTCAACATTACACTTTTTTGATCATCATTCAACACCACACTGAAACGCCTAATTGATCCAAACAAAAAGACTCAACAACAAGACAATCCTACAAAACCAACTATAAACTGAAACATGCTAAACCTACTAAGAGTAGCAACGTCAAATCAACCTCTTGAGTCATGAACCACAACCAACCAACTAATGAGAAGATACTTAGACATTTGTTGGTCTTCGCATAGCGCCATCCTTACAGAGTGCATCAGGATTGCATATGACTTTCTTCTCAATATTGATTTCCCCTCCTTCTGAAATTCGTATAAAGTCTTAAAAAAATCATCATTGGAAGAGTTATCAATAAGCGCCAAAGCGTCCATCAACCCACTCTAATCAACACCAAAGTCAGAACAACCCTATGGAAAACCACCATTATCATCATAATCACTACAACTCACGTTGTCATCATCATCAGACAATCTGACAGTTAAGGATCTAATTTGTGAAGCTTCTCCCATCATCTCCTCAATAACAACATCTGGAATACAATTTCCACTAGAAAAAACTAAAACTAGACCCCTCCGTCACATTCTCACCCTGACACAGTGAGGCATGGTCGCCAACCAACTCCAAAACACCAACATGTTGGTAAGAGGTAAAACCAAATTTTCCATTTCAAACGAATCATTAACTCCTATCTTGTGGCAGTTTACATGATATGACATGTCTGCAACTCCAATATGAAGATCAGTCGGCTCAAAAACATCGCCCTTGGGGTCTTGATGAAGAGCCCTATGAGTTACAATATCGCCACCACCTAAGTTCTAAGATACAAGTGATACATCAACTCCAATCTTGTGACGACTACAATTGCACGAAGAAGTTATGTTTCATTGAGAAAAGCAACCAACTTAGCATCACATAGAAACTCCTGATAAGGGACCATTTCCAATTATTTGTTGCCAACCTCCACCACTTTGAAAAAAGAGTGAATAAATCGCTTCCAAGGATTAGAAGAAGAAACATTAAGAACAAAGATTGATTAAAATCCCTCTTAATAGAAACACTTAATTTCAAAAACCAGCCCCAACGGTTTAACCCAGATTCAATTCTCCAAAAGAGAGACCCACACCTTTTTTTGATATTCAAATTCAGTCATTTTAGAGCAAGACCTAAGAGTATCACACACCCAATCAATAATCCTATATGAGAATTTTATTCACCTTTCTCCATAATTTCTAAGCTCTCTCACTATCAAAGAACCATCCAACAATTCCATTTTAAACACCTTACTCCCCACAGAGAACCTCATGATAACACCTAAAGACAACAAAACTATCCTCTGTTGTGGACAAAGAAGAAAGAAAACCAAAATACCACCCACTAATCACCAACCCAAAATTAGTAAACCAGTCCGGAAGGCCACAAAAACAACTCCACGAAACCAAAATTAACAACCAGAGGATGGTAGAAGGAGGACACTCACCATGAGGGGGTAACACAGCTAAAACAAACCAAAATCAGACATGAGATAAGCCGAAGATGGGAGCCTGCAACAGAGAGAGGGTGAGGGGAAGAGAGAGAGAGAGGGAAGGTGTGACCAGCGGTGACTACCGAGTGACGGTAAGGGGAGGCGATAGCCGCCACTGGAGGCTGGATTTGTGATTTAGGGGAGATGGAGGAGTCGTGGGCTTTGAGAGAGAGAGAGAGAGAGAGAGAGAGAGAGAGAGAGAGAGAGAGTGTGTGTGAGAGAGTGATCCTTCCCTTCTACCTTTTTAAATGTGAAAAAACAAATCGTTTATTGCAACTCCACAACCATATTACTTTACCATGTAAAAACAATTTTAAAAGTCATTTTCATTGAACGGGGATGAGAGGGGATAAATGTTAAAAACTTCTTTAAAACGTATTTTCAATCATGCATCATACTCACATAAGAATAATAGCTATCACACGATTCTATATACATAGTCTTATAATTAAATGGCATACTTGTGGTCTTATTAAATCTTAAGAATCAGGTCATTTAATCGATCCTTTGACACACGAAGAGTGTAAGGAATGTGGAGGACCGGCCTGTTAACTTTTGGTGGACATGCTTGGATTGAGGGTATAGATTAAGAGGGTAATAGAGTATTTTAAAGGTAAAATGGGAAGATGGATGTGGTTAGAGGTGGTGTAACTTGGTGAAGCAGAGAGGAATTAGACCTGGTCATACCTCGGTCTGGGCTTGGTTTGGACCGGGTTGAGCTCTGAAAAAGTGATGAGTGAGGATTATATGTGATATCAATAAAGGAATTCACTCTTGATTTGATCTTTTATTTAGCTATTTTATATGTTTTTTGATGCATTTAGTCTTTTAGTTTGTTTTTACTGCTTTTGGTTGTGTTTGTGTTTAAGTAGTGGATTTTGGAGAAGATTAGATGAAGATTTGGAAGAGTACAAGTTGTGTGACGACTTGGCGCGGTGATATGAGCTTAAAAGATATTCAAAACATGCTTTTAAAGGAAGACACGAGCTACCCATGTCTTTTCACATGACCACAAATTAGCATTTGAGGAGAAAATCAACGAAGGAGCTGAAAATACACCCACAGCCGTAGACACGGCCAGGTCGTGTCTTTTGACATGACCGTGTCTTTCACCAGGGGTGCGCGGGCGGTCTTTTGCAATTGGGCTTTATTTTATTTTTCATTCTTTTTCTTCCCATAATTATATAAGGAGACTTTTAGGGTTTTTCCTATGATCTTTTGCCTATCCTCTTTGGATACAAATTTGAGTTGGAGAAGAAGAACAATTGTGAAGCAAAGATCGAAGATTTCATTTTGCCTATCCTTTTCTTGAACTTTAATTGTTTTGATGAATTCTCTTGAATCTTTGTTGTTATTTTATTAATCATTATGAGCTAAACATTTTATAACTAGGGCTAAGGTGTAGCCATCCTTTTTAGTATAGTGTTCTTAATTCCAAGATTTGATCTTTATTACATATGAGTTTATGTTGTTGTTCTTAATGCAATTGAAGGTTGATCACCCCGTGATTTGATTGTGTATGTATGAGACTGAGAAGTGATTATATGCACTAGTTTATAATAGCATAAACTGAGAATTGAACGAAATATTGAGAAGTACAAACGTGATTCTTGTAATTTTTTTGTTATAGGTTTTTATTGTTTTCAATGCTTCTTAAATGGTTTAAATCTATCTAGAGATAGCATAGGTTAACAATTTAAGTTAGATACAATATAGCTTGAGAAAGTATATTGAATAGTTAAAAAAAAACCTTGCCTCATGTTATTAATATCAACCTTGGGATTTATTTATTAGGGATCTACAGAGCATGGGATTGGTGAACCTAAAATCCTTGTGTTTTCCTCATATTATTTGATTTGATTAGTTACCCAATTGTTTAGTTTAGTTAATCTAGCTAGTTATTCTGTTTTCTAGATAAGGTTAGGGTTTTCATTATTTTAGTACTTATTCATTCTAGTCCTCGTGAGAACGATACTTGACTTACCTTCTTTATTACTTGTGCGACTGGTACACTCACCATAGCTTAATTTACACGCATCAAGTTTTTGGCGTCGTTGTCGGGGACTATTATTGAGTAATATTAGAATCGAAAGATCCTATTTTTAATCTAGAATTTAATTGCTTAGTATTTTTTTTATCGTTATTATTGTTGATTCTTTGTTATATTTTTAGATGTTTTAATATGTGTTTTGTTAGAATTGAATAAGTTTAATTAGAATTTCCTTAGTGTGTTTTTGTTTATTTTTCGTTTACTTGATTTGCAAATTGTTATTTTTTTCTAGTGCATGACTCGTACTGGTAACAGAGAACTAATTCCTTTTGATCCAGAAATAGAGAGGACTTTTCGCAGGTTACGTAAACAACAAAGTTCAGAACAAATCATGTCGCCATAAGAGAACCAAGTTCCACCTATTTGTTCTTTAAAGGACTATGCTACACCCACGGTGGAGGGTAGTGCTTCTAGCATAATAAGGTTACAATTCAAGCAAACAATTTTGAGATCAAGCTCGCCATCATACAAATGATTCAGACTTCTGTCCAGTTTGGTGGTTTGGCTCATGATGATCCTAATGCTCATATTGCTAATTTTCTTGAAACATGTGATACTTTTAAGCATAATGGTGTTAGTGATGATGCTATTAGATTGCGACTGCTTCCGTTTTCACTTAGGGACCAAGCTAAAAGTTGGTTAAATTTCTTACCTGTAGGATCAATAACTACATGGAATGACATGGCTCAAAGATTTTTAGCTAAATATTTTCTCCCTTCCAAAACTGCTAAAATGAAGAATGATATCACTATTTTTGTGCAATATGACATAGAAACATTATTTGAAGCATGGGAGAGATATAAAGACCTTCTTAGAAAATGTCCACATCATGATCTTCCTGTTTGGTTACAAGTTTAAACTTTTTATAATGGTCTGTCTTCTACTAATCATTCTATGATTGATGCAACTTCAGGTGGTCCTATCATGACGAAAGCTCCAGAAGATGCATATGACTTTTTAGAGGAATTAGCTTCTAATAGTCATCAATGGCGGTCTAATAGAACCCCAGTGAAGAAAAGTGTAGGAATTTATTCAGTTGACTCATTTACTGCAATTAGAAACTGTAATACCCCAAGATTTCATGGTTGAGTACAGCTTAAATGGTTTAATAGTAATACTCATATCACCAAGATGCATCTCCTTTTCAGGGAGCTCAAACCTAAGAAACTCCACAGTTAAGCGTGCTTGGTTGGGAGTAGTACTAGGATGGGTGACCTCCTGAGAAGTTTTCTCAGGGGCATGCGAGTGAGGACAAAGCATGTTGGAAAGGCTTGTGGTGGTTTGTGGGGTCCGTTCTCAGCCATGAAAGCAGTTTCGGATGGCACCAGTGGCCCAGTTGGGCTGGGGTGTTACAGAAACTCTAACTAAAAAGGTTGACACTTTGAGTACTTCTTGCATGCAAGTGCAGGGTGTTCATTGTGGACATTGTGGAGGACCGCGTGCTAGTACTAATTGTCAGGTAGGGAATTCTTTCTCTCAATCCCATGAGCAAGCTAACTATGTTGAAAATTTTGGCAGGCAGAATAGTCCTTCTTCCAACACCTATAATCCTGGGTGGAGGAATCATCCGATTTTAGAAGAACTAATGTCTAAGTTCGTCACCACAACTGAGACTAAATTTCAAAATCAAGAGGCTTCTATTAAAAACTTAGAATTTCAAGTTGGACAGATTGCAAACATGATATCCGGAAGAAATCAAGGCCCTTTACCTAGCAACACTGAAAAGAACCCAAAGGAACAAATCAATGCCATATCCTTAAGAAATAGAAAGGAACTTCTAGAGGTGCAATGCAAGAGTAAGAGCAAGGTAAATGAAGGAAAGAAAGATGATGATAACCAAGGGCACCAAAAGGTAAGTAAGGAACTTGTGCAACAATCGATTCCTAAGCCTCAGGGAGAAACTTACACTCCTCCTGTTCCTTTCCCTCAAAGATTGAACCAACATAAATTGAATGCGCAATTCGGTAAATTTCTTGAAATTTTAAGAAATTGCATATTAATATTCCGTTTGTTGATGCTTTGACTCAAATGCCCAAATATACAAAATTTCTAAAGGATATTTTGGCTAATAAAAGGAATTTGGAAGATTTTAATTGGAAACAGTTAATCTTAATGACGAGTGCTTTCAATCTTACTGAACAATGAAACCAAAGTCAACAACTGTATCCCTTCAATTAGCTGATAGATCGGTAAAGTATCCAAGAGGGATGGTTGAGGATGTGCTAGTAAAGCATGACAAGTTCATATTCCCTGTGGATTTCATTGTTTTGGACATGGAAGAAGAACAAGAGATACCTCTCATCTTAGGTCGTCCTTTCTTAGCCACAGGAGGTGCACTAAAAGATGTACCACAAGGAAAATTAATTCTCAATGTGGACGATGAGCAAGTCACATTTAATGTTTATACGACCACCAAACGTTCTCCTAGTAAGCATGTTTGCTAAATGACACCAAGAAAATTACTAAACACCACTAAATTCGTTCAAATTAGACTAATCTACCCTTTTTATTTTCTCCTGCCCCTTTTCCATTTCCCCGTGCCCCTCTTTCTCTCTCATCTAACCCCAAATCCCAAACCCACGAAAAAAAAAACACGGCCCCTCACCGTCGAACCGTCACCACCACCCCCTTTGTCCCGTCACGAAGCTTATCAGTAAGCTTCATGAGACCCTAACGAAGCTTACCAATAAGCTTCACGCAATGTTAAAAAGCTTGCTTGTGAGCTTTGTGAGTATTTCGTGAAGCTCAACCAATCGATGGTTGCATTCCATTAATTATTACTCCTACATGAGAAGCTAATGGACATAACGAAAACATTCCATGAGGAACACATGAAGCTTATGAATGCGCTTCATGAGGATCTCATGAAGTTCATTTGTGAGCTTCATGAGAGTCTCACGAATCTCCTTTAATCTGCGAATTTTTTTTACAGAACCTGCGAAAACTTTTTTGACAGCAGTTAACCCACGAATGAGACTATAATACCTCAAATTCATCGCCAAAAATGTTATCGCTATCATCCATCATATCGCCAAAGATATTGTCACTATCCTCTATCGTTAAATTGTATTCAATATGTTGAATCCAATAAAAAAGATTGGTTCTTTTTGATAATTTTTGGGTCTACAGAGAAGTTTTAATTAGAGAAGTGGTGAATAGAGTAAAAAAGAGGTTCTCAACCTTTCGTAATATATGTTAGGAGTGTTTTGGAAAACCTAGAATAAAAGTTGGTGACGTTTAGTAATTTGGTGGCTGCGTTTAGCATCACTCCTAATAAGATGGCTTGTTTTAAAACTGATGCTATTGACAATGTTTCTGATAAGCTTGTGCAGGATCAAAAAGCAAAAAGTATGCAAGAGTCATGTCTTGAAGCATCAAAGCAGATCAAAGGAAAGGAAAAAGAAGTTGAGAACGACATGAATTTTGCAAAGACAAGTCCACCATCATTAGGAGTTGAAGGTTTTCATACAAAAAATCAGGAGAATCTTGTTTAGGCAACCCAAAGTTTTTATTTAGTTATTCATTATTTTTCTTTTGATTTATTTTATCTTCTATTTATGGGCAACCAAGTGAGTAATCTAAGTATGTTTTTGCAGGGTAAATCTTCTAAGGGGCAAGTGAGACGAGTAAGACAAAGGCACATGTTTATATTACATATGGCTTGATCTTGTGAGTCTTGTTTACCACTTTTCCTTATTCGTTGTTATTCAATACATTGAGGACAATGCATGATTTAGGAATGGGGGAGTGGTATACATGTTTGCAATTTAGTACTTGGGTGCCTTAGATTTGCCTTTTCTATATTGTTTTTTTCACTCGTGTTTTAGTTTTAACAAAAAACGAAAAAAAGAAGAAAGACAGAGAAATGACCCTTTATGATGATTTTTAGGAGGTCTCATTTTTAGTCAATTTGTAGAAGATTCGAAGAATGTGTTCTGAAAAAACAAACTTAATTTTCTAAGTGAGTTTTGTGAATCTTTGAGAAAGTTATAGCATGATTGTGCTTGCATTTTGATGATTTGTGGTTACATAGATTATTTCCTTCAAACATAGTTGAAATATAAATTGGTAGACAAAAAGCTTGTGAGACTTTAAGCCACTAGACTGACAATCAGTTTATATATTTATTTAGTATGTGTATTCTCCCGTGAAGTGTATATCTAGAACTTGCATATATTCTCTTTGAGGATACATTGACAATTGCATACATTAAAGTGATTGAGGCATTCTTTTGAGTTCAGCTAAGTAATAGCCAAATGCCTACCATGTGATTTATTTAACCTTTGTTCACCCATGTTGTGCTTTATTGGCCTTCGTTCTTTGTAAAACCTGCATTACAAGCCTATAACTAAAACACACTGTACCTACCTAGTTTAGAGTTAGTGGAGCATTGTGTTTCTTTTTAATTATTGTATGGTTTGAGAATATGCGTGAGGGTGTTTGAACATGAGTTGGCTTTGGTTGTAGTGGAACATTGTTTGCAGATTTCTTTCTTAAAAGAAGTTCCATTGTTGATTCAAAAAAAAAAAAAAAAGAGAAATTCAAAGTTGGAAGTGAAAAAAGAAGAAGTTTGAGTTAGCTTTTAGAAGTATTGCAAATAAATTGGTTGTAGTGTTCGAAGGATGAGTATGATGTTGGATTTGTTTTAGTTTCTCAAGGTTCTTATAAGAGTTAAGAGGATGTTTGCGTGTTCCACTAGCTTTAAGCTCTTGAACTACATTCCCAAATGTTTCCTTCCTTAACCTTAAGCCTCGCTAGAACCCAATAAAGTCCTCATGATTTTTGTATGCATGTTGTCCTATAGTTGTGGAGAATTAAGATGATGTGCAAGCTTATGGTAGATCACTCTCATTGGGAAGAATTTGAGCGATATTTATAACCTTTCTAAACACATGAGTGTGAGTGCTCCACTTAACTAAAGTGGGTGTCTACTAATTTTGTCTCACTATGTTTGAGGGAAGCCATATGGTAAGATTTTGATGATTGAGATGCTTGTATATGATATGCTATGATGTTCGATGAAATTCGCTCCAATGGTGTTTTTCAACTCTGATTTTGAAATGTCTTTTACTTGGTTTAATGTCATTCTTCGAATATGATACTGATTGATTGATCGAGCTTTGATAATCTCCCCTGACGAGGTGATCTCTTGTTTTTCATTGTCCTCCCTATTTATGTCAGCATGATCTTAGTTTTACTTGGGAACAAGCAATTGTCTAAGCATCGGGGAGTTGATGAGTGAGGATTATATGTGATATTTATAAAGGAAATCACTCTTGATTTGCTATTTTATTTAGCTATTTTATATGTTTTAGATGCATTTAGTCTTTTACTCTGTAGTTTGTTTTTACTGCTTTTGGTAGTGTTTGTGTTTAGGTAGTGGATTTTGGAGAAGATTAGATAAAGATTTGGAAGAGTACTCGTTGTGTGACGACTTGGGGCGGTGATATGAGCTTAAAAGATGTTCAAAACATGCTTTTAAAGGAAGACACGAGCTACTCATGTCTTTTCACATGACCACAAGTTGGCATTTGAGGAGAAACTCAACAAAGGAGCTGAAAATACACCCACAGTCGTAGACACGGCCAGGTCGTGTCTTTTGACACAACCGTGTCTTTCACCAGGGGCGTGCGGACGGTCTTTTGCAATTGGGCTTTATTTTATTTTTCATTCTTTTTATTCCCATAATTATATAAGGAGACTTTTAGGGTTTTCCTATGATCTTTTGCCTCTCTTCGTTGGATACAACTTTGAGTTGGAGAAGAAAAAGAACAACAATTGTGAAGCAAAGATCAAAGATTTCATTCAAGCGTTAGGTTTTGTTTGAAATTTAATTGTTTTGATGAATTCTCTTGAATCTTTGTTGTTAATTTTATTAACTAATATGAGCTACACATCTTATAACTAGGGCTAAGGTGTAGCCATCCTTTTTAATGTAGTATTCTTAATATTTTAACTCCAAGAATTGATTTTTATTTTATGTGAGTTTATGTTGTTGTTCTTAATGCAATTGAAGGTTTGATCATCCTTTGATTTGATTTATTGTGTATGTATGAGACTGAGAGGTGATTATATGCACTAGCTCATAATAGCATAAACTGAGAATTGAACGAAATACTGAGAAGTACAAACGTGATTCATGCAATTATTTTGTTATTGGTTTTTTATTGTTCTCAATGCTTCTTGAATTGTTTAAATCTATCTAGAGATAGCATAGGTTAATAGTTTAAGTTAGATTAAATATAGCTTGAGAAAGTATATTGAATAGTAAAGAATAACCTTGCCTCATGTTATTAATATCAACCTTGGGATTTATTTATTAGGGATCTATAGAGCATTGGATTGGTGAACCCAAAACCCTAGTGTTTTTCTCATATTATTTGATTTGATTAGTTATCCAATTGTTTAGTTTAGTTAATCTAGCTAGTTATTTTTAGTTTGGTTCTTAATCCAACACTTTGAATTCGATTTTCTAGATAAAGTTAGAGTTTTCATTATTTTAGTACTTATTCATTCTAGTCCTCGTGGGAACGATACTTGATTTACCTTCTTTATTACTTGTACGACTAGTACACTTGTCATAGTTTAATTTACACGCATCAAAAAGCTACCAAGGAATAGCCCGACCCAAAAAACGGGTTAAATACTTGTATCCCATACCCAGCCCTTGCGGGCTTCATACCGGGTTCGGCTGCCCATTTTTTTTGAAGTTTTTGCTGAATTTTGACTTTTATTTTGTTTAATTTTTTGCCAATGTTTCTGTAATTATATGTTTTTACTACGTCAATAGTGATGAGAGAGAAAGGCAAAAAGGATGATGACAATAAGAATGAATAAGGACACATTCGATCATTGTAATCTGTTTATTTCATTTTTCTTACTGTTTGTCACATTGTCCTTTTATTTTTTGTAATGGTTTTGGGTGTTGCGGACTTGCAGTAGCATAACCATGCATTGATAATTCTTTGCAAATGGAGGGGTGACAAATGACAATTGGCAAATGATGGTGAGAGAAGCAAGAAAGAAACGGGAAACAATCAGAAAAGGGGATTTTGGTTGATGGTTTGCTATTGTCTGCTAGTTTTCTTTGGTTTGACTGGTGTTTATGTAGAGTATAGGAATAGGGAGAGAGACACTGAGTCTATGTATTTGACCGGCTGAGGACTTTTAGCAGATAGGGTTTCACACTTTTGCTTTAGAGGAGTAGTGTGTGTTAGTCAGTCAGAGACTCTTGTAAACTTTTCGGCGGGTCGTGCTTTCATCGGGCCACAATGAAAAACCAAAATCCGTCCAATAAAAAAAATTTGGGCTGATGGGGAGGCTCGTTTTCGGGTTTTGGGTTGTAATTTTTAACCCAAACCCGTCCCAAATCAGGGCCGAGCCGGTGGGGTTGGGCGGATTGGGCCTATTTTGATCAGGTTTAAGAAGAATTAAGGGAAAAGAGGAAGTTATTAACCTAGGGTTTAGGAGAAGGGCGATTAACTATTACCCCCCAAATGGGTGACTATCACTGTCCTTCATCTACCATCCAAAATCTAATATCCACCACCATCTCCATCTCTCAATTTTTCTTTTATCTTTTTTTTGTTGCTTTTCACTCATTTTACTCTTAAAGCATCTCCATTACCTCCTTAATACATTACCTTGATTCCAAACATGACCTAAAATCCCATAAGTGCCTATTGGAAAAGTCACACAATGGGTATGCTGAAAAGTCTCAAATGGCGTTAAATACTCAAAGGAACGTCTCTCTACTCATTTTGGAAACCCGATAGTTCCTATACTACTCCAAGGTGCTAGTCTTTCACTCTAAGTTATTTACGTTTTAGTTAAAGTCCCTCCTTTTATTGTGTTCACACAAAAACACATCAGCATATCATGGACATAACATGTAGTCATTATTCTTCCTATCTAAACAGTTTCGTCTTCCATCATTTGTAATTCAATTTATTAATTAAAAAGAGTATGTTGATGTCAACTTCTAATAACACTTTCTTAAACCAAGAATGTTCTCACCAAAGGTTTCTCCATTATTCTTGAGTGACTTATTATTCTACGTAAAATCAAAGAGCATCTAGGTTAATTAATACTACTATTTATATCTCACATGCACATATTTAGATAGATGAAACTGGATGTAGTTAATTGAGCACTTATACATGTACAGAAGATATCATGACGACCTTTCGTGGTTGGAGGAGAAGTGACTTGTCCTGAAGTTGGAGTTGAGGTTTGTGTTGGAGTCGGAGGTAATTGTCTTGAAGGCGTAGTGGCTTGTCTTGTACACAAAATTGGTTGTGTTGGGGTCATGCAGAGTTGGTTGTCTTGGAGGCTGCGTGCTTTTTTTTTAGGCGGAGTTGGTTGTCTTGGAGGCTGCGTGCTTTTTTTTTAAACGGAGTTGGTTGTCTTGAAGATAGAGCTGGAAGTCTTGAAGGCAGTTTTTGTGAAGTAGAAACCGCTTTTGACACATCAGTTTCAACTAGTTACATACTGGAGCATTCCACGTGTTGTGTACAAATGTTTATCATACAATGTATGTTTTCATAGATACATCTCTAGTAAAATTACATTACCTGTACATAATATTTAAAATAATTATCACATTTAAATGGTACTGATCACACTGTCATACAATTTATATTAAATTTATCACGTGCCTTCATACATCGTCGCCACTTTTCATATAACTTTTCTCGTGAAACTTTCATGTAACATTTAATAATAATGACACACAATTAATTATGAAGGACTAATTTTTTGCCCGTGCTATTGTATGGGTTTGTAAAAATTAAATACCCGAAAGGACAATTACAAATGACAATGGTTTTTTGCATGTGGTTCAATTCAAACTCTCTGATGTTAAATATTTACTCCAACATTAAAAGCAAATATGTTTTATGGACCTAAAACTAAATAATGGTAACATTTTATGTTTCAAAATATTTGAACCAAAGTGAAACAAACAACTATCCTCCATGACTATTCTTGGATCTTGATCATATCTCTCAATAGATAGTGACACTCTTTTTTCTGCTAGTTTACTGAAAGGATGTATGCAACCTTCAAACCATCATACTCACTGCACAAAACTCGAAATATGAAATTAAAGTCCAATAATTTATCGTGTGCACCCTCAAGTATTCTTCTAAAGCATGTGCTTCATTTGGCACATCTGATTAATGAATCCATATTTCGTCATTCCAAACGCGTAATATCCGGAAGCAGTTTTGTGCGATAAATTACCTACACATCAAGGTTTTGTATTTTCGAAACTGGTATACCAATGATTCTTTCAGCATGTTCCTCCTAAGTATCACATATTTTTACATGTCCAATATGAAATGATTATGCACACCCTATACTTGTAAACATAAATAGTTTACAAACTAGTCATGTGTAGAAGTGATTTATTTTTTTTTGGAAAATTAATTTATATTTCATTTCGCAAAATGATATGATTGTTCATTCAAGCACATGTTCCTCAGTCTACAACTCAGACTTGAGAAAACTACATACAAGAACTTACACCTTAGTCCACGCATGGACAAAATATCATACTACAGGAAACAAGACCATATGTAAATTAAGCATCGAGGGAAGTGATCCAGTGTAGATTCAAACATACTCCTCCGCTACTCATAATTTGAGTTTTGAACCCGAGTGTATAGCTCGCAAACAATCTTCCTACTCAATCCTCTGATGGTGCATTGTTCCTGATTAAACAGAATTTTGTTCCTTGCTTCCCAAATTGCATGGATGACAACAGTTATCACAGCTTTAAGTAGAGTCTTCTTAGGGCTTTTACCCACAACAATTCAAGGACTTGGTCCAACGAATAACTAATGGTAGGCACTCCTACCCAGATAAGCATAGTCTTCAGCAGTTCATAAGAGAAAGAGCAATCAAAGAATCAATGTGCACCAGATTCAGCTGCAGCTTCACAAAATACACACTTATCATCAGTAATGTTCCCTATCCCCATCTTCATTATTCTATCTTTTGTAGGCAGTCTTCTCATGCAAATAAGTCAGAAACAAAAAACTTACTTTGGCAATGCTAGTTTAGACCACCAAACTTTTGTCCAGGCAGCAACATGTAGGTCAGGTAGCAAGTCTCTATAAGCTTTACTAATAGTATACTGACCTGCAGCAAGCACAATAGATTTGACATTATCTCTTTCATCAATTTTTTTTTTGATCATCCATGACCTCTGAGCAGGGCTAGCCATGTCCCAGAACTCTTGATTTTTGATATGATAAGCAGCTGCTCACTGAAACCATCCTCGATCTTCTTCATGTTATGAATATTCTATACAAGTTTATCCACAACAACAACATTTTAGATTTTCATGTTAAAAATACCCAGTTCCCCCTTGGACTTTGGAGTACAGATTTGTTCCCAAGCCTCAAGAGCCCTCCTTGAGGGATTAGTAGAACCAGTCCACAAAAATATTCTGCACATCTTTTCTATGTGGTTAATCACAACTTGAGGCAACACAAAAACTTGGGACCAATAAAATTGCATTGAGAACACTACACTTTTAATAAGCTGTAGTCGACCTACTTAAGAAACATCTGCATATTCAAGAGCTTATACGAACCACAATCTTGTCAATAATGGCCTGGATTGGCATTGAGCAATAAACATACTTTTATATGAAAGAGGAACACCTAAGTATTTTACAAATAATCTTCCCTTGACAAACATAGTCCCTTGTAAGACACTTCCTTGTTGTTCTTCAGACAATCCCCTAAAAAATATCTCAAACTTATTAAACTTTGCTGTGAGCCCAGAAGCACCAGGGAACTTATTGAAATAATATAGCACCTGATTTATAGAGTTCATATCACCTGTAGAAAACAAAAGGAGATCATATGCAAATATACTGTGGCAAAGCTTGAACTTGGAGCATTTTGGGTAATACATAAACCCTGGAGTAGCTTTCAACTGATCCAGGCATCTAGACAAGTATTCAATATCAATAAAAAAACGATAAGGAGAAAGGGGATCTCCTTGTCTTAACCCTTTCCTAGGCATCCTAGCTACAAATAGCTTAAGGAGAGAGCTATTGTAACTGATAGAATAATTTACAGTAGAAACAGATAACACGATGAGTCTCACAAATCTAGTAGGGAAGTGAAGGGCATACATAATCTGCTTAAGGAAGGATCATTCAGTTGAATCATAAGCTTTCCTAAAGTATACTTTAAGAGGCACCTAGGCGAAATATGCTTCCTATCATAGTGCTTAACAATTTCATGAGTTAGGTTGTCACTGATTCTTCTACCCTTAACAAAGGCAGACTGCTCATCATGAATAATGCAATCCAACATATTACATAATCTATTAGCCAACACTTTAGTAGCTATCTTGTACAATATATTGCAACAAGATATAGGTCTGAACTCACCTACTTTAGAAGCATTAGGCACCTTAGGAACCAGGGTAATTGTTGTACAATTCAGGCTTTTTAACATTTTCTCCTTATGCAGCATATCCAGAACAACTTCACTCACATCATTCTACACAATGGACCAAGCTTTCTTGTAGAAGCAAACAGTGAAACCATTCTACACAATGGACCATTCAACACTGCCTTAATGTTTTTCAGTTTATGTATAAACCTATACATAGGTACTCCTCTCACATCAAAACACCAGTTTTCCTTCATAATATATCTTCATGATAGAGTTGTGGGGAACATCAGGTGGTTGACTGAATATCCTTTGGCTGAGGTTGATTATATACATAATGAACTTTCTGATCACTGTGAAAATATTATTTCTATTCAATCTAATGTGCCTCAAGGGGAAAAACAATTCAGATTCTTCTCTCATTGGGCTATCCATGAAGATTTCCAACATTAAACATACTCAGATAAGCATATAATTTTTTTGCATTAAACAGATGCTCAATTTCCACAATTTTCATTCTTTATATTCTATGCTTCTTGGCAAAACCACAAATATCTATCAAATATGCAATAAGATAAGGTAATATTATATCATTGTTTATTTATTTATTTGGATAAAATCTTAATTCAATATTTAAGAGCAATAAGAGGAGAGCTTGATAAAAATAAAAAAAAAATTAATTCACACATGAAATGACATGAATTACGGGGGAAAAAATAGCTATTTAGTAAAATTTAGAACTACGTACTATTCTACAAAAATAATATACGTTAAACTAATGATGTTTAATCTTATGTTTTTTTTGCTAAACCAACAACTAATTAATGATGTATTAACTTTTTTTGGTAAGGAAAACAAAAAAAATACACTTAAATTATAAGAAAAAAAAAATTTCTAACTTATTTTCCTTGTGGTCACTGAACATATATAGAACTATTAAAAAAATTTAACACAAACTTTTATTGATGCTAACAATAATTAACTTAGTCCAATCTCGTACTAACGGGAAAAAAATGATATGTTGCAACATCTTTGTTTTCAAAGTTAATTATGTAAAATTTTATAGATTTTTTGACCCAATATACGCGTAATTTCTTGTCCCACGCCTATACATATTTGCTACATCATCTTTTAATTGGACTTATTATTAAATTATCATTTCATGATCGATACACATAGGGTTTAGTTTGGTTTAGTTGGGACATGAGATGACACATATAATGAAACAAATAATCTTAATTATGTGTATAGTATGGTGGAATGTACCATAGACACATCAAGTGCATATTGATATGTATTTGGAAGTATACTAATAACATTTAAAAATACTTAAAAATTGAGTAGATTTTATATTTTTTATTCATTTCCCTTCTAAAAAAAAAAAAAAAAGTTTGTTCTCCATCTATGGTATTTATCCTAAAAACATGCATGACAAATAATAATAAAATAAAAACCTAAATAACAGGATTCGAATATAAGTAGAACAAACTAAATATAGAGGACATATATATAAAATAAGAAAAATGAACACAAATAATCAACAAATTGGCCATCCGACAAAATTAATCTCACATTTAACTTCCTCCTTAAATAATCTCACATTTTATTCACCTCAACACTAATGCACCATTGTTAACGAGGTTAAGTCTTGGTTAATTATTGATGATGTGGTACCCCAAACCTCCTGTCCCCCCCTTCCGGCTTCCTTCACCGACCCAAAAACCCTCAGCCCTCTCAGCATCCACCACCACCACCACCACCACCACCACCGAGCTGCACCCCTTTGACCACTTTTGAGCTCACCGTCTCCTTTTAATTCGTCCACTTAACTTGTTCCGTTTCTACAGGAACAACACGACGACCCCATCTCCACCTAAGCAATCAGAGCAGAGTTTGAATCTCATCTCCATTGTTGAATCCACCAGCCACAACCCCGCTCACTTTATCTTTAGTTTGAGCATTCATTACATTTATGAAGTTTCATGGTGTTTCTAGTGGTACTAGCTAGTAATGACATACTCTATCTCCTCTTTCTTTCACGATTTCTCCTAATTTGATGGGTTGAATTAGGTTGATCAAGGTAGAGGAGCTAGATCATATCAAATTTGCATGCAGTGGACTAGAGGTGACTGATTAGTGCTAGGAAATTTTCTTTATTTTTATGATATTGATTGTTGAAAGGAATTTCTCACTATTTATTTGCATATTTGTGTTTTGACCCTGTGAAGTTGTAATTTGCATAGAGGCGAAAATCGACTTGTACGGTTCCAATTTGTTGAGCAAAGCCAATTTGGCCGGGTTATTAGATTGTATTTGGATGATTAGTTAAGGGGTTTGAGTGCATTATTGTGCAGGAGAACATGGGTTAGTGATGGTGTTTTAATTTGGGTTCATTGATTTGGGGAAATGGGAAAATGGAGAATGACGTTGAAGATGGGCTGCTGATGGTGAATGGTGATTGAATTTGGATTCATTGATTCAAGGAGGGGTTGCTTGGTGGTGGCAAGTGGTGGGTGGATGGGGGGTTGAGGGGTTTTGGGGTGGTGGAGGAATGGGTGGGGGTGGGATTTTGGTTGCCACGTCATCCATAAGTAAAGGAGACTTAACCCCGTTAACAAATGGTGCATTATTGTGAGAGTGAATAAAATGTGGGATTATTGGGGGAGGAAGTTAAATGTTGGATTATTTTTGCCGGACGACCAATTTGCTGGATTATTTGTTTCATTTTTCCTACAAATATGACTTAAATCAAATTTTACCAACTTAGCATTTTGGTTGTCCGCGACCAGGCCTAAACGTAGACCCGACTATTTCTTCCACGCCTACAGAGGACAAAGCATACATAAGCCAACCTCTTTGTTATTAACACGAGCGAACCATCACTTCAAAAATAGTAGATTTAAGCGATTTCTTTTGAAATGGTGTTAAATTTGCAAACATGACAGATCCTCCAATATATGTGTTCACGCTCCAACTCTCATGTAGTGTATTAAAGGTTTACATAAATAATCACTCGATTAGCTTGTTTGAGGAAGCACTACCATAAGCTAACTCAAACGTTGCGATTACAATACACATCACAAATCAAGAGGACTTTCAATTGGGTTGTAAACTTGTGATGGGGTCAATGTCAAAGGTCAGAAAAAAATATTTGGGATATGGTGGAGATTTCCATAAGAATAGTAGAGCAAAACGAAACACATCTATGATCTTGATTCTTAATCAATCTTCTTTCTTTTCACTTTACGTTCACTTTTATGATACTTCACAATGGTATATTAGTCCTTATTAATGCCTCTATCATTTTCAGGTACACACAAAATACAAGTTCAAGAGTATCATCAACAAAGAATAAATAAATCACACAAGATAGAATAAGATTGGTATAAGAATGCATCATTCATAAGCTCAAGTTTTCACAATATATTTTTGATATAGGTTCACATGTATTCCTCGATAAAAAATCAAGTTTGAAAAGAATTGAAGTAGTGGTCACACTTGTCAAACATGGAAGACTCTTAACTTATACTTGCATGCTCGTCACAAGAATGGAAGAGTTCTAAACACACAAAAAAACCAAACCATTAAGGCCAGATGCAAAGATAAATTCAAAAATTCATTGTGGCTAAACTTGAAATTCACATGACATGAGACATATATAGTGTTATGAATTCTTCATAGTGCGCATAAATTAGCATCTCGGTTGAAATGTTATTGAGAAGGGAGGAGTTGTGAAGGTAGAACAAGAGCAAAAAGCATCAAATCGAAGGATCAAGAGATAGTAAGATTTATTGATGATGTTTCAATTCCTAAAAATAAATTTGTGAGTGATGAAAACTTCAAGATCATGAGACAAGAAATTAGCGAGAAACAAGAATAAACCAATAGAAGGGATTGAGTGATATGGAGATGGAAAGATGACGATTGCTAAAAGAAATATAAATGTTTAAAATACTTTTAAAATACTCTTTCTTATTAATAAAAGTCTAAATTTTTTGATAAAAAAATAAAAGTTTAAATTATTATTTTTTCTACTAATATACTATTTCAAATTGCCAAGGAAATATATTTGCCACGAAACTTTAAATGTGTATAGCAATTTCTATAAAACAATCCCAATTTTGGAATTAATTTCAGTTTTTCAGTTTTCTTTGCCTATTTCTTCAACACTAAAACTTTTATAAGACGGTCTTTTTGTAACTTTTTGTGAGACGGAGGTCACTTTTTAATAAAATAAGAGTCACTGCTTACTATAAGTGACCCCTACATTTCTAAAAAGTGATCCCAATTTTTTGTGAGTTGGTCTCACACAAGACTTGCTCTTCTTTCAAAAGTCGATTGAACAATTGATATTAATTCACTTAAACCTAACAAAATCTTACCTAATTCCATCCTGATTTGCTAATGACTCTATGCCTGCAAATAACTTAAATTCGAAATTACCCGACACGAGGTTTACCTGGCAAAATCTGTCCCAACTCACAACTCAATAACCGACTTAAAGCCGACATATTAAAGAATTCCCTGTCAGACTTGCTCGTTACACGACCCGACCCATTTATCACGTCGTTAAATTATTATCATCAAACTTTCCAAACAAAAAAAAAAAACAAAATTCAATGACCAAATAATCTTCGGAATTGCTTAATGTAAATCTTAAATTACTAAATGCAAATATCATTGTATCAATATTTCCCAGGATACCCTTTTCATTTTATTGACAACTTTTTCTTTCCAATCCTTTCTCCTCTCAAATCTCTCTACTATCTTTGCTCTATTCATGGTAAAAACCTATACTAAATCACAAATTCACCGTCAATAATACATTTGATTGAGAACATTTATCAGTGAAGTAATAATAACAACAATTAAGTAACAAATAGAATTAGATTTTGAAGTTTTCTTAGTTATTCAAGTTTAGGGTTTATGAGTATAGAGGCTTAGTGACTAGTGGGTGGCTGGTGGCTATAGAGTCTCGCCTCTCGGATGGGTGGTGGCTGGAGTTCTCGCTGTCATCTCTGTCAGTGGGGTATCGATTTCTCTCTCCTAATTGAGTGGTGGACCGGTGGTGGATGACATGGATAACAGCCCGTGACCGTGGTCTGTGGTTCGGCGTGAAAATCAGAGTGGGAGAAGGAGGAGGCGAGTCGGGTCGGGATTATTCATGGTGTAATTTGTAAACGAACGCTTACAGCCACCCCCAACCGAAGGCCACCCATAATCGCCTGCCGCCGGGGATATCTCCTCGACTCCTCCGATTCCCCCCACCCCACGCCTGCTGCCATAAACGTCCCTACCCCGCCTGACCTCCTGCTTCGCCGGAAATGTTTCTCCAACCCAAAGAGACACCCTGTTGGAGACGCCCCAACCCCCACCCAAACAGCCACCCTTCGCCCTACAACAGACGACGCCGACCACCACCGTTTCAGCCGGCAAAATTGGATTGTCTTGTGGACGGAGAAAGAAAAGGGAGAGGTCAAAGGAGAAATGACAGAGGAAAAAAAGGAAAGAGAAAGGAGTGACAAATTTGACAGAAGTATTTTGGGAAAAGGTATTTGCGTTTAGTAATAAAGGGATTTAGGTTTAGCAAGACCCATAATCTTTCCACATTACATCATCTCACTCTGCGACTCCCTCCTCAGGCCTCACTTTCCTCATCAAGGGCACTTAACCCTAATAACACCCCCTTTCCTCAATCTCTTCCTTCATCCCCCCCTTCTCTCTCTCTCTCTCTCTCTCCACCCACCCACCACCATGGCTCCTCTCAAACGCCTCCTCACCCTCTCCCGTCGCACACCCTCTCTCTCCTCTCCCCACACCCGTTCCTCCTCTACATCCGCCGCACTCGCCACCCCATCTCCATCATCCCCACCATCACCCCCACCACCATCAGCCATGATCTACGACCGTCTCGCCGAATCCGTAAAATCCCGTCTCACCCGTCTCTCAAACCCTGACCCACGTTTCCTAACCCACTCATCTCCACACCCAAATCTCGCTGACCATACCCAAATCCTCACATTCCCAGCCACCAAAGTCACCACTCTCCCAAATGGCCTTCGTGTCGCCACTGAATCTTCTCTCTCCTCTCGTACCGCTACCGTTGGGGTTTGGATTGATGCTGGTTCTCGATTTGAAGATGATGTTACTAATGGTACTGCTCATTTCTTAGAACATATGAGCTTTAAAGGAACTCAAAGACGATCCGCTAGACAACTTGAAGAAGAAGTTGAGAATTTGGGTGGGCATTTGAATGCCTATACTTCCAGGGAACAAACTACTTATTTTGCTAAAGTGATGGATAAAGATGTCAATCAAGCTTTGGATATTTTGGCTGATATTTTGCAGAATTCTAAGTTTGATGAAGGGAGGATTAATCGTGAAAGGGATGTCATTTTGAGGGAGATGGAAGAGGTATGAATGGATAAATTAATTAATTAATGCAATATGATTGTTATGTTAATGTTGTTTTGATTGATTGGGTTTTTGTGGGGTTGTCTTTTGTTGCAAAATGGGATCTTGTTTCGTGTTTGGATCTTCCCGTTTGAAGTTTGTTTAGTGTGTTTTTTAATAGATTGGTAACACCATTATGAACATTTAAGGATTGTGAGCTGGGTTGATGTTGAAATTAGTGTGAAATGGGAGAAAAAGATGCAAACTTTGACAACTTGGGTCGCTTTTTTTTCATAGATATGCTAAGATAAATATTTCTGATTTACGCGATGTGATTTTAAGGGAGATGAAAGAGGTATGAATAGGTTAATTAATGGAATTTGATCATTGTGTTGTGAAATATGATCATGTTTGGTGTTGGGATCTTGGTGGATTGTTTTATTTTCTGAGTGTATATGGCATATATATATGAGCATTTTAGGGTTTTTAGGTGGGTTGATGTTCAAATTCTTAGCGTGAATGGGAAGAAAAGATGCGGGCTTGACAAATTGGGTCCCTTCTTTTGTCATAGAAATGTTAGGTTAAAATATTTTCAGGTAGTGTAGATGGAAATAGTTGGACTCATGATCTCCGATGTTCGTGTTTCTTAAGTTGAATATGGGAACAAACTTATATTGTCTGTTGAACTCTCAATAAGTGAGAAGGAAAAGATGCAAATTTGACTATTTGGGTTGGTTATTTTTTCATAGATATGTGAAGATAAACGTTCCTGATTACTGGCAATTGGAATAGTGATTAATATACCCGAATAACTGACAATCAGGATAGTAAGACTCTTGAATCATGATCTTAACATGTCTAAAAATTCAGGTTTTGATGAATTTGGGAACAAAAATACATTTCGTATTGAACGTGTAGTAGCCTTCTTATGAATGAAGAATCTATGGGGTCTTATATGTGCTGTTACCTGTGTATAGTACTTGTTGTGTTTTTCACGAGCTTATGGCATAGGGTTGCTTCTGATTTTGGTTTAGTCTGCATTGTGCGTTATATGTGACAGTCGAAGTCAAGCCTCTGTTAGAGGCCTGTGAAAAGTAGGTGCTATTGTTGGTAGCTTCATATATCCTCTACTCTAGCATGATTTTCAGGTGTGCGGATATAGAAGCTAGATACTTGGTGTGTTACTACCTACTTCTGTAGATAATGGCATTAGTACTCCTACAGTCCTACGTATTGCCATTTGTAACTGTCTATTTTAACCCTGTGATGGGATGATTGGTTCATGAGACTGATATGTCTATGTGCTCATCACGTCATTTAGGTGTTCGACCATGGTATTTTTTGGTTTTAACGACAATCAGCAAAACAATGGATATCTTTGTGCGCTTCATGTGTTAGAATTTTCTCTGATGTTTGTCTCCTGTCATCATATGTGATAGGTTGAAGGGCAGACCGAGGAAGTGATCTTTGATCATTTGCACGCGACAGCTTTCCAATATACACCTCTTGGTAGAACGATTCTTGGCCCAGCTGAGAATATTAAGTCAATTACAAAGTCTCATCTCCAGAACTACATATCAACACACTATACAGCTCCGAGAATGGTAAGGTCATAACAAAAGCTATTTGTAGAGCAATTCAGTGCAATTTGAAACGGTAATGAAATCTTCAGGTCATTGCTGCTGCTGGAAATGTTAAGCATGAGGAAATTGTTGATCAAGTGAAGAAGTTGTTTACAAACTTGTCAACTGATCGTACCACTGCTTCACAGCTAGTTGCAAAGGAACCAGCTACATTCACTGGTTCTGAGGTGTGCATAATATTTTTGTACCTTAAGTGATTGTATTATGTATTTTACTTTTGTCGCTAACAAGCTATTTTGTGTAATTGTGTTGAATGCTGAGTGCAGGTTAGAATGATGGATGATGATGTTCCATTGGCCCAATTTGCCATTGCATTTAATGGAGCTTCATACACAGACCCAGATTCCATAGCATTGATGGTGATGCAGTCGATGCTGGGTTCCTGGAACAAAAACGCAGGTGGTGGAAAGCATATGGGGTGAGTATTGCAGATGACATTAGATTTCGTGTTGAGTTTGTAGCATATATGAAACTAATGATTTGAATATATGCACTGAACATCCTTGCAAACTTTAACCAGATCCGAGCTTGCACAAAGGGTTGGCATCAATGAAATTGCTGAAAGCATGATGGCATTCAACACTAACTACAGAGATACTGGTTTATTTGGTGTATATGCTGTTGCTAAGGTGAGGGTCATATCTGCTTCTTTGACGTCTTCTCTTGTCCATTTATTGTGTTGTCATCCTAAGAGATCCTGCTCTTTGTAAACTCAACTGCTACAGTCTTTAAAGGAAAGAATGTTCCACCAGAATTTTGCCCCTTGATCTTTGTTTCATGCTTTGTGATAGATAACTGCTCTTTCCATTTCATTTCAAAGAGGTAGTGAAACACAGTAAACAGAAATCTCGTAGGACGTAGGGATTCAAACCTAGATGGGCCCAACCACAGAGCTACTTGTCCTTTTATTGAGATCCTTTTGCATCATGTCATCATGTATCATAGGGTTGAATTTTTGCCTCTGGTTATCTGTTTTTAAATTATGTTTTCTTTCTGTTCATGTTTAGGTACTGGATTTGTTGTTTTTGCAAGTGTTGTTTCATAACTCAGTTCTTGGCCAGTCAGTGATTACTGACGCCTTCTAAAATCTAATAATGTCATTTGTCAAAAAAATGATTCTAGATGAGTGTTTCTTGTTAAAAGGCAGCCTCAGTTGACAAAACGTGCCCTTGTGCAATTAGTTTTCTTACTAGGTCTTTGCATAGTCATTTTTGTGATAAGTCCCAAAGTCATAAGTGCAGAGACTGATGTGAGTACAGGTCTCGTCCCAGCTAGAGCTGATCATTGACTGATAATGTTAAAGGTCTGACCTGTTCTTCCTTGTTGAGATTTAGTTCCAACAATTGCTTTTCTGGGCTTTTTCACCATGTAGATATTGGCAAGATTTCAATGTTCTTCCGTAGCATAACAAGCTCACAAATGTTCATCGTTCGTCCCTTCATTGTGGTAGTAATACTTGATGCATGGCTAGGCAAGAAAATAATCTTCACCGGACAAATGGACAATAAACAAGAAATATTGGATATGATTTGGACTTAAGGCTAGGCCACCATGCAAAGACTAGGTTTTGTTCAAGACTCTCCACCTTAGACTACAAATAAAGAAAATTGCTAATTTGAAAGTGTTTGTGCTCGGCGGATACTTGCCGTTTTTGACTGCAAGTTTTTTGCCTTTACAACCAAAGAGTCATATTTTCATAGAGGAAACTCCATTACAAAGCTTGAACTAAGTTAAAAATATTTGAACATCAAGTTATTAGAGCTACGTTTGCCCACATTATTTTCATATACCTAAATCAGTGTTATTCAACATTTCAACTGCGACAAAGTTAAGGCGAAGCGTTTAGATCTTGTGAAGAAACTAGTGTACAAGAAGGCATATCTCTCCTTATTACAAAACTGAAGAAGTGTAAGATTTTGTTCATCTCGTTATCAATTGAACATTAGAGTTATTTTTGGAGTGAGCTTATGATTTTTCCAATTATGTCCACATTGAAGACCTTCTCTATTAGTGGAGAAAAAAAATGAGGAATGGAAATCATCTCTTTGTGGCTTTGTTCTGGACTTAATTCTGGTTGTTGTTCTGCCTTTCAGCCTGATTGCTTGGATGATTTGTCATGGGCAATTATGCATGAAGTAAGCAAGTTGAGTTATCGCGTATCAGAAGCAGATGTAACCCGTGCATGTAACCAGGTATTCTTCTTTCTATCTATTGCCAAATGAGGGTAGTTGAGATTATCTCTTTTTCGTGTTGTCTTGTCTGTTATTCTGAGGACATTTATAGGTTTGTTCCGACAGATTAGGGGCAAAGAGTGCGTTTTGCATGATTATTTATGAATTCTGATATCCTATAACTGAGTTCCAGAGAAACTGGCATAATTTGCTGTAATTGCTTGAGGAGGACAGCTTGTCCTCTGCTGCTGTTTTCGCAGTCTTATTTAAACAGTTTTCTTTTTATCTAAAAATTTATGATTTCTAATATCATACTGTTGCTTCTGAAAATAAAATCTTAATTTGTCTGGTCATTGAATTGAACATCTTTGTGATTCCGTCTTTCAATTGCTGGGCCCTGTCCTTCCTTGAGATTGGCTATAAGAGGGATTTTCGGAAATGATCGATGTTTCCTGTTTTCAAGGGGGCTTTAGTTGATGCTACTTTCCGATTGTCTTTCCGGCCTCCAATTTATATGGAATATGAATTTTTGTTCTCCAACTCTTTGAAACTTCTGAATAGTGGTGACTACTTCGCCTATTGTTGTGTCTATAATGTGATTCTTGAGAATAAGAGTCGTTGATTTATTCTAACTTGAATTTCTCCCGCTAGTCTGTTTATCCCTATCTCTTCCAGGCTTCCATCTCCCTCTCTCTGATTATCGTCTTCCCCCCTTCTATTGCTATTCCCTTTCTTAATTCCCTGACACAAGTGTTCAGCTTAAGTTGATCTGATCCTCACTTAGAGATTTTAGATTAGGACTTAGGGGTGCAATAATGAATGATATTGTTGGTGTTTAGTTGAGGAGTTTGGATTACTTTTCTTTTTTGGGTGGGTGGGTAGAAAGATCGTTTTGAAGATAACAATGAGGTTTGTTCCTTATATATTTGCACCACCTGTTTTCTGGCTAAAGTTACTACCATTAAAACTTGATCTCCTAATGCTTATGTTGGTTGTCCGGATGACAAACTATTAATCCATGTCATCCGGTATTTGGAACACCAGTCTAGAGAAATTAAAACACTCACCTCCTGTGGGAAATACTTTTCCCCTATCACAGGCACTCCTTACGCCATCTTTTCTTGTATGCCAATTTCTTTATTTAAGTTATCTTTTTACAGCACAAACAAATTTTGTTCTTAACCAATTAAATTGTCACAAAAACATATACCCGAACATTTGCCAAGTACAAATTGGGCCATAGATATATTGACTACAAGGGTTTATGTAGATGTGTGTGCAAGATGCTGTTTTTTGGTTAAGGTCCTTGAGTTTAATTTTAACAGCTATTGTTGTTGATATTGTAGTTGAAGTCATCTTTGCTGCTTCACATTGATGGGACAAGTCCAGTTGCTGAAGATATTGGCCGCCAGGTATTTGTATCGTGATCTTGCTTCTCATGTTTTGTTTTTTTGGTGTGGTTGTGTATGCTGATATTAGCACATATTCAACTTAGTTGTGCCCTAAAAAAACTTAGCACTGTAAGATTATTGAATTTCTCTTAGATGCTGGTGGTAACTTTTGATCTTAAATTAAACAAAAGGAGGTATTCTTTCGGGTGGTGTGTTCTGTATTTTGAAAGCATGCTCAGTTGCTCATAACCTCCCACCCTATTGGCTCTTGGACTGTTTTAGAGTAAAGCAAAAGGTGTCAAATTGTTGTTGTTGTTTTTTGTTTTTTTTTTTTTTTTTTTTTTTTTTTTTTTGCGAATCAGATGTAAGCAGTTCCTTTACTAAGGAGGCTGAGATTTGGTCTCCCAAATGAGGAAACAGTTATTGTGTGTTAAGTATAGAAGAACTAGTTGGCAATCTGTAGTTAAGCGTGAATGCATTTGTGCATGCTGCTTTAGAAATTTGAAGTTCCCATAAATGATCAGAGGTAGTAATTTTATCTCATACATATCATACTGGACAACAATCCAGAAAGTATCCTGCCGAGCGCGGAGTTTGGGGTGGTCTAGATGTACGCAGCCTTATCCCTAGTTAGTCAATGGCGTGCTTTTTACTTTTCAAAGCAGTAGTAAGTGTAATTTTTTCAGTATTTTATTTTTTACTCTGCACCTAAAACCTTCAATGAATGGCCGGTCATCTGTCCGCATTAGCTGTAGTGATCTGTAAAGAGCGAACTGGGAAAAGGAACAGAGAAAGAAACAAAAATAGCTGAATGCTGCAAATTCTATTGTGTGTAGCATATTGATAGCTTGCTGGAATACTGCAAGCTTGCTGAGTGGATGATCTAGATGTTTGTCCTGTTAAAACCGCTAGATGCTAGCTGGCAAGATCCTGCCAAATGGAGCCGTAGTAAAGCAACAGAGTATATATGAAGAGGAGGATGATACTTAGGGCATGTTCTTTTCAACTGGTTTCTAGTTTTGTCCAGTTTTGTCCAGTTTTGTCCAGTTTTGCCCAGTTTTGTCCAGTTACCAGTTATAATATCCAGTTTTGCCCAGTTTTGTTCAGTTTTAATAATAATAATAATAATAAAAATAATAATAATAATAATATTTATTATTATAATTATTATAATGATAATAATATTAATAATAATAATAATAATAATTAATAATAATAATTGTAATAATTATAATAATAATAATAATAATATTATTATTATTATAATAATAATTATTATTATTATAATTATTATTATTATAATTATAATTATTATTATTATAATTATAATTATTATTATTATTATAGTGATAATAATAATAATTATTATTTATTACAATTATTATTACTATTATTATTATTATTATTATTATTATTATTATTATTATTATTATTATTATTATTATGATTGTTATTATTATTATTATTAACAGTGAAAATTAAACAATTTTCAGTTTTCCAGTTTCTCCCAATTTCTCCCAGTTGCTCCAAGTTTCTCCCTGTTTTCCCCAGTTACCAGTTAGACTTTTCAGTTTTGTCCAGTTTCTCCCAGTTTTGTCCAGTTTCTCCCAGTTACCAATTCCAGTTTCTAGTTGAAAAGAACGTGCTCTTAATGTCTTCTCAACATGTGTTTTTGGTTCTCTTTGCCTTGTTCTTTTTGTGCAAGAAAACCATTTGAAAATATGAGAAGAATTGGAGCCTAATTGAAAGAACAAGTAAGAAAATGATAAGTAGCACAAAATGTTATCAGTGAAATGTGAGCTCTTGTCCTTAAAAAATAAAATAAAAGGTTGCAGTGGAATGTGAGGTGTGATGATCTTAAGAGTTACACAAGGGTCTGAACAGAATCTCGGGTTTCTGATTGTTAATACACAGTATATTGGGTATTCCAACAGTGCAGCACGGATTGAAATAGAGGCCCCGTATCTGTTTCTTGTCCCTTGTACTTGAAATCGGCCCATGTCATGTTTTCGATAATATAGTTGACTCTCACCTTTCGGTTCTTTGCACCCTCAAACAAGTAGGAAAGGCAGAATTCGAATTCGTAGGTTTAATCCTTGCTGCATGCACGTGGAAGGTTCAATTTGCACTTCTATTAACAGAATGAACCTTCGAATGGATTCCTTTTCTCCCCTCCCCGTTAATAGTCCACCAATAGGCGCAAGCAATTGTTGATGCTATTTTCCCCTGGCAACTGCTGTTTATTTTCGAAAGCACTGATATATGGGGTCAATTGAAGACTGACCATTCTCCTTCACACTAAAATACATTGTTGTTGAAAAAAAAAGGTTTGTCAAACCTGTTCGAGCTATTATGAATGGAAAGGGTTATAAATTGCTATTTATACTGATTCCATTAGAAAAAGGAAGTGTATAATGATTGTTATTTCTTTTATCTCAGTTGCTCACTTATGGACGGAGGATCCCTTTTGCGGAGTTGTTCGCTAGGATTGATGCTGTAGATGCAAGCACTGTGAAACGTGTTGCTACTCGCTTTATTTATGACCAGGTAAGCCTTACAGACTTACAGTGTATGCATTGTTGTTGGGTTCGATTAAGCTAACTTTAATCTGGTGCAGGATATTGCTATTGCTGCAATGGGGCCTATCAAGACTTTACCCGACTACAACTGGTTCAGACGCAGAACCTACTTGAACCGGTATTAGGTTACTTTTTATTCGTCTTGTTTGTCCTCTCCTACAAGTGATGCTTCAGATAAATGTTTTTGTTGCTTTTTCATGCAACAAAAAGTTTCAAGAGCCATTGTGATATAACCTTCTGGTGTTTTCACAATTTTTGTTAACATTATTCAATCAGGCAATAAAATGTGCCGCTTCTCAATTTTTTCTTCTTTCCGGGAGGATCAGCTTTTCCTTTGTATGGCCTGGGTGGCATAAGACTGTATTTTCTGGGAGCAGTATAGTGAGTTGTACTAATGAAAATCCTCTCCTGTACGCTCAAATTTCAGCTGTGTGCGATGTAACAATATTGAGCAGCTTGGCACCAAAATTGTATTTACTTCACCACTTTGTCTACTATACAACTAATTTCATTGTATTCTAAAGAAAGCACCTATTGACGAGTAGCTTTGCTTGTAATTCCGGCTTATGGAACGAGTGATGGCCAAAGTTAAAAATGTGCAATAAAGTGTGAAAATGAGCTCATTGATTTTAACATCCGAGTCATCTGACTTATAAGACAGCCAATTATTCGTGAAGGGCCCAACTCAGGTTGTGTTTTTCGCCTATTTTTCCTTGCAAACCACCCTCTAGCCGCTGCTGCCTCCTCAGTCCTCGCTGTGTTTTCAGCTTCAATAAAGCTCAAAACACCCATTATCACTTTGGAGACCCAAATGCGGAATCTAATTTGAAGCTTCTACTTTTGGGCCTTCTAGAGAGACTTATGGAGAGTTTTAAATTTGCCGAGGGGTGGCTTATGAGAGAAAATAGAAAGAGAAGTAAAAACTTCAAAAAAGCTAGGCCAAACACGTTCTCAGTTTGGTTCTTCCCCATTGAGTTGCACCCAAACTGAGCTCGACTATTGGTCCTTTAGAGTATAACCGACGCGGCAACCGTCACCAAGACTCTAAACACGATAAAATGCCCATTTGCGCATCAAATTAGCTGACTTGGACTGAGAGTAACTTGATCTGTCCAATTAGACTAGTCCATCACAAATTACGAACTTGAATGGTCCTCATAGTTCAATTAAGCACATAATCGACATTAGTCAATTTATCTATTGGACGTTTAAACACGCCCAGTTACTCTGGATGTCTCCAATTGGACCCCAAAATTATCCCATATAAAAGCAACTTTCTTTTTTTTTTTTGGTTTAACCACAAGTTTATCTATGCTTTTTAGGTCAAGACTAATTATGTTTTCGCGTCCGGTTGGCTCACAATGGGGTAAAATGCTCTTAATAAGTAATTTTTCCATTCATAAGATCCGAACATACGACCTTACTTAAGAGATGAAAGTACCAAACTACTCACATCAACCACTTATTGATCCATATAAAGCAACTTGGAACACCTTGCAATGCACCGCGAGAAGAATGATCTTAATTGTGTTGTGTTGTTAAACACATAGAGTGATCCTCAAGAGTCAAGATAACCAGTCCTCTCCCTATCTCTCCCTACAATTATTCCTTTTTTTTAATGGGAAAAACATTGAGAGTCAACCTTTATAGTCAACCAAATATTTTTCTTTTTCTCTTTCCTTTTCTTTTCTCTTTTAAAAGTGAAGTCTCAAGCAGTCATTACATTAAATAAGTTAAAAAATATCATAGTCGTATTGAACCAAATATTTAAAATCAGTTTATTTTCCATAGAACTCCCTTCTCGAAAACAATGGTTAATTTTACAACTTCTAAATACTGTAGATCACATTTAGTACCAATAGTTTATTTTCCATAGAACTCGCTTTTTACCAGCTAAGGTATTTCCCATTCCCTTGTTATTGCTCCAATGACAGTATTATTGTAATACCCCATATTATTATTTATTTTAGAATAATAATTACTTAAAAAGAAAATGCAATTTCGAATTTAAATAATTAATTGGGCTCGTAAATATTTAAAGCGCCTAATTAATGTTGGATTTTGGTTTTGGACTTAATTAAATTATAATTGGGCCAAAACAAATAAAAGTATTTGGGCTTAATAATTTTCGGAAGTGGCCAAAAATTATAGAGCAAATCTAGGCCCTATTTTCGGCCCTCCTAGCCGAAAATATCGGTGAGAAATTCTGAACTTTTGTTTTAAAATTTGTTTCCTAAATTGTTGGTTAGTGGAGTGATTCTAGGAGAGGTTTTAGGAAAGGAGAGGTTGAGTTAAGGAAGGAGTGTATTTAGTCCCAAAATACACTCAACTTCTAAATCAACTGACTCTTTACCAAATCAAAAAAAAAAAAAAATAACGCTTCTCTCTCTCACTCTCACGCACGACCGTCCAAGGAGAAAAGAAAGAGAAAATTCAACACTCTTTCACAATTCATCCTATTGCTCAATTTTAATCCTTTTTGATTTCCAAGTAAGTGTTCTAAACTTGTTTTTGTTTCTTAAAAGCTTTAAATTTGATTCAAGTATGAGTTTTAATGAACCCTAGTTTTGTATGAGTAAATCCTAATTTATGTTTTGCCTAGGGTTTGCTAGATTTTATTGTTTTTGCATGATAGGATCATGATTAGGGTTGGGTTTGTTGTTTTATTGAATCAAAGTTTGAGTTTAAAAGGTTGGATCTTGTGTTTAATTAAATCTGAAAATTTATTAATTGTTCGGATTTAATTTAGAGTTGGATTTGTTAAGTTTGATTAATAAAAAAAAAAAAGGGTTTTACCGTGCGGTACACGACTAGGCCGTGCGTAGCCGCTGCGCGGCTGTTGCGGCCGCCTGCCGTGGCTGCTGCCGGCTGCAGCCTAGTGAGGCCCGCCGGTGGTAAATGATGTTGGTGGTGTTTCGGTTGACTTGTTTTGACTTGTTGACTTGTTTTAGGATTTTGGAAAGTTTCCTAATTTAGTTTATGTAAATTATTTTTGGAAACTTTGAGCATGCATAAGTAACTAAGAATTCCAGCAACTTAATTAATTTAATTAAGGGTACTAAATCATCTTTAAAGTTTAATAAAGTGGTTTAAAAGTTAACGTATTGACTATTTGTGCATTGTGGTCTTGTTAGGACCCGTTGACCGCACGTGAACGTAAGGAGCTTACGTTAAATTGTCGTGATTGCCTTATTGCTAAAGGTAATTCATGTCTAGATGAATTATGTATATTCATTGTCTAATTATCGAATTGGGATGTTTATTCGTACTTGGTTTGTGGAAGGGATAATTGTTATTTATTTCCTTGTGATAATTCGTACAGAATTATGTTGGTGAATGCATGTTATATGTTGGAAATTCACTTTGTGTAGCAATGTCTCTTTGTTGATATTCATGTGAGGAGATGCATGATTTATTATGGTTTATTGAACGAAAATTATGTTAATAATTGTTCAATTGGAATATAGCTTGAATTGCTATTTTTGAATCATGTTAGTAAGCATGTGGATTCATGTTAGAAGCATGTTACTTCAATAAATTGAAATGAACTTTGACTATTGGAACTTATTTAAAGGTATTGAACTAGGTGGTTTTGAAGCAAGATGCCCTTCATGTAAAATGCCATCGCAAATTGTAACCATATCGTGTTACTTGAGAATTGCCAAGATTATGTGATTTACTTGATTATGTGATCACCTTTGAATTGATTAATTGGGAGTTAAGATTTCTTTGGTAATGGATCAACCAAAGGATGCGAATGGGAAATGTCATTGAGATATATTGGGCAGGTCTATGATTGCGGGTCGTAGCCCCAGTGTAGCACTTGTATCCATATAGTAAGAAATAGGGCAAGTGAAGTTTTATTGTGAAACTGTTTTTCTTGTAAACCTAAGAGTTGAGAGAGGGTATGCATACTTAGGAACATCTAGAAGTACTTCGGGAATCACCTATACTCTGGGAAGGTTGATCCCTCTTTTGCCACTGTGCACGAGACTAAGATCCTATTGAGCGTTCTGCGGTTGGTTTCGACATTCTTACGATTCTCTTCTCTCTAATGAAATTGGCTAATGGGTAATAATAAATATGAGATTTATTATTTGGGTGGCCTATGCGTGTCTTTAAATTAAAGCATGTTGTCTTTATTTTCTTAAAGCATGATTATTGTTTAATTAAGCATGTTGGCTTAACTTGGAGATTTAAATGGACTATGTGGTTATGAATTACTTAGCGTAGCTGATTTTGTTGTCCATTTCTCTTCCATGGTGGGCCTATGATGAATCTATATGGAATTCGTCTAAATGGGGCAGTAGATTGACAGGATTTGTAGCTCGTGGTTGAGCTAAAGGAAGGCGACTGAAGAAGATTGTAAATCTTCGAAGAACAATTTACTTTTATTGTTTAGATTGAAATTATTTAATATTGGGATTTTTATTATTGTATTGAGATTAATTCTCTTGCATGAGAATTAATAGTTTACTATTTCTTATTTCATTTGGGTTGTTTGTTTTAAGTCTAGTTGGAAAAAATAGTTATTATTTAATTATCTAGTATGTATGTTTGGGATATAAACATTTTGGTTTCTTTCTAGCCTTGTATTTAATTTGAACATTAAATACGGCGGTAGCGCTTCGAATTTCTAGGATTTTACCGCTGTAACTCGTGATTTTAAATGGTTTTAAATTAGACGGAAATTCGGGGTGTTACAAGTTGGTATCAGAGAGTATGTTACTGTCCGTAATGTACATTTTGAATGGAAAAGTATATCATTAAGATATACTCTTAGGTTGAAAACTTAAAATAGACTTAAGTTATGTGAATAAAAGCTTTGTAAGCCGAAATGAGTGGATTTGTTCTTTTACTTGTTTTGGTAATATTTGAAGTACTCAAGTGAAGTACTAACGTGTTGTTTCCTGTTTGCAGATGAGTCGTTCGCCCAGAGATCCGCGAACTCTGCAATGGAAAGGGGACAAGAGTCTGCACGACTTCGAGTTTGAGGCGCGTGTGACCTTCAAGGAGTATAATGACTACCATGAAAACAAGTCTACCTTGAGGTCACAACGCATGAAAAGCGTATGTTATGTACAAGGCTTTTGGACATAACCAGATTTGGGAGGGGTTTAGAGACAAGCTTCATGACGAGTGGGAGCAATCCTACGACGCAGGAAAGCTGTTCAAGGAGTGCTTCTACTCTATCTTTAGTCGCGCTATGCTTTGGCCGAAGGAATATTTCACGAAGCATCCTGGCATAATCGACAAGATCGACGAGATGAAGGAGCTTGCGTTGGTCAAGTTTCAACGTAAGTTCAAATTCCCACCAAGTCCTGCGAAGGAGGACAAGGAGGAAGTGGTCGACGAGGCCAAGGAGCTTGAAACGGAGTTGTTCAATGAGCTCGATCAGAGTCTCGAGTAAATATACCAAGCGACACTCCAAACGAAGCGCGCGAAAAAGCGCAAGATCGCAAAGAAGGCGTGATTCTTAGTTTTATTTAGTTTTGTGGAAGTAAACTATTTGAGACTTAATTTGGGCCTGCGAGCCATTTGTTTGACATTTTGTTTAGAATGTTAAATTTTTGCTTTATTCATGCTATTTTGAGACTTGGTTTGGCAAGTACTCATTTTTGAACAAACACGTGATTATTTGATTTATGAGATGGAATTTTTGCAAGAAATGTGTTATTTACTTGCTATCTGGAGCATGAGTATTTATGAAAGCGCCTATGAAAGAGGCATGGATGTTTCAGTATGATTGTTATTTGTTTATTTTTGAGAAAGAACAAAGTCTATTGAAACTTAAGCTTGCTTGTACGCAAGAGTGCGTTAAGGCCATGCTTGAATGCAATAAGAGCCTAGAGCCCTAGTTGATTATTAAACATATATATGAGTCAAGTGTATCTGTCAGTTGTGATTATCGCACATGAGTGTGATATGGGTAGGTAATACCCTTGTCTTTTGCCTTTGTTGATCCTTTAGGTTGCTAGATGCCACCTAGAAGAAATAGACAGAGAGCCGAGGAGTCAACTAGCTCAATGGGAGATAACAACAATAACGTGGGAAATGGAGAAGAAATGGCGCAAGCCTTGTTAGTGCAACTTGCTCAGTCGCAGCAAGCCTTAGCTCAGTCAAATGCATTCATCGCGCAGATGATGCAGAGGGAGGATACGAGGGTTACTGGAGGTGACGATTTCGCCTCCGTATCTAAGAAGATTAAAGGGTATAATCCGCCTGTGTTCGAGGGGCGCGAGGATCCCGTACTTCTCGACGATTGGACGCGAGATTTGGAGAAAATCTTCGCGATAACTGGGTGTCCAGAGGCACTTAAGGTAGACAGTGCTGTCTATCTGTTCCGGAAGAAGGCCAATCGTTGGTGGACAACCAATGGCACATCAATTAGAGCTCGACAGGGTTTTAATTGGGAAATGTTCAAAACGGTTCTTAGAGAGGAGTTGTACCTAGAGTATCTCCAGGACCAAAAGTATAATGAGTTCTTGAACCTTATCCAGGGAAGGATGACTGTTCAGGAATATGCTGAGAAGTTTGACGACCTAGCTCGTTTCGCGGGGGGATTAGTCCCTACGAAACAACATAGGACCAGTAGATTCCAGAATGGTTTGTATTGGATCATTCGTGAGTCTTTTGGGGGTTATAAGTGTCAGACCATGCAAGAGGTCTACAATTGTGCTGCGAACCAAGCTGCGATTTTTAAGCACAGAGAAGATGTGACTGGGAAAAGGAGGAAGTTCGATGACCATTAGGGTAGTGGTAGTGAGAAGAAAGAGAAGTTCCGGGGAGGGAACAATCAGAATGGCAACAACAACAACAACAACAACAACAACAAGGGGAATAACCACAATGAGGGTGGGAATTTCAAGAATGGAAATGACAAGAATGGCAATGCAAATGGCCATTGGAATAATGGGGGTTGGAAGGGCAAACCCTACATTTGCAAGAAGTGCAATAAGAATCACCCAGGGGTTGATTGTGCTGGAAATAAGTATAGATGTTTTACTTGTTAAGAGTTGGGGCATCGTTCTTTTGATTGTCCTCAGAAGGGCAAGATCGTGAACAATGATGGGGGCAACAACAATGTTCAAGCCCTTGTAGTTCAGGGTCAAAATAAGAACAATCAGGATGGTAATCGACAGAATGGGCTGAATGGACAGGCTGGAAATGTTCAGAACAATAATGGAAACCAGAACAGAAATGGAGGTCGTTTGTTTATGATGAACCAAGTACAGGCTGATGCGGCAAACAATGTGGTGACTGGTATGTTTCTTGTAAATTCTTTGCCTACCTATGTATTATTTGATTCTGGATCATCACATTCATTCATATCTGAAAACTTTGTTAAGAAATATGGGATGGGAGTCGTTGAGTCTTTAGAGACTAATATTGCCATTCCTACTGGAGAGGTGGTATTATGTAAAGTAGTGCATCCCAATGTTCGTGTGAACATTGCAGGGTCTGAATTGCCTGCAGACCTGATTGAGTTTCAATTGGGAGATTTTGATGTCATTTTGGGTATGAACTGGCTTAACAAGTATAAAGCGAGAATCGATTGTAGTGAACAAAAGATATCGCTGAAAGGGCCTAGAGGTAATAGAATCTCTTATAAAGGAATTGTCACTAAGGGAGGAATTGGGATTATTTCGATGCTAGTGGCAAAGAAACATTTAGAGAAGGGATGTGAGGGATTTTTGTGTCACATTCAGAATGTAGAGGGAATAGACGAGGAAATCTCAAAGATTGATGTGGTCAATGAATTTCCGAATGTATTTCCTAAGGAGATTCCTGGTATGCCACCAGTGAAGGATACTGTGTTTCAGATTGACCTAGTTCCTGGAACAGGTCCGATTTCGAGGGCACCGTATAGAATGACACCTTTAGAGATGAAAGAGCTAAAGGAGCAATTGGAGGAGTTGTTAGAGAAAGGGTACATTAGACATAGTGTGTCACCGTGGGGCGCACCAGTTCTATTTGTACGTAAGAAGGATGGTAGTCTGCGTCTCTGCATTGACTATCGTGAGTTGAACAAGGTCACTGTCAAGAATAGGTATCCTCTACCTATGATTGAAGACTTGTTTGATCAACTCCAAGGGGCTAGAGTGTTTTCGAAGGTGGATTTGCGGTCTATCATCAATTGAGGATTGATGAGGTCGACATTGCAAAAACTACCTTTAGGACAAGGTATGGGCATTATGAGTTTACTATTATGCCATTTGGGTTAACTAATGCACCTGCCAAGTTTATGGAGATGATGAATACCACATTTAGACCATATCTGGATAGTTTTATGGTCGTGTTTATCGATGATATTTTGGTGTATACGAAAGACAAGGAGGAACACGCAAGACACTTGAGGACTGTCTTGGAGGTGTTGCGAAATGAAAAGTTGTACGCTAAACTCTCAGAGTGTGAATTTTGGCTAGAGAGTGTTGCTTTTCTTGGGCACATTATCTCTTAAGAAGGAGTTTCTGTTGATCCTTCTAGGATTCGGGCTGTCATGGATTGGCCTGCTCCGAAGAGTGTGACTGAGGTAAGAAGTTTCCTCTGATTGGCTGGCTATTATAGGAGATTTGTGCAAGACTTCTCCAAGGTAGCTAGACCTATCACAAATTTGATGAAAAAGGAGATGAAGTACAAGTGGACTAAACAATGTGAAGAAGCTTTCCAAGAGCTTAAGAAGAGGTTGACAACGACACCAGTTTTGACTTTACCGTCTAGAACGGAAGGGTTTGAGATGTACAGCGATGCATCTAAGAATGGGTTGGGGTGTGTTCTTATGCAAAATGGCAAGGTGATTGCTTATGCCTCTTGCCAACTGAAAGTGCATGAGAAGAATTACCCTACTCATGACATTGAGTTAGCTGCCGTGGTTTTTCCCTTGAAAATCTGGAGGCATTACTTGTATGGAGCTCGTTGCAAGATCTTTATAGATCACAAGAGTTTGAAGTATATCTTCACTCAAAAGGAGTTGAATATGAGGCAACGGAGATGGCTCGAGTTGATATCTGAGTCCGATCTGGATATTCAGTATCACGAAGGAAAGGCCAATATAGTGGCTGATGGGTTGAATAGGAAGACTTCACACACTGTGAACAATATGATGGTGCTACCATATGACTTGTGTGAGGAATTCAGGAAGTTGGACTTATAAGTTGTTCAACAAGGTGAGACTGCAGTGTTGCTGAATGCACTTGTAGTGCGACCGTCGATCTATGATGAGATTCGAAAGTTGCAAGTTCATGACCCGTTTCTAGAGGAGTTACGTGTTAAGATCAAGGATGGGAAGAATCCTGATTATGAGATCCTTGATGATGGTACGATCAAGATGAAGGGGCGTTGGTGTGTACCAAACAACGCCGAGCTAAAGAGAACGATTCTAGATGAGGCACATGGAACTGCGTATTCTGTAGATCACCCAGCTGGTGATAAGCTGTACAAGGATTTGAAACTTCAGTTTTGGTGGACAAACATGAAGCGAGAATGTGCTGAGTATGTGGTAAGGTGTCTTACTTGTCAAAAGGTGAAGATCGAACACAGAAGGCCCGGAGGTCCTGTTTAATCGTTGGAAATTCCTGGATGGAAATGGGATTCAATCTCGATGGATTTCGTGATTGGATTACCAAAGACGAGGTCTGGCAAGGACACTATTTGGGTTATTGTCGACCGACTGACGAAAACGGCGAGATTCATTGCAATGAAGTGTAAGGACCCGGGATTTCTACGGCCACGAAGTTCGTCCTTATAGAAAATTTGTAAGCTGGGGGTTTAGATAAGTTCAAGGGACCATCGAGTTAGAAAATATTTTGTAAAGACTTGAATTGAATAAAAACCATGAAAGAGGTCACAAATCTGCTATCGGCGTTTTATCGAAGGGACAAACAGAAGGGACAATCCGAAGGGATAACCCAATAGCGCGACAAGTGAACTGATCATATTTTTAGAAAGACTCCCGCTCATATAGAACATATGAATACCCAAGAATAAAGGGTTCGGGGGCGAAGGTACGAGATGGGAAGGTGTTAGGCACCCAACTCGCCCGTTTTATGACGACCTCTACTAACTCAAGTTTGCTAAATAATTTAAAGACATGATTCCCACACAAACCGGATTAACAACCTAGACTTAGACTATTAATTGGTTCATCACAAGCATCACAACATTTATTTTAACCCTTGTTTAGACATGCATTTGATTGACAAATTGAGCATTACAACGACTAGACATGCTTGGAAGAACAATATTTAGTAAGCAATAAGAGACGTTGACTAGCATGATATCTACATTATGACTACTAGAAATAAACAATTAAGCAAGTAATTTAATTTGAGCCTCAGGAGTTAGTACCTGACATGTAGGCTATATTTGACAAGAATAGTAAAGACAAGATCTCAAGTTTGGAAGAAAGAGGGGGAAGCTCGGTGTCAATACTCCCGAGATTAGAGGTTGTCAACTGTAGACTGTCTGTTTTGAACTGAGGGAGGAGGGTCGTATTTATAGGCGTTGGAAGTAGGTTAGACGGCTGAAAAGAGCCTAATTTTTGAATTGGGCTTGAAAAATAGTCGGGCTTGAGGCTGAGTCAGCGCCGCTAGCGGCCCTGGATTTTCATCCAGGGCCGCTAGGGTTTTAATCCAGGGCCGCTGACGGCTGTCAGCTGCTAGTTGGATGTCGTCATAATGACGACATCCAGTCTATTTTAATTTTCCGGAGGAATTTTAGTGTTCCGAAAAATATGAAAAGACCGTTTTACCCCTGGGCGGCAAAAGACGGTTCTACCCCTGATTCGCAACTTGGCGACCGGGAGTCGGAAAGATTCATGAGAGGTGTCGTTGAAAAGCTCTTGAACGGGGCTTTTGAATGGGACGGGAACGAAGGAGCGATCGAAGAAAAACCTGATACCATATCTTACCTACTAAAGCAAAAATAGCGTTCAAGTTTATAAATTACTCCTTTCATCATCGGGCTTTTGCGGAGAAATCTGAAGGCGCTTTTTTGACGTCTACAGAAGCCCCCACTTTGATCGAGCTTGAGTAAAAGCAAAGATCAAAGTATTCCGAAGGCAACATGCAGGATGTTGATGTGCACACGATGTGTGAGAGTGTACAGTATGTATGCATATGAAGACAAACCTGAGTTGGGACATGCTCGTAGCGTGCTAAGATTTCATCTCTGTGAACACAAGAGAAAATAATGGTTATGGTCAGCAGGATAGAACACCGTTTGTAGATGGTCTAAACGTCTGCTAGGGACCTGTATTCAGAGTGCATGAAAAAGTTAGTAATACTTTGAGAATGATCAACGTAGAGTGCTTCGACAAACAGTGACTAAACACCGCTCGGCTGGTGTCGAGATTCCGTCCCTGTACGAGAAACGAAAAAGTCAATGAGACAGCGCGGTTAAAAATAACGGCTGTAAAACGGGAAGTAACACTGGTGAGAGTGAATAGTATAAATGCTTTATTCTGAGCAAACAGTGACTAAGCACCACTCGGCGGATGCCGAGATTCTGTTCCTGCACAAGAAACAAAAAGGTCGACGAGACAGCACGATAAAAAATGACGGCTGTAAAATGGTTAAGACATATGAACAGTTTAAATGCAATAGCTTAAGCAATCATTGACTGAAACATATAAAAAATAATGGACAGTATAACTGCAACAGTTTAAGCAATCATTGACTGACACATATAAAAAAAATAATGGACAGTATAACTGCACTAGTTTAAACAATCATTGACTGACACATAATAAGTAACCTCGCAAAAGGATAGTTTAATCGCAATAACTTAAGCGATCATTGACTGACCCCGAATTTGTGACCTCCTAGAAGGACAGTTTAACCGCAATAGCTTAAGCAATCATTGACTGACACCAAAATTTGTGACATTGGGACATTGGGACATTTGTGACTTTGGGACATTTGAGATGTTGGGACATTGAGACATTCGGACATTTGGGATATTGGGACTTTGGGATATTGGGACTTTGAGACATTGGGACATTGGGATTTTTTGGATATTGGGACATCGGATCATTGAGATTTTTGGATATTGGGACATCGGGTCATTGGGATTTTTTTTGGATATTGGGGAGGCCGACAAATTTACCGGACTTAAAATAACTTTGACACTCCGGGCGGTGAAAGTCACCGCAGCATGCATCCGGGCTCAAGTGTTTGGGACTTGCAAAAATAATTGAGTTAGTTTTAGCTGAAAATAGTTGGTACCGTAAAATGGGCCAACTGTCGAATTTGAATTTGTGGGCCAAAGAGAATTGCTCCCGCGCGCTTGGTACTGATATTTGACGCGAACGAACTGGAGTAACGGCTTCTGGGCTGAAAAAAGTCGTGGAACAGTAGGTAGGGGCCCGCGCGTGCAGGCCTTGCAGGGCCACTAGCGACCCAGGCCAGCGCCGCGGCGCTGGGCCCTGGTTGAGGGCCGCTAGCGGCGCTCGTCTTGAGCCAAATAAGTTAGCTTCGTCGCGATTTTTCTTTCTCGCGTTTCACTTCTTCTTCTTCTTCTCTTTCCGAGAGCCATTGTCGAACACTATCACCATTGTTGAGTGCTACAATTTGCTTGAGGTAAGTCAATTCTGGACCAAAATCTTCGATTATTGTCTTGAACTTGCTTATTTTTTCGCCTAGTTGCTGAACTTTGGGTTGCATTGTTGAAATGGTGCTTGTTTCTTGCGAATCTGAACTTTTAATTTTCCGCTTGTAGAGAGAGAAAGCTTCATTGTTTTTCCATGGCTCCCGCAGACAAAGGAAAATTTCCCTTAGGTGAAGAGGAGGAGAACCGGGACCTTTTTCGTACTGGGTTTCCTTCTACTAGTATGCCTTCGGCTCGTCATGCAGACGGGGCGCGTTTGTTCCAGGACTCGTTCATGTGGCTGGATTGGCACCCTGCTGGGGTTTGGGACCGTAGTACCTTGCTATTGGACAGGCAGAGTCATCTGTCTAACCCTAAGTTGATATGTTTTCTGGCTCTTTTTTTTTTTTGTTCAGTATATATTTTTTTGAACTGAAAATTTGAACTGTTAGTGCTTCGGCATACGAACAAATTGGGACTTGTACTGGATTGGTGGTCAGCTGTATATAATTTGTGTGGAATTATTTTGGCTGTATTTGTAATATATGGGGTGTTGAGAAAATTTTGTTTGTTTGGCTAGGGTATTGGTTTTTTGTTTCAGGCTCATGGGTCTACTTCCCATTGGGCTATGATGTTGGAGACATTTTCTGGTGGGAGCTAGGGATATGGTATTGGGCTCAGGTTTTGGGCACTTTTTGTCTATTATCCCGGCTTGTCACTCTGGGACACTAGGATTATTGCCAGTGGGTTATTGGAGAGGTTTTGGGATACTAAGAACACTTTCCATACGCCTGTAGGGGAGATGTTCCCCACCCCTTATCAGTTTGCTGTGCTGACGGGCTTATCCTTTAGAGGGCATCGTATTCGGTACAACGTGGACTACCATCAACCGAGTGATAGGTTACTTGAGCTTTACGGGCATGTGTCTGCCCATTTCAGAGATGACCGGGTTTCCTTACCGCGGTTATGTGTGGCTTTAGCGGAGCAGGGGCTTACCGAGGAGCAGAGAGCCCATATTTTCCTAGCCTGCTTGTTGGGGTCGACTATTTTTGCTCAGAAGAAGAGCGTATGTCAGGTTGGCCTCTTGACATGTTTGGAGGACTTGACCAAGGTCCATGAGTACAACATTGGTGCTCTTGCCTATGCTACCTTGATGAGATGGTGTCGTCGGGCTTGCAGGGAAGTCGACGAGTGAGAGGGCGTCTATCTCGGGCCCGTGGAAGATACTAAAGGCAGGCCTATATATTTCCCTTTTTCCTTTGCATATGCATGCTTTTGAATTTGGAGCTTATCCTTTTTTTTTTTTTTTTTTTGCTTGTATGGCAGCTGTGGTTCTTTGAGTATTTTCCCGTTTTTGGTCCTCACCGTCCTGGTTTGAGGATGTTTCCACTAGGTTCACTGTGGATTGGTAGAGATAACCATCCATTTACCTCTTTGGAGCATTTTCGGGCTACCTTTGAGAGTCATGCCGCATCTGTTGTATGTTGTTGACTTGTGCATCTTTTTTCCTGGTCCATTTGGTGTGAATGAACTTTTGATTTGGTGATCTACAGGTGTCGTGGTCCACTTTCGACGGTATTCCTGGGGTTCCGCCCCACATTACCATGGAGTCCTTTAGGGTATCCTCTTTGCGGGTGGTCTTTGAGGGGCCATATGGCTTTGTGTGGTATTTGGGGGATCGCTTGACTCGACTGGTCTATCCAGCCTTGGGTAGTCATTTGGTCACGGAGGATCCTCCGATGACCATGTTCTAGCTGCGCAGCTTGAGCCTGCAGGACTTGGGGGTCGCGGCTCGTGGTATGGCGGTCACAGATTTTCTGGAGCCGGAGATTGCTGGCTTGGACCACACGGTTGTGTACCCGGCCTATTTCTTGGATCTTTTGATGCCGGACCTCACTTCTGAGGTAAGAAGTTTATCTACATCTTTTCAGTTATGTGCGTGATAATCTGACTTTTTTGTCTTGCAGGCGGATCGTTTGGCTCCTCAAGGTCCAAGGAGGTCCCATTCTAGAGTTCCTTGGGGTCGGCCCCAAGTGTGACCTTGCCAACTAATGAGGTGAGGTATATTGGGGAGAGCGGGGGACGTATAGTAGTGGAGTTCCCTCTACATACTGCTGATGGAGAGACTGTGGAGGGCTTGCCCTTGCCTGATGGTTGTACGGGGGTTGTAGACGCCAAAAAAGCGTATTCAGATTTCCCCGCAAAAGCCCGATGATGAAAGGAGTAATTTATAAACTTGAACTGCTATTTTTGCTTTAGTAGTTAAGATAAGGTCTCAGGTTTTTCCTCCAAACACTCCTTCATTCCATTTCATTCAAAAGCCCTGTTCAAGAGCTTTCCAACGACACGTCTCATGCCTCTTTCCGACTCCCGGTCGCCAAGTTGCGATTTAGGGGTAAAACCGTCTTTCACCGTTCAAGGGTAAAACGGTCTTTTCATATTTTTCGGAATATTTAAATTCCTCGGGAAAATAAAAATGGACTGGATGTCGTCATTATGACGACATCCAGCTGGCTGCTGACTGCCGTCAACGGCCCAGACCAGGGTCGCTAGCGGCGCTGATCATATTCCCAGGGCCGCTAGCGGCGCTGACCTTGCTTCTGGCCCGACTCTTTTTTCGGCCCAAATCCAAATTTCGGCTCCTTTTCAGCTGTCCAACCCTACTTCATGCGCTTATAAATACGACCCTCCACCATCAGTTTAAAACACAGAGTCTACAGTTGACACCCTCTATTCTCAGTAGTATAGACTCTGAGCTTCTCCCTCTTTCTTGTAAAATTTGAGATCTTGTCCTTTACTATTTTTGTCAAATATAGCCTACAGTTCAGGTACAAATTCCTGAGGGCTCAAATTAAATTCATTGCTTAACTGTTTATTTTCTAGTAGTCATAATGTAGATATCATGCTAGAATAACGTTTTTATTGCTTCCTAAGTCTAAGTTGTTAATCCGGTCTTGCATGGGAGTTATGTCTTTAAATTATTAAGCAAACTTGAGTTAGTAGAGGCCGTCATAAACGGGCGAGTTGGGTGCCTAACACTTTCTCACCTCGTACCTTCGCCCCCGAACCTATTATTTTTGGGTACTGATATGTTCTATATGAGCGGGAGTCTTTCTAAAAACATGATCAGTTCACTTTTCGTACTATTGGGTTGTCCCTTCGGTTTGTCCCTTCGATAAAACGCCGATAGCTGATTTGTGACCTCATTCATGGTTTTTATTTAATTCAAGTCTTTACAAAACCTTTTCGAACTCGATGGTCCCTTGAACTTATCTAAACCCCCAACTTACAAATTTTCTATAAGGACGCACTCCGTGGAAACAAATACATTTATGTAAAAAGGATTGGACGAAAATCCCGGGTCTTACAGTGGCGACTCAACTGGGGATTTATTTAAGAGGGTGAGACTCGAAAGTCAAGTTTGCTTAATTGTTTAGTAACATGCTCCATATTTTTGCATCATTTGCATGTGCTTTTGCACAACCTTTTGACCCTTATCGACCCTCGGGGAAGTTTGTGTTGCAACTCGTAGACAACCCGTATATCTAAAGGAATATACAGTTGTCTTATCGTGCAAATCGACGCTTCCTCACCCATAACTCATCAATCCTTGTTGATGAAAAGAAATACAATTGATGTGTCAACCATCCGCCGAACGGAAATTGTAATTTGTCGTGGTAACCTCACAGGAGCAAAAAGCCTCTAACCCACATTCGTTCATTCGCTTGCTTATTGTGCATGTGTCGTTGTAATGCCCGTCTGATCACATGTTTGCCTGTAAACTGCGTTGTCATTATGCTTGCATGAATGCATGAATATCGTGATTATGTGCCAACATGTACTTACGTGCTAGGAGTCTTTTCTTTTATTTTTAGCTAGTTCCTAATGTCCGAAGATGGTGCGAGAATTCCAATTCAATGAACACTCATCATTTTCCCGATGATATATTCTAAAAAGTCATTGAACAATCTTCTAGAATCTTTTTAGTGAAAAAAAAAAAGAGTCAGTCTTTCAGTTTTCCCTCTCCCTTTTTTCCATTTCTTTATTTTCTTTTTTTTCTTTTGATGTAATTCAGATTCGGTAAGATAAAAAAAAGAAAATCAAAAAGAAAAAAAAAATCGGCAAAAAAAAATAAAAAAAACCGCCGAACAAAAAAAATAAAAAAAAAATTAAAAAAAGACCGAAATTCTTTTATTTTTTTTATCCCATTTTTCATTTTCTTTGAGTCTAGGAAAAAAAAATAAAAATAGGATAGTCCATCTTTTTCTATTTTTCTTATTTTCGTTCATTGACTTTGTTTTCCTTGGATATTAGGGAAATATTCGGGCATTTAGGCTTAAGGACTTTTTTTTAGGATAATGTGTTTTTCTATGTGTGGGTCTACTTTTTCTTAGTTGAGAGTCTCGTGGTGTTTTTGATTCTAAAAGGTCTTCTACTCGTTCAGATCATGCCAGGGTCCCTCCAGCGTTCGACAGCCGAATATACACAGAACGAAACTCTCCTCATGCCAGGGTCGGAAATGGGCCAGAATGCTAAGAAGATCAAAACTCATTTTGTGACAATCGCATATCCAGTCCGCGAAACTTCAAGAGAGTCGATACTTGATACTCAAGATGAATCCCTTGATTTGGATGAACAATTGGTCTGATCACTCCGAGAGGCCAAAATCCAAGTAGGCCTTGATCCCGATGAACCCGCGCCTCGTTGAGTACAGAAGCGTAGGCAAGCCAACCCAGGCCATTGTTGAAGCACAAGATGATATTGAGCACCTAACTCAATACATAGTTGTCTATCATTTAGAGATGCAAAGGTTAGAGAAGACGGTTGCTGGGTTAGAACAAAGAATTAAGGCTCTAGAAGTTGACAAAGTTCTTCTCAATCAAGAGCAACCTCGTTGGCCTCAGGAACACATTTTTCAACAAATGAGGGTATATGGCTATATGTAACCAATAGGGCCCACTTATGAACTCATCCCGAAAAATGAAAACCCAGGTGTCTACTGTGAGTACTGCCGAGCCTGCGGAGATCACACCAATGACTGCAGGAACTTAAGAGAAAAAATCCAAACTTTCATTGATGAAGGAACCATATGGCCCGCACATCATTGGTTATCCATAAAAGATCGAGCAGGCCAACCCGTGAATTCACGCCACTGGCAGTACCTATTCATGATGTTATGACAACCTTACTTCGTCGTGGAGATCTCCGGTTCCTAGAAGGGGTCTTACCAGAAGAGGAAGATCATTACCTTTATTGTAGGTACCACAGATGCTTTGGCCACCTTACTGAACAATGTTATCGCTTGAAGTGCGACATCCAGTTCATCATTGATTCCGGAATTGTTTCTCCTCCGAAGTCCCATATATTTAAGATCACCATACGTAAGTATGAATCACAACTCAAAGTCAACGTGCTGGAAATAGATCAGGCACCGTTCATACCACACTCAAACCCTCATGTTAATGGTTTTCTCAAGAAGCAAGGGTACATACCAGGTATGAGTTTAGGAAGAAATGGACAAGGGCCCACCACCTTCAAGTTAGAAGCCAAAAACAACTCCTTTGGACTTGGTTACCAACCTACCGACAAAGAAATCCATGATCAAACCCTGAAACAAAGGAAACAATTTAAGGAAAAACAGGTTATCCCACCCTATAGCCACACTCTAATGGCCAGTTCATCACAGAAGGAGACTACTACCCATATTACTGCTTCCCTGAGCCATACTATGACGAAGAAGCTAAGGTCACACACCCGGGTTTTGAAATCTTCCGAGACTGCAATCAATTGGACGAGGAGGCACACCACCCCTTAGAACCGGCGAGTCAAGATTGGACCAAAGCACCAGGGAACCAGCTGCTAGGTCTTCTATTCGGCCAAGAAACTAGAATGGCTGAATCTCCCGAGATGGATGAGGAGGTAATGGCTCTCAATGATCGCAACTTCAATCCTGCAGACCTAATATATACTACTGGAGATGTCACAATGGGATGGCGCAAAGAAGTGAGCTGGACTGGCCCGAATGGACGAAAGGTCACGATATCTACCGGGAAAGGACCAATGAAGGAAGAATCTGATTCCGAGTCTCAGTCAGAGTTAGTGTCTAGCTTAGGTCCTAAATATGAGTCAGGATCGGGGAGTGTCCCCTTTACTTCTTCTAAGTCTAGTGTCAATTTGAAGGGAAAGTCAGATCCCTTTCTTGTTGTTTTCAATTCTAATATCAATAAAATAAAAAATTCTTCTGCTTATTTGTAACCTTGTTTAGCTATTGATAAACCCAATGATGAAAATGAGTTGCCAAAAGATCTGCTAAAAGCAGTAATCAATCATGAACAAAAGACCTCCATTGTGGAGGAAACAAAGTTAATTAATTTAAGCAATGAAAGCGAACCTCGTGAAGTAAGAATTGGATTATCCCTAACTGCACAGGAACGTGAGCAATTTGTTGAACTTTTGAAACAATACACATATGTCTTTGCTTGGTCCTACAAGGACATGCCGAGAATTGAAAGAAGCATAGCCGAGCATAGGATCCCTTTATACCCTGATGCTAAACCGGTTAAGCAGAAACTACGGCGTCTCCGACCAGATGGGCATTAAAGATAAAGGAATAGGTACAGAAGCAACTTGCCGCTGGGTTTATTGTGGTATCAGATTATCCTAAATGGATCGCTAATGTGGTTCCAGTACCGAAGAAAGACGGTCGAGTCAGAATGTGCGTCGATTTCAGAGATCTCAACAAGGCTAGCCCAAAAGACGATTTCCCTTTACCCCACATTGACCTTTTGGTAGATAACACGGCCGAGTACGCCCTGTTGTCATTCATGGACGGCTATGCAGGGTATAATCAGGTTCAGATGGCTGAAGAAGATATGAGCAAAACAACGTTCATAACTCCTTGGGGAACTTATTGCTACAGGGTCATTCCCTTTGGGTTGAAAAACGCAGGTGCAACTTATCAAAGGACAACCACCACTTTGTTACATGATATGATGCATAAAGAAGCCGAAGTCTATGTGGATGATATGATTGTGAAATCAAGGCACCAAGACGGGCATATTCAGGCGCTCCATAAGTTCTTTGAAAGGATACGTAAGTACAATTTCTGACTGAATCCTCAAAAGTGTGCATTCGGAGTCACGTTAGGCAAGCTGTTGGGTTACGTAGTCAGTCAAAAGGGAATCAAAATTGATCCATCCAAGATCAAAGCAATCGTTGAAATGCCGCCACCCGAGAATGAGACGGAGATTAGGGGGTTCCTCGGTCGACTTAAATACATAAGTCGGTTTATATCAAAATTCACCATAACATGTGAACCCATATTTAAGAAGTTGAAGAATGGGGTCAAAATCGAGTGGGATGATCAGTGTCAAGAAGCGTTTGACAAGATCAAAAACTATCTAGCCAACCCCCTTATTCTTGCTCCTCCCAAGAAAGGTATGCCATTGATCCTTTATTTGACAGTAACCGACACTGCCATGGGGGCTATGCTAGCCCAAACCATAGAAGATCAAGAACGAGCCATATATTACTTAAGCAATAAATTCATCGACTATGAAACCAAATATTCAAGCCTTGAAAAGACCTGCTTAGCTCTAGTTTGGACCACCAAGAAACTCAGACATAACATGCTCAATCACCCTGTACTTGTAAGGTCAAGAATGAATCCCCTCAAGTATATATTCGAGAAGCCAGTCCTAAGTGGAAGAGTCGCAAGGTGGACGGTTTTGTTATCTGAATTTGATCTCAAGTTTGATCCTACCAAGACCATCAAGGGACACACAGTTTCAGAATACTTGGCCGAGCATCCCACTCACACAGCCAAAGAACACGAGCAATATGACTTTCCTGATGAAAATGTGGCCTTAGTTGAGGAAAATTGCTGGAAAATGTACTTTGACGGGGCATCCAACCAAAAGGGTTACGGCGCAGGAGTGCGCCTAGTATCCCCCAATGAAGCCCATACTTCCATCTCAGAGAAATTGGACTTCCATGTCCCTAATAACGCGCCCGAATATGAAGCATGTATCATCGGTCTACAAGCAGCCGTAGGCATGGGCATCCGAGTACTCAAGCTCTACGGGGATTCCCTACTAATCATCAATCAAGTTTCTAGAAAGTGGAAAGTTCACAGCGAAAGCCTGGCACTCTACCAGGAATTTTTGGAGAAAGTGCTTGATAATTTTGAAGAGGTAGCCTTCACATATCTTCCACGAGAGGATAATCAATTTGCGGATGCTCTGTCCAAATTAGCATCCTTGATTATCATACCTGACCCGGTTAGCATGATGCCCGTTTGTATACAAAGAATGAAGAAGCGAGCCAGCCGTTTGCAACAACCTCGACACAGAAATTACCATGGCTCCAATCGAAGAGCATCCTTGGTACCAAGATGTCTTCAACTACATCACCAAAGGAATATACGCTCAAGATGCACCACTAAGAGCTCAACGGGCCATCCGTCTCTTAGCGGCGCAATACATAGAATACAAGGGGGTTCTGTACAAAAAATCCCACAACGGGGTCAACCTCAGATGCGTGAACTCCGAAGAAGCCGCAAAGATTATGGAAGAGGTACACAATGGTGTGTGCGGGCCACACATGAATGGCCGAATGCTCTCTAGAAAGGTCCTACGGTTGAGATACTACGGGACTACTATGAAAAGGGATTGCTACGACTATGTCAAGAAGTGCAAGAAGTGTCAGATATATGCCAAACTGCAGCATATGCCGCCCTCAATGCTCCACAACTTCACATCCCCTTGGCCATTTTCCGCATGGGGAATATATATCATTGGTAAGATCACCCCAAAGGGCTTGGGAGGACATGAATACATCCTAGTAGCCATAGACTATTTTACCAAATTGGTCGAAGCCCAATCCTATGCCATCCTTACCTCCAAACAAGTGTCCAAATTCATAAGGAACAACATCATTTGCTGATACGGCGTTCCGTATGAAATCATCAGTGACCATGGATCCCACTTCAAAGCCGAGACAACCACCCTCCTCAATAGCTAAAAAAATCCAGCACCACAAATCATACCCTTACCGTCCCCAAACCAATGGCGCAGTGGAAGCCGCACACAAAAACCTCAAGACTATCATTGAAAAGATGATAGAAAACTACAAAGATTGGCCCATCAAACTCCCATTTGTCCTTTGGGGATATAGGACATCCATAGATCCTCTACGGGAGCAACACCTTATTCCCTAGTCTATGGAATGGAAGCAGTTCTACCCATAGAAGTCCAACTACTCTTCATGCGCATAGCCTTAGAAGGAGAAATTCCTGAAACCGAATGGTTACAAGCCCGCTACGAAGAGCTCATGTTTACGGATGAAAGACGCCTACGGGCCCTAGACCATTCCCACATGTACCAACAACGCATGGCAAGAGTATTCAACTAAAAGGTTCGACCTTGAAATTTAAAGGAAGGGAATTTAGTTTGGAAAGAATTACGTGCCCCAGTTACCGACCCCAGAGGAAAATTTTGACCCAACTGGTCCGGCCCATTCATCATCAAAGACATTCTATCAGGAGGTGCAGTCAGGCTCATGGATATTGATGGCATCGAGTTTAGTTAGCTCACCAATATGGATCAACTGAAGAAGTGCTACGTCTTAAAAAAAATAAAAAAAAAAAATCGATAATTAAAAAAAAAAAGAAAAAGAAAAAGAAAAAGACGTACACAATTTGAACGAACTACGCTGGCCTGATTCCACGCTGGATACGTAGGTAACCCTTTTAAAGGGCCCGACCAAAATCAATCCAAAATTCCTTTCAAACTCATGCAAAAGAGATACTCTTTATTCAAACTGAACGAATAAGCTTACATTACAAGAAATAAACTTCCTAAGGTTACAAAAAAAAAAAAAAAAAAAAAATGCAACTATGAGGGCTTAAGCTAAACAAATTCTTATTATTATTTTTTTTCAAAACTAGATTTGCTTTCCTAGAAAACTACTTTAATCCTTCTTCCCTTTAGAAGGCTTCGTTGAAGAGTTCTTCTTTGAAAGACCTTGGCTTGAGGACGACCTATGATCGCTCCCTTGAGCTGGGGGCTTGCTTCTTTTCAGTACATGATAGCCTCCCATTTGAGGCCCTTCCTTTCTTTTCTTGCTTCCTGTTTTTGAGTCATACTTAGGCTTTAGCTGGTCCCACTCCTCATGACGAAGGGCTCGTCTCGCTTCTCCATCACCGCAGAAAAGCCAGTTCAGATAAGTCGCAAAAACTTGAGTTGGGACAATCACCCGAGGTACAGTCCATCGGTCCCAGGTACGCCAGTACTTTCCCCAATCCGTAGCAAACTCAGTGGTCAAAGCTACGATAGTTGGTCTCGTAGTTTCCTGACAAGGAATAACCTGCTTCAACCCATATTGCCTCATGACCCTAGAGGGGAAGAAGAAAGTAGTCCTGTACAAACCCAGTATGGTAGTATGAGGAACCAAATTGTTACAAGCCACTAAGGAGGTCAAGTTCCACCAAGACACATGCCAGCGGATAACAGGTCCCGCATGGAAAAAGGCATCCCATTCAGCAAGGGACTTTTCAGAATATAGCCTTTTCCTAACCAAGAAGCTAGCAGCGGTATAGGTTTTCTTTGACCAAGCCCGAGGAACACGAGCTATCATATTATCTGGTGATTCTATTAGCCTCAGACGCTCACATAACCAAATTTGAAGCAGCAGGGGGCTGCCAGAAAAAGGTTCGTGAGGAGAGATTTTCAGCCTGTCGAGCCCAATAATAGTTTCCCCTACAACCATATGCAAAGGAGAATGCCCTTCAACCATTTGATTAACCACTCGCAGCAACGAGGGTCTGCCCAAGTTAGGAGATCCTGCATCAGCAAACAATAGGCGGTTCAACAGGCAAAGTACAAAAGCCTGACAGCGACAACACTTGAATATTGCGTTCTTGTCAGAAGAAATAGCAAATTTTTCGTAGAGTTGAACCAAGTCCACATCGACACCAAGAACCATGCTTTTGGCTTCTACAAATGACAAACCCATGAATTTCTTGTACTGATCCCTAAAACCATCTCTCACATACGGCATAGCTGGGGGAAGAACATCAGGCATATTAGTGATCGCAACAAATTCTTCAACTAAAGGGCATAATTCAGAGTTACCAAAACAGAAAACATGCAGGTCAGGGTCCCAATAATTCAGAGCGGATCGAAGAAGGGGCCACAATATTTTTGTTGGTCTTAAGGTCAGCAAGGTAGAGACATGGAACGGAGCTAGTTCAAGTTTATCTTCTACGGTCAGATTTTTGCACCAGGCATCAAACAGGTTTTCAAAGGATTTCACCATGATAGAAAATTTGGGAGAGCTAGGGTCTTGAAAGTGATACAACATCAAGTATCCCGTAAATCCTATTTATAGGAAAAAACGCGAGCAAAAGAAGTCAGAAATCCACCAAAAAGCCCAAACCAGAGCAGTCAGCGGCCCTGGTCAGCGCCGCTAGCGGCCCAAGCCTGCAGCCCAGCGCCGCTAGCGGCCCTAACCCTGACTCGGTCTGAATTTTCCTCTCACTCCAGCTCGCCCCATTGATCCGGTCTGCCCGATTTAAGCCCAGATTTGATACCCACGCCGAATTACAAAGCCCGAGACTCTCTTAGTTTTATCTTTTTCATTTTTTTCATTTTTATTATTTTTCTTTTTTTTAGGGGGTATAATATGTGTAATTTTTGCTTTTTCTTGCAATTTTTACCCTTTTTTCTTTATTTTATTCCCCAAATTATGGATTTTCCTACTGCGTAACCCATTGCATACTTAGAGATCAGACGGGCATAATCGAGTCATCATATCATATCATAAATATCATAAAAATGCATAAATACAGGAGTTCGAAATCTCAAGATCAATGTCTACAAGGATATCCAACATCGCTCAGCTAGAGTCGTCATCACCGTTGCTGTCAGCCTCATCATCAACGGACAGCCCCTGACCGTAGTTCCCAGTCGAATAGTGAAGAGAAGAGCTATAAATCGGCCTGCTGTTTTTGGGCCTCATGTCCTGCCCATCATATGCTGGTGCACGCATAGGGGTACCTGCCGGAAACCCCGCGGCAAAGAAACTCTATGTGGCCTGACTAGCGAAATCCATAGCCATATCCTGATGTGAAGGCCCAGTATGAGGCACATCCCATCCAGGGGCATTCGCCCAACCTCCGACCGTGGGGGTAACAATGGGCCTGCTATCAAGAGAAGGCTGGAAACCCACAGGGGAGAACATTTCCAGAATGTACGGCACAAAAGGTCCGGGCGCCTCATCAACAGGAGGCCTGGTCACAGCTACGGGAGGTGAACGAGCAACGGATGGTCTGCTCGCCAAAGAGGCCCTCGCAGCAGAAGAATGTCGAGGTCCCACCGAAGATGAGGACTGGGACATCTGCAAACAATCAAGATCGAGATGTTAAGTTAAGCACTTCACTTAGCTAAACAAAGGATAAAAGTCTACTTACATCAACGGTCCAAGACCGAGAACTCTTCCCCTTGCCCATTACTCGACCATAGCCTTTCTTCAGCAGGTGGATGAGCTTGAAGATCTGAGAGGTATGCTCCCGGTTCAACTACAAAAAGAGAGCCACAAGATAGAGTCAGCACTGAAAAGCAAACACAAACACAAGAAGGGATAAAAAGGAGCTCACCCCCGTACAATCATCAGGCAAGGGCAAGCCCTCCATAGCCTCTCCGTCATTCATATGAAGAGGGAACTCCTCTACTATGCGTCCCCCATTCTCCCCAATGTACCTCACCTCATTGGTCGGTAAGGTTACGCTTGGGGGTTGACCCCGAGGAACTCTAGAATGAGACCTCCTAGGACCTTGAGGAGCTAAACGATCCGCCTGCAAGACACAAGAAGTCAGTATATCACACAGCTAAAAAGATGCAGAAGAGTTTCTTACCTCAGAAGTAAGGTCTGGCATCAAGTGATCCAAGCAGTAGGCCATGTACACGACCGTGCGGTCCAAGCCAACAACCTCTGGCATAAGAAACTCCGTGACCGCCATACCACGGATCACGACTCCCAAGTCCCGCACACTCAGACCACGCAGATAGAAAATGGTCAAAGGAGGATCCTCCGGAACCAGATGACTACCCAGGGAGGGATAAACCAGCCGATTCAAACGGTCCCCCAAGTACCATACAAAGCCAAATGGCCCTTCAAAGACCACCCACAGAGAAGACACTCTAAAGGATTCCAGGGTAATATGGGGTGGAACCCCAGGGATACCATCAAAAGCAGACCATGACACCTGCAGGTTACCAGTTCAAAATTTCATTCACACCAAATGGACCAACAAGAAAAATGCACAAGTCAACAACAACATAACGTAGATGCGGCATGACCCTCAAAGAAAGCCCGAAAATGCTCCAAAGAGGTAAACGAGTGGTTACCCCTACCAATCCACCGTGAACCTAATGGGAACATCCTCAAACCAGGACGGTGAGGATCGAAAGCCGGAAAATACTCAAAGAATCACAGCTGCCATACAAGCAAGAAAATAAGTTCCAAGCCCAAAAGCAAGCACGTGCAAAGAAAAAGAAAAAAAAAACAAATGGGCCTACCTCTAGTATCCTCCATGGGCCCGAGATAGATGTCCTCTCACTCGTCTCCTTAGGCCTACAAGCCCGGCGTCACCATCTCACCAAGGAAGCATAAGCGGCAGCACCGAGGTTGTACTCATGGACCTTGAACAAATCCTCTAGATATGTCAAGAAACCGACTTGACATAAACTCTCCTTCTGAGCAAAGATGGTAAAACCCAACAAGTAAGCCAGGAAAATACGGGCTCTCTGCTCCTCAGGAAGCCCCTGCTCCGCCAGAACCGCCCACAACCGCACCAAAGAAACCCGGTCCTTATCAAAGTGGATAGACACGGGCCCGTAAATCTCAAGCAAACTGTCACTCTGTCGCCAATAGTTTGCGTCGTACCGAATACGACGCCCTCTAAAGGATAGCCCCGTCAGAACAGCAAACTGATAAGGGGTGGGGAACATCTCTCCTACAGGTGTATGGAAAGTGTTCGTGGAATCCCAAAACCTCTCCAATAACCCCCTGGCAATGATCCTAGAATCCCCCGAGTGACAAGCAGGGATAAAACTCAGGAAATAATCCAAACCCGAACCCAGTACCAAGTTCTCCAGAATCATAGCCCAATGGGAGGTAGCCTGATGAGCCTGCAACAAGACACCAACACCCTAGCCAACAAACAAATTTTCCTCAACACCCCATATACTACAAATACAACTAAAATAACTTCACACAAATTATATGCAGCTGACCACCAATCCAGTACAAGTCCCAATTTGTTCGCGTGCCGAAGCACTAACAGTTCCAGTTTTCTGTTCAAATACACTGAACAGAAAAAAAGAGAAAGTAAGCAAACATACCAGCTCCAAGTTAGACAGATGACTGTGCCTATCCGGTAGTAGAACACTGTGGTTCCAAACCCCAGCCGGGCACCAGTCCAGCCACATGAAAGAATCCTGGTACAGCCGAGCTCCATCCGCGTGACTAGTCGGAGGTGCTCTAGTAGAAGGTAACCCTGTGCGGAAAAGGCTCCGGTCATACTCCTCCTCACTCATGGGAAGTTTTCCCTTATCCACGAGAACCATGGGAGCACAATGAAGCTTTCTCTCTCTACAAGTGGGAAAATAAAAGTTTCAGATTCGCAAGAAACAGACACTCATTCAACAATGCAACCCAAAACTCAACAACTAAGCGGAAAAATTAGCAAGTTGAAGGCAAAAACCGAAGAAATCGGTCAAGAATCGACTTACCTCAAGCAAAGTGGAGCACTTAACAATGGAGGAAGTTCGATGGTTTGCTCTCGACAAAGTGAAGCTCGACAATGAAGAAGAAGGCACGCGAAAAAAAAGAGAAGCGCCGAAGCGCTTTTACTTAGCTCAAGCCCAGCGCCGTTAGCGGCGCTGGCCAGAGCAGCTAGAGGCCTTCGTCAAAGGCCCAGAGCCGCTAGCGGCGCTAGCCTGGGCCGCTAGTGGCCTTGCAGACCTGCACGTGCGGGCCCCTCTACTGTCCTACGGTCCCTTTTTCCAGTCCAAAGATTATTACTTCAGTTCATTCGCGGCAAATATCAGTACCAAGTGCGCGATAACAAAGTACTCCGGCCCACAAATTCAAATTCGACAGTTGGCCCATTTTACGGTACCAACTATTTTTAGGTAAAACTAACCCGTTTATTTTTGCAGGTCCCAGATACTGAAACTCAGATCTATACTGCGACAACCCTTACCGTCCAGAGTGCCAAAATTATTTTTAAAGCCCGGAAATTCTATCGGCCTTACAGCTCAATATTAATTCGGGCCAGTCAATGATCGCTTAAGCTATTGCAATTAAACTGTCCTCCTGCGAAATTACAAATTTTTGTCAGTCAATGATCGCTTAAGCTATTGCGGTTAAACTATCCCTCTGCGAGGTTACAAATTTTTGGGTCAGTCAATGGTCGCTTAAGCTATTGCGGTTAAACTGTCCCTCTACGAGGTTACTTATTATGTGTCAGTCAATGATTGCTTCAACTGTTGCAGTTATACTGTCCATTATTTTTTATATGTTTCAGTTAATGATTGCTTAAGCTATTGCATTTAAACTGTTCATATGTCCTAACCATTTTTACAACCGTTATTTTAATAGCGTTGTCTCGTTAACCTTTTCGTTTCTCGTACAGGGACGGAATCTCGACATCCATCGAGCGGTGTTTAGTCACTGTTTGTCGAAGCACTCCACGTTGATTATTCTCAAAGTATTACTAACCTTTTCATTCACTCTGAATACAGGTCCCTAGTAGACTTTTAAATCATCTACGAGCGGTGTTCTATCCTGCTACCATAACCTCTATTTTCTCTTGTGTTCATAGAGATGAAATCTTAGCGCGCTACGAGCATGTCCCACCTCAGGTTTGTTTTCATATGCATACATACTGTACACTCTCACACACCGTGTGCACATCAGTATCCTGCATGTCGCCTTCGGAATACTTTGATCTTCGCTTTTACTCAAGCTCCATCAAAGTGGGGGCTTCTATAGACGCTAAAAAAGCGTCTTCAGATTTCTCCACAAAAGCCCGATGATGAAAGGAGTAATTTATAAACTTGAACTGCTATTTTTGCTTTAGTAGTTAAGATAAGGTCTCAAGTTTTTCCTCCAAACACTCCATTTCATTCAAAAGCCCCCTTCAAGAGCTTTTCAACGACACGTCTCATGCCTCTTTCAGACTCCCGGTCGCCAAGTTGCGATTTAGGGGTAAAACCGTCTTTTACCGTTCAAGGGTAAAACGGTCTTTTCACATTTTTTGGAATATTTAAATTCCTCCGGAAAATAAAAATGGAATGGATGTCGTCATTATGACGACATCCAGCTGGCTGCTGACAACCGTCACCGGCCCTGGGATAAATCCCAGAGCCGCTAGCAGCGCTGATCATATTCCTAGCGCCGCTAGCGTCGTTGACCTTGCTTCTGGCCTGACTCTGTTTTCGGCCCAAATCAAAATTTCGGCTCCTTTTCACCCGTCCAACCCTACTTCCTGCGTCTATAAATACGACCCTCCATCCTCAGTTTAAAACATACAGTCTACAGTTGACACCCTCTATTCTCAGTAGTATTGACTTTGAGCTTCTCCCTCTTTCTTCTAAAATTTGAGATCTTGTCCTTTACTAATTTTGTCAAATATAGCCTACAGTTCAGGTACAAATTCCTGAGGTCTCAAATTAAATTAATTGCTTAACTGTTTATTTTCTAGTAGTCATAATGTAGATATCATGCTAGAATAACGTTTTTATTGCTTCCTAAATATTGTCTGTATAATCGTTGTGTTGCTCAACTTGTCAAACAGAATGCATGTCTAAATAAGGGTTAATAATAAATGTTGTGGTGCTTATGATGAATCAATTAATAGTCTAAGTCTAGGTTGTTAATCCGGTCTTGCATGGGAGTTATGTCTTTAAATTATTAAGCAAAATTGAATTAGTAGAGGCCGTTATAAACGGCCAAGTTGGGTGCCTAACACCTTCCCACCTCGTACCTTCACCCCCGAACCTATTATTTTTGGGTACTCATATGTTCTATATGAGCGGGAGTCTTTCTAAAAACATGATCAGTTCACTTTTCGCGCTATTGGGTTGTCCCTTCGGTTTGTCCCTTCGATAAAACGCAGATAGCAGATTTGTGACCTCTTTCATGGTTTTTATTTAATTCAAGTCTTTACAAAACCTTTTCGAACTCGATGGTCCCTTGAACTTATCTAAACCCCCAACTTACAAATTTTCTATAAGGGCATACTCCGTGGAAACCAATACATTTATGTAATAAGGATTGGACGAAAATCCCGGGTCCTTATAGGGGTAAGTTTCTTTCTATCCCTTCTTGTGTTTTGTGTTTGCTTTTGAATGATGACCCTATCTTTTGTTTCTTTTTGTAGCTGAACCGAGAGCAGACTTCTCAAGTCCTCAAGCTTATTCACGTGTTGAAGAAAGGCTATGGTCGGGTGATGGGTAAAGCGAAGAGTTCTGGATCCAAGACCGCTGATGTAAGTAGATCTTTATCCTTTGCTTAGCTAAGTGAAGTGCTTAACTTAACATCTCGATTGTTTGCAGATGTCGCAGTCTTCATCTTCAGTAGGACCTCGGCATTCTTCTGCTGCGAGGGCTTCTTCGGCGAGCAGGCCGTCTATTACTCGTTTACCTCCTGTAGCTGTGACCAGGCCTCCTGTTGATGAGGCGCCCGGACCTTCTGTGCCGCACATTCATGTGCCTGAGATGTTTTCTCCAGCGGGCTTTCAGCCTTCTTTCGATAGTAGGCCTACTATTACCTCTATGGCTGGAGGTTGGGCCAACGCCCCTGGATGGGATGTGCCTCATGCTGGGCCTTTGTATCAGGATGTGGCTATGGACTTTGCCAGTCAGGCCACAGAGAGCTTATTCGCAGCGGTGTTTCCGGCAGGTACCTCCATGCATGCACCTGCATATGATAGGCGGGATATGATGCCTAACAACAGCAGGCCCATTTATACCTCTTTTAGTACTCAGGGTTCCTTCCATTATTCAACTGGGAACTATGGCCAGGGACTGTCCATTGATGATGAGGCTGACAGCAATGGCGATGATGACTCCGGTTGAGCGGTGTAGGATTGCTTAGTAAATATTGGCCTTGAACCTTTGAACTCCTGTTTTTAAGCATTTTTATGATATGTGTATGCTATGATGACTCGATTATGCCCGTCTGATCTCTAAGTATGCAATGTGTTATGCAGTAGGGAGTAGGCCACAATTTAGGGAATAAGGAAAAAGGTAAAAATTGCAAGAAAAAGAAAAAATACACATATTATACCCCCTAAGAAAAAGAAAATAATAAAAAAGAAAATAGAAAAGATAAAACTAAGAGAGTCTCGGACTTTGTAATTTCGTTTTACGTAAACTGGGCTTAAACCGAGCTAAATAGACCAAGTGAGCGGGTCAGAACAGTAGGGAAAAAAAAATCTGGGCCAGGGTCTGGGCCGCTAGCGGCACTGGGCTGAAGATGAGGGCCACTAGTGGCGCTGCTCACAGCCGCTAGCGGCCTTGGCCAGAGCCGCTGACGGCTCTAGTTTGGGCTTTTTCACGGATTTCTGACTTCTTTCGACTCGATTTTTTGCCTATAGATAGGACTTACGGGATGCTTGATGTTGTATCACTTTTCAGACTTTAGGTCGCTCAAATTTCCCAAATCTTCCACCATGGTGAAATCCTTTGAAAACCTATTTGATACCTGGTGCAAAAATCTGACCATAGAAGATAAGCTTGAACTGGCTCCGTTCCATGTCTCTACCTTGTTGGCTTTAAGACCAACCAAAATATTGTGGCCCTTCTTTGATCTGCTCTGAATTATTGGGACCCTGATTTGCACGTTTTCCGTTTTGGTAATTCGGAATTATGCCCTCTAGTTTAAGAATTTGCTGCAATTACTAACATGTCCGATGTTCTTCCCTTAGCTGTGCCTTATTTGAGGGATGGTTTTAGTGATCAGTACAGGCTTGTCATCTGCAGAAGCCAAAACCATGATTCTTGGTGTCGATGTGGACTTAGTTCAACTTTGTGAGAAGTTTGCTATTTCTTCTGAAAAGGATGCAATATTTAGGCATTGCCGCCGACAGGCTTTTGTACTTTGCCTGTTAAACCGCCTATTGTTTGCTAATACAGAGTCTTCCAACCTGGGTAGAGCCTTGTTGTTGCAAGTGGTAAATCAAATGGATGAAGGGCACTCTCCTTTGCATCTGGTTGTAGAGGAAACTATTATAGGGCTTGACAGGTTGAAAATCTCGTCTCACGAAACTTTTTTCTGGCATCCCCCTGCTGCTTCAAATCTGGTTATGTGAGCATCTAAGGTTGATAGAGTCGCCAAATAAGATGATAGCTCGTAACCCTCGAGCCTGGTCAAACAAAACTTACACCGCTGCTAGCTTCTTGGTTAGGATAAGGCTATATGATGAAAAGTCCGTTGCTGAATGGGATGCCTTTTTCCATTCAGGACCTGTTATCCGTTGGCATGTGACCTGGTGGAGCTTGACTTCTTTAGTGGCTTGCGATAATTTTGTCCATTATACTACCATACTGGGTCTGTACAGGAGTACTTTCTTCTTCCCTTCTAGGGTCATGAGGCAATATGGATTGAAGCAGGTTATCCCTCCTCAGGAGACTACGAGACCGCATATCTTGGCTCTGACTACCGAGTTTGCTCGGGATTGGGGAAAATATTGGCGTAGCCGGGACTACTGGACCGTACCTCGGGTAATTGCCCCGACTCAAGTTTCTGAGACCTAATTGAACTGGCTTTCCTGCAGTGATGAAGAAACGAGACGAGCCCTTCGTCATGAGGAGTGGGACCAACTAAAGCATAAGTATGACTCCAGAAAAGGAAGTAAGAAAAGAAAGGAAGGGTATTATGAGGAAGGCTACTATGTACTGAAAAGAAGTAAGCCCCGAGCTCAAAGAAGCGATCATAGGTCATCCTCAAGTCAGGGTTCTTCAAAGAAGAACTCTTCGACGAAGCCTGCTAAAGGGAAAAAGGATTAAAGTAGTTTTCTTAGAAAGCAAGTCTAGTTTTAAAATAAAGTAATAAGAATTTTTTAGCTTAAACCCTCGTAGTTGCACTTTTTTTTTGTAACCTTAGGAAGTTTAATTTTTGCAATGTAAGCTTATTCGTTCAGTTTGAATAAAGATTATTCCTTTTTGAATGAGTTAATAAGAATTTTGGAATTTTGGATTGATTAAAGGGTTACCTACGTATCCAGTGTGGAATCAGACCAACGTAGTTCATCCAATTTGTGTACGTCTTTTTTTTTTCTTTTTCTTTTTTTCGGAATTTTTTTTTTAGACGTAGCACTTTTTCAATTGGTCCATGTTGGTGAGCTGACTGAACTCGATGCCGTCAACGTCCATGAGTCTGACTGCGCCTCCTGATAAGATGTCTTTTATAATGAACGGACCGGACCAGTTGGGTCGAACCTTACCTTTGGGGTTGGTAACTGGGGCACGCAGTTCTTTCCAAACTAAGTCCCCTTCCTTTAGATTTTGGGGTCGAACCCTTTTGTTGAATGCCCTTGCCATGCGTTGCTGGTACATGTGGGAGTGGTCTAGGGCCCATAGGCGTCTTTCATCTGTGAACATGAGTTTCTCATAGTGGGCTTGTAACCATTAGGTTTCGGGAATTTCACCCTCTAAGGCTATGCGCATGGAGGGTAGTTGGACTTCTATGAGTAGTACTGCTTCCATTCCGTAGACTAAGGAATAAGGTGTTGCTCATGTGGAGGATCTTATGGAAGTCCTATATCCCCAAAGGGCAAATGGGAGTTTTATGGGCCAATCTTTGTAGTTTTCTATCATCTTTTCAAGGATTGTAATACCCCGTATTATTATTCAGTTTAGAATAATAATTACTTAAAAAGAAAATGCAATTTCGTATTTAATTAATTAATTGGGCTCATAAATGTTTAAAGTGCCTAATTAATATTGGGTTTTGGTTTTGGACTTAATTAAAATGTAATTGGGCCAAAACAAATAAAAGTAATTGGGCTCCACAATTTTCAGAAGTGGCTGAAAATTACAAGGCTTTATTGGACCTTATTTTCGGCCACCCTAGCCGAAAATTGGGTGAAAAATGCTGAATTTTATTTTAAAATTTTGTTTCCTAAATTCTTGGTTAGGGGAGTGATTTTAGGAGGAAAGAATAAGTTGAGATAAGTAAGGAGTGTATTTGGGTTCCTAAATTCACTCAGCTTCCAAACTTAACTGACTCTTTACCAAATCAAAAAAAAAAAAAAAAAAAAAAAAAAAAAAAAAAAAAAACGCTTCTCTCTCCCTCACTCTCATGCACGCCGTCCAAGGAGAAAAGAAAGAGAAAATTCTTCTCTCTTTCACAATTCATCCCTTGCTCAATTTTAATCCTTTGATTTTCAAGTAAGTCATGTTCTAAACTTGCTTTTGATTCTTAAAAGCTTTTAGATTTGACTCAAGTATGAGTTTTTATGAACCCTAAGTTTGTATGAGTAAACCCTAACTTATGTTTTGCCTAGGGTTTGCTAGATTCTATTGTTTTTGCATGATAGGATCATGATTAGGGTTGGGTTTGTTATTTTGTTGAATTGAATCAAAGTTTGAGTTCAAAAGGTTGGATCTTGTGATTTAATTAAATCTAGAAATTTATTAATTGTGTAGATTTTATTAGATTTGGAATTTGTTAAAATTGTTTAACAAAAAAAAAAAACAAACGACAAACACGGCCGTGCGCGAAGGCACGACCGTGCCTGCCGGAGGCTGCAGTTGGCAGTGCGGGCTGCTGGCGCCGCAGCCAGTAGCAGCCGCCACCCGGCGCCACCAGCCGCTGCTGGTGGTGGGCCGCGATGGTGGTCGGCGGTGGTTGTGGTGTTGTTGATGATGGTGGTTGACTTATTTGACTTGTTGACTTGTTTTAGGGTTTTGGAAAGTTTCCTAATTTGGTTTATGTAAATTATTTTTGGAAACATTGAGCATTGCATGCATGAGTAACTAAAATTCCAGCAACTTAATTAATTTAATTAAGGGTACTAAATCATCTTTAAAGTTTAATAAAGTGGTTTAGAAGTCAAGGTATTGACTAATTGTGTATTGTGAATTTGTTAGGGCCCATTGACCGCACTTAAACGTAAGGAGCTTACGTTGTTTGATTGTTAGATGTGCCTTTTTTTTTTTTTTTAAGGTAATTCATGTCTAGATGAATTATGAATGTTCATTGTCTAAGTATCGGATTGGAATGTGTATTCGTACTTGGTTTGTGGAAGGGATAATTGTTGTTTATTTCCTTGTGATAGTTCGTACAGAATTAGGTTAGTGAATGCATGTTATATGTTGGAAATTCACTTGGTGTAGCAATGTCCACTTGTTAATATTCATGTGAGGAGATGCATGATTTATTATGGTTATTGAACGAAAATTAGGTTAATAATTGTTCAGTTGGAATGTAGGTTGAATTGCTATTTTGTATCATGTTGGTAAGCATGTGGATTCATGTTAGTAAGCATGTTACTTCAATAAGTTGAATTGAACTTTGATTATTGGAACCTACATAAAGGTATTGGAATAGGTGGTTATGAATTGAGGCCTAGATGCCATTCATGTAAAATGCCATCGGAAATTGTAACCATATTGTGTTACTTGAGTGCCAAGATTATGTGTATTACTTGTTATGTGATCACCATATTGACTTGAATTGAGAGTTAAGACTTCTTTGGTAATGGATCCACAGAAGGATGCGAATGGGAATTTGTCACTTGTTACGTTGAGTGGTTCCATTGGTTATGGCCTCAATGTATTGGAAATCTTGTATCCATACTAAGTAATGGGGCGAGTGGTTCTCCGGAAAAGTTCTTCCTGTAGACTTTAGGGTCGAAGGAGCGTATGCATACTAAGGAACATTAGAAGTACTTCGGGAGTCATCTATACTCCAGGACGGTTGATCCCTATTTTGCTAATGTGCACGGGACTATGATCCTGTTGAATCGACTGCGGTTGGCTTTGACAATTCATGCGATTATCTTCTCTCTAATGAACTTGGCTAATGGATAATAATAAATATTGGATTTATTATTTGGTGATTATGCGTGTCTTTACTTTTAAAGCATGTTCTCTTTTATTTTCTTAAGCATGATCATAAAATTTTAATTAAGCAAGTTGTCTTAACTTGGAGATTTAAATGGATTATGTGGTTATGAATTACTCAGCGTAGCTGATTGGTTGTTTTTTCTTTTTACTTATGTTTGTTGTCCATTTCTCTTCAATGGTGGACCTATGATGAACCTATATGGAATTCGTCTATATGGGGGAGTAGACTGACAGGATTTGTAGCTCGAGGTGTGAGCTAGGAGAGACGACAAAAGAAGATTGTATATCTTCTAAGAACAATTATTTTTATTGTATTGTTTAGTTTGGAACTTCTTTATTATTGGGATTTTGTATTGTAATGAGATTAATTTTCTTGCATGAGAATTATTAGTTTATTATTTGTATTTCATTCGGATTAATTGTTTTAAGTTTAGTTGGAAAATATAGTTATTATTTAATTATCTAGTACGTACGTTTGGGGATATAAACATTTGGTTTCTTTCTAGTTTTGTATTTAATTTGAACATTAAATAGGGCGGTAGAGCTTCAAATTTCCAGGGTTTTTCCGCTGCAACTCATGATTTTAAATGGTTTTAAATTAGACGGAAATTCGGGGTGTTACAATGATAGTTTTGAGGTTTTTGTTGGCGGCTTCCACTGCGCCGTTGGTTTGGGGACGGTAAGGGGATGATTTGTGGTGCTGGATTTTGTAGTTCTTTAGGAGGGTGGCTGTTTCGGCTTTGAAATGGGATCCATGGTCACTAATGATTTCACGCGGAATGTCGTATCGGCAGATGATGTTGTTCCTTATGAATTTGGACACTTGTTTAGAGGTGAGGATGGCATAGGATTGGACTTCCACCCATTTGGTAAAATAGTCTATGGCTACGAGGATGTATTCATGTCCCCCAGAGCCTTTCGGGGTGATTTTACCAATGATATCTATTTCCCATGCGGAAAATGGCGAAGGGGATGTGAAGTTGTGGAGTATTGAAGGTGACATATGCTGCAGGTTGGCATATATCTGACACTTCTTGCATTTCTTGACATAGTCGTAACAATCTCTTTCCATAGTGGTCCAGTAGTATCCTAGTCGTAGGACCTTTCTAGAGAGCATTCAACCATTCATGTATGGTCCGCACACACCATTGTGTACCTTATCCATGATCTCTGCAGCTTCTTCGGGTTCACCCCGTTGTGAGACTTCTTGTATAGAACCCCCTTGTACTCTATGTATTGTGCCGCTAAGAGACGTTGAGCTCTTATTGGCGCGTCTTGAGGGTATATTCCTTTGGTAATGTAGTTAAAGACATATTGGTACCAAGGATCTTCTTCGATCGGAGCCAGGGTTAGGTCTGTGTCGAGGTTGTTCCAGAAAGCTGGCTCACTTCTTCTTGTGGAGTGGCGTCGTTGAGGGAGTTTAGCCGCTCAAATTTCTATATAAGAAACAATTTTTATTCTTGCTTTGCGAAGTTTACTTACATTGTTTAAATTGATTAGTTAATGATTTGTGCAACTTTGAGTTCATTGGATTGATCAATAGCTAAACAAGGAAAGAATTGAGAAAGAGGAATTTTTATTGATTTGCAACAAAAGTAGGCACACATGACTTTAGAGAAGAGGGTCTCTAATTCTCATCAAAAGGAAACTAGACTTAGAAAAAAAAAGTAAAAAGAGGACACCCCGTGTTCAAGACTCAACCTAAAGATTTAGCTAAGGTCCTAACTCGACAAAACTTGGGGACTCAGACTCGATTCCTCTAGGTTTTGCTTGTGGCCAACTAGTTCCAGGCTCCATAGGTATCATCTTCTTTTTTCTTGTCCATGATTTCTTGTATATCATCTTGTGGGCGGATTCAGTCATCCTGCGGTGGCCAAACACCCGGTGGTATTGACAGTAGAGATTATCGTCAATCAAGATACCCACATCATAGAGCCGGTTGTAGGAGTCAGTTGCTTGGTATAGGAGGCATTCTCCGTAAGCAGGTTGCAGATTCTTGATGCATTGGCGGATTTGATCAGTTTGCGAAGGTCGCTCGACCAATTCGGCTATCCTTAGCCTCCAACGCTGAGGAAGGCAGTGAATCCCTCATCTTCTTCTTGCTTGGTGATCTCTAACTCTCGAAGGGTCATAGGTAGAGCAACATTTTCCTTGTGGCGTGCAAGGAAGACTGTAGTGAAATCTGACCAAGTGCGGTAGTTCTCCGAATTCAAGGTGTAGAATCAACGACGAGTTGGGGCATCAAGAGTCTGTGGGAACAAGTGAATGTAGATATTTTTGTCAACTCCTCTTAAGCCCATGGCAGTAGTGAAGGCTTTGAGGTGGTCTTGTGGATTATCAGTTCCAGTGAATGTCGGAACCCCGGGCATGGAGAACTTGGATGGAAGCTTGCCCTTGACTTTGGGATTGACTTTACCAACATTAGCATGGTAGTTGGCAAACAGGCCGCTGTTTTCGAGCACAGAATTGATCTTAGCCAGCATGACATTTGGTCCTTCTTCCTCAAAGTCGGAGTCAGAGAGGGTTCTTATTTCATCCTCTTTTTCCAAATCTTCAACCTCGAGTCGCACCCTTTCTAACTCACTCATGAGCTCATCAAGCCTCTCGTCGGTGGTTTTGACTATGGTGAAGTTTGCGTGTGTGATTGGCAAGGTAAGGGATGTATTGAGTGGTGGCGAGCTTTGTGGTGGTGATGGATTATGGGGTGATGGCCTTTTGGAATGTGGTGGTGTCTGGAGGTAGCTTGTATACGAACCAATCTTCCGGATGATCGAGCCCAACCTTTGTCTCCGTAATTCTTCCTCAAGCCCCCAATCCTGAACACAAGTCTCAACTTAGAAAGACGCCAAAGAAAGGACTTGAAAACAAAGACTCATGATTTTTAGAAGACTCTCGATAGCTCCTAAGGTGAATGAATCTAAGGACGTCTATATGAACTCGAATGCATGATGATGACAATGCAATGACAAAGTTACGACAACAATATGCAAGATGCATGACGGACTGGCCTTGACATGTATGACAATGAATTGATGCAAAATGATCCTAGAAGACTTATGATCGACTCGTCTAGACTTCTAATGCATGAGACGTAATGAACGAATGGAGACATTGATGAATGCAAGACTTGGACTTTTGTACAAATACAGATGCAAAATGACGACAATGCAAACATGATGACTAGTTATGAATCCTAGCATGGAGCTTCTAATACGTACAATGCAATGCAATGCAAAGAAATGGAAAAGAAGAAAATCAAAAAAAACCTAAGCCTAAGTGCCCGATTATTTCCCTCATATCAAGGGAAAAATAAAGTCGATGAACAAAAATGAGAAAAATAGAAAAAGATGGACGATTCTATTTTTTTATTTTTTTTTTCTAGACTCAAAGAAAATGGAAAATGGGATAAATAAAAAAAGAAAATTTTGGCATTTTCTTTTATTTTCCGATTTTGTTTGTTTTTTTTTAACGCCATTTTTTTTTGCTTTTCATTTTTTTTTTGCCGAATCTGAATTACATCAAAAAAAAAGAAAAATAAAAAAGTGGAGAGGGGAACTTGAGAGACTGACTCTTTTTTTGCCAAAAAAGTCGTAGAAAAAATTGTTCATGACTTTGACGCTATATGAAAATATATCATCGGGAAAATGAGTGCTCATTGAATTGAATTCTCGCATCGTCTTTGGGCATTAGGAACTAGCTAAAAATAAAAGAAAAGACTCCTAGCACGTAAGTACATGTTGGCACATAGTCACGACATTCATGCATTTAGGCAAGCATTATAATGACGCAGTTTACAGGCAAACATGTGATCAGACGGGCATTACAACGACACATGCACAACAAGCAAGCAAATGCACGAATGTGGGCTAAAGGTTTTTGGCTCCTGTGAGGTTACCACGACAAATTACAATTTTCGTTCGCCGGATGGTCGACACATCAATTGTAATTCTTTTTCACCAACAAGATTCGATGAGTCGTGGGTGAGGAAGCGTCGGTTTGCACGATAGGATAACTGTATATTCCTTTAGATATATGGGTTGTCTACTAGTTACGACACAAACTTCCTCGAGGGTCGATAAGGGTCAAAAAGTTGTGACAAAGCACATGCAAATGATGCAAATGTTAAACAATTAAGCAAACTTGACTTTCGAGTCTCACCCTCTTAAATAAATCCCCAGTGATGTCGCCACTGTAAGGACCCATGATTTCTACGGCCACGGAGTGCGCCCTTATAGAAAATTTGTAAGCTGGGGCTTTAGATAAGTTCAAGGGACCATCGAGTTAGAAAAGATTTTGTAAAGACTTGAATTGAATAAAAACCATGAAAGAGGTCACAAATCTGCTATCGGCGTTTTACCGAAGGGACAAACCGAAGGGACAAACCGAAGGGACAATGCGAAGGGACAACCCAATAGCGCGACAAGTGAACTGATCATGTTTTTAGAAAGACTCTCGCTCATATAGAACATATGAGTACCCAAGAATAAAGGGTTTGGGGGCGAAGGTACGAGGTGGGAAGGTGTTAGGCACCCAACTTGCCCGTTTTATGACGGCCTCTACTAACTCAAGTTTGCTTAATAATTGAAAGACATGATTCCCACACAAACCGTACTAACAACCTAGACTTAGACTATTAATTGGTTCATCACAAGCATCACAACATTTAGTTTAACCCTTGTTTAGACATGCATTCGATTGAAAATTTGAGCATTACAACGACTAGACATGCTTGGAAGGATAATATTTAGTAAGCAATAAAAGACGTTTACTAGCATAATATCTGCATTATGACTACTAGAAATAAACAATTAAGCAAGTAATTTAATTTGAGCCCTCAGGAGTTAGTACCTGAACTGTAGGTTATATTTGACAAGAATAGTAAAGACAAGATCTCAAGTTTGGAAGAAGGAGGGGGAAGCTCGGTGTCAATACTCCCGAGAATAGAGGTTGTCAACTGTAGACTGTCTGTTTTGAACTGAGGGAGCAGGGTCGTATTTATAGGCGTGGGAAGCAGGGTTGGACGGCTGAAAAGAGCCGAATTTTTGAATTGGGCTTGAAAAAATTGTCGGGCTTGAGGCTGAGTCAGCGCCGCTAGCGGCCCTGGATTTTCATCCAGCGCCGCCAGCGGCCCTGGATTTTCATCCAGGGCCGCTGACGGCTGTAAGCTGCCAGCTGGATGTCGTCATAATGAAAACATTCAGTCTATTTTAATTTTCCGGCGGAATTTTAGTGTTCCGAAAAATATGAAAAGACTGTTTTACCCCTGGGCGGTAAAAGACCGGGAGTCGGAAAGAGTTATGAGAGGTGTCGTTGGAAAGCTCTTGAACGGGGCTTTTGAATGGGACGGGAACGAAGGAACGATCGAAGAAAAACCTGAGACCATACCTTACCTATTAAAGCAAAAATAGCGTTCAAGTTTATAAATTACTCCTTTCATCAGCGGGCTTTTGCGGAGAAATCTGAAGGCGCTTTTTTGGCGTCTACGTGAAGAAGACTTGGTCAATGGACCAACTCGCTGAAGCTTATGTAAAGGAAGTCTTGAGGTTACATGGAGCGCCTGAAGACATTGTGTTAGACATGGATACGATATTCTTGTCCAACTTTTGGGATAAATTTCAGAATGCTTTTGGTATAAAGTTGAAATTTAGTACGACATTTCATCCTGCGACAGATGGTCAGACAGAGCGTACTATTCAGACACTGGAGGACATGTTACGAGCTTGTGCTCTAGAGATGAAGGACTCTTGGGAGAAGAGTTTTCCTTTGATTGAGTTCTCCTACAACAATAGCTACCATGCGAGCATTGGTAGAGCGCCTTATGAGGCGCTGTATGGGAGAAAGTATCGATCTCCTACGTGTTGGAACGACAAAAGTGAGACCTTTGTTTTGGGTCCGGATTTTATCCAAGAGACTATGGATCAAGTGAAACTTGTCCAAGAGAAGATGAAAGTTGCACAAGATAGACAGAAAACCTATGCAGATCAACATCGATGAATGGAAGAATTCCAAGTTGGTGAGAAGGTACTTCTCAAAGTATCACCTACTCATGGAGTGATGAGATTTGGGCGCAAAGGAAAGCTTAGTCCAAAGTATATTGGACCCTACGAGATTCTTGAAAGAATTGGAGAGGTCACTTATAGGCTTGTTATGCCTATGGATTTGGAGCAAGTGCACAATGTGTTCCACGTGTCACAACTCAAAAGGTATCACCATGATCCGAGTCATGTGCTGAATCCTGAAAAAGTAGTGTTAGACGACACACTCACCTATGAATAGCAACCAGTTCGAGTCCTTGAGGAGCGAACTAAACCTGTGAGGATCCTAGATGAGAAAACGAAGAAAACTCGTGCCTCTACGAACAATCTTGTGAAAGTGTTGTGGGCTAACCACAAAGTCGAAAAGGCAACTTGGGAGACTGAGGCTGATATGCGCAAGCGTTATCCTCAATTGTTCCAACAAGGTACTTAACCTTAATTTCGAGGTCGAAACCTTTTTTAAGGGGGGAAGGGTGTAACAATCCACAAAAGAAAAGAATTAAAGACTGGAAAGCTCATTGCCTTGCATTGCATTGCATCATGCTCATTTTGTTATTTGGAAAAGTTGTGAAAACTTTTAAACTTTCGAGTTACATTGTTGTGTTGAACTTTGAAAGTGTGGTTAAAAAATATCGCCTTATGGAACTAGCTTCACTTTGGTGGTGATCCTAAGTTTCGAGGACGAAACTTCTTTTAAGGGGGTAAGGATGTAATACCCCGTATTATTATTCATTTTAGAATAATAATTATGTAAAAAGAAAATGCAATTTCGGATTTAAATAATTAATTGGGCTCGTAAATGTTTATAGCGCCTAATTAATGTTGAGTTTCGGTTTTGGACTTAATTAAGTTATAATTGGTCCAAAACAAATACAAGTATTTGGGTTTAATAATTTTCGGAAGTGGCAGAAAATTATAAAGCAAATCCAGGCCCTATTTTCGGCCCTCTTAGCCGAAAATATGGGTGAGAAAATCTAAATTTTTGTTTTAAAATTTATTTCCTAAATTGTTGGTTAGTGGAGTGATTCTAGGAGAGGTTTTAGGAAAGGAGAGGTTGAGTTAAAGGAAGGAGTGTATTTTAGTCCCTAAATACACTCAACTTGTAAATCAACTGACCCTTTACCAAATCAAAAAAAAAAAGAAAAAAACGCTTCTCTCTCTCACTCTCACGCACGACCATCCAAGGAGAAAATTAATTTTTGATTCTTAAAAGCTTTAAATTTGATTCAAGTATGAGTTTTAATGAACCCTAGTTTTGTATGAGTAAACCCTAATTTATGTTTTGCCTAGGGTTTGCTAGATTCTATTGTGTTTGCATGATAGGATCATGATTAGCGTTGGGTTTGTTGTTTTATTAAATTGAATCAAAGTTTGAGTTTAAAAGGTTGGATCTTGTGTTTAATTAAATCTGAAAATTTATTAATTGTTCGGATTTAATTTAGATTTGGGTTTGTTAAGTTTGATTAACAAAAAAAAAAAAAAAAAAGGGTTTTACATTGCGATACACAGCTAGGTCGTGCGCAGCTCACGGCGGCGCCGTATGCTGCGCGGCTGTCGCGATCGCCTGTCGTGGCTGCTCTCGGCGGCAGCCCAGCAGGGCCCGCCGGTGGTGGTTGATGTTGGTGGTGTTTTGATTGACTTGTTGACTTGTTTTAGGGTTTTGGAAAGTTTCCTAAATTACTTTATGTAAATTGTTTTTGGAAACTTTGAGCATGCATGAGTAACTAAAAATTCCAACAACTTAATTAATTTAATTAAGGGTACTAAATCATCTTTAAAGTTTAATATAAAGTAGTTTAGAAGTCAAGGTATTGACTATTTGTGCATTGTGGACTTGTTAAGACCCGTTGACCGCACGTGAACGTAAGGAACTTACATTAAATTGTCGTGATTGCCTTATTGCTAAAGGTAATTCATGTCTAGATAAATTATGTATATTCACTGTCTAAGTATCAAATTGGGATGTTTATTCGTACTTGGTTTGTGGAAGGGATAATTGTTATTTATTTTCTTGTGATAATTCGTATAGAATTATGTTGGTGAATGCATGTTATATGTTGAAAATTCACTTTGTGTAGCAATGTCTACTTGTTGATATTCATGTGAGGAGATGCATGATTTATTATGGTTTATTGAACGAAAATTATGTTAATAATTATTCAATTGGAATATAGTTTGTATTGCTATTTTTGTATCATGTTAGTAAGCATGTGGATTCATGTTAGAAGCATGTTATGTCAATAAGTTGAAATGAACTTTGACTATTAGAACCTATTTAAAGGTATTGAACTAGGTGGTTTTGAATTGAGGCCTAGATGCCCTTCATCTAAAATGTCATCGGAAATTGTAACCATATCGTGTTACTTGAGGATTGCCAAGATTATGTGATTTACTTGATTATGTGATCACCTTTGAATTGATTAATTGGGAGTTAAGATTTCTTTGGTAATGGATCCACCAAAGGATGTGAATGGGAATTTTCATTGAGATATATTGGGTAGGTCTATGTCTGCGAGTCGTAGCCCCAATGTAGCACTTCTATCCATACTGGGCAAGTGAAGTTTTATTGTGAAACTGTTCTTCTTGTAAACCTAAGGGTTGTTGCATACTTAGGAACATCTAGAAGTTCTTCGGGAGTCACCTATACTCCGGGATGGTTGATCCCTCTTTTGCCACTGTGCACGGGACTAAGATCCTATGGAGCCTTTTGCAGTTGGTTTCGACATTCTTACGATTCTCTTCGCTCTAATGAACTTGGCTAATGGGTAATATTAAATATGAGATTTACTATTTGGGTGGCTTATGCGTGTCTTTAAATTAAAGCATGTTGTCTTTATTTTCTTAAAGCATGATTATTATTTAATTAAGCATGTTGGCTTAACTTGGAGATTTAAATGGACTATGTAGTTATGAATTACTCAGCGTACCTGATTGGTTGTTTTTCTTTTTACTTGTGTTTGTTGTCCATTTCTCTTCAATGGTGGGCCTATGATGAACCTATATGGAATTCGTTTATATGAGGGAGTAGATTGACAGGATTTGTAGCTCGTGGTTAGGCTAAAGGAAGGCGACTGAAGAAGATTGGAATTATTTAATATTGAGATTTTTATTATCGTATTGAGATTAATTCTCTTGCATGAGAATTAATAGTTTACTATTTCTTATTTCATTTGGGTTATTTGTTTTAAGTCTAGTTGGAAAAGATAGTTATTATTTAATTATCTAGTATGTATGTTTGGGATATAAACATTTTGGTTTCTTTCCAGCCTTGTATTTAATTTTAACATTAAATACGGCGGTAGTGCTTCGAATTTCTAGGCTTTTTCCGCTGCAACTCGTGATTTTAAATGGTTTTAAATTAGACGAAAATTCGGGGTGTTACAATTATACTCCATTCGTTTCGGAAAAATCTTAACATTTATTGTTTCACGGTCTCCAAACTCCAATGCACCACTTTGACTATAAATAGTTATATTATATGAATATATAAATTATCAAAATATGATTTTTTAAAAGTACTATTTAAAATGAATCTAACAATAGTATTTTTATATTCTAAATATATCCTTATGTTTTTTCATGAATCAATGGTCAAAATTTGTGAACTTTGACTTCAATGAACAGATGTTAATGTTTTTCCAAAACGAAGGGGATATAAAATAGTGTGGTCGTAATATATTCGAATAAATGACTTTTTAGTGGTTGTTTTTCTCCCGAAAGGACTGTATATTTGCTAAAGTTTAATACACATTTCGACAGGTGGGTGAGTAATCTTGTTTGGCTATGGCTAGACCAGAGAGAATCCTCTGAAACCAAAAGGGCCAACCTCCACCATAGAACTAGATATTCATATAAGAGACATGACATCCATTTGATATTCTGTGTCTAGCTAAAACGAAACTCAAAAAAAAAAAAAAAAAAAAAAAAAAAAAAAAAAAACCTCAACATTTCCACGTAAGCAACCAAAAGGATAGCCAGGGTGACACGTGGCCCAATGTTGGATAAAATGCAAGTAATATTAGCCAATGACTATCAACATTAGGATTCGCCTATATCCCCACTTTGTGCATTACTTGAACACAACACATTGCCACTCTCACTTCTCACCAGAACCTCCTGTCTCTCTCTTTCTTTGTAAATCTCTTCTTACTATCTGCCGTAGCTCAACAATTCAAAAAAATGGTTTCCAATGCCTTGATGAGCTGCGGCATTGCCGCGGTTTTTCCATCTTCTCTTTCCTCCGCCAAGTCTAGGTTTGCTACTTCGATGCCATTAACAAATGTATCGTGTAGCGCCTCGTCGCGGTTTACTATGTCTGCAGAGTGGATGCCTGGGGAGCCTAGACCACCCTACCTAGATGGATCAGCTCCAGGGTATAATTTCATATCTTCTTAAACTATTCCCACTGTCCGGAATTAATAGTCACGTTAATGCTTTAGATGTCAGAAAAGAGTCAAATTTTGGGACTCAAACATCAAGTGGTCAAGTTGTCATGTACTTGCTAGTAACAGAATATAACAGTATTGATTTGTTTGTGCAGTGACTTTGGATTTGACCCACTTCGGCTAGGTGAAGTACCTGAGAATCTTGAGAGGTTTAAGGAGTCTGAGCTCATCCATTGCAGATGGGCAATGCTTGCTGTTGTGAGTGTTTAATTTTGTTAATTCATTGCTAGCAATTCATAATGGTCATAACAAATATATTAATTGACATATAGCTGACCAAAAAAAAGCTAACCCTGTAAATGCAACTGGAAGATTTTGGAACCAGACATCACCAATTGACCATTTCTATTACTCATGTCCCAATTGTTTGCCTAGATAATTATTAGAGGTCAAAGTTTACTAACTCTAATCATTAAATGGATATGATAAACTGTATAGATTTAAAATTTAAAATTAGTAAATACGGTATAGTGGTATACAATAGTAGAGAGAGAAAAGATCAAAGTTCGACATCAAACAACAACAACATTAACAACATTACCCCAGTGCCTCCAAAGAGGCTTCCGCCTAGGCAGGGTAAGGGGGAGTCGGTTGTACGCAGCCTTACCCTTGTGAGGGTCTCACAGAGAGGCTGTTTCCGTTTGACCCGAGATTCGAAGTGCGACGACCATCGGCAACTTCACAATAAATAAGAAGTGCTGACAGTTTTATGAGTCATTTTGCTTTAGTCCATATATTCCAAAGCCAAAAAGTAGTGAAGCTTTTGGCCCCAATGGAAATGGTGGACAAAAAATACATAGGCAAACAATTTGGTAGAAATTAAAGAAAGTACATAAATATGATCTTTCATGTCTATATTATACTGCACAAAATAATGAGTAATAATAATTGTACCATATATGATCAAAAATTAGTCATGAGCCTAAATCAGTAAATTCCTGTATCTGCACCTCTGTTTTTTTTTCAAATATTTATTTATTGATTTATTATATTAAATGGTTGCTCTCGTTACATCCAACTAACTTCACAAAATCTCAAATGCATGATTTGAGCATGATTGTACAAATCCATAACAGGCAACAAAATTTATTAATTTTTTTGATCAAGCAAACAATTTATTTAAAAATTGGCTAAATGTTCATGAAATGAAGGGAAATTCATGGAGTTTTAACTAAGGTATAAATTGCAGCCAGGGATCCTAGTACCTGAAGCCTTGGGATTAGGCAACTGGGTGAAAGCTCAGGAATGGGCTGCACTTCCAGGAGGTCAAGCCACCTACTTAGGCAACCCTGTTCCATGGGGAAACCTTCCTACCATTTTGGCCATCGAGTTCCTCGCTATCGCCTTTGTAGAGCACCAACGGAGCATGGAGAAAGACCCCGAGAAGAAGAAGTACCCCGGTGGTGCTTTCGACCCCTTGGGCTACTCTAAGGACCCTAAGAAGCTCCAGGAATTGAAGGTCAAGGAGATCAAGAATGGTAAAAACACCATCTCCTTACTCATACATTATTTATATCTGTGAGATGACTGTTATATTTTCAACAAAAAAAATGTTAGTGTTGGACTAAAAAGTATCAAAAGAACATTACATTTGGAATAGAAGAAATTGTTACTTTTAAATGTCTTGCTACGAGACGGCCTTACACAAGACTTTCTGAATGATCGATGTCTAATTTGGTTCAATGCTTTGTTTTGTAGGTCGTCTTGCATTGTTGGCATTCGTGGGATTCTGCGTTCAACAATCAGCATATCCAGGAACAGGCCCTCTAGAAAACTTGGCAACACACTTGGCTGACCCATGGCACAACAACATTGGGGATGTTCTTATTCCCCCACCAATGTGAATGTTTAATTAGTTGTTAAATCAGAACCATACAAGCTGTAAAATGCAATGAACTCACTTGTAATGATTATAACTGTTATGTTATGCAAGCAATATGTGTGTAAAATGTAGAACAATTTATTGGTGCGATTCTGTGCTGTTTGAGTGCCTGTTGCAATGTGTATGTTCAGCTTCTTACATTAAAACTGAAATGTTGTTTCTGTCTCCTAATCCTCGCTAAATCTTACGATCTACGAACTCGTATATCCAAGAGAATTAGGTACAGGGTAAAACACATATAACACTTATAAATTTAAATTTTTTTGGAATTGGCGTACTCAATCCACCGTAAACATTAAACAAAACAAAGAAAGTACTCCCTCCATCCCATAATATAAGTCGTTTAAGATTTTTGCACATGAATTAAAAGAGTTATTAAATAGTCTTAATTTTAGCAAAAATAATTAAACTTGAGTAGTTTATCCCTTGACTTTAGATTTACCAAAGAAAATGAGCAATTAATGATGTAATGTGAAATAAGGGTAGAATGGGTAACAAATAATAAATAATTTGTTAAAATAACTCTAAAATGACTTATAATATGGAAAAAACTAATTTTCTAAAACGACTTATATTGTGGGACGGAGGGAATAATTAACTATACCAAATATAAACTTGGTACCCAATAAGATAACAAGTTTCCAAACGACTTAGATCAAAATGACTGTCCTCTTGGAATCGTCACTAAGATGGTGTTAACTTGCTTGCAATCAAATGCAATGTAATGCAATCATTTTATAGGGTAAATGGGATGTAGAAAAGGAAAAAGGGGAAGGAAGGAGATGGAAAAAATAAAATTGATTACACCATCCAAATTAATCATCATTACATTGGAAAAGTTGAGCAATTGTAATTACAATGGATAATGCAATCAACCCCACTTTTCTTATCCCTCTCCTCCCACTCCTTTACTTTTCACCTCCCATTTACCCTATAAAATGATTGCACTGCATTAAATTTGATTGCAAGCACGTAAACGAGCCCTAAGTGTCTTCCATTCTAGCACGACTCATTCAATAGTATTTCCATGTGACATTACAGCCTTGGTAGCTAGGAATTGATCATAGTCGAGCACTAAAACCACAAGAAACAGTTTCTTGGTTTCCATGTCGAAGCTGGTGTGTTTCTGTAGCTGTCATTGTTACCACTAAAGTTTACCTTTGCTGTACCATGCCACACCATTGTTACCATCGTTGTCACCATGCTATAATCTTTTCTACGTAATAAGATCATACGAGAGAAGTTTATTTCTTGATCTTGCATGAAATTGAAAAGTCCATGTCATTATCTTTTTAGGAGTTGAATTAATGCATAACCATCAAAGAAATATATTACAACCAAATTCCTTAGTTGTTCGGTTTAGTTTGCTCACTTGCTCCCGCATCAATGTCCAAATTAAAATAATGTTTAAGTCACTAGATGTATAAGTATAACCGGAGCAATTGACATAAAATTAAGGTGGCGTTTACTTGCTTGCAATCAAGTGTAATGTAATGCAATCATTTTAAAGAGTAGATGTGAGGTAGAGAAGGAAGAAGGGGGAGGAAGGAGATGAGAAATGTGAGATTGATTACACCATCCAAAGTAATCATCATTACATGGAAAAAGTTGAGCAATTGTGATTACATTGGATCATGCAATTAACCCCTCTTTTCCCATCTCTCTTCTCCTATTCTTTCCCTTTTCACCCAACATCTACTTTATAAAATGATTGCATTGCATTGTATTGCATTTGATTGCAAACAAGTAAACGAGCCTTAAGGTGGTGTTTACTTGATTGCAATCAAATTTAATGCAATGCAATCATTTTAAAGAGTAAATATGAGATGAAAAAGGAAGGAGGGGGAGGAAAGAGATGAGAAAAGTAAGTTTGATTACACCATTCAAAGTAATCATCATTACATGGGAAAAATTGAACAATTGTGATTATATTAGATCATGTAATCAATCCCATTTTTCTCATCTCTCTCCTCCAACTCTTTCATTTTTCACCCCACAATAACTCTATAAAATAATTGCATTGCATTACATTTGATTGCATGCAAGTAAACGAGCTCTAAAAGTGAAAGTGGATAATAAAGTAATCAAAAATCATTGAGCCGTAGACACCGATTAGCATATAATCTAATAGATGCATATGCTTCCTAGTACATGATCCCAATTCCCAAAACTAGAATTGAAAAAAACCTCTTCCAAACCAAATGTCAGATAAGTCTGACACAACCCACTACAACCAAAAAAGACATATCAAACATTCTTTCATATGTGCAGTACGTGTAGCCTGTTTACTAGTAGATTAATTGCTAGTAGCATTTTATTTTCCTCTCTCAAATTACAGGACAAAGATTGAAGTTAAGCTCTTCAGTTATACTTAAGACACCGTTGCCACTTGCCAAAAAAAGTAAGGCAATTTGCTCTTAATTGTTTATGTTATTTGGATTATAATAACTAAATCAAGGGTCCTTAATTCCTGATGAATCCTAAAAGAGGCTTATATATATACCTTGGTTGTATAGATTCTTCGGGACAAAATTGTGGATTATGTGAAAGGTGGGTTGGGTTGGTCGCATGTGCAGCCTAGCCAGCCAAATGACCTGTGACTAAAAGTGGATATGTTACATTGGTGTTTTTTGCAACCACTATTATGTTAATTGTCTTATGTTGTCAAACATTAAGCTGATTTAGATCTAATACAACTTTTTGCATCTTTCAATTGGAGTTTTGGAAATTGATTGAACAACAATATAGACTAGTCTTGATTGTTGTTATTTTTCTTAGCAGGATGACTCATTTTATGATTTTCAGGTGTTGGACCCTATGATGTTTTGATGATGATTAAAATTAAATATACTTATATTAATTAATTTATTAATGCCTTAATTCTAATTGTGATATTAGTCGCTACACTCAACGAGAAGGAAAGCTCAAGAAAATGATCACATTTGGTACATGAAGATAAAGATAGAAGATTGGTATATTCTATTTTAGATTCATGTATTAAGTTGAGAATTAATTTAATAGAGTTGGAACTAACAAAATTTTTGGGCGAAATTAATTGAAGGCAAAACTAATTAGGAACCTGAGCTGTAACCCAAGTCCCACGGTCAGGTCCCACATTCAGTCCAACATTTAGAAAATGAATTTCGAAAATAAATTATCTTCAACATTGCTTAATACACTACTATTATCCAAGAGATCTTTTGTTGTGCTAAAGAACCTTCTAAACCTGGTATGAAACAAAAGAGCGTTCTGATTTACAAAAGCATGTTGTGCTCAAAAAGGTAATTTGCTTTTTAGAGCTTTGTGCACCAAATTGTCAAACAAGCAAGTCTTCCCTTGGGATTCGACTGTCATATTTTCTGAGACAACAAGTAGGCTCCTTGTACCTCTTTGACTCAGTTTTAAGATTTCAAAAAGCAAACGAAAATATGTGACTTAATTTGACATATTGGAGCCTCTTGGCTTGAGGTATTTTCGAAACCGTTAACCCTTCATCAAAGGGCTTGAAGCTCTCTCTATATAAGAGTTGAGCTGAACAATTGCAAGAGTTAAGAGAGGATATTCAGTTTTTATCAAAACCGTTTTTACACAAAAACTTCTTCTTCACTTTGTTCATAAATTGCCATCATACATATCCAAAGGAACAAAGCCCAAAAACTGTTTCTCAGTCAGTTCCACTCTCATTAAGTCTCAACACTTAGGAAATTATTGTAGCCTTATTTGCTTATCTTAGAAGCACCAAAAAGGTTGTGTTACTCAAATGCTTAGACAAATCTTGTGAGCTAGTATAGCTTGTGTATTTGCTCAAGGCCGAATGTTGGCTTGTGAGTCTTGGCAACTTGTAGGAAAGTTGTGTTTTTGACAACTTGAGTGAAGTTGTGCCTAGCTGCTTGTTTGATAGAGTTGGGTGGACTTGGCAGCTGACGTTTAAAGCTGTGATTGTAGCAAGTTAGGAATGGGCTTGTACAATGATTTGACTTGGAAATACAACAAGTAGTTGTTGAAATCCTACTAGAGAGAGTAGGTCGTGGTTTTTACTCCCAAAGGAGCCTTGTGTGGTTTTCCACGTATAAAACGCCTTGTGTTATTTATTGCTTAATTATCTAGCTTCCGCACTTAATCTCTGTTAGAGGGAACAACCTAAGGACCTCAGTTCCATAGGTTGGTTCATCTGTTCATTAAGCGAAAATTAGGCGAAAATTACAAAACAATTCAACCCCCCTTCTTGTGTTTAGGCTAGTGTATTCTAATATCACGTATATTCAATTCACTCACTTGCTTGTGACCGACAAGGGTAATGATCTAGTGATTCCAAATTTACTCCAAAGTGGTTGGGTAAGATAAGGTCATGAGTTCGAATTCTCATTCCCCACATGTCTTATATATGCGGGCTTTCAGGAACTATACTAGCCCCTTGATGGTGCTACGTTGACGGGGCCAGTGCTTGCGCTGGTTATTCAGTTAGTCTGATATGTTCGCTCGCAGTTGAACACGGGCGCCCGAACATGACATAGTGGAAGATGACTCCATTAACTTGCACCCTCTTTTTGACTAGCAAAAAAAATTGAAAAGTAATGGCCCACCTAAAATGATTTGTTTAATTTAAAGGCCAAATTTCGTCTTATTCAAACATACTTAGCAGACACTCTTGTTGAGTGGTGGTGACTGTACAAAGTCCGTACTCTCATATGTTGTGCTCGGAGATTAAACTAAGCGAAACATCCGAGTAACAACCTAGTAATAACTAATAATGAATATTTGCTAAACGTAAATCGCAAATTGGTAAATGCAATTTTTTTTCCCCACAATACCTTGAATGAGTATCTCACTCAATTCCTCTCTCCTTACTTTTCTCTCTACCAATTCTCCTTTTCCCTAAAAGAAATAAACACATTTGATGAAAGAAAAAAAAAACAAAACAAAACTCTTTATCCACTCAGACCCCACCCCAACCCCCCCCCCCCCCAAACCGCTCCACCAACCCCTTCCTAATTAGCCCCTCCAGTGGTAAGACCCAGCCCCCATCCCAAACGACCACAAGCCACCCCCGAACGCCCCTCCCCCCTTTTAGACCAAGCGCCAACCACGCCCCAATCAACCACTCCCTCCCCCCCCCCCCCCCCCCCCGCAATTCCTTCCCCATAATCGCTCCAATCAGCCCCATCCTCGTCGAACCCCGCCCTCACCCCACTCGGCGGCACTATCGAACCACCCCGTCAGCATCTCTCTCTCCTTTCTGCCCCTCTTTTTTTCTCTCCAATAAGAAACTCCCCAGCTAGTACCCGTCCGCGGTCACCACCACATCCTCAACCACCAGCACGCCACCCAACCGCCAAACCACCCATAACTATTCCTAGACAATGAATAATTAAAAGATTTCAAATTCAAATTTTATTGGTTACTTGAATTTCATCAAAAATTTTGTCTTGATCAAATGAATCATCCATGTTAATTAGAATTTTGGTTATTCTACAAAGAACAAAAGGAATATAGTAGGGAAATCATGCTCTTTTATTAAAACGCTATTGTTCTAACTGATAGTGATAGCACTTCTTGAGAAAGTGCTTCTGAACTTGTTTGATTAACTTGCTTCCTGCTCTACTATAACGCTTCTGTCACAAGTGTTATCTTTCAAGCGTTATTAGAGGCTCGATTTCTTTGTAGTGAGATTTGAGAGAACAAATAATGAGAAGAAAAAAGTTCTCTTGCACATAAAAATGGTACTTTTGGAAGTATTATTGTGATAAGAAATTTTGGGTTTAGTAATTTAGGATTTACGTTAAGTAGTTCTGATATAACGTTAGTTGGTCCAATAAAGCTGGTGGTTTATGTTGGAACTCCACTAAATTTGAAGTATGGATGATGCACATGCTCTCTTTTCATACTATGTGCTGAATGTTCCTCTTAGAGAATGAGGGTTTCGAGGATTCGAATACAGAACCTCTTGGTTATATGGCTCCGATACCACATGTTGGAATTAACACTAGCAAATGAGTTGTAGGTCCATATTCCTTATTAGTAACAACATTGGAATCCACATGTCGTGCATGTTATTCTGATAAGCGAGTGCTCAAGATTTCCATATTCTTTAGAAAATCGATTTACTAAAGTTGTTCTATAAATAAATAATTTTGAATAAATTTTTTCAAAAAAATAGGTTTAATGGTGGGTAAACTCTTTATGGGGCGTTTGGGTTGGGAGTACGATATTAGAGGAGTAATGGAGTAGATATGGGAAAAATTATTAGTGCTCTATGTTAGATTTAGATGGAGGAAAAGGGGGGAAGGGTAATAATTAACCCTTCCCCCACCCCCACCCTAACCCTATGTTACCCTCCCCTTGAGAAACAATCCTCCGCCTCCTGTTTCCCTCAGCCTCCTGTTTCCATCCTCCCTTTATTTTCTCTCTACTCCACAAATTTTGCACCACCAAGTACCACCTCCATTATCTTATTTTACTCATTGAGTTGCTCCATTATCCTCCTAATACATTAACCGTAATCAAAGTATGCCATTAGATAATACTTGATATGAACTAATTTCTAGAGAGAATGATGCGTAAACTTCACGGATAACGTAAACTCAAAAGATAATCAGCTCCTTGTTCACTCATTTGTATTTGACACTCAAAGCTAGTAACTTACAAAAATAAAAAGAATAAAGACCTCACCACAAATAAATCCTAAAGGTTAAACCAATAGATTCAAATGATAAAGAGGTCACTCAAACTCACCACTCAAGTTATAAAAGCTACACCACCAAACAAGACATAAAGGGCTTCAGTTTTCACAAGGATTTTCACCTCAAACTTTAAGCTTAATTTTCTCATTCAACCATTCTCATGTTACATTGGTTTTCATCACATATTTATAGGTTCAAACATGCAGCAAACCCTAATAGAATACCTTAGAGGGAGGCCTTGCTGCCCTCATGAGAGAAGGCCTCAAAAATGGTCCCCAAACTTATTGGTACTCAGCTGCAATTCCAGTGTCCAAATGGTCCCCAATAGTATAACTTGGAGCGTGTCCTTTGTACTGCTGGCTTTTAAATGCGTCTTGGCTCCTCTTGAGCTTGTAGATGTCTTTATCACTTGATCCCGAAAGCACAAAATGCACCAAAGGAGCAGATTACTAGGTTCAATAACTTGGCACTTGATTTCCTACCAATTGGATGCTCTAAACTTAATTAAACACAATATTCTGCGGAATTAAAACTAATTAACTTTAAACTAACTTAAATGAAAGCAATATGGATCTTAACCCTAATGTTTAGGTGTCCAGCGCAGTTGCAGCTTGCTCAATTGTTTTCCTATCATACTCTTCTTCTTTTTTTGGGACTTGTCCTCAAGTACTGTAAGTAAAAAAACTCCATTTGACGATCAAAGAGAAGTAGGTGCAATATTTTCCGCCTTCAATTCAACCTCAAATCCAAGCACCAATGGATTTTATCACGTCGTTCTTTACTTGTTGTTTTTGCTCATTGAAAACATAATTCTTGCAGGTCGAACTCTAGCTTTAGGGATGTCCTTGAATTTTCCCCAATCAGCTCTGTAACTCCATGTTGCATTCCCATACAAAATCAGCTTCAGTCTCTTTGATACTTCAGTTCGTAGTGAAGAGAGTATGCATAAAACTTTGCCACAAATGAGGTCTTCAAATAAACCTCTTAAAGTATACATGTTGCTACCTTTATATAGGAAATGTTCACGCCTAGGAAGAGAATTGTATGAGCTGCTCAAACTCTTCTCCGAGGTATGTGCAATAAGGCCCTTAACCATCATCTTGCCTTCATTCTTTTTCTGGATTTTGGTTAACAAACTGTTGTCATGCGCTAATAAGTGCTCAAAACGTGGGTGCATGTCATGCCTCAGTTTTGGGTCTTCAAGATTTACCTCACTAAGTGCAGCAAAGCTGTTTTCGTCTTGTTCAAGCAAGTATGTTGTTTGAGATAGTGAGGTGCAACGAATCAGTTTCATTAGCACAAATGAAGATTGTAGATCTCTCTTTGGGCATGTCCTCATCTATCACACCATGTTTCATGGAAATACATAGGTGAAAAGATGCTTCTGTCTACTGGACAGCCTCGTTGGACGTCAAAAATCCCTTGCAAGTAGGGTGTACTGGTTGTGTAAAGACTGTTGAATACTCTTCATGACAGGTTAGACAACACAACCATCAGGGCCAAGCAAGCCCTTATATACCCTATTTCGTCTCCTTGTTCAATATCAGTAACCGATTGCCATTCTTCTAATAAGCTAATAACCCTCTCATTGTCACATTCTGCATACACATGCCACCAACCGTAGAATTTTTTACACCTCTTCAACTTCCTCTTTATTGGAATCCCCTCTCCATGGAAAGGATTTATATGAAGATATTTACAGGCATTTTCAAAGGTTTTAGTTTCAGAAGGTTTTTGCTTAATACTAATTGGAGAGAAAGGCATATGTGAAGTAAAATTGGATAAGAATTCCCTTTTAAGCTCTGTTCGCAACTTACTCCAACTTCTGATTTTGTTTTTCTCCGTCAATTTTCATTGAGCTTTCAACTTCTCTCAACAAACGGAAGCATAACCTCTTAAGGTAGAGGCCACTAGTGTGATCTTTTAACGAACCGAATAGTCAAAGTGACCAAATTGTTGCTCTATTGTCTTAAACCACTCAACCAACTATTTGGAATTGGGTAACCCGTCAAATATTTGATAGGGTCAGGCTTGTAATAGTAGGATCTCATATTGTGGAGTTAGGTTGTATTTTGGCTCGAATTGTGTTTGGGATAATAATTGGTTCTTTGTGGACTAGCTTTTGTAGAAAGTTGGCAAATGTGTTTGGTTAAACTGTCGGCCCACCAGAACTACACAAATAAACCCAACCATTTGGCTCAATGTAGCAAGTTCCAACATCAATCAACAACAAACCAACTCTAACTCACAAGATTCACCACACACATAAAATCACTAATGTTTTAAGATTCAAACAATAACAGTTACTCAATCAAACCCCATATAACCAGAATTTTGCATTTTCAACCACAAATACTCAACTAAGTATTGCACTTTAAGAACACAAATTATTCCCGATTTTCATACCAAAACAGAACCCCAACACATATGAGTATATTTCATCCAAATGATACACCAAATGACAAATCCACCAAGAGATTATTATAGTATAGGGTCTTACGAATCCAAATGATCAAAAAAGATATAAACTTTCTCACTAGATCTTGAGATATAACCAAATTGCCAACATGTCTCCTAGTCATAATCCTGTAGGACCAATAAAATATTTTAGCATAAATGAAGGTCAAGGACTCAACCTTTAGACTTCAAACCATTTGTAGAAAAAAGATAGAACCCTAAATAAGATAACCATGTAGAAATCCAACGATATTCACTACAAATATCACACCACAATCAACCAGATGAAACCAACAAAATCACTACCGCTCAGTACTTACCCGTACACAACGCTTGCATTCAACACAAATTATGACAGCCAAAAACATGGTAAAATCAAAAGTCCAACAATATAGAATTATAGAGCTATACCTTAGAAAGCCAACCAAGTAGAAGAGTCACAATATAGATCACCAGAATACCAGATATAAGCGTTTTCCCAGAACTACTCCTAGACGCTGTCCAGCGAGAGCAATTAAAGTTTAAGCTTAAATGGAGGATCAAAACTCAACCTTTTTCCTTCAAACCACTTGGAGAAGAAATATAACTTCCCAAAGTTTTAGAATAACAAATCAAACGAGCTAAAAGACCAGAGCTCTGAGACCACTTTGATGCGTAAACTCACCGATTTAACACAAACTCAAAAGATAATCAGCTCGTTGTTCATTCACTTGTGTTTTACATTCAAAGCTAGTAACTTACGAAAATAAAAGGGATAAAGATCTCACCACAAAGGAATCCTAAAGGTTAAACCACCAGATTCAAATGATAAAGGGGCCTCTCAAACTCACCATTCAAGTTATAAAGGTTACGCCACCAAACAAGAGATAAAGGGCTTAAAGAATTGACAAGGGTTTTCACCTAAAGCTTTAAGTTTATTTTTCTCAATCAACCATTTCCTATTACATTGGTTTTCATTACATATTTATAGGCTCAAACACGAAACAAACCCTAATAGAATACCCTAGAAGGAGGCTTTGTTGTCCTCATGAGAGAAGGCCCCACAAATGATCCCCGAACTGATTGGTACTCAGCTGCAATTCCCGCATCCAAATGGTGCCCAATAGTATAACTTGGAGTGTTTTCTTTGTATTGTTGGCTATTAAAGGCATCTTGACTCCTCTTGAGTTGGTAGATGTCCATGTCACTTGATCCCCAAGGCACAAAACACACCAAAGAAGCATGTTACTAGGATCAATGACTTGATACTTGGTTTCCTACTCGTTGACTGCTATAAACTTAATTAAACGGAACATTGTACAAACCTAAAACTAATTAACATTAAACTAGTAACTTATTGTCTCTTCTTTACTTGTCCTTTTAGTGCCAAATGTTGGGAATTGATCAAAGTTTGGCTGTAGAGCAGAACTAACCATAAGGATGTATGGAGAATCCTTAAATGGGTCTCTAGGCAGTCCAAATTTTTATGTAGTGTGCTATGTGCAGGGATCATTAGCATGCTATATCATGTTTGGAGAGTATGAAGCATTCTGGGAGCATGCAGTAGCCCAACCGGATGTGGTCTTCAAGAGGATCAAGAATGACAAGAAGATCAGAAGCATACAGATTATGCCCAGAAATGTGTCAGGAGGATAGGGATTGGTTTAATTCTCTATTTAAATCCCGTTGGTTGTAAAAACATAATTGTAAAAATCATGGTTACTCTTGGTTTTCGATGGGCCCTTCCTACAAGGTAACATCTTGCTTTGGGTAAGAACACAATTTAAAGGGTATGTCCTCTTTGTTTATAATACTTCCATTTGGTAATATAATTTCTTACTTATCAATAAAATAAACGGACATGAGCTAGCTTCAGATATTGTACAGTTGAATTGTACAGTGTTGTTAATTCTATTTACCCAAGTTGTTACCTTTATTTGGTTTTTGTTCATTCTTCTCCTAAGTCGTACATGTTTTATGCTCAAATTATAATCGTTTCTTTCAATTTCGTCCACTATCATGACTGTTAGATACATGTCTCAAATTCCTCATATGCTTCCAACTTCCAAGCATATCAAGATTGTACTTTGCGGTGAAGTTTTAGCCAACTATGTTAAGGCCTTAAGGGGCATCTAGAAGGGATTACTTTAGTAAATCCATTACGTTGGCTATGGAGTTGCATTTTAGGCAAGTATCTCTATATGGCTAAAAACTTATGGGGAATGCTAAATACAACATATCTTTTTAAACAATACAATATTTTTCCATATAAAATGACTCATTGCTCATATCCCTCATCCACCAACACACTTCACTTGAATTCAACTCACTTTCTCTCTCCTCACACTTTAAAATAACATTGAATTCTATTTGATTCAAACATATAAATTGTAAAAAAACCTAACGTCAAATGAACATCCTCAAGGAGATGACCATTTTAAAGTAATTTTTAACTCATTTGGCTAATTAATTATTTCGTTTGCATTAAATTAATTTTCACATTAGTGATGGAAAATAAAATTGAGAAAAGAGATAGTCGGCCAGAGTGGGCGATAACATCAGATTATAGTCGTCAACATTAGGCAACATTATGGTAAAAGTGTCGCAAAAAATGGGCAACAAAATGGAAATATGGCCACCAGGAACGGGGGACAACATGCTACTATAGTCCTCAGCGTTTGGCGACTGTTTTGAAGAACAGTCACCCAGTACCGGCGATGATATTGAAAAAGAGTCACCCACGTTTGGCGACTGTTTTAGGTAAGAGTTACTAGAAATTGGTAACTGTGTCTCTTTAGAGTTTAGTGAAAAATTAAATTACTCTAGTAAAATATTGGTGACCTTTGTTTTATTTTCAAGTTCTAGATAGCTTTATTGTGAAGAATTTGTTATGGGAGATCAAACCAATGGGAGCAAACTAGCTAGTAATTAACACAGGGCCATCATGGCTCAACTTCAACAGCAAAAGCACGTGGGAAGATTGAACTTGTGATTAGCAAATGAAATTACAATAATTTATTTGGTGGAAGCTGTATTCATCACTTGACTAATTACTCTCTGTTTTTCTCTTGCTATACTTTGTTGTCATACTGGATATTGCTTAGAGAAATTTTTCAAAGACGCAATTCAGCACCATGAATTGAGCAGATTTAACATGAAAAGCAAGGCATTAAAGAGTTCAAGGATGCATGTAGTGAGCCTGATGATTCAGGATAAGGGGGCTTGAAGGAGAGAGAGAAAAGTTGGGGAAGAGAGAGAAATGTAAAAGGGTGCCAAGAAATTAAAAAAAAAAAGGGGGTATATAGGTCATTTTAGATAGAACAATGTTGTATTTGGTTAAAATAGGGTGTTGTATTTAGCACTTGTGAAACTTATTTGACATAAAGACGGATTACTTTATATTATAATATATTTTGGGACATAGGTTCCGTTTGATTTACCTAGATAAAACTGATCTGAAGTGAACTGAACAGAACTAAACTAAACTAAAATCAACTGAACTCAATTGATTTTTTTAACTCGACCCTTAACCATTTAAAATCTGTCTACACATAGTCAATATTGGATTCATTTGAAAGTATTCTTTGAGTTCTTACTGATGCCATAGTTATCATCATGAAATTATTTCGGACTAAAAAGTTAAATGAGTAATACAGTTACACATAAACTGGACCGGATTGGACTGGACTGGACTAGACTGAACTGAACTGAGGGTCTATTCTCCTCAACTTCCCCCTGAAGTATTCAATAAAAAGAAGTTCAGTTCAGAAAAAATTCAGTAAAGTTCGGTAAACCAAAGAACAAATTTACTCTTTGTACTTGTAGGTTCCGTAAAAATAAGTTCAGTTCAGTAAATTTCAGTTCAGTTCAGTATTGTGCAGATAAGTTCAGTAAAAAAAAAGGTGAAGAGAACATGCCCTGAATTTGAGTGAAATTACATTGAATCAAACAGAGCCTTAACCTAAATTTATTTTAATTAGGTTATTTTAGAGGTCTTACCCCTTGCAACCTTAAATAGTGCGTGCTTGTGACACTGTATCTTCTCTCCGCACCCTAGAGGTGACATGGCCGTGTGTTATTAAGCGATTGTATCGTCTCTGGTACTTCGCTTGAAAAATATTCTAACTCTTTTCTCTCATCAGGACCGTTTTTTGGGGAGTGTAAGTGGGGCGATGATACAAGGCCCAAATTTGTACATGTCCCATTTGAGTAGTATGTGTACTGTTTTGAGGGTGCATATTACAGCCTCACTCACATAGTATCTCTCAAAAAATAATAAAAAATAGCCAACTCGGTATCAAAAAAGTAGATTAGAAAAGTTTATTTTTACAGTTTTGGACTCACTTTTATATTTAGCATAGGGCCTCCGAAATATCAGAGACGACCCAATCACTCATTATAGTGAATCTGTATTTAACTCGTTGTAGGACTTGGCGTGCTTTGTTTTTCCCCTCTATAGGTTTTCCACGCAAATTTGTCTCCTAAACTATTAATTCTCTGTTGGACCAAAGATCTCCACACTCAATATTGGTTAAGGAAAGTATCCTCGTTAGAATATAAGTCTAGTTTATGTAAAGTATTGTTAAGCAAGTAAAACATATAATATTGTTTAGATATTATTTAGTAGTAGTTTCCTAATTGTATTAGGAGTCAAGTTAGGCTAAAGTGACCTAATTGTATTCTAGTTGTGGCCTATATAGAGAGGTCATAGGAGAAGGTAAAAGTGTGTGAGTGATCGGGGGGTTTGTCCCCAACTCCATCAAGTTAAGCTCAGGTGCTCTAGGATGTTCCCATCACCAAGTCCAGTATGTCAGGTGCCAAAGTATAGTAAAGTTTAGCCCGTAGTCTTTTATCCCTCACGTTTAAGGAGTGGTTTTCCATGTATATCTTGTGCTCTTTATAGTTGTACTTCCGCGTGCGTTATAGTCTTGCTAAAGTCCACATCAAGTGGTCTCTAAGTAAAGAGAAAAGCCCAACAAATAGTATCAGAGCATGGTTAAATCCTGCGATAAAAAAGAAGATATGATGAAGCATGTAGAAGGTGAAGCAAAAAGGAGAAGCTTTGAAAAGATCGTAGAGGTTGTGGGCTTGAGGGGGAGATTGTTGAAACAAGCCCCCAAAGTCTAGAAGAGTTAAGCCAAGCAAGAGCTCGAGGGGAGGTAGCGTAATGTTCGTGCAAAGTTCAAGCATTGATCAAGTTGAAGAGTATTGAGCGTGAGAGGAGGTTTATTGGACCAAAGATGTTCACGCTCAATATTGATTAAGGAAAGTATTCTCGTTAGAATATAAGTCTAGTTTATGTAAAGTATTGTTAAGCAAGTAAAACATATAATATTGTTTAGATATTATTTAGTAGTAATTTCCTAATTGTATTAGGAGTCAAGTTAGACTAAATTGACCTAATTGTATTCTAGTTGTGGCCTATATAAAGAGGTTATAGGAGAAGGTAAAAGTGTGTGAGTGTTCGGGGGGTTTGTCCCCCACTCCATCAAGTTAAGCTCAGGTGCTCTAGGATGTTCCCATCACCAAGTCCGATATGTCAAGTGCCAAACTATAGTAAAGTTTAGCCCGTGGTTTTTTATCCCTCACATTTAAGGAGGAGTTTTCCACGTATATCTTATGTTCTTTATAGTTATGCTTCCGTGTGCGTTATATTCTAGCTAAAGTTCACATCAAGTGGTCTCTAAGTAAAGAGAAAAGCCCAACAATCTCTTTTATATTTCAATTGATTTATATACTATCGCTTCCGCTAGCTCTCGAATCCCCAACAAACAAGTGGTATCTAAGTCAGGTTCAGTTTGGGTGTTGCACCATTTGAAAAGCGGATACAGAGGGGGGTCATCAGGACCCCGCCCCTGCGCCACAAATTTTTTTCTTTAGTTTATTTATTTTTTCTTCAGAAGTATGTTCTCCTACCCCATTTTATCCCCTCCCAACTCTTAAATTTTGACTTCATTCTCTATGATCCGAATCATGCGTCTTCCACTGTCCATAAGTTTGATATTGAGAAGTTGAAGGAAAAAAATTATGGCGAGTTTATTGAATTCGATTCGATGGGAGGATTATTAATTGTGCCTCGAATTTGATATAAGGGGAGTTTTGTTGGAAATACCTCTCAAAATTTTGATGTTTGCCTTATGTGGATAGGATTCCTTATTGGAATCGATTAATGCACCTGCGTAATATCTCTATGGGCATTAATTTAGAGGCCAAACTCCACTTATTTGATTAAGTTAATGTCTTAGGCTCTGTTTGATTCACCTTAATTTTACTTAAATTCAGTTCAGTTCAGTCCAGTTCAGTTCAGTTCAGTTCATGTGTAACTTTATTACTCATATAATTTTTTATTCCGAAATAATTTCATGATGAAAATTATGTCATCGGAAAGATCTCAAAGCATATTTTCAAATGAGTCCAATATTGACTATGTTTGGACGAATTTTAAATGGTTAACGGTCAAGTTTAAAAAATCAGTTCAGTTCAGTTCAGATCAGTTTTATCCAGGTGAATCAAACGGAGTCTTAACCGATATTGCATGGAGTTGGAGTTTGGCAAGTATTCCTTCTTGGCAAATATATATAATATACTAGATTTCGTGCCCGTGCGATGCACTGGTTCTTGTTTATCATGCACACTCTCTTATTAGAAGAAATATAATAAAAAAATTTAATCATATGAATATATAAAGTTGAATAAAAGGAGTAGCAAAGAATAACAATAATATTTTTATCAAAAAAAACATATTTAACAAAAAAATTACATTTTAGTTTCTTTTTAATCACTCATGCATTTATGGCTATTTATTACTTATTCAATGCTCGGTGAGAACTCAATTTTACATATATACTAGATTTCGTGCCCGTGCGATGCACGGGTTCTTGTTTATCATGCATACTCCGTTATTAGAAGAAATATAATAAATTTTTTAATCATATCAATATGTAAAGTTGAATAATAGGAGTAGCAAAGAACAATAATAATATTTTTATCAACAAAAAAAAACACATTTAACAAAGAAATTACATTTTTAGTGAATGTATAATATAATTTTTTTTTTGGACAATAAATATAATACTTATGTTATTTATTTCTTATTAAAATAAAATAAAACTATTTTTAATTTTTTTTTAATCACCCATGCATTTATGGCTATTCATTACCTATTCAATGCTTGGTGAGGACTCAATTTTACATGTATACTAGATATTGATGGTAACAATAGATACTCATAAATGTTAATGATTGGGCTTAATTCAAATGAGTAGTTATTGAATATATACGGTATCAGTAAGATAAGTTAGGTTCCTACCGAGTATAAGTTGGGAGCTCAAGTGGTATAGCGTTCACACTTCTACAATATCAAGGTTGGGGATTCAAGTCTCATTGCTTGCAATTTAATGTTGTTGGTGGTAGTTGTACACTGTGCGTCTATGGACATTTCCCCTTCCCCTATTGTAATGGGCGAAATGAGTCTGGTTTTCTTGCCTATCAAAAAGAAAAGTGAGGTTCCAAATCAAAAGGTCAAAACCAATTGGTAATGGGTGGAGTAACTCATTAGCTTATATGCATGCTTAATGACTTTTAATCTTTCAATATGGGACAATGCAAGCCGGACAACCCCCTTAATATTCTCCACACGCCCCTTCACATGTGGGCTAATCCAAGGCCAGATACACAACAAACTAATCAGATCAGTATACTTATCACTACTTATTGAATTAATAAACGCTATTTATAATCAGATCAATATACTTATTGATCTGTACCGATTAGTAGATTAACCATATTGAATTAGTAGCCTTAAACCAAATCAGCTCCGAAAAACGCACCTTCAATAACGTACTTCATGAACTTGAATAAATCAACAAATAATTAATGAACTTGTTAAACGTTGAAATTTATAACATAAACCTCTTCTCATTCAAATAATTTGGTGTGATTATTTCATCTAACTCATTAACATTCAACAAGCACAAAAGTCTTCATTCCCGTTGTTGTTTGCCCTCTTGTTTTTGTTTGGTAAGTAGAGCTAGTTAGTGTCTACTAAGATTGGTCGGTGAGACCACAAGATACGCCACACCACGCACAACGTACACAAATTAGCTACATGCCGTGTGAGACAGATCAGAAGAGCTTGTTAAAGGTGCAAAGTGGGTCCAATTTGAAGTGACATAAAATTTCTAAATTAGTAGGACGGGAAGGTTAGGTGGTTCTTTTCATGGACGGCAAAAAAAATGTGTCAGCTCGAAAATTCTAATAACAACTTTATAACACTATTCACCCGTGGCCCATAGATTCTTTGTAAGAATTTAAAAATTGAGGTTTATTAAAATATCAAGCATTCTTGTCTAAAATAAATTATCAAGCATTGTAATAAAAAAAAAATGGGGTTTGCTCTTTACAAGAAGTATCTACATCAATTTAATTTTTAAAACATACAAACACCCTTGTAAATTAGTATTCTTGTATATATATTACCACTTAAATAGTGTTTTGAGCAGTAGCGGACCTAGAAAAATAAGAGTATGGGTACAAAGAAAAAGGAAGATTTTTTTTTTTCAAAATTAGTGGTGTCAATTTTACCCACATTTTTTTAACTCCAAAATCATACTTAATACTCGTACATTAAAGAAAATTAACATAGTCAACGTAGCACAATACACTCTGGTGGAAGTCCCATTTACGATGTTGGTCTTTCCATTTTTGGGCCGAAAAGCCTTTTTTTTCATTGTTAGAAAATTTTATTAAGCCAAATCGGCAAAATGAGCGTCTAGTTATTATAGCATCAAGCTATCAATGTATACCGAACTTCGACCTTCTAGGAAGGGTTGAAGTGGACTACACTATCATTTGCTTGGACTAAAACGCAAGTCATTATACATATATTTTTTCTTACAACTTAAGATTCACCCAAAATATTAGCTAGTAGAAAAAGGTAAAGTCCAAAGAATGACTAGTAAAAATGGAACTACTCAAAAAAAAAAAAATCACGAGGATACTCCACTAAGCCAGCTGCTCCCTGCCACCTCAAGCAATTCTACCCCAACTGAACTCCCTTCAAACTCCTCTGTTATTCTGCAAATACTCCAGTAGCTTAGAGCTGGAGAGTATCAAAGTATCTAACAACAAAAATTGGGCCAATGGATGACACTCCCTGCAACCAGCAACTCAAAATCATCAATGGGAAAAAAGCCAGAGGCCACATCTGTTCGTGAAAAAGCCAAAAGCTTGAAGATTGAGAATATATATACACATTGAGATGATAGCAAAGGCGTCCATGAACTATAGGTATCAGTTAGAATTAGTATTTAATCAAAGTTCATTTACCATAATTACAAGGGAAAATTACAGGAAGTCCGAGGCCCGAGGAGCTGGGTGGGTGCCGTGGGTTAAGTCTGAAGGAGAGAGAGAGATGAAGGAGAAGTGGAGAACTGAGTGGTTTGGGTTTTGGTTTTGGTTTGTCGCTTGTGAAGAGAGAGAGAGCAGTTTAGTTTTTTTTTTTTTCCTGATAATAATGTGCGCCAGTCAGTATAGGAGACAGAGAGATTCAGACTTTGTCCTCTCCCTTTCACATGGGTCAGTGTGTGGGATCTGTGGGTTACTATCTTTCCCTTTTACCCTTCCATCTATTCAACTTTCCTTGTTTTTATATGAGTGCAATAGAAATAATGGCCAAATAATAAGGGTGCAAAAAATAATTGGCAAAAACTTTTCTCAACAATTTTTTTAAGTGAATTGCTAAATACCGCCCCTTTTTACTAGGTACCGCCCCCCCACTTTCCAATTTTACCCTCACCCACCCCTCTTCCTCACTCATCCACTCTCACTCATCCTCTCTTCCTCACTCATCCTCACCACCACACCATCACACCGGCAACCACCACCACCACCACCACCACCATGTCAAGTGCTAGCGGCAGCGGCGGCAGAGGTTTCGACGGCGAGGGAGGCGGCGACCGAAGGCGCCGGGGGGTAACTTTTCGAAATTTTTTTTTTTTTTTTGTTTGAATTGAATTTTTTTTTTTTTTTTTTTTGCGTCGAGCGTCTGCCGGTCGCGACTCACCCTTGGGTGAGTCGCCTGAGACCGGCGACTCGCCCAAGGGTGGTCGCAGGACGCAGACGACTCACCCTTGGGTTAGTCGAGATCGGCCGACGACTCACCCTTGGGCGAGTCGCCGGTCTCAGGCGACTCACCCAAGGGTGAGTCGCGATCGGCGGACGACTCACCCTTGGGTGAGTCGCCTGAGGCCGGACGACCGACACAAATTATTTTTTATTATTATTATTATTATTATTATTATTATTATTATTATTATTATTATTATTATTATTATTATTATTATTATTATTATTATTTTTATTATTATCATTATTTATTGTTATTATTATTATTATTATTATTATTATTTATTGTTATTATTATTATTATTATTATTATTATTATTTATTGTTTATTGTTATTATTATTATTATTATTATTATTATTATTTATTGTTATTGTTATTATTATTATTTATCGTTATTATTATTATTATTATTATTATTATTATTATTATTATTATTATTATTATTATTATTATTATTGATTATTGTTTAATTAATTAAAAATGTGAAATGATAGATGGGAGGAGCCGGTAAATCGCTGCCTCGGTTATTTAGTGAACTAGCTGGTTCAGGACCGCGTCACACGAGGACGCGCGGGATTGATGCCTCTGTACGGAGACAGAGAGAGGCAGTTCGGATGAGGGAGATGACTGCTGAGCAAGACGATTACGCAACTAGCGAGTTCTACTCGGGTGACCAAGACGATGATGAGATTGGCGTCGAATTATCCTCAGATTGGCGCGTGGTGAAGGGCAGAGGCGGTAGGTTTGTTAGTACTGGGTCGTCCAGTACTGGCAAACGATCTAGAGCGGAGGACGACACTACGTGGCTTGTTACAGAGCCTGTGGAGGGTGGGCCGGCGGATGATAGCGTCATACCGAGCTTCCTGGGCCACGTAGCGTCTCGTGTGTGGAATGGAGAGACGAGGGGTCTCTTGAAGTGTCAGAACCGATGGAATGTCTGTCATCGGCTGAGTCAGTGGCGAGCGGAGATGTCGGCCGAGATGAGGGCCCGGATCGAGGGGACTGGGTTATCACACCTGGCAGACATTATGTTCAGACATATTGACTTCCCCCTGATATCTGCATTTGTGGAAAGGTGGCAGCCGGATACGAACTCGTTCCACATGCCGTTCGGAGAGATGACGATCATGTTGCACGATGTATGGCATATTCTTCGGATTCCTGTAGACGGACAGCTCGTTTTCAATGAGGGACGGGATGGGCAGCTGCAGATGGCGGCCATGGAGGTTCTCGGGGTAAGCCGAGAGGAACTGATGTGTAGCCACTGGCAGGGCGGTGCGGTCCTCACGGAGTCGGTTTTTGAGCTTTGCCGTGAGCAAGTGGAGGACAACCAGGCGATAGCTTGGATGTGGTTACTTATTGGATCCACCTTGTTTGTCGACAAGAGTGGTAACCGTATTAGACCCTCCTGCGTGATGGAGGTGATGGACAACGGTGTCGATATGGTGCATGACTTCTCTTGGGGATCTGCTGCCCTCGCCTTCCTATATCGTCAGCTCGGTATAGCTAGTCGCGGGGATTCTCAGGGCATCTGCGGATGCCTAACTCTCCTCCAGGCATGGATATACGAGTACTTTCCCTGCTTCCGACCTCATCGGGAGCGGATGGTTGTCGGGGACGACGAGGCTCCCCGTGCGTCCGTATGGGGTGCCCTGGCTGAGGGCAAGGACGTGGTTCGACTGCACTCCTTACGTACACGCTTGGATCATCTGCGAGCGACAGAGGTACGTCATTTAGTTATCGGTGTTCATGATTTATTTCGTCGTTTGCTATGTTTTTTTACTTCACTGTAACTTTCAACATTTCTATGTAGGTGGTGTGGCTGCCGTACGGTTCTAACCCGGCAGTATCTGTACCGAGGACTGTATTCATGGGGTGGCTACAGTATCGGGATATTATCGAACCGTACATGCCTCGTCGTTGTTTACGACAAATCGGGTACGTACAGAGTATCCCGACCCCGATCTTTAGGCCAGTCAAAGCGATCAGGTCATGGAGCAGTCGTTCGTACAAGGTTGTCTTCCCCGAACGGATCTCATCTGATGCTTGGCGTATGTTCCCGGGATTTTACATTCTTAGTCTCCATGGGTTTCAGGCATCCACGTCAGATCCCACAGCATGTACGGATGACTACCTCGCATGGTACTACCATCACTCCCACCCTCGGCTGATACCTGACGCTGCAGCACCTGTGATTCCTCCACGATCCAACAGCGATTATGTAAGTGATAAACTAAAATATATATATTTTTACGTATTACATATCTCTGAACTCAGACTCATTGTTATTTTTTTTGCAGTGGGTGAATCGTATAGCCGTCGGATTTGAGTCTTACATTACTTCGCTTCCTCCGGAGCAAGCGGAAGGTCCTCGATCATTTATGGACGAGTTTATGAGAGATTGGCGGGCTGCCAAATGATGTATTGACCCTAGATGAATTTGTTATATATTTATATAAGAGTTTCATTGTTATTGTTATTTATTTGTGTTATTGTAATTTGTTGTTTGTTATTTACATTTTTTGTGTTATTGTAATTTGTTGTTTGTTATTTACATTTTTTGTTTTATTGTAATTTGTTGTTTGTTATTTACATTTTTTGTTTTATTGTAATTTGTTGTTTTATTTACCTCCAATAATCACGACCACTCTCCACATGCAAAATATAACAATCACACAAAAATGTGACAATGATATAAGTATAACAATCACGCAAAACATTCAATTACGTCGACCTCGCTAAACGATCCCAATGTGCTCTTCGCGTAACATACATTTGCTCCCAACCAGCGACACTATCAGAACGGTGGGTAAACCATGCTTCGCATATCGGAGGAACAGGGAAATCTGAGGCTAAATCCAGACGGATATAATGGGAATACGAATCACCTAAATGACACATGATAATTTCCCTACTTGGACGTGTAGCAGTCGAAGGTGCTTGGAACGGTAGCACTGTGTAACAAGAATATAACCCCCTTCCGCTGCCGTATCCGAATAACATAATCGCTGCATTGAAGAGGTTGGCAATCGGGAACAAATCCTCAATTACTGTCATCCAGTGATCATAGTTACACGCACCTCCGTCCCACATAATACGGTGGTAACCAGCGTCGACCCCTTCAATGTATAGGGTTTCGTACAATGCTCAGTTAGCTAAGAGTTCGTTTGCAATGCAAACTCTCGCCACTCGCCATTGCTCTTGGTCTCCGAAAATGTAGTCCGCAATGACACGGAAACCGCAATTACCATCCCCAAGCACATCGAGATATCCTTCAATGAAAGGTACGATGATTCCCGGAATTTTGTTAACATGATAGAATTCAGTGATTTCTATTGCGTGTCCAGCTGCAAGACAATATAATAGAAAGTCAATAATAGTACTTATCAAAAAGTAACAACATTATGTACATGTTAATAAATTATGGGTTTTCATACCAGTACTGTTTACGAAGTTACTCGATGAGGATGAGTTACGACCACGCCCGCGGCTCGAACTGGATGACCTAGGGCGACCACGACCCCTCTGGGAGTACTCCCATGAACTAGGATCACGTCTGGTAGAAGAACTCCCTCTCGGTCGACCTCTGACTGTCGTGTTCGCTTCCGGCTCGACGTAACTCGCTTCCTCAGGATGAAGCTGCTCATTCATAAGGACAGATATGTTGCGCACAACTGCCCGGTCGCTTGCGTTAACCTCGTCGACCAGAGACTGAAAGTATCGATGGTCCTCAGATGGATGCTCAGTCATGTCAAGCGTAGCTATCTCCACTGCATCACTAATAACGAGTGTTCGCCAAAATTCGTGGACACTATTCAAGCTAATTGGCGTGCCCGTATCCGTGGCCGTTTTCAACTCACACGCACACGGGATCTGATGAGTGGATCTCAATACACAACCGCAACGATCAAATACTTGGTGACTCAATTCTCTCATCCTATTCAGCTCAGCCCATAATATTTGTAAGCAGTAATGGGAAACATACCCAGTCAGATAGTTGAATGGGAAACCCGAGTACATCACACTTCTTCGTCTTCTGCCCTCTTCAAGTGTGTACTTGATCTCAGTTATTTGTAGCGCGGCATGTGCACTCTCCACCCTGCAAGTCGTAGTGTTGCCAAGGTGTAGCACCTTATTCGTCCACGCAGCCACAAACATCTCTTTGTATCTCAGCCAGGTCTCCTCTACATAGGATATCACGTGAGGGTAACTCCTCCAACTATCCTTCATCATACGCACTGCTCTATCGTAGGCAACTTCTGTGGAAGCTTCCATGATATTTTTCCACCTCCCGTTCTTGAACCTCTGCGCGACAAGCTTATCTTTTCCACAAAGTCTGTACACTTTGTCTTCAACGACTTTGTTAATGTGCCATGTACAGAGCAAATGGGCACTCTCGGGAAATATCTCTCTAATAGGTCTCATCAACCCTAGCTCACGATCGGTCACAATTGCTGTTGGGTGTACATCATTTCCAATAAGCATCCTCAACTTATCTAAGACCCACGCATAGCTTGCCTGAGTCTCATCCTTCATAATGGCATAAGCTATGAGGAAGTTCTTATTGCTTGGAGTCATCCCCACTATCTCAAGAAACGGCATCTTATACTTGTTTGTTTTGTACGTGGAATCTAAGCCAATCAACCAAGGAAAAGACCGAAGTAACTGAATTGATGTAGGGTGTGCCATGAACACGTGAGTTACCTCATTAGTAGCTGGGTCGGCTCTTGTCCAATGTACGTACTTATTCTCCACAGCTAAATGATGAAACTGACCAATGACATCTCTCTCTTCAAAATCAAGTTTCCTTATACGATCTCTGTGGTTGTACACATGCCGTCTAGTTGCATTGTCCTCGGGAAATTTTTCCTGAATAGCGGCCAAGATAGCACATGGCTTTGTTTGTGCCGAAGTCATGTCACGAACGAGTTTCTTTGACCCAGGACTAAGACCACTCATCTGACGATATCCCTCAGGATACACAGCAAAGTCATGGTTGTGCGTACCCCTAGTCCCAGGCAATGGGACAATCATCCAACTACTGGACCCATACACTTGCCGAGCTCTTAACTGGAACGTACATTTACAAGCCTTTGTTTTCGATTTCTTCCGAGCAGCAGTATCTAAGTCTCTTAATTCCCCTCTGTAGCGTTCACCTCGATTGCATTTTAACAATTTTACGCTTCCACTCTTCTTGTGTGACGAAATTATCAACTCAAACCCGATAGTAAGGGCAATTTGTTTTGCCCAATTAATTGCATCTGTATCACTATCAAATAACTCTTCAGTGACGAAATGCGTACTGTAATCAACACCATCACCACCGAACCGCTCCAAAGGAACCTAACGAAAACAACAAAAACAATGTTAGCTTAATCTTAAATTCAAACAATAAATAATAATAATAATAATAATAATAACAATAAATAATAATAATAACAATAACAATAAATAACAATAAATAATAATAATAATAATAATAATAATAATAATAATAATAAATAATAATAATAATTTTTTTTTTTGTGTCTGTCGTCGTCTGCTACAGGCGACTCCCCAAGGGTGAGTCGTCTGCTGCAGGCGACGAAACCAAGTACGAGTCGTCCGCTACAGGCGACCACCCAAGGGTGAGTCGCCTGTAGCAGACGACCACCCAAGGGTGAGTCGAGATCGACAGACGACTCCCCTTTGGGTGGGTCGCCTGTAGCAGACGACTCACCCAAGGGTGAGTCGTAAATCGCAGACGACTGTGCAAAAAAAATGCGTAAAAAAAAAATTTTTACCTCCGCCACCGTCGACGGCACTTCCTGGTCGCCGGCAGACATCCGCGGGTTGCTTGAGTGAATGTTGATGAAGGTTGGGTATGAGAGTGGGTGGTAGAGTGGGAGAGAAGTGGTGTGAGAGTTAGAGAGGGAGCAAGGGAGAGGATGAGTGAAAAATTAAAAAAGGGCAAAATTGAAATTTTGAGAGGTGGTACCTAGTAATAAAGGGGCGGCATTTAGTAACTCCCTTTTTTAAACTAGGGAGTCAATTGACCCATACCTCTAAGCTTGGGTCCGTCCCTGGTTTTGAGCGAATTAAACGGTGGGAATTTAAGGGGTATAACTTTCATACATTCTCCTCTTACTTAGGGTCTTAGGCTCACTGCCCAGAATTCACGGCATGTAATGAGTAATTAAATATAAAGTATAGTCCAACTTTCTTACCTAGCTATTTCAAAAAATAAAATAAAAATTGATTTAAAATCAGTAAACGAAATTAAACTAAAGGACGTAAACTAATATGACCTAATTTGAAGAATAGAAATATATAAGGGTGTATTCTATAAAGTTTAGCCGGTGAATTCAGTATATTTCAGCAGTGGTCTTGTATTGTGTCAGTTCAGCAGTGTTTAGTTTGGTTCATTTCAGTGGTGTTTTGTTAATAAACATATATTTTATTGTCTCATATAAAAAAGTGGGTTCAATTCACTTCGGCGGTGTTCAATTCAATAGTATTCATTTCAATTGGTGTTAAATTCAGTTAAATTCAGTACAGTTTAGCTTTTAAAAACCTACCTTAAAAGGAAAAATATGTCATAGAATTGAAATGAACTGAACCATAGTGGAGGTGAAAATAAACATAGCAACTCGCCGACACGTATCATCTACACTACAACCAAAAGAAGATATAGATATAAAAAATATTCTGAAAATAGAAAAAAGAAAAAGAAAAAGAAAAACAGTAATCACCCTCGTTGGCATGATAAATACACCTCTCCCATACTCTCACACTCACAAAATCCATCCAAAAACAACCATCCGTCTCTGCTCACTCTCTCTCTCTCTCAAATTCCTTTCTCTTTCCAAAAAATGACAAAGGACATGGGAGCACCAACAGAGCAAGGCTCATTCTCAGCAAAAGACTACCATGACCCTCCCCCAGCACCTTTAATAGACCCAGGGGAGTTCGGCAAATGGTCATTTTACAGGGCTATCATTGCTGAGTTTGTAGCCACTTTGCTGTTTCTTTACATCACTGTTCTCACTGTGATTGGTTACAAGAGCCAAACTGACCCTGCTATGAACGCTGATGAGTGTGGTGGTGTTGGTATTTTGGGTATTGCTTGGGCCTTTGGTGGCATGATTTTCATCCTTGTTTATTGCACTGCCGGAATTTCTGGTTAGCAACCTAACTTTTTTTGCCTTATTTGGTTATGCACTTTATAAATAGTTTTTAGAAAATAATTTACTGAGAAATTATTTAATGGTCCTGGACCATGTTTCAGTATCTCACAATTATGCATGAGAGTTGGAAATATTGGTCTCGAATCATGTAATAATATCTTTGATATATGTCAAGGTGAACTATTATATGGGGTATGGTAGATTTTTTGGTAGAAAATGATTTGTGTTCAAATTTAATTTGACTGTATATGGGTACATTTTGTTATATAGGGAAGTATATCTCTATAGAATCAAATATATTCTTGATTAGTTTGAAAAGTTTGTGACTTTGTGTTGATAATTTCATGACCGCCATGCCGAGAAATTATTATATGATCTCGAATCATAATCTCGAACCATAATCTCATCTTTTGAAATTTTTACATATTGGGGCTGAATATTTAGTGGGCTTCACTTATTTTATCAGACGTGGATACATCGGTCTAGGATAATGTAATAATTCCTCGACCATGCTGGGTTTAAATTAATAATTACTCAGTTTTAAGGGTAACTCTTGTTAATATTTTTGTTCTTTAGATAGAGTCAAGTTGAATATTATCTCGTTGTCAAAACAAAACAAAACAAAAAAAAGTTGATAATTATCTTTTGTATGGTGGGGGTTCAATAATGAGTGGATATGTATGTATGTTGGAGATTTTTGATCGTCCTTTGTGGTGATAATTTAAACAAAGTACTCCAAATAATTAACCACGGAATTTTCAGTATGTCAAGCTCATTATTGGTTACACTACTATTGATGCGGTCATTTCTTGATCACTTACCAGTTTGTCCCATATTGGCCTTTATACCTTCTTCAAAGCCAAATATGAGTTACTATAATTATTACAGCCAAAAAAGGAAAAAACAAACAGTAACTTTTGTGAATTACTGTAAGTTATAGTACATTTTATTTGGGGCCGTAATTTATCCTTTAGAACCAGAGGGAGATAGAAAAAGGTGAAAAGTGCATTTATTTTCACGGACAAAGAAGATCATGATATACGTGGATACATTAAAAACCTTGTACTCCGAATCCCGGTACATCCAAACTAAAAGGGTTAATACCGGAAAAAATTAGTGTATTCGATGGGTAGCTTAGCTGCATGAGTTGTGAATTGGTAATTGATTTTTATTTGGTATTTTATTTTGAAATTGAAAACACCTTGTTTGAGTCACAATGCGCAGTCTTACTTTTCTTTTAATCCGCATCAGAGTGGTAGGTGAAACATTGTCGGGTTATTAGAACCTAATCCAACATGATTTAATCAAGATAAAGGGTAACAACCGGTAAACGTAAATTTTTATGTGCTCTTAGGTGTATGTACCACCCTTATTGTTTTTTTGGACTTCATGCTTATTTGGGTCTAAAAATACATGTTTATATGTTTAGGAGTACATACTCCCGAAATTAGGATAGAATTGCTGATAATAAGATATCAAGTGTGATTGTTGATAACCATTTCATGTGGGAAGTACTTTCCTAACAGATTATGGTTTCATGTACTTCAATTACAAAAAAAAAAAAGAAACTTAGTGCTTATGTGAGTATTGTTTGATTAATCCAGGTGGGCACATAAACCCAGCAGTCACATTTGGGCTATTTCTGGCTCGAAAGGTCTCACTGATCCGAGCCATAATGTACATGGTGGCCCAATGTCTTGGAGCCATTTGTGGTGTTGGACTAGTGAAGGCTTTCCAAAAGGCTTTCTACCACAAGTACGGCGGTGGCGCCAACGAGCTGGCGGCTGGGTACAGCACTGGCACTGGTCTAGCAGCCGAGATCATCGGAACCTTTGTTCTGGTCTACACTGTTTTCTCTGCTACTGACCCCAAGAGGAGCGCTAGGGATTCTCATGTTCCTGTGAGTTTTACTTCAACCTTACTATGCTTTGATTTTTGAGCTAAGTTCCTCTCCATTTTATACAAGAAATAGAGGGGTTTTATTTTCGAAATGGAAGGTTGGATCTCCTTCTTTCTTGTATAAAATACAAACAAGCAAAAGAAAGAAGGTTGGATCTTTCTTGTTCCATTTCCGAAATGGAAGGTTGAATCTCCTTCTTTCTTGTATAAAATACAAACAAGCAAAAGAGAGAAGAAGATCTAACCATTGATTTAGGAAATTGAAGCCTCCATTTCTAGTATAAAATGGAGAGGATCCTTGCTCTCCTTTACCTCAAAATAGGTGTTCTTTATTTTTGGTGAACAAGTTTTTACCAATTTTTACTGCTCTACCTTATGAACTTGCATTGTTATAACGGAATTGGCTATGCTACAAATGTGTTTAATTTCAAGAGATTGATTCACGATAACTAATGTGCAACAATAATATTGAGAATAAAATAAATAGCAAAACTTAGAAAAATATCTACGTAAGAGCATTTTGGTAACTTGACTTAATTTATTGGAAGTAAGCTATATGTTTGGTCCTAAAATGACAATTCATTTTGAAATCCGTGAGTGTTAAATCTGTACTTGAGTTTTGAAATTATCAACTTGAAGAAGAATACAGAGTCAATATATCTTTTATTTTTAGAAGCATTCTAAGCAAGTGGCTGATATTCCTTAAATTGGAGAAGATTAACCCATAAATTCCCTCCAAAAGAATCTTGTTGGTTTCTCAAAATCGTACTAAAACAATTTATGACATGATTATGTAAGCATAATACAAGCATTTTTTTTAGACCGCTGTTATTGCCAGATTTTAAAACACTAATGCTAGGATCACTATTTTATACATTGACAATTTAACCCTTCATTATAAAAGGCAATTCAAATTACACTCTTCCTTCAATATATAGTTGATTTTGTGCACGTGCTTTATAATATATTAAGTATTTAGGAAAGTCATATCATAATAATATATGTAGAATTGTCTTGTCATATATACAAAACGTTTGAGCAAGCAAAGAAATCTCATGAGCCATGGTGATACAAATGTTGCGAAATATTTTTTAATCCTAATTAACAATAAGCCAACTCAATTTTTGGTTTGATTGACGACTTTCCTATTTTTCATCACTGGGTAACTTTTACGGGCTAGTAATAAAGTATGTTCCATTAAAGCATGAATTGGCCTCAAACCCAATAATATTCAATGAATGACCATGAATTTTTACAAGCCATTATCTAGGATTGGAAAATGGTTTCTATGCTCCTAGCTTGTCCAGTAATACTTTACAAGCTCCATACATTTTTACAAAGTATTATTTTTGATTAATCTCAAAAAAGACTAATATGGTGGAACATTGGGCATGAGATTTTTGGTCCATAGAAATTTTCGTTAATGAACTTGCTGGTATCTAGTATTTTGGGCAAAAAAATCTCCAATAATTTATATTGATATCATTATAATATTTTACAAGATACATATATAGCATGTAAAAATAGAAAGTGTATAAAGTTATATATTGGAGAGAGAGAGTAATTTAAGTTGCCTTTTTACAATAAAGGATTAAATTGTCAAATATAGAAAAGTGAACCTGGCATTAGTATTTTAGGATCTGACAATAACAGCGGCCTTCCTTTATTGTGATTTTGAGTTATCTTTTCCTAAGCTTTACTTTAGCTACTCCCGTAGAAGTTCCCTAAATGAATTAATGAAGTTTATTTGAGTGGAGAAAATCGTGGAAAGTGATATGTCACTTTAAAGACAAAGGAATAATCACTCTCTTTATTGCTTAAACTATATTCTTAGGTCATAAATCAACTCTTTCTTATTACCCCGGAGGCATTCCTTACACACGACTCCCCGGTTCAACTCAATTGTCAAACCTCTTGTGGCTACACGAATTAATTGTGGAATACCCAATGGCGTGTCTTAGGAGTGCTCTTTATTAGCTACGTGACGTCCATTTTGAAATCAATGAGGTCTTGTTCTAGTGACAAACACTGAGGTCTTGGGTACATTAGGTCACATATTCGAATTCTCCCTCCCCTTTTATATGTAAATTTATTATATTGGCCTTTGTACCTCCCTTAGACCCCAAAACAAAAAACACAATTTTTTATACGAGGCAGCTTCAAGGTGAGGCGCCTCAAACAAACCCGACGACGTCATGCTGATATTAGATTTGGCAATATAAGTGACCTAATGTTGAGGTGATCTCATACAAGACTCATTGAACCTGCATTCACTCTACGTTCACCTCTATAAAGATAGCAAGAAATTATTTATCATCTCAATATAAGTTTTTGTGTTATTCATATTGGGATAGTTTATTTGGACCTTCCCTTCTACAACCTCATCTTCTTTAAATATACTTTGATGATAACTAAATTTTAAGTGATCTGGAGGTTATTTCTTGAAACAATACAATCACGATTCTTTATCAGAAAATATTTATTTTTATAGAAATTCAAAATATAATATACTCTAACATGTTACTAGAATTTTTGGATGAGTATAAAAAGAAACAATATATTCCTTGTCAGTTCAATCAAAAGGGAATAATAATGGATAGGATGATGTAAAGCTTGAAACAGAGATGATCCCGATCTGATGCTACATAGAAATTTGCACATTTTGTTTAGATTACGCCAATGTTAAATAGATCTACTGGATAAGTGATATGTCCTTCAGGGCAATAATTTAATGTCAACTTCCTAACAAAAAGTATATTCTACTTTTCCTCACATTCAAGCTAAGAGTCGTTATTCAAGTGCCTGTCCTTTTAGGGATGGAACTTTTTAGCTCTGCATGTGAGTTTGGAAAATAAAATGGAATATATAGAATAATCAATCAATTAGTTGCGGTGTTGATCGGTTATGTTTTGCTGGAATTTCATTGGTGTATGAGCGTAGGTCGTAATAGGTGTATAAGTTTAGACTCCAATAGGTGTATGAGCTTCGACTCTAATGAATAAATACGCTTCGATTTCTTTTTTTTTCCATTTAATAAAATGAACTTTAATTATCAAAAAATAAAAATCAATGGGATGATGGTTAGGCAAATGCTAACCATTCTAAGGTAGTATCTTACGTTGAAACTTATGAGTTTCCTGAAATCATCCAAGTAGCGTAGTTTATCCACATTTTAATCACTAAATATCGTAGATAGACATATAAAATACACGTCCTAAAAGAGGTAGTAAAATTAGTTGGGTGACGTTAGATTTTATAATTATAGTCATTAATTCAATTTCCACTAAGCTCTTTTTGTTATGCATGTCTGAGAGTTTATCATGTTAGCTTGTCTAGTTTACATCGTTTGCAGACTATTTTGCACACTTAAAATTTATTAAATGAACATTCAAAAAGTATTGTTTGCAGGCAAAAGTATCTACTCGTTCAACGGTAATGGATTTGTGGGGATACCTTTTTGCACGGAGTAGAAAATAATTGCGCATACCTTTTTGCACACTCACTTGCAATCTTCCTAAATCGCAACCAATGAGTGAAGGAAAATGATGAAATTGACCTTAATTTGCATGCCACAATAATTCTGTTTCCCATTATAGAAATCTAAGAACCAAAAATGAAAATTCTGAGGTCCGGGGGGGGGGGGGGGGAGTTATTGTGTATGTGACTGACATTGAATATTCAATAATTATTATATTCTGTTTCGTATAATATTCTGTTGTTGTCACGTGAATAAATATTATTATCAGATCTAATATTGAATAATTAACCTCTTTACAAAAACTACCAACAAGCATTTAGATGAGTTGGTGAGAGATTCTTTTAGCTTAAGTAGTGATCTCGGGTTCGAGACTGTGAATACAGCAGTGTTAAATACTTGTTGGGAGAGCTTTGCCGCCCTTGTGGTCCCACCCGACTCGGTTTGGATTCAACCGGACGGTCTCAGACCAAAAAAAACTCTTTACAAAAACTTGTTTAACACGGTTTTAGTGTAACTTTTGGTAAGACAGTGGTCACTTTTTAGTGAAACAAAGGTCTCGACTTACAAAAAGTGATTCTTACATTTTTAAATAGTGGTCCAATTTTTCTGTGAGTTGGTTTTACACAATACTTACTCTAAACTCTTTTATTTTTTTCATTTTATATGGCATAAATAACCCGACAATAATATTCTATTATTTGATAATAACACTACCCTTTCAAATAGTATTATTTTTGGTTCATAAGGTTATCTACTGTCAGTCACAGTGACTATTACCCACGGGCATCTCAAGCAGTGAGACAGTTAGCCAATAAATTTTTTCCATGCCCAAGGCATTTTAAAATGTTGTTGTAAGAGTTAATGATCCTGCAAAAAAGCTTTTGCGAGTGGGACTAACTGACTAAGTGACTAACTAAAGTCAGTTTTCATGGAAAGAAATCGAAAATACAAAAACTCGTATGAGTGAGGCGGCCTCAATGCAAGGTGAGGTCTTTTTTAACAAATACGACGTCATGTTTATGTCATGTTTATGTCATGTTTGACTATAGAGGGGGCCTTACCTTGAAGTGACCTCATAAGAGACCTTTTGAATCGAAAATGTTGTTGCTTTCCGCTTTTTGGTTAAAGTACTACCACATGAGTACATGACTAGCGAGTTTCAAAATTTTCTAATAACTACATGTTTTGTCTTTGGTGAACACTTATATTCAAAATATTCATGCATTTACTTTACATTGTATATAGTCATTATTCTAAAATAGATTATGATTTATGAGATGACTTAATAGCAATCCAATTCTCTTGTTACAAATGAAGATATTGGCACCACTTCCCATCGGATTTGCCGTATTCATGGTTCACCTTGCTACAATCCCCATCACCGGTACTGGCATCAACCCAGCTCGTAGTCTTGGAGCTGCGGTTATCTACGACAATGACAAGGCCTGGAATGACCATGTAATAACACAACATCCCTTCAATTTCCATCTTATTTAATTAATTTTATTTCTCATAAATGAATGACACTTCTATTATATTGCACGATCGGGTAAGCACAAGATCTTGTATAAAACCGTGTTGCAGTGGGACGGGGTAACTTTTGAGAAAAAACAACGTACAGTGACTTATATATTCTTCATATAAGTCACAATTGTTCTTTATCAAAATCACTCTGTCAGAGTTTCTTGCACTGTGGGACAGTCTTATACATAGCTTTAGTGATCAGGAATTAATATGCAATTTCCCCTTAATTTTTTTTGGAATGCAGTGGATATTTTGGGTTGGACCCTTCATTGGAGCAGCAATTGCAGCATTCTACCACCAATTTATCCTTAGAGCTGGGGCTGTCAAGGCTTTGGGATCCTTCAGGAGCAGCTCCCAGCAAGTCTAAAAGCTCTCTCTATTTTAAGTCACACTTTGTCATTTGAACAGGCACTTAATTAGTAGAATTAGAGCCGTTGGATCTTCTATTCAAATAATTATTGTAACCATACATGTCCGTGGCTTTTTTTTTTTTTTTTTTTTTTTTGCTTTATTTAAATGGACCTACGCACTTTGTTTTAATTATTCTCTGTCTCATGAGTCATAGCATGGCATGGCATGATGTGTAGATAAAGAGAGTGAGATGGGGGAGCTTTTTGTATTCCCTCTTGTACTGTTGGCATGGCAGCAATTAGCATCATATATAGTGGCAGTGAGCAGAGAAATGAGCTTTCAATGGTCTCCACGAGTTTGTTTTCATCTTGTCATATCTATTTAAGTCCTAGTGCATGCACGTGCATGAGAAATGGTTCCACAATCATCCCACTAAAGTGATGTTCATTTTGTTTGTCTCTATGGTCCATCTGCAGATTCTCATTCTCATTGTATACTAAAAATATGATGTATCCTTGTGATATACTGTGTCCAACAAACTTAGCGATACACCCTGAGTATCTGGTGACGTGGCGGCATGCTATTGGTCAAGCCATTGAGTTAAAAAAAATAAAGATAATTACATGAAAATTGGTTATTTTATATGAAATTCAAAATGTTAGGCCCAAAAAATTCAAATAGCTCTAGAGTTTGGTCAACAATTGGAGGAAACAACTAGGGTTTGGTCAACAATTGGAGGGAAATTTTAGTCCGGCCACCCTCCGGCGAACAGTTTTGGAATTCCGGTGCCGATTTTTTTTTTTGGGGAAAAAAAAATCGATTTTTGTCTCATCTTCTTTCATTCACAAACTCTCTTCAATCTTGAATATTTTGCCTTTAAATCGACCGGTAATGTACAAAAATTTCGCCCGAGCTTATAGGTCACAACCAAAAAACCTACAATTAAGTCCCCGTAGAGGAGGTGGTGCATGCAGATCTGTCAATTAAGCTAATAGACCAACAACAACGGAGGGCGAAAAGTAAAGCGAGATCCGAGGCAAATCCTAAGGAGAATAAGGTCTACAGAGAAATTGGAGCTGAAACAAAGGTTGAACAAGTTTGAACCGAATTACAAAGGTAAATTTGGTGACTGGCAAACTCAAAATCAAAAACTCTCACAGGGCGGAGGAAGAAGTTGAAACCAGATCCGTCAGCGTGGAGGGGTCGGTGAAGATTTTTCAGGTTGGCATATCGTTGTTACTATATAATATGATGTTTTAAAGCCTAAAAAAATAAAATTTGCTTATTTCTGTTGTTACTATAATATTATTGTAGATGTAAAGTTGGTCCTAAACCTGATATAATACGGTGTTTTTAAGTTTAAACACACAATATTTGAATGGTCACGATGTTACTGTAATATTACTCTGTAGGTGAAGTTGTTCTTTAAATTAGGTGAAGTTGTTCCTTAAATTAGGAGTCTACTTATCTACCACGGATCGATATGAAAGATTATTTGTTGCATAGATTTATTTAATCTCCTAATATGAATGATATGAGTAGTTTGGAACAATGTGTACGCATGCATTATGGGATTATGTAGTCTCAAATGTTTTATCATTTTGTACGCATGTGAAACATGTGTTATTGAATATATGCTGAAAGTTTACAATTTCAGGACTTACGAACCTATTTATTGTTAGAGTAGATGTTTAAAAATTGTTTGCATAATAAATAATTAACTGAATTACGATTCATGTAGATGGCAACATCGTTCCATATCACAATAAAACATGGGGGTGCCTTTTTGATGGAGCCAAATTATCACTATAGTGGTAATGATGAAAAAATGGTATTGGATGATCCATCGAAGTTCAATTTTCAAGCAATTAAGGATTGCGTAAATTTATTGGGGTATAAAGGTAGATTGAAGTTATTTGGGACGAAAAGTAACTGTAGGGAGGCGTTTCTTATAGAATCAGATGCTGAAGTAGAACAACTGAAAAGATTGGATAATAGTTCAGAAAGGGTTATATATGTAGAGCATGTTGAAGAAGAAGAAAGGATAGTGTGGTTGCACACTCAGTAGGCAACACTACAGTTGAGAATGTTGTGGTAATAAACGATATTCAGGGAGGCAAACTTGTAAACACCGGAGTAGAGGCAACAGCTGAGACTTTGGGAAAAAGGTCTGAGGCGGGAATGGAACAAGCGAAAACTGCATACAAGATAGGGAGGAAAACATTAGCGAAAAGGCGGAGTATGAGGGTGAAGACTGTTGCGCATAAAAAGAGCAAAACAGAACGCGAAGCTGAGACGGTAAGCATCAAATTCATAAAAACCTTAATGATTTTTATTAAATTTCAATTGTGTGGTCAATTGTATAAGAGTTGGAAAATGGTAGTATAGACGATTGGAAATGCGTAATTGATAAATGCAATAAAATGTGAACTAGGAAAGCAGCGGTGTAAGCAAGGACGATGAGGCTGATTTGAATCAGAATAAGGTATGCGAAAATGAAGATTTGCTTCCTGTATAGGAGACTGAGTGAAAAGAGGAAAAGGATTGCAAAAATGATGATGGCAGCGTTGGCAAAGATGTGGTAATGTTTTTTATACAAATTCATTCATGAGGGAGACCATTTCCCGTGTAGCTAAATGTTTTACTACTTGTGAGCTTTCGAATATAAGCACCTAAAGCAAAAATGGCTCGTAATGCTGTCGGCACTTCTTATTTAGTGTGAAGTTGCCGATGGTCGTCCACTTCGGATCTCGGGTCAAACAGAACCAGACTATTTGTGAGAATCTCACAGGGCAAGGTTGCGTACAACCGACCCCCCCTTACCCTGCCTAGGCGAGGTATTGAGCAAGGACAGTGAAGCTGCTTTGAAAAAGACAACGGTATGCAGAATTGTACATCAGCCTTCTGTAGTGGACATGGAACGAGAAGAGGAAAATGATCAAAAAAGGGAGAAGCGTACTGAGAAATTACATAACAACTCCAGTTTTGTCAACGATGCGGTAATGATTTTTGTACATACTGATGCATGTTAAATAATATTTTGACGGTGATATTAACGACATAATCCTTTATTGTTTCGTAGCCCTTCATGAGATATGTAATGGGTTGCAATCTGCAAAGGTTTAGGAAATTGGTTGGTTAGTTGACAGAGAAACAACGGGATTGGGTATCACAATTGGGGTTCGACGACCTTCTGGAACTGTCGATCAAGAACATCGATAACAAATTTGGTTATTGGATAACCCGGAGGTTTGATCCCTGCACAAGAAAGCTAAATATTAGGGAAGGGGAGTCAGTTGTCATCACCACACTAGTGCAAAAACGAGATTTCACTAAGCACAACTACTACGGTTACCCATATAACTGTGGTATTTATGGAAGCGGTAGCAGTTTTGTAATTAAATAAAAATATTCTACGATGGTTGATAGCGGCGCCGTGGTAGTTACAGACTATCTACTACAGGTGTAATGCGAACCGTGGTAGTTTATCGAAAGAAAAAAAATAAAGGGCCTGCGTTTTCAACTCTATCGTTCTCCAGACTTCAACCCTAAATCCTTATCCATTTGTTCTCCATTCTCCCCTCCACCCTTCTCTTTCTCTCTCTGTGATTTCCCTTCAATTCTCGTTAAATTAGGGTTTTCAATTTGTATGTTGAACTGAATTGGGCAAAATTTTGGGGAATTTCAAACGACCGTTGTATTTGGCGTTTTATATCAAATTAAATCTCTCTGGAGGGTTGGCTTCCCTAATTTGTGGTTTGATTTGTTGAATGAACCTCAATTCTGGCGAACTCTTTGCAGTTTACCATGTCAAATTGGGTGTTTTTAGGATTTTGGTTGTGGTTTTGGTTTGAGTATCATTTGGTTAACTTCTGAAGTCTGATTGCGTGAAGATCAATTTTGTTTAATGATTAAGTGAATATCTTGTTTAAATGGTTAATTGCATGTTAAAATTGTCTAAGAATTCAGCTACATTCTCAAGACTGTTTTTGGATTTTACTTTGCTGTTTTTGAAAGTTTCTGCTCTCGATTGCTATCATTTACTTTCATTAGTGTATTAGGATGTTAGTGAGCCTAAGAGACAATGGGATGTAGTACAGCAGTTGAGGAATCAAATGAGTTAAGCAGGATATGCTTTAAGGTATTTAGACAACAATAATGCTCATCTTCATTCTGTTTTTCTTGTATATGGTTAAGATTTCAAATGTCTATTACTTCTTAAATAAATGTAATCCCTTATTGGATCTCAAATGTTTTTTATATTGCAGAATGTCCCTCCTACAGCACCTCACATATTCTTGAGGGAGCATAGTTCAGAAACAACAACATTGATGTTTATTTGGTTGCAGCTGCCAAAAGTAGTCTTTGTAGCTTGCCTGGAGCCCAAATTGGGAATTTGGTAATCAATTTATACTTCCATTGGTACATACCATTGAACATGAAAGGGTATGTATTTTTAGTAATGTGTTTTTTTCTTGTTCTATTAGCTGTTGGAGGTCATTTAGCTGGAAGGTGTTGTCAGCTGTCCTGAAGATGTTATGATGCCTAGAGAGCTGTTTCTGTACAATTAAGTGCCAAGCCTTCAGACCTCTACTGCTTGTTTTTGTGCAGAATAATATATTATTCAGATTTTTCTTCGGCTAGACTATCTATGTATTTCTTAATGTTGACTTGGACCATAAATAATAATATCCACTGAAAAGCTGTTGTTCATTTGTACATCCCAAGCGCATTCTTGTGATTTCTGATCAAGTTACCTTTGTATTTTTCCATGTTGTAGCATTATGCTATTTTTGGAAGCTGTTGTTCCATTCTGTTTTAGGCTGAAGTGTGTCATTCTACTCGCTGTATTCAGTTACTGTTATGCTGTTGGTTGCATGACTTTGTTCACATACCTTTTGTTAGTTTGTTTAGCATCCACTTTTTGTTTTAAATGCATTTCTCAATCATGTATCTCTGACCTGCTTCTCTCAAACCTGATTTTGGATTATTTAGTCATGATTGTTGCTTGTTTAATGTCTGGATACTCACGAGCAAAAATCTCTTCATTGTGATTTGGGTGATGGTGGCTGGAGAGCAACGAAAAAAATGTTTTCACTGGAGACCAAGTTGTTTTACCTCAGGTGTTGTTTAGCTGTCCAAATGCTAATTTAAAATCACTTAGGTGATTTTGTAAGCTAAAATCTTAGAAGCTGGATTGATTTTTGATATATGTTGAGTTTTTTTGTTGAATGTTCTGAGCATGAACTGGAGGAGAAATCTGACGTTTGAATATAAGCTGGTTCGAAAACTAGTTTAACATATTAATCAGAATATTAGATCTCAAGTTAAAGCCAAATGCATATTAGAATTGTCTAAGTAAATGTATCATTACTGAAACGGTGGGGCTGTTCTGAAGTGTGCAAAATATTTTTTTCGCAACTGCTGGTTTCTTCTTTTTTTTCCCATATGGTTCCAGCTTGCTTTCGGAGTTTTGAGCTTAGATGATCAGGAAAATAAGCTAGTTTTTTAGAAACTGAGTGCTTTAAAAAGAAGCACATTAGTTGAACTACGTAAATACTTGGCCATTGCTCAAATTTCTCCCTGCTCTATTAAGTCTGAATACTCACAGTTGTACAATGACTTTTAATGCTAATATATTGGAAACTGAATGACACAACATATGCAGGCACCCTGCAAACTGTAGTAGCACAACTGCAAAATAAGCGACAATAGCACAAGAACTTTAGCAGCGCTAGTCAATAGATGACAGCAAATTGCGGCACGTTGGGGTTCAGGATTAATATAGCAATGGTTGCGGCTATAGGCGAGGAGTATCTACATGACGAGGTAATGTTTTATTTCTTTATCCGTTTTCATCTCTTCACTGTGGAAGAGCAAAGTCAATAATGCTTTCTCGTTTGGGTTCACTGAATATATATATATATATGGTTGGAAGTGACTTATGATTGTTTCATGAAAATGAATTTTGTTTCTTTCATTATCCCAATGTCTATGCATCTTGAAATTGATTTTAATTTAGTTGTCTTGAATTTCTCAGGTGGAGGGCAGTGCACATATTGACTTTCTGACATGGACATATATTTAGTCATGACTCACAAGCATCCTCCATTGCTCCTGCGTTTGGTGGTTCTGCTGTAAAATACCCCGTGGAGTCATTTGTATGCTCGCAAGAGCCCTTAAAAGCCACAATCTTGACTAGCTATATACATTTTGACATTTTTGTATAGTATATATCTGAATTTGATTTAGTATTAGTTGTATACTTGTATATCAAAGTTTAGAGCAACCAAATTGGTTCAATTGAATATAGATTTGCAGTATAGTACTCTTCAGATAAAATCATCGCAATCAAAATTATTATTTTTTTTATAAAAAAAAAACAGTATCTACGACGGGAGCTTATTGTAACCGTGGTAGTAAGTATAGAATCTACGACGGTTACAGGATTCCAACCGTCGTAGATAACCCACTAACTACTACGGTTCAGTGGAAAACTGTGGTAGATTCTTATAATCTACGACGGTTCGCGAACCGTCGTAGTTTCCTAGACTTTCTACGTCGGCCGCACTAACTACGGTTGCTCCTGGACACGGAACTGTCGTAGTATGGGTGTTTCACCCGTCGTAGAATAACATTTCTGTACTAGTGCCAGCAATAATATTGGTTGGGTGCTAGGAATTCCTAGTACTTACTTGACGACGAAAAGGGTGCCCGAGTGTAAGAAAGAGGAGTATAATGCTTTGAAGATGGAGTACAAGGCATCGAGATACGGGAGCCTTGTAGAGAGAGACGTGTTTAAAATTACATGCTCGGAGACTGAAGATAGGGCTAAGTTCAAAAAACACTTCCTTCTATACATGTTGGGAGTGCTTCTTTGTCCTACGCAAAATTGTTGTATCAGCCCGCGGCATTTGAAAGTCATTCACAATGCCCGCCGATCTCTAGACTACAACTGGGATGAATATGTCCTTGAATGGTTGGTGGAATATAGGATGAAACTTGAGAAGAATGTTTTAGGTTACGGAGGTTGCACTCTTCTACTATCCATAAGTAATGCCCGACACTAGATACAACTTACTGTATTTACGAAGGTGAACATAACTAGTTATAATTTTTGCAGATCATTTACTTGGATAGAATAGACCTTGGCAAGGGGGTGAACTGGAGGACCGATAGTTCCAGATTGGGCGCATGGGACCAAGACTGTAACACCCCCGAATTCGCAACGATGTCCTGGGAACTATCGACGTCATTATACATGACTCGACACCGCTGAACCGTCCCAAACCCGAGGGATGCTACTGCAACATTTATCACTAAGGAATAAATGCTAAGCAGAAAGAAAAGCTAGGTATCAAAGGAAGCATCTAAACAAACTAAACATTAATATCAGAGTTGTCTATCAAGTGAACTTAAGTCCATTAAAGTATTATTACAACTTGGCCTTCAAGGGCACAAACCAAAAATCCCGAAAATCCAAAATAAATAACAAGTCTAGAGAAACAACCCACATTTAAACTCCAAGCTATCCGTCCTCACTCAGCTACACTTGCACTTTGGTTTCCATGACGGAAACAAGGTACAGAAGAAAAGAGAAGAAACAAAAGAAAAACAAAAATCAGATAAACTGAATAAACGTCATCCATACCCAGTCAAAACACTCTCGCAAACCTTACTTGGGTTTTAGAACAATCATTGAAATTCATTTGCATGCACAAGTAGTCATACAATCAAGCACACACATACTCAATATTCAATTACATGCAATTCTTGCATTAGTGATCATTCCAACACGAATAGACAAACCATCTTGATTAGAGCAATAAAAGAGCGAATAGAACAACGATTACCCATACTGTTCATAGATAGATATAGACATGCCATGGACTTACTCTAGTGTATACTCACACTACCTCTAACATAATAATCGATATGTAGAGAATTAAACGATGGGGAATGATCCGTCCCAAACCCACTATGAGGTGTCCATAATAAGTAACTTGAAAATCACGCATCCCTAGAGTACATCAATTAGATGAGTATCGATTGCTCGACTACTCCTAGGGATCCATTAGGAGTCTTATTCTCATTTACAATTCAATTCACATACTTGAATTGATTGACTTAGTGGTAGAACGAGACAACGACATACTACTTCATTTCATGCTCATCATAATGAATAATAATAACGACGATAATGACATAAAGGCATATTATCATAATCATGCTTCACATATGTCTAACGAAATTCGGCAGCACTTCGGCAGTAAAACATGATATCAAAAAATTACACATTCGCAAATAAACCATCAAGATATATTAGGTGCTCATTAGCAATCAATAATAACTCATTCCAAGTAGCACGTATATTATATCATAATAATACTAGAAATTCAATATCGCCATACATGCTCAATAATTAGCATATGAAGTAATTATTTAACGAAACTTCATAAACTTGTCATAGTCAATAAAAATCATAATTACTGCGAAGAATATATTTCTAATTCTCATAATTAACGACGACATAATTTAATCATGCTTCGCATATTAAATTCACAATAATTTCTCAATTAGCACATAACAAATTAAAATAGTTTTGATGGGGCTTTGGAAAGAGGTAGGCACAATCTCTTACCTAAAAAATGCTCACTCCACAGTAGGTAACCTTGCAAATCACAACCCCATCACGCTTATCCGTTAGGTCCTAATTAAAAATAATTATCGAGACATAATAAGTAAATACGAAAATATAAACAGTAATAAAATATTAATCTAATATTTAATTTAAATTTCTTGATTTATTTCAAGCAGTCTAGGCTTTTAAAAATCCGGATTTGGACTCCAAACAAGTACAGAAAAATAAAAACGATTATTGAAAAATACTGAAAATCCGAAATTAATTAAAACGAAATTATTAAACGAAACCCTAATCGTTTTTTCGAGTCTAGGCCGTGATACACCAAGCATGGGGACCAACGACCTAGCCCATCACCAAGACCACCACCCACCAACCACCATGGTCGGCGGTGGCTCGCCGGAGCACCGACGACGGAGGAGAGAGAAAGCAAGAGAAAGTGCGGGAGAGAGAGAGAGAGAGAGAGAGAGAGAGAGAGAGAGAGAGAGAGAGAGAGAGAGAGAGAGAGAGAGAGAGAGAGAGAGAGAGAGAGAGAGGCGATGCGGTGGCTCCAGCAACGCCGGCCACCCGCCGACGACCACCCAGGCGCGGCAGGCCACAGTCGCAAAAACAGGGGAGGGGGGCGAAACAGAGCAGGAAAGTGAGAAGGAGAAAGAGAGAGGGAGAGGGGGAGATTATCGGCGGGGGAGGAGGCCGGTGGTTGGCCCGGTGGCCGGCGACAGCAGTGGGAGGAGAGAGAGAGAGAGAGAGAGAGAGAGAGAGAGAGAGAGAGAGAGAGAGAGAGAGAGAATACCGTGAGAGAGAGTGAGAATTTGTGGTGTTTTGGCTCAGTTTTTGCAAACTGATCAACTGGCCCATCTCATAGCTTAAATAGGTGCCTAGTCAAAGAAAGTCAAAACCTACTAGACCTAGGATTAATTTTCCGATTTAATTGTTAATTAATCACAATTAAAACCAATTAAATACTAATTAAAACTAGTTAAAACAATATGAATAAACCTTATTCATATGTAAAACAATTTAATTAAATCCCTCAATTTTGATAATTTTAAACAACGAAATTTCCATAATAATAATTAATATTATTATGGCGTAAATTGAATAAATCGAATCGTTATATAAATATACGATTTAAATCTCCGAAACTATTTATAAATGAATTATAAATCGATATTATAATTATAGAAAATATTGGGGTATCACATTATACCCTCCTTAAAATGAAGTTTCGTCCCGAAACTTGAAACATGAAGTAAGCACTTCTCAAAGAAACGAATTTACCCATACGAAGGTATAAAACAATTTTAGGACTACGACAATGCGATGCGTGTACTACGGTTGTGATCTAAGTCGATTAGCAATGCAGCACGCAATGCTAGAACATGCAACTCATGCAAAGCGGTAAACAAAACACGAAATATAGGTGTGACATTCTACCCTTCTTAAAAAGGGTTTCGTCCCGAAACTCAAATGGAATTAGTACCTTCGATAAAGAGTTCTGGGTACTTCTCACGCATCATGGATTCACCTTCCCATGTTGCCTCTTCTTGACCATGACGGGACCAAATAACTTTCACAATCGGAACGGTCTTTGTACGAGTCGAGTGCTCTTTTTGGTCAGTGATCTTGATTGGACGTTCTTCGTACGTCAAACTCTCATCAAGTTCGATCGTTTCAGGTTGAACGACATGAGTTGGATCATGTACGTATCGCTTCAGTTGAGAGACGTGAAACACATTGTGGACTTTTTCAAGTTCCACATGCAAAGCTAAACGAGAAGCAACTTCACCAATCCTTTCTAGGATCTCGTAAGGTCCAATGTAACGAGGACTCAATTTTCCCTTACGACCAAAATGCATAACGCCCTTGGTAGGAGATACTCGCAAAAGTATCTTGCTTCCCACCTCAAATTCTTCAGGTCTACGACCTCTATCTGCATATGATTTTTGGCGATCTTGCGCACTTCGCATCTTCGTTTGAATCACCTCACAATGTCGACAGTCTGTTGGATCATGTCAGGACCCAAAACTGCAGTCTCACTAATGTCGTTCCAACATACAGGCGGTCTACACTTCCTACCATACAAGGCTTCATATGGTGCTCGATCGATGCTCGAATGATAACTGTTGTTGTAAGAAAATTCGATCAACGGAATGTGCTTGTCCCACGAACCTTGATATTCGAGGGCACACGCTCGAAACATATCCTCTAGTGTCTGGATCGTTCTTTCCGTCTGGCCATCTATTGCAGGATGAAAAGCGGTACTAAACTTCAATTTGCTTTCGAAAGCTTCTTGTAATTTCTGACAGAAGTGAGAGAGAAATCTCGAGTCTCTATCAGAAATAATATCTTCAGGTACACCATGAAATCTCATGACCTCCTTGACGTACGCGTCAGCCAGCTTCTCCATTTCCCACATGTCATGCATAGGGATGAATCTCGCGACCTTCGTCAAACAATCCACAATGACCCAAATGGCATTGTTCTTCTTCTGTGTCAAACGTAAACCCATGAAAAAATCCATAGAAATCGAATTCCATTTCCACGTAGGAACTTCCAGTGATTGTACCATTCCACCATGTCTCTTGTGCTCGATCTTGACCTTTTGACATGTCAAACATTTTGTTAAAAACTCAGCGACTTCTTGTTTCATTCCTTTCCACCAGAATACTTGGCGAAGATCTTTGTAAAGCTTGTCTCCACCAGGATGTACAGAATACGGCGTATTATGAGCTTCACCCAAAATCTGACTTTTGATAACTTGGTCATTGGGTACGCAAACACGTTCTCGAAATCTCAAAATTCCATCTTGGCCCAAAGTGAAGTCCTCGGGCGTACCCTCGTCTTTGTGGTTTAGATTCTGCTGAAGATCCTCATCACCACTCTGTCTATCTTTGATCTCCTCATGTAACGTTGGTCGAACTGTCATATGTGCTAAGGTACACTGAACGTCACCTTGAAACACAATCTCCTCCTCGAGGCTTTGCAAGTCACGTATGATCTCCTTTGGAAGTACGTAAGCAGTGTTTAAGGTATGGCGAGTCTTCCTACTCAAAGCATCAGCGACTACGTTCGCTTTACCCTCACGTATGATCTCCTCGAGTTTATATGCTTGCTTTGAATTGATTTGTATGCAATTGTCAAGTTTGTAGCGCATGTGATCTTGCGCGACTTGTACGAACTTAGAAATATGCTTTAGGATTGAACATTTGAGTGAAATGTATATCTAAGTGTTTCAAACTTTGTCATAGGAACCCGATGGGAATTTGAGAGCTCACGGAAATTATGGCGAACCCGCCAATCTCTTTAAAACCATGCCCAAGAAGGTGCAAGAGGCGGTGATGAATGCGGGTTTTGGTCCTTTGTTGAAGGCGATAGACTCGGTGGAGCAAGTCACGAGGTGTGTTTTTTTTTGTTTTTTCTGGTAGAAAGTTAGAAACTTATATTACCAAATAAGCAGGGATACAACCTACTGAGAAGGATATCAAGCGTGTGTAATACCACAACATGAGGCCTCCCATTGCTTAATAAACCCTCCTAAAAACAGTAAACTATTTACAAGCAGTATTTTTAGCTAGTTACAACCATCAAATCTACAAAGCAGAGAACATAGCTAAGATAATAAAATGCAGAAAGAAATTACAGCATTTTAAGAACCATCTCCTAATCTCTTCTTTTCATCCTGCTTGTATCATAACTACTCAGACGTGCTCTGACAACAAATTGAATGTTGTTGATCAGGCTACTATCTGGGGTGCTTTTGTTATTGAAACGGATATCATTTATTTCCTTCCATATGGTGTAAATCACAGCTCCCAACACAACACTAGCAATGTTCTTCTACATTCTACTATGCATCCTTCTGTTAATCCAGTTCAAAACATTCTGCACACTTTGTGCAGTGGTGTTCCACCCAATCCAAGATTTAACCCCTGCAAGGATATTCTGAGATCTTTTGCATTTGAAGAAAAGGTGTTGATGAGTTTCAGGAGCTTCATCACACAAACAGCTTTTATCAGGACCTCTCAAGAAACCCATGACCTTCATTCGATCCTTAGTAAGCAATCTCTCCTTATGAGCTAACCAGCAGCAGAAACAGTGTCATGGAATGCTACAACTACTCCAAATCAAATTTGCATGCCTATATTTGGGGTGAGAACCTGTCAGGAACTTGTAACCACTGGCAGCATTGTATTGTCCAGTGCTAGAAGCATACCAGGCCCAATCTCTACTGTATGCACCTTGAAACAACATTCTAAGTTTGCTTAACTTGTACCAATACCAACTGGCATCATGCTTGAGTGCATAGTCCCATAACCCAGCACCATTCATATAGATCTCATTCACCCACTTGACCCATAGATTGTCTTCCTTCTGTGATAAAGCCCAAAGGTGCTTCCCATTTAAGGCCTCATTCCACTACTTTGCAATTTTTAATTTGCAGACCACCATTATTCCTAGGTCTACAGACCAGGTCCCAGGCAATTAAGCTTGGTTTCCTCTTAGTATCATTGCCACCCCAAAGGAACTGTCTACATTTCTTCTCAATCTGCTTAAGCACTCCATTAGGCAGAACAAACATGCTTGACCAATAGAGATGGAGAGACATCAGGACAGAATTAATAAGTTGTGTCCTCCCTGCATAAGACAGACTCCTCGAGGCCCAACTATGAAGCTTTTTTTGTAATCTTTTCCACTAGGAATGAACATTCAGATTTGTTCCATGTAGTTGGAGTGAGAGGAACACCAAGATATTTCCTAGGAAAAACCCCTTCCTGGAAACTAGTGAGCTGCAACAACTGATTCTTGATGTTCTGAGAGACACCAGTTATGTAACAATGTGACTTGTTTGAGTTAGCATACAATCCAGTAACCTGAGTAAAATACTGAAAAGTTTCCATGACTCTCCCCACAGATGATCTGTTAGCTTACAGAAGACCATAAGGTCATCTGCAAAGCATATATGATTCAGTTTCTTTGATTTGCACATGGGATGGAAACAAAAATCAGGCAAATCTCCCATATCTTCATAACTCTGGATAGATACTCTATAACCAACACAAATAATGGAGGAGAGACAGGGTCACCCTGCCTAATACCTCTCTTCCCTTCAAAGAACCCAAAAGATTTACCATTGGCACAGATGTTCAAAGATGTTGTCCTAACACAAGCCAGAATCCACTTACCGAACTTGTCAGGAAATTTTTACCATCTTAGCATTTCTTCTATGAAGTCCCACTGTATGGTATCATAAGCTTTCCTCAAATCGATTTTTAACAAACATCTAGCAGATGAATTCTTCCTTTTATAGTGTTTGATGATATCTTGACAGATCATCACATTATGCACTATATTTCTACCATCAATGAAAGCCCCTTGATTCAAAGACACAATCTAACACCAACCTTAATCTATCACAAAGTATCTTTGATATGCATTTACAGATTGTGTTGCAGCAGGCAATTGGTCTAAAATCTAATGCAACAGCTGGAGGACTAACCTTAGGTATCAAACAAAGATTGGTAGAATTAACAGATTTCAGCATCTGAGCATTTGAGAAGGAGTCCATGATTGCAGCACTGACTTCTTCCCCAACAATTGGCCAAGCATCCTTGTAAAACCCACTGCCAAAGCCATTAGGACCAGAAATTTTTGTGGAATTAATGCTGAACATAGCATTTTTAATATCCTCTTTTGTAACAGGAGCAATGAGTCTGATCTGTTGTGCCAATGTCAGAGTTTTTACCAGTAGCAAACACTTCATCAACAAATTTTCTCCTCTCCCCCTCTACTGTACCAAGCATAGCTTTGTAGAACTTCTGTAATTCTTCATGAATCATTTCTTGTGAGTTAAGCTTAATTCCATCAGTAGTTTATTTCCAGAGTATACACTCTATTCTGTAGTCTTCTGTACCTCATTACAACATGGAAAAACTGTGTGTTTTGATCACCCAGATTAATCCATTTAATCTTGCTTTTTTGTTGCAAGAAGGATTCTGCATCATTGTTTATGTGCAAGAATTCTTTTCTAGCTACCTTTTCAGCTAATTGAAGAGAGATGTCAAGAGGCTGCTTATTAGCCTCAATCTAGGCCTCCTCTATTTTGAGCCTAGCAACTTGGACTTCATTCGATAAATCAGAGTATTCATTCCTATTCAGGATCTTGAAAGCATATTTGACTCTCTTCAATTTTCTAACAACCTGGAACGTTTTTGTTCCAGTAACATCCTCACTCCAAGATTGCTGTACAATCTGAAGAAACTGCTCATTTTTCCCCCACATGTTGTAGTATTTAAAGCTTTGCTTCTTTCTCTGAATTGTGTTACTCAACTATAATCTAGTTGCGCAGTGATCAGATATGCCCTCAGCAAGGAAATTAACAGAGTAATTCTCATAATTCTGCAGCCATAGGTCATTGGCTATTACACTATCAATTTTTGAGTAAATTTTCCTCCCATTTTCACTTTTATTGTTCCAAGTATATCTGCATCCACCCCAAGGGACTTCCACTAGAAAACTTGCATCCAGACAAACCTTAAAATCTACAGTTTCAGAGGCATGAATCTTATTACCACCAACTCTATTACTATCATTCAACGCAGAACTGAAATCACTAAGAAACACCCAAGGGAGTTGGCCATTATCAGCTAGATCCTTTATTTCTTTTCATAAGTCCACCTTGTGTTCTCTTTCATTAAATCCATAGACAAACGACACCAGGAAAGTATTTTTTCTAGGCTTATGAACAGCTTTACACACGACCATTTGAGCTGAAATACAGATAATGTCAACTTCATAAATGCCTGGCTCCCGAAGCACCCATACTCTTCCACCAAGATGTGTCTAATGATTCATAAATCTATCCCAACCAGGTAACACTATTTGAGAACTTTTTTGCAAGTTGCAATTTTTTATTTTAGTTTCTAGTAAGCCGACCAGGCCAACTTTATTATTTTTGCAAAAGAGAGTGACCTCTCTTTGCTTATTAGGGCCATTAAGACCCCGTACATTCCATGAGAGCACACTATCCATTCCCATCTTGAAGGATAGGAGGCCCATCTGAGCCATGAGCTTCTGCATTATCCATGAAAATGGGACTTTCCAAGGCTGAAAAAATATTGTTAACTGGTGTGAGAGGACCTATTCCTGCCTTCCTTTTCACAGTATGATTAGGAACCTACCAGTTATCCTTGTTTGTACTCTGTATAGCAGCTTCTTGTGGGACATCAGAACTCTTCTTCTGAGGTTCCTTCTCCTGTGTATCATCTACCACCCTCTCCTGTATATCACCTTCAATCTGTGTTTCTTTCACCTGTTCTGGCTGTACAGCTTTAGCAACCCAGACTTTTTTTATACTTCTTCCTGCAGTCAAGCTCTTCATGCCCTAATTGATGGCAGAATGCACATTCAATGGGCTTCCATTCATACTTGACCCTTTGGTCAATGAGTATCCCTTTTTCATTCTAAAATTGGATGACATCAGGGAATTTGTCCCCAATATTAACCTCTATCAGCAATTTAGCATAGTTAACTCCCACTTTATTCTGCGTATTCTTATCCGCTATCAAAGGATTTCCAAGCAAACTACCAAGTTTGCTAAGACCAACAGCACTCCAGTATTTTACATCCAATCCCAACAGCCTTACCCAAACTGGAACAAATGAGACCTCTTCTTTTGACAAATCTAGATCCTCAGACCAAGGCCTGACAATGAACTGTTTGTTGTCAAAGTGGAAAATCCCAGTATCTAAATCCTTATCTCTACCTTCCATTTTATCAAATTGAACCAAGGTTATGCCATTTTTCAACATAGCAATTTTATTGATACCATGACTACCCCATTTTTGCTTCAAAAACTCACTAAGGACAGTGACAGGAGGACGAGCACCCATCACATAATACACTACAGCAGTACTCTAGTAAGCAATTTCTGATAAGATATCTTCTCTATTTATTTGACCCACATATTGACCATCAACAATTTTAGGCTAAACATACCCTAGCTTAAAACCAGCATTATTCAGTTTTGAAACATCAAACTTATCCTAAATTGATGTAGTTTTACCTGGAATTGGCGATTTTGATGATGCCTCAGCTTCTTCCACCTCCTCAGCCCAGGATTGTGACCCAGAGCGACCTCCTTTACCGCATAACATCTGAATCCATTGATTCAATTTGTCCCTGACAGCAGCTATCTCAGTGACATTCACGTTTTTGGTGCCTCCTTCAGCAAGTCAACATTCGAAAACAGATTCAATTCATCTTTTAGGTTTCTTGCAACATTTTGTGGATTCGGTTTATCATAACTATTTTCAATCGAATTTGTGTTTCTGTTCTTCACCATTTCCAATTCTAAAGCTCTCATGGACGCTCTGGTTTTTCTCCCCTCCATAAACTCAGTGCAAGTTAGTAAGGAAAACTAACATGCGCCCAGAGAGAAAAAAGAGTTTCCATTCTAGAGAGAGAGAGTGCCCCTAGTATAGGCTTATTTGTCGCGAGGTGTGTTGTTGGGTTGTCCTTGGAGCGTTTTTAAGATACCACCAACACATTTCACTTTTCGAATGGGGAGATGATGATTACTCATTCGGAGTTCTCATTTATGACTGTGGTGCGTTCCTTGGGTACGCCCATTGTTTATGACATTTCCAATTGAAAACGGAAGGCAGAATTGGTTGACCTTTTCGTCCCTTGGGGCAATACTTGGGGTCACCACGACCGTCCTTACAGCGAGGTTGTCTCTGCTTTGAAGGACCTGAGGTATAAGAGGAATACCTCGGTGGAGCAAAAGGCAAGGATCTTTGTCGCCTATTTTCTTGCTACCTCTATCTTTAGTGCTAAGGGGGAGCGTATTCATGCCATCTATCTCTCGAGTCAGCTGGACCGGGATAGAGTGAGGGAGTACAACTGGGGGTTGCCGGGGTACGCCAACCTCATGAGTTGCTTGCGGTACGCCTGCCGCGTGAATTATGAGGGATAAAAGCAGACGAACCATCCTGTCGTGAGCTTGTGCGGCTTTTGGAAACTTTTGCAGGTGAGTTTTTGTTATTTGCTCTATTTGTTATATTGGTATGCCTGATTTAAGTGTATAGTGCTTAATCTCATGTTTGGATGTAGGCTTGCTTTTTTAAGCATTTTTCGGAGTTGTCGCCCAATGGTTAGGATTTGGACTTTTCGGTTTGCAGGGCATGTCGCCATAGGGGTCTCGTGTCCTTGATCTCTCTTTAGCAGTTTAGGGAGGCTCTTCTGCGCCTCGACTGACATAAGGTAAAATGTTTGCCTTTGTTGTATTGATCGTATTTCTTTTGTGGAAATATCTTATATATATTGTTTGCTTTTGTAGATTGATTATTTCTCGTGGGCGAACTACCATGAGTTAGCTCTGGACGCTACCCTTTCCTCTAGGGCGGTGGACCGTCAGAGGATCCTGATTGAGGATCCATTCTCCTTTGAGTGGTATTTAGAGAGCTGATTTTCCGTCAGGTTTATTCTGACTTGCCTGGTCCTAGGATTCTTTTGGATCCTCCTTCTGTATGAACCCTCGCCCTTTCTTCGTGGGGTATAATCGGACTATTTTAGGTTTGAATTAATGGTTCTTAAATAATACGTCCTTGCAACATGATTAATTGTGATAGGGGAAATAATAAGCAAATAGTGAAGTCGCCACCAATTTTTAGAAAACAATAAGAAACCATCAAAAGTGCACCCAACTCCTAGTGGGAATTGACTCATACCCGAAAGGGGCCAAAGATTGAGTTCGGGGGTGTGGGTACGAAAAGATAAAACGAATCCCATCTTAATTGCCCGAATTAACGGCCCTACTAATTTATCCATGTCAAATATTTATTTAAACTTTTTAGTTCCACATAAATCCGGTCGTCCAAAGTCCTAAAATTAACTAGGCAGATTAAAGACAACCAATTTACTACCATTATCACTTTGTACAATTATATCCAATTTACATGCATTTATCTAACAAGCACAAGCCATAAAAGAGGAGCAATAAAAAAAATACTCCAACCTACCATACTTGCTAAACGCGCTAAACATTGCATATGCAAATTAACAAAATTGTTAGTAACTTCAATGGAGGTGAAAAGATGCAAAATTTATGCTAAGATGCAAACCTAAGGCTTTCTACATGCAAAGTACACTAAAACATGCAAAAAGAATTAAACTTTAACTAAACTAATATGCATGCATAATAATAAAAATACAAACTTGAATCATGCATAATTAAACTAACCATTATCAAAGGCTAAATAAAACATGAGTTATAATAATTGACATAAGAAATAGAGTAATTGATTTAGGCCCTCGGGATGGTTAACCTGAACGTTCTAATAGAATGAGACTAGTAGATTGGGCTTTGCTCTTGATCTTGGGTGCATGGTTGAATGCAAAAGCAATGCTTGAATCTCCAAAATTCAGAATTCTCTATGATTTAGGGTTTTTGTGCTCTCAAAAGTGCTCTCAAGTTGTAAGTTGACCCACCTCTCTCAAAAGAGGTTAAGAGGAGTATTTATAGAGTTAGGGGACGAAATTAAGGGCCTAGGGTTGAATCCCCAGTGTCAAAAATCGGCCCAACAAAAAACCTGGCCCAGTGGTTCTACGGAAGCCAGCTGGGGCCAGCGGCTGCCGCTGAGACTCAGCGGTACACCGCTGGCCCAACTGTAATACCCTGTATTATTATTCATTTTGGAATAATAATTACTTAAAAACAAAATGTAAATTTGGATTTAAAAAATTAATTGGGCTCATAAATGTTAAAGGTGCCTAATTAATAGTGGGTTTTATTTTGGATCTAATTAATTATAATTGGGCCAAAATAATAAAAGAGTTGTTGGGCTAATCTTTTCGGGCTTGGCCGAAAATATTAGACTATTGTGGGAGCCATAATTTTCGGCCCTAGCCGAACATATGGGGGAGAAATCAGAATTTTTATTTTAAAAATTTGTTTCCAAAAAGGTGAGATTGAAAGGAGGGTTGTGTTGGAGGATTTTTAGGAAGTGGGTTAAGAAGAGGAAGGAATAGATTTAGGTTTCCTAAATCTACTCAACTTCCTAATCAAGACACTTTGCTTAAAACAAAACAAAAAAAAATAAAAAACACACCTCATATTTTTCTCTCTCACGGCCGAAAATACAAGGGAAGAAGAGAGAGATTTTCTACTCTTTCATAATTCATGCTCTTATCCAAGTTTGATCATTTTTAATTTCAAGTAAGTGTTTTTATTGCTTTTGATTATTAAAGCTAGTGTTCTTGATTCAAATTCATCGTTTTTATTAACCCTAGTATGTTTATGAGCAAACTCTAATTTATGTTTTTGACCTAGGGTTGCTAGATTCTAAAAGTTTGCATGTTGGAATCATGATTAGGGTTGGATTTGATGTTCTTAGTGAATTTGAATCAAAGGTTGAGTTTAAAGGTTGGATCTTGTGATTTTATTAAATCTTGAAATTTATTAATTATTCAGGTTTAATTTAGATTTGGTTTTGTTAAATTGACTAACAAAAAAAAATAAATAAATAAAAGGAGTCACATGGCCGAAGTCTGCGCGAAGCACGACCCCGCCATGCGACGCTGCAGCGCCGTCGATGGAGGCCGTGCGCCGCCAGGCGCCAGCCGGCACCACCTACGGGGTGGTGGTGGTGGGGCCCGCTGGTGGTGGGGATGATGGTGGTGTTTTGTTGTTTGACTTGTTGTTTTGACTTGTTGACTTCAATTAAGGTTTATGTAAAGTTTCCCTATCTGGCTTTTTAAAGTTTGGTTTGAAAAGTCTTTGAGCATGCATGAGTAATTAAAATTTCAAGAACTTAAAAATTTAAGTTTAGGGTGCTAAACCATCTTTGATGTTTAGTTAAGAGGTTTAGAGGTCAAAGTATTGAATATGGGTTTATTGTGGATTTGTTAGGGCCCGTTGACCGCACATGAACGTAAGGAGCTTACGTAAATTTGTTGGATTGCCTTATTGCACAAGGTGTATTCATTGTGTAGTATTGAATTGAGATTTTTATTCATACTTGGTTTGTTGACCATGGATAATTGTTATTTATTTCCTTATGATAATTCGTATAGAATTATGAGATAGTGAATGCATGTTGATCAATGCTAGAAATTCACTTGGTGTAGTAATGACTACTGGTTGAGATACATGTTATATGAGAATACATGTTAACCTTTGTAATTACGTGGAGTAATTATTTGTGATGTCGAACTAAAGATATGATTACTATTTGTTCAATTTGGTTATAGCCTATCGCTATTTGGATCATGTTTTAAGCATGTTGGTTCAATAAGTTAATGATATTTTGACTATTGATTTGGTAAACAATATTGGAAGCCTGAAAAAGATATATTGTTAGGTAATTGTGAATAGGGTTTTAGTACTCATTCATGTGAAATTATTGCCATCAGAAATTGTGGACTTTAATTGTTTATTTTTGTAATTGTGGAATAGTTACTTGAAAAATGCAAAATTATGTGTATTACTTGTTATGTGATCACCTTTATGAAAATTATTTGAGAGTTATGATTTCTTTGATAATGGATCCACCGAAGGATGCGAATGGGAATTTGTCACTTGTTACGTTGAGTGGGACTATGACTGCGGTTATGGCTCCAACGTATTAAAATCTTGTATCCATACTGAGTAATTGCGCTAGTGGTTCTTCAAAACAGTTTACAGTAGACCTAAGGGTTGAAGGAGGGTATTCATACTTAGGAACATAGGAAGTACTTCCGGGAGCCATCTATACTCCGGGACGGTTGATCCCTCTTTTTGCCAATGTGCATGGGACTAAGATCCTATTGAATCTACTACAGTTGGTTTGACAATTCATGCGATTTTCTTCTTTCTAATGAACTTGGCTAATGGATAATAATAAATATTAGATTTATTATTTTGTATTGATGCGTGTCTTTAAATTAAAGCATGTTGTCTTTTATTTCTTAAAGAACGATTATTTATTTTAGTGATCATGTTGGCTTAATTTGGAGATTTTATAATGGACTATGTGATTATGAATTACTCAGCGTAGCTGATTGGTTGTTTTTCTTTCTACTTGGGCTTGTTGTCCATTTCTCTTCATTGTTGGGCCGATGATGAACCTATATGTAATTCGTTTATATGAGGGAGTCGATTGACAGGAATTGTTAGCTCGTCTTTGGAGCTAGAGGAAGGCGACTTAAGAAGATAGTATATCTTTTAAAAATAATTTATCTTTATTGTTCAGATTTGGATTCTTGTAGTATTGGAATTTTTATAGTAACAAGATTAATTCTCTTGCATGAGAATTAATAGTTTAATATTTCTTATTTCATTTGGATTATTTGTTTAAGTTAATTTTCGAATATAGTTATTATTTAATTATCGAGTATGCGTTGTTGGGATATAAACATTTTGTTTCTTTTTAGCCTTGTATTTAATTTGAACATTAAATACGGAGGTAACACTTCGAATTTTTAGTGTTTTTCCGCTGCAACTCGTGATTTCAAATGGTTTTAATTTAGACGGAAATTTGGGGTGTTACAAGTTGGTATCAGAGCATATGTTATTATCCCTATCGTACGTTTTGAATTGTAAAGTATGTCATTAAGACATATTATTAGGATGAAAATTTAAAAAGACTTAAGTTATGTGAATAAAAGATTTGTAAGCCGAAATGAGTTGATTTATTTCTTTTACTTGTTTTGGTATCTCGAGTGAAATACTAACGTGTTGTTTCTCGCGTGCAGATGGTGAAACGTGAGCAACCTGTTGTTTCTAGAGATCCAAGGGATCTCCTTTATGTTGGGAGTCGCGTGGAGGAGTATTTTGATATTGTACGGGAAGTGTTCCTGCAGTACAACAAGCGTTACGGTGTTCATTCGCCTCTGCGCTCCAATAAGATGAAGGCTTTCTACTTCATCAAGAGTTTTGGCTATACTACTGCCAAATGACACCAGTTTCACAACAAGTGGTTGGTGGACTGGGAATTCAGGAATGATAGAGGCTACCCCTTTTATGAGACATTGGAGACCTTGATCGCGAGGGCATTTGCGTGGGACGAGGAGCATCCAGACATGCTTAGAGACCCTTACGAGACGTACGTTGAGAATGCTAGTGGGTATGATCATTTGCTAGAGGTCGACGACCCAATGACTCCAGAGGAGGTACGGGCTGACTTATAGCGTGCTTTGGCGTTCAAATAGGCGTACTTCGCCGAGGAGACTGAGAAGGTCGAGGTCGAGAAGGATTCTCCACCCCATATTCCTGAGGTTTCTGTAAGGTCGTCTAGACCTAGTGCTGTTAGAGATTGGCCCATAGGCTTGAATCGCAAGCCCAATGAGCCAAGGACCCCTACCGAAGAGGAGGAGGATCCAATAGAAGATGAGGTGCCTACAGAAGAGGAGGAGATGGCAAAGTCCAGGTGACACACGTGTGTCGCTATCTGTTGAGGAACCGCGCGAGAGGAGCGTGATTCTTAGTTTGATTTAGTTTTATTGGATTAAACTATTTGAGACTTAATTTGGGCCTGCGAGCCATTTGTTTTGACATTATGATTAGAATGTTATTTTTACTTTATTCATGATTTTGTGAGGCTTGGTTTGTCAAGCACTTTTTTTTAGAACAAAAACATGATTATTTGATTTATGATATGGAATTTTTGCAAGGAAATGTGTTATTTACTTGCTATTTGAAGCATGAGCATTGTGAAAGCGCCTATGTGAAAGGCATGAATGTTTCAATGTGATTATGATTTGTTTATTTTTGAGAAAGAATAAAGTCTATTGAAACCTTGAACTTGCTAGTACGCAAGAGTGTGGAAAGGCCATACTTGAATGCAATAAGAGCCTAGAGCCCTAGTTGCCTATTGAAACATATATATGAGTCGATGTGTATATGTTTTTTGTGAGTATCGCACATGAGTGTGATATGGGTAACTAATACCCTTTTTCTTTTCCTTTTGTTGATCCTTTAGGTTGCTAGATGCCCCCTAGGAGAAATAGACAAGGAGCCGAACAATCCGCCAGTTCAATGGAGGACAACCATGGCAATGGTGAGATGAATGCGCAATTTTTGTTGCCGCAACTAGCTCAGTCGCAACAAGCCTTGGCGCAATCCAATGCATAAATCGCGCAGATGATGCAAAGGGAAGAGAACATGATAGCTGGGGGTGACGATTTTGCCTCATTGTCGAAAAAGATTAAGGGGCATAATTCGCCTGTTTTTGAGGGTCGTGAGGATCCTGTAATCCTTGACGAGTTGACGCGGGATTTGGAGAAAATCTTTGCGATTACTGGGTGTCTGGAAGCGCTGAAGGTTGACATTGCTGTCTGCCAACTCCGGAAAAAGGCAGATCATTGGTGGAGAACCAATGGTACCGCTATAAGTGCTAGATAGGGTTTTAACTGGGAAATGTTCAAAACGGTCCTTAAAGAGGAGTATTAACCAGAGTATCTCCGAGATCAGAAGTATAATGAGTTCTTGAACCTTATCCAAGGAAGGATGATTGTTCAAAAGTATGCTGAGAAGTTTGACGACCTAACTCGTTTCGCTAGAGGGTTAGTCCCTACGGAACATCATAGGGCCCGTAGATTCCAGAATGGGTTGTACTGGACCATTCGTGAGTCTTTTGGGGGTTATATCTGTCAAACCATGCAAGAGGTTTGTAATCGTGCTGCGAACCAAGCTGCGGTTCAAAAGCACAGAGAGGAGGTGACTGGGAAAAAGAGAAAGTTTGACGACCATCAGGGTAGTGGTGGCGATAAGAAGGATAAGTTCCGGGGAGGGAACAATCAGAATGGGAATAACAACAACTAGGGGAATAACCACAATGAGGGTGGGAATTCCAAGAATGGGAATGGCAAGAATGGCAATGGAAATGGCCATCGTAATAATGGGGGTTGGAAGGGCAAACCCAACATTTGTAGAAAGTGCAATAAGAATCACCCGGGGGTTAACTGTGCTGGCAACAAGGTAAAGTGTTTCACTTGCCAAGAGTTGGGGCATCGTTCGTTTGACTGTCCTTACAAGGGAAAGATTGGGAACAATGGTGGGGGCAACAACAATGTTCAAGCTCCTGCAATTCAGGGTCAAACGGTAATAACTAGGGTGGTAATCGACAGAATGGGCTGAATAGACAGGCTAGAAATGTTCAGAACAATATTGGCAACCATAACAGAATTGGGGGTCGTTTGTTTATGATGAATCAAGTACAGGCTGATGCGGCAAACAATGTGGTGATTGGTACGCTTCTTGTAAATTCTTTGTCTACCTATGTATTATTTGATTCTGGAGCATCACATTCATTCATATCTGAAAACTTTTTTTAGAAACATGGGATGAAAATTGTAGAGTCTTTAGAGACTAGTATTGCCATTCCTTTGGGAGAGGTGGTATTGTGTAAAGTTGTGCATCCCATTGTTCGTGTGAACATTGCAGGGTCTGAGTTGCCTGCAGACCTTATTGAGTTAAGCTGAGAGATTTCGATGTTATTTTGGGAATGAATTGGCTTAGCAAGTATAAAGCAAGAATCAATTGTAGTGAAAAAAAGATATCGCTGAAAGGACCTAGAGGTAATAGAATCTCTTATAAAGGAATTGTCACTAAGGGAGGAATTGAAATTATTTCAATGTTAGTGGCGAAGAAACACCTAGAGAAGGGATATGAGGAATTTTTGTGTCACGTTTAGAATGTAGAGGGAATAGACGAGGAAATCTCAAAGATTGATGTGGTTAGTGAGTTCTGTATGTGTTTTCTTAGAAAATTCCTAGTATGCCACCAATGAGGGATACTGTGTTTCAGATTGACCTAGTTCTTGGAACAGGTCCAATTTCGAGGGCACCATATAGAATGACACCTTTGGAGATGAAAGAGCTTAAGGGGAAATCAGAGGAGTTGTTTGACAAAGGGTACATTAGACCTAGTGTATCGCCTTGGGGAGCACCAGTTTTGTTTGTGAGGAAGAAGGATGGTAATCTGCGTCTCTGCATTGACTATCATGAGTTGAACAAGGTCACTGTCAAGAATACTTATCCTTTACCTAGGATAGAAGACTTGTTTGATCAACTCCAAATGGCAGGAGTGTTTTCGAAGGTTGATTTGCGGTCTGGTTATCATCATTTGAGGATTGATGAGGTAGACATTGCAAAAACTGCCTTTAGGACAATGTATGGGCATTATGAGTTTACTGTTATGCCTTTTGGGTTAACTAATGCACTTGCCAAGTTTATGGAGGTGATGAATAACACCTTTAGACCATATCTGGATAGTTTTATGGTCGTGTTTATTGATGATATTCTAGTGTATTCGAAAGACAAGGAGGAACACGCAAGAGGACTGTCTTGGAGGTGTTGCGGAATGAGAAGTTGTACGCTAAACTCTCAAAGTGTGAGTTTTGGCTAGAGAGTGTTGCTTTTCTTGGGCACATTATCTCTAAAGAAGGAGTCTCTGTTGATCCTTCTAAGATTCGGGCTGTCATGGATTGGCCTGCTCCGAAGAGTGTGACTGAGGTACGAAGTTTCCTCGTATTGGCTGGCTATTATAGGAGATTTGTGCAAGACTTCTCCAAGATAGCTAGACCTATCACAAATTTTATGAAAAAGGATATGAAATACAAGTGGACTAAACAATGTGAAGAAACATTACAAGAGCTTAAGAAGAGGTTGACGACAGCACCAGTTTTGACTCTACCGCCTGGTACGGAAGGGTTTGAGGTGTATAGTGATGCATCTAAGAATGGGTTGGGATGTGTGCTTATGCAACATGGCAAGGTGGTTGTTTATGCCTCTTGCCAGTTGAAAGTGCATGAGAAGAATTACCCTACTCATGACATGGAATTAGCTGCCGTAGTTTTTGCCTTGAAGATTTGGAGGCATTATTTGTTTGGAGCTCGTTGCAAGATCTTTACAGATCACAAGAGTTTGAAGTATATCTTCACTCAGAGGGAATTGAATATGAGGCAACGGCGATCGCTCTAGTTGATATCTGAATACGATCTGAATATTCAGTATCACGAGGGAAAGGCCAATGTAGTGGCTGATGGGTTGAGTAGGAATACTTCACACACTAATAACATGATGGTGCTACCATATGATTTGTGTGAGGAATTCAGAAAGTTGGACTTAGAGGTGGTTCAACAAAGTGAGATTGCAGTGTTGCTGAATGCACTTGTAGTGCGACCGTCGATTATGATGAGGTTCGACATTTGCAAGTTCATGACTCATTTCTAGAGGAGGTACGTGTCAAGATCAAGGATGGGAATCATCCTGATTATGAGATCCTTGATGATGGTACGATCAAGATGAAGGGGCGTTGGTGTGTACCAAACAATGCCGAGTTGAAGAGAAAGATTCTTGATGAGGCGCATGGCACTGCGTATTCTGTTCACCCAGGTGGTGATGAGTTGTACAAAGGTTTGAAACTTCAGTTTTGGTGGACAAACATGAAGCGAGAATTTGCTGAGTATGTGGCAAGGTGACTTACTTGTCAAAAGGTGAAGATCGAGCATAGAAGGCTTGGAGGTCTTGTTCAATCACTCAAAATTCCTGGATGGGAATGGGATTCAGTCTCGATGGATTTCGTGACTGGATTACCAAAGACTAGGTCCGGGAAAGATACTATTTGGGTCATTGTTGATCGATTGACGAAAACGGCGAGATTCATTGCAATGAAGAAGACTTGGTCAATGGACCAACTCGATGAAGCGTATGTGAAAGAGGTCTTGAGGTTACATGGAGTGCCTAAAGACATTGTGTCAAACAGGGCTTCGAGATTCTTGTCGAACTTTTGGGACAAACTACAGAATGCTTTTGGTACCAAGTTGAAGTTTAGTATGACATTTCATCCTGCGACACATGGTCAAACGGAACATACTATTCAGAATTTGGAGGACATGTTGTGCTCTAGAGATGAAGGACTCTTGGGAGAAGAGTTTGCCTTTGATGGAGTTCTCCTACAACAATAGCTACCATGCGAGCATTGGTAAAGCACCTTACGAGGTGCTGTATGGGAGAAAGTGTCGATCTCCTACGTGTTGGAATGACATAAATGAGACCTTTGTTTTGGGTCCGGATTTTATCTAAGAGACTGTGGATCAAGTGAAACTTGTCCAAGAGAAGATGAAAGCTGCACAAAATAGACTGAAAGCCTATGCAGATCAACATCGACGAATGGACAAATTCCAAGTTGGTGAGAAGGTACTTCTCAAAGTATCGCCTACCCATGGAGTGATGAGATTTGGGCGCAAAAGAAAGCTTAGCCCAAAGTATATTGGACCCTACGAGATTCTTGAAAGAATTGGAGAAGTCGATTATAGGCTTGCTATGCCTATGGATTTGGAACAAGTGCACGATGTATTCCACGTGTCACAACTCAAGAGGTATCACCATGATCCAAATCATGTGCTGAATCCTGAAAAAGGTGGTGCTAGATGACACACTTACCTATGAAGAGCAATCGGTTCGAGTCCTTGAGGAGCGTACTAAACCTGTGAGAATCCCAGACGAGAAAACGAAGAAAACTCGTGTGTCTACGATCAATCTGGTGAAAGTGTTGAGGGATAACCACAAAGTCGAAGAAGCGACTTGGGAGACCGAGGCTGATATGCGCAAGCGTTATTCGAACAAGGTACTTAACCTTAGTTTCTAGGTCGAAACCTTTTTAAGGGGGGAAGGTTGTAACAATCCACAAAAGAAAAGAAATTTAAAGACTGAAAAACTCATGCATTGCATTGCATCATGTTCATTTTGTTATTTGGAAAAGTTGTAAAAACTTTTAAACTTTCGAGTTGCATTGTCGCATTTAAACTTTGAAAGTTGTGGTAAAAATTCCACCGTATGGAACTAGCTTCACTTTGGTGGTGATCCTAAGTTTCGAGGACGAAACTTCTTTTAAGGGGGTAAGGATGTAATACCCCGTATTATTATTTATTTCAGAATAATAATTACTTTAAAAGAAAATGCGAATTTAGATTTAAAATATTAATTGGGCAGGTAAATGTTAAAGGTGCCTAATTAATTGTAATTGGGCCAAAATAATAAAAGATTTTGTGGGCTAATATTTTTGGGCTTGGCCGAAAATATTAGACTATTGTGGGAGCCACAATTTTCAGCCTAGCCGGAAATATGGGGGAGAAAATCGAAATTTTTATATTAAAAATTTGTTTCCCAAAACGTGAGATTGAAAGGAGGTTGTGTTGGAGGAGTTTTAGGGAGTGGGTTGAAAAATGAAGGAATAGATTTAGGTTTCATAAATCTACTCAACTTCCTAATCAACTGACACTTTGCTTAAAAACAAAAACAAGCCTCATCTTTTTCTCTCTCGCAGCCAAAAATACAAGGGAAGAAGAAAGAGATTTTCTACTCTTTCATAATTCATCCTCTTGTCCAAGTTTGATACTTTTTAATTCCAAGTGTTTTTATTGCTTTTGATTATTAAAGGTTGTGTTCTTGATTCAAATTCATCGTTTTTATGAACCCTAGTATGTTTATGAGCAAACCCTAATTTATGTTTTTGACCTAGGATTGCAAGATTCTAATAGTTTTCATGTTAGAATCATTATTAGGGTTGGATTTGATGTTCTTAGTGATTTTATTAAATCAGAAAATTTATTAATTATTCAGGTTTAATTTAGATTTGGATTTGTTAAATTGATTAACCAAAAAAATGTTAAATAAATAAATAGAAGGAATCACACGGCCGAAGCCTGCACGACGCACGACCCAACCGTGCAGCGCTGCAGCACCTTCGCTGGCAGCCGTGCGCTGCCAGCGAGCTGCTGGTGGTGGGGCACGCTGATGGTGGTGATGATCATAGTGTTTTGTTGTTTGACTTGTTGTTTTGACTTGTTGACTTCAATTAGGGTTTATGGAAAGTTTTCCTATTTGGCTTTTTAATGTTTGGTTTGAAAAGTCTTTGAGCATGCATGAGTAATTAAAATTCCAGCAACTTAATAATTTATGTTTAGGGTGCTAATGTAACATCCCAATATTAATACCACCTTGATTACTTATACTTTATCCATTAAATCATGTGGGTGATACTAATACGGAGTGTTACAGCCATACTTACCGGAGTAAGTACAAGGCTGGAGGTTTAGAGACCCAAAACAACTAGAAATAAATTAAGACTTTAGTGAAACTGAAAAAGAATATTATTATTATATAATTCAGAAGTTTAAGTACCTAACACTTTACATCTTCTAAAATAGTTACATATCTAATTATTATTACATAATACCATAATGATCACTAGATGATTCTAAGAGATCTCTCGTGCCTTGCCACCACACACGTCCGAACACAATTTGAAAGCTGCACGTCGTCAACACACACGTGCACGAATATATGCAAAGAAGAAGAAAAGAAAGAAAATTTGCTTATGCTAAGTAAGTCACTCCACCCAGGCGAATTTCTCTGCGATAAAATTAGGTCCAATAAAAATAACCTCAAGTACTCCCTTGTCCTTTTGAACTATAAGAACCTTATTATTGTTCAACTTATAATTTGGTAAAAGAGGGTCAAAAGTTCTATACCTAATACACCTTAATACAACTCTAGTATACTCAAACTCATCATTCTCCATTCCCTTTAATTTATAAACTCGTGCCCATTTGCACCATCTAATATCCCAAATCCAACTAATTTCAAATATTTGTCTCATAATCATGTATTTTATCTTTGCACAAAAACTCTCTAACATCATAACCTGTCATATCAGCTAGACGTAATACGAAAAGTAAAACATCATACTAGACTATCTAAGCCTTAACTATGCATTATATTTGCAAACATAAGATGTAATACGTAAGACACATAAGAAAATAAGCACCAAGGTTTTATCTGATTTATCGAGTTTCACTTATACATTCAACATTTTGATATACTAACTCAGGAGCAACAACATGTAAGATCATCTATAAAGACGGTTAAGTCACATATCATATATTATCACATTGTTACATTTAATCACATGAGCAAGCTATTCCACATTTAGGATCAAGACAACCAGAGTATAACACACATATTTATATCTATAGCACCCTTGGCCCAGTCCCGATATTCTCTCCCGATGGCTTGCTTAATTTTAGAATTTGTCACAAATTCAGATTCACGTAGTATTGATTTCTCTGTTTTATTGCTTGACTTCAATTTATTAAAGCTCTGATACCATTTTGTAACACCCCAATATTAATACCACCTTGATTACTTATTCTTTAGCCATTAAATCATGTGAGTGATACTAACATGGAGTGTTACAGCCATACTTACCGGAGTAAGTACAAGGCTGGAGGTTTAGAGAGCCAAAACAACTAGAAATAAATTAAGACTTTAGTGAAACTGAAAAAGAATATTATTATTATATAATTCATAAGTTTAAGTACCTAACATTTTACATCATCCAAAATAATTACATATCTAATTCTTATTACATGATATCATAATGATCACTAGATGGTTCTAAGAGATCTCTCGTGCCTTTCCACCACACACGTTCTAACACAATTTGCAAGCTGCACGTCGTCAACACGCACGTGCTACGAATATATGCAAAGAAGAAGAAAAGAAAGAAAAATTAGCTTATGCTAAGTAAGTCACTCCACCTTGTCAAAACGTTTATAAATGAAAGTACACATAGCAAGTAGCACATTAGATAGTACTATATAAAACATATATGTATGAAGTAGTAGTCGTATAAACATATCATCAAATACACCAAATCAAACATAAAGTGTCTTAAGAGTGTAAGAGTTTAAAGAGGTTGTATTTCCATGTTTTAGATTAGAGATTGAGTTGATTGGGAGTTAGATCTCAACTATGTTAGGTGGCATGGAAGTGCACGCTCGAGATAAAACACGCCGAAGCGTGACATCACGAATAGTACTCTAAGGTACTATCCGGCCAAGATTACCGCCCTTGGCTGGTGATAAAATAATAATGATGATAATGATAAACGGGCTAGCTCGTTGGCTATTGCCTCGATAATTCAATAATGAAATATAAGTGTGCACACTAAAGAGACGTGCCTTCAAAACTTCCAACGGCCCCTTTTGGAAGTAATGCCACAACTTAAGAATTCTCAAGCTCATATCAAAATATTACATCTCAATATAGAGTAATCAATCTCTTTAGATGATAATAATCTCAAGTATTAATGTCTTAGGCATGTAAGCTCTTAATAAAGTATTAGCTCTTTGGCTATATGTTAGTAATAGTATATCTTGTTTAGGAATCTCATTGTGAATGCCATAGGCATAAGTGCGTACGCTTTGCGGAATGCATAGTGCTTTACTTTTATAATTTGTGTTCCGATTTTTCTTATCACATATATTCTGAATTTTAGGGTGCTTAGCTTTGACTTCACGTAATAGATGATAATCATGTAGTCCAAATATGATATAAATAACATATGTAGTAATTCATGAATCAACATATAGAGCCATGTAGTCACATTGTTATGTTACTCACATGCTAGCATATAGCACGTAAAGTTTTATAAAACATATATATGACAAGGTGAAAGGGTGGACATGAACTTACACTCAATAGCTCCACACAATCCAAGTCAAGTGTTCTTCCCCAAGTCTTTAACTTGCATCACCTTATAATTTCAATAATTATTCTCGTAATACTTATTTATTCCAATTGGGTTTTAATGTCAATAATTCATTCTAATACTTGAACAAATAATCTAACTTGATTTTCTTACTTCATTTCTAACCCTTGACCCTTCGATCAAAGTGAACATAACTCAAGAACACAATTTCCAGATTTTATACCTTCTATATAATTAACCTCCCTTATTTCTAAAAGGTCCTTATTGATATAAAGTGGTTTTTAACTTATTTATAATTGACATGCAAGACTTAGAACGAGTTGAACATGTTCTTTAATCTCTTGGGGGGTCATGGTCAAGATAATAAATCATCAACCGAATAAACTTAATTTATTTTCCAATTTCATATCAATTCGGTCAATGAGACAAACATCAAACAACCAAACTTTATTTTACTTTCTCGTAGTTTTTCCAACTTATACAGTGTTCTGTAGTTTGGGCATATCTCATTTATACAACATCGGATTTAGGTGATTCAAAGGTCTATATAAAGTTAATAACAAGATCTACAACTTTCATGTTATGCGTTTTGCCAAATTCGGAATGCAATGTGGTTGAAAGTTGGATTGAAGTTACGGTACAGAAGTTGGGCAACATTAAATTTGGTTTCAAGAAGACATGTATTTGAAAATGAGACTTATTACTCATACTTATATCTAATAGCAATAACCAAGATAATTCTGTTTATAAGCATGGTCAAGGTTATGGTTTATCTTCTTCAAATTGCTAAAGAGGAAAGAGTAAATAGTTTAGGATGTTAACCTTAGAGATTGTCAAGAAGTAGCATTGATCAGTTTCGGAAGTCCTTGGTTGTCTCCGATGATAGTGGAGATTGAGATGGTCATTATGATGATTGTAAAGATTCAAGAAACAAATAAAGATAATTAGTGAGCTTGTTTCCTAAACTTTAAATTCGAAATTGGATGAAAGAATGAAAGATATAATGATTGATTTTTTACCTTGATTAATCTTCTTAGGCCTTCTCTTCAAATATTCTCTAATGATCCTTGAAAGGTTTTAAGAGTTGAGAAATATGAAAGTGTTGGTGATGGTGTAACCGATTCAAAGAGAAGTGGAAGATGATATTTAGGGAAGTAAGATGAAACATGTTAAGAGATAAAGCATGGTTAACTTGGCTAATGTTGAATGATAAGTGTACATACACTTGTCTCCTTCTTGAAGTGGTATTACATGCAATTTCTTATTGAAGAAGGATGATGGGTGAATGGTATTGATGATGATGGTGGAAACCGGCTAGGAGAGGAGAAGGAAAGATGATTTTTTTTCCCCAATTTGTTACTTAGCTTGCAAATGTGATTTTTTTTTTTTTTTACTATGGCTAGGTTAAACTAGTGTTTGGTCAATTGTAATTGACAAGTGTATGCATACTTGTCTCTTCCTTATTTGGTTTAGGTTCTAACACATGCAAATGGCTTACTTCATAAGACTTAAGTAGTTGTGTGTGGAATGTAGAGATAGCTTGATTATTCTAGATAGTTGGACTTAGGTAGTGTTACTTAGTGTATTTAAGTAATAATTGGGCTTGGTTTAGGAGAGGTAAACCGGTTGGGCAAGCACCCACAAAATCAAAGCAACAAGACCCAACTAAGTATTTGGCCCTAAACTTCAAAACACCGAAATGGATATCCAAATAGTAACCGAGTTTACTATTTACTAAACCTTGTTTGGTTAACACACTAGTCTCAATCGTTAGCTACTAGTCATGATTAATGCTTAACACTAATCACACTTGTTTAGCACCTTAATCACAATTATTAACATTAATTGAGTTTAATTAGGAGTTAATGAAGCTTAAAATTTAGGGTCGTTACAGCTAAAACATCTTTAAAGTTTAATTAAGAGGTTTAGAGGTCAAAGTATTGACTATGGGTTTATTGTGAATTTGTTAGGGCCCGTTGACGCACGTGAACGTAAGGAGCTTATGTAAATTTGTTGGATTGCCTTATTGCACAAGGTATATTCATTGTCTAGTATTGAATTGAGATTTTTATTCATACCTTATTTGTTGACAAGGGATAATTGTTATTTATTTCCTTATGATAATTCGTATAGAATTATGAGATAGTGAATGCATGTTGATCAATGTTAGAAATTCACTTGGTGTAGTAATGACTACTTGTTGAGATACATGTTATATGAGAATACATGTTAATCTTTGTAATTATGTGGAGTAATTATTTGTGATGTTGAACTAAAGATATGATTAATATTTGTTCAATTTGGTTATAGCATATCGCTATTTGGATCATGTTGTAAGCATGTTGGTTCAATAAGTTAATGATATTTTGACTATTGATTTGGTAAACAATATTGAAAGCCTGAAAAAGGTATATTGTTAGGTGGTTATAAATAGGGTTTTAGTACTCATTCATGTGAAATTATTACCATCGGAAATTGTGGACTTTAATTGTTCATTTTTATAACTGTGGAGTAGTTACTTGAGAAATGCCAAGATATGTGTATTACTTGTTATGTGATCACCTTTATGAAAATGAATTGAGAGTTAAGATTTCTTTGGTAATGGATCCACCGAAGGATGCGAAGGTGAATTTGTCACTTCACTACAAGAAAATTCGTTTTTCGCAACGAGAATTCGCAACGAAAATTTTTGGTCGTTGCCATACACTCTTTATTGCAACGACATAAGTCGGTCGTTGTGAAAAATTGTTGCCATAAATGTGATTTTGACTTCCCTCCTGACGAAATTTGGGCGGGTGAAGTTGAATTTTTGGGATCCATCTTTTGCAACAACTTCAGTCGTTGTAAGATATACGGGACATATTTCGTAACGTCAAAAATAGTTGCCGATATTGGGAATGATATTTCGCAACAAATATTGTCGTTGCCAATATCCAGCACCTGCACAGCAACGACATGTTTCGTTGCAAAAGCTGTCTCACACCAAAAAAAATAAATTTGGAGTTTTTTGCCTAAAACTACCTTTGGTTTAGCACTTTTTGAAAATAACTACCTTACTTTCGCGATTTCGTCAAAAACTACCTTGTTTCCAGTTTTTTTTGCGAAAGACTACCATTTGACGGAAAAATGACTAACGGGGTTAACTTTGAGTGTGAACAACTTGATTTGACCATAATACCCCTCATTTATGAACCAAAAACACGTGCCCCTCACGTGCCCTTTTTATTTATCAAAATATTTTTATTATTTTTTTTTTCCAATTTCAGATATCACGCATCTATAAAAATTGGATTTTTTGTGGGGAACTACCTTATTTGGTGTCTCATTTGTGACTTAGTACCTTACATTTTTTTTTTTTGTGGGAAACTAACTTAGATTGCCAAATTGTTTGTTGACCAATACCCTTGACCAATTTTCGATGTGTAGTTTTTTATCTATGTAATCAATTTCAAACAGACGAGATTCAGATTGTCAGGAAAGTAATGGAAAACATTTCCATTGTTACTTTTGGCTACTTCACGTACTGAAGAATTGGTGGAGGATTTTCTGATTTCTTTCCCAACAATTTCAGTCTTTGATTTCAGAATATGGGAAATTGACTTGGTATGGGCTTGGGTTTTCTTTTTAGGCATGGAATGTTTTGTAGCTTGACCCACAACAGGGGAAACATGGATATTACTCAAATTTTCAGTTGTATTGTTGCCAAACTCTATCGCACAAGCTTCCATAACTGGCTCAATCTCCTCAATAAGATTATTCTCAAAAAGATTTGGAACTTCATTCGAAATCTAATCAACATCATCCAATATATGCGGATTCTCCTTATTGCCCACCTCCATAGCAGAGTCTTGCTCCTTTGGGTCACTAGATTCCTTATTGGGGATAATCTCCTCCGTGATCCTAGGAATCCCTTGATCTTCGTGATTTGCTTCGTTACCAGGATCATTCACTAACGTTTGAATTGGCTCAAAATTATCTGATAGATTGTAGAAATATGAAATGGTATTGGATCTGAATTGGGAACAAAATCTTTTGAAATTGATTACATAGATAAAAAAACTACACATCGAAAATTGGTCAAGGGTATTGGTCAACAAACAATTTGGCAATCTAAGGTAGTTTCCCACAAAAAAAAAAAAGTAAGGTACTAAGTCACAAATGAGACACCAAACAAGGTAGTTCCCCACAAAAAATCCAATTTTTATAGATGCGTGATATCTGAAATCGGAAAAAAAAAAAAAAAATGAAAATGTTTTGATAAATAAAAAGGGCACGTGAGGGGCACGTGTTTTTGGTTCATAAATGAGGGGTATTATGGTCAAATCAAGTTGTTCACACTCAAAGTTAACCCCGTTAGTCATTTTTCCGTCAAATGGTAGTCTTTCGCAAAAAAAACTGAAAACAAGGTAGTTTTTGACAAAATCGCAAAAATAAGATAGTTATTTTCAAAAAGTGCTAAACCGAAGGTAGTTTTAGGCAAAAATGAAATCAGCCATGTGTTGTATTTTGTTCGGGACTTATCTGAGCCCATTATTTCTTTTCTTATCATAAAGCTTCCATCTCTCTCCATCTCTCTCATCTAAACCTTCATCCAACAAGGTCTCTACTCCTCTCTTTGAATTTCCCTACCTAACTCCTCCTCCTCCTCCTTCGGCTTTCCCTATCCCTCTCATCTAAAGCTATGGCTAAAAGAGAAGCAGTGAATCTCGCCACCGGTGTCATTCAACCCTTCGACATATTCAAGGATTAAGGTCTTCTCTCTCTCTCTCTCAGATTTCCTTTTCATTTTACAGGGTCTTTTTGGTTTAAAATTGGGATCTTTTTTTAGTTGTATTTGAGGTTTGTTTAAAATTTGTGAGATTTAGGGTTTTAATTTCTGGGGTTGTCTGCATTTTTTGTTTGGTGAAATAGGTATGTGAGAATTTGACTAAACTAAGGTTTCATTGCCCAAATTTGATTTCTTCCCTGTACTGATATCCCCCTTCTCTCTTTTTGTTTCTGCTACTTGTAGTCACCCTATATTCAAGACGATGTACCCGTCCACCCAAGAATTAAGGAGATTAAGGTGAATGAGGGATTCTCAGCCACAATACCACTGTTGCAGACGGTCAATACCCAATTCCAGTACTGCCTTGGTCGATTTTGACACATTAGGTAACATTAAACCCTAATTTTGTTCAGTAGAGTTAAATTATGTTCAAGGTAGAAATTGATGTGCGGAAGTTTGGGAATTTGGATTGCAATTGTTTTCTTCACTGAGAATGACTTTATATTGACTATTAAATGATGCTTTTCTGTAAAAAAAGCTTATTAACTGGATGAATTTAGCAAGATATGGGTTGAGTTTGTTGAAGACTGTAAGTGTTTCATAATGATTTGTTGCTGGAATCTCCTTTCTCCTCATTCTATTAAGGGAAAATAATCTTCAAAATTCATTGCCTGATTGAAAATTTGCCCAAAGTCAAAAGTTCTTTGATGTACTGAAATATATATTGGTATATGTTTTGAAATTGGAGAAGGGGTCAAGTGCATACTTTGCCTTACCCAGATTTGGAAGAGTGGCAAGTATGGTTCTAGCCTTCTAGGTGATTAGAGGAAAATTCTAGTTCATTGTATGTGTACAGTGGGAAATTCTAGTTCATTGTATGTGTACAGTGGGGAATTATGTTCAGGTAGAACCATTTTGCTAAAGAGATGTAATGTTAGAGTTGTGATCTTATTTTCAGTTCCTGTAAACCCTAACTGCTAATTTCGTTGATCACTTGGATCATCTGAGTTCATTTTGTTCAATTTGAATATTTGAGATTTCTGACAAATTTTATGGTTTGTGCTTTAGGTACAGGGGAGTAAGTGTAGTCTTTTCTAAGAGTCCACAGTGGTAGCAATGGTTTGCACTGAGAAGGTCCATAGCTTTAAAGGTTGCTTCTTTTTTTCTTTTTTCAAACTCTTTTCAAGTTTTTGGACTGTGTTTTTCAGTCATTCCAGCTTGTGAAGCGGATGTTTAGATTGTGGTCTTTTTTGTCTCTCATGGAACACGAAAAATTGGAGGGGGCAGTAGGAGGTACAAGTAATGTGCCGAGTATTGATTTTATTGTCCTACTCAAAGTCTTTTGAAATTGGAAAAAACTGACCATTTACATTCTGTTATTATTCATTGTCTCTATGATTTTTTTCATGATGTGTGGCTTAGAGTATAAAGAAAAGTGAGCACTAAAGTGGGGGTATCAGAGGAGTTTAGCTAAAACTGGTTTTATGAGTTTCTTTTCTTTGTTTGGTAAGAAATAGAGGTATTCATTACCAAAAAGAAAGGCTAATACACCTATAGAGCAATTTGTTCAGGTACTCCTATTTTTTTTCGAGATAGAAAAGTTGTGGACATTCTTCTTGACTTTACCTTTGAGGTCAAGGTAAGAATCTTACCCTTACATGTTCAAAATATGTTTAATAATACTACTCTGTAGCATGATAGAAATCTTAGATTAGATCATGATTGGTTAAGAAAAGAAATAGTATATAAGAGCATGGTATTATTCTTGGCAGTTGGCCATATGATTTCAGCACGCTTTTCCGGTATTCATGAATCCAAAGGAAAAGCAAATCTAGCTATACATTTGGTCTCTTTTGGGCATTGAGCAAATCTTTCCTACCCTGTATGTGTGACAAGAGTACTGTAATTACATGCACTCTGTTTTTGAGGACATAATTCTGACCTGATCTGGAGGTGTTTTGCTTGCCAAGAGGCTGGGCGTACAAGGAACGCAAAGGGAGATGCGGTTGAAAAATGAGAAATCAATGTACACTACTTAAGATAAATTTTACGAGCTTCAATTGAGTTCTTTTCATTATTCTACAATGAATATGTGATCTAGTTTGTGTCCTGGTTCTAATTTACAAGTTTGAAATCTGTGAAAGGCTTAAAGTGAAAGAGCATGCTCTTGCAGTAGCTAAGACTTTACTTAATGATTCCTGCTTGATTAGTAAACTAACCAAGGTAGCTGAAAAGAGGCTGTTCCAAGGTGATATTAGGGGGCAAAATTGGTGATTTCCAGTCTTTTGTAAGGTAGTTCAATTTCATAGCTTTCTTTGAACCGTTTTAGCATGATTTTTGCAGGCAAAAAGGGCTTGTCAGATAATAAAATCAGTGCACCATGTGGGGATTTGAAGTAACCTAGCTAGGATGAGTTTTAAAGCACTTTGGGTGGTAAGTTCCAGATGTTTGTGAGCTGATTATGTACTATTGTTGTTGTCTAGATTACTTAAATCTGGTTAAAAGGGCTTAGGTGCATACTTGTGCAGCAAAGGAACTCAAAAACCAATCTTGAGATCCTTGAGTTCAGAGCTAAATTTGCTACTTTGGTTATATAGTAATTGTGTTCTGTTCTCAACTTTTGAGTGTTCAAGCCTTTGTTTGATTTTCATATTTTTTTTTTTGGCTAGTCGGTTTGAGCTTTTATCTGGTAAGTTAGGCTTGATTAACTAAATAGCAAGTGTAATGAGACGATTAAGCGTCTAGATCATAGATTTCTTCCTGAAACAGATGCTAGAATTGTCTAAGAACTAACGAGTGCTGAATCTGAAGCACTTTCCTGGGATAAGCTATTGTTTTAAGTAGCTGCTGATTTTTTATTGTGTACATGCATCTTCATCTTGCTCTTTGATTTACAGTAATTAGCTTGGACTTGTATGCACTAAAATGTTCAGTTTCTGAAATATGCTGACAATGTAATGATATAAAGCTATATTAGCTTACTGAAATATGTTCTGTATGTAGATGGTTAATGGTCATTTGTTGTTGCAGGCTTGCAGCGCAAGGACGTCCTAGAAGCTACAGAGATTGCAAAGTGGAGCTCCAATCGACTTTTATGAGTTTTTGACTTTGTTGTTTTAAATGTAGTTTTTTTGACATGGATTGAGATAGCTTGTATGTACTTAATATATTACATTAATAATATTAGATTTTTTTGACTTTTGTTATGGAGCATTAAGGTCGGAATTAAAGTTCTGCTTACCAATTTTTTTTTTTTAATTTATAAAATATATATGACAACGACTATTTTTGTTGCAATTTACAATGATCAATATCAGTGGGAATGTATTTTGCAACGACAATTGTCGTTGCAATAAAAAAACGTATATCTTTTGCAATGACTATAGTCGCTGCAATATGTCCTTCTAAATGTACGAAGTTACGTATTGCAACGACATACGTATAGCAACGACCATTGTCGTTGCCAAAAAAGCATTTATTGCAACGACTAAAGTCGTTGCGTTATTCTTTTGTAATGCCATGACACGCAACGACCATGCAACGATAAAAGTCGTTGCGAGAAATATTTTTCGCAACGACTTTCGATTTTTCGCAATGATTTTCACCGTTGCTAAAAACATGTTTTCTTGTAGTGCTTCTTACGTTGAGTGGGACTATGACTGCGGTTATGGCCCCAACGTATTGAAATCTTGTATTCATACTGAGTAATTGGGCGAGTGGTTCTTCGGAACAGTTCTTCCTGTAGATCTAAGGGTTGAAGGAGGATATGCATACTTAGGAACATAGGAAGTACTTCTGGGAGTCATCTATACTTTGGGACGGTTGATCCATCTTTCTGCCAATGTGTATGGGACTAAGATCCTATTGAATCCACTGCAGTTGGTTTGACAATTCATGCGATTCTCTTCTCTCTAATGAACTTGCCTAATGGATAATAATAAATATTAGATTTATTATTTTGGTATTGATGTGTGTCTTTAAATTAAAGAATGTTGTATTTTATTTCTTAAAGCATGATTATTTTTATTTAGTGAGCATGTTGGATTAATTTGGAGATTTTAAAATGGATTATGTGGTTATGAATTACTCAGCATAGCTGATTGATTGATTTTCTTTCTACTTTTGTTTGTTGTCTATTTCTCTTCATTGATGGGCCTATGATGGACCTATATGGAATTCGTCTATATGGGTGAGTAGATTGACAAGAATTATTTGCTCGTGTTTGGAGCTAGAGGAAGGCGACTTAAGAAGATAGTATATCTTCTAAAAATAATTTATATTTATTATTTAGATTTGGATTTGGATTCTTGTAGTATTGGGATATTTATTGTAACAAGAGAATTAATAGTTTAATATTTCTTATTTCATTTGGATTTTTTGTTTAAGTTAATTTTGAAAGATAGTTATTATTTAATTATCTAGTATGCATTGTTCAGATATAAACATTTTGTTTCTTTCTAGCATTGTATTTAATTTGAACATTAAATACGGTGCTAACGCTTCGAATTTCTAGGGTTTTTCCGCTGCAACTCGTGATTTTAAATGGTTTTAAATTACACGAAAATTCGTGGTGTTACACCAGCGGTGGCTGTTTCTAGCTCCACTGTCTCGCGTGTGCCGCTGGGTCCCTCGGGTTAGCCGCTAGCCTTGAAGGCGCGCGCGCGACTAGGGGTTTTTCACTTTTTGTGCTCAGTAAATTATGAAATTGTCCTTAGGTAGACTCAAAGGTCAGGATCAAGCAGTTTTGACCCAAATCTTCAAGACATGATATCTTTTGATCTGGGAACCTGATTGAGGCAAGGTCAAAGGCGTTGGAATCCTTATAACAAGGGATATCCATAGACTAAGGTTTCAAGAAAATTGGTCTAGACTTACGAGCAATGTCGTTTCTACCTACGTCCATATTAATCCATTACCATCATCATCGGGCTTTTGCGATGCCAGGGGATTGATAGGCCCGCAAGTACACGGGTATATCGTTGTAATAAAATATCGTATCCACAGGTAGCTTTTGATTCAAAATACTAAGGTTATTTAAATTTAACAAGCTAAGCAATCGATTGCGGATTTTTGGAGATTTTAGCAAAGAACTAAATCGATAATAATAATGTGAAAATAGCAAGACTAAAGAACCTAGGGTTGAATTCACTCAATTAAACTACTTGATGCGGATAAATAAACTTCAACTAGCATGTCATGTTGAATGTTGCAAGGACGGACAAAGAACCTAAAACCTTCTCTCAAAGAATTAAACGCAAAACTCAATATAAAACTCAACTACCTATTCTCATGGAGTCAAGCCAATATCAAGAACATGAAGAACACAATTTTATCCAAAAGTCCCAAGTAATTCTAACCTACTCTCATAGTTAGGCAAACTTGATGACAGATTGAGTTCGGGCGATCAAGATTCTTCTCTCGGATTTAAATTAATCACAAAGGATAAACAATAAGCAAACAATCAATCATTGTGCAACACTCTAACGACATGCTAGTTTCCAATTATCTAATTAAACATCAAGCAATTCAATCAAGCTACATCAACCTTAGATAAAGGGGAATTAGCTACTCATGATATTCAAAAGCAACAAAGAAACTAAATTAAACATGATTATGCTAGAATTCAACAATAATATAAAGAACAATCATAAACTAAATTGAAATTAATCTAAAAGAAGTAGAGAGATGAGAAAGAGAAAGTAGGGATTAGAAATACCAAAAAGTGTTTCAATAGATAATAACCAAGAACCTGAACAAAGCTTGAAAATGATGACTTCAATCTCCAAATTGCATAAATAAACTAGTGTTGATTCTAATCTATGAAAGCATAAAAGTGTTTCCAAAATATGAGAGATGATGTGAAAGAGATGAGTTCTCTATCTTTTTATAAACCCCAACATGTCTCTAGTCGGATTGAAGTGAAAAGCTAATGGAATGGCAAAGGTCACGTCTTGCATTCTCGATTTCCGGCAGGTTGCATGGTCGTGCGGAATTTGTGAAGGAAAGTTGCATGGTCGTGCAATCCAATTTCTCCAATTCTCGAGCTCACTGACTTACTTGCATGGTCATGCAAGGTTTCGCCTTCAAACTCGCATGGTCGGGCAAGGGCAACTTTGCTTATATCTTCGTTTTTGCACTTCTTTTCTTGTTTGGCTTTCTCTAAGGCATTTTCCTTGACTTCTTCTTTAACGATTGCAACTCCGAATCATCTCCAAAGTCTCTACCAAGCAACGGGGTCTCAAAATGTCCTAAAAACAGATTAAAACACAAACATACCCAAAGTAGTCATCTTTATCAAAATAATTATAAAATCTCAAAAAGAAATGATATAACTATCATGAAATCAATCAAATGAGTGCGATTATCACATGAATAATAACTCAATTTACGCACTCATCAGGGATGAGAACCGAGCCTCACTTTGGCCGAGCTTGTGAAAGCGAAAGTGAAATTATTTGCTAGAAAATGCATGCAGTGCTTTTGAAAATGTTTATGTTAGAAAAAGAGATAAAAAGTAAATCCTGACCGCTTATGGTCAGGGCTACCTGCTTTGCGAATGGGAACCTGACGCTAAGTTTAATAGCCCAAATGTCTGAGAACTGCTCTGTCTTGCTTGTGCCTTATCTTGCTTGAAATGATGCTTGTGCTTTGAAAAAATGATTTTACGGGATCCTTAGGATAGGAAACCGTCTTGCAGGGGTAAAATAGTCATTTCGGATGACGTGCCCGAAGGTCCGGGACTTCCAACAGTCGAAAAATGAAATTCCACGTAGGATTTGAACTCGTGGGCTCGCCCTAAAATAGGTAGACAAGAATCGAGCCCTAGCGGTCATGCGCTGGTCCGCAGGGTGCTCAGCGGAGAAAATGAACGCTAGGCTGTGGAGACGAGCGAAAATCGGGGCCGCTATGCCTGGCGGTCTAGCCGCTTGGGCCAGCTGTCTGACCGCTGAGCCTGGGCGGCTCTGGACTGAGTCGCTGGGCCAGTTTTTCACTACGGGGTGAGGGTTTAAAAGGGAGAGCTCTGGTTTTGGGTCATTTTTACCCCAAAATTTTTGAGCCTCTCTCTCTTCCTCCATTGTTGCTCAAACTCCAAATTCTTCATTTATTGCTCAAATTTGCTCCTTTTTGCTTGCATGCTTGCTTTTGCCCAATCTTTGCATTATTTGATGTTTCCTGGTGATTTCTCACAAGTTTGAGGTGAATTTGTGAGTGGGTTTTTAAGACCCTAGGAGAGAGAAAATCCAAAAGTTCTCCTTCTCTTTGCCTTTTTCATCTTGTTCATTTGCTTGTTCTTGCTCAATGGCTCCTAGATTAGGAAAGAGGAAGACCAAGAGGGCCGAGGTGCTTTTATATATGCTTTATTTCCCGTAGAGGTGTGGTGGGGGGGGGGTCTAATGGTTTTACTTTTTCAAACACAAATTCACCAGACAAACTACTTTTACTTGTGCATGTGGTAATCAAGTTTAAGAAATGAAGTATATGTCTTTCAATGTAGACTGAGTGCTTAAGATTGATGGCAGACTCATACAGGGTATTGTCTCATGCTATTGAGAATATTATGCTTTAGAGAGGCAGAATATGTCAAAGTTCAAAGTACAGTATTAATAGGAGAATTCTTTAATGTGATGTTTTTGGGAATATGTCATTTCCTGTATTGTTTCGTGAATGCCCTAAAAGACTCTGTACCCTTTCATATGCCGGTAACTTATTACTTGGTACAATCTGTTAAATCATCAGTTCTTAACGATTTGAAACAATGATGAACTGAAGGACTCTGTAAATGTGATTTTATTATACAAAACGAGAACGAGAGAAAAGGGTATTTTTATTGCTCTCATTTTTATTCTTCTAACTTTCTGTAACTGTGTGTTTTTGTCAATGGGGAAAGATTAGCATATCTCATTGGGCTTTATAATTTGAAGTTGGAGTGGCTACATATTTGTGAAACAGATCTATAAGGTATTTAATCATGATAGTGTAATGCAAGGATTGTGAGGGAGGGACGGATAGGATAGTGTGTGAAGGGTGAGGTAAAACTCTTTAGAATGATTTCATACAGAGGTTATATCACGGATGAGCTGGTCGAAGACTACAAGAAACAAGACATACTTGGTCACCACATGTTCATGAGAGCTACGTTGGCACTTCTCAAGCTCACAGAGAGTATGATCATATTTAATTTTGTTGGAAGTTGCTAATATATGCATGTAATAAAAATTGATTTCCATGATGTAATTGTTCTATACTCAAATTATTGATGTAATTGTTCTATACTCCAATTACTTTTTAATTATGTAGACAATTTTTTGGAATCATTCATATGATACAACTATCATGGCAATTGGTAACTACACGTGCAACGCACATGCCAACTTTCTAATATTGTACAAAAAAGATAAATTCAACCAGACAATGAAGTCAATTACCAAAATAAAACTAGGCAAATTATCCATGTCAGTTTCAATCAACTTTGCAAAAAAAAATAAAAATTCCTAAGTTTGTGCAATCATGAAACATGAAGAGAATGATTCAAATGAGACATAGTATCTACAAACCAATATGAAAAAGAGGACAAATTTGATGAATTGCTCAAACTCGAATCCCAAATCAAACTACATATATATGCATGAAATCAAAACTAATGAAACTTAACAGTATTTTAACAAAACTCACAGCACATTAGAAAAAAACCACACTACTACTTATCATCTAGAATACAGAGAGAAAGAGAACCTGAATACAGCCTGATCCTTCAATTTTCACACACTAGAAGCAAATTTATTGAAACATCACTGCCCTTATTTCTTCAAAAGTAATGGTTTGATTTGGGCGGGTATTTGGAGAGAGAGAGAGAGAGGAAGTACGGTATTTGGGAGTCGGTGAGACAAGGGCGGTGGGTTTGTTGATGAATTGGATTTGGAGGAGGTTGAGGTGTTTCACGGTTAGAGTTCTTTTACATTGCCAGACATTAGTCATTACACGCTTTTCCCTTTTCTTTTTTCAAAATTTCACTGAGGGGCACACGCCTCTTCTCTACCACATCACCACCTGTGAATTTCTGTCGCGGCCTGTGATGCGTGGCAACCATCATATATAAAGCATGAATCAGTGAACAAGAAATGCCTCCGACAGACGACGGTGATATGCAGCTTAAATTTTGAACTGTGTCTACTATCCACATCAATTGTACCAGTCAAGAAAGACGATTGACAAAGTATGTACAACAAAAAACAGCAAAAGAAAAGTCATGCTACTACTATTCCGTTCAATTGCTGGAGACAGCTCTTTGTTGCCAAGCTCCACATTGTTGGTTGCTTCAACTGCCTACAGGTACAAAGAAACCGCACGCATTACATAATATGGAGGTTTTCTCAGATAACATTGCTGACAAATTATCTTTTTTTTTTCCTTGATTACATTCCAATCTACCTATCCGCCAAAACAAGCAAGAACCACGAAGGGAGGGAGGGAGGGAAAAAGTGATTTGGTCCAATCTACATTCCAATATTATGCTTCAAAAATTCTATCAACATGTACTACGAGACAGAATGCAGATAAAAATGACTAGTTAGTCCATATTAGTCCATTGGGACAAGAATACCATAAGAAGACAAGCTCAAGCTTCAGTATCTAAATTTGGTGGCTCTTGCAATTTGCAAGATATACATTCAGTGATAATGTATATACAGGCAATAAAGCAGTCGGAGTTGAAACATTGAAATCTGTAGACAAGTAGTTCAATTTCACACACCACTGGAAGTGTAAGTTCTATACTAATACAGCAGCTCTTAATACTTTGAAATCATTAGACAAATAAAACATTGATGTCCTTCTACAGCTATTGATTAGAAAGTGCAATGGGCCTACAGGCCTGGTGCAGTAAGTTGTAATTGTAAATTTCAAAGGACAGAATTGAAACACTTGAAAGAGTAGTACTTGGACGTAAATAGGGTCAAAATGGTACTATGGTAAGTTAACAAACAACCAAGTTGGAAAAATGAAAAGCGAAATTGAAAGAATGATTTGGGACAAAAGGCACTTCCTCTGTTGGCAGGGTGGAGGATGACATGAGTTCACTTTCTTGCACACCAGATACAGTTCAATGCAGTATTTTGTTTAGCTATAGCGCACCAATTTTGTATAAGATTCATACAGTAACTGGTGAACTTTACTAAAGCGGCCTGAACTTCAATGTATGTAAAATACAGAAACAAATCTAACCTGTTCGTACAAATGCTCAATCTGTTGAGCTTGTTGAAGAACATGTGTTGACATGAGGTGATTCAATGCAGACATTTCCACCATCTTGGATTCAGTTTCTTGAACTGCATCTAGGAGACCACTCTCACCTGCATTGCATAAGGTTATACATGTCTTATTATGATGAAATATACAGGCAACAAGAAGTCAGGGTACTGTCCAGATCATTATATTGACTCAGCAACCAAACATCCAAACCTGAAGTGCACGAGTCTCGTCATCCAAAAGCTGCTGTTGAACTCTCTGGGGACTCGGTTCGATTTCATCAGATTCCTCGATCTCTGAATGTTTTGATTTCACTTGATCAGTTGAATTTGAATCAGAGATGCGTTTTGGTTTTCTTCTAGGCATTGCTTTACTGAGAACATCTTGGAAGCGTATAGCTCTTAGCCAGTCAAATTCTGATGTAACTGAGTGGAGCTTTTCACTCAAAATTAATACCTATTGGAAGACAAACGTACATGCCAATCAGAGAATGTGCAGAAAAGAAGAAAAACCTATCAAATAAATCTTGGAAGCGTATAGCTCTTAGCCGATCAAATTCTGATGTAACTGAGTGGAGCTTTTCACTCAAAATTAATACCTATTGGAAGACAAACGTACATGCCAATCAGAGAATGTGCAGAAAAGAAGAAAAACCTATCAAATAAAAATGGCATACAACAATTGAGGAATCACAAAGTGTTAGCCCTAAAACTAGAGTAGGAGAGTAAAGAAGCTCATTTCCCATGCAACACGTAACTTTATAAAACTAGTTCAGCCTAAAGTAGACCAAATGCTATGGAGGGACTACGAGAGACATTTTTATGCACTGGGATACTGTACCTACTTTCCAGCTTCACACTAAACCATCCTCTACAAGGAAAAACATGATTTGCTGGCTTGTTGCCATATTGGTTGGCATAAGTGGCACGTAGGAAACACAAAGTCCAGACAAGTTATATATAAAAAAGCTTAACACCTCAACAGAGAAACAGGCCAACAGGAAACCATTCCCAAAAATTACCATAAGCAAGGAATTACGACAAGAAAGCTGGGTGACGAGAAGAAACAGGGCAATGATATGAAGGGCCTGATGTAAAAGGTAAGTATCTCCAAAAAAGAAATCACATCAAATAGAGTTCATAGCATGAATAAATTGTATAGAAGGTGCAAACAGGCCTAATATTGGCACTTCATTCTTCATATAGGCACAGACTAACCAACAATTTATATGTTTACTTTCGAATTTTTCATGAAGCTCCCACAGTTTGATCAACGTGTCCATCTACTTGTTCCGATACAGGTTAGGTCACTGGACATTGCTGTCACAAAGCCTAAAGACACACAAGCCCATACAGGACTCATAGTTGCTGTCAGAACCCGGAATCAACTCTAATATGTGAAACAGTAGCACTAAAAAAATTATAAATCAGAATACGGAAAGTTCCATGCAGCATCACAATAAAGATTGTCGACAAGTAAATAAATCATAGAACAGCATCACATACCACTCCATGTTTATGTGCAATTATATCAGCATTAGGACCATTTGTCCTGATGCCAAGCCAGCCCTTTGAATTAGCTTCTTCGTCATTTATATTAGCTTTCAGAATGTCTACCTGCTCTTGGCATGCTTTAATAAAAACGGTAATCTGCAGAGAAAAGATTAATAATGTCAAAGAAGTCAGCATCAATACAAATGGCCTTCCCACTTCACTTGTTACTGTATCTTTAATGATTTACGGGTAAGCAGTAAGCTATTATATTGTCAGATACTCAGATCATAAAATAGGCACAATTATTGATCAGCGTGTTAAATATGAGTGGAAACCAGTAACATGTCAATTTTGTAAGCAGTATGGGCATATTGAAGATGATTGCAGGAAGAAGCATAAGAAGATATGGGTACCAAAGACCACAGTGCAGCCTAGTATACCTATTCCTGTGGTAAATGAGGTAGTAAGCAATCCTGTAGTAAAGCAGGGTGCAGAGCAAGCTAAGGTAGCAGCACCTCAACCTGAGGTTGCTACAAATCCACAGGGATCAAGCACAGCTGAGAATGTGCAGCAGCAGGGAACTAGCTCTACTGCTAATATCTGGCAGCAGGCTATACATAAAACAAAACAGAAAAAGGGAGATACAGTGGCTACACCAATGGCTAATAAGTTCTCAGCATTGGGATTGCAGGAAACTCTTGAGTTTATTGATGATGCAGGATACCATGAAGGGGGACCAGGGGTTCCTCAAGATGGGCATGGATAATATCATAGCATGGAACGTGAGGGGCCTGAATAGCCTAAATAAGCAGAAGGAGGTTAGTCTTCTCTGCAAAGTTAATAATGCTGGTTTAGTTGGTCTTTTGGAAACTAAGATCAAACAAAATAGCTTGAATAATTGTAGTGCTACTTTCTTGCCTGGTTGGTTATCACATATTAATCATGCAAGTCATTATAATGGTCGTGTGTGGGTACTTTGCAAATCTCTAATCTATAATGTTGTGATTATTGCTGAATCTAGTCATATGATCACTTGTCTTGTGCATCATTTGGCTAAAGATGTGAAATTCCTTATTACTTTTGTGTATGGAATGAATGATAAGGAAGATAGGAAACCCTTGTGGGCTGATCTTGAGGGTATTGCTGCTCAGTCTGACATGGCTTGGTTGGTGTTGGGTGATTTCAATAATGTTTTGCACCCTCTTGATAGAATTGGAGGTAGAACTGTTGCCTTATGTGAGATTGTAGATTTTCAAGACTGTCTTAACAGATGTTCTTTGCTTGAGCTTGCCTTTACTGGTTGTAGGCTCACCTGGAATAACAAAGGTGAGGATGGTGAGAAAATTTACTCAAAAATTGATCGTGCTTTCAACAATGATAAGTGGTTACAGCTATTTGAAGATTGTTCAACACACTTCCTTCCTGAAGGTGTGTCAGATCACAGTCCTTGTGTGATTACACTCACAGCTGAATTACAGAGAAGGAGCAGCTTTAAATATTTTAATATGTGGAGCAGAAATACCAAGTTCATGGAAATTGTGAACAAGGCATGGGAGACACCTATACAAGGGACAAAAATGTATATTGTTCTTCAGAAATTGAAAGCAGTGAGGAAAGGTCTCCAACAACGGATCAAAAATGATTAATCTGATCTTCATGCTCAAGTGCATAATGCAAGACTGAAATTAGTTGATGCTCAGATTGGTGCCAACAATAATCCATCAGATCTTGAGCTGCAAAAGAGTGAAAAGATTTGGAGAAATAAATTCCTGAATATGAATGCAGACTTAGAATCTTTCTTACATCAAAAGAGCAAGGCAAGATGGGTTCAGTTGGGAGATTCGAATACTCAATACTTTCATGCACTTATGAGACAACGCAGACAAAGTAACAGAGTGTTCTGTTTGAAAGATGTTGCTGGTGGTCTGTTACAGTCAAAGGAGCAGGTTCAAGATGAATTCCTTAGGTTCATGCTGGGGGTGAAGGAGCCTAATAGAATCCCCCCTGATAACACAGTTTTTGCAAATGGCAATACTCTCACTGAGATTCAGAAGGTAATGTTGATACAAGATGTGACAAATGAGGAAATTAAAACAGCATTCTTTAGCATAAATCATACCAAAAGTCCAGGCCCTGATGGATTTGGTAGTGGTTTCTTTAAGGATGCATGGGGAGTCATTGGGGAAGAAGTTACAGATGGAATCAAAGATTTTTTCTCATCTGGCAAAATGCTTAAACAAGTGAATTCAACAAACTTGTGTTTGATTCCTAAAGTAGCAGCTCCTGAATTTGCTTCTGAATTCCGGCCTATTGCATGTTGTAATACTATTTACAAATGCATATCAAAAGTCTTGTGTAACAGGGTCAAGAAAGTTCTCCCAAGCTTGATCTCTTTGAACTAGGGAGCTTTCGTAGAAGGAAGAAATATTGTTCATAATGTTATGATCTGCCAGGATATCATCAAACATTACAGAAGGAAGAATACTATATGCCTTATGAAGATAGACCTACGCAAAGCATATGATACAATCCATTGGGGTTTCTTAGAGGACATGTTGCCTGGGTATGGGTTTCCAGATCAGTTTTGCAAATGGATCATGGCCTGTGTCAAGACTGCTAGTTTCTCTTTGAATGTTAATGGAGAGAATTTTGGGTTTTTTATGGGCAAGAGAGGGATAAGGCAGGGAGATCCTATCTCTCCTCTTCTTTTTGTAATGGTGATGGAGTTTCTATCAAGGATCCTGAATATGGCAGCCGAGCTTCCTGATTTTCGTTTTCACCCCATGTGCAAAGAGGTCAAACTGAATCACATCTGTTTTGCAGATGATTTGATGGTCTTTTGCAAAGCTAACTATCAATCTGTTAGCAGAACTAAAGAGGGTTTTGAATACTTCTCCAAAGTTACTGGCTTATGTGCAAACAGTGAGAAATCCCATTGCTACATAGCTGGAGTAACTGATCAAGTCAAATCCTCTTTGCTGTTGTTGACTGGCTTCCAAGCTGGAACCTTTCCAATGAAATATTTAGGTGTGCCTTTGCACCTACAAAGTGGAACAAACTTGAAGCTGCTTTCCTTGTGGAAAAAATAACCAAGAGATTAAACTGTTGGGCTACAAAAAATCTTTCTTACGCAGGTAGGGCGCAACTCATCAACTCTGTGTTATTTTCTCTGCATGTCTACTGGTCTGGAGTTTTTGTATTGCCAACTGGTGTTTTGAAACTTATTGAACAAAAATGTCGTCAGATCTTGTGGGGTGGTGTTGAATTACAGAATAAACCAAATCTTGTGGCATGGGATTGGATATGCAGACCAAAGAAACATGGTGGTTTGCAGTTTAAAGATTGCAAAGCTTGGAATTTTGCCCTTAATGGTAAGCATGTTTGGGCATTATCAACAAAGCAGGATACCTTATGGGTAAGGTGGATCAATGGTGTTTATCTGAGGGGCACTGATTTTTGGGGGTACATCCCTAAAGCTGACAGCGGTTGGTACTGGAACAAGATTAATAAACTGAAGGACACATTCAGGAATGCTTATGATGCTGCAGGTGTATGATTGGTTCTGCAAATCAGTATACTATAGCAGCTCGATATCAATTTCTTAAAGGAAACTGAGAGAAATTCAGGCATGCGAATTTGATATGGGGTAAATATAATATGCCAAGGCACAGTTTTATCCTCTGGTTAGCTCAGCTGAAAAGATTACTCACAAAAGAAAGGATGCAAAAACTTCAGTTTTACAATGGAGACATGAAATGCTACTTATGTGATACTGACATTGAGACAGTTGATCACCTGTTTTTCACCTGCAACAGATCAAAAGATGTTTTAGGCAGAGTGAAGCAATGGTTGGGTTGGGCTTCTTCTGCAACAAGTCTGCAGGGGGCACTAGGGGGCACTAAATGGCGCAGCAAGAAGAAAATCAAGATTTCAGTCTTCTGTTTTTGCAGCTGCTTGGTCTATGCTGTGTGGAGAGAAAGGAACAGTATCTGCTTCACAGGTATAAGAACAGCTGATGAATGCCTAATACACCAGATCAAGTTCATAGTCAGGGCTCGGCTTCACACAGTAGCAATCAAGAAGCTAAATAGGCATGATAGAAACTTTTATGCATCAATTATGTAATTCTACAATAGCTGTTTTGTTTGTTTTGCTTTTGCTTGTATAGTGATGTTTTAGGGGCCATGGGCATCAGGCACCCTACCTAGTAGGTTGTCTGTCCCTATGGTTGCCTTTTAGGTGTAACACCTTTTGCTTGGTAATGAAATTTCTAATTCTTACCAAAAAAAAAATAATATGACTCGGTGATCTTCCATGCCATTCTTAGGTTTCTAACAAATAAATGATAGAGCATTCAAGGTGGACGAATCTGCTTGCCAATTTTTTAAGAGAGAGCCAGCTCTGAATTATACATATAGTAACTAATGTAGTTATACATAGCCCTTCTTTTACAGTGTCTTCCAGCAAAAGCTTTAACTGCTTATGTTTGTTTACTTATGTGTTTTGCTAGGATGAGATAGGATGGGAGAGCCAAGAACAGAAATGCATCACTAGTACCAGTTAACACAAAGTTCTAAAGAGTCTTACTGTTTACAAAAATAATAATAATAACAATAGAGAATTACAGAGCTAATAAAGAAAACTGATGATTGAGAGATTATATCGACAAGCAGTCTTCAACGGAAAATAAGAGAAACTTCAATGCTACCATTGCAATCCAATAACATCTTTGGATTCAAGTCAACTTCTACAAATAGACATGTGATTGAGAAACTCTAGACAAATAAAGCATAGACGTAGCTTCCTTTCAGGAATCTTATCTTGACCCCAGTAAACCAATGCCTACAATTAATTATGGTCTTCCTCCTTTCATTCTTTGACTAGACATAATACATTCGATCAAGCTTTCATTTCTGCTTTTTTGCTGTGATAAAGTGGTAACCAAAACACTACCTGTAAGTTCTTCATTTGTAGCTTAGTAGAGCAAAGAATAATATTTAAAACATTTATGATAAAAAAATGCAAATGGAACCAATACTTCTTATTGAAAATTAACAGCTAAAATGCAGCACCAAGTCTTTAATCAATAAAAAAAACGGGTCCTCGTTAACAAGTTTCCTAAGACATTCACATGGGACTACTAATATAACTGTGAACTTACTTCATGCTCAATACTATCCCTCTCCTGTTCAGTGGTACGATGCAAATCCACATAATCCTTCTTATGCTTCATTAAAAACTGCTCCAAGGCTTTCGAGCTGTAAAAGACGGGAAAACATATAGAGCTTAGGTCAAAACAGGGTTCAAAATCATCAAAGTGTATTCTTAACCAAGTCCAACATTGTGGAATGGCGAGAAAAGTAAAAACCGCGCTAAAAAATGAATATAACATTATTCACTTACAGTTTTGAGAGATGCTTTCATGAATGGTGTCCTTTCTCGAGGCTTGTGGATAATGAAAGATGCCATAATTGCAGCCATCTTTGACTGATAGATAAGAACCACAATTTGTTAGCAGTGGTGTTCACTTTTTGACAAATTACAACTTGGGAAAAAGAAAATCATACCACAAAGGAAAACCCAAAGTAGTTCCTATTCCAGTCTATAGAAATCCCTAATCACTACTCACTGCCAAAGTGCCCAACCCAGGTTCTCCATAATCGCAACAAAATTGGGGTCACTTTAGTGACTAAATGATCAACAGCTATATGCATAAATTTGAAAAATACAAATAAAAGAACTATGCTGTGCCCTAGAATGATTAGTCTACTAATTAAGCATTTATCAAGATGAGAATTCAGATGCGATAAGATCAAAGAAGCAAGCAATGTAATGTGTAACCAAGCAATTCTCAATCTCGGTCTACAAGGTCTATAAAGAAATAAAGAAAGAATAGCAATACGATCAGAGAGAGAATGTGAGCGACCTCGCTGAATTCGAGAGAGACAGCCTCACGGCGAACAGCATCCTTCAAATCCTCAGTCCTATCCCTGATTTTCGCCATTATTTAATCATGCACCAGCTGATCAGGGGGCTGATGCAATCTAAAATTCGTTGAACTGAGCCCCTAAATCCACCCACATAAAAATCTAATTTTGAGCGATTTCTGCAAAATGTTGAAGGAAATTCAATTAAATCGAGATAGTAGATGGAAACGGCAGTAATGGCGATCCAAAATGAAGCAAAGGTGATGGGGTTTTTCAGGAAATGTAGCAATAAGAGTTAGTGGCGTACCCAGGAAAATAAGAGTATGAGTAGGATTTTTTTCTTTGAACCACAAAGTGATAATACATTAAAAAAAACTCAACATAATTAAGACATCAATATTCCACAATTCTAAACAATCTCTGAATGACTAATTTACCATACCATGCCGAAAACTAACAAAATATCATAGCAAAATACCCAAATCACGAATTTCAATTCTCAACCCAATTAGCATCAAACATATATAGCTACTTAAATGCTTAAATCAAAATTTAATGGGTAAACTATACTAAACTATAGCAAATTTCAGCAACAATTATCTAGCATAAACCATAAACATTTAAAATTAACAAATTAAATTAACTAACAAAATCAGAATTCTACATTCAATTAAATCAACAACTTAAATCAACTAACAAATCCAGAATTCTATAATCAATTAAATCAATAACTTAAATTAACTAACAGATCCAGATTAACAACATTCAATCAATCAATCCATTTATGCATTCAAAAAAAAAAAAAAAATCAATCCATTTACAAAATTACTCAATTTTAATCTGAACGCTAGTTTATAAAATCAACCATTAACATTTAAAATATGGGATTTAGAGCCCGTTTAGCCTACCTTCTAGAGCAACTTCTCCACTCTAGAAGTTGATTTGGGCCAAACACCATTTTTCAAGAAGTTATTTTCTAACTTTTATAAAGTCAAAACCATCTTTTAGGGCCCAAAAGAAGAAGTTACAAATTCTGACTTCTCCTTTTAACTTTCCGGTCCATTTCAACTTCTTTTAATGAAAATTGGCCCATTTTCGTAAATACCCTCGATCTTTATAAGAATTCCAGACATGTCCCTATAAAAGGTCATATAATTATTACCTCCAATGATCTTCTATCCTTCAGTTCAAAAACAAACGTTCTTTTTTTTCTACAGTCACTCTTGATCTCCCCTCTTTTCTCTCTCTCTCCATTTTTCTTCACAGCCATGGTGACATAAATTTTCGGGTTTCTTCAGGGCCATGGTGACATCAAATTACAGCTATTGAAGTTCGTCCCATTCTACTATTCTATTTTCTCTCTCATTGACGAATTGAAGATCATTACAAACCCTAAAAACGAAAATCGACATTGATGAATCGAAACACGACACCTCGTCGGCAACCACCGGGGGCCTTCCGTCCACCGCAAAATTCCTCAGAATCTTCCCTTAACATGGTAACTCAATGTTTTTTTGATCTACAATTGATTTGTGATTTGGGCAAACGGAATTTTCTAATTTTGCCCCAAATTTGTGGATTAGGGCAAACGACAATGCAATATCCTCCACCACCACCACCTCCTCCTCCTCCTCCTCCTCCTACTTCATCACAAACCCATGGATGCATTAATCACGTATTAGTTTTGGTGATTTCTTCGATTGATTTTTTTTTTTTTAATGCTTTTTCTATTGGTTATATCATACAACTGGTCTATTATTTATGTGATTTGTGAATTAACCAGAAAATGTTTGGGCTGAGTTTGTTTTATTATGATTACTATTTTTAGATTCATTAATGATTGCATATGATAATTGGGTGAGTTATTATGGATGAAATACTAGAAAGGCTGTATTGGAGGGTTCATGTTGTACTTCCCATGTTCTGTGGCTAACTGGCTACTCATTCTAGTGACATGAATCCTATTTGTATACCTATGCAAGGTACACTTGTTTTTACAGCAGCCATTAGTGGGATCTCATGGACTGGGAAATCCAGTGCAGTGGGTATGGGGGGGGGGGGGGTGAAGAGCACTTCAAACTGAGAGGGGGGAAAGACTAGTAGAAAACAATAATTGAAAGCACCACAACTATGTAATATATTATATCGAATTCGATATTCTTAATGGTTTCCAAGGTTAGATTTCATTCTTCCTTTTTTGAGTGATATCTTTGGGGAAGCATAAAGCAGTACTGCTAGTCTGCTTTATTTTAAAAATTTATGAAAATTGGACCCGTTCCTATGCCAAAAGCTAATCTAAGACATGATTGGAAAGTTGAGACATGATATGCTCAGATAATGGCTTGGGACCTCTATCTCTGTCTCATTTAATCCAACTTCTACCCATCCACTGGACTGATCAGCATCAGTTAATCACTAGGCAAACAATCAAAAACAAAAGCATGTCACTGACAAAATGCATTCTCGATAAGTCTACAATTCTTGCCAAGTAGGAAACACAAAGTATGGAACTAGGCAGCATTCTTCGAGGCTCTGTAGTCGAAGGTTGTGTTTCTCGCTTAGAAATGGATTCTTTTATTGCACATAATACTAGATGATATTCTCTCTTAGTAACCTATACTTTGCATTGTCAATTGTAGTTCTACATTGTTTCCACCAAGCCCTGGAATTATCTTTCATTGTTTCCTCGATCGAAATTGACACTGTACTCCTCAAAATTTAGTCATCAAAGTCTGATCTCTAACAGGACTCTAGTGAACATATATAGTTGAGAATAAAAGGACTCATCTAGCATGCTGGAAAGCAGGATCTGTTCCTAAGCCAAAAGCTAACACAAAATGACACTAAAGTTCCCTCTCCATTATCTGAGCTGGTCTTTGCAAGTAATATTTTAACTGCACACCTTAGAAATACGCTCTCATCCCCACACATGCGATTTTCATGAAATTGCATAAGCAAGTAGACTATCTGCACAAAGAGAATACAGCATAAGCACCTCAAGTGGAGAGAAAGAAGTAAAAAACTTTGCTAGCTAGCTAGATAGCTCATCGACGCATGGTTCCCTTTGGTTCAGGTAAGTTCCAACAACAAAGGAGATAGATTGGTTAATAAACAAGGAGTTGCAACTTAGCTAGCTATCAGGGAATTGATGAAAACAATAGGAATGGTAGTATGTATGTATTACCCGGGCAGCTTAGCTAGCTAGCAGGGAATTCATAGTTGGTTGTTTCCTTGCTGTCCATTGCTGTACATTTGCTCACTGCATTCATTGTCACCTAATAAGTTGGCCTTTGAACTTTGTATGTTGATCTTAGTTTCTCCAAATTATACACAAGTCACATGAGTCATGACACATTGACATGAAACCAGACGATCACTACTAGTATAATACACATGAATTCCGTCAAAAATTATGAAATAGTGAAATACTGGAAAAAGGGCAGTGTAGACAACTGAAATAAGAAATTGTATGGCTTACTTAAGGGCCTATCTCATTTTAGCCAAGGTGATATCCATTTATTCACGTTTATGTTGTTTGTGATCTTGATAAGATTGCTGGACTTTACAGTGGGTTTTTCTTGATAAGATTTGGGGACAGTGGCCTATTTTCTAGCTAAAGCATGCTGTATTTGCTTCATGTTGATACCCTCTAGTTAGGGTCGATCATCCAAGGTAACGGAGAAATTGACGATGACGTTGCTCACCGCATCAGAGCAGGGTGGCAAAAATGGAGAAGTGCATCAGGTGTTCTTTGCGATAACAAGATACCACTCAAATTAAAAGGAAAGTTTTATCGCATGGCTATTAGGCCAGCTATGCTATATGGCGCTGAGTGTTGGCAGATTAGAGAGGCTCATGTTCATAAAATGAGGGTGGCTGAGATGAGGATGCTTCGTTGGATGTGCAACCTAACTAGGATAGATAAGGTCAAGAACGAGGTGGTTCGTGACAAGGTTGGGGTGGCAGATATTGAGAGTAAGATGCAAGAAACGAGACTTAGGTGGTTTGGTCATGTAGTGAGGAGACATCCAGACGGTTCGGTGAGGAGGTGCGAGAAGATTATACTTAGGGACTGTAAGAGAAGAAGAGGGAGGCCTAAGAAGAGTTGGAGTGAGATGATTAAGAACGATTTGGCCCTCTTGGAGCTCACCGAGGATCTGGCCCTTAATAGGAAACTTTGGCATAGTAGGATTCACATAGATGATACTACATTGAGGGTGTAGATTTTTATTTATTTAGCTATTTATTTGTTGGTTTGTTTGTTCGTTCGTTATTATTTCATTATTATTATTATTATTATTATTATTATTATTATTATTATTATTATTATTATTATTATTATTATTATTATTATTATTATTATTATTATTATTATTATTATTATTATTATTATTATTATTATTATTATTATTATTATTATTATTATTATTATTATTATTATTATTATTATTATTATTATTATTATTATTATTATTATTATTATTATTATTATTATTATTATTATTATTATTATTATTATTATTATTATTATTATTATTATTATTATTATTATTATTATTATTATTATTATTATTATTATTATTATTATTATTATTATTATTATTATTATTATTATTATTATTATTATTATTATTATTATTATTATTATTATTATTATTATTATTATTATTATTATTATTATTATTATTATTATTATTATTATTATTATTATTATTATTATTATTATTATTATTATTATTATTATTATTATTATTATTGCATTCACTTGTTTTAATATCCACCTTTTTGCCTGTTTCCTACTTATTTCAAAAATCAAATTGTTTTCGTGGGTCTTTCGGAAACAACCTCTCTGCTAGGCGACTAGTTAGGGGTAATGCTGCGTACATCTGGACCTCCCCAGACCCCGCCCTCGGCGGGACATTTCCTGGGTTATTGTTGTTGTTGTTGTTGTTGTTGATAACCTCTAGTTGTACTCTTGCCTCGTTCTTTTGTGAAGTATGTTGATGTAACCAAGAAGGAAAAAGCACATTGGGATGAAGATTCAATTAAGATTTTTTGTGAAGTATGTGCTGAGGAGGTTCACGCTGGAAATAGGCCAGACACTCATATTAGCAAAAAGGGTTGGGAAAATGTGATGAACAAATTTAATGGAAGGACGAGTAAGAGATACGGACAAAAACAGTTTAAAAATAAATGGGACAAACTAAGGACTGACTATGTGGCCTGGAAGAACCTGCCAAAGGAAACTGGTTTGGATTGGAACCAAACACCAAAGTAAAGGCACCGTAGTTGCTGATGACGCGTGGTGGGATGGAAAGGAACAGATGTGTAGAAATTATGAATTGGTTACCTAGTTATTTGTGTGTGAAAGTATCTAACTTACAAAATTAATATTGGTTACGAATTTTGCAGATTGGAGAGTTTTGTGAGGGAGGAGTAAAATATGAGACAGAACTAGAGGTTATGTTTGCCAAAACATATGTTACAGATGATATAGCATGGAATTCCTATTCTGAAACGGGAATCGAATTGGAAAGTGAGTCAACTATTGGGGGGAATGAGGAAGGGCATGAGGATCAAACAGATGATACTATTGAGGACTTGACATCTGAGAATACAAATCAAAAAGAAGGTAGTAGGAAAAGAACAGATGGTCCTTCAAGTTTAAATACACAAGATTGTCCAAATTCAAAAAGCAATACAATAATGCTAATTCATAACTTGACGAAAATTCAGAACAAATGAATCGCAGCTTCTGCATAAATTGCGCTAAATCTGAAACAACAGAAATCTTGTGATGGGTGAACTCCACAACCAACTACAGTACAGTCTAACCTCTCTAACAGCATTGCAGCTGTTTGTATTAGTACATTTATTTATGATTGAAGTGGTTTTGTGCATCCATATAGGTTTCTGTTGACCAGCTTATTGCTTCATAAGTTCATATGACAGTACAGTATTATCGTTAGGATTCTTGATGCTGAAACTAGATCATATAGAGTTCAAAATTGTACTAACAGAAACAGAACTGTACCAAGTTCCAGAATTGCCCACCAAAATAGCTCAGAATACATAGTACCTACTATTAGTTCTTAAAATTCTAACACGATAATAACAAAAAGGGCAGAAAAAAGGGCTCAACTAGCTCAAGCTAAATTTAGGGAAAGAATGAGAAACAAACGGTAGAAATCAAGGAATAAAGATACTTTTCCTAAACAGAAATCACTATTTTCTTGCAGAAATTTAGAAAACCCTAATCTTTACTGATTACAATGAGAGAGAGAGAGCACTCAATCAATCAATGTTCACATGTTCCTTGAAATTCTCTTCACTTTCTGTACATCAGAACCAACACAGAGTGACACATAAACCCAACTTGTCCAGTTCAATCCTCACAAAATTGACCCAATCCCTAACCTAATTGAAGATAAAAAAGTTTAAATTCATTCGAAATAAAAAAGCGAATCTGAAACCCTAAACCTGATTGCAGAAAAAGGAGGAAATTGTCGAAAGTACCTGATGAAATTGATATTGGCGAGTACTGGAGATGCTTGTTATGAACGAGTAGAGAAAGAGAGCACAACGGAGAGCGAGATCGAGAGACCACAACGGAGAGATCGAGATTGAGAAAGAGACCACAACGGAGAACTGGAGATCGAGAGAAGAAGGGGAGAGTGGCGATTGGCAGTGATGGATGGCGATTGGCAGTGATGAGAACGCGGGGTCGGTGAGAGAGACAATGAATAAAGGGAAAGTGAATGAACGACGAGAAGAAGGTAGCAGGGGAAAGGGAAAATTGGGGGAAATATTGTTTTCGAGGAGTATGAACGCCGGTTCATATTGATAACCGACGCGAATGAGAGACTGTGCATCGGTCTTCCAGGTGAACCGTCGCCTACTGTTATTTGCATTTTTTTTCGTTTTAAAGTTTTATACGTCGGTTGTATTTGACAACCGTCGCCTGACGAGCAAAAAAAAAATGACAACCGTCGCCCCTTCTTAGCTTTTATTTACAAAATTGCCATTGCTCCCCACTATGTGCAACGATTGTCCCAACCAACTGACGCATATTAGGTGATGTAGATAGGTGTTTTTGTACTAGTGTACTGTGAGAAACATAAAAGGGTAAAGAAATCTAAAGTTAGCACTGCTGGTTCGGTGCAAAGTGTGTTGAAGCGAATTACTTGGTCAGTGAAGGAGTATAATTCTAAGCCGAATATAACAGTAACTTCAAGGAGGGTCGATCTCCCTGGTTGTAGTGTTGCGGAGTGTTTGAATGTACTAGGCACTATTCCAAGGAGATGAGTTATATTTGTTGGGAACCCTGATGTTTATGAAACGAGATGCGAGAGAAATGTTTGCTGCATTACCTAATGATGAAGTTCGTCTTGCATGGCTTAGGAGCTGGCTAGGGAAAATGTAGCTTGCTGGATTTTTACTATCTCTGTTTTTCCTGCTATGCTTCTGTTTTGACAACTTGTAATCAAGCGTGTAATTTGACAGCTTTGCTGGATATGTTCGTTCTTTTGGCGGCTCTGTTGTTTTGTGCTATTCTGCCTAAATTGAAGTACTGTACAAAGAATTGAAGTGTTGTATTATGTTAGTGGTTGGATGAAACTTGACAGGTCTTCAAACTACCATGATTCCTTTAAAGGCATATGCCTTCTTACCCTTGACGTTTATGTGTTGTGCTGTTGGAATCAAGTCCTCTTCTACTGTCATTGTTTTTATTTTATAATTATTTCAAATGTTCCAAATTAGTTGGAGTGGAAGTGACAGTGATACAGATGAAGAAGAACTTGATGCGGCGATAGAGTTAGTAGTTAAGCGTGATCGAGATATGTTATCTCTTGCGACTATGGGGGGCGCTCTTGGTGCACAATATTATACAAATTATTTGATGAAACAACCGCCTATAGGACTTCAAGGTTATCTAGGTGGCAATGGGTGCAAGAAGTTTTATCCACTCAAGGTGAGAGTGTAACGCCCCAGTATAATCAGGTGGTGTCTGCTTAGACTTATTAATCAGAATTAGGCAGCGAAAGCTAGATTAAAGAAATTGGCGTTACCGCCGTATCTCCCGTAAGGGAAATACAAGGCGACTTAAAGTAACCAATTTAGGGCAGAGGCTCGACAACTAGAAAAAAAATAATAAACCTTTTTAATATAAATAAGCCAATGTAATTACAAACACTAATAGACTATCATAATACTTATATAAACCTATTACAAACTAATATACTGAATCCTCACTTCTAGAGTCATCGATACCCCAACTGTAAATAAATAAGTAAATCGATCCACTTCTTGGTAGCTCTCAATCGACTGGTCCATCTAGCAAACGAGGTCCTCACAACCACGAACCTGTAAAACACAATCCAATCTACTCCCCCTTACAAACGAATTTTGTACAGGTTCATCATAGGCCCACTATTATTGAAGAAAAATGGACACACACACACACGTAAACATTTTATAAAATCAGCAACAGAGTTGAGTATTCTCTTAGCACCCCAAAAATAATATTTGTGAAAATCATTTACCAATAAAATCACACAATATAGTCAAGCACAAAAACACACAAGTACATTCCCTTTATCATAGTCCGTTTATGCAAGATCGGATCATCGTCATATTCTCATAATTGAACCTGAGGTTCTGTGGGTGGACCTTGAGCCCCATGAGTGGACAAAGTCCCTAAACAGCCGTAGACCGTAGTCTATCTTCATATCTTTGTGTGCACACTGAGCTGGCTTATATCCCTATACCGTACTTACTTGGTCTTTATAGTAACCTTTACTTGCATAAACTTATATGGCTCAAGAGCATCCACTTATCAAAATCATTTCTTTCACTTAGCTCAAAACTTCTCTTCACATAAATCTCGTATGGTATTTCATATACCACGCAAATATAAGTTCATAATTTCTTTCATTCAAACATGCTAGTTCAACGTCACAGAAAAATAAGGTATACGCATGTACTTGCAAACAATAATATACTTCTCAAATAATATACGTATATAAAACCATAATTTTAATACTTAAAACGAATACTAAGAAAATACCTTTAAAACATATACTATCAAGTATAATTGGCTCATTAACCTGCTAACTAAGTTACAAATAGGCGAAACTAGATTAGTTCACCCATTTTTGTCCTCTAGCTCTTTTTTTCTCTCTCCCTTATATTTCTTTGGCTTTGTCTTACTCCTATGAACTTTGATAAGAAAAGTGCCGAAAAAAACATAACAATAGTGAACTACAACTTAACGGCTAAGCTTATTGAAGTTACGTACACAATTTGGCTAGTGGTTGCCAAGTGGCAACCCTTGGGTAGTCTCAATTTTTTTTTTCTTTTTTTCTTTGATCTTATCTCATTAATTTTGGTACCGATTTCTGACGGATCAGACAGATAATTAAGTTCAATCTTTAAATGTCCCCATATAAATACTGTATTATATATAGGTCACTCTGATCACTACAAAAAAAATCACACAAATAATAAAATTTCTAGCTAGTTCTACTAATTACGGGTGACTCCCACTATTAACATTAATCTTAGTATTTTAATTTCCTCGAGTATTACACTCTACCCACCTTAAAAAAAGTTTCGTCCTCAAAACTTACGCTACTTAAACTACAACTGAACACGTAAAAACAAGTAGCACATAATATTATTAATAACTTAACAAATAGAACTTTAAATATATAACTTAAAACATACACATTTAACAAACAAGACATATAATACATCCAAACAATAACCAATCACGTTTCCTATCACTCACTCATTACTAATTATTTTTAAATTCTCATCTAAGTTCAACTTTACCAAAATGCAAGACCAATGAGGTCTCGCAACAGAGCCTCTAGCCTAAAGTAGCTCTGATACCATTCTGTAATGCCTCGATATAATTAAGTGGTGTCTGCTTAAACTAATTAATCAGAATTAGGCTGAGTAAGCTAGATTAAAAAAAATTGGCGTTACCGCCGTATCTCCCGTAAGGGAAATACAAGGCGACTTATAGTAACCAATTTAGAATAGAGGCTCGACAACTAGAAAAAAAATAATAAACCTTTTTAATATAAATAAGCCAATGTAATTACAAACACTAATAAACTAGCTTAATTCTTATATAAACATATTACAAACTAATATACTGATTCCTCACTTCTAGAGTCATCGATCCCCCAACTGTAAATAAATAAGTAAATCGATCCACTTCTTGGCAACTCTCAATCGACTGGTCCATCTAGCAAACGAGGTCCTCACAACCACGAACCTGTAAAACGTAATCCAATCTACTCCCCCATTCAAATGAATTTCGTATAGGTTCATCATAGGCCCACCATTGAAGAATAATTGGACACACACACACACACACGTAAAATTTTTATAAAATCAGCAACAGAGCTGAGTATTCTCTTAGCACCCCAAAAATAATATTTGTGAAAATCATTTACCAATAAAATTACACAGTATAATCAAGCTCAAAAACACAAAAGTACATTCCCTTGATCATAGTCTGTTTATGCAAGATCGGATCATCGTCATATTCTCATAATTGAACCTGAGGTTCTGTGGGTGGACCTTGGGCCCCGTGGGTGGACAAAGTACCAGAACAGCCGTAGACCGTAGTCTATCTTCATATCTTTGTGTGCACACTGAGCTGACTTATGGCTCCATACCGTACGTACGTAGTATTTAACCTTCACTTGCATAAACTTATATGGCTCAAGGGCATCCACTTATCAAAATCATTCCTTTCACTTAGCTCAAAACTTCTCTTATCGTAAATCTCATATGGTATTTCATATACCACGCAAATACGAGTTCATATATCTCTTTCTCATTCAAACATGCTAGTTCAACGTCACTGTGATACCCAAATATTTTCTATAATTATAATATCGAATTATACTTCATTTATAAATAGTTTCGGAGATTTAAATCGTGCATTCATATAACGATTCGATTTATTCAAATAAAGCCATAATAATATTAGTTATTATTATGGGAATTTCGTAATTTATAATTATCAAGTTTGAGGGATTTAATTAAATTGTTTTGTATATTAATAAGGTTTATTCATATTGTTTAATTAGCATTAAATTAGTTTTAATTAGCATTTAAATTAGAAAATTATTCCTAAACCTAGTTGGTTTTGACTTTCATTGACTGGGGACCTATATAAGCAAAAAGATGGGCAATTTTATCAGTTTACAAAACTGAACCAAGTCTCACAAGTTCTCTCTCTTTTCTCTCTCCTCTCTCTCTCACAATCGTGCCCTCTCCCCTCCCTTTGTTGTCGCCAGGCACCGACCTCCTCCCCTTGCCGGTAACCTCCTATTCTCCCCCTCTCTTTCTCTCTCTTCTCTTTCTCTTTCGCGTGCTCAGTTTCGCCCCCTCCCCTGTTTTCGCGAATCGTGGCCTGCCGCGCCACCAGGCCGCGCCTAGAGTGGTCGCCGACGAGTGGACGGCTTTGTTGAGCCACCCCCGCGCTCCCTCTCTCGCTCAGCCACTCTCTTTCTCCCTCGCGAGCTCTCTCTTTCTCTCTCTCCCCCTTTCGCAAACTCTCGTTTTCTCTCTCCTCCGTCGTCGGTGCTCCGGCGAGCCACCGCCGACCATGGTGGTCGGTGGGTGGTGGTCTTGGTGATGAGCTAGGCCATGAGTCCCCATGCATGCGTGATCGTGGCCTAGGTTCGAAAAACCAATTAGGGTTTCGATTTGTATTTTCGCTTTTAATTAATTTCGTATTTTCAGTATTTTTCGATTATTGTTTTTATTTTTCTGTAATCGTTTGGAACCCGAATACGGATTTTTGAAAGCCTAGATTGATTTAAATAAATCAAAGAATTTAAATAAAATATTCTATTAATATTTTGTTACTGTTTAGATTTTGGTACTTACTGATTATGTCTCGGTAATCGTACTTAATTAGGACCTAACGGACAAGCGTATCGGGTCGTGATTCGGAAGCTTACCTACTGTTTAGTGAAAATTTTTTAGGTAATAGATTGTGCCTACCTCTTTTCAAAACCCATAAAAAGGTTTTGACTTGTTATGTGCTAATTGCCTAATTGTTGTGAATTTAATATGCGAAGCATGATTAAATTAAATCGTCGTTAATTATGAGAATTAGAAATATATTCTTCGCTGTAATTATGAATTATATTGAGTATGTTGAGATTATGAAGTTTCGTTAATTAATTAGTTCATATGCAAATTATTGAATAGGTATGGTGATGTGAATTATTAGTATTATTATGATATAATATATGTGCTAAGTGGAATGAGATATTATTGAGTGCTAATGAGCACCTAATATACTTTGTTGGATTATTTGTTGAAAGTGTAATTTTTGGATATCATGTTTTACTGCCGAAGTGCTGCCGAAATTTCATTAGACATGTATGAAGCATGATTATTCTTAATATGCATTAATGTCATTATCGTCATTATTATCATTCATTGTCATGAGCATGAAATGAAGTAGCGAGTCGTGATTTTGTTGTACCACTAAGTCAACCAATGCAATTATGCGAATTCAATTGTAAATGAGAATAAGACTCCTAATGGATCCCTAGGAGTAGTCGAGTATCAAGACTGTATCTAATTGATGTAGTCTAGGAATGCGTGATTCCCAAGTTACTTATGGACACCTCGTAGCGTGTTCGGGATGGATCATTCCCCATTGTTTAATTCTCTACGTATCGATTATTATGTTAGAGATAGTGTGAGTATACACTAGAATAAGTCCATGGCATGTCAATATCAATCGATGAACAGTATGGATAATCGCTGTTCTATTCGCTCTCTTATTACTCTAATCAAGATGGTTTGTCTGTTTGTGTTCGAATGATCACTAAAGCAAGAATTGCATGTAATTGAATATTGAGTATGCGTGTGCTTGATTGTATGTCTACTTATGCATGCAAATGAATTTCAATGATTCTTCTAAAACCCAGGTAAGGTTTGCGAAAGTGTTTTTACTAGGTATAGACGACGTTTATTCAGTTTATCTTATTTTTGTTTTCTTTTGTTTCTTCTCTTTTCTTCTGTACCTTGTTTCCGTCACGGAAACCAAAGTGCAGGTGTTGCTGAGTGAGGACGTATAGCTTGGAGTTTAATTGTGGGCTTGTCCTCTAAACTTATTATTTATTTTGGTTTATGGGATTTTTGGTTTGTGCCATAGAAGGCAAAGTTGTAATAATACTTTACAGGACTTAAGTTCACTTGATAAACAACTCTGATGATAATGCTTAGTTTTTTTAGATGCTAACTTTGATACCTAGCTTTTCTTTCTGCTTAGCATTTAATCCTTAGCGATAAATGTTGCAGTAACTACCCTCGGGTTTGGGAGGGTTCAGCGGTGTCGAGTCGTGCACAACGATGTCGATAGTTCCCAGAAAATCATTGTAAATTCACTTCTAGAGTCATCGATCCCCCAACTGTAAATAAATAAGTAAATCGATCCACTTCTTGGCCGCTCTCAATCGACTGGTCCATCTAGCAAACGAGGTCCTCACAACCACGAACCTGTAAAACATAATCCAATCTACTCTCCCATACAAACGAATTTGTTACAGGTTCATCATAGGCCCATCTTTAAAGAAAAATGGACACACACACGCACGCGTAAACATTTTATAAAATCAGCAACAGAACTGAGTATTCTCTTAGCACCACAAAAATAATATTTGTGAAAATCATTTACCAATAAAATCACACAGTATAATCAAGCTAAAAAACACACAAGTACATTCCCTTGATCATAGCCCGTTTATGCAAGATCGGATCATCGTCATATTCTCATAATTGAACTTGTGGTTCCGTGGGTGGACCTTGGGCCCCGTGGGTGGACAAAGTCCCAAAACAGCCGTAAACCGTAGTCTATCTTCATATATTTGTGTGCACACTGAGCTGGCTTATGGATCCATACTGTACGTACGTAGTCTTTATAGTAACCTTCACTTGGATAAACTTATATGGCTCAAGAGCATCCACTTATCAAAATCATTCCTTTCACTTACCTCAAACCTTCTCTTCACGTAAATATCATATGGTATTTCATATACCACGCAAATACGAGTTCATATACCTCTTTCATTCAAACATGCTAGTTCAACGTCACAGAAAAACAAGGTATACGCATGTACTTACAAACAATAACATACTTCTCAAATAATATACGTATATAAAATCATAATTTTAATACTTAAAACGAATACTAAGAAAATATCTTTGAAACATACACTATCAAGTATAATTGGCTCATTAACCTGCTACCTAAGTTACAAATATGCGAAACTAGATTAGTTCACCCATTTTTGCCCTCTAGCTCTTTTTTTCTCTCTCCCTTATATTTCTTTGGCTTTGTCTTACCCCTATGAACTTTGATAAGAAAAGTGCCGGAAAAAACATAACAATAGTGAACTACATGATAGCCGTTTATACTACTAACAATAATAAAATAATTCACAAGATAAGAACAATATTGCTTAACGGCTAAGCTTATTGAAGTTACGTACACAATTTGGCAAGTGGTTGCCAAGTGGCAACCATTGGGTAGTCTCATTTTTTTTTTTTCTTTGATCTTATCTCATTAATTTTGGTACCGATTTCTAACGGGTCAGACAGATAATAAAGTTCACTCTTTGGGTGTCCCTATATAAGTACTGTATTATGTATAGGTCACTCTGAATACTACAAAAGAAATCACACGAATAATAAAATTTCTAGCTAATTCCACTAATTACGGGTGACTCCCACTATTAGCATTAATCTTAGTACTTTAATTTTTCTCGGGTATTACAAAGAGCTATCGAATATTCAGAATTTAACCTCATGTGTTTCATGGTCTTTTCGACTTCTTAGTAAGTAATTATGGCTTAAAGTCTACTAGAAGGATGTGTGCGGAAGAAGCTCTTGCAATATTTGTTTACACATGTGCGCATAATCACTCCAATCGTGATATGCAAAATAGGGTTAAACACTGTAGGGAAACAATTTGTAGAAAGTTTAATGAGGTTAATGCAATGACGATGGTTTTCTAGAGATATTGTAAGGCCATAAGATCTCGCTTTCAAAGAAGTGTCAATTCGAATTGAGAAAATTACAAATATTGGCCTTACTTTAAAGGATGTATAGGTGCTATAGATGAAACTCATATCCCTGTAATTGTGCCGGCCGAAGATAAAATACCATATTTTGGGAGAAAAGGTTATCCAATACAAAACATTATGGCCATTTGCGACTTTGATATGATTTTTACATATTTTGTTGCTGGATGGCCCGGATCCGTTCATGACAATCGCATCTTGAAAAATGCAACAGGAGATCCGAAGATAGAGTTTCCACATCCTCCAAAAGGTAAATATTATTCTATCTATACATATATTTATTTATTATTATTATTATTATTATTATTATTATTATTATTATGTATAATTTGTTTTATTTGATTTTTTTTACACACGTAGATATTATGTGGTAGATGCGAGTTATCCTAATAGGACTGGATATTTGGCACCTTTCAAAGGCGAGCGATATCATATTCTCGACTTTCAACGTACCCAAAATCCTCCAACTAGCATGCATGCAATATTCAACTATGCACATTCGTCTCTACAAAACGTTATTGAATGAACATTTGAAGTGTCGAAAAATAGATGGAGTATATTGAGAAACATGCCAGGATACCCATTACAAACACAGAACAAACTTGTTGCAGCTACTATGGCCATGCATAATTATATTACGAAGCATACTCTTGAAGATTTGGAATTTGATAAGTGTGATGTTGATCCTCATTATATGCCTATTGTTGAGGAAGATCAAGATGATACATGTAGATATTCACAACCTAAGCATGATGGATCAATGGACTATTATTGAATGGTGTCGGTTCGCAATCGCATTGCCCTATCCATGATGAGACAAGCATGATAAATTGTTATTTTTATTAGTGAGTTGTTGAATTTACAAATTGCTACTTTGTTAGATTTTATTTTTTGGACTGTATTATTTTCTTTGATTTTGTTTAGTGATATTAAATTTATTGCGTTTATTTTGCTCAATAGGGATTGGGGTGCACAGGAATTGAGTTGTCGTCTTTCTAGATTATCGACTTGATTCCAAGGTTTCCAAATTTCCTTAAATTTGGTGGCGACTTCCGACAATCTAAATCATGTCCTTAGTACGAAAGAAAAATCTTTATGTGCATTCACACTCAAGAGATTCACGAAACCCAAAAGACGCGCTCTCCTAGGCTATCCAGCCGGCCTCCCGGAAATCAAGAAAAAGGGGAGAAAAATCCGGTAGCCTACAGTGGCGACTTCACTGGGGACATGATTAAGAGGGTGTAACTTGAAAATCGATTCAATGCTATTATTTTTGCTTGGTTCACTACCTTGAGTGTTCTTATTATTATTTTGTGACTTGTCATTCATCTTATTAAATTGCATTCATGCATTCATGTGCATGCGCTTGCGCTGTTTTTCACAAGTTAAACTAGTTTCTTAGCCAATGGAGTGTGGTGAAGTGCCTTGGTGAGAATCCACTCGATTCTTGTTTGCCAAGAAACATGGATCCCCCTACCTCATGTACCTTCCTGCGCATTCGTCCATTTGACGAGTAGGATAACAAGAATGCATCACATTGTCGCTCATCCCGCGGATTATTGTACATTCTTGATCATGAGTACCTTTCGACATAAACCCTTAAGCCTACCCCATTGCATGAACTAGAACCGATGTTTTAGGTTGAAACTCAGTCCCATGTCCATGCTATATTTTCATGATCATGTCATTTACGCTGTTGTGCTGTTTGCCCATATGTGAACGCAATCTTGCGTAGTCGTTTTGGTCGTCATAGAATATTAGGTTAGACCCCAATTAGGATCTTTTCCCTTTTGACTCTAGATTTTTTCTTAAGATCGAGTCTAGAATCTTTATTTTTAGGAAACAATATCCCCGAATGTTCTATATGATGCTCGTTACCTTAGGAAATATTTAATGGTTTATTCTTTCCCTTTATTTAGGTAGTGAGTTTTAGTCAAAGATCTCGATAATATCTTCCCCCTCCCTTTTAGTCAAGAGTATAATATCTTTTTATTTTTATCCCATATTGAGTCGAGATAATATCTCTCCCCTCTCCTTTTAGTCAAGAGTATAATTTCTTTTGCTTTATCCCATATTGAATTGACATAATATCTCTCCCCTCTCCTACTAGTCAAGAGTATAATATCTTTTGCTTTATCCCATATTGAGTCGAGATAATATCTCTCCCCTCTCCTTTTAGTCAAGAGTATAATATATTTTGATTTATCCCATATTGAGTCGAGATAATATCTCTCCCCTCTCCTTTTAGTCAAGAGTATAATATCTTTTGCTTTATCCCATATTGAGTCGAGATAATATCTCTCCCCTCTCCTTTTAGTCAAGAGTATAATATCTTTTTATTTTTATCCCACGTCGAGATCTTTTGACCTAAACCCATTATTTGGTCCCCAAGGTAACTATGTTGATAGAATATTCCAGATAGAGATTTCCCACATTTTTTTTAAAACTTTTCTTTTGTAGAACTTGTTAGTCTTTCATTTTCTAAGTCCTATCCGGTTTCCAGGATTGGGAAGAAAACGGTAGGTCCGAAAAGTTGGGAGCGCGATCATAGTAATCAACGTCTGGTTAGGAAGCTCGTATTGGAGTCTCCCCCTTCAAGAAAAGCTAAGTCCGACGTAGTATTTTTTACTCCCCCTCCATATCGACCACCAGGTTCTAAGTTGACCGTAATGGCCGAAGGTGACATGCCACCTCCACCCCCTAAGACTACCGATGAGATGTTGCCTGAAATGATGACAATGTTGGAAACTATGGGAAACCGTGTGACATGGATAGAAAGCAAGGTTAAGGAAGCTGACCCTTTTAACCAGAATGACCCTCCACCTCGAGATGACAAAGTAGAAGAGCTAAGTGCACAAATTAAGAACCTTGAGTTAGCTTTGACTCAAAACAAGATCATAAGTGACTACATGATCAATGCTGAAGGATATTCCTCTCACATCAAGGGAAAATCCCACAAAAATTCTCTATGCCTGAAGTCCCCACCTTTAAAGGGATCGATGAACCAAAAGATCACACAAGGGCTTTCACAACTGCAATGGGCCTAAGAGGAGTTGATCCTGATCTCTATATTCACCTCTTCTCACAAACTTTGGACCCCAATGTTAGGGCATGGTTCTTCAAGCTTGAGCCCAGTCAGATTCAAGAATGGAACAAGGTGTCTTGTTTGTTCCTCACTAGGTACGCCAAGAACGTCATCCAACCAACTACCATGAGAGAGTTGGAAGCAATAAAGTAAGGTGAAAATGAAAGCTTCACTGACTTTGTTAAGAAATGGAGAACTAAAGTGGCCGAAATGTTTTACCGTCCATCCGAGGAAGAGCAAATTCAGAAATTTATCAAGAACTTAGAACCTCCTTACTTGAATCCTCTCAAATATCAAGCAATTACTTCATACACACAACTCAATAGTGTGGGATTGCTCATAGAGGACGATTACGCACTTAAAAAGGAGAAAATCAAGGACTTCTTCAACAAAGGCACTTATAACTTGAATTACAAGAAGAATCCCAACTCGGGAAGCTCTTCCAATAAAGTTAATGAAGTCAATGTTGTCTACCAGAAATCGCAAAGGAAATACACCCCATTGGGCATGACCTATGCCAAAGCTTTGGAAAAGCTGGTAAAAAATGACTATCTCAACGTCGTGGGTCCTACTCTGGATCCTGATGTCGAAAAGAGGAGCCCATCATGGAATCCTAATTTTTATTGCAAGTTCCATAGAGGAAAAGGACATGACACCGAGAAGTGTTGGACACTCAAAAATAAAATCTAGGATCTTTTTGACAATGGGACCATTACCAAGCCAAAGAATGTTTCCACTCCAAACAACAACACCAATCCTCTAGGTGCGGTTTTTGTCATTACAAATGAAGAAGAGGAAAAGGACCCCTCTCGTCTGATTGTGCCAATCGGACATTCCATCCCACCATTTAAGCCTGACTCCCTCCATTTAGAGGTAGCCGAAATTTGGGATAGTGATGAAGAAGATGACCTTCAAGCAATAAAAAGCACCCCTAAGAAGTCATTTGAAGAATTGCTCACGGAAATCACCGTCGGCCTAAAACAAATAGACGAAGAGGTAACTAACATTGAAATGAAGAGAAAAGAGAGAGATGACGCAGAAGCACAATCCGCATCTATCATCCATCAAAGCATAAATATCCCACTTAAAAGTCACGCCCCATCCACGAGGGATATGACCCAAAGGGACTTTTCTTCATTACCTCTCCACCTTGCTCACACTCTTCAAATACTCATAAGTATTGGGATCATAGAACCACTGGGACCTACCCCTGATCCTGTTTCTCCTGGGATTGCTTGGGACCCACGTAAGTTTTGCAATTATCACAGGGGAAGAGGCCACGACACTGAAGAATGTTGGGCACTGAAACACAGAATTCAAGATCTGATAGAAGTCAAGCCATGTAGCTACAAAAATACCGCAAATCCCGAGAAGGAATACTATAACCGATGGCCAAGAAGGGTATATACCCCTCTTTTCTTAACCCTAACTCAAAACTTTCAAGATCTTTGTTGGAAAGGTTATCTAGATCCCATCGTACCAATGCCCGATCGAGATCCAGGAAATAAGAGTAAGAACTGGAACAATACCTCTTTTTGCATCTATCATCAGGGAAGAGGACATGGTACAGACGAGTGCATGCACCTGACTCGCATAATACAAGACCTCATCGACGGGGGGGAAGGGGGGGGTCATCTGTATCCTATGAGACCTTGTCCAACACCCTCAACAAAGGAAGGATCACCTTCATCCCTCCTTTGCCTGTAAGAAGGAGGCTAAACTTTGATTGGGTAAAGGACACACCCAACAATGCTTTGGGTCCACTATTTGGACAAGAGCATCACCATCCAAAAGATGAGGAGCTCCACAATGTCAGTAATGCAATTCAAGATGCAAACTTTGACCCAACTAAGTTGATCACTCCAAACGAGGGTCAACTCACAAAGTAGAAACGCACCATAAGCTGGACGGAAACTAACGGAAAGAAGATCAAGATCATGTTCGCCGAAGAATCCAAGCCCGACACCGACACTGACTCCGACTGGACTAAGTCTGATTCTGAAGAATAGTCTAATATAGTAGAGTCGGGTAGTCCACCCAAATCTATGTTTAATTCTATTTGCAAGTCTAATGATGTTAAAGCCATAGTAATGGCTCAGTTGATGTTCCAATTTCTTCTATCAATAAAATGAATACTGATTCTGCTTACTTCTTGGATTACTTAGTAGCTAATAATTAAAAAGATGAACAAGAATTGCCCAAAGAAGTAACGAAAGCACTATTAGAGCATGAACAAAAGACTTCAATTGTGGAAGAAACAGAAATAATTTATCTTGCAAGCGATTAAGAGCCGCGTCAAGTGCGCATTGGCTTATCGCTAACTAACAAAGAGCAAGAAAGCTTTATAAATCTCTTAAAAGAATACATAGAAATTTTTGCTTGGTCCTACAAAGATATGTTGGGAATAAGAGGAATCTTAGGACGGCTCCAATATATAAGTCGATTGATGTCCAAATTGACTATTACAAGTGAGCCCATCTTCAAAAAGCTCAAAAAGGACACCAAATCTACCTTGGATGATCAATGCCAGCAGGCTTTCGACAAAATTAAGGAGTATTTAGCTAATCCACCTGTGTTGGTTCCACCAATTTAGGGAAAATCACTTATGGTATACTTAACAGTCACAAAAACCGCCATGGTTGCTATGTTGGCCCAACAGGTGGAGAATGATGAAAAGGCAATAGACTACCTTAGCAAGAAGTTCTTAGAATACGAAACGCGTTACTCCAAACTAGAGAAGACGTGTCTCGCATTGGTCACTACGACAAAAAAGCTTCGACACAACATGCTATAACATTCTATCCATATAAGGTCAAAGATGAACCCACTAAAGTACTTGTTCGAGAAACCTATTCTTAGTGGAACAATAGCAAGGTGGAATGTCATGCTTTTAGAATTCGATCGAACTTTTGAACACAAAAAGGCTATCAAAGGACACGCCATTTCTGAACATCTCGCTGAAAACCCAATTAATAGCAAAGATGCCACACATGACTTTCCCGATGAAGGAATAATGAATGTCGAAGAAAACACCTGGCAGTTATACTTTGACGGAGCATCAAACCACAAGGGTTATGGCGTAGGATTATTATTAGTCAACCCCGAAGGCGCACATACTCCCATAGCCGTCAAATTAGACCACGAAGTGACTAACAACGGCGCACAATACGAAGCATGCATCATTGGTTTAGAAGCGGCAATAGAGCTACAAATTAAAGACCTAAAGGTATATGGAGACTCAAATCTCATCATAAATAAAGTCTCCAAAAAGTGGAGAGTGAAAAGCAAATCCCTGGCACCTTACCAGGAATATCTTGAAAAGATAGCCAAATATTTCATTCACGTCTATTTTACATACCTTCCTAGAGAGGACAACCAGTTCGCGGATGCCTTAGCAAAGATGGCCTCCATGATAAATATTCCAGATGATGTAATCACCATGCCCATTCATATTCAAAGGCGCACGGAGCCCGCCTTTTGTAATGCACTCGAGGTATGCGCCAATAAGGAGGAAGAAGAGGAATGGTTTACTGACATTCTCAATGTATTAGCCAAAGGCATATACTCTCCGCGATCAACACCTAGGGCACAAAGGGCTTTAAGTAGACTAGCCGCACAATACATACACGTGCAAGACAAACTTTATAAAAACACACCACAAGGGCTAAGTCTTCTATGTTTAAAGGAACGTGAGGCAAGCAAGGTCATGAGCGACATACATAATGGCATATGTGGTCCCCATATGAATGGACTTACTTTAGTCAAGAAAATCCTAAGGCAAGGGTACTATTGGACTACAATGAAAAAGGACTGTATTGTATACGTGAGAAAGTGCACACGCTGCCAATTCCACGCCAATTTACAACATAGACCTCCTACTCCTCTACACACATTCACCTCACCATGGTTGTTCTCTGCATGGGGCATTGACATCATTTGAAAAATCTCTCCTTCAGGAAAGGAGGCCATGAATACATACTAGTCGCGATAGATTATTTCACCAAATGGGTCGAAGCTCGTTCGTACGCAAGAATAGCGTCAAAGCACGTGGCAAAGTTAATACATGACAACATCATTACCAGATATGGAGTACCCCACGAATTCATAAGTGATCACGGGACCCAATTCAAAAGGATGATGCTGAACTTTTCACGAAGTTCAAAATTCAACATCAACAGTCTTCACCTTATAGGCCACAAACAAATGGAGCCGTAGAATCCGCAAACAAGAACGTAAAGCAAATGATAGCAAAGATGACAAAAAACTACGAAGATTGGCCCGACAAGCTACAATTCTCCTTATGGGGATATAGAAATACTATTCGATCCTCAACAGGAGCAACGCCTTATTCTTTAGTATACGGAATGGAGGCAGTACTCCCAGTCGAGGTAGAAATCCCTTCCTTAAGGATAGCTCTGGAAAGTGAATTACCCGAAGTAGATTGGGTTCAAGCCCGATATGATCAGTTAATTTTGCTAGACAAAAGACGACTAAATGCCCTACATTACGGTCATGTTTACCAAGCGAGGATGGCAAGACATTTTGATCAACGATTCAAGGCTAAGGACTAAAAGAAGGAGACTTAGTCCTAAAAGAGGTAAGACCAATTGTAGTCTATCCTCGGGGAAAGTTCAAGCCTAATTGGGCCGGCCCATACATCATTAATACAATACTATCCGGTGGAGCGGTAAAACTAATGGATTTAGACGGCAACGAGTTCACTCAACTCACAAATATGGACCAACTTAATCGATTCTATGCATAAATATTAAATCTTTGAGAGAGCCCACTAAGGCACCAAATCCAATTCAAAATCGGTCAAACCCGTCCACGCGGGGCCCATGACTGAAAAAAATAAAATAAAATAAAACGAGCTTAGGTGTTCCGAACTACATTGGCCTGATTCCGCTTGGATATGTAGGTAACCCATATAACTTGGGCCCGGGCACTTTAATAAAATAAATCTCTGAGGGAGTTTTAATCCATTCGATTAATGCAAAAATAAGCAAGTCTTTCATTAATATGGCTAAAGTCCATTACATGCTCTAAAACCAAAAAAAAAAAAGTGCGAAATAATAATAATAATAAAAATAAAAGGGCCATTCTAAGCTACATCTATTTGGGCATGCAAACCCGTTATTTAAATTATACTACTAAGCACAAAAGGCAAGACTTGCTAGACAAGCAGAGGTGGACTACTCCTCTTTGTCTTTAACTTCGGGCTCTTAGGCGGGCTCGCTCGGCTCATCAAGTTTCATTGGTTCTTTTGGAGCCCATCTTTCCCTACCATTGCTAGAAGAGGCCTCGTGATCATTGGGCCTAGCTTTAAGGACTTGTTTAGCCGAGTGGGCCGGATTCTTCCTCTTCTTAGATTGGGCCTTGGCCTTACCTTTTCTCTTACCCTTAGTTTTTGGAATGGAAGGTTTAGTGGGCCTATCAATGGGAGTTATCCTATACCGCTTGGCTCATCATATTTGCGGGTCTTGAACAAATCCTTTTCCTCTAGGAGCCTTTGGTTGACTTGATGGTCACCACTCCGAATCCATTCCTCATAAAAGCTAGATAACTAGTTCGAATGCGGGTATACCGGTTTAGTCCATACTTGGCAACGGTTCCAGTGCCGTTCCCAAATAGACACCAAAGAGGACGTTAATGGCCTTTGACAAGGAGGATCGCAACTTACATTCGGGATCCTTTGCCTTAAGCCATATTGGCGGAGAAGGCGGTTCGGTAGGAAGAATGTCAAGGTATACAAACCAATGATCCTCGTAAAGGGCACATTCTCACTACACCCTATAATTTTGGTGGTACGCCACCATGGGACGAACCAAGCCGGTTAGATGTCGGTGTAGAAGTATGCTATCCACTCCTCCCGAGAGGATCCGGAGAACTTTCAGCGTTTCGCCGGAAAGTGTTTAGGGAGGAACTTCCTAGTGTCAATGAGAGCCTCAAAAAAGTGGAGTCTCTCTTGAAGCCATATCTACACAAAATTAACAAAAGGAAAATTCAAGTCAATACAAGATGAGAATTTCACCACACAAAGTTAAATCCACAAAGATTAAGATTTTATCACAAAAACTTACTTGAAGGAGTAAAGGGCTCCTGGTGAAGGACTCTTGAGGATTGCTCTGTAGCCTATCTAAAGCAAGGATTGTCTCTCCCACAACCAAGTGCATAGGAGAGCTATCCCATTGAATTTGCTCGGTCACCTAAGAAGGCAAGCTTTGCCCCTATTGATGGTAGACTTCTTTTCGGATGGAATAAGAGAGTCTTCATTACCGCCTACAAACAAGTAACGATGGAGGAGGCAAGATACAAAGGCACGTTTCTTGTACCTCGTATCCATCGCATCCCGGGCCCTAGAGGTGAAGAAAGTCACAAGCTTAGCAAGATCAACATCCTCACCATGAAGCACTTGGGAAACTTGACGTGAAGACAACCCAAGGTATCTTTATTTGAAAATTACCCACAAAAGCATTCCCAAAGTAAGGAACGACATGAGGGCTTTCGGTTGGAAAACCAATGATATCAGAGAACTCTTGCACCAACAGGCACATCTCATGAGCACCAAAACGAAAAACGTGAAATTATGGGTCCCAAAACTCAATAGAAGCATGAAGAAAGTCCCATAAAATCTTGACTTGTTTGAGGTGAAAGAAGGCATTAAGGTGGAAGGGAGTAAGCTCTAACCTCTCCTCTATGGTCATGGAGGTAAGAAGAGAAGAGGAGGAAACCCGATTATATAGAGGTCACGGTTGGATTCTCGTCGAAAAAATAAAGAAATACAGAAAATCGACGAAAAAGGGCCAGGCGGCCTCTCAACTTGACTGGACCGCTTAGCCGTTAGGACGAGCGGCTGAGCCGCTCCATCCAGCAGCATGGCAGCTAGGACAAGCAGCAATCGCTTGAGCTCTAGCACAGCCGCTAGGAGCTCTAGCGGTCACCTTGTATAGGCGCCTGTCCAACAACTTCGCGAGACAACTTTGGTCCACTCGACCTCTCCATTGACCGAGCTCTACCTTCCTAATTTCCCACTTGGACAGATTTTGGAAGCCTTCCGTTAGATTTTCCTTACCTGAATTTTGGCTCTTGCCACTTTTCTATTTATTCCCTTTTTATTTTTTTTATTTTTTTATTTCCTTCTTTTATTTTGATTATCAAGTTCCACCCTTTTTATTTTCTGATTTCCTTATTTTCTTTATTTATTTTTTCCCCTTTTAATTATCTTTTTCTATTTTCTATTTTCTTTTAGGGGAAGGGGTACCCCAAATTTGCTAAGTTCCTGGGAATCCTAAATTCTCGGATTTCATGTTTTGTGATTTTCCATTCGGAAATTAGATGATTGAATTCACATATGGGCATTTGCGTGATATTGTTTGTGCGTGAATAAAATGCAATATTTTTAACAGGTTTAATACAAGCCCGAAAGTTTAAAATGTACTACAACAAATATCACTGGCCATCTTCGCCAGTACTCGGACCCGCCTGAGGCGACTCTCCGGGTCCACTTGATGATGTAGCACCTGAAGGACCGGGTGTAAGAACCCTCGCCTTTCCGGCGCCTAATCGAGATATTTAGTTGGAAATGAATGCTTCTGAAATAATACGTCATATGCAATTTAAAGATTATAACGGGGAATAACAATTTGCAAGCAATGAAGCCGCCACTAATTTTTAGGAAACAATTGGAAACCATCAAAAAGTGCACCCAATTCCTATTGGGAATTTACTCATACCCATGGGGCTAAATATTGAGTTCGGGGGTGTAGGTACGAAATAAACAAAATGAATCTCATCTAAATCGCCCGAATTAACGGCCTCTACTAAGCCTATCCATGTCAAGTATTTATCTATGCTATATGGTTCCATACAAATCCGGTCGTCCAAGATCCTAAAATTAGCTAGGCGGGTTAAAGACAACCAAATTACCTATGTTATCACTTTGCACAATTTATATCCAATTTGCATGCATACTATTTATCAAACACAAATAAGCGATAAGAGCAATAATTTAACGTTCCAACCTATTACACTTTGCTAAACGTGCCAAGCATTGCATATGCACATCAATAAAATTTGTTAGTAACTTCAATAGAAGATCAATGCAAAATTATTAACTTTATGCTAATATAAACCTAGGAGGTTGCTACATGCATGCACAAACAATAAAAAGATTTAAACTTGCATAAACTAATAAAAAGATGCAAACTTTAAATTAAACTAACATGCATAACTATTTACAAGGGTCAAAGCATGCATAATTATTCAACCATAATCAAAAGCTAGATAAAACATGATTATAAACAATAAAGAAGAGATTTATTAGAAGATCTAGGCCCTCCGGACGGTTAACCTGGACGTTTTATTCGAACGGGACTAGTAGAATTGGAATTGCTCTTCAATCTTGGGTGCTAGGTTGGGTGCAATGGCTTGCTTGAGTCTTCAAAATCTGAATTCTCTATGATTTGGGGTATTTTTGCTTTCAAATTGCTCTCAAACTTATAAACTGACTAACCTCTCTCAAAAGAGGGTGAAAGGGAGTATTTATAGAGTTAGGGGACGGAACTAGGGGCTTAGGGCTGCAAACCCGGCGCCGAAACTTGGCCCAACCAAAAAACAGGCCCAGCGGCCAGCCGGAAGGCAGCTGGAGCCCAGCGGTTGCCTTGGGCGCAGCGGCTGCCCTGAGGGCCCCCGCTATCACGCGTGTGCCGCCGGGCTGACAACGTCAGCCGCTCGGCCCGGAGGCGCGCGCTTGGCTAGGGTTTTTTGACTTTTTGTGCTCAGCAAATTACAAAATTTCCCTTAGGCTGACCCAGGGGTCGGGATTGAGCGGTTTTGACCCAAATCTTTATGACGTGATATCTCTTGATTCGAGAGCCTGATTGAGGCAAGGTCAAAGGCGTTGGAATCCTTATAACAAGGGTTATCCCAATACTGAGGTTTCAAAGAATTTGGTCTAGATTTCCGAGAAATTTCCTTTTCTACTTACTTCCATGTTAATCCATTACCATCATCATCGGGCGTTGTGGTGCCAGGGGATGAGAACCGATTAGGGTGTCTACAGAAGCCCCCACTTTGGGCGAGCTTGTGAAAGCGAAGGTCAAAGTATTTGCTAATGTTTTTTTTTTGAAAAATGCTTTATGTTAGAGAAGAGAGATAAAAAGGGTAGATCCTGACCGCCTGTGGTCAGGGTTACTTGCTTTGCGGGTGTCGACGCGATGCTAATTTTAATAGCCTCGTCGTCAAAGAGCGTTACGCAGCTTTGCTTTGCGGGTGCCAACGTGACACTAATATTAATAGCCTCCACGTCAAAGAGCGTTGCGTAGCTCTGCTTTGCGGATGCCAAAAATAGCCTCGTCGTCAAAGAGCATTCCGTAGCTCTACTTTAGTAATACCTGTGTCTTGAAAAATTGTGCCTACAAAAATTAGATAATGTGCATGTGCCTGCGAAAATTAGATAATACAGGGTCTCTGGAATAGGAAACCGTGTTGCAGGGGCAAAAAAGTCATTCTGGGTAATAGGCCCGCATCTCCCGGGCTCCTAACGGTCGAGAAATGCAATCCCGCGCGGAATTTGAACTCGTGGGCCCGACCCGTGAGAGGCAGAAGAGAAAAAGGGGCCAGGAGCCGTGCGCAGGGCCGCTGAGGGCTGGGCGGCCTTATCGGGCCTACTCAGTGGCTCAACTGGCGTTGCGGAGGTGCCGAGGGCAGCCGCCGGGGCCAGCGGCTGGGCCGCTGAGCTTGGGCGGCCCTGAACCGGGTCACTGGGCCAGTTCAGTGGCGCAGGCTGGGGTTTAATTGGGAGAAAGCTGAATTTTGGGTCATTTCTTCCCCCAAAATTTCGAGACTCTCTCTCTACCTCCATTGTTGCCCAATCTTCTTGCTCAAATTTGCTCCTCTTTCCTTGCATTTGCATAATCCTTGCATAATTTGAAGCTTATTTGTTATTTCTCACAAATTTGGGGTGAATTTGAGAGTGGGTTTTTGAAACCCTTGGAGAGAGAAAATCCAAAATTCTCCATTTTTGCTTGTTGTTCTTGCTAGCTTGTTCATCCTTCTTCCATGGCTCCAAAATTGGGAAAGAGGAGGAGTAGGAGGACCGAGGTGCGAGAGGAGGTCGAGGAAATCGACATCTTCACCAAGGCTTTTCCATCTCATGTGAATCCTTCAAAGAGGAAGCCTAATGTGGATTTTCCTCAAGATCGATACACCCGGTCGGATAGGATGCTCGACATTGTTTGGGATCGATCAGAGTTGCTTTTTCGACCGGCGACTCATTTGAGCTCTCAGGCTTCCAAGTTCATGGTAAGTCCTCAAACTTTTGAATTCATAGTTTTATGCATTGAATTTGAGTTTATATGCTTGCCTTGAATAGAATTTGTGTAGAATTTGTATGCAATTGTCAAGCTTGTAGCGTATGTGATCTTGCGTGGCTTGAACTAACTTAGAAACATGCCTAGGATTGAACATTTGATTGAACTGTGAACCTAAGAGGTTGCAAACTTGATCATAAGAACCCGATGGGAATTTGAAGGCCCATGGAAACTATGGTTCTTCGATTAAGCTGTACAAAACCTTGCCCAAAGAGGTGCATGATGCGGTTTTGAATGCGGGGTTTGGGCACCTTTTGAGAGTGGCGGACTCGGTTGAGCGAGTCAAGAGATGCATTGTTCGGTTGTCCTTGGAGCGTTTTTGGGACACCACCAATGCGTTCCATTTCCCTAATGGGGAAATGATGATTACTCCTTCGGAGTTTGCTATCTTGACCGGGGTACCTTACGTGGGTACGCCCATTGTTTATGATGTTTCCATTTGGAAGCGTAAGGCGGAGTTGGTGGAGCTATTTGGCCCTTGGGGGAACACTTGGGGTCACCACTACCGTTCTTACAGTGACCTTTTTACTGCTTTGAAAGACCCGAGGTATAAGAGGGATACCTCGGTCGAGCAAAAGGCGAGGATGTTTATCGCCTACCTCCTTGCCACCACTATCTTTAGTGACAAGGGGGAGCGCATTCATGCCATCTACCTCTCGAGCCTGCTGGAATGGGAGAGAGTGAGAGCGTACAACTGGGGGTTGCCGGGCTACGCCAACCTCTTGAGATTCATGCGGTACGCCTGCCGCGTGAATGACGAGGGATACAAGCAGGTGACTCTTCCTCCCGTGAGCTTATGCGGCTTTTCGAAGCTGTTGCAGGTGCGTTTTCTCTTTGTATTTGCTTTGCGTGATATGCATGATGTAAGTGTGTGGTGCTTAATTTCATGTTTGAATGTAGCCTTGGTTTTTCCAGTATTTCCCGGACATGGCGCTTACGGGTTGGGTCTTGGACTTTCCCGTTCGTAGGGCATGGCGCCATAGGGGTCCTGCGCCTCTGCATACTCTCCAGCAGTATAGGGAGGCCCTCTTGCGCATGGACTGGCACAAGGTAAAAGATATAATATTTGCTTTTGTTATATGGATTGCATGGATTGTATTTCTTGGTGTGGAAATATCATATGTTGCATGCTTGTGTAGATTGACTACTTCCCATGGGCGAAGTATCATGGGTCGTCTCCGAACGCCATCCTAGCTTCTAGGGCGGTGGACCGTCAGAGGATCCTGATTGCGGGCCCATTCTCCTTTGAGTGGTATCTAGGGGAGCGGATCTTCCGTCAGGTTTATCCCGATCTGGAGGGCCCGAGGATTCCTTTGGATCCTCCCTTGTCCATGTTCTTGGTGAGGTGCTTGTCTCGCGAGCAGGTTGCGGAGGCCATGGTGGGCTCAGATGCTATGCGGTATTTAAGGGGGCCTACGGAGGACCTTGCAGAGCACTATGAGCAGTTCCACCGTGATCGCCTCATGCCTTCATTTGTGGGCTTGAAGGTAAGAATTTAATGTTTGATATTCTATGCCTTTCTTATTTTGATACTAACTCATTTTGCTCTGTAGGAGCCTCGGGTTGATGACATCGAGGTGGATGTCCCGGACATGCGGGTCCGAGGCCGAGATTACGGCGAGAAGGAGTGCTGGGGTGAGATCCCTATGACGGAGGACCTTGATGAGGACATCCAGGGCCTTCCTCTTCTCGTTGGGCATCCAGGGGTAAATTTATAATTTTACCGAAATGTACAATGCCTTATTATATTATATGCTTGTACTGACTTTTCCTTGTGTAGCTTAATCGTGAGCAGATTGGGAGGGTCTTCAAGATGATGCATGCCATGAGGTCTTGGATATCCCGAGCTCTCTCGAAGGGTACTTGCTCAAAAGCTGACTTGGACAAGGTAAACTTGCCTTTGTGTTTTCAAAGTTGCATGCTTTGAAAAATGTGCCTTATAACTTTTTGTGGGCTGCAGGTTGAGTACCGTCGACCTCTTCCTCGTCGGTCACGACAGGTAGTGCTGTTGGATGATGAGGGTGTGATTTCTCCCGAGCGTAGTCCTTCACGCAAGAGGAGCCCTCGGAGGGAGAGTCCTAGGATAGAGAGGGTGCCTGTACATTGGTCGGACTGTCCTGGTGGGAGTAGGATGACTCCGTATGTGGAGCCTGCTCCTATGCCTATGCCGATGTATCCTTCTTATCCCAGGTATGCGGGATATCCTTCGTATGGTGGGCTTTACTACCAGCCCCCGGTTCTTGTTCCTATGATACCTACCATGCCTTCTCGTTCTTCGTGGGGGTATGATTCGAGCTATACCGGGGAAGGGAGTTCATACCGGGAGCTTGCCCGACATTCTTTCTTTGACCCTAGCCAGGTCTTGGCGTCGATCTTTGGTGATGAGGCGCGGAGGTCAGTGGACCACTTTGAGGTGCCCCGCACAGATGATGTTGTGGGTGATTCAGACTTTGCTTGTAAATATTGCTTGCTTATTTATTGGTCCCTGCACATAATTAGGCTAATGCAAATGCACACGTGGTCAAGCAAAAGCGCAAGTAATAGCCATTTACCAAAAAATGGTAGAACCAAAAAGTTAAAATTGGGTGTACCCTATTCCCCTAAAAAAAATGAAAAAAGGAAAGGGGTGAAAAAATGAAATGAAAATAACAAGTAAAAAGGGATTAATAAAAAAGATATAAAAAAAAATGATAATCATCCAAAAAGAAATCAAGAAATTGTGGAGCTTCCATTAATATTAAGGAAATAATACAAAAATAGAAATAATAGTGAAAATAGGAAAAAGAGCCATAATTGAGTCCGAATCGGTTAAGGAAAGTGTCCAAAACAGGAGAAAAGGGTCCGTCGGTCAAGGGGAGGGGTCCAGCTGCACACGCTGAGCAGCATGGGCGAAAAGAGGGGCCGCTGGGCCTGGGCTGCTCTATCGGGTCGCTGAGCCTTCAGCAACTTTCCCAGGGGCCGCTGAAGCCCCTTTTTGACGGGTTGCCTTATTTTTTCGTCTTTTTCGTGCGAGCCCTATATAAGCCTGGGTTAGTCCGGTTTTGGGACATCACTTTCATAATTTACTAGCAATAGAGAGCTTTTTAGATTGAGAAACCCTCTAATTATCTTAGATTTCAACCATGACAAGCTTTAATGTTAAATTTGACAAGTGGTTACAATCCATGACCCCGAAGAGAAGATGAGACTTGCGCCTTTCCACTTGAACATGTGGTTGAAGAAGAAGAGCCTACAGTTCGAGAGAGATGGGCTCCCAAGGAAAGCGAAGCGGAGGACCCAAAAGTGGATGAGCCTATGGAGGACGTGGGCCCTACTACCGAAACCATAGAGTAGTCCTATTAAAGGAAATACTCTTTTTTGGAGCATGTCTAGCTTAGGATTGCCTTTTGTTTTGCTTTAAATTCAAAAAGGGTGATGTGCCTCTTTTAAACTTATTATTATTTTGGAAATATCAAGTCTTTTGTAATGGACTTTATTATTATTTATGGAGACATGCTCACTTTTGTTTTAATATTGCAACTTGATTTATTTATTCATTATCTTTTTTTAACAACTTCTGAACGCGAAAATAATGAAGGGGCCTGGCCCAATTGCAATTGGGTTGCCCTTCGTATCCTTTTGGGGGAATCAGGCCGCTCGTAGTTCTTATCCGTGCGCTTTTTTTAAACAATAAATCCCATTTTTTTTTTTTTTTTTTTTTTTTTTTTTTTTTTTTTTTCGGGATTACTTACCCTTATGTGGGCCTCTCAAAAGTGCTATATTGGGTGTGTTGCCTAAGCATAGAACCTTTTTAGTTGATCCATGTTTATCCATTGACTGAACTCAATCCCGTCTAAGTCCGCTAATCTTGCAGTTCCACTGATTAGGATCTTTGTAATGAGAAAAGGACCGGACCAATTGGGCCTAAACTTGCCTTTTGGGTCGGTGACGTTCGCCCTTACTTCTTTAAGCACTAGATCTCCAACTTTGAGGTCTTTCATTTTGAGCCTTTGGTTGAAGTGTTTCGTTAGCCTTTTTTGATAGATTCTCACATTGTGCAAAGCTTGCAACCTATTTTCATCTAGTAAGACTAATTGGTCATAGTGGGCTTGGACCCAATCCACATCTGGAATTTGACTTTCCAAGACAATCCGTAGAGATGGGACCTCTAACTCAATTGATAACACGACTTGCATTCCATAGACTAAGAAGTATGGTGTTGCTCCCGTTGATGCGCGAATAGATGTCCTATAACCCCAAAGTGCGAATGTCAACTTGTCGGGCCAATCATAATAATTCTCGGACATTTTTTCGATGATCTTCTTAGTACTTTTATTAGTCGCTTCTACTGCACCGTTTGTTTGCGGTCTATAGGGAGATGATTTTCGATGTTGGATCTTGAATTGGGCTAGGAGCTCGATTACTTCCTTCATGAAGTGTGACCCATTATCGCTAATGATTTCTTGGGGAACCAAATATCTAGCTATTATATTATTCTTGATGAATTTGACCACATGTTTTGCTTTGAGCTTTGCGTATGATTGCGCCTCAACCTATTTGGTGAAGTAGTCAATTGCAACTAGAATGTATTCGTGGCCTCCTTTGCCTGTTGGGGTTATCTTGCCAATGATATCTATCCCCCAAGCGGAGAAAGGCCAATGTGATGTGAAATTATATAACGGGCTTGGTGGCATGTGTTGTAGATTTGCGTGTGTCTGACACTATGTGCATCTTTTGACAAACTCACAACAATCTCTCTCCATTGTGGTCCAATAATAACCAAGCTTGATTATCTTCCTGGTTAACATCATGCCGTTCATGTGCGGTCCACAGACTCCTCCATGTTCGTCTCTTAAGACCTTATGGGCCATTTCGGTGCTTAAGCACAAGAGATTAATCCCGTTTGGGGTTTTCTTGTATAGTTGACTTTGTACCTCAATGAATTGGGCCGCGAGCCTTCTAAGCGCCTTTTGGGTTCTAGGGCTAGAATCAGGAGGGTAAACCTGTTGGATGAGTAGGTTCTTTATATCGGTGTACCATTCATCTTCTTCATCATGGAATACCTCCAGAGCATCGTAATACGAATGTTCGGTACTTCTTTGTACACAAATGGGCATCATTCGAATGGTGTCGGGTATGTTGATCATGCTTGCTAATTTGGCCAACGCATCTGCAAATTGATTATCTTCCCGTGAAAGGTATGTAAAATGTATTTGGTTGGAAATACACTATGATTTTGTCTAAGTATTCTTGGTAGAGTGCCAAGGATTCACTTTTGACTTTCCATACTTTGGAAATTTGGTTGATTATAAGCGACGAGTCACCATAGACTCGAAGCGTTTTAATGCCAAGGCTTATGGCGGATTGCAATCCTATTATGCAAGCTTCATTCTCCGCGCCATTGTTGGTGACCTGGTGGTCTAACTTAACCAAAATAGGTGTATGTGCACCATCAGGAGACACTATTAGTATTCCCACTCCAAAACCCTTTTGGTTAGATGCTCCATCGAAATAAAGTTTCCAGGTCTCGGTATCTAAGGTCATAACCCCTTCGTCTTGAAAGTGGTATTCTTCTTTGTGATCGGGCTCGTCTATAGCTTGGTCAGCTAGGTACTCTGACATAGCATGTTTTTTGATCGCTTTTTGGTGTTCAAATTTGAGGTCGACTGATAGAAGGACGGTCCATCTGGCTATTCTACCATTTAGGATGGGCTTTTCAAATATGTACTTTAAAGGATTTTCTCTCGATCTTGCGTGGATCGTATGCTGGAGCATGTAATGTCGTAGCTTCTTGCTCATAGCGACCAAGGCTAGACATGTCTTTTCTAGAGAGGAATAGCGGGTTTTATATTCCAGAAACTTCTTGCTCACATAGTAGATGGCCTTCTCTTCCTCGTTTATTTCTTGGGCTAGCATGGCCCCCATTGACGTTTCAATGACAGTAAGGTAAAGAATTAGAGGCATGCTTTGAGTGGGCGGTACTAGCACGGGTGGTTCGGACATGTAGGCCTTAATTTGTCAAAGGCCTTTTGGCATTGCTCGTCCCATTCCGTTTTTACCTCTTTTTTGAGCTTTTTGAATATAGGCTCGTAGGTGATAGCTAATTTGGAAATGAACCTACTAATGTATTGGATTCTCCCCAGGAAGCCTTTGATTTCTTTTTCCGTTTTCGGTGGGGGCATATCTATTATGGCCTTGTTCTTAGATGGATCAATCTCGATTCCTCTGGTGCTTATGACGAATCCTAAAAGTTTACCGGATGTAACTCCGAATGCGCACTTTTTGGTATTGAGCCTCATGTTTTACTTCTTAAGCCTATCGAAGAACTTTTGAAGTGAGGGTACATGCCCGTCTCTCTCCTTAGACTTTATAATCATGTCATCCACGTAAACTTCGGCCTCTTTATGCATCATATCGTGGAGCAGGGTTGTCGCGGTTCTTTGATATGTAGCCCCCGCGTTCTTAAGCCCGAACGACATTACTGTGTAGCAATAAGTGCCCCATTGTGTGATGAAAGTGGTTTTCTCTTCATCCTCTTTGGCCGTCAAGACTTGGTTATATCCTGTGTACCCGTCCATGAATGATAGGAGGGCATGTCCTACTGTGGGGTAGTGGAAAGTCATCTTTTGGGCTTGCTTTGTTTAAGTCCCTAAAATCCACGCACATTCGCACTCGTCCATCCTTCTTTGGGATTGGGACGATGTTGGCTACCCAATCGGGGTAGTTGGCCACTCCTATGAAGCATGCATCGAGTTGTTTTTGGACCTCTTCTTTGATCTTAAGAGCCCATTCTGGTTTCATCCTCCTTAACTTTTGTTTGACTAGTTTGCAGTCGGGCTTTAGTGGGATGGTATGTTGGGCTATGTTGCGGTCTAAACCAGGCATGTCCTTGTAGGACCAGGCGAAAACATCCGTATAATTCTTTAGGAGTGTTACGAATTGTTCGCGTTCATTAGAAGTTAAAGACAAGCCTATTTGCACATGGCGAGGCTCATCATTAGTTGCAATATTTATGGTCTTTGTTTCCTCGACTATTGAAGTCTTTTGTTCATATTCAATTAATGCTTTAATGACTTCTTTTGGCAATTCCATTATGTCTTCTTAATTATTAGCAACAAGGCAATCCGAGTAAGCAAAATTGACACTCATTAATAGAAGTGGACAATACATAAATGAGGTCATCATTAGCGACCTTAGTAGCAAAAGGAATAAACTAGGGTGGACCACCCGACACTTCTAGGACAACAGACTCAGAATCAGACTCGGACTCGGAATCAGACTCAGAATCAGAATTGGGCCTTTCTGAAGGACCATTGTGAATCGTGAACTTGTACTTGACTCCCTCGACTGGAGCCCGCTTCGTCTCGTGCTTCCAGGTGGCACGGTCGGGCCCGATTGGGGCGATCAGCTTTGACGGGTAGAAGCCTTGATTAAAAAGCATAGTAAGGGGAAGTTTGTTTGCTGCCTCGTCGTATCGGTGACGTTCTTCGCCAAATAGTAGCCCAAAGTCATTGGGTGCCATGTCATTAGCCCAATCTTTGATGGATTGGTCCTCTTTGAGAGGTATTGGTGCATTCTCACTCATAGTGAAATGGTCTTGAAATGCCTCAAAGCCCAGAACTAGAATTCCATTGATTGTATAAGGTTTTGGGAATCCATAATAAGGGTATGGATCACCTTCTTGGAGAAATTGTCCATTGAGAGTTAGAGGATAGGGATCCATGCTATGTGGGACGTGCTTGTTGGCCGCGCGGGGTCTCTTTCTAGGCACCTTCTTGGATATGTAGGCTCGGATCTCTTGCCTCGTGGGCTTATAGCCTAGCCCAAATAGATCATTTTTGAACTTGGTGTTCCAGCAAGATTGGGCTACCTTGGGGTGAGGACCCAAAGTGTTGCCTGAAAAGTGACCTTGCTTTCTAAGTAGAGCGTTCACATTGAGCGTGGGCTCTATTGGTGCTATGAAGGCTATCTTCTTGAAGCCCCATAATTCTTCATCTTGGTCGTTATGCTCTATCTTTAGGAATGGAGCTTTTTCTATCTAGGCTACCATGGTATCAGCATAGACTTCTAGAGTGGATCCTGCTAGAGATAGCTTCACCTTTTGGGGAAGGGTCGAGGCTACAGCATTAAGCCCTTGCAACCAAGGCCTTCCTAGAAGTAGATTGAAGGTGGTCGGAATATCGATGACGTGAAATTGGACCATTTTCTCAATGGGCCCAATGTTAATATTCATGGAAAATGTGCCTAAGACGTTCCTTTTGGAATTGTCGTAAGCTCTTAGCTCTTGTGCGGAGTGCGCGAGATTGTTGCAGTCTATTTTGAGGTGTTCAGCAGTCCTCAAGGGGCATACGTTTACAGCAGAGCCATTGTCAGCCAAAGTCATGGGTACTTGTCTTTGTTGACAAATTACAGTCAGATAGAGGGCTTTGTTGTGGTGGACGCCTTCGGGTGGAAGATCCTTGTCAGAAAAGGTGACGGGTGTGGATGACTTTCCTTGGACCAGGAGATTAACCACATCCTCGGGAGTAACATTTGGAGAAATGGTGGTTGCGTTCAAGGCTTCTAGTACGGCCCTTCTATGAGTGATAGAAGTGGTCAACAATTGCCAAATGTATATGTCAGCTTTTGTCCTTTGCAATTGTCTAAGGATGTTAGTTCCATCATCTTTCTTAACCGCCTCTCTTTGGGTTGGATCCCTATTGGGGATGGTTACATGCTCTACAAGTTGGATTTGAGATGGATCCATGTTGATGTTTTGGGCGTGAACTGGCAGCCTGACCTTGTGAGGTAGTTCAGAGCTTTGTCATCTTCGTCTTTCTCGTCATCGGAGATATCATACCAAGGTTTGCCATTAGCTATGTCATGGACTTTTGCAGTTAGCACATCTTCAGGATCATTATAATGTCCATTGTCCTCTTCATCACTATCCCAAAGGCCACAAATGTCTAGTGTGGGCCTTGGGCTTGGGTATGGTGGTATGACTTGCCCAATAGGAGTGATTAGATAGGATGGATCAAACCCTTCCTCTATGTCAATGGCAAAAGAGTTCCCAAGGGGATTATTAATGTTACTGGGCGGCGGTGCGTCCTTAGGTAATGGTGTGGTTCCATTGTCGAACGGATCTTGAATTTTCTCCTTGAGAGTGTAGCACTTTTCAGTGTCGTGTCCACGTCCTCTATGGTTTTGCAGAATGCAGACTCGTTCCACTATGGCGATCTTTTCTCTACGGGTGGATCGGGAGTAGGCCCAATCGGGTGCAAACAGTCTCCTTTGAATAATTTGTTTAGAGCTTTGACATAAGGCATCCCAAGGGGAGTAAACCTTCTTGGACACCTGTCAGCAATGGCGTTCACTTCATTTCCTCTACTTGTGGAGGCATGATTGGTATTGGTATATTTCATATCCTTGTAACCACTTGTGTTGTTATTGTAAGTGATCTTGTTCTTCCCTGTTTGGAGTTGGTCATCTTCAATGTCCATGCCTACTTCACTTAGTTGGGCATAAGTGGTTATGGCTTGAAATTTCATGTGCTGCCGGTATTCAGACGCCAAGCTTTGGACTAGCATTCTGATTTGATCCCATTCAGATGGGCGATCAATCATTTCAGCAACCTTGGTCCTCCATCTTCTTACGAAGTTGGTGAATCCTTCTTTCTCACCTTGCTTGGTGATGTCCAATTCTCTCAATGTCATGGGAGGCAAGACATTGTCAGCATATCTCTCTAGGAAGAAAGTGGATAAGTCTTCCCACTTTTGCAGCTTTTGAGTGGGTAGTTTGAAGAACCAGGCCCTAACAGCAGGGTCTAAAGTTTTGGGAAAGAGGTGAACATACAACTCTTGCTCAATGCCTCTAAGGCCCAATGCAGTGGTAAAAGCCCTAATGTGATCTTGTGGATCATTGGTCCCTTTGAATGTGGAAACTTCAGGCATGGAAAACTTAGGGGGCAATTTTCCCTTAATGTGGAGAGCATAGCCTTCAGAATTGATGATCATGTCATTAAAGACACGACTCTTGCCTAGAACGGACTCAAGCCTGTTCAGATTAGCTTGAAGTTCTTGGACCTCTTTAGTGGAGGGCTCAGTCTTATCCCCATTTGGTTCGGGCTCATCTTCATCCCTAGTACGGGGATCCATCTTAGCGACACGGGTTTCCATATCAGTGAATCTAGCATTTATGGCGACCAATTGGGCTAAAAGGTCGTCCATCTTTTGGTCAGCGGATCTCTCAGAATCTCCAGACATAATGGACTTAGGTGAACTGGGTGGCGAGGTATGAGGTGACAATGGCGGTGTGCGAAGGTACTCGAGCCAAATGGGGCCCACAAACTGTGTTTGCGGTGAAGGCTCGAATGACAACTTGCGGATCAATCTCTTGTTGGACTCGTCCCTCTCCCACTTCCTAGGACCGTGATCTTTACTCCTACCAAATCTGGACATAAAAATGCCCGTTTAAGAAAATAAGAAATAAATGGAAAACTCCACAAAAGAAAGATTTTATTTTAAAAAACAAATGTGGGAAAAGAATATAGCACTAATCCTCAACATGGTGATTTTCAGGAGAGACGCAATTTTATGTAAATAGTATATTCTAGTCAATGATCTTTTCGACTCTATAGAATTAAAAGAAATATACTCTTGACTTTCATATGGGATATAATTCCCGAATTTAAGAAAGAAAAATATACTATTGACTTGCTTTAAGGGAATAAAGTAAGACTCTTTTTTTTATTTTGTGAAAGATCATTGGCGGGAATATATTTTTTGCACGCAATCTAATTCATATGGAAAAGAACGTCTCCCTAATATGGTCACTATCATCATCGGAGTCATGCATGGATTTTATTTCCTAAAAAGAAATTATCCTATACTCTATTTGTAAACCTGACAAAACGCACAAGCACACAAAAGGGAATCCTTCCCAAAACTGGAGTCAAGAAAATCATAGGGGGGATCTAGTCCTAATATTCTATGGAAACTAATCACATAGCAAAGAAACAATCAATCACAATATAGCAAGTAAATCAATTAGCACCTTGATATGGACTATGGGACTAAATGCAATAGCTTGACACAATCTATGGTTGGATAAGGTAATCCACGACCGGATGCGTTTCCTCATCTATGGGATGCATAGTAAAACTAAACGTACCGTTTTACATATCTCGAATGGAGACATGTAAATGTCATGGGGTGGAACACGACTATGTGCAAAGGTAATTTGGACCTAGTGGGTCACCGGCCTAAGTCATAGACAATGCTCCAAAGGGTAATTCCTGTTTATGGTGTGGTGATGTCTTTCGGCATCTTGCTATGATAACGCATGCAATATGAATGATATGGATGCAAAGCGAAGAATATAAACACATACGATAATTGAACCAAATAGCTAAAATAAATTATTAACATGGATAGGTGTTCGAATTACACCCTCTTGCTAATTATCCCCAGTGTAGTCGCTATTGTAAGAACCCTCGCCTTTCCGCCGCCTAATCGAGATATTTAGTTGGAAATTAATGGTTGTTAAATAATACATCATATGCAATTTAAATTCAATTATAACGGGGAATAACAACTTGCAAACAATGAAGCCGCCACCAATTTTTAGGAAACAATTGGAAATCATCAAACAGTGCACCCAATTCCTATTGGGAATTGACTCATACCCATGGGGCTAAATATTGAGTTCGGGGGTGTAGGTACGAGGTAAACAAAACGAATCTCATCTAAATCTCCCGAATTAACGACCTCTACTAAGCCTATCTGTAGACGCCAAAAAACTGTTTTCAGATTTCTCCGCCGAAAGCCCGATGATGAAAGGAGTAATTTTTAAGCTTGAACTGCTATTTTGCTTTAATAGTTAAGATAAGGGCTCAGGTTTTTCCCTCCAAACACTCCTTCATTCCATTCCATTCAGAAGCCCCGTTCAAGAGCTTTCCAACGACACGTCTCATGCCTCATTCCGACTCTCGGTCGCCAAGTTGCGATTTACGGGTAAAACCATTTTTACCGTTTAGGGGTGAAACGGTCTTTTCATGTTTTTCGGAATATTTAAAATCCTCCGGAAAATAAAAATGGGCTGGATGACGTCATTATGACGTCATCCAGCTGGCTGTTGACAGCCGTCAGCGGCCCAGGCCAAGGTCGCTAGCGTCGCTGACCAATTTCCCAGCGCCGCTAGCGTCGCTCAAATTCGACCGTTCAACCCTACTTCTCCACGCCTATATAAACAACCCTTCACCCTCAGTTCAAAACACATAGTTTACAGTTGACAACCTCTATTCTCGGGAGTATTGACACCAAGCTTCCCCCTCTTTCTTCCAAACTTGAGATCTTGTTTTACTATTCTTATCAAATATAGCCTACAGTTCTGGTACAAATTCTTGGTCAATCAAATGCATGTCTAAATAAGGGTTAAAAATAAATGTTGTGATGCTTGTGATACACCAATTAATAGTCTAAGTCTAGGTTGTTAATCCGGTTTTGCGTGGAAATTATGTCTTTAAATTATTAAGCAAACTTGAGTTAGTAGAGGCCATCATAATACGGGCGAGTTGAGTGCCTAACACCTTCCCACCTCGAACCTTCGCCCCCGAACCCTTTATTCTCGTGTACTTATATGTTTTATATAAGCGGGAGTCTTTCTAAAAACATGATTAGTTCACTTATCGCGCTATTGGGTTGTCCATTCGGTTTGTCCCTTAGATAAAACGCCAATAGCAGATTTGTGACCTCTTTCATGGTTTTTTTATTCAATTCAAGTCTTTTCAAAAGCTTTTCTAACTCGATGGTCCCTTGAACTTATCTAAGCCCCCAACTGATAAATTTTCGATAAGAACACACTCTGTGGAAACAAGGATTGGAAAAATCCCGGGTCCTTACAGTGGTGCCTTTACTAGGGACTTATTTAAGAGGCTGAGACTCGAAAGTCAAGTTTGCTTAATTGTTTAATAACATGTTCCATATTTTTGCATCATTTGCATCATTTGCATGTGCTTTTGCACAACCTTTTGACCCTTATCGACCCACGAGGAAGTTTGTGTCGCAACTCGTAGACAACCCGTATATCTAAAGGAATATACCCGTATATCCAAATTGTCACAAGCCACTAAGGAAGTCAAGCTCCACCAAGTAACATGCCAACGGATGACAGGTCCTGTATGGAAAAAAGCATCCCATTCAGCAAGGGTCTTTTCTTCATATAGCCTTTTCCTAACCAAAAAGCTAGCCGCAGTATAAGTTTTCCTTGACCAGGCTTGAGGGACACGAACTATCATATTCTCTGGTGACTGTATTAGCCTCAGATGCTCACATAACCAAATTTGAAGCAGCAGGGGCTGCAAGAAAAAGCTTCGCGAGTAGAGATTTTCAACCTGTCAAGCCCTATAATAGTTTCCCCTACCACCAGATGCAAAGGAGAATGCCCTTCAGCCATTTGATTTACCACTCACAACAACGAGGCTCTACCCAAGTTAGGAGACTCTGCATTAGCAAACAATAGACGGTTCAACAGGCAAAGTACGAAAGCCTATTGGCGACAACGCCTAAATATTGCACTTTTGTCAGAGGAAACAACAAATTTTTCACAAAGTTGAACCAAGTCCACATCGACACCAAAAATCATACTTTTGGCTTCTGCAGATGACAAGCCTAAGGATTTCCTGTATTGACCACTAAAACCATCTCTCAAATACGGCACAGCTGGAGGAAGAACATCAGGCATATTGGTGATCGCAGCAAATTCTTCAACTAAAGGACATAATTCAGAATTACCAAAATGGAAGACGTGCAAGTCGGGGTCCTGATAATTCAGAGCAGATCGAAGAAGGGGCCACAATATTTTGGTTGGTCTTAAAGTCAGCAAGGTAGAGACATTGAACGGAGCCAGTTCAAGTTTGTCTTCTATGGTCAGATTTTTACACCAAGCATCGAACAGGTTTTCAAAGGATTTCACCAAGGTAGAAGCTTTGGGAAATTTGAGAGAGCTAAACTCTGAAAAGTGATACAACATCCAGCATCCCGTAAATCCTATTTATAGGCAAAAACGCGGGCCAAAAGAAGTTAGAAATCTACGGAAAAGCCCAAACCAGAGCCGTCAGCAGCTCTGCCCAGGGCCGATAGCGGCCCTGACCCTGTCCCAGTTAGCGTTTCCTCTTTTTTCCATCCCGCTCACTTGGTCTATTCAGCTCGGTTTACGCCCAGTTTACGGACGACGGTATTACAAAGCCCGAGACTCTCTTAGCTTTTATCTTTTATCTTTTCTATTTTCTGTTTTTTATTTTCATTTATTTTAGGGGGTATAATATGCGTAATTTTTGGTTTTTCTTGCAATTTTTACCCTTTTCCTTATTTTATTCCCTAAATTGTGGCCTACTCTTTACTGCATAACACATTGCATAGTTAGAGATCAGACGGACATAATCGAGTCATCATATCATACATATCATAGAAATGCATAAAAACAGGAGTTCCAAATCTCAAAGTCAATGTTTACAATGAAATCCAACACCGCTTAACCAGAGTCGTCATCGCCATGGCTGTCAGCCTCATCATCAACGGACGGACCCTGACCATAGTTCCCAGTTGAATGATGGAGAGAAGAGCTATAAATGGGTTTGCTGTTGTTGAGTCTCATATCCCGCCTTTCATATGCTGGTGCGCGCATGGGGATACCTGCCGAAAACCCCACTGCGAAAAAGCTCTCTATAGCCTGACTAGCAAAGTCCATAGCCACATCCTGATACGAAGGCCCAATATGAGGCGCATCCCATTCAGGGACGTTCGCCCAACCTCCAGCCATGGGGGCAACAATAGGCCTGCTGTCAAGAGAAGGCTGGAAACCCGCAGGGGAGAACATCTTAGGAATGTACGACACAGAAGGTCCGGGCGCCTCATCAAAAGGAGGCCTTGTCACAGCTACGGGAGGTGAACGAACAATAGACGGTCTGCTCGCCAAAGAGGCCCTCGCAGCAGAAGAATGTCGAGGTCCCACCGAAGACGAAGACTAAGACATCTGCAAACAATCAAGGTCTATATGTTAAGTTAAGCACTTCACTTAGCTGAAACAAAGGCTGAAAGTCTACTTACATCGACAGTCCTAGACTGAGAAGTCTTCCCCTTGACCATCACTTGGCCATAGCCTTTCTTCAGTAGGTGAATGAGCTTGAAGATCTGAGAGGTCTGCTCCCGGGTCAACTACAACAAAAAAAAAAAAAAAAAAAAAAACACAAACACAAACACAAGAAATAGAGTCAACACTCAAAAGCAAACACAAAATACAAGAAGGGATAAAAAGGAACTTACCCCCGTACAACCATCAGGCAAGGGCAAGCCCTCGAAAGCCTCTCCGTCAGCAATATGTAGAGGGAACTCCTCTTCTATGCGTCCCCCACTCTCCCCAATGTACCTCACCTCGTTAGTCGGCAAGGTCGCGCTTGGGGGCTGGCCCCGAGGAACTCTAGAATGGGACCTCTTGGGACCCTGAGGAGCCAGACGATCTGCCTGCATATGGCTGAAAATGTCAGCATATCACACATATAACTAAAACGATGCAGATAAATTTCTTACCTCAGAAGTGAGCTCCGGCATCAGACGATCCAAGTAGTAAGCCAGGTACATGGCCGTGCGGTCCCCAGGAATACCATCAAAAGCGGACCATGACACCTACAGATTACCAGTTCAAAAGTTCATTCACACCAAATGGACCAAAAAGAATATATGCATAAGTCAACAACAACATACCATAGACGCGGCATGACTCTAAAAGGTAGCCCGAAAATGCTCCAAAGAGGTAAATGAGTGGTTATCTCTACCAATCCACCGTGAACCTAGTGGGAACATCCTCAAACCAGGACAGTGAGGACTAAAGGTCGGAAAATACTCAAAGAACCACAGCTGCCATTCAAGCAAAAAGGGAAAGAATGAGCTTCACATTCCAAACCATATGCAAAGAAAAAAAAAAGAATATACGGGCCTACCTCTAGTATCCTCCACGGGCCCGAGATGGACGCCCTCTCACTCGTCGGCTTAGGCCTGCAAGCCCGATGACACCATCTCACCAAGGAAGTGTAAGCAGAAGCACCGAAGTTGTACTCATGAACGTTGGTCAAATCCTCTAAACATGTCAAGAAACCGACTTGACATACGCTCTTCTTCTGAGCAAAAATGGTCGACCGCAACAAGCAAGCCAAGAAAATACGGGATCTTTGCTCCTCGGTAAGCCCCTACTCTGCCAAAGCCGCCCATAACCGCAACAAAGAAACCCGATCCTTATCAAAATGGGCAGACACAGGCCCATAAAGCTCGAGCAACCTGTCACTCTGTTTCCAGTAACTCGCGTCGTACCGAATACAATGCCCTCTAAAGGATAGACCCGTCAACACAGCGAACTGATAAGGGGTGGGGAACATCTCTCCTACAGGCGTATGAAAAGTGTTCGTGGAATCCCAGAACCTCTCCAATAGCCCCCTAGCGATAATCCTAGAATCCCTAGAGTGACAAGCAGGGATAACAGTCAGGAAATGGTCAAAACCCGAGCCCAATACCAAATTCCTATCTCCAACTGAAAAAGGCTCCAACATCATAGCCCAATGGGAGGTAGACCCATGAGCCTGGAACAAAACGCCAACACCCTAGCCAACAAACAAAATTTTCTCAACACCCCATATACTACAAATACAGCCAGATTAATTCCACACAAATTATATACAGCTTACCACCAATCCAGTATAAGTCCCAATTTGTTCGTGTGCCGAAGCACTAACAGTTCAAATTTTCAGAAAAATATATACTGAACAGAAAAAAAAAGAGTCAGAAAACATACCAACTCAGGGTTAGACAGATGACTCTGCCTCTCCGGTAGTAAAACACTACGGTCCCAAACCCTAGCCGGGCGCCAGTCTAGTCACATAAATGAGTCCTGATACAGTCGAGCTCCATCCGAACAATGGGTCGGAGGTGTCCTAGTGGAGGGAAGCCCAGTACGGAAAAGGTCCCGTTCATCCTCTCCCTCACCCATGGGATGTTTTCCTTTGTCTGCGGGAGCCATGGGAGTACAATGAAGCTTTCTCTCTCTACAAGTGGAAAATTAAAAGTTTCAGATTCGCAAGAAACAAGCATCCATTCAACAATGCAACCCAAAATTCAGCAACTAGGCGGAAAAATAAGCAAGTTCAAGACAAAAACCCAAGAGTTTGGTGAAGAATTGACTTACCTCAAGCAAGTTGGAGCACTCAACAATGGTGGGTATTCGACAATTGCTCTCGGCGAAGAAGAAGTAGAAGTAGCACGTGAAAAAAAAAAAAACAAACGCTGAAGCGCTCTTATTTGGCTCAAGCTGAGAGCCGCTAGCGGCCCACAGCCGAGGCCCAGCGCCGCTAGCGGCCCACAGCTGAGGCCCAGCGCCGCTAGCGGCCCACAACCGAGGCCCAGCGCCGCTGCCTGGGCCGCTAGCGGCCCTGTAGGCCCTGCACACACGGGCCCACTTGCTGTCCCATTACCCTTTTTTTGGCCCTGAAGTCGTTACTCCAGTTCATTCGCGGCAAAGATCAATACCAGGCACGCGGGAGCAAGTCCCTTTGGCCCACAGTTGGCCCATCTAACGGTACCAATTATTCTCAGGTAAAACTAACCCAATTATTTTGCAGGTCCCAAATACACGACCCGGATTTATGCCCCGACGACATTTATCGCCCGGAGTGTCAAATTATTTTAAGCCCGGTAAATCTGCTGGCCTCATCAATGTCCCTAAGTCTCCAAAATCCCAATGTCTCAATGTCTCAAAAATCCCAATATCTCAAAGTCTAATTGTCCCAAAGACTCAAAATCTCAAAAATCCCAATATCCCAAAGTCTCAATGTCCAAAAGCCTCAAAATCTTAAAAATCCCATTGCCCCAACATCACAAATGTCCCAATATCCCAAATGTCCCGATGTCCCAAAGTCACAAATGTCCCAACATCACAAACGTCCCAATGTCCCAAAATTTTGGGGTCAGTCAATGATCGCTTATGCTATTGCGGTTAAACTATCCTCCTGCGAGATTACAAATTTTGGGGTCAGTCAAATGATCGCTTAAGCTATTGCGGTTAAACTGTCCTCCTGTGAGATCACAAATTTTGGGTCAGTCAATGATCGCTTAAGCTATTGCGGTTAAACTGTTCTTCTACGAGGTCACAAAATTAGGGTCTGTCAACAATCACTTAAGCTGTTGCGGTTAAACTGTCCTTCTACGAGGGTACTTATTATGAGTCAGTTAATGATTGCTTAAGTTGTTGCGGTTATACTGTCCAATATTTTTATATGTTTCAGTTAGTGGTTGCTTAAGCTCTTGCATTTAAACTGTTCATATGTTTTAACCATTTTACAGCCGTCATTTTGATCGCTCTGTCTCGTCGACCTTTTCGTTTCTTGTGCTGGGACGGAATCTCGGCATCCACCGAGTGCTGCTTAGTCACTGTTTGCTCGATAAAGCATTTATATTATTCACTCTCAAGTTACTTCCCATTTACAGCCATTATTTTTAATCGCGTTGTCTCGTTGACTTTTTTGTTTCTCATAGAGGGACGGAATCTCGACACCCGCCGAGCGGTGTTTAGTCACTGTTTGTCGAAGCACTCCACATTGATCATTCTCAAAGTACTACTAACCTTTTCATTCACTCTGAATACAGGTCCCCAGCAGACGTTTAGACCATCTACAAGCGGTGTTCTATCCTGCTAACCATAACCTTTATTTCTCTTGTGTTCATAGAGATGAAATCTTAGCACGCTGCGAGCATGTCCCAACACAGGTTTGTCTTCATATGCATACATACTGTACACTCTCACACAACGTGTGCACATCAGCATCCTGCATGTCTCCTTCGGAATACTTTGATCTTCGCTTTTACTCAAACTCGATCAAAGTGGGGGCTTCTGTAGACGCCAAAAAAGCGCCTTCAGATTTCTCCGCAAAAGCCCGATGACGAAAGGAGTAATTTATAAACTTGAACGCTATTTTTGCTTTAATAGTTAAGATAAGGTCTCAGGTTTTCTTCTAAACACTCCTTTATTCCAAACGCATTCAAAAGCCCCGTTCAAGAGCTTTCCAACGACAACTCTCATGCCTCTTTCCGACTCCCGGTCACCAAGTAGCGATTTATGGGTAGAACAGTCTTTTACCGTCCAAGGGTAAAACGGTCTTTTCATATTCTTCGGAATAATAAAATTCCTCCAGAAAATAAAAATAGACTGGATGTCGTCATTATGACAACATCCAACTGGCAGCTGACAGCGTCATCAGCGGCCCTGGGATAAAAACGGCCCTAACCAGGGCTGCTAGCGGCGCTGACACAGCCTCTGGCCCGACTCTTTTTTCAAGCCCAATTCAAAAATTCGGCTATTTTCAGTCGTCCAACCTACTTCCCCACGCCTATAAATACGACACTCCCTCAGTTCAAAACATACAGTCTACAATTGATACCCTCTATTCTCAGTAGTATTGACTCTGAGCTCCTCCCTCTTTCTTCCATAAACAATTCTATTCAATTCTCGGGAGTATTAACACCGAGCTTCTCCCTCTTTCTTTACTTGAGATCTTTCTTTACTATTCATTTGCTAAATAGCCTACAGTTCAGGTACTAACTCCTGAGGGCCCAAATTAAATTACTTGCCTAATTGTTTATATTCTAGTGGTCAAAATGTAGATATCATGCAAATCATGTCTTTTATTGCTTCCTAAATATTGTCTTTCAATTCAAAGCATGTCTAGTCGTTGTGATGCTCAACTTGCCAATCGAATGCATGTCTAAATAAGGATCAATAATAAATGTTGTGATGCTTGTGATGAACCAATTAGTAGTCTAAGTCTAGGTTGTTAATCCGGTTTGTGTGGGAATCATGTCTTTAAATTATTAAGCAAACTTGAGTTAATCCGGTTTGTGTGGGAATCATGTCTTTAAATTATCATAATACGGGCGAGTTGAGTGCCTAACACCTTCCCACCTTGTACCTTCGCTCCCGAACCCTTTATTCTTGGGCACTCATATATTCTATATGAGCGGGAGTCTTTCTAAAAACATGATCAGTTCACTCATCGCGCTATTGGGTTGTCCCTTCGGTTTGTCCCTTCGATAAAACATCGATAGCAGATTTGTGACCTCTTTGATGGTTTTTACTCAATTCAAGTCTTTACAAAAGCTTTTCTAACTCGATGGTCCCTTAAACCTATCTAAACCCCCAACTTACAAATTTTCTATAAGGACACACTTCGTGGAGCGATGAAAAATCCCGGATCCTTACATACGCATCGTCTTATTAGGAAGCTTGGCTACTCCAATTTTGACTATGTTAACCCAGTCAATCATTCAGGAGGTATTTGGGCTCTTTGGAACGAGTCGGCCATTAACGCTAAAGTTTGTCATAAATCGGACCGTATAATAACCCTTGAAATTACTGAATTAGATAATGGCAACAAATTCATGTTGTCCAGTATTTACGCTCCCGTCCAAGAGTCTCAAAAAGATGCCTTTTGGCCAGAACTTTCTGCACTAAATCAATCTTTTTCGCTACCTTGGTGTATTATTGGTAATTTCAATGAGTTGGCTTCCCTTAATGACAAAAGCGGTGGTTCGTCCTGCGCCCCTTCTAGACTCTTAAGGCTCAATACCTTTCTGGGAAATTGCGACTCTGAAACCATTACTAGTCACGGCAACTCGTATACCTGACGAAGGCACTTTCCCTAGGGTCTAGTCTTCAAACGTCTTGATCGGGTAGTGGGTAGAGCTAACTGATGCTCCTTATACCCACATAGTGTTGTCAACCATCTTCCCTTTACGTGCTCAGATCACTCCCCCATTGTACTCAGTACTAGTCCGCTATCTACTACAAAACCGAAACTTTGTCGATTTCAACCTTTTTGGACCCAATTCAAGGAAACTGAATCTCTTGTTCAAGAATCTCGGGGACTGAACTTTAACGACTTAAAAATGTTTAAATTAACAAGGAAACTTAAGGTTCTTAAATCTAAACTAAAACATTAGAATCATTCCACTATTGGGCACATACACAAGAAAGTCAGTCTCAATTTTGAAAAAATTAGAAGTATTGAGGAAATTTTGTTAATAGCGCCGGAGAACTCAAATCATAAAAAAGCCTTAGATTGACTCATCATGCAGCGAGAGAAGCTTCTTCTCTTCTGGCAAAATTACTGGAACGATTATGCGAAACGAAAATGACTGACTGATGGAGACCAGAGCTATAGCTTTTTCTACGCATTTCTAAAGGTAAAGTTCAAAAAAGAAAGAAAATTTTAAGATACAGGAGGCCTCAGGGGCGGCTAGAGGACAGTTCTTTAATCAAGTCTCACATTCAAAATGAATTTACCAAGCGTTTTTCCTCTGAAATTACCTCACCTCATTTCTTAAATATTAGTGATATCCCTCCTCTCATTAGCAATGACATCAATGAACAATTGAACATAGATTTCAGTAATGAGGAAATTAAGGCTGTCGTATTCCTAATAACTGGTGTTGTAATAGTTCTTTGGCGGATTTAGTTGATATCTCTGACCTTCCGAATGATATTCTTGACTGGACGGTCAGTGATATCATTCTACCCTCCCGAACTTGGGACTTGGCCAAGTGTGCCCTAGCGCTTCCGCCTGATATCATAAAGATTATCGATAGCATTCCCCTCCCTGTCCACGATAAACATGATGATTTTTGTTGGGGGCTCACCGGGAATGGTATCTTCTCCACTAAAACAACTACCTGGTTGGCTCATGGGATGAATAAGGATGAACAATATAAGTGGCCCTTCACTTGGAATTGATCCCTGAACACCCCACCCAAAGTGCGGATATTTGCCTGGAAGCTCTATCATAAATCGATCGCCACTCGTTATACCCTTTGTAAAAGAGGGGTTCCAATTGACCCAAGTTGCCCTCTTTGCCACCAGGTTGCTGAAGATAGTGATCATCTATTTATGGAATGCCCAGTCACCAGAGCTGATTGGACTTATGCATTGGAGTCTGGGTGGTTGTATTATATTCCTCCTGATCAAGGACTTCTTCCTTGGCTGGATTTCCTGCGACACACCAAGGACTACTCATCAACTACGAAAGCCAAAGTATTGATACTTCTTTGGAGTATCTGGATGGAAAGGAATTGTGTAGTGTTCAGAGGAGCGAACTTCAGCCTTATTGGTTGTTGGTTAAGGGCCAAGACTTGTCTCTTTGAGTGGATGACGAGAACGTCCAATTTGAATGACCTTAAGGTTCGCAAATGAGTTTCTTGGGAGAAATCCTAGATAGGATATTCCAAAATTAATTTTGATGACTCTAAATTGGGTGACGAAGCGGTTATTGGCTTCATAATTCGTAATGAAGGAGGCTCGATGGTTGGAGCTGGTGCTAAGGCCCTAGGTCCCACCTCATGCCTAGTGACAGAATTCACTGCTCTTTGGAATTCTGTCAAAAAAGCAGTTGAGATGGGTCTTAGTAAGTTACATATTCAAAGGGACAATCTAATTGTCATCCAAGCTATGCGAGGGGAAATTGAAATACCCTGGCAAATTCACTCTCTAATTATTGATACGCGCAAATTTCTAGCTCCATTAGCCCTTGTAATAGTAGATCATGTTTATCGGAAAGGTAACAGAGTTGTGGATTGGCTGTCTAAGTTTGGCCACCAATGCCAAGAGCCTTCATTCTGGACTGATTCTCCTGATCGAGATTTGAGTCGTATCCTCTATGAGGCTGTGTTAGAAGTGCACCTCGAGAGGGGGTCCTCCTAACGATTCTCCTTTTATTCTTACCTTTAAAAAAAATATAGTTATCACCTTCAACAATAATATTCATGAGACCCCATGATATTGCTTGAGTTAGTCCATTCATAAGTGTCTAGCTTCAGCCACAATATGTCATTCATGAAGTAACTTTCCTTTCCCTCTAATTAAAAAAACAAATAAGAAAATTTTAAAATAATACTACTTGTTACAGTATGAATAAGGTAGATAGGTGTGACTGGATTTTATTGCCGTAGCTTGACTATTGTATTCTATTACTGTTTTGTACAGTAATTGTACGGCTATAAATACTGTAACACCTCCGAATTCGCAACGATTTCCCGGAAACTATCTACGTCATTATCCATGACTCGACACCACTGAACCGTCCCAAACCCGGGGGAATGCTACTGCAACATTTATCACTAAGGAGTAAATGATAAGCAGAAAGAAAGACTAGGCACAAAAAGGAGCTTACTAAGGAAACTAAACAAACTAAACAGTTAATATCAGAGTTGTCTATATAGTGAGCTAAAACCATTAAAACAATTTATTACAACTTGCCTTCAAAGGGCTAAATGCAATAAAAATCCGAACAATCTAAACTGAACAGAAAGAGTTCTAAAAACGACGCCAACTCTAACTTCCAAGTTGTACGACCTCAATCAACTAAACTTGCACTTTGGTTTCCGTGACGGAAACAAAACACAGAAGAAAAGAAAAGAAAAGAAACCAAAGAGAAACGAAAATCAGATAAACTGAATAAACGTCATCCGTACCCAGTAAAAACATTTCACAAACATTACCTGAGGTTTTAGAAGAATCATTGAAATTCATTTGCATACGCACATAAGCATATAATAAAGCATACGCATAACGACATTCTTTTATATGCAATTCTTGTATAGTGATCATACAAAAATACGACATAGACAATCCGTCTTGATTAGAAAGATGTAAGAGAGCGAATAGAACAGCGATTACCCATACTGTTCGTCAAAGATACAATCACGCCATGGACTTAATGACTCTAGTGTTCACACTACCTCTAGTACAATTAAACGAGCCTAGAGGACTTAATAAATGGGGAATGATCCATCCCAGACACACTGTGAGGTGTCTATAAGTAACTTGGGAATCACTCATCCCTTAAACTACAGCATTAATTGTAATCCCGATTGCTCGACTAATCCCAGGGATCCATTAGGAGTCTTACTCTCATTTAATTTAATTCACATAATTTTCATTGGTTGACATTGTGGTACTACGAGACCACGACTTACTAATTCATTTCATGTTTTTGACAATGAATAGTAAATAATGACAATGATGATAATTCAATATGATGAGAATTAAACATGCTTTAATTCAATAACGATGATAATTCAAGAAAGATGACATCACATGTCTAGCACAATTTCGGCAGCACTTCGTCAGGGTAATATGATATAAAAAAATTCACAAATCATCCAAGATATTCAACGATAATATATAAATGCTCACTAGCACTCAATAATACCCATACGAATTAACATATAATTAGTATCATAATAATACTAATAATTCACCATTCAACAATTGTTCAATAATCATCATATGGACTAATTAATTCCCAAAATACGATAACATCAACATGCTAGTTATAATTCATAATTACAACAGTAAACATTCTTAATAAATCCCATAGAACAACAATATAATCTAATCATGCTTTGCATATTAAATTCACAACAAATTCCCAATTAGCACATAACACATCAAAACAATTTTGATGGGGCTTTGGAAGAAGGTAGGCATGAGCGCTTACCACTATAACGCTACCAAACAGTAAGTATGCTCCAACGATCAACGATTATCACGCTTGCTCATTATTAGGTCCTAATTAAAAACAATTACCGAATCAGTATTAATTAAATACAAAAATCCAAACAGTAACGAAATATTAATCTGATAATTTTATTACATTTTTTATTTATTCCAACCAATATAGGCTTTTAAAAATTAGAATTCGGGTTCCGAATGAGGGCAGAAAAATAAAAATATTAAATCGAAAATACTGAAAATCGAATATTAATTACGAAAATTATAAAAACGAAACCCTAACTTCAAAACTAGGTCTAGGTCACGGGTACCCATGCATGAGACCCATAACCCTACCCAACACCACCACCACCACACACTGACCACCGTCGTCGGTGGTGGTAGTCGCAGGAGGTTCGGCGAAGAGGAGAGACAAAAAGAGAAAGCAAAAGAGAGAAAGGGAAAGAACGAGATAGAGAAGAAGATAGAAGGGGGGGCGACGGGGCCAGGCCCGTCGCGCCTCGGCGGTCGACAACCACCGTCCAAGCGGCGGCCTGGCGGCGGTCGCGGCCGCCCGCGACTGCAGCTGCGCGAGAGGGAGCGGGAGAGAGATAAAGAGAGAAAAACGAGAGGAAAAGGGAGAGAGAGGAGAGAGAGTTACCGGCGGGAGAGAGGAGCGAGTCCGGCGGTGGTTTCGGTGAGGTGAGGGAGGAGAGCCAGTGGAGAGAGAAAGAGGGAGGGAGGCCGTGAGAGAGAGAGAGAGAATGAGATAGTGCTTGTGAGGGTTTTATAAGTTGTGTAAACTGATTACTTGCCTCCCCTTTTTCCTTATATAGGCCCTTAGTCAACCCAAGTCAAATACTAGTAGGTTTAGGAATTTATTTAATAATTTTCTGATTTAAATAGCTAACTAAAACCAATTAAAACTAAATAAAACGTTATGAATAATTATTATTCATAAATAAAACATTTTAATTAAACTCCTCAAAATTAATAAATGCAATTTATGAAAGTCCCCTAATAATAATTGATATTATTATGGCTTAAATTGAATAAATCGAATCCTTGAATATAATTACGATTTAATCTTCGAAGCTATTTATAAATCAATATAATAATTATAGAAAATATTGGGGTATCACATTCTACACTCCTTAAAAGAAGATATGAAGTAATCACTTCCAAAAACAAAACGAGTTTACCCATACGAAGGTATAAAACAATTTCTAGGACACTAACATATGCAAGATGAGCAAGTACGATCGTGATTCTAAATTGATTAGCATGCACCATGCAATGCTTGAGCATGCATTTCGTGCAAAGCGATAAACAAAACACGCAAAAAGATGAAATTTCGACGCGTGATATTTTATCCTCCTTAAGAGGAGTTTCGTCCCGAAACTCAAGTGGGACTAGTACCTTCTAATAAGAGGTCTGGATATTTCTCGCGCATCATGGATTCAGCTTACCATGTTGCTTCTTCTTGACCTTGTCAAGACCAAACGACTTTGACAATCGGAATAGTCTTTGTTCGAGTTGAGCGCTCTTTGCGGTCCACTATCTTGATAGGACGCTCTTCATAAGTCAAACTTTCATCGAGATCGATCGCTTCAGGGTGAACGACATCAGTTGGATCATGTATGTATCGCTTTAACTGGGAGACATGAAACACACTATGGACTTTTGCAAGTTCCACAGGTAAAGCTAGTCGATAAGCAACCTCACCAATCCTTTCCAGGATTTCGTAAGGACCAATATATCGAGGACTCAACTTCCCCTTACGACCAAAACGCATGACACCTTTGGTAGGATATACTTGCAAAACTACCTTGCTTCCCACCTCAAACTCTTTAGGTCTACGACCTATATCTGCATACGATTTCTGACGATCTTGTGTACTACGCATCTTCGCTTGAATCATCTTGACCACATCGACGGTCTGCTGGATCATTTCAAGACCCAAAACTGCAGTTTCACTAATGTCGTTCCAACAAACAGGCGATCTACACTTCCTACCATACAATGCTTCATATGGTGCTCGATCAATGCTTGAGTGATACCCATCAGTTGTATGATGAAAAGCAGGACTGAACTTGAACTTGCTTCCAAAAGCTTCTTGTAATTTCTGCCAAAAATGAGTTAGAAATCTCGAGTCTCTATCTGAAACGATATCTTCTGGAACACCATGAAGTCTCATGACTTCCTTGACGTAAGAATCCACTAGCTTCTCCATTTCCCAAGTGTCATTCATTGGGATGAATCTCGCAACTTTCGTCAAACGATGCACAACGACCAAAATGGCGTTGTTCTTCTTTTGTGTCAATGGTAAACCCATGAAAAAGTCCATTGAAATTGAATTCCATTTCCACGTAGGAACTTCAACCGATTGAATCATTCCACTAGGTCTCTGGTGTTCAATCTTGACGTTCTGGCACGTTATACACTTATCCACAAACTCAACGACATCTTGTTTCATACCTTTCCGCCAAAACACTTGGCCAAGGTCTTTGTAGAGTTTATCTCCATCAGGATGCACAGAATAAGGCGTATTGTGAGCTTCACCCGGAGTCTGACTCTTGATCTTCGGGTCATTCGGCACACAGACACGATCACGAAATCTCAAGACACCGTCTGGACTAGTAGTAAAGTCTTCGGATCTACCCTCGTCCTTATGGCGTAGAATCCGTTGAAGATCCTCATCTATACTCTGTTTACCCTTGATCTCGTCGAGTAAGATTGGTCGAACTGACGTATGCGCTAAGGTACATTGAACGTCACCTTCCAGCACAATCTCCACGTCTAGACTCTGTAAGTCACGAATGATCTCCTTCGGAAGTACTAAAGCAGTGTTCAACGTATGACGAGTCTTTCTACTCAAGGTGTCAGCTACCACGTTGGCTTTCCCTTCATGATACTGAATGTCGATGTCGTACTCCGTCAACAACTCTAGCCATCTTCTTTCTCACATATTCAACTCCTTTTGCGTGAATATGTACTTGAGACTCTTATGGTCCGTAAACATCTTGACAGCAGAACCATATAGATAATGTCGCCAAATCTTCAAAGCAAATACGACAGCAGCGAGTTCTAAGTCGTGAGTAGGGTAATTATCCTCGTGTTTCTTGAGTTGTCTTGAGGCATAAGCCACTACCTTTCCATATTGCATCAAAAAACAGCCTAAGCCATTCTTAAACGTGTCACTATAGACTTCGTATCCTTGAGTTCCCGATGACAAAGTCAGAATCGGCGCGCTCGTAAGTCATTCCTTCAACTCTTGAAAAGCAGCTTCACACTTTTGAGAACACACGAGCTTCGTCGTCTTCTTCATGAAGTTTGTCATAGGCTGCGCTATCTTCGAAAATCCTTCCACAAACCTACGATAGTAACCAGCTAACCCAAGAAAACTTCTCACCTTAGTCACGCTCTTTGGTGCGGACCAGTCCATAACAGCTCTAATCTTTTCCAGGTCAACCGCAACTCCACTCTTAGACACCACGTGTTCTAAGAAGAAACAGTTTCTAACCAAAACTCGCACTTCGACACATTGGCGTAAAGTTGATGTCGTCGTAAAATTTCCAAAATGGTTCGCAAGTGTTGCTCGTGCTCAGCAGCGTTCTTCGAGTAAACCAAAATATCGTCAATAAAGACAACGACGAACTGATTGAGATAAGGCTGGAACGTACGGTTCATCAAATCCTTAAACTTTGCAGGTGCGTTTGTCAACCCAAAAGGCATCAACGTGAACTCGTAGTATCCATACCTCGTCCTAAACGCGGTCTTTGCAATGTCAGGCTCGGATATCTTAAGTTGATGGTATCCTGAACGTAAATCGATCTTCGAAAAAACAGTCGCTCCACGGAGTTGGTCGAATAGATCGTCAATCCTTGGAAATGAATAACAATTCTTCATCTTGTTCAACTCGCGGTAGTCTATACACAGTCTCATACTACCGTCCTTTCGCACAAACAGAATAGGAGCACCCCAAGGCGATGCACTAGGACGTATGTATCCCTTCTCCAGTAACTGCTCGAATTTCGTCTTTAGTTCCTTCATCTCTGCTGGAGCCATACGATATGGAGCTTCCGAGATGGGAGCAAAACCTGGAGCTAATTCGATCGTAAAGTCAACAATGCGTTGTGGAGGCATTCCGTGTATCTCGTCTGGAAAGACGTCAGCGTATTCTGAAACAACTGGAAAAGGTTTTGAGACTTCAGCTTCTCGACTTGTATCCACAACATGACTTAGGTAAATCGCATCACCTTTATTCATACACTCCTTTGCTTTCATGGTCGCCACTACCTTCAACTTTGGCTTGACCCCGACTCCTTTATAGGTAATCCTCCTACCCTTCGGTCCACGCAACGACACACGTTGCTCAAAGCACTCTATCTTAGCCCTATACTTGGCTAACCAATCCATCCCCAAAATCACGTCAAATTCCTTCAAATCCATCTGAATCAAATCCGCAGGCAAATCGGAACCAACTATCCTAATCGGACACTTTTCATACAACGCTTTACAATTAACATTCGATCCATCTGGCATAGTAATGTTTGCACTATACATCGAACTAGGTTCTAAACCTATCTTAGATGAAAAGCTCTTAGAAAGAACAGAATCTGTTGCACCACTATCAAACAAAACAAAAGCAGGTTTAGAGTTAACGAGAAAAGTACCAGCTATCACATTCGGGTTCGCCTCAGCTTCATTGTGGTTCATCACATAGACCCTTCCATTCACTCCTCTATTGTTGTTGTTATTGTTTTTGTTCTGCACGGGGTTGGTAGGTGCGGGAAGTAGTGCTTGATTATTCACACTAGGAGCAGTAGTATTGTTGCGGTTGTTGTTGTTGTAACCCCCATTTCCACGGTAGTTACCACCATTTCCGCGATTAGCATTTCCGTTTCCACCACGATTGTAGTTGTTATCGCGGTTCTGACCATTGCCATTCCTTCCACGACTTCAGCATTCAGAAGATTTGTGACCAGGCTTGTTGCACTCGAAGCATTAAAGCACGTCACCACGACAGTTCTTGCCAGGATGCGTCTTGTTGCAGCGACTACAAGGCGTAGTCCTCCTAGCTAAGATCGTAGCTCTATGAGTGTTCGAGTCATGATTCCTGTTCCCGTTGTGGTTCTGATTACCACCCTGGTTGTTGCGGTTGTCGTCGTTCGGCCTTGGCCTCTTATCTGCGGTATTTGATGGGGAAGAATTCCCTTCGTCACGTTTATGCTTTCCGAGCAACGAATCACGACGATCCACAGCACGCTCTTGGTTCAAGGCTTTCTCGTACGATCCTTTGAACGCCAGCGAGTTTCCCATAACATAACACTGAATATGCCATTTCAGACCATCTTCGAACCTTTTGACACGTTCAGTTTGGTCGTCACCAAGTTAGGTGCAAAAGCAGCAAGCTCGTTGAACTTTCTTGCGTACTCAGCCAATGATAGCTTTCCTTGATAGATGTTCTCGAATTCCCGTTGCTTCTGGCGACGGATAGCTCTTGGATAGAACCTCTCACGAATGGATTCCTTGAATTCGGTCAACCCGTATTCTTCAATGGCGAGCAGATCAATGCCCACATCGCTCCACCACTTGTTCGCTTCACCCTTAAGGTAGTAAGTAGCGGTATTGACCTTCATGTCATGGGGATGACTAGTCTCTCTAAACAACTTCTTGAAATCTATAATCCAGTTCTCCAGCTTGGTGGGCTCGGAGCCACCCTCAAAAGTCGGAGGTTTGAGTGCATCAAAATCCTTAAAGTTGTGCGTTCAAGGATTCTGCGCATTACGGTCTTTCTCCTGGCGCTCTAACTGGCGCGTAATGTGCTCGACCACGTTAATAAGACCTACTTCTAGTCTCGCGAGTCGGTCGTTGGTTGCCATTATAACAAATCTGAGACATAAAAGAGCAATAGTTGATCACCATTTCAACAAAATTTGCACGTTCGACCCAAATCGGGGATCTAATTGAGAGATATAGGTAATTATTGAAACCTTTCTCTTGACATTTAGCAAATAGAATATAAGTTTCAATGGTCCACCTTACATTGTAGGTCTAAGCAACATACTTGCTTTGAATAGTTCTCAGTTCTCATGCATAATAGTTCGATATGCTATAACACAGTAGACACATTGGTCTCACACGATTGATAAACAATAGCACTCACAATTCACACATCGAGGCTCCATACTATTTTAGTAGGGCAATAAACACTGACATTTCATTGCATACAATACATGCTTAGCCTTTGGCTCACATTTAATATAGTCATGCTCAATGAAAATTTTGCCATAATTCCGACATGGATTTCCCTTCATGTCTAGGCAATACGAGATAGCATTACAAAGCTATTTGTCAACCATGCAATTATGCAATAAAACAATCATATAAAAAAATTCTCATCGATATCATATAATCAAATGAAATAGTCTTGCAATGAGACAAAATGCAAGTAAACAACAATATCAATATTTGTTGCCTATGCAACTACACCAACATCAAACTTGAACACGCAGGGTCATCACAAAATATCTAAAAGTTCAATAAACTCAAATAAAACTAGTAATGCAATAATCTAGTTCTACTTGCACACATATGCTTCGCGCTAGGGGACTCATCGTGATCGTCCTTCCTCCTAGGCTTCACTTCCTTGCAGGGCGTGTATGGATAAGCATATCCACCAAACTTCTGGGGCATCAAAAGGCTTACTAATGTCTTCGGCATGTTTGCGCTTCTTTGTCCAGCAGTACTCACACATACCCTTCGGCGCAGGCACTAGCACATGATTCACCTTCCACTCGAACTCGGACAGGCATAACTCAGCTGCGACACCTCTAAAGCAGAGAGACCATCTCGTCCCTCACCATACTTCTTCTCGTGCAGATGACCACTCTTAGAGACCACGTCGTTGTACTTCTCCTTGAGTCTCATCCAAGGATGGATGGTAGGCAGACCAGCTTGCAGTAGCTCCACCCATAAGCCTTCGTGTAGACTCGTGCGATTCTCGTACTGATAACGCTCGATCGTAGTGTAAGCACGTCGTATGTGGATACGAATATCCTCAAGCTCAGCGTCAGTAGCGAAGAATGTCTCCACCGGAGGCGACCAATTTGCAGCAGGATTAGGTACAATACTAGGTGCAGTAGTAGGTGCATTGTTTTTGTCGCTCTCGACACCAGTATCTTCCAAATCTTGCATGTCATTGTTCTCTTCCGCTGGGGTATACTCAGGCTCGGATTTGGAGGGATCCTCGTCTTCGTCATGATCGTCACGTGCGACGGGTGCGACAAGTGCGACGGGTGCGACAGGTGCGATGGGTGCGACATGCGGGGCTTGCACGGGGCGTGCGGCCTCGTCGCGTGCGACCTCCTCGTCCGCGGCATGGTCTTACGCGGCCTCGTGGCGCACGTTCGCATTGTTTCCTGTCGACTCGCTGTCCGATGAAGCTACATACTCCACGGGTGGTGCACGATGAGCTAGGGCGCGTGCCTTTTGGTGTGCAGTCGACTTCCTCATAGTTACTCTTGTCCTTACCATCTACAAGTAGACAATCAAACAACAAGAACTTTATAAATCACAAGCAAAGTGATTTCATATAATTCCTATCTTCTAGGACTAGTACGCTCAACGGCTTTAATTAACTTTTTATTTTCCCCAAAATGAAACTAATTGTTATTATGTCATTAATTAATCCTAAGCAACATTTTTAAACCTAGGGCTCTGATACCATTTCTAACACTCCCGAATTCGGAACAATTTTCCGGGAACTATCGACGTCATTATCCATGACTAGACACCACTGAACCGTCCCAAACCCGGGGGAATGCTACAGCAATATTTATCACTAAGGAGTAAATGCTAAGCAGAAAGAAAGACTAGGCATCAAAAGGAGCTTACTAAGGAAACTAAACAAACGAAACAATTAATACCAGAGTTGTCACGCCTCGAAATTTCGTCTTTTTGCGTGTCTTGTTTATCACTTTGCACGAATTGCATGTTCATATGGTGCATGCTAATCAGCGTAGAACCACAATCGTACTTGCTCATCTTGCATATGTTAGTGTCCTAGAAATTGTTTTATACCTTCGTTTGGGTAAACTCGTTTTGTTTTTTTTTGGAAGTGATTACTTCATGTCTCAAGTTTCGGGACGAAACTTCTTTTAAGGAGGGTAGAATGTGATACCCCAATATTTTCTATAATTATTATATTGGTTTATAAATGATTTATAAATAGTTTCAGAGATTAAATCGTAATTATATTGAAGGATTCGATTTATTCAACTAAAGCCATAATAATATTAATTATTATTATGTGACTTTCATAAATTGCATTTATTAATTTTGAGGAGTTTTAATTAAAATGTTTTATATATGAATAAGAATTATTCATATTGTTTTAATTAGTTTTACTTAGTTTTAATTAGCTATTTAAATCAGAAAATTATTAAATAAATTCCTAAACCTAGTTGTATTTGACTTGGGTTAACTAAGGGCCTATATAAAGAAAAAGAGGAGGCAATTGATCAGTTTTGCACAACTGATCAAACCCTCAAGCATTCACTCTCTCCTCTCTCTCTCCTCACCGGCTCTCTCCCTCACTCTCTCCCCTCAGTTTGCTCATCGGAAAACCACCGGTGTCGCCCCCTCTCCTGCCGGTAATTCTCTCTCTCCTCCTTCTCTCTTTTCCTCTCGTTTTCTCTCTCTCTCTCTCTCTCTCTCTCTCTCTCTCTCTCTCTCTCTCTCTCTCTCTCTCTCTCTCTCTCCCTTGGTTCGCTGGCGCGCGACCACGCGCCACCACCACGCCCTCAGACCGCCGCCTGAGGGATCGTCGGTGGATGGTCGGAGTCGCCTCCCCCTCCCCCTTGCCCTCTCTTTCTTTCCCGATCTCTTTCTCTCGATCGTCCCTCTCGTTCGCACATTATCTCTCCTCGCCTCGCCAAAGCTCCGGCAACCACCACCACCGGCCATGGGGGCCAGTGGGTGGTGGTGGTGGTGATGGGTCAGGTTATGGGTCCCATGCATGGGTACCCGTGACCTAGACCTAGTTTTAAAGTTAGGGTTTCGTTTTTAGTTTTTTTCGTAATTATTAATTGGATTTTCAGTATTTTCGATTTAATATTTTTATTTTTCTATACTCATTCGAAATCGGAATACGGATTTTCAAAAGCCTAGATTGGTTGAAATAAATCAATAAATTTAATAAAATTATCAGATCAATATTTAGCTACTATTTGTATTTTCGTAAATACTGATTCGGTAATTGTTTTTAATTAGGACCTAACGAGCAAGCGTGATAATCTTTGTACGTGGAGCTTACGTACTGTTTGGTAGCGTATTAGTGGTAAGCGCTCATGCCTACCTTCTTCCAAAGCCCCATCAAAACTATTTTGATGTGTTATGTGCTAACTGGGAATTTGTTGTGAATTTAATATGCAAAGCATGATTAAATTATATCGTCGTTATTATGAGATTTATAAAGCATGTTTGCTGCTGTAATTATGAATTATAATTAGCATGTTGATATTATCATGTTTTGGGAATTAATTAGTCCATATGATGATTGATGGACAATTGTTGAATGGTGAATTATTAGTATTATTATGCTATTAATTATATGCTAATTGGTATGGGTATTATTGAGTGCTAGTGAGCACCTATATATTATCGTTGAATGTCTTGGATGATTTGTGAATTTTTAGATATCATATTACCCTGCCGAAGTGCTGCCGAAATTGTGCTAGACATTGCTTGTCATCATTATTGAATTATCGTCGTCATTGAATTAAAGCATGTTTAATTCTCATCTTATTGAATCATCATTGTCGTCATTATTTACTATTCATTGTCTAGAGCATGAAATGAATTAGTAAGTCGTAGTCTCGTAGTACCACTATGTCAACCAATGCAAATTATGTGAATTGAATCATTGGTTGACATATTGAATTAAGTAAATGAATTAGTAAGTCGTGGTCTCGTAGTACCCAAGTTACTTATGGTCACCTCGCAGTGTGTCTGGTATGGATCATTCCCCATTTATTCAGTCGTTTAGGCTCATGTAATTGTACTAGAGGTAGTGTGCACACTAGAGTCATTAAGTCCATGGCGTGATTGTATCTTCGATGAACAGTATGGGTAATCGCTGTTATATTCGCTCTCTTACATCTCTCTAATCAAGACTGATTGTCTGTGTCGTATTTCGTATGATCACTATACAAAAATTGCATATAAAAGAATGTCGTTATGCGTATGTGATGCAGGAGCAAGTGAGCAATTTAAAGAAAAGAACCAAGAAACAAGCAAAGGAACAAATACTCTTGAATACATCGTGTTGCTTTTATGGTTATGCATTAATGTGGCTCCTACAAGCATGATTACATGGAGTTTCCATGCAAGGTCGGGATTCAAGCTCTTGTTATATGATCAAGTTCATTATGGAGAACCTCGTAATATTGGCAGTTCTGATAGTTGTTCGTATTTTGGCCATAACTCGCTCACATGAAACCTAAACGTGATGATTCAAATCTCTGTGGAAAGATATGATCTTGATCTACAACATTGATGGTTTGCGTTTTCTCTAATTCAAAGCGCAACATGGTTAAAAACGAGTTACAAGTTACGGAACATATTCCTTGCACGCCAAGGCAACGACTTTAGTTTAGTTATTGTGTCCTAGTTTGCTTTTACTTGTTTAAACGTGATTTATTGTTTAGGAAAGATATAATCTGAATATAATTAGCATTAGGAGTCCATTAGGTATTAGGAAAGTTGTTAGTTAGTTCGTTTTACAATTGTAATCAGTTTCATAGTTAGTTTCCTACTTGGATTAGGATTCCTAGTATCTTTAGATTTCTTTGTCTATAAATAGGGGAGACCACGAAATTGTAATATAGACTTTGATGATTAATGATTAATACGTGAGTATTTACCTCCTCAAATTGAGTGATTCAGTTTGAAACCCTTGTGTGTGATGCGTAAGTATTGTTCTTGAGTGATTCTTGAACGGAAACCCCAACCCCTTGAGTGATTCGAGAGGTATATCCCTTTTATTGCTTTTATTTATCAAAATACAGAAAATCCCTAAAATAAATCACATCAACTTGGTATCAGAGCTAAAGGATTGAGCTTTCTTAAGCTTAAACAACCACGATTATGAGCTTAAACACGACAACATCCACCCTTTGTCCAGGAAAACGGCTAAGAAACCCCCAATAAACCAACAACCGAAGCCATGGGTGACCCCAACTATATGGCAAAGTTGTTAACTGCCATGGAGGATCTAAAGGCGTCTTTCCAGTTTCAAGAAGAGCGGATGATAGCTATGGAAAAGAAGCAACAAGAAGACGTGATGGACAATAGTTTAATAAGCTCATATTCCATTGAAGTTCCTCAATTTCAAGAACCTATGTTTCGCACTAGATGTAGATCGTATGAGAAGGTATGCAACGTTATTATTCATGGTGGTTGTCCTAAGAACTTTGTGTCAACTTACATGGTAGAAAAGCTTTGTTTGACACCCATAGAACATCCTTCTCCATACAAGGTGCATTGGTTCAACAAGGTGAGCGATATAGAGGTAACTAAGTATATATTTATTCTTGTTACTATTGGGTCATATGGTGGTGTAGTTCGTTGTGATGTAGTTTCCATGGATGATTGTCACATGTTATTTGGTAGACCTTGGATGGATTTTAAAAGAGTTACACATGACAAGGTCCATAACACTTATGCTTTACGTCATTGTGGAAAGCGAATTATTTTAACACCTTTGTTATCTGGTTTTGAAAGTATTTCTAAACCTAAGGTAGAGAGTGAGAATGAAATAACAATTGTTGAGAACAAAGTTGAAGAACAATCAAGTTCAAGATCTTTTGTAGAGAATATTGAATCGAAAGAGGAGTTTGAAAAGAAAAGGAGTGCGAATCTCGTTGGAGATAAATTTTCTGTCTTTTTGATGAAAGTAGAACAAGAAAAACAAGATGTTGTCGATTCTCAACAAGAAAAAAAACAAATAGAAGAATCTTTATTTTGGGAACAAGAAGCTCTTGAAGTTGTTCAACCACAAGATGAGAATTTTGATGTTGATGACCTTTTCAAAGAAGAATTTTCTTTTGACCCAAGTCAACCACCTATATTTGATGAGGTAAGTCAAGAAGATGAGGTTGACAACATTATTAACATTGTGATCGTGGATGCTTCAAATATTTCTCATGAGGGAACGTTTCAGAATTTGTGTTCTGTGGTTCCACCTAGCGTTGTCAAGATGGGGGGAACAATTCTTGTTCCATTACATGTTCCACTCGCTCCTCCAGTACCTACTATGCTTAATGTACCATGTGAGTTCTTCACAATATCTCACGTGTTGAGGAGTAGAGTTAATGGAAAAACTAAGAGCACAACTTCAAGCACTAACAATGATGTTGTTCACTATGTTGTTAATCACGTGGATACGAAGTATGACGTTGGATCTACAATGAAAACTACTTTGGGCACTCATGCTAAGTCAGGTTTACAACTTCTTTTATATGACGAAGAATTGAGGACAATTCTTTTTGAAGAAAGGGAGATTGATGCAGGAGCAAGTGAGCAATTTAAAGAAAAGAACCAAAAAACAAGCAAAGGAACAAATACACAAATACTCTTGAATACATCGTGTTGCTTTTATGGTTATGCATTAATGTGGCTCCTACAAGCATGAGTACATGGAGTTTCCATGCAAGGTCGGGATTCAAGCTCTTGTTATATGATCAAGTTCATTATGGAGGACCTCGTAATGTTGGCAGTTCTGACAGTTGTTCGTATTTTGGCAATAACTCGCTCACATGAAACCTAAACATGATGATTCAAATCTCTGTGGAACGATATGAGCGAGATCTACAACATTGATGCTTTGCGTTTTCTCTAATTCAAAGCGCAACATGGTTAAAAACGATTTACAAGTTATGGAACATATTCCTTGTGCGCCAAGGCAACGACTTTAGTTTAGTTATTGTGTCCTAGTTTGCTTTTACTTGTTTAAACGTGATTTATTGTTTAGGAAAGATATAATCTGAATATAATTAGCATTAGGAGTCCAATAGGTATTAGGAAAGTTGTTAGTTAGTTCGTTTTACAATTGTAATCAGTTTCATAGTTAGTTTCCTACTTGGATTAGGATTCCTAGTATCTTTAGATTTCTTTGTCTATAAATAGGGGAGACCACGAAATTGTAATATAGACTTTGATGATTAATGATTAATACGTGAGTATTTACCCTCTCAAATTGAGTGATTCAGTTTGAAACCCTTGTGTGTGATGCGCAAGTATTGTTCTTGCGTGATTCTTGAACGGAAACCCCAACCCCTTGAGTGATTCGAGAGGTATATCCCTTTTATTGCTTTTATTTATCAAAATACAGAAAATCCCTAAATAAATCACATCAGTATGCTTGATTATATGCTTATGTGCGTATGCAAATGAATTTCAACGATTCTTCTAAAACCTCAGGTAAGGTTTGTGAAATATTTTTAATGGGTACGGATGACGTTTATTCAGTTTATCTGATTTTTGTTTCTCTTTTGTTTCTTTTCTTTGCTTCTGTATTTTGTTTCCGTCACGGAAACCAAAGTGCAGGTTTAGTTGATGGAGGATGTACAGCTGGAAGTAGAGTTGGCGTCGTGTTTTTAGAACTGTTTAGTTCCGTTAGATCATTGAGATTTTTTATTGGATTTAGCCCTTGAAGGCAAGTTGTAAAAAATTGGTTTAATGGTTTTAGCTCACTATATAGATAACTCTGATATTAATTGTTTCAGACTGTTTAGTTCCTTAGAAGCTCCTTTTAATGCCTAGTCTTTCTTTCTGCTTAGCATTTACTCCTTAGTGATAAATGTTGCAGTAACGACCCTCGGGTTTGGGACGGTTCAGCGGTGTCGAGTCGTGTACAACGACTTCGATAGCACCCAGAAAATCGTTGCGAATTCGGGGGTGTTACAAATTGTATCAGAGCCCTAGGTTTAAAAAGATTTCTCAGGATTAATTAATGACTTAATAAAGATTAGTTTCATTTTGGAGAAAAAAAAATATAATTAATGCTTTTGAGCGTAGTAGTCCTAGAAGATAGGAATTATTTGAAATCACTTTGCTTGGGATTTATAAAGTTATTATTGTTTGATTGTCTACTTGTAGATGGTAAGGACAAGAATTACTACGAGGAAGTCGACTGCACACCAAAGGGCACGCGCCCTAGCTCACCGTGCACAACCCGTGGAGTATGTAGCTTCATCGGACAGCGAGTCGACAGAAAACAATGCGAACGTACGCCACGAGGTCGCGCAAGACCGTGCTGCGCACGAGGAGGTCGCACGCCCAGTGCCAGTCGCGCCTGTTGCCGCCCCACCTATTGTACCCTTCGCACGTGACGATCACGACGAAGACGAGGATCCCTCTGAATCCGAGCCTGAGTATACACCAGCGGAAGAGAATGATGACATGCCAGATTTGGAAGATATTGGTGTCGAGAGCGACAACCACATTGCACCTACTCCTGCATCTACTGCTGCACCCATTCCTGCTGCGAATTGGTCTCCTCCGGTGGAACCATTCTTCACTACTGACGGCGAGCTCGAGGATATTCGTATCGACATACGACATGCTTAGACTACGATCGAGAGTTACCAGTACGAGAATCGCACGAGTCTACACGAAGGCTTATGGGTCGAGCTACTGCTAGCTGGTCTGCCTAACATCCATCCTTGGATGGGACTCAAGGAGAAGTAAGACGACATGGTCTCCAAGAGTGGTCACCTACATGAGAAGAAGTATGGTGAAGGTACGAGGTGGTCTCTCTGCTTTAGAGGCGTTGCAGCTGAGTTATGCCTGTCTGAATTCAACTGGAAGGTGAACCATGTGCTAGTGCATAAGCCGAAAGGTATGTGCGAGTATTGCTGGACAAAGAAGAGAAAGCATGCCAAAGACTTTAGGAAGCGTTTCATGGCCCAGAAGTTTGGTGGATATGCTTATCCATACACGCCCTGCAAGGAGGTGAAGCCTAGGAGGAAGGACGATCACGATGAGTCCCCTAGCAAGAAGCAGATGTGTGCGAGTGTCAAGTAGAACTAGATTATTGCATTACTAGTTTTATTTGAGTTTATTTGGACTTTAGCTATTGTGATGGCCCTGCGTGGTCATGTTTGATGTTGGTGTGGTTGCATAGGCAACAAATATTATGATTGTTATTTCCTTGCAATTTGTTTCATTGCAAGACTATTTCATTTGATTATATGATATCATTGAGAATTTATTTTATATGATCGTTTTATTGCATAATTACATGGTTGACTTATAGCTTCATAATGCTATCTCGTCTTGCCTAGACATAATGGAAAATCCATGTCAGAATTATGGCGAAATTTATATTGAGCATGATCATATTGAATGTGAGCAAAAGGCTAAGAATGTATTATATGCAATCAAATGTCATTATTTATTGCCCTACTAATATAGTATGGAGCCTCGATGTGTGAAGTGTGAGTGTTATTGCTTATCAATCGTGTGAGACCAATGTGTCTAATTTGTTAAAGCATATCGAACTATTATGCGTGAGAGCTGAGAACTAGTCAAAGCTAGTATGTTGGTTAGACCTACAATGTAAGGTCGATCATTGGAAGTTATATGATATTTGCTAAATGTCAAGAGAAAGGTTTCAATTACAAATTATATATCTCAATTAGACCTCAATTTGGGTCGAGTGTGCCAATTTTGCTGAAATGGTGACCAACCATTGCTCTTTTATGTCTCAGATTTGTTATAATGGCAACAAATGACCGTCTTGCGAGGCTAGAAGTAGGACTTACTAATGTGGTCGAACACATTACGCGCAGAATCTTGAAACGCGCAATTTTAAGAATTTCGATGCACTTAAACCTCCGACGTTTTAGGGTGGCTCTGAGCCCACCAAACTAGAAAACTGGATTGTGGAGTTCGAGAAACTATTTACGGCGACTAGTCGTCCCAATGACATGAAGGTCAACACCGCTACCTATTACCTTAAGGGTGAAGCGAACAAGGGGTGAAGCGATCTGGGCACTGAGTTGCTTGCCATTGAAGAATACGGGTGGACCAAATTCAAGGAATCCGTTCATGAGAGGTTCTATCCAAGAGCTATCCGTCGCCAGAAGCAATGGGAATTCGAGAATATCTATCAAGGAAAGCTATATGTGGCTGAGTACGCAACAAAGTTCAACGAACTTGCTGCTTTTACACCTAACTTGGTGACGACCGAAGCTGAACGTGTCGAGAGGTTCGAGGATGGTTTGAAGTGGGATATTCAGCGTTATGTTATAGGAAACCCGCTGACATTCCAAGGATCGTACGAGAATGCCTTGAATCAAGAGCGTGTTGTGGATCGTCGTGATTCGTTGCTCGGGAAGCATAAACGTGACAAAGGGAGTTCTTCCCAGTCAAATGGCGCCGATATGAGGCCAAGACCGAACAACGGCAATCACAACAACCAAGGTGGTAATCAGAACCACAACGGGAACAGGAATCGTGACTCGAACAGTCATATAGCTACGATCTTAGCTAGGAGAAATACGCCTTGTAGTCGCTACAACAAGACACATCCTAGCAAGAACTGTCGTGGCAATGTGCTTCAATGCTTCGAGTGTAACAAGCCTGGTCATAAAGCTTCTGAATGCTGGAGTCGTGGAAGGAACGGCAATGGTCAGAACCGCGATAACAACTACAATCGTGGTGGAAATTGAAATGGAAATCGCGGAAATGGTGGTAACTACCGTGGAAATGGGGGTTCCAACAACAACAACCGCAACAATACTGCTGCTCCTGCTGCGAACAATTAAGCACTACTTCCCGCACCTTCCAACCCCTTGCAGAACAACAATAACAACAATAGAGGGGTGAATGGACGCGTTTATGTGCTGAACCGCAACGAAGCTGAGGCAAACCCGAATGTGATCGCTGGTACTTTTCTCGTTAACTCTCAACCTGCTTTTGTTTTGTTTGATAGTGATGCAATGCATTCTGTTCTTTCTAAGAGCTTTGCATCTAAGATAGGTTTAGAACCTAGTTCTGTGTATAGTGCAAACATTACGATGCCAGATGGGTCGAATGTTAATTGTAAAGCGTTGTGTGAAAAGTGTCCGATTAGGATAGCTGGTTCCGATTTGCCTGCGAATTTGATTCGGATGGACTTGAGGGAATTCGACGTAATTTTGGGAATGGATTGGTTAGCCAAGTATAGGGCTAAGATAGAGTGCTTTGAGCAACGTGTGTCATTGCGTGGACCGAAGGGTAGGAGGATTACCTACAAAGGAGTCGTGGTCAAGCCAAAGTTGAAGGTAGTGGCAACCATGAAAACAAAGGAGTGTATGACTAAAGGTGAAGCGATTTACCTATGTCATGTGGTGGATACAAGTCGAGAAGCCGAAGTCTCGAAACCTATTCCAGTTGTTTCAGAATACGCTAACGTCTTCCAGACGAGATTCCCGGAATGCCTCCGCAATGCATTGTTGACTTTACGATCGACTTAGCTCCAGGTTCTGCTCTGATCTCGAAAGCTCCATATCGTATGGCTCCTGCCGAGATGAAAGAATTGAAAACGCAACTTGAGGAACTACTGGAGAAGGGATACATACGTCCTAGTGTATCGCCTTGGGGTGCTCCTGTTCTGTTCGTGCGTAAGAAGGATGGTTGTATGAGACTGTGTATAGACTACCGCGAGCTGAACAAGATTACGATCAAGATTCGTTATCCACTGCCAAGGATTGACGATCTATTCGACCAACTACGTGGAGCGACTGGTTTCTCAAAGATCGACTTACGTTCGGGATACCATCAACTGAGGATTTCCGAGCCTGACATTGCAAAGACCGCGTTTACGAAGAGGTATGGACACTACGAGTTCACTGTAATGCGTTTTGGGTAGACGAATGCACCTAAAATGTTTATGGATTTAATGAACCATACGTTCCAGTCTTATCTCGATCAGTTCGTAGTTGTCTTTATTGACGATATTTTGGTCAATTGGAAGAACGTTGCTGAGCACAAGCAACACTTGCGAACCATTTTCGAGATTTTGCTACGACATCAACTGTAGTTGAAGTTGTCGAAGTGCGAGTTTTGGTTAGAAACTGTTTCTTTCTTAGGACACGTGGTGTCAAAGAGTGGAGTCACTACAATAATTAGTCACTTGGGCCACGAATTTCACCACTGGAGGTCAAATTTTGTGGCCAACTTTTTTCGGGTTTTTTTGAAATTGCTACGAAAAATTATTTCATGGCCATTTCCAAGAAAATTGCCACGGGCAAAATAATCATGGTTGTTTTTCCACGGGAAAAACAAATTTGCGGCCATCTTTGTAATATCGCTACGCGTGGAATATTTTCGTGGCTAAATTGCCACAGAAATATACTTGTGTGGCCAAATTGCCACCAAATATTTTTTTCCGTGACCATTTACAAATTTTGCCACGGAATTGACTAGTTTGCCACGAGAAATTTTGTGGATGTCGATATTTTTTCCATGTAATAACATTCTAAATATAATAATTTCCATACTTCAATCATATAAGAAGTTTAGCATAAATGGTTTGAGTCACTTATAAACTCCGAGATGTCTTAAGTTCAAGACTCATTATCGACAATTCTAAGGTTTTTCTTTTTTTTTTTTTCATGTTTACTTAGCCACTAGTGTAGTTGTAGCTATTAAATTAACCCGTCACGAAAATTCTCGTAGCTAATTGAAATGTTTCCACGACTCCTTTAGTTGCAAGATGTTAATGTGTTATTGGCAAAACTGTGGCTAGACTTCTCGTTATAGCCACAAGAGTGCTTTAACCATGGCTAAATAGATTGCCACAGCCTTATAGGCCACGACTGGTCACGAGAAAAATTCCCGTGGTTAAGTGCTTTTGCCTCGGAAATTTCATATGATAGCCACAATTATTATAGTGGCGCAAGTGACCATTTGTTGTAGTGAGTTGTTGTTGATCCCGAAAAGATTAGAGCTGTTATGGACTAGTCCACACCGAAGAGCGTGGCCGACGTTAGAAGTTTTCTTGGGTTAGCTGGTTACTATCGTAGGTTTGTGGAAGGATTTTCCAAGATAGCGCAGCCCATGACAAACTTGATGAAGAAGATGACTAAGTTCGTGTGGTCTGAAAAGTGTGAAGCTGCTTTTCAGGAGTTGAAGAAACGACTTACGAGCGCGCCGATTTTGACTTTGCCATCAGGAACTGAAGGATATGAAGTCTATAGTGACGCGTATAAGCATGGCTTAGGTTGTGTGTTGATGCAACATCGAAAGGTAGTGGTTTATGCCTCAAGGCAACTGAACAAGCACGAGGATAATTACCCTACTCACGACTTAGAGCTCGGTGTTGTCGTATTTGCTTTGAAGCTTTGGCGACATTATCTCTATGGTTCTGCTGTCGAAATGTTTACGGATCACAAAAGTTTGAAGTACATATTCACGTAAAAGGAGTTGAATATACGACAAAGGAGATGGCTAGAGTTATTGACGGAGTACGATATCGACATTCAGTATCACGAAGGGAAAGCTAACGTGGTAGCTGACGCTTTGAGTAGAAAGACTCGTCATACGTTGAATACTGCTTTAGTACTTTCGAAGGAGATCATTCGTGACTTATAAAGTGTAGACGTGGAGATTGTGCTGAAAGGTGACGTTCAATGTACCTTAGCGCATATGCACTTCGACCAACTTTGCTCGACGAGATCAAGGGTAAACAGAATTCAGATGAGGATCTACAGCGGATTCTACGCCACAAGGACGAGGGTAGATCCGAGGACTTTTCTACAGATCAAGACGGTGTCTTGAGATTTCGTGATCGTGTCTGTTTACCGAATGACCCGGATATCAAGAGTCAGATTCTGGGTGAAGCTCACAACACACTTTATTCTGTACATCCCGGTGGAGACAAGCTATACAAGGACCTTCTCCAAATTTTTGGTGGAAAGGTATGAAACAAGTTGTCGCTGAATTCATGGCTAAGTGTCTGACGTGCCAGAAAGTCAAGATCGAACACCAGAGACCTGGTGGAATGATACAATCGCCTGAAGTTCCTACATGGAAATGCAATTCAATTTCTATGGACTTTGTCATGGGTTTACCATTGACACAGAAGAAGAACAACGTCATTTGGATCGTTGTGGATCGTTTGCGAAAGTTGAGAGATTCATCCCAATGAATGACACTTGGGAAATGGAGAAGCAAGCGGATGCTTACGTCAAGGAAGTCATAAGACTTAAAGGTGTTCCAGAAGATATCGTTTCAGATAGAGATTCGAGATTTCTATCTCATTTTTGGCAGAAATTACAAGAGGCTTTTGGAAGCAAGTTGAAGTTTAGTACTGCCTTTCATCCTGCGACTAATAGTAAGACGGAAAGGACGATTCAGACTTAGGAGGATATGCTACGAGCGTGTACTCTGGAGTATCAAGGCTCGTAGGATACACACATTCCGTTGATCGAATTTTCTTAAAACAATAGCTATCACTCAAGCATTGATCGAGCGCCATATGAAGCATTGTATGGTAGGAAATGTAGATCGCCAATTTGTTGGAACGATATTAGTGAAACTCCAGTTTTGGGTCCTGAAATGATCCAGCAGACCGTCGATGTGGTCAAGGTGATACAAGCGAAGATGCGTAGTGCACAAGATCGCCACCTGAAGAGTTTGAGGTGGGAAGCAAGGTATTTTTGCGGGTATCTCCTACCAAGGGTGTCATGCGTTTTGGTCGTAAGGGGAAGTTGAGACCTCGTTACATTGGACCTTACGAGATCCTGGAAAGGATTGGTGAGGTTTCTTATCGACTAGCTTAACCAGCGGAACTTGCAAAAGTCCATTGTGTGTTTCATGTCTCTCCGTTGAAGCGATACGTACATGATCCAACTCATATCGTTCAACCTGAAGTGATCGATCTCGATGAAAGTTTGACTTATGAAGAGCGTCCTATCAAGATAGTGGGTCGCAAAGAGCGCTCAACTCGAACAAAGACTATTCCGATTGTCAAAGTCGTTTGGTCTTGAAAAGGTCAAGAGGAAGCAACATGGGAAGCTGAATCCATGATGCGCGAGAAGTATCCAGACCTCTTCCTAGAAGGTACTAGTCCCACTTGAGTTTCGGGACGAAACTCATTTTAAGGAGTGTAGAATGTCACGCCTCGAAATTTCGTCTTTATGCGTATCTTGTTTATCGCTTTGCACGAATTGCATGTTCAAGCATTGCATGGTGCATGCTAATCAACGTAGAACCACAATCGTACTTGCTCGTCTTGCATATGTTAGTGTCCTAGAAATTGTTTTATACCTTCGTATGGTAAACTCGTTTTGGTTTTTCTGGAAGTGATTACTTCATGTCTCATGTTTCGGGACGAAACTTCTTTTAAGAAGGGTAGAATGTGATACCCCAATATTTTCTATAATTATTATATTGGTTTATAAATGATTTATAAATAGTTTCGGAGATTAAATCGTAATTATACTCAATGATTCAATTTATTCAATTAAAGCCATAATAATATTAATTATTATTATGGGACTTTCATAAATTGCATTTATTAATTTTGAGGAGTTTTAATTAAAATCTTTTTTATATGAATAAGAATCATTCATATTGTTTTAATTAGTTTTACTTAGTTTTAATTAGCTATTTAAATCAGAAAATTATTAAATAAATTCCTAAACCTAGTAGTATTTGACTTGGGTTGACTAAGGGCCTATATAAAGAAAAAGAGGAGACAATTGATCAGTTTTGCACAACTGATCAAACCCTCAAGGATTCACTCTCTCCTATCTATCTCCTTACCGGCTCTCTCCCTTACTCTCTCCCCTCAGTTTGCTCACTGGAAAACCACCGGCGTCGCCCCCTCTCCCGCCAGTAATTCTCTCTCTCCTCCCTCTCTCTTTTCATCTCGTTTTCTCTCTCTCTCTCCCTTGGTTTGCTGGCGCGCGACCACGCGCCACGACCACATATTTTGATGTGTTATGTGCTAATTGGAAATTTGTTTTGAATTCAATATGCAAAGCATGATTAAATTATATCGACATTATTATGAGATTTATAAAGCATGTTTACTGCAGTAATTAAGAATTATAATTAGCATGGTTATATTATCATGTTTTAGGAATTAATTAGTCAATATGATGATTATTGGACAATTATTGAATGGTGAATTATTGGTATTATTATGCTATTAATTATATGCTAATTGGTATGGGTATTATTGAGTGCTAGTGAAAACCTATATATTATCGTTGAATGTCTTGGATGATTTGTGAATTTTTGGATATCATATTACTCTGCCGAAATGCTGCTAGACATTGCTTGTCATCATTATTGAATTATCGTCGTCATTGAATTAAAGCATGTTTAATTCTCATCATATTGAATTATCATTATCGTTGTGATTTACTATTCATTGTCTAGAGCATGAAATGAATTAGTAACTCGTGGTCTCGTAGTACCACTATGTCAACCAATGCAAATTATGTGAATTGAATTAAATGAGAGTAAGACTCCTAATGGATCCATAAGCTAGGAGTAGTCGAGCAATCGGGATTGCACCTAATGGTGTAGTTCAAGGGATGAGTGATTTCCAAGTTACTTATGGACACCTCGCAGTGTGTCTGGGATGGATCATTCCCCATTTATTAAGTCCTCTAGGCTCATGTAATTGAACTAGAGGTAGTGTGCACACTAGAGTCATTAAGTCCATTGCGTGATTGTATCTTCGATGAACAGTATAGGGAGTCGTAGTTCTATTCGCTCTCTTACATCTCTCTAGTCAAGACGGATTGTCTTTGTCATATTTCGTATGATCACTATACAAGAATTGCATATAAGAAGAATGTCGTTATGCGTATGCTTGATTATATGCTTATGTGCGTATGCAAATGAATTTCAATGATACTTCTAAAACCTCAGGTATGGTTTGCGAAATGTTTTTGCTGGGTACGGATAACGTTTATTCAGTTTATCTGATTTTTGTTTCTCTTTTGTTTCTTTTTTTTTCTTCTGTATTTTGTTTCCGTTTCGGAAACGAAAGTGCAGGTTTAGTTGATTGAGGATGTACAGCTGGAAGTAGAGTTGGCGTCGTGTTTTTAGAACTCTTTAGTTCCGTTAGATCGTTGGGATTTTTTATTGGATTTAGCCCTTGAAGGCAAGTTGTAATAAATTGGTTTAATGGTTTTAGCTCACTATTCAGATAACTCTGATATTAATTGTTTTAGACTATTTAGTTCCTTAGAAGCTCCTTTTGATGCCTAGTCTTTCTTTCTGCTTAGAATTTACTCCTCACTCATAAATGTTATAGTAACGACCCTCGGGTATGGGACAGTTCAGCGGTGTCGAGTCGTGTACAACGACGTCGATAGCTCCTGTAAGAACCCTCGCCTTTTCGGCGCCTAAATCGATGCGTTTAGTTGGAATTAATGGTTCTTAAATAATACGTCATATGCAATTTAAATTTAATTATAACGGGGAATAATAATTCGCAAGTAATGAAGTCGCCACCAATTTTTAGGAAACAATTGGAAACCATCAAAGTGCACCCAATTCCTATTGGGAATTGACTCATACCCATGGGGCTAAATATTGAGTTCGGGGATGTAGGCACGAAATAAAGAAAACGAATCTCATCTAAATCGCCCGAATAAACGGCCTCTACTAAGCCTATCCATGTCAAATATTTATCTATGCTATATGGTTCCATATAAATCCGGTCGTCCAAGATCCTAAATTAACTAGGTGGGTTAATGACAACCAAATTACCTATGTTATCCCTTTGCATAATTTATATCCAATTTACATGCATGCTATTATCAAGACATAAACAAGAGATAAGAGCAATAATTTAACGCTCCAACCTACCACACTTTGTTAAACGCGGCAAGCATTGCACATGCACATCAATAGATTTGTTAGTAACTTCAAAGGAAGAACAATGCAAAAATATTAACTTTATGCTAAAATAAACCTAGGAGGTTGCTACATGCATGCACAAACTATAAACAAAGATGCAAACTTGCATAAACTAATAAAAAGATGCAAACTTTAAATTAAGCTAACCATGCATAACTAATTACAAGAACCCAAGCATGCAAATTTGTTTAACCATAATCAAAAGCTAAATAAAACATGATTATAAACAATAAACAAGAGATTTAATAAAGAATTTAGGCCCTCAGGATGGTTAACTTGGACGTTTTATTCGAACGGGACTAGTAGAATTGGAATTCTCTTCAATCTTGAATGCTAGGTTGGGTGCAATGACTTGCTTGAGTCTTCAAAATCTGAATTCTCTATGATTTGGGAATATTTGTTCTCTCAATACTCTCAAAATTATAAACTGATCAACCTCTCTCAAAAGAAGGTGAAAGGGAGTATTTATAGAGTTAGGGGACGAAATTAGGGGCTTAGGGAAAGAAACCCGGCGCCAAAACTCGGCCCAGCCAGAAAACAAACCCAGCGGCCAGCCGGAAGGCAGCTGGAGCCCAGCGGCCTGCCGCTGAGCCAAGCGGCTGCCCTGAGGACCCCCGCTGTCACGCGTATGCCGCCGTACTGACAGCGTCAGCCGCTGAGCCCGGAGGTGCACACGCGTCTATGGTTTTTTGACTTTTTGTGCTCAATAAATTACGAAATTGCCATTGGACTGACCCAGGGGGTCGGGATTGAGCGGTTTTGACCCAAATTTTCGAGACGCGATATCTCTTGATCCGGGAACCTGATTGAGGCAAGGTCAAAGGCGTTGGAATCCTTATAACAAGGGATAGCCAAAGACTAATGTTTCAAGGAATTTGGTCTAGATTTCCGAGAAATATCCATTTCTACTTACGTCCATGCTAATCCTTGACTATCATCATCGAGCGTTGAGGTGCCAGGGGATGAGAACCGATTAGGGTGTCTACAGAAGCCCTCACTTTGGCCGAGCTTGTGAAAGTGAAGGTCAAAGTATTTGCTAAAAATGCCTGTAGTGTGTTTTGAAAAAAACGCTTCATGTTAGAAAAGGAAAAAAGGTAGACTCCTGATCGCCTGTGGTCAGGGTTACCTGCTTTGCGGGTGCCAACGCGATGCTAATTTTAATAGCCTCGTCGTCAAAGAGCATTGCATAGCTCTTCTTTGCGGATGCCAACGTGACGCTAATTTTAGTAGCCTCAACGTCAAAGAGCGTTGTGTAGCTCTACTTTGCGAGTGCCAACGTGATGCTAATCTTAATAGCCTCGTCGTCAAAGAGCGTTGCGTAGCTCTGCTTTAGTAATGCCTGTGTCTTGGAAAATTGTGCCTGCGAAAAATAGATAAAGTGCCTGTGCCTGAGAAAATTAGAGAATATGCTGGTGCGTGCGAAAAATAGATAATACCGGGTCCATAGGATAGGAAACCATGTTGCAGAGGCAAAAGAGTTTTTTTGGGTGACGTGCCCATATCACCCGGGTTTCTAACATTCGAGAAATGCAATCCCACGAAAAATTTGAACTTGCGGGCCCGCCCCGTCAGAGGCGGAAGAGAAAATGGGTTCAGCGGCCATGCGCAGGGCCGCTGAGCGTTGGGCGGCCTTATCGGACCCGTCCAGCGGCTCAACTATCGGTGCAGGGGTGCTGAGGGCAGCCGCCCGGCCTGGCGGCGTAGCTGCTGGGGCCAGCGGCCTTGAACCGGGCCGCTGGGCCGGTTCAAAGGCGCAGCTTTGGGGTTTCACTGGGAGAGAGCAGAATTTTGGGTCATTTCTTCCCAAAATTTCGAGACTCTCTCTCTCTACCTTCATTGTTGCCCAAACTTCATTTCTTGCTCAAATTCGCTCCTTTTTGCTTGCATTTGCTTGCTTTTGCATAATCTTTGCATAATTCGATGTTTATTTGTGATTTATCACAAATTTGGGGTGAATTTGAGAATGGGTTTTTGAAACCCTTGGAGAGAGAAAATCCGAAATTCTCCATTTTTGTTTGTTGTTCTTGCTTGCTTTGCTCATCCTTCTTCTATGGCTCCAAGATTGGGAAAGAAGAGGAGTAAAAAGACCGAGGTGCGGGAGGAGGTTGAGGAAATTGACATCTTCACCAAGGCTTTTCCATCTCATGTGAAGCCTTCAAAGTGGAAGCCTAATATGGCTTTTCCTCAAGATCGATACACCCGGTCGGATAGGATGCCTGACATTGTTTGGGATCGATCGGAGTTGCTTTTCCAAACGGCAACTCATTTGAGCTCTCGGGCTTCCAAGTTTGTGGTATGTCTTCAAGCCTTTGAATTCATAGTTTTTATGCATTGAATTTGAGTTTATGTGCTTTGCCTTGAGTAGAATTAGTGTAGAATTGTATGCAATTGTCAAGTTTTTAGCGCATGTGAACTTGCGCGGCTTGAACGAACTTAGAAGCATGCCTAGGATCGAACATTTAATTGAAATGTGAACCTAAGAGGTTGCAAATTTGATCATAGGAACCCGATGGGAATTTGAAGGCCCATGGCAACTATGGCTCTTCAATTAAGCTTTATAAAATCTTGCCCAAAGAGGTGCAATATGCGATCTTGAATGCAGGGTTCGGGCCCCTTTTGAAAGCGGCGGACTCAGTTGAGCGAGTCAAGCGGTGTATTGTCCATTTATCCGTGGAGTGTTTTTGGGATACTACCAATACGTTCCATTTCCCTAATGGGCAGATGATGATCACTCCTTTGGAGTTTGCTATGTTGACCAGGGTACCTTGCGTGGGTACGCCCATTGTCTACGACGTTTCCATTTGGAAACGTAAGGCGGAGATGGTGGTGCTCTTTGGTCCTTGGGGAAACACTAGGAGTCACCATTACCGTCCCTATAGCAAGCTTTTTACTGCTTTGAAGGACCCGAGGTATAAGAGGAATACCTCGGTGGAGCAAAAGGCGAGGATGTTTATCGCCTACCTGCTTGCCACCACTATCTTTAGTGACAAGGGGGAACGCATTCATGCCATTTACCTCCCGAGCCTGCTGGACTGGGAGAGAGTGAGAGAATACAACTGGGGGTTGCCGGGCTACGCCAACCTCTTGAGATGCATGCGGTTTGCTTGCCGCGTGACTGACTAGGAGTACAGGCAGCCAAGTCTTCCTCCCGTGAGCTTATGCGGCTTTTGGAAGGTGTTGCAGGTGCGTTTTCTCTTTGTATTTGCCTCTCGTGGTTTGCATGACTTAAGTGTGCGGTGCTTAATTTCATGTTTTGATGTAGCCTTGGTTTTTTGAGCAGTTCCCGGACATGGCGCCTTTGGGCTGGGAGTTAGACTTCCCGGTTTGTAGGGCGTGGCGTCATAGGGGTCCTGCGCCTCTGCAGACTCTTCAGCAGTACAGGGAGGCCCTCTTGCGCTTAGACTGGCACAAGGTGACGTAATATTTGTTCTTTGTTGCATGGATTGTATTTCTTGCTGTGGAAATATCTTATGTTGCATGTTTGCGTAGATTGACTACTAACCATGGGAGAAGTATCATGGGTCGACTCCGGACACCATCCTAGCTTCTAAGGCGGTGGACCGTCAGAGGATCCTGATTGTGGGCTCGTTCTCTTTTGAGTGGTATCTGGGAGAGCGGGTGTTCCGTCAGGTTTATCCCGATTTGGGGGGTCCGAGTGTTCCTTTGGATCCTCCCTCGACCATGTTCTTGGTGAGGTGCTTGTCGCGCGAGCAGGTTGCGGAGGCCATGGTGGGCTCGGATGCTATGCGGTATTTGAGGGAGCCTGCGGAGGACCTTGCAGGGCATTATGTGCAGTTCCGCCGTGATCGCCTCATACCTTCATTCGTGGGTTTGAAGGTAAAAATTACGTTTGACCTTCTATGCCTTTCTTGCCTTGTTGAGTGCTAACTTACTTTGCTGTGTAGGAGCCTCGGGTTGATGACACCGTGGTGGATCTCCCGAACATGGGGTCCGAGGCCCGGATTATGGCGAGAAGGAGTGCTGGGGAGAAATTCCCATGACGGAGGACCTTGATGAGGACATCCAGGGCCTTCCTCTTCCCGTTGGGCATCCAGGGGTAAATTCGTAATTTATCAAAATGTACGATATTTTACCATTATATGCTTGTACTAATCCTTTCTTTGTGTAGCTTGACCGTGAGCAAACCAGGAAGATCTTCAAGATGATGCATGCCATGAAGTCTTGGATATCCCGAGCCCTTTCGAAGGGTACTTGCTCAAGAGCGGACTTGGACAAGGTAAACTTTGGTTTTGCATTTTCAAAGTTGCATGCTTTGAGAAATGTATCTTATACTTCGCGGGTTGCAGGTTGAGTACCGTCAGCCTCTTCCTCGTCGGTCACGACAGGTAGTGTTGTCGGATGATGAGGGTGTGAGCTCTCCTGAGCGTAGTCCTTCACGCGAGAGGAGCCCTCAGAGGGAGAGTCCTAGGAGAGAGAGGGTGCCTGTTCATCGGACGGACCGTCCTGGTGTGAGTAGGATGACTCCGTATGTGGAGCCTGCTCCTATGCCTATGCCGATGTATCCTTCTTATGCCGGGTATGTAGGGTATCCTTCATATGGCGGTCTTCATTACCAGCCCCCGGTTCCTGCTCCTATGATGCCTGCCATGCCTCCTAGTTCTTCGTGGGGGTATAATTCGAGTTATGCTGGGGAGGGGAGTTCATAACGGGAGCCTTCCCGACATTCTTCCTTTGACCCTAGCCAGTTTGTGGCGTTAGTCTTAGGTGATGAGCCGCAGAGATCGGAGGACCACTTTTAGGTGCCCCGTACGGATGTTGATGCGGGTGATGATTTTTATGACAATGTATTTGTGTGAAACACATTTTGAACATTTGAATTGAACAAGCATTCGGACTTTGCTTGTAAATATTGCTATTGCTTGCTTATTTATGGGTCCCTGCAGATAATTAGGCTAATGCAAATGCACAGGTAGTCAAGCAAAAGCGCAAGTAATAGCCATTTAGCAAAAATGGTACAGCCAAAAAGTTAAAATTGGGTGTACCCGGAAATAATAAGTAAAAGATTAATAAAAAAAGAAAAGAAAAGAAAAGATGATAATCATCCAAAAAGAAATAAGAAAATTTTGGAGTTTCCATTAATAATAAGGAAACAATACAAAATAGAAATAATAGTGAAAATTTGAGTCCACAACGGTTAAGGAAAGTGTCCAAAATCGAAGAAAAAGGGGACTTGTCTCAAGAAAGGGTCCGGCGGCCAAAGGGAGGCGTCCAGCGGCACAAGCGGAGGAGCGGAGGCGAAAATAGGGGCAGCCAGGCTCCAGCGGCTGGGCTATCGGGGCCGTTGAGCCTTCAGCGGCTGTCCCAGGGGCCGCTGAAGCCCCCTTTTGACGGGTTGCCTTATTTTTTCGTCTTTTCCGTGCGAGCCCTATATAAGCCTTGGGTTAGTCCGGTTTTGGGATATCACCTTCATAATCTTCTAGCAATAGAGAGCTTTTAGAGAGAGAAACCTCCTAATTAATTTAGATTTCAACCATGGCAAGCTTTGATGTTAAATTTGACAAGTGGTTACAATCTATGACCCCCGAAGAGAGGATGAGACTTGTGCCTTTCCACTTGAATGCTCTCTTCCACCTGAAGCAAGTTCAAATCGTCTAGAACCTCCTTGAGGCCACCGTTGAGTTTTGGGATGACAAGCTTCATGTCTTTTGATTTGGGTACAATGAATTATGCCCACTTCCCGAAGAATTCGCCTCCATCCTTGGGTTCCCTCATGATCAAGCTCCCGCTACTCCATGGCTCGGGGCAATCCTTGAAGGCTACTATAAAAGGTATCTTGGCCTATCACCAACACAAACTTCCTCCGTTGCTAGGAGTGGTGAGTTGGACCTCAATGGTGTGATTGATATCTTTTTCCCCAAGGTAAGAGATAACCATGACGTGATGAGTGAGACGTATTGTAGACGTGCTTTTATCTTATGTCTCTTGCATAGGTACCTCTTTGTTGGTGGAGGTAATAATGGTAAAACTTGTATGCTTAGAATTGTTGAACATATCCAAAACGATTTTACCCCTATGTCTCTTGTTCTTGGTGAAACCTTAGTTTGCTTGGACCGTAAGTAACAAGAGCCATCGCTTGGTGGATGGACGGGAAGCCCTCTTCTTCTTCAAGGGAGTGCTTGAATGATTTGCTTCTAATAATTTTGATTAATAAAGTTTGAATCTTTAATGGATATCTAACTTTATATTATTTTTTTTGTAGAAATGGCTCCTTGAGCATATGTGCTTAATTGAGAGGCCCACTAATGCGCTCAAATACCAACCAAAGCAATTTCCCTCCCACCGGAGGCTTTACTATGAATCCACCATTGATGAGTGGCTCGGGTACCTTAAGGCATGCCCTTTGCTACGATGGACCGTCAACTGGTGGGGTCTAAAATCCGCCATCGGATGTAGCAAGGAAACGGGATATTACCAAGTCCTTGGCCTTCATAATTCCACTTATATATTTCCTAGCCGTATCATGCGGCAATATGGGAAACGCCAAATTATCCCACAAAAGGACAGTGTGGCTCCTACTACGCGAGCCTTGACAATTAGCATGGTGAGATCATGGGAGTGTGCATGGGATCGTCGTCCCAAGTGGACTATTCCTCATATCAAGGCCCCTACGGCCACATCTTCGGCTTATGAGGCTTGGATGAATTGCAAGACCGCGGAGGGTCGCCGTGCATGTAGGAAATCTGAGCAAGACGATCTTAAGGCCCAATCGGTCAAAGCTAGCTTAAAACTTTGAAACCCTGATGACCCTAAGGGGAAGGGTAAGAAAAAGGGAGTTAAGCATGTGAGAGGCATCCTCAACCTAAAGGCCAATAAAGCTTTGGAAAAGATTACTACCAAGTAGCAAGTGGAGCCCCAAATTCGGGCCAATGATCATGAAGCCTCCTCAAGCACACCTCTAATGGAGGTTGTGGAAGAAGAGCCTTTATTTCGCGAGAGATGGGCTCCCAAGGAGCACGAAGTGGAAGGCCCAAAAGCGGATGAACCTATGGAGGATGCGGGCCCTACTACCGAAGCTACGGAGTAGTTTATTAAAGAAATACTCTTTTGGAGCATGTCTAGCTTAGGATTGCCTTTTATTTTGCTTTAAATTCAATAAGGGTGATGTGCCCCCTTTTTAGACTTAGATTTAATTTTTGCTTTAATATTTGGAATTGCCAAGCCTTTGTAATGGACTTTTATTATCATTTATGGAGACATGCTTATTTTGTTTTAATATTGCAACTTGATTTTTATTTATTATTAACAACATTTGAACGCGAAAATGATGAAGGGGCAGGGCCCAATTGCAATTGGGTTGTCCTTCGTATAATTTTAGGGGAATTAGGTCGCTCGTAGTTCTTATCCGTGCGTTTTTTAACATTAAATCCCGTTTTTTTTTTTTCCGGTATTATGTAGCCTTATGTGGGCCTCTCGAAAGTGCTATATTGGGTGTCTTGCCTAAGCATAGAACCTTTTTAGGTGATCCATTGACTAAACTCGATTCCGTCCAAATCTGCCAACCTTGCAGCTCCACCTGTTAGGATTTTGGTAAAGAGAAACGGACCTGACCAGTTGGGTCTAAACTTGCCTCTTGGGTCAGTGACATTGGCTCTTACTTCTTTAAGTACTAGGTCTCCAACTTTGAGGTCTCTCATTTTGAGCCTTTGGTTGAAATGCTTTGTTAGTCTCTTTTGATAGATTCTCACATTGTGCAAAGCTTGCAACCTTTTTTCGTCTAGTAGGAATAATTGGTCGTAGCGGGCTTGGACCCAATCCACTTCTTGAATTTGACTTTCCAAGACGATCCGTAGGGATGGGACCTCTAACTCAATTGGCAATACGGCTTCCATTCCGTAGACTAGGGAATATGGTGTTGCTCCCGTCGATGCGCGAATAGAAGTCCTGTAACCCCAAAAGTGCGAATGGCAACTTGTCGGGCCAATCATGATAATTTTCGGACATTCTTTCGATGATTTTCTTGATATTTTTGTTAGCTGCTTCTACTGCACCGTTTGTTTGCGGTTTGTAGGGAGACGACTTTCGATGCTGGATCTTGAATTGGGCCAGGAGCTCAACTACTTCTTTCATGAAGTGTGACCCATTATCGCTAATAATTTGTTGGGGAACCCCGTATCTAGCTATTAAGTTATTCTTGATGATTTGACCACATGTTTTGGTTTGAGCTTTGCATATGACTGCTCTTCAACCCATTTAGTGAAGTAATCAATCGCAACTAGAATATATTCATGGCTCCCTTTTCCGTTGGGGTTATCTTGCCAATGATATTTATTCCCCAAGCGGAGAAAGGTCAAGGTGAGGTGAAGGTATACAATGGGCTTGGTGGCATGTGTTGTAGATTTGCGTGTGTCTGACACTGTGCGCATCTATTGACAAATTCACAACTGTCTTTTTCCATTGTTGTCCAATAATCACCACTACAAAACATGTTGTTTTAAGACGCTATTTTTCTTGTTTTACGACGCAGAAAAGCGTCGTAATTTTAATTCGCGACGCTTTGACTAAGCGTCTTTAACTTCAACGTCGATATTTTGCGACGCTTTTTTTGTGTTAATATTTTCAGTATATTTGTGACGCTTTCTTTCGTCGTTATGTACCGGTGAACGACGCTTTGAAACGTCTCAGAGTTGCCTTTCTCGCAAATGGTAAAAGCAGCCCGCCAAATGTTTTCTACATTAAAAAGCGTCGATAATTGACTTACGAAAAAGTAAAAAAATAAATAAAACAAATTTTGCTCCATATTGTATGATTTAAATATATTCACCAAAACCATCCAATATATAATACATTTCCAATATATATGTGCAACTGCTAAATACACTAAGCTATGATTACCAAAAGAAAAATACACTTAAGTTATGAAAAAGCAATAAAGTAAAATATAATATATGGCTCATAAATATCCTCATGAAAACTACTTCTGTTTCTGCCTGCGCTCTTTGAAATATTTGCTACAAAACCATTCTTGAACTTCAATCTAGTGGTGTCCCTATTATGCAGCTATGCTCCCTTGTACCAAGATCTATGACAAGCTTCTGCAATTAGCTGACTGGAGGCCCCTACAAATGCACAAGTAGCGATTTTCAGCAACTTAAAGCTAGATAGGGAAAATGAAAAAGAAAAAAGAAACAGGACAATATTGCACGAACGTATACAGGCAAAACCGCAAGAGTAATATTTAACTTAGAAATACATAGCTTGTACAACATAGCATAGGTTCATATACTACTAGCTAACTAGTACTTGCATGTAAACCTTTAAACCATTTGCCTACTATAGACCTGTTAACTCTTGTAATTGATACAACCATGAGTGATATAAGAAAAGAAAATAGACGCAGATATGAGGTTACCTGGTGTATGACGATGTTTAACTTAAAAGTAAACAATCAATCCCATCCACATACACAAGAATAGTGAATGGATGCTAGGAGTTCATGATTCAGACACATGACAGCACGCCATTATATCGTCATGCAAAGAACTAACATGTAGTACCTGCATCTTACCAATAAACCTAGCAGCTCTTCTAAATGAATAACCCATGAATTGAGGAAACGAAATTGAAACGAAATAGAGGCATAATTGAGGATCGAGGTTACCTGAAGAAAGTTAGCCTACTTTTTGAGTTTCACTTCTAGTACTCAAGCAACATGCAGGTTAATGTCATTTAGTCATGTTCTAGAACAGGAGAGGGGACTAGGAGCTACCAACACACCAAAAACAGATGCATAAACATTAGTTACTAAGTTTGAAAGAAACCAAAACGCTACAACAGTTGCACAAAATTACATTTGACCCTTTTGTTCAGAGTTTGAGCATCTCTCTTTGAGTAGATATCTTGAAGATAAGAGATCTTACTAGAAGAGAACAAAAGCAGGAGCTTACCAAAAGCACTTACCAATTTCTTAAAGTGTTTAAACTAAATTAATTAACAAGTTATTGTTAAATGTCAACAGATTCAAATCAGTTTTTTCTCATAAAGTTCTCGTATTAATGAATAAACAGGAAACAAGTCTGAAGAAAGTAGACTAGAAAAAGACTTGCTAAACCTAAAGGATTCCCAACCGAACCACTTAAACAACAAGCAGCATTTATTCTGACTATAGCAGCATCAATTATTCTGACCTGCAGTACAGACTAGGAGGATATCAAAGTGAGCATTTTCCGTGCAATTAGCATCTTAAGATGGTGACATAGTGTGTAGAAATGTTTCTTAGATTCATAATTGTTTTAGAAAAAATTAGAATAAAGAGAAACAAAAGGTTGTTGCAAGTAAAAAAACCTATTACCTTCTTCTCAGTATCATCTTGGTGAAGATGTGTCAAATATATCAAGACTTCTCTCATAATCTGCACAAATCAGTTTCAAACAGCTGCAGAGTCACAATAGAGATTCAGACCAAAGTGAAAAATACAAAACTGTTAAAGTAAAGACATATTATCTGTCCATCCCAGTTAGAGCCAAAAGAGACACCTTAATCAACAAATAAACACACACATTCAACAAATTAAAGCTCAATTAACTAAAAACTCATGAATAAACAAAACTCACTAATGGCAGCACATAATAAACTTCAAATAAATAAACACAGAATGTTCTTGCTAAACTTAGGACAAGAATCAAAGCTATACGATTATATACAGAGCCAACACACTTTTCATTTGCACTATCTTAAAAAAAAAATGAACTTGTACTACATGTAAAACAATAGATCTGCAACTAAAACTCCCAAACATTTCTAACTCGGATATATACATGGCAAACCCTAAAAATGAAATTAAAAGAAAATATATACAAGGCAAACCATAGAAACGAAATTGAAAGGGAATTGGGAATTTCAATATCAATTGACGGTACTTCATTCTCAATCGACTTACCAATCGTCTTCTTAAAGCACCACTGTCACGAAAAACCCTAGATTCCAGAAGGAGAGAGAAAAACGAGATACGCATTTCTACAAGGACTAAAACAGAACTGAGAATTTCTACTGATTGTCGATTGCCTAAAGAAAGAGAATGACTGAGAAGATTTTGCACCATTGGGACGTAAGTTGAGAGAGAGGTGTTCACTGAGCAGTTCTAAATCGCAAGAGAGTAGGAGAGAGGAGAGAGAGCGGCTAAGAGAGTGGGGCGTAATCCAGTAACATACTTTTGGGCCTGGGCATTCCGCGTCTAATTATGGTCCAGATATATTTCCAACCCATTAAAAATATTTCGACGCTTTTTGCTGTCGAAAGACCAACTACGACAACTAAAAGCGTCGTAATGTTTTCTTCAAGGAGAATTACATAATGACGAACTGAAACGCGTCTTTATCGAAGCGTCTTTAATTGGGGTGTTTTCTAGTAGTGAATAACTAAGCCTTATTATCTTCCTAGATAGCATCATACCGTTCATGTGCGGTCCGCAGACTCCTGCGTGTACATCTCTTAAAAACTTATGGGCCGTCTCGGTGCCTAAACACAAGAGATTAATCCCGTTTGGGGTTTTCTTGTATATTTGACCCTGTACCTCTATGAATTGGGTTGCGAATCTTCAAAGTGCTTTTTGGGCTCTAGGGCTATAATCAGAAGGGTAAAGCTGGTAAACGAGCAGATTCTTTATATCGGTGTACCACTCATCTTCTTTGCCATGGAATACCTCAAGAGCGTTGCAATATGAAGGCTCGGGCCTTCTCTGTACGCAAATGGGCATCATTCGAATGGTTTCGGGTATATTGATCATGCTCACTAATTTGGCCAAGGCATCTACAAATTGATTATCTTCTCGTGGAAGGTACGTAAAGTGTATTTGGTTGAAATACACTATGATTTTGTCTAGATATTCCTGGTAGAGTGCCAAGGATTCACTTTTGACTTTCCATACTTTGGAAATTTAATTGATTATGAGCGATGAGTCTTTATACTCTCGAAGGGTCTTAATGCCAAGGCTTATGGCGGATTGCAATCCTATTATGCAAGCTTCATACTTCGCGCCATTGTTGGTGACTTCGTGGTCCAACTTGACTGAAATAGGTGTATGTGCACCATCGGGTGATACTATTTGTACTCCTACTCCAAAACCTTTTTGGTTAGATGCTCCATCAAAATAAAGTTGCCAAGTCTCGGTATCTAAGGTCATGACCCCTTCGTCTGGGAAGTGGTACTCTTCTTTGTGATTGGGCTCGTGTATAGCTTGGTCGGCTAAGTATCCCGAGATAGCATGTCCTTTGATGGCCTTTTGGTGTTCAAATTTGAGGTCGAACTCTGATAGGAGGACGGTCCATCTGGCTATTCTACCATTCAGTATGGGCTTTTCAAATATGTATTTTAGAGGATTTTCTCTTGATCTTATGTGGAGCATGTAATGTCGTAGTTTCTTGTTCGTCGCGACCAAAGCTAGGCATGTTTTTTCTAGAGACGAGTATCGGGTTTCGTATTCCAGGAACTTCTTGCTCACATAGTAGATGGCCTTCTCTTCCTTGTTAATTTCCTGGGCTAGCATGGCCCTCATCGATGTTTCTGTGACTGTAAGGTAGAGAATTAGAGGCATGCCTGGAGTGGGCGGTACTAGCACGGGTGGTTCGGACAAATAGGCCTTAATTTTTTCAAAGGCTGTTTGGCATTGTTCGTCCCATTCCGTTTTTACCTCTTTTTTGAGTTTCTTGAATATAGGCTCGCAGGTGATAGTTAACTTGGAAATGAACCTGCTAATGTATTGGATCCTCCCCAAGAAGCCTTTGATTTCTTTTTCCATTTTTGGTGGGGGCATGTCTATTATGGCCTTGATCTTGGATGGATCAATCTCTATTCCTCTAGTGCTTATGACAAATCCTAAAAGTTTACCGGATGTAACTCCAAATGCGCACTTTTTGGGATTAAGCCTCATATTGTACATCCTAAGTCTATCGAAGAACTTTTGAAGTGAGAGTACATGCCCTTCCCTCTCTTTAGATTTTATGATCATGCCATCTACGTAAACTTCAGCCTCTTTATGCATCATATCGTGGAGTAGAGTTGTCGCGGTTCTTTGATATGTGGCTCCTGCGTTCTTGAGCCCAAATGGCATTACGGTACAGCAGTAAGTGCCCCATTGCGTGATGAAAGTGGTTTTCTTTTCATCCTCTTTGGCCATCAGGACCTGATTGTATCCTGCGTCCCCGTCCATGAATGATAGGAGGGCATGTCTAGCGGTATTGTCTACCAGAACATCTATATGGGGTAATGGAAAATCGTCTTTTGGGCTTGCTTTGTTCAAATCCCTAAAATCCACACACATTCGCACCCGTCCGTCCTTTTTTGGGACTAGGACGATGTTGGCTACCCAATCAGGGTAATTGGCCACTCTTATGAAGCCCGCATCAAGTTGTTTTTGGACTTCCTCTTTGATCTTAAGGGCCCATTCTGGTTTCATTCTTCTTAGCTTTTGTTTGACTGGTTTGCAGTCGGGCTTTAATGGGATGGTGTGCTGGGCAATATTGCGGTCTATGCCGGGCATGTCCTTGTAGGACCAGGCAAAAACATCTGTATAGTTCTTTAGGAGTGTTACAAATTGTTCGCGTACATTAGAGGTTAAAGACAAGCCTATTTGCACGTGGCGAGGCTCATCATTAGTTGCAGTATTTATTGTCTCTGTTTCTTCGACTATTGAAGTCTTTTGTTCATGTTCGATTAATGCTTTAATGACTTCTTTTGGCAATTCTGTTATATCTTCTGAATTATTAACAATGAGGCAATCCGAGTAAGCAAAATCGACACTCATAATATTAATAGGATCGGACAATAGATCAATGAGGTCATCACTAATGAACTTAGTAGTAAAAGGAATAGACTGGGGTGGACTACCAGACACTTCTAGGATAACAGACTCGGAATCAGACTCGGACTCGGAATCAGACTAAGAACCAGAATTGGGCCTCTCTGTAGGACCATTGCGAATCGTGAACTTGTACTTGGCTCCCTCGACTGGAGTCCACTTCGTCTCGTGCTTCCAGGTGGTGCGGTCGGGCCTGATTGGGGCGATCAGCTTGGACGGGTCGAACCCTTCATTAAAAAGCACCGTAAGGGGAAGCTTGTTTATTTCCTCGTCGTATTGACGAAGTTCTTCTCCAAATAGTAGCCCAAAGTCGTTGGGTGCCATGTCATTAGCCCAATCTTTAGTGGATTAGTCCTCGTTAGGAGGTATGGGTGCGTCTTCACTCATAGTGAAACAATCTTGAAATGCCACGAAGCCTGGAACTAGGACTCCGTTGATCGTGTATGGTTCTGGGAATCCGTAATAGGGATATGGATCGCCCTCTTGGAGAAATTGCCCATTTAGAGTTACAGGATAAGGATCCATGCTATGTGGAACAGGCTTGTTGGCCGCGCGGGCTCTTTTCCTAGCCATTTCCTTGGATATGTAAGTTCGGATCTCTTGCCTTGTGGGCTTGTAGCCTAGCCCAAATAGATCATTTTTTATCTTTGTGTTCCAGCAAGATTGGGCTTCCTTGGGCTGAGGACCCAGAGTGGTGCCTGGAAAATGACCTTGCTTTCTAAGCAGAGCATTCACATTGAGCGTGGCCTCTATCGTTTTTATGAAGGCTATCTTCTCGAAGCCCCATAACTCTTCATCTTGCTTATTATGCTCTATCTTTAGGACTGGAGCTTTTTCTATCTGGGCTATCATGGTATCAGCACAGACTTCCAGTGTGGATCCTGCTAGGGATAGCTTTACCTTTTGGTGAAGGGTCGATGCTACAGCATTTAGCCCATGCAACCAAGGCCTTCCTAAAAGTAGGTTAAAGGTGGCTCGAATGTCAATTACGTGAAACTGGACCATTTTCTCGATTGGCTCAATATTGATATTCATGAAAAAAGTGCTTACGACATTTTTTTTTGAATTGTCATAAGCCCTTAGCCCTTGTGCGGAGTGCGCAAGATTATTGCAGTCTATTTTGAGGTGTTCAACGGTCCTCAAAGGCCATACATTTACAGCGGAGCCATTGTCAACTAAAGTCATGGGCACTTGTCTTTGTTGACAAATTACAGTCAGATAAAGGGCTTTGTTGTGGTGGATACCTTCAGGTGGAACGCCCTTGTCAGAAAAGCTGATGGGCGTGGATGACTTTCCTTGGATCAGGAGGTTAACCACATCTTCAGGAGTAGCATTTGGAGAAATGGTGGTTGTATTCAAAGCTTCTAATACGGCCCTTCTATGAGTGATAGAAGTTATCAACAATTGTCAGATAGATATGTCGGCTTTTGTCCTTTGCGATTGTCTAAGGATGTTGGTTCCATCATCTTCCTTAGTCACTTCTCTTTGAGTCAGATCCCTATTGGGGATTGTTACAAGCTCTACGGGTTGGATTTCAGACGGATCCATGTAGATATTTTCGGGCCTGAACTGGCTACCTGATCTTGTGAGGTAATTCAGAGTTTTGTCATCTTCCTCTTTCTCATCATCGGAGATATCATACCAAGCTTTGCCATTTGTTATGCCGTGGACTTGAGGAGTCAACACATCTTCAGGATCAGTATAGGGCCCATTATCCTATTCATCACTATCCCAAAGGCCGCAAATGTCCAGCGTGGGTCTTGGGCTTGGGTATGCTGGTATGACCTGCCCAACAGGAGTGATTAGATAGGATGGATCAAACCCTTCTTCTATATCAATGGCAAAAGAGTTCCTGAGGGGATTATTATTGTTTCTGGGTGGCGGTGCGTCCTTAGGCAATGGTATGGTGCCACTGTCGAACAGATCTTGAATTGTCTCCTTGAGAGTGTAGCAGTTTTCGGTATCGTGCCCACGACCCCTGTGGTATTTGCAAAATGCAGACTCGTTCCAGTATGGTGACCTTTTCTCTATGGGTGGATCAGGGGTAGGCCCGATCGGGTGTAGATAGTCTACTTTGACTAATTTGTCTAGGCCTTTGACGTAAGTCATCCCGAGGGGAGTAAACCTTCTTTGACGCCTGTTAGAAATGGTGTTCACTTCATTTCCTCTACTTGTGGAGGTATGATTGGTATTGGTGTATTTCTTATCCTTGTAACCACTTGTGTTATTATCGTAAGTGACCTTGTTCTTCCCCCTTTGCAGTTGGTCATCTTCAATGGCCATGCCTACTTCAATTAGTTGGGCGTAAGTGGTTATGGGTTGAAACTTCATGTGCTCGCGGTATTCGGATGCCAAGTTCTGGACTAGCATTCTAATTTGATCCCTTTCAGATGGGCGATCGATCATTTCGGCAACCTTGGTTCTCCATCTTCTCACGAAATAAGTGAATCCTTCTTTGTCACCTTGCTTGGTGATGTCCAATTCTCTCAATGTCATGGGAGGCAAGACATTGTCAGCATATCTCTCGAGGAACAAGGTGGATAAGTCTTCCCACTTCTACAACTTTTGGGTGGGCAATTTGAAGAACCAGGCCCTAACAGCAGGGTCCAGAGTTTGGGGAAAGAGATGAACATATAACTCTTGCTCAATGCCTCTACGGCCCAAATGCAGTGGAAAAAGCCCTAATGTGATCTTGTGGATCATCGGTTCCTTTGAACGTGGGAACTTCAAGCATGGAAAACTTAGTGGGTAATTTTCCCTTGATGTGGGGAGCATAGCCATCGGAATTGATGATCATGTCATTAAAGACACGGCTCTTGCCTAGAACGGACTCAAGCTTATTCAGCTTAGCTTGGAGTTCTTGGACTTCTTTAGTGGAGGGCTCAGTCTTATCCTCATTGGGTTTGGGCTCATCATCGTCCCTAGTAGGGGGATCCAACTTGGCGACACGGGCTTCCATATCAGTGAATCTAGCATTCATGGAAACCAACTGGGCTAAAAGGTCATCCATCCTTTGGTCAGCGGATCTCTCAGCATCTCCAGACATAATGGACTTAGGTGAATTAGGTGGCGAGGCTTGAGGTGACAATAGCGGTGTGCGAAGGTAATCGAGCCAAATGGGGCCCACAAACTGTGCTTGCGGTGAAGGTTCGAACGATAACTTGCGAATCAATCTCTTGTTGGACTCGTCCATCTCCCACTTCCTAGGATCGTGATCTTTACTCCTACCAATTTTGGACACAAAAGGCCCGTTTAAGAAAATAAGAAATAAATGGAAAACTCCACAGAAGAAAGATTTTATTTTAAAAAGAAATGTGGGAAGAGAATCTAGCACTAATCCTCAACATGGTGATTTTTAGGAAAGACGCGAATTAATGTAAATAGCATATTCTAATCAATGATCTTTTCGACTTCATAGAATTAAAAGAAAAAGTACTATTGACTTGCATATGGGATAAAATTACCTAATCTAAGGAAGGAAAATATACTGTTGACTCGCATATAGAATAAAGTAAGACTCTTTTTTTTATTTTGTGTCAGATCATTGACGGGAATATATTATTTGCACGCAATCTAATTCATATGGAAAGGAACGTCTTCCTAATATGGTCACTAGCGTCATCGGTGTCATGCATAGATTATACTTCCTAAAAAGAAAAGATCCTAGAATCTATTTGTAAACATGACAAAACGCACAAGCAAACAAAAGGAAAACCTTCCCTAACCAGGACTCAATAAAATCCTAAGGGGATATCTAATTATAACGGGGAATAATAATTCGCAAGTCATATGCAATTTAAATTTAATTATAACGGGGAATAATAATTCGCAAGTAATGAAGCCGCCACCAATTTTTAGGAAACAATTGGAAACCATCAAAGTAAACCCAATTTCTATTGGGAATTGACTCATACTCATGGGGCTAAATATTGAGTTCGGGGGTGTAGGTACGAAATAAACAAAACGAATCTCATCTAAATCGCCCGAATAAACGGCCTCTACTAAGCCTATCCATGTTAAATATTTATCTATGCTATATGGTTCCATATAAATCCGGTCGTCCAAGATCCTAAATTAACTAGGTGGGTTAAAGACAACCAAATTACTTATGTTATCACTTTGCACAATTTATATCCAATTTACATGCATGCTATTATCAAGACATAAACAAGAGATAAGAGTAATAATTTAACACTCAAACCTACCACACTTTGTTAAACGCGCCAAGCATTGCACATGCACATCAATAGATTTGTTAGTAACTTCAAAGGAAGAACAATGCAAAAATATTAACTTTATGCTAAAATAAACCTTGGAGGTTGCTATATGCATGCACAAACTATAAAAAAGATGCAAACTTGCATATGCTAATAAATAGATGCAAACATTAAATTAAGCTAATCATGCATAATTAATTACAAGAACCCAAGCATCCAAATTTGTTTAACCATAATCAAAAAGCTAAATAAAACATGATTATAAACAATAAACAAGAGATTTAATAAAGAATTTAGGCCCTCAGGATGGTTAACCTGGACATTCTATTCGAACGGGACTAGTAGAGTTGGAATTGCTCTTCAATCTTGGGTGCTATGGTGGGTGCAATGGCTTGCTTGAGTCTTCAAAATCTGAATTCTCTATGATTTGGGAATATTTGTGCTCTCAATGCTCACAAAATTATAAACTGATCAACCTCTCTCAAAAGAGGGTGAAAGAGAGTATTTATAGAGTTAGGGGACGGAATTAGGGGCTTAAGGCAAGAAACCAGGCGCCAAAACTCAGCCCATCCAGAAAACAGGCCCAGCGGCTGCCATGAGGGCCCCCGCTGTCACGCGTGTGCCGCCGGACTGATCGCCTCAGGCGCTAAGGTTTCTTGACTTTTTGTGCGCAGTAAATTACGAAATTTCCCTTGGGCTGACCTAGGGGGTCGGGATTGAGCGGTTTTGACCCAAATTTTCGAGACACGATATCTCTTGATCCGGCAACCTGATTGAGGCAAGGTCAATGGCGTTGGAATCCTTATAACAAGGGCTAGCAAAAGACTGAGGTTTCAAGGAATTTGGTCTAGCTTTCCGAGCAATGTCCATTTCTACTTACGTCCATGCTAATCCATTACCATCATCATCGGGCGTTGCGCTGCCAGGAGATGAGAACCGATTAGGGTGTCTACAGCTCCTAGGAAATCGTTGCGAATTCAGGGGTGTTACAAGAGTTGTCTATTTAGTGAGCTGAAACCATTAAACCAATTTATTACAACTTTTTTTCAAAGGTCTAAATCAAATAAAAATCCCAATGATTTAAACTGAACAGAAAGAGTTCTAAAAAAGATGCCAAGTCTAACTTCCAAGTTTGTACGTCATCAATCAACTATACCTGCACTTTGGTTTCCGAGACGGAAACAAAATACAGAAGAAAAGAAAAAAAACAAAAGAGAATCAAAAATCAGATAAACTGAATAAACATCATCCGTACCAGTAAAAATATTTCACAAACCTTACCTAAGGTTTTAGAAGAATCATTAAAATTTATTTGCATACGCACATAAGCATATAACCAAGAATAGGCATAACGACATTCTTTTATATGCAATTCTTGTATAGTGATCATACAAAATACGACATAGACAATCCGTCTTGATTAGAGAGATATAAGAGAGCGAATAGAACAGCGATTACCCATACTGTTCATCGAAGATACAATCACGCCATGGACTTAATGACTCCAGTGTGCACACTACCTCTAGTACAATCAAACGAGCCTAGAGGACTTAATAAATGGGGAATGATCCTTCCCAGACACACTGTGAGGTGTCCATAAGTAATTTGGGAATCACTCATCCCTTGAACTACACCATTAGGTGTAATTCCGATTGCTCGACTACTCCTAGGGATCCATTAGGAGTCTTACTCTTATTTAATTCAATTCACATAATTTGCATCGGTTGACATAGTGGTACTACGAGACCACGACTTACTAATTCATTTCATGCTCTTGACAATGAATAGTAAATAACGACGATAATGATAATTCAATACGATGAGAATTAAACATGCTTTAACTTAATAACGACGATAATTCAACAAAGATGACATCCCATGTCTAGCACAATTTCCGCAGCACTTTGGCAGGGTAATATGATATCCAAAAATTCACAAATCATCCAAGATATTCAACGATAATATATAGGTTCTCACTAGCACTCAATAATACTCATACCAATTAGCATATAATTAGTAGCATAATAATACTAATAATTCACCATTCAACAATTGTCCAATAATCATCATATGGACTAATTAATTCCTAAAACATGATAACATCGACATGCTAATTGTAATTCATAATTACAGCAGTAAACATGCTTAATAAATCCCATATTAACGAGGATATAATTTAATCATGCTTTGCATATTAAATTCACAACAAATTCCCAATTAGCACATAACACATCAAAAAGAGAAAGCGAAAGAGAGAAAGGGGGAAAGCGAAAGAGAGAAAGGGAGAGAATGAGAGAGAGAAGAAGAGAGAATGGGGGGCGGCGACGGGGCCAGGCCCGTCGTGCCTCGGCGTTCGACGCGCCCGCGACTGCAGCAGCGCGAGAGGGAGTGGGAGAGAGAGAGAGAGAAAAAAAAACGAGAGGAAAAGAGAGAGTTACCGGCGGGAGAGAGGAGGGAGTCCGGCAGTGGTTCCGGTGAGGTGAGGGAGGAGACCCGGTGGAGAGAGAAAGACGGAGGGAGGCCGTGAGACTGAGAGAGAGAAGGAGAGAGTGATTGTGAGGGTTTGATCAGTTGTGTAAACTGATTACTTGCCTCCACTTTTTCCTTATATATGCCCTTAGTCAACCCAAGTTAAATACTAGTAGGTTTAGGAATTTATTTAATAATTTTCTAATTTAAATAGCTAATTAAAACACAATTAAAACTAAATAAAACAATATGAATAATTCTTATTCATATATAAAACATTTTAATTAAACTCCTCCAAATTAATAAATGCAATTTATGAAAGTCCCATAATAATAATTAATATTATTATGGCTGAAATTGAATAAATCGAATCATTGAATATAATTATGATTTAATCTCCGAAACTATTTACAAATCATTTATAAATCAATATGATAATTACAGAAAATATTGGGGTATCACAAATATGCTAGATTGTAAATGTAAAACTTACACCATTCACTCATAAGTGAATACATTCCTCCTACTTTCACTTTCTATTCTGAGCTAATTCCAACACGTTATCAGCACGACTTTGCTTTCGAGTTACCAAACACAAAACAAAGGTAACCAATTCTAGAACTTACAATTTTGATATGTATGCTCTGCACATGCCGAAATTAGTTTCGAAACCTCTACATAAGAAAACTCAAAATTGAAACAATAGAGTTGCTCTCAAACACTTTTACGTTAATTATTTTGACACCAAGTTACATATGGATCACCAAAGTAATGGGATCAATACCATCATAAGTGATGTCTACAACACTTGTTTTACCCTCATTATTGAAAATAATAACATATCTTTTGTACCCCAAACACAACCGAGCCAGACGTCGACTAGCACGTCGACCGACACCTCCGCCGAAGCCTCACAAGCTAATGCACCGCCTCGCAAACCAACGTTTATAAACTTGAACGACACTCCCTTAGAGCCGAGGCTCGCACCTCGGCTAGAACTGAGTCCGTCCAATAAAAGAAAACAAGAACGAGAAGACGGTGAGGTGGGCTTCAACGAGGCTATCTCACCGGTTGGACCTAAGAAACCGAAAACGTGATCGGTCACCATGACCAAACGGTTCAAAACAACGAACCACCACAACTGACAACCCCAAGTCGACGAAACTAGCCCGTAACATCCAAATCCCAAAATTATGTTGTAGCCCCGGACCGTTTGTCGGTATAGAGGGTCAACACTACCCACTATTTAGCTAAAAGGAGATCAGAGCGAGACTTTAGAGTAGCCATAATTTTACGTTTAGAGTTCATAAGGAAGCTCGGCTTGATGAGAGTACTAGTTGTAGCAAGTTAATTATTATTTTGAATTGTTAGTAGAACACAAGCAAAACCAAAGAAATGAGGGGGGGAAGAGAGAAAGATTTTACTTGAGTGACTGATTGTTACGGATAGAAAAAGCTTTAAATAGAGTTGAAATAATTGACTAGTTAATAAATGTTGTAGATGTACTTTCTGTTTCTTATGTCAGTTGCATGCCACATGTGTGTTAAAACTTTGACCCCTATATGTAAAAGTGGAATATATCACGTGGGTTATTTCTTAGGGGAAGAAATGTCAGGTGATGATGACCTTGTTTAAAATAAAAAATAAAATAAAAAGGGAAAAGTGTGAGTTTGTTTGTTTTTGGTACATAGTTAATAATTTAGCACTTATATTATAATTAAATAGTAAATGCATTTAATATAGAAGGTAATTAGTGAGTAAACGAGACAAAAAATTGTGTTGTTATTAATTATATTTTTACATTATGTACCATCTAGTTTTCGAACCCCTGACTTCTGACTAATTGTCAAGAGTCTCGGACCACTACGGCTTCATTCCCGTAGTGATATATTATCGTTTTATAATGTTCTTATAACGTCTATATTTTATTATCGATTAATTTTTGATAAATTCCTTATAATCAGAATGGAAAATATCAACAAAAGAGAATTCGCATGCCTCGACCTAGCTGGTCAAAGGTTCCTGCAATGGAAAGAAAATTCCTTAGCCCATCTGGAAGCCAAAGGCCTCGAGAAAACTATCTTGAAAGATAATGACGCCACCAAACAAGAAAAGGCGCAAGCTCTTGTCTTCTTAAGACACCACCTGAATGACAGTCTGACTCCGAATACCATATGGTAAAAGATGCACATGATCTATGGGAAAAACTCGAGAGCTGATATGGGAATCTAATGGCAGTGTTACTCCCAAAGGCTCTGAATGAGTGGATTAACATAAGATTACATGATTTTAAGTCTGACAGTGATTATAATTCAGTTGTCTTTCGCGTAACTACCCAACTGGAGTTATGTGGAACAAAAATCACTGAAAAGTAAATGCTGGAAAAGACTTATATCACTATGCATCCTACAAATATTGTGCTACAACAGCAGTATCGAGCAAGTAATTTTACAAAATACTCAGATTTGATATCTGTTTTACTTGTTGCTGAGCAGAATAATGAGTTGCTTATAAACAACTATAAAATGAGACCCACTGGTTCCACCACTTTACCAGAAGCAAATGCAATCGTTAGAGGTGGAGGTGGACGTGGTCGTGGTCGTGGACGAGGCCGCAGTAGAGGCCGTTGGAAAAATAATGGTGGAGGCAACAATATTGCTGAACCATCACAAAGAGGTGGTGGGAGACCTCACCAATTCACAGGAAATAAAAAAGCTAGGACCCAAGACACTTGTAGAGGCAAACTTTGTTGATGACGTTACTTCATTAAATGTCTCGGACTTTTTCATGGATAATGTTGAAAATGAAAATGGGTTTGCCACTAATGGAAACCCCCAGATTTAAGAAGTTTTTTATTTCTTGTTTTTCTAAGTTGAACCAGTATTGTACTTTGTTATTTTACTTTCATGTCTGTATTTCCTTTATGTATTTTTGATGTATTTTCCTTAAGTACATTTGATGAATTTCATGAATAAAATCGGTTATTAAGAATATTATGACTAATATTTTTTTCTTTTTGAAGATACAAAATTTTATAAAATGAGCTCAAACGTCAGAGAGTCATGTTTGATAGACAGTGCAGCAACACACATTATACTGAGAAACAAAGATCACTTTACCCAACTGAGACTGGTTAAAACAAATGTGAACACCATCAGTGATGTTGCAAAGTTAATTGAAGGCTCAGGTAAATCATGTGTTGTACTTCCAAATGGGACAAAAAATTTAAATAAATGACGCATTATTTTCAAGTAAGTCTCGACGAAACTTATTAAGTTTTAAAGATTTGCGTCACAATGGTTATCACATGGAAACCATGACTGAAAAAGGTAAGGAGTACATGTGTCTTACATCAGCAAAAGATGATAAGAAATGCATTTATGAGAAAATGCCAGCATACTCCTTAGGACTATATTATACATATTCCAGTCCAATTGAATCAAATATGGTGTCTAAACAAATGGTGGACAACCAGAAAATGTGTTTTTTATGGCATGACCGTTTGGGTCATCCAGGCACAAGTATGATGATAAAAATCATTAAACATTCATATGGGCACCCATTGAAAAATGTTCGGGTACAACGATTTGGCGAACACCCTTGTGTTGCATGTTCACTTGGAAAATTGATCACAAGACCTTCCAAAAGTAAGGTCGGAAGTGAGTCTCCTCCATTCCTAGAAAGAATCCAAGGTGATATATGCGGACCGATACACCCTCCATGTGGACCATTTCGATATTTCATGGTGTTGATAGATGCATCAACTAGATGGTCGCATGTGAGCCTATTATCAACTAGAAATGTGGCATTTGCCAAGTTGTTGGCACAAATAATTAGGCTAAGAGCCCAATTTTCCGATCATACAATAAAGAAAATCAGACTCGATAATGTAGGAGAGTTTACATCTCAAACATTCAATGATTATTGTATGTCAATCGGGATTGAGATAGAACACCCAGTAGCTCATGTTCACACCAAAAATGGCTTAGGTGAATCTTTGATAAAGCGATTACAGTTAATCGCTAGACCATTATTGATGAAATCAAAGTTATCATCCCTTGTATGGGGACATGCTGTAATGCATGCAGCTGAATAAATTCGGTTAAGGCCGACTGCATATCATCAATTTTCTCCCATGCAATTGGAAACTGGGAAAGAATCAAACATTGAACATTTGAAAGCATTTGGTTGTGCAGTTTACGCTACAATAGAACAACCAAATCATACCAAAATGGGCCCAGACCCCGAAGGGACAACCCAATAGCGCGATAAGTGAACTGATCATGTTTTTAGAAAGACTCCCGCTCATATAGAACATATGAGTACCCAAGAATAATAGGTTCAGGGGCGAAGGTACGAGGTGGGAAGGTGTTAGGCAGCCAACTCGCCCGTATTATGACGGCCTCTGCTAACTCAAGTTTGCTTAATAATTTAAAGACATGATTCCCACACAAACCGGATTAACAACCTAGACTTAGACTATTAATTGGTTCATGACAAGCATCACAACATTTAATTTTAACTCTTGTTTAGACATGCATTCAATTGACAAATTGGGCAGGACAATGACTAGACATGCTTGGAAGGACAATATTTAGGAAGCAATAAATGACATTATTCAGCATGATATCGACATTATGACTACTAGAAAATAAGCAATTAGGAAATTAATTTAATTTGAGCCCTCAGGAGTTAGTACCTGAAATGTAGGCTATGTTTGACAAGAATAGTAAAGACAAGATCTCAAGAATAAATTTGGAAGAAAGAGGGGGATGCTCAGTGTTAATACTCCTGAGAATAGAGGTTGTCAACTGTAGACTATGTGTTTTGAACTGCAGGAAGAGGGTTGTATTTATAGGCGCAGGAAGTAGGGCTAGAGGGCTGAAGAGGAGCCGAAAATCGGATTTGGGCTGAAAAAATAGCCGGGCCTGGAAGCTTATCCAGCGCCGCTAGCGGCTCTAGATTTTATTCCAGAGCTGCTGACGGCTGTCAAATGCCAGCTGGATGTCGTCATATGACGACATCCAGTCTATTTTAATTTTTTGGAGGAATTTAGTGTTCCGAAAAATATGAAAAGACCGTTTTACCCTTGGGCGGTAAAAGACGGTTCTACCCCTGATTCGCAACTTGGCGACCGGGAGTCAGAAAAATTCATGAGAGGTGTCGTTGGAAAGCTCTTGAACGGGGCTTTTGAATGGGACTGGAGTAAAGGAGTGATCGAGCAAAAACCTGAGACCTTATCTTACCTATTAAAGCAAAAATAGCGTTTAAGTTTATAAATGACTCCTTTCATCATCGGGCTTTTGCGGAGAAATATGAAGGCGCTTTTTTGGTGGCTATAGAAGCCCCCACTTTGATCGAGCTTGAGTAAAAGTGAAGATTAAAGTATTCCGAAGGCGACATGCAGGATGCTGATGTGCACATGGTGTGTAGAAGTGTACAGTATGAATGCATATGAAGACAAACCTGTTCGGACATGCTCGTAGCGTGCTAAGATTTCATCTCTGTGAACATAAGAGAAAATAAAGGTTATGATTAGCAGAAAGACACCGCTCGTAGATCGTCTAAACGTTTGCTGGGGACCTGTATTCAGAGTGAATGAAGAAGTTAGTGATACATTGAGAATGATCAACGTAGAGTGCTTCGACAATCAGTGACTAAACACCGCTCGGCAGATGTCGAGATTCCGTCCCTGTACGAGAAACAAAAAAGTCAACAAGATAGCACGATTAAAAATAACGGCTTTAAATGGGAAATAAAACTGGTGAGAGTGAATAGTATAACTGCTTATCCTAAGTAAACAGTGACTAAGCACCACTCGGCGGATGCCGAGATTCCGTCCCTGCACAAGGAACGAAAAGGTCGACGAGACAGCGCGATAAAAAATGATGGCTGTAAAATGGTTAAAACATATGAACAGCTTAAATGCAATAGCTTAAGCAATCATTGACTGACACATATAATAAAAAATAAAAAAAAAAAAAAAAACAAAGGACAATATAACTGCAACAGTTTAAGCAATCATTGTTTGACACAAAAATAAGTGACCTCGTAGAAGGACAGTTTAACTGCAATAGCTTAAGTGATCATTGACTAACCCGAATTTGTGACCGCGTAGAAAGCCAGTTTAACTGCAATAGCTTAAGCGATCATTGACTGACCCGAATTTGGGACTTAGGACTTTGGGACTTTCGTAGAAAAGGACAGTTTAACCGCAAGTAGTCATTGACTGACCCGACTTTGGGACATTGAGACTTTGGGACATTGGGACATTGATGAGGCCAGCAGATTTACCGGGCTTACAATAATTTGACACTCCGGGCGATAAATATCGTCGGGGCATATATCCGGGCTCATGTATTTAGGACCTGCAAAAATAATTAGGTTAGTTTTACCTAAAAATAATTGGTACCGTAAGATAGGCCAACTGTTAATTTGAATTGGTAGGGCAAGGGGACTTGCTCCCGCGCGCTTGGTACTGATCTTTGCCGCGAACGAACTGAAATAACAACTTCTGGCTTGAAAAAGTTGTGGGACAGGAGGTGGGGCCCGTGTGTGCAGGCCTGGCAGGGCCGCTAGTAGCCCAGGCCAGCACCGCTAGCGGCGTTGGGCTCTTAGTGAGAGCCGCTAGCGGCTCTCAACTTGAGCAGCCTAAAATGATTTTTCGCGAATCTTTTCGCGTTTTGCCTCATTGCGCTTCTTCTTCGTCGAGAGCCATTGCCGAGCCTTCTTCACCATTGTTGAGTGCTTCCACTTCCTCAAGGTAAGTCAGTTTTTGACCAAATTCTTCGATTTTTGTCTTGAAATTGCTTATTTTTCCGCGTAGTTGCTGAATTTTGGGTTGCATTGTTGAATGGGTACTTGTTTCTCGCGAATCTGAAATTTGAAACTTTCACTTGTAGAGAGAGAAAGCTTCATTCTTCTTCTATGGCTCCCAAGGACAAAGGAAAACGTCCCATGGGTGAAGAGGAGGAGAACCGGGACCTTTTTCGTACTGGGCTTCCTTCCTCTAGAAACGCCCCTTGCTCGACATGCAGACAGGGCACGTTTGTACCAGGATTCGTTTATGCGGATGGACTGGTGCCCGGCTGGGGTTTGGGACAGTAGTATTTTGTTACTGGACAGGCTGAGTCATCTGTCAAACCTTCAGTTGGTATGTTTTCTAACTCTCTCCTTTTTTTTGGTTCTGTTCAGTATATATTTTTTTTTTTGAATTGAAAATTCGAACTGTTAGTGCTTCGGCACACGAACAAATTGCGACTTGTACTGGATTGGTGGTCAGCTGTATATAATTTTTGTGGAATTATTTTGGCTTTATATGTAGCATATGGGGTGCTGAGAAAATTTTGTTTGTTGGCAAGGGTATTGGTGTTTTGCTCCAGGCTCATGGGTCTACTTCCCATTGGGCTATAATGTTGGAGACTTTTTCTGTGGGAGCTAAGGATATAGTGCCGGGTTCTGATTTTGGGCACTTTTTGTTTGGTATCCCGGCTTGTCACTCTGGGGACACTAGGATCATTGCTCGGGGGTTATTGGAGAGATTCTGGGATACCACGAAGACCTTCTATACGCCTGTGGGGGACATGTTTCCTACCCTCCTATCAGTTTGTTGTGCTGACGGGTTTGTCTTTTAGAGGGCGTCATATTACGTGAGTTACCATCGGCGGAGTGACAGGTTGCTTGAGGTTTATGGACTTGTGTCTGCCCATTTTATAGATGACCGAGTTTCCTTGCCGAGGTTATGGGCGGCCTTGGCGGAGCAGTGGCTTACTGAGAAGCAGAGGGCCCGTATTTTCTTAGCTTGCTTGTTGGGGTCGACTATTTTTGCTTAGAAGAAGAGCGTGTGTCAGGTTGGCTTCTTGACATGTTTGGACGACTTGTCCAAAGTCCATGAGTACAACTTTGATGCTCCCGCATACGCTACCTTAGTGAAATGGTGTCTCCAGGCTTGCAAGCCTAGGCCGACGAGTGATAGGGTGTCTATCTTGGGCCCCTGGAAGATGCTGGTGGTAAGCATATATACTTTCCTTTGCACATGCATGCTCGTAGGAGAGTTGTATCTCATTATTCTTCCTTGTATGGCAGCTATGGTTCTTTGAGTATTTTCCCGCTTTGGGTCCTCACCGTCCTGGTTTGAGGATGTTCCCACTAGGTTCACGGTGGATTGGTTGACATAACCACCCTTTTACCTCTTTGGAGCATTTTCGGGCTACCTTTGAGAGTCATGCTGCGTCTGAGGTATGTTGTCTTCGACTTGTTGGTGTATGTCTATTTTTTTTATTTTTTTTTTGGTTCATTTGGGGTGAATGAACTTTGATCTGCAGGTGTCATGAACTGCTTTTGACGGTATTCCCGAGGTTCCGCTCCATATTACCATCGAGTCTTTTAGGGTATCTTCCTTGCGGGTGGTCTTTGAGGGGCCATTTGGCTTTGGGTGGTATTTGGGGGACCGCTTGACTCGGCTTGTGTATCCCGCCTTGGGTGGTCATTTGGTGCCAGAGGATGCTCCTATGACCATGTTCTACCTGCGCAGCCTGAGCGTGGAAGACTTGGGAGTCGTGGCTCGTGGTATGGCAGCCACGGAATTTATTGAGCCGGAGATTGCTGGCTTGGATCGTACGGCTGTGTACTGATGCTTGGGTCGTCTGATGCCGGATCTCACTTATGAGGTAAAACCTTTATTTGTGCCCTTTTCAGCTATATGCGTGATATACTGACTTTTGTGTCTTGTTGGCGGAACGTTTGGCTCCTCAGGGTCCCAGGAGGTCCCATTCCTAGAGTTCCCCGGGGCCAGCCCCCAAACGTGACCTTGCCGAGCAATGAGGTGAGGTATATTGGTGAGAGTGGGGGACGTATAGTAGAGGAGTTCCCTCTACATACTGCTGATGGAGACACCGTAGGGTCTGCCCTTGCATGATGGTTGTACGGGGGTAAGTTTTTTTTACATCCCTTCTTGTGTTTTGTGTTTGCATTTGAATGTTGACTCTATCTTTTGTTTCTTCTTGTAGCTGAACCGGGAGAGAACCTCTCAAGTCTTCAAGCTCATCCACCTGTTGAAGAAAGGCTATAGCCGGGTGATGGGTAAAGGGAAGAGTTTTCGGTCCAGGACTGCTGATGTAAGTAGACTCTTATCCTTTGTTTAGCTAAGCGAAGTGCTTAACTTAACATTTCGGTCATGATTGATTTGCAGATGTCGCAGTCTTCGTCTTCGGTGGGACCCCGACGTTCTTCTGCTGCGAGGGTTTCTTCGGCGAGCAGGCCGTCTATTGCTCGTTCACCTCCTGTAGATGTGACCAGGCCTCCTGTTGACGAGGCGCCCGGACCTTCTGTGCCGCACATTCCTGTGCCTGAGATGTTTTCTCCGGTGGGTTTTCAGCCTTCTTTCGATAGTAGGCCTACTGTGACCCCTGTAACTGGTGGTTGGGGGAACGCCCCTGGATGGGACGTGCCTCAAGCTGGGCCTTCATATCAGGATATGGCTATGGACTTAGCTAGTCAGGCCACAGAGAGCTTCTTTGGAGCGGGGTTTCCAGCAGGTACCCCTATGCATGCGCTAGCATATGGTAGACGGGATATGAGGCCTAACAACAGGAGGCCTATTTATAGCTCGTTTAGTACTCATGGCTCCTTCCACTATTCGGCTGGGAACTATGGCCAGGGACCGTCCGTTGAAGATGAGGTTGATAGCAATGGCGATGATGACTCCGGTTGAGCAATGTAGGATAGCTTTGTAAACATTGGCCTTGAAACTTTGAACTCCTGTTTTTATGCATTTTATATGACATGTATGCTATGATGACTCGATTATGCCCGTCTGATCTCTAAGTATGCAATGTGTTATGCAGTAAAGAATAGGCCACAATTTAGGGAATAAAATGAAGAAAAAGGGTAAAAATTGCAAGAAAAAGCAAAAATTACACATATTTTACCCCCTAAAAAAAAGAATAATAATTAAAAAAAAAAGAAAATGGAAAAAGATAAAACTAAGAGAGTCTCGGGCTTTGTAATTCCGTTGTGCATCTGAAAAACTGGGCTTAAACCGAGCGGAATAGACCAAGTGGGTGTGTGGAGAAAAACGAGAAAAATCGATTGGGCTCAGGTCAGGGCCGCTAGCGGCGCTGGGCTGGAGATGAGGGCCGCTAGCGACGCTTGTCACAGCCGCTAGCGCCGCTGGCGGCTCTGGCTTTGGGCCTTTTTCGTGGATTTCTGACTTCTTTTGACCCGATTCTTTGCCTATAAATAGGATTTACGGGATGTCCAATGCCGTATCTCCTTTTCAGCTCTCTCAAATTTCCCAAAGCTTCTACCATGGTGCAATCCTTTGAAAACCTGTTCGATGCCTGGTCTAAAAATCTGACCATAGAAGATAAACTTGAACTGGCTCAGTACCATATCTCTACCTTATTGGCTTTAAGACCAACCAAAATTTTGTGGCCCTTCCTTCGGTCTGCTCTGAATTATTGGGACCCTAACTTGCACGTTTTCCGTTTTGGTGACTCTGAATTATGCCCTCTAGTTGAAGAATTTGCTGCAATTACTAATATGTCTGATGTTCTTCCCCCAACCGTGCCTTATTTGAGGGATGGTTTTAGCAATCAGTACAGGACATCTCTAGGTTTGACATCTGCAGAAGCCAAAAGCATGATTCTCGGTGTCGATGTGGACTTAGTTCAAATCGGTGAAAAGTTTGTTATTTCTTCTGAACAGGATGTGATATTTAGGCGTTGCCGTCGACAGGCTCTTGTACTTTGCTTGTTAAATCGCCTATTGTTTGCTAATGCAGAGTCCTCCAACTTGGGTAGAGCCTCATTGTTGCGAGTGGTGAATCAAATGGTTGAAGGGTATTCTCCTTTGCATTTGATTGTAGGGGAAACTATTCTAGGGCTTGACAAGTTGAAAATTTTGCCTCACGAAACTTTTTCTGGCAGCCCACTGCTGCTTCAAATCTGGTTATGTGAGTATCTAAGGTTGATAGAATCGCCAGATAAGATGATAACTCGTACCCCTCGAGCCTGGTAAAAGAAAACTTATACCACTGCTAGCTTCTTGGTTAGAAAAAGGCTATATGATGAAAAGACGCTTGCTGAATGGGATGCTTTTTTCCATGCAGGACCTGTTATCCGTTGGCATGTGACCTGGTGGAGCTTCACCTCTTTGGTGGCTTGCTGCAAATTTATCCCTCATACTACCATAATGGGGTTGTATAGGAGTACCTTCTTCTTTCCTTCTAGGGTCATGAGGCAATATGGGTTGAAGCAGGTTATCCCTCGTCAAGAGACTACGAGACCGCCTACCTTGGATCTGACCACCGAGTTTGTTGAGGATTGGGGAAAATATTGGTGTAGCCGGGATCGCTGGACTGTACCTCGGGTAATTGCCCCATCACAAGTTTATGAGACCTACTTGAACTGACTTTCCTGCAGTGATGGAGAAGCGAGACGAGCCCTTCGTCATGAGGAGTGGGACCAACAAAAGCCTATGTATGACTCAAGAACACGAAGCAAGAAAAGAAAGGAAGGGCCTTATGAGGAAGGCTATCACGTACTGAAAAGAGGCAAGCCCCCAGCTTAAGGAAGCGATCATAAGTCATCCTCAAGCCAGGGTCCTTCAAAGAAGAACTCTTCAACGAAGCCTTCTAAAGGGAAGAATGATTAAAGTAGTTTTCTTAGAAAGCAAGTTTAGTTTTAAAATAAAAGTAATAAGAATTTGTTTAGCTTAAACCCTCGTAGTTGCACTTTTTTTTTGTAACCTTAGGAAGTTCAATTTTTGCATTGTAAGCTTATTCGTTCAGTTTGAATAAACATTATGCCTTTTTGAATGAGTTGAATGGAATTTTGGATTGATTTTGGTCGGGCCCCTTAAAAGGGTCACCTACGTATCCACTATGGAATCAGGCCAGCGTAGTTCGTTCAATTCGTGTACGTCTCTTTTTTTTAATTTTCAGAATACTTATTTTTTTAATTATTATTTTATTTTTTTAGACGTAGCACTTCTTCAATTGGTCCATCTAGGTGAACTGACTGAACTCGATGCCATCAATGTCCGTGAGTCGGACAGCGCCTCCTAATAAGATGTCTTTAATGATGAACAGACTGGACCAATTAGGTTGAAATTTGCTCTGGGGTCGGTAACTGGGGCACACAATTCTTTCCAAACTAAGTCCCCTTCTTTTAGATTTCGAGGTCGAACCTTTTTGTTGAATGCTCTTGCCATGTGTTGCTGGTACATGTGGAAGTGGTCTAGGGTCCGTAGGCGTCTTTCATCTGTGAACATGAGTTCCTCGTAGTGGGCTTGCAACCATTGGGTTTCGGATATTTCACCCTGTAAGGCTATGCGCATGGAGGGTAGCTGGACTTCTATGGGTAGCACTGCTTCCATTCCGTAGACCAGGGAATAAGATGTCGCTCCTCTGGAGGATCTTATGGCTATCCTATATCCCCGAAAGGCAAATAAGAGTTTTATGGGCCAATCTTTGTAGTTTTCTATCATCTTTACGATGATAGTCTTGAGGTTTTTGTTGGCGGCTTCCACTGCGTCGTTGGTTTGGCCGGGGACGGTAAGGGGATGATTTGTGGTGCTGAATTTTGTAGTTCTTTAAGATGGTGGCTGTTTCGGCTTTGAAATGGGATCCATGGTCACTAATAATTTCATGCGGGGCGCTGTACCGGCAGATGATGTTATTCCTTATGAATTTGGACACTGGTTTCGATGTGAGGATGGCATAGGATTGTACTTCAACCCATTTGGTAAAATAGTCTATGGCTACTAGGATGTATTCATGTCCTCCTGAACCCTTCGGGGTGATCTTACCAATAATATCTATTCCCCACACAGAAAATGGCAAAGCGGATGCGAAGTTATGGAGCATTGAGGGTGGCATATGCTGTAGGTTGGCATATATCTGACACTTCTTGCATTTCTTGACATAGTCGTGACAGTCTCTTTCCATGGCGGTCCAATAGTACCCAAGTCGTAGTACCTTTTTAGAGAGCATTCGACCATTCATGTGTGGTCCGCATACCCCGTTGTGTACCTCGTCCATGATTTCTGCGGCTTCTTCGGCGTTCACACATCTGAGGTTGATTCCATTGTGGGTCTTCTTGTATAGAACCCCCTTGTAATCTATGTATTGTGTGGCTAAGAGATGGATGGCTCGTTGAAGACACCCCAATCGGTTCTCATCCCCTGGCACCGCAACGCCCGATGATGATAATAATGGAATAACATGGACGTAAGTAGAAAAGGACATTGTTTAGAAATCTAGACCAAATTCCTTGAAACCTCAGTCTTTGGATAGCCCTTGTTATAAGGATTCCAACGCCTTTGACCTTGCCTCAATCAGGTTCCCGGATCAAGAGATATCGCTTCTTAAAGATTTGGGTCAAAACCGCTCAATCCCGACCCCTTGGGTCAGCCCAAGGGCAATTTCGTAATTTACTGAGCACAAAAAGTCAAAAAACCCTAGCCACGCGCGTGCCTCCGGGTTGAGCGGCTGACGCTGTCAGCCCGGGAGCACACGCGTGACAACGGGGGCCCTCAGGGCAACCTCTAGGCTCCAGCTGCCTTCCGGCTGGCCGCTGGGTCTGTTTTTTGGCTGGGCCAAGTTTCGGCGCTGGGTTTGCAGCCCTAAGCCCCTAATTCTATCCCCTAACTCTATAAATACTCTCTTTCATCCTCTTTGCAGGGAGGTTGGTCAGTTTATAACTTTGAGAGTAGTTTGAGAGCACAAATACCCCAAATCATAGAGAATTCAGATTTTGAAGATTCAAGCAAGCCATTGCACCCAACCTAGCACCCAAGATTGAAGAGCAAGTCCAATTCTACTAGTCCCGTTCGAATAGAACGTCCAGGTTAAACATCTCGAGGGCCTAAATCCTTTATCAAATCTCTTATTTATTGTTTATAATCAGGTTTTATCTAACTTTTGATTATGGTTGAATAATTATGCATGCTTAGATCCTTGTAAATAATTGTGCATGATTAGTTTATTTAAAATTTGCATTTTTTTATTGTTCGTGCATGCATGTAGCAACCTCCTAGGTTTATTTTAGCATAAAGTTAGTATTTTTGCATTGTTCTTCTATTGAAGTTACTAACAAATTTATTGATGCGCATGTGCAATGCTTGGCGCGTTTATCAAAGTGTGGTAGGTTGGAGCGTTAAATTATTGCTCTTGTCTCTTGTTTGTGTTTGATAATAGTATGCATGCAAATTGGATATAAATTGTGCAAAACGATAACATAGGTAATTTGGTTGTCTTTAACCCGCCTAGTTAATTTAGGATCTTGAATGACCGGATTTGTATGAAACCATATAGCATAGATAAATATTTGACATGGATAGGCTTAGTAGAGGACGTTAATTCGGGCGATTTAGATGAGATTCGTTTTGTTTATTTCGTACCTACACCCCCGAACTCAATATTTGGCCCCATGGGTATGAGTCAATTCCCAATACGAATTGGCTGCACTTTTGGATGGTTTCCAATTGTTTCCTAAAAATTGGTGCCGGCTTCATTGCTGGAAAATTGCTATTCCCTGCTATAATTAAACTTAAATTGCATATGACGTATTATTTAAGAACCGCTAAATTCCAAATAAATATCTCAATTAGAGTCGGAAAGGCAAGGGTTCTTACAGTGGCGACTTCACTGGGCATTTAAAAAGAGGGTGTAATTCGAACACCTATCCATGTCAATACTTTATTTTAGCTATTTGGTTCAATTACCGTATGTGTTTATATTCTTTCCTTGGCATCCATATCATTATATTGCATGCGTTATCATCGCAAGATGTTGAAATCACCACACCATACACGGGATTTACCATTTGGAGTATTGTCTATGACTTAGGCCGGTGACCCACTAGATCCGAATTACCTTTGCACATAGTCGTGTTACACCCCATGGAATTTACATGTCTCCATTCGAGATATGTAAAATGGTACGTTTATTTTTACTATGCATTCCATAGATGACGAAACGCATCAGGTCGTAGGTTACCTTATCCAACCATAGATTGTGTCAAGCTATTGCATTTGGTCCCATAGTCCATATCAAGGTGCTAATTGATTTACTTGCTATATTGTGATTGATTGTTTCCTTGCTATGTGACTAGTTTCCATATAATATTAGGACTAGATCCCCCCTTAGGATTTTCTTGAGTCCAGTTTAGGGAAGGATTCCCTTTTGTTTGCTTGTGCGTTTTTCTCAGGTTTACAAATAGAGTCTAGGATCTTTTCTTTTTTAGGAAATAGAATCCATGTATGACTCTGATGACGCTAGTGACCATTTTAAGGAGACGTTCTTTTTCGTATGAATTAGATTGCGTGCAAATAATATATTCCCGTCAATGATCTTTCACAAAATAAAAAAAGAGAGTCTTACTTTATTCCCATATGCAAGTCAATAGTATATTTTCCTTTCTTAAATTAGAGAATTATATCCCATATGCAAGTCAAGAGTATATTTCTTTTAATTCTATAGAGTCTAAAAGATCATTGACAAGAATATGTTATTTACATAAAATCGCGTCTCTCCTAAAAATCACCATGTTGAGGACTAATACTAGATTCTCTTCCCACATTTGTTTTTAAATAAAATATCTCTTTTGTGGAGTTTTTCATTTATTTCTTATTTTCTTAAACGGGCTTTTTTATGTCCAGAATTGGTAGGAGTAAAGATCACGGTCCTAGGAAGTGGGAGAGGGATGAGTCTAACAAGAGATTGATCCGCAAGTTGTCATTTGAACCTTCACCGCAAGCACAGTTCATGGGCCCCATTTGGCTCGAGTACCTTCGCACACCGCCATCGTCACCTCGAGCCTCGCCGCCCGATTCGCCAAAGTCCATCATGTCTGGAGACACTGAGAGAACTGCTGACCAAAAGATGGACGACCTTTTAGCCCAATTGGTCACCATGAATGGTAGATTCACTGATATGGAAGCCCGGGTCGCTAAGTTGGATCCCCCCACTAGGGACGAAGATGAGCCCAAACCAAATGAGGATAAGACTGAGCCCTCCACTAAAGAGGTCCAAGAACTCCAAGCCAAGCTGAACAAGCTTGAGTCCGTCCTAGGCAAGAGTCGTGTCTTTAATGACATGATCATCAATTCTGAAGGCTATGCTCCCAACATCAACGAAAAATTTCCCACTAAGTTTTCCATGCCTGAAGTTCCCACATTCAAAGGGACCGATGATCCACAAGATCACATTAGGACTTTTACCACTACATTGAGCCTTAGAGGCATTGAGCAAGAGTTATATGTTCATCTCTTTCCCCAAACTTTGGACCCCGCTGTTAGGGCCTGGTTCTTCAAACTACCCACTCAAAAGCTACAGAAGAGGGAAGACTTATCCACTTTGTTCCTGGAGAGATATGTTGATAATGTCTTGCCTCCCATGACATTGAGAGAATTGGACATCACCAAGCAAGGTGACAAAGAGGGATTCACCAATATCGTAAGAAGATGGAGGACCAAGGTTGCTGAAATGATTGATCGCCCATATGAAAGGGATCAAATTAGTATGCTAGTCCAAAACTTGGCATCTGAATACCGCGAGCACTTGAAGTTTCAACCCATAACCACTTATGCCTAATTAACTGAAGTAGGCATGGCCATTGAAGATGACCAAATCCAAAGTGGGAAGAACAAGGTCACTTACAATAACAACACAAGTGGTTACAAGGATAACAAATACACCAACACCAATCGTGCCTCAACAAGTAGTGGAAATGAGGTGAACGCCATTGCTGACAGGCATCCAAGAAGGTTTACTCCCCTTGGGATGCCTTATGTCAAAGCTCTAGAAAAATTAGTCAAAGGAGACTACTTGCACACGATTGAGCCTACCCATGATCCACCTGTAGAGAAAAGATCGCCACACTGGAACGAGTCTGCATTCTGCAAATACCATAGAGGTCGTGGGCACGACGCCAAAAAATGCTACACTCCGAAGGAGAAAATCCAAGATCTGTTCAACAATGGCACCATACCATTGCCTAAAGACGCACCACCGCCCAGTAACAATAATAATGCCCTCGGGAACTCTTTTGCCATTGACATAGAGGAAGGGTTTGATCCATCCTATCTAATCACTCCTATTGGGCAAGTCATACCACCATACCCAAGTCCAAGGCCCACGCTAGACATTTGTGGCATTTGGGATAGTGATGAAGAAGACAATGGAAATTATACTGATCCTGAAGATGTGCTAACTCCCCAAGTCCATGACATAGCAAAGGACAAAGCTTGGTATGATATCTCCGATGATGAGAAAGACGAAGACGACAAATCTCTAAACTACCTCACAAGATCAGGATGCCAGTTCAGGCTCGAAAACATTTCATGGATCCATCTCAAATCCAACCCGTAGAGCCTGTAACAATCCCCAATAGGGATCCAACCCAAATAGAGGCGCCTAAGGAAAATGATGGAACTAATATCCTTAGACAATTCCAAAGGACAAAGGCAGACATATCCATTTGGCAATTGTTGACCACTTCTATCACTCATAGAAGGGTCGTACTAGAAGCCTTGAACGCAACCACCATTTCTCCAAATGCTACGCCCGAGGATGTGGTTAACCTCCAGGTCCAAGGAGAGTCATCCACACCCGTCACTTCTTCTGACAAGGATCTTCCACCCGAAGGCATCCACCACAACAAAGCTCTCTATCTGACTGTAATTTGTCAACAAAGACAAGTTTCCATGACTTTGGTTGACAATGGCTCTGCTGTAAATGTATGCCCCTTGAGGACTGCTGAACACCTCAAAATAGATTACAACAATCTCGCGCACTCCGCGCAAGGACTAAGAGCTTACAACAATTCCAAAAGAAACTTCTTAGGCACATTTTCCATTAAAATTAACATTGGGCCCATTAGAAAATGGTCCAATTTCACGTCATCGATATTCCGGCCACCTTCAATCTACTATTGGGAAGGCCTTGGTTGCATGGGCTTAATGCTGTAGCCTCGACCCTTCACCAAAAAGTAAAGCTATCTCTAGCAGGATCCACACTAGAAGTCTGAGCTGATACCATGGTAGCAAAGATAGAAAAAGCTCTAGTCCTAAAGATAGAGCATAATGAGCAAGATGAAGAATGATGGGGTTTCGAGAAGATAGCCTTCATAGAATCAATAGAGCCCACGCTCAATGTGAACGCCCTACTTAGAAAGCAAGGTCACTATCCAGGCACCACTTTGGGTCCTCACCCCAAAGTAGCCCAATCCTGCTGGAACACCAAGATCAAAAATGATCTATTTGGGTTAGGCTATATGCCCACGAGGCAAGAGATCCGGACCTACATATCTAAGGAGGTGGCTGAAAGAGAGCTCGCGCGGCCAACAAGCCCATCCCACATAACATGGATCTTTATCCTCTAATTCTCAATGGGCAATTTCTCCAAGAGGGCGATCCATATCCCTATTATGGATTCCCAGAACCGTATACGATCAACTGAGTTCTAGTTCCGGGCCTTGAGGCATTTCAAGACTGTTTCACTATGAGTGAGGATGCACCAATACCTCTCAAAGAGGACCAATCCACTAAAGATTGGGCTAGTGACATGGCACCCAATGACCTTGGCCTACTATTTGGCGAAGAACGTTGCCAATACGACGAGGCCACAAACAAACTTCCCCTTACTGTGCTTTTTAATGAAGGCTTCGACCCGCCCAAGCTGATCGCCCAAGTCAGGCCCGACCACGCCACCTGGAAGCACGAGACGAAGTGGACTCCAGTCAAGGGAGCCAAGTACAAGTTCAAGATTCGCAATGGACCTTCAGAAAGGCCCAATTCTGATTCTGAGTCTGACTCCGAGTCCGAGTCTGATTCTGAGTCTGTTATCCTAGAAGTGTCGGGTAGTCCACCCCAGTCTATTCCCTTTGCTACTAAGATCGCTAGTGATGACGTCATTCATGTATTGTCCGCTTCTATTAATGTTATGAGTGTCAATTTTGCTTACTCAGATTGCCTCGTTGCTAATAATTCAGAAGACATAACGGAATTGCCAAAAGAAGTCGTGTGATACCCCAATATTTTCTATAATTATAATATCGATTTATAATTCATTTATAAATAGTTTCGGAGATTTAAATCGTATATTTATTTAATGATTCGGTTTACTCAAATTAAGCCATAATAATATTAATTATTATTATGGGAATTTCGGGATTTATAATTATCAAAATTGAGGGATTTAGTTAAAATGGTTTTGTATATGAATAAGGCTTATTCATATTGTTTTAATTGGTTTTAATTAGCATTTAATTAGTTTTAATTGTTTTTAATTAGTAATTAAATCAGAAAATAATCCTAATTCTAGTAGGGTTTGACTTTCCTTGACTAAGCACCTATATAAGCTAAAACATGGGTCAGTTGATCAGTTTACAAAACTGAGCCAAAAGCCCCAATTCTCTTCTCTCTCTCTCTCACGCTATTCTCTCTCTTTTCTCTCTCTCTCTCCCCCTGCTGTCGCCGGCCACCAGACCAGCACCGCCTCTTCTTCCTCCCGCCGATGAGCCTCCCTTCCCCCTCTCTTTCTTTCTCTCTCTTTTCCTTTCTCTCTCCCCGTACTCTGTTTTCCCCCTCCCCTGTTTTCGTTGAGGCGCGACTGTCGCGCCACCAGGCCGCGCTTGGGTGGTCGCCGGCGAGTGGCCGACGCGACGGGACCTTGCCCGTCGCTCCTCCCCCTCTCAGTCGCTCTCTCTCTCCCTCGCGAACTCTCTCTCTCTCGCAATCTCTCCCACTCTCTCTCTCATCCGTCGCCGGTGCTCCGGCGAGCCACCACCGACCATGGTTGTCGGTGGGTGGTGGTCTTGGTGATGGGCTAGATCGTGGGTCCCCATGCTTGGTGTATCACGGCCTAGACTCGAAAAACCGATTAGGGTTTCGTTTAATATTTTCGTTTTAATTAATTTCGTATTTTCAGTATTTTTCAATAATTGTTTTTATTTTTCTGTACTCAGTCGGAGTCCGAATCCGGATTTTCAAAAGCCTACATTGGTTGGAATAAATCAAGAAATTTAATAAAAATATTATTTTACAGTTTCAGTACTATTTGGATTTTCGTATTTATTAATTATGTTTCGGTAATTAATTTTAATTAGGACCAAACGGACAAGCGTGATCGGGTTGTGATTAGCCAAGTTACCTACTGTTTAGTGAGCGTTTATTAGGTAAGCGATTGTGCCTACCTCTTTCCAAAGCCCCATCAAAACTATTTTGATGTGTTATGTGCTAACTGATTATTATTGTGAATTTAATATGCGAAGCATGATTAAATTATATCGTCGTTAATTACAAGAATTTGAAATATATTCTTCGCTGTAAATATGATTTATATTGAGTATGATAAGTTTATAAAGTTTCGTTAATTAATTAGTTCATATGCTAATTAATGTTTAATTATGGCGATGTCGAATTTCTAATATTATTATGATATAATAATATGTGCTATTTGGAATGGGATATTATTGAGTTCTAATGAGCACCTACTATTATATTTGTTGGATGTTAATTGTGAAAGTGTAACTTTTGGATATCTTGATGTACTGCCGAAGTGCTGCCGAAATTTCGTTAGACATATATGAAGCATGACTATTGTTAATATGCCCTTATGTCGTTATCGTCGTTATTATTATTCATTATCATGAGCATGAAATGAAGTAGTAAGTCGTGGTCTCGTTGTACTACTAGGTCAATCAATGCAAGTATGTGGATTGAATTAAATGAGAATAAGACTCCTAATGGATCCCTAGGAGTAGTCGAGCTATCGAGACTTATCTAATTGATATGGTCTAGGGATGCGTGATTCCCATGTTACTTTTATTGACACCTCGTAGTGTGTTCGGGACGGATCATTCCCCATTGTTTAATTCTCTACATATCGATTATTATGTTAGAGGTAGTGTGAGTATACACTAGCGTAAGTCCATGGCATGTCTATATCTATCTATGAACAGTATGGGTAATCGCTGTTCTATTCGCTCTCTTTTCTCTCTAATCAAGATGGTTTATCTATTTGTTTTCGAATGATTACTAAAGCAAGAATTGCATGTAATTGAATATCGAGTATGCGTGTGCTTGATTGTATGACTACTTGTGCATGCAAATGAATTTCAATGATTCTTCTAAAACCCAGGTAAGGTTTGCCAAAGTGTTTTTACTGGGTATGGACGACATTTATTCAGTTTATCTGATATATTTTTTTCTTTTGTTTTTCTCTTTTTCTTCTGTACCTTATTTCCGTCACAGAAACCAAAGTGCAGGTGTAGCTGAGTGAGGACAGTTTTCTAGAAGGTTGAATGTGGGCTGTTTGTTTAGAACTATGGCTTTATTGGTTACCTTGGATTCTTTAGGATTTTGGTTTGTTCCCTTGAAGGCAAAGTTGTAATAAAACTTTAATGGACTTAAGACCGCTGGATAGACAACTCTGATATTTATGTTTAATTTGTTTAGATGCTTCCTTTGATACCTAGTTTCCCTTTCTGCTTAGCATTTACTCCTTGGGTCCGTGACGGTTCACTGGTGTCGAGTCGTGTATAGCGATGTCGATAGTTCCCGGGAAATCGTCGCGAATTCGGAGGTGTTACAAATGGTATCAGAGCCCTAGGTTTAAAAGGTTGCATAGGTTTAATAAATGAATTAATAAAGATTAGTTTCATTATGGGACAATAAAATATAATTAAAGCCGTTGAGCGTAGTAGTCCTAGAAGATATGAATTACTTGAAATCACCTTAATTATGATTTAAATATTCTTATTGTTTGATTGCCCTTTTGTAGATGGCAATTACTCATTTGACCGCGATGAAGTCGACTAGAGGTAGAAAACCAGGAGCGATGATTGTTGCACTCGAGAACGAGGTGGAGTATGTAGACATCTCCGATAGTGAGCCTACACACGGCGAGGGTGACGAGGCTGCAGCTGCCCTTGTGGCGCAAGGAAATGGCGTGCACGAGGTGGACCTACCCGCGCCTGATGCTCGTGACGATGACGTTCCAATAGAGCCTAATTATGACTTGGATGCTAACGAGGATCTTGATCCTGAAGAGGAACCTACCGAGTCCGAACCTGAGGCTGACGATGCTCCTGCTGACGAGCCAAGCGTTGAGCCTAACTCTGTGGAACTAGAGATGTGTTTTGAGTATGGAGCTAGTGTCCCTGATTCACCTAGCATGCCAGACTTAGAGGATATTGGTGATGCAAGCGGCAACAACTCTGTACCTCATTTGCCTACTGCTGATGTGTCTCCTCATGTGGAGCCTTTCTTTGCCACTGATGCCGAGCTAGATGACATTCGTGCCTACATTGATCGCGCATTCACTGCGATCGATCGTTACGAATATGAGAACCGTACGAGGATACACCAAGGTTTCTGGGTAGAACTCTTACTAGCTGGCTTACCCAACCTACATCCTTGGAGAGGTCTCAAGGAGAAGTATGATGATGTGGTATTGAGGAGTGGCTACATCAACGATGGGAAGTATGGCAAAGGCAACCGTTGGGCGCTGACTTTTCAAGGTGTTGGCAATGAGCTATGTTTGTCTGAGTTCGAGTGGAAGGTAAATCACGTTCTAGTGCCTGCTCCAAAAGACATTTGTGAAAGCTGCTGGTCTAAGAAGCGCAAACTCGTGGATAACTTTAGAAGGCGCTTCATGTCTCAAAAGTTTAGAGGTGACGAGCATCCTTACACTCCATGTAGAGAAGTGAAGCCAAGGAGGGATGATGATGATGATACGCCTCCCGGATCGAAGCAAAACCCAGTCGCTGTTTAGTTATTTTGTTCGCTAGAGTTAATCGTTTTGATTAGAAACATTATTCCACTTTTGTGATGGCCCTGCGTGGTCAAGTTTGATGATGGTGTGTAGTTGCCTAAGCAACAAATATTTTTGTCTCTTATTTATTTTGCAATTTATCTTATTGCAAAACTATTTCATTTGATTATTTGAAAGTCGTTATATCATTGTGTGTCACATATTTGCATGATTGACCAAAAGCATGAATGCTATCTCTTATCGTCGTGACATGATGGAAAATCCCCATGTCGAAATTATGGCAAAATTTTTATTGAGCATTATCAACTCTCTTGTGAGCCAAGTGCTAAAGCATATCAATATGATTAAGTGTGATTATCTATTGCCCTACTAAAATAGTATGGAGCCTCTTTATGTGCATTATGAACATCTTTGTCTATTCATGTGAAACCTACATGTCTAAAGTGTATTGTATGCCTATCGAACTATTACGCATGAGAACTGAGACCAATAAAGCGAGTATGCTGCTTAGACCTACGCTGTAAGGTCGATCATCGAAACTTATATGCTATATGCTAAATGTCAAGAGAAAGGTTTCAATTACAACCTACTTCTCTCAATTAGACCTTAATGGGTCGAGATGTGCAAATTGTGTGAATGGTGTTCATACCATTACTTTTATATTCTCAGATTCGCAAAAATGTCAACCAACGCCGATAGAATTGCTAGACTCGAGGATGGTCTGACCGATGTGGTCGAGATCATGGCACGACAAGTGGCACGCCAAGAAGAGATGGAAACCGCACACGCCTCTACAGCGCGTAGTTTACGAGATTTTGACGCTCTTAAACCTCCTACGTTTGAAGGTGGTGCCGATCCAACAAAGCTGAAAACTTGGATCATCGAGTTCGAGAAGTTGTTTCTGGCTACAAATCGGCCTAACAACATGAAAGTTAGCTCTGCAACGTACTATCTGAAGGGCGAAGCTAACAAGTGGTGGAACGATATGCGAACTGATTTACTTGCAACGCCGAACTTTAATTGGGATCGTTTTAAGGTAGCCATTCGTGCTAGATTTTATCCTAGTGCTCTACGACGCCTGAAGCAGCGTGAGTTTGAAGGGTTAAGCCAAGACAAGCTGTCCATGGCCGAGTATGCTGCCAAGTTCAATGAGCTTGCTATTTTTGCTCCTAATCTGCTGACAACTGAAGCTGAGCGAATCGAAAGGTTCGAGGACGGACTGAAATGGGACATTCAACGTTTTGTCGCTGGACAATCTATCACTTTTCAGGAATCCTATGACAAGGCCCTGAACCAGGAGAGGATTGTTGGACGTCGTGACACGCATTTGGGAAAGAACAAGCGCGACGAAGGCAATCCATCGCAATCGAATAACGGCGACAAGAGGCCAAGACCGAATGGCAACAACAGCTACTAAGGTGGTCAGAACCACAATGCGAATAAAAATTGTGACTCGAATAGTCATCGAGCTACGATAATGACCAGAAGGAATACGCCTTGTACTCGCTGTAACAAGACGCAGGCCGGTAAGAACTGTCGAGGTGATGTGTTGCAATGCTATGAGTGCAACAAACCAGGTCACAAAGCTTCTGAATATTGGAGCCGAGGTAGGAATGGTAATGGGTAGAACCGCGATAACAACTACAATTGTTGTGGGAATAACAATGGCTATCGTGGTAATGGTGGTAACTACCATGGAAACGGGGGTTACAACAACAACAACAACCGCAACAATGCTGCTCCTGCTGTGAACAACCAAGTTCAAGCTCCTGCTACTGCTAATCCCGCGCCAAACAACAACAACAACAACAACAACCACAACAATAGAGGGGTTAATGATAGAATCTTTGTGATGAATCGCAATGAAGCAGAAACAAACCCGAACGTGATCGCTGGTACTTTTCTTGTTCATTCTTTTCCTGCTTTTGTTTTGTTTGATAGTGGTGCGATGCATTCTGTACTTTCTAAGTGCTTTGCATGTAAGATAGGATTAGAACCTAAATCTGTGTATAGTGCAAATATGAGGATGCCAGATGGATCGATCGCTAAGTGTAAAGCGTTGTATGAAAAGTGTCCGATTAGGATAGCTGGTTTCGATTTACTCGCGGATTTGAAGGACTTTGATGTGATATTGGGAATGGATTGGTCAGCCAAGTATAGGGCTAAGTTAGAGTGCTTTGAACAACGCGTTTCTTTGCGAGGACCTAAAGGTAAAAGGATCACTTACCGAGGAGTAGTGGTCAAGCCTAAGCTGAAGGTGATGGCTACTATAAAGGTTAAAGAGTGCGTGACTAAGGGTGAAGCGATTTACCTTTGTCATGTGGTGGGTACGAGTTGCGAGACGGAAGCTCCGCAGCCTATTCATGTAGTTTTCGAGTACGCTGGCGTTTTTCCCAAAGAAATTCCCGGAATGCCTCCACAACGCATTATCAACTTTACGATCGAGCTTGCTCCAGGTTCTGCACCAATTTCCAAAGCACCGTATCGTATGGCACCTGTTGAGATGAAGGAACTGAAAACACAACTTGAGTATTCGTTACAAAAGGGATACATACGTCCGAGTGTATCGCCTTGGGGTGCTCCTGTTTTGTTTGTACGGAAGACGGATGGTAGTATGAGACTGTGCATCGACTACCGCGAGTTAAACAGGATTACGATCAAGACTAGATACCCACTTCCCCGAATTGACGATCTGCTTGACCAACTGCGTGGTGCGTCAATTTTCTCAAAGATAGACCTGCGATCAGGATACCATCAGTTGAGGATCTCTGAGCCTGATATTGCGAAGACAATGTTTAGGATGAGGTATGGGCACTACGAGTTCACTATGATGCCTTTTGGGTTGACAAATGCGCCTGCAAAGTTTATGGACTTGATGAACCGTACGTTCCAGCCTTACCTAGACCAGTTTGTTGTAGTCTTTATCAATGATATTCTGGTTTACTCGAAGAACGCCGAGGAGCATAAGCAACTGCGAAGACATCAACTTTACGCCAAGTTCTCTAAGTGTGAGTTTTGGTTAGACACGGTATCTTTCTTAGGACACGTGGTGTCTAAGGATGGAGTGGCCGTAGATCCAGAGAAGATTCGAGCTATTACAGATTGACCAAGACCACCGAACGTGATCGAAGTTCGAAGTTTTCTTGGACTTGCTGGATATTATAGACGATTTGTAGAAGGTTTCTCAAAGATTGCGCATCCAATCACGAATTTGGTGAAGAAAACGACAAAGTTTGTATGGTCCGACAAGTGTGAGACTGCTTTCCAAGAGTTGAAGAAACGTCTTACAAGTGCACCTATTTTGACATTGCCGTCCGGAACGGAAGGATATGAGGTCTACAGTGACGTGTCTAAGCATGGCTTAGGTGTGTTTTGATGCAACATGGAAAGGTTGTGGCTTACGCCTCACGACAACTGAAGAAGCACGAGGATAACTATCCTACGCACGATCTAGAACTTGCTGCTGTCGTATTTGCATTGAAGATTTGGCGACATTACCTGTATGATTCCGCAGTCAAGATGTTTACTGATCACAAGAGTCTCAAGTATATCTTTACGCAGAAAGAGTTGAACATGCGCGAAAGGAGATGGCTAGAACTTCTGATGGAGTACGACATTGATATCCAGTACCATGAGGGTAAAGCGAACGTAGTCGCTGATGCTTTGAGTAGGAACACTCGACATTCGTTAAACACTGCTTTAGTGCTTCCTAAGGAGATCATACGTGACTTGCAAAGTCTCGAGGTGGAGATTGTGTTTCAAGGTGACGTTCAATGTACCTTAACACATATGACTGTTCGACCAACACTGCTTGAAGAGATCAAGGATAAACAAAGTGGTGATGAGGATCTTCAGCGGATTCTAAACCACAAAGACGAGGGTAGGTCCGAGGACTTCACTTTGGGCCAAGATGGAATTATGAGATTTCGAGAACGTGTTTACGTACCCAATGACCCAGATATCAAAAGTCAGATTCTGGGTGAAGCTCATAATACACCGTATTCTGTACATCCAGGTGGAGATAAGCTTTACAAAGATCTTCGCCAATTGTTCTGGTGGAAAGGCATGAAATAAGATGTCGCTGAGTTCGTAGCGAAGTGTTTGACATGTCAGAAAGTCAAGATCGAGCACAAGAGACCGGGTGGAATTGGTACAATCACTGGAAGTTCCGACTTGGAAATGGAATTCGATTTCTATGGATTTTGTCATGGGTTTACCATTGACACAAAAGAAGAAGAACGCCATTTGGGTGGTTGTAGATCATTTGACGAAGGTCGCACGATTCATCCCTGTGCACGACACTTGGGAAATGGAGAAACTGGCTGACGCGTACGTCAAGGAGGTCATGAGACTTTATGGTGTACCTGAAGATATTGTTTCCGAGAGAGACTCGAGATTTCTCTCTAACTTTTGGCAGAAATTACAAGAAGCTTTCGGAAGCAAATTGAAGTATAGTACCGCTTTTCATCCTGCAACAGATGGCCAAACGGAAAGGACAATCCAGACTCTAGAAGATATGCTTCGAGCGTATGCCCTCGAATACCAAGGTTCGTGCGATAAATACATTCCGTTGATCGAATTTTCTTACAACAATAGCTATCATTCAAGCATTGATTGAGCGCCATATGAAGCCTTGTATGCTAGGAAGTGTAGATCGCCTGTATGTTGGAACGACATTAGCGAGACTGCAGTTTTGGGTCCTGATATGATCCAGCAGACTGTCGACATTGTGAAGGTGATTCAGACGAAGATGCAAAGTGCACAAGATCGCCAGAAATCATATGCAGATAGAGGTCGTAGACCTGAAGAATTTGAGGTGGGAAGCAAGGTACTTTTGCGAGTATCTCCTACCAAGGGTGTTATGCGTTTTGGTCGTAAGGGGAAGTTAAGTCCTCGTTATATTGGACCTTACGAAATCCTAGAGAGGATTGGTGAAGTTGCTTATCGTCTAGCTTTACCTGTGGAACTTGAGAAAGTCCACAATGTCTTTGACGTCTCTCAACTGAAGTGATACGTACATGATCCAACTCATGGCGTTCAACCTGAAACGATCAAACTTGACGAGAGTTTGACATATGAAGAACGTGCGATCGAGATCACCGACCGCAAAGAGCGCTCGACTCGCACAAAGACTATTCCGATTGTGAAAGTTATTTGGTCCCGTCATGGTCAAGAAGAGGCAACATGTGAAGCTGAATCCATAATGCGCGGGAAGTACCCAGAACTCTTTCTCGAAGGTACTAATTCCATTCGAGTTACAGGGCGAAACCCTTTTTAAGGAGCGTAGAATGTCACACCTAGTAATTTCGTGTTTTGTTTACCGCTTTGCACGAGTTGCATGTTCTAGCATTGCATGCTGCACTGCTAATCGACCTAGGTCACAACTGTAGTACACGCATTGCATTGTCGTTGTCCTAAAATCGATTTATACCTTCGTATGAGTACACTCGTTCGTCGTTCAGAAGTGATTACTTCATGTTTCAAGTTTCGGGACGAAACTTCTTTTAAGGAGGGTAGAATGTGATACCCCAATATTTTCTATAATTATAATCGATTTATAATTCATTTATAAATAGTTTCGGAGATTTAAATCGTATATTTATTTAATGATTCGATTTACTCAATTTAAGCCATAATAATATTAATTATTATTATGGGAATTTCGGGATTTATAATTATCAAATTGAGGGATTTAGTTAAAATGATTTTGTGTATGAATAAGGCTTATTCATATTGTTTTAATTGGTTTTAATTAGGATTTAATTAGTTTTAATTGTTTTTAATTAGCAATTAAATCAGAAAATAATCCTAATTCTAGTAGGGTTTGACTTTCCTTGACTAAGCACCTATATAAGCTAAGAGATGGGTCAGTTGATCAGTTTACAAAACTAAGCCAAAAGCCCCAATTCTCTTCTCTCTCTCTCTTACGCTATTCTCTCTCTTTTCTCTCTCTCTCCCCCTGCTGTCGCCGGCCACCAGGCCAGCACCGCCTCCTATTCCTCCCGCCGGTGAGCCGCCCTTCCCCCTCTCTTTCTTTCTCTCTCTTTTCCTTTCTCTCTCCCTGTACTCTATTTCCCCCCCTATTTTCGTCGAGGCGCGACTGTCGCGCCACCGCCGCACCACCAGGCCGCGGTTGGGTGGTCGCCGGCGAGTGGCCGACGCGATGGGACCTTGCCCGTCGCTCCTTCCCCTCTCAGTCGCTCTCTCTCTCTCCCTCGCGAACTCTCTCTCTCTCGCAATCTCTCTCACTCTCTCTCTCCTCCGTCGCCGATGCTCCGGCGAGCCACCGCCGACCATGGTGGTCGGTGGGTGGTGGTCTTGGTGATGGGTTAGGTCGTGGGTCCCCATGCTTGGTGTATCACGGCCTAGACTCGAAAAACCGATTAGGGTTTCGTTTAATATTTTCGTTTTATTTAATTTCGTATTTTTAGTATTTTTCAATAATTGTTTTTATTTTTCTGTACTCGTTCAGAGGCCGAATCCGGATTTTCAAAAGCCTACATTGGTTGGAATAAATCAAGAAATTTAATAAAAATATTTGTTTGTAGTTTCAGTACTGTTTAGATTTTCGTATTTATTAATTATGTCTCAGTAATTATTTTTAATTAGGACCAAACGGACAAGCATGATCGGGTTGTGATTAGCCAAGTTACCTACTGTTTAGTGAGCGTTTGTTAGGTAAGCGATTGTGCCTACCTCTTTCCAAAGCCCCATCAAAACTATTTTGATGTGTTATGTGCTAACTGATTATTATTGTGAATTTAATATGCGAAGCATGATTAAATTATATCGTCGTTAATTACGAGAATTTGAAATATATTCTTCGCTGTAAATATGATTTATATTGAGTATGATAAGTTTATAAAGTTTCATTAATTAATTAGTTTATATGCTACTTAATGTTTAATTATGGCGATGTTGAATTTCTAATATTATTATTATATAATAATATGTGCAATTTGGAATGGGATATTATTGAGTGCTAATGAGCACCTACTATTGTATTTCTTGGATGTTAATTGTGAAAGTGTAGTTTTTGGATATCTTGATGTACTGCCGAAGTGCTGCCGAAATTTCGTTAGACATATATGAAGCATGACTATTGTTAATATGCCCTTATGTCGTTATCATCGTTATTATTATTCATTATCATGAGCATGACTAATCAAGATGGTTTATCTATTTGTGTTCGAATGATCACTAAAGCAAGAATTGCATGTAATTGAATATCGAGTATGCGTGTGCTTGATTGTATGACTACTTGTGCATGCAAATGAATTTCAATGATTCTTCTAAAACCCAGGTAAGGTTTGCGAAAGTGTTTTTACTGGGTATGGACGACATTTGTTCAGATTATCTGATTTTTGTTTTCTTTTGTTTCTTCTTTTTTTCTTCTGTACCTTGTTTCCGTCACAGAAACCAAAGTGCATGTATAGCTGAGTGAGGACGGTTTGCTAGAAGGTTGAATGTGGGCTGTTTATTTAGAACTATGGATTTATTGGTTACCTTGGATTCTTTGAGATTTTGGTTTGTGCCCTTGAAGGCAAAGTTGTAATAAAACTATAATGGACTTAAGACCACTGGATAGACAACTCTGATATTTATGTTTACTTTGTTTAGATGCTTTCTTTGATACCTAGTTTCCCTTTCTCCTTAGCATTTACTCCTTAGCGATAAATGTTGCAGTAACTACCCTTGGGTCCGTCACGGTTCAGTGGTGTCGAGTCATGTATACCGACGTCGATAGTTCCCGGGAAATCGTTGCGAATTCGGGGGTGTTACAAGTCGTTAAAGCATTAATTGAGCATGAACAAAAGACTTCAATAGTCGAAGAAACAGAGACAATAAATATTGCAACTAATGACGAGCCTCGCCATGTGCAAATAGACTTGTCTCTAACTTCTAATTAACGCGAACAATTCATAACACTCCTAAAGAATTATACAGATGTTTTCGCCTGGTCCTACAAGGACATGCCTGGTATAGACCGCAACATTGCCCAACATACCATCCCACTAAAGCCCGACTGCAAACCAGTCAAACAAAAGTTAAGGAGAATGAAACCGGAATGGGCTCTTAAGATCAAAGAAGAGGTCCAAAACAACTCGATGCAGGCTTCATAAGAGTAGCAAACTACCCCGATTGGGTAGCCAACATCGTCCCAGTCCCAAAAAAGGACGGACGAGTGCGAATGTGTGTGGATTTTAGGGACCTAAACAAAGCAAGCCCGAAAGACGACTTTTCGTTACCCCACATAGATGTCCTAGTAGACAATACAGCAGGACATGCCCTCCTATCATTCATGGACGGGTACGCAGGGTATAACCAAGTCCTGATGGCCAAAGAAGATGAAGAGAAAACCACTTTCATCACACAATGGGGTACTTATTGCTATACCGTAATGCCGTTCGGACTTAAGAATGCAGGGGCTACATATCAAAGAACCGCGACAACCCTGCTCCACGATATGATGCATAAAGAGGCCGAAGTTTACGTAGATGACATGATCATAAAATCCAAAGAAAGGGAAGGGCATGTACCCTCACTTCAAAAGTTCTTCGATAGGCTTAGGAAGTACAGCATGAGGCTCAATCCCAAAAAGTGCGCATTCGGAGTTACATCCTGTAAAGTTTTAGGATTCGTCATAAGCACCAGCAGAATAGAGATTGATCCTCTAAGATCAAGGCCATAATAGATATGCCCCCACCGAAAACGGAAAAAGAAATCAAAGGGTTTCCTGGGGAGAAGCCAATACATTAGCAAGTTCATTTCCAAGTTAACTATCACCTGCGAGCCTATATTCAAAAAGCTCAAAAAAGAGGTAAAAACGGAATGGGACGAGAAATGCCAAAAAGCCTTTGACAAAATTAAGGCCTATCTGTCCGAACCACCCGTACTAGTACCGCCCACTCCAGGCATGCCTTTAATTCTCTACCTTAATGACACAGAAACGTCAATGGGGGCCATGTTGGCCCAAGAAATAAACAAGGAAGAAAAGGCCATCTACTATGTCAGCAAGAAGTTTCTAGAATATGAAACCCGCTATTCCTCTCTAGAAAAAACATGCCTAGCCTTGGTCGCGACGACCAAGAAACTACGACATTACATGCTCCAACATACGATCCACATAAGATCGAGAGAAAATCCTTTAAAAAATATATTCGAAAAGCCCATACTAAATGGTAGGATAGCCAGATGGACCGTACTACTATCAGAGTTCGACCTCAAATTTGAACACCAAAAAGCCATCAAAGGACACGCCATCTGGGAATACCTAGCTGACCAAGCTATAGACAAGCCCGATCGTAAAGAAGAATACCACTTTCCAGACGAAGGGGTTATGACCTTAGATACCGAGTCTTGGAAACTTTATTTTGATGGAGCATCTAACCAAAAAGGCTTTGGAGTAGGAGTACTAATAGTATCTCCTGACGGTGCACATACACCGATTTCGGTCAAATTAGACCACCAGGTCACCAAAAATGGCGCAGAGTATTAAGCTTGCATGATAGGATTGCAATCTGCCATAAGCCTTGGCATTAAAACGCTTCGAGTCTATGGTGACTCGTCGCTTATAATCAACCAAATTTCCAAAGTATGGAAAGTCAAAAGTGAATCATTGGCACTCTACCAAGAATACTTAGAAAAAATCATAGTGTATTTCAACCAAATACATTTTACATACCTTCCACGAGAAGATAATTAATTTGCAGATGCCTTGCCCAAATTAGCTAGCATGATCAATATACCTGACCCCATTCGAATGATGCCCATTTGTGTACAAAGAAGGTCCGAACCTTCATATTGTGACGCTCTGGAAGTATTCCACGATGAAGAAGATGAATGGTATACTGATATAAAGAACCTACTCGTCCATCAGGTTTACCCTCCCGATTCTAGCCCTAGAGCCCAAAAAGCGCTTAGAAGACTTGCAGCCCAATTCATAGAGGTACAAGGCCAAATATACAAGAAAACCCCAAACGGGATTAATCTCTTGTGCCTAAGCACCGAAATGGCCCATAAGGTCTTAAGAGACGTACATGCAGGAGTCTGTGGACCGCACATGAACGGTATGATGTTATCCAGGAAGATAATCAGGCTTGGTTATTATTGGACCACAATGGAGAAAGACTGCTGTGAATTTGTCAAAAGATGCACACAGTGTCAGACACACGCGAATCTGCAACACATGCCACCAAGCCCGTTATATACATTCACCTCACCTTGACCTTTCTCCGCTTGGGGAATAGATATCATTGGAAAGATAACCCCAACAGGCAAAGGGGGCCATGAATACATTCTAGTTGCAATTGACTACTTCACTAAATGGGTGGAGGCGCAATCATACGCAAAGCTCAAAGCAAAACATGTGGTTAAATTCATCAAGAATAATATAATAGATAGATACGGGGTTCCCCAAGAAATCATTATCTATCATGGGTCCCACTTCATGAAAGAAGTAATCGAGCTTCTAGCCCAGTTCAAGATCCAACATCGAAAATCGTCTCCTTACAGACCGCAAACAAACGGTGCAGTAAAAGCGGCTAACAAGAATATCAAGAAGATCATCGAAAGAATGTTCAAAAATTATTATGATTGGCCCGACAAGTTTCCATTCGCACTTTGGGTTATAGGACATCTATTCACGCATCGACGGGAGCAACACCATACTCCTAAGTCTATGGAATGGAAGTCGTATTACCAATTGAGCTTGAGGTCCCATCTCTACGGATCGTCTTGGAAAGTCAAATTCCAGAAGTGGATTGGGTCCAAGCCCGCTATGACCAGTTAGTCTTACTAGATGAAGAAAGGTTGCAAGCTTTGCAAAATGTGAGAATCTACCAAAAGAGGCTAACAAAGCATTTCAACCAAAGGCTCAAAATGAGAGACCTCAAAGTTGGAGACCAAGTGCTTAAAGAAGTGAGGGCCAATTTCACTGACCCAAGAGGCAAGTTTAGGCCCAATTGGACCGGTCCTTTTCTCATTACAAAAATCTAACCGATGGAGCTGCAAAATTGGCAGACTTAGACGGGAATGAGTTTAGCCAATTGATAAACATGGATCAACTAAAAAGGTTCTATGCTTAGCCAAGGCACCCAATATAGCACTTTCGAGAGGCCCACATAAAGCTAAGTAATCCCGAAAAAAAAAAAAACGGGATTCAATGTTAAAAAATGCACGGATAAGAACTACGAGCGGCCTGATTCCCCTAAAAGGATACGTAGGACAACCCAATTGCAATTGAGCCCGACCCCTTCATTATTTTCGGGTTCAAAAGTTGTTAAAAAAAAAAGATAATAAATAAATTAAGTTGCAATATTAAAATAAAATTGAGCATGCCTCCATAAATAATAATAAAGTCCATTACAAAGACTTGGCAATTCCAAAATAATAAGGCAAAATTTAAATCTAAGTCTAAAAAGGGGCACATCACCATTATTGAATTTAAAGCAACACAAAAGGTAATCCTAAGCTAGACATGCTCCAAAAGAGTATTTTCTTTAATAGACTACCCCGTTGCTTCGGTAGTAGAGCCCGCGTACTCCATAGGCTCATCCACTTTTTGATCTTCCGCTTCGCGCTCCTTGGGAGCCCATCTCTCTCGGACTATGGGCTCTTCTTCTTCAACCTCCATTAGAGGTGTGCTTGAAGACGCTTCATGATCATTGGCCCGGATTTGGGGCTCCACTTGTGGCTTGGTAGTGATCTTTTCCAAAGCTTTCTTGGCCTTTGGGTTGAGGATGCCTCTCACATGCTTAACTCCCTTTTTTCTTACTCTTCCCTTTCGGGTCATTAAGATTTGAGAGTCTTAAGCTAGCCTTGACCGATTGGGCCTTAAGATCGTCTTGTTCAGACTTCCTGCATGCACAACGACCCTTCGCGGTCTTGCAGTCCATCCAAGCTTCATAAGCCGAAGATATGGTGGTAGGTGCCTTGACATGAGGAATAGTCCACTTGGGACGATGATCCCATGCACACTCCCATGACCTTACCATGCTAATTGTCAAGACCCGCGTGGTAGAAGGAGCATTATCCTATTGTGGGATAATTTGGCGTTTCCTATATTGCCGCATAATACGGCTAGGAAATATGTGAGTGGAATTATGAAGGCCAAGGACTTGATAATATCCCGTTTCCTTGCTACATCCGATTGCGGATTTTAGACCACACCACTTGACGGTCCATCGTAGCAAGGGGCATGATTTAAGATACTCGCGCCACTCATCAATAGTGGATTCATAGTATAGCCTCCGGCGTGCGGGAAACTGCTTGGGTTGATATTTGAGCGCATTGGCGGGTCTTTCAATGAAGAAACATATGCTCGAGAAGCCATATCTACAAAAAAGGAAAAACATATAAAGTTAAATATCTATCAAAGATTCAAACTTTATAATCCAAAGCAAATTATTCAAGCACTTACTTGGAGAAGAAGAGTGCTTCCCGTCTATCCACCAAGCGATGGTTCTTGTTTCTTGCGGTCCAAGCAAATTATGGTTTCACCAAGAACAAGAGACATAGGGGTAAAATCGTTTTGGATTTGTTCAACAATTCTAAACATACTAGTTTTACCATTATTACCTCCACCAACAAAGAGGTACCTATGCAAAAGACATAAAATAAAGGCGCATTTATAATAGGTCTCACTCGTCACATCACGGTTATCCCTTACCTTAGGGAAGAAGATGTCAATCACACCGTTGAGGTCTAACTCACCGCTCCTAGCAACAGAGGAGGCTTGTGTCGGTGATAGGCCAAGATACCTTTTATAGTAGCCTTCAAGGTTTACCCCAAGCCATGGAATGGCGAGAGCTTGATCATGAGGAAATCCAAGGATGGCGGCAAATTCTTCAGGGAGAGGGCATAACTCATTATACCCAAATCGGAAGACATGAAGTTTGTCGTCCCAAAACTCGATGGCGGCCTCAAGGAGATTCCATAAAATTTGAACTTGCTTAAGGTGGAAGAGAGCATTCAAGTGAAAGGGCACAAGTCTCATCCTCTCTTAGGGGGTCATGGATTGTAACCACTTGTCGAATTTAACATCAAAGCTTGTCATGGCTGGAATCTAAATTAATTAGGGGGTTTCTCTTTCTAAAAGCTCTCTATTTCTAGTAAATTATGAAGGTGATGTCCCAAAACTGAACTAACCCAAGGCTTATATAGGGCACGCAGGAAAAGACGAAAAAATAAGGCAACCCGTCAAAAAGGGGCTCCAGCGGCCCCTGGGATAGCCACTGAAGGCTCAACGGTCCCGATAGAGCAGCCTAGGCCCAGCGGCCCAGCCGTTGAGCTCCAGCGGCGTAGCGGCACGCCGTTGGAGCCTGGCGGCCCCTCTTTCAGCCCCCGCTGCTCCGCGTGTGCCGCTGGACCCCTCCCTTTCACCGCCGAACCCTTTTCTCGAGACAATTCCCTTTTCTCCGATTTTGGACACTTTCCTTAACCGATTTGGACTCAAATATGGCTCTTTTTCCTATTTCCACTATTATTTATGTTTTGTATTATTTCCTTAATATTAATGGAAACTCCACAGTTTCCTTATTTCTTTTTGGATGATTATCATCTTTTTTATATATATCTTTTTTATTAATCCCTTTTTACTTATTATTTTCATTTCATTTTTTTTTCACCCCTTTCTTTTTTTCATTATTTTTTAGGGTGGATAGGGTATACCCAATTTTAACTCTTTTGGTCGTACCAATGTTTTGCTAAATGGCTATTACTTGCTCTTTTGCTTGACTACGTGTGCATTTGCATTAGCCTAATTATGTGCAGGGACCAATAAATAAGCAAGCAGTATTTACAAGCAAAGTCCAAATGTTTGTTCAATACAAATGATCAAAATGTATTTCACACAAATACATTATCATAAAAATCATCACCCGCATCACCATCCGTATGGGGCACCTCAAAATGGTCCTCCGACCTCCGCGCCTCATCACCAAAAATCGAGGCCACGACCTGGCTAGGGTCGAAAGAAGAATGTCGGCCAGGCTCCCGGTACGAACTCCCTTCCCTGGCATAACTCGAATCATACCCCCACAAAGAACGAGGAGGCATGGTAGGCAGCCTAGGAGCAGGAACCGAAGGCTGGTAATAAAGGCCACCATATGAAGGATATCCCGCATACCCGGGATAAGAAGGATACATCGGCATAGGCATAGGAGCAGGCTCTATATACGGAGTCATCCTACTCCCACCAGGGCGGTCCGACCGATGTACAGGCATCCTCTCTCTTCTAGGACTCTCCTTCCGAGGGCTCCTCTCGCGCGAAAGACTACGCTCAGGAGAACTCACACTCTCATCATCCGACAACACTACCTGGCGTGACCGGCGAGGAAGAGGTCGACGGTATTCAACCTGCAGCCCACAAAAATATAAGACACATTTCTCAAATCATGCAACTTTGAAAATGCAAAAGCAAGTTTAGCTTGTCCAAATCAGCTCTTGAGCAAGTACCCTTCGAGAGAGCTCGGTATATCCAAGACTTCATGGCATGCATCATCGACCCTCCCAGTCTGCTCACGGTCAAGCTGCATGAAGAAAAGTCAGTACAAGCATATAATACAATAGGGCATTATACATTTCGGCAAATTACAAATTTTCCCCAGGATGCCCAACGGGAAGAGGAAGGCCCTGGATGTCCTCATCAAGGTCCTCCGTCATAGGGATCTCTCCCCAGCACTCCTTCTCGCCGTAATCCCCGCCTCGGACCAGCATGTCCGAGACGTCCACCTCGGTGTCATCAACCCGAGGCTCCTGCAAAGCAAAGTGAGTTAGCATCAACAAAACAAGAAAGGCATAGAATATCAAACATTAAATTCTTACCTTCAAACCCACAAATGAAGGCATGAGGCGATCACGGCGGAACTGCTCATAGTGCCCAGCAAGGTCCTCCGCAGGCTCCCTCAAATACCGCATAGCATCCGAGCCCACCGCGGCCTCCGCAACCTGCTCGCGGGACAAACACCTCACCAAGAGCATGGATGAGGGAGGATCCAAAGGAATCCTCGGACCCTCCAGATTGGGATAAACCTGACGGAAGATCCGCTCCCCTAAATACCACTCAAAGGAGAACAGGCCCGCAATCAGGATCCTCTGACGGTCCGCCGCCCTAGAGGCTAGGATGGCGTCTGGAGCCGACCCGTGATACTTCGCCCATGGGAAGTAGTCAATCTACACAAGCATGCAATATAAGATATTTCTACACAAAGAAATACAATCCATGCAACCCATATAACAAAAGCAATAGTACATCTTTTACCTTGTGCCAGTCCATGCGCAAAAGGGCCTCCCTATACTTTTGAAGAGTATGCAGAGGCGCAGGGCCCCTATGACGCCACGCCCTACAAACCGGGAAGTCCAATTCCCAACCCGTATGCGCCATGTCCGGGAAATGCTCGAAAAACCAAGGCTACATTCAAACATGAGATTAAGCACCGGACGCTTACATTATGCATATCACGAAAAGAAAATACAAAGAGAAAACGCACCTGCAACACCTTTCAAAAGCTGCATAAGCTCACGGGAGGAAGAGTCGATTGCCTGTACCCCTCGTCATTCACACGGCAGGCAAACCGCATGCATTAGGTTGGCGTACCCCAGCAACCCCTAGTTGTACTCTCTCACTCTCTCCCAGTCTAGTAGGCTTGCGAGGTAAATGGCATGAATACGTTCCCCCTTGTCACTAAAGATAGTGGTGGCAAGGAGGTAGGCGATAAACATCCTCGCCTTTTGCTCCACCGAGGTATTCCTCTTATACCTCGGGTCTTTCAAAGCAGTAAAAAGCTCATTGTAAGAACGAAAGTGGTGACCCCAGGTGTTCCCCCAAGGGCCAAAGAGCTCCACCATCTCCGCCTTACGTTTTCAAATGGAAACGTCATAAACAATGGGCGTACCACGCAAGGTACCCCGGTGAACATAGCAAACTCCGAAGGAGTAATCATCATCTTCCCATTAGGGAAATGGAACGTATTGGTGGTGTCCCAAAAACGCTCCAAGGACAACCGAACAATACGCCTCTTGACTCGCTCAACCGAGTCCGTCGCTTTCAAAAGGGGCCCAAACCCCGCGTTCAAAACCGCATCTTGCACCTCTTTGGGCAAGGTTTTGTAAAGCTTAATCGAAGAACCATAGTTTCCATGGGCCTTCAAATTCCCATCGGGTTCCTATGATCATGTTCCCAACCTCTTAGGTTCACATTTCAATCAAATGTTCAATCCTAGGCATGTTTCTAAGTTCGTTCAAGCCGCGCAAGATCACATGCGCTACAAACTTGACAATTGCATACAAATTCTACACAAATTCTATTCAAGGCAAGCATATAAACTTAAATTCAATGCATAAAACCATGAATTTCAAAGTTTGAGGACTCACCACGAACTTGGAAGCCTGAGAGCTCAAATGAGTCGCCGATCGGAAAACCAACTCCGATCGATCCCAACAATGTCGGGCATCCTATCCGACCGGGTGTATCGAACTTGAGGAAAAGCCACATTAGGCTTCCTCTTTGAAGGCTTCACATGAGATGGAAAAGCCTTTGTGAAGATGTCAATTTCCTCGACCTCCTCTCGCACCTCGGTCCTCCTACTCCTCCTCTTTCCCAATTTTAGAGCCATAGAAGAAGGATGAACAAGCTAGCAAGAGCAAACAAGCAAAAATGGAGAATTTTCTCATTTTCTCTCTCCAAGGGTTTCAAAAACCCACACTCAAATTCACCCCAAATTTGCGAGAAATCACAAATAAACTTCAAATTATGCAAAGATTATGCAAAAGCAAGCAAATGCAAGCAAAAATGAGCAAATTTGAGCAACAAATGAAGATTGGGCAACAATGGAGGTAGAGAGAGAGTCTCGAAATTTTGGGGAAGAAATGACCCAAAATTCGGCTCTCTCCCAATTAAACCCCAACCCGTGCCTCAAAACCGGCCCAGCGGCCCGGTTCAGGGCCGCCCAGGCTCAACGGCCCAACCGCTGGCCCTGACGGCCAGACCGCTGGCCCCGGCGGCTAGGCCGCCCGGCCGTGCGGCTGCCTTTAGCACCCCACTCACCGTCAGTTGAGCAGTCAAGCGGACCAGATAAGGCCACCCAGCCCTCGGCGGCCCTGCGCATGGCCGCTGAACTCTTTTTCCCTTCCACTTCTCATGGGGAGATACGGGCACGTGACCCAAAATGACCTTTTTGCCCCCGCAACACGGTTTCCTATCCTAAGGACCCGGTATTACTTAAATTTCGTAGGCACATGCATATTATTTAATTTTCGCAAGTACAGGCATATTATCTAGATATTTGCAGGCACAATTTTCCAAGACACATGCAATACTAAAGCAGAGCTACGCAACGCTCTTTGACGTTGAGGCTATTAAAATTAGCGTCACGTTGGCACCCGCAAAGCAGAGCTATGCAACGCTCTTTGAGGACGAGGCTATTAAAATTAGCGTCACGTTGTCACCCGCAAAGTAGAGCTACGCAACGCTCTTTGTCGACGAGGCTATTAACATTAGCATCACGTTGGCACCCGCAAAGCAGGTAACCCTGACCACAGGCAGTCAGGATTTTACCTTTTTATCTTTTTTCTCTAACTTAAAGCATTTTTCAAAAAAAAAAAAAAAAAAAAAACATTGCAGGTATTTTTAGCAAATACTTTGACCTTCGTTTTCACAAGCTCGGCCAAAGTGGGGGCTTCTGTAGACACCCTAATCGGTTATCATCCCCTGGCACCGCAATGCCCGATGATGATGGTAATGGAATAACATGGACGTAAGTAGAAAAGAACATTGCTCTAAAATCCAAACCAAATTCCTTGAAACCTCAGTCTTTGGATAGCCCTTGTTATAAGGATTCCAACGCCTTTGACCTTGCCTCAATCAGGTTCCCGGGTCAAGAGATATCGCGTCTTGAAGATTTAGGTCAAAATCGCTCAATCCCGACCCCCTGGGTCAGCCCAAGGGCAATTTCGTAATTTACTGAGCAAAAAGTCAAAAAACCCTAGCCACGCGCGCGCCTCCGTGGCGGCACACGCGTGACAGCGGGGGCCCTCAGGGCAGCCGCTGGGTCCAGCGGTAAGCCGCTGAGCCCCAGCTGCAGCCGCTGAGCCCCAGCGACACTGCCGATGAGCTCCAGTGGCAGCCGCTGGGCTCCAGCTGCCTTCTGGCTGGCCGCTGGGCCTGTTGTTTGGCTGGGCCGAGTTTCGGCACCGGGTTTGAAGCTCTAAGCCCCTAATTCTGTCCCCTATCTCTATAAATACTCTCTTTCACCCTCTTTGCAGGGAGGTTGGTCAGTTTATAATTTTGAGAGCAGTTTGAGAGCACAAATACCCCAAATCATAGAGAATTCAGATTTTGAAGATTCAAACAAGCCGTTGCACCCAACCTAGCACCCAAGATTGAAGAGCAATTCCAATTCTACTAGTCCCGTTCGAATAGAACGTCCAGGTTAAACATCCTGAGGGCCTAAATCCTTTATCAAATCTCTTATTTATTGTTTATAATCATGTTTTATCTAGCTTTTGATTATGGTTAAATAATTATGCATGCTTAGATCCTTGTAAATAATTGTGCATGATTAGTTTATTTAAAGTTTGCATCTTTTTATTGTTCGTGCATGCATGTAGCAACCTCCTAGGTTTATTTTAGCATAAAGATAGTATTTTTGCATTGTTCTTCTATTGAAGTCACTAACAAATTTATTGATGTGCTTGTGCAATGCTTGGCGCGTTTAGCAAAGTGTGGTAGGTTGGAGCGTTAAATTATTGCTCTTATCTCTTATTTGTGTTTGATAATAGTATGCATGCAAATTGGATATAAATTGTGCAAAGGTATAACATAGGTAATTTGGTTGTCTTTAACCCGCCTAGTTAATTTAGGATCTTCGACGACCGGATTTGTATGGAGCCATATAGCATAGATAAATATTTGACATGGATAGGCTTAGTAGAGGCCTTTAATTCGGACGATTTAGACGAGATTCGTTATGTTTAATTCGTACCTACACCCCCGAACTCAATATTTAGCCCCATGGGTATGAGTCTATTCCCAATAGGAATTGGGTGCACTTTTTGATGGTTTTCAATTGTTTCCTAAAAACTGGTGGCAGCTTCATTGCTTGCAAATTGTTATTCCCCGCTATAATTAAACTTAAAATGCATGACATATTATTTAAGAACCATTAAATTCCAAATAAATATTTCAATTAGTGCCGGAAAGACGAGGGTTCGTACACCCGTTGAGCTCTTATTGGCGCGTCCTGAGGATAGGTGCCTTTGGTGATGTAGTTGAATACATCTTGGTACCAAGGATCTTCTTTAATTGGAGCCAGGGTTAAACTCGTGTCGAGATTGTTGCAGAAGGCTGGCTCACTTCTTCTTTGTATGCAGAGTGGCATTGTTGAGGGAGTTCAGCTGCTCAAATTCCTGTAAAAGGGATAATCTACATTCCTGCTTTGCGAAGTTTACTTACATTGCTTAAATTGATTAGTTAATGATTTGTGCAACTTTGAGTTCATTGGATTTATCAACAGCTAAACGAAGAAAGAAATGAGCAAGAGGAACTTTTATTGATTTGCGAAAAGATAAGCACACATGACTTTAGGGAAGAGGGTCTCTAATTCCCGTCAAAAAAAACTAGACTTAGAAAGAAAGCAAAAGGGGGAACATTCCCTGTTCAAGACTCAACCTAAAGATTTAGCTAAGATCCTAACTCGACAAAACTTGGGGACTCAGACTCGATTCCTCTAGCTCTTGCTTGTAGCCAACTAGTTACAGGCTCCATAGGTATCATCTTCTTCTTTCTTGTCCATGATTTCATGTATACCATCTTGGAGACGATGCAGTCATCCATGCGGTGTCCAAACACCCGGTGATATTGACAGTAGAAGTTATCATCAATCAAGATACCCACATCATAGAGCCGTTTGTAGGAGTCAATTGCTTGGTACAAGAAGCGTTCCTCATAAGCAGGTTGCAGATTCTTGATGAATTGGCGGATTTGATCACTTTGCGCAGGTTTCTCAACCAGTTTGGCCACCTTTAGCCTCCAACGTTGAAGGAAGGCAAGGAACCCCTCATCTTTTCCCTGCTTGGTGATCTCTAATTCTCGAAGGGTCATGGAGAGGATAACATTTTCCTTGTAGCGTGCAAGGAAGATTATAGTGAACTCTGACCAAGTATGGTACTTTTCCAAATTCAAGGTGTAGAACCAACGACGAGTCGAGGAATCAAGAGTCTGTTTGAACAAGTGTATGTAGATGCTTTCTTCAATTCCTCCCAAAACCATGGCGGTAGTGAAGGCCTTGAGGTGATTTTGTGGATCATCAGTTCTAGTGAACGTCGAACCTCAGGCATGGAGAACTTGGCTGGAAGTTTGACCTTGATTTTGGGATTTGCCTTACCATCATTGGCATTGTAGTTGGCGATAGAGTCAATCTTTTTGAGCTTAGTGACTTGCTCATTCTCTTCAGTGCTGGAGTCAGAGATGATTCTTGCTTCATCCTTTTTCTTTCTTTCTTTCCAAATCTTCAACCTTGAGTCGCATCCTTTCCAAATTACCCATGATCTCATTAAACTTCTCGTCAGTGGTTTTGGTCATTGTGAAGCTTGGGGGTGTGATTGGTGAGGTGAGCTTTGTGGTGGTGATGGATTATGGGGTGATGGTCTTTTGGAATGTGGTGGTGAGGCTTATTGTGGTGGAGGTAGTTGGGAACTTGGTGCTGTAGACGGATTGTAGACGAACTAGCCTTGCCGAAGGCCGAGCCCAACTTTTCTCAAGGTTTCCTTTCTTCTTTGGACCCTCTATCCTGAATAGGAAGCATGGAGTACTTAGTAACAACAAAGACCATGAGACTCTCACCTAAAAAAAAATGAAGACCCACACATAGAAAACACATTGTCCTAAAAAAAAAAGATCCTTAAGTCTAAATGCCCAAATATTTCCCCTAATATCAAAGGAAAATAAATTCAATGAACGAAAATAAGAAAAATAGAAAAAGACGGACTATCCTATTTTTTTTATTTTTCTAGACACAAAGAAAACGAATAATGGGATAAAATAAAACAAAGGAATTCCGGTCATCTTTTTTTTTCGCCAATATTTTTTTCGGCGTTTTTTTTATTTTTTTTTTTTTTGACCGAGTCTGGATTACATCAAAGAAAAGAAATAAAGAAATAGAAAAGGGAGAGGGGAAGTTGGAAAGACTGACTTTTTTTTTGCTAAAAAGATCCTAAGAAATTGCTCATGACTTTTATAGAGTATATCATTGGGAAAAATGACGAGTGTTCATTGAATTGAATTCTCGCTCCATTTTTGGGCATTAGGAACTAGCTAAAAATAAAAGAAAAGACTCCTAGCACGTAAGCACATGTTGGCACATAGTCACGATACTCATGCATTCAGGCAAGCATTACAATGACCTAGTTACAGGCAAACATGTGATCAGACGGTCATTACAACGACACATGCACAACAAGCAAGCGAATGCACGGATGTGGGCTAGAGGCTTTTGGATCCTATGAGGTCACCACGACAAATTACAATTTTCGTTCGGTAGATGGTTGACACATCAATTGTGATTCTTTTTCACCAACAAGAGTCGATGAGTCATGGGTGAGGAAGCGTCGATTTGCACGATAGGACAACTGTATATTCCTTTAGATATACGGGTTGTCTATGAGCTGTGACACAAACTTCCTCGAGGGTCGATAAGGGTCAAAAGGTTGTGACAGAGCACATGCAAATGATGCAAATGATGCAATATGGAACACATTATTAAACAATTAAGCAAACTTGACTTTCGAGTCTCACCTTCTTAAATAAATCCCCAGTGAAGTCGCCACTATAAGGACCCGAGATTTCTACGGCCATGGAGTGCGTCCTTATAGAAAATTTGTAAGTTGAGGGTTTAGATAAGTTCAAGGGAATCGAGTTAGAAAAGCTTTTGTAAAGACTTGAATTGAATAAAAACCATGAAAGAGGTCACAAATCTGCTATCGGCATTTTATTGAAGGGACAAACCAAATAGCGCGATAAGTGAACTGATCATGTTTTTAAAAAGACTCCTCATATAGAACATATGAGTATCCAAGAATAATAGGTTCAGGGGCGAAGGTACGAGGTGGGAAGGTGTTAGGCACCCAACTCGCCCGTATTATGACGGCCTCTACTAACTCAAGTTTGCTTAATAATTTAAAGACATGATTCCCACACAAACCGGATTAACAACCTAGACTTAGACTATTAATTGTTTCATCACAAGCATCACAACAATTATTTTTAACCCTTGTTTATAGACATGCATTCGATTGACAAATTGGGCAGCACAACGACTAGACATGCTTGGAAGGACAATATTTAGGAAGCAATAAAAGACATTATTTAGCATGATATCTACATTATGACTACTAGAAAATAAGAAATTCGAAAATTAATTTAATTTGAGCCCTCAGGAGTTAGTACCTGAACTGTAGGTTATGTTTGATAAGAATAGTAAAGACAAGATCTCAAGAATAAATTTGGAAGAAAGAGGGGGAAGCTCAGTGTTAGTACTCCTGAGAATAGAGGTTGTCAACTGTAGACTGTGTGTTTTGAACTGAGGGAGGAGGGTTGTATTTATAGGCGCAGGAAATAGGGCTAGACGGCGGAAGAGGAGCCGAAAATCGGATTTGGGCTGAAAAAATAGTCGGGCCTGGAAGCTTTTCTAGCGCCGCTAGCGGCTCATTTCACAGCTGTTAACGGCTGTCATATGCCAGTCTATTTTAATTTTCCGGAGGAATTTAGTGTTCCAAAAAATATGAAAAGCCCGTTTTACCCTTGGGCGGTAAATTACGGTTCTACCCCCGATTCGTAACTTGGCGACCGGGAGTCGGAAAAAGTCATGAGAGGTGTGGTTGGAAAGCTCTTGAACGAGGCTTTTGAATGGGACTGGAATAAAGGAGTGGTCGAGGAAAAACCTGAGACCTTATCTTACCTATTAAAGCAAAAATAGCGTTCAAGTTTATAAATTACTCCTTTCATCATCGGGCTTTTGCGGAGAAATCTGAAGGCGTTTTTTTGGCGTCTATAGTTGGGAATTTAAGTTGGCTATGAAACTCCTTCGATTATTAAATTTCTTGAACCGATGACTGGTAATTTGTTCACAGCACGGTTCGCTGACTGTCATTTTGATGAGTTTGTATTCGCAACCTTAAGGGGAGTAAGGATAAGGTGAGCCCATGTACGAATGAAATAACTTGGAACGCAACAACGTTATCTTATCTCGATCAACGTTCAAGTGTATGTGAACAAGAAGTTCGGAAAATCATTCATTTACAAAATGTTGCAAATCAATTGCCTGACGCATTCACGGATTTAAAGAAAGTGACGAAGTCACATATCCCAGCAATGATGCTCCTGTGAGGATTGACATCCCTACAGAAATTTTTGATAAACATCTTGCACAATGGTCTACTATAAAACGAAAACGTGGTAGACCAATTGGGTCCAAAGACTAAAAACCAAAAAAATCAAAAAGGTTGGAAAATATGGATGCCAACAATGCTCAACCTTCAAATGAAGGAACTGAACAAATGCAAAATACAGGCAATATCATTGATCCTGAATTGAGACTGATATTGAGAATAATGACTCACCAACTGAAATTTCGGGTGAGCAAGAAAATAAAAACAATTATGAAATCTCAGTTAATCATGTCTATACTAACAAAAAATGGAATAGAAATAATATTGAGATTGATGACGCATTTGTATACATAATTGCAACAGAAATGCTCATAAACGAGGATGACGTCGAACCAAAATCAGTCGATGAATGTCGTCGACGAATTGCTTGGCCAAAATGGAAAGAGGCTATGCAAACAGAGTTAAAGTCACTTGAAAAACGACAACTATTTGGGCCTGTAATCCGAACCCCAAAGGAACAAAACCCGTCGGATACAAATGTGTATTCGTATGAAAGAGAAATGAGAAAAACGAATTTGTGAGATATAAGGCGGACCGTAGCTCAAGGTTTTTCTCAAAAGCCAGGGCTTGATTGTGATGAAACGTATTCTCTCGTTGTGGATACAACAACGTTGAGATTCCTGATCAGCTTGACTATTTCTCATGGATTACAGATGCGCCTAATGGATGTCGTGACCGAATACTTGTATGGGTCACCTGACACAGATATTTATATGAATGTCCCTGAAGGACTCAAACTGCCTACAAACCATGGTCCAGGAAACCAAGACATGTACTCGATAAAATTGAGTAAATCATTATGTGGTTTGAAATAGTCTGTCAGGATGTGGTATAACCGTCTCAGTGAATACCTCCTAAATGAAGGTTATAAGAATGATCAAATTGCCCCATGTGTATTTATCAAAAGATCTAGCATCGGACTTGCCATAATAGCAGTCTATGTCGATGATTTAAATATCATTGGAACCCGTGATGAAATTGAAAGAACAACTAGATATTTGATGAAAGAATTTGAAATGAAGGACTTGGGAAGAACCAAATTTTGTCTTGGTTTGCAGATTGAACATTTGAAGGATGGAATTTTCATCCATCAATCAACTTATATCGAGAAGGTGTTGAAAATATTCTACATGGATAAAGCACATCCACTAAGTTCTCCAATGGTGGTACGATCACTAAAACCCGACAATGATCATGTTCAACCGCGAGCGGAAAATGAAGATTTCCTCAAACCCGAAGTGCCATATTTGAGCACCATTGGTGCCCTCATGTATCTAGCCAACAATACAAGGCCGGATATTGTATTCACGGTGAACTTACTAGCAAGACACAGCAATGCACCAACAAATAGGCACTGGAATGGAATTAAGCATCTGTTTCGTTATGTTTGCGGAACAATTGACCTGGGCTTGTTTTATACCAAGAATGCAAATCCTACTCTCATTGGATATGCAGAAGCAGGATACTTGTCAGATCCCGCCAAAGCAAAATCTCAAATTGGATATGTGTTCACTCGAAGTGGCGCTGCGATTTCATGGAAATCAACCAAGCAAACATTAACAACCACTTCATCAAATCAAGCTGAATTAATTGCTCTTTACGAAGCAGAAAGAGAATGTGTGTGGCTGCGGTCCATGATACAACACATACTAAAGGAAAGCGGTTTGAGAACGATCAACAATATCCTGACGGTCATTTACGAAGATAATATTGCATATATCGCTCAAATCAAGGATGGCTATATTAAAGGAGATAGAACAAAGCACATAGACCCAAAATTCTTTTCCACACATGATTTAGAGAAGCAAGGAACGATAAACATTCAACAGATCAAGTCCTGTGACAACCTTGCAGATTTGTTCACAAAGACAATGTCGCCTAAGAAATTTGAGCAGCTTATACATGGGATTGGGATGCGTCGTCGTTGTGACATATCCTAAAGTCAGGGGAGCATTATATGCATAATAAGCACTATACTCTTTTTCCCTTCGATCAGGTTTTTATCCCACTGGGTTTTTCCTGACAAAGGTTTTTAACGAGGTAGTGCGCATATAATGTAACACAATAAGGTAACATTTGCCCCTTAGAAGAATCCATTCAAGGGGGAGTGTTACAGTATGAATAAGGTAGATTGGTGTGAATGGATTTGTTTGTCGTAGCTTGATATACTGTATTCTATTACTGTTTTATACAGTAATTATAAGGCTATAAATACGCTCGATTGTAAATGTAAAACTTACACCATTTACTCATAGGTGAATACATTCATCCTACTTTCACTTTCTATTCTGAGCTAATTCCAACACTACTTGTATTTTCCTCAAATTTCTTTCTCTTTTTTTTCTTTATTATTATTAGTATTTTTTTTTTTTTATGCCAGGAGATGAAGGTTTCGTAGGAACTTCCAAAAGCCTCTACCTGTGACTCTGTGAGGGACAACAGTGATACCAAAACAGAGAGTGTCCGACATAAAAAGAGGGGGGGGGGGGGGGAGGAGTAGAGGAGAGAGAATATCTGAGGTTCTGGAGATGCGGACCATACCAACCTCAGGCCTTGGAATCTCCGTAATCTCAACATCCTCAAACGATTCTTCATCTTTCATCTCCATTTCCAAATCATCAACATCGTCGTCATCATCATCATCATCATCACCTTCACTTTCTCTCTCCTCTATAAAGAAACTCCGCCCATCTCCCACAACCTCCTGCCTCTCTCACCCCAGCAAATCACCAGGTACCCATTTCTGTATTATTGCTAATTTAGTCATTTATGCTTACTTTCATTGTCGTTGACCATTGTTTTCTAGAAATAGTTGATTTTCTTTCTTCTTTGTGTGTTTTGGTATGTGCCAATTGGCTGTAATGGTTATTATTATTATTATTATCGTTATAAGTTATTTTGCTCATCAAGCTGTCATACTTAGGGCTGTTCATCCGGTCTGGAACCGGACCGGACCACTCGAGTTCGGTCTGGGACCGGACCGGACCCATTTTTTGGAAAATGCCCAACGAGTAGGGTTGGCCATAAAAAAATTATTTTCGAAAACCGGTCCGGACCGAAAACCGGGTTAACCGGCCCAAAACTCAGTCCGGTCTCACCCGGTCCGGTCTTGGTCGGACCGGGTCCGGTCCAAAAACCCGGCGGTCTGGACCGAATAGTGAACAGCTCTAGTCATACTTAGTTGGTTGATTCAATTTTGGACAATTATAGTTGGCTTTTCACATAGATCTAATGCACTACATTCTTGTATTGGTGTATGTAGTTCGAATTGATTGAAAAAATAGAGAGAAGAGTAAGCAGAAAATGTATAAACCCCTGAGATTAGCTATTGGTATTGATAAACATTATTTTAATGCAATTAACAACATCTGTGGAGGGTAATGAAGGGTGAGAGGAAGGAAAGGGAGATAAACTGAGGGGACAAGTGAGTGACATTAGTCACCTTACTATTTCACATGGTAGTGACCAATGAAGGTTCCCTAGAAGGTTCGAGCTTTTGTCTGACTTTGGCATTCGGGTGGATTACTACTAATGATGTTATTCACAGGAGGAGACCAGTATGTATGTGCTTTGTTGGGCAAGCTGTATGTATGGCTTGCATGTCTTTCTTCATTGTGAGTTTGCATGGTGCAAGCTTTTTGGTGTTATGGGAGAGGATTGGGTTTGTCCAGCCTTTTTTGAGCTACTGCAAGTCCGCACGCTTGCGTGATTTGGGAGAGAAAAGGAGAAGAAGCTTATGATACGTGATAGGTTGTGTTTAAGTGTTTTTGAGAGAAATTCAGACTAATAAGTGGTAATGAAGCAAAACCGTGCAAACGAGGATAAAAGGAACAAGATAAATGAGACTCCATCCCTAATGGACTAGAGGATATATAATCCACCACCAAAGGTTAATGGAATCACATTGCCACTAGTAAAGAATAAATAAAGATAAGAGATTTGGTTGATTTACTCAACTTGAGTAGAATCAGTTTTCATGTCATTCATGAACTGATTTGTAACTACGACAATGCTATTATATATAGAAGTAATCAAACTTAGACAAATGCACAAATAGATCTAAACAAACTGAATTCAAATGCAAATAAAAAAACAAAACCAACAGCTAGAAGTCATTGTCTATGAAAGGGACTCCTAGAATGTGGTCGCTTTCAACGAGGTTGTTTTCTTGATGCATCTCCATGGGGTTGGTCCCTTCCTTTTTGGACGTGCCAAGGGTGTCATTGGTGACCTTAAAGGCTTAGACCTTCCTTAACATCTCTTAAAGAAAAAGATATGCTCAACAAAAAGTTGTTATGAATGTGAGACCACAAAGAAAGCAATGCTCAAACTGATTGCAATGTAGACATCTTAGGGGAAAACACACTTTCAGCTTCCTTATTGACTTCAATCCCTTAAACTATGTGACCCTTTTAGGAGACCCTCTAAGGAATCCAGCAAAGTAAGACATGCCCTAATGTGCCTCAAGAGCTAGGTTAATAGTTGAGTTAAAAGCCAGGTACCTGTTGAAGGCAAAGTGACCGATTTGTGCTTGATTAAGTGGCTTGTGAGAAAAAGCAGTCTTTGGCATGACTTGACCTTCTTCAAGGTGGAGAGTTTGATGTTGGAGCAAACCTTAAGCTCCTAAATGTCATGAAGATGTATCCATGTCCATTAATGAATTTCGATTCATCCCAAGAGTTTACATATGCTAACAAAGTCATTAATCAAGAGCAACTAGTCGAAATTGTGTCCAGCATCAACCCTGTATTTAGGACATCATGTGGCATGGTTTTTAAAGACCATGGGTTCGTGCCACACCTTGCTGGAAACATTGGGATCCCTTCTAGGGGGATCACAAGTTGGAACAAGAGTTTGAAGTCAATAACGTAGCTGAAATTGTGTTTTCCCCCAAGCTGTCCCTATCGCTCATCATCTGAGCAGACCTCAGTAAAAGGGACGCCATTTTCAAAAGGCTAATGTTTAGCTTCTACACTTTGGAGGGTTTGTTGTAGACATACTGAAGCAGCTGTGGTCCAAATTTCATAAGTAAAGTCGAAGGGAAGCGTCTGATATGATTTGTTCAAGAGGAGCCTATGTGCTGAGAGCGACTACACCACCATAGCAATCCATTTCATGACAATGACTTGTAGGTGTCGTTTTTGTTTGATTCCTTTAGCTTTTGAATTCATTTTTAATTATCCTTTTGTACCGTTGACTAAACTTGTACACCCCTATATATATGGGCCTTAGTTGTTGTTGCAAATTAGATTTGCTGAATTGAAAAATCAGTTGATCGAGTTGAGTAAACTTCCAAAAATCTCATACCTTTATCTAGATTTTCTAGTGGTGATTTGTGTGGTTCCTTTAACCTTTTATGGTGGATTGTTTCCTTTAGTCCTTTGGGGGTGGATCCTTAAACTTGAGTGGTGACCTAGCCTTTATCTCAAGTTATATATCCTTGTTCGTGTGTTCAATTTTAATTTGTTCTTGTTGATTTTTAAATCTCAAAATCTTAATCCGCCACGCATCAGCTTCTTAACGATCCTCTGGTGTATTTGGTTGGAGAGGAATGTTAGGGTATTTCCAAGGAGAGGTTTTTGTCTTCTGTTTTTGTGTGGGATAGGGCCACATACTTAGCTTCTGTGTGGGCTAGAGCGGGAGCCTCCGGGAGGTGCTTTTAGATGTTATATGATTTCTGACATCCAGAGAAATTGTGCGATGATTACACATCCAATGAAAGATCTTCATCTTAGTCACCAATAACTTGGGCATTGATAATGCCAAGGTTCAAATGATCAGTTACTAGGGGTCTTTTTAACCTTGACATTATTCTCACCCATTAACTTTTGATCTTGTGCATCATTAAATGGTTAGCACTTATCTAACCGCTTTCGGTTAATTTATGTGGAAACCTTCTTATTACCCGTGACCTTGGCTCCTCCATTTCCCCCCTGATCTTCAAACAATGCTTGACAATCTACATCTATCTCTCCTTAATATCAAGATATGAGTATTATTTCCAACTGTTGATCTTCTTATCATGAATCTAAGCTGATAATTTGATATGCATGTGCCCTCAGTTCTAGTGTTCTTTTTACTTATTTTTATTTCAGTTTTTATCACTTGCCATGGCGCTCCTATTATTTCATGGTGTGGCTAATGAATGTTTGCCTAGCAACTGTATTCATTTCCTACCAAACTATGCCCAATTGGATTGCACCCGAAGTTGACTCCACTGACTAGTGGCATGTAATACAAATTACTAGCCACAAGTCAAAATTTACACAATAACACATGCTTATGTTCTGATTGTGTTACGTCGTCTTTCCTGATCCTCTTATTACTTATGAGTAATGACCACCATTATTCTCCCTTAACCTACTGAAACCCCTAAAGGATAATTACTTTTCCTTCCCTTGCCTCTCTCTACTTGCCTTTTGATGCAGATTTCAAGAAAGGGAATATGATGTTTGATATTTATGACATTAGTATAATACTTAAGCAATTGTATCTTTGAAAATTTTCATATTTTCGTCTTTAGTTTTTGGGCTATTTTCATAGGAATTATTTCTTAGTATGTTAGCTTTATTATGATTAAGAAACTAACATTTTAGGTAGATCAGGATACTTGATTATTTTTTTAATTTTGTGAGTAAAAGTCCCTCCTATGCAATGTAATTTGTTGAAAAGACTGTTGAGAGTTTTAGATGGAAAATAATTTTACTTTTGAAAGGTTTTCTTAGTTGAAGAGGTTCTGCATCAGTTTGTTTTTTTGTTTTTTTTTTTTTTTTTTGGTAAAAATGTGAGTATATTTGTATTTCACCAAAAAAAGGATAGTAACGGTACAAGACATCTCTGCTACAGATTCAAACATCACTGTTGGTCAGGGAAGGGATACATGACTCATCATATACAAAAAACTAGTAACCAACCATACAGAAAACATCAACTAGAGCTAGCATGCAACTGCTTTTTCACAACAAACTCTGAAAAGATTTGCATTCTGCAGCACCATCCTCTGTTTGCAGTCGTGTCTTTAATAGATGAAATAGTACTCAACTGAATCTTGATCTCAAACTTTAACTGCTCCATAATGCATCTGAAATCAGGTTTAATATCTCTGAAAACCACAGAATTTCTACACCTCCAAATGTAATACAACCCTGCTGTAAACATAGCCTTGTTTATGTTCATTCTCGCTGTGCTGCCAATAAGGTATTTCTTACCCTATTTTTGCACCTCACCCCATGTACAGGGAGGTACTGGTACTGCCACAAGCTTACAGAATTCCAACCACAACTGTCTCGCTACTGAACACTGAAAAAACAAATGTTCATGATCCTCTGGAGCAAGCTTACATAAAGGGCATAGGGGATCAATCTGCATCCCACGTTTGATCAACCTATCCCTTGTTAACAGTCTATTATGACAGAACAACCAAGCTATGAAACTGTGCTTAGGAAGACAATTTCTCCCCCATATCATTTTTGTCCAACTTTTCTTCTCAGAATTTGAAGCCAGAGAGAAGTACGCACCTTTGCTGGAGAATGGAGGTTTACATCCAATCCAGCAAGTAGGTTTTCATATAATTCAAGCCTGTCCGTTGCGAATCTTGGGAGATGAGATTAATTTGTGATTTGTAAAAAATCACTTTCGCCAATGACTGCGGAGTCGTTTGCGTAGTAGTGCAATCTGTGACATAGTGCAATCTGTAACGTTTCCTCTCAATCATCTATAGTCTATACCCTTGCCGCATTAGTTATCTATGGCGGTGCCGACCTTCCATATGAACAAGATCATCTAATGATGATTCCTCATAGTTAAAAAATGCTCTAGTTGAAGGATAGTCTTCATAGTCCATGACTCCATGTTGTGTCTTTCATTTGCTTCCTTGTTATCTACTAGCTGTTCTGACATATATGACTTCTTGCTGTATCTTTCTTCGACTTCAGAGGCTTGCCGAGCTAGTCAAGTTGTGGACTTGTTCCCAGCTGTCTCTCCTGATATAGTTGTTCGGGAGGCCCGGATGGAGGATTGCTGGGAAGTGGCTGAAACCCATTGCAGCTCCTTCTTCCCTGAATATTCTTTCCCAATGGACTTTGTTTTGAGGATTGACAGATTAGTGGCCATGATCTTTGGATTTTCGGTGCCTAGTGGTTGCAAAAAGACTTGCTTGGTTGCAGTTATTGGTAGCTCCGAGGATGATATATTTCAGTTTGGGAGTGAGGATCTCAAAATTGGAAGTTTCGATGGTAAATTCAGTCTGAACAAGGGTTATGTTGCTGGGATATTAACTGTAGATACTGTAGCTGATTTCCTACCCAGGAAAGGACCACTGCGGCAAAGAAGGTGAGTTTTCCTTAACTTTCTTTCACTGAGTGAATGTATGGCACAGTTTATCTCTAACCATGCTTTTTTGAGCATACATATGTCCTCATGCCAGAATTATTGCATGCCAATGAGCATAGCCTAATAAAGAGGAAGGGTCTCAAACGATCTTTGGATGCATTTTTTAGTAGATTGCAAAATTATAAGATTATGTAGCGATATTCTTACATTCATATTTGGATCTTCAAACAGATGTTCGACTTCGACATAGGCGAAGTGGTAGATGCTTTTTTTAGTTTTATATTTTTTCTTCATTCCCCTTGGTTTCTTGGGGAAAAAAACTATAGATAAACTTGGGGTAAGGTCTTTTTAGCCTGAGAATTTGTTGGACCTCAAAGTTGCCGTTGTGCGATCTTGACCTATGTATATTGTGCGTGAGTGTTTGCTACAATACCTTACCATACCATACCATTGCTAGTACCTTTCATGAGGCTTTTTTCATAGATGGGACGGGGAGGTTGGATGTCCACAAACTTACCCATGCAATTACAAAGATTGTTGATTGGAAATGCATTAACTCTAAATGAGAATCACAGCAAATGAGAATTTGAATGAGATTTGGGCCATCAAAAAGCAAAGCAGAAAAGTTTCCAACAGTGACCCTTCCATAGGCAGATCATCTTCTGTTGCTTCATGTTCTACTATAGGCTCAGCTCAACAAAAGTGGTTCTGTGAATTCTTAAATGATGTTAGCTTTGCTTGAAACACTGCTTCAGCTTCCCGATTCTTCTTATTGCTTCCAAAACCTGCGCTTCTGTTTTTAAAAATTGCTCATTGCTTGGAAGTTGGAACTATAAAATTCTTCCATTACTTGAACATATGTCTCGGACTCTAACTATCTCTATCTTAAAATCACTTAGCAAGTAATATATTGAAAGGTAACTCCATAATATGGTTGTTTAGTCCACAAAAGTTTCAGAATTGATGAACTGCCAAATAATTGGTAGGATATGGCCATCCATATATGAGTATAGATAACATATGATAAAGCAAGAACTTAAAACTGTGGCAGTAGGCTAGTAGCCATAAGAAATTATCTGTGTTATTTTCAACAAATAAATAAAATAAATCAAGGAGCAAGCAAGTATTGATCTTTATGATTTATATATCTTACCATCATGCTATGGAGTGGAGGTAGGTGAGATTGCACTACGATGTAAAGTATTGTCAAAAAGGTGGTTACAAATCACAAATCAGTCCCAGATGATGGACTTCTGCTTTGCTACCAAACCGAGGGAGAACCTCCTTAACTAAGAGAAGAGCTTCCCAAACTTAAATTCCATTTCATTGAATCCTTTCATTTTCTCGAATTCTGAATATAACTTAACATAAGGGGCATATACAGCCTATATGCTAATTTGCAGTGTAAGAGATTATTGTATTACTCTCGTATACATAAAATACTACTATCCTACTTATAACAAAGCTAATATTGTAAGACCTACTCCTAATACAGATAACCTAAACTCAATACGAAGTTAAAGCATAATAATGATATCCTAAGTGTCCTATATATACAATTTGTACTTTGATTTACTACCCATCCCGCATTCTACATCAAGAACTCAGACAGAAACATGTATATTTCTGGTTGGGACTGCTGTATTAAGTATGGGCTAGCGTAGAGCAAGATTTTTGGTTACCTGGAGAGCTAACATCCTCAAGCTGTAAATTTTTTATTTTTTTTAAGATAACATGGGTGTCCAAGCTTTGCTTGACTAATCCCATGGGCCCTAAAGTTAACGACCAGGAAAACCTCCAGTGGCCCTGAGGGAACTCGAACCTGGGACCTCTAGAATACTTCTCAGAGGTCCCTCAAGCTGTAAGTTATATTTGGTGATGCTGAATTTGTTAGTCTTTCGTCAATCATATGGGTACAATTTACGACTTTGTTAAAACTTTTTATGGTGTCAATGAGATTGATTGGAGGAATAACCTTTAAGGAAAGCTTTGTAATCTATCTTATACTGTTCGAAAATATTGTGTGCTAAAATACTTGAAATAGCGTTTTATATCCTGAAGAGGGGTTTGGTCAAATTACCTTTGCTGAAAGCTCAATATGTAGGCAGTGCATTGTTTATCCTTTCATTTTCTTGACCTCATTGTCAGGCTGCAATTTAAGATAGAACAATAATCAATAGTGGTATAGGGTTTATGTATGATTGATAAGATAAGAGTATTGTTTAATGAAGACTAGGTAATGAATTTACCAACTCTGAAGCTCATTCGTTGTGAGAGGGGATGTCTCGTCTTTGTCTTGCCGTTATCAAGTTTGGCTCTTTTTCTTAGAAGGGTCTTAGAGCTTTTAAATTTTATGACTCATGGACCACTGGACCTTATTGGTTAGCATTCGGCTTACTATTATAGAGATGTGGCAGACCACATTTTCTGGCTGCAAAATGTTTCAAGTCCTCCTGAAGTTTAAACATTTAAATCTAACATCAAACATAGGTAAAGCTTCTGAAGCAGAAGGTTGAAAATGAGTGGTTGAGACTTGGAAATCAGAATAGTGTCTGCTGTAGCAGAAAGGGCATAGGAGCAGTATCTGCGTAGCTTATGATAATCTCTATGATAGAGTTCTTTAATACTTGTTGGGTGTTACAAGGGAATGCATGGAGCGTGAACTCCTATTTACAACTTCACATGCAAATCCCGTTGTGTTTGGTGCTAGCCCTCTCTTGAGGATTGAGCATGGTTAGGCTTGTGAAGCCTTCTTGTGCTGATGAAAAGGCGCTCTGTTCTGTACTCCTTCAACAAACAGACCTGGACCTAATGGCTCAATAGTGGCTTCTTTAAAGCTACTTAGGATGTTGTTGAATCCTGTTGATATCTTTAAAGAGAAATTGGTCCTCCTCAAGATAGGTTAAGTTCTGAGAGAATTTCAATGCTCCACCTCGATACTAGACCTCTAAGATGGGGTCAGGGGATTAGAGGTCTAGGCGACTAGGCCTATTGCTGAGTTTGATTCTATCTAGAAGTGCATCTCTACGATTTTGTGGGTGAAAGAAGCAAGTGATTATTATTTTGTTGGTGAGAATGTTGGTTATGAATTTCTTGCTAAAACTGTATTATTTGATCTGACAAAGTTTGATGATCTGATGAGGGTTTGCCTTTCCTGAATAGCAAGAAAGCCTCCCTTATTAAGGAAATGAAAACTTGAACCCATGTCTTTAATGTGAACGCGCGGGGGGGGGGGGGAACCATAGCCCATTAGGCATTTTTGGATGCAATTTTTAGTGGATTAAAATTATAATTATGTAGGCGATATACTTGTGATCATATTTGGATCTTCGAACTGATGTTCGACAGAAGGCATGAAGTGGTAAATGTTGTTGTTTTTTTCCTTCCCCTCCTCCCCCCCCCCCTGTTTTCTAAAAAAGACTACAATTGCGGTAAGGTATTGTATAGCCTGAGAATTTGTAGGACCTCAACATTGACCACTAGGCGATGCCCCTCGTACGATCTTGCTTTATATTGTGCATGAGTGTCTGCTACCATACCATACATGCCATTGCCGGTACCTTCCATGAGGCTTTTCTTCTAGATGGGATGTGGAGGTTGAATGTCCGGAATCTTACCCATGCAATTACAAATATACAAAATCTTGTGTGGACTTAGTCCATGGTGGACCAATGAACTAAGGGCTCGTTTACTTGGTTGCAATCAAATGTAATGTAATGCAATCAATTTTGTGGGTAAAAATGAGGTGGGAAAGAAGGGAGGAGGAGAGGGATGGAAAATATGGGATTGATTACATCCTCTATGGTAATCACAATTGCTTAACTCTACCCATGTAAAGATGATTACAATGGATAGTGTAATCAATTAAACTTTTCCCCTCTCTCTCATCCCCCTCATCTCTTTTCCACCTCTATTTTACTCACTAAATTGATTGCATTGCATTACATTTGATTACAACAAAGTAAACGCCACCTAAATCTTTTTAAATATACCCTTCATGTCCCTAAATATTTGCACTAATGTTCGTGGTCTACGGTGGACTAAGTCCACGCAAGACATGCTAAAATAACAAATATTCTTGATTGGAAATGCATTCACTCTGTGTTGACAGATAAGAGAAATCAGAATCTTAGAACAAGATTTGGTCCATCTGAACGCAAAGCATAAAAGTTTCCAGTAGTGACCCTTGCATAGCCAGATCATCTTTCGTGTCCTACTATTGGGCATAGGGTCAATAAAAAAAAGGTTCTAGGAATTCTTATATGATGTTAGCTTTGCTTGAAACACTACATCAGCTCCTCGCTTCTTCTTATTGCTTTCAAAACCTGTGCTTCTGTTTTGCATAAAACAAATACTATCCTAATTATAAAAAAGCTAATACTTTAAGATCTACTCCTAAGTCCTAATACAAATAAACTAAAACTCAATACGAAGTTAGAGCATAATAACAATACTACGATACCCTAAATGTCCAAAATAAACAATTTGTTCTTTGATTTACTACCCATCCTCGTATTCTACATCAAGAACTCTCAGACACAATAAACATATATATTGCTGTTTGGGACTGCTGTATGAACTCACCAAATGGGGGGTGCACCATTGTACTACCCACCTTTTACCTCAATAACTTGCATTTTCTACTACTAGCTTTACTCTATTGTTGGGCTTCATGGTCTTTTGAAGGCATGAATGCTTGATATAAGGTATGCCTGGTACATTGTTGCCATTTATCTTGCTTATGAATAGTTACATCTATGAAATTTGATAGAGGTTTCAGCTTACAAGCTTGTGTTTTGTCACTGATATTCTCTTCTTCAACATGCTTATGTTGTTTTTCAACATGCCTTCATTTTTAGTGTACTTGATTGTGTGCTTACCCACAAAAGTCACAACTTTGCATCAGTGGTGACTGGTGAGTAAGGCAGCATGTTAGATTGAGTGAGGTTATTGGGCTCTCTTGGTGAATTCCCAATTACTTGTCTTAGTGAAGCTTTGTCCCCTTCTGAAATGGATGTAATGTGATTTTCTGTTTACTTTAGATTAATTCCTAGGAAAAAGCTTTGTCATCTTGACATTTCACTCATGTTTGAAGAAGTTAGCTTCTCATTGAAGTGGTCTCCTCTCCAAGTATGTACGTCAGTCTTTTGTGATATTCTTCACAGTGTTGTAAAGTATGTGGAGTAGGCTTTCCAGCAATGCTTGTGGAGCGGAAAACTGAATGGCCTGAAATTGCTGTTTTTTTCTAAATAGCTGGTTGCTTGGCCTTAATTTGAAGCATTGCATAACTAGGAATACAGTTTTATCGCCAAACACTTCTAGGCTCTCTCCTCGAAGTAGGAAGCTTTATTGATAACAAGGGTAAATGGGGTGTACTTTGAAGGGGCTACTTGAATGATTGTAGCTGGTAGTGGAAGAAGCTTCTAAATGAGGGATATCTTTTCTTCTCTTTTATGTGCACATCAAATGGATTCATTCAAAAAGGTCTGTATTCCGTTGACACTTTGACAGTGGCTATAATCGGTTAAGGGGAGAGAGTAGTAAGTTTAGGTATGCTAATGTTTGGAGCAAATCTAAGCACTCCATATGCATCTTGCAATGTTAGGACATTATTCACCAAGGAAAGACGGCTGAATCTGCATTCGATATTTTAGTTGTTTCTGTCTTTTGTGCTGCTGATAAATGAATTTATGGGACATGTTTCCTTTAGTTGCCTGCCAGTATGTTTTCACTATTCTTTGCGGATTCTAAGCTGGGTCGAAGTCAGGGGTTGACTGCTTTCCTGATCTGGATGTTTGACAGGAGCAGGGGTAGTAAAGTAAGGAAAATGGTGACTTTTACCTCCATTGCTGCTAACGTACAGGAGGTTCAGCACAATTTATATGACAATTGGCTTCACTTTTAAAATCTGAGTACAAAGGGGCAAACTTAATCTTGATGAACCTTTTTTTTTGGGGGGGGGAGGGGGGGAGGTGACCCTCCTTGCTTTATGGTATTGGGAGAGGTGGGTAGGGGAAGGGTACAAGTGGGTCTCTAACACTGGTGGGCAGTAATTTTCAAGGGAACAAAACCCACTAGACCCAGCCTAGCTTGGTACCTTGGTGAACTTTAACTAAACTTATTGTTTTTCTTTCTGGTTGACTTAAGACTTTAAAGTCTTGGGACTTTGGTGTCCCTCTCTGTTTTCCCATATTGTTCGACATGGTTTATCCTGATGAAGGTTAATCCTTGTTACATGTTTTCCTGATTAAGGTTGATCCTTGTTACATGTTTTAGGTTCTTGAGATAACTTGTCTTTCTGGAAAAACCTCTTCTTTTGAAGTGTATAAATTTCTTCTGCTATGGTGGAAGTAAAATTGTATGCACAAAAACTTTTCCAGTAGTTGATCATTGAGCTGCAGTTCAAGATAAGAAATCCCCATAAGAAGAGGACCTGATAGTATCGTCCATTGTTGCTTCTGTGATTTGAGAGGAAGTTTGTTGGTATGGACAAGAATTATAAGGATCGAGTGTAAAGGAAGCATACTATCTGTTATATGGATCTTGTGTGACTAATTATCAGGGAAAAATAAGGATCTTGTTTGACTGGCTAATCTAATTTTGGAGAGCGGTAGTCATGTAAATTTGGACTGGACATAACTGGACGCTCATGTACCCTATTGGCCAAAAGACTTGTGTCTTTTAACTTCTTTGAACATTTATAGCCTCATTCTAGGTGATGGTGGATTTTAATGTTTACGCTGCTCATAACCCTGAAAGGGTAGCTCAGTTGGTAAGACCTTTGAGAAATATTCCAGACGTCCCAGGTTCGAGTCCCCTCAGGGCCATTGGAGGTTTTACCGGTCGTTAACTTCAGGGCCCTTGGGAATAGTCAAGCAAAGCTTGGACACCCATGTTATAAAAAAAAAAATGTTTACGCTGCTTGTAAACAACCTGCTTTGTGATGTTCCTGATATTTGCCATGCACTTGGGCAGGCTTATGTATGTAGATTGCAAAGAGCGCGGATAAGTTGTATAAAGCTATGGTTCCACAAGCATCTAAGTCTGTAAAACTTAAACCTGCGTTTCAGAATTGTTCCCCACTTTGATTTCATTTTTTCCAATTTCTTTTGAAGTTTATCAGCGCAAATCTTTACAAACAATCTGTTATCAGTGGCAGTTGTTTGATGCTATGTTGTTTATCTTGAATACTAGTGCTGCTATTTATGAATATAGCCGTATTTTTCGTTTTTATAAACCTGTGGTTCAGAAAAATTTGCCACTTCTTTCTGTTTTTCATTTTTTTTTGGACGAGATCTTCGCTGGTCTTTTATTGGCATCAAATCCTTTCAAACAATCCATTAACCATTATCAATGGTTGTTTGTTTGTGCTTGCTATGTTGTTGATCTTGAATATTAGTGCTGCTATTTATGCATATAGGCGTTGTATATTATCTGACACCATTGTAGCTCTATGTACTGTATAGGATGAACATGTTTCATCTCTTCTTGCAGAATGCAGACACAGCTGCTAAATCCTACACTCTAGAAATGTATTACCAAGTCCTGATCGTTTTAAGTGCTTTTGCAGGATAGGAATAGCATACATCTCAAACGTCGCAGTTCGAGACAAGTTCCGAAGAAAGGGGATAGCGAAAAAGCTCATCGCCAAGGCTGAGACTCAAGCGCGTAGCTGGGGGTGTCGTGCTATTGCGCTTCATTGTGATTTGAAAAACCCAGGGGCTATAAACTTGTACAGAAGCGAAGGTTTTAAATGTATAAAAGTGCCTGAGGGAGCTAATTGGCCACAACCCAGGACCTCACCAGATGTTGAATTTAACTTCATGATGAAGCTTGTATAGAAATAGAAGAACAATAATTGGTTAATAGAACTTAAGTTACTCCCATGTATAAAAATAGCGTGTTTTGTTTACCTACATAGATGTGCCCTTGTATTTATGCCATTGGTTGTCTATATGTATCAAAGTACTATCAATCAGAACTTGCAAAAAGCTATCAGTCAAAACTCTGTTAGTGTTATTAGATCTGGAAAGCTTGGTCTTTCCATCCTAGCTCCCGAGAAACAGATTTTGGTTTTTCTTTTTTCTTGCCGTTGGAAAATGATGCAAATTGCAAAGAATAACTAATGCGCAAGTTTTGTGTGAGATCAACTCACACTAAAATAGGGTCACTATTTAAAGACGTAGGGGTCATTTATCATGAATAATGACCCTTGTTTAACTAAAACGTGACCGTCATCTTACCGAAAGTTACGGTAAAACCGTCAACACAAATTTGTTGTTGTTGTTGCGAAGGTTTTAATAAACAATGAGTGTAATCTTTTCCACTATTGAATGGTAATATATAAGAGAAAAAGTAGATCACTAAAGTGAACTCTATTAAACTGAATCAATTAATGACTAAGGAAAATAGCTAAACTCCAGCTTATTCCAATTTTTTTACTCCCTCTGTTTCACCAAGATATTTACACTTTATTTTTCAAAGTCAAAGTTCACAAACTTTGACCATGAGTTAGTGAAAAAATACAAAGATTTATAATGTGAAGATTTTATTGTGAGATTCATTTTAAATAATTACTTTTGAAAATTATAATTTTTATAATTTATATGTGCACATAATTACAATTATCCACGGTCAAAGTGGTGCATTGGAGACCGTAAAAAAACAAATGTAACATCTTCATAAAATGGAGGTAGTAATTTTTAGTTAAAAAAATTTCCAATACACGAGTTTTTAATATCTATTTATACTTTAGGGGATTGCTAAACTTAAATCCTGAATTACTTAATGCAAATTTTTTTACCCAAAATACCCTTTGCATTATACGCCCTTGCTCTCTCCTTTTTCTACCTCCTCTCCCTCTGACGGCTTGGGTTCATCATACTTGATGGATATTCAATACAGTTTACCGTTCATCATCAACAAAAGCAATAGAAAAATGGAAATCAAACACCCCCACCATGATCTTTGGTTCATCAGAACCCCAGCCCACCTAAAAAAACAAATCATTCGATCATCATCAACCCACCTATAGTCACCATCAAACCCATGTACTTTGAGATTTGACCCCCTCCTTGGCGGTGAACTGGGACACCGCCGGCAGTCCACCCGACGCCAATCTTCAGTCAATCGTCGCCCCATCACCATCATTCACCGGATACTTGAAGTTTCGGACAATTAAAATTCTACTCTCCTGCTCATCTAATTATTACTACCCACAATTTACAATATGGCTAAAAACATTTACTACACTGTTCTTATTTTACATTTTTGATGTAATCGTTTAAAGCAAACTATTATAATCTCTAAAGTAACTCCAATTTCTCCCCATTTTTCTTGATCAATATCTCATCCCCCAACAGCAGCCACTTTCTCATGTCTCAAATGATCTATAAACCCTAAATGAAAAAAAAAAAAAAAAAGGGTAGAAAATTTAAACGAAATTGTGAGTTTGTGACCTCATTAAAACAAGTATTAGTTGCAATAATCGTCCATGGTTATTTGATTCTATCATAAAGGATGTTTTTTGATGAACATGGTGAAAAATAATGGAGATGCTAGAAAACTAAAAGAATTAAGCTATAAAGGTGTATTTCAAGTGAAAAGGGTGTATTCGGAAATATTGGGATAAAAAAACTTGCGTTAAGCAATTTGGTATTTACGTCAAATAATTCCATTCTAAAAAAAAAAACATGCTCAGTTGGTTGGGAATCATAGTCCCTCTACTATTATTATCAAATGGGTGACTAGCAAACCATTTTTAAGATTTGGCGTTTTGATTGTAATGACAACATAATAGTGTAAGCAATCGCCTTTTAGTTATTCGGTTTTATTTCATGATTTCTTCCTAGTTCCTAACTTCCTGTGTTTGTCACATTGTCATAACTCTAGATTATTGAATGATTTTCTCAAAAATGGCTAATTTACAAAGTATTACCCCTAATTAGGCTGGGTTAGAAAGTATTTCCAATAAGGATGTCCACGTAGGCTCGGGATTTCACGAACCGTAATTTTTTTTTTCCGCTCAGCAGGCAAAGTCGCAGACCAGATGGCGATTTTCACAAAGCAATGTCGCCACCCGGAAGAGCGACTTACACATGCCAAAGACGTTGTCCACCATGGCGACTTTCACTTACGCCTTCTCCTCCAACACTTCACCATTTGTCGCAGGCAAGTATAAGTCGCTGCCCGCAACAGCGACTTTCGTGAAGGAAAGTCGTTGTTGCTGACAGCGACTTAGGCCCTGTTCTTTTTGTCGTTTCCATGCTACATTCTGTTCCGTTCCGCGTCGTTCCGTTCCGTTCCGCGCCTTTCCGTTCCGTTCCGTTCCGCATTCTGTACTTCATTTTGCCTCACATTTTTTTGAATTATCCGCACTGCGCCGTTCCGTTCCGTTCTTCACCGTTCCACACCATTCCGTTGAAGAGAACAGGCCCTTACCTCCAGGAAAGTCGCTGTTGCGGACAGCGACTTATGTCTGTCGGACGAAAAAAAAAATGCGAGACTCGTAAAATTCCAAGCTTACGTGGACACCCTCTTAAAAAATATTTTCTAACCCAACCTAATCTGGGTAATACTTTGTAATTTAATCCTTTTTCTGTAAATCATTCTAGATTATTGGGATCATCTACTAAAATGGAAAACGGAAAACAAGAAAGAAAAACAAATAAAAGACTAAACAAATTGCATTTTGCGCGTCACAATCCCAAAGCTTTGCCAGTTAGGAAAAAGTGTGGAAAAAGGTTGCTTCGTGATCAAAAGTTGGCCTCACGTGTGGTTATCGACAGCGTCAACCAACAATAACGCCGTTTTGGTGGCCGGGCCTTTAATTTCCTGGTCTGTTCATTCATTACCCATTACCGCTTGTCTCGCTACGTTTTTGTTTTTGTTTTTGTTTTTGTTTTTGTTTTTGTTTTTGTTTTATTTGTTCCTAAAAACATGTTAATAACTAATAAGGGTGTGAAGAGCAAAAAAAACAAAGAAAACAAAAAAAACAAAATAATAATAATAAGAAGTGTGTGGTCTTTTCAAGTGATTCTCTCTTAGGTCCTGTTATTTTCAATGAAATAGTGCGGGACGGTGAGGAACGGAATGAAACGGATTGGAACGGAACGGAACGGAACGGTGCTGTGCGGCGCGGCGCGGATAATTCAAAAAAAATATGAGACAAAATGAAGTACAGAATGCGGAACGGAACGGATTGGAACGGAAAGAATGCAGCATGGAAACGATGAAAAGAACATGGCCTTATTGGTGTAATGGTTCTACTACTAACTAAGCGTCTACTGGAAAGGGCTATCCATACACCTAATACATATTACACTCTCTTGTCCCATGTGAGTGGGAGGACAAATTTACCCCTTGCTCTTTGGGATTTAAGGGTGTAATATGGATATGGTGAAAAGGGGGGGAAAGGGGGGAGATGAGAGAGATAGACACAAAAAAAGGGGGACAAGGGGGTGTAATATACACCTCGTATATGGCTAACTTAGTTGAGCGTCTACTATTAAAGGTGTGTTCTTTTTCACTGATTCTGATTGTAAGTAAGGATGTGATTCTTATTGGGTAAGGCCCTTATTCCACTAATTGAGGAAGGTCATGTCAGTTATTCCACTCATTGGATAAGGTCTCTTTGCTTCTTTTTTTTTCACTGATTTGGTAAGGTCTAATAAGTGGAAAAGAATACACTTGATTCCCACTGATTTAGTAAGGTTTTGTCACTGGTCTGTGAGTCCGAATGTGTTCTTTTCCTCTTATCTCTACAAATTTGGTAAGGTCATGCCACCAATTTTCACTGATTGGGTAAGATACTACCACTGATTCTTACTGATTTAGTAAGGTACTGCCATTAATTCTCACTGATTGAGTAAGGTCTTGTCACTGATTTTCATTTGAATGGGTAATCCAATGAGTGAAAAAGAACACATCTTAAGCTAGAAGTAGAACGATATCCTCTGCACCTTAATTCAGATCAATTTATGTATATTTTCTTATTACTTGAATAATCTTTATTCCTAATATATATTTTACATAATTGACTTCGATTTAGTGGAGTTTAGTTCAGTTCAATTCAGTGGAGTCCAGCATATTATACATGTGTGGTCGAAGAAATTTCAACGGCTACTCCAGAATAAGTGGTCGAAGGTGCTTTGACGAGTTATATAGGAGGTAAATGTCAAGAAGCAAAAATGAATTAAATTTAGTTCACCGTTAAAATCAGTTTAGTTAAATTCAAATCAATTTAATTAAATTTTAGTTCACACAATTTAGTTAATTATTTCACTATGACGTTTAATATTTCAATGAATGCTTTAGTTTTACTTTATATTGATAATCTGTTTCCTCGAAAATCATTCACTATTTGCAAAGTAATTACCTATTTAAGACTTTGTGAACAAATAGGAAAAGTAGAACTGGGAAATTTATTAGTCTCAAGGTACATAGTTAAATTTATCTCTTAATTTTTGATAATTCAATATACTTATTTTTACTTAAATTTGAAATAGAAAATATATAAGCTGACGGTCTATCAGTGTGTTCTTTTTCACGCAACAAACTAAAACTGAATTGTAATAGGTGAAAGAAAAAGTAGATAACTAAACTGAACTAGAATAAACTGAAGTGAACCGAAATGAACTGAACTGAACTGAACTGAACCAATTATTAAGTGAAAAAGAACTAGAGATGATAAAAAAGGGACTTGGTCCGAAAGCGGAGCGGCCCTGACAAGACTTTTGAACCCACAAGTAGGGCGTAAGTGGCCTTAGGCAGGATTAACAGCACCGAAATTTATAAATTCACACAATTATGTTGTCCATATTCGCCTATTTTCTTGTCCGGATGGACGAGCGCCATAAGCCAGCTCACCCTTGATCAACTCTAAAAGAACATACCTTAATGTGATGTTTAGACTATCTAAAGGTGATGAGTTTGGGGTAGATAGCGTAGTAGTACATCGCTCACTCGTCCCTTGAAATATCTGGATCAAGTGTTATTACTCGGTGACTTCTTAGCAATTAAAAAAAAACAACAAAACCTAAAGGTGAGAACTATGATGTTTTCTTTTTCACTTATTAGACCTTACTAAGCTAGTGATGGAAATCAGCGGCATGACCTTACCGCATCAGTGAGAATCAGTGGCAGGACCTAATTGAATCAGTGAGAGTAATGTGAATCACTGACATTAAGTGGCAGGATTTTACTGAATCAGTGAGAACTAGTGATAGAACCGGTAATAGAACCTTATCAAAGCAGTGGATATCACAGAAAATAACACATCCTTACTCACAGAATCAGTAGTATGCGCTTAGTGAATTAGTGAGAATCTATCAATGGCATACACTATTAAATCAGTGTCGTAAATCAGTGGCAAAACCTTAATGAATCAGCGGCAAGACCTTATTAAATAAGTGAAAATCAGTTACACTTACCAAACTTGTAAAAATAAGTGACATAACATGACTGAATCAGTTGGTATTAATGGAAAGACTTTAGTAAATCAGATCGAATAAGTGAGAATAAGTGGAAAAGAAGACTCATCTAGTTAACTAAACTAATTTTGAATTTACAGAAGGCGTATGAGAGGCTATGCTAATTTAATGTTTGCAATCTGACAGCAGTCCCAAGTTTCTTGGTGCAGAGAAAACTGACAAACAAAGTTCTATTCCAGGTTAAGTTATTCACATAAACTATACATTACTATTACAAATAGCACCATGCTACCAGTACCAGAGAAAACATATAGGTACAATAAGATTTTACCAGTACTACTTTATACAGTATTACATATTGCATAAAAGAATTCCTAAGAACACGCCAATGCCACAGCCAAAGGCAAACAAAAGGCAAAGACATACTCGTAGCTTACAGCCATAAGCCTCATCTAAACAAATGAGTAAATGAGTAACGTGAAGCTTTTAATTGCTCTCTTTCTCTCTCCACTCAGGAAGGACTTAAGTCAAGTCAGGGAATCTTTTCAGCAATTGTGTGTGAGTGAGTCCATTAAATATTTGATTGATCAATGAATGGTCCTGTTTCTGTTCTGTTTTTCTTTTCTTCTTTTCGAACTGTCACATAAAATAAAACTTGACAGAAAAAACTATTGACCGACAAACTCTTAAATTCAACAGTTAATCTACCATTATGGGGAAATGCTAGACTTACACATGCTGTAATATACACCAATATATTTTGAGTCTATCTCTCTCCTCTATCCCACACCCATACCACCCCCATGAAATTCAAAGGAGTCCATGGAGGAGGAGAGAGATAGACACATAAATATATTGGTGTATATTACACCATGTGTAAACCAATCATGGTCCACCATTATGCCTTTGGTTATCACTATGACCCCAATCCCAATGCTTTACTTATGGAAAATGAATCTTGTATAATTATTGTACATTACTCCTACAATTTTTTTTGGTGTCTATCTCTCTCCTCTCCCCTTTTTCACTCTACCACAAATATCCCCCTGAAATTCCAAATAATAAGGATAGTTTTGTCACTCATATCACATAAAAAAAAGTTATAATGTATAACTATTGTACAAGTATCATTGTCCTTTACTTATCAATGTCCCCGCTTGTAAAATCTTTTTTCTTTTGATAAACAAAAAGAGGGTTTTGGTAGTGATTCAATGTCGCCAGCTATTGCGGCATAAGATGAGGCTTCTAGTATTAAGATAAGATACACTTAGTAAAATACAGCACGAACTACCAGCTCACTAAAGTTGCATTTAAATACTAGTAATCATAAAGGCCCTGGTAAATGGTTGGTGACATTAATTATTGGCTGTTAGCTTTGTTGGCATCAGCTATTTTGACCAGAGGGTGATGTTAGCTGTTTGTAAAAAGGTATTTGGTAAAACCAGTTGTTCATATTAGTTGGTAACTAACAAAATGACATTTATGGACATCCTTATATTTATTATTTATGTAAATTAATCTTAATACTTTCTCTTAGGGCATGTTTCTCTAGATTGGATTTCAGTAATTTCCAGTTTTCTCTAGTTTTTTCCAGTTTGTTCCAATTTTTTTCAGTTTCCAGTTAAAAATTTTAGTTTGTTCCACTTTTTTCCAGTTTTTTCCAATTTAATATTTTGGACATAATAAATATAGTAATTAAGTATTCTTTATCTAAATATTAATAATTAACATAAATTGCGTATATATTTAAATCACTTTTGAAAAATGCCCATTTTTTTTTATTGTCTACTCCATCCATCCCAAATTGATGTACCCGTTTGAGCATAATAATAATAATAATAATAATAATAATAATAATAATAATAATAATAATAATAATAATAATAATAATAATAATAATAATAATAATAATAATAATAATAATAAAATAAATAAATAAATAATAAAAATAATGCTAATACTAATAATAATAATAATAATAATAATAATAATAATAATAATAAATAATAGTAAAATAATTATAATTTAATTTGATAGATAATAAAAATAAAAATAATAATAAAATAATAATAATAATAATAATTTAATTCTTTTAAAAATTATTATTACTATTATTTATTATTATTATTAGTAGTAGTAGTAGTATTTATTTTTATTATATGATTTATTATTATTATTATTATTTGTTATTATTATTATTATTATTATTATTATTATTATTATTATTTTATTATTATTATTATCGTAAAATTATATTCCAAATGATAAAAAAAATTCATCAATGCAAAAGTCCCAGTAAGTTCCAGTAAGTTCCAGTTTTTTCCAGTAACTTCCAGTTTTCTTCTGTAAGTTCCAGTTTTTTCCAGTTTCCAGTTAAAAGTTTCAGTTTTTTCCAGTTTGTTCCAGTTTTCTCCAGTTTTCAGTATCCAGTTTCCAGTCTAAAAAAACATGCCCTTAAAGCTAAACTTTACGAGAGTTAAATGACATTATTATTATTTTTTCAACATGATTGGTGTTTTGTTATCACACTACTTACTATATTTACATATATTTGCAATAGATATATTATCCACACTAATTTTTGGGGTGCAAGTAAGTGAGTAACCATGCTATTGTGGAAAATAGAAAAAGTAAAAAATGTTAATTTTTTATCTGAATTATACTAGAATTCTTTTATCTTAAATTATTATAGAATTTTGAATACAACAGAATGTTTTAATGCAAGATTATGCTGTTATGCATATCCCAAAAGCCTAATGTGATATCCCAATATTTTCTGTAATTATTATATAGATTTATAAATGATTTATAAATAGTTCAAAAATTAAATCGTATTATAAATGGTTTATAAATAGTTTCGGAGATTAAATCGTATATTCATTTAAGGATTCGATTTATTCAATTAAAGCCATAATAATTTTAATTATTATTATGGGACTTTCATAAATTTCATTTATTAATTTTGAGGAGTTTAATTAAAATGTTTTATATATGAATAAGAATTATTCATATTGTTTTAATTAGTTTTAATTAGCTTTTTAAATCAGAAAATTATTAAATAAATTCCTAAACCTAGTAGTATTTGATTTGGGTTGACTGAGGGCCTATATAAGGAAAATATGAGACAGTTGATCAGTTTTGCAAACTGAGCCAAAACCCTCAAGCACTCTCTCTCTCTCACCCATCCTCTCTCCCTCACGGTTCTCTCTCTCCTCACCCGAGCTCTCTCTCTCTCTCTCCCCTCTTCACCGGCTCTCCTCGCCGGAAATAGCCATCGCCGACCACCCCCTCCACCGGCGGTAATGCTTTCTCTCTCTCTCTCTCTCTCTCTCTCTTTCGCTCGCTCTTTCTCTCTCTCGCCGCGATCTCTCTCTCTCTCCTTGGTTCGCTGGCGCGCGACCACGCGCCACCGCCACGCCCTCAGGCCGCTTCCTGAGGGGTCGTCGGCAGGTGGCCGGCGTCGCCTCCCCCTCCGCCTTGCTCTCTCTTTCTTTCCCGCTCTCCCTCTCTTGTTTTCTCTCTCTTTCGCGAACACTCTCTCTTCTCCTCGCCGGAGCACCGGCGACCACCACCACCGGCCATGGTGGCCAGTGGGTGGTGGTGGTGTTGGATCGGGTTATGGGTCTCATGCATGGGTACCCGTGACCTAGACCTAGTTTTAAAGTTAGGGTTTCGTTTTTATATTTTTCGTAATTATTAATTCGATTTTCAGTATTTTTGATTTAATATTTTTATTTTTCTGCACTCATTCAGAATCGAAATTCAGATTTTCAAAAGCCTAGATTGGTTTAAATAAATAAAATATTTAATAAAAATATCAGATTGAGATTTCGTTACTGTTTGTATTTTCGTATTTAGTTAATACTGATTCGGTAATTATTTTTAATTAGGACCTAACGAGCAAGCATGATTATTGTCGATTGGTTGGAGCATACTTACTGTTGGTAGCGTATTAGTGGTAAGCGCTCATGCCTACCTTCTTCCAAAACCCCATCAAAACTATTTTGATGTGTTATGTGCTAATTGGGAATTTATTGTGAATTTAATATGCAAAGCATGATCAAATTATATCGTCGTTATTATGAAGTTATTAAGCATGATTCACTACTGTAAATATGAGTTATAATAAGCATGTTTATGTTAGCATATTTTGGGAATTAATTAGTCCATATGATGATTATTGGACAATTGTTGAATAGCGAATTATTAATATTATTATGCTATTAATTATATGCTAATTGGTATGGGTATTATTGAGTGCTAGTGAGCACCTATATATTATCGTTGAATGTCTTTGGTGATTTGTGAATTTTTGGATATCATATTACCTTGCCGAAGTGCTGCCGAAATTGTGCTAGACATTACTTGTCATCATTATTGAATTATCGTCGTTATTGAATTAAAGCATGTTTAATTCTCATCGTATTAAATTATCATTATCGTCGTTATTTACTATTCATTGTCAAGAGCATGAAATGAATTAGTAAGTCGTGGTCTCGTAGTACCACTTATGTCAACCAATGCAAATTATGTGAATTGAATTAAATGAGAGTAAGACTCCTAATGGATCCCTAGGAGTAGTCGAGCAATCGGGATTGAACCTAATGGTGTAGTTCAAGGGATGAGTGATTCCCAAGTTACTTATGGACACCTCGCAGTGTGTCTGGGACGGATCATTCCCCATTTATTAAGTCCTCTAGGCTCGTGTAATTGTACTAGAGGTAGTGTGCACACTAGAGTCATTAAGTCCATGGCGTGATTGTATCTTCGATGAACAGTATGGGTAATCGCTGTTCTATTCGCTCTCTTACATCTCTCTAATCAAGACGGATTGTCTATGTCGTATTTTGTATGATCACTATACAAGAATTGTATGTAAAAGAATATCGTTGTGCGTATGCTTGATTACATGCTTATGTGTGTATGCAAATGAATTTCAATGATTCTTCTAAAACCTCAGGTAAGGTTTACGAAATGTTTTTACTGGGTACGAGTGACGTTTATTCAGTTTATCTGATTTTTGTTTCTCTTTTGTTTCTTTTCTTTTCTTCTGTATTTTGTTTCCGTCACGGAAACCAAAGTGCAGGTTTAGTTGATTGAGGACGTACAACTTGGAAGGTAGAGTTGGCGTCGGTTTTTAGAACTGTTTCTGTTAAGATAGATCGTGGGATTATTTTTATTGGATTTAGCCCTTTGAAGGCAAATTGTAATAAATTTGGTTTAATGGGTTTTAGCTCACTATATAGACAACTCTGATATTAATTGTTTAGTTTGTTTAGTTCCTAGGTAAGCTTCCTTTGATGCCCAGTCTTTCTTTCTGCTTAGCATTTATTCCTTAGTGATAAATGTTGCAGTGACATCTCCCTGGGTTCGGGACGGTTCAGCGGTGTCGAGTCGTGCACAACGACGTCGATAGTTCCCAGGAAATCGTTCCGAATTCGGGGGTGTTACACCTAATATACTTCCTTATCAAAAAAAAAAAAAAAAAAAAAAAAAAAAAAAAAAAAAAAAAAGCCTAATATACTTGTTTCTCAACAACAAGAAAAGTAAACCTCCACATAACCCCTTTCTCCGCCTCCTCACCTCTCACGTCACTCAGCCCCATTCCCCCTTCTCTCTTCTTATTTCCTCCTAAGCCGCCCATATATCTAGCTCCCTTCCTACTCCATTTCACCGCCGCCCATAATCTCAGGCTTGGGACTCCTCCCCGTCTTTCTGATTCGTGGTCATGGCAAATTGACCACTAGTTAATATTTGCACCAAAGATCGAACAAACTCCGATTTGTGATCATAGACCTCTAATTTCTAATTTGAATGCTTCTGGCCGTTGTGCTGAGATTTTTCTCTCTCTTGATCTGATCTCTTGGTTGGGTATGGTTGTAGGAGTATTAATCTATTGCCAGGCAAGAAATTGCATTAACAATTGGGTAAATTGGTCTTTTGCATATTTTGTTAGCCACCAGCCAAGGGCAAACGCTGCTATTGTTGGCTTATCATTTTTTGGCTGGTGGGTGCCCAACAGTCAACCCCAAAAGTTAACAACCAAACATCAAGGTTGGCTGGTAGACCAGTCAAACAGCCAAATTTGCCACCAGCTACCCCAAAAGTCAGCATCTAAACACCCCAAAATTTGTCAAATGTTAGCCTACACTTGGAATTATGTCCTCTTTGTAGGGTTAACTCGGGTCAACTTTGTAAGCGGTTCGGATTTGAGTCGGTTCTAATTATAGATATGTTATTTTTAGTCGGGTTTGAGTACTAATAAATGTGGTTCTAAAATGGTCCAAATTTAAAAATATTGGGTAGACTCAATATTGAGAAAGTAGATTTTTTTTTTCTTTTCTTGAATTGACGAAATATTTCATGTTGGATTCACGTATGTGTTGGATCAATTATGATTGGGTCAAAAATCAAATGTGATCAATATCGTATGGTAAGGGCTTACGAGTAATTAGGGTCAGGGCGTGTGCTTTTGTTTTCTTTCTTTTTTTTGGCTCGGATTAGGCATAAAAGACCGTACAATATACATATACATTGGGGAAGGGGGATTCGAAATTGAGGACTAATGTACCCATCACCTCAATCTTAACCACTAATCAAGTCATCATTGGTGTCGGATCGTGTGCTTAAGGTATTGCATTGAATTGAACACAAGGGATCTGAATTGAATTGAATATCACAAAACTGAATAGTATTATGTGAGAGAGAAATTATATTTCTGATGTAATATGATTTGAACATAACTGAACTGATATGAACACCATTAAATTAACTGAAAAAGTGAATGGAAGATTGGGAAATAGGTACGTGCAAATACAATAGTCAACGGAGGACGAGGGAATATTGTATTGATGGATTAGGCGTACAGTATTAAACAAAAAATTTTATAAGACGGTCTTTTTGTAATTTTTGGTGAGACGGGGGTTAATGAAATAAGGGTCAATGCTCACTATAAGTGACCCATTAGTATTATGCTCTATACACTTAGGCCATGTTCTTTTCGTCGTTTCCATGCTGCATTCCGTTCCTTTCCGCATTCTGTACTTCATTTTGTCTCACCTTTTTTTGAATTATCCGCGCCGCGCCGTTCCGATCCGATCCGTTCCGTTCCTCACCGTCCCGCACCATTCTGTTGAAGAGAACAATACTTAATCATCTTTAAAAGTAAAAAACATGGGAAGAAAAGAAGAAAGCATGTACTTACTATTTCTAAAATATTCTCATTATTTTTTCCCGGAAATACACAAATTTTTCATCCTATCTTACTTTATTTTTAATTAGAACAAAATGGTAATTGCCTACTACTATTTAAAAAAAAAAAAATCCAGTGCCGTTGTACATAATTTCAAAATCGACACCACTACATATTTGTTTCGATAATTGCAAATCTTTGACTCCTTTGCGTCAAAATTCATTTGCAGCAATTCCAAGTCCGATAATGTAACAACATAACGAACATAAGCAAACATTTGATTTAGAGGAGAGAGAGAGAATGGTAACGTGGTAGATCAACCGGACCGGATGAGGGGGACCCCCTTGTGTCTTCATTTATCATCTTAAGGGGTGACTTTAAGGTTTAGTATTATTGACTTCTAAACTCAAAATAGAAAAATTTTTGGTTGATCCAGTGAATGGATAATCCATATTCTCTTTGTATCTATCTCTCCTTTACCTTGAATACAATTTTTTAGAAATAGATGAGAGAGAAATTGAAAATAGAGGAAAGAGATAGAAACAAATAAGTGATGGGTTGACAACCCAGTGAGGGACAAAAATGGTACGTTAATTTACTATAATAATGGTCCACAACTAATGCCTTAAGACCCGGCTTTGGGGTGAATCCCACTATTATGTCATAATCCCAACAATAACTCCACTAAATCTTATGTATATTCCTGTTTGTTGATATCTGTTTTATACTTTTGCTTATATTTTTCACTAAAAAAAAAACAAAAAAAAACTGGTTTGATTATATTTATGAAGAGGCTAATCTCATATGGTACCTATTGAAGGGGAAAAAGAAGCAATCCTCATTCATCAATGTTGGGCGAGTTCTTTTTCACTGAATTGAACTGAATTGAACTGAACTAAAATCAGTAGGTCACAGTGACTCTTAATGAAGACAAATTACTTCGAACACTTGGAGAAACTTTAACACGCATCATATACATGAGACCTTGGCCTAATGGGTACATTAAGTCCTATATTCGATTTCCCCTCCCATTGTATGTAATCTTTATACTGGCCTTTGTGCCTCCATCAGACAAATACCAAAAAAAGTGAATCAACAACTTTTGATAGAATTGAAGCATTGAACATATTGGGTTATTATTATTATTATTATTTTTAGGGAAGATTGAAATTATATTAATAATTAACGGATCAAATTAATAGAATTTCAATCTTCCCTCAAATTCACTTATACGTCATCTACAAACAGTATCAAATTCAACAATAAACGGATCTAAAACATAAAAACACATTCTAATGTAAAAACTATCAAGCACTTGAGATATGACAATTCCGAACGGCTTTCTTTTGATCCTTGTTTTCCATATCGAATTTTTATTTATTTTTATTAATAGTTTATCATCTTACACTAAACGAGTTCTAAGGGTCAAACCTCAGGAATTATGACATATATTCTTGTAAAAAATAAAGATGATGATGTCTTTTTATTATGTAGTAGTACATTTTGCTGCTGGTATGTTATGCGTATGAATATGATTCAAATCCAGCTCACTAATTCTAATTTCACATGTCATCACTTGTATAGTTCTAAGTATAGCAGGATTTAACATGGAAAACAGGCACAAGTCAACCTAAAATGGTAGGAGCCTGTGGAGGAACTAGAAATGGTCTAGATCCCAACTTAGTTATTTATTAATTCGTAGTATGAACAATTTGACTTGGGATTTGCAACAAAATTCCATCCAAAACCTTTTTTGTAGTATTTTTGTTGATTGTGACCCTTGATCCGAAGAAACTTTCCTGGCATCCAATCAAACCCTCAACCTACCAGCCTACCAACTATGATAATTCGTTTCATCCATATAATGGCGAATTTCTCTCACAGTTGTTACATAGAATTATAGAAACTGAAGCGGAAATCTAAAAACGAAATGACTGAACTGATGTCCATTAAACAGCAAAAAAGAACACACTCATACGGATGCGTTTTTTTCTACTAATTGGACCTTACCCAATTTGTGGGAATCAGTGGCTAGACCTTACCCAATCAGTGAGAATAAGTGGCTAGACTTATTGAATCAGTGAGAATCATTGGTAGGACCTGTTGAGGTAACGCCCCAAATACCAAATAATATTTAGTTGTGTTTTATTTTATTTTAGTTTGTATAGAAAATAAAATAGAACAAAAAGAAAAAAACAGCCAAAAAGAAAAGGGAGAGCCAGTGAGTGAGAGACAAACAAAAGAGTGAGAGAAATTGAGTATTTCTCCAAAGAGGTTTGTTCCAGTTCACGGTTGATTCGGCTTGTTCGGGTGAAGGTAATCGGAGTATTCGGATCGGTCATCGACAGGTATTTGTGGGTGTATCTTTGGGTTTGTGGGAGTACCAAATTGAGTTAGGGTTTGTCAATTTGTACTAATACCAAAGATAGCTTGTTTACTTGTTGCTTGATCTTGTGATTGTTGCTGATTGTACTCTTGATTATCATAGTGGATTATTATTTTAGTGCGTGGAGATCCGCACCGTGGTTTTTCCCCTAATTGAGAGGGGTTTTCCACGTAAAATTGTTTGTGTTATTTTTGGGTTCTTGCACTTTATTTTTCCGATTATCTGTTGTTGTGATTGTGGGTAAATACCGTAGTTTTCCTCCAACAAGTGGTATCAGAGCTTTTGGTTGTAGGATCGGTGGTGGGAAAATTACTGTATTTGTTGAAGGAGGAATTATTTTGTGCAAGTAACATGTCTGGTAGTGTGCCCAAATTTGAAATTCCTTTGTTTGATGGTAAAATTAATTTTACTGTGTGGAAGAGTACGGTTGAGGATTTGTTGGTTCAACAAAATTTAGATGAGGCTTTAGATGAGACAAAGCCTAGTGGGGTGACCGATGCCCAATGGACATCGAAGAAGAAGAAAGCTGTCAGTACTATTAGATTAGCTATGGCTCCGGAGATCAAGTATAATTACTTGACTGAGACAGATCCAAAGAAGTTGTTGGATAAGCTCCAGAGTGTATATGCATCAAAGTCACTGACTAACAAGCTTTGTTTGAGATATGAGTTGTACCAGCTAAAGATGGAGCAAGGTACAGTGTTGCAGGACCACATTAATAACTTTAACCAGCTAGTATGTCAGTTGAGAAATGCAGATGAGAAGATCTCCGATCAGGAGGAGGCATTGTTATTGTTGGCTTCACTACCTAAGTCCTATAGGCCAATTGTGCTGACATTACTTGTAGGGAGGACAGAGATTACACTAGATGAAACAATGACAGTGTTGAGAGAGAATGATCGGATGATGTTGCAGGTTGATGGTATCTCTTCAAGTGATGGAGGAGATAGAGTACTAGCTGCGGAGGTGTCCGAGAGAGGGAGGAATCATGAGAGAAGAGGTGGTGGCCCGAGAAGTAGATCGAAGTCACGCGCGAGAGACTTTAGTAACGTGGAGTGTTACTATTGTGGTGAGAAGGGTCATATTCAGAGTCGTTGCCCAAAGATGAGAGATGATTTGAAGAGTTTCAAGCAGCTGCAAGAGAAGATGGGTAAGACCAAAATTGATGATGATAGCGGTTCCTCTAATGTGGCTATGTCTAGTGATGGTAATAAGGAGTTGTTCTTGGCTAGTAACAATGAGAAGAAGGAAAGCCAAGAGAGTTGGGTGTTGGACTCCGGCGCTTCGATTCATATTTGTAGAGACCATGCTATGTTTGATACTTTGTGCCAAGATGGTGAGTATGGTGACATCAACATGGGGAGTGGTAAGATGAAGGTCAAAGGGATGGGAAGCATCCGAATTGAGCTCCATGGTGGTGTGACTAGAACCTTCCACAATGTGAGGTATGTGCCCGATGCTCGTGTTAACGTGATTTCGTTGGGTGAGTTGACATCGCAAGGGTGTAGATACATTGGTACGGGAAGGTGGTGCAAAGTATATCATGGTGCTACTTTGATTGTGCAAGGAAGGAAGGCGGAGAACAACTTGTGTTATGTTGAGGGTCATTGCATAGGGAGGAGCAAGACCGTGAAGAAGAAGGTTCGTTTCTCGGACAAGGTGGAAGTATTTGGTGATTTGGGTCGAGGGAGGATTTGTTGAGGTAACGCCCCAAATACCAAATAATATTTAGTTGTGTTTTATTTTATTTTAGTTTGTATAGAAAATAAAATAGAACAAAAAGAAAAAAACAGCCAAAAAGAAAAGGGAGAGCCAGTGAGTGAGAGACAAACAAAAGAGTGAGAGAAATTGAGTATTTCTCCAAAGAGGTTTGTTCCAGTTCACGGTTGATTCGGCTTGTTCGGGTGAAGGTAATCGGAGTATTCGGATCGGTCATCGACAGGTATTTGTGGGTGTATCTTTGGGTTTGTGGGAGTACCAAATTGAGTTAGGGTTTGTCAATTTGTACTAATACCAAAGATAGCTTGTTTACTTGTTGCTTGATCTTGTGATTGTTGCTGATTGTACTCTTGATTATCATAGTGGATTATTATTTTAGTGCGTGGAGATCCGCACCGTGGTTTTTCCCCTAATTGAGAGGGGTTTTCCACGTAAAATTGTTTGTGTTATTTTTGGGTTCTTGCACTTTATTTTTCCGATTATCTGTTGTTGTGATTGTGGGTAAATACCGTAGTTTTCCCCAACAGGACCTTACTCAATCGGTGGAAAAAAGTGGCATGCAAGACCCACGTATCTAATCACGGAATCAATGACATGACATTACCGAATCAGTGAGAATCAGTGAGAGGACCTTACCCAATCAGTGAGAATAAAGGGCAAAACCTTACCCAATCAGTGAGAATTAGTGAAAATAAGTGGAAAAGAACACATCCGTAGTGCACCTCAAATTGCTCGTCTAACAATTACATCTCATCTTAGTTTGGCATTTTACATGTACCTTTAGTTTTTTCGAGTTTCCAGTTTGTGTGCAACAGTCACTCGGCATCAGAATCAGACGACATGTTCGTTCACACAATGCAAACCGATGCACCCATAAGAAAGATGTAAACTTGCACAAAGAAAGTATAACAGTGGAAACCAGAGCAGGGCTCCAAGCAATTTCATTACCCAGGAGTTGAAGATTTAATGTTGGATAGTACAGATATATTTAGCAATTGAGGGGCGGAACAGGCTCCTTGCCATTTCAAGGCCGCAATCCTGAAATGGATAGGAGCCATTTCCTTTAATAAAGCAGAATTAAGATCCAAAGTTTCTAAGTACACATCAAATTAAGGTGAAATACAAAAGCAACAATAACCGCTAAGAAGATGATGAAGTGAGCTTTCTCTCTCTGCACCACCAAAACAAGTTGAAAATGTAGAAATGCTCCCAAGGTAAGCCTGTAGAAAATCCGATATCTGAATCTGATGATGAACTGAGAGGTCCGTCCCTGGGTGTGCAGCTTGCATCTAAAGCGCACATTGCTCAGTTTCTCGGACCTTACCCTGCCAAACATGATGAGCAATCTTTTTATACAAATCTTCATATGACCCAAGGGAAGAAAGTCCGATATTCTGACCAACATCCCCGGGTTGCATGAAAACTTTACACGGACGCTTGTAGCCAGGAAAATGTTCATCTGACCAACTATCCAATGTACCATTAGAACCATCAGATGAGTTTCCCATCTTCTCTAAATTTGCATCTGATGTACTGCTGCCGGTTGAATCACCAGAGGAGCTCTGTGAAATTTGCTGCTCGGTGAGGATGGGTTTTCCGAAAAGCATAAACTTAGGTGTCTTAATATCATCTTTCTTAGGACTCTGATCGGGAATCCCCATTGTTAGGAAGGAAGATAAGTTGTCACTGATTTTGGGTTTCGACAAGCAGCTATTAAGAATTTTCGAACCAGGTCCACTGGGAAAGTGACCGGAGTTCAGTTTGTTTAGGTGGAGATCTGACAAGAACTGTCCAAACTGAGAATGCCTGGCTCCCTGTATGCCTGCAGGGACCCTGTCTGTCAAACCAAACAAGGGGCTGCTAGGGCTGAGGGTGCTATTGGGGAAAGATTGCACTTGGAGTTGATCTATGAAAGGGAAATCGGGAGCTTGAGGAAGCCTTAGCTTCTTTCTTGGTGGAGAAAATGGCGATATATGCATTGTGGGCATGCTTGCCACTACTTCAACCAACCACGGGTTAACTCGCTTCACATTTTGGAGCAAATCGGGTTCATCCCATGCAACCTGCAAGGTGATATTAGGCAAAATGTTAGCATCATACAACACAACAATCAGACTTAAACAAAACAATGTAAATAACATGTCTGAGAACATCTTTCAAAGTTTAAAGATCTTCCAAATTTAGTACCTGAAGAAGCCTCCAAGGAGAGTTAGGCCAATGGAAGGGTTCAGCAACCTGAACAGAAGATACAGTACCCATAAACCAGCTAATCCGAGAAAAATCCTCAGTCTCGAAAGCCATCTTGAATCTCATTCCAGCACACCACTGGACTTGCATCGCGCCCCTCACAGCCGAGGCCTTTACACAGAACTCTGGAGTACTCGCCCTCGGATAATACAAAACCTCAAATGATTGGCCATTGGCAGCAAGGGTAGTAGCTTCAACCACAGATTCCACCTTTACTTTCCCACTTCCTACATTGCTACTAGAATGATTGATCCCATTCCCTCTAAGCAATTTGTTCTCATCATCTCTTAAGAAAGCAGAATACCCCCCATAAGGAGAGCCACAATTCCCATTCCAACCCGAAGGCGCTTCAGGTCCACCACCAATCCCTCTCTTAGCTCTCCGAATCCCTACACACAGATCTCCGTTCTCCGCCCTCAAAAACACAATTGAATCCCCAGCAACCAGCTTCTTCTGGTTAACAAAATTACTCCAACCTGTTGTCAAAAGATGCCTCCTAGGGGTACCCCTGTAAATGTGCCTAAACTTCCATGTAACCCCATGAACATCCTTAGCTAAGATGGTCTGCACAGGCGGCTCGGCCGAATAATCTAACCTAGGAAAGATAGTCTCAGCACAATACCTAGGAACTGAGAACCCACCACCATTGTTAGCATCAGATTGGGTTAAGGTTTTTGCAAATGAAGCAGGTTTATCTGAACCCTCAAAATTATCATGATTTCCCAAAAAACCATCATCACCAAAATCAAAATCATTTCCTCTTAAGGGCATCAATCTAATCTTGGCATAAACCTCATCAGTTTCTTGATCAGCTAAATACTTAATAGTAGAAATTCTACAAGGAATTAAAGGGGAAATGTTTTTAGGGTAAGTTTTTGGATCAACTGTTACTTGGGCATGTTCTATATGACCCTGTGGGAAATAAAAGACCTTAGAATTAACTGGGGGCATTTGAACCATCCCTCCAGCACAGGCATGCCATAACTGAGGATCCAAACAATTTTCCACTTCTTTCATGGACTCTTTACTGGGATTCATTACATTAATCATTGCATTCCAAGTATGAAAAAAAAATACTCAACTCTCACTTGTTTCTGCTTCAATTTACACTGCAACCACACACACATTTTGGATTTGTCTCAATATACATGACTTAGAAAGAAAAAAAAGAGGACAATAACTGAAAAAAAAAAAAAAAAAAGTAGACAAATTAGATGTGGAACCATGTATAAACCCCAGAAAATATGTCATATCAAAAAATAAAATAAAATTTTGGGGTAAAAAAACTCTGTTTTCTCTTTTTCTTTACTTATTTTTCAAGGGGTTTGTCAAAGACCTATACAAGAAACAATCATTTAGAAAATATAGTTCAACAAAAAATGAATGATATCAGAAATATAATCACATACCTTTGGTTTCAGACTCTGAAATGAATACAAGTAGTTGTTGTAGTAGTAGTAAATCTTCAAACAATAACAGAAATGGCTGAAAATTTTCCCTTTATGACAAGTAAAAGTACTAGTAAGTGACACTTTGCTTATTCTCTGTTTGGCTGAGAGGGAAATCAGAGGAAGTGGAAAAAAGTGGAGGAGAAAGACTAGTGTGGAATGCCAAACAGGGAAGTAGTGTGAAAGAAAGGGGAGGAGAGAGAGAGAGAGAGAAGGAAGTTTGGTTTGTGGGGGGCTTTGACATGAAAAAGTGGGTAAAGCGTGTGAATATATATATGAAAGGAAGGGAAAGATCAGATTTTTGTGATTGGAAAGATCAGGTTGATCCATTTTTCTTCTATTTTTTTTGTTTTTTAATTGGAAAATATAAAAGAAAATTAAATTGTTTTTCTGGTGGGTTTGTTCCAGCACTCTCAACGGGCTCGACATAGATCTGACTGAGACTCTCTGTTCTCTCTGCCAACACGTAAAAGTCGTAAGGTTTGTCTGCCTCACTCGATATTTTGGCCTGTGACAACACGCTTCTGATTGTCCGTTTTTAGGACAATTTTTTATTTTGACTTTTCTTTTTGAGAAATTACAGTAGATACCCCTATAATTAGTGTCGGTTCTTTTTCAGTTATTCTCAGTGATTCTCAGTAATAGCTAAGGTTATACCACTGATTCCTATTGATTCGGTAAGGTTCTACCACTGATTAATGATTTTTACTGATTTGGTAAGGTCCTTTCACTGATTCAGTAAGGTCCTGCCACTAAGGGCGTGTTCTTTTTCACTTATTGGACCTTACTCAATCAGTAGAAATCAGTGGCAAGACCTTACTGAATCAGTGGGAATTAGTGGAAGGACCTTACTCAATCAGTGAAAATCAGTGACAGGGCCAACATTCCTACTCACAGAATCAGTGGCAGGATCTTATTGAATCAGTGGAAATCAGTGGCAGGACCTTACTCAATCAGTGGAAATTAATGATAGGACTTTACTTAATCAGTGAGAATCAGTGGAAATAAGTGGAAAAGAACATACCCTAATTTCCACTAATTCAGTAAGGTCCCGCTACTAATTCTCACTAATTCAGTAATGTCTAGCTACTGATTCTCACTGATTGGGTAAGGTTTTGCCACTTATTTTCACTAATTGGGTAATGTCTGATAAGTGGAAAAAGAACACACCCTTAATTACTTATGGCTAGCGATGACTCATGGCCGATTAGCACGACGCACGCTACGGCTAACGCGTCTTTTACAGGGCACGACATGGGCACGAAGTATACACATGCATGAATGAGCACGATAAAGTACGGTCGAGTACGGCACGACATGGCACGATAAAAGTCAAAATATTTGAAAAAAGTTTGGGCATAACACGAGCACAGCACGATTTGGGCCTACCATTTGAATGAGCAGTCACGTCACGACACGACACGACACGAAATTCATCAACTATAAATACGACAAGGTATGACACTGTTAGAAAGCACAAATGCAAGACACGAGCCTGACTCAGTCATGACACAAAACCATATTTACTTGTGGCATTTCCATTTGGTGGCTAAAAAAATTTCAAATTCCAGTTGGTATCTTATGTCCAGAGTTCGCTTTCTAACCTCGTTTAATAATTGTTGATTGATACACATTGAAAATGGTATTGTAGCGTTGATCTTTCATTTTTTTTCTCTTTTTTTAGGAGGTTCTTCCTTCATTTTGGCTTAAAAATTACTCCATAGATGATCAAAGTGTTCTCTTACATCGTTCCTTTTATAAACATCAAACTATCATTAACTAAAAACAATTTCACAAAGTACAACATTCCTCGTCTGCATCTTCTCATATTTGCCTATTAAGATGGAGAAATAGGAATGTTTAACTCATATAGGGCTACATTATAAACTATTAGCCATATTAAATTGGAATACAAACTATTTACTAAGAGGGTGTCCACATAGCTAGGTTCGAGATTTCATATGTGTCGCTATTTTTTTCCCGTCCCACAGGCATAAATCGATAAACCCAATAACGTGTTTCCAGAAATAAAATCGTCGTCTCCACTAGCGACTTACTTGAGTTAAAACTGTCAACCATCTTAGCGAGTTTCATCACAACTATCAAATATTTGTGGAGGAGGAGTGCATAGATGGAAGTCGCTAACAGGGTTGACGTATTCATTCCCATTGAGATGTTGCCATTATTAGCGACTCTTAATTTTGTGTTGGAAGTCGCCACTAAGTGTAGCGACTTTGCCTATTGGGCGAAAAAATAAATAAAATAGGGGTCGTGGAATCCCAAACCTACATGGACACTCTCATGGAATATATTTTGTATCCCAACCTAATTTGGGTAATAGTTTGTAATGTATCTCTATATGAGGAAATCATTCGAGAAATACAGTACAATAAACCAATGCTAGATTATCATTTTAGTAGCAACTTAACAAGCAGAACAACTAAAAGTGGTAATTGAGTAAAAGAAAAAAACATGTTTTTCTTAGTCAGATTCGAACCCTTAATCTTACTTAAAGAATGAGAGTACCACAAACTAGATCCTTTTACAAGAAATTGGTTTGTAGATTAGTAAGATGTACTCAAGGGGGTGTGGTTGAGTGATAAAGACTCATCCACTCTTAACCTATTATGGTCAAGGGTACAGTTCGATCATCGCCTTGTCCCTTAACCAGTTATCCCATCTTTTGATGAGACTATAAGACAGCTCGATAAATAAATAGTTACGGGTTGATAGTGTTGTATATTTTTGTAAATCAAAAATATTTTAGCATTTTCAAATAATAATAATAGAAGTATTTTTATTTTTTCTATTTAATATTTTCATGTTTAAAAGTGTTGTGTCAATTCATTTGAGAACACAATATCATTATGTATCATTTTTATGGTGGAAAAGAAAGAAATAAAATTGTTTGACTTTGGTGAGTCATTGGCCATTTTGGTTTTGCTACGGTAGAATGCAACTGCCAAGATGAAAAGGCATATTGGTTGTGAAAAGGCACCATATCTACGATTGTTTATTTCTATGAGGCATTAGATGGAATGCCATCTAATTGTGAAAAGTAACCGACAATACTGAAGATGAAAAGTCATGTTGGTTCAAGTAGATTGAACCATTGTGTCTCTATTCAAAAGGTATTGTTTCGGTTAAGTCGTGCCTTATTATGGCCTATAAATACACCATAAATTGTGACATTGTGGCATGCGTCAATCGTGTATTCTCACACACTTTCTCACACACAAATACTTGAGTATATTGAGTTCTCAATCAAGAATTAAAAAGTTGTGCAGGCTTTTTAATTCTAGTGTAAAGGCATTATATTCTGGGAGTAGAATTTCCCTAAGACGTCTGTACCGAAGGGCGAAATTACTATTCTTAAGATAAGTTTCTGAAAGCGCCTTATTTTTCAATTTAATTGTAAGTGAGAGTGTCTTGAGTGTGCCACATTATTTATTTAATTATATAATCCCCAAATTTCTAATATAACAATTTAAGAATAGTAATAATTCCAATGGATCGGTGATCAAGGCAAACGCTCAAGACATTGAGAGGTTGGAGCGATTCAACGGTCTCAACTTCAAGTGTTGGAGTATGAAGATGATATTCCAAACTCACCATTGCCAAGGTTGTGTATGTGTTATCAACCCCATATCCTAGTGTGACCCAACCATTGAAAAAGGGGTCGTAACACCTACACATCCAAACCCGGAGGTGCCGCTCACCAACGAACAGAAGAAATGGCGTGAAGATGATTATGTGTGTCAGTTCATGATTCTCCAAGCCATGACGAATGCATTTTTCAACATCTTTCACAAGTTTCCTACCGCTAGAGAGTTGTGGGAAGCACTACAACACAGGTATGTTACTGAAGATGCTGGTACTGAACAATTTATTGTGGACAAGTTTAACGATTTTAAAATAGTCGATTCTAAACCTCTTATGGAACAAATTATGGAATTAATTGATATTGCAACTGAGTGTGCGGATGCCGGAGAAGTTATCTCTGAAACTTTCTAAGTATCTACAATTATTGGTAAACTACCTTCATCTTGGACTGATTATAAGAGAATTCTAAAAACTAAAATTGAGTCTATGAGTCTCAATGAATTAATCCAGCATCTACACATTGAGTGTGAGGCTAGAAAGAGAGATCATCCCCAAAAGGATAATGTTCACAATGTTGAAATTCCATCATCTTCAAACCAACCCTCTAAATCTAAAAAGTTTTCTAATAAAAAGAATTTTTCTAAAAAGGATTTTTCTAAAAAGGAAAATTTTAACAAAGACAAGAAAATTCAAAAGAAGAAGAAGGGTCATTGCTATGTTTGTGGAAAGATGAGACACATTGCTAAAGAATGTTACCATGGCAAAGGACAACAAAAGAAAGAGGCCAATATAGTGGAAGAAGAGGACATGGTGGCTATGGTTACAGAAGTCTTAATGGTGGTCACCGATAATGGCTGGTGGATTGACTCTGGAGCCACTTGTCATGTTACTCCATACAAGAGTGCATTCAAAACTTATGAAGAAATCAAAGATCCAAAGGCAGTGTTTATGGGTAACTCTTCTGCTTGTATGACGGTTGGCAAAGGATCCGTGGAGCTTCCTCTTACATCTGGGAAAGTGCTGACTCTTATAAAAGTGTATCATATTCCAGCACTTAGGAAAAGTCTTGTCTCTGTTAAGAAATTAGATGACCATGGTTTTAAAGTTGTATTTGATTCCCAAAAAGTGATCATCTCTAAGAAGGGATCATTTATTGGGAAAGGTTATGCCAAAGACAATATGTACTTACTAAGTATTAATGATAATGTTTCTCCTTCTGTTTATATTGAGGATGACGCATCTAATTTGTGGCATTATAGATTAGGACATGTTGGTAGTAATTTAATGCAACGCATGATTTCTCATAATTTTATTCCTTCATATAGTTCTATCTTAACTACCAATACTTGTGAATGTTGTGCCCAAGCTAAAATCTCTAAATCTCTTTTTAAGTCTGTGACTAGAACTACTAGTCTATTAGAATTAATCCACACAAATTTGTGTGATAATAATGATTTTCTTACTAGAGGCGGTAAGCGTTATTTTATAACATTTACCGATGATTTCTCTAAGTATACTTATGTATATCTTTTGAGAACTAAAGATGAGGCTTTTGAGAAGTTTAAAATCTTTAAAGAAGAAATAGAAAATAAAACTAATAGGAAGATTAAGAGATTAAGGTCTGATAGAGGAGGAGAATATGGGAAAAACGAGTTCATAGATTTTTGTGCCCAACATGGAATTGTGATGGAAAAGTCCGCCCCTAACTCACCTCCACAAAATGGAGTAGCCGAAAGAATTAATTGGACACTTTTGGAAAGGGTTAGTGCTATGATTATTCATGGAAAATTACCTATGAGTTTTTGGGATGAAGCATTATTTACTTCTTGTCATATTGGTAATAGGATTTTGCATAAAGGTCAAGATAAAACCCCTTTTGAGTTACTTAATGATAGAAAGCCCAATATTAATTATTTCAAGGTTTGGGGTTGTATAGCATATGCTTTGGATGCTACTAAGGAAAGACCCAAATTAGGGAGTAAAGCAATTAAATCTATTTTTTGGGTTATTCCAAACAAAGTAAAGCATCGAAGTTTCTTAACCTTAGTACAAATAGTGTATTTGAGTCTGCACATGCAATTTATTTTGAGCATTTAACTATTAAGGATGCAGACAAATTAGAATTGGAAAGAGATTTATCTGAGGAATTATCTAGTTCTCTTCCATTAGAGTTGTCTAGTGAGAATTCTATGGATAATACTCAAATTATTGAGATTAGTGGGGGTTCTAATAATACTGATCAAGAGATGATTGGGGTTAGTGGGGTTGATGAACCAATTGCAGAATTAAGGAGAAGTAAGAGAAAAAGAAAAGAAAAGGATTTAGGACCTGATATGTATACTTTTCTTTTGGAGGAGAGAGATGATAAAGAAATTGGGTTAGAAGGAATATTTATTATAGATGAAGATCCCAAAACCTATTCCGAGGCTATGTCATTACCTGATGCAGATTTATGGAAAATAGCCATGGATGATGAGATGAAATCCATTAAAGATAACAAAACTTGGGAATTGTCTGATCTTCCTCCTAACACCAAACCTATAGGTTGTAAGTGGGTATTGAAGAAGAAATTAAGACCTGATGGTACTATTGAGAGATATAAAGCCTGGATAGTTGTTCGAGGATTCACACAGAAAGCAGGTATTGATTATTTTGATACTTTTTCTCCAGTTACTAAATTTACATCCATTCGTATAATGTTTGCTATTGCTTCTATGTATAATTTAGAAGTTCATCAAATGGATGTTAAAACTGCTTTCTTGAATGGTGAATTAGATGAAGAAATTTACATACGACAACCTGAAGGTTATGTTGAAAAAGGCCAAGAGAATAAAGTATGTAAATTGAAAAAATCTTTATATGGTCTTAAACAAGCACCGAGACAATGGTACTTGAACTTTAAGAAAGAAATTAAAAACATTGGTTTTAAGAAAAGCAAAGTGGATGATTGAGTATTCATTAAAGAAACAGGAGAATATAAAATGTTAATTACTCTTTATGTTGATGATTTATTAATTTTTAGTTCTAACTTGCATTATATTAATGAGCCCAAGAAACAACTCATGCAAGCATTTGACATGAAGGACTTAGGTCCAGTTGATGTCATTTTGGGAGTAAGAGTTACCAGAGAAAATGGTAAGTATATTTTATTCCAATCTCATTATATTGAAAAAATATTGAGAAAATTTAATTGTTAGGATTATAAACCAAGTAAAACTCCCATAAGTCCTCACTACAAGTTAGTTAAAAATCAAAGTTCTCATGTGAATCAAAAAGAGTATGCCAAAATTATTGGCAGTCTAATGTATGCTATGAATCATACTCGGCTAGATTTGGCGTGTGCTTTAAGCATACTTAGTAGATTCACTAGTAACCCTAGTGAAGAGCATTGGGTCGAGGTTAAAAGAGTTATGAGATATTTAAAGCATACATTAAATTATTCTTTGCACTATGGTCCTACTTCACCAGTCTTGGAATGTTACAGTGATGCCAATTGGGCTAATGATAATTCTAATTCCAAGTCTACAAGTGGGTGGGTATTTACTATTGGTGGTGCAATTGTGTCTTGGTTTTCCAAGAAACAATCTTGCATAGCTCTATCCACTATGAAATCGGAGTTTGTGGCCATGTCTATGGCATGGAAGGAACTAGTGTGGACGAAGAGGTTTTTAAGGTATATTCCTTTTATTAATGAACCTATTGGTCCTATCACATTATATTGTGATAATTAAGCAGCCATTCATTTTACTAAAAATAAGAGACTGTCTAATCATAGCCGTCATATATCGATGAAGTATAATTATGTGAGAAAGGCGGTTAAAAAAGGCAGAGTGGCTATTGAGTACATGCCAACAGATCAAATGTTGACAGATCCTCTTACTAAACCTCTCTCAGGGGAGAGAATTTTCCAAGTCATGAAAGGTATGAGATTGCTACCAAATAAGAAATAATAGACTTGTTTTGTATCCTACTTCATCATAATTATTTTTATTCATTTTGAATATTTTATGTCTGACGTTAAAGGGCAATGCAAAACAGATTCTATTGTGAAATGTTGTCATAGAGGTGAAACATTTCCAGTGCATTTATTTATTTTTATAAAATCCCATATCTGACTTAATGCACTGTTTAATCCACAATAAGAAGGTTGGGTTTCACACCCTTAACAATCTCTTAGTCTTTTTTGATGGAGTGATAAAGCGGTTGTGGACACTCTTGAAGAGATTGCCTTTGCAAGTAAGAATGTTAGAGGCCGCATTCTAAGAGTTATTGATAGGTTCTGAGAGTACCTGCTAAGACAGGATAAGCGCATGGCCCTGTTAATAACGCGCTGTCTATTGTGTAGATTAAGAACTCATATATAGTACGAACATTCTTCTTTTATAGAAAATGTTCAAATCTAAGGTTAAAAGGTATGTCCACCTTAGAGTATCTATTATGCAGTATATACTCAATACATTTAGAGAAGCACTTGTTTAGGGTGTGTTTATTATTTTGAAAATGAGTAGGAGATTGTTGTATATTTTTGTAAATCAAAAATATTTTAGCATTTTCAAATAATAATAATAGAAGTATTTTTATTTTTTCTATTTAATATTTTCATGTCTAAAAGTGCTGTGTCAATTCACTTGAGAACACCATATTATTATGTGTCATTTTTATGGTGGAAAAGAAAGAAATAAAATTGTTTGACTTTTGCGAGTCATTTGGCCATTTTGGTTTTGCTACGGTAGAATGCAACTGCCAAGATGAAAAGGCATATTGGTTGTGAAAAGGCACCATATCTACGATTGTTTATTTCTATGAGGCATTAGATGGAAAATGCCATCTAATTGTGAAAAGTAACCGACAATACTGAAGATGAAAAGTCATGTTGGTTCAAGTAGATTGAACCATTGTGTCTCTATTCAAAAGGTACTGTTTCGGTTAAGTCGTGCCTTATTATGGCCTATAAATACACCATAAATTGTGACATTGTGGCATGCGTTAATTGTGTATTCTCACACACTTTCTCACACACAAATACTTGTGTATATTGAGTTCTTAATCAAGAATTAAAAAGTTGTACAGACTTTTTAATCCTAGTGTGAAGGCATTGTGATCTGGGAGTAGAATTTTCCTAAGATGTCTGTATCGAAGGGGGAAATTACTATTCTTAAGATAGCTTCCTGGAAGCGCCTTATCTTTCAATTTAATTATAAGTGAGAGTGTCTTGAGTGTGCCACATTATTTATTTAATTATATAATCCTCTTATTTCTAATATAACAGATAGTAGATACCATTGGTGTAAAAGTAAAAAAGAAATATTAAAGAAAATAAAGAGTTTTTTTTTTTGAGAGAAAGAAGGAAAATAAAGAGTTGAAGGAATGGCAGAGAGATGTTTGTAGGATAGTTTATGTTTCTAAAATACCGCATTAGAGTCTTGTTACGATGTATAAAGGGGTTTTAAACGGGAGAGGTTCTTTGGTAAATGATGTAGAATCAAAAACTCGTTTAAAGATTTGTTTCACTGGAGATACCCTATATATCCTTGCAATGTGCATGACTAGTTTTTGCTAAAATTTCTAGAAAGGAGAATGATATTGACCCAGTGGGTTACCAATTCATAAGTCTATTGTATCTATCTCTGTCCTCTATTTTCACAACCTGTTTCATCTATTTTCAAAAAAAGTAATAATTAAAGTAGAGAGATAGGCACAATACACTAGTTGTTTGGCAACCCACTGGGTTAATGAAACATTTTGCTTCTGAAAATTATTCTACAACATAAGTTTTAGATCTTCCTGGACGTACGCCCATTTTCAACAGCAAGACATTCTACTTTATACAAATTTTATTTAGTTTTATTAATATAAAATAATGAAGATGACAACAAGTCTTGTGTAAGATCTATTAACAGAAAACTGGTGTCACTATTTAGAAATGCAACATATACTTACGGTAAGCAGTGATCCTTATTTTATTGAAAAGTGACCCATATCTCATCAAAAGTTACGAAAATACCGTCTTATATAAGTTTTTATGTTTAGATGAAGGAAAAAAGCAAAAAGAAAAAAAAAAAACCAAACCCAAAACATAAATTTGGGCATGCAAGATTGATTATTGCTAGCTGTCCTAGACTTTATTAGAGTGACCTTGATACAAGTTTTTCTCCAGCATCAAACTTGGTTTCATTTAAAAGCTCACACATGCATCATCTAAAAGCCATAGTTAATTGAAGTAATAGTACAGTGAGATTAAATTCTATCAAATGGGAGCCAAACCATATCTTTAATCATGTTATATAATTTGTACAAGATCCCAAAACTTTCCAAACATCCTAAAACTGAGTGTGTATATTTTTCCCAGTCAAATGTCTATCTCCTAAATTTCATAAAAGAAGCATGCACTTCATTTAATTCAATTAAGTGCGATTGGGAATTTCCCCTTTTGTTTATTACCAAACCATTTAGTGGATGTTAATCAACTGCTTGGACATAATTATGACGAGTATTAAAAACTATGGCATTAATTTAGGTAAAATATATGAAAACCAAGACAAAGACTTTCGAGCTTTTTGATATCCCAAAGCAAAATTTTCACACTTCAATACGTGGACCTTAAGACTGCCCTGAAATCAAAGCAATGCATTAATCTAATTAATTTTGTTTTGGAGAATGATGCATCCACCCACTAGGTTGACAACCCACATACCCTTTGTGTCTATCTGTCTCCTTTTTTTTTCAGGTTCTCTCTCCTCTATTTCCAAAAAAAATGGCATTTAAGGTAGGAGAGAGATAGATACAAAGTGAAGGTGGGTTGTCCACCCACTAGGTCAACCAAATATTTTCCTTTTGTTTTGGTTCTCAATCAAGGGTATTCACCGTCGATCACATTGACTATTTCCCCGCGCGGGCTTGTAGGCACCTCAAAGAGTGGGATAGCTGGCTAAGGAATTTAAAACAGTTCCATTTCCAAAGTGAGATTCGAACCCTTACCCCTGATTAAGGATAGATGAGTCTCAACCACTCAACCACAGCTCCTTAATTATTAATCTAATTAATTACATAAATTAATACGTTTTTACGTACAGCTTTTTGTAGCGTTGTCCTAGCATGCATGACTGTTCTATTCAATTAACCAGTCTTGATCAATTTTATAAGATCAAAATTGGGTTTTTCAAAGTACAATACATCTTAAACAAGTGCCGGCTGTTGCCAAATTTAATGTAAGGTTTCCCCAAATCCCGGTCAGCTGGTACTTGTTCTTGTTGTTGTTGGATTTTTTTATTTTTTTTTCTTCTGTTGTTGTTGGATTTACCAAAATGAAACTTCCCCCCCAATTTATCTTCCTCCTTTTATTCACCATGGTCCGAATAAGGTTCCGCTCTTTTCACTAAGGTTTCGTTCATTTTAAATGGAAAAAACTGAAATAAATTGAATTAAAAAAATTAAACTGAACTGAATTAATTTTTTGAATTTGACATTTGACAATTTAAAACTCGTCCGAACGTATTTAATATTGGGCTCATTTGATGATTTGAAATTATGGTTTGAGATCTTTTCCTGAATAGTTATAATTATGAATTTATTTCGTAATAAAAAGTTAAATGAGTGATAAAGTTATACATGAATTACCAGGGCGTTTCGCTGTCACAACTTGTCCTGCAGGTATGTAAAATAGACTAGTGTCATCACTTATTGATTTTGAATCTGGCTGCTGGAATTTGGAAGAGGTAGATAAGGTGCTGGAACAACGGGACAAAAATGTTTTGCTCTCTATTCCCTTGAGCAATCGATTCCCAGGTGACCTTCGTGTATGGGCTTTTTCTAAAACAGGGGAATTTTTGGTCAAGACAGCATATATACTGCGCAAGGCTATTAATTTTGATGACTTCCATCCCTGTTGGTCTGAGATTTGGAATGTAAATGTCCCACCAAAAGTTCATCATTTTTTATGGAAATTATGTTCTGGAACGCTGCCAACTAAAAGCTTGCTTTGCCATAGACACCTACTTGATTCTGCATTGTGTGCATTATGCTCTAAGGAACCTGAAACACCAGCTCATGCTCTCTTTAGTTGTGAAGGAGTTAAATCTGTTTGGGCTGGAAGTAGTTGTGCTGAAGTACTACAGTGGGGGGTGCCTTCTTGCCCCAAGGACCTTGTCATGTTGTGGAGTGATAAGCTAGATAAGGACAAGAGGGCAATGGCATATACACTCATGTGGAGTATTTGGTTTGCTAGAAACGTGTTAGTGTTCCAATCAAAGTTTACCCCTGATTGTATTACTTCAGAACGAGCATGTAGGTTGCTGGATGATTATGTCAGAGTATCTAAGCGTCAAAAATCTGCGAAATGTCAGGAGGTTGGTGGAAGCTCAGTGTGGAGTCCTCCGCGTACTGGGCTATTAAAAATTAATGTGGATGCTTCTGTGTCAACAGAGGGTTGGATTGGAACTGGAGCTGTGGGAAGGGATGACTGTGGTCGTGTCTGTTTTGGTCTCCTGTAGGTGTACAACTCGTTGGTCTCCTATAGTGGCACAGTGTCGAGCGGCGTTGTTAGGCTTGTTGACGGCGTGCTGATTGGGGTTCCGAGAGGTGGTGATTGAGTCTGATTGTCTTTCCCTTATTTCTGTTTTCCGTAATGGTTTCTCTGTTTTTAGTGAAATAGGCGTTTTGTTAGATGATACTTTAGCTATCTGTCGTAGTTTTATTTCGGTTGGGTGGAGTCATGTAAGACGTGATGGGAACTGTGTAGCTCATCACCTTGCTAGAGTTGTCCCTTTGCAGAGCGAGCAATGTTGGGTCGATTGTTATCCGGAGGCTATCTCCGCTTATGTACTCATGGATTCACTTTCGATGAATTAATAGAAAGCTCGTTCCCTCAAAAAAAAAAAAAAAAAAGTTGCACATGAATTGAGCTAAATTTAATTGAAACTAAGTTGAGGCTAACAGAACCTAAGTTTTCAATTCAATTCAGTACACTTGTATTCAATATCTTTTCTTTTCTTTTTTTTAAATGTTTTGGAAGAAAAGAGAATTCACCCATTCATTTTTTTTGAAAGAAAAGATAATTCATTCATTCAAGAAAAGCCATTCGACATATACAACGATGAATATCTCTCAACAAAAATAGATCTAACAGAACATAGTATAAATCTACCATAACAAGAAGAATTTGAGTCCCACCATCACTGCTAGAAATCGGTGTCTTGATCAGCTCCGTTGATAATAAGTGACTACCAATCCAAACATCACTACTAGAAATCGGCTTCGTCGATGATTGACAATGCCCTGATATAGCAAAAAAAAAGTTGCTATACAGAAAAAGGGAGGCCACCGCCTTTTTTTTCCCTATGATCGGAGATAAGCACGAAACGTGCTGCAGTTATTTGGAAGTACAAATCCCCTTGGCACAGTAGATTGAACTTGTCTTCTTGATTCATGAAATCTACACTACTTGGACCACACAAATTCTAAAAGACTCCGACGAACGCGGAGGACTCAACAATCTCTCATCAAAGAAAAGTTTGTTCCTAATCATATTGAAAAACAAACTAAAAAAACTAGATCGAATGCAAAGAAAAAAAAACGAAGGGGCTAACCACCGGCAATTTTGCAGGTGGTAGCTACTAGATGAGTCAAAAGAAGAAGGGGGGTTAGGCTTTTTTCTTTAGAGATCAGAGAGAAACTTTATTTTTTCTAACTTAATAAGAACAATCTTCTTAGCAGAATTCACCCATTCATAAAAAGTCATTCGCCATTTAAATGAATATCTCTAAACAAATGTAGATCTAAAATAACAAAGAATAAATCTAACATAACAAGATTGACTTCCACCATCTCTGTTTGAAATCGGTGTCTTGATCAGCTCCGTTGATAAGTGACTAATAATCTAAACATCGCTGCTAGAATTCGGCGTCTTGATCGAGTTCAGTAATAATTGACAATCAATTATCAGCTGCCCTGCTATGGCAAACAACATATGCTATACCGGGACACCACTTCCTTTACCATAAGATCGAAGCTATGCACGGAAAGTGCTGCAACTATTTGGAAGTATTTTCTCTTGGCATAGTGTAAGGACCCGGGAACTTTTGGCCTCGCTTTCGCGGAGTGCGTCCTTATAGAAACTTTGTAAGTTGGGGGCTTTAGATAAGTTCAAGGAACTGTCGAGTTAGAAAAGCTTTTGAAAAGACTTGAATTGAATAAAAACCATGAAAGAGGTCACGAATCTGCTACCGACGTTTTACCCAAGGGACAAACTGAAGGGACAACCCAGTAGCGCGAAAAGTGAACTAATCATGTTTTTGGAAAGACTCTCGCTCATATATAGAGAACATATGAGTACCCAAGAATAAAGGGTTTCGGGGCGAAGGTACGAGGTGAGAAGGTGTTAGGCACCCAACTCGTTCGTTTATGACGGCCTCTACTAACTCAAGTTTGCTTAATAATTTAAAGACATGATTCCCACACAAACCGGATTAACAACCTAGATGAGACTATCAATTGGTTCACCACAAGCATCACGACATTTATTATTGACCCTTATTTAGACATGTATTTCGATTAACAAGTTGAGCATTACAACAACTAGACATGCTTATTTACAGAGCCACGGAGAGATGTAAGAAGAATACTATTAAGGCGTTGACTGATGTGGATGGTATCGAGAAGTGTGGTGTAGAGGTTGGGCGGATAGCTCGATCGTACTTCGAGGATTTACTTTCCTCTTCGTTGCCACATAATATGGAGAACGCTTTGCTTGGGGTGGAGAATAGAATTATTGATGAGATGAATGCTGAGTTGCGTAGAGATATTAAAGCTGACGAGGTAAAATTAGCGCTTTCATAGATGCATCCGATCAAGGCCCCGGGGTCTGATGGTATGTGCCTATTATTTTTCCAAAATTACTGGCATATTGTTGGGGCAAGTGTTTGTCAAATGGTTTTATCATTTTTGAATGGAGGAGCAATGCTGGAGGAGTTGAACCATACGTATATTGTGTTGATTCCTAAAAAGAGGGACCCGAAAAAAATCACGGATTTTAGGCCTATTAGCTTGTGCAATGTGGTGTTCAAGCTTATATCCAAGGTACTTGCTAATAGGCTTAAATCTTTTTTGTCCCAAGTGATTTCTATTATCAAAGCGCCATTACCCAGCGAGATTAATTTCGGATAATATTTTGGTGAGCTTTGAAATGTTTCATTATATGAAGAATTTGAATTCGGGGGATAGTATTTGTGTTATGAAGCTAGATATGTCGAAAGCTTATGATAGAGTGGAGTGGAGTTTTTTGGAGTTATTGCTGAGAAGAATGGGGTTTGACAATCATTGGATTGATAGAGTAATGTTGTGTGTGCGCTCGGTTTCTTTCTCTATCATGGTCAATGGTAGACCCCCTGATACTTTCCTGCCGAGCAGGGGAGGGGGTTGATACACGGTGACCCGATCTCTCCGTATCTTTTTTTGTTATGTGCTGAAGCCTTCTCTAATTTATTGAGAGTAGCAACGGAAAATAATGCTTTGCATGGGGTTCGTATTTGCATGGGAGCTCCAGTAGTAACCCATTATTTTTTGCGGATGATAGTATCCTTTTCTTCAAGGAAAATAGAGAAAATGCTATGGTTGTGCAGAGTATTTGTACAGATTACGAGGCAGCATCGGGGCAACATATAAGCTTGGAGAAAACGAGTGTTTGTTTTAGCAAGAATACTAGATAGAGGTGTCGTCAAGAGGTTTCTCAAGTGCTAAATGTTGGCGAAGTGGAGTATTTTGACAAATATTTGGGGCTGCCTACTCAGGTGGGAAAGTTGAAAAAGGGTCATTTATACTTCAATCAAAGACAAGTTGTGGAAAAATTACAAGGGTGGAAGGGATTGCTGTTATCTAGTGCTAGTGGCCCAATCTATCCCGACCTACGCGAAGAGCATGTTTAAATTTCCAGCATCCTTCTGTAATGATTTGAGATCCTTGATGTCTCAGTTTTTTTGGGGTAAAAAGAAAGAAGAAAGGAAGATTCACTGGTTAGCATGGCAGAAAATGTGCAGGCCAAAGAATAGGGGAGGATTGTGTTTCCGGGAAATTAAGATGTTCAATTGGGCTCTGTTGGATACGCAGATATGGCATTTTTTAAAGAACCCTGGCAGTCTGGTATCTCAGTTATTTAGAGCTCGTTATTTTCCTAATGGCAATATACTTGAAGCTCAGTTGGGGAATAATCCAAGCTACACATGACGCAGCATTTGGAGTCACGTGGATAGTTAAGCGTGGGCTGAAGTGGCGTATAGGAAATGGGAATAATGTAAAAATTTGGGAAGACTCATGGCTGTCAGAGAGTGGTGGAAGCAAGGTTATCTCGCCCAGGGGGAACCATGATCCGAATGAAAATGTTAGTATGTTAATTGACCAAGCAACTGGTGGGTGGCGTATGGACGTCTTGCAAGACTACTTTTTGCCCTTTGAAGTTGATAAGATCAGTGCAATACCTCTGAGTTTTCGCTGGCCAGATGACGTACTCCAATGGATGTTTGAGAAATCTGGTGTCTACTCTGTTAGAAGTGCATACAATGCTGCGTTTACAGATAGCTACGACACGGATATTGCTGGTCCTTCGTCGGCAGATATGTCAGCGTGGAAGAAGGTGTGGGGATTGGGAATTTTTCCTCGGATTGAAATGTTTGTTTGGAGGACATGTCACAATTCCTCGCCTACGAAGGAGGGGCTCCATACAAGAGTGGCTGTGATCTAGAGTGAATGCAATGCGTGTGGGGAAAACCCGGAGAATGTTGCACATGCTTTGTTTGAATGCCCGCTAGCAAGAGATGTGTGATTTGCAAGTGGGATGAGTAAGTTCTTATTGAGAGGGAATGTTGATTTAAGAGATTGGTTTGATTATAATGCAAAACGTGCTTCTTGTGATGAAGTGGTGTGGCTGGTATCTTTAGCTTGGGCCATTTGGGGGCCACGAAATAAGCGATGGTTCGACGGGGTAGCCCAAACAGCTCAGGAAGTCGTGGAGTATGTCAGAAAATTGATTAGAGAAATGGAGATGGACAGTACGCAAGCACGCAAAGCTACTGAACGTCAAGAGGTAAGATGGTCTGCTACATCTGCGGGATTTGTCAAGATCAATACAGATGCTGGTAAGCTAGGTGAGAGGGGAACTAGAATTGGTGTGGTCTATCGTGGGTAGGATGGATGCCCGATGGTTCAGGCGAGGGCTGGGTTTCGCGAAGAGTGGGACGTGCAGGTTACAGAGGCGAAGGGTGTGCTCCGGGGATTGCAGATTGCTGATGTTCACGGGTTCTCCCATATTGAAGTTGAAACTGATTGTCTGCGAGTTGTTAATGCTTTGGTAGCTTGTTCTATAGACTTTGTTCTTTTGATTTATTGATTGATGATATTTTAGAGATTAGTCCTAATTTTAGTTGTGTCAAGTGGAGTCATGTGAGGAGGGAGGGTAACAAGGTAGCTCATGAATTAACCCACGTTGTTCCTTGGGAGTTAGAGTGTCGTTACTGGGAGTCGAATGGTCCTTGTAGTGTGGGGAATGTGTAGACGCCAAAAAAGCGTATTCAGATTTCTCCGCAAAAGCCTGATGATGAAAGGAGTAATTTATGAACTTGAATGCTATTTTTGCTTTGATAGGTAAAATAAGGTCTCAGGTTTTTCCTCAATCACTCCTTCATTTCGATCACATTCAAAAGCCCCGTTTAAGAGCTTTCCAACGACACCTCTCGTGTCTTTTTCCGACTCCCGGTTGCCAAGTTTCGAACCGAGGGTAAAACCGTCTTTTACCGCAGAAGGGTAAAATGATCTTTTCACATTTTCGGAACATTAAAAATTCCTCCGAAAATAAAAATAGACTGGATGTCACTACAAGAAATGGTCACTTGTGCCACGAATTATGCCACAGAAATTTAAAATTTCTGGCAATTTTACCTCTTGCCACGGAAAGGAAAAATTATAAATTATTATGCATAATTGTTTTTTAAATTATGCCACTGTAGAACTTTACCCGTGGTAAAAGTTCTTTTACCACACTTTTAGCCACCAGAAAACTAACCCGTGGCCAAAATGAATTGTTCTAAAAAAGAAAATATCCATGGATAAATTTAACGCGTGGCACAATATCACAAACAAGATCAACCCACGACAAATCATAAAATTTGGAGAAAAAAAAAGGCGCCGTACTTTTCAGTTTTCACTTCGTGCTGGTGATTAGTTCTCTCCAACTTAACACTTTTGGGGATTCTTATAGGAAAAAAGAAAACACTTTAGGGATTATTAGGTTAGCTTTTTCAATTTTGTTTTTATAAAAAAAACAACACTAACTCACGCAGCCACTAAGCGTAAACTAGTACAGTAACTTCTCAGTTCTCATTCTCTCCTGACTAGCAAAAACAAAAGGAAAAAGAAAAAAAGAATGAGCTCATCCTCTAACTGTGCGCTCTCATCCTCCCACGATACCGCTTGAAAAAGAGTGTTTGAAGAAGAAGACGAGAGTCCTGTTCCGGTGAGGTGGGTTGTTCGGAGGTTCTGTTTGACGATATAGGTATGTGTCTTTTTGTTTTTCTTCTTTTTCATTCTAATTTTTAATTAGTTTTGTTGGAATTGTTGTGTTGTGAATTTCAACTGTTGCGGATAAATTTTTGATATTGGGATGAACAAATTTTGTTTGTATGTGGCTGAATTCCGAGTTTTCCACTAAAATTTTTGTTTTTTGGGATGAATTTTGATTTTAGGGTTGATGTGTAGATGTGGGATTCGAATTTCTTTTTTAGGCTGAATGTTTCGTTGTTATGGGTTGATGTTCACTAATTCATATTCAATTATCAATGAATAATTTGAGTTTTAGGTTTTAGTTTCATCCATTTTTATATTTTGCACGGTTGAGTTTCTCCAAAGATCTCTCCATATGCTTATTAGAACATCGGGTATTGAAGTACATATAATTGCCAACATTTGATTAATAAGGACAGATACTTGTAGGCACTAAAAATTTATTAAGTGCCTTAATTGAATTTAATTAATTATTTTGGGTTAAAATATATTTAGCTTAATTTAATTAATTAACCTCGGAAATTAATATGGGCCAAAAAGCCATCAAAATGGGCTTATATTTAACCTTTGGGCCAACCCACACCTGTTGAGCCAAATAAACAGTTAAATCAGCCAAACCCACAAGAAAAGACTACCAAGTCAAGAAATTGGGGCAGTCCATGACTACCAACCCGTTAGGGGATCGGAGCTCCATGCTCCTCTCTATAAATACCGAAGTCTCACTTCATTCCAGAGGTTGGAAAATCTACAAGTAGAAAGCCCTGCCAGAGAATTTCCTCCATCAAAATTGCTACCTTGATCAAGAATTAAGCTTTTGAAGACCCTTGTTCAAGAACATTCAAACTGAGAGATAGAATCAGAGGATTCATTTATTTGTTCATTGTAACAGATAAAAAATATAGAGATTGTAACTCATACATTCAAATCAATACAAATTATACTTGTTCAACTTATTTTTGCCTACGCATTAAATTTGTTGTCTACAGATTTTGGCACGCTCGGTGGGACATCTCTGCCTTTCATCTCTGTCTCTTCACCAAATCATCAACATCAACTTCGCTGCAGTTGACATGACCTCAAAAGGAAATGTCTCCTAGTCACTAAAGAAATCTGGTGCGCAGTCAGGAAGGCTCACCAGGAGCATGGTGAAAGCAGATGGCATCACTGCCTTTCAGGCACTCTCGTTAGGCCCTACAAGGTCAAGCGAAACCCCTGTGTTCGGTTCCAAACATTCAGCTGAAGCGGAACGAACTACTGCTACCTCAACATGGAAGCAAAACTCAAAGGATGTAGCGGAGAAAATCCTCACCTACATCAATCCGACGTACCAATCGTCACCCCAGGTACAGGATCGTTTTACTAGTAATGATTTTTCAACTCCTTCCTTAGGCGAAGTCACACCGCCTCGAGAAACTGTTCAACCTCCTCAGTCCGACGTCGCTTCTGTTATGGCGACGGAAGCCAAAACTGTGGAAGAACAACTGAAAAACATGCAGGAGCTACTTGCAAAGCTTTCTAAGGAAAAGGAAAGCGAGGAGAAGAATGCTGAAATTAAGCGTCAGAACGAGCACATTGTTGCCTTGACCAAGAAACTGGAAAAGAAACCGATTGTTGAGTCTGAGGACGACAGTGACGGCGATGAGTCTGTGTATTCCAAGCACAGTCAAAAGGAAAATCCTGAATCCCACACTGGCTCGCTGACTGTCCAACAGATTCAGGAAATGGTAACAAGTGCAGTTAAGGTGCAATTTGGTGGAGGTTCTCAAGCTTCCCATCATTACACTAAGCCTTACACCAAGCGGATCGACATTCTAAAGATGCCCGCTGGTTACCAACCTCCCAAGTTTCAGCAGTTTGACGGGAAGGGTAATCCTAAACAGCACGTCACGCACTTCATAGAGACGTGCAATAATGCTGGAACTGCTGGTGACTGCTTAGTCAAGCAGTTTGTTCGCTCTCTTAAAGGTATCGCCTTTGATAGGTACACGAACTTGTCTCCTGAATCCATTGACAGTTGGGAGCAAATGGAAGGGGAGTTTTTGAATCGCTTCTACATCACGAGGCGTATAGTCAGCATGACTGAACTGACTAATACAAAGCAATGGAAGGAGGAGCCTGTCGTCGATTATATCAATCGGTGGCGAGCACTGAGTCTAGAATGCAAGGATCGCCTCACCGAGACCTCGGCGGTGGAGATGTGCATCCAAGGAATGGAGTGGACCTTGCTCTACATTTTGCAAGGTATCAAGCCTAAAAGTTTTCAAGAGCTGGCAACACGGGCACATGACATGGAGATCACTATCGCCAGTCATGGGGGCAAGCTCATTCCTTCCCCCGAGCCAAGGAAAGATAAAAAGGACTATAAGAAGAACGACAAGTCTTCGAAAGGTTCTACTAAAGAATCCATGAGCATCTCCACCAATGCCTGTGAAAATCTCTGCCAAGCCAAAGTTTGAAAAGGGAGCGAGCTCGTACTCATGGGACATGGAAAATAATCGTCCCACACTTAAGGAGCTTCAAGCAAACAAGTATTCTTTTTCGGACTCTGACCTGTCTGGTATGCTAGAAGATTTGTTAGAGAAGAAGGTCATCGAGTTACCAGAATCCAAGCGACCAGAGGAAGCTCGAAAGACTACAGACCCAAACTATTGTCGTTACCACATGGTCCTTGGTCACCCTCTTGAGAAATGCATAACGCTCAAGGAACGTATCATGAGGTTGGCTAAGGAAGGAAAGATCTTGTTAGATATTGATGAGACTATGGAATCTAATCATGCCTCAGCAACACTTGGATCTTTTGAGTCTTCTCAACTATGCCTAATTCAGTTTGGGAGTCTGGAACCTGTTGTCGTGTCTGTAACGAAGCAACTCCCACAAGTCGAGTCTAACAGCCGTGATGAGCATTCGGATCATGATGATGATGATGAGGGTTGGACCCTTGTGACTAGAAGAAGGCCAAGGAAGCAAGTGCGAGAACAACCACCTGCACCTCGTCGTGAGAAAAGGAAAAATAAGGGGAAGAACCCTCGTCGCTCCAAAGGAAAGAAAAAGTCAAAGGCAGGCATCAAGCCACACACATTGCCCATTGATTTTCTCGAGCAAGAACCTCTAAAGCCTGTAACATTGAAAGAGTTCTTCCCAGAAAAATTCTTCACTCCAGCTGCTGTGCATGTGGTTTCATGCTACACAATAGATGACGAGCAAGAAAAAGGGGAAAAGGAAAATGAAACACCTGTTAAAAGGTCCTCACATTTCCCAAATCCTGAGAGAGATGCCAAAATCCTTGTTGTGTTAGAAGCTCTTCCTTCGCGCATGGGGTGGAGACAAACCTTCCACTTACCCGAAGAGATGCGCCAGTTGCTAGCGTTAGCTCTAAGTCATCCAGAGCTTTACACTGACAAAGTGAAAGACTTCGGAGAATCTCCTGAAATCTTCAATAAGTGCTCTTCATGCAGTACCATGTTGGCTTTTACAAATGAGGATTTTTTGTTGGGGTCAAAGCCCCACAATCGTCCATTGTTCATCTCTGGATACATCCTGGGGGCAAAAAGTTAGGCGTATCTTAATTGATGGAGGATCAACCGTCAACATTATGCCTAAGACAATTATGTTGGAGCTTGGCATTTCTATGGAAGAACTTATGACTAGCCAACTTGTGATTCAGGGTTTTAACCAAGATAGTCAACGTGCTATTCGCATGATTCGAGTGGACCTCGCTACAAGTGATATGTCTTCTACTACTTTGTTCCATGTCATAGATTCAAAGACGTCCTACAAGCTGCTCCTTTGACGTCCTTGGCTTCATGAAAATGGTGTTGTCGCATCCACCCTTCACAAATGCCTTAAATATTATAGGGAAGGTGAGAAAAATATATTGGGTGAAGCCAAGCCTTTCACCAAGGCGGAGTCACATTTCGCCGATGCCAAATTCTACCAAGAAAATGATGTCTTGAGTGAGGTTTTGCCACAATCAATCTCCTCGACAGGTAAACAAATTGTCAAACAGAAAGAGGATACTCCTTCTCTTCCAAGTGTTGATCTGACACCAAAGAACGAGAAGAAGGAAATCAAGGAGGGAGAAAATCAAAGTCAAAGCCCCAACCCTCTTGAAACAAAGACTAAGTCAACACCTTCACCTTTGTCAACCCCTCTGTTGCGTTATATCCCAAGGTCGCATCGCAAAGAGGGAGAATCACCTTTTTCAAAATGCAAAGGTAAGGCGTGTGAACAGAAAACTACTCTGAAAATGAGTGAAGAAAGTGTCAAACTTTTAAAAGCCAGTGCTACAATTTCCTTGGCTGATCCAAAACAAACTCAAGTGAAGAAGCCTTCTACGCATGGATTTGTTCTCTCCTCTAAATTGTTGAATGACGAGGAAGCCTCTACAAGTGGAAACTTTGACCCTAAGGCATACAAACTTATGGAGATTTCGGGTTACAACTTTGATAATCCTTCGCCTTTGGGAAAGGTTATTGAAGCTAAACCTTATGGGCTTAACAAAACGCAAACAAAGTTGCAACAACAAGGAGGACGCGTTTGGGTCCCTAAAGTTGGTCTAGGATACACTCCCTCTGAACCAATCAAGATCTCTGGCCGCCGCAAGACAGAAAGGTCAACCTCTCAATACATTACTGTAGAGGAGGTTATCAGTGATGAAAGTGAAAAGACCGAGCCAAGTACAAGAACCTCGGTGTTCGACAGGTTGCGCCCACCACCTACGGTGCGCCCATCTGTGTTTAGTAGGTTAAGTGACCGACACGATGATTCAAACGATCAAGTGTCACATGATCATAAACCTAAAAAGGAAAAATGTTCAGTCTTTAGTCGCATCGGCGCTGCGAGTGCTCTTGCCAAGCAATGGCGACGACGAGAAGATCACACCGAGAGGGTGAAAGAAGATGTCGCGTCCGATAAAGACGTCAGTAGCGCCGTCCCTTCTCGCATGAAACGCTTCTCAACATTGGAAGTGAACACAAACGGTGAACTAAAGATAAGGAGACGTACAGTGGTACATATCAACAATCAACAGTCATCTCAACAAGGTGTGAAACTTGAAAATGATATCGTTACATCTTGTCATATCTCTGTGCAAGAAGTGCCGAAGGTGGGCTCTGCAACTGAGATAGAGCATGAAGAAGCTCCTGAAACTCTTGAGGACCAGGGGTAAGCTACAGTGGATGATCTAAAAGAGTTAAATCTTGGAACTCTAGAAGAACCACGCCCCACTTTCGTAAGTGCTTTACTTACGCCTGAAGAAGAAGATGAATATGTCAAGCTTCTGTCGGAGTACAAAGACGTATTTGCTTGGAGTTATGAAGAGATGCCCGGACTTGACCCAAAAGTCGTAGTTCATCACTTGGCAATCAAAAAGGGAGTATCCCCAAGAAAGCAATCATTGCGTCACTTTCGACCAGAGTTACTTCCTGAAATCGAGAAAGAAGTCAACAAGCTCATTGAAGCCGGCTTCGTTCGCGAGGTTAAGTACCCCACATGGATTGCAAACATTGTTCCCGTTAGGAAGAAAAATGGCCAACTTTGAATCTGTGTTGACTTTCGGGATTTAAATGAAGCATGTCCAAAGGATGACTTTCCCCTTCCTATGACAGAGATAATGATCGACGCTACTACCGCCTCATGAAGCCTTATCCTTTATGGATTGCACCGCTTGTTACAACCAAATACATATGGCGCCACAAGATCATGAAGCCACAACCTTTCGTACTCCGAAGGGAGTATTTTGCTACAAGGTGATGCCGTTTGGCTTAAAAAATGCTGGAGTTACTTATCAACGAGCCATGCAGCAAATTTTTGAGGACATGATGCATAAAATAGTTGAGTGCTATGTCGATGATCTCGTGGTCAAGTCCAAGAAACGAGCGAACCATCTGCAAGAGCTTCGCCAAATCTTCGAAAGACTCCGAAGATGTCAATTGAAGATGAACTCACTTAAAATGTGCATTCGGAGTTACTTCGGGAAAATTCCTTGGCTTTCTTGTCAGACATAGAGGAATTGAAATTGACCAGTCTAAAATCAAGGCGATCCAAGACATGCCTGAACCAAAGAATCTTAAAGATCTTCGGAGCCTTCAAGGTCGTCTTGCATACATTCGAAGGTTCATCTCCAACCTCGCAGGACGATGTCATCCATTTAGTCATCTCATGAAAAAGGATGGTCCATTTAATTGGGATGACTCGTGTCGTGCCGCCTTTGATAGCATCAAGAAGTATCTGTCTACACCGCCAGTTTTGGGCGCACCAATTCATGGAAAACCACTTATCCTCTACATCGCAGCACAAGAACGATCCTTGGGGGCATTATGTGCACAAGAAAATGAAGAGGGTAAGGAAAGAGCTCTATAATACTTGAGTCGCACTTTGGTAGGGGCAGAGTTGAACTACTCACCAATTGAAAAGATGTGCTTAGCGCTCATTTTTGCAATTCAGAAGTTGAAGCACTACATGCAAGCGCACACAGTGAGGATCATATCCAAAGCCGACCCTATCAAGTACATATTGTCAAGGCCGATCTTGTCAGGGCGACTTGCCAAATGGGCAGTATTGATTAAGCAACACGACATCGAGTATGTGTCTCAAAAGGCCATCAAAGGGCAAGCATAGGCTGACTTTCTAGCCGATCACCCCATCCGCAGAATGGGAACTCACAGTCGACTTGTCAGGTGAAGAAGTGTTCCTTATCGAAATAGTGCCTCCATGGGAAATGTATTTTGATGGAGCCGCACGCCAAGACGGTGCTGGAGCGGGAGTAGTTTTCATATCTCCAGAAAAATATGTATTGCCATACTCCTTTAGGCTTACTCAGTTATGTTCCAACAATGTAGCCGAATATCAAGCTCTCATTTTGGGTCTTCAAATGGCACTGAAAATAGGAGTAATGGATTGTGACATATATGGCGACTCGCAATTGGTGATTAACCAACTTCTCAACGACTATGAAGTCAAAAAGGAAAACTTGATCCCATATCACCAATTCGCCTCGCAGTTATTGGATAGGCTCAACACAGTCAATTTGGGACATGTTCCAAGGAGTGCCAACAAGATGGCTGATGCACTTGCAAATCTCGCAGCCACTTTGGCACTGGGGGCAAAGGATCACATGTCCGTCCCTATATGCAAAGAGTGGGTTGTGGTGCCACTTGAAGAAAAAATTGATGCAGAAGTCAATCTCATCTCTGTATATCAAATTGACAAAGAAGATTGGCGCCAACCACTAATCAACTTCTTGGAACACGCAAGGTTGCCAAATGACCCAAGACACAAAACAGAGATTCGTCGACGGGCTGCTCGCTTCATATACTACAAAGAAACCCTTTATCGTCGATCATTCCTTGGAATGTGGATGAGATGCCTAGGAGAAGAAGAGGCAATTCAAGCAGTGAAAGATGCTCACTTAGGAATATGTGGTGCCCATCAATCCGGTCCAAAACTCTATGATAGTATCAAGAGAATGGGATACTACTGGCCAACCATGGTACAAGACTGCATGGACTTTGCAAAAAGATATGAGGCTTGTCAATTCCATGCAAACTTCATTCATCAACCTCTTGAACCATTGCATCCAACAGTGGCGTCTTGGCCTTTTGAAGCTTGGGGACTCGATGTAGTAGGACCCATCACACCTAGTCTTCGGCTGGTCACTTATACATCCTGGCCGTAACTGATTACTTTTCTAAATGGGCAGAAGCAGTCCCTCTCCGTGAAGTGAAGAAGGAGGATGTCATCGACTTCATCCGAACTCATATCATACATCGATATGGCGTACCACGATACATTATCACTGATAATGCTAAGTCATTCGTCAACAAGTTGGTGACGAGTTTGTGTGTAAAATTCAAGTTTGCCCAACACAACTCCTCGATGTACAACGCCCCTGCAAATGGCTTGGCTGAAGCTTTCAACAAGACGCTTTGAAACTTGTTAAGCAAGATAGTCTCGAAGCCCAAAAAGAAAGATTGGTATGAAAGGCTTGATGAAGCCATGTGGGCATACCGCACTACTTATAAGACGCCAACTCAATCAACTCCTTATGCTCTTGTGTACGGTGTGGAGGCTGTCTTGCCTTTGGAGCTTGAAATCCCATCCTTGCGAGTCGCTATACAGGAAGGACTTACGGATGATGAGAAAGATAAGCTTGGCCTAACAGAGTTGGAGACCCTTGACGAGAAAAGGATCGAGGCACAACAAAAGTTGCAATGTTATCAAGCACGCTTGTCACGTGCTTTCAATAAGAAAGTCTGTCCTCGCTCTTCAAGTTGAGGATATGGTCCTTGCAGTCAGAAGGCCTATCATCGTCTCACGCAAAACTAAAAGCAAGTTTACTTCTAAGTGGGATGGCCCATATGTCGTTCAAGAGGTCTACACAAATGATGCTTATAAGATTGTTGATGGTGAAGGACTTAGAATTGGCCCTATCAATGGCAAGTTCTTGAAGCGTTACTATACTTGAAAAGTGCATCTGCAATGCTCCTAAGCAAGAGCTTAAACTGCACACACACAAAAAAAAAAAAAAAAAAACAAAAAACATTGTACTACTCCTGGCCAGCAAGAGTATAAACTGTGAACGACAAAACAAAAAAAAAAAATTCATTACTCCTGGCCCGCAAGAGTATAAACTGTGAACGACGAAAAAATTAAATAAAATAATTCCTTTTCTTGAACTACGTTATGAATTGATCTTATTCAGAGATTACATGCTCTTATAAGTACGTAGGCAACTTGGAAACATAAAACCAAGTACAGTCAAACAAATAAACAAAAAACGTTCTTTAGTTATAAAAGAATGGAGTCGACAATACATAAGGGAAGTCTATGTTCGCAGTTGAGTAAAATAAATAAACAAGAAATAAGCATAAAAGCAATCATTCTGAGTCCATCCATTCTTCGGGTTTAAGTGATGACTGAAGCTCCAAAAGGCTCTTCTTGTGCTCCTCGAATTGGGCAGCTTCCTCAGGTGTTAAAGTTTGGCTCGCCTCTATCTCAGCTAGAACCCGTCGCATCTCTACGACGTGTGCTTCAACTTGGCTCACCAAAGTTGTTTTTGCCTCCAGGTCACTTGTCAATTGACATCCTTCTTCTCGAGCATTGCGTAGCTCTTCCTCTAGATTCACAACCTTTTGTTCGACTCTCGAGCGTCTCCTAACTAAGTCACCATGCTCGGCGCGCACAGTATTGAGACTTGATTCTGCTTCAGTGACCTTTACTATATGTACTGCCACTTCTCACTCTAAGTCGTCAGGCCACTTGCGTTGCGCAACCGCATGTTCCAGTGCAATGTAAGATTTGACAGAAGCCATGTATGAGTCCACTTTACGCTGCAGTAAGGTAGGATCTCCTTTAAGGTTTGCAATGCCCTTATATACTGTGGAAGCCTCCGAATACATTTTCTCAACCTCAATGAAAGGAGGATCGCGTAAGCTCGCTATATATTTTGCTCCAATGTCACGTATGGCTTCTGCAAATATATTTTTTTGAATGAGGACCAGATCGAAAAGAAGTAACCGAATATGAAGGAAGAAACTTCTTCTTTGCAGGAGACAATTCAACTGTGGAATTGTTTGTTGAAACATATACAAGCTTCTTGCTTTCTGTCTCCAAAGAATGAGGTCCCTCAATAGAAGCTTGGCTATGGGTGGATAGAGAGTCTGCATCTTCTTCATTCTCCTTGACGACTTTAGCGGTCAATTCCTTCACAAAATTGTAGTCTTTTACAGGTCGACAATGGGGCCCATAAGTCTTCGCGCCTTGCTTCAGCTCATCAAGAAGGGGCTCATTGATGATATTTGGTACCTCTTTGTCCAGATCAAAATCCTCTGACTGCATAAAATAGTTAAGATTAATGAGTAAACAAGAGAAAGAAGAAGAAGATAAATAGAACGGAAAAGAAGAAAAGCATACCAATGCGAGGTCGTTAGGTGTGGTCGAAAAATCAGGAATGTCATCAAGGACGTTGTTAGCACAAATTGTCTTGCTATTCTCCATATCCTTGACCCGAGACTTTCGCTTCCCTCTCCGATGCTTAAAGTTAGTTTCAGACTCTTTGTCACTATCCTCAGTATCTGCGCCTGTCACAGATCTAGAACTTGAGCATGACTTGGAAAGAGCATATGGTGTATTAGCAAACGCATTCGGGGCTTCATCCATATCTTCATCGTCGATGAGCACTGTTTTAGTTTGTGTACCTCTATTTGATGCTTTACATTTCTGATCCTTCTATGAACGAGATGAATCAGACTCAAACCCTTTTAGAAGGATGTCAATGCTATCCCTGAGGTCGTGAACATTCACCTTGGACCACCAATCTTGGAATTGAGGAGTGACAAGCTGTTGTGGTTTCAAAGAGAGACAAGGTAGGAAAACACTGCAGTTGCTACCTTTGTAGAGAAGCGTATCCCAATATGTCAGCGCTTTGCCATAAGACACCTCGGCAGGAGGAGAAGGACCCAAAAGTTTGCCAGTAATATGTTGACAAAAACCAAATTGTCTGCTAAACCGATGAGGATTGTGAGGCTCAACATAAAAAAGGTCTTCATTACGCAAGGGCAAATAGCCAAAACGAAGAGACACCAGATAAGGGTACAACGCATGGAGATGTGAACTCGAGATGGCCTCTAACGGTTACAACGCATGAGTTCACAAATCCGAGATGATCCTATGTACCATGTCTTGGTCTTCAAGCACATAGGGCACAACGCATGGAGATGTGAACCCGAGATGGCCTCTAACGGTTACAACGCATGAGTTCACAAATCCGAGATGATCCTATGTACTCTGTCTTGGTATTCAAATACATGGGGTGCAATGCATGGATATGTGAACCCGAGTTGGCCTCTAACGGTTACAACGCATGAGTTCACAAATCCGAGATGATCCCATGTATTATGCCCTGCTCTCCGAATCGTCATGCTTGGCATCCTAAAAAAAATGCATGCAAGAAATACCAAGTACAAACACATATATACAAAGGGAGCAAATCAAGGCTAAAAAGACAACAAAAAAAAAAAGAATTGTCAAATGCCTTACCTTGTTTTGGGACATGACGAAAAGCTTCCAAATAAGAAAAGGGTCAAAGACAAGTAAAGAAGAAGACCCTTAAATCTCCTTTCACCCTGCTCAAGTCTTCAATCCCCAAAAAGAATATGTGCTTGATGCTGACTTTGGGTTCATATAAAGAAAACATGTACAAAGTCAAAACTCCGCTGACGATGTCCAACAAAAGCACTACAGGGACTATGAAGCAAAACTAAAAAAAAAAAAGAGGAGAAAATACGTGGATTGTCACGTGATAAGGCCAAGAGTTTTTCTTTTACATGGTCAAAGTTCTTTGCTTACCTTAGCTTCTGATATGTTAACATGCATAAGAGACAAGGAAACCAAAGTAAGGGACCACTAATCAACAATATCAAATTAACTTCCGGTCGAAATAAATAAACAAGATGAAGTCCAAGCAGAGTGCTTTCATCCTTGAAAAGAGCTTTACAACAGACCACAACAATAAAAAGGAGGCTACACATGCTTGAGACATGGGATCATATGGTTCTCACTAGCTAGCATACATGTGTCTACCATGGAGGAAATAAATAATAATAAAAAAAACCAAGATCAAATCTTTGATACCGCCAATTACTCAAAATACTGGAGAAATTAATTTGATGGTTGATTAACTTGCCATAGTAATGCAAAAAGAGAGATCAAGCAAACATGAACAAGGTTGATCATATCGTACTAGTTGTTGTGATCTAAGCCAAATTCCAACAGTGGGCAATTAAGGGTCATGTTAATGCTAGATTACATGACGATACAGTGGTTAACATTAGCCATAAAAAAATCACTTCAACTAAGATTAATTGGTTACTAGTGATTTACAAGGAGATAAAGATCCACAAAGACAAGCAAAAAAAAAAGAAAGGAGAAGTTACGGCACTACTCTACAGAGAATGTTGGTCCTTAATACAAGTCATGATCATAGTAGCCATTCTATGGTGGTTGTCATATACTCATATGACAATTAAAAAAAAGGGGAAACAAAATTGTTGTATGCAACATGTTGACAAGATCAGCACTAGGATATATTAAATTAAACCAAGAAGTTGGAAATTTACTCTGTCAAATTCAATAGCAAAAGTCTTTGTGAAGCAAGATTGAGGCGTGGACATGTGACTGAACACAAAAGATAATGCTTTGCCAATCAAAGAAAACCAAAAGAAAAGGACAAAGTTCAAATACCTTCAATTTCAATTATGGCTGACTCTTGTCAAGTACTTCTAAGAAAAAAACAAGCAAGATGAAACCTAGAGTATTCCTTCCTCTTTGGTGGCGAGAGCTGAAGCTACGCGGTAGATGGGCTCGGCGAGGAGAGTTGTGAAGAAGAAAACTTTTGACTCTCCGATACAGATTTTATAACCTTGGATTAACAGTTGGTTCCCAATTACGAGTCATACTCCAAATTGGAGTACAATTACAGAAGACATGTTTCTATAAAACAGGGAAAACCTCCAATTTATGTTTTTGGAAATATTTCCAAATTCGCCTACTACTCAGACTACCTGATCAAGTCAATTATCGGTTTGGGTAGTCTAGTACTAACGGGATAACATCTTGGCAAACAAGAAGGCTAGCTAACCTTGAAAAAAAAAGAAGGAAAATTTTTTCTAACGAGAGTCTCGAGATGAACGATGAACGATGAACGATGTCGTGTACGTGACTCGGTCTCGAGGGGGCAATTTGTAGGCACTAAAAATTTATTAAAAGTGACTTAATTGAATTTAATTAATTATTTTGGGTTAAAATATATTTAGCTTAATTTAATTAATTAACCCCGGAAATTAATATGGGCCAAAAAGCCATCAAAATGGGTTTATATTTAACCCTTGGGCCAACCCACACCTGTTGGGCCAAATAAACAGTTAAATCAGCCAAACCCACAAGAAAAAACTACCAAGTCAAGAAATTGGGCCAGTCCATGACTACCAAGCCCGTTAGGGGATCGGAGCTCCCTGTTCCTCTCTATAAATACCGAAGTCTCACTTCATTCCAGAGGTTGGAAAATCTACAAGCAGAAAGCCCTGCCAGAGCATTTCCTCCATCAAAATTGCTGCTTTAATCAAGATTTAAGTCTTTGAAGACCCTTGTTCAAGAACATTCAAACTGAGAGACAGAATCAGAGGAGTCATTTATTTGTTCATTGTAACAGATAAAAAATACAGAGATTGTAACTCATACATTCAAATCAATACAAATTATACTTGTTCAACTTATTTTTGCCTACGCATTAAATTTGTTGTCTACAATACTAATTTAGTTCCTGAATTTTGGTACATTTTCAGATGTTACTTGCACTGTTGTAATAGCAGATGGTATTGCCTTTCTGTTTGCTAGTTGTCTGATTACATAGTTCATCTATTATTCAGTGCAGTAGACATCCATATTAGTGTGTGCAATCTTGTGCATGTTGTCTATTGTAAAAATACTTTAATATCAAAAGATTTGGCATTGTGGTCAATTGCAGAACAGTTACTTTTTATTTTACTAATGAACTGTTACTGGTCATTTGATAGTTCTAAAGTTTAGTTCAATTCTTTCACAAACCATTCAGCGCTGCAGCTGAAAAATGTGAGCCATAAAGTGCATCATCAGATTGAAATGAGCTATACCACTTTTTCTTACTGTGAAAGCTTCAATATTATAGGTATCTAAAGTAGTAATTTGACCCTGGCCGATTCCTCAGGGTTCTTGGGCCTAAGTTAAGAGTGGTGCTACATCCAACACAGTGTGGTAGCACAGTTGCTACCACACATGTGGGTCCATTCCAATAAAAAACCGGAACTGGGCATTGGCAGTTAAGGCTATGAGACTGAGTGAATGTGAGTTAAGGCAGTGATACAAAATTGCATTGGGTCCCGCACAACAAAAGGCAAAGAGGGGCAGGGGAGGGCACTTGTAGTGTAAGACATATTTTATTTTATTTTAATCCACTTTTGGCATTTGTCTCTTGTGGAAATGTATATACAATGTCTCTATTCTTTTTTTTTTTTTTTTTGTTTTGAAACAACAATGTCTCTATTCTTGTAATGTCTGGGAGTAACTTTATTTATGATTAGCTTCGTATTTTGGTCCTTTTTATTTTTGTTGGTTAGAAATGTTAATAACCAATCTAATTAATAGAACTTACTCTGTATTAAACATACATGATAAATGACAGTAATCTACATTTTTTTTGTCCACTACTAATAATCACAAAACTGTTTTTACTATATTATTATTGTTCTGGTTTCCATTTTGGTCCTAGATTATTTATTTATTTATTTTATTAGAAAAATGTAAACAATTAATTATTTATTGTAAAGGGTTTTCGGTTGTCGCCCTTAAATCTTAATTCTTAGTGGTATCTCAAATGGTAAGACCTTTAATATTTATAAATGTCTAAAATTTGATCCACCTTAATGTCATGAATAGGGATGACAATGGGGCGGGGCGGTAGTGGATACAGGTAGATCCATCCCCATATCCACCTGGATATTTTGATTCCGCCACCCGCCCTATCCCTGCCATGGGTTGGAGATCACAAATCCACCTCCGCCCCACTTATCCGGCGGGTATCCACCTCCGCTCCATTTATCGGAAGGGGTATCCATATCCGCTATATACCCGCCCTAAAAAAAAAAAAACGAAGCCCACATCTGAATTTACCTCAAATTTACCCTAAGATAATTTGCAAGGAAAAATTTGAGCTTTTTGATAAGCAATAGCAGTAGACAACTTTATATATTTGGTAAAATAAGATTTTATATATTTATATTTTACATATTTTTATTTTTATGTGGGTATGACGCGGGGCAGATGGGTATGAAAGCAGGGCGAGTATGAGGTGGGGCGGGGTCCGACGGGTATCCACTAGGGGAAGAAGGCAAACTACCTCCGCCCCATCCCCGCGGGCGGTTTTGCTTTATCAAAACCATCCCCGCCCTATCCCCACCTAACACTCCCCCATCCTCGCCCCAACTAAGACGGATGCGGGGCGGTATCCACATATACCCGCCCCACTACCATCCCTAGTCTTGAAGGTTTATGGATCATTAACTTCATTCCATATGATATTAGTCGAGCAAAGCCCTAATACCCATGTCATCTAGAAACCCAACAAATGGATGACTAGTAATTCATTAACTATGAAGTTATAAAAAAAAGAAGTTAAACTGTTATATCATTATATTTATTGTTATAATAATATTTATATCGTTATATATACTTAAGGTCAGAGCATGAGAGCACATATTATCCATTCATTCTCAAAATTCATTGGCCCATGTTTCTCAAAAAAAAAAAAAAAAAAAAACATTGGCCCATAATTAACCCAAATTAACATTTGCTCATTTTAATTAACCCATAATCAATTTGCAAAGTCATGCATTTTGTGGCACTAACATACAACATAATATTATACGTCAAATGCAAACAACACGGCAACACTTATTATTATGGTAATATTTATACTGCTATATATATAACATATACTGTTATAATATTAAAATGACAATATTTATACATACTGTTGCCTTATATAACTTTATGTGCGTGTTGCCTTACACTTTGAAAATTAATAAATCAAATTATTGTAGCATAAAAGACAAAACTTAGTTTTTAGTTTTTTAGAGACAAACTTAGTAATACTTTACAAAAATTATAAATTGATCCATTAAATATGAAGTTACCAATATTATTTTATACTGTTATAACATAAGTGCGCACATTACCCGAATGATGGGCACTAGGTAAGTATATATATTAGTATGATAATATTTATACTGTTATTTGTATTAATATGATAATATTTATATCATTATATACTTACAGTGAGAGCACGAGAGCACATCTCATCCGATCCCCTCATTCATAGAATCCAGTCGCCCAAAATTAACCCAAATCAACATTAACTTTTCTTGATTTTTCGTTAATTAATATCCCCCAACGCCAAGCCCTCACCCTAACCCCTGAAACCCTAGCCTAAATCCTATACTATAAACCCTAAACCCTAAAACCCTATCCTAAACCCTAAAATCCTAAACCCCAAACCCTAAACCCTAAACCCTAATATCCTAAACCTTAAACTCCAAACCCAGGCTAATATGGCCCCAAACCGTAAGCACTTGTAGAAACCTCCGAAACATTAGATACTCTAAGGACAAAACGGAGCACAATAGGGTATGTTGAACCCTAACCCCATGATCCACCTAAACTGTTTTAGCCAATATTTTTTTTTTATTTTCATAATAATATAGAAATATAAACATAAATAATTAATATTAATGCACAAGGGGAAAGTCACGTGAATATCATAAATTGCAAGAAAGGATAACTAAACCCTATAAGAAACCCAACCTATTAGTTAGAAACTGAATGGCTAAAAGCTTGACAATTAAAGGTCAAAAAAAAGCTCATGCACTTTTCTTTTCTTTTTTTTTTTGGACCCTTTCTTAACTTATCCCATTCAAGGTATATACTTAGGTTCCGTTTGATTTACCTGGAAAAAAAAAACTGAGCTGAACTGAAGTGAATAGAATTGATTTTTTTTTTTTGACTTGACCATTAATCATTTAAAATTCGTTCAAATAAACATATTCAATATTGGACTCATTTCAAAGTATGATTTGAGATAGATCCGGTAACATAGTTATCGTCATTAATTTATTTCGAAAAAAAAGTTATCTGAGTGATAAAGTTACACATGAACTGAACTAGACTGGGTTAAACGGAACTGAACTGAATTTAAGTAAAATTAAGTTGAATCAAACAGAGTCTTAATGACATTGTTAATTTTCTAGTTCGGATGAGGCAAAAAAGACCAATATAATATACATATAAATGGGAGAAAGAAGATTCACATCTAAGACCTAATTATCTAGCATATTAATCTTAACCATTAGAACAAGACATTCTTGATAATGAATGACATTGTTAATTTGTTATAAAAAGTAGTAACAATTCCTTTAAATAAATAAAATAGAAGTCAAGAAATTAACTATTGGTATCTACGTAATACTGATACTGTAATACTCCTAGTATGGACTTTGGAGAGAATAGAGTAAAATGCATATGGACCCACTATTTTCTTTAGATGCACCTTCTTTCTCACATTCCCCTTTGTTTTTCCAAGCAATGACAAGCTTCCGGTTACCGGTTTCAATATTAAGAAAAGCAACGTGGGTCCCATTTGTGTTGGACTCCTGTTCACCCACATCTATGTGGGATATAGTATTACCTCCTAACTTAAGCGTAGAGGTATCGTTTATGGGTATTTAGATCCCTTCAATACTATCTCCATCGTTAGATTACATTCCCTAAACTACAGATTTCATTGTCAGATTGCACCTAACTAGTCCAAGTAATTTAGATATCATTATGTCTTGAAACCTAAATTACTTGAACTCAACTACAGGTGCGCACTCAACTAGGATACAAGTCCAACTGTTGGACTCGTCCTTTTTTCAAAAAACTTTGTGGGGCATTTCGGCTTAGATAAAGTGCTGAAGTGTTTGGTAGATCGGAGTATCAGGTATCTAATACAGATACTTAAGTTGATTTGAAAAGTACAAGTGACATAGCTTGAAACTTAACTTGATGCATTTACTTTTCTTTTTTTTCAAATGCAGTATGCAGCTCCGACAGACCAGACCAGTGTCGACAATCAGTTAAGTGCTGGATACAATTATTTAAAGAATACTAAACAAGGATGTCTACAGAAAACTTAATGAGCGAATATTTTTATTGGGAGTTCTTTGGATTGGAACATTTTCGCAAATTCTGGTTAGTTGGCATTTTGCAGTATAGAAGACTGAGTAAGCTGTTGCTTTGCTTTGTGATTCATGTATTGTATACATGGTAAGCTGATAGCCTGAAAGTATTTTCTGTATGATAGCTGAAGGCTGCACAGATAAAAGAATTAGCCAACTGAAGTGGTAGAATCGTAGATGCATGTTTACTACCGTAAAAGTTCAAATAAGCTATTTCTCCCCTAAAAGACACACAAGATCTAGTTTTGAGTTTGCAATTCAAATTTAGTTTGTAGTTCTCTCAGACCTTGGCGAATCCATGCAGGCATAGTCACTTCAGTAACTAAATAAATCAGCCTGCAATGAAGCTTCCACAAGCAAGCTCGGGTTGAAATTATGACTCAGCCAGCTATCTGGATTTTCTCAATAACAGCAAATATCTGTTCTATGGATCTTTTTCCCAACATCGACCCAAATATGTAGAAGAGGCTCACGCGGTGTTAATTGCTAGTAAGAGCTTAAGTTTTGATGAACTACATTTTTTGTTTTGAACTGCTTTGTGTTTTTGGCAGTTTTTGTATATGGACAAGTACACGGATTAGGTGATTGGGGTTGTATGAGTTTTCTGCCACGCGGCAATATCTTCTCTAATTTCATGTTATTGAATTTATTTATTTTTACCTTAACTAACCAAAAATTGCCCCCTCGATATCTTTGTTGCTGTATGTTGGTGGTAGGTGGTGACAAGGGTGGTGCTAGCAACACTTTTTTTTTTATTCTTTTTCTCTGTGTGTTTTTCGCTTGCTTCCTTGTGTTTCTACGCGCTGCACCTTTTTGTGTCTGCTGCATGTGCTGCTTTGCATATGTTGTGTCTGCTTGTGCACCATGCTGTGACTACTGTGCGGCTATTGCTAGATGTTGTATGGTTCATGTATATATGCTTATGATCAAACATGAAGTCATCTGAAGTAATCTGTCACATTTAAGTTACGTTCAAGTAGCTGCTGCTTTAGCATTTTTGGCTTTGTCTATTTTTCTCTATCAGTGTTTGTGCACATTGTACAGGAAATTTGGATGAAGTATAGTGGTCAATAGATTTGTTTGGCTAGCATGCTATACTTATGCCTAGTAACACTTTGTATTGATAGTTTATGGCATATTTATTTTTAGGGATATTTCTTTCAATTAAAGCATTTCATGTTATCACAGCTGAACTTTTTTTTTTCTATCACCACACGTGAACGGTAAACATACCACAAGTTTGTAGTTTCATCACCTTAATTAATTGAGGCTTTACTTTCTGGTGTTTGTAGGTGAAGTATGATTGGTGGATTGCTGCAATGAGCTTCTGGATAGCTTGTGAATATGAAGTGGAGCACATGTTATTGATGTTTTCTTTACTAGTTTTCAAATTTAGTTAGGTAAAAAAATTATGTCGGTATAACATACAGGTTCAGATTTAGATTTCCAATTAGCCTTTTTTTTTTTGGTATATAATGTATCCGTTGAACATGGGATGATTTTTCCTATGAAACTTAACTTATATTATATATATTATTGTTGATTAAAATTGAAGTTATTCGTGACATATCAACAATACCCTCTTGAGTTGTTTTCTTATGATTGTACACTTATTTGTGTTATTTTAAAAAAGGTATAAAAAAATATTATAATTAGTCACAAATGAACATGGCTAGCAACTTTTGCCATAGGAAGTCAATTGTAAGCATATTTATCTAGCCACGATTTATCATGTGGCTAGATGAGCTACTAGCCACAGCTATATCGGTCTTGCCACGTCGCTACTAGTGGCTAAAGCAACCTATTAGCCATAGGTATTACTTGTGGCAAGAAAATTCATTTATGCCACGGAATATGTTTTTTTGTGGCAATATACTTGCCACGCTCACTTGTGCCACGGGAGTCGACAACTAGTTTTCCCGTGGCTATGTAGTTCAGCCACAGAAATTTTGATCTTGTGGCACAAGTGATGATTTGTTGTAGTGTCGTCATTATGACGACATCCAGCTGGCAAGCTGACAGCCGCCAACGGCGCTGGATTTTCAGCCAGCGCCGGGTGATATCCCAAAGCTGCTAGCGACGCTCACCAGCGCCGCTAGCGGCGCTCGCTGGGTCTTCCAAGCCTGAAAATTTTCAAGCCCATTCTCCACATTTCGGCCATTTCTCCACCCGTCCAACCCTACTCCTTCGCCTATAAATATGACGCTCGACCCTCATTTCAAAAGACACACAATCTACAGTTGACAACTTCTATTCTCAGTTGAGTACTCCCGAGCTTCTCCCTATTTCTTCCAAATTTATTCTTTGCTTGAGATCTATTTTTACTATTCATTTGCTAAATAGCCTACAGTTCAGATACTAACTCCTGAGGGCTCCAATTAAATTAATTGTTTATATGTTATGTTCTAGTAGTCAAAATGTAGATAACATGCTGATCATGTCTTTTATTGCTTACTAAATATCGTCTTTCAATATCAAGAATGTCTAGTTGTCGTAATGCTCAACTTGCCAATCGAATGCATGTCTAAATAAGGATCATTAATAAATGTTGTGATGCTTGTGATGAACCGATTAATAGTCTAATCTAGGTTGTTAATCCGGTTTGTGTGGGAATAATGTCTTCAAATTATTAAACAAACTTGAGTTAGTAGAGGCCGTCATAAAACGGGCGAGTTGGGTGCTTAACACCTTTCCACCTCGTACCTTCGCCCCTGAATCCTATGAGCGGGAGTCTTTCTAAAAACATGATTAGTTCACTTATCGCTCTATTGGGTTGTCCCTTCGGTTTTGTCACTTCGGTTTGTCCTTCGATAAAATGCCGATAGCAGATTTGTGACCTCTTTCATGGTTTCTATTTAATTCAAGCCTTTTCAAAAGCTTTTCTAACTCGACGGTTCCTTGAGCTTATCTAAAGCCTCCAGCTTACAAATTTTGTATAACGACACACTCCGCCGAAGCGAGGCCGAAAGTTCCAGAGTCCTTACAATGGCGACTTCACTGAGAATTTATTTAAGAGAGTGAGACTCGAAAGTTAAGTTTGCTTAATTGTTTAATAACATATTCCATATGTTGAACATTTGCATGTGCTTTGTCACAACCTTTTGATCCTTATCGACCCTCGACGAAGTTTGGGCCGTAACTCGTAGACAACCCGTATATCTAAAGGAATATACAGTTGTCCTATCGTGCAAATCGACGCTTCCTCACCCACGACTCATCGACTGTTGTTGGTGAAAAAGAATTACAATTGATGTGTCGACCATCCACTGGACGGAAATTGTAATTTGTTGTTGTGACCTCACAGGAGCCAAAAAGCCTCTAAACCCACATTTGTGCATTCACTTGCTCGTTGTGCATGTGTCGTTGTAATGCCCGTCTGATCACATGTTTGCCTATAACTGCGTCGTTATAATGCTTGTCTGAATGCATGAATGTTGTGACTATGTGCCAACATGTACTTACGTGCTAGGAGTCTTTTTTGTCTTATTTTTAGGTAGTTCCTAATGCCCAAAAATAGTGCGAGAACTCTATTCAATGAACACTCGTTTCCCCAATGATATCTCCCGTCGAAGTCATGAACAATTTTCTAGGACCTCTTTAGGAAAAAAAAAAAAGAGTCAGTCTCTCCAATTTTCTATTTTTATTTTCTTTTCTTTTCTTTTTGATGTAATTCAGATTTGGCCAAAAAAAAAAAAAAAAGCAAAAAAATAAATAAAAAAAGGCGTGACAAAAAAAACGCCGAAAAAAAAAAATCTGAAAATTCAAGAAAAAAAAAGGCCGAAATTCTTTTTTTATTTTATCCCATTTTCCATTTTCTTTGAGTGTAGAAAAATAAAAAATAGGATAGACCGTCTTTTTTTCTATTTTTCTTATTTTCGTTCATCGACTTTATTTTCCTTTGATATTAGGGGAAATATTTGAGCATTTAGGCTTAAGGATTTTTTTTTAGGACAATGTGTTTTTCTATGTGTGGGTCGTCATTTTTCTTAGATGAGAGTCTCGTGGTCTCCTTGGTTCTAAATGGTCATCTTCTCGTTCAGATCATGTTAGGATCCAGCAAGCGCTCCTTGGATGAAGATACACAGGAACAGTCTCGCCTCGTGCTAGGGATGGAAACGGGCCAAACCGCTAAGAAAATCAAAACTCATTTCGTAACAACTTCATATCCAGTCTGTGAAGCTTCAAAAGAATCGGTTCTTGATACTCAGGATGAATCCCTTGATTTAGAGGAACAATTAGAGCGGTCATTCCGAGAAGCCAAGATCCAAGTGGGTCTTGACCCTGATGAGACCCCTAGTCTCGTTAAGCAAAGGCCCTCCTTGAAGCCCAAGAGGAAATTGAACGCCTATCTCAATATGCAATTGTTTACCACTTAGAAATCAAAAGGCTACAGAAGACGATTGCCCAACTGGAACAAAGGACTAAGACCTTAGAGGGTGACAAAGTTCTTCTTGATCAAGGGTAACCCCGTTGGCCTCAAGAATACATTTTTCAACAAATGAGGGTATATGGCTATATGCATCCATTGGAACCTACTTATGAACTCATTCCAGAAAATGGAAACCCAAGCATTTACTGTGAATACTGCCAAGCCTGCGGACATCCTACCAGTGACTGCAGAAGTCTAAGGGACAAAATCCAAGCCTTCATTGATGAAGGGACCATGTGGCCTGCGCACCATTGGCTGTCCAAGAAAAGATCGAACCCTCCCGCTCGCGAGTTCACACCACTGGCGGTACCAATTCATGATGTCATGACAGCTTTACTTCGTCGCAGAGATCTATGATTCCTGGAAGGAGTTTTGCCAGAAGAAGAAGATCATTACCTCTATTGTAGATATCATAGATGCTTTGGTCACCTCACTGATCAATGCTTTCGCCTAAAGTGTGATATCCAGTTTATCATTGATCACAGTGCGTAGGTATGAGCCACAACCTGAAGTCAACGTGCTAGAAATAGATGAAGCACCATTCATACCGCACTCAAACCCTCATGTCAACGGTTTCGTTAAGAAGCAAGGGTACATACCTAGTATGGGTCTAGGAAGAAATGGACAAGGGCCCACCACTTTCAAGTTTGATGTCAAAAATGACTCCTTCGAACTCGGTTACGAACCCATTGACAAGGAAATCCATGACCAAACTTTGAAACAAAGGAAACATGTTAAGGGAAAAGAAGCCATAATATCCGCTTATAGCCATACACTAAATGGCCAATTCATCATGGAAGGGGATTATTGCCCATACTATGGCTTTCCCGAACCAAACTATGACAAAGAAGCCCAAGTCATGCACCCAGGCTTCGAGATTTTCCAAGACTGCAACCAACTGGATGAGTAGGCACACCACCCCTCTAATCCAGCAGATCAAGATTGGACCAAGGCACCAGGCAACCAAATGTTGGGTCTCCTCAAGAGACCAGAATGTCCGAAACTCCCGCCATGAATGAAGAAGTAATGGCTCTCTATGACCGCAACTTCAATCTCGCAGATCTGATATATATTACTAAAGATATCATGATGGGATGGCACTAGGAAGTAAGTTGGACTGTCCCGGATGGACGCAAGGTCACAATAACCATTGAAGAAGAACCAATGATGGAAGAATCTGATTCCGAGTCTCAGTCAGAGTCAGTGTCTAGTTTAGGTCTTAAGGTTGAGTTAGGAACGGGGAATACCCCATTTTTTCTTTCGAAGTCTAGTGTCAATGTGAAGGGAACTTCTGATCCCTTTCTTGCTGTTTTCAATTCTAATATCAATAAAATGAAAAGTCTTTCTGCTTATTTTCTGCCTTGTTTAGCTATTGATAAACCCAATGATGAAAATGAGTTGCTTAAAGATTTGCTAAAAGCAGTAATTAATCATGAACAAAAGACCTCTGTCGTGGACAAAACAGAATTAATCGATTTAAGCAATGAAAGCAAACCTCGTGAAGTAAGAATTGGATTGTCCTTAACTAAACAGGAACGTGAGCAATTTATTGAGCTTTTGAAACAGTACACAGATGTTTTTGCTTGGTCTTACAAAGACATGCCAGGTATTGAGAGGAGCATAGCCGAACATAAGATCCCTTTATACCTAGATGCTAAGCCAGTCAAGCAGAAACTAAGGCGCCTCAGACCAGAATGGGCACTGAAGATAAAAGATGAGGTACAGAAACAGCTCGCCGCCGGGTTTATTGTGGTATCAGATTATCCTGAATGGATTGAAAATGTGGTTCCGGTACCAAATAAAGATGGCCGAGTCAGAGTGTGCGTCGATTTCAGGAACCTCAACAAAGCTAGCCCAAAAGAAGATTTTCCGTTGCCACACATTGACCTCTTGGTAGAAAACACTGCTGAATACGCTCTATTGTCATTTATGGATGGTTTCGCAGGATATAACCAGGTTTAAATGGCTGAAGAAGACATGAGCAAAACAACGTTGATAACTCCTTAGGGGACCTATTGCTACAAGGTCATGCCCTTTGGATTAAAGAACGCAGGTGCAACTTATCAAAGGACTACCACAACCTCGCTGCATGACATGATGCATGAAGAAGTCGAAGTCTATGTGGACGATATGATTGTAAAGTCAAAAATGTCGAGATGGACACATTCAAGCGCTCCACAAGTTCTTTGAGAGGCTGCGCAAGTACAATTTCCGACTTAATCCCCAAAAGTGTGCATTTGGGGTAACGTCAGGCAAACTGCTGGGTTATGTAGTCAGTCAAAGGGGAATTGAAATTGATCCATCCAAGATCAAAGCAATAGTTGAAATGCCACCGCCCAAGAATGAAATAGAAATTAGGGGGTTCCTCGGTCGACTTCAATACATTAGCCGATTCATATCAAAATTCACCATAACATGTGAACCCATATTCAAGAAATTGAAGAAGGGGGTCAAAATCGAGTGGGATGACCAATGTCAAGAAGCATTCGACAAGATCAAGGGCTATCTGGCCAACCAACCTGTTCTCGTTCCTCCCAAGCAAGCCATGCCGCTAATCCTCTACTTAACAGTGACTGACACGGCCATGGGGGCTATGCTAGCCCAAGCCATAGAGGACAAAGAACGAGCCATATATTACTTGAGCAAGAAATTCATCGATTATGAAACTAGATACTCGAGCCTTGAAAAGACTTGTTTGGCTTTGGTTTGGGCGACAAAGAAGCTCAGACATTACATGCTTAATCACCCCGTACTTGTAAGGTCAAGAATGAATCACTTAAATATATCTTCGAGAAGCCAGTCCTAAGTGGAAGAATTGCGAGGTGGACAGTTTTGCTATCTGAATTTGATCTCAAGTTTGACCCTACAAAAACCATCAAGGTACATGCAATTTCAGAATACTTGGCCGAGCACTCCACTCACGCAGCCAAGGACCATGAGCAATATGACTTTCCAGACGAAGATGTGTCTCTAATTAAAGAAAACTGCTGGAAAATGTACTTTGATGGGGCATCCAACCAAAAGAGTTATGGCGCAGGAGTACTCTTGGTATCTCCAGATGAAGCTCATACCCCCATCTCGGTAAAATTAGATTTCTCTATCACTAAAAATGCGGCCGAATACGAAGCTTGCATTATAGGCTTACAAGCAGCTGTAGGCCTAGGCATCAGGATACTCAAAGTTTATGGAGATTCTCTACTAATCATCAACCAAGTTTCTAGAAAATGAGAAGTTCATAGTGAAAGCCTGGCACTCTACCAGGAATTTTTGGATAAAGCACTTAACAACTTTGAAGAAGTAGCATTCACCTACTTACCCCGAGAGGGCAACCAATTTGCAGACGCCCTGTCCAAACTAGCATCCTTGATTACCATACTTGATCCTGTCAGCATGATGCCTGTTTGTATACAAAGAAGAACTGAGCCCACCTTTTGTAACAACCTCGACACGTGTATAACCCTAGCACCAATTGAACAAGATCCTTGGTACCAAGATGTCTTCAACTACATCACCAAGGGCACATACCCTCCGGACTCACCAATAAGAGCTCAACGAGTCATCCATCTCTTAGCAGCACAATACATAGAATACAAGGGGTTCTATACAAAAAGTCCCACAATGGAGTCAACCTCAGATGTGTAAACGCCGAAGAAGCCGCAGAAATCATAGATGAGGTACACAATGGTGTGTGCGGACCACACATGCATGGTCGAATGCTCTCCAAAAAGATTCTACGACTAGGATATTACTGGACCACCATGGAAAGAGACTGTTACGACTATGTCAAGAAATGCAAGAAATGTCAGATATATGCCAACCTACAACATATGCCACCTTCAATGCTCCATAACTTCACTTCCCCTGGCCATTTTCTGCATGGGCAATAGACATCATTGGTTAGATCACCCCCAAGGGCTCTGGAGGACATGAATACATCCTAGTAGCCATAGACCATTTTACCAAGTGGGTTGAAGCACAGTCCTATGCCATCCTCACATCCAAAGAAGTGTCCAAATTCATAAGGAACAACATCATCTGCCGGTACGACGTTCCGCATGAAATCATTAGCGACCATGGATCCCACTTCAATGCTGAAACAACCACCCTACTAAAAAAACTACAAAATCCAGCACCACAAATCATCCCCTTACCGACCCCAACCCAATGTCGCGGTAGAAGCCGCCAACAAAAACCTCAAAACTATCATCGAAGAAATGATAAAAAACTACAAAGATTGGCCTGTAAAACTCCCATTGTCACTTTAGGGATATAGAACATCCATAAGGTCATCCACAGGAGGTACACTCTATTCCCTAGTCATGTAGCCATAGAAATCCAACTATCCTCCATGCGCATAGCCTTAGAAGGTGAACTTTCAGAAACACAATGGATGTAAGCCCGTTATGATAAACTCGTGTTCATGGATGAAAGGTGCATACGGGCTCTAGACCACTCACACATGTACCAACAACACATGGCAAGAACATTCAACAAAAAGGTTCGACCTTGAAATCTAAAAGAAGGGGACATAGTTTGGAAGGAATTACGTGCACCAGTTACTGACCCCAGAGGCATGTTCCGACCAAACTGGTCTGGTCCGTTCATCATCAAAGACATCTTATCAGGAGGCGCAGTCTGGCTTATGGACATTGATGGGATCGAGTTCAGTCAGCTCACCAACATCGACCAACTGAAGAAGTGCGTCTAAAACAAAACAAAACAAAAAAAAAGAAAAATTTGAAAATAAAAAAAAAGAGACGTACACAAATTGAGCGAACTACGCTGGCCTGATTCCACACTGTATACATAGGTAACCCTTTTAAGGGCCTGACCAAAATCATCCAAAATTCCATTCAACTTATTCAAAAAAGGACAATCTTTATTCAAACTGAACGAATAAGCTTACATTGCATAAATTGAAATTCCTAAGGTTACAAAATAAAAGTGCAACTACGACGGTTTAAGCTAAACAAATTCTTACTATTTTTTTTCAAAAGAAAACTACTTTAATCCTTCTTCCCTTTAGAAGGCTTCATTGAAGAGTTCTTCTTTGAAGGACCTTGGCTTCGGGATGACCTATGATCGCTTCCTTGAGCTGGGGGTTTGCCTCTTTTCATTACATGATAGCCTTCCTCGTAAGGCCCTTCCTTCCTTTTCTTGCTTTCTGTTCCAGAGTCATACCTAGGTATTAGCTGGTTCCACTCCTCATGATGAAGGGCTCGCCTCGCTTCTCCATCACGGCAAGAAAGCCAAGTTAAGTAGGTCTCAGAAATTTGAGTTGGGGCAATCTCCCGGGCTACTGTCCAACGATCCCTGCTGCGCCAGTATGTGCTCCAGTTCTTAGAAAATTCAGTTGTCAGAGCCAGGGTAGGTTGTCTCGAAGTCTCCTGACGAGGGATAACCTGCTTTAACCCATACTGCCTCATGACCCTAGAGGGAAAGAAACATGTACTCCTATACAGGCCTACAATCATAGTGTGAGGAATAAATTTGCAGCAGGCAACCAAAGAGGTCAAACCCCACCAAGATGCATGCCAACGAATAACAGGTCCAGCATGGAAAAAGGCATCCCATTCAGCAAGGGTCTTCTTATCATACAACATTTTCCTAACCAAGAAGCTAGTAGCGGTATAAGTTTTCCTCTTCCAGGCTCGAAGGGTACGAGCTATCATCTTCTCTGGTGACTCTATCAGCCTTAGGTACTCGCATAACTAAATTTGCAGCAGCAGGGGGCTGCCGGAAAAGGCTTCCTGAGGCAAAATTTTTAACCTGTCAAGCCCTAAAATAGTTTCTCTTACAACCAGATGCAAAGGAGAATGTCCTTCAGCTATTTGATTCACCACTCGCAGCAAAGAGGCTCTATCAAGGTTAGATGATTCTGCATCAACAAATAATAGGCGATTCAAGAGGCAGAGTACAAAAGCTTGTCGACAGCAACGCCTAAATATTGCATCCTGTTCAGAAGAGGAAGCAAACTTTTCACAGATTTGAACTAAGTCCACATCGACACCAACAATCATGCTTTTGGCTTCCGTAGATGACAAGCCTAGAGATTTCCTAAACTGATTACTAAAACCATCCTCAAATATGGCACAGGTGGGGGAAGAACATCAGACATGTTAGTAATTGCAGCAAATTCTTCTACTAAAGGGCACAATTCAGAGTTACCAAAACGGAAAACATGCAAGTTTGGGTCCCAATAGTTCAATGCAGATCGAAGAAGAGGCCATAAGATTTTGGTCGGTTTTAGAGCTAACAAGGTTGAGTATGGTACGGAGCCAGTTTTAGTTTGTCTTCCACAATCTGATTTTTGCACCAAGCATCGAACAGATTTTGGAAGAATTTCAACATCATAGGAGCTTTGAGAAATTTGGGGAGCTAAAGTCTGAAAAAGAGATACGACATTGGAGATTCTGTAAATCCTATTTATAGGCAAAAAGTCGGGTCAGAAAAGAGTCATAAGTTAGCGAAAAGGCCCAAAGCCAGAGCCGTCAGCGGCTTTAGCCAGGGCCTCTAGCGGCTGTGACCAGCGCCGCTGGCTGCCCTCAGCATTGGTCCAGAGCCGCCAGCGACCCAGCCCAGCACCGCTAGCGGCCCTGACCTAGGCCCAATAAACTTTTCCCTTTTTCTCTCGTCCGCCCATTTGATCCATTCCTCACGGGTTTAAGCCCAATTTTGAAATGCACAACGTGGTTAGAAGGCCTGAGACTCTCCTAGTTTTATTCTTTTTCTATTTTCTTCTTCTTTTATTTATTATTTTCGGGGGTATAATATGTGTAATTTTTGCTTTTCTTGCAATTTTTGCCTTATTCTATTTTATTCCCTAAATTGTGTCCTACCCTTTTACTGCATGACTCATTGCATGTTTAGAGATCAGACGGGTATAATTTAGTCCTAATAGCATAATATGCATAAAAACAGGAGTTCAGGTTTCAAAGACCAAAATCACCTAATCAAGTCTACACTACTCAGTTGGGGTCATCATCACCATTGCTATCAGCCTCATCCTGAACGGAAGGCCCATGACCGTAATTCCCCGCCGAGTAGTAGAAAGAGCCATGGGTACTGAACAAGCTGTAAATTGGCCTGCTGTTGTTGGGTCTCATGTCCCGTCCATCATGCATAGGCGCACGCATAGGGATACTCGCCGAAAACCCCGCCCCGAAGAGGCTCTCCGTGGCTTGGCTAGCAAAGTCCATAGCCACATTCTGATATGAAGGCCCAGCTTTGGGCATATCCCATCCATGGACATTCGCCCAACCTCCAGCCATGGGAGTTATAACGTGCCTATTACTCAAAGAGGGCTGGAAACCCGTTAGAGAAAACATCTCAGGCACAAGAATGTGCGGCATAGAAGGTCCCGACGCCTCATCAACAGGAGGCCTGGTCGCTGCCACAGTATGGGAACGAGCAACAGATGGTCTACTCGCCGAAGAGGTTCTCGCCGCTGATGAATGTCGGGGTCCCACAGAAGACGAATACCGCGACATCTGCATACAATCAAGACTAGAATGTTAAACTAAGCACTCCACTTAGCCAAACAAAAAGACAAATGTGCACTCACACTGGCGGTCCCAGATCGGGAACTCTTCCCTCGACCCATCATCCGACTATATCCCTTCTTCAGCAAATGGATGAGCTTGAAGACTTGGGAAGTCTGCTCCCGATTCAGCTACAAGAAGAGATAGAGTTAGTATCCGAAAACAACACAAGTCAGAAAACAAGAAAGGATAAAAAGTTACCCCCACACAATCATTGGGCAAGGGTAAGCCCTCCACTGCCTCTCCGTCAGCAATATGTAGAGGAAGCTCCTCTGTTATACGACCCCCACTCTCACCAATGTACCTCATCTTCTTAGTCGGCAAGGTCACACTTGGGGACTGGCTACGAGGAACTCTAGAGTGAGACCTCCTGGGTCCCCGAGTAGCCAAACGATCCTCTTACAAAGACACAAAAGTCAGTACACTACATATATAGCTGAAAAACACGAATCAAGATCTTACCTCGGAAGTGAGGTCTGGCATCAAATGACCCAAGCAGTAGGCCAGGTATACTGTTGTACGGTCTAAGCCAGCAACCTCTGGCTCAACGAACTACATGGCCGCAGCACCCTGAATAACGACCCCCAAATCAGCTACGCTCAAACTACGCAGGAAGAACATGCTCATTGGGGGGTCCTCCAGAACCAAATGACCACCCAAGCCAGAATAGACGAATCGAGTCAAGCGGTCCCCCCAGGTACCACTCAAAGCTGAATTGCCCGTCAAACACCACCCGCAGGGTAGGTACCCTAAAAGACCCTGTGGTAATATAGGACGGGACCCCAGGAATATCGTCAAAAGCAGTCTATGTCACCTGCAGATTACAAGATCAAAGTTCATTCACATCAAATGAACCAAAGCTCATTCACATCAAATGGGCCACAAAAAAAAAAAAAAAAAACATACATACACAAAATAAGTCAAAGGCAACATACATCGGATGCTGCCCGACTCTCGAAAGTAACCCGAAAATCCTCCAAAGAGGAAAATGGATGGCTATCCCGACCTACCAGGAACCCAGTGGGAACATCCTCAAACCAGGACGATGAGGACCAAAAGCTGGAAAATACTCAAAGAACCACAACTGCCATACAAGCAGGAATAATCAGATACGGATATACTACAAAGTATGCATATACACAAAGAAAAAAAAATTATATATATGCCTACCTCCAGCATCCTCCACAGGCCAGTGATAGACGCACTCCGACTCGTCGGCTTAGGCCTGTAAGCTTAACGACACCATCTCACCAAGGAAGAATAAGCGGGAGCACCAAAATTGTACTCATGCACCTTGGTCAAGTCATCCAGGCATGTCAGAAAGCCAACCTGGCATAGACTCTTCTTCAGGGGAAAAATGGTCGCCCCCAACAGATAGGCCAAAAAGATACGGGCCTGCTGATTCTCAGTAAGGCCCTTCTCAGTCAAAGCTCCCCATAGCCTCGATAAGGAAACTTGATCATCCTCAAAGGAAGAGGCAATAGGCCCATATAGCTCGTACAACCTATCGGCCTGTCGTGGGTAGCTCGCGTCATACCGTAGAGGATGCCTTATAAAGGACAAGCCCGTCAGTACGGTGAACTAATAAGGAGTGGGAAACATCTCTCCCCTAGGTGTATCGAAGGTGTTCGTAGTATCCCAAAACCTCTCAGTAGGCCACGAGAAACTATCCTAGTATCTCCGGAATGACAAGTTGGGATAACCGAAAAAAATACTCGAAACCCGTGGCCCGAATTATCCCCCTAGACCTCTCAGAAAAAGTGTCCAAGATCATGGCCCAGTTCGAAGTGCACCCATGAGCCTGCATATAAGCACCAACTCTCTAGCCCACAAATAAAAATTTCTCAACAACCCATATACTACAAATTCAGTCCAAATAATTCCACACAAGTATTATATACAGCTGACCACCAATCCAGTACAATCCCAATTTGTTCGTGTGCCGGAGCATTAACAGTTCAAATTTTCGGTACAAAATAAATAAACTGAGCAAAACCAAAGAACTCAGAAAACATACCAGATGTGGGTTGGACAGATGACCTCGTCTATCCAACAGCAAGATACTACGATCCCAAGCCTCTACGGGACACCAGTCCAGACGCATGAATGAGTCCTGGTATAGAGTCGCCCCTTCTCCATGTCGTGGAGGAGGTGTCCTAGATGATGAGAACCTAGTACGAAAGAGGTCGCGCTTTTCCTCTTCCTCACCCATAGGACGCTTCCTTTTGTCTTTGGGAGCCATAGATGAAGAATTCAAGCTTTCTCTCTCTACAAGTGCAAATTTTGAATGTTAGATTCGCAAGATAGAAGTACCTATTCAACAATGCAACCCAAAATTCAGCTACTAGGAGGAAAATTAAACAAGTTCAAGATAAAAAGCAAGGAATTTGGTCAAGATTTGACTTACCTTCAAGAAGTGTGGAAGGCTCGACAATGGCGGAAGCTCGACGAAGAAGAAGGAGCGAAATCAGCAAATACCCGAAAAGCCTCGCAAAAAATCAATTTATCCAGCTCAAGTGAGAGCCGCTAGCGACGCTCGAAGAGAAGCTTAGCGCCGCTAGCGTCCCTGGACTGGGCCGCCAGCGACCCTGATCAGTCTGCACGCGCGGGCCCCCTTCTGCCCCACAACAACTTTTCAGCCCAAAAATCGTTATTTTGCATAGTTGGTTCGCGGCGAAGACCAATACCAAGCGCGCAGGAACAAATCCCTTTGGCCCACAAATTCAAAATTCAATAGTTGGCCCATTTTACGGTACTAAGTACTATCCGGTGCACAGGCCCAGGTATTCCCCGACAATATTGATCGCCCAGAGTCCCTATAAGCCCAGTTAGTTTTCTAACTCTATTTTTTTCAGGGACAAAGTCCCTAGACCCGGGGACGAAGTCCCTATACCCGGGGACGAAGTCCCTATAAAAGGGAACAAAGTCCCTATACCCAGGGGCGAAGTCCCTACACCCAGGGACAAAGTCCTTATAATCAGGTACAAAGCACCTAGGGGTGAAGACCCCGCCTTATGTTTCAGTCAATAATTGTTTAAGCTATTGCATTTAAACTGTTCATATGTTCTAACCATTTACAACCGTCATTGTGATCATGCTGTCTCGTCGACTTTTTTCGTTTCTCGTGCAGGGACGGATTGTCGGCATCCGCCGAGTGGTCTTTAGTCACTGTTTGTTGAAGCATTCTACATTGATCATTCTCAAAGTGTCACTATCTTTTTCATTTACTCTGAATACAGGTCCCCTGCAGGCATTGATACCATCTCTGAGCGATGTTTTCCCTGCTAACCATTACCTTTGTTTTTCTTGTGTTCACAAAGATGACATCTTAGCACGCTACGAGCATGTCCCAATTCAGGTTTGCCTTCATATGCATGCATACTGTAAACCCTCACACACCATGCGCACATCAGCATCCTGCATGTCGCCTTCGGAATACTTTGATCTTCGCTTTTAGTCAAGCTCGATCAAAGTGGGGGCTTCTGTAGACGCCAAAAAAGCGTCTTCAGATTTCTCCGCAAATGCCCGATGATGAAAGGAGTAATTTATAAACATGAATGCTATTTTTGCTTTGATAGGTAAAATAAGGTCTTAGGTTTTTCCTCGATCACTCCTTCATTTCGATCACATTCAAAAGTCTCGTTCAAGAGCTTACCCACGACACTTCTCGTGTCCTTTTCCGACTTCCGGTTGCCAAGTTGTGAACCGAGGGTAAAATCGTCTTTTACCGCATAAGGGTAAAACGGTCTTTTCACATTTTATTCGGAACACTAAAAATTTCTTCGAAACTAAAAATAGAATGGATGTCGTCATATAACGACATCCAGCTGGCAAGCTGACAGCCACAGCGGCGCAGGATTTTCAGCCAGCGGCGTCAGCAGCGCTCGCCAGCGCCTGCGGCGCTGGGTGATATCCCAGAGCCGCTAGCGGTGTTGGGCGATGCTCACCAGCGCCGCTATCGACGCTCGCTGGGTCTTCCAAGCCCGTCGTTTTTCAAGCCCATTCTCCAAATTTCGGCCATTTCTCCACCCCTCCAACCATACTCCTTCGCCTATAAATATGACCCTCGACCCTCAGTTCAAAAGTCACACACTCTACAGTTGAAAACCTCTATTCTCGGTTGAGTACTCCCGAGCTTCTCCCTATTTCTTCCAAATTTATTTTTTGCTTGAGATCTATTTTTACTATTCATTTGCTAAATATCCTATAGTTCAGGTACTAACTCTTGAGGGTTCAAATTAAATTAATTGTTTATCTGTTTATGTTCTAGTAGTCAAAATGTAGATATCATGCTAATCATGTCTTTTATTGCTTACTAAATATCGTCTTTCAATTCCAAGCATGTCTAGTTATTGTAATGCCCAACTTGCCAATCGAATGCATGTCTAAATAAGGGTCATTAATAAATTTTGTGATGCTTGTGATAAACCAAATAATAGTCTAGTCTAGGTTGTTAGTCCGGTTTGTGGGGAATCATGTCTTTAAATTATTAAGCAAACTTGAGTTAGTAGAGGCCATCATAAAAAGGGCGAGTTGGGTGCCTAACACCTTCCCACCTCGTACCTTGTCCCCCGAACCCTTTATTCTTGGGTACTCATATGTTCTATATGAGCAGGAGTCTTTCTAAAAATACGATCAATTCACTTATTGCGCTATTGGGTTGTCCCTTCGGTTTCTCCCTTCGATAAAACGCCGATAGCAGATTTGTGACCTCTTTCATGGTTTTTATTCAATTCAAGTCTTTTCAAAAGCTTTTCTAACTCGATGGTTCTTTGAACTTATCTAAAGCCCCCAACTTACAAATTTTCTATAAGGACACACTTGCGGAAGCGAGGCCGAAAGTTCCCGAGTCCTTACAGAATGCCATTATTGATGATATTGCTTATTTGAATAGAAGTTGATACCGCTTGGCAGTAATTGAGATTAAAAAAAAAAGAAAAGAAAGAAAGTATTTAGGAAGTAATAAAGAGCATGATTTGCATGATATCTACATCTTGACTACTAGAACATACACAGTTAAGCAATTAATTTAATTTGAGCCTTTATGAGTTAGTACCTGAACTGTAAGCTATTTAGCAAATGAATAGTAAAAACAAGATCTCAATTAAGGAAAGAGGGGGAAGCTTGGGAGTACTCAACCGATAACATAATGATTTTGTAGAAGAAAGAGAGAGAAGCTCAGGAATACTCAACTGAGAATAGAGGTTGTCAAATGTAGACTGTGTGTTTTGAAATGAGGGAGGAGGGTTGTATTTATATGGGACGAAGTAGGGTTGGACGGGTGAAGAGAGGGCCGAAATAAGAGATCGGGCTGAAAAAAGCTGGGCGCCAAATGGTGAGGGCCACTAGCGGCCCTGCAAATTCTCGCGAGAGCCGCTGATGGCCCTCACCACAGCCGCTGGCGGCCCTAGCTGAAATGCCAGGGCCGTTGGCGGCTGTGGGGCTGCCAGCTGGATGTCGTCATAATGACGGCATCCAGTAAATTTTCGATTTTCTGAGGAATTTTTAATGTTCCGAAAATGTGAAATGACCGTTTTACCCTTATGCGGTAAAAGACGGTTTTACCCTCGGTTAACAACTTTGCATGCGGGGGTCGGAAAAAGACACGAGAGGTATCGTTGGCAAGCTCTTGAACGAGGCTCTTGAATGTGATCAAAATAAAGGAGTGATCGAGGAAAAACCTGAGACCTTATTTTACCTTTCAAAGCAGAAATAACATTCAAGTTTTTAAATTACTCCTTTCATCATCGGGCTTTAGCGGAGAAATCTGATGACATTTTTTTGGCGTTTACAGAAGCCCCCAGTTTGATCAAGCTTGAGTAAAAGCGAAGATCAAAGTATTCTGAAGGCGACGTGCAGGATGCTGATGTGCAGGTGGTGTATGTGTGAGAGTGTACAGTATGCATGCATATTAAAGCAAACCTTGGCTGAGACAAACTCGGTGGCACTAAGATCTCATCTCTGTGAACACAAGAAAACAAAGGTAATGGTTAGTAGGGGTAAAACGCTCGTGGTTGGGAATTGACGCCTACAAGGGGCCTGTATTCAGAGAAAATGAAAAAGTTAGCGAGGATAACACTTGGAGGGTAATTAGTATAAAATGCTTTATCCTCAGCAAACAGTGACTAAACATCACTTCTAACGTTTAAATGTAATCATAGAGGGCACACTTATCCCTATAAATGTGTTATTGTTAATAGGGCACATTTAACCCTATAAATGCTATTCTGAATGGCACATTTACCATATAAATGCTATTTTGAAGGGCACATTAACCCTATAAATGCTATTCTGCAGGGCACATTTAACCTATAAATGCAATTCTGCATTCATATTTAACCCTATAAATGCTATTCTGAATGGCACATTTAACCCTATAAATGTTACTCTGAAGGGCACATTTTACCCTATAAATGCTATTCTTAAGGGCACTTTTAACCCTATAAATGCTATTCTGCAGGGTATATTTAACCCTATAAATGCTATTCTGCATGGCAAATTTAACTCTATAAATGCTATTCTGCAGGGCACATTTAACCCTATAAATGTTATTCTGAAGGGAACATTTAACCTTATAAAAAAATTTTATATTTAAAAGGAACGCTCGCTCCTGCACAAAATTAGTATTAGCCTAACGCTTAGCGCTGAATAAATGAGTTTAGAAAAATACCTGTGTCTGCATATTTGGGGCCCACAAAACAAATGGGTTAGTTTTACCTGATAGTAGGCGGAACTGTAAAATGGGCTGACTATTGAATTTTGAATTCGTGGGCCAAGGGACCCGCTCCCGCGTTCCTATTTGTTGTTGGAAGGTTATTTTCATTCTTGATTGTAGTCGGAAGGTCGCTTCCACTCTTGATTACTTTGTCTGTCGAATACTTAGCTCTGAGCTTGCTGATTTCAATGGAGAGCGTGTAGATTCAAACTTGCAATGGAGATATGCACATAAGCGAAATATGCAATAGACATGCCCGACTGATTATGACAAGATGAACAATACGAGACATAGTAATATACACGAGGCAAAGGGGAATTGACATGTAAACACGCAAAGACTCAAGACATTGAGAAATCATGTACACATGCATGCCTTTGAAGGCAACTCTAGTACTTATGTAAATCTGATGTAGGCAAACTCTATTGACTCAAGGCTCCATGCGGCCAAGCCTAACATGCACGACTGTCCTATAGGGTCTGAAGAGGGTCTTCATATTGGAAAAGTTTTGTGATCAAGAATTTCATTCTTATGGTGTTCTTGACAGAGTAAGAGACAAGTGGACAAGACTGGGTGCAGTCAAGGGAGCATCAGCCCCCAGGTTGATGTGTGGTTCTTGATGATTATGACCTACTCGAGGAGGTATGGGTGTTGATGTAGCGCCACAAAATATCCTAACTTAAAGTATGGGGACAAAATGGACAACTTTGAACGTAGCGGACAAGGAACCGACTCATTCTGAAAAATCCCCCAGTTTGAACGTCTGTGTGCAAGTCTATGAGAAAGGTGATGAGTATGACTCTAGATGACTGACCAAAGAGTGCTTACATGAGAAATAATACTCTAAATCCTTAGAAATTTAAGTTGTCTCAAGATGTTGATTTTGTTCATCATTTTTTTTTTTGTTGCCCTAACTTTTGCCTAGGCCGCCCTTTAGGGTTTTCAACCTACCGGGCTCATTTTTTTTAGCCTTAGATGAGAATGGTAGAATGGGAGAACTCCTTATGATCATGTGACAAAGTGGTTGTCGTGGCCGGACCTCTTCGAGGTTTCGTACGTATCCAGTGTGTGCAATCAGGCCAACGTAGTTCATGGCTTCACAATTAAATGGTTGTGCCTCCTGGAGGGCTTTAGGCCGGGTTGTAAAGTCAGGCTGGGTTAAGGTGTCAAAGAAAGGATAAAGGCTCAAATAAACCCAATGTAATTCCCCTCCCCAAAGTATGCTAGGTGGTACAGAAGTTTGTGATGTTGGCAAGGTGGCTAAGGGACCTATGTTTAGGTAGGGCCGCCTTTTGGCTGTGCTTCGATCTAGTGTTTGCACTCTTTTGGATCTTTGATCGCTCTAGAATTTTTTTCTCTTTTGTTGATTTTTTTGGTCTTCAACTTCGAGTTCTCTCTCTCTTTTTGCATTTCTCTCGGTGGCTCTTTTTGTAGGCTGGTCCACATTGCCTAGAAGGTTGCTTCCGTTCCCATGTTGCACACTCCCATTCCCCGAGTAAGGATGATGTGATTAAGAAATGAAAGGTTATGTGTTTAAGACTCAAAGGGTTGCAGGTGGTAACGATGCATAGGGTGGTAAAGGATATTGATGTGAGGTGCCAAATGAATGCATCCTGTCCTTAGCACGAACGGTTCAATTGTATGTCCTTTATGGGGATGATCATTAGGGAGTTCCTGTTTGATGTTTTCCACGATGAAGGCTTTCTTTTGAATTTTTGCTTTTGCTTCTTTTTTTTTTTTTTTGTTATTCCGTCATAGGCAACTTATGTTCGTCATAAGATTATATAAAGAACAATGTTGTGAAACAAAATGCAATCTTTATTGAATCGAAGAAAAGCATTATACGAGAAGTAAGTTAGAGTCTATGGTCGAAATGAAAAGACAAACCTCCATCTTTTTCAAGCCTGATCTCAAAATTTCGGCCATTCTTCACCCGTCCAACCCTACTCCTTCGCCTATAAATATAGCCATCCTCCCTCAGTTCAAAAACATACAATCTACAGTTGACAACCTCCATTCTCGGTTGAGTACTCCCGAGCTTCCCCCTCTTTCTTCCAAATTTATTCTTTGCTTGGGATATATTTTAACTATTCATTTGCTAAATAGCCTACAGTTCAGGTACTAACTCCTAAGGGCTCAAATTAAATTAATTGATTAACTGTTTATGGTCTATAGTAGTTAAAATGTAGATACTATGCAAATCATGTTCTTTATTGCTTCCTAAATACTGTCTTTCAATTCTGTAAATAAGCATGTCTAGTTGTTGTAATGCTCAACTTACCAATCGAATGCATGTCTAAACAAGGGTCAATAATAAATTTCGTGATGCTTGTGATAATCCAATTAATAGTCTAAGTCTAGCTTGTTAATCCGGTTTGTGTGGGAATCATGTCTTTAAATTATTAAGCAAACTAGACTTAGTAGAGGCCGTCATAAAACGGGCGAGTTGGGTGCCTAACACCTTCCCACCTCGTACCTTCGCCCCCGAAACCTTTTTTCTTGGGTACTAATATGTTTTATATGAGCGGGAGTCTTTCTAACAACATGATTAGTTCACTTATCGCGTGGGTTGTCCCTTCGGTTTTGTCCCTTCGATTAAACACCAATAGCAGATTTGTGACCTCTTTCATGGTTTTTATTCAATTCAAGTCTTTTCAAATGGTTTTCTAACTCGGCGGTTCCTTGAACTTATCTAAAGCCCTCAACTTACAAATTTTCTATAAGGACACACTCCGTGGCGCGAGAAATTTCGGGTTCTTACAGTGGCGACTTCACTGGGGATTTATTTAAGAGGGTGAGACTCGAAAGTCAAGTTTGCTTAACTGTTTAATAACATGTTCCATATATTGCATCATTTGCATCATTTGCATGTGCCTTGGCACACCTTTTGACCCTTATCGACCCTTGAGGAAGTTTGGGCCGTAACTCGTAGACAACCCGTATATGTAAGGGAATATACACTTGTCCTATCGTGCAAATCGGCGCTTCCTCATCCCCGACTCATCGACTCTTGTTGGTGAAAAAGAATTACAATTGATGTGTCGACCATCTGCCGGACGGAAACTGTAATTTGTTGTGGTGACTTCATAGGAGCCAAAAGCCTCTAGCCCACATTTCGTGCATTCGCTTGCTTGTTGTGCATGTGTCTTTGTAATGCCCTTCTGATCACATGTTTGCCTGTAACTGCGTCCTTGTAATCGCTGCCTGAATGCATGAATGTCGTGACTATGTGCCAACATGTACTTACGAGGTAGGAGTCTTTTTCTTTTATTTTTAGGTAGTTCCTAATGCCCAAAAATAGTGCGAGAATTCAATTCAATGAGCACTCGTTTCCTCGATGACATATTTTCATATACCGTCGAAGTCATGAACAATTTTCTGGGACCTTTTAGCAAAAACAAAATAAAAATGAATCAGTCTTTCCAATTCCGTCTCCCATTTTTTATTTTTTATTTTATTTTTTTGATGTAATTCAGATTCGGCAGAAAAAAAAAGAAAAGCAAAAAAAAAAACAAAATGGCGTAAAAAAGGGCGCCGAAATGTTTTTTTCGGGAAAAAAAAAAAGCCGAATTTTTTATTTTATTTTATCCCATTTTTCATTTTCTTTGAGTCTAAAGAAAAAAAAAGCATGGTCCGTGTTTTTCTTTTTTTCTTATTTTCATTTATCGGCTTTGTTTTCCTTTGATATTAAGGGAAATAGTTGGGCATTTAGGCATAAGGATCTTATTTTTAGGACAATGTGTTTTTCTATGTGTGGGTCGTCATTTTTCTTAGGTGAGAGTCTCATGGTCTTTCTTGTTTTATTAAGTGCTCCGTGCTTCCTATTCAGGATAGGGGGTCCAAGGAAGAAACAGACACTGAAAGAGGTCAAACTTGACTTTCAACAAGACATCAAGTACAATTCAATTGACTTCAAATGCACCATGATCAGAACAGTTCAAGAATACCTTGTCGAGATGACAGACCGGGTTGACAGATTGGAAGCTGACATCACCAACATCGAGTCAAGGCAATTATGGGACACGCCAATATTTGTCCCTTATCTGAAAATCGAAGATCCATATCTCAAGGAAAGCCTAATCCTGTTCTCCAAGAACCAGAAAAGAAACGCAAGAGCGGCGAATCCTCCTCAAACATTACGCCAAAAGAGGGTCTCATGCCCCGAATCAAGCCACGGAGAGAATTTGCCCCATTAGAAATAACTCTCTGTACAGTTTTGGAGAGGCTAGTGGACAAGGAGATACTGCGACCTTTAGGCCCCACTCCGGAGCCTGAATTTAAGAGTCGCAGTTGGAATGCCAACCAATACTACAAGTATCACCAAGGCAAAGGGCATGACACAAATAACTGCTGGGCCCTTAAACATGCCATCCAAGACAAAATAGACAATCTACCATTGCCTAAAATTGAAGCACTAAAAGTACTGATGACCTCCTAGGTGCCATTAATCACATCACTACTGAAAATCCTAAAGGTTACTCTCATCTCATTTATGAGGAGCAGGTTGCTTTGATGTCTCAAAAATCTTACGGAGAAGAGTCAGATCTGGAGAAAGGTGAGGTAGAAGACAAGGATGAGGTACGGAAAAGTATGGGTTGCATAATCAAGGGAATTCAGGGGATAAAGGAAAATGTCGACATTCTGGAAGAACGCACCTCTAAGAGTAGGAGCGCCGTCATCTTGGCTAGAGAAGAAATATGGTGGCGCCAAGACCTCCTCTACCACAAGATGTCCAAGTATGGATACGTCCGCCCAAGGACTCCCACATCAAGACTGATCCCAAGGGATGGAAATCCCTTTCTATGCTCCACCTACTGCGCAGCCGAAGGAAATCACATAAACCAATGCAGACGCTTTAAAGGATTTGTCCTACGTTTCATTGACCAAGAAACAATGTGGGAGAATCGTCCTTATTGCAAATATCACCGAATCTTCGGAACCATACATATGACTTTCTCCGCCTAAAAGATGACATCCAAGAGATCATTGACAGGGGAGAAGCTCCCCCAACCGCTAAAGGATGGTGATGTCGAAGATGGAGCCTGGAATTAGAATGGCTATGAATAAGAGCTAGAGGAGTCGAGTCTGAGTCCCAAGTGTTTTCGAGTTAGGAACATTAGTTAAGTCTTTAGGTTGAGTCATGAACAAGGGGTGTTCCCCTTTTACTGCTAAAGTCATGTGTGCTTATTTCTTGCAAATGAATAAAAATTCCTCTTGCTCATTTCTTTCTTTATTTAACTATTGATACACCCGATGAACTCAAAGTTGCACAAATCATCAATTAATCAATTTAAGCAATGTAAGTAAATTTCGCAAAGTAAGAATGAAAATTATAATTTTTAAACAAGGAATTGAGCAAATGAACTCTCTCAACGATGCCACTCTGCATGCAAAGAGAGCCCGCTTTCTGCAACAACCTCGACACATGTATAATCTTAGCTCCAATTGAAGAAGATCCTTGGTATTAAGATGTTTACAACTACATCACCAAGGGCACATACCCTCCAGATGCACCAATAAGAGCTCAACGGGCCATCCGTCTCTTAGCGGCACAATACATAGAGTACAAGGGGGTTCTGTACAAAAAGTCCCACAATGGAGTCAACCTCAGATGTGTAAACGTCGAAGATGCCGTAGAAATTATAGATTAGGTACACAATAGTGTGTGCGGACAACACATGAATGGTCGAATGCTCTCTAGAAAAATCCTACGACTAGGATATTACTGGACCACCATGGAAAGAGACTGTTACGACTATGTCAAGAAATGCAAGAAATGTCAGATATATGCCAACCTATAGCATATGCCACCTTCAATGCTCCATGACTTCACGTCCCTCTGGTTATTTTCCGCATGGGGAATCAATATCATTGGTAAGATCACCCCCAAGGGCTCTGGAGGACATGAATATATCCTAGTAGTCATAGACTATTTTACCAAGTGGGTTGAAGCACAATCCTATGCCATCCTCACATCCAAACAAGTGTCCAAATTCATAAGGAACAACATCATCTGCCGTTATGGTGTTCCGCATGAAATCATTAGCGACCATGGATCCCACTTCAAAGTCGAAACAGCCACCCTACTAAAAAAACTACAAAATCCAGCACCACAAATCATCTCCTAACCGACCCCAAACCAATGGCGCAGTAGAAGCTGTCAACAAAAACCTCAAAACCATCATCGAGAAAATGATAGAGAACTACAATGATTGGCCTGTGAAACTTCCATTTGCACTTTGGGAAAAAAGAACATCCATAATGTCATCTACAGGAGCTACACCTTATTCCCTAGTCTACGGGATGGAAGCCGTAATACCCGTAGAAGTCCAACTACCCTCCATGCGCACAGCCTTAGAAGGTGAACTTTCAGAACACAATGCATGCAAGCCCGTTATGATGAACTCATGTTCATGGATGAAAGGCACCTTCGGGCTCTAGACCACTCATACATGTACCAACAACGCATGGCAAGAGCATCCAACAAAAAGGTTCGACCTCGAAATCTAAAAGAAGGGGTCTTAGTTTGGAAGGAATTGCGTGCACCAGTTACCGACCCCAGAGGTAAATTCCGACTAATTTGGTCCGGTCAGTCCATCATCAAAGATATCCTATCAGGAGGTGTAGTCCGACTTATGGATATTGATGGCGTCCAGTGCAGTCAGGTCACCAACATGGATCAACTGAAGAAGTGCTACGTCAAAAAAAAGAAAAGAAAAAAGAAAATAAATAAAAAATCCGAAAAAAGAGGCGTACACAAATTGAACGAACTACGCTGGCGTGATTCCACAATGGATACGTAGGTAATTCTTTTAAGAGGCCTGACCAAAATCATTCCAAAATTCCATTCAACTCATTCAAAAAAGGACAATCTTTATTCAAACTGAACGAATAAGCTTACTTTGCATAAATTGAACTTCTTAAGGTTACAAAAAAAAAGTGCAACTAATGAGGGTTTAAGTTAAACAAATTCTTAGTACTTTTTTTCAAAACTAGACTTGCTTTCTAAAGAAAACTACTTTAATCCTTTTTCCCTTTAAAAGGTTTCGTTGAAGAGTTCTTCTTTGAAGGATCTTGGCTTGAGGACGACCTATGATCGCTTCTTTGAGCTGGGGGCTTGCCTCTTTTCAAGACATGATAGCCTTTTTGATAAGGCCCTTCCTTTCTTTTCTTGCTTTCTGTTCCTGAGTCATACCTCGGTGCTGCTGGTTCCACTCCTCATGACGAAGGGCTCGCCTTGCTTCTCCATCACTGCAAGAAAGTCAAATTAAGTAGGTCTAAGAAACTTGAGGTAGGGCAATCATCCGGGGTACAGTCCAACGATCCCTGCCACGCCAGTATGCGCTCCAGCTTTGAGCAAATTGAGTTGTCAAGGCTATGGTAGGTTGTCTCAAAGTCTCTTGACGAGGGATAACCTGCTTTAACCCATATTGCCTCATGACCCTTGAAGGAAAGAAAAATGTACTCCTATACAAACTCACTATCCTATTGTAGGGGATAAATTTGCAGCAGGCAACGAAAGAAGTCAAACCCACCAAGGAACATACCAACGAATAACAGGTCCAGCACGGAAAAAAGCATCCCATTCCGCAAGGGTCTTCTCATTGTATAGCCTTTTTCTAACCAAAAAGCTAGCAACGGTATAAGTTCTCTTCTTCCAGGCGTGAGGAGTACGAGCCATCATCTTTTCTGGTGACTCTATCAACCTTAGATGCTCGCATAACCGGATTTGGAGTAGCAGGGGGCTACCAGAAAGGGCATCCTTGGGCAAATTGTTTAACCTGTCAAGCCCTAAAGTGGTTTCTCCTACAACCAGATGCAAAGGAGAGTGCCCTTCAGCCATTTGACTTACTACTCGCAGCAACGAGGCTCTACCCAGATTAGATGATTCTGCATTGACAAACAATAGGCGATTTAACAGACAGAGTACAAAGGCCTGTCGACGACAACGACTAAATATTGCATCCTGTTCAGAAGAGGAAGAAAACTTTTCACAGATTTGAACTAAGTCCACATCGACACCAAGAATCATTCTTTTGGCTTCCGCAGATGACAAGCCTAGAGACTTCATTCATTGATTACTAAAACCATCCCTCAAATAAGGCACAACTAGGGGAAGAACATCAGACATGTTAGTAATTGCAGCAAATCCTTCTACTAAAGGGTATAATTCAGAGTTACTGAAATAAAAAACGTGCTAGTCTGGGTCTCAATAGTTTAGTGTAGATCAAAGAAGGGGCCACAGGATTTTGGTTGGTTTCAGAGTCAACAAAGTTGAGATATGGTATGGAGCCAGTTCCAATTTATCTTCCACAGTCTGATTTTTGCACCAAGCATCAAACAGATTTTCAAAGGACTTCACCATGATAAAAGCTTTGTGAAATTTGGGGAGCTAAAGTCTAAAAGGAGATACGACATTGGACATCCCGTAAATCATATTTATAGGCAAAAGTCAGGTCAGAAAATAATCAAAAATTCGCAAAAAAGTCCAAAACCAGAGCCGTCAGCGGCTCTGGCCAGGGCCGCTAGCGGCTGTGACCAGCGCTGCTAGCGGCCCTCAGCAACGGCCCAGAGTCGCACGCGGCCCAGCCTAGCGCCGCTAGCGGCCCTGACCTCGGCCCAATCCGTTGTTCCTTTTGCTCTCGTCCGCCCAATTGCTATTCCGCACGGTTTTAAGCCCAGTTTTCAAAGCACAACGTGGTTACAAGGCCCGAGACTCTCTTAGTTTTATTCTTTTTCTATTTTCATTTTTATTTTCTGTTTTAAAGGGGTATAATTTGTGTAATTTTTGCTTTTTCTTTTGCAACTTTTACCTTATTCTCTATTTTTATTTTCTTTTTTAAAGGGGTATAACATGTTGCATACTTAGAGATCAGACGGGCATAATTGAGTCATAATAGCATGCACATCATATAAAATGCATAAAAACATGAGTTCGAGTTTCAAAGACCAAGATCTACAAATCAAGTCCACACTACTCAGTTGGGATCATCATCACCATTGCTATCAACCTCATCTTCAACGGTAGGCCCATGAACGAAGTTCTCGGCCGAGTAGTAAAAAGAGCCCTAAGTGCTGAACGAGCTATAAATCGGCCTGCTGTTACTGGGTCTCATGTCTCGGCCATCATACATAGGCGCATGTATGGGGGTACCCGCCGAAAACCCGGTCCCGAAGAGGCTCTTTGTAGCTTGGCTAGCAAAGTCCATAGCCACATTCTAATGTGAAGGCCAGGCTTGGGGCACATCCTATCCACGAGCATTCGCCCAACCTCCAGCCACGAGAGTCATGATAGGCCTACTAGTGAAAGAGGGCTGGAAACCCGCCGGAGAAGACATCTCGGGCACAGGAAGGTGCGGCCTAGAAGGACCGGGCGCCTCATCAACATGAGGCCTAGTCACCACCACAGTAGGAGAACGAGCAACAGATGGTCTACTCGCCAAAGAAGCTCTCGCTGCTGATGAATGTCGGGGTCCCACAGAAGACGAAGACCGCGACATCTGCACAAAATAAAGACAAGAATATTAAACTAAGCACTTCACTTAGCTAAAAAAAAAACAAGAGTGCGCCTACACTAGCAATCCCAGATCGAGAACTCTTCCGTCGACCCATGATCCGGCTATATCCTTTTTTCAGCAAGTGGATAAGCTTGAAGACTTGGGAAGTCCGTTAACTGTTCAGCTACAAGAAAAGACAAGAGACAGAGTCAATATTTGAAATCAACACAAGTCAGAAAACAAGAGAGGATAAAAACTTACCCCTACATAATCATCGGGCAATGGTAAGCCCTCTACCGCCTCTTCGTCAGCTCTATGTAGGGGAAACTCCTCCGTTATACGACCCCCACTCTCACCAATGTATCTCACCTCAGCACTTGGTAAGGTTACACTTGGGGGCTGACTACGAGGGACTCTAGAGTGGGATCTCCTGTGTCCCCGAGGAGCCACACGATCTGCCTACAAAGATACAAAAGTAAGTATGCTACATATACAACTGAAAAACATGAATCACGATTCTATCTCAGAAGTAAGGTCCGACATCAAGCGATCCACGCAGTAGGCCATGTATACAGCTATACAGTCTAAACCATCAACCACTGGATAAACAAATTGCGTGGCCGCAGCACCCCTAATAACGACTCCCAAGTCAGTCACGCTCAGACTACGTAGGAAAAACATGGTCATAGGAGGGTCTTCCGGAACCAAATGGCCACCCAAGAATGGATAGATCAGCCGAGCCAAGCAGTCCCCCAAGTACCACTCAAAGCTGAATGGCCCCTCAAACACTACCCGCAGAGTAGACACACTGAAGAAATTAGTGGTAATATAGGATGGGACCCCAGGAATGTCGTCAAAAGCGATCCACATCACCTGCAGAATACAAGATCAAAGTTCATTCACACCAAATGAACCGAAAATAATTTATAAAGGCAAATCAAAGGCAACATATCTCTGACGCAGCCCGACTCTCAAAAGTAACCCGAAAATTCTCCAAAGAGGAAAACAGATGGCTGTCTCTACCAACCAACCGTGCAACCAATGGAAACATCCTCAAACCAGGACGATACAAGCAGGAATAATTAGATGCAGGTCTACTACAAAGTACGCATATGCACAAGGAATAAAAAAATATATATGCCTACCTCCATTATCCTTAAGGGCCAGTAATAGACGCCCTCTGGCTTGTCGCCTTAGGCCTGGAAGCTTGACGACACCATCTCATCAACGAAGTGTAAGCAGGAGTACCAAAATTGTACTCATGTACTTTGGTCAAGTCATCCAGGCATGTCAGAAAGCCAACTTGGTATATACTCTTCTTCTGGGCAAAAATGATCGCCCCCAACAGATAGGCCAAAAAGATACGGGCCCGCTGATCCTCGATAAGCCTCTGCTCAGTCAAGGCCCCCCATAATCTTGGTAAGGAGACCCGGTCCTTCTCAAAGAAAGCGGCGGCAAGCCCATACAGCTCATACAACCTATCTACCTGCCGATGGTAGTCTGCGTCTTACCGTAGAGGACGCCCTCTAAAGGACAAACCCATCAATACGGCAAACTGATAAGGTGTAGGGAACATCTCTCCTACAAGTGTATGGAAGGTGTTCGTAGTATCCCAAAACCTCTCGAATAACCCGCAGGAAATCACCCGAGTATCCCCAGAATGACAAGACGGGATAACAGACAGAAAATATTCAAAACCCGAAGCCCGGATTATCCCTCTAGTCCTCTCGGAAAAAGTATTCAACATCATGGCCCAGTTCGAAGTGGACCCTTGAGGCTGCAAATAAGCACCAACTTCCTAGCCAACAAATCAAATTTTCTCAACACCCCATATACTACAAATTCAGTCCGAATAATTCCACACAAGTATTATATACAGATGACCACCAATCCAGTACAATCCCAATTTGTTCGTGTGCTGGAGCAATAACAGTTCAAATTTTCAGTACAAAATAAATAAACTGAACAAAACTGAAAGTCAGAAACATACCAGATGTAAGTTGGACAAATGACTACATCTGTCCAACAGAAAGATACCACGATCCCAAGCCTCCGCCAGACGCCTGCCTAAACGCATGAACGAGACCTGAGACAGAGTCGCCTGGTCTGCATGGTATGAAGGAGGTATCCTGGATAACGAAAACCCGGTATGAAAGAGTTCACGGTTTTCCTCTTCCTCGGTCATGGGGTTTCCCCTTGTCTTTGGGAGCCATGGACAAGTAATTCAAGCTTTCTCTCTCTACAAGTGAAAATTTCAAGTGTCAGATTCGCAAGATACAAGTACACATTCAACAATGCAATCCAAAAATTAGCTAGTAGGCGAAAAATCAAACAAGTTCAAGACAAAAAGCAAAGAATTTAGTCAAGAACTAACTTACCTTCAAGGAGCTTGGAGCTCGACAATGGCGAGGAGCTCGGGGGAGACGAAGACGAAGCAAAGCAAAAATGGAGCAGTTGTTTGGCACACTGAAGCACAAAGTCGCCAGCGGCCTTGGCTGGTCTGCACACGCGGCCCCTGCTGCCCCACGACATATTCTCAGCCCAAAAAACCGCTATTTGGCACAGTTTGTTCGCGGCAAAGATCAGTACCCAGAGCGCGGGAAGGGGTCCCTTGGCCCACAATTTTAAAATTCAACAGTTGGCCCATTTTACGGTACCAAGTACTGTCAGGTAAAACTAACCCATTTATTTTACAGGTCCCCAAATGGAGAAGCCCATGTATTCTCTGGCACTATTTAATTGATCGTCAGTTCGGGACTATGTTTAAAGCCCAGTATTTCCTGGCACCATTTATTGATCGCTGGTACGGTCAAATTGTTTTCAAGCGCAGATATTTTCTGGCACCATTTATTCATTGCCCAGGGCGGTCAATTTATCCCCAAGCCCAGGAATTCTTTGGCACATTTTATTTGGGGGACAACCAGTTAGGTGGGGTCGTTATTACACCTTAAAAGAATGTTATTAGGTCTAATGTGGACCAAGATTTTGGATAAAGATATGAAGATCCAAGATAAGTAGTCATAACTGTTGGAAATGAAGCTTGATATGCTTCATGAAGCTTGGTATGCTTCAAAGTAAAAGTCCCACAAAAAGCTTTGTTCATAAAACTCATTGTCCCGCATTGGTAGAGAAAAGAAAGAGAAGAGCCTTTATATATGGTTGTATACTCCTAGTCTTTGAACTAAGAGTCAAGGGAATACTCTCCCCATACACGCGCGTCGCCGCCGCCGTCTGTTTGGCCGGGCAGGTCGGGCTTGGGTGAGGGTGTGGGTTGGGCCCTTTTTATTCTCGGCTCAATATTTTTCCGACCGTTTTGAGTCCGTTCAACTTCGAGATTCTATAACCGTTATATTTTTTAATAATATTATCCCACGATTTCCGCACACAAAATTAATTGTTTGATTTTCGGTTACAGATTCTAAGCCTATAAATTCTAAAACCTCCAGCCTTTTTTTAAACACACACAAAAATATTGATCCTCTCCTCTTCTCTTCACTTGGCAGTAGTTCAATTTGCTCTCAAAGCCATCACACCGTAGTTTACCGGAGCTTTGCTTGCTGTGTATCCCCGGAGGTCGATTGCCGAAAAATCCCTAGTGTACGTGTGGGGGAAAAATTGGACTTTAGGGCAGTGATTCATCCCACCACGGCCTTCTGTTATAGATAAGTTGTTCCGTTTATGAGTATAGACACCAAAAATTATGTCTATGATAAGTCCCCATAAAAACCCGATGATGAAAGGATTGGATTTTGCTCGAACTTGGGTTGCGAGAATAATTGCTCTGATGATTAGCCCAGATCATTTGAATTAACCAGTGGAAGCCTTTTATACAGGTGATCCAAACCAGTTGGACTCAATTCATTTGGAGTCCAAAACTGAGAGATAGGCCTCTTTGAGCCCAAGGGCCCGAAAGGAAACCCCAAACCCTTGAGTCAACTCTTGGTCAAACAAGAACTCAGTCAATCCCGCATGGTCCCCTCGGAATAGTCTCGCTCGCTTAGAAAGCATGTCAGGCGCCTATGCAGGCAGGCCGCTCCAGGTCCATGCGGCCACTCTTGAGTTCAAGCGGGTCGCCGTTAGGCCAAGCGGCTTGACCGCTTGCCAAGCGATTCAACCGCTTTGCCTAGCTGTATGGCCGCCTGAACCTTTCTCGCGGATGGAAAATTCGAGGCCCAGTCGATTTCCATGCCAAACCCTGGCAGCTCCCCCTCTTCTATACAAACAAACCTTAGGGTTCAGTTGAAGGGGTTGGGAATTACAGAGGTTGGACGTTCTCTCAAAAGAGGTTGGCAATTAGAGACTAAAGTTTGGTCCTTTGGTTGGCAGCTTCTCTCTCATATTAAAACCCTAAATTCTGATTCTACTCCTTCTAAAGGCTTGCCCTAGTACCAAATAAATAAGCCTTCATACTTCATCAAGAGCAAGAGTTCAAGCATTAAACCCAATAAGTTCATTGTGAGCATCCAGGTAATCCAACCTGAGGGTTTTACTTAAATTTTATATTTGCTTGTTATTTACTAACGATTTTGGTTTATGTGATATGTACATGCATGGCGCGTTTTGAGCAAAAATGGCTTGTATTGAACCTAACGAATGAATGAATGAATGAATGGAAGAATAAATGCATGTTTTTATTTATTGTTATTTATTATAAATTATGCTTTGTTGTGAAAAATGGTGGATGAATTGTCTTGTTTGTCTTCTAATTTGCAGGTTTAGCGTATTTATCGTTCTTAGCATTAAAAGCATGTAAATTTGATAAGTGGTTAAAAGTGGTCACTTTAATAAATGTGTGTTCAACCCATTAGTTAAAACTAGAAATTTGGACAAATTGAACCTTGTTTTGAACCGTAGCATAAATAATTGCATTGAATTTATTAGTAAAGGCCGTTGTCGTCAACGGGCGAGTTGGGTGCCTAACACCTTCCTAACTCATACTCACGCCCCGAACTCATTTATGAAGTCAATTTCCCTAATAGGGATTGGGATGCATAGGAATCAAGTTTACGTCTTTTTAAAAAATTGACTTGACTCCAAGGTTCCAAATTTCCTTAAATTTGGTGGCGACTTCCGACAATCTTAATCATGTTCCTAGTACGAAAGGATAAATCTTCATGTCCATTCACACTCGAGAGATTCACAAACCAACGACGTTCTCCTAGGCTACCCCGCCGGCCAACGAGGGAAAAATCCGGTAGCCTACAGTGGCTACTTCACTGGGGACATGATTAAGTGGGTGTGACTTGAAAGTTAATTCAATGTTATTATTTTTGCTTGGTGTACTATCTTGAGTGTTCTTATTATTATATTTGTGACTTGTCATTCATCTTATTAAATTGCATCCATTGCATTCATGTGCATGCGCGACTTCCGAGCTTGTTTTTACAAGTTCAAACTAGTTTCTTAGCCAATGGAGTGTGGTGAAGTGCCTTAGTAAGAATCCACTCGATTCTTCTTTTCCAAGAAACATGGATCCCCCCACCTCGTGTACCTTCCTACGCAATCGTCTATTCGACGAGTAGGATAAAAAGAATGGATCACATTGTCGCGCATCCCGCGGATTGTTGTACATTCTTGATCATGAGTACCTTTTGACCAAAACCCTTAAGCCTACCCCATTGCATGAACTAGAACCAATGTTTTAGGTCGAAACTCAGTCCCATGTCCATGCTAGATTTTCATGATCATGTCATTTGCGCTGTTGTGCTGATTGCCCATATGTGAACGCAATCTTTGCGTAGTCGTTTTGGTCGTCATAGAATATTAGGTTATACCCCAATTGGTATCTTTTCTGTTTTGAGTCTAGATTTTGTCTTTAGCTTGAGTCTAGAATCTTTATTTTTAGGATACAATATTCCCGAATGTTCTATATGATGCTTGTTACCTTAGGAAAGATTTAGTGTTTTATTATTTCCCATTATTTAGGTAGTGAGTTTTAGTCAAAGATCTCGAGATAATATCTCTCCCCTCCTCTTTTAGTCAAGAGTATAATATCTTTTGCTTTATCCCATATTGAGTCGAGATAATATCTCTCCCCTCTCCTTTTTAGTCAAGAGTATAATATCTTTTGCTTTATCCTATATTGAGTCGAGATGATATTTCTCTCCTCTCCTTTTATTCAAGAGTATAATATCTTTTGCTTTATCCCATATTGAGTCGAGATAATATCTCTCCCCTCCCTTTTTAGTCAAGAGTATAATATCTTTTGCTTTATCCCATATTGAGACGAGATAATATCTCTCCCCTCCCATTTTAGTCAAGAGTATAATATCTTTTTCTTTATCCCATATTGAGTCGAGATAATATCTCTCCCTCTCCTTTTAGTCAAGAGTATGATATTCTTTTCATTTTTATCTCGCGTCGAGATCTTTTGAGCTAAACCCATTACTTAGTCCCCAAGGGTAACTATGTTGATATAATATTCTAGATAGAGACTTCCCATTTTTGTTTTAAAACTTTTCTTTTGTGGAACTTGTTAGTCTTTCCTTTCTAAGTCTTATCCGTTGTCCAGGATTGGGAAGAAAACAGTTGGTCCGAAAAGTTGGGAGCGCGATAATAGTAATCAACGTCTAGTTTGGAAGCTCTTATTGGTGTCTCCCCCTTCGAGCAAAGCTAGGTCTGACGCAGTATTTGTTACACCCCCTCCATATCGACCACCAGGTTCTAAGTTGACTGAAATGGCCGAAGATGTTGTGCCACCTCCACCACCTAAGACCACTGCTGAAATGTTGACTGAAATGATGACAATGCTGGAAACTATGGGAAACCATGTGACATGGATAGAAAGTAAGGTTAAAGAAGCTGATTCTTTTAACCAAGATGACCCTCAACCTCGAGATGACAAAGTGGAAGAACTAAGTGCATAAATTAAGAACCTTGAGTTAGCTCTTACTGAAAACAAGATCATAAGTGACTACATGATCAATGCTGAAAGATATTCCTCTCACATCAAGGGGAAACTCCCACAAAAATTCTCAATGCCTGAAGTCCCCACTTTCAAAGGGACCGATGATACAAACGATCACATAAGAGCTTTCACCACCGCCATTGGCCTAAAAAGAGTGGATCCTGACCTCTATGTTCACCTTGTCTCACAAACCTTGGACCCCACTATTAGGGCATGGTTCTTCAAGCTTGAGCCCAGCCAAATTCAAGATTGGAACAAGGTGTCTAGTTTGTTCCTCACTAGATACTCCGACAACGTTATCCAAACAACTACCATGAGAGAGTTAGAAGCAACAAAGCAAGGTGAAAATGAAAGTTTCACTGACTTTGTTAAGAAATGGAGAACTAAAGTGGCCGAAATGCTTGACCGTCCATCAGAGGAAGAGCAAATTCGAAAACTCATCAAGAATTTACAACCTCCTTACTTGAAGCCCCTCAAATATCAAGCAATTACTTCATACACACAACTCAATAGTGTGGGATTGCTCATAGAGGACGATCAAGCACTTAAAAAGGAGAAAAGCAAGGACTTCTTCAACAAAGGCACTTATAACTCGAATAACAAGAAGAATACCAACTCGGAAAGCTCTTCCAACAAGGTTAATGAAGTCAATGTTGTCTATGTCAAACCGCAAAGGCATTACACCCCTTTGGGCATGACATATGCTAAAGCTTTGGAAAAGCTTGTCAAAAATGACTAACTCAACGTTGTGGGTCCCACTCCCGATCCTGATCTCGAAAAGAGGGGCCAGACATGGAATCCTAATCTTTATTGGGAATTCCATAGAGGAAAAGGACATGATACCGAGGTGTGTTGGACACTCAAAAATAATATTCAGGATCTTTTTGACAATGGGACTATTCCCAAACCAAAGAATGTTCCCACTCCAAACAACAACACCAATCCTCTAGGTGCGGTTTTCGCCATTTCAAATGAAGAAGAGGAAAAGGACCCCTCTCGTCTGATTGTGCCTATTGGACATTCTATTCCATCATTTAAGCTTGACTCCCTTCATCTAGAGGTAGCCAGACTTTGGGAAAGTGATAGCGACGAGGAAGATTCGACGCTCCAAATTTCTAAAGCATGGTACGACTCTTCTGATGATGAATCTCCCGAGGTTGAACACCTCACGAGGTCGGGAAGGCACTATATACCACCCATTTCTAGAATAAGGATCCATTACAAAACACAGTTTCAGTCATACCACAAGTGAGAGACTCTCCACTAGTCCAAAACAAGGACCAAAACCCTCCAATCGAGGATAATGGCAAAGACTAAGGCTGATATTTCTATATGGAAACTTTTGATTACATTTCAAGTACATAGGAATGCGTTACTAAAAACACTTAGCCAAACCATGGTTCCCCCGGAAGCTACTCCAGATGACTTGGTCAATTTCCTCACAAAAGGAAATTCCTTGCAAGCAATTGCATTCACTAGCGAAGACCTTCCACCCGAAGGAACTCACCACAATAAGGCACTATACCTAACTTCCATATGTGAGAAGAAACAAGTCCCAATGACCCTAATAGACAAGGGATCCGCTGTCAATGCTTGTCCCCTAAGGACCGCCCAATGCTTGGGCATAAATGTCAACAACCTCGCGCATGGCGCACAAGGGTTGAGGGCCTATAAAAATTCCAAACGAAATGTATTAGGCATATTCTCAGTTAACCTTAACACTGGACCAATTGAGAAAATGGTGCAATTCCATGTCATCAGCATCTCAGCTTCATTCAATTTGCTCTTAGGACGCCCATGGCTCCATGGACTAAACGCGATAGCTTCAACATTACGCCAAAAAGTCAAAATGATGGTCGGAGGGGTAGTTTTAGAGGTTAGAGATGATTCTATGATTGCTAGTATTGAGGATACGCCAAATCTCAAGATCGAGCACACTGGACAAGATGGAGAATTCTGGAGTTTTATGAATGAAGGCGTCGCCCTACTTGAGCAAGATATAGCTCCTTTCATTCGCACCATATTCCCATCTAGGAATTAATGTCATCCTAAGGAATCAAGGGTACTTCACTGGCACTGCTCTAGGCAAAGGTGTCTCCAAACCCCTTCAATTTGGTCATCCAAACCGGGAAATAATCTCTTTGGATTGGGCTACATTCCCACCAAGCAAGAAATACGGGAATACATCGCTAAGGAAAAAGCGAAAAGAAGGGCCATTAAGGAAAACAAGGCCTATGACATCTCCATGGCACCATACCCGCACACTCTAAACGGGCAATTCATCCAATCTGGAGATCCATTCCCTTATCATGGCTTTCCCGAGCCTTATGTTCTCCTTGTGTATGGAATCCAAGTTCCCGGATTCAGAATCTTCCTAGACTGCTACACGCGGGAAGAGAAACTCCTTTGCCTGTAAGAAGGAGGCTAAACTTTGATTGGCTGGAGAACACACCCAACAAAGCTTTGGGTCTACTATTTGGACAAGAGCTTCATCATCCAAAAGATGAGGAGCTCCACAATGTCATTAATGCAATTCAAGATGCCAACTTTGACCCAACTAAGTTGATCACTCCAAACTAAGGTCAACTCACAAAGCAGAAACGCACCATAAGATGGACTGGAACCAATGGAAAGAAGATCAAGATCACGATCGCCGAAGAATCCAAGTCTGACACTGACTGACTCCGACCGGACTGAGTTTGATTCTGAAGACGAGTCTAATATAGTAGAGTTGGGTAGTCCACCCAAATCTATGTTTAATTCTACTTGCAAGTCTAATGATGTTAAACCCAATAGTAATGGCTCAGTTGATGTTCCAATTTCATCTATTAATGAAATGGGTACTGACTCTGCTTACTTCTTGGATTACTTAGTAGCTAATAATTCAAAAGAAGAACAAGAATTTCCCAAAGAGGTAATTAAAGCACTATTAGAGCATGAACAAAAGACTTCAATTGTGGAAGAAACAGAGTTAATTAATCTTGCAAGAAATCAAGAGCCTTGACAACTGCGCATTGTCTTATCGCTAACTCCCAAAGAGCGAGAAAGCTTTATAAATCTCTTAAAAGAATACATAGATGTTTTCGCTTGGTCCTACAAAGATATTCCGGGAATAAGTCATGAGATAGCACAGAATACAATACCGCTCAACCCCGATTCAAAACCGGTAAAGCAAAAACTTCGGAGAATGAAACCTGAGTGGACACTGAAAATCAAAGAAGAGGTATACAAAAACAGCTCACAGCAGGTTTCATTAAGGTCGCTCAATATCCAGAATGGGTTGCCAACATAGTACCCGTTCAAAAAACGGATGGCAAAGTAAGAATGTGCTTGGATTTCAGAGATCTAAACAAGGAAAGTTCAAAGGACGACTTTCCCTTGCCACCTATAGGCGTACTGGTAGAAAATACCGCAGGACATGCTCTCTTATCATTCATGGATGGCTATGCAGGGTATAACCAAATACAAATGGCCGAAGAAGATATGGAGAAAATCACCTTTATAACCCAATGGGGTACATACTGCTACATTGTCATGCTTTTCAGGTTGAAAAATGCGGGGGCAACATACCAAAGAATCGCAACTTCCCTTCTACATGACATGATGCACAAAGAAACCGAGGTGTACGTAGACGATATGATCGTCAAATCCAAAGAGAGAGAAGGGCATATACCCTCCCTAAATAAATTCTTCGACAGACTTCGGAACTACAACATGTGGTTAAATCCCCAAAAGTGTGCATTGGGTGTAACTTCTGGCAAGCTTTAGGATTTATCATAAGCACAAGAGGCATTGAAACTGATCCTACCAATAACAAATCTATAAGAGATATGCCCTCTCCTAAAAATGAGAAGGAGATAAGGGGGTTTTTAGGACGACTCCAATATATAAGTCGATTCATATCCAAATTGACTATTACATGTGAGCCCATCTTCAAAAAGCTCAAAAAGGACACCAAATCTACATGGGATGATCGATGCCAACAAGCTTTCGACAAAATTAATGAAGTATTTAGCTAATCCACCCGTATTTGTTCCACCAATTCCAGGAAAACTACTTATGCTATACCTAACTGTCACAGATACCGCCATGGGCGCTATGTTGGCCCAAAAGGTGGAGAATGATGAAAAGGCAATATACTACCTTAGCAAGAAGTTCTTAGAATACGAAACACGCTACTCGACACTAGAGAAGACGTGTCTCGCATTGGTCACTGCAACAAAGAAGCTTCGACACTACATGCTACAACACTCTATCCATATAAAGTCAATGATGAATCCACTAAAGCACTTGTTCGAAAAACCCATTCTTAATGGAAGAATAGCAAGGTGGACTTTCACACATTCAGAATTCGATCTAACTTTTGAACACCAAAAGGCGATCAAAGGACATGCCATTTCTGAACATCTCCCTGAAAACCCAATTAGTAGCGAAGATGCCCCACATGACTTTCCCGATAAAGGAATAATGAATGTCGAAGAAAATACTTGGTAGTTATACTTTGACGGAGTCTCAAACCAAAATGGTTATGGCGTAGGAGTATTATTAGTCAGCCCCGAAGTCGCACATACTCCCATAGCCGTCAAATTAGACCATGAGGTAACTAACAACGGCGCTGAATATGAAGCATGCATCATTGGGCCTAACTTAAAGGACTTGTTTGGCCGAGTGGGCCGGATTCTTTCTCTTTTTGGATTGGGCCTTAGCGTTACCTTTTTCCTTACCCTTAGTTTGGGGCTTGGAAGGCTTAGCGGGCCTATCAACGGGACTTATCCTTACACCACTAAGCTCATCATATTTGCGGGCCTTGAATAACTTTTTCTTCTCCTCTAGGAGCCTTTTGTTGACTTGATGGTCACCACTCCAAATCCACTCCTCATAAAATCTAGATAGCCCGTTTGATTGCGGGTATACCGGCTTAGTCCACACTTGGCGACGGTTCCAGTGTCGTTCTCAATTAGACACCAAGGAGGACAGTAAGCGCCTTTGGCAAGGAGGATCACAACTTACGTTCGGGATCCTTTTCCTTAAACCGTATTGGCGGAGAACGCGGTTCGGTAGGAAGAATGTCAAGGTATATAAACCAATAATCCTCGTAAAGGGCACGTTCTCACTACACCCTACAATTTTGGCGGTACGCCACCAGGGGACAAACTAAGCCGGTTGGATATCGGTGTAGAAGTATGCTATCCACTCCTCCCGAGAGCATTCGGAGAACTTTCGGCGCCTCGCCGGAAAGTTTTGAAAGAGGAACTTCCTAGTGTCAATGGGAGCCTCAAGCAAGTGGAGTCTCTCTTGGAGCCATATCTACACAAAAACAACGAAAAGGAAAATATTCAAGTCAATACAAGATGAGAATTTCACTACATAAAGTTAAATTCACAAAGATTAAGGGTTTATCACAAAAACTTACTTGAAGGAGTAAAGGGCTCTCGGTGAAGGACTCTTGAGGATTACTCTTGAGCCTATCTAAAGAAAGGATCGTCTCTCCCAGAACCAAGTGTATAGGAGAGCTATCCCATTGAATTTCCTTGGTCACCCTAAGAAGGCAAGCTTTGCCCTTGTTGATGATAGACTTCTTTTCGGATGGAATAAGAGCGTCTTCATTGCCACCAACAAACAAATAACGATGGAGGAGGCAAAATACAAAGGTACATTCCTATACCTCATATCCATCGCATCCCGGGCTCTAGAAGTGAAGAAAGTCACAAGCCTAGCAAGATCAACATCCTCACCGTGAAGCACTTGGGCCACTTGAAGAGGAGACAACCAGAGATATTGTTGAAAGTCACCCGAAAAGGTGTTCCCCAAGTAAGGAACGGCGGAGGGCTCTCGGTTGGAAAGCCAATGATATCGGAGAACTCCTCCACCAACGGGCACATCTCATGAGCACCAAAGCGAAAAACATGGAACTTCGGGTCCCAAAATTCAATAGAGGCATGGAGAAAGTCGCACAAGATCTTAACTTGTTTGAGGTGAAAGAATGCATTAAGATGGAAGGGAGTAAGTTCTAACCTCTCCTCTACGGTCCTGGAGGCCAACCAAGCATGAAAGACATCATCAAAGTTCACCATTGTTAAAATTAAGGATTTTCTCTCAAGGAATTTTCTCTCTTTAGGGGCTCAAAGTAAGCGGTAAGAAGAGAAGAAGAGGAAACCTGACCATATAGAGGTCACGGTTGGAATCTCATCGAAAAATTAAGGAAACACAGACAACCGACGAAAAAAGGCCAGGCGGCCTCTCACCTAGTCTGGACGGCTGAGCCGCTGGGACGAACGGCTTGACAGCTGGGACAAGCGGCTCACCCGCTAGCCCAAGCGGTAACCGCTTGAGCTCTAGCACGGCCGCCAGGAGCTCTAGCGGTCACCATGTATAGGCGCCTGATGTGCAATTTCGCGAGAGCGACCTCGGTCCACCCGACCTCTCCTTGACCGAGCTCTACCTTCCTATTTCCCACGTGGACAGATTTTGGAAGCCTTCCTTTATATTTTCCTTAACTTAATTTTAGATTTTTCCACTTTTCTTTTAATTCCCCTTTTATTTTCTTTCCTTCTTCTTATTAGGATTATCAAGTTCCACATTTTTTCCTTTTATTTTCTGATTCCTTACTATCTTTAATTATTTTTTTCCCTTTTAATTATCTTTTCCTATTTTTTTTTATTTTATTTTCATTTTGTAGGGGAAGGGGTACCCCAAATGTGCTATATTCTCGGGAATCCTAAATTCTCAGATTTCATGGTTTGTGATTTTCCATTCGGAAACTAGATGATTAAACTCAAATACGGGCATTTGCGTGATATATTTGTGCGTGAATAAATTGCAATATTTATAGGAGGTTTAATACAAGCCCGAAAGTTCAAAATGCACTACAACGAATATCACTGGCCATTTTCACCAGTATTCGGACCCGCCTGAGACGACTCTCCGGGTCCACTTGATGATGGAGCACCTGAAGGGCCGGGCTAAGACATCGCCCAAGCTCTAGGGTTAAAGGCAAATAATGAACTCGTCAAGTAAGCAGGATCTAGTGAATGGCGCGGTGGCTCTGACATGCATGGGTAATCGCCATACCCCATACTCTCCTGGCTCCAAGAGCTCCTCAGAGCGACTGGAGGATACATAGGCATGGGATAACCTGGATACCCCATGTAAGGAGGCGGTGCATGCCACTACGGAAGATAAGGCACCTGGGGCGGGTTCCCCGTATCCACTCGAGCTCGAGGCGTCCCATGATGCACCTCCGTACTCTCTTGCCAACTCCGGAGCACGAGTAACTGGAGGCCTAGGAGGCCTTGCCACGGGAACAGGCTACAAAATGGGTTCAAGGTCAGAAAGTTACAAAAATTCAAATCGAGCACCGTTACTTGAAATGAACATACCTCCCGAACGTCATGCACACACTCCGAGACGCGAACCTGGAAATCCAATGTTTAAGGGCATGCATGCCCCTATAGATCTTCCGCTCTCAACAACATCCAACTGTGCACATAAAAGAAGAGTCAATATAAACACAAAGGAAACATTGAAAATTACATTGGATTTTCACTTTCCCCTCTACAACCAGTTGGTAGAGGCAATCCCTCGACCTCCTCATTGGGCCAAGAAACTCAGGAATCAAAAGAACCTGGGGAGACCCGTCCGCTCCTGTATAACCCACCGACATGGTAGGAGGAGTAGGGCACGGAGAAGAAGCAGTCGCATGGGATGACGAAGAACTCGTAGCACTCTGCAAAACTTAAAAGTATTACACATTTCTAAATTTCCAAACGAAATTAAGAAACAAAATTAATTACTCACCAGATCAGTGGAGAAGTTATGGCACAACCGAGCCTCAACATACTCGATATACACCACCATAAGATCCACCTCCGGGTCAGCCGCGAGCAAATACTCAAGGGCATTCACCCCAACAGTGGCCATCCTTACCTGCTCGACGGTGAGGTGACGAACATAAAGCATAGAATCCGGAGGGTCCAAAGGAATCCTCGGAGCCGGAAGGTCGGAGAAAGTCTGCCTAATGAGTCTCTCTCCCAAGAACCACTCAAAACCAAAAGGACCCTCAATGAGGACTCTCTTCTGGTCATACTCTCGAGCACCTAAGAATCGGTCCGAGAGGCCTGGGAGGAAATCCATCCAAGGGAACCAGTCAACCTACTAAAGCAAAGAATGAGCACATGAAAGGATGAAAAGGACGATAAAAACGTAAAAGGTAATCACTTACATCATGAGCGGTCAACGGATATATCGCCTCCCTATGGGCGTGCAGCGTAGTAAATGGGAAAGATGCCCGTCCCCTCCAAATTCGCATCTCCGGAAAGGACAAATTCCCTGTCTCGAGAAGAGGGGCAAGGTTGGGGAAATGCTCGTAAAACCAAATCTAATACATGCAAAGCACATGGATTAGGCACAAGTTATAAGTAAAAAGCGAAAGCACAAAGTATAAGAAGGGTAAAGGGAAATTACCTCCATAACCTTCCAATAGCCGACCAAGGAGATGCGAGACGCGCTCTCCTCCCCACTGAGGCGACTGGACTGCCTCAAGCACCGCAGAAGACAATGGTATGTGGGAAGACCCCAGTTGTTCCGTAATTCTGTCCAAATCCCGCAAGCACCAGAAATAGTAAACATGATACCTACTAGCTTAGTCCGAAAAGACGGAACAAGATAGAATATAGGCCAAGAATAGGCGAGCGTGCTGCTCCACCGTGACCTTCTTCAACTTCCTCGGGTTGGTCAAGAACTGGACCATTACGTCAGTCCGCCCATACTTCATACCATCCCAATTGACCCTGAAAAAGCTAAACATCTCCACCATGTCATCCCTAGTCACCTCTCCATAAGTGAGGGGGATACCGGTGCAAGGGAGCCCGGAAATGAGACCGAACTCGAAAGGAGTGATCATAATTTCACCCATAGTAAAATGAAAAGTACTGGTAGTATCCCAGTACTGCTCCGCAAGACCTCTAACAATTAAGCGGTCGGAGCGCTAGCCAGAAGTGATGGACGCTAACAGATAACCGAAGCCACAACGCTCCACTATGGAGTTGACCTCGAAAGTCACATACCTACAGGCTTTCTCGATCCCGATGGTAGTGTCTACGTCCTATACAACACAATAATCGCAAGATAATTAGCTAGGTGATCCTACTAGCAACTCTCAGTCTCCGGTTTAGTCCTGAATTTTTACAACTCGTAAAATTTAGCATTCTAGCTAAACTAATGCAACAACAGTAAGTTCTAACGAGAATAAATATCACACAAGTTTATTTTCCACAAATTTACTCAAAAATCATCTACCGTTAAAAAAATAATAATCTACTTCACTCAAGTTTATTTTCACAAAAGAGTGATAATTGCGACGAGAATAAATTTCACACAAATTTATTTTCCACCATTTAAAGGTGAATTTCACACAAATTCATTCTTCACGTGCAAAACAAATTCTACAAGAATTTGCAAACTAGCAAGAAAAACAATTTCACGCAAATTGGTTTTCCATATTAGCTACACTACAGCTCTTAACCTAAAAATTCTATGTTTTCCTACACATGATTTTCTAAGCGCAAAGGAGAAAAAGGAAAAGAAAAAAAAAATGACATACCCGACACTTGGTACCTACGGTAACCAAATGCTCATTCTTCTTAAAAATGAGATCACGGGGCTCCCAACGATCGGTAGGATGGAAATCGTTACGAGTGAACACATCCTGGACTAACCGTTGCTCACCGACCCGGTGACGAGGAATACCGAAAATGAAGACCCGAGTAAAAATATTCGGGGTCTCCCTCACAACAATCTCTTGCTCCTTTCTTTTTCTACCTCCTCTAAGTTTGGGAGCCATGGATGAAGAGCAAAAATGGAGTTTTTTGAAATTTGAGTGGAATTCACAAAACACACAAAAATTCACACAATTTCGAGTTTTGACACACAAAAACTCAAGAACAACTAACAAAATCAAGATCTTTTAAGAATTTGAGCAAGAAAACCTCAAGATTTGGAGCTAGCTCAAAATGGAAGAAGATCCATTTCGGCCTCCCCATGTTTTCCTTTTATACCACCCGTGAAAACCTAGCGACCGGTCGAACCGTCCAGGTGGACGGTCAAACCGCCAGACTAGCGGTTGAACCGCAAGCCACTCGGCTTTGCCGCTTGCCGAAACGGCTTAACCATTTGGAAGAGCGGTTCAACCGCTACAGCAAGCGACTTGACCGCTCCACCAAGCAGTTTAGTCGTTTGCCTTGACGGTTTGGCCGCCTAACAGTCCTTCTGTTTTCATATTCTATTTAGGGCCATTGGTTCAAAATCAGTGGGCCCCACATGAGGCCCATAGCAGTTATTTGCGCGCCAAAGTCCGTTTATGAAAGCAGGACTACTTTAAACCAACGGGTTTGTACATTTATACTCAGCCTATAGCATGGGCTCGCGTCTGAGCGAAGGTCGGAGAAACATTTTATTACCCTTTACAGTTACATTTACTACTCATTCTATTTCTAACGAAATATTTTATTGTGCGACCTACAGCACATGGTCTTCCCTCGACTAAATATCAAAGGATTTTTATCATTTATTCTATTTCTAATGAAATATTTTATTGTGTGACCTATAGCATAGGGTCTTCCTTCGACTAAAAATCGAAGGATTTTTATCACTTATTCTATTTCTAACGAAATATTTTATTGTGTGACCTACAACACAGGGTCTCCCTTCGACTAAAAATCGAAGGATTTTTATCATTTATTCTATTTCTAACGAAATATTTTATTGTGTAACCTACAGCACAGGGTTCCCCTTCGACTGAAAATCAAAGGACATTTATTGTGTGACCTACAGCACAGGGTCTCCCTTCGACTAGAAATCGAAGGATTTTTATCATTTATTCTATTTCTAACGAAATATTTTATTGTGTAGCCTACAGCACAGGGTTCCCCTTTTGACTGAAAATCGAAGGACATTTATTGTGTGACCTACAACATAGGGTCTCTCCCTTCGACTGAAAATGCCTAGACCCTTTCTCGCGGACGGCAAATTCGAGGCCCATTCGATTTCCATGCCAAACACTGACATCTCCCCCTCTTCTATATAAACAAACCTTAAGGTTCAGTTGAAGATGTTGGGAATTTTAGAGGTTGGACGTTCTCTCTAAAGAGGTTGGCAGTTAGAGACTAAAGTTTGACCTTTTGGTTGGCAGCTTCTCTCTCATATTAAAAGCATAAATTCTGATTCTACTCCTTTTGAAGTCTAGCCCTAGTACCACCAAAATAAGCCTTCATATTTCATCAAGAGCAAAAGTTCAAGCATTAAACCCAATAAGTTCATTGTGAGAATCCAGGTAATCCAACCTGAGGGTTTTCATTAAATTTTATATTTGTTTGTTATTTACTAAAGATTTTGGTTTATGTGATATGTACATGCATGACGCGTTTTGAGTTAAAAGGGCTTGTATTGAACCCAATGAATGAATGATGGATGAATAAATGCATGTTTTTATTTATTGCTCTTTATTATTAATTATGCTTTGTTGTGAATTGGTGGATGAATTGTCTTGTTTGTCTTCTAATTTGAAGGTTTAGCGTATTTATCTCTCTTAGCATTAAAAGCATGTAAATTTGATAAGTTGTTAAAAGTGGTCACTTTAATCAATGTTTGTTCAACCCATTAGTTAAAACTAGGAATTTGGAGAAATTGAACTTGTTTGGAACCGTAGCATTAATAATTGCATTGAATTGATTAGTAAAGGTCGTTGTCATCAATGGGCGAGTTGGGTGCCTAACACCTTCGTAACTCGTACTCACGCCCCCGAAGTCATTTATGAAGTCAATTTTCCCAAAAGGGATTTGGGTGCACAGGAATTGAGTTGACGTCTTTTCAGACTATTGACTTGACTCCAAGGGTTCCAAATTTTCTTAATTTAATGGCTACTTCCGACAATCTTAATCATGTCCCTAGTACAAAAGGATTAATCTTCATGTGCATTCACACTCGAGAGATTCACAAACCAACGACGTTCTCCCAGGCTACCCCGCCGGCCATCGAGGGAAAAATCTGGTAGCCTACAATAAGCCTTGTTTATAACATTCTAAAGTCGAATTTTTTTTATCATGGCTTGTGACGGATTTGTTGGTAATGTTAATGTGAACGAAAATGTTGGTGATGTTGTTGTGAACGAATCTGTGCCTATTGTGACCCCTACTCCTGCTGTTGTTATAGCATCCACTTTAGTTCATAATAACTCTGATGTGCCTTATGTGAGTGCAAGTATCATGACTGCTGTTACAACCCCTATGTTCCCAAAAATTTTCGTTCCTGATATGTCTAAATTAGATCCATTTGATGGGAAAAGTTATAATATGTGGTCTGATAAGATGGAATTTTTCTTGGGACAAATTGGTGTTGAGCATGCTTTAGTTGTTGATAAGGCTCCTGTTATCACTAGAGATTTTGATAAGGATAATAGGACTTGTCGTGGTATGTTGTTGCACTATATGACCACATTTTTATACCAGATTTATAGTAAGTTGAAATTGAAGTATGGTACTGATGACTTTGGGAAAGGAAAATATGCTTGTAGTAGGTGGCTTAAGTTTGAGTAAGTTGATAGTAAGCCTATGTTAAATCAAGTTCATGAGTATGAAAATTTGGTGACTGAAATTCTTGCTGAAGGGATGAAAATTTGTGAGGTTTTTCAAGCTAACCGTTTGCTTGATAAATTGCCGAAATCTTGGGAGAATTATGTTCAGTCTATGAGGCCCAAACAGAAAACTTATACCTCCAGGAGGTTGTGTCCCACATCAAGATCGAGGAACAGAACCGAATCCAGGCCAACGGAAAATCGACTGAACATTCCTCCTCTATAGCTAGCTTTGTTGAACAAAAGAATTTTGCAGGTAAAAACATGGGACCTAAAGGGAAAGGACCAAACCAACTACATGGTAAGAATCATCCCCAAAGCTTCAAGAAGCCTTTCAAGGGCCATTGTTACAACTGTGGTAAGTATGGACATCTCGTTAAGGAGTGCAAGAGTGCTGCAACTGTTGCTGTCAACAAACCTAAAGAGAACAAAGCCCAAGCAAACCTGACCGAGGATGTTATTGCTGCCATGGTGTCCGAGATCAACCTTGTTTGTAATATTGTTGAATGGATCGTGGACACCGGCGCAACAAGGCATTGTTGTACCAACCGAGACATGTTCCTGGAATATGTCAAAGGTGCTGAAGGTAGGGATGTAAATGGATCGGGTGGAGCGTCATCCGCTCCATCCGCGAAATCCATCTAATCAATCCGCTCCGTCCGTCATCCGTGAACCATCCAATCCATATCCAATCCGTCTGTCATCCGCGGATTAGTGAATGGATCGGGTGCTTAACGGTTTATGGACTAAACATAATAAATAGACCCAACTATAATAAAATTGTCAGTAGTCAAACATATATTCAACTCATATAAGATTGTTTTACCTTGTAACAACAAAAATAACACAATTTAGTTTAAATAAGAACAATGCAAATTAGAAAACAAGTAAAATTAAACTAAGATGTAAATATAACATAGGTTTGATATCTTTTTTATATAATTATTTTACACTTTTATATCTTAACGGGTGACGGATGGATTCGCGGATTGGGTTAGCGGATGAGAAACCTCATCCATCATCCGCTATCTGATCCATCCGTCATCCGCTCCATCATCCATTCAATCGGGTTTTAGTCCATATATTCGGTTCGGATGAAGCGGGTATCCGCGGGGTATGAATCCATTTACATCCTTAGCTGAAGGAGAGTGCGTTTTTATGGGTAATTCTAGCACTACTTCTGTTATGGTAAATGGAAGGTTCTTTTAAAACTTACCTTTGGAAAAACTATTGCTTTAACCAATTTTTGCATGTCCCTGATATTCGCAGGAACTTAATTTTTGGTTCATTGTTGAACAAAGCTGGGATTAAGATAGCATTTGAATCTGATAATCTTGTACTCACCAGAATTGGTGAATTTGTTGGGAACGGATTTTGTAATGGGGGCTGTTTGTGTTGGATGTTGTGATTGAGAATAAAGCATCTACATCTTCTGTTGTTTACATCGCTGAGTCTATTTCATTATGTCCTGCTAGACTAGGTCATGTGAATGTGGCATCCATTAAAAGGCTAAAGCAATTTAGTCTTATTCCTGCATCTAGCAATACTGATTTTGATAAATGTGAAATATGTGTAGAATCTAAGCATCCCAAAAAGCCTTACAAAAAGAATGTGACTAGAACTTCTACTTTACTTGAACTTGTGCATAGTGAACCTTGGCGATTTTCAGAGCCATGTGAGTAGAGGTGGTAAAAAGTATTATGTTACTTTTGTTGATGATTATTCTAGATTTAATAAAGTGTATTTGTTGAGTTCTAAGATGAGGCCGAGGATAAATTTCTTATCTATAAAGCCGAAGTAGAAAACCAACTAGATCGCAAAATAAAAAGGCTTCGGTCCGATAGAGGTGGCGAATATGATTCAACATCTCTAAAGGATTTTTGTGAGGCCAATGGGATAATTCATGAAATTACATCTCCTTATGCTCCTCAACAAAATGGAATTGTCGAGAGGAAAAATAGGACCCTCAAAGACATGATGAATGCAATGCTTATTAGTTCGGGTATGCCTAATAACATGTGGGGGGAAGCTTTACTTTCTACTTGCTTTGTACTTAATCGTGTTCCTCACAAGAAACTTGAGAAAACTCCATATCAGTTGTGGAATGGTTTTGGACCTAACTTTAGTTACCTGAAAGTGTGGGGGTGCCTTGCGAAAGTTGGAATTTCTGATTTTCAAAAAAGCAAGATTCGACCCAAAACTGTTGATATTATATTTATTGGAGATGCTAATAATAATGTTGCATATAGATTTATTCTAAAAGATGCTTCTGATTTTGGTGCTATTAAAGAGTCTCGTGATGCTGCATTTTTTGAGCATATATTTCCTATGAAATTAAATGAACAATGTGTCTTACTTGGTGCATCTTCATTGCCTTCACATTTCAATGCATCATCTAGTGTAGAAGTTCAAGAGCCTAGAAGGGGTAAACGAATTAGGACTTAGAAAAGTTTTGGCCCTGATTATGTTACTACTTTCTTAGCTGAAATTGATGTGCTAGATGAAACTTTTTTGCATGCTTATATTATTGAAGATGACCCTAGGAATTGTGGGGAGGCCATGAGATCAGTTGACTCTAGTTTTTGGCAAGAGGTCATAAATAGTGAGTTAGAATCAATTACGAGCAATAATACTTAGATTTTATCTGACCTTCCTTGGGATTGTAAGGCACTTGGTAGTAAATGGGTGTTTCGAAAGAAATACCGAACTAATGGGACTATTGACAAATATAAGGCTAGACTTGTAATTCAAGGAAATTTTCAAAAGAAAGAACTTGATTATTTGATATGTATTCTCCTGTCACTAAAGTTGCTACTATTAGAGTTTTAATAGCACTTGCATCCATTCATAATCTTGTTGTGCATCAAATGGATGTCAAAACTGCATTTTTGAATGGTGATCTTAATGAGGAGATATACATGAGACAGCCCGAAGGTTGTGTAGTTCCTGGACAAGAACATAAGGTATGCAAACTTGTTAAGTCTTTGTACGGACTTAAACAAGCACCCAAACAATGGTATGACAAGTTTCATAGTACTATAATTTCTAATGGTTTCAAGGTAAATGATTTTGATGCTTGTGTTTATTCTAAATATGATGAGCATGGTTGTGTTATTATATGTTTATATGTTGATGACATGCTCATTTTTGGTATAAGTATTGATGTGGTAAACACAACAAAATCTTTCTTGAAATCATGTTTTGATATGAAAGACATGGGTGTAGCTGATGTATTTCTTGGCATTAAAATTACTAGAACTTGTGTGGGTTTAAGTTTGGATCAATCTCAATATGTTGAGAAAATTTTAAAGAAATTTAAACATTTTTATTCCACTCTTGTCAAAACCCCATATGATTCTAGTATTCACTTGGAAAGGAATCTAGGTGATAGTGTATCACAAGAAGAGTATGCTAAGATAATTGGTAGTGTTATGTTTTGAATGAACTATACTAGATCAGATATAGCATATGATGTGAGCTGGTTGAGTAGATATACTCATAACCCCAATCGTGATCAGTGGAATGCCTTGATTAGATTGTTGAGATATTTGAAAGGTACTAATTATTGGGGTTTGCACTACAAGAATCCTTGTGTTTTGGAGGGGTATTGTGATACTAACTAGGTGTCTGATAAAGATGAAATTCATTCTACCAGTGGCTATGTTTTTACTCTTGCTAGTGCTGCTATATCTTGGAGATCTTCCAAACAAACTTGTATTACTAAATCTACAATGGAATCTGAGTTTATTGCTTTAGAAATGGCAAGCCATGAAGCTAAATGGCTAAGAAGCCTACTTGCAGATATTCCATTGTGAGGGAGGCCGGCTCCATCAGTTTCCATGCACTGTGATTGTCAAGCGGCTATTAGTGTAGCCCGCAACCATTCCTACAATGGAAAGAGAAGGCATATACGCCTTAGGCATGAAATTGTTAAGAATCCGATCAGAGATAATGTGATATCACTTGAGTTTTTAAAGTCGGAGAGGAATCTTGCGGATCCTCTCACCAAAGGCCTTTGTAGAAAGATAGTGCTTGAGTTAGCACTAGGAATGGGGCTTCAGCCCAGTGGGAGTGAATTATGATGGATACCCAACCTGGAATATGTCCAGGTTCAATGGGTCAAACAAAATCACAAAACAACTCCAGTCATGTACTACAAACCCCATGCCTCTATAAAATGATGTAGTATTTTTACGTATACTGTCATGTGTTTGAGTTTGAGCATTTTAGCGCTTAATGAGCTCATAGCCTTTTAAGGTGGTGTGAGACAGTACACACTTGATGAACTCACCTATGTGAATGTGGGAAAATTGCCCGCCCCCTATGAGACCATTTGGGCTAATGACTCTCTAGAGCGTTCACAGAAATATCCAGGTACATAAGGGGCTAATGTATATATGTTTTTTGCGAGAGTAAATCTGATTTTGAGGTTAAACAAGTGCGCAGTTTGTACTGAACAAATACCGTGAAGGTTCAAGGAACTTTTTTTCACCTAAATGGTTGTTGGGCAAATTTGTAAGCACAAGGTACTAATTCAAGTTCAAAAGACATTAGTATCGTAACGTGCGACCTCCTTCTGCCATGAACTTCTACTACCACTTTTTCTTTGAATCATGTGGGGGATTGTTGAAAATGAAGCTTGATATGCTTCATAAAGCTTGGTATGCTTCAAGTAAAAGTCCCACAAAAAGCCTTGTTCATAAAACTCATTGTCCCACATTGGTAGAGAAAGGAAAGAGAAGAGCCTTTATATATGGTTGTGTACTCCTAGTCTTTGAACTAAGAGTTAAGGGAAGACTCTCCCTACACACACACGCGCGCACGCCGTCGCCACCGTCGTCCGTCCAGTAGGGCGGGCCAGGCGAGGGGTGGGTTGGGACCTTTTTATTCTCGACTCAATATTTTTCCAACCGTTTTGAGTCCTTTCAACTTCGAGATTCTGTAAACTGTTACATTTCTCATAATATTATCCCACGATTTTAGCCCACAAAATTAATTGTTTGATTTTCGGTTAAGGATTCTGAGCCTATAATACTAAAACCTCCAGCCTTTTTTTTATACACACATAAAAGCCATCGCACCGTAGTACATAGGAGTTTTGATTGCCGTGTATCCCTGGGGGTTGGTTGCCGGAAATTCCCTAGTGTACGTGTGGAGGTAAATTGGACATTAGGGCAGTGATTCATCACACCACGACCTTCTGTTATAGATAAGTTGTTCCGTTTATAAGCCTTTTGTTTATAACAATAACTAGTAATTGAAAAACAGAAGAAAAAAAATAAGGTGGTAACGCACATGAAATAGTTTGGTTACCCACAATATTTCTTGTTTTTAATTATACACTTCGAGATTATTGGTCAATGTTTAAGCATTTTTGCTCTTATGCTAGCACTTTAGTCCTAATGCCTATCAGGTGCACAAAAGGATATCCTCGGGGATTCTACGAGTTAGCATCTTTAGCTTTCTAGAGCCTAACGACCTCACATCGAAGTTAAAGGTATGCTGGAGTCGATCAAGGCCTAAGGTAGACATTTTGCTATTTGTTTAATGTATGTGTGGAAAATATAAAGTGGGTTATCACTTTGAAAAAATGAATATCTTTGAGCATGTATTGTAATACCTGCATAAATTAATACTCGATAAATTAATAATCACTTTAAAATAAAATATTTTCCTTGTCCCGACTCGAATCCAGGAAATAAAATAATAATTTTGATGAAATAATAAGATTATAATTTTTCGAAAAGCCCTTATATAAAGTTCAAGTCCCATTAGTTTTACAAATTAATAGTTCTCTAAAATTACAAATATCACTAGGACAATTTAGTGAAATAGAATTCTATTGGTTTAAATTTAAAGGAATTTAACTTTACTATCTGCATGCAAAACCTCTGATATGTGTTACGTTCTCATACTACAACAAAATTTTGTGAACAATTGTGAATGATCCTTTTGCATAACTAGTTCTAAATGTATCATGTCACCTTCATGAATTTCATCTTGCTTATATAGGTATTCAATTACAATAGGTACAATTTCTTCTAAATTTTGGATTCTAGCGCATGTATCATTTTCACCGGACTAATCTAATAGGTGATTGATATCCAAAGTATTACGATAACCGAGCTCACTATACATCGCACAAGTTCATGAATGCTTTCTTAAGTAGTTGCTCTCTTTAAAATAATAAATTATTAGTTTACAAATTAATTAATATCTTTCTAAATTAATAAAATCTCATAGTCCCAACATTATTAATTTATAGTTACTGGGTATAAGCGACCCACACTAATGGATTAGATTCGGGGCAAATGAACTATCATACACTCCATTCGCGAAATCCATCCATATCATCCGTGAATCAACCCTCCACCATCTGCTACATCCGTCATCCGCGGATTAACAGATGGATCAGATGATGATAAATGGATTATTCAAGTGTGATGATTAGTCTCATGTAATCTATGTAGAATATTTTCTTAGTTAACAAATTTGCTCCAAACATCATGCATAAAAGGTTCGTACAACCAAAATACGGAGTAAATTACTATCAAGCAAATACAAGTATCATACAAGTAATAGGAATCAAAGATAGTTTTTGTATTTTTTATTCACTTTTATCACATTGATGGTAAATGGTTTGGTGGGGCAGGTTACTGGATGAGAATTTCCACCCGAATCCAACCCACCCATCATTCATTTCACCCGTCATCCACGAAAGAATCCATTTATTCGAGTTTTTATACGTATAGTTGGATTGGGTGGATCGAATATCCGCGCATGCAAGATCCGTTTACATTCCTACTTGTCTTATACTCTATAACATGATTAAGGCTCAAGTAATAAAAGCGCATGAACTCGGGTGTATCTAACACAATATACACACTAGTTTAGCCCATACTTTTAATCAAGCCAAGCCCAATATCATTAATGACGTGGCAAATATGAATACATCAACTACCGTATACTCGAGTGTATATTTCCTACTTTGCTCGCTACTAGAGTGAGTAGACAACAACTTGCTTATTTTGTTTTCCATGTCTATATTGTATCAAGCATGGTTAATTAGCAAAATAAACCATGGTTAAAGTCAAATTTATAAAGAGATAAGTTTTGCTGTGATATGGGCTGGGACAAGCCACTGAAGCAAAAACTAATCTTTTGTTGGTGAGGGCTGAGGCCATAATACTGTGTAGTCCACCCGTGGAATCGATAAAAAACGTTATCGTGGGCTAGGGCTAAACTCAGACTAGGATCAAGGAGTACTACGCTTACGGCTTACCTGACCGTATCTTGAGGCCATACTAGCCCGTTAAGTAATTCAAGAAACTAGCCCTTTGATAGTGGAGACACTTTCTACTTTATCTGGAGCCATCCTTCTGATAGTGGAGCCACCTCCTACTTTACCTGAAGCCACCCCTCTGATAGTGGAGTCACCTCCTAGTTTACCTGGAGCCACTCATCAAATTTATACTAGGCGCCACCCCTCTAATAGTGGAGCAACCCCATACTTTACCAGGAGCCATCCCTTTAATAGTGTAGCCACCCCGTACTTCATCTGAAGCCACCCTCAAATTTGCTTAGTCCACGGTGGACTAAGTGCACACAAGACATGCTGCATTTATTGGTATATTCCATCCATTCCTAATTCATCTTTCCATTTGACTTTCCACGGTCTCCAAGATAGAACTTTGACCACAAATAACTACAATTCTATAATTACACAAATTATAACAACATTACATTTTGAAAATCCTCTCTAAAATGAATCTTATAAGAGTATTATTATTTTGTAAATCTTTATACTTTCTCATAAATTTATAGTCAATGTTTGTAAACGTTGACATCAAAAAGTCAAATGTAAAGAAGATTTAGGAACAGAGGGAGTATGTTGAGCTATGATGATTATAAATAATTGACACTTATCAAGCTAACATTATCTTGCTAAGTTTTGTTTACAAGGAATCAAGAACGGAACAAGAACGGAATCAAGAATGTTGTGATTTGATAATCTTAATGTTTATACAATGATGATTGATTCAAGAACAACATGGCATGAAGTTGGAAGTTGGAAGTTGGAGCTTTATTGTTTTTATTAGACTTCATGTAAGAGAAGTCGTGCTTGAGTCATTGAGGTTGGAATCGAAGGTACAGTTGGTAACAGATGAAGTAACAGCCTGTGAGTTACCAAGTATTCTTGAGTACGTAAGTTTATACGTGTGTCTATGAAAACGATTTTAAAGAGTTTTTCTTTATAAAATAACTTAATGAAAATTGTTTTCAGAAATATATTTTTAGTACTCAATATTATCTTTTTATCCTCAATATTAAATATAAGAGTTTTATTTAGAAAATCTTTTAAAAAGATTTCTAGTAGAACTAGAACTGTTTGTTTTATGGAAAGCCTATTTTGCTTGGAAAACAAACTATTGTGTTTTAAACCTAGTTGGTTTCTAGGGTGATTTAGGTTGCCTATATAAATCAATGTTCACAGACTTTATCACTGATAAAATCATAGAGCAAAACGTGAGATTTATTAAGTGATTTCATAAGAGGCGTCCTGACTGTTACTGCATGAGTTACCTTCACTGTTACCTTGGAATTCGTCTTGATACTTGAGCGTGGTTTCTCATAAGGTTTGATTGTACCATTCTAGCTTATTGATAAGCATATTGGTAAGATTTGTTTGTTTAGAGTACGACTGCCATAGTAGGTAGTTTGGTTCTTGAGTTCGGGGTTGAATTCAGGAAAAACGGCTCAATAGTAGATTAGGGTCTGTTGTATTGAGTTTAGTTTACGGCTGTTAGTGGAGTTTGGAAAATCCCCCAGGGTCGTGGTTTTACTTCTTGGTTGAGCTCAAGAAGGTTTCCACGTAAATATCTGTGTCTCTTTATTTATTGCTTTGCTATTAACAACGTAGTAACTAATAGGTTAATAGATTGTGCTTAAATTGATAATCCGCGAAAAATTTGAATAACTATCTAAGACTCAATTCACCCCCCCTCTTGAGTCTATCCTTGAGTATAACAGAGTAATATGTAACATCAATGTAACTTGTAAGAGCGCGTTCTTTTCAACTGAAAACTGGTAACATGGGGCAACTGGAGAATTTGTAACAACTTGAAAGTCTAACTGGTAATTAGGGACAACTGGAAACAAATGGGTCAAGATGGGAGCAACTGATGAACACTGAAAATTTGTATTTTTAAGTTTTTCTTTATGATAATAATTATTATTTTTTATTATTATTAGTACTATTTTTGTTATTAAGATTACTAGAACAATAATATTACAATTATAAATATAATAATATTATCATTGATAATTATAATTGTAATATCACTATTAAAATAATAAAATTAATAAATTACTATTTATTACTACAATAATAAACATTAAAATTATAATTATAAAAAATACTTTTACTATTGCTATTGATTATAATTATAATTTTGAAATTAATAATATTTATATTATCATTAACACAATAATTGTTATGATAACAATTATAATAATTACATTTAAAATGATAATAATAATAACAATAATAATAATAATAATAATAATAATAATAATAATAATAATAATTATTATTATTATTATTATTATTATTATTACTATTATTATTATTATTATTATTATTATTATTATTATTATTATTATTATTAAAAATACAAAACTGGGGACAATTGAGTTAAACGGGGGACAATGAAATGGGGGCAACTGCAAAAAATTGAAAAGTCTAACTGTTAACTAGGTACAATTGGGACTTGTGAGCAACTATGAGTAACAGGGAAAAAATTGGGGGCAATTGAAAAACAGTTGAAAAGAACATTAGTTGTAACAAACCTAAACACTTTTCTTTTTTCTTATTTTTTTTTTTATTTGGGATCTTCTAAATGTGACGTATATTAAATAATAGTAGACGTTTATATAATGACTACCAAATTGCCGTTCATTTATAATTTAGCTAGCAACAATAAAAGTATATTAAATACCTAAAAATTTGTATAAGACGGTCTTATAATAATTTTTAATGAGAAGAGAGTTACTTTTTAGTAAAACAATGATCACGACTCATAATAAGTATTAACCTCTTTTGTTAGTGAGTTTTTCTCAAACAATAATTATTATATTAAATAATAGGAGACGAAGTTGCATTAAAAATAATAGTAGACGGAGGGTGTGCTCTTTTAAACTTTACCGTATAGTTTTCAGCCCAATTGCATTTGATTCCGTTCAAGTTATAATAATAAAAATCAAAATCAAAATAAAAAAAAAAATAAATAAATAATAATAATAATAATAATAATAATAATAAGTTTGACATTTTTGCCCTCCTCACTCATGTTTTAGTTCTTTCATTTTTAGCAGTTACTCCATCTAGTTTTGCCTCTTTTATTTCCTTCGTTTTATCTCTTTCACTCAGCTGTCCCAACCTTCTCCATTCTCTCTCTACTCGTCTCTCTCGCCGTTCTCACCATTGCTGTCCATTCTCTCTAAACTTGTGCTCGTAAGTACGTGTATCCCTCACTAAGGTAAAACTCACCCTTTAGTTTTTGTTAGTATTGTTTCCCAAATTCTACAGTTTATTTGGAATATGAAATTTGGAGCTTTTATGGAATTGGATTAAATTGTGTAAGTGGTCTGAAATTATTGAAATTGGGTACTGTATTTATGTTTTTTGTTGATCAATTTTGCGTCTTTCCTTAGGAATCATGTCCAATTCCAGCACCCGATCCTCACGCACACATTGCATATTTTGGCTGCCCCTTGCAATGGTCAAGTCTTGGACTAAGAAGAACGTAGGTATAAGGTTCATGTCATGATTTCCTATATATGAACTAGAAACTAAGTAGAGGCCTTGCACTGTTTTTTAAGTGGTATGACTAGGGCATCAATAATTGGTAGAGGGATGATACAAATGAGCTGCTTTTGGAGAAGAGACTGTTAGCTAGAGAGGGAGATATGTGCTTTGTAGAATGACTTTGAACTTCAAAAGGCCAAGATGAAGATTGAGTTTGAAAGTGAAAAGGCAAACATGAAAGCTAGATTGGATGCATTGTCTACAGAGGTGATGGGATTGAATAAGAAGAATACCAACAACAATGGCTTGGTGACAGCCATTTTCATTGCAATTGTACTTCTTATGGGTGTCATTGTGGCTATGACATCAATGGGATACAGTTGGTGACTAATGTAGGTTGTGGCTGATTATATAAGTGATGATGTAGGATGTGAAAGAATTATGGAGTTATTTTGGTAGGTTTTTGTTGGATTTGTACTGAAATGAAGTACATGTCAAAAATTGTGAACCTTTTGTAACAATTTCTATGTACTTCTCATTTGTGAAATGGAATGAAAAGAAGTTGATTCTCATTATTGATTCATAAAATGCAATTGTACTACTTCGTACACTACATGATTCATAATCTAGTAAAATAAAGAATATCATTCCATACACCACAACCAATTCCCAAATTAAGCATACCATTTCTTACACCACACTTGGTGCCAAAACTAACTACTTTATTTAAAATAACACTACTTCTTGTTCATCAACCATAACACACTTCCTGAATTAACTACGTTATCAAAATAAACCTTAATAGTTCCTCGCTATATATCCACATTCTTAGATCTTATGTTGTACTCCCAGTTCTTGAGGCAACAGATGAATGGGGTTGGCTAACTGGTTGTACATGCTTGGGTTCCAAAAGTTTGGCTGAGTTTTTTTCACTTCTTTATGTTTTGGCCTAGCCCACCACAGTTACTCTATTTGTTGGGATTCTTACCCCTCTTATCCAGTTTATCTACATTCCCCTCAAGCTCCTTTCTTCTTGCTTTTTTAGAAGACCTACCAGACATGCTCGTTGTCGCTGGAGGTTCTGGTTCAAGAAGCTCAGCCTTCTCCCAATGTTTTGGACCAAACAAAGGGTGAATTAAATAGGTGTAAGCTTGCAAATACTTATCATAGCTGAAGTACTCACGCACAAAGTCTGATGGGTCTGCCCGTTTCAAGATAATGCACGGGCACAAGGTATGTTAGTGAAATCCCATTTGAAAGAGCCACATGTTATCTCCCTAAGGTTTACTATGTGTGTTTCATCATTGCAGTCTGCCTTAAACACATCTAGATCTTATGGTGTTATTCTACAATTCCTAGCCACTACTTATGTCCTTTTGAAATACAAATAAACTACTGGCATCACTTTTTCTTGGTAAGACTGAACCCTTTCTCTTTTCAGACAACTTATTTTCATCACATACCTCTTCAATCCAGTCCATTTGGGTGAGGATTAGTTGGTGCGTAGCTTCCTTTAATACACTTTTAAAGCATTCATACACGTTTAACAACATGTATGGCTAGCAAATAGGGTTGAAGGCATGGCTTAAACTAATGTTATAGGTCAATCTTGTCAAGGTGTAGACGCAAAAAAAGTTCCGCCAGATGTCCCCAAATACCCGATGATGAAATGAGTAATTTATGTACCTGTGTGCTATTATGTTTTGTTAAGTAAATGAGATCTCAAGTCTTATGAAATTTTCTTCCATTTCCACTTCATTCAAAATCCCCTTTCATGATCTTTCCATCACTTCCTTCCGTGTCAAAATACGACTCCGCACCTAAGAGTTATGGTCAAATGAAGTTAACGGTCAAAACAGATGTACCCGAATACTGTAGACCGTTATTCCAGCCAAATTCGGGAGTTAATTTGGTTGATTTAATTTGCAAGCCTTAATGTTCTAGATTTTTTTATTCAAATAGATTTCCAGTGACATATCATGATCCCACACCGCATTTTCGACCAAGGAGTTACGAACCCAACACTGATGCGTGCTCCGAAACTGATCTCTCTTTACCCTTTCAGGTATATCTTGAGATCCATAAAATATTTGGGCCTGAAACCAAAGCCATTTGAAACTAGACTCAATAAGCTTTCGATCACATCTTGAATCATTCAGTTTGGAGCATGAACGAGTGAGATATGGGTTGAAAAAGTTGATGACGACATGCAGCTGACAAACTTAGGGCCGCCAAGCCGCTAGCGGTCCTAACCCCTATGTCAGGGCCGCCATCGGCTCCACCCAAGCTAGCTGGCGACAACTTTGTTTTCACTCATGCAACCCTACTACAGTCCCTACAAATATAGTCCTCCACCTTCAGTTCAAAACAGACGGTGTACTGTTGACAACCTGTATTCTCATTAATATTAACTCTGAGCTTCTCCCTCTTTCTTTCAAATCATTTCTTTGCTTGAGATCTTGCTTTACTATTCAATTGCTAAATAGCCTACAGTTCAGGTACTAAACTCCTGAGGGCTCGAATCAACTTAATTGCTTAACGGTTTATTTTCTAGTAATCAAAATATAGATATCATGTCAATCATGTCTTTTATTGCTCCCAAAATACTGTCTTTCAATTATGTAAAATAAGCATGTCTAGCTGTCGTAATGCTCAACTTGGCAATCAAATGTATGTCTAAATATGGCTTAATAAATGACATGATGCTTGTGGTGAACCAATTAATAGTCTAATATTGGTTGTTAATCTGGTTTTGTGTGGGAATTAAGTCTTCAAATTATTAAGCAAACTTAAGTTAATCGAGGCCGTCATAAAACGGGCGAGTTGGGTGCGTAAGACCTTCCCAACTCGTACCTTCGCCCCCGAACCCTTATTATTGGGTACTCATATGTTCTATATGAGCGGGAGTCTTTCTAAAAACATGGTTAGTTCACTTTTCGCGCTACTGGGTTGTCCCTTCGGTAAAACGCCGATAGCAAAATTTTGACCTCTTTCATGATTTTTATTCAATTCAAGTATTTTATTCAACTCAACGGTTCCTTGAACTCTAACCCCCCCCCCAATTTACAAATTTCAATACGGATAAGGACACACTCCTAGATGGAATTTCCGGGCCCCTACAGTGGCGGCTTCACTAGGGATTATTTAAGAGGGTGAGACTCAAAAGTCAAGTTTGCTTAATTATTTAATGATATGTTCCATATATTGCATCATTTGCATGTGCATTAGTACAACTTTTGACCCCTATCGACCCTCGAGGAAGTAAGAGCTGTAACTCGTAGACGACCCGGATATCTAAAGGAATATACAGTTGTCCTATCGTGCAAACCAGCACTTCCTCACATACGACTTATCTACTCTTGTTGGTGGAAAAGAAATACAATTGATGTGTCGACCATCTGCCGGACGGAAGTTGTAATTCATTGTGGTAACCTCACAGAAGTCAGAAGCCTCTAGTCGACATTCGTGCATTCGCTTGCTTGTTGTGCATGTGTCGTTATAATGCCCGTCTGATCACATGTTTGCCTGTAACTACGTCGTTGTAATGCTTGCCTGCATGCATGAATGTCGTGCTAGGAGTATTTTTTTTTTAAATTTTATGTAGATCCTAGATGCCCAAAAATAGTGCGAGAAATCAATTTTAATGAGCACTTCTTTTCCCGATGATATAATTTCATACATTGTCGAAGTCATGGGAAAAAAAAGAGTCAATCTTGAGTATTTTTAGTTTTTCCCCATTCCCTCCCGTTTTCATTTTCCTTTTTTCTTTTTGGTCAGGAAAAAAAAATAGAAAACGTGAGATACAAAAAAAATCGAGTGAAAAAAATGGCCGGATTTTATTTTATTTAATTATTGTCCTTCTTTTGAGTCAACAAAAAGAAAGCCCAAAAAAAATGCAATCCCGTTATTCCTTTTTATTTTTATTCATCGTCCATCGAATTCATTTATTTTTTTTTCGCTTGATATGAGGGGAGATACATCGGGCATTTAGGTTTAGGATCTTATTTTCTACTTTTCCATTTCTTTGCATTTCGTTGCATTATACATATTAGACGCTCCATGCTAGGATTCATAATTAGTCGTCATACATGCATTGTCGTCATTTTGCATTTGCATTTGCATTTGTACAAAAGTCCAAGTCTTGCATTCATTCATGTCTCCATTTGTTCACTACGCCTCATGCGCTAGAAGTCTAGACAAGTCGTTCATTGAGTTCTATAAGGTCATTCTAGCAAGCATCCATTCATTATCATACATGTCGAGGTCAGTCCTGCATGCATCTTGCATCGTGTCGTCATGACGCTGTCGTCACATTGTCATCATCCTGCCTTCGGGTTCATATGGACGTCCACAGGTTCATTCACCTTATGGGCTAGCGATGGTCTTCTAAAAATCATGAGTTTTTGTTTTCAAGTCTTTTCTTTGGTGTCCTTCTAAGTTCAGACTTGTGTTCAGGATTGGGGCCTCAAGAAAGAATTAAGGTGACAAAGGTTGGGCTCGATCGTCCAGCAGATTGGTTCGTGTACAACCTTCATCCAAGAAACCACCACATTCCAAAAGACCATCACTTTATACTCCATCACCACCACAAAGTTCACCACCAGTCAATACGTCCTTCAACTCACCAATCACACCCCCAAACTTCACCATGGTCAAGACCCCTGATGAAATGCTCGAGGAAATCTTGGGATAGCTAGGTCAAGTACAAGTCAGGCTTGACGCCATTGACAAGAAAAATGAAGATGAAGCAAAGATAATTTCTGACTCCGACACTAAGGAGGATGAACCAAACGCCATGCAGACCAAGATCGACTCTGTGCTAAAAACAACGGCCTGTTTGTCAACTACAACACTAATGTTGGTAAAGTCAATCCCAAAATCAAGGACAAGCTCCCAACCAAGGTTCCGCCACCTCAAGTCATTCAACACTGTAATGGGTTTGAGAGGAGTCAACAAAATTAGTATATACATTCACTTGTTCCCACAGACTCTTGATGCCCCTGCTCGTCGTTGGTTCGACACCCTGAATTTGGAGAACGACCATACTCGGATAGATTTCACTTCGGTTTTCCTTACTCTCTACAAGGACAATGTTGCTCTACATTTGACCCTTCGAGAGTTAGAGATCACTAAGCAAGAAGAAGCTGAGGGATTCACTGCCTTCCTTCAACGTTGGAGGCTAAAGATAGCCGAGATGGTCGAGCGACCTTCGCAAACTGATCAAATCCACCAATTCATCAAAAATCTGCAGCTGGCTTACAAGGAACATCTCATGTATCAAGCCATTGAGTCTTACCAATGACTCTATGATGTGGGTATCCTAATTGAAGGTGATCTTCTTAAGAATGCCATTGCGAACAATGCGAGTATCTATAGGGGGCAGTCTTCCATATCTCTGTCGAACAGCCGATGCTCGAGAAGTTGAAAATGGTCGAAGTCTCCTAGTGTGCTAGTCTAGTCGAGTCCAGTCAAATCTAATAATGTCTAGTCTGTCTTTTCAATTCGTTTATATAGTCTAGCTTACTTCTCGTGCAATGTTTTTCTTTGATTAAATAAAGATTGCATTTTCATTCACATCATTGTTCTTTGTTCAATCCTATGGCAAACTTAAGTTGCCTATGACGGAATAATAAAAATATCAAATTCAAATTCAAGACATAAAAGAGCCTTCATTGTGGAAAACATCAAACAGGTAATCCCTAATGATCATACCCATAGAGGACGTAAGTTGAACCGTCCGTGTTTCGGACATAAGGCATTCATTTGGCACCTTACATCAAAAACCTTTCTACCTATCTACATCATTACCACTTGCAGCCCTTTGAGCATTAAACACATAAGCCTTTCATTTCTTAACCACGTCATCCTTCACCGGGGAATGATTGTGTGCGACATGGGAATGGAAGCAACCTTCTAGGCAAAGTGGACCGACCTAAAAAAGAGCCGCCAAGAGAAATACCAAAAAAAAGAGAGAGAACTTGAAAGCTCAAGAGCCAAAAAAAAAAAATAAATAAATAAATTCAAGAGAGATGAAAGATCCAAAAGAGTGTAAACGCTTCAAGTACAACCAAACAGTGGCCTAAATCATTCCCACCTCGAACCTTCGCCCCGGAGCCTTTATACTTGGGTATCATATGTTCTATATGAGCGGGAGTCTTTTTAAAAACATGATTAGTTCACTTTTCGCGCTACTGGGTTGTCCCATCGGTGAAACGCCGGTAGCATAATTTGACCTCTTTCATGGTTTTTATTCAATTCAAGTCTTTTCAAATGCTTTTAACTCTACGGTTCCTTAAACTTATCTGACCCCCAATAATCAAATTTCTATAAGGACACACTTAGAGGTGGAAAATCCGAGTCCTTACACAAAGTACTTGAATGCATTAGTGTTATGCCCTTTCATCTTTTGCATGGCTCAATCAAAGTCATCCTAAAAATGATTTGCAACAAAATAAAGCGTACTGTAATTTCACAACACTATCTAAAGCTGTAAAGACTAGTGTTATACCTTTGTGTAAGCGCTTGATGCTCTCCAGAATATCTCCTTGTAAGCATGGCTACAGAATTGCAACTTGAAGTTTAATGCCCCCTGTAATTTCACAACACTATTTAAAGCTGTAAACAGAATCTGATGTCAGCATATATATGGCACAACTGGCTTGAATGCCTCAAGTACGCTATGTTTGGCACGCAACTTTTGGAAGCTTTAGGGAGAGTTTCAGTTTTTGGGGCGAGTAAAAGTTATCAAAAGTTGTGTTTGGATGAACAAGCTTCTAGTGGAGCTTTAGCTTTTCACAGGGGCTCAAAAGCTCCCAAAGTGAATGTGATACCCCAATATTTTGAATAATTATTATATAGATTTATAAATGATTTATAAATAGTTTCGGAGATTAAATTATAATTATATTCAAGGATTCGATTTATTCAACTAAAACCATAATAATATTAATTATTATTATGGGACTGTCATAAATTGCATTTATTAATTTTGAGGAGTTTAATTAAAATGTCTTATATATCAATAATAATTATTAATATTGTTTTAATTAGTTTTAGTTAGCTATTTAAATCAGAAAATTATTAAATAAATTCCTAAACCTAGTAGTATTTGACTTGGGTTGACTGAGGGCCTATATAAAGAAAAAGAGGAGGCAATTAATCAGTTTTCACAACTGATCAAACCCTCACTCACATTCTCTCTCTTCCTCTCTCAAAGTCACGTTCACTCTCTCTCTATCTCTCTCTCACCCTCACCGGCTCTCCTCACCCCATCCGCCAGCTCACCAGAAACCGCCAGCCATCCCCTCTCCTCGTCGGCGGTAATCCTCTCTCGTCCCTCTCTCTTTTCTCTCTCGCTTTCTCTATCTTATCTCCCTCTCGCTCGGCTGCTATCGCGGACGGCCGCGACCGCGGCCAGGCCGCCGCCTGGACGGCGATCGTCGACCGTCAAGGCGCGACGGGCCTAGGCCCGTTGCTGCCCCTGCTCTCTCTTCTTCTCTCTCTCGCTCTCTTTCTTTCTCTCTTTCGCACTCTCTCTCTTTCTCTCTCCTCTTCGCCGGAGCTCCGGCGACCACCACCACCGACCATGGTGGTCAGTGAGTGGTGATGGTGGTGATGGGTCGGGTTATGGGTCCCATGCATGGGTACCCGTGAGCTAGACCTAGTTTTGAAGTTAGGGTTTCATTTTTATATTTTTCGTAATTATTAATTCGATTTTCATTATTTTTGATTTAATATTTTTATTTTTTTGTACTCATTCGGAATCGGAATTAAGATTTTCAAAAGCCTAGATTGGTTGAAATAAATCAAGAAATTTAATAAAATTATCAAATCAATATTTCATTACTGTCTGTATTCTCGTATTTAATTAATACTGATACGGTAATTATTTTTAATTAGGACCTAATGAGCAAGCGTGATAATCGTTGATTGTTGGAGCATACTTACTATTTGGTAGCGTTGTAGTGGTAAGCTCTCATGCCTACCTTCTTCCAAAGTCCCATCAAAACTATTTTGATGTGTTATGTGCTAAATGGAAATTCGTTGTGAATTTAATATGCAAAGCATGATTAAATTATATTATCGTTATTATGAGAATTATAAAGCATGTTTACTGCTGTAATTATGAATTATAATTAGCATGTTGATGTTATCATGTTTTGGGAATTAATTAGTCCATATGATGATTATTGGACAATTGTTGAATGGTGAATTATTAGTATTATTATGCTACTAATTAAATGCTAATTGGTATGGGTATTATTGAGTGCTAATGAGCACCCATATATTATCGTTGAATGTCTTGGATGATTTGTGAATTTTTGGACATCATATTACCCTGCCGAAATTGTGCTAGACATTGCTTGTCATCTTTGTTGTATAATCTTCGTTACTGAATTAAAGCATATTCAATTCTCATCCTATTGAATTATCATTATCGTCGTTATTTACTATTCATTGTCTAGAGCATGAAATGAATTAGTAAGTCGTGGTCTCGTAGTACCACTATGTCAACCGATGCAAATTATGTCAATTGAATTAAATGAGAGTAAGACTCCTAATGGGATCCCTAGGAGTAGTAGAGCAATCGGGATTGCACCTAATGGTGTAGTTCAAGGGATGAGTGATTCCCAAGATACTTATGGACACCTCACAGTGTGTCTAGGATGGATCATTCCCCATTTGTTAAGTCCTTTAGGCTCGTTTAATTGTACTTGAGGTAGTGTGCACACTAGAGTCATTAAGTCCATGGCGTGATTGTATCTTCGATGAACAGTATAGGTAATCGCTGTTCTACTCGCTCTCTTACATATCTCTAATCAAGACAGATTGTCTATGAAGTATTTTGTATGATCACTATACAAGAATTTCATATAAAAGAATGTCGTTATGCGTATGCTTGATTATATGCTTATGTGTGTATGCTTGATTATATGCTTATGTGCGTATGCAAATGAATTTTAATGATTCTTCTAAAACCTCAGGTAAGGTTTGCAAAATATTTTTACTGGGTACGAATGACGTTTATTCAGTTTATCTGATTTTTGTTTCTCTTTTGTTTCTTTTCTTTTCTTCTATATTTTATTTCCGTCACGGAAACCAAAGTGCAGGTGTAGTTGATTGAGGACGTACAGCTTGGAAGTAGAGTTGGCGTCGGTTTTTAGAACTCTTTCTGTTCAGTTTAGATCGTTGGGATTTTATTGGAAAGTTGTAATAAATTGGTTTAATGGTTTTTAGCTCACTATATAGACAACAATGATATTAACTGTTTAGTTTGTTTAGTTTCCTTAGTAAGCTCCTTTTGATACCTAGTCTTTCTTTCTGCTTAGTATTTACTCCTTACCCATAAATGTTGCGGTAGCATTCCCCCGGGTTTGGGACGGTTCAGCGGTGTTGAGTCGTGCACAACGCCGTCGATGGTTCCCAATAAACCGTTGTGAATTCGGGGGTGTTACAAATGGTATCAGAGCCCTAGGTTTAAAAAGGTTGCTTAGGATTAATTAATGAATTAATAAAGATTAGTTTCATTTTGGGGAAAATAAAAAGTTAATTAAAGCCGTTGAGCGTAGTAGTCCTAGAAGATAGGAATTATTTGAAATCATTTTGCTTGTGATTTATAAAGTTCTTATTGTTTGATTTCCTACCTGTAGATGGTAAGGACAAGAATAACTACGAGGAAGTCGAGTGCACACCAAAGGGCACGCACCCTAGCTCATCGTGCACAACCCGTGGAGTATGTAGCTTCATCGGACAGCGAGTCGACAAGAAACAACGCGAACGTGCGCCACGAGGCCACGCAAGACCACGCCGCGCACAGGGAGGTCGCATGCGAAGAGGCCGCACGCCCCGTGCAAGCCCCGCACGTCGCACCCGTCGCACGGGACGATTATGACGGAGACGAGGATCCCTCTGAATCCGAGCCTGAGTATACCTCAGCGGAAGAGAACGATGACATGCCAGATTTGGAAGATATTGGTGTCGAGAGCGACAACAACATTGCACCTACTGCTGCACCTAGTAATGCACCTATTCCTGCTGCGTATTGGTCTCCTCATGTGGAGCCATTCTTCGTTACTGACGCTGAGCTTGAGGTTATATGTATCTATATACAACGTGCTTACACTACGATCGAGCGTTATCAGTACGAGAATCGCACGAGTTTGCATGAAGGCTTATGGGTAGAGCTACTGCTAGTTGGTCTGCCTAACATCCATCCATAGATGGGACTCAAGGAGAAGTACGGCGACGTGGTCTCCAAGAGTGGTCATCTGCACGAGAAGAAGTATGGTGAAGGGACGAGATGGTCTCTCTGCTTTAAAGGTGTCGTAGCTGAGTTATGCCTGTCCAAGTTCAAGTGGAAGGTGAATCATGTGCTAGTGCCTGCGCCGAAGGGTATGTGTGAGTACTGCTGGACAAAGAAGCGCAAACATGCTGAAGACTTTAGGAAGCGTTTCAGCCCCAGAAGTTTGGTGGATATGCTTATCCATACACGCCCTGCAAGGAAGTGAAGCCTAGGAGGAAGGACGATCACGATGAATCCCCTAGTGCGAAGCAGATGTGTTCGAGTGTCAAGTAGAACTAGATTATTGCATTACTAGTTTTATTTGAGTTTTATTGAACTTTAGTTATTGTGATGACCCCGCGTGGTCATGTTTGATGTTAGTGTAGTTGCATAGGCAACAAATATTATTATTGTTATTTCTTTGCAATTTGTCTCATTGCAAAACTATTTCATTTGATTATATGATATCGTTGAGAATTTGTTTTATATGATCGTTTTATTGCATAACTGCATGGTTGACAAATAGCTTCGTAATGCTATCTCGCAATGCCTAGACATGATGGGAAATCCATGTCGGAGTTATGGAAAAATTTTCATAGAACATGATCATATTAAATGTGAGTCAAAGGCTAAGCATGTATTATATGCAATCAAATGTCATTGTTTATTGCCCTACTAAATAGTATGGAGCCTTGCTGTGTGAATTGTGAATGTTATTGCTTATCAATCGTGTGAGACCAAGGTGTCTACTTTGTTATTGCATATCGAACTATTATGCATGAGAACTGAGAACTATTCAAAGCAAGTATGTTGCTTGGACCTAAAATATAAGGTCGATCATTGGAACTTAAATGCTATTTGCTAAATGTCAAGAGAAAGGTTTCAATTATAACCTATATCTCTCAATTAGACCCCGATTTGGCTCAAATGTGCCAACTTTGCTAAAATAGTGATCAACCATTGCTCATTTATGTCTCGGATTTGTAATAATGGCAACCAACGACCGACTCACGAGACTAGAAGTAGGACTTACTAATATGGTCGAGCACATTACGCGCCAAGTAGAGCGCCAGGAGCACAACCATAATGCGCAAAATCCTGAAACGCGCAACTTTAAGGATTTTGATGCACTCAAATCTCCAACGTTTGAGGGTGGCTCCGAGCCCACCAAGCTAGAGAACTAGATTATAGAGTTCGAGAAACTGTTTTGGGCGACTAGTCGTCCCAATGACATCAAGGTCAACACCGCTACCTACTACCTTAAGGGTGAAGCGAACAAGTGGTGGAGCGATGTGGGCACTGATCCGCTCCCATTGAAGAATATGGGTGGACCAAATTCAAAGAATCCATTCGTGAGAGGTCCTATACAAGAGCTATCCGTCGCCAGAAGAAAAGGGAATTCGAGAATATCTATCAAGGAAAGCTACCAGTGGCTGAGTACGCAACAAAGTTCAACGAGCTTGCTGCTTTTGCACCTAACTTCGTGACGACCGAAGCTGAGCATGTCGAGAGGTTCGAGGATGGCCTGAAGAGGGATATTCAGCGTTATGTTATGGGAAACTCGCTGACGTTCCAAGGATCGTACGAGAAAGCCTTGAACCAAGAGCGTGCTGTGGATCGCCGTGACTCGTTGCTCGGGAAAGCATAAACGTGACGAAAGGAGTTCTTCCCAGTCGAATGGCGCAGAGAACAGGCCAAGGCCGAACAACGGAAATCACAACAACCAGGGTGGTAATCAGAACCACAACGGGAACAGGAATCGTGACTCGAATACTCATAGAGCTACGATCTTAGCTAGGAGGAATACGCCTTGTGGACGCTGCAACAAGATGCATCCTGGCAAGGACTGTCGTGGCAATGTACTTCAATGCTTCGAGTGCAACAAGCCTGGTCACAAAGCTTTTTAATATTGGAGTCGTGGAAAGAACGACAATGGTCAGAACCGCGATAACAACTAAAATCGTGGTTGAAATGGGAATGGTAATCGCGGAAATGGTGGTAACTACCGTGGAAATGGGGGTTACAACAACAACAACCGCAACAATACCGCTGCTCCTACCGCGAATAATCATGCACTACTTCCCGCACTTGCCAACCCCGTGTAGAACAACAACAACAACAACAACAACAACAACAATAGAGGGGTGAATGGAAGGTATGTGCTAAACCGCAACGAAGCTGAGGCGAACCCGAATGTGATCGCTGGTACTTTTCTCGTTAACTCTCAACCTGCTTTTGTTTTGTTTGATAGTGGTGCAACACATTCTGTTCTTTCTAAGAGCTTTGCATCTAAGATAGGTTTAGAACCTAGTTCTGTGTATAGTGCAAACATTACGATGCCAGATGGGTCGAATGTTAAGTGTAAAGCGTTGTATGAAAAGTTGTTGGTTTCGATTTTCCTGCGGATTTGATTCAGATGGATTTGAAGGAATTTGACGTGATTTTGGAAATGGATTGGTTAGCCAAGTATAGGGCTAAGATAGAGTGCTTTGAGCAACGTGTGTCGTTGCGTGGACCGAAGGGTAGGAGGATCACCTACACAGGAGTCGTGGTCAAGCCAAAGTTGAAGGTAGTGGCGACCATCAAAGCGAAGGAGTATATGACTAAAGGTGAAGCGATTTACCTATGTCATGTGGTGGATACAAGTCGAGAAGCTGAATTCTCGAAACCTATTCCAGTCGTTTCGGAATACGTTGAAGTCTTTCCAAACGAGATACCCGGAATGCCTTCGCAACGCATTGTTGAGTTTACGATCGACTTAGCTCCAAGTTTTGCTCTGATCTCGAAAGCTCCGTATCGTATGGCTCCTGTACAGATGAAAGAAATGAGGACGCAACTCGAGGAACTACTGGATAAGGGATACATAGGTCTTAGTGTATCACCTTGGGGTGCTTCTGTTGTGTTTGTACGTAAGAAGGACGGTAGTATGAGACTGTGTATAAACTACCGTGAGTTGAACAAGATTACGATCAAGAATAGTTATCCACTTCCGAGGATTGACAACCTATTCGACCAACTCCGTGGAGGGAGTGTCTTCTCACAGATTGACTTACGTTCCGGATACCATCAACTCAGGATTTCCGAGCCTGACATTGCAAAGACCGCGTTTAGGACGAGGTATGGACACTACGAGTTCACTGTATTCCCTTCTGGGTTGACGAACGCACCTGCAAAGTTTATGGATTTGATGAACCGTACGTTCCAGCCTTATCTCGATCAGTTTGTAGTTGTCTTTATTGACGATATTTTGGTCTACTCGAAGAACGTTGCTGAGCACGAGCAACACTTGTGAACCGTTTTGGAAATTTTACGACGACATCAACTTTACGCCAAGTTGTCGAAGTGCGAGTTTTGGTTAGAAACTGTTTCTTTCTTAGAACACGTGGTGTCTAAGAGTGGAGTTGCTGTTGACCCGGAAAATATTAGAGATGTTATGGACTGGTCCGCACCGAAGAGCGCGACCGAGGTTAGAACTTTTCTTGGGTTAGCTGGTTACTATCGTAGGTTTGTGGAAGGATTTTCCAAGATAGCGCAGCCTATGACAAACTTGATGAAGAAGACGACGAAGTTTGTATGGTCGGAAAAGTGTGAAGCTGCCTTTCAAGAGTTGAAGAAACGTCTTACGAACGCACCGATTTTGACTTTGCCATCGGGAACTGAAGGATATGAAGTCTATAGTGACGCGTCTAAGCATGGTTTAGGCTGTGTTTTGATGCAGCATGGTAAGGTAGTGGCTTATGCCTCAAAACAACTGAAGAAACACGAGGATAATTACCCTACTCACGACTTAGAGCTAGCTGCTGTCGTATTTGCTTTGAAGATTTGGCGACATTATCTCTATAGTTCTGCTGTCAAAATGTTCACGCACCACAAGAGTCTCAAGTACATATTCACGCAAAAGGAGTTGAATATACGACAAACAATATGGCTAGAGTTGTTGACGGAGTACGACATCGACATTCAGTATCACGAAGGAAAAGCTAACGTGGTTGCTGACGCTTTGAGTAGAAAGACTCGTCATACGCTGAATACTGCATTAGTACTTCCAAAGGAGACCATTGGTGACTTACAAAGTCTAGACGTGGAGATTGTGCTAAAAGGTGACGTTCAATGTACCTTAGCGCATATGTCAGTTCGACCAACTTTACTCGACGAGATCAAGGGTAAACAGAGTTTAGATGAGGATCTTCAACGGATTCTACGCCACAAGGACGAGGCCGGGTAGATCCGAGGACTTTTCTACTGGTCAAGACGGTGTCTTGATATTTCGTGATCGTGTCTGTGTGCCGAATGACCTGGATATCAAGAGTCAGATTCTGGGTGAAGCTCAGAATACGCCTTATTCTGTGCATCCTGGTGGAGACAAACTCTACAAAGATCTTCGCCAAATGTTTTGGTGCAAGGGAATGAAACAAGATGTTGCTATGTTCGTGGTTAAGTGTCTAACGTGCCAGAAGGTCAAGATTGAGCGCACGAGACCTGGTGGAATGATACAATCGCTTGAAGTTCTTACGTGGAAATGGAATTCAATTTCAATCGACTTTGTCATGGGTCTACCATTGACACAGAGGAAGAACAACGCCATTTGGGTCGTTGTGGATCGTTTGACAAAAGTTGCGAGATTCATCCCAATGAATGACACTTGGGAAATGGAGAAACTAGCGGCTCCTTACGTCATGGAAGTCATGAGACTTCATGGTGTTCCAGAAGATATTGTTTCGAATAGAGACTCGAGATTTCTATCTCATTTTTGGCAGAAATTACAAGAGGCTTTTGGAAGCAAGTTGAAGTTCAGTACTGCTTTTCATCCTGTGATTGATGGTCAGACCGAAAGGACGATTTAGACTTTGGAAGATATGCTACGAACGTGTGCTCTCGAGTATCAAGGCTCGTGGGATACACACATTCCGTTGATCGAATTTTCTTACAACAATAGCTATCACTTAAGCATTGATCGAGAACCATATGAAGCATTGTATGGTAGGAAGTGTAGATCGTCTGTTTGTTGGAACGACATTAGTGAAACTGCAGTTTTGGGTCCTGAAATGATCGAGCAAACCGTCGATGTGGTCAAGGTGATACAAGCGAAGATGCGTAGTGCACAAGATCGCCAGTAATCGTACGCTGATAGAGGTCTTAGAGCTGAAGAGTTTGAGGTGGGAAACAAGGTACTTTTGCGAGTATCTCCTACCAAGGGTATCATGCGTTTTGGTCGTAAGGGAAAGTTGAGTCCTCATTACATTGGACCTAACGAGATCCTGGAAAGGATTGGTGAGGTTGCTTATCGACTAGCTTTACATGTGGAACTTGCAAAAGTCCATAGTGTGTTTCATGTCTCCTGGTTGAAGCGATACGTACATGATCCAACTCATGTCGTTCAACCTGAAACAATCGATCACGATGAGAGTCTGACTTATGAAGAGCGTCCTATCAAGTTAGTGGATCGCAAAGAGCGCTCAACTTGAACAAAGACTATTCCGATTGTCAAAGTCGTTTGGTCTCGACAAGGTCAAGAAGAAGCAACATGGGAAGCTGAATCCATGATACGCGAGAAGTATCCAGACCTCATTCTAGAAGGTACTAGGCCCATTTGAGTTTCGGGACGAAACTTCTTTTAAGGAGGGTAGAATGTCACCCCTCAAAATTTTGTCTTTTTTCCTGTTTTGTTTATCGCCTTGCACGAATTGCATGTTCAAGCATTGCATGTTGCATGCTAATCAACTTAGAATCACGATCGTACTTGCTCATCTTGCATATGTTAGAGTCATAGAAATTGTTTTATACCTTTGTATGGTAAACTCGTTTTGTTTTTGGAAGTGATTACTTCATGTCTCAAGTTTCGGGATGAAACTTCTTTTAAGGAGGGTAGAATGTGATACCCCAATATTTTCTATAATTATTATATAGATTTATAAATGATTTATAAATAGTTTCAGAGATTAAATCGTAATTATATTCAAGGATTTGATTTATTCAATTAAAGCCATAATGATATTAATTATTATGATGGAACTTTCATAAATTGCATTTATTAATTCTGAGTAGTTTAATTAAAGTTTTTTTATATATGAATAAGAATTATTCATATTATTTTAATTAGTTTTAATTAGCTATTTAAAGTTTTTTATATATGAATAAGAATTTCTAGACCTAGTAGTATTTGACTTGGGTTGACTGAGGGACTATATAAATAAAAAGAGGAGGCAATTAATCAGTTTTCACAACTGATCAAACCTTCACTCACATTCTCTCTCCGCCTCTCTCAAACTCACGTTCACTCACTCTCTCTCTCTCTCTCACCCTCACCGGCTCTCCTCACCTCAGCCGCTAGCTCACCGGAAACCGCCAGCCATCCCCTCTCCTCGCCGGCGGTAATCCTGTCTCCTCCCTCTCTCTTCTCTCTCGCTTTCTCTCTCTTCTCTCCCGCTCTCTCTCTCGCTCGGGTGCTGTTGCGGATGGCAGCGACGGCCGCCAAGACGGTGGTCGTCGACCGCCAAGGCGCGACAGACCTGGCCCCGTCGCCGCCCCTGCTCTCTCTTCTTCTCTCGCTCTATTTCTTTCTCTCTTTCGCACTCTCTTTCTTTCTCTCTCCTCTTCACCGGAGCTCCGGCGACCACCACCATCGACCATGGTGGTCAGTGGGTGGCGGTGGTGGTGGGTCGGGTTATGGGTCCCATGCATGGGTACCCGTGTCCTAGACCTAGTTTTGAAGTTAGGGTGGTGTTATCATGTTTTGGGAATTAATTAGTCCATATGATGATTATTGGACAATTGTTGAATTGTGAATTATTAGTATTATAATACTACTAATCATATGCTAATTGGTATGGGTATTATTGAGTCCTAATGAGCACCTATTTATTATCGTTGAATGTCTTGGATGATTTTTGAATTTTTGGATATCATATTACCCTGCCGAAGTGCTGCCGAAATTGTGCTAGACATTGCTTGTCATCTTTGTTGATTTATCGTCGTTATTGAATTAAAGCATGTTTAATTCTCATCTTATTGAATTATCATTATCGTCGTTATTTACTATTCATTGTCTAGAGCATGAAATGAATTAATAAGTCGTGGTCTCGTAGTACCACTATGTCAACAAATGCAAATTATGTGAATTAAATTAAATGAGAGTAAGACTCCTAATGGATCCCTAGGAGTAGTCGAGCAATCGGGATTGCACCTAATGGTGTATTTCGAGGGATGAGTGATTTCCAAGTTACTTATGGACACCTAACAGTGTGTCTGGGATGGATCATTCCCTATTTGTTAAGTCCTCTAGGCTCGTTTAATTGTACTAGAGATAAAGTGCACACTAGAGTCATTAAGTCCATGGCGTGATTGCATCTTCGATGAAAAATATGGGTAATCGCTGTTTTACTCGCTCTCTTACATCTCTCTAATCAATACGGATTGTCTATATCTTATTTTGTATGATCACTATACAAGAATTGCATATAAAAGAATGTCGCTATGCGTATGCTTGATTATATGCTTATGTGCGTATGCAAATGAATTTCAATGATTCTTCAAAACCTCAGGTAAGGTTTGTGAAATGTTTTTACTGGGTACGGATGACGTTTCTTCAGTTTATCTAATTTTTGTATCTTTTTATTTCTTTTCTTTTCTTCTGTATTTTGTTTCCGTCACGGCAACCAAAGTGCAGGTGTAGTTGATTGAGGACGTACAGCTTGGAAGTAGAGTTGGCGTCGGTTTTTAGAACTCTCTCTGTTCAGTTTAGATCGTTGGGATTTGATTGGATTTAGCCGTTTGAAGGCAAGTTGTAATAAATTGGTTTAATGGTTTTTAGCTCACTAAATAGACAACTCTGATATTAACTGTTTAGTTTGTTTAGTTTTCTTAGTAAGCTTCTTTTGATGCCTAGCCTTTCTTTCTGCTTTGCATTTACTCCTTAGCAATAAATGTTGCATTAGCATTCCCTCGGGTTTGGGACGGTTCAGCGGTGTCGAGTCGTGGACAACGACATCGATGGTTCCCAGGAAATCGTTGCGAATTTGGAGGTGTTACAGTGAAGGTAGCATTCAACAACTAGCTTTAACTTTTGTGAGGACAAATTTTGCTTTTACCCTTCTCTTTTCCAGTAATTACATGTCCTATCCTTGGTTATCCATTCATCTTCCTTTTGTAGTAGTGTCTCACTAATGGCGTTTTTTCCGGCAGCGTGATGCGCATGTCACTAATGGCTGACGAGTGGTTACAGTCATGGGTGCTAACCATGAAACAAGGTGGTGGGTTTTGGATATGTGGAGAAACTTTAATGGTTAAATTTAGAGGATGAATGAATGGATTTTTGTTGGCATCTGCACTTTGCCATGGTCCACCATAACTTCCGGTCGGTGGCAAATGGCAATGAACTAAAGATTATTAATGAACTATGGGGGTGGGGGTTTCTAATAGAATAGTGAAAGAAGCATTTCGATGAGGACTTCAAATGTGAAATGACCAATCACCATTTTTATTTATTTTTAACAAATCTGGACCATTGATTTACAATCTAAAGGTTGTAATTATCTACTCTAATTATATACAGAGTAATATATTAATGTCTTTTTATGTCATTTTACACATTGTAGCTCACAGCTATAGTTAGTTTTGTCAAACACTTTTTTCTGAAAGAGTTACAGCTCACAGCTCATAAAAGCTACAGCTTACAGCTACAGCTTGTAGTTACAGCTTACAGCCACAGCTTGCAGCTACAGCTAAAACTAATTTTGCCGAACATAGCCGTAATCATTGTAAAATCAATCTAGCAACAATTACAAACATAATCAGTTATGACACAACATGAATCCAAAACGGTGTGGTGAACTTACCTTCTGGCTATTTGACATTATTGTCCAGCCTTTTTTATTACCACCACCAATATCCTTGATCAACAGCTCCATGAACCAGGTCCATGAGTCAGTGTTTTCCACTTCAACAACAATCAAAGCAATTAGAAACGTTGTTCACATCCTTAGTCACAGCAATAAAAAAAAAAACAAAAAACAAACTAACTAGGATATGGACCCTTAATATAGCATCCATCAATCCCAAATATAGACCTACAACCCTTCACAAACCCTTGTTTGCAAGCTTCCAAACATATATACATCCTCTTGAATAAAGTAGGTGGCCTTTTTATGCTTCCAAGCACAACATAAGAGTTGTTAGGGTTATATATATTCATTGTTGCTGCGTAATCCCATACTCTACCATACTGCTCAGTTGCACACCCTTTAATCATGTGTAAAGCCCTAGACCTCAGATAGTACATCTTAAAATACCCACAGACCACAATAATATCCCTATTGATTTGAGTCTTAAAGGCTGTCAATTTCCAACCTGAATTTGCCCTCCTGTGGTCAAGGTATCTCTCAGCCAAGTATTGAGAACTTACCTTTGGGTTTATATCCACATACCCACAACAATGCTTTAGCCTCTCTTAATTTGAAAAGTTTCCTCTAATTTCAACTTCCTTGCATGAACCTTATAATTTCAACTTCTTGTTTTCTTTTTCACACTCCTTTTTTGTTTTGAATCATCTTCTTCACACTTATAGTCTATCAATCTTCCTTCCTTCCAAGGCATGTACATCTATATCTACAATACACAGTTATTCTCTACTTTTGTAAGGATCCTAGATGCTTTTGCGCGGTCCTTAGAAAATTGTATTCGTAATTGAATTAAGGTACTAAATAAGTTCAAGGAACCGTCGAGATTGAATTGAAGAAAATCATGAAATGGCCCAATCCTCTACTATTGGCACATTTATCGAAGGGACAAATCGAAAGGACTGCCCAACAATAGAGGATCCGACTATTCAAGTTTTAGGAAGACTCCCACTCATATAGAACATATGCGTAACCAAGAATGAGGGTCTGGGGGCGAATGTACGAATTGAGAAGGTATTAGGCACCCAATTCGTTCGTTTAAATGACAACCTCTACTAACTCAAGTTCGCTTAATCTACCGATGACATAATTCCCACATAAATCCAATTAAAAACCTAGATTAGACTATTTAATTGAATTATTACAAGTATCACAACGATTATTTTATACTCATATTTAGTCATGCATTTGATTGACAAGTTTAGAAGTACAACCATAGAACATGCTTTTTTACAGATTTACAGTTAGTACTTAGGAAGTAATAAAGAACATGATTATTTATGATACTTACATTTTACGACTATAAATAATAATAATGTTTTTTTTTTGGGGCTCGCAGGAGTGTAATACCTGAGATGTAGGCTTTTCGCAAAGAATGGTAAAACAAGATTTCAAGATAGAGTTAAAAGAATGAGGGGGAAGGCAAAACAAGAGGTCAGTTTTTGTAAACTGGATGTCTGCTCCAGATTCTCACCCCCTGGCACCGCAAAGCCCGATGATGATTAATGCATTAATTTGGACGTAAGTAGAAAAGGACATTGCTCGGATGTCTAGACCAATTTCCTTGACATCTCAGTCTTTGGATAGCCCTTATTATAAGCATTCAAACGCATTTGACCTTGCCTCAATCAGGTTCCCGGATCAAAAGATATCGCGTCTTGAAGATTTGGGTCAAAAACGCTCGATCACTACTCCCTGGGTCCGCCCAAAGGCATTTTCGTAATTTATTGAGCACAAAAAGTCAAAAAATCCTCGTCATGCGCGCGCCTCCGGGTCGAGCGGCTGACGCTAATGACCCAGCGGCACACGCGTGACAGCGGAGGCGTTTACGCCAGCCGTTGGGCCCATTGGTGCACCACTGAGCTTTCAGCGGCAGCCGCTGGCCCAGCTCTCTTCCGCGCATCCATTGGGTCTGTTTGTCTGGCTGGGCTGAGTTTGGCGCTGGGGCTTCAGCCGCAGGCCCCTAATTTTGTCCTCTAACTCTATAAATACTCTTCGTCACCCTCTTTTGAGAGAGGTTGGTCAGTTTATAATTTTTGAGAGCAATTTTGAGAGCACAAAACCCTAAACCAAGAGAATTCAGAATTTGAAGACTCAAGCAAGCCCTTGCATTCAACCTAGAACCCAAAATCAAAGAGCAAGTACAATTCTACTAGTCCCGTTCGAATAGAACGTCCAGGTTAACCATCCTGAGGGCATAAACTCTTTATTTAAATTCTCCTTTCATATTTATAATCATGTTTTACTAAGCTTTTGATTATGGTTGAATAATTATGCATGTCTTGGTCTTTATAAATTATGCATGCATGTTAGTTTAACTAAAGTTTTAATCTTTTTATATTAATTCATGAATATTGCATCTTTTTTTGTTAATTCATGCATGTAGCGACCCCTTTAGGTTTGCTTTAGAATAAAGTTAATATTTTTGCATTATACTTCCAATGAAGTTACTAACGAATTTATTGATGTGCATATGCAATGATTGACGCGTTTAGCAAGTGTGGTAGGTTGGAGCGTTCTATTTATTTCCCTTATCTCTTGGTTTGTGCTTAGTAGATTAATTGCATGCAAAGTGGATATAAATTGTGCAAAGTGATAACGGTAGTTAAATTGGTTGTCTTTAACCCGCCTAGTTAATTTTACAACTTTGGACGACCGGATTTATATGGAACCATATAGTTTAAATAAATGTTGACATGGATAAGGTTAGTAGAGACCGTTAATTTGGGCGATTTAGATAGGATTCGTTTTATCTCTTTCGTACCTACACCACCGAACTCAATCTTTGGTCCCCCTTTGGGCATGTGTCAATTTTCACAATGAGTTGGGTGCACTTTTTGATGGTTTCCAATTATTTTCTTAAAAATTGGTGGTGACTTCATTGCTTGCGAATTATTTCCCCATCACAATTAAATTTCATTGCCTATGACGTATTATTTAAGAACGAATTAATTCATAAACCGAACAAAATATCTCAATTAGGCGCCAAAAGGCGAGGGTTCTTACAGTGGTGACTTTACTGGGAATAATTGTAAGAGGGTGTAATTCGAAAACTTTTCTATGTCAATTGTTTATTTTAGCTATTTGTTTCAATCGCCGTATGTGTTTACATTCATTGGTTTGCATCCATATCATTCACATGCATGCGTTATCACCGCAAGATGTCAAAAGACATCACCAAACCTTTGTAGGATATACCCTTTGGAGCATTGTCTATGACTTGGTTAGTGACCCACTAGGTTTGAATTTCTTTGCACATAGCCATGTTCCACCCCATGGCATTTACATGTTTCCATTCGATATATGTAAAACGGTACGTCTAGTTTTACTATGCATCCCATAGATGACGAAACGCATCCGGTCGTGGGTTACCTTATCCAACCATAGAATTGTGTCAACCATTGCATTTAGTCCCATGGTCCATATCGAGGTGCTAATTGATTTACTTGCCTTATTTGGATTGATTGCTTCTTTGCTATGTGATTAGTTTTCATAGAGCATTAGGACTAGATCCCCCCTTAGGATTTTTTGAGTCTAGCCTTGGAAAATTTTCCCTTTTGTGTGCTTGTGCATTTTATTATGTTCACAAATAGAGTCTAGGATCTTTTCTTTTTTAGGAAATAGAGTCCGTGGATGATTCCGACGATGCTAGTAACCATATTAGGAAGACGTTTCTTTCCATACGAATTAGATTGCGTGCAAATAATATATTCCCCTCAATGATCTTTCACAAAAAAAAAAGGTGTTATTTATTTCCTTAAGCAAGTCAATAGTATATTTTCATTTTTTCTTGAGTCCGGAATATATTTTCCATTTATTAGTCAAGAGTAGTGTCTTTATTTATTTCTATAAAGCAAGTCAATAGTAATTTTTCCCTCTTTTTTTACAAAAGCAAAGCAAGTCAAGAGTATTAATTTCTAATTTACTAGAGTCGAAAGATAATTGACCGATATATGCTATTCACATAAAATCGCGTCTCCCTTAAAAGTTGCCATGTTGAAGATTTAATGCTAGAATCTTTCTCCCACCTTTGTTTTAAAATAAATTCTTTCTTTTCGTGGAGTTTTCCTTTTCTTTTCTATCTTTTAAATAGGTATTTTTGTGTCCAAAATTGGTAGGAACAAAGATCACAGTCCTAGAAAGTGGAAGAGAGACGAGTCCAACAACAGATTGATCCGCAAGCTGTCATTCGAACCGCCACCGCATGCACAGTTCATGGGCCCCATTTGGCTCGATTACCTTCAAACACCGCCATAGTCACCACATACTATACCACCTACCTCACCTAAGTCCATTATGTCTGGAGAGTCCGAAAGAACCCAAGCCTAAAAGATGGATGACCTTTTGGCCCAATTGATTTCCATGAATGCTAGATTCCCTGACATGGAATCCCGTGTCGCTAAGCTGGATCCCCCTGGTAGGGTGAAGATGAGCCCAAAACAAGTGAAGATAAGACTAAATTCTCCACTAACACTACAACAATTGATCACTTGCGCTACTAGAATATTTGTGGCTAACATAGGAAATTTCCGTGGCAAAAGTAGTTTGCCACGGGTTTTCTTCTCGTAACCTGTCGTGGCCTTTGCCCTGGTGGTAAAGTGGTTAGCCATGTAAAAGTGCTCTAGTGGATAATGCCAAAAACGTAGCCACAGTCGTGATTGTGGCCATATAAAATTTGGCCATAAAACAATGCGTGGAAAACGTTCCAATGGCCACAATTGTTCATGTAGCAAGTGACTTACTGGCCAAGCTAGTACTAGTGACTTGTGAGTGTGTTGCAACAAATGTATCCGTGGAAATACTTCACTAGCCATTGTAAAAATCGTAGCTTATAGCTCAGTAGCCACAATCAACTATGTGGCTATTTTAATGGTTGCCGCCACCCTTTTTGTGGCGAACAAATCCTTAGCCACAACATTGTGGCTGGTTATTTAATGGATGCCACCACGCTTGTTGTGGCAAATAATTTCATGGCCACAACATTATTTGTGACTGTTTATTGTCGCCACTGACAAAGAAATACATGGCCACAACGAAACTTGTTGCTGTTATATGGTTGCCACTACGTTTACTGTGGCAAAAAAATTGGTGACTACAATGATGTGAAATAAGTAACAAAACGGAAATTAACTTTTGATAGTATCACACAAAGGGATCTTGTTCAAGAATCACTCAAGAACAACTCAGGAATCACTCGTAAGGGTTTCAACCTGAATCACTCAGTTTGAGGGGTAAATACTCACGTATTCAATAATTAATCATCAAAGCACGAGTTTACAATAGTAAGCTCTCCCCTATTTATAGACAAAGAAAATCTAAAGCTATTCGGAATCCTAATCCTAGTCCGAATAGGAAACTGACTACAATTGTAAAACGAACTAACTAACAGATTTCCTAACACCTAATGGACTTCTAATACTAATAACAATCAGATTATTACTTTCCTAAACATATTCTAACTAAATAAGGGAATACTAAACGAAATCGAACTAAACAACTGATTACCTAGCGCCCAAGGCTCAAAACCGCTGGAACAGTTTCCTTGGCGCCCAAGGCTTCTTCTTTTCAGCTTCTACTCATCTTCTTGCCACTCTAACATAGTTACCTCACACTTTACCTCACGTGGCATTATACTCTTGGCAATGAGCAGCTCAAGATCAAGCATTAACGTTTCAAGAGCTGGGTTCTTGGACGTTCTTGATTCGTCGTCTTCTTGCTTGTCCTTTAACGTACTTGCTCCTGCATCAACCTCCCCTTCTTTAAAAGAATTTGCCCTCAAATTCGTATCCTCTAAGTAAGGGCTAAGATCACCAACATTGAAGGTTGAGCTCACGTTTCCATACTCACTAGGAAGATCAATCTTGTATGCATTGTCTCCAATCTTCTCTAGAACTTGAAAAGGACCATCTGCTCGAGGCATAAGCTTGTTCTTGCGTCTAGAAGGAAATCTTTCTTTGCGCAGGTGTAGCCAAACTAAGTCACCAGGTTCAAATAGAACTTGCTTTCTTCCCTTGTTAGCTCTAGCTTGGTACCTTGAGTTCATCTTCTCTACTCGCGCACGAACTTGCTCACAGGTCTTCTTGAAAGCTTGTTGTCTTGCCTTGGCATCTACATTAATAACATCATCTCTAGGCAAAGACACGAAATCAATAGGCAAATAAGGATTAATGCCATACACAATCTCAAATGGAGAACGGCTCGTGGTAAATCCAGGCGTTCTGTTATATGCAAACTCCGCATGTGCTAGCTTAATATCCCAATCTTTTGTGCTTCTACTCACCAACCCTCTAAGCAAAGTACCAAGGGTCCTGTTTGTAACCTCGGTTTGCCCATCTGTTTGTGGGTGATGTGAAGTGCTAAAGAGTAACTTCGTCCCAACGAGTCTCCAAAGTGTCTTCTAAAAGTAACTCAGAAACTTAGTATCTCGATCCGACACAATGGTCTTGGGAATGCCATGTAGCCTCACTATCTCTTTATAGAACAAGTCAGCAACATGAGAGGCGTCATCGGTCTTGTGACATGGCACAAAGTGCGCCATTTTGGACAATCTATCAACAACAACCATCACAGCATCCTTTCCCCTTTGAGTTTTAGGGAGTGCCACAATGAAATCCATGCTCACACTCTCCCAGGGAATGCTAGGAATCGGTAATGGTGTGTATACCCCTTTGTGAAAAGCACTCTTGGCCCGTTGACATGTAGCGCATCTCGTCACAATAGCGTGTACATCTTTGAGCATCTTAGGCCAATAAAAGTGTTCTTGTAACAGCTCAAGGGTTTTAGTTACTCCAAAATGTCCAGCTAATCCTCCCGAGTGAACTTCTCTAACCAATAGCTCACGTACAGAGGACCTAGGAACACAGAACTTGTTCCTCTTGAATAGAAACCCATCTTGTATGAAATAATCACCATGCTCTTCCCTTCTTTGCAAGCTCTAAATGACTCAGAGAAATCAGCATCCTTGTCATATAGTTCTTGGAGATGTTCAAAGCCTAGGAGCTTCGCTTCAAGTGTCACAAGCAAGTGGTTTCTTCGTGAAAGAGCATCAGCAACAACATTGCTCTTCCCATCTTTGTACTTGGCCGAGAATGTAAAAGATTGTAGAAACTCTACCCACTTGGCATGTCTAGGGTTTAGTTTCTGTTGGCCATGAATGTACTTGAGAGCTTCATGATCCGAGTGCAACACGAAAGGCTTAGGCCTTAAATAATGGGATCAATGCTCCAAAGCTCTCACAATTGCATAGAACTCTCGATCATATGTAGAATAATTCAACCGAGCTCCATTCAATTTCTCTCTAAAATAGGCAATAGGACGTTTTTCTTGGATTAAAACAGCGCCTATACCTACCCCACTAGCATCACATTCAACTTCAAACAATCTATCAAAATCTGGTAACGCTAGAATAGGTGCTTGACACAACTTCTCTTTGACCTCAACAAAAGCCTTTTGCGCACTTTCACTCCAATTAAACTCTCCTTTTTTCATTAATTCAGTAATAGGAGCAGTAATGGAACTAAAATTGCGTATAAACCTCCGATAAAATGATGCCAAGCCATGAAAACTACGTACCTCATGTATATTGGTTGGAGCTGGCCATGAAGCCATAGCTTCTACCTTGGACGGATCAACATGTACACCATCTTTGGACACAATGTAACCAAGGAATATAACCTTAGGAAGCATGAAATCACACTTCTCTAACTTGCCAAAAAGCTGTTGTTCCTTTAGCTTCTCAAATACGCGCTGTAGATGTACTAGATGTTCCTCCTTGGTCTTGCTGAATATAAGAATATCATCAAGGTAAACCACAACAAATTTACCAAGGAATGCTCTCAATACCTCGTTCATCAACCTCATGAATGTGCTAGGAGCGTTGCACAAGCCAAAAGGCATTACTAACCACTCATACAAACCATGTCGTGTCTTGAACGCGGTTTTCCATTCATCCCCCTCCTTGATTCTCACTTGATGGTATCCAGCTCTAAGATCTATCTTGGAAAACAACTGGGAACCATGTAGCTCGTCTAACATATCATTTAATCTTGGCATAGGGAACCTATATTTGATTGTGATATTGTTGACAGCTCTACTATCAATGCACATACGCCATGTCCCATCTTTCTTAGGCACAAGTAACACAGGAACAGCCCATGGACTTAGACTTTCTCTCACATAGCCTCTTTGCACAAGCTCTTCAACTTGTCTTTGTAACTCTTTGGCTTCTTGGGGGTTACACCGATATGCTGGCCTATTTGGAAGTGGTGCTCCAGGAACTAGGTCAATTTGGTGTTCTATGCCACGCATAGGAGGTAAACCAGGGGGTAACTCCTTGGGGAACACTTCTTTGAACCTCTCTAACAATAGGCGTAACTCAGGATCATAATTGGGATTGTTACACATGTTAGGTTCAAACAACAACACTAGGCAGCTCATAGTTTCACTAGCCACCTCTTTTTCCATCTCTTTCTCTCCTATGACCATTACACGACTCGCCTTTTTACTAGCCTTTGCTTCTTTAACTTGAGTGGCAGTCAAGGGTAACAATTTGATTCGTTTCTGGTTATGCTCAATAGTATAGATATTGTTTACACCATCATGACTAACTTTCCTATCAAATTGCCAAGGACGACCTAACAATATATGACAAACACCCATAGGCAGTACATCACACCATAGATCGTCTTTATAACACCCTAACGTAAAGCAAACTCTAGCTTGTTTAGTCACTTTTAACCCTCCCCCATCATTCAACCATTGCACAGTATAGGGTTTAGGATGACTTTTAGTAGGCAAATCAAGCTTATCAACCATCTCTTTAGAGGCAACATTAGTACAACTCCCAGAGTCAATAATCAAATTGCAAACTTTACCTCTAACCTTGCAGCGAGAATGGAATATTTGCTCCCTTTGGTCGGACTCACCATCGGCCACAGTCGTATGTAGCAACTTCGTAAGGATTAGGGTCTCTCCAACCTCGGGTATACCATAATCTTCAATGAATGGCTCTCCATTATCTTCATCACTATCCTCGGTTATGGGCATAACAAACGAGGGTTCCATCTCTTCTAGCTCAGCGATGGTGAGCCCTTTCTTCGAGCCGCACTCATAGGCATAGTGTCCATATCCTTGACACTTGAAACAACGCAGTTGGTTCTTGTCCTTAGTAGCCACGGCTTTGCCTTTGTCTTGAGTTACGGGCTTGCTAGGGACACTTGCGCTCTTGGAGAATGTTGCATTCTCTCTCGCATTGTATTGGTTCCGAAAATTTGTATAGCCTTTAATCACATCTCGGGCAACCGGTTTTTGCTCCTTCTCTTGCTTCTCAATCTTGAGAGCGATTTTGTAGACGTCCTCAAAGGTTACGTAAGGAACAAGCTCTACCTTGCGCCTTAGAGTTGGGTTTAGACCTTTGATGAACCGCGCGATCTTTAACTCCTCCTTCTCCTCAAGATCACACATCATGTGCATATGTTCAAACTTCTGGAGGTAGTCTTGTACACTTGAGGTTTCTTGGCTTAAGGACGTGAGTTTCAAAAACTGTTCTTGCTCAAATTCTTTAGGCAAAAATCGTTTCTTTAAATATTTCTTGAGTTTGTCCTAAGTCTCAATCTTTGCTTTCTCTTCCTTCTTGCGTTGAGCCTTTAGGTTTTCATACCATAAAGAAGCATGCTTGGTGAGTTTAAGCGTGGCTAACTTGCATCTTCGCCGGTCATCATACTCCTTGTATTCAAAGACTCTCTCCATAGTTCTAAGCCAATCAAGAAAGGCCTGTGGGTCGTAGGAACCGTTATATTCAGGGAGTTCGACTTTCAAGTTCCTATCATCATCATAGGGGTGTCGTGGTTTAGGAGCGTCATTGGTTCTAGTCCCACTTGTGTCTTCAAACTCCTTATCGAAGTCGGGGTCACGGTTGTGGTTTCTCCAATGAATTCTGCGCATCCTTGTCTCCATGTTCTCCCTATCTTCTTGGTTTCTTCTTTCCATAGCAGCCATCTGCTCTTCTTGAGATTTGAAAGATGTCCTAAGATCCTCCATGGCTGTTAACAACTTTGCTAGTTCGCTGGGCTCACCCATAGCTTCGGTTGTTGGTTTCTTGGGAGTTTCTTGGCTGTCTTCGTGAACAAAGGGCGGATCTTGCAAGAATCTTTCTCTAAAGCTCGCTATGGTGTCGTGTTTATGCTCAGGACCGTGTTGTTTAAACTTAAGAAAGCTCAAACCTTTAGCTCTGATACCAAGTTGATGTGAAATAAGTAACAAAACGGAAATTAACCTTTGATAGTATCACACAAAGGGATCTTGTTCAAGAATCACTCAAGAACAACTCACGAATCACTCGTAAGGGTTTCAACCTGAATCACTCAGTTTGAGGGGTAAATACTCACGTATTCAATAATTAATCATCAAAGCACGAGTTTACAATAGTAAGCTCTCCCGTATTTATAGACAAAGAAAATCTAAAGCTATTCGGAATCCTAATCCTAGTCCGAATAGGAAACTAACTACGAAACTGACTACAATTGTAAAACGGACTAACTAACAGATTTCCTAACACCTAATGGACTTCTAATACTAATAACAATCAGATTATTACTCTCCTAAACATATTTTAACTAATTAAGGGAATACTAAACGAAATCGAACTAAACAACTGATTACCTAGCGCCCAAGGCTCAAAACCGCTGGAACAGTTTCCTTGGCGCCCAAGGCTTCTTCTTTTCAGCTTCTAGTCATCTTCTTGCCACTCTAACATAGTTACCTCACACTTTACCTCACGTGGCATTATACTCTTGGCAATGAGCAGCTCAAGATCAAGCATTAACGTTTCAAGAACTGGATTCTTGGACGTTCTTGATTCGTCGTCTTCTTGCTTGTCCTTTAACGTACTTGCTCCTGCATCATACAACCTTAGTCGTGGTTATTTTAATAGTCACCACTTCTTTTGTGGCAAACAAATATATGGCCACAAATTTAATTGTGGATCATCACCGCAATTTAATCGTATAAATGTTTTATACCCACAAATAATGTTATTTCAACACCTGTAGCTAATATATATCTACAACATTGGCTGTAACAATTTCAAAACTTTCATCTTAGTAACCATAAATCCAGCCCAAATGACGTCATAACAACCATAAGATCTATTGCTAAGTATCCAATCAAGAGTTTTAATCTCTAGATTAACAAAATCTGAATTACCATCAGGATAACTAGCCAAAAAACAATCGGCATTCTTGTCCGACAAATGAGCAAAACGAAAAAAAAGGATAATATTAATGTCTACCCTCTAATCCAGAACTAATGAAGTGTCCCCTAAAATTATAAGCAAAAAGGAGTTAAAGTCATCATAGTCTTGTCTAGCGCTTGTCTTCATTGCACTTTTCTTGACTTTGCGGCATTAGCAATAGATTAATGAAGCTTGAATATAGTCAACCTGAATATTACAAAGAGGGGGAAAAAAAAGAATGAGATTTTATTTTAGAAAAATCAGCACATTTTCTTACTAAAATAGACCACTAAAAATTCACTTACTTAATATTGTTGATGTTCGTCACGCATTGCTAACCATCTTTGTTCCCACATTTTATTATTGTCTTCCAGCTTTTGTAGCCACATGCGATTATTTGCTTCTAACTTTTCTTCAAACTCTTTCTTAGCATCCTCCACCCGTTTTTTTGGTACCTCCTCCTTCTGTTGGGATGTTCTCTCAAGATCCTCGACTTGTCTAGCGAAATCCAAACGACTAGGTTTCACCCCATAGTAATCACTAATGCTTTTTTCCGGTCTATAAGCATGCAAGTACCCATGCTTGTCACGGCCAATGACTTCTTCCAAAATCTGATCATCAGTCATATTGTTTTTGTCCTCTTCCCTTTCTTTTCTCAAACTCTCTATTTTCTCCTGTATTAAAAGAGCATGCACATATTATCACAGAATTTCAGAGTTACAAATCCTCCAAAAAAAGATATAAAAGAAAATCAAATTAAAAGTTAACTTACAACAACAGCATTGTTGTTAGCAAGTGTTTCATCAACAACTTCACTTTGTCTTTTTCTCTATCAAGTTTCAATTAAAACATGAGCTCGTGTAGCGTCTTTCTTATGTTGTTGTTTCTGTTATAAACCAGTTTCACCATCACACATCATGCTTGCATATAGACAATATTAGAATACTGAATAATTTGAATCAAGACAGATATGCATACGAATTCTTCTTTGACTTAGCATAGCTTTTACTTCCAGAGTAAGGAGAGATCTTTGGAATCGCTCGATTGTCTTTTGCTTTTTCACTCTTCTCCTACAAGTATGAAAGAGAAGTTATCCCAACGAAAAAGATAAAAGTGCACAATAAAATCAAGTTTCAAACGCACACATTTTCATACCTGAAATTTAGGACTACACCATAAGCGACACAAGTAATCCCAATCTTGTTTGAGCACCTTACTGGGCTTGTTGTTTCTACGCTCTTGCAAAGTGTACAGAGGTTTATTATTTTTCTTATCATAATCAAAATGGTGTGCTTTCAGCTTATATCTATAGAACCTATACAGATTTCCCATATGTCTCATGATGTATTCTTTCCTGAGCTCTAGTACACTAAAGGTGAATTTTTCCTAACAAGAATAGCCAATTACAGTGTTAAAATATTTCCGTATTGTGACGCTAAGATAAAATAAAACGAAAAAATTCGGGGGGGGGGGGGGGGGGTGGGGGAAAAAGGAAGAGATACATGAATGACTTCCCATATAAAGTCCTTTTGCTTATCACTAATTTCTCCCCATGATTGTGCTTGTAAAGGACAACAAGTACGGTTTCTAATTTTCTGCCCTAAAAAGTACTTGTAAGGGCGAGCATTTTTTCCAATTGGTTGACAGTCTTTGTTGAACTCAACTTCTAGTTTCTCTCCAGGTGCTAAATCAATTATATCCCTACAGCACACAGTACCTCTAGTCTTCTTTTGCTTTGGACCTAACAGAAGAAATAAACAATAACAGAGAGATTAATTTTGGTTTATAACAGGCGGAAACCAAATATTATAATAAAAAGTCTATAGCACACAGTACCTCGAGTGGCTGACGCTGTTGACCCAGCGGCACACACGTGACAGCAGAGGCTTTTAGGCCAGCCGCTGAGCCCCAGCAGTGCACCACTAAGCTCCAGCGGTGTGATGCTGCGTCTTCAGCGGCAACCGCTGGCCCTAGGGAGCCTCCGTGAGGCCGTTGGGCCTGATTTTCTGGGTGGGCCGAGTTTGGCGCCGGGGTTTCAACCCTAGGCCCCTAAATTCGTCCCCTAACTCTATAAATACTCCTATTCACCCTCTTTTATGGGAGGTTGGTCAGTTTATGATTTTGCGAGAAATTTGGAGAGTACAATAACCCTAAATCATAGAGAATTTTGAATTTGAAGATTCAAGCAAGCCCTTGCCTTTAACCTAGCACCCAAGATCAAAGAGCAATTCATATTCTACTAGTGTCATTCGAATAGAACGTCCAGGTTAACCATCCTGAGGGCCTAAAACCCTTTATTAAATTCTTCTTTCGTATTTGTAATCATGTTTTATTTAGCTTTTGATTATGGTTGAATAATTACGCATGTTTAGATCTTCGTAAATAATTGCATGCATGTTAGTTTAATTAATGTTTGCATCTTTTCTTTTAATTTATGCATGTTGCATCTTTTTTATGTTAATTCACGCATATAACAACCTCTTTAGGTTTATTTTAGCATAAATTTGATATTTTTGCATTGTACATCCATTGAAGTTACTAACGAATTTATTGATGTGCATATGCGATGCTTAGCGCATTTAGCAAGTGTGGTAGGTTGGAAAGTTTTATTATTGCTCTTATCTCTTGTTTTATGTTAAGTACATTGATGCATGTAAATTGGATATAAATTGTGCAAAGTGATAACGGTAGCTAAATTGGTTGTCTTTAACTCGCCTAGTTAGTTTTAGGACTTTGGACGACCGGATTTGTGTGTAACCATATAGTTTAAATAAATATTTGAGATGGATAAGCTTAGTAGAGATCGTTAATTTGGGCGATTTAGATAAGATTCGTTTTATTTATCTTGTACCTGCACCCCCGAACTCAATGTTTGGCCCCTTTTGGGTATGAGTCCACATGAAGTTGGGTACACTTTTGATGATTTTCAATTGTTTTCTTAAAAATTGGTGGCGACTTTATTGCTTGCGAATTATTTCCCCATCACAATTGAGTTACATTGCATATGACGTATTATTTAATAACCATTAATTCCCCCAACAATTTGAGTAATAAAATATCTCGATTTTGGGCGCCGAAAACGCGAGGGTTCTTACAGTGGCGATTTCACTGGGGAAAACTGTAAGAGGGTGTAATTCAAAAACTTATCCATGTCAATAATTTATTTTAGCTATTTGCTTCAATTACCGTATGTGTTTACATTCATTGCTTGCATCCATATCATTCACTTGCATGCGTTATCATCGCAAGATGTTGAAAGACATCACACACCATAATAGGATCTACCACTTGGAGCATTGTCTATGACTTGGTTAGCGACCCACTTGGTCCGAATTGCCTTGCACATAGTCATGTTCCACCCATGACACTTGCATGTTTTCTATTCGAGGCATGCCAAAATTACTTGCTATATGTTGATTGATTATTTCCTTGCTATGTGATTAGTTTTCATAGAATATTAGGACTAGATCCCCCCTTAGGATTTCTTAGTCCAGCATTAGGGAAGTTTCTTTCTTGTGTGCTTGTGCGTTTTGTCAAGTTTACAAATAGAAGTCTAGGATCTTTTCCTTTTGGGAAATAGAATCTATGCATGACCCCGACGATGTTAGTAATCATATTAGGAAGATGTATCTTTCCATACGAATTAGATTGCGTGCAAATAATATATTCCCGTCAATGATCTTTCAAAAAAAAAAAAGAGTCTTATTTATTTCTTTCTATAAAGCAAGTCAATAGTATGTTTTCCTTTTATTGAGTCCGGAATATATTTTCCGTATATAGGTCAAGATTATATTTTCGTTTGTCTTTTTACAAAAGCAAAGCAAGTCAAGAGAAAAAATTTCTAATTTACTAGAGTCGAAAGATCATTGACTGAAATATGCTATTTACATAAAATCGCGTCTCCCTTAAGAGTTAGCATGTTGAGGATTCAATGCTAGATTCTTTTCCCACATTTGTTTTAAAAATAAAATCTTTCTTTTCGTGGAGTTTTCCATTTCTTTCCGTCCTTCTAAATAGGGCCTTTTTTTGTCCAGAATTGGTAGGAACAAAGATTACGGTCCTAGAAAGTGGGAGAGAGACGAGTCCAACAAGAGAGTTATCCGTAAGCTGTCATTCGAACTGCCACCGCAATCACAGTTCGTGGGCCTTATTTGGCTCGATTACCTTCAGACACCGCATACCTCAACGCCTACCTCACCCAACTCCATTATGTCTGGAGAGGCTGAAAGAACCTAAGACCAAAAGATGGATGACCTTTTGGCCCAGATGGTCGCCATGAATGCTAGATTCATTAACATGGAAACTCGTGTCGCTAAGTTAGATCCCCCTACTAGGGATGAAGATGAGCCCAAATCAAATGAATATAAGACTGAACCCTCCACTACTAAAGAGATCCAAGAACTCCAAGCTAAGCTAAATAGGCTTGAATCTTTTCTAGGCAAAAGCCGTGTCATCAATGACATGATCATCTGTAGACACCCAAATGTGTCCCCCTGGCGTAGCGTCCGATGATGATAACCTATAATCATGTTAAAGAAACGAATGTCAATGCTCGATTTACTTGTGCTCATTTGAACCCATTACCTATCCTCACTCGAGATCTCATTAATTTTATTATCTACAAAATATCCCTTTCCATAATCTTTCCAACGCCATCGTCCCAATCGGACACCGGAGTCAAAAGTTATGATTTAACGAAGTTATGGGCTAAAAAGGATGTTCTCATATCTGCATATTACAGTTACTGATTTTTAGCCATGAAAGGATTAATTGGATTATGATCCCACTAGGCTTGTATTCCCCTTTGAAGTAGCTTTTCAATGATGTATTATGGGCCGAAATTCCATTAGAAATGAAAAGATATGATCCGATCATTGATTAATGCGCTGAAATAGACACTTCTCTAGTGTTTGGGCCATAACTCATAGAATACTTGTGATATTGGAGCCCACAATATATCACACGAAATCCCGTTGAACAAGGAATCCAAATCACGAAAAATCAGGCCAATCGGAGCTCAAACGAGCTCTATAGAGGCAATTTTGTGGAAGTGGAGGCCAATTTCCCCGACGCCGGCCCCATCGGCCCAGCCGCTGGAGCTCTGGCGGCAGCCGCCAGACTCATGCGGCACTGTTTGGGCCGCTGAGCCTCCAGCGACGCTCCCGGGGGCTTCTATGCACCATTGTTGGCCCGGGAACCCGAATTTGACCTCCTTTTTGGCCCAATCCTTACAAATACCTCTCTAAACTCCGTTTTTCGGAACCAACACTTATTTTTACGAGATTCAACTCAAGAGAACCCTAGTATCTCTGTCTGTCCTCTCTCTAATGCAACCCTAATCAAATCAATTCAAGCATTCATCAAGCCTCATTAAACAACAACTTCACAACCAAGAGCAATTGACATTCAATTCTAGTGCAACAAAAGGCTAACCTGAGGGCAATTTTCTCAAATTTTCAAAACTCTTTTTCAAATCATGTTTTACTTTGATTATGATTATGGTTTATTGATATATCATGTTATGATTGTTTTAGTTTTGTTATTAATCATATTCATGTCTAGATAAATAAGTTGCATGTCTTAATCTGTTCATTGCATGATTAGAGTTACTTAGCATGTTTTCATGCTTATTTAGTTTAATTTTAGATTAGAGCATGTTTAGTGTAAATATTGCATCTTCGCGTGATTAGCATAATTAATTAGCATATTAGCATATAATTAGGGATTTTGCATATAGTTAACCCTAAACTGCATATTAGCATATTTTTTATTATTTTGTTTATATTTCTTATTTTACTTCCATTATTCAAGTTGCTAACAATCTTATTGGTGTGCATATGCAATTTGGCGCGTTTAGCAAGAAAGGTAAGGTGTATATTTATTTCTTTTATCTTATTATTTATTGGTTTATGCTTGTTAATGAATGCATGCAATTGGATAATATGTGCAAAGCGATCACTTTCGTAATTTGGTTTGTTCAACCCACCTAGTTAATTTAAGATCTTGGACGACCGAATTTATATGGAACCTTGCGAAGTGAATTAACAATCAACATGGATAAGATTAGTAGAGGCCGTTAATACGGGCGATTAGATAGGATTCGTTTTATCTTTTTCGTACCCACACCCCCGAACTCAATCTTTGGCCCCTTTTGGGTATGAGTCAATTCCCAATAGGAATTGGGTGCACTTTTGATGGTTTCCAATTGTTTCTTTAAATATTTCTGGCGACTTCACTATTTGCTTTATTATTTCCCCTATAACAATTAATCAAGTTGCATATGACGTATTATTTAAGAACCATTAATTCCAACTAAATATTTCAATTAGCGCCGAAAGGCAAGGGTTCTTATTAAGAGGGTGTAATTCGAAAGCTTATCCATGTTGATTATTAATTCATATTTCTTGGTTCAAGGCCTATATGTGTTCATTTATTGCTTTGCATCCATATCATTCATATTGCATGCGTTATCTTCGCAAGATGTCGAAAGACATCACCACACCATAAACAGGAATTACCCCTTGGAGCATTGTCTATGAATTAGGCCGGTGACTCACTAGGTCCGAATTACCTTTGCACATAGTCATGTTCCACCCCATGGCATTTACATGTTTCCATTCGAGATATGTAAAACGGTACGTCAAGTTTTACTATGCATCCCATAGAGACGAAACGCATCCGGTCGTGGGTTACCTTATCCAACCATAGATTGTGTCAAGCTGTTGCATTTAGTCCTATAGTCCATATCAAGGTGCTAATTGATTTACTTGCCATATTGTGATTGATTGTTTCCTTGCTATGTGATTAGTTTCCATAGAATATTAGGACTAGATCCCCCCTTAGGATTTTCTTGAGTCCGGTTTTGGGAAGGATTCCCTTTGGTGTGCTTGTGCGTTTTGTCAGGTTTACAAATAGAGTCTAGGATCTTTTCTTTTTAGGAAATAGAATCCATGTATGATCCCGATGATGCTAGTAACCGTATTAGGGAGACTTATTTTCCAAGAAAATCAATTTTGAGCAAGTAATATATTTCGACCAATGATCTTTCCCAAAAATAAAAAAGAGTCTTATTTCTTTAGTTAAGCAAGTCAAAAGTATATTTTCTTTTTCTTGAGTCTGGAATATATTTTCCATATCTAAGTCAAGAGTCTTATGGCAAGTCAAGAGTAGCATCTTTATAGTTTCCATAGCAAGTCAAGAGTATCTTTCCCTTTTCCCAAGTCTTAACAATAGAAAAAAAAAAATTGTTGTTCCCATAGCAAGTCAAGAATAATCTTTTTGCTTCCCATATTTTGTTTAGGGTCTAGGTTCATCCTTTTTCCCTTTACTTATTTTGCTACTCAAGAGTATTATTCTTTTTTTCTTGAGTCATAAGTATATTTTGCTTTTTTTATTTTTAATAAAAAGTCGAAAGATCATTGGATAAAATACGTTACTTGCATAGGCAACATTTCCAAAATAAATTCAGTCTCCTTGAGAAGTTACCATGTTGAGGGATTATTCTAGATTCTTTCCTCATCTTTTTCTAACTAAAAAAAAAATCAAAAAAATTGCATTGCATTTCATTTTTAGAAGCTCCATGCTAGGACATATAGAATCATTTTAGATTGCATTGCATATCATTTTGCATCATCATAGAACATTGCATACACCCACTTGCTATAGGTGGGTAGCTTCATGTAGTTTTTATCATGCACCTCATACTAGATAATTTGTGCATACATGTAGGGCATCGCATATCACATTATATATCATTCTAGGACATTCTAGATTCTCCCATATCATTTGCATGTAAATCATTTTAGGCATGTGGAGGACACTATAGAGTCTTGCATCACAATCGTTCACCTCATATAGCTGCATTCATCGAGTCGTGGGTCGCAAGGCTTCTAGAAAGAGTCTTCATGCATGTTCATCTCAAGCTTGCATATAGAGTTCTCATATTTGGACTTTGAGAGTTAATATAAGAGTTTGTCTTCTTCCAAAAGCATTGTTCGAATTTTCCTCCTAAGTGTCCCTTACTAAGTTGAGAATTGCATCCAGGATCGAAAAGCCCGACTTTACTCAAAGAAACCTAAGCCCAATATGTTTGGAGAAGGTGAGAAGACTCAAGCCTAAATGATGGAGGAACTTTTGGCCCAAATGACTGTCATGAATGCTAGATTCATTGAATTAGAGGCCAAGATTGCTAAGCTTGATCCTCACACCAAGGATCCCGAGGAGCCCATTCCGAATGATGATAAGCCCAAACCTCCCACTAAAGAGGTTCAAGAACTTCAAGCTAAACTAAATAGGGTTGAGTCCGTTTTGTGTCAGAGTTGCATCTTTAGCGATATGATAGTCAATTCTGAAGGTTTTTCTCCCCACATTAAGGGAAAATTGCCTACCAAATTTTCCATGCCCGAAGTTCCCATCTTCAAAGGAACCGACGATCCACAAGATCACATTAGAGCTTTTACTACTGCATTGAGCCTTAGAGGGATTGAAAACGATCTGTTTGTTCACCTCTTTTCCCAAACCTTTGACCTCGCTGTAAGGGCCTAGTTTTTCAAGATGGCATATCAAAAGATCCAAAAGTGGGAAGACTTATCCACCTTATTTCTGGAAAGGTACGCTGACAATGTCTTGCCTCCCATGACTTTAAGAGAGCTAGAGATAACCAAGCAAGGTGATGAGGAAGGATTTACCAACTTTATGAGAAGGTGGAAGACTGTCGCCGAAATGATTGATCGCCCATCTGAAAGGGATCAAATTAGAATGCTTGTCCACAACTTGACACTCAAGTATCGTGAGCATATGAAATTCCAGCGGCTCACTACTTATGCCCAACTAGTTGAAGTCAGTATGGCCATTGAAGATGACCACCTCACCCAATTAAGCAACAAGCAAGGCAAGCATGACTCGAATAATGGAGGCTTATCCGATCAAGAAAATGAAGTCAATATCATTGTAAGTAGGCATAAAAGAGTATACACACCTCTTAGCATGACACAAGATGAAGCATTTGACAAGCTTCTCGAAGAAGGCTATATTTCGGCAATTGTTCCCACATCGGACCTAAGCCCAATAAGAGAGGCAAGAATGTGAATCCTAATGCCTACTGTAAGTACCATCAAGGAAATGGTCATATGACTGAAGAATGAATGCACTTGAAGCGCGAGATCCAAGATTTGATCGATGATGAGACCATCCCTGCACCATGAACCCAAGAGTTTGAACCAGTCGCGAAGCCCAAGCTCAAATATCATAGAGTCATAGTCTAGTTGGAGAAGTCCGTTTCCAATTTCTTTCTTTGTCGAGTCCAAGTCTTGTCCTAGGATTTTCCTTAAAGCATTGTCTTGCTTTCTTTTGATTGAATAAAATAGGCCTGCATTTGTTTCTTCATTCATGAAATTTCTCTTAATTGCAAACCCAATGATGAATCTGAGTTGCCAAACTTGATCAATGCAAAGGATCTAACAATTGAGAAGAGGACCTTATAAAAAAAAAAAAAAGAAAAATAGAAAAGAAAAGCAATGGGACACACATCCTGTAAGTCTTACTGAGGACATGAGGCATTCATGTGGCACCCTTCATTATTATCCTTTCACCCACAATGCAAATTACCACTTGGAGCCCATTTGAGCTATCAAACACAAGCCACTTTCTTTCATAAACCACATTATCCCAAGCTGGGACATGAGAAGTGTGCAACAATTTCTAAGTGTCACCAAAATCTCAAGAGAGGCGTGAGAAACTCCAATAAGAGTTCAATAAAAAAAACCAATTGTCGAAAACTCAAAAAAGAGAGAAACAAAAGTTCAAATGCATCAAGAGAGCACAAAAAATCAAGAGAGTTTCCTCACCTCAAAATATCAAGTGACACCCAGCACACTTGGGGCTTTTATGGGAATTTGAGCCTTATTATCCATTCTTTGGCAACACGCACCTTGGCCTAACATTACAATACCCAAAAGACCTCTTAGAGGTATGAATCTTGAAAGATGTGTGTGCACCATATACAAAAAATATTAAAATAAGAGCCCGCTAGGTTGAAATCCCGAAAAGGCAACCTAGGCAAAATTAGGGCATAATCATCTAAAAGCCCGCTAAGTCTATTCACTCAATGACTTAGGCAAAAATGGCAAGCTCACTGGATTGATCATCTTAGACAATGATCCATGCAAAAGTTAGGGCACTAAAAATCAAAGGTCCTCGAACTACGTTTTGGCCTGATTCCTCTATGGATACGTAGGTAACCTCTATGAGGCCCGGCCGTACTCTAATCTTTCTCAGTCTCAAGACCCATTTGCAATTTCTCATGGGATTCATTAAAGGTCCTAACTCAATAATATCACTTCATCAATGGCAACTCAAAATTTTAAGGGTTTTAAAATTTCCGTGATTTTACCCCTTTTAGATCCCAAGACTTGGATTCGAATTTGCTCCCTTGCATCGCTCCCTATCGCACAAAATTTCCCCCATTTTATACTTTTTTGCACCAAGCCCATTTCTTTCATAATCCCACATTCTACATTGGAATTCCCCACTTTACATTGATTCTCTACTCATAGTTTGTCTCTTCCGGAGCCATCTTTTCTTGGATCAATAATTGCAACTAAGCATCCATCACTCATAGCATCTTCACGGATTTCCTCATGGGATCACATTACGCATACTGCGGGCTTCTATTCCTCCCATTATTGGCGAAATATGTTTGAATACTCAAAATCTCACCCGCATGAGCTTGCTCGATTTACGGTCAAACCAGTAAACTGGGGGCTTTGCCCTTACCTCAAAGGCACCAATCACGGATACATCTCATGGCTTAAGAGGGACACTTTTGGAAACAAAAGTCCTTTTGCAAATAAAAAAAATCTCTCATTTATCCCTTGAAGTCCAGTCTTCTAAGCATTGCATATATGTCATAACTATTGAGTCACATGCATCATAATTCATTACTAGGTTGCATGGGGCTATAGGCCTAGTTAGCATTGCATTTGCACACTTTGAGTGTCATTTCAATCATTTGCACTTACTATGAACTTTTGGCTCCGAAGCATATGCATGGCACACACACATATAGCATTGAATGCGCACAAGTCTTCATGTCTTTGTCTGAAGTCCGTCTCTAACATTCCTTTTGGGTCCGACCCGTTGCATTAAGTAAGGTTCGTCCTTTTGGGTCCGTCCCGTCGCATTTAGCAGGTCCGTCCTTTTGGGTCCGTCCCGTCGCATTTAGCAATGTCCGTCCTTTTGGGTATGTCCCGTCGCATTGAGTAAGGTCCGACCTTTTGGGTCCGTCCCGTTGCATTAAGCAAGGTTCGTCCTTTTGGGTCCGTCCCGTTGCATTAAGCAAGGTCGGTCCCCTTGGGTCCGTCCCGTTGCATTGACCAAGGTCCGCCCTTTTGGGTCCGCCCCGTCGCACTTAGCAAGGTCTATCCTTTTGGGTCCGTCCCCTTGCATTGAGAATGTCCGTCCTTGGGGTCCGTCCCATAGCATCCCCATACTCTCTATGTCTTCCAATTTCAGTGAAATAACATGCAGGTTACAAAGCAAAGCACAACATTATTTCAGCAAAGCAAAACAAGGCACGAGAGCGACGCAAAGCTCTTCGACGATGGGCTATTACAATTAGCACCACGTCTGCAAAGCAAGGCACTGGAGTGACGCAAAGCTCTTCGATGTCTGGACTATCGCAAATAGCACAGCGTCTGCATTCGCAAAGCAGGTAACCTTGACCACAGGCGGTTAGGATTTACTTTTATCGCATCTTTTTCTAACATAAAGCATTTTCAAAGCATTGCAGGAATTTTTGGCAGATACTTTGACCGTCGCTTTTCCAAAGCTCGGCCAAAGTGGGGGCTTCTGTAGATAGCCAAATGTGTCCCCCTGGCGTAGCGCCCGATGATGATAACCTATAATCATGTTAAAGAAACGAATGTCAATGCTCGATTTACTTGTGCTCATTTGACCCATTACCTATCCTCACTCAGGATCTCATTAATTTTCTTATCTACAAATATCCCTTTCCATAATCTTTCCAACGCCATCTCATTTGTCCCAATAGGACACCGGAGTCAAAATTTATGATTTAATGAAGTTATGGGCTAAAACCAATGTTTTCATACCCGCATATCACGGTTCAAGACTGATTAATTGGATTATGAGCCTACTAGCCTTGTATTCCCCTTTGAAATAGCTTTCCAATGATGTATTATGGGCAAAAATCCCATTAGAAACGAAAAGATATGATCCGATCATTGATTGATGCGCTGAAACAGACACTTCTCTAGTGTTTGGGCCATAAATCATAGGATACTTTTGCTATTTGAGTCCATAATATGTCAAAAGAAAGCCTTTGAACAAGGAATCCAACTCACCAAGAATCAGGCCAATCGGAGCTCAAACGAGCTCTCCATCGGCATTTTCGTGGAAGCGGCGGCCAATTTCCCCGCCGCCGGCCCCAGCGGCCCAGTCACTGGAGCTCTGGCGGCAGCCGCCAAACTCATGCGGCACTGTCAGGGCCACTAAGCCTCCAACGGTGCTCCAGGGGGCTGTTGGGCACCGTTGTTTGGCCGGGAACCCTAATTTGACCTCCTTTTCGGCCCAATCCCTATAAATACCCCTCTAAACTCCGTTTTTCGGAACCAACACTTATTATTACGGGATTCAACTCAAGAGAACCCTAGTATCTCTCTCTCTCTCCTCTCACTCATGCAACCCTAATTAAATCAATTCAAGAATTCATCAAGCCTCATTCAAGAGCAACTTCACAACATGGAGCAAAGCAAATACAAGAGCAATTGATATCCAATTCTAGTGCAACAAAAGGCTAACCTGAGGGCAATTTCCTCAATCTTTCAAAACTCCTTTTCAAATCATGTTTTACTTTGATTATGATTATGGTTGATTTATATATCATGTTATGATTGTTTTAGTTTTGTTATTAATCAAATTCATGTCTAGATAAATAAGTTGCATGTCTTAATTTGTTCATTGCATGATTAGAGTTACTTTGCATATTTTCATGCTTATTTAGTTTAATTCTAGATTAGAGCATGTTTAGTGTAAATATTGCATCTTCGCATGATTAGCATAATTAATTAGCATATTATCATATAATTAGGGATTTTGCATATACTTAACCCTAAATTGCATATTAGCATATTTTTTATTATTTTGTTTATATTTCTTATTTTACTTCCATTGAAATTGCTAACAATCTTATTGGTGTGCATATGCAATTTGGCGCGTTTAGCAAGAAAGGTAAGGTGGAGATTTAATTCTTTTATCTTATTATTTATGGGTTTATACTTGTTAATGAATGCATGCAATTGGATAATATGTGCAAAGCAATCACTTTAGTGATTTGGTTTGTTCACTCACCTAGTTAATTTAGGATCTTGGACGACCGGGTTTGTATGGAACCTTGCGAAGTGAATTAACAATCAACATGGATAAATTAGTAGAGGTCGTTAATACGGGCGATTAGATAGGATTCGTTTTATCTTTTTTGTACCCACACCCCCGAACTCAATCTTTGGCCCCTTTTGGGTATGAGTCAATTCCCAATAGGAATTGGGTGCACTTTTGATGGTTTCCAATTGTTTCCTTAAAAATCGGTGGCGACTTCACTATTTGCTTTATTATTTCCCCTATCACAATTAATCATGTTGCATATGACGTGTTATTTAAGAACTATTAATTCCAACTAAATATTTCAATTAGCACCGAAAGGCGAGGGTTCTTACATCATCAATTCCGAAGGCTATACTCCCCACATCAAGGGAAAATTGCCCACCAAGTTTTCCATGCCCGAAGTTCCCACATTCAAAGGAACTGACGATCCACAAGATCACATTAGATCTTTTACCACTGCATTGGACCGTAGAGGCATTAAGCAAGCCCTATATGTTCACCTCTTTCCCCAAACCTTAGACCCAACTTTGAGGGCCTGGTTCTTCAAACTACCCACTCAAAAGCTATAAAAGTGGGAAGATTTGTCCACTCTTTTCCTAGAGAGATATGATGATAATGTCTTGCCTCCCATGACATTGAGAGAATTGGATATCACCAAGCAGGGTGATAAAGAAGGCTTCACCAACTTTGTAAGAAGGTGGAGGACTAAGGTCGCTGAAATTATCGATCACCCATCCGAAAGGGATCAAATTAGGATGCTAGTTCAAAATTTGGCATCTGAATATCGCGAGCAGATGAAGTTTCAACCCATAACCACTTACACCCAACTAACTAAACTAGGCATGGCTATTGAAGATGACCAACTGATAGGCGTCCATTACTGATAGGCGTCCAAGAAGGTTTACCCCACTTGGGATGCCTTATGTCAAAGCTCTAGACAAGTTGGTCAAAGGAGACTCCTTGCACCCTACTGGGCCTACTCCTGATCCTCCCGTCGAGAAGAGATCACCGTACTGGAATGAGTCCGCATTTTGCAAGTACCATAGGGGTCGTGACACGACACCGAGAAATGCTTCACTCTCGAAGATAAGATTCAAGACTTGTTCGACAACGACACCATACCATTGCCTAAAGATGCACCACCACCTAATAACAATACTAATCCCCTTGGGAACTCTTTTGCCATTGACACAGAGGAAGGGTTTGATCCCTCCTACCTAATCACTCCAATTGGGCAAGCGATACCACCTTATCCAAGCCCAAGGCCTACACTAGACATTTGTGGCCTTTGGGATATTGACGAAGAGGATAATAGGCATTATACTGATCCCGAGTATGTGCTAACTCCTCAAGTCCACGACATAGCCAATGGCAAAGCATGGTATGACATCTTTGATGATGAGAAGGACGGAGATGACAAAGCTTTGAATTACCTTACAAGGTCCGATCGCCAATTTAGGCCCGAAAACATCTCCATGGATCCATCTCAAATTCAACCCGTAGAGCCCGTGCAAATCCCCGATAGGGTTCCAACTCAAACGGAGACAACTAAAGAGGATGATAGAACTAACATCCTTAGGCAATTGCAAAGCACAAAAGCTGACATATCCATTTCGCAACTGTTGACTACTTCTATCAATCATAGAAGGGCCGTGCTAGAAGCGCTAAATGCAACCACTATCTCTCCAAATGCTACTCCCGAAGATGTGGTTAATCTCCTGGTCAAAGGGAAGTCTTCAACGCCTATCACTTTTTCTGATAAGGATCTTCCACCTGAAGGCATTCATCACAACAAATCTCTATATTTAACTGTAAAATGTCAACAAAGGCAAGTCCTTATGACTCTAGTTGACAATGGCTCCGCTGTAAACGTGTGCCCTTCGAGGACTGCTGAACACCTCAAAATAGACTGCAACAACCTCGCTCATTCCGCACAAGGACTAAGGGTTTATGACAACTCTAAAAATAAATGTTGTATGCACATTCTCTATGATTATTAACATTGGGCCCATCGAGAAAATGGTCCAATTCCACGTCATAGATATTTCGGCCACCTTTAACCTACTTTTAGGAAGGCCTTGGTTGCATGGGCTTAATGGTGTATCCTCAACCCTTCACCAAAAGGTAAAGCTATCCCATCCCTAGCATGATCCACTCTGGAAGTTTGCACTGATACTATGGTAGCTCAGGTGGAAAAAGCTCCAGTATTAAAGATAGAGCACAATGAGCAAGATGAAGAACTATGGGGCTTTGAAAAGATAGCCTTCATAGAAACAATAGAGCCCACACTTGACGTGAATACCCTACTAAGAAAGCAAGGATACTTTCCAGGCACCACTTTGGGCCCTCACCCCAAGGTAACCCAACCTTACTGGAATACTAAGATCAAGAATGATCTATTTGGGCTAGGCTACAAGCCCACTAAGCAAGAACTTCGAGCCTATATATCTAAGGAAGTGGCTAAAAAGAAAGCCCGTGCGGCCAATAAACCCATCCCACACGACATGGGTCCTTATCCCCTTACTCTCAATGGGCAGTTTCTCCAAGAAGGAGATCCGTATCCCTACTATGGATTTCCCGAGCCATACACAACCAATGGAATTCTGGTTCCAGGCTTTGAGGCATTTCAAGACTGTTTCACCATGACTGAAGAGGCACTATCACCTCTCAAAGAGGACCAATCCATTGAAGATTGGGCTAATGACATGACACCCAACAACCTTGGGTTATTATTTGGTGAAGAACGTCGCCAATACAATGAGCCAATGGGCAAACTTCCCCTTACTGTGCTTTTAAACGAAGATTTCGACCCATCCAAGCTTATTGCCCCAATCGAGCCCGACCGCGCCACATGGAAGCACGAGACGAAGTGGGCTCCAGTAAAGGGAGTCAAGTACAAGTTCACAATCCGCAATGGTCCTTCAGAATAGCCCAATTATGATTCTGAGTCTGATTCTGAGTCCGAGTCTGATTCTGAGTCTGGTAACGTAGAAGTGTCGGGTAGTCCCCCCAGTCTAGTTCTGTTGCTACTAAGGTCGCTAGTGACGACCTCACTAATGATTTTCCGCTTCTATTAATGTCATGAGTGCCGATTCTGCTTACTCGGATTGCCTTGTTGTTGATAATTCTAACGCATAACTGAATTGCCAAAAGAAGTAATTAAAGCACTAATCGAACATGAACAAAAAACTTCAATAGTCGAAGAAATGAAGACAATAAATGCTGCAACTAATGATGAGCCACGCAGACGTTCAAATAGGCTTGTCTTTAACTTCTAATGAACGCGAATAATTCGTAACACTCCTATAGAATTGTACAAATGTATTTGCCTGGTCCTACAAAGACATGCCCGGCATAGATGGCAACATTGCTCAGCGCACCATCCCACTAAAGCCCGACTGCAAACCAGTCAAACAAAAGATAAGAAGAATGAAACCGGAATTGGCCCTTTAAAATCAAAGAAGAGGACCAAAAAAAACTCGATGCAGGCTTGATAAGAGTGGCCAATTATCCCGAATGGATAGCCAACATCGTTCTAGTCCCAAAGAAGGATGGATAAGTACGAATGTGTATGGATTTCAGGGACTTAAACAAAGAAAGCCCCAAGGAAGACTTTTCACTACCCCACATAGATATCCAAGTAGACAATACAGCCGGACACGCCCTCCTATCATTCAAGGACGGGTACGCAGGGTATAACCAAGCCTTTATGGCCAAAGAGGATGAGGAGAAAACAACATTCATCACCCAATGAGGCACCTATTGCTAAACTGTAATGCCATTTGAGCTAAAGAATGCAGGAGCTACATATCAAAGAACCGCAACCACCCTTCTTCACGATATGATGCACAGAGAAGCAGAAGTGTACGTGGACGACATGATTATCAAGTCAAAAGAAAGAGAAGGGAATGTACCCTCACTTCAAAAGTTCTTTGATAGACTTAGGAAGTACAATATGAGACTTAATCCCAAAAAGTGCGCCTTCGGAGTAACATCCGGCAAACTTTTAGGATTGTTCATAAATACTAGAGGAATTGAAACTGATCCATCCAAGATCAAAGCCATAACAGACATGCCTTCTCCAAAAATAGAAAAGGAGATCAAGGGTTTCTTAGGAAGAATACAGTACATTAGTCGATTCATTTCTAGCTTGACTATCACATGTGATGCGGGAGCAAGTGTACAAAGTAAACAAAACAACTAAGAAACTAGCAAGCGCACATCCATTCTTGTTTACATCGAGTTTCTTTGGTGGTTATGCATTAAATTGGCTCCTATAAAGATAATTACATGGAGTTTCCACACAAGGTTGGGATTAAAGCTCTTATTATATGATCTCATTCGTTATAAGGATTCCCGTAATTTTGACAGCTTCTACACTGGTTCGTATTTCGATCATAACTCACTCATACGTCGCGGGATCGTGGTGATTCAAAATTCTGCAGAAAGCTGGAAACGAGATCTAAAACTCCTGTCCTTTGATTTTTCAGACGGATTTGTGCCTTGGACGCCAAGTAATCAGTTGTTTAGTTCGATTTCGTTTAGTATTTTCTTAAATCGTTTGTTTATTGTTTAGGAGAGTAATAATCTGATTGTTATTAGTATTAGAAGTCCATTAGGTATTAGGAAAGCTGTTAGTTAGTTCGTTTTACAATTGTAATCAGTTTCGTAGTTAGTTTCCTATTTGGACTAGGATTAGGATTCCGAATAGCTTTAGATTTCTTTGTCTATAAATAGGGGAGAGCTTTGCTACTGTAAACTCGTGCATTGATGATTAATAATTTAATACGTGAGTATTTACCCCTCAAACTGAGTGATTCAGGTTGAAACCCTTGTGTGTGATGCGCAAGTCTTATTCTTGAGTGATTCTTGAACGAAAAACCCCAACCCCTTGAGTGATTCGAGAGGTATATCCCTTTTATTGTTTTTGTTTATCAAAATACCAAAAAATCCCTAAATAAATCACATCAACTTGGTATCAGAGCTAAAGGTTTGAGCTTTCTTAAGCTTAAACAACCATGATCCTAAGCTTAAACACGACAACATCCACCCTTTGTCCAGGAAAACAGCCAAGAAACCCCCAATAAACCAACAACCGAAGCCATGGGTGACCCCAACTATATGGCAAAGTTGTTAACTTCCATGGAGGATCTAAAGGCGTCTTTCCAGTTTCAAGAAGAGCGGATGATAGCTATGGAAAAGAAGCAACAAGAAGACGTGAAGGACAATGGTTTAACAAGCTCATATTCAATTGAAGTTCCTCAATTTCAAGAACCTATGTTTCGCACTAGATGTAGATCGTATGAGAAGGTATGCAACGTTATTATTCATGGTGGTTGGCCTAAGAACTTTGTGTCAACTTACATGGTAGAAAAGCTTTGTTTGACACCCATAGAAGATCCTTCTCCATACATGGTGCACTGGTTCAACAAAGTGAGCGATATAGAGGTAACTCAGTATATATTTATTCCTGTTACTATTGGATCATATGGTGATGTAGTTCGTTGTGATGTAGTTTCCATGGATGATTGTCACATGTTTTTTGGTAGACCCTGGATGGATTTTAAAAGAGTTACACATGACAAGGTCCATAACACTTATGCCTTACGTCATTGTGGAAAGCGAATTATATTAACACCTTTGTTATCTGGTTTTGAGAGTATTTCTAAACCTAAGGTAGAGAGTGACAATGAAATAACAATTGTTGAGAATAGAGTTGAAGAACAATCAAGTTCAAGATCTTTTGTAGAAAATATTGAATCGAAAGAGGAGTTTGAAGAGAAAAGGAGTGTGAATCTCGTTGGAGATAAATTTTCTGTCTTTTTTATGAAAGTAGAACAAGAAAATCAAGAAGTTATCGATTCTCAACAAGAAGAAAAACAAATAGAAGAATCTTTATTTGGGGAACAAGAAGCTCTTGAAGTTGTTCAACCACAAGATGAGAATTTCGATGTTGATGATGCTGATCTTTTGAAAGAAGAATTTTCTTTTGACCCAAGTCAACCACCTATATTTGATGAGGTAAGTCAAGAAGATGAGGTTGACATCATTACTAACCTTGTGGTCGTGGATTCATTGAAGACATCTCAACATGATTCAATGTTTTTCAAATATGAAGACTTTGTTCATACTGACTTCTCCAAGAATTGTTCGATTTATTTCCTGGAAGATCATGGAGTAAAACTCAAGAAAAGATTGTTACCGACCAAGAATTGAGGACAATTCTTTTTGAAGAAAGGGAGATTGATGCGGGGGCAAGTGTACAAAGTAAACATAACAACCAAGGAACTAGCAAGCGAACATCCATTCTTGTTTACATCGAGTTTCTTTGGTGGTTATGCATTAAATTGGCTCCTATAAAGATAATTACATGGAGTTTCCACACAAGGTTGGGATTAAAGCTCTTATTATATGATCTCATTCGTTATAAGGATTCCCGTAATTTTGACAGCTTCTACATGCGACGTGGCATCATAACTCAGTCATACGACGTGGGATCGTGGTGATTCAAAATTATGTAGAAAGCTGGAAACGAAATCTAAAACTCCTGTCCTTTGATTTTTCCCATATTCAAAACGTAACAGGGTTAAAAAGACGATTGAATTTACAGTGGAAAGTTGTTCCAACGGGTTTGTGCCTTGGACGCCAAGTAATCAGTTGTTTAGTTCGATTTCGTTTAGTATTTCCATAAATCGTTTGATTATTGTTTAGGAGAGTAATAATCTGATTGTTATTAGTATTAGAAGTCCATTAGGTATTAGGAAAGCTGTTAGTTAGTTCATTTTACAATTGTAATCAGTTTCGTAGTTAGTTTCCTATTTGGACTAGGATTAGGATTCCGAATAGCTTTAGATTTCTTTGTCTATAAATAGGGGTGAGCTTTGCTACTATAAACTCGTGCATTGATGATTAATAATTGAATATGTGAGTATTTACCCCTCAAACTGAGTGATTCAGATTGAAACCCTTGTGTGTGATGCGCAAGTCTTGTTCTTGAGTGATTCTTGAACGAAAAACCCCAACCCCTTGAGTGATTGGAGAGGTATATCCCTTTTATTGTTTTTGTTTATCAAAATACCGAAAAATCCCTGAATAAATCACATCAGCAACTATATGGTCCTAGTAATAATGTTGAATTTTCTCAAAATAGTTGCATGATTGTAAGTACCAAACCGGTGGTGTTGTGTTGGAAGGGAAGCGACACAACAATGTTTATAAAGATAATATATCTTTACTTCCCCATGTTGATATGTCATGCTTGAGTGTGCTTGATGATGATCCTTTACTTTGGCATAAACGGTTAGGACATGCTAGCTTATATTTGTTGCAGAAACTAGCGTCTCGAGACTTAGTTGTTTGTTTACCATTAATTATGTTATCAAGAGAAAAGATGTGTGATGCATGTGCTAAAGGAAAACAAGTACGATCTTCATTTAAACCAAAAATCATGGTTAGCATTTCTAGTCCACTTGAACTCATTCATATGGATTTGTGTGGCCCCATGAGAGTGGTAAGTAGAAGTGGCAAAAGCTACGTGTTTGTTACAATTGATGATTACTTTCGTTTTACATGGACCTTGTTCCTTTCCTCAAAGGACGAGACCTTTTAACGTTTTTGTTGTGTTTTTTAAAAAGACCCAATGAATGACCGGTAATCAACTAGTTAGCATGTGTTCCGACCATGGTACCGAATTTGATAATGATAAATTCATTGGTTTTTGTAATGAGCATGGCATTGATCATAACTTCTCGGCCCCTAGGACACCGCAACAAAATGGTGTTGTTGAAAGAAAGCATAGGACACTAGAGGATATGTCACGTACCATGTTAATTGCTAGTGGATACCTAGGTACATTTGGGCCGACGCCGTGAACACGACTTGCTACATCATGAACCGATGCATGATAAGACCCTTGCTCAAGAAAACTCCCTATGAACTCTTCAAAGGGAGAAAGCCAAGCATCATGCATTTTTGTACCTTTGGTTGCAAATGTTATGTGCATGATAATAGGAAATCCAATATTGGCAAATTTGATGCAAGGAGTGATGAAACGGTTTTCCTTGGATACTCCTCACAAAGCAAAGCTTATAAAGTGTACAACAAACGAACAATGCTTGTTGAGGAAAGTATCCACGTGATATTTGATGAAGCTAATATCTTGGATGAGAATCTTTTATAGGATGATGATTTCGAAATCGGACTTGTCCAGAACTACAATGACTTTGCTCATCCTGAACCAGAAGGAACAGAGAAAAGACCTCAGGGAAAACAGAAGCCCAGTCCTCCAGAAGGTGAAGCGCCACAGACAGGTGGAACTGGATCAACAGCTTCTGATCCCTCCTCTGGTCCTCCCCCTGTTCCCTCTGGACAGAGCTCAACAGAAGTCAACCAAGATGCAGGCTCGACACTCCCCACTAGTGTCAGGCCTTGTAAACATAGAAGTTCGCACCCCTTTGATCAGATCATAAGCGACTTCAGTAGTGGGACACAAACAAGGTCCTCGGTTCACAACTATTGTGCCCACTATGCATTCCTCTCCACAATAGAACCGAGGAACCACAATGAAGCGTTGCTTGATCCCGACTTGGTTCTTGCAATGCAAGAGGAGCTGAACCAATTCGAAAGAAGCAAGGTTTGACATTTGGTACCACGGCCCATGGATAGAATGATCATCGGAACGAAGTGGGTGTTTCGAAACAAACTTGATGAACAGGGGACTGTGGTAAGGAACAAAGCTCGGCTGGTGGTCAAAGGATACTATCAAGAGGAAGGAATCGACTAGGACGAAACCTTTGCACCCATGGCCCGACTTGAGGCTATCCGCATACCATATTGGTATCACACTTCATCAACTAGATGTCAAGAGTGCTTTCTTGAATGGAAATTTGAAGGAGGAGGTATTCGTTGAGCAACCTCCCAGATTTGAAACTCAAGGATTTAAAAATCATGTTTTCAAGTTGGACAAGGCATTATATGGCTTAAAGCAAGCCCCTCGTGCATGGTATGTGCGCTTGTCCAAGTTCTTAATGGAAAATGAGTTTCAAAAAGGGAAGGTTGACAACACAATATTTCTTAAGGTGAAAGACAAGAATTTATTAATTGTCCAAATATATGTCGATGACATTATATTTGGTGCTACTAACGAATGTTTGTGCAAGGAGTTTTCGGACCTAATGACAAGTGAATTCGAGATGAGCATGATGGGGGAAGTCAATTTCTTTTTGGGTTTGCAAATCAAGCAATCTCGTGAAGGAATTATCATTCACCAACAAAAGTATCTCAAAGAGCTCGTGAGAAAATATGGAATGAAAACTGCAAGCCAACGGACATACCTATAGCGACATCAACTAAGCTCGACATGGATGAGGATGGTAAGAAAGTTGATGAAAAGACATATCGAGGTATAATCGGTTCTCTCCTTTACTTAACCGCAAGTAGACCCGATATTGTCTATAGTGTAGGCTTGTGTGCTCGTTTTCAATCTTGTCCTAAAGAATCTCACATGATAGCAGTAAAAAGAATTTTGAGATATACGTGGTAATGATAATTTGTGCCTATGGTACCCATTCGGATCAAGTCTTGATCTAATCGGGTATGCCGATGCGGACTATGCGGGTTATCTCGTTGACCGCAAGAGCACTTCTGGTATCGCACACTTCCTTGGTTCATGCTTGATTTAATGGGGTTCTAGGAAACAAAATTCAATTGCTTTGTCTACGGTCGAAGCCGAATATGTTTCCGACGCTTCATGTTGTGCTCAAATGTTATGGATTAAGCAACAATTAAAATACTTTGATGTTGTTATTGATTGCATGCCTATTGTGACAACACAAGTGCTATTAATATTGCTAAAAATCCTTGTCAACATAAGAGAACCAAGCACATTGACATTAGGCATCATTTCTTGGAAGATCATGTGGAAAAGGGCAACATTGCAATGAACTTTTGCAAGACAAAAAACCAAATTGCGGATATCTTCACAAAGGCCCTTAGCCGGGAACGATTCGAGAAGATAAGGCTTGAGCTTGGTCTTACAAAGATTTCCTAGGTATATGCTTTGACTCCCCCTTGGTGCATTTAATTAAGCATATTAAATGATGAAAATGTTGCATTTATGAGCTTATTGAATTTAATAGTGCAAATCTAAATCTAAACTTTATCACAAGTTCTATTACATGAGCTAAATGTTGCATTGCACTCATCTTGGTCCTTAGGATATTTCTCTTATTGTTCTTAAGTGCTATGAGTTTTTGTTTGCTTGTGAAACATGGACCAAATAAAATCTGAGCAAATAAAACATTTATCTCTCTCCCATAAAAAGAATGTCAGCTTCATTATTGGGAGAACTCTCTCACAAATATCCCACAAAGATTCTCTCTCTCACACCCACGTGACCTGTCATGCAAGAGAAAAAAGGGGACAATTGATTTGTCTAACATTTAAACTCCTTAACCCACTCAACCATCATTTCTCCCACTTCCAAAAGACGGCGGGACCCCACTTGCCCGAAAATTGTCAGTTCCCTCTCTCTCTACTTTACTTCTTCATCTTTCTTTTCTCTCACATCAACCATCTCTCTCCTACGCTCCATTACTCAACCGCCCATATCACCACTCCTCACCATTTATGGTCTCAACCAAAATCAAAAAATTCATTCAAAACCTAACTCACAAAAATCTCCTTCACCTTTACTGAAATCGACATTAACAAAGAAAACCCACAAAAATCCCAATTCTCTCTCCTCCTAAAAACCCACAAAAAACCCGATTTTGGTCAAGCTTTTCGGATGATTTGAGAAGAGAAATTTTGAGAAACGGCATGGTAATTATCACAGAACTTGAAGAACATGAAGAGCTTAATGCTCAATTGGGACAAAGCCCAATTCTCTTCCAAAAAGGAGACCTACCGTACGGGTTGGAAAAGAAAAGGAAAGATCACCCTCTCCCGAAAAAATCGAGCCGTTAGCCGTGGAATATCCTGAGAATCCAACTGAATCTCGAGCTAAGATGATGGAATTAATTGAGAGTGTGATATCTATTTTGAAAGGGAAAAATGTCGGAGCATCAAGTGAGGGGGAAAAGGTGAATCAAGGTGTGAATGAACCAAAGGATTCCATTGAGGTCTCTTCGGATGACAACAAATCCGACGGTGAAGAAGGTGAGAAGAGTGAGAAAAGTGAGAAATCAAAAGAAGAAGAAGGCGATGAGAAAGAGAGTAGAAAAGTGCGAAAAGTGGAGAAAAAGATGGAGAAAAGAGTGAGAAATCCGTGGAAAAGGAGAAGAGTGTAACAACGAGGAAATTGAGAGTGACAAGAGAGACAAGTCAAAGTTTCATGTGGAGAAAAGGTTGAAATTTACGGATGATGGTTTCAAGGAAGTGAATGAGGCGTTGGGCCTTGGTGATGATGTTGTTGGAAATCCAAGTGTGATGGTTGAAGATGATGTGGATGAGTCTGATGATGAAGGAGAGGTTGGCTCACCTAAGGGATGCCCCCAAACTATGGAGCCCATAGCTCTTGATCCACCTTTGGGGCCACCAGTCCGTCTTTCCCAGCTGCTTTGTGAGATATGAAGAGGTGGAACAGAGGGGGAAACGGAGGAGGGAATAGAGGATCAACCCATGGATCCTGTTACCTTTGTTCCTGACTCCGTTCCCGACTGTGTTCTGGTCGAAATTGAACAAAGCGAAGATGAAGTTGATGGCACTCCCATTCGTTTTCCAGCTAGAAAGAAGACTGGAGATGTGAGCAAACTCTACAAACCCACAAAACCTCAACCACCACCAAAGAAGCTCATCAAAAGGCTAGAAAAATTCATTTCCAAGCTTGCGGTCGATCTTGACCCAAAGAATATAGCACCAACTCCACCTCGCATCACGAGAAGCAAGGAAATTGAGTCTCCAATTCAATTGACTTCTTCTCCTGATGAAGAGGTCCCTCCACCACCACAACCGAAACAACCCAAAACCAGGCAACATAAGAAAGCCCCCTCAAGCAAAATCCTAACCACCACAAAATTAGCCACAACCAAAACCAAAAGGAGATCCAAGGACACCCTTCTCCAATATCCAAGGCCTCATCTTCAAATAAGCACAAGGTGGAACCCGTTGATAGCTCATCGTCAACCGATTCCGCTAATGGTAGGAGGAAGGAAAAGGAGACAAGGAGGACCGTGGTGCGCAAGGCTGCCGCCGGTAAGGTTCTTGTTCCTGAAATTCTTGAACGTTATGGTTGTCTTGATTTTATTGATGCGGTGAAAGCCCAAGGTTGGTGGGATGTGTTTGTTGATCGGTCATATGTTTATGCGAAAGAGGATGTGCTTGATTTTTATGCTAGTTGTGCGTTTGTTGATGGGACGGTTTATGGTAATGTGGAAGGGAATAAATTGGAGTTTGATGCTTATTTGGTTTCTAAGGTTTTGAATTTTCCTTTGATTGGTTATGATCTGTATACTAGTGATGGTTGGCCGAATCTAGCTCCTCCCCACTTTCCCTTGACTATATGTCAAACCCTAACTGGAAACTCTTCCTTGTCCGCTGCTTTTCGTGTGAAAAAGAAGGACTTGACTCCCTTCTACAAGCTGTTATTTGCTTTTGTGATGAGGAATGTGATTCCTATGGGTGAGAAAAGGGGAGAGCCTACCTTTCTTGAGCTGACATTGACTTACATGTTGGGAAAGAGGATTCAAATCTACCTACCATCATTTCTAGTTCAACACATTCACAGAGTGATTCGTAGTGATGATGTGAATCATCGCTGACCTTATGGGTTCTTCTTGACTAGGATTTTCCAACACTTCAAAATCCCTCTTCGTTTCATGTACAATATCAGGAGTTGGGATGACTTTGAGTCACGTACCTTGGTTTCCTGTGGCTGCGGGGAGACTAGGGAACAGGGATTGGAAGGTCTTAATCCTAATCTTGGTCATGTTGTTGGTGCTGCTGGTTCTACCTTAGGTCCAGCTACTGGTACCTTGTCTGGTCCTTCGGAGAATGTTGCTGGTGGTTCTCATGATGGTGAGAAGAAGAGGCTCGAGGTTCTAGATGGTTGTATGGAGACTTTGGAGGCTAATGTGGACAGGAAATTGGAGGCTCTGCATGAAGACAATAATCGCAAGCATAATGCATTGATGGATCTCCTGGCTCAGCTCTTGCCCAAACCTGCTGCTCCGAAGTAGTCCGTTCCTGCCTCTGATCCCTCTTGTTATTGGCACGCAGGCTCAATCATGAACCCTACCTATCTATCCTAAAAACAATCTTTATTCTGTTGCTCCTAAGACAATTATGCTCATGGTTTATTGGTCCTGTTTTGTGAACTAACTTTGCTTAAATGCTGCTTTTGAATGACCAATATCCTTGAATTGTTAGATTTGAGCTACTTTGCATGCTTAGTCTTCTTGTATGATAGTACCCAAGTGGTGCGGATTGTGTATGATTGTGTTTGGTATTCCTCATTTTTGTTGCATGATTATTGTTGATAATGCTTTTTGAGATGCCAAAAGGGGGAAGAGATGCGTGTGCTTAGGTAATTCAAGTTGGCGGCTCTTTAGCCGACTTCTTCTCGTTTCATAAAAATATCAAGGCTCTTTGTGCTTAAATTGTTGTGAATTCATTAAGCGGCTATCTACACTTGGAATGACGATCATATGTGAGGTAATCACTCTTAACATTCTTGCTCTTTATTCATATTATATGGTGCACAAGCATAGTAGGTTTGTCATCATTAAAAAGGGGGAATTTGTTGAGTCCCTTAGAGTTTTGATGATTAACAAACGATGATTATGCACCTAATTAATACTAATGAGTTTGTTAAGTGTGATCTTATGTAGCCTTGAATTAACCTCATGGATGGATAGCTTGCTTGGTGATGCACCTTGAAGACTAAGAAGGAAGATATATGGGTATCTTTCCAATTAGCCCTCTTGGTGATCCGTGAAGACTAAGGAGGAAGATATAGGGGTGTCTTTCCAATTATCCCTCATGGAGATGATACGTGAAGACTATGAAGGAAGATATATGGGTGTCTTTCAGATTAAGATTCATGTAACGTGGTTTGACTAACGTGAAGACTTTCATATTCCTTTGGGTTTTGAGCAAAATGACTTGGCTAAGTAAACGCCCTCTATATAAGAGGTGGGCTGATCCTTAGATAAGGTAAGCAAGGTGTTTAGCTTTCAAAAGATTTATCTTTCAAAAGAAAAACCCTTCTTCCTTCACTCGTGCCCTTCATACACGGTGAAGTAATACGACCCTAGTTTCTTGTTCCAAGATTTGTTCCATGTCTCACTAAAGTCAGCCACATAGTGCTTATTTGTAACCTTTCATTTGCTTGTAAAGAAGTACTTAAAGGTTGTATCTCTTGGGGAACGTGCTCGCAAGCGTGGCTTGGCGATTAAGCATAGGTTAGAGGTAGTGCCTAGTGTCCATGTGTGGCATAGGACTAGAGTTAACCTAGTGCCTCTTTGACGGTTTGAGTTAACCGGTCGTTCTTTGGTGGCTTCAAGTTAAACCAGCCATAGGTGTGGTTGCTCCGGAGTTTGTATAACTTGTGTGACACATTGGCTCGTATAATACAACGGAAGTTGTTAAATCCTGCTGGAGTGGCAGGTCGTGGTTTTTACACCTGATAGAGCCTCAAGTGGTTTTCCACGGTAAAAATACTGTGTCTACAATTGTCTTTACTTTATACGTTTCCGTATTAACTCTATCTCAATAGGAACAGAAGAAGGAACACTGGTCCTTCCTCTGGTCCTTAGCCAACAGAAACGAAAAACAGTGAAAAATACTAGACCCAATTCAACCCCCCTTCTTGTGTCTAACCCGGTGTATTCTATCAGAAGATAAACAAATAATTCACCAACCAATCCACAAACAAAGCATAATTTAATCATAAAAAGCAATAAATAATAAATTTAAAACATTCATTCATCCATTAATTAGGCTTAATACAAGCCCTTTTGCTCGAAAAACCCGCCATGCATGTATATATCACATAAACCAAATTCGCTAGTAATAACAAGCAATATAAAATTTATTGAAAACCCTCAGGTTGGATTACCTTGATGCTCACAATGAACTTATTGGGTTATGTTGCTTGAATTCATGCTCTTGATGAAGTGTGAAGGTTTATTTTGAGGTGCTAAGGCTAGCCTAAAGAAGGAGTAGAATCAGAATTTCTTGTTTAATATGAGTAGGAATGTCAAAATACCAACCTGAGAGAGAAACTGCCAACCAAAAGACCAACCTCTTCAACTGAACCCTAAGGTTTGTTTATATAGAAGAGGGGGAGCTTCCAGGGTTTGGCACGGAAATCGAATGGGCCTCGAATTTGCCGTCCGCGAGAAAAGGTCCAGGCGGCCATACAGCTAGGCCGAGCGGCTGAGCTGGAAGGACAAGCGGTTAAGCCACTTGGAAAGAGGTCAAACCGCTTGGCCTAGCGGCACAACCGCTTGTCTTAGCGGCCACCGCTTGTACTCAAGCGTGGCCGCTTGGACCTGGAGCAGCACGTGGCAAGAGGTCAAACCGCTTGTCCTGACTGCTTTTCTAAGCGGAGGAGGCTTTTCTGAGGGGGTCCACGCGAGATTGACTGAGTTTCCTTGTTTGACCAAGAGTTGAGTCAAGGGTTTGGGTTCCCTTTCGGGTCCTTAGGTTTAAAGAGGCCTATCTCTCAGTTTTGGACTCCCATTGAATTGAGTCCAACTGGTTTGGATCACCTATACAAAAGGCTTCCACTGGTTAATTCAAATGATAATCATCAGAGCATTTATTCTCGCAACCTAAGTTCGAGCAAAATCCAATCCTTTCATCATCAGGTTTTTATAGGGACTCATCATAGACACAATTTTTCGTGTCTACAACATGAAATAACGTTGTAGACGACATTTCTCCCATTGAGATAACTACTCGCATATGCCAATTGATCGTTGACTTTTGAGATTGAAGCTTTGAATGATTAGACTGCTTTTAGTGAGTTCTCCTATTGTGATCCCAAACTCATGCATTATAGATTTCGGCATGATTTTGACGGCTGAGCCTCCATCTATCAATATGCACCAAACTTTTTGTCCTCGAATATAGCTAAAAACAAACAAGGGACGAGTATGAGGTTTGGAACCAAGAAGAAAATCTTCATCTATGAAGGCTAACACCATGCTACATGGGACGCATTTGGTTGTAGCTTCTGCAGCCTCTTCTAAGCTACATATCTTGTCACTGTACAGTTTGGGATGACTCAAGGCTAATGCAACTTGCTGCCGCATTTCTTCAGGTAGATGGAAAGTTTGTCTCCAACCCATTCTCGCCGGAAGATCGTCCAAGATGGCCATGATCTTAGCATCCCTCTCAGGATGGGGGAGGTGAGATAAGTTATTTGGAGAAGACTTTTCATCGTTATCCCCTTTGTCATCCTTCTCCTTCTCCTCCAAGCAAGTGACCATGTTGGCAGTAGCAACATCTAAGAAGCCTTCTGGGAAGAATTCCTCAAGCATCACAGGGAGACGAGGTTCTTGCTCAAGCAACTAAATTAACAAGACATTGTGCTTAGTGCTTGTCTTGGTCTTCTTCTTTCTTTTGGGAAGGCAAGAATTCTTCTTTCTCCCTTGTGATTTTCTACGACAAGGTGGTGGAGGTTGAGGTAGTGATTGTCTCCTTGGCTTTCTTCTCGTCACTAGAGTCCACCCTTCATCACATCGTCGTGGATAGGCTTCATAGCCATGTTAGGCTCAACGTTTTGAGGTGCCCCCAAGACTTCTACAATAGCGGGTTCTAGACTCCTGAATTGTAACAAATGCAAGTACATTGATATATATTGCGGTTAGATTAAGTCACATGATCCAACCTTCACAGTTGCATGGTTGGCTTCCGCTTTCTCGTCAGATCTAGAAGGATCTTCCCATCTTCTGCAAGTTTTATGATCCCTTCCTTCAATGTGATGCACTTCTCTATGGGGTGGCTGACAACTCTATGGTACCGAAAAAGTTGGGGTCGGTGGTCTATCGAGCCTCTTCCGTACGCTTTGACTCAGGAAGTTCAATAACTCCCTTCTCGAGCAGATCATCGAGCATTCCTGATAAGTCAGAGTCAGGACAAGGATACTTATTTGCTTTAAGTTCCCTCAGCATGGGTATTTTCCTCTCATAGTCCCTTGAGAAAGAGCCTTGCCTCTTATCATATTTCGGCTTGGCCGAAATCTTACCTGGATTGTTGGCGTTGACCGACATTACTTCCATGATTTATCACCACTCTTGTATTCTTTCTTGTCCCTCTTCTTATATGAGGAACTTGATTTGCCTCCATGACTTGTAATAGTTATCTCCATGTCATGGGCTCTTGTTGCTAGCTCTTGGAATGATTTTGGCTTCACACCCTTTATGATATAAAGAAAATTCCAGTTGATCCCTTGAGTGCACATCTCAATGACAGATCCCTATGCCAGGCGATCTTTGCATTCCCAACTTAGAGCTCTCCAGCGTTTGATGTAGTCAATGACAGACTCCTCCTTCCATTCGGAGGTGTTGGATAGTTCATTCATACTGACAACATGGCTGGTGCTGTAGAATCTATTCAGAATTTCTCCCTCCATCTACTCCCCATTGTCAATGGATTCTAGAGTTAGATCGGTGTACCAATCAAATGCCATAACTTTGAGGGAGCGAACAAATTGTTTTTCCAATAAGTCGCCTTCAGTGTTCGCATTGTTGCATGTTTTGATGAAGTGGACACGATGTTGTTTAGGGTTGCCTTTTCCATCGAACTGGTTGAATTTGGGTGGTTGATAGCCAGCGGGCATTCTCAAAAGATCAATCCTCTCTGTGAAAGGTTTGATGTAGTACTGGCTCCCTTGAGTATCTCCGCCAAACTACATCTTAAAGACACTCACAATCATGTCCTGGATCTGCTGGAAAATGAATGTGCTTGAAGGAGTGTCATCCTTGTGAGATTTCTTCTCCCTACTTTGGGTAGAGCGCACAGATTCATCACTGCTAGTATCTTTCCCACTTTCGGAAGGCTCATCTACCTTCTTCTTACCTAACCTCTTGATCAAGGCAACAATCTCTTCATTTTGAGCTTAAATTCTGTGTCTTTCTCCTTAGTTGCTTCGCCGAGTTGCTCGAGTTGCGACTTCAAATTTTTCAATTGCTCCTCGACAATGCCACCCTCAATCCCCATAATAGTAGCGATGGAGTCCAAAAATTCCGCTGAATACTGTGGATTGATTTCCACATGGGAGGAAGGTCTATCAGACTTTCCATTAGCATAGCCATCATCCTTCTCGAAGGACGGCGTGAAATTAAAATAGGGTTGATGTAGATTAGGATCTTTTCAGCTACATCTTTTGTATTCTTGCTTCCACTTTAAGGAAGTGGTAGTTTCTTCTGCTTCAGACGAATGCTTGGTTCTGAACACAGGAGTTTTGCGAGACCTCGTGGGGCCTAGTGAGAGTGCTTGGAAGACAGAGACACCAACAGCTTTTGCCATGCTTCTGGTCATCCTAACATATTGGTTGTTGGAGGCACTAACACTTGTGGATCGCCCAGCGACAGATCTAGATGACTTCTTTTGAGATTGAGAGACACGTACTTTTAAGGCCATGTCAATAGCAACGAATTTGATGTTGATGATTTAATGAAGAGACAGAGATGAGAGGCAAAGAAAGTCCTACCGAGCATGCCAAAAATTTGTAATAACAAAATATGTGCAAAGACAGAAATATGTTGAACAAATATAAAATTTGTATGATTCGAATTTAGGGTACAATTCTCTGTATATTTCTTTTTAAAAATGGAAAAATAAAAGAAATTCTCTGATGCAATCTCTTCGTAGACTTCGAGTTGAGGGTCGAACGACTTGATCTTAACTGCAGCAGGATGTATACTTCAACAGCTTTGAAGAACACTCAGATCTGGATTCGAGGGCGTATGCTTGATCTCGAATGGAGGTTTTGTGTTGTGGACGAATCTCTGTAAAAACACCTTTTATGACTTGAGCATCTTGGAGTTGGAGTTTAAGCAGGGCTTCGCTCTGTATTTTTCTGTGTGTCTTTCTCCTAGAGTTGTCGTTTATTTATAGTGGAGGAGGAGAGAGCTGTAGATGAGTGGTAGTCTCTAAAAGATAGAATTTTGCCCCGTTATTCAGGAAAAAGATAATATTTTAATAATTTTCTTTTAAGTATTGAGAGTTACATCCATTATGAACTCTCCAAAAGATAATTATCTCCAATTTATTTAAGAAAAAATAGTTATCTTTATTTTAGAGAATTCCATTTATTTAAATAGAAATGATCTATTTAGGATATATTTACTCCCATATTTGTGTTGGTCCTAGATGATACATGGCAGTATCTAATTTGCTTGCTTCTTGAGCTTGGAGATGACACATGGCTTTATTTTATTGGCCAGTCAAAAAATTTCCACGATAGACTTTCACTTGCCAGGTGGGGCATTGTAATTAGCTGATTATTTTTTGCCTTCTACAAATGCCCCTCGAGACTTGGCCACATACACGATTGACGCAATAACGCAATTTTAGTGTCCCACCGAGCGTGCCAATTTGTAAACCATAAAAATTCAAACCTGCAAATAAGAGGAATGGAAGTAGTGGAACAAGATAATTTATTGATCATTTGTGGGTTACAACTTTTGTGGATCTCTTGATTCCAGTATAAGAGAGCGGTATATCTTTAGGTTCAAGGGCTTGGAAGCGTTTTCTTGAATCTAGCAGAACGAGGGTCTTGTCGGCTTGTTCCCGAACTGTATACCTACTATTTTGTGGCAGAGAGGTGACGTGGCCTCTAGACTACTTGTACTTGTCGGTTCACACAAAACAAAATAAATGAATTTTGATTACTAAAGGCATTATTATACTTCCTTGTAATATTTGGTCCGATACACTCATCGTGCATAGTTAATAAAGCCAGGAAGGTTATGAATTAACAACTGATCTACTACAAGTCATAACCTACAAGGCTTGGATATTGAATACTCCTAAAACCCAAAGGAGTGGAAAAAGTTATTGATAATGATCTTGAAAATAACAAAAGGGGCATCTCAAAAATAAGATCAACGAGAAATTGTTTATGATGATATTATCATGACCTGATGTTCATGGTCATTAATTGACTGGACTTGATAGTATGAGATCAATGAGATAATAGTACGACAAATAAGATCAACGAGAAATCAGTTGATGGTATAAATTATCATGACATGAAGTTCATGATATATATGTTGATTTGATTTATATATGTTTGAGCCTGAAGCTCATAATACCATAGGGTTAGAAGTCCAATAAGATTGACAAAATCAATATAAATCTTAGACGGATGAAACAAATATTTGGCCTAAAGGCCAAAGTTGATTTGGAAAAGATATACATGGTATATGCTTACACTTACAAGCCTGAAGTTTGTACTCGTATACGTTTTTTTTCGTACATACAATTATGTGTATAGTATTTGTTTGTGATGTGGTTGGTTTTCCATTATGAGTGTGAGGAAAAGGGGTAGAAAGTATGTGAATTTGTTATTTGATTTCCTCAAACATTTAAGGTCTCCGAGGTAAAGGTCATAAGATGCATTCATATGTGTTATTAGTAAGAAAAGTAAATTTATCTTAATTATACAACTTACATTTCTTTGAAATTCAATCTATCTAGATGATTGAAATGTCCATAGAGTTTGATATGACCAAATTGGGGTGTGGCGCCTTTTAATTCAAAGAGAGACTATCATATCCTGGTGAAATGATTTTTTTTCAATTGGACATTATTTTAACTCGACAACTAGTGAAGATTAGACTTTTTCATATGGGGAGATATGTTCCAATAATTGAGGTCCTAAGAATACTATTTGTATCATTCTAATTTTATCAGATTTTGTCCCCAAAAGGCCTAAGAATACTACACGGTACTTTTGAAAGTATTGTTGAAGTACTAGAACTTAATCACTCAGCGGCGAAGGGTGGATCAGTATCAGCTATATGTAATATGGAAGAAAGATTGTGGGCATCAATTATTGATGGAAACACATGGAGGAAGAAATATGCAATGTGTCTTAATACAGTTCAAGATGTCCTCAACAGGACACTCTTGCTAATCAGCGGATAAGTTACCGATTAATTGTATATTTATTTGTTTTTATTCTTAATAACAAGTACACTTAGTTTTTCTTCTCATTCTTCTCCTTCTTCTTCTCCTCGTACTACTCCTCCTCCTCCTCCTCCTCTTTCTTCTCCTTTTTTTTTTTTTTTTTTTTTTTTTTTTTTTCTGATTCATTCTCCTCCCTACTAAGTAATCAATTCTCATTTTTTTTAGCAAATCAATTAAAGCTAAGATTGTATTATGAAAAGAAGACCAAATCAATTTGGCCCAAAATTACCTCATTCTCTCTCCACCGGAATGGCCACCATCACCAACACAACGACCACGCCACCTCCCCATCTTTCATTTGCAATTCAAGCTCGACACCATCACCCTGTCCGAGTGCCGGTGGTGGGAAGGTAGAAAGGAGGAGAGAGAGAGATTGTCATTTGACACCACTTGAGTTTTTCATTTGTTTTGATTTCTCTATTACGAGGTTTTCTACAATTTCCTCCAGTGCCAGTGGTTTGTCATTCACAATTGGGAAAACAAAAAATATCAATACTTGAAAATTGGGTACATACTCTTATAAATCTTATCTATGTTAAGCATGTTTACTGTTGTAATTATGAATTTAGATCGCAACATTGTTGTTCCTCGTTTGCTTGCTTTCTCCATCTGTCTGTTGTGATGAGCAAGTCGATATTATCATGTTTCGAGAATTATTTAATTCATACAATGGTTATTGAACAATTGTGGTGGTGATACATCATTAATATTTATGCTAAATTATGCATGCCACTTGGTGTGGGATATATTGGGGGCTAGTGAGCACATATATATTTATATTGGATGTGTTTGGATGATTGTGATTTTTGGATATCATATTACCCTGCCAAAATTGTGCTAGACCTTGCATGTAATCCTAATTGGATCGTTATTGAATTAAAGCATGTTTAATTCCCATCATGTTGAATTATCATTATCGTTGTTATTTACTATTCATTGTCGAAAGCATGGAATGAAATAGTAAGTCGTGGTCTCGTAGTACCACTAAGCCAACCAATGCAATTATGTGAGTTGAATTATAAATGAGAGTAAGACTGCTAATGAATTCCTAGGAGTAGTCGAGCAATCGGGATTACACCTGATGGTGTAGTTCATGGATGCGTGATTCCCAAAATTATTTTATGAACACCTCATCGTGTGTTCAGGACGGATCATTCCCCATTCATTAAGTCCTCTAGACTTGCTTATTATGCTAAAGGTAGTGTGCACACAAGAGTCATTAAGTCCATGGCATGATTGTATCTTTCGATGAACAGTATGAGAAATCGTTCTTCTAATCTCTCTCTTACATCTCTCTAATCAAGTCGGATTGTCTATGTCGTATTTGGCCTTATCATTGAACAAGAATTGCATGTAAATGAATGTTGTATTGCGTATGCTTCATTATATGCTTATGTGTGTATGCAAATGAATTTCCACGATTCTTCTAAAACCTCAGGTAAGGTTTGCGAAATGTTTTTACTGGGTATGGACGACGTTTACCCAGTTTTTCTGATTTTTGTTTCTCTTTTTTTCTTTTCTTTTCTTCTGTATTTTGTTTCCGTCATGGAAACCAAAGTGCAGGTCTTACCGAGTGCGGACGTTTACCCTTGAAGTGTAGAAGTGAGCTCGTTCTCCAGACCCTTTTATTTTGCTAAGTTTGTTGGGATTTTGGTTTGTGCCCTAGAAGGCAAGTTGTAATAAATTTTAATGGATTTAAGTTTACTATTTAGATATCTCTGATATTAATGTTTAATTCATTTTAGTTTGTTTAGTAAGCTCCTTTGATGCCTAGTCTTTTCTTTCTGCGTAGCATTTATTCCTTAACGATAAATATTGCAGTATCGCCTTGGGTTTATGATGGTTTAGTGGTGTTGAGTCGTGTATAGCAACGTCGATAGTTCTCAGAAAATCGTTCTAAATTTGGGGGGTGTTACAAATGGTATCATAGCCCTATGTTTAAAATGTTGCTTAGGATTGATTAATAAATGAATTAATAAAGATGAATTTCATTTTTTGGGAAAAATAAAATGTAGTTAAAGCCGTTGAGCGTAGAAGTCCTAGTAGATAAAAAATATTTGAAATCACTTTGTTCGTGATTTATAAAGTTCTTATTGGTTGAATGCCTTTCTGTAGATGGCAAGGACTAGACTAACCTTGAGGAAATCGACCACACAAAAGAGGGTTCATCCAATTGCTTAACCAGATGCTCAAGAAGAGAATAAACTATATTCCGGAATTGAGGAATAAATTATATTTCGTAATAAAATTAAGGAACTATTGGCTTGCAATTAGAAAAGAGACAGAAGTTATGTCCTTGTCACATCATGAGTATGACCTGAATTACATGTAAAATTAATATGCCAAACTTGATTATTTTTTAACTAGAAGTTAGTTAAATGAAACATTTTGTTAATGTGACGGTTTAGGCCAGGCTATGAAGTTACCCATTGAGAGAACCTTAAGTTTCTCTTGTATGAAAATTTAATAATTTGCTCATGCTCTCTCGTATTACATTATTATAATGCTCAAAGGCCAGACTCACAACGAGATGGAGCATAGGTTAGAACAATATAATACTTTTATTCGAAAAGGACAAGAGATCATCATGATAGCTCCTTGTGTGATAAGGTGTTAAGTGGCCTAATATCACTTAAAAGTTTTGAGTTTGCATTATAACTTGCATTATGCAAACAACACCTTATAAAGTACATTTTGGTCATTGTATCAAATATTTGATCTCTGGTATGGGGAAAATTACATGAGAAGAAAATCAACTGCAAATTATTTATACTCTCTGGAATCTTTATTCTGCAGAAGACAACTAGTAAAGTGAAACTCATCGAGAAAATATTAGTTATCCGTGGATTTGAGCTGGGTTTGAGTATAATTTTATGATAACATGCCCCTTTATAACTATCCATTTGAGATAGTTTTCCCAGTTTAGGTGGAGAATCAGATAGAAAAGCTGGTAAAAACAAAGATATACATTATGTATAATGCCGATCCTCGATCTGAACTACCACAAGTTCAAAATATGTTATGTAAATGATGTTCATCTATACGTGATATATTCCAACGTTATTTTAAACCTCTATCATCCAGATATGTTCAAACATGACCTTTATCACTTGATAGTGGCACAAATATGATCTTTGGGAAGCATATCGAGTCACATATTGGTTATAAAGATTACATGTTGTGACCATTGAGATCTCTTGCCAACTATGTCAGAATTGATACATCTGAAGTGCAACATATTGACTTTTACTTTCATTGAAAGTTGCATGTACTCGGTCCCAAAAGAAAGTATTTGATGCAAAAATGGCAAGGTGATGTAATTGGTACTCTTGAAAACATATAAAATATGGACACGCTTTTATAACTTATTAATACCCCTGAAGAGGTATGTATATTTGAAAGAAAAATAGATGGCCTATATATAAAAGGAAAAGAGTACATCTTAAAAGAATTATTTAGATATCATTTTACCAGTACTGATGGATAAATAAAGTTGATTATGAGATTCAACGATTAATATTTTGATACCGATAAATGATGGAATCAATATGCATATGCAAGACGCGATGAACATTTGAATGGGGATCATATATATAAGTTCATCGAATTATTGACATATTATTGAATGAAATTGGAATAGAGCTCATGGGATTGCAGTTCAATCGATTTATGGATTTAATGTCCAAACTATATAGTTTGCATTATTGAGTTGTACATTGTGTGCATATAGATTATAAATCATATATCATACTTGTCATGTTATTTTTATCTCATTTTATTTAACATTTGCTTATTCATTAAAGTTATCATCTCTCATACTGCATGCAGACATAGATAAAATATAATTTTGAATGTTACTATACATTTGAGAACCTATAAACAGGAGATGTTTACTCATGTGGTATGTCAATCCATGAAGAACTCTACAATAGTCCATGACGACATTAAATACTTTGCTGGATATCTATAAAATAGCACGCACGTAAATAAATGAAAAGTTCTTGAAGAACTTATGTTTGAATATATGAACCTCTAACACTTATTATGTGGAGTTATAAATAATGGTCTATTACATCATATAAACTGTCTAAGTAAGTTGAATGATAGTGAGACAATATAAATTATTGGAAAGCATTCACGAATTGGATATAACGTGATGCAAGACATAAAACCTCTTGATCTAAAGAGAGTTTTGAATGAATTGATGTTGTATCAACCATAAGTTTGACCATGTGACATGCTTCGTTAACCATAATATCATTATAAAAGTTTGAGAGGTTGAGATTTGATGTGTAGATCACATATACGATGACTTTTGGGTGATAACGATATTGAGACTCTTATGATCTTGAAGTGTCATACTCATTAAATAACTGATTCTCATGGTCCTGAAGTACCATAGAGCATTCCATTCTAAAATTACAAATATTTCATATATATTGTGAAATCCTACTAAATCTCATGGTCCTGAAGTACCGTAGAGCATTCCATTCTAAAATTACAAATATTTCATATATATTGTGAAATTCTACTGAAGGATGAGATTTTACGCACTTCACATTTTTCCTATTGCTTAGGTTTTTCCCATCAGGTTTCCCTAGCAAAAGTTTTTGTAAAGTAGTGGTTGTACTCTTTTTCCCTTCGTTGAGGTTTCTATCCCATTGAATTTTACCCAACAAGGTTTTTCACGAGGCAACCTGACAAGCGTAATATTGAACTAAGTGAGCTTGATGTTAATGTCTCCCTTTGCCAGATATACAATTTCTTGGGATGATCATGATTAGAATGAAAGTTATGTACACCATATTCAGGGGACATAAGAAATTTGTTGGAAGCATATTTTCTAAACATGCGAATATATGAAGTATGCAAGTTCAGCACATATATAGAGAATGTGATTCATTTCTGAAGAAAAGAAGTGCATACAGTCCCATATGATGATATTGTTGTATCCATTACCTAATGCAAAGAATGTCATATCAAGTTCAGGTGATATGTGCAACAAACCTTTTACGAACTACTAAAGATCACAATTGCAACAACTTGAAGATTTAGACAGATATGGTCATGAGGGGGAGTAAATACGCACTTCACTCTTTTTCCCTTAGCCATGATTTTGTCCAATTAGGTTTTCCAGGCAAGGTTTTTAATGAGACACCATCTCAAGCGTATTTAAGAATTATATACTCTTTTTTATGCCCTAAGTTTTATCCTACAATATTTTCCTAGTAAGGTTTTAACAAGGCATATTCTTAAATGATGGAGATCCAAGGGGGAGTGTGTAGACGCCAAAAAAGTGCCTTCAGATTTCCCCGCAGAAGCCCGATGATGAAAGGAGTAATTTATAAACTTGAATGCTATTTTTGCTTTGATAGGTAAAATAAGGTCTCAGGTTTTTCTTCAATCACTCCTTCATTTCAACTTCATTTAATAGCCCCTTTTAAGAACTTTCCATTTCTTCCTTCCGTGTCCAAATAGATTCCGCACCTAAGAGTTACGACCAAACGAAGTTAAGGGTCAAAACAGATGTAGTCGAATACTGTGGACCATGTTTCCAGCCCCATTTTGGAGTTCATTTGGTTGATTTAATTTGTGAGCCTTATATTTTTGGATTCCTTATTCAAAAAACTTTCCAATGACATATCATGAGCCCACACCACATTTCCAACCAAGGAGTTATGATACCCAACATTGATGCGTACTCTAAAACTGATCTCTCCTTACTATTTTGGGTATATCTCGAGATCCAAAAAGCATTTGGGCCTAAAAAAAAGTCCATTTAAAACTAGACCCAATAATTTTTCCAAAGCATTTTGAATCAACCAATTTGTAGCCCAAACGAGTGAGATATGGGCCGGCAAGTTCCAGCTCGCAAGATGACAGCTGTCAGCGGCCCTGAGTTAACAGCCAGGGCCGCCAGCGACTAGCCGCGCTCACCAGGGCCGCTAGCGGCCCTCGCTAAGTCTCAAGGCCCGACTATTTTTCAGCCCAAAATCAAAATTTTGGCTCCATTCACCCGTCCAACTCTACTTCCTGCCCCTATAAATACGACACTCCTCCCACAGTTCAAAGCACACCGTCTATAGTTGACAACCTCTATTCTCAGGAGTATTAACACTGAGCTTCCCCCTCTTTCTTCCAAACTTGAGATCTTGTCTTCACTATTTTTGTCAAATATAGCCTACAGTTCAGGTACTAACTCCTGAGGGCTCAAATTAAATTACTTGCCTAATTGTTTATTTTCTAGTAGTCATAATGTACATATCATGCTAAATAACGTCTTTTATTGCTTACTAACTATTGTCCTTCCAAGCATGTCTAGTCGTAATAATGCTCAATTTGCAAATCGAATGCATGTCTAAACAAGGGTTAAAAATAAATGTTGTGATGCTTGTGATGAACCAATTAATAGTCTAACTCTAGGTTGTTAATCCGGTTTTGCATGGGAATTATGTCTTTTAAATTATTAAGCAAACTTGAGTTAGTAGAGGCCGTCATAAAACGAGCGAGTTGGGTGCCTAACACCTTCCCACCTCGTACCTTTGCCCCCGAACCTATTATTTTTGGGTACTCATATGTTCTACATGAACAGGAGTCTTTCTAAAAACATGATCAATCACTTATGGCGCTATTGGGTTGTCCCTTCAGAGTGTCCCTTCGGTTTCTCCCTTAGATAAACAGCCGATAGCAGATTTGTGACCTCTTTCATGGTTTTTATTCAATTCAAGTCTTTACAAAATCTTTTCTAACTCGATGGTCTCTTAAACTTATTTAAAGCCCCCAGCTTACAAATTTTCTATAAGGACGCACTCCGTGGGGCGATGGAAAATCTTGGGTGATTATAGTGGCGACTTCACTGGGGATTTATTTAAGAGGGTGAGACTCGAAAGTCAAGTTTGCTTAATTATTTAATTACATGTTCCATTTTGCATCATTTGCACCATTTGCATGTGCCTTGGCACAACCTTTTGACGCTTATCGACCCTCGAGGAATTTTGTGTCATAACTCGTAGATAACCCGTATATCTAAAGGAATCTACAGTTGTACTATCGTGCAAACCGACGCTTCCTCACCCATGACTCATCGACAGTTGTTGGTGAAAAAGAATTACAATTGATGTGTCGACCATCCGCCGAACGGAAATTGAAATTTGTCGTGGTGACCGTACAGGAGCCAAAAGCATCTAGCTCACATTCGTGCATTCGCTTGTTTGTTGTAATGCCCGTCTGATCACATGTTTGTCTGTAATTACGTCGTTATAATGCTTGCCTGAATGCATGAATGTTGTGACTATGTGCTAACATGTACTTACGTGCTAGGAGTCTTTTCTTTTATTTTTAGTTAGTTCCTAATGCCCAAAGATGATGCGAGAATTCCATTCAATGAACACTCGTCATTTTCCCCGATGATATATTTTCATATAGCGTCGAAGTCATGAACATTTTTCTAGGACCTATTTAGCCAAAAAATAATAATGTCAGTCTCTCCAATTCCCCTCTCCCACCTTTTTTTTTGTTTTTCTTTTTTGTTTTAATGTAATTCAGATTCGGCAAAAAAAAAATGTTTAAAAAAAAAATTTAATCGCCCGAAAAAAGTCGGAAAACAAAAAAAAATGCCGAAATTTTCTTTCTTTCTTTTTTTTATTTTTTTAATTATCCCATTTTTCATTTTCTTTGAGTCTAGAAAAATTAAAAAAAAAAAATAGGATGGTCCGTCTTTTTCTTTTTTTTCTCATTTTCGTTCATTGACTTCATTTTTTCCTTTGATATGAGGGAAAATATTCGGGCATTTAGACTTACATTTTTATTTTCTTCTTTTCCATTTCCTTGTATTGCATTGCATTTTACATATTAGACGCTCCATGTTAGGATTCATAACTAATCGTCATGCATACATTGTCGTCATTTTGCATATGCATTTATACAAAGGTCCAAGTCTTACATTCATCAATGTCTCCATTTGTTCACTACGTCTCATGCATTAGAAGTCTAGGCGAGTCGATTATAAGTCTTCTCGGGTCATTTTGCGTTAATTCATTGTCATACGTGTCAACGTCAGTCCGTCATGCATCTTGCATAATGTTGTCATAACTATGTCATTGCATTATCATCTTCATGCATTCAAGTTCAAATAGAAGTCCATAGGCACATTCACCTTAGGGGCTATCGAGGGTCTTCTAAAAATCATGAGTCTTTGTTTTCAAGTCCTTTCTTTCGCGTCTTTCTAAGTTGAGAATTGTGTTCAAGATTGGGGGCTTGAGGAAGAATTACAGTGACAAAGGTTGGGCTCGATCGTCCAGCAGATTGGTTGTTGTACAAGCTACATCCAAGACACCACTACATTCCAAAAGGCCATCACCCCATAATCCATCACCACCACAAAGCTCGCCACCATTCAATACATCTCTTACCTCACCAATCACACCCCCAAACTTCATCGTGGTCAAAACAACTGACGAGAGGCTTGATGAGCTCATGAGTGAGTTGAAAAGGGTGCGACTCAAGGTTGAAGATTTGGAAAGGAAGAAAGAGGATAAAGCAAGAATCCTCACTGACTCCGACTCTGAGGAAGAAGGAGCAAATGCCAAGCTGGCTAAGATTAATTCTGTGCTCGAAAACAGCGGCCTGTTTGCCAACTACCATGCTAATGTTGGTAAAGTCAATCCCAAAGTCAAGAGAAAGCTGCCAGCCAAGTTCTCCATGTCCGAAGTTCTGACATTCACTGGAACTGATAATCCACAAGACCACCTCAAAGCCTTCACTACTGCCATGGGTTTAAGAGGAGTTGACAAAAATATCTACATTCACTTGTTTCGACATACTCTTGATGTCCCGACTCGTCATTGGTTCTACACCTTGAATTTAGAGAACTACCGCACTTGGTCATATTTCACAAGTCTTCCTTGCACGCCACAAGGAAAATGTTGCTCTACCTATGACCCTATGAGAGTTAGAGATCACCAAGCAAGAAGAAGATGAGGGATTCACTGCCTTCCTTCAGCGTTGGAGGCTAAGGATAGCCGAACTGGTCGAGCGACCTTCGCAAACTGATCAAATCTGCCAATTCATCAAGGATCTACAACCTACTTACAAGGAATACCTCAAGTATCAAGCAATTGACTCCTACAACCGGCTCTATGGTGTGGGTATCCTAATTGAAGATAACTTTCTTAAGGATTCAACTTAAGCTGTGAACGATGCGAGTATCTACAGGGGGTTGTCCTCCATATCCCTGTCAAACAGCTCGTGCTCGAGAAGTTGAAGAGAGTCAAAGTCTCCTAGTGTGCAAGTCTAGTTGAGTCCAGTCAAGTCTAATGATGTCTAGTCTGTCTTTTTAATTCGTCCATAGAGTCTAGCTTATTTCTCGTGTAATGCTTTTGTTCGATTCAATAAAGATTGCATTTTGATTACCATCATTGTTCTTTGTTCAATCTTATGACGAACTTAAGTTGCCTATGACGGAATAAAAAAAATAAAAAATAATAATAATTCAAAAGAAAGCCTTCATTATGGAAAACATCAAACAGGAACTCCCTAATGATCATCCCCATAGAGGACATACAGTTGAACCGTCCGTGCCAAGGACAGGAGGCATTTATTTGACACCTCACATCAATATCCTTTACTACCCTATACATCATTACCATTTGCAACCCTTTGAGCCTTAAACACATAGCCTTTCATTTCTTAACCCCATTATCCTTACCCGGGGAATGGGTGTGTGCGACATGGGAATAGAAGCACCTTCTAGGCAAGGTGGATTGACCTACAAAAGAGCCACCGAGAGAAATACCAAAAAAAAGAGAGAACTCGAAATTTCAAGAGACAAAAAAAACAAAAGAGAAATAAATTGGAGAGCGGTCAGAGATCTAAAAGAGTGCAAACACTTCAAGCACAACCAAACGGTGACCTTACCTAAACATTGGTCCCTAAGCCACCTCGCCTAGATTAAAAACTTCAATACCATCTAGCATACTTTGGGGAGGGGATTTACATTGGGTTTCTTTGAGCCTATATCCTTTCCTTGACACCTTAACCCAGCCTGACATTACAACCCAAAAGCCCTCCAAGAGGTACGGCCATTCAATTGTATAGTACTGAACTACGTTGGCCTGATTCCACAAACTGGATATGTAGGAAACCACAAGGAGGTCCGGCCACGACAACCACTTTGTCACATGATCATAAGGAGTTCTCCCATTCCACCATTCTCATCTAAGGCTAAAAAAAAATGAGCCCGGTAGGTTGAAAACCCGAAAGGGCGGCCTAGGCAAAAGTTAGGGCAACCATAAAATATAAAACAAATTCAACATCTTGAGGCAACTTAAGTTTCCGAGGATTTAGAAAATTGTTTCTCATTTAAGAACTCTTCGGTTAGTCGTCTGGAGTCACACTCATCACCTTTCTCGTAGGCTTGCACATAGACATTCCAACTGGGGACTTTTTCAGAATGAGTCTGTTCTTTGTCCGCTACATTTCAAGTTGTCCATTCCGTCCCCATACCTTAAGTTAGGATATATTGTACCGCTACATCAACATCCTAGCTCCTCGAGTAGGTCATAATCATCAAGAACCACACATCAAACTGGGGGTTGATTCTCCCTTGACTGCACCCACTCTTGTCCATTTGTCTCTTACTTTGTAAAGATCACCACAGGAATGAAATTCTTGATCACAAAAACTTTTCCCATATGAAGACGCTCTTTAGACCCTATAGGAGAGTCGTGCATGTTAGGCTAGGCTACATGGAGTTGTGAGTCAATAGAGTCAGCATACATCATATTTGCATAAGTACTAGAGTCGGCTTAAAAGGCATGCATGTGTACTTAATTTCTCAGTGTCTTGAGTCCCTCCGTGTTTGCATGTGAATCCCCTTGTGCCCCATGCATATTACTATGTCATGTCTTGTGCATCTTGTCATTCGCTATGTGCATATTTCCACTACAGGTTTGAGTCTACCCATTCGCCATTGAAACCAGAAAGCCCGGAACTCATGATCAAGCCCAGAAGCGACCTTCCGAATACAACCAAGAATGAAAATAACCTGCCAACAACAGTCTGCACGCACGGGCCCCCTGCTGTCCCCCGACTTTGTTTCCTGCTAAGAAACCGTTATTTCAGTTCGTTCGCGGCAAAGACCAATACCGAGCGCGCGGGAGCAAGTCCCTTTGCCCACCAATTTAAAATCCAACAATTGGTCCATCTTACGGTACCAAGTATTATCAGTTAAAAACTAACCCAATTGTTTTGCAGGTCCCAAACGCACAAGTCCATGTATGCCTCGACAATATTAATCACCTGGAGTGGTCAAATTTCTATAAGACAGCCAGCTTCCAAAATTTTTATAAGACAACCAGTTTCCAAAACCGGGTAACTCAATGACCGCTTAAGCTATTGCGGTTAAACTGTCCTTTTCATTCAAGGTCATTTATTTGGGTCAGTCAATGATCGCTTAAGGTATTGCGGTTAAACTGTCCCTTTTCTACGAGGTCACTTATTCGGGTCAATCAATGATCGCTTAAGCTATTGCGGTTAAACTGTCGCTTTTCTACGAGATCACTTATTCGGGTCAGTAAATGATCGCTTAAGCTATTGCGGTTAAACTGTCCCTTTTCTACGAGGTCACTTATTCGGGTCAGTCAATGATCGCTTAAGCTATTACGGTTAAACTGTCCCTTTCTACGAGGTTACTTATTCGGGTCAGTCAATGATCGCTTAAGCTATTGCGGTTAAACTGTCCCTTTTCTACGAGGTCACTTATTCCATTCAATCAATGATCGCTTAAGCTATTGCGGTTAAACTGTCCCTTTTCTACAAGGTCACTTATTCGGTTCAGTCAATGATCGGTTAAGCTATTGCGGTTAAACTGTCCTTTTTCTACGAGGTCACTCACTTGTGTCAATCAATGATCGCTTAAGCTATTGCGGTCAAACTGCCCTTTTTCTATGAGATACTTATTTCGTGTCAGCCAATGATTGCTTAAACTATTGCGGCTATATTGTCCTTTGTTTTTTATATGTTTCAATCAATGATTGCTTAAGCTATTGCATTTAAACTATTCATATGTTTTAACCATTTTGAAGCCGTCATTTTGATCGCGCTATCTCGTCAACCTTTTCGTTTCTCGTGCGGAGACGGATTCTCCGCATCCGTCGAGTGGTGCTTAGTCACTGTTTGCTTAGAATAAAACATTTATAGTATTCACTCTCACTAGTGTTACTTCCCATTTATAGCCGTTATTTTTAATCACGCTGTCTCGTCGACTTTTTCGTTTCTCGTACAAGGACGGAATCTCTACACCCGCCGAGCGGTGTTTAGTCACTGTTTGTTGAAGCACTCTACGTTGATCATTCTCAAAGTCTTACTAACGTTTTCATTCACTCTGAATACAGGCACCCAGCGGACGTTTAGACCATCTACGAGCGGTGTTCTATCCTGCTAACCATAACCTTTATTTTTCTTGTGTTCACAGAGATGAAATCATAGCATGCTACGAGCATGTCCCAACATAAGTTTGTCTTCGTATGCATACATACTGTACACTCTCACACACCATGTGCACATCAGCATCTTGCATATCGCCTTCGGAATACTTGATCTTCGCTTTTACTCAAGCTCGATCAAAGTGGGACTTCTGTAGACGCCAAAAAAGTGCCTTCAGATTTCCCCGCAAAAGCCCGGTGATGAAAGGAGTAATTTATAAACTTGAATGCTATTTTTGCTTTGATAGGTAAAATAAGGTCTCAGGTTTTTCTTCGATCACTCATTCATTTCCACTTCATTTAACAGCCCCTTTCAAGAACATTCCATTTCTTCCTTCCGTGTCCAAATACGATTCCGCACATAGGAGTTATGGCCAAACGAAGTTAAGGGTCAAAATAGATGTAGCCGAATACTGTGGAACATGTTTCCAGCCCCATTTGGGAGTTAATTTGGTTGATTTAATTTGTTAGCCTTAGATTTATGGATTCCTCATTCAAATATATTTCCAATGACATATCAAGAGCCCACAACACATTTCCAACCACGGAGTTACGAGCCCAGCATTGATGCGTACTCCAAAACTGATCTCTCCTTACTCATTCGGATAAGTCTCGAGATCCACAAAGCTTTTAGGCCTTAAACCAAAGCCATTTGAAACTAAACCCAATAAGCTTTCCAACGCATCTTGAATCATCCAATTTGGAGCCCAAACAAGTTAGATATGGCCTGACAAAATTCCATCTGGCAAGCTGACAGCCGTCAGCGGCCCTGGGTTAACAGCCAAAGCCGCCATCAGCTGTGGATGAAAATCCACGCTAGCGGCCCTCACTAAGTCTCCAAGCCCGACTATTTTTCAGCCCAATATCCAAATTTTGACTCTTTTCACCCGTCCAACCCTACTTCCTGCGCCTATTAATACAACCCTCCTCCCTCAGTTCAAATCACACCATCTACAGTTGACAACCTCTATTCTCAGGAGTATTAACACTGAGTCTTTCTTCCAAACATGAGATCTTGTCTTTACTATTTTTTTTAAATATAGCCTACAGTTCCGGTACTAACTCTTGAGGTATCAAATTAAGTTACTTGCCTAATTATTTATTTTCTAGTCGTCATAATGTAGATATCATGCTAAATAACACCTTTTATTGCTTACTAAATATTGTCCTTCGAAGCATGTCTAGTCGTCGTAATGCTCAATTTGCAAATCGAATGCATGTCTAAACAAGGGTTAAAAATAAACGTTGTGATGCTTGTGATGAACCAATTAATAGTCTAAGTCTAGGTTGTTAATCCAGTTTTGCATGGGAATTATGTCTTTAAATTATTAAGCAAACTTGAGTTAGTAGAGGCCGTCATAAAACGGGCGAGTTGGGTGCCAAACACCTTTGCACCTCGTACCTTCGCCCCCGAACCTATTATTCTTGGGTACTCATATGTTCTATATGAGCGGGAGTCTTTCTAAAAACATGATCAATTCACTTATCGCGCTATTGGGTTGTCCCTTCTGTTTGTCCCTTCGATAAAACGCCGATAGCAGATTTGTGACCTCTTTCATGTTTTTATTCAATTAAAGTCTTTACAAAATCTTTTCTAACTCGATGGTCCCTTAAACTTATCTAAAGCCCCCAACTTACAAATTGTCTATAAGGACGCACTCCGTGGAGCGATGGAAAATCGCGGGTCCTTACAGAGTGTTATGATAATAATGAGATGGATGTCCATATTCTAACTCCCCATGTGTTTCACCTTGATCACATAATTATCACATTAAGTGAACTTTGTTTAACTCCCCTAACAGTCAATTCCGTAGCTCAATTTTTTGTATTTACTAGTTTTATCTCCGTGCTTCGCACGAAGTCGTTAATATCCCTCGGATATGAAGATAAGTTCTTATGTGATACCTCATGCCTGTTTTATACCGCACAAATAATTCTACATTTGACTATTTTATTCTTTTTGGTATGAAATGTCTATTTAAATCGATCTACATCTAAAATAGAGTGAATATAAAAAAAGGTTAATTTATTAACATAATTTGACGCTACTCCAAAATTCCAAAAAGAAAAAGAAAAGCTAATTTTGATGAATTAAGATTTAGAATTTTTAGAATTACATTACTAAAGAATATGTTATAATAATGTACTTCCTTCGGACCACAAATAACATTACATTGGACTTTTTGCGGTTTTCAAGACACTACTTCGACCACGTATAAATCTTATTATATGAATATAAAATTATAAAAATTAGATTTTTTTGAAACTACTATTTAAAATGAATCTAGCAAAAATATATCTATATTGCACAACTTTATAATTTTTCGTTAACGAATGGTCAAAGTTTGTTAACTTTGACTCCATAAAGTCCAACATAAAGTTATTTGTGGTCCAGACGGAGTACTTTGAAATAACATGCAAATAAATCATATGACACTTGGATGATGATCTGTTAAGCTATGTGACTAAGACTTATATTGTGTACATGTGGCGTCTATGGTATCTGATCTTCACACAAACATTCCGTCGTATGTGGCGTCTACATATTATTATCGCACGGAAAGCACCCAATTTGTATAGGACATATATATCTGATATTGAATATTTTTTCAAATCCAATACATTGAAGTAAGACTTATAATTTTTTGACTTAAGTAATAACTAAAATTATTTTATTTTGTAACATAAAAATACGCTAATAAATATGTAATTAATCCAACTAATAATGAGGCATTAATGGATGACATTTGGATGATGAGTTGTTAAGCTATATGGCAACCTTTGCTTATGTGGCGACTTAGGTATCATCGTCAGACGAATTTGGGCCTCTACGTGGCGTCCTAAGTAAAGGGAACAAGTATCCCAATCATTGTACATAAAGAATATTACTTGAAATAAAATATTTGAAATTTCAGACAATTATACCAACTTCGTCAATATAACAATTTTCCTAACATAACACGAATTTGGGCCTCTACGTGGCGTCCTAAGAATGTTTTTTTTTTTTTTTTTTTTTTTTTTTGTCAAGAAGAAATACAGAGCTACAGATAATACTTACTACTACTGGAACCCTAGAAGTCCTCACAAATCCCCTGTGACCTTGCCACATTTGCAAGATAATGAGCGTTTGCTACGGAGCTTCTATCAACGAAAGAAAAAACACAAACTTCAAAGGACTCTATTAGGGAAAGGATATATGAAAGGATATCTCTAATTTCAATTGGACTTCTGCCTGGGTTTTTCAGTGCGTCTACTGTTGTCTTTGAATCTGTTCTGATTTCCACTCTCTTCCTGTTCGTCGCAACACACCACTTTATGGCTTCCTTGATTGTGAGAGCTTCTGCCTGTACTGCACTCTCTGCTAGACCATGTCTCATACCGCCGCTGGGTTGAGTTGGTGGGTTGTTCGTTGTTCATGCCATCTCTGCACGCCTATTTCCTCTTTCCCATGATCCATCTGTAAGCAACACTTCTGTATCATTTCTTGGCTGTTCATCCTTAAGCACGAAAGATACCACATCCTCGGCTTCATTTTTGCTTGTCCCATAGTCATATTCCTCTCGTTCTGTTTTTTGCAGTCGATCTCCTCGTCTTCTTTCATTAGTCTGTTAATAGTCGAGAAAAGCTTTGTGGAGTTTGGTTCTTCTCCTCGAAAAAATAATTTCATTTCTGTGAAGCCAGATGCTTCTCATGACAGCTACGAAGTAAACCAGGAGTTGCCTTGCTTCTTCTTTGCTCTTGTTCAGATATCTCCACATTTCATCCATCCAGCAATGGAAAGGGATGTTGCTGTTTGCTTGCACATTAAGACCCAGGTTACAGGTCTGCCACATCCTCGAGGTCATGGGGCAGTCCCTGAATAAGTGTGACACATTTTCTTCTTCCAGACCACAGAATACACAGGTTCCATATGGAAGGAAACTTCTCTTCACTAAGTTCTCCATAGTTGCAAGCGCGTCCTGACCTACTCTCCACATGAAAATCTTCCAAGCTGGCTGCATGTCTAAGTTCCAGAGTATCTTCCAGAATCCCATCCCCTGCATCACATTGTGGTAGTTTTCTTCATTTTTTCTTGCCACGAGGGCATAGCCTTGCTTAACACTGTAGTGTCCACTTGGGGCGCGCTTCCAATTCCAGGTATTCTCGCGAGGAGTATCTAGGAGTTGAATAGATAGTGATGCAGGAGCAAGTGACCAATTTAAAGAAAAGAACCAAGAAACAAGCAAAGGAACAAATACTCTTGAATACATCGTGTTGCTTTTATGGTTATGCATTAATGTGGCTCCTACAAGCATGATTACATGGAGTTTCCATGCAAGGTCGGGATTAAAGCTCTTGTTATATGATCACGTTCATTATGGAGAACCTCGTAATCTTGGCAGTTCTGACAGTTGTTCGTATTTTGGCCATAACTCTCTCATACGAAATCTAAACGTGATGATTCAAATCTCTGATACCAAGTTGATGTGATTTATTTAGGGATTTTCAGTATTTTTGATAAACAAAACAATAAAAGGGATATACCTCTCGAATCACTCAAGGGGTTGGGATTTTCGTTTAAGAATCACTCAAGAAAAATACTTGCGCATCACACACAAGGGTTTCAACCTGAATCACTCAGTTTGAGGGGTAAATACTCACGTATTCAAAAATTAATCATAAAAGCACGAGTTTACAATAGAAAAGCTCTCCCCTATTTATAGACAAAGAAATCTAAAGCTATAAAACCTGAATCCTAATCCTAATCCAAATAGGAAACTAACTATAAAACTGATTATAATTGTAAAACGAATTAACTAACAGCTTTCCTAATACTTAATGGACTCCCAATGTTACTAATAATCAGAATACTACTTTCCTAAACAATAAATCACGTTTAAGGCAAGTAAAAACAAACTAGGACACAATAACTAGACTAAAGTCGTTGCCTTGGCGCGCAAGGAATATGTTCCTTAACTTGTAACTCGTTTTTGACCATGTTGCGCTTTGAATTAGAGAATACGCAAAGCATCAATGTTATAGATCTCGATCGTATCTTTGCACAGAGATTTGAATCATCACGTTTAGATTTTGTATGAGAGAGTTATGGCTAAAATACGAACAACTGTCGGAACTGCCAAGATTACGAGGTTCTCCATAATGAACGTGATCATATAACAAGAGCTTTAATCCCAACCTTGCATGGAAACTCCATGTAATCATGCTTGTAGGAGCCACATTAATGCATAACCATAAAATCAACACGATGTATTCAAGAGTATTTGTTCCTTTGCTTGTTTCTTGGTTCTTTTCTTTAAATTGCTCACTTGCTCCTGCATCAATTCTTTCCCTTTTTGCTTGAATGGCAGCTGTGGTTTTTCGAGTATTTTTTGGCCTTTGGTCCTCACTGTCCTGGTTTGAGGATGTTCCCACTAGGTTCATGGTGGATTGATAGAGATAACCACTTATTTACCTCTTTGGAGCATTTTCGAGCTACCTTTGAGAGTCATGCCGCGTCTATGGTATGTTGTTGTTGACTTGTGCATATATTCTTTTTGGTCCATTTGGTGTGACTGAACTTTTGAACTGGTAATCTGCAGTGTCATGGTCCATTTTTGATGGTATTCCTGGGGTTCCGCCCCATATTACTATGGAGTCCTTTAGAGTATCCTCCTTGCGGGTGGTCTTCGAGGGGCCATTTGGCTTTGTATGGTACTTGGGGGACCATTTGACCCGGCTGATTCATCCCTCCTTGGGTAGTCACCTGGTTCCGGAGGACCCTCCCCTGACCATGTTGAATCTGCGCGGTCTGAGCGTGCGGGACTTGGGGGTCCTGGCTCGTGGTATGGCGGCCACGGAGTTTCTAGAGCCGGAGATTGTTGGATTAGACCGCACGACTGTGTACCTGGCCTATTTCTTAGGTTGTCTGATGCCGGACCTCACTTCTGAGGTAAGAAATTTATCTGCATCTTTTTAGCTATATGTGTGATATGCTGACTTTTTGTGTTTCACAGGCGGATCGTCTAGCTCCTCAAGGTCCCAGGAGATCACATTCTATAGTTCCTCCAGGCCAGCCCCAAGCATGACCCTTCCGACTAACGAGGTGAGGTACATTAGGGAGAGTGGGGGACGCATAGTAAAGGAGTTCCCTCTGCATATGGCTGACGGAGAAGCTGTGGAGGACTTGCCCTTGCCAGTTGGTTGTACGGGGGTAAGTTCGTTTTTATCCCTTCTTGTATTTTGTGTTTGCTTTTGAGTGTTGACTCTATCTCTTGTGTTTGTGTTGTTGTTGTTTTTTTTTTTTTTTTTTTGTAGTTGAATTGGGAGAAGACCTCTCAGATCTTCAAGCTTATTCACCTACTGAAGAAAGGCTATGGCCGAGTGATGGGCAAGGGGAAGACTTCTCGGTCTAGGACAGTCGATGTAAGTACACTTTCAGCCTTTGTTCAGCTAAGTGAACTGCTTAACTTAACATCTCGATCTTGATTGTTTGCAGATGTCTCAGTCTTCATCTTCGGTGGGACCTCGACATTCTTCTGTTGCGAGGGACTCTTCGGCGAGCAGACCGTCTATTGCTCGTTCACCTCCCGTAACTGTGGCCAGGCCTCCTGTTGATGAGGCGCCCGGACCTTCTGTGCCGCACATTCCTGAGATGTTCTCCCTTGCGGGTTTCCAGCCTTCTCTTGACAACAGGCCTATTGTTACCCCCACGGCTGGAGGTTGGGAAAACGCCCCTGGATGGGATGTGCCTCATACTGGGCCTTCGTATCAGGATGTGGCTATGGACTTTGCTAGTCAGGCCACAGAGAGTTTCTTCGTAGCGGGGTTTACGGCAGGTACCCCCATGCACGCACCAGCATATGATAGGCGGGATACGAGGCCCAACAACATCAAGCCCATTTATAGCTCTTCTCTTCATCATTCGACTAGGAACTACGGTCAGGGACCGTCCGTTGATGATGAGACTGACAGCCATGGCGATGACGACTCTGGGTGAGCGGTGTTGGATTTCTTTGTAGACATTGACCTTGAGATTTGGAACTCCTATTTTTATGCATTTTAATGATATGAATGTTATGATGACTCGATTATGTCCGTCAGATCTCTAAGTATGCAATGTGTTATGCAGTAAAGAGTAGGCCACAATTTAGGGAATAAAATAAGGAAAAGGGTAAAACTTGCAAGAAAAAGCAAAAATTACGCATATTATACTCCCTTAAAAAAAGAAAATAAAAAAAAAGAAAAAAGAAAATATAAAAGCTAAGAGAGTCTCGGGCTTTGTAATTCTGTCGTCCGTAAACTGGGCTTAAACCGAGCTGAATAGACCAAGTGTGCGGGATGGAAAAAAGAGGAAAAGCTGACTGGGATAGGGTTAGGGCAGCTAGTGGCGCTGGGCTGCAGATGAGGGCCGCTAGCGGCGCTGGCCAAGGCCACTAGGGGCCCTGGCCAGAGCCGCTGACGGCTCTTGTTTGGGCTTTTCGTGGATTTCTGACTTCTTTCGGCCCGCGTTTTTGCCTATAAATAGGATATACGGGATGCTGGATGTTGTATCACTTTTCAGACTTTAGCTCTCTCAAATTTCCCAAAGCTTCTACCATGGTGAAATCCTTTGAAAACATGTTCGATGCTTGGTGTAAAATCTGACCATAGAAGACAAACATGAACTGGCTCCGTTCCATGTCTCTACCTTGCTGACTTTAAGACCAACCAAAATATTGTGGCCCCTTACTCGATCTGCTCTGAATAATTGGGACCCCGACTTGCACGTCTTCCGTTTTGGTAATTCTTAATTATGCCCTTTAGTTGAAGAATTTGCTGCGATCACCAATATGCCTAATGTTCTTCCTCCAGCTGTGCCGTATTTGAGATATGGTTTTAGTGGTCAATACAGGAAATCCTTAGGCTTGTCATCTGTAGAAGCCAAAAGCATGATTGTTGGTGTCGATGTGGACTTCGTTCAACTTTGTGAAAAATTTGTTGTTTCCTCTGACAAAAGTGCAATATTTAGGCGTTGCGCTGGACAGGCTTTTGTACTTTGCCTGTTGATTCGTCTATTGTTTGCTAATACAGAGTCTCCTAACTTGGACAGAGCCTCGTTGTTGCGAGTGGTAACTAAAATGGCTGAAGGGCACTCTGCTTTGCATCTGGTGGTAGGGGAAACAATTATATGGCTTGACAGGTTGAAAATCTCTCCTCGCGAAGCTTTTCTGGCAGCCCCCTTGCTGCTTCAAATATGGCTATGTGATCATCTGAGGCTAATAGAGTCACCAGAGAATATGATAGCTCGTGTCCCTCATGTCTGGTCAAAGAAAACTTATACTGCAGCTAGCTTTTTGGTTAGGAAAATGCTATATGAAGAAAAGACCCTTGCTGAATGGGATGCCTTTTTCCATGCATGACCTGTCATCCGTTGGAATGTGACTTGGTGGAGCTTGACTTCTTTAGTGGCTTGTGACAATTTGGTTCCTCATACTACCATACTGGGTCTGTACAGGAGTTCTTTCTTCTTTCCTTCCAGGGTCATGAGACAGTATGTGTTGAAGCAGGTTATCCCTATTCAGGAGACCACAAAATCACCTATCAGAGCTTTGACCACTGAATTTACTGTGGATTGGAGAAAATACTGGCGTAGCCGGGACCGTTGGATTGTACCTCGGGTGATTGCCCTAACTCAAGTTTCGGAGTCCTACTTGAACTGGCTGTCCTGCAGTGATGGAGAAGCGAGACGAGCCCTTCGTCATGAGAAGTGGGACCAACTAAAGCGTAAGTATGACTCAAGAATAGGAAGTAAGAAAAGAAAGGAAGGGCCTCAGGAGGAAGGCTATCATGTACTGAAAAGAGGCAAGCCCCTAGCTAAAGGGAGCGACCATAGGTCGTCCTCAAGCCAGGGTCCTTCAAAGAAGAACTCTTCAACGAAGGCTTCTAAAGGGAAGAAGGATTAAAGTAGTTTTCTTAGAAAGCAAGTCTTGTTTTAAAAAAAAAAGTAATAAGAGTTTGTTTAGCTTAAACCCTCGTAGTTGCACTTTTTTTTTGGTAACCTTAGTAAGTTTAATTTTTGCAATGTAAGCTTATTCGTTCAGTTTGAATAAAGATTATCCCCTTTTTACTGAGTTGAATGGAGTTTTGGATTGATTTTGGTCGGGCCCCAGTGTGGAATCAGGCCAGCGTAGTTCGTTCAATTGGTGCACGTCTTTTTTTTTCTTTTTTCTTTTTTTTTGAAATTTTTGGTTTTTTTTTTTTTTTTAGACGTAGCACTTCTTCAGTTGGTCCATATTGGTGAGCTGACTGAACTCGATGCCGTCAATATCCATGAGTCTGACCGCGCCTCCTGATACAATGTCTTTGATGATGAACAGACCGGACCAGTTTGGTCGAAATTTGCCTCTGCGGTCGGTAACTGGGGCACGTAATTCTTTCCAAACTAAGTCCCCTTCCTTTAAATTCCGAGGTCGGACCTTTTTGTTGAATGCTCTTGCTATGCGTTGCTGGTACATGTGGGAATGGTCTAGGGCCCGTAGGCGTCTTTCATCCGTGAACATTGGGTTTCGGGAATTTCTCCCTCTATGGCTATGCGCATGGAGGGTAGTTGGACTTGTATGGGTAAGACCGCTTCCATTCCGTAGACTAGGGAATAAGGTGTTGCTCCCGTAGAGGATCTTATGGATGTCCTATATCCCCAAAGGACAAGTAGGAGTTTTATGGGCCAATCTTTGTAGTTTTTTATCATCTTTCCAATGATAGTCTTGAGGTTTTTGTTAGCGTCTTCCACTGCGCCGTTGGTTTGGGGATGGTAAGTGGATGATTTGTGGTGTTGGATTTTGTAGTTCTTTAGGAGGGTGGCTGTTTTGGCTTTGAAATGGGATCCATGGTCACTGATAATTTCATGCGGAACGCCGTATCGGCAAATGATGTTATTCCTTATGAATTTGGACACTTGTTTGGAGGTGAGGATGGCATAGGATTGGGCTTCAACCCATTTGGTAAAATAGTCTATGGCCACTAGGATGTATTCATGTCCTGCAGAGCCTTTCGGGGTGATCTTACTAACTATATCTATTCCCCATGCGGAAAATGGCCAAGGGGATGTGAAGTTGTGGAGCATCGAGGGCGGCATATGCTGTAGGTTGGCATATATCTGGCACTTCTTGCATCCCTTTCCATAGTGGTCCAATAGTATCCCAGTCGTAGGACCTTTCTAGAGAGCATTCGACCATTCATGTGTGGTCCGCACACACCATTGTGTACCTCGTACATAATCTTTGCGGCTTCTTCGGAGTTCACGCTTCTGAGGTCGACCCCGTTGTGGGATTTCTTATACAGAACCCCCTTGTATTCTATGTATTACGCCACTAAGAGACGGATGGCCCGTTGAGCTCTTATTGGTGCGTCTTGAGGGTATATTCCTTTGGTGATGTAGTTGAAGACGACTTGGTACCAAGGATCTTCTTCGGTTGGAGCCAGGGCCATATCTATGTCGAGGTTGTTGCAGAAAGCTGGCTCACTTCTTCTTTGTGGAGTAGTATCGTTGAGGGAGTTCGGCTACTCAAATTCTGTAAAAAGTGATAATCTGTATTCTTGCTTTGCAAAGTTTACTTACAATTGCTTATATTGATTAGTTAATGATTTGTGCAACTTTTAAGTTCATTGGATTTATCAATAGCTAAACAAAGAGAGAAATGAGCCAGAAGAATCTTTATTGATTTGCAAAAAGAGATAAGCACACATGACTTTAGAGAAGAGGGCTTCTAATACACGTCAAAAAGAAACTAGACTTGGAAAGAAAAGTAAAAAGGGAACACCCCCTGTTCCAGACTCAACCTAAAGATTTAGCTAAGATCCTAACTCGACAAAACTTGGGGACTCAGACTCGATTCCTCTACCTCTTGCGGGTGGCCAACTAGTTCCAAGCTCCATAAGTATCATCTTCTTCTGTCCAGTACATCATCTTCCAAATGGATGAGGTAAAGTTTAACGGGAATTTTGGAAGCAAAGCGAGTTAACCCGTTTTGGGTCAATCCCTATCTCAACTTGTGTGGGTTTTCCTGCGGCTCATGAACATGCACTGTGAACTTGAATATGTGGGACGTTGGAGGAGAGACAACTCCGGAGTTAATGACAGATTGGATGTCATACTTCAAAAGGTAGCACTGTTCGGTGAGGTGACCAAAGCATCTATGATATGTGCAATAGAGGTAATGATATTCCTCTTCTGACCAAACTTCTTCCAAGAATTGCAGATCTCCACGGCGGAGTAGAGCTGTCATTACATCATGAATAGGTACTGCTAGGGGTGTGAATTCACGGGTAGAGACGCTCGATCTTTCCTTGGATAACCAATGATGAGCGGGCCACATAGTCCCTTCATCAATGAAGGCTTGAATTTTGTCCCTCAGCTTCCTGCAGTCATTGGTGTGGTGTCCGCAGGCTCGGCAAGTATTCGCAATAACACTTGGGTTCCCGTTTTCTAGGATGAGTTCATAGGTTGGTTCCACTGAATACATGTAGCCATATGCCCTCATTTGTTGAAAAATGTGTTCTTGAGGCCAACAGGGTTGCCCTTGATTAAGAACCAATTTGCCATCTTCTAGAACCTTAAATCTTTGTTCCAACCCAGCGACCGTTTTCTGTAGCTTTATGATCTCTGAGTGATAGATAACTATATATTGGGTTAGGTGCTCAATATCGTCTTGTGCTTCAACAAGTGTCTGGATTGGCTTGCATGCGCTTCTGTACTCAACGAAGCGCGGGGTTTCATCAGGATCAAGGCCTACTTGAATTTCGGCCTCTTGGAGTGATTGATCCAGTTGTTCCCCAAAGTCAAAGGGATTCATCTTGACTATTAAGTACCGATTCTTTTGAAGTTTCACAGGCCGGATATGCAATTGTTACAAAATAAGTCTTAACCTTCTTGGCATTCTGGCCCATTTCCGATCTTGGCCCATCCTGTGTATCTTCAGCTGAGGAACACTTGTTGGACCCTAACATGACCTGAACGAGTAGATGACCATTTAGAATCAAAAAAACCACGAGACTCTCATCTAAGAGAAAATGTTGACCCACATATAGAAAAACACATTGTCCTAGAGAAAAGATCCTTAAGTCTAAGTGCCCAAATATTTCCCTAGTATCAGAGGAAAATCAAGTCGATGAACGAAAATAAGAAAAATAGAAAAAGATTGACTATCCTATTTTTTATTTTTCTAGATTTTTTTTTCGACCGCATTTTTTTTTTTGTTTTGGCCATTTTTTTTGGGTTTCGAGTTTCCTTTTTTTTTTGACCGAATCTGAATTACATCAAAAGAAAAAAGAAATTAATAAAATACAAAAAAAAGAGGAGAGGGGAAATTGGGAGACTGACACTTTTTTTTGCTAAAAAAGATCCTAGAAAATTGTTCGTGACTTTTGGAATATATCATCGGGAAAATGACGGGTGTTCATTGGATTGAATTCTCGCACCATCTTCGGGCATTAGGAACCAGCTAAAAATAAAAGAAAAGACTCCTAGCATGTAAGTACATGTTGGCACATAATCACGATATTCATGCATTCAGGAAAGCATTACAACGACATAATTACAGGCAAACATGTGATCAGACGGACATTACAACGACCCATGCACAACAAGCAAGCAGATGCACGAATGTAGGCCAGAGGCTTTTGGCTCCTGTGAGGTTACCACAATAAATTACAATTTCCGTTCGGCGGATGGTCGACACATCCATTGTAATTCTTTTCATCAACAAGGATTGATGAGTCATGGGTGAGGAAGCGTCGATTTGCACGATAGGACAACTGTATATTCCTTTAGATATACGGGTTGTCTACGAGTTTCGACACAAACTTCGTCGAGGGTTGATAAGGGTCAAAAGGTCGTGCCAAAGCACATGCAAATGATGCAAATGACGCAATATAGAACATGTTAATAAACAATTAAGCAAACTTGACTTTCGAGTCTCACCCTCTTAAATAAATCCCGAGTGGAATCGCCACTGTAAGGACCCGGGATTTCTACTTGCTCCACAGAGTACGTCCTTATAGAAAATTTCTAAGCTGGGGATTTAGATAAGTTCAAGGAACCATCGAGTTAGAAAAGCTTTTGAAAATACTTGAATTGAATAAAAACCATGAAAGAGGTCACAAATCTTCTATCGGCGTTTTATCGAGGGGACAAACCGAAGGGACAATCCGAAGAGACAATCCAATAGCGCGATAAGTGAAATGATCATGTTTTTAGAAAGACTCCTGCTCATATAGAACATATGAGTACCCAAGAATAATAGGTTCGGGGGAGAAGGTATGAGGTGGGAAGGTGTTAGGAAAATTGGTACCTGAACTGTAGGCTATTTAGCAATTTGAATAGTAAAGAAAGATCTCAAGTAAAGAAAGAGGGGGAAGCTCGGTGTCAATACAGCTTAGAATAGAATAGAACTGTTTATGGAAGAAAGAGGGAGAAGCTCAGAGTCAATACTATTGAGAATAGAGGTGTCAACTGTAGACTGTGTGTTTTGATCTGAGGGAGCAGGACCGTATTTATAGGCGTGGGGAAGTAGGGCTGGATGGCTGAAAAGAGCCAAATTTTTGAATTGGGCTTGAAAAAAGAGTCGAGCCAGAGGTTGTGTCAGCGCCGCTAGCGGGCCTGGGTTTTTCCTAGGGCCGCTGACGGCGCTGTCAGCTGCCAGCTGGATGCCGTCATAATGACGGCATCCAGTCTATTTTTATTTTCCGGAGGAATTTTAGTATTCCGAAAAATATGAAAAGACCGTTTTACCCTTGGACGGTAAAAGACGGTTCTACCCCTAAATCGCAACTTGGCGACCGGGAGTCGGAAAGAGGCATGAGAGGTGTCGTTGGAAAGCTCTAGAACGGGGCTTTTGAATGGGATTGCAATAAAGGAGTGTTTAGAAGAAAACCTTAGACCTTATATTAACTATTAAAGCAAAAATAGCGTTCAAGTTTATAAATTACTCCTTTTATCATCGGGCTTTTGCGGAGAAATCTAAAGGCGCTTTTTTGGCGTCTACAATCCCCAAAGTGCGAATGGCAACTTGTCGGGTCAATCGTTGTAATTTTCAGCCATATTTTTGATGATTTTCATGATATTCTTGTTAGCTGCTTCTACTGCGCCGTTTGTTTTCGGCCTGTAAGGAGATGATTTTTGATGCTGGATTTTGAACTGAGCTAATAATTCAATTAGTTCTTTCATGTAATGTTACCCATTGTCACTAATGATTTCTTGGGGAACGCCATATCTAGCTATGTTGTTGTTCTTGATGAACTTGACCACATGCTTTGCTTTGAGCTTCGCGTAGGATTACGCTTATACCAATTTAGTAAAATAGTCAATAGCAACTAGAATGTATTCATGGCCTCCCTGATTAGTTGGGGTTATCTTGCCAATATCATCTATTTCTCAAGCCGAGAAGGGCTAGGGTGAAGTGAAAGTGTATAATGGGCTTGGTGGCAAATGTTATAGGTTTGCGTGTGTTTGGCATTGCACGCATCTTAAGACGGATTCACAACAGTCTTTCTCCATTGTGCTCCAATAATAACCAAGCCGAATTATCTTTCTAGATAACATCATACCGTTCATGTGCCCATAGACTCCTCCATGTACGCCTCTCAGAACTTTGTGGGCCATTTCAGTGCCTAAGCATAAGAGATTAATCCCGTTTGGGGTTTTCTTGTATATTTTCCCTTGTACCTCAATAAATTGGGCCGTTAGCCTCGTAAGGGCCTTTTGGGCTCTAGGCCTAGAATCAGGAGGGTAAATTTGATGGATGAGTAGGTTGTTTATATCAGTGTACCATTCATCTTCCTCATCGTGACATACCTCCAAAGCATCACAGTATGAAGGTTCAGACCTTCTTTGTACGCAAATGGGAAACATTCGAATGGAATCAGGTATGTTGATCATACTTGCTAAGTTGGCCGATGCATCTGCGAATTGATTTGTCTTCTCTTGGAAGGTACGTGAAATGTATTTGATTGAAATACACCAAGATTTTTGTCTAAGTATTCTTGGTAGAGTGCCAAGGATTCACTTTTGACTTTCCAGACTTTGAAACTAGAATGTATTCATGGCCTCCCTTACCAGTCGGGAGATACTATTAGCATTCCTACCCAAAATCCTTTTTGGTTACATGCTCCATCAAAATATAGCTGCCATGTCTCAGTGTTTAAAGTCATGACCCCTTCATCTGGGAAGTGATATTCCTCCTTTCGGTCGGGTTCGTCTATTGATTGATCGACTAGATATTCTAAAATAGCATGTCCTTTAATCGCCTTTTGGTGTTCGAACTTGACGTCAAATTCGGATAAAAGGACCGTCCATCTTGTTATTCTGTCATTTAGAATGGGATTTTTGAATATATACTTTAGAGGAATTTCTTTCGATCTTATTTGGATCGTATGCTAGAGAATGTAATGTCACAGCGTCTTGGTAGCGGTGACTAAAGCGAGGCACATTTTTTCCAAAGGGGAATAATGAGTTTCGTACTCAAGAAACTTTTTACTCACATAGTAGACGACTTTCTCATCTTTATCTATTTCCCGGGCTAGTATGGCCCCCATTGATGAATCTGTGACTTTTAGGTAGAGGATTAAACGCATGCCTGGAGTGGGCGGTACTCGCACAGGTGGTTCTGACAAATAGGCCTTGATTTTGTAAAAGGCTTTTTGGCATTCTTCGTCCCATTCGGTCTTCACCTCCTTCTTGAGTTTCTTGAATATGGGCTCACATGTAATAGACAATTTAGAAATGAATCGACTAATATACTGTATTCTTCCTAAGAAGCCCTTGATCTCCTTTTCAGTTTTTGGAGGGGGCATGTCTATTATGGCCTTGATCTTAGATGGATCAATTTTGATCCCTCTAGTTCTTATGACCAATCCTAAAAGTTTGTCGATGTTACTCCGAATGCACACCTTTTTGGGATTAAGTCTCATGTTGTACTTTCTAAGCCTATTGAAGAAGTTTTGAAGTGAGGGTACATGCCCTTCTCTTTCTTTGGACTTTATGATCATGTCGTCCACGTACACTTCTGCTTCCTTGTGCATCATATCGTGAAGAAGGGTGGTTGCGGTTCTTTGATATGTAGCTCCTGCATTCTTAAACCCAAATGGCATTACAGTGTACAATAGGTGCCCCATTGGGTGATGAACATCGTCTTCTCTTCGTCCTCTTTGGCCATCAAGACTTGGTTATACCCTACGTACCCATCCATGAATGACAGGAGGGCATGTCCAGTTGTGTTGTCTACTAGGACATCTATGTGTGGTAGTGGAATGTCATCTTTGGGCTTGCTTTGTTTAGGTCCTTGAAATCCACACACATTCGTACTCGCCCATCCTTCTTTGGGACTGGAACGATGTTGGCTACCCAATCGGGGTAATTGGCCACTCTTATGAAGCCTGCATCGAGTTGTTTTTTGGACCTCTTCTTTGATTTTAAGAGCCCATTCCGGTTTCATTCTCCTTAGCTTTTGTTTGACTAGTTTGCAATCGAGTTTTAACGGGATGGTATGTTGAGCAATGTTGCGATCTATACCGGGCATGTCCTTGTAGGACCAGGCAGAAACATCCGTATAATTCTTTAGGAGTGTTACGAATTGTTCGCGTTCATTAGAAGTTAAAGACAAGCCTATTTGCACGTGGCGTGACTCATCATTAGTTGCAATATTTATTGTTTCCGCTTCTTCGACTATTGAAGTCTTTTGTTCATGTTCGACTAATGCTTTAATGACTTCTTTTGGCAATTCAGTTACGTCATTTGAATTATTATCAACAAGGCAATCCGAGTAAGCAGAATCGACACTCATGGCATTAATAGAAGCGGACAATACATCAATTAGGTCGTCACTAGTGACCTTAGTAGCAATAGAAATAGATTGGGGTGGACTACCTGATACTTCTAGGATAACAGACTCAGAATCAGACTCGGAATCAGAATTGGGCCTTTCTGAAGGACCATTGCGGATTGTAAACTTGTACTTGACTCCTTCTACTGGAGACCACTTCGTCTCGTGCTTCCATGTGGCGCGGTCGGGCCCGATTGGGGCAATCAGCTTGGACGGGTCGAAACGTTCGTCGAAAAGCCCAGTAAGGGAAGTTTGCCCATTGCCTCATTGTATTGGCGACGTTCTTCGCCAAATAATAGCTCAAGGTTGTTGGGTGCCATGTCATTAGCCCAATCTTTAGTGGATTGGTCCTCCTTGGGAAGTGATGGTGCCTCCTCATTCATAGTGAAACAGTCTTGGAATGCCTCAAAGCCTGGAACTAGAATCTCATTGGCTGCATATGGCTAAGGAAATCCATAGTAGTGGTATGGATCGCCTTCTTGGAGAAATTGCCCATTGAGGGTAAGAGGATAAGGTCCCATGTCGTGTGGGAAGGGTTTGTTGGCCGCTGTAAGAACCCTCGCCTTTCCGGCGCCCAAAATCGAGATATTTAATTACTCAAATTGTTAGAGGAATTAATTAATGGTTCTTCAATATTACGTCATATGCAGTGTAACTCAATTGTGATGGAGAAATAATTCGCCACCAATCTTTATGGAAACAATTGAAAATTATCAAAAGTGTACCCAACTTCATGTGGGAATTGACTCATAGCCAAAGGGCGCCAAAGATTGAGTTCGGGGGTGTAGGTACGAGATAAATAAAACGAATCTTATCTAAATAGCCCGAATTAACGGCCTCTACTAAGCTTATCCATGTCAAATATTTATTTAAACTATATGGTTCCACATAAATCCGGTCGTCCAATGTCCTAAAATTAACTAGGTGAGTTAAAGACAACCAATTTAGCTACCGTTATCACTTTGCACAATTTATATCCAATATACATGCATTAATCTACTAAACATAAAGCAAGAGATAAGAGCAATATTAAAACGCTCCAACCTACCACACTTGCTAAACGCGCCAAGCATTGCATATGGACATCAATAAATTCGTTAGTAACTTCAATGTAAGTACAATGCAAAAATATCAACTTTATGCTAAAATAAACCTATAGAGGTTGCTATATGCATGAATTAACATAAAAAAGATGCAACATGCATAAATTAATAGAAAAGATGCAAACTTTAATTAAACTAACATGCATGCAATTATTTACGAAGATCAAAACATGCATAATTATTCAACCATAATCAAAAGCTAAATAAAACATGATTACAAATATGAAAGAAGAATTTAATAAAGAGTTTTAGGCCCTCAGGATGGTTAACCTGGATGTTTTATTCGAACGGGACTAGTAAAATAGGAATTGCTCTTTGATCTTGGGTGCTAGGTTGAAGGCAAGGGCTTGCTTGAGTCTTCAAATTCTGAATTCTCTAGGATTTAGGGTTTTTGTGCCCTCGAAATTGCTCTCAAAATTATAAACTGACCAACCTCCCATAAAAGAGGGTGAAGAAGAGTATTTATAGAGTTAGGGGACGAATTTAGGGGCCTAGGGTTGAAACCCCGGCGCAAACTCGACCCAGCTAGAACACTGACCCAGGGGGTCGGGATATAGAAAATCAGGCCCAGCAGCCACACGGAGGCCTGCTGGGGCCAGCGGCTGAGGCTGAACACTGACCCAGGGGGTCGGGATAGAGCGGTTTTGACCCAAATTTTCAAGACGCGATATCTCTTGACCCGGAACCTGATTGAGGCAAGGTTAAAGGCGTTGTAATCCTTATAAAAAGGGCTATCCAAAGACTGAGGTTTCAAGGAATTTGGTCTAGATTTCTGAGCAATGTCCTTTTCTACTTACACCCATATTAATCCATTACCATCATCATCGGGCTTTGCGGTGCCAAGGCGTGAGAACCGATTAGGTTGTCTACAAAAGGCTCTACTTTGGCTAAGCTTGTGAAAGCGAAGGTCAAAGTATTTGCTAAAAATTGCCTGCAGTGTTTTTTTTATAAAATGCTTATGTTAGAAAAAGATAAAAGGTGGATCCTGACCACTTGTGGTTAGGGTTACCTACTTTGCGAGTGCTAACGTGATGCTAATTTTAATAGCTTCATCGTCCAAGAGGATTGCGTCGCTCTGCTTTGCCGGTGCCAACGTGACGCTAATTTTAATAGCTTCATATTCAAAGAGCATTGCGTCGCTCTACTTTGCAGGTGCCAACGTGATGCTAATTTTAAGAGTTTCATCGTCAAAGAGCATTGCGTCGCTCTACCAAAATAATGCCTGTGCTTTGCCGTTGCAGACGTAAGACTAAATTAATAGCTTCCCGTCGAAGAGCTTTCGTCGTTCTCGATGCCTTGTTGTGCCTTTAAAGATAAAATGCATGTGCCTTGAGAAAATTGAAATTGTCCCTGTGCCTTGAGAAATTATGCCTGTGCCTGCAAAATTATGATATTGTGACTGTGCCTGCAAAAATTAATTTTACTGAGTCCTTAGGATAGGAAATCGTCTTGCGAGGGTAAAATAGTCATTTTCAGTGTCGTGCTCGTAGCCACGGGCTTCTCACGGTCGAAAAATGAAATCCCGCGCGGGATTTTAACTTGTGGGCCCGCCCTATGTGGGGCGGATGAGAAAAGAGCCCAAGCGGTCACGCGCTGGACTGCGGGGGTGGTGCTTAGGGGGACCGCCAGGCCTGGCGGTCTAACCGCTAGGACCGGTCCAGCGCTGCGGGTGGGGCTTAAGTGAGAGAAGGCCGATCTTTTGGGTCATTCCAACCCCAAATTTTGAGCCTCTCTCTCTCTTCTTTTATTATTGCCCAAGCTTCGATCTTTGCCCATTCTTGCTCAAATTTGCTCCTTTTTGCTTGCATTTGCTTGCTTTTGCATTATCATTCTATAATTTGAAGTTTATTTGTGATTTCTTACAAATTTGGGGTGAAATTGTGAGTGGGTTTTTGAAACCCTTGGAGAGAGAAAATCCGAAATTCTCCATTTTTGCTTGTTTGTTCTTGCTTGCTTGTTTATCCTTCTTTAATGGATCCAAAATTGGGAAAGATGAGGAGTAGGAGGAGCGAGGTGCGGGAGGATGTCGAAGAGATAGACATTTTTACTAAAGCTTCTCCTCATTTGAAGCCTTTATAGAGGAAGCCCAATGTGGCTTTCCCTCAAGATAGGTACACCCGGTTGGATAGGATGCCCGATATTGTTTGGGATCGATCAGAGTTGCTTTTCCGACCGGCGACTTATTTGAGCTCTCGGGCCTCCAAATTCGTGGTAAGTACTCAAACTTTTGAATTCATGGTATTATGCATTGAACTTTGAGTTTATATGCTTGCCTTGGATTGAATTTGTATGCCATTGTCAAGCTTGTAGCGCATGTGATCTTGCGCTGCTTGAACGAACTTAGATACATGCTTTAGGATTGAACATTTGATTGAAATGTGGATCTAAGAGATTGCGAACTTGATTATAGGAACCCGATGGGAATTTGAGGGTCTATGGAAACTATGGCTCTTTCGTTAAACTCTTGAAAACCTTTCCCAAACAGGTGTAAGATGCGGTGTTCAATGCGCGGTTTGGGCCCCTTTTGAAGGCGGTGGACTCGGTGGAGCGAGTCAAGAGATGGTGTAGTGCGCTTGATTTTGGAGCATTTTTGGGATACTACCAATACGTTCCACTTCCCTAATGGGGAGATGATGATTACTCCTTCGGAGTTTTCGATATTGACCGGGGTACCCTGCGTGGGTACGCGCATTGTTTATAACGTTTCCATCTGGAAACATAAGACGGAGTTGGTGGAGCTTTTCGGCCCTTGGGGCAACACTTGGAATCACCACTACCATTCGTATAGTGAGCTTGTTGTGGCTTTGAAGGACCCGAGGTATAAGAGAAATACCTCGATGGAGCAAAAGGCAAGGATGTTTGTCGCCTATCTTCTTGCTACCTCTATCTTTAGTGATAAGGAGGGCGTATTCATTCCATCTTTCTCCCTAGTCTGCTGGACTGGGTTAGAGTGAGAGAGTACAACTGGGGGTATGCCTTCCGCGTGAGTGACGAGGGGTACAAGCAGGCAAACCTTCCTGCCGTGAGCTTATGCGGCTTTTGGATGGTTTTACAGGTGCGTTTTCTTTACCTTTGCATTTTCTCTATGCATGATTTAAGTGTCCGGTGTTTAATTTAATGTTTGGATGTAGCCCTATTTTTTTGAGCATTTTCCGAAGTTGGCGCCTACTAATTGGGCCTTGGATTTTCCGGTTTGTAGGGCTTGGCGCCACAGGGGTCATGCGCCTTTCAGCACTCTCCATCAGCTTAGGGACGCTCTTCTGCGCATTGACTGGCACAAGGTAAAAATATTTGCTTTTTCTGTTGCATGGATTGCATTTCTTGTATGGAAGTATCTTATATTGCTTGTTTGCACAGATTGTTTACTTCCCTTGAGCGAAGTATCATGGGTTGGCTAATGCAAATGAACACGTAGTCAAACAAAAGCGCAATTAATAGCCGTTTAGCAAATAATGGTACAGCCAAAAAGTTAAAATTTGGTGTGCCCTATCCCCCCTAAAAAAATTAAAAAAAGGAAGGGATGCCCTATATAAGCCTTGGGTTACTCTGATTTGGGACATCACCTTCATAATTTATCATCCATAGAGAGCTTTTTAGAGAGAGAGAAACCCCCTTATTTGTTTAAGAATTCAGCCATGACAAGTTTTGATGTGAAATTTGATAAGTGGTTACAATCCACGACCCCCGAAACGAGGATGAGACTCGTGCCTTTCCACTTGAATGCTCTCTTCCACCTCAAACAAGTTCAAATTGTATGGAATCTCCTTGAAGCCAAGATCGAATTTTGGGATGACAAGCTTCATGTTTTCCGTTTTGGGTATAATGAACTATGCCCTCTTCCCGAAGAGTTTGCCACTATTCTTGGATTTCCTCATGACCAAGCTCCCGCTATTCCGTAGCTTGGAGCAAACCTTGAAGGCTACTACAAGAGATATCTCGGCCTATCACCAACCCAAGCCTCCTCCATTGCTAGGAGTGATGAATTGTTCCTCAACGGTGTAATCGACATGTTTTTCCCCAAGGTAAGGGATGATAAAGATGTGAGCGAGACATATTATAGACGTGCGTTTATTCTATGTCTTTTGCATAGGTACCTCGTTGTTGGTGGAGGTAATAAGGGTAAATCTAGCATGCTTACGATTGTAGAACAAATCCAAAACAATTTTACCCCCATGTCTCTTGTTCTTGGTGAAACTATAACATGCTTGGACCGCAAGAAACAACAGCCATCTTTCGGTGGATGGAGGACGATCCCTCTTCTTCTCCAAGTAAGTGCTTGGATTTTTTGCTTTAATTATTTGCCTGTTAATAAAGTTTGAATCTTTGATGGATTATTGACTTTATTTTTTTTTTCTTTTGTAGATATGGTTTCTTGAGCACATGTGCTTCATTGAAAGACCCGCTAATGCGCTCAAATACCAACCTAAGCAATTTCCCGCACGCCGGAGATTGTATTATGAATCCACCACTGATGAGTGGCGTGGGTACCTTAAAGATTGCCCCTTGTTAAGATGGATCGTTAAGTGGTGGGGGTCTAAAATCCGCAATCGGATGCAACAAAGACTCGGGATATTATCAAATCCTTGGTCTCCTCAACTCTACTTACATATTTCCTAGTCGTATTATGCGACAATATGGGAAACGTCAAATTATCCCACAAACGGATAGTGTACCTCCTACCGCGCGAACTTTGACAAAAAGCATGGTGAGATCTTGGGAGTGTGCGTGGGATCGTCTCCCTAAAAGGACTATTCCCCATGTCAAGGCACCCACGGCCATATCATCAGCCTATGAAGCTTGGATGGATTGCAACACCACGGAGGGTCGTCGTGCATGTAGGAAATCCGAGCAAGATGACCTCAAGGCCCAATCGGCCAAATCTAGCCTAAGACTTTCGAACCCTAATGACCCAAAGGGGAAGGGCAAGAAAAAGGGAATCAAGCATGTGAAGGGAATCCTTAACCCAAAGGCCAAGAAAGCTTTGGAGAAGTTTACTACTAAGCCGCAAGAGGTAACCCCAACTCAGGCCAATGATCATGAGGCGTCATCAAGCACACCTCCAATGGAGGTTGAAGAAGAGGAACCCACGGTCCGTGGGAGATGGGCTCCCAAGGAGCGAGATGCGAAAGTCCTCATAGCGGATGAGCCATTGGAAGATGCTGGTCCTACTACCCAATCTACAGAGTAGTCTACTAATGCTAATACTCATTTGGAGCATGTCTAGAATAGGATTGCCTTTTGTGTTGCTTTTAGATTCAAAGGGTGATGTGCCCCAATAGGACTTAAATCTAAATATTTACATTTTTTTTTTTAAATTGCCAAGTCATTTGTAATGGACTTTTATTATTTATGCAGACATACTCAAATTTATGCAATATTGCAACTTTATTTACTTTATTGTTATTTTAACAACTTTTGAATGCAAAAATGATGTAGGGGCCGGGCCCAATTGCAATTGGGTTATCCTACGTATCCTTTTAGGGGAATCAGGCCGCTCGTAGTTCTTGTCCGTGCGAATAAACATTCCCGTTATTTATTTATTTATTTTTATTAATTTTTTTTACGGGATTACTTAGCCTTTTATGGTCCTCTCGAAAGTACTATTTTAGATGCCTTGCCTAGGCATAGAACTTTTTCAATTTATTTATCCATTGACTGAAATCAATACTGTCTAAGTCTGCCAATCTTGCAGTTCCAACGGTTAGGATTTTTTTGATAAGAAAAGGACCGTACCAATTGGGCCTAAACATGCCTCGAGGGTCAGTGCCATTGGCCCTTATTTCTTTGAGTACTAGGTCTCCAACTTTGAGGTCTCTCATCTTGAGCTTTTAGTTGAAGTGTTTTGTCAATCGTTTTTGGTAGATTCTTATATTGTGCAAAGCTTGAAACCTTTTCTCATCTAATAGGACTAATTGGTCATACCGGGTTTGGACCCAATCCACCTCCGGAATTTGGCTTTCTAGGACGATCCTTAGAGAAGGGACCTCGAGTTCAATGGGCAAAACGGCTTCCATCCCATAGACTAGATAGTAAGGTGTTGCTCCCGTTGATGCACGAATGGAAGTCCTATACCCCCAAAGTGCGAATGGCAACTTGTCGGGGAAATCGTACTAATTTTCAGCCATTCTTTCGATGATTTTCTTGATGTTCTTGATAGCTGCCTCTACTGCACCGTTTCTTTGCGGCCTGTAGGGAGATGATTTTCGGTGCTGGATTTTGAACTGGGATAATAGCTCAATTACCTCTTTCATAAAATGCTACCCGTTGTCACTAATTATTCCTTGAGGAACGCCATTTGTAGCTATGATATTATTCTTGATGAACTTAACCACATGCTTTGCTTTGAGCTTTGCCTAGGATTGCACCTCAACCCATTTAGTAAAGTAGTCAATAGCAACTAGAATGTATTCATGGCCTCCTTTACCCATTGGGGTTATCTTGCCAATAAGATCTATTCCCCAAGTCGAGAAGGGCCAGGGTGAAGTGAAGGTGTATAATGGCCTTTGTGGTAAATGTTGTAGGTTTGCATGTGTTTGGCATTGCACGCATCTTTTGACGACTTCACAACAGTCTTTCTCCATTGTGGTCCAATAATAGCCAAGCCAAATTATCTTTGTAGATAGCATCATACCGTTCATGTGCGGTCCACAGATTCCTCCATGTACTTCTCTCAGGACTTTATGGGCCACTTCGGTGCCTAAGCATAAGAGATTAATCCCATTTGGGGTTTTCTTGTATATTTGGCCTTGTACCTCAATAAATTGAGTTGCGAGCCTCTTAAGGGCCTTTTGGGCTCTAGGGATATAATCGGGAGGGTAGATGTGATGGATGAGTAGGTTTTTAATATCAGTGTACCATTCATCTTCTTCATCGTAGCATACCTCCAAAGCATCATAGTATGAAGGTTCAGACCTTCTTTGCACGCTGATGGGCATCATTAGAATGGAATCAGGTATGTTGATCATACTCGCTAATTTGGCCAATGCCTGTGCGAATTGATTATCTTCTCATGGAAGGTAGGTGAAATGTATTTGGTTGAAATACACCATGATTTTGTCTAAGTATTCTTGGTAGAGTGCCAAGGATTCACTTTTGACTTTCCAAACTTTGGAAATTTGGTTAATTATGAGAGATGAGTCACCGTAGACTCGCAGTGTTTTGATGCCAAGGCTTATGGCGGATTGCAGTCCTATTATGAAAGCCTCGTACTCCGCGCCGTTTTTGGTGACCTCATGATCTAACTTGACCGAAATAGGTGTATGTGCACCGTCAAGAGATACTATTAGCACTCCTACCCCAAATCCTTTTTGGTTAGATGCCCCGTCGAAATATAGTTTCCAGGTTTCGGTGTCTAGAGTCATAACTCCTTCGTCCGAGAAGTGATATTCTTCCTTTTGGTCGGGTTCGTCTATGGCTTGATCGGCTAGGTATTCCGAGATGGCATGTCCTTTGATTGCCTTTTGGTGTTCGAACCTCAGGTCGAATTCGGATAAAAGGACTGTCCATCTGGCTATCCTGCCGTTTAGGATGGGCTTTTCGGATATATACTTTAGAGGATTTTCTCTCGATATAATGTGGATCATATGTTAGCATGTAATGTCGCAGCTTCTTGGTCGTGGTGACTAAAGCGAGACAGGTTTTTTCCAAAGGGGAATAACGAGTTTCGTACTCAAGAAACTTTTTACTCAAGAAGTAGATGGATTTTTCATCGTTGTCTATTTCTTGGTCTAGCATGGCCCCCACTGATGACCCTTTGACTGTTAGGTAGAGGATTAAAGGCATGCCTGGAGTGGGCGGTAGTAGTACGGGTCGTTCGGACAAATAGGCCTTCATTTTGTCAAAGGCTTTTTGGCATTGTTCGTCCCATTCGGCTTTCACCTCTTCCTTGAGTTTCTTAAATATAGGCTCGCATGTGATAGTCAACTTAGAAATGAATCAACTAATGTACTGTATTCTTCCTAAGAAACCCTTGATCTCCTTTTCTATTTTTGGAGAAGGCATGTCTAGTATGGCTTTGATCTTGGATGGATCAGTTTCAATTCCTCTAGTGCTTATGAAGAATCCTAAAAGTTTGTCGGATGTTACTCCGAAGGCGCACTTTTTGGGATTAAGTCTCATATTGTACTTCCTAAGTCTATCGAAGAACTTTTGAAGTGAGGGTACATGCCCTTCTCTTTCTTTTGACTTGATGATCATGTCGTCCACGTACACTTCTGCTTCTCTATGCATCATATCGTGAAGAAGGGTGGTTGCGGTTCTTTGATATGTAGCTCCTGCATTCTTTAGCCCAAATGGCATTACAGTGTATCAATAGGTGATTCATTGGGTGATGAATGTTGTTTTCTCCTCATCCTCTTTGGCCATAAAGACTTGGTTATACCCTGCGTACCCGTCCATGAATGATAGGAGGGCGTGTCCGGCTGTATTGTCTACTTGGACATCTATGTGGGGTAGTGGAAAGTCATCCTTGGAGCTTTATTTGTTTAAGTCCCTGAAATCCATACACATTCATACTTATCCATCCTTCTTTGGGACTGGAACGATGTTGGCTATCCATTCAGGATAATTGGTCACTCTTATCAAGCCTGCATCGAGTTATTTTTGGTCCTCTTCATTGATTTTAAAGGGCAATTCCGGTTTCATTCTTCTTATCTTTTGTTTGACTGGTTTGCAGTCGGGCTTTAGTGGGATGGTGCGCTGAGCAATGTTGCCATCTATGCCGGGCATGTCTTTGTAGGACCAGGCAAATACATCTGTACAATTCTTTAGGAGTGTTACGAATTATTCGCGTTCATTAGAAGTTAAAGACAAGCCTATTTGCACGTGGCGTGGCTCATCATTAGTTGCAACATTTATTGTCTTCATTTCTTCGACTATTGAAGTCTTTTGTTCATGTTCGATTAGTGCTTTAATTAATTCTTTTGGCAATTCAGTTATGCTGTTAGAATTATCAACAACAAGGCAATCCGAGTAAGTAGAATCGACACTCATGACATTAATAGAAGCGGACAATCATCAGTGAGGTCGTCACTAGCGACCTTAGTAGCAACATAAATAGACTGGGGGGACTACCCGACACTTCTAGGTTACTAGACTCAGAATCAGACTCGGACTTAGAATCAGACTCAGAATCATAATTGGGCTATTCTGAAGGACCATTGCGGATTGTGAACTTGTACTTGACTCCCTCTACTGGAGCCCACTTCGTCTCGTGCTTCCATGTGGCGCGGTCGGGCTCGATTGGGGCAATAAGCTTGGATGGGTCAAAACCTTCGTTTAAAAGCATAGTAAGGGGAAGTTTGCCCATTGGCTCATTGTATTGGCGACGATCTTCAGCAAATAATAACCCAAGGTTGTTGGGTGTCATGTCATTAGCCCAATCTTTAATGGATTGGTCCTCTTTGAGAGGTGATAGTGCCTCTTCAGTCATAGTGAAACAGTCTTGAAATGCCTTAAAGCCTGGAACCAGAATTCCATTGGTTGTGTATGGCTCGGGAAATCCATAGTAGGGATACGGATCTCCTTCTTGGAGAAACTGCCCATTGAGAGTAAGGGGATAAGGACCCATGTCGTGTGGGATGGGTTTATTGGCCGCACGGGCTTTCTTTTTAGCCACTTCCTTAGATATATAGGCTCGAAGTTCTTGCTTAGTGGGCTTGTAGCCTAGCCCAAATAGATCATTCTTGATCTTAGTATTCCAATATGGTTGGGTTACCTTGGGGTGAGGGTCCAAAGTGGTGCCTGGAAAGTATCCTTGCTTTCTTAGTAGGGTATTCACGTCAAGTGTGGGCTCTATTGTTTCTATGAAGGCTATATTTTCAAAGCCCCATAGTTCTTCATCTTGCTCATTGTGCTCTACCTTTGAGACTGGAGCTTTTTCCACCTAAGCTACCATAGTATCAGTGCAAACTTCCAGAGTGGATCATGCTAGGGATGGGATAGCTTTACCTTTTGGTGAAGGGTTGAGGATAGACCATTAAGCCCATGCAACCAAGGCCTTCCTAAAAGTAGGTTAAAGGTGGCCGAAATATCTATGACGTGGAATTGGACCATTTTCTCGATGGGCCCAATGTTAATAATCATAGAGAATGTGCATACAACATTTATTTTTAGAGTTGTCATAAGCCCTTAGTCCTTGTGTGGAATGAGCGAGGTTGTCGCAGTCTATTTTGAGGTGTTCAGCAGTCCTCGAAGGGCACACGTTTACAGCGGAGCCATTGTCAACTAGAGTCATAAGGACTTGCCTTTGTTGACATTTTACAGTTAAATATAGAGATTTGTTGTGATGAATGCCTTCGGGTGGAAGATCCTTATCAGAAAAAGTGATAGGCGTTGAAGACTTCCCTTTGACCAGGAGATTAACCACATCTTCGGGAGTAGCATTTGGAGAGATAGTGGTTGCATTTAGCGCTTCTATCACAGCCCTTCTATGAGTGATAGAAGTAGTCAACAATTGCCAAATGGATATGTCAGCTTTTCTGCTTTGCAATTGCCTAAGGATGTTAGTTCCATCATCCTCTTTAGTTGTCTCCGTTTGAGTTGGAACCCTATCGGGGATTTGCACGGGCTCTACGGGTTGGATTTGAGATGGATCCATGTAGATATTTTCGGGCCTAAATTGGCGACCGGACCTTGTAAGGTAATTCAAAGCCTTGTCATCTTCGTCCTTCTCATCATCAAAGATATCATACGATGCTTTGCCATTGGCTATGTCATGGACTTCAGGAGTTAGCACATACTCGGGTAGGAGGGATCAAACCCTTCCTCTGTGTCAATGGCAAAAGAGTTCCCAAGGGGATTAGTATTGTTATTAGGTGGTGGTGCATCTTTAGGCAATGGTATGGTGCTGTTCTCGAACAATTCTTGAATATTATCTTCGAGAGTGAAGCATTTCTCGGTGTCGTGTCACGACCCCTATGGTACTTGCAAAATGCGGACTCATTCCAGTACGATGATCTCTTCTCGACGGGAGGATCAGGTGTAGGCCAAATAGGGTGCAAGGGTCTCCTTTGACCAACTTGTCTAGAGCTTTGACATAAGGCATCCGAAGTGGGGTAAACCTTCTTGGACGCCTATCAGCAATGGCGCTCACCTCATTTCCTCTACTTGTGGAAGTATGATTGGTGTTAGTGTATTTCTTGTCCTTGTAGCCACTTGTGTTAATGTTGTAGGTGACCTTGTTCTTCCCCTTTTGGAGTTGGTCATCTTCAATAGCCATGCCTAGTTTAGTTAGTTGGGCATAAGTGGTTATGGGTTGAGACTTCATCTGCTCGCGATATTCCGATGCCAAATTTTGAACTAGCATCCTAATTTGATCCCTTTCGGATGGGTGATCGATAATTTCAGCGACCTTAGTCCTCCACCTTCTTACAAAGTTGGTGAAGCCTTCTTTATCACCCTGCTTGGTGATATCCAATTCTCTCAATGTCATGGGAGGCAAGACATTATCATCATATCTCTCTAGGAATAGAGTGGACAAATTTTTGAATTTAGCTTGAAAAAAGAGTCGAGCCAGAGGTTGTGTCAGCGCCGCTAGCGGCCCTGGGTTTTTTCCTAGGGCCGCTGAAGGCGCTGTCAGCTGCCAGCTGGATGTCGTCATAATGACGGCATCCAGTCTATTTTTATTTTCCGGAGGAATTTTAGTATTCCGAAATATATGAAAAGACCGTTTTACCCTTGGACGGTAAAAGACGGTTCTACCCCTAAATCACAACTTGGCGACCGGGAGTCGGAAAAAGCCGTGAGAGGTGTCGTTGGAAAGCTCTAGAACGGGGATTTTGAATGGGATTGGAATAAAGAAGTGTTTAGAAGAAAACCTTAGACCTTATATTAACTATTAAAGTAAAAGCAGCGTTCAAGTTTATAAATTACTCCTTTCATCATCAGGCTTTTGCGGAGAAATCTGAAGGTGCTTTTTTGGCGTCTACAACCCCCAAAGTGCGAATGGAAACTTGTCGGGTAAATCGTAGTAATTTTCAGCCATATTTTCGATGATTTTCTTGATATTCTTGTTAGCTGCTTCTACTGCGCCATATGTTTTCGACCTGTAAGGAGATGATTTTCGATGCTGGATTTTGAACTGAGCTAATAATTCAATTACTTCTTTCATGTAATGTGACCCATTGTAACTAATGATTTCTTGGGGAACGCCATATCTAGCTATGTTGTTGTTCTTGATGAACTTGACCACATGCTTTGCTTTGAGCTTCGCGTAGGATTGCGCTTCTACCAATTTAGTAAAATAGTCAATAGCAACTAGAATGTATTCATAGCCTCCCTTAATAGTTGGGGTTATCTTGCCAATATCATCTATTCCCCAAGCCGAGAAGGGCCAGGGTGAAGTGAAAGTGTATAATGGGCTTGGTGGCAAATGTTGTAGGTTTGCGTGTGTTTGGCATTGCACGCATCTTTTGACGGATTCACAACAGTCTTTCTCCATTGTGGTCCAATAATACCCAAGCCTAATTATCTTTCTAGATAACATCATACTGTTCATGTGCGCTCCATAGACTCCTCCATGTACACCTCTAAGAACTTTGTGGGCCATTTCAGTGCCTAAGCATAAGAGATTATTCCGTTTGGGGTTTTCTTGTATATTTTCCCTTTTACCTCAATAAAATGGGTCATTAGCCTCCTAAGGGCCTTTTGGGCTCTAGTGCTAGAATCAGGAGGGTAAATTTGATGGATGAGTAGTTTGTTTATATCAGCGTACCATTCATCTTCCTCATCGTGACATACCTCCAAAGAATCACAATATGAAGGTTCAGACCTTCTTTGTACGCAAATGGGAAACATTCGAATGGAATCAGGTATGTAGATCATGCTTGCTAAGTTGGCCGATGCATCTGCGAATTGATTTATCTTCTCTTGGAAGGTACGTGAAATGTATTTGATTGAAATACACCAAGATTTTTGTCTAAGTATTCTTGGTAGAGTGCCAAGGATTCACTTTTGAATTTCCAGACTTTGAAACTAGAATGTATTCATGGCCTCCCTTACCAGTCGGGAGATACTATTAGCATTCCTACCCCAAATCCTTTTTGGTTACATGCTCCATCAAAATATAGCTGCCATGTCTCGGTGTTTAAAGTCATGACCCCCTCATCTGGGAAGTGATATTCCTCGTTTCGGTCGGGTTCGTCTATTGATTGATCGACTAGATATTCTAAAATAGCATGTCCTTTAATCGCCTTTTGGTGTTCGAACTTGAGGTCGAATTTGAATAAAAGGACCGTCTATCTTGCTATTCTGTCATTTAGAATGGGCTTTTTGAATATATGCTAGAGAATGTAATGTCACAGCGTCTTGGTAGCGGCGACTAATGCGAGGCACGTTTTTTCCAAAGGGGAATAACGAGTTTCGTACTCAAGAAACTTTTTACTCACATAGTAGACGAATTTCTCATCTTTATCTGTTTCCCGAGCTAGTATGGCCCCCATTGATGAATCTGTGACTTTTAGGTTGAGGATTCAAAGCATGCCTGGAGTGGGCGGTACTCGCACAGGTGGTTCTGAAAAATAGGCCTTGATTTTGTAAAAGGCTTTTTGGCATTCTTCGTCCCATTCGGTCTTCACCTCCTTCTTGAGTTTCTTGAATATGGGATCACATGTAATAGACAATTTAGAAATGAATCGACTAATATACTGTATTCTTCCTAAGAAGCCCTTGATCTCCTTTTCAGTTTTTGGAGGGGGCATGTCTATTATGGCCTTGATCTTAGATGGATCAATTTCAATCCCTCTAGTTCTTATGACCAATCCTAAAAGTTTGCCGATGTTACTCCGAATGCACCTTTTTGGGATTAAGTCTCATGTTGTACTTTCTAAGCCTATTGAAGAAGTTTTGAAGTGAGGGTACATGCCCTTCTCTTTCTTTGGACTTTATGATCATGTCGTCCACGTACACTTCTGCTTCCTTGTGCATCATATCGTGAAGAAGGGTGGTTGCGGTTCTTTGAAATGTAGCTCCTGCATTCTTAAACCCAAATGGCATTACAGTGTATAATAGGTGCCCCATTGGGTGATGAACATCGTCTTCTCTTATTCCTCTTTGGCCATCAAGACTTGGTTTTACCCTGCGTACCCATCCATGAATGACAAGAGGGCATGTCCAGTTGTGTTGTCTACTAGGACATCTATGTGTGGTAGTGGAAAGTCATCTTTGGGGCTTGCTTTGTTTAGGTCCCTGAAATCCACACACATTCGTACTCGCCCATCCTTCTTTGGGAGTGGAACGATGTTGGCTACCCAATCGGGGTAATTGGCCACTCTTATGAAGCCTGCATCGAGTTGTTTTTTGGACCACTTCTTTGATTTTAAGAGCCCATTCCGGTTTCATTCTCCTTAGCTTTTGTTTGACTGGTTTGCAATCGTGTTTTAACGGGATGGTATGTTGAGCAATGTTGCGATCTATACCGGGCATGTCCTTGTAGGACCAGGCAGAAACATCCGTATAATTCTTTAGGAGTGTTACGACTTGTTCGCGTTCATTAGAAGTTAAAGACAAGCCTATTTGCACGTGGTGTGACTCATCATTAGTTGCAATATTTATAGTTTCCGCTTCTTCGACTATTGCAGTCTTCTGTTCATGTTCGACTAATGCTTTAGTGACTTCTTTTGGCAATTCAGTTACGTCATTTGAATTATTATCAACAAGGCAATCCGAGTAAGCAGAATCAGCACTCATGGCATTAATAGAAGCGGACAATACATCAATGAGGTCGTCACTAGTGACCTTAGTAGCAACAGAAATAGACTGGGATGGACTGCCCGACTCTTATAGGATAACAAACTCAGAATCAGACTCGGAATCAGAATTAGGCCTTTCTGAAGGACCATTGCGGATTGTAAACTTGTACTTGACTCCTTCTACTAGAGACCGCTTCATCTCGTGCTTCCATGTGGCCCGATCGGGCTCGATTGGGGCAATCAGCTTGGACGGGTCGAAACGTTCGTCGAAAAGCCCAGTAAGGGGAAGTTTGCCCATTGCCTCATATTATTGGCGACATTCTTCACCAAATAATAGCCCAAGGTTGTTGGGTGCCATGTCATTAGCCCAATCTTTAGTGGATTGTTCCTACTTGGGAAGTGATGGTGCCTCCTCATTCATAGTGAAACAGTCTTGGAATGCCTCACAGCCTTGGACTAGAATCTCATTCGCTGCATATGGCTCAGGAAATCCATAGAAGTGGTATGGATCGCCTTCTTGGGGAAATTTCCCATTGAGGGTAAGAGGATAAGGTCCCATGTCGTGTGGGAAGGGTTTGTTGGCCGCTATAAGAACCCTCGCCTTTCCGGCGCCCAAAATAGAGATATTTAATTACTCAAATTGTTGGAGGAATTAATTAATGGTTCTTCAATATTACGTCATATGCAGTGTAACTCAATTGTGATGGAGAAATAATTCGCAACAATGAAGTCGCCACCAATCTTTAAAGAAACAATTGAAAACCATCAAAAGTGTACCCAACTTCATGTGGGAATTGACTCATACCCAAAGGGCGCCAAAGATTGAGTTCGGAGGTGTAGGTACGAGATAAATAAAACGAATCTTATCTAAATAGCCCGAATTAACGGCCTCTACTAAGCTTATCCATGTCAAATATTTATTTAAACTATATGGTTCCACATAAATTCGGTCGACCAATGTCCTAAATTTTACTAGGCAAGTTAAAGACAACCAATTTAGCTACCGTTATCACTTTGCACAATTTATATCCAATTTACATGCATTAATCTACTAAACATAAAGCAAGAGATAAGAGCAATATTAAAACGCTCCAACCTACCACACTTGCTAAACGCGCCAAGCATTGCATATGCAGATCAATAAATTCGTTAGTAACTTCAATGTAAGTACAATGCAAAAATATCAACTTTATGCTAAAATAAACCTAAAGAGGTTTCTATATGCATGAATTAACATAAAAAAAGATGCAACATGCATAAATTAATAGAAAAGATGCAAACTTTAATTAAACTAACATGCATGCAATTATTTACGAAGATCAAAACATGCATAATTGTTCAACCATAATCAAAAGCTAAATAAAACATGATTACAAATATGAAAGAAGAATTTAATAAAGAGTTTTAGGCCCTCAGGATGGTTAACCTGGATGTTCTATTCGAATGGGACTAGGAAAACAGGAATTGCTCTTTGATCTTAGGTGCTAGGTTGAAGGCAAGGGCTTGCTTGAGTCTTCAAATTCTGAATTCTCTATGATTTAGGGTTTTTGTGCCCTCGAAATTGCTCTAAAATTTATAAACCGACCAACTTCCCATAAAAGAGGGTGAAGAGGAGTATTTATAGAGTTAGGGGACGAATTTAGGGGCCTAGGGTTAAAACCCCGGGCAAACTCGGCCCAACAAGAAAATCAGGGCCAGCGGCCACACAGAGGCCTGCTGGGGCCAGCGGCTGAGGCTGAACACTGACCCAGGGGGTCGGGATCGAGCGGTTTTGACCCAAATTTTCAAGACGCGGTATGTCTTGATCCGGAACCTGATTGAGGCAAGGTTAAAGGCGTTGTAATCCTTATAACAAGGGCTACCCAAAGACTGAGGTTTCAAGGAATTTGGTCTAGATTTCCGAGCAATGTCCTTTTCTACTTATGCCCATATTAATCCATTACCATCATCATCGGGCTTTGCGGTGCCAGGGCGTGAGAATCGATTAGGTTGTCTACAAAAGGCTCTACTTTGGCCAAGCTTGTGAAAGCAAAGGTCAAAGTATTTGCTAAAAATTGCCTACAGTGTTTTTTTTATAAAATGCTTATGTTAGAAAAAGATAAAAGGTGGATCCTGACCGCTTGTGGTTAGGGTTACCTACTTTGCGAGTGCCAACGTGATGCTAATTTTAATAGCTTCATCGTCAAAGAGGATTGTGTCGCTCTGCTTTGCCAGTGCCAACGTGACGCGAATTTTAATAGCTTCATCTTCAAAGAGCATTGCGTCACTCTGCTTTGCGGGTGCCAACGTGATGCTAATTTTAATAGTTTCATCGTCAAAGAGCATTGCGCCGCTCTACCAAAATAATGCCTGTGCTTTGCCGGTGCAGACGTAAGACTAAATTAATAGCTTCCCGTCGAAGAGCTTTCGTCGCTCTCGATGCCTTGTTGTGCCTTTAAAGATAAAATGTATGTGCCTTGAGAAAATTGAAATTGTCCCTGTGCCTTGAGAAATTATGCCTGTGCCTGCAAAATTATGATATTGTGACTGTGCCTGCAAAAATTAATTTTACTGAGTCCTTAGGATAGGAAAACGTCTTGCGAGGGTAAAATAGTACTTTTCGGTGTCGTGCCCGCAGCCACGGGCTTCTCACGGTCGAAAAATGAAATCTCGCGCGGGATTTGAACTTGTGGGCCCGCCCTATGAGGGGCGGATGAGAAAAGAGCCCAGGCGTTCACGCGCTGGACTGCGGGGGTGGTGCTTAGGGGGACCGCCAGGCCTGGCGGTCTAACCGCTGGGGCCGTTCCAGCGCTGCGGGTGGGGTTTAAGTTAGAGAAGGCCGATCTTTTGGGTCATTTCAACCCCAAATTTTGAGCATCTCTCTCTCTCTTCTTTTATTATTGCCCAAGCTTCGATCTTTGCCCATTCTTGCTCAAATTTGCTCCTTTTTGCTTGCATTTGCTTGCATTTGCTTGCATTTGCATTATCATTCCATAATTTGAAGTTTATTTGTGATTTCTTACAAATTTGGGGTGAAATTGTGAGTGGGTTTTTGAAACCCTTGGAAAGAGAAAATCCGAAATTCTCCATTTTTGCTTGTTTGTTCTTGCTTGCTTGTTTATCCTTCTTTAATGGATCCAAAATTGGGAAAGATGAGGAGTAGGAGGAGCGAGGTGCGGGAGGATGTCGAAGAGATAGACATTTTCACTAAGGCTTTTCCTCCTCATTTGAAGCCATTAAAGAGGAAGCCCAATGTGGCTTTCCCTCAACATAGGTACACCCGGTCGGATAGGATGCCCGATATTGTTTGGGATCGATCAGAGTTGCTCTTCCGACCGGCGACTTATTTGAGCTCTCGAGCCTCCAAATTCGTGGATTAAACTTTGAGTTTATATGCTTGCCTTGGATTGAATTTGTATGCAATTGTCAAGCTTGTAGTGCATGTGATCTTGCGCGGCTTGAACAAACTTAGATACACGCTTTAGGATTGAACATTTGATTGCAATGTGAACCTAAGAGATTGCGAACTTGATTATAGGAACCCGATGGGAATTTGAGGGCCCATGGAAACTATGGCTCTTTCGTTAAACTCTTGAAAACCTTGCCCAAAGAGGTGTAAGATGCGGTGTTGAATGCGGGGTTTGGGCCCCATTTGAAGGCGGTGGACTCGGTGGAGCGAGTCAAGAGATGGTGTAGTGCGGTTGACTTTGGAGCATTTTTGGGATACTACCAATACGTTCCACTTCCCTAATGGGCAGATGATGATTACTCCTTTGGAGTTTTCGATGTTGACCGGGGTACCCTGCGTGGGTACGCCCATTGTTTATGACGTTTCCATTTGGAAACATAAGACGGAGTTGGTGGAGCTTTTCGGCCCATGGGGTAACACTTGGAATCACCACTACCATTCGTATAGTGAGCTTGTTGCGGTTTGAAGGACCCGAGGTATAAGAGAAATACCTCGGTGGAGCAAAAGGCAAGGATGTTTGTCGCCTATCTTCTTGCTACCTCTATCTTTAGTGATAAGGAGGGCGTATTCATTCCATCTTTCTCCTTAGTCTGCTGGACTGGGATAGAGTGAGAGAGTACAACTGGGGGTTGCCGGGCTACGCCAACTTCTTGAGATGCATGCGGTATGCTTGCCGCGTGAGTGATGAGGGGTACAAGCAGGCAAACCTTCCTGCCGTGAGCTTCTGCGGCTTTTGGAAGGTTTTACAGGTGCGTTTTCTTTACCTTTGCATTTTCTCTGTGCATGATTTAAGTGTGCGGTGCTTAATTTCATGTTTGGATGTAGCCCTGTTTTTTTGAGCATTTTCCAGAGTTGGCGCCTAGTAATTGGGCCTTGGATTTTCCGGTTTGTAGGGCTTGGCACCACAGGGGTCATGCGCCTTTGAGCACTCTCCATCAGTTTAGGGAGGCTCTTCTGCGCATTGACTGGCACAAGGTAAAAATATTTGCTTTTTGTGTTGCATGGATTGCATTTCTTGTATGGAAGTATCTTATATTGCTTGTTTGCACAGACTGATTACTTCCCGTGAGCGAAGTATCATGGGTTGGCCCCAGACGCCATCGTTGCTTCTAGGGCAGTAGACCGTGAGAGGGTCTTGATTACGGGCCTGTTCTCTTTTGCGTGGTATTTGTGAGAGCGGGAGACCTCTCCGGTCATTATGAGCAGTTCCGTCGTGATCGCCTTATGCCTTCATTTGTGGGCTTGAAGGTAAGAATTTTATACTTGATATTCTATGCCTTTTGCTTTATTTGTACTAATTTGCTCTGCTTTGTAGGAACCTCGGGTTGATGATGTCGAGGTGATCATCCTGGATAGGCGGGTTCGGGGTCGGGATTATGGCGAGAGGGAGTTCTGGGGAGAGATTCCGATGACCGAGGACCTTGATGAGGATATCCTTCTCCCGAGAGGAGCCGTGGTGCTGTCGGATGATGAGGGTGTGAGCTCGCCTGAGCGTAGTCCTTCTCGTGAGAGGAACCCTCAGAGGGAGAGTCCTAGGAGAGAGAGGGTGCCCGTGCATCGGTCGTACCGTCCTGGTGGGAGTAGGATGACTCCGTATGTGGAGCTTGCTCCTATGCATATGTCGATGTATCCTTCTTATCCTGGGTATGCGGGGTATCCTTCCTATGGTGGCCTTTATTACCAGCCCCCAGTTCCTTCTCTAATGGTGCCTACCATGCCTCCTCGCACTTCATGGGGTTATGACTCGAGCTATGCTGGAGAGGAGAGCTCGTATCGGGAGCGTGCCCGTCATTCCTCATTTGACCCTAACCAGTTTGCAGCGTCGATCTTTGGTGACGAGGGGCGGAGGCCGGAGGACCATTTTGAGGTGGCCCGTACGGATGATGATGCGGGTGATGGTGGTTTTTATGACAACGTAATTGTGTGAAATACGTTTGAATATTTGTATTCAACACAATATTCGGATTTTGTGCTTGTAAATATTGCTTGCTTATTTTTATTGGTCCATACACATAGTTAGGCTAATAAAAATGCACACGTAGTCAAACAAAAGCGCAATTAATAGCCATTTAGCAAATAACGGTACAGCCAAAAAGTTAAAATTGGGTGTACCCTATCCCCCCTATAAAAAGTAAAAAAAGGAAGGGGTGCCCTATATAAGCCTTGGGTTAGTCTGATTTGGGACATCACCTTCATAATTTATCATCCATAGAGAGCTTTTTAGAGAGAGAGAAACCCCTTTATTTGTTTAAGAATTCAGCCATGACAAGTTTTGATGTGAAATTTGATAAGTGGTTACAATCCACGATCCCCGAAAAGAGGATGAGACTCGTGCCTTTCTGCTTGAATGCTCTCTTCCACCTCAATTAAGTTCAAATTATATGGAATCTCCTTGAGGCCAAGATCGAATTTTCGGATGACAAGCTTCACGTTCCATTTTGGGTACAATGAACTATGCCCTCTTCCCGAAGAGTTTGTCGCTATTCTTGGATTTCCTCATGACCAAGCTCGCGCTACTCCGTAGCTTGGAGCAAACCTTGAAGGCTACTACAAGAGATATCTCGGCCTATCACCAACCCAAGCCTCCTCCATTGCTAGGAGTGATGAATTTTTCCTCAACTGTGTAATCAACATCTTTTTCCCCAAGCTAAGGGATGATAAAGATGTGAGCGAGACATATTATAGACGTGCGTTTATTCTATGTCTTTTGCATAGGTACCTCTTTGTTGGTGGAGGTAATAAGGGTAAATCTAGCATGCTTACGATTGTAGAACAAATCCAAAACGAGTTTAACCCCATGTCTCTTGTTCTTGGTGAAACTATAATATGCTTGGACAGCAAGAAACAAGAGCCATCTTTTGGTGGATGGAGGAGGATCCCTCTTCTTCTCCAAGTAAGTGCTTGGATTTTTTGCTCTAATTATTTGCCTGTTAATAAAGTTTGAATCTTTGATGGATTATTGACTTTATAGTTTTTTCTTTTGTAGATATGGTTTCTTGAGCACATGTGCTTCATTGAAAGACCCGCTAATGCGCTCAAATACCAACCTAAGCAATTTCCCGCACGCCGGAGATTGTATTATGAATCCACCACTGATGAGTGGCGTGGGTACCTTAAAGATTGCCCCTTGTTAAGATGGACCGTTAAGTGGTGGGGGTCTAAAATCCGCAATCGGGTGCAATAAAGACTTGGGATATTATCAAATCCTTGGTCTCCTCAACGCTACTTACATATTTCCTAGTCGTATTATGCGACAATATGGGAAACGTCAAATTATCCCACAAAAGGATAGTGTACCTCCTACCGCGCGAACTTTGACAATAAGCATGGTGAGATCTTGGGAGTGTGCGTGGGATCGTCGCCCTAAAATGACTATTCCCCATGTCAAGGCACCCACGACCATATCATCAGCCTATGAAGCTTGGATGGATTGCAAAACCACGGAGGGTCGTCGTGCATGTAGGAAATCCGAGCAAGATGACCTCAAGGCCCAATCGGCCAAATCGAGCCTAAGACTTTCGAACCCTAATGACCCAAAGGGGAAGGGCAAGAAAAAGGACATCAAGCATGTGAAGGGCATCCTTAACCCAAAGGCCAAGAAAGGTTTGGGGAAGATTACTACTAAGCCGCAAGAGGTAGCCCCAGTTCAGGCCAATGATCATGAGGTGTCATCAAGCACACCTCCAATGGAGGTTGAAGAAGAGGAACCCACGGTCCGTGGGAGATGGGCTCCCAAGGAGCGAGATGCGGAAGACCTCATAGCGGATGAGCCATTGGAAGATGCGGGTCCTACTACCGAATCTAAAGAGTAGTCTACTAATGCTAATACTCTTTTGGAGAATGTCTAGAATAGGATTGCCTTTTGTGTTGCTTTTAGATTCAAAGGGTGATGTGCCCCTATAGGACTTAAATCTAAATATTTACATTTTTTTTTTTAAATTGCCAAGTCATTTGTAATGGACATTTATTATTTATGCAGACATACTCAAATTTATGCAATATTTCAACTTTATTTACTTTATTGTTATTTTAACAACTTTTGAATGCGAAAATGATGTAGGGGTCGGGCCCAATTGCAATTGAGTTATCCTATGTATCCTTTTAGGGGAATCAGGCCGCTCGTAGTTCTTGTCCGTGCGAATAAACATTCCCGTTATTTTTTTATTTATTTTTATTAATTTTTTTTACGGGATTACTTAGCCTTTTATGGGCCTCTCGAAAGTACTATGTTAGATGCCTTGCCTAGGCATAGAACTTTTTTAATTGATCCATATTTATCCATTGACTGAAATCAATCCCGTCTAAGTCTGCCAATCTTGTAGCTCCTACGGTTAGGAATTTTTGTGATAAAAAAAGGACCGTACCAATTGGGCCTAAACATGCCTCGAGGGTCAGTGCCATTGGCCCTTACTTCTTTGAGTACTAGGTCTCCAATTTTGAGGTCTCTCATCTTGAGCTTTTGGTTGAAGTGTTTTGTCAATCGTTTTTGGTAGATTTCTTATATTGTGCAAAGCTTGCAACCTTTTCTCATCTAATAGGACTAAGTGGTCATACCGGGTTTGGACCCAATCCACCTCCGGAATTTGGCTTTCTAGGACGATCCTTAGAGAAGGGACCTCGAGTTCAATGGGTAAAACGGCTTCCATCCCATAGACTAGATAGTAAGATGTTGCTCCCGTTGATGCGCGAATGGAAGTCCCATACCCCCATAGTGCGAATGGCAACTTGTCGGGGCAATCGTACTAATTTTCAGCCATTCTTTCGATGATTTTCTTGATGTTCTTGTTAGTTGCCTCTACTGCACCGTTTGTTTGCGGCCTGTAGGGAGATGATTATCGGTGCTGGATTTTGAACTGGGCTAATAGCTCAATTACCACTTTCATAAAATGCTACCCATTGTCACTAATTATTCCTTGAGGAACGCCATTTGTAGCTATTATATTGTTCTTGATGAACTTAACCACATGCTTTGCTTTGAGCTTTGCCTGGGATTGCGCCTCAAGCCATTTAGTAAAGTAGTCAATAGCAACTAGAATGTATTCATGGCCTCCTTTACCCATTGGGGTTATCTTGCCAATAACATCTATTCCCCATGTCGAGAAGGGCCAAGGTGAAGTGAAGGTGTATAATGGCCTTGGTGGTAAATGTTGTAGGTTTGCATGTGTTTGGCATTACACGAATCTTTTGACGACTTCACAACAGTCTTTCTCCATTGTGGTCCAATAATAGCCAAGCCTAATTATCTTTCTAGATAGCATCATACCGTTCATGTGCGGTCCACAGATTCCTCCATGTACGTCTCTCAGGACTTTACGGGCCACTTCGGTGCCTAAGCATAAGAGATTAATCCCATTTGGGGTTTTCTTGTATATTTGGCCTTGTACCTCAATAAATTGAGTTGCGAGCCTCTTAAGGGCCTTTTGGGCTCTAGGGATATAATCGGGAGGGTAGATTTGATGGATGAGTAGGTTTTTAATATCAGTGTACCATTCATCTTCTTCATCGTAGCATACCTCCAAAGCATCATAGTATGAAGGTTCAGACCTTCTTTGCACGCTGATGGGCATCATTAGAATGGAATCATGTATGTTGATCATACTCGCTAATTTGGCCAATGCCTGTGCGAATTGATTATCTTCTCATGGAAGGTAGGTCAAATGTATTTGGTTGAAATACACCATGATTTTTTCTAAGTATTCTTGGTAGAGTGTCAAGGATTCACTTTTCACTTTCCAAACTTTGGAAATTTGGTTAATTATGAGAGATGAGTCACCGTAGACTCGTAGTGTTTTGATGCCAAGGCTTATGGCGGATTGCAGTCCTATTATGCAAGCCTCGTACTCCGCGCCCTTTTTGGTGACCTCATGATCTAACTTGACCGAAATAGGTGTATGTGCACCGTCAAGAGATACTATTAGCACTCCTACCCCAAATCCTTTTTGGTTAGATGCCCCGTCGAAATATAGTTTCCAGGTTTCGGTGTCTAGAGTCATAACTCCTTCGTCCGAGAGGTGATATTCTTCCTTTTGGTCGGGTTCGTCTATGGCTTGATCGGCTAGGTATTCCGAGATGGCATGTCCTTTGATTGCCTTTTGGTGTTCGAACCTCAGGTCGAATTCGGATAAAAGGACTGTCCATCTGGCTATCCTGCCGTTTAGGATGGTCTTTTCGAATATATACTTTAGAGGATTTTCTCTCGATATAATGTGGATCATATGTTAGCATGTAATGTCGCAGCTTCTTGGTCGTGGTGACTAAAGCGAGACAGGTTTTTTCCAAAGGGGAATAACGAGTTTCATACTCAAGAAACTTTTTACTCAAGAAGTAGATGGATTTTTCATCGTTGTCTATTTCTTGGTCTAGCATGGCCCCCACTGATGACCCTTTGATTGTTAGGTAGAGGATTAAAGGCATGCCTGGAGTGGGCGGTAGTAGTACTGGTGGTTCGGACAAATAGGCCTTCATTTTGTCAAAGGCTTTTTGGCATTGTTCGTCCCATTCGGCTTTCACCTCTTTCTTGAGTTTCTTAAATATAGGCTCGCATGTTGATGTGATTTATTTAGAGATTTTCTGTATTTTGATAAATAAAAACAATAAAAGAGATATACCTCTCGAATCACTCAAGGGGTTGGGGTTTTTCGTTCAAGAATCACTCAAGAACAAGACTTGCGCATCACACACAAGGTTTTCAACCTGAATCACTCAGTTTGAGGGGTAAATACTCACGTATTCAATTATTAATCATCAATGCACGAGTTTACAGTAGCAAAGCTCTCCCCTATTTATAGACAAAGAAATCTAAAGCTATTCGGAATCCTAATCCTAGTCCAAATAGGAAACTAACTACGAAACTGATTACAATTGTAAAACGAACTAACTAACAGCTTTCCTAATACCTAATGGACTTCTAATACTAATAACAATCAGATTATTACTCTCCTAAACAATAATCAAACTATTTAAGGAAATACTAAACGAAATCGATCTAAACAACTGATTACTTGGCGTCCAAGGCACAAACCCGTTGGAACTGCTTTTCACTGTAAATTCAATTGTCTTTTTAACCCTGTTACATTTTGAATATGGGAAAAATCAAAGGACAGGAGTTTTAGATCTCGTTTCCAGCTTTCTACAGAATTTTGAATCACCACGATCCCACGTCGTATGAGTGAATTATGATCAAAATACGAACCAGTGTAGAAGTTGTCAAAATTACGGGAATCCTTATAACGAATGAGATCCTATAATAAGAGCTTTAATCCCAACCTTGTGTGGAAACTCCATGTAATTATCTTTATAGGAGCCAATTTAATGCATAACCACCAAAGAAACTCGATGTAAACAAGAATGGATGTTCTCTTGCTAGTTCCTTGGTTGTTTTGTTTACTTTGTACACTTGCTCCCGCATCAGTTGCGAAATGCTCAATAGATTGTGTTTTAAACCGGTTACCAAAAATACGTTATCGATGGAGTGTGTAGGTGACGAGCCAATCTTACCGACTCAAATGATATTTCCTTTCTTACCTTCACCGAAAGTTACACACTCACCGTTGAAGGCCGTTAGTGAGACAAAATTAGATTCATCTCCTGTCATGTGCCGTGAGCAACCACTATCCAAGTACGAAGATTGGTTGCTCTCTCCCACCAACGCCTACAAAACCGATCAATTGTGAGATTTAGGAACCCAAGCAGCTTTGGGTTCCTTTCCAACATGGATAGTAGATAAATCATTTTTCTTCACCCATTTGGAGTTCATATTTTTCATGATAGCACAATTTTTGACCTCACAATTTGTTTTCCCATGACCGGTTTCACCACAAAACATACAAAGTCGGTTAGAGGGTAAATCAGAATACTTTGAGTGAGGATTTCAAGAAGCTTTCTTACTTTTAAACCCTAATCCACTTTTAGTTTTGTTTTGGCTCTTTTTCAGCCAAGCTGCTACCCTAGAGGCACTGTTCCAAGCATCGTTCCTTCTCACACTTTCATGAGCATGGGATAGGTCGACTTCGAGTTTTTCATTCTTGACTTTTTCAATTTGTGAAACCTTTTTAGCACAGTCAAGTTCATCTTTTAACGACTTGAAACATAGGTGTACTACATCAGCACGAATAGCATTTTCACACAATTCTCTTATATACATGGTTTCAAGTTCCTCTTTTAACTTGTTGATATCTCCCTGGAGTCCATCTATCGTTCCTTCCAGAACTACATAATGTTCCCTAAGGATTGCATGTTCGGTTTCTCAGTCTTTCTTTTCTTTAAGCACATTTTTTAGTTCCTTTTTAAGACCGATAACATTATCATGCAATTGTTCCATTTCAAGACATACACCATGAAAATCAGAAGATATAGTGTCTATCATAAAAAGCATTTCATCGGGAGAATAAGCATGCATTTTATCACTTAAGCTAGAAGAAGAAGCTACCTCAAACGAGTGTTCCTCCAAGTCGCTAAGAGCCATGAGGGCAAGATCAGCAACTTTGGTGACTTGCTCAGGTTCCTCTTCTTCCTCGCCACCCAGGTGGCGTACATGTTCTGTATGAATTTTCCTCTAGCTTTTGCGAAGGCACTTTTCTTGTCCATGCGTTCCCTCGTCTGTTCCTTGCTAGCTAGGACCAGGACAATCTCTCATCAAATGACCCGGTTTGTGACACTTGTAGCAATTTTGAGCTATGTCACCAGCCTCCTTGAAAGTTCCTCTTCTATCGCTGGGCCGAAACTTTCTATAGAATTTGTTGATCCTTCTTGTCATCAAGGCAAGATCATCTTCCATGTCAAGATCAACTTGCGCATCTTCATCATCGACTTTCAAAGCAATTCCCTTGTCTTTTCTAGACTCTTCCTTAACACGTGTGCTCACTCGGATCTCATGAGTTTGGATATTCCCAATGAGCTCATCCACGGTTAAGGAATCCATTTCTTTTGCTTCTTGGATGGCGGTGACTTTGCTATCCCATACGGAAGGTACGATCCTTAAGATCTTTCGAACAAGTTCCTCGGATGTGAAGAGCTTACCGAGAGATTTTAGCTCGTTGCTGACATTGGTGAATCGAGTGAACATGTCCTTGATTGACTCTTTGTCATCCATAGAGAAGACCTCGTATTCTCTCACCAAGATCTCGATCCTTGATTGTTTGACTCGGTTCGTTCCTTCGTGGGCTACTATAAGAGCATCCCAAATTTCTTTAGCGGTGTCCCAACCGGCAATACGGTTGTACTCGTCGGGACCAAGACCGTAATGGAGGATTTTCACGGCCTTGGCATTCTTCTCAAGCTTCCCAAGATCAACGTCGTTGTAGTCTTCTTCTGGCTTGGGAATGAGAGCTCCTTCTCCGATCAAGATGGGCGGAATGAGAAGAGGGCCTCGTGAAATTATTTGCCAAAGCTGATAGTTTTCGGCTTTGATAAATATCTCCATGCGAGTCTTCCACCAATTAAAATGTTGGCCATTAAACAACGGGGGTCGTGAGACAGATTCACCTTCATGTGTTTGGGAGGGTGCACTCATTTTGGTGGATCACTCAAAAGGGGTTAGCTTTTTTGTTGAGAACCCGCTCTGATACCAATTGATAGAATACACCGAGTTAGACACAAGAAAGGGGGTTGAATTGGGTCTACTATTTTTCGCTATTTTTCGTTTTTGTTGGCTAAGGACCAGAGGAAGGACCAGTGTTCCTTCTTCTGTTCCTATTGAGACAGAGTTAATGCGGAAACGTATAAGGGAAAGAGCATTGTAGACACAGTATTTTTACCATGGAAAACCACCTGAGGCTCTATCAGGTGTAAAAACCACGACCTGCCACTCCAGCAGGATTTAACAACTTCTGTTGTACTATACGAGCCGATGTGTCACACAAGTTATACAAACTCCGGAGCAACCACACCTACGGCTGGTTTAACTGAAACCACCAAAGAACGACCGGTTAACTCAAATCATCAAAGAAGCACTAGGTTACCTCTAGTCCTATGCCACACACGGACACTAGGCACTACCTCTAACCTATGCTTAATAGCCAAGCCACGCTTGCGAACACCTTCCTCAAGGGATACAACCTTTAAGTACTTCTTTAAAAGCAAATGAAAGGTTACAAATAAGCACTATGTGGCTGACTTTAGTGAGACAGGGAACAAAGCTTGGAACAAGGAACTAGGGTCGTTTTACTTCACCGTGTATGAAGGGCACGAGTGAAGGAAGAAGGGTTTTTCTTTTGAAAGATAAATCTTTTGAAAGCCAAACACCTTGCTTACCTTAGCTCAGGATCAGCCCACCTCTTATATAGAGGGAGTTTACTTAGCCAAGTCATTTTGCTCAAAACCCAAATGAATAGGAAAGTACAACTTTAAGGAATCTTTTACCAAAGTCAATGGGACATATCCAATCTGATTTGTTTGGTCCTAGGAAACAACCTAGTACATAAAGGAATCAGATTCTGCATAATCCAAAGCATTGAGGTGGCTTGTGTAAGAGAACCTTGCACAAGGCTCCATAAAGTGAAAGATTCCTTTGCTTTTTCGCCTTTGTTTTCTCAACTCTAAAACCATGTGTTTTATGCTTTTGAAATCTAAAGATAAATATCTTCCAATAAGGCCAAAAACACTTTGGACGAACGTCCTCTTTAAAATCGAGTTGTAAAAATATTTTCGAAATCCTTTGAAACTCGTGTTGTGCTGGGAACTGACAGGGGTCTGGTCCATCATCTGGTTCATTGTTCCCAGCAGCCTTCAATCTTTACATTGGCCATAAGTTAATATGTTCCAAGCCTTACCAAGTGTTAACATAAGTCAAACCACGTTACATGAATCCTAATCTGAAAGACACCCAAATATCTTCCTTCATAGTCTTCACGTATCATCTCCATGAGGGCTAATTGGAAAGTCACCCATATATCTTCCTTCTTAGTCTTCAAGGTGCATCACCAAGTAAGCTATCCATCCATGAGGTTAATTCAAGGCTACATAAGATCACACTTAACAAACTCATTAGTATTAATTAGGTGCATAATCATAGTTTGTTAATCATCAAAACTCTAAGGGACTCAACATCTTCTAACTCGCAGGTTTTAGGATATTTATCGTTTTCTAGCAATAAAGGCATGTAATTTGATAAATTGTTAAAAGTGGTCACAATAATAATAATTATTCAACCCATTAGTTAAAACTAGGAATTTGGACAAATTGAACCCTGTTTGGAACCGTAGCATTAATAATTATATTGAATTCGAACAACCGCGCTCTCCCAGACTGCCCGAAACCCGAAGGCGGGGCGAAGCAAAAACGGGAGAAATATCCGGTAGCCTACAGTGGGGACTTCACTGGGGACATGATTAAGAGGGTGTAACTTGAAAATCGGTTCAATGTCATTATTTTTTCTTCATTCACTACCTTGAGTGTTCTTATTATTATTTTGTGACTTGTCATTCATCTATTAAATTGCATTCATTGCATTCATGTGCATGCGCTTGCGCGACTTCCGAGCTTGTTTTTACAAGTTCAAACTAGTTTCTTAGCCAATGGAGTGTGGTGAAGTGCCTTGGTGAGAATCCACTCGATTCTTCTTTGCCAAGAAACATGGATCCCCCCACCTCACGTACCTTCCTACGCATTCGTCCATTCGTCGAGTAGGATAACTAGAATGCCTCACATTGTCGCGCATCCCGTGGATTGTTGTACATTCTTGATCATGAGTACCTTTTGACCAAAACCCTTAAGCCTACCCCATTGCATGAACTAGAACCAATGCTTTAGGTTGAAACTCAGTCCCATGTCCTTGCTAGATTTTCATGATCACGTCATTTGCGCTGTTGTGCTGTTTGCCCATATGTGAACGCAATCTTTGCGTAGTCTTTTTGTTCGTGATAGAATATTAGGATAAACCCCAATTAGGATATTTTCTTTTTTGAGTCTAGATTTTGTCTTAATATTGAGTCTAGAATCTTTATTTTTAGGAAACAATATCCTCGAATGCTCTATATGATGCTCGTTACCTTAGGAAAGATTTTAATGCTTTATTCTATCCCTTTATTTAGGTAGTGAGTTTTAGTCAAAGATCTCGACAATATCTTTCCCTTTTCTTTTAGTCAAGAGTATAATATCTTTTGCTTTATCCCATATTGAGTCGAGATAAAATCTCTCCCCTCTCCTTTTAGTCAAGAGTATAATATCTTTTGCTTTATCCCATATTGAGTCGAGATAATATCTCTCCCCTCTCCTTTTAGTGAAGAGTATAATATCTTTTATTTGCTTTTCCCACGTCGATATCTTTTGACCTAAACCCATTACTTAGTCCCCAAGGGTAACTATGTTGATAGAATATTCTAGACAGAGACTTCCCACTTTTGTTTTAAAACTTTTCTTTTGTGAAACTTGTTAGTCTTTCCTTTTCTAAGTCTTATCTGCTGTCCAGGATTGGGAAGAAAACAGACGGTCCGAAAAGTGGGAGTGCGATCATAGTAATCAACGTCTGGTTAGAAAGCTCATATTGGAGTCTCCCCCTCCGAGCAAAGCTAGGTCTGAAGCAATATTTGTTACTCCCCCTCCATACCGACCACCCTGTTCTAAGTTGACCGAGATGGCCGATGGTGACATGCCACCTCCACCACCTAAGACCACTGATGAGATGTTAACTGAAATGATGACAATGTTTGAAACCATGGGAACCGTGTGACATGGATAGAAAGCAAGGCTAAGAAAGCTGACCCCTTTAACCAAGATGATCCTCCACCTCGAGATGACAAAGTAGAAGAGCTAAGTGCTGAAATTAAGAACCTTGAGTTAGCCCTAATCCAAAACAAGATCATAAGTGACTACATGATCAATGCTGAAGGATATTCCTCTCACATAAAGGGGAAACTCCCACAAAAGTTCTCTATGCCTTAAGTCCCTACTTTCAAAGGGACCGATGATCCAAAAGATCACATAAGAGCTTTCACCATCGCAATGGGCCTAAGAGGAATAGATCTCGATCTCTATATTCATCTCTTCTCACAAACCTTGGACCCCACTGTTAGGGCATGGTTCTTCAACCTTGAGCCCAATCAGATTCAAGAATGGAACAAAGCGTCTAGTTTGTTCCTCACGAGGTATGCCGAGAACGTCATCCAACCAACCACCATGAGAGAGTTGGAAGCAATAAAGCAAGGTGAAAATGAAAGCTTCACTGACTTTGTTAAGTAATAGAGAACTAAAGTGGCCGAAATGCTTGACCGTCCATCCGAGGAAGAGCAAATTCGAAAACTCATCAAGAACTTACAACCTGCTTACTTGAATCCTCTCAAATATCAAGCAATTACTTCATACACACAACTCAATAGTGTGGGATTGCTCATAGAGGAAGATCAAGCACTTAAAAAGGAGTAAAGCAAGGATTTCTTCAACAAAGGCACTTATAACTCGAACTACAAGAAGAATCCCAACTCGGGAAGCTCTTCCAACAAGGTTAATGAAGTCAATGTTGTCTACGACAAACCGCAAAGGCAATACACCCCATTGGGCATGACCTATGCTAAAGCGTTGGAAAAGCTTGTCAAGAATTACTATCTCAATGTCATGGGTCCCACTCCGGATCCTAACGTCGAAAAGAGGAGCCCATCATGGAATCCTAATCTTTATTGCAAATTCCATAGAGGAAAAGGACATGACACTGAGAAGTGTTAGACACTCAAAAATAAAATCCAGGATCTTTTTTACAATGAGACTATTCCCAAGCCAAAGAATGTTCCCACTCCAAACAACAACACCAATCCTCTAGGTGCAGTTTTCATCATCACAAGTGAAGAGGAAGAAAATAACCCTTCTCGCCTGATTGTGCCAATTGGACATTCTATCCCACCATTTAAACTTGACTCCCTCCACCTAGAGGTAGCTGGAATTCGGGATAGTGATGAAGAAGATGACCTTCAAACAATAAAAAGCGCTCCTAAGAAGTCATTGGAAGAACTGCTCATGGAAATCACCGTTGGTATAAAACAAATAGACGAGGAGGTAACTAACATCGAGATGAAGAGAAAAGAAAGAGAAGACGCAGAAGCGCAGTCCGCATCTGTCCTCCATCCAAGCATAAATCCCCCACTTAATCACGGCTCATCCACGAGGGATATGACCAAAAGGGACTTTTCCCATTACCTCTCCGCCTTACTCATACACTTGAAATACTCATAAGTATTGGGATCATACGACCACTGGGACCTAATCCTGATCCTGTCTCTCCGAGGATTGCATGGCACCAACTTAAGTTTTGCAATTACCATAGGGGAAGAGGTCATGACTGAAGAATGTTGGGAACTGAAACACAGGATTCCAGATCTCATAGAAGTTCAGCCATGTGGCTACAAAAACACCGCCAATCCAGAGAAGGAATACTACAATCGAATGCCAAGAAGGGTATATAACCCTCTTTTCTCGACCCCAACTCAAATCTTTCATGATCTTTGTTGGAAAGTTTATCTAGATCACATCGGGCCAACACCTGATCCAGATCCAGGAAATAAGAGTAAGAACTGGAACAATACCTCTTTTTGCGTCTATCATCAAGGAAGAGGACATCATACGGACGAGTGCGTACATCTGGAACGCAAGATACAAGACCTCATCGACAGGGGGTCATCTGCATCCTGTGAGACCTTATCAGACACACTTAACAAAGGAAGGATCACCTTCATCCCTCCTTTGCCTATAAGAAGGAGGCTAAACTTTGATTGGGTAGAGGACGCACCCAATAATGCTTTGGGTCTACTATTTGGACAAGAGATCGCAATCCAAAAGATGAGGAGCTCCACAATGTCAGTAATGCAATTCAAGATGCAAACTTTGACCCAACTAAGTTGATTACTCCAAACGAGGGTCAACTCACAAAACAGAAAAGCACCATAAGCTGGACGGGAGCCAACGGAAAGAAGATCAATATCACAATCTCCGAAGAGTCAAAGCCTGACACCGACACTGACTCCGACCTGACTGAGTCTAATTCTGAAGACGTGTCTAATGTGGAAGAGTCGGGTGGTCCACCCAAATCAATGTTTAATTTTGTTTGCAAGTCTAATAATGTTAAAACCAATATTAATGGCTCAGTTGATGTTCCAGTTTCCTCTATCAATGAAATGATTACTGATTCTACTTACTTCTTGGATTACTTAGTAGCTAATAAGTCAAAAGATAAACTAGAATTGCCCAAAGAAGTAACTAAAGCACTATTAGAGCATGAACAAAAGACTTCAATTGTGGACGAAACAGATTTAATTAATCTTGCAAGCGATCAAGAGCCGCGCCAAGTGCGCATTGGCTTATCGTTAACTCCCAAAGAGCGATAAAGCTTTATAAATCGCATAAAAGAATTTATAGACGTTTTTGCTTGGTCCTACAAAGATATGCCGAGAATAAGTCGTGAGATATCGCAGCATACAATATCGATCAATCCGAATTCAAAGCCAGTAAAGCAAAAACTTCGGAGAATGAAACCTGAGTGGACCCTAAAAATCAAAGAAAAGGTACAGAAACAGCTCGCAGCAGGTTTTATTAAGGTCTCTCAATATTTAGAATAGGTCGCTAATATAGTGCCCGTTCCCAAAAAGGACGGCAAAGTAAGGATGTGCGTCGATTTCAGAGATCTAAACAAGGCAAGTCCAAAGGACGACATTCCCTTGCCACATATAGACGTACTAGTGGACAATACCGCAGGACATGCCCTCTTATCATTCATGGACTGCTATGCAGGGTATAACCAAATACAAATGGCCGAAGAAGATATGGAGAAAACCACCTTCATAACCCAATAGGGAACATATTGCTATACCGTCATACCTTTCGGGTTAGAAGAATGCGGGAGCAACATACCCAAGAACCACAACTTCCCTTCTACATGACATGATGCACAAGGAAGCCGAGGTGTATGTAGATGATATGATCATCAAATCCAAGGAGAGAGAAGGGCATGTACCCTCTATAAAGAAATTCTTCGACAAGCTTCGGAACTATAACATGAGATTAAATCCTCAAAAGTGCGCGTTTGGAGTAACTTCTGGCAAGCTCTTAGGATTCGTCATAAGCACAAGAGGCATTGAAATTGATCCTACCAAAATCAAAGCTAAAAGAGATATGCCCTCTCCCAAAAGTGAAAAGGAGATAAGAGGATTCTTAGGACGACTCCAACATATAAGTCGATTCATATCCAAATTGACTATTACATGCGAGCGCATCTTCAAAAAGCTCAAAAAGGACACCAAATCTACCTGGGATGATCAATGCCAGCAGCCTTCGACAAGATCAAGGAGTATTTAGCTAATCCACCCATATTGGTCCCACCAATTCCGGGAAAGCCACTTATGATATACCTGACAGTCACAGAAATCGCCATGGGTGCTATGTTGGCCCAAAAGGTGGAGAATGATCAAAAGGCAATATACTACCTTAGCAAGAAGTTCTTAGAATACGAAACACGCTACTCCACACTAGAGAAAACGTGTCTCGCGTTGGTCACTGCTACGAAGAAGTTTCGACACTACATGCTACAACATTCTATCCATATAATGTCAAGGATGAATCCACTAAAGTACTTGTTTGAAAAACCCATTCTTAGTGGAAGAATAGAAAGGTGGATTGTCATGCTTTCAGAATTCGATCTAACTTTTGAACACCAAAAGGCGATCAAAGGACATTCCATTTCTGAACATCTCGCTGAAAACCCAGTTAATAGCGAAGATGCTACACATGACTTTCCCGATGAAGGAATAATGAGTGCCGAAGAAACCACTTGGCAGTTATACTTCGACGGAGCATCAAACCAAAAAGGTTATGGCGTAGGAGTATTATTAGTCAGCCCAGAAGGCGCACATACTCCCATAGCCGTTAAATTAGGCCATGAGGTGACCAACAACGGCGCCGAATATAAAGCATGCATCATTGGTTTAGAAGTGGCAATAGAACTACAAGTTAACGATCTAAAAGTATATGGAGATTCAACTCTCATCATAAATCAAGTCTCCAGAAAGTGGAGAGTGAAAAGAGAATCCATGGCACCTTACCAGGAGTATCTTGAAAAGATAGCCAAATATTTCACTCACGTCCGCTTTACATACCTTCCTAGAGATGACAACCAGTTCGCGGATGCCTTGGCAAAAATGGCTTCCATGATAAATATTCCAGATGATGTAATCTCCATGCCCATTCACATTCAAAGGCGCACTGAGCCCGCCTTTTGTAATGCACTCGAAGTATGCTTTAATGAGGAGGAAGAAGAAGAATAGTTTACCGACATCCTCAATCTACTAGCCGAAGGTGATTACCCTCCACAATCGACCCCTAGGGCAGAAAGAGCTTTAAGAAGACTAGCCGCACAATCTTACATGTGCAAGGCAAACTTTATAAAAAGACACCACAAGGGCTAAGTCTTCTATGTCTAAAGGATTGTGAAGCAAGTAAAGTCATGAGCGACATACATAATGGTGTATGTGGTCCTCACATGAATGGACTGACCTTGGTCAAGAAAATCCTAAGGCAAGGATATTATTGGACCACAATGGAGAAAGATGTGAGAAACTGCACACGCTGCCAATTCCACGCCAATTTACAACGTAGACCTCCTACTCCTTTACATACATTCACTTCACCATGGTCGTTCTCTGCATGGGGCATTGACATCATTGGAAAAATCTCCCCTACAGGAAAAGGAGGCCACGAATACATACTAGTCGCGATAGATTATTTCACCAAATGGGTTGAAGCTCGTTCGTATGCAAGAATAGCCTCAAAGCACGTGGCAAAGTTCATACATGATAACATCATTACCAGATATGGAGTACCCCACGAAATCATAAGTGATCACGGGACCCAATTCAAAAAGGATGTTGCCGAACATTTCACTAAGTTTAAAATTCAACATCGACAGTCTTCACCTTATAGGCCACAAACAAATGGAGCCGTAGAATCCGCAAACAAGAACGTCAAGCAAATGATAGCCAAGATGACGGAAAACTACGAAGATTGGCCCGACAAGCTACAATTCGCCTTATGGGGGTATAGAACCACTATTCGATCCTCAATAGGAGCAACGCCTTATTCTCTAGTATACGGAATGGAGGCGGTACTCCCAATCGAGGTAGAAATCCCTTCCTTAAGGATAGCTTTGGAAAGTAAATTACCCGAAGTAGATTGGGTCCAATCCCGGTATGACCAATTGGTCTTGCTAGATGAAAGACGACTAAATACCCTACATTACGGTCATGTCTACCAAGCAAGGATGGCAAGACACTTTGATCAATGATTCAAGGCTAGAGGACTAAAAGAAGGAGACTTAGTCCTAAAAGAGGTAAGACCAATTGTAGTCGACCCTCGAGGAAAGTTCAAGCCTAATTGGGCCGGCCCATATATTATCAAGACGATATTATTCGGTGGAGCGGTAAACTTAATGGATTTAGACGACAATGAGTTCACTCAACTCACAAATATGGACCAACTTAAGCGATTCTATGCATAAAATATTAAATCTTTGAGAGAGCCCACTAAGGCACCAACTTCAAGTCAAAATCGGTCAAACCCGTCCATGCGGGGACCACGACCAGAAAAAAAAAAAAAAAAAAAAAAAAAAAAAAAAAAGAAAATACGAGATTTGGTTTTACGAACTACATTGGCCTGATTCCGCATGGATATGTAGGTAACCCATACATAACTTGGGCCCGGCCACTTTAACAAAATAAACCTCTTAGGGAGTTTTAATCCATTCGATTAATGCAAAAATAAGCAAGTCTTTCATTAATATGGATAAAGTCCATTACAATGCTCTAATAAAAAAGAAAAGCTGCAGAAATAATAAATAAATAAAAGGGCAATTCTAAACTACATCTACTTGGGCATGCAAACCCTTTATTTGAATTATACTACGAAGCAAAAAAGAGCAAGACTTGCTAGACGACTAGAGGTGGACTACTCCTCCTTGTCCTTAACTTCTAGTACTACTACGCTCAACGGCAATAACATCTGATTTTCCCAAAATGAAACTAATCTTTATTAATTCATTTATTAAACCTATGCAACCTTTTAAACCTAGGGCTCTGATACCATTTGTAACACCCCCGAATTTACAACGATTTTCCGGGAACTATCGACGTCGTTATCCACGACTCGACACCGCTGAACCGTCACAAACCCGAGGGTTGTTACTGGAACATTTATCGCTAAGGAATAAATGCTAAGCAGAAAGAAAATCTAGGTATCAAAGGAAGCATCTAAACAAACTAAACATTAATATCATAGTTGTCTATCAAGTGAACTTAAGTCCATTAAAGTATTATTACAACTTTGCCTTCAAGCGCGCAAACCAAAAATCCCAATAATCCAAAATAACCAACAGTTCTAAAGAAACAGCCCACATTTAAACTTCAAGCTATTCGTCCTCACTCAGCTACACCTGCACTTTGGTTTCCGTGACGGAAACAAGGTACAGAAGAAAAGAGAAGAAATAAAAGAAAAACAAAAATCAGATAAACTGACTAAACGTCGTCCATACCCAGTAAAAACACTTTCCCAAACCTTACCTGGGTTTTAGAAGAATCATTGAAATTCATTGCATGCACAAGTAGCCATACAATCAAGCACACGCAAACTCATCACTCAATTACATGCAATTCTTGCTTTAGTGATCATTCGAACACAAACAGATAAACCATCTTGATTAGAGTAATAAGAGAGGCGAATAGAACAGCGATTACCCATACTGTTCATAGATAGATATAGACATGTCATGGACTTACTCTAGTGTATACTCACACTATCTCTAACATAATAATCGATACGTAGAGAATCAAACAATGGGGAATGATCCGTCCTGAACACGCTACGAGGTGTCCATAAAACTAACTTGGGAATCACGCATCCCTAGACTATGTCAATTAGATGAGCCTCGATCACTCGACTACTCCTAGGGATCCATTAGGAGTCTTATTCTCATTTACAATTCAATTCACATATTTGCATTGATTGACCTAGTGGTACAACGAGACCACGACATACTACTTCATTTCATACTCATGATAATGAATAATAATAACGATGATAACGACATTAATGCATATTAACATAATCATGCTTCACATGTGTCTAACGAAATTTCGGCAGCATTTCGGCAGTAAATCATGATATCCAAAAATTTACCCTTTTACAAATAAACCATCAAGATATATTAGGTGCTCATTAGCACTCAATAATAACCCATTCTAAATAGCACGTATATTATATCATAATAATATTAGAAATTCAACAACGCCATACATGCACAATAATTAGCATATAAATGAATTAATTAACGAAACTTCATAAACTTATCATACTCAATATAAATCATATTTAAAGCGAAGAATATATTTCTAATTCTCATAATTAACGACGATATAATTTAATCATGCTTCGCATATTAAATTCACAATAATTTATCAATTAGCACATAACACATCAAAATAGTTTTGATGGGGCTTTGGAAAGAGGTAGGCACAATCGCTTACCTAACAAACGCTCACTACGCAGTAGGTAACCTTGCTAATCACAACCCAACCACGCTTGTCCGTTTGGTCCTAATTATAAATAATTACCGAGACATAATCAGTAAATACGAAAATCCAAACAAAACTAAAATCTGTTTAAAACGAAACCCTAATTGGTTTTTCGAGTCTAGGCCGTGATACACCAAGCACGGGGACCCACAACCTAGCCCATCACCAAGACCACCACCCACCGACCACCATGGTCGTCGGTGGCTTGCCGGAGCACCGGCGACGGAGGAGAGAGAAAGGACGAGAGATTGCGAAAGAGAGAGAGCTCGCGAGGGAGAAAGAGAGAGATTGAGAGAGGGGGAAGGGGTGGGGCGGCCCTGGCAACACCGGCCTATCGCCGGTGACCACCCAGGCGCCGCCTGGTGGCACGGCAGTGGCACGGTGGGGCTGCTCGCGAAAAAAAGAGAGGGAGAGAGAAACAAAGTACGGGGAGAAAGAGCAAGGGGAAAGAGAGAGAAAGAGAGAGGGATCACCGGCGGCTTCTCCGGCCACAGGCGGCGGCAGCAGGGACGAGAGAGAGAGAGAGAGAGAGAGAGAGAGAGAGAGAGAGAGAGAGAGAGAGAGAGAAAAGTGAGGTTTTTGACTCAGTTTTTGTAAACTGATCAATTGGCCCATCTCTTGGATTGAATAGGTCTCTAGACAATGAAAGTCAACACCTACTAGACCTAAAAACAATTAAAACAAATTAAATGCTAATTAAAACGAATTAAAACAATATGAATAAACCTTATTCATATACAAAATCATTCTAATTAGATCCTTCAATTTGATAATTATAAATCACGAAATTTCCATAATAATAATTAATATTATTATGGCTTAATTTGAATAAATCGAATCGTTATATAAATATACGGATTAAATCTCCGAAACTATTTATAAATGAATTATAAATCGATATTATAATTATAGAAAATATTGGGGTATCACATTCTACCCTCCTTAAACGACATGAAGTAATCATTTCTCAACGACGAAATGAGTTTACCCAAACCAAGGTATAAAACGATTTTAGAACTACGACAATGCAATGCGTGTACTACGGTGTGATTTAAGTCGATTAGCAATGCAGCATGCAATGCTAGAACATGCAACTCGTGCAAAGCGATAACTAAAACATGAATTTACTAGGTGTGACATTCTACCCTCCTTAAAAAGGGTTTCGTCCCGAAACTCAAACGGAATTAGTACCTTTCGATAAAGAGTTCTGGGTACTTCTCGCGCATCATGGACTCAGCTTCCCATGTTGCCTCTTCTTGACCATGACGGGACCAAATAACTTTCACAATCAAAACGGTCTTTGTACTAGTCGAGCGCTCTTTGCGGTTAGTGATCTTGATTGGACGTTCTTCATACGTCAAACTCTCATCAAGTTCGATTGTTTCAGGTTGAACGACAGGAGTTGGATCATGTACGTATCGCTTCAGTTGAGAGACGTGAAACACATTGTGGACTTTTTCAAGTTCCACAGGCAAAGCTAAACGATAAGCAACCTTGCCAATCCTTTCTAGGATCTCGTAAGTTCCAATGTAACGAGGACTCAGTTTTCCCTTACGACCAAAACGCATAACACCCTTGGTAGGAGATACTCGCAAAAGCATCTTGCTTCCCACCTCAAATTCTTCAGGTCTACAACCTCTATTTGCATACGATTTCTGACGATCTTGTGCACTTCGCATCTTTGTTTGAATCACCTTCACCATGTCGACAGTCTGTTGGATCATGTCAGGACCCAAAACTGCAGTCTCGCTAATGTCGTTCCAACATACAGACGATCTACACTTCCTACCATACAATGCTTCATATGGTGCTTGATCGATACTCGAATGATAGTTGTTGTTATATGAAAAATTGATCAATGGAATGTGTTTATCCTACGAACCTTGATATTCGAGGGCACATGCTCGAAGCATATCCTCTAGAGTCTGGATCGTTCTTTCCGTCTGGCCATCTATTGCAGGATGAATTGAGGTGCTAAAATTCAAATTTGGCTTCCGAAAGCTTCTTGTAATTTGTGCCAGAAGTTAGAGAGAAATCTCGAGTCTCTATCAGAAACAATATCTTCAGGTACACCATGAAGTCTCATGATCTCCTTGACGTACGCGTCAGCCAACTTCTCCATTTCCTAAGTGTCGTGCATAGGGATGAATCTCGCGACCTTCATCAAACGATCTACAACTAACCAAATGGCGTTGTTCTTCTTCTGTGACAAAGGTAAACCCATGACAAAATCCATAGAAATCGAATTCCATTTCCAAGTAGAAACTTCCAGTGATTGTACCATTCCACCTGGTCTTTTGTGCTCGATCTTGACCTTTTAACATGTCAAACACTTCGCTACAAACTCAGCGACTTCTTGTTTCATTCCCTTCCACCAGAACACTTGGTGAAGATCTTGTAAAGCTTGTCTCTACCAGGATGTGCAGAATACAGCGTATTATGAGCTTCACCCAAAATCTGACATTTGATAACTAGGTCATTGGGTACGCAAACACGTTCTCGAAATCTCAAAATTTCATCTTGTCCCAAAGTGAAGTCCTCGGACCTACCCTCGTCTTTGTGGTTTAGAATTCGCTGAAGATCCCCATCACCACTCTGTCTGTCTTTGATCTCTTCTAGCAATGTTGGTCGAACAGTCATATGTGCTAAGGTACACTGAACGTCACCTTGAAACACAATTTCCACCTCAAGAGTTTGCAAGTCACGTATGATCTCCTTAGGAAGCACTAAAGCAGTGTTCAACGTATGTCGAGTATTCCTACTCAAAGCATCAGCGACTACGTTCGCTTTACCCTCATGGTACTGGATATCAATATCGTACTCCGTCAAAAGTTCTAGTCATTTCCTTTGGCGCATGTTCAACTCTTTCTGCGTAAAGATATACTTGAGACTCTTGTGATCGATGAACATCTTGACTACGGAACCATAAAGATAGTGTCGCCAAATCTTCAATGTGAATACGACAGCAGTGAGTTCCAGATCGTGCGTAGGATAGTTATCCTCATGCTTCATCAGTTGTCGTGAGGCGTAAGCCATGACCTTTCCATGTTGCATCAGAACACATTCTAAGCCATGCTTAGACGCGTCACTGTAGACCTCATATCCTTCTGTTCCTGACGGCAATGTCAAAATAGGTGCACTCGTGAGACGTTTCTTCAACTCTTGGAAAGCAGTCTCACACTTGTCGGACCATACAAACTTTGTCGTTTTCTTCATCAAATTTGTGATTGGCTGTGCAATCTTTGAAAAACCTTCTACAAACCTTCTATAGTAGCCAGCGAGTCCAAGAAAACTCCGAACTTTGGTCACGGTCGTCGGTCTTGGCCAATCTGTAACAGCTCGAATCTTCTCTGGATCTACGGCCACTCCATCCTTAGATACCACGTGTCCTAAGAAAGATACCTATCTAATCAAAACTCATACTTAGACAACTTGGCGTAAAGTTGATGTCTTCGCAGAATCTCCAAGACAGTACGTAAATGTTGCTCCTGCTCCTCGGCGTTCTTCGAGTAAACAAGAATATCATCAATAAAGACTACAACAAACTGGTCTAGGTAAGGCTGGAACGTACGGTTCATCAAGTCCATAAACATCGCAGGCGCATTCGTCAACCCAAAAGGCATCACAGTGAACTCGTAGTGTCCATACCTCGTCCTAAACGCTGTCTGCGCAATATCAGGCTCGGAAATCCTCAACTGATGGTATCCTGATCGTAAGTCTATCTTTGAGAAAATAGATGCTCCACGCAGTTGGCCAAACTGATCGTCAATTCTGGGAAGTGGGTACCGATTCTTGATCGTGATCTTGTTCAACTCGCGGTAGTCAATGCACAGTCTCATACTACCATCCTTCTTTCTTACGAACAAAACAGGAGCACTCCAAGGCGATACACTCAGACACAATTATCCCTTTTCAAACAAATCTTCTAGTTGCGTTTTCAGTTTCTTCATCTCAGCAGGTGCCATACGATACGGTGCTTTAGAAATTGGTGCAGAACCTGGAGCAAGGTCGATCGTAAAGTCAATAATGCGTTGTGGAGGCATTCCGGGAATCTCTTCGGGAAATACATCAGCGTACTCAGATACTACAGTAATAGGCTGCGGAACTTCCGTCTCGCGACTCGTATCCACCACATGACAAAGGTAAATCGCTTCACCCATAGTCACGCACTCTTTAACCTTCATGTCGCCATCACCTTCAGCTTAGGCTTGGCCACAACTGCTCGGTAAGTGATCCTCTTAGCTTTAGGTCCTCGCAAAGAAACGCGTTGCTCGAAGCACTCTATCTTAGCCCTATACTTGTACAACCAATTCCTTCCCAAAATAACGTCAAAATCACCCAATTCGAACTGAATCAAGTCTATAGGTAGCTCGGAACCAGCGATCTTAATCGAACACTTCTCGTACAATGAATTACAATTTACATTAACCCCGTTTGGCATCGTAATGTTCGCCCTATACACTGAACTAGGTTCTAGGCCTATCTTAGATGCAGAGGTTTTAGAAAGAAAAGAATGCGATGCACCACTATCAAACAAAACAAAAGCGGGAAAAGAATTAACAAGAAAAGTACCAGCGATCACGTTCGGGTTTGCTTCTGCCTCATTACTATTCATCACAAAAGTTCTACCATTAACCCCTCTATTGTTGTTGTTGTTGTTCGGCGCGAGATTACCAGTAGCAGGAGCTTGTACCTGGTTGTTCACAGCAGGAGCAGTATTGTTGCGGTTATTGTTATTGTAACCCCCGTTTCCACGGTAGCTACCACCATTACCATGATAGCCATTATTATTCCCACCACGATTATAGTTGTTATCGCGGTTCTTCCCATTACCATTTCTACCTCGGCTCCAACATTCAGAAGCTTTGTGACCCGGCTTGTTGCATTCATAGCAGTGCAACACATCACCTCGACAGTTCTTGCCAGCATGCGTCTTGTTACAGCGAGTACAAGGCTTATTCCTTCTAGCCATTATCGTAGATCGATGACTATTCAAGTCATGATTTATATTCGCATTGTAGTTCCGACCACCTTGGTAGTTGTTGTTGCCATTAGGTCTTGGACTCTTGTCGCCATTGTTCCACTGCGATGGATTGCCTTCGTCGCGCTTGTTCTTACCCAGATGCGTGTCACGACGTCCAACAATCCTCTCCTCGTTCAGGGCCTTGTCATAAGATTCCTGAAAAGTGACAGATTGTCCAGCGACAAAACGCTGAATGTCCCATTTCAGTCCATCCTCGAACCTTTCGATTCGCTCAGCTTCAGTTGTCAGCAGATTGGGAGCAAAAATAGCAAGCTCGTTGAACTTGGCAGCGTACTCGGCCACAGACAGCTTGTCTTGGCTTAACCCTTCAAACTCACGTTGTTTAAGGCGTCGTAGAGCACTAGGATGAAATCTAGCACGAATGGATTCCTTAAAACGATCCCAATTATAGTTCGGTGTTGCAAGCAAGTCCGTTCGCACAACGTTCCACCACTTGTTGGACTCGCCCTTCAGATAATAGGTCGCAGAGCTAACCTTCATGTTGTTAGGCCGACTTGTAGCCAGGAACAACTTCTCAAACTCAATGATCAAAGTCTCCAACTTTGTTGGATCAACACCACCTTCGAACGTAGGAGGTTTAAGAGCGTCAAAATCTCGGAAACTACACGCTGCAGAGGCTTGTGCGGTTTCCATCTTTTCTTGGCGTGCCATTTGTCGCGCCATGATCTCGACCACGTCGGTCAGACCATCTTCGAGTCTAGAAATTCTATCCGCGTTAGTTGTCATTTCACGATCTGAGAATATAATTGTAATGGTATGAACCCCATTCACACAATTTGCACATCTCGACCCATTAAGGTCTAATTGAGAGAAATAGGTTGTAATTGAAACCTTTCTCTTGACATTTAGCATATAGCATATAAGTTTCGAGGATCGACCTTACATTGTAGGTCTAAGCAACATACTTGCTTTATTGTTCTCAGTTCTCATGCATAATAGTTCGATAGGCATGTAATACACTTTAGACACATAGGTCTCACATGAATAGACAAAGAAGTTCATAATGCACATAAAGAGGCTCCATACTATTTTAGTAGGGCAATAGACAATCACACTTAATCATATTGATATGCTTTAGCACTTGGCTCACAAAAGAGTTGATAATGCTCAACAAAAATTTTGCCATAAATTCGACATGGATTTCCCATCATGTCACGACGATAAGAGATAGCATTCATGCTTTTAGTCAACCATGCAAATATGTGATACGACAATGATATAAACAAATTACAACTACTTTCATATAATCAAATGAAATAATTTTGCAATAAAATAGATTGCAAAATAAATAAGAATCATAAATATTTGTTGCTTAGGAAACTATACACCACACCAATCTTGACCACGCAGGGCCATCACAAAAATAAAATAATATTCTAAACAAAACGACTAACTCTAGTCAATAAAATATCTAAACAGCAACTGGGTTTTGCTTCGATCCAGGAGGCGTATCATCATCATCGTCCCTCCTTGGCTTAACTTCCCTACATGGCATGTAAGCATGCTCGTCACCTTTGAACTTCTGAGGCATGAAGCGCCTTCTAAAGTTGTCCACAAGTTTGCGCTTCTTTGACCAGTAGCTCTCGCATATGTCCTTTGGAGCAGGCACTAGGACGTGATTAACCTTCCACTCGAACTCAGACAAGCATAACTCATTGCCAACACTCTGAAAACTCAGCGCCCAACGGTTGCCTTTGCCGTACTTATCATCGTTGATGTAGCCACTCCTCAGTACCACATCGTCATACTTCTCCTTGAGACCTCTCTAAGGTTGCATGTTGGGTAAGCCAGCTAGTAAGAGTTCTACCCAAAAACCTTGGTGTATCCTCGTTTGGTTCCCATATTCGTATCGCTCAATCGTAGTGTATGCGCGATCGATGTAGGCAAGGATGTCATCTAGCTCAGCATCAGTGGCAAAGAAAGGCTCCACAGGAGGAGACACATCAGCAGGAGGCGAAGGAAGTACAGAGTTGTTGCCACTTGCATCACCAATATCCTCTAAGTCTGGCATGCTAGGTGAATCAGGGACACCAGCTCCATACTCAAATTGCATCTTTAGATCGACAGAGATAGGCTCAACACTTGGCTCGTCAGCAGGAGCATCGTCAGCTTGAGGTTCGGACTCAGTAGGTTCCTCTTTCGACTCAGGATCTTCGTTAGCTTCCAAGTCATGGTTAGGATCGAATGGAACGTCATCATCTCGATCCTCATGCGCGGGTTGGTCCACCTCGAGCTCGTGCGCGCCATTGTCGTGCGCCTCGGGCTCGGGTGCGGCCCCATCACGCGTCAGTTCGCTATCGGAGATATCTACGTATTCCACCCCGTTCTCGGGTGCACCGATCATCGCTCGTGGTTTCCTACCTTTGGTCGATTTCATCGCGGTCAAACGAGTAATTGCCATCAAAAAAGGGCAATCAAACAATAAGAACATTTAAATCACAATTAAGGTGATTTCAAGTAATTCCTAACTTCTAGTACTACTACGCTCAACGGCAATTACATTTTATTTTCCCAAAATGAAACTAATCTTTATTAATTCATTTATTAAACCTATGCAACCTTTCAAACCTAGGGCTCTGATACCATTTGTAACACCCCCGAATTTTCAACGATTTTCCGGGAACTATCGACGTCGTTATCCACGACTTGACACCGCTGAACCGTCACAAACCTGAGGGTTGTTACTGCAACATTTATCGCTAAGGAATAAATGCTAAGCAGAAAGTAAATCTAGGTATCAAAGGAAACATCTAAACAAACTAAAAATTAATATCAGAGTTGTCTATCAAGTGAACTTAAGTCCATTAAAGTATTATTACAACTTTTCCTTCAAGGGCACAAACCAAAAATCCCAATAATCCAAAATAACCATCAGTTCTAAAGAAACAGCCCACATTTAAACTTCAAGCTATTCGTCCTCACTCAGCTACACCTGCACTTTGGTATACGTGACGGAAACAAGGTACAGAAGAAAAGAGAAGAAACAAAAGAAAAACAAAAATCTGATAAACAGACTAAACGTCGTCCATACCCAGTAAAAACACTTTCGCAAACCTTACCTGGGTTTTAGAAGAATCATTGAAATTCATTTGCATGCACAAGTAGCCATACAATCAAGCACACGCAAACTCATCATTCAATTACATGCAATTCTTGCTTTAGTGATCATTTGAACACAAACAGATAAACCATCTTGATTAGAGTAATAGGAGAGCGAATAGAACAGCAAATACCCATACTGTTCATAGATAGGTATAGACAAGCCATTGACTTACTCTAGTGTATACTCACACTATCTCTAACATAATAATCGATACGTAGAGAATTAAACAATGGGGAATGATCCGTCCCGAACACGCTACGAGGTGTCCATAAAAGTAACTTGGGAATCACGCATCCCTAGACTATATCAATTAGATAAGTCTCGATTGCTCGACTACTCCTAGGGATCCATTAGGAGTCTTATTTTCATTTACAATTCAATTCACATACTTGCATTGATTGACCTAGTGGTACAACGAGACCAAAGTACTTCATTTCGTACTCATGATAATGAATAATAATAACGACGATAACGACATTAATGCATATTAACATAATCATGCTTCAGATGTGTCCAACCAAAATTTCGGCAGCACTTCGGCAGTAAATCATGATATCCATTAATTACACTTTCACAAATAAACCATAAAGATATATTAGGTGTTCATTCGCACTCAATAATAACCCATTCCAAATAGCACGTATATTATATCATAATAATATTAGAAATTCAACAACGCCATACATGCTCAATAATTAGCATATGAACTAATTAATTTAACGAAACTTCATAAACTTGTCATACTCAATATAAATCATATTTACAGCGAAGAATATATTTCTAATTCTCATAATTAACGACGATATAATTTAATCATGCTTCGCATATTAAATTCACAATAATTAATCAATTAGCATATAACACATCAAAATAGTTTTGATGGGGCTTTGGAAAGAGGTAGGCACAATCGCTTACCTAACAAACGCTCACTACGCAGTAGGTAACCTTGCTAATCACAACCCGATCACGCTTGTCCGTTTGGTCCAAATTAATAACGATTACCGAGACATAATCAGTAAATACGAAAATCCAAACAGTAATAAAATATTAATATAATGTTTTATTTAAATTCCTTTATTTATTTCAATCAATCTAGGCTTTCAAAAATCCGGATTCGGACTACAAACGAGTACAGAAAAATAAAAACAATTATTGAAAAATACTGAAAAATCCAAAATTAATTAAAACGAAATTATTAAACAAAACCCTAATCAGTTTTTCGAGTCTAGGCCGTGATACACCAAGCATGAGGACCCCTGACCTAGCCCATCACCAAGACCACCACCCACCGACCACCATGGTCGGCGGTGGCTCGCTCGAGCACCAGCCACGGAGGAGAGAGAAAGGACGAGAGATTGCGAGAGAGAGAGAGAGAGAGAGAGAGAGAGAGAGAGCTCGCGAGGGAGAAATAGAGAGTCTGAGCAAAGAGGCGGGGTGGCCCTGGCAACGCCGGCCACTCGCTGGCGACCACCCAGGCGCGGCAGTGGCGCGGTGGCGCAGCTCGCGAAAAACAGAGAGGGAGAGAGAAACAGAGTACGGGGAGAGAGAAGAAGGGGAAAGAGAGAGGGAGGAGAGAGGGCTCACCAGCGGCTTCTCTGGCCACTGGCGGCGGCAGCATGGCGGGAGAGAGAGAGAGAGAGAGAGAGAGAATGTCGTGAGAGAGGAGAGAGAGAAAAGTGAGTTTTTTGGCTCAGTTTTTGTAAAACTGATCAATTGGCCCATCTCTTGGCTTAAATAGGTCTCTAGTCAGTGAAAGTCAAAACCTACTAGACCTAGGATTAATTTTCTGATTTAATTGCTAACTAAAAATAATTAAAATCAATTAAATGCTAATTAAAACAAATTAAAACAATATGAATAAACCTTATTCATATACAAAACCATTCTAATTAGATCCCTCAATTTGATAATTATAAGTCACGAAATTCCCATAATAATAATTAATATTATTATGGCTTAATTCTAATAAATTGAATCATTATATAAATATACGATTTACATCTCCGAAACTAATTATAAATCGATATTATAATTATAGAAAATATTGGGGTATCAAGGAGTGGGCCGGATTCTTCCTTTTTTTAGATTGGGTCTTTGCCTTGCCTTTTCCCTTACCCTTAGTTTGGGGCTTGGAAGGCTTAGCGGGCCTATCAATGGGAGTTATCCTTACACCGCTTGGCTCATCACATTTGCGGGCTTTGAACAACTATTTTTCCTCTTCTAGGAGCCTTTGATTGGCTTGGTGGTCACCGCTCCAAAATAATAATTCCTCATAAAAGCTAGATAACCCGTTTTAATGCGGGTACACCGGCTTAATCCACACTTGGCGATGGTTCTAGTGTCGTTCCCAATTAGACACCAAGGAGGATGTTAAGGGCCTTTCGCAAGGAGGTTCACAACTTACATTCGGGATCCTTTGCCTTCAGCCGTATTGGGCGGAGGAGGCGGTTCGGTAAGAAGAATGTCAAAGTATACAAACCAATAATCCTCGTAAAGGGCACGTTCTCACTACACCCTACACTTTTGGTGGTACGTCACCATGGGACGAACCAAGCCGGTTGGATGTCGGTGTAGAAATATGTTATCCACTCCTCCCGAGAAGACTCGGAGAACTTTCGGCGCCTTGCCGGAAAGTGTTTAGGGAGGAACTTCCTAATGTCAATTGGGGCCTCAAGCAAGTAGAGCCTCTCTTGAAGTCATATCTACGCAAAAACAACTAAAGAAAAATTCAAGTCAATACAAGATGAGAATTTTACCAAATAAAGTTAAATCCACAAAGATTAAGGCTTTATCACAAAACTTACTTGAAGGAGTAAAGGGCTCCCGGTAAAGGACTCTTAAGGGTTGCTCTTGAGCCTATCTAAAGCAAAGGATTGTCTCTCCCACGACCAAGTGCATAGGAGAGCTATCCCATTGAATTTGCTCAATCACCCTAAGAAGGCAAGCTTTACCCCTATTGATGATCATCTTCTTTTCGGAGGGAATAAGAGCATCTTCGTTACCACCTACAAATAAATAATGATGGAGGAGGCAAAATAAAAAGGCACGCTTCTTGTACCTCATATCCATAGCATCCCGGGCCCTAGAGGTGAAAAAAGTCACAAGCTTGGCAAGATCAACATCCTCACCATGAAGCACTTGACCCGCTTGACGAGGGAACAACCCGAGATATCTTTGAAAATCACCCGTAAAAGCGTTCCCCAAGTAAGGAACGGCGGGAGGGCTTTCGGTTGGAAAGCCAATGATATCGGAGAACTCCTCCACCAACGGGCACATCTCATGAGCACCAAAACGGAAAACATGGAACTTTGGGTCTCAAAACTCAATGGAAACATGAAGAAAGTCCCACAAAATCTTAACTTGTTTGAGGTGAAAAAAGGCATTAAGATGGAAGGGGGTAAGCTCTAACCTCTCCTCTACCTTCATGGAGGCCAACCAAGCATCAAGGGCATCATCAAAGTTCACCATTGTTAAGATTAAGGATTTTCTCTCAAGGAATTTTCTCTCTCTAAGGGCTCAAAGTAAGTGGTAAGAAGAGAAGAGAAGGAAACCCGACTACATAGAGGCCACGGTTGGATTCTCGTCGAAAAATTAAGGAAATTCAGACAACTGACGAAAAAGGGACCAGGCGGCCTCTCAGCTAGTCCGGACAGCTTAGCCGTTAGGACAAGCAGCTGAGCCGCTCCAGCCAGCAGCATGACCGCTGGGACAAGCGGTAACCACTGGAGCTCTAGCACAGCCGCTAGGAGCTCTAGCACAGCCGCTAGGAGCTCTAGCGGTCACCCTGTATAGGCGCCTGGTATGCTATTTTGCGAGAGGCCTCGGTCCACCCGACCCCACCGCTTGATCGAGCTCTACCTTCCTAATCCGATCCCCACTTGGACAGATTTTGGAAGCCTTCTCTTAGATTTTTCTTACCTTAATTTTGGCTTTTGCCACTTTTCTATTTATTCCATTTTTATTTTCTTTCCTTCTTTTTATTTTGATTATCAAGTTCCACTTTTATTCCTTTTATTTTCTGATTCTTTATTTTCTTTATTAATATTTTCCCCTTTTAATTATCTTTTCCTATTTTCTTCTTCTTTACTTTATTTTTATTTTTAGGGGAAGGGGTACCCCAAATGTGCTAAGTTATCGGGAATCCTAAATTCTCGAATGACGTGATTAGTGATTTCCCATTCGGAAATTAGATGATTAAATTCACATATGGGCATTTGCTTAATATTTTTGTGCGTGAATAAAATGCGATATTTATAGCAGGTTTAATACAAGCCCGAAAGTTGGAAATGCACTACAACAAATATCACTGGCCATCTTCGCCAGTACTCGAACCCGCCTGAGACGACTCTCCGGGTCCACTCGATGACGGAGCACCTGAAGGGTCGGGCTGAGACATCGCCCAAGCTCTAGGGTCAAAAGCAAATAATGAAACCGTCAAGTAAGCGGGATCCAGTGAATGACGGTGGCTCCGACATGCCGGGATAGCCGCCATACCCCGTACTCTCCTGACTCCAAGAACCCCTAGGAGGGACTGGAGGATACATGGGCATATGATAGCCCGAATACCCCATATAGGGAGGCGGTGCAGGCCACTGCGGAAGATAAGGCACTTGGGGCGGGTTCCCCGTATCCACTCTAGCTCGAGGCGTCCCATGAAGCACCTCCGTACTCTCCTGCCTAGGATGAGGATGCTGCGGTGTAGACACCGACTCCGAAGCACGAATAACTCGAGGCCTAGGAGGCCTCACCACAGGAACAGGCTGCGAAATGAGCTCAAGGTCAAAAAATTACAAAAATTCAAATCAAGCACTGTTACTTGAAATGAACATACCTCTCGAACGTCGGATCGACGACTCGTGCATACACTCCAGGACGTGAACCTGAAAATCCAAATCTTAAAAGCTTGCATGCCCCTATAGATCTTCCGCGTCTCAGCAGCATCCAACTGTACACATAAAGAAAAGAGTCAGTATGAATACAAAGGAAACATTGCAAATTACAATGGATTCTCACTTACCCCCCTACAACCAGTTGGTAGAGGCAATCCCTCAACCTCCTCATCGGGACCACGAAACTCAGGAATCAGTGTAACCTGAGGAGACCCGTCCGCTCCTGTATAACTCACCGACATGGTAGGAGGAGTAGGACGCGGAGCAGATACAGTCGAGGAACTCGCAGCACTATGCAAAGACTTAAAGATATTAGACACATTTCTAAATTTCCAAACGAAATTAAGAAACAAGGTACATTACTTACCGGGTCGGTAGAAAAGTTGGGGCACAACCGAGCCTCAACAAAATAAGTATATGCCACCATGAGATCCACCTCAGGGTCAGCCGGAAGCAAATACTCAAGGGCATTCTCCCCAACGGTGGCCATCCTTACCTGCTCCACGGTAAGGTGACGAACATAAAGCATAGAGTCCGGAGTATCCAAAGGAATCCTCAGAGCCGGAAGGTAGGAGAAAGTCTGCCTAATCAGTATCTCTCCCAAAAACCACCCAAAACCGAAGAGACCCTCAATAAGGATCCTCCTCTGGTCGTACTCCTGAGCACCCAAAAATATGTCCGAGAGACCCGGGAGCTAATCCATCCAGGGAAACCAGTCGGCCTGCAAAAACAAAGGAACAAGCAAACAAAAGGACGAAAAGGACAATATTAGCACAAAAGATAGTCGCTTACATCCTGAACGGTCAAGGAATATATCGCATCCCTAAGGGTGTGCAGCGTGGTAAATGGGCAAGACGCCCGTCCCCTCCAGGTCTGCATCGCTGGAAAGGATAAGTCCCCTGTCTCGAGAAGAGGGGTAAGGTCGGAAAAATGCTCATAAAACCAAATCTAAGACATCAAAGCACATGGATTAGCCACAATTTTTGAGTAAAAAAAGCCAAAAACGCAAAGTAAAAGAAGGGTAAAAGGAAATTACCTCCATAACCTTCCAATAACCGGCTAAGGAGACGCGAGACGCGCCCTCCTCTCCACTGAGGCGGCTGGACTACCTCAAGCACCTAAGAAGACAAGAGTGTGCGGGAAGACCCAAGTTGTACTCCACAACCCTATCCAAATCCCGCAAGCACGGGAAATAGCGAACATGGTACCTACTAGCTTTATCCGAAAAGACGGAACAAGCTAGAACATAGGCCAAGAAAAGGCGAGCGTGCTGCTCCGCCGTGACCTTCTTCAACTTCCTCGGGTTGGTCAAGAACTTGACCATGACGTCAGTCCGCCCTTACTTCATACCATCCCAGTTAGCCCCAAAAAGGTCGAACATCTCCACTATGTCATCCCTACTCACCTCTCCATAAGTGATAGGAATACCGGTGCAAGGGAGCCCGGAAATGAGACCGAACTCGAAATGGGTGATCATAATCTCACCCATGGGAAAATGGAAAGTACTGGTAGTATCCCAGTACCGCTCCGCAAGACCTCTAACAAGCAAGCGGTCGGAGCGCTCAGCAGAAGCGATGGACGCTAAAAAGTGACCAAAGCCACAACACTCCACAATAGCGTTGACCTAAGGAGTCACATACCTACGGGCTTTCTCGATACCCGAAAGGCTACCATAACCCCGCATGGTAGTGTCGACATCCTATACAACACAATAATTGCAAGACAATTAGGTAGGTGATCCTAGTAACAACTATCAGCATTCGGTTTAGTCCTAAATTTTTACAACTCGTAAAATTTAGCATTTTAGCTAAACCAATATGACAAGAGTGAATTTTAAAGAGAACGAATTTCACCCAAGTTTATTCTCCACAAATATACTCAAAAACCATCTACCACCACAACAAAAATAAACTTCACTCAAGTTTATTTTCACAAAAAGTATACATGATAATTGCAACGAGAATAAATTTCATACAAGTTTATTTTCCACCATTAAAGAAGAATTTCACGCAAATTCATTCTTCACATGCAAAATATACGAGAAACCTACGGGAATTCACAAATTAGCAGGAAAAACTATTTCACGCAAATTGGTTTTTCCACATTTAGCTACACTACAGTTCTCAACCTAACAATTATATGTTTGTCTACACATGAATTTTCTAAGTGTAAAAGAGCAAAGAGAAAAAAAAGGACATACCCGACATTTGGTACCAACGGTAACCAAATGATCCTTCTTCTTGAAAACAAGATCGCTGGGCTCCCAACGATCGATAGGATGAAAATTACTACGAGTGAACTCATCCTGGACTAACCGATGCTCACCCACCCGGTGATGGGGTATACCGGAAACGAAATCCCGAGTTAAAACATTCGGGGCCTCATGAACAACAATCTCTTGCTCCTTCCTTTTCCTACCTCCTCTAAGTTTAGGAGTCACGGATGAAGAGTAAAAAATGGAGTTTTTTGGAAATTTTAGTGAAACTCACAAAACTCACAAATTCACACAATTTTGAGTTTTGACACTCAAAAACACAAGAACAACTAACAAAATCAAGTTCTACTAAGAATTTGAGCAAGAAAACCTCAAGATTTGGAGCCAGGGGTTTTGATGGAGGTTGAGAGCTTTGAAGAGAAAAATGGAGGAGAGAGAAAGGAGAAGGCAAAATGGGAAGATGACCCAATTCGGCCTCCCCTTTCCCTTTTATGCACACCCGCAGAAAACGTAATAGCTGATCAAACCGCTTAGGTGGACGGTCAGACCGCCCAGCTGGCGGTTAAACCGCAAGACAGGCAGCTTGGCCGGTAGTCCCAATGGCTTGACCATTTGGGCGAGCGGTTCAACCGCTCCACCAAGCGGCGTAGCCGCTCTAGCAAGCGGTTTAGCCACTCCACCTAGCGGTTCAACCGCTTGACGTGGCGGTTTGACCGCCTGACCCACACTCTCTCTTATGACGTTTTAAGGGCCATTGGCTCAAAATCAGTGGGCCCCACGCGAGGTCCATAGCAGTTATTTGCGCGCCAAAGTCCGTTTATGAAAACAGGACTACTTTGAACCCACAGGTTTGTATATTTATACTCGGCCAAATGGCATGGGCTCCCACCCGACCTAAGGTATGAGCAACATTTTATTACCCTTTACAATAACATTTACTACCCATCTTATTTCTAACGAATTATTTTTATTGTGTAACCTATAGCACAGGGTTCCCCTTCGACTGAAAATCGAAGGACGTTTATTGTTTGACCTACAGCAAAGGGTCGCCCTTCGACTAAAAGTCGAAGGATTTTTATCATTATTCTTATTTCTAACGAAATATTTTTATTGTGTAACCTACAACATAGGGTTCCCCTTCGACTGAAAATCGAAGGACATTTATTGTGTAACCTACAGCATAGGGTTCCCCTTCAACTGAAAATCGAATGACGTTTATTGTTTGACCTACAGCACAGGGTCCTCTCCCTTCGACTAAAAATCGAAGAATTTTTATCATTTATTCTATTTTTAACGAAACATTTTTATTGTGTAACCTACAGCATAGGGTTCCCCTTCAACTGAAAATCGAAGGACATTTATTGTGTAACCTACAGCATAGGGTTCCCCTTCGACTGAAAATCGAATGACATTTATTGTTTGACCTACAGCATAGGGTCTCTCCCTTCGACTAAAAATAGAAGGATTTTTATCATTATTCTTATTTCTAACAAAATACATTTATTGTGTAACCTACAGCATAGGGTCCCCCTTCGACTGATAATCGAAGGACATTTATTGTGTGACCTAAAGCATAGGGTCTTTCCCTTCTACTAAAAATCGAAGGATTTCTTATCATTTATCACTAATGAAATATTTTTATTGTGTGACCTACAGCATAGGGTCTCTCTGTTCGACTGATAATCGAAAGAATTTTATTGTGTGACCTACAGCATAGGGTCAAACTCTCAGTCAAATAGACCAAGGAAATTATTACTTTATCCTAAAAATGATTTTTATCACTAATTGATTGTCACCTCATTCGGTTTGCATGTTTTATTGCAGGTATTGGCACATGAATACTTTGACCTTTGCTCTATTCGAGCTCGGCGAGAGTAGAGGCTTCTGTAGACAACAAAAATTGTGTCTATGATGAGTCCCCATAAAAACCCGATGATGAAAGGATTGGATTTTGCTCGAACTTGGGTTGCGAGAATAAATGCTCTGATGCTTAGCCCAGTTTATTTGAATTAACCAGTGGAAGCCTTTTGTATAGGTGATCCAAACCAGTTGTAATCAATTCCATTGGAGTCCAAAACTGAGAGATAGGCCTCTTTGAACCTAAGGGCCCGAAAGGGAACCCAAACCCTTGAGTCAACCCTTGGTCAAACAAGGGAACTCAGTCACTCCCGCATGGACCCCCTCAGAAAACTCTCCCCCGCTTTGAAAAGCAATCAGGCTCCTATATAGGCATGCCACTCCAGGTCCAAGCGGCCACACTTGAGTTCAAGCGGTGGCCGCTAGGACAAGCGGTTGTACCGCTAGGCCAAGCGGTGGCCGCTAGGACAAGCGCCTGTGCCGCTAGGCCAAGCGGTTTGACCGCGGCCGCTTGTCGTGCCAGCTCAGCCGCTCGGCCTAGCTGTATTGTCGCCTGGACCATTTCTTGCAAACGGCAAATTCGAGGCCCATTCGGTTTCCGTGCCAAACCCTGGCAGCTCCCCCTCTTCTATATAAACAAACCTTAGGGTTCAGTTGAAGAGGTTGGTCTTTTGGTTGGCAGTTTCTCTCTCAGGTTGGTCTTTTGACATTCTTTCTCATATTAAACCAGAAATTCTAATTCTACTCCTTCTTTAGGCTAGCCATAGCACCACAAAATAAACCTTCACACTTCATCAAGAGCATGAATTCAAGCAACATAACCCAATAAGTTCATTGTGAGCATCCAGGTAATCCAACCTAAGGGTTTTCAATAAATTTTATATTGCTTGTTATTAATAACGAATTTGGTTTATGTGATATGTACATGCATGGTACGTTTTCGAGCAAAAGGGCTTGTATTAAGCCTAATTAATGGATGAATGAATGTTTTAAATTTGTTATTTATTGCTTCTTATGATTAAATTATGCTTTGTTTGTGGATTGGTTGGTGAATTATTTGTTTGTCTTCTAACTCGCAGGTTTTAGCATATTTATCGTTTTCTACCAATAAAGGCATGTAATTTGATAAATTGCTAAAAGTGGTCACAATAATAATAATTGTTCAACCCATTAGTTAAAACTAGGAATTTGGACAAATTGAACCCTGTTTGGAACCGTAGTATTAATAATTATATTGAATCGATTAGTAAAGGCCGTTGTTGTCAATGGGCGAGTTGGGTGCCTAACACCTTCCTAGCTCGTACTCACGCCCCCAAACTCATTTATGAAGTCAATTTTCCCAATAGGGATTGGGGTGCACAGGAATTGAGTTGACGTCTTTCTAGACTATCAACTTGATTTCAAGGTTTCCAAATTACATTAAATTTTGTGGCGACTTTCGACAATCTTAATCATGTCCTTAGTGCAAAAGAAAAATCTTCATGTGCATTCACACTCAAAGATTCACGAAAACCCGAACAACGGCGCTCTCCCAGGCTTCCCGAAACCCGAAGGTGGGGCGAACGAAAAAGGGGAGAAAAATCCGATAGCCTACACATGTCATAGATTCAAAGACGTCCTGCAAGTTGCTCTTAGGACGACCATGGCTACATGAGAATGGCGTTGAGGCATAATCCCTCCACCGAGGTCTCAAGTACTATCGAGAGAGTGAAAAAAAATTAATGGTGACGTCAAGCCATTTACCAAGGTAGAGACACACTTTGCCGACGCCAAGTACTACGAAGAGGAGGTAGAAAGTGAAGTCTTCTATCATCAACCCCCTCAACGGCAAAAGGAAAAGAGAAGGACGAAAAAGTTGACCCTTCATCCTCAAGAATAAGTTTGCCACCAAAAGGCAATATAAAGGTCAAAATATCCTTCCACAAGCATTCCCTACTATTTTGTGGTAGGAAGGTGACGGGGCTTTTTTATTGTGGCTTGTTTCATCATGTCTGACGGGGACTTTGTGGCTTATTCCGTCTCGCCTCCTTCAACTCTGGGATGATCTCCATTTTTATAGGAGATAGAGCAGTTATTGAGATGACCTAGATCTCCTCTATCTTATCTTTTTTTTAGAATAAAAGATTATTTATATCCCATAAGATATTTATCATATCTTTTGAGATAATTATCTTCATCTTTTGAGATAAAATAATATATTTTCGGGAGTCACTGGTTGACGTATTTTGGTGTTTACACTTAGAAATTATAAAATACTAACCAAGTTGCTATTAATGCGATGCACAAATCACAAAGACACTCATCATGTATAGAAAATACCAAATCAAATCAAATGACATTATTTGGGAGTTCTATACCATGTTTGACTAGCATCAATTTACTGATGGTAATCGCAAATTATAGAAAATACCTTTTGTGAGGCATTTGCTTTGATCAACCTGGCTTTCTTATTCTCTTTTATTTCCTAGTAATGTTTTTCTTTTGAATAGAAATAGATTGATTTCTTCTCAATTGCTAGAGTTGGTGCTGATAATGTAACGCCCCAGATTGGATAACTCTTAATTAAATATGCTTATGGGCCCTAAATCCAATCCAAGACATTACTGTCGTACTTGTAACAAGATAAGCACAAGGCAAAGAATGATAAAAAGTACAACAACAAACTGAATTATATTATATAAGTGGAGATTACATAGTTGTATTGTTCCAAAACTACATCAGTAGTTATATTACTAAGTCATACGGGGTTCTCCTCCGTCTGCGGAATCCACGGGGTTAAACAACAGCAAAGACATGCAGTAAGCATGCACAAAAGGGTTCCTTCCATCCTTCACCATCTCTCTTGCCCAAAATATGTCAAATGGTACAATAATCCACGCAAAAAGAGATGACACAAAAACAAAAGAAAATTAGCGAAAGCTAAGCAATACTCACCCCACTTTGTAAAATACATTTTGTTTATATTCAAAATACATTTAGCATTAACAACCAACACTTGGGATAATAATAATAATAATAATAATAATAATAATAATAATAATAATAATAATAATAATAATAATAATAATAATAATAATAATAATAATAATAATCATAGTAGTATTTTAAAGAGATTGTCTGTTCTTATAATCATAGTTAACATACTCTTTTACGTATAAAGCCATGCATACGTACGGGAATCATAGGCGAAGAGTATTAAACATCCAATATCATACACAAACTCATAATCACTCAGAAAATGACCTTTGAGGTCTATTAAGCTATAAAGTAATTCAAATCACAACATGCAAAGATTAGACTTCTATGTTAGGTAGTGAGGAAGAGCATAGCACAACTCAGACTCTATGAGTCCTACACTCAGGTTCAATGACCCTACAAATCATAATTCATTTATTTGGCCTTTTTGGCAATAATCATATCATCTCGGGTTTATACCCTACATAAACTCAGATTAAATCATGATAAGCGAGATACTCAGGATTCGTATATCCCTACAGCTTAATCATTAATGGGTTTAATCCTACAATATTTTATTAAAGTGTGCACACTGGCATGCTCTTCAATTTCCCAAGGGTACCAAGTTTGGGAGCACACTACAAGTAAGTTAGTAGACATGCTTATGTCTAAGTCGGTCATATTCATCTCAATAAACATGATTGTATTAATATTAATCATACACTTTCCAAACTTGTTCTTTTTTTCACAATAATTCAACAAATCGTTTCAACACTTCATATCTTCGTATATGCATTATGGGCTTTTATTATAATCACTTAACATCAATTCGGTCATAAGCTTAATTGATCTATAAGCATACTCAAGCATAGCCGCGATAATATAATCAATCATTCTTAAACTCATTCGGTCATCTCAATCACATATTCATAATCATAAGACTTTATTAAATTACTAAACAAAGATCCACCAACTTTATATCTTGATCAAAATCCATTCGGCCATATATAAATACATATAATTATCAAGGTTTAAAGAATAGACTTTAATCTTCATGTAATTATCAAGTAAACTTTAACATGAAACATCAAATTCATTCGGCCATGTCACGAAAATAATCACATGCAATCATTTACATAACTTCACAATCATTCTATAATCATATGTATATATAAGTACATATAGCATATAATTGTAAGAAAATCCTAGGTTATCTTCTTAATTCATTAAATCGAAATAAGGGGTTTTAGTGGACATGAGTATACCTTCCTCAAGCTTCCAAAAACACACTGCTTCTCTTTAACTTCCTTGATCACTCACTACTAGCACAAGTCCCTAATTTTAATTAAACAAACATGTTCAAGTGTTAATAAACATTCTTTATTTCTTCTCTTTTATTTCCTTTCGGCCTTGGGTCTTTTTATTCTCAAAATTACTCTTTTTAATTCCTAAATTTTTATTATCATTTCATTAATAATTCCTCTTTTATTTTGTCATTTTATCTTTCGAAAATGCTAGGTTCGAAATTAAGGAATTTAGAGAAAATGAGAGATAAATAGTGAATAAATAATTTTGGCCATAATGAGTTAAGATCAAATTTACGTAAGGTTATAAATGGACATGCAACAATAGATTTTGAGTTTTTAAGTCAAGATTAACTAGATCATTGTTTCTTAAACCTTTTTCCTTATACTTTCGATTATAGTCACAAATATACTTGCTAGGATTTTATTATTTAATTATGGACTTTAGGTGATAATAATAACTTAAGCTTGTGATAAATAAAAGTACAAAGAGTTAAACCTTGGTGGTGTCTCTTGGTGGTTGTTGATGGTTCGGGAGCTTCACATTCGGGTGATGGTGGAGCTAAGGTGTTGATGGCGGTGGTTAAGAAAAAGAGATAATGCACAAGTTAGAGTTTAGAAATAAGAGTGAAATGATTATTAGAAACAAAGGAGATATTAAAGATGATTAATGCATGAGTTTGTTTAAGTGTTCTTACCAAGTCTTCTTCTCTTTTCCCTTCTCTATCTTACGGTTTTCCCTTCTTCTCTCTTTACTTCATTTTGATTTTGTTTACTTAGAAAGATTTATGAGTTTTTGGATGAAGAATGATACAAAGAGAATATGAGAATATATGTTTGAAGTGTACGGTTTTGGGAAGAGAAAAAGATGAGCAAAGGTGCTCTTTGTAAACTTTTAAAGGCTTCTGGTTTGCTTGCAAATATGGTACAAATATTTGAGGAAAAGAATATGTAAGTAGCTTTTGATCTTAATTGGTTTATAGCTTTGCTTTTGTTTAGTTTTATAAAGGTTGAACCTTTTCTCTTCTTCTCTTTCTTTCTCTCTTCTACCCGTAGCTTCCCCCTTCCCCTTAGTAGTTTTTATTTGCTTCCTTTTCTTAGCTTAGTTGCATTAGGAACATAAGAACATGGGATGTTTTCCCAATTAGGCTTAGTAAGCACATCAACCATGGTGTCAAAGTAGAAATATGACAAGTGAAAAGAGCAAGCTTTGTTTGTTGACAAGTAAGCATTTAGGTGTCAAGGGTGAATAGTAAACCGATTAGGAAAAAGTGGAAATTTGCTAATCCTAGCTTAACATCTTCTAATTCGGTCATCAACACAAACAAAGGCCTAATCATGCCTAAGCAAGCCGTAAACATAAATTAAATAAGTTAATCAAGTAGTTTAGTTAATTAATCAAGTAGGTTTTAGTTTTAAACGAGATTAACATATAGTTTAGAAAATATTTACGTAAGTGCATGCATTTAAACATGTTAATCATACTTAACAAACTAAGCGAAAAATTTTATGCTAATTAATTACTATTTTAGTTTAATAATTGAGTTTAGATTTTTGGGATACTACAGATAACATGTTATGAAATGATACTAGAATAGCAATATGAACAAGAACAATAGGAGACTAGTTAACAGAGAGAAGGAGATTATATATGTTTTATTCAACTTGTATATAAAAATACGATCATAGGTCCATATATAAATACATGAAAATGAGCTACGGAATTGGCTGCTAGGGGAGTTAAACAAAGTTCACTTAATGTGAGCATTAAGTGAAGAAAGTGAAACGCATGGAGAGTTAGATTATGGACATCCATCTCATTAATATCATAACAGTCTTTGTCTTTTTCTATAACCTTTTGTAATTCTTTTGTTCTTTAGTTTGCCTAATTTAACATGATTATACGTTGCGCGGTCTTCTTTAACACTTTAAGTAGATAAGTGTTTTCTCGTCATGAAAACAAAAATTACCTTAATCAATTGTATCATAAAAATAAAAAATAAAATATTGATATAGAAAATAAAAATTATCAATACTATGGTTGTTTTTCTTAATATTTTTTGGGAAAATTATTTTTTAATAGTTGGCATTGATGGAGAGATATTAATCTAGGAGTAAATGACTTTGAATTATTTATTTTTCATCCCCTTTTTTATGTACCATCTAATAGTTATGGTGTATCTTATGATGTAGCGGGGGGGTCAACTTAAGAAAAGAGTGAATCTTGTTGGCTTAGTGGTCACATGTGGGTTGATGGTGAAGCCCTTTAGAACACCACCATTGTGCTTGGTGGACCGGCTCCACATGGTGGTGTTAATGTAAGGCTGCAGTACGTTCGGAAAACATATTATTGGGATTTTTGCGTTAGATTCCTTATTGAATGAGATTTATTATGATATTTCATATGTTCAATTATAATAAGTTTAGTAGCAATGCAATTGTGTCCCAAGAACTTAAAAAGGTGTCAGTTTCACTCCGTGTTGTTTATATGAAAAGTTCAAAACTCTCTCTTCCCTCTCTCTAAAAAAAACCTAGCTTCCTTTTCTCATTCTGACTCATCTTGGGGCTATCACTGACGTTTTTGCCAGTGGTTAGCCCCTTTTTTATTATATTCATTGCTTTCAATCTAGTTTTTTGTAGTTTTATGTTCGGTCGGGTTATTAATAAACTCTCCTTTTGTGAGAGATTGTTTGAGTCTTCGCGTTCGTCGGAGTTTGATTGGTCTCCGCGTTCGTCGGAGTTTCATATAGTTTTGTTTATCGAGTTAAGTTTTATGAATCGAGAAGACAAGTTCGATTTGCTATGTCAAAGGGACCTACATTTCCAAATAGTTGCAGCACGTTTCGTGCTTACCTCCGATCGTAGGGATCACGCGTTGGCGTCCCGCTTTCTTTATAGCGTAATTTATGCTATGTTCAGGCAATTGACGATTAATCGTCAGTTATCAACAGAGCCGATCAAGATGCCGAGTTTTAGCAGTGATGTTGGATTTGGTATTTACATATCGACGGAGCCGATCAAGAAACCGATTTCAAACAGCGATGGTGGAAGTCATTGTCATCTTGGTATATTAGATTATTGTTCTTGTTTTCAGAATGTTAGGTGGAGTCATATTCGTAGGGATGATAATTGGGCTACTCATGAGTTAGTCTATGTTGTTCCTTCGAAAGTAGATCTTAGTTGTTTTATGTTATTTGAAATTCCTTGTAGCGTGAACAACGTGTTGATGTTACTTTTGAATCAATTGAATGAAAATTAGTGCCGTATTGCGGCATTGAAATCAAAAATAAAAAGGTGTCAGTTTCTACATATTTGCTCGAACATCGAATTAAAATTTATTGGTTTAAATCGGTTATTGACCCATATTAGGTCTTTGGAAAGCTCATTCCATGAGCAATGTGATAGTGTCAAATTATAATCCATTTTTTGAAATTCGATGGGAAATGGTTGCAAATAAATCTTGAACCATGAATGTAATAATTCCATAATTGGAACACTGTTTTTTGCTCTTAACAACTTTGTCGAATTATAACTATTGACTCTGATTCTAGTTTTGTGTGTGTGAGATGGTGTTGAAAAGTTTGAAATTAAAATGGCTATTTGCTTGTATCAATTGGAGTATGAGATTTTGAATAATGAGACTTGAGCACTGGAACTTGCCTTGTTAACTTAATTGTATGTTATCTTAGAACGTAAGGACATATTCATTAAGGTGTTTACACTTTGCATAGCAAAGATTGTCTTCCATCATAATTTTATTTGCTTTCAGTATATCAAGGAAAACTTGCAACTATAGTTGCTATTGATGTTGAAAGTAATTAACCTATTATTATATTACCGTCCAGCAACAAAAAGAGTCTCAGTCTCCCAAAAACTTTGTGAGTACAAGCTGAACTATCCATCAAACCTACCTTAATTAATCTGATGAAAAAACCTTAGTTTCCAATTGGTAAGCATTAGTAAAGAAACTAGGCCAAGACAAGTAAGTTGATATGATACAGCTCACAACTGATGCCCCCAACAGCATGTTCATGACAACAATCTGCAACTGGATTGCTTCCAATGGTGATGCTCTGCCCATTATCATACCAGTCATTGCTCCTGGTAGAGAGATTAGGCCTACGGTTTTTGCATTATCCACTACAGGAGAAAGAGCGACTACCAAAGCTCTTTTTACTTGTTGATGTGTTGTTTGGCGCGGGGTTGCCCCAAGAGCTAATGCTGTCTCAGCCTGTGACACATTTTGTGACCAAGAATGAGATAACGCAAAGAAAGAACACATTTTTTACGATATTAAAAAGTTCATATATCAAGGCTCTGTTTGATTCAATTGAATTTCACGTAACTTAACTTAACTTAACTTAACTTAACTTATTGGCCCTGAACTAAACTGAACTGAACTAAACTGAATGCTCTTGAACTGAACTGAACTGAACTTAATGCTCCTGAACTGAACTGAAATTATTATTATTATTATTATTATTATTATTATTATTATTATTATTATTATTATTATTATTATTATTATTATTATTATTATTATTATTATTATTATTATTATTATTATTATTATTATTATTATTATTATTATTATTATTATATTTTTTTATTATTTAATTCACTACTTTCAAAGCTAATGTCACATATCTACAAGATAAATGCTACTTTTCAACACTTTTTTGTGGTAATTTTATTTTATCATCGTTGTTATCTCTCAAAAATGGTAGGGAAAAAATTTGAATTGAGTATCTCTATCAACGAACCAAAGTATATCAAAGTGAATTGAAAGTAATTCTACTACTCTACTAGAGTGAACCAATCAAGAAGGATAACTAGGTTCATTTTTTTATTTTTCCTTTTCTAATATTAATTATTTATTGATCCTTTCCCTTATCAAGTAACAAACCAATTGCTCCTTAATTTTGTTTCTTAATATTTTATTGTTGTGTTTAATTTAAAACACAGTATCTAATTTTAAAGGTATTACCACGCACTATTTAATAATAATAATAATAATAATAATAATAATAATAATAATAATAATAATAATAATAATAATAATAATAATAATAATAATAATAATAATAATAATAATAATAATAATAATAATAATAATAACTGAAATGAAATGAAATGAACTGAACTGAACTGAACTGAACTTATTGGCCCTGAACTGAACTTATTGGACCTAAACTGAACTGAACCGAACTGAACTGAACTTAATTTAAGTGAAATTAAGTTGAATCAAACAGAGCCTAAGAACTGAAGGAGCTTAGTATGAGCTCAAAGTCCAAAACTCAATACACCCATAAGAGCCATAACTTAAAACCCAATAAGAGCATGTTCTCACGTGCTGACACTAAGTCCAAAATCACGACCTTGTCAACCCCGTGGGCCACTCGGCTCACTATCCCGTTGGAACCAAGTCAGGCTTATCCCGAGCTAAGTTAAGTCGGAAGCGATGGGTTTTGTGATGCCTCGGTTGTGGGTTAAGTGTTTGTTCACAAGGAATTCAAGTGGGAGAATAGCTAAGTGTGGGAAATGCTTTGCTTTGTATTAATGCTTGTGTGAATGTACAAGGTTTCTCAATGTCCCCAAATGAATGGAGCAACCCCTATTTATAGAGCTCCTTGGTCCTAGGAAGCTTCTAGATAAATGCCAAGTGTCAAGCTCCTATGGGAAGTTCTAGAGAATTCTATACAAATATCTCCTCTATTATTTACAAGAGAAATATGGTGAGACTTCTAGAACCTTAGCAAAATATCTAGGAAACCCTTGGAAGTTCCCTTGGTGCCTTCTAGACCCTCCAATTCCGGATTACCCAAGAATCTTCTGGAAACAGGGCTTGTCTTGGAGGCTATCTGGAGTCTTCCAGTCATTTTGCGCCTACTGGGCGCCTATTGTCCTTGTCAGCGCCCCTGTCAGCGTCCAGCTTGGCCAGTATGAAAGTTAGACACTTTTGATGTCTACTCCTGGCAAAATGAGAAAAGCTCTAAGGACTCTTTAGGGGGTAAGTGCTTCGTGAGAGCACTCGGCAAAAGTCCCTAGGCATCCATGCGCCCTAGTCACGCATGGTGACGGTGAGGAGAGCGAGTCCGTGACAATGTGCTCGGTACAATGACGGAAAAATCAGCACTTAATATTCTATGCCTATAAAAATACAAGCTTCAAACTGAGTTTTAGCATTCACCTCCTTTGTGTTAGTGTAAACTATCACTTTATTATTAGCCCTTCTGGGTAAGTAATTGCTCTAGTGGTTGGTTACCAATAAATAAATAGATTTCCCAACTTTATTGATCGTAAAAACGTAAAATTTTTTATAGAACGGTCTTTTTGTAACTTTTGATGAGATAAGGGTTACATTTAAGTGAAACAAGAATAATGATTTATAAAAAGTGATCCATACATTTCTTTTTGTTTTTGTTTTTTTTTTCTTTTTTTTGTGGCCCTATTTTTCTGTGAGTTGGTCTCACACACAACTTGGTCATGTAAAAATTAAGGTTGATATAATTGGGGGACGGGAGTTCTAAAGACGAACCAAAAACAATAAAAGACCAAGTAATTTGTGGCTTATCACTTACCTCTTAATCTCCATGATAGTGAGTCTCTTACATTTGTAGTGTAACGAATATAAACATAAAACTTTGTATAAGACGGTGTTATCGGTGAGATAATGATAACTTTTTAGTAAACCAAGAGTGACTATTTATAATAAGTGACTCCTACATATATTTCTAAATAGTGACCCTATTTTATTGTGAGTTGGTATCACACAAGACTTAATGATAAATAGAACAAGTTTTGTGTGAGATTAGCTTACGGGATAATATGGTCACTATTAAGAAATCTAAGAGTCACCTAGTATGAACAATGACTATTGTTTAAGTAGAAAGTGACCTTCATCTCGGCAAAAGTTACAGTAAGAATTTAAATTGTCTTATTCAAGTTTTTGTATATTAGAAATTGCTTTTGGAAAATCTACGAGCTCGTGCGAAGCACGGGGATAAAATTAGTAAATATGTAATACTCAATCCTTTACTTCTACTTCTTTCCATTTGACTTTCCACTATCTGCATAAAGACACTTTGATCAATGATAATTATAATTCTATAACTGTAAAATTTTTGAATTTTTGATATTTGAAAAATATTATTAAAAATGACGACTCTAATAATAGTGAATTTACATTGTAAATCTTTACACTTTTTATTAAAGTAGTGATCAAAATTTGTAAACTATGACCTCAAATGATCAAATGAAAAGAAGAATTAGGAACGTAGGACGGGATTATAATGTGAATTTGTTAGAACATACCAAGTTCATCTGCAACTTGATGTCATCCCGGAGTCTCTTCATGGTTACACCAGTAGTTGTCATGGAATTGCCGGCCATCATTCCGGCAACAGGGATAATGTATCGCGGTGTGAAGGGGAATACATGGAGAATGACAAGCACAAACATGGTCATGGAATTCCAGCCAAGATCGAAGCACCAGCAACGTACTTCCCATGGGGTACATGTTTCGCACGCTGCCCTGCTGTGTAACCTGCCACACTCACCTGGTAGACAAACAAAGATACCAAAGAATAACTTATCAATTCATTAATTCATACATCATTTGGGTACGTAGTTTACCCAATGGCCAGTGGTAAACTAATCTTTTTCCGAAATATACATTGGTTGATTAAGACAAAAGGTTGTTGTCCTCAGAGCTTTTTAGATTTTGGTTCTGTTTTGTTTTACGAATTCTTACATTTCATATATTGCTTTATATTGGCTTGAATCCAAAAAGTGCTTATGATATTGGTGATCCAAATATTGGATCCCAAACTATCATAGAATAGGAATATTCGATTATTTCGGATTGGATTCGCTAGTAGATTTATTCTTTCAATACGAATGGAAATTCGACCTCCCGTCTACATGACTGTGAAAATAGGACACTTAGCATTTGTAATCCAACCTCATTTTCTAGAGAATTGGTACGTACTTCATGTATTTTAAAACAAATTGGCCAAGGGATCACGCTATGATCTTTTGATAATTATCCTACAACTAGATTGTATTTTAACTTTGTTTTGTAGTCCAGCGAAGTTACATGCAAGCACAGATCCAACCAGTTTGGCCTGATGCTTGGTCGGACAAAATAGAAGTCAATATCAAATTTATCGGCTTTGTCGTTTTATGTTATGTTCTTAACTTATTATTTTTAGGGTATGTTTTGATTAGGATTAAGGATTAAGGAGGTAATGGATTAAATTATAAGATAAAAATGGAGGTGGAGTTCGTGCTAGATGTGCAATTTGGCGGAGAGGCGTAAAAATGAAGGCAGAAATGGGGGTAGTAATTACCATAGAGAGTTAGGATAACTATTAACCCCAAATGTGTGTTTTAATTACCCCCTCTCCCCAACAACTAACACTCCCCTTCTAGTTCTATACCTTCCATTTCAGCCTATAATTTTATCTATTACCCTCAATTTAAATATACCCTTAAATGTTCTGTATGTATAGGAAGAAAAAAACCAATTTAAACCTCACATCTTTAGGCAATCGATCACATAATCCGAATAGCCTCCTGACACTTTTTATAAGGATAAATCAAAGGGTAAAGAACAAAGAAGACATGCGGTTCAACCAATAGAAAAGGCGTTGTGTAAGGTTTTCAGAACATCAAAAGTAACACCTTTGTTTTAAATGTAACAACTTTTTTATATACTTGTTAATTCAAATGGAATAAATTTCGTTCAAAATGTAACGACGTCTCACGTTGAGCCCATTTTATATTTTTTTTTTTCTACACCGTCATACGTCTTCTTTTAATTGAATAAGATCCTCTCCAAAATGAAATTTAGGAGTATAAAGTCACTAAAAAAAGTGAAAAATTACTGACAACATATCTGAACTGAACTACTAAGTACTAACCTAATAAAATAGAAAAGAACACACTATGACTTGTAAACAATACTCCATAGATGAGTACTGTTAATTAGTGGATGGCCATACTTAAAAACTTTGGATCGGTCTTTGATTGGTTGAAAGCGAAAGCTACATATACATATACATATATACTCCGTATATATATACATGTAGATAGATTACCAAGTTAGCAAATTAATCAAATATAGTTTACTTGGAATCATGGCTCGCTAAGAATAACTACGGAGTATTTTTTTTTTTTTTTTTTTTTGGTTACATGTATGAATAAGTAGTTTAGTACACATATATTGATAGGGTGATCTGAGATGACCAAGTCTGCTCTTCAGGACAACTCGAAAGGGAATAATGTTATTTTAACAAAAGACGTGAATACTAAATATTATTGCGTAACAGATTTTGTTACGACAGTCGACCAGTACCAGTACGTACGTACGTACTAGCTAGCAAGTTGTCACAGGTACACTACTTTTTTTTAAATAATTTTATTTTAAAATTGGTGTATTATTTTAGTATTTTTTTTTAGAAAAATTCTGCATCTACTACTTTTAGAGTATATATAGGATTAATCTCGATTGTATGCAATAACTTGTAAATTATACACTTAAGGCAAGTTAACATACAGTACAAGATACATTTTGAAGACATGCTCAATATAGAGGACAGCTTAGTGGGATTTTAACCATAATCTTTGCCATAAAATCCAACCTCACAAACCAACTATATTACCCTTTGAAAACATAAATTTCTTAATTACACATCATCCGTCCTTTTTTAATCCCTTTATTCAAATCTTCCCTTTGCGGTTCGCAATGTATATGAAAAAGTTGGAATTAAATAAATTTGGCTCATTTGATAATTTTGAAAAATATCGTCCATATATGCAAAAAGACATATACAAATATTGTTATGGAAGTAGGTCTGGAAAGACTAAGGCTCCGTTTGATTCACCTGGATAAAACTGATCTGAACTGAACTGAACTGAACTGATTTGATTTTTTAAACTTGACCGTTAATCATCAAAAATTTGTCCAAACATAGTCAATATTGGACTCATTTGAAAGTATGCTTTGAGATCTTTCCGATGACATAATTATCATCTTGAAAGTATTTCGGAATAAAAAGTTATATGAGTGCTAAAGTTGCGCATGAACTGAACTGGACTGAACTGAACTGAATTTAAGTAAAATTAAGGTGAATCAAAGAGACCCTAATTCTTGTTTCATAGAGAAGTGCTGTTTCTATGAATCTAGCTATGTTGCTAGCTTAGCTACTTACATTACTTAATTATTTGTTCTTCTTTTTTTTTTTCTTTTCTTTTTTCTGTGGAGCTACTTACCTTACTTGCTTGTCTAGTTAATAGTTGTATATACAAATAAATTATGGCTAAGTAATAAATATATTGTTCTTGATTACCAAAAAAGTTAACTAGGGTTCTTGAAGACAGAACAAAGTCAAATCGATAACTATTTACTAGTAAATGACATTTATAGAATAGGACGAAAGGAGTATTTATACTTAGATTTTGTATTTTTTAGTTTTTATCACTATGTGCATCAAATTACAACAAATTAAAGTTATTCTTTTTTTATTTCCTTTGAAGGACATAAATTTATTAAATTTACGTTTTCATGTGGTGAGTCAATTTTTTTACATATTGAAAAATATTATTTGTAATATCCAGAAATTTTCAATGGCCTAAAATTCACTTTCTTCACTGCATTCGATTAATTACGGGATCCAAGTAAGCAAATGATTGGTAAATATTAAATGTTGGAGAATTACTCTGTTTTCATTGCAAGCAGTAAAGATAATAAGATAACTTATACTCAAGAATGCCTGTTTTTATTTTATTTTATTTTATTTTATATTGTTTCGTTAAAGAATGTCTTATAAGTAGAACGAGGATACTCTTCAGACTCCAATATACTTATAGACGTTTGACCCGTGTTAAATATTTTACTTTATGTTTTTAATTTATAGTGAATTAACGCATTTTAAACATATACTGTACAAACGTCATGCGTAAATGTAAAAAATTGTGTATTATTGAGAGGATTGATCATCCTATTAAGGATGATTTCCTTGCAACTTTCAAACCATCTAATAGATCCAAATAAAATGACTAGAAAAAAAAAATAGATCCAATTAAGAGCATAAGAAAAAAGGGGGTCCAAGGAGGGGAAAGGGGGGAGAGAGAGAAACTAACCATGAAAAGATAAGCAAGAACAATCCATATAAGATTGGTCTGACTAAAAATGAACTGAAGAACAAATCCAATGATAGAAAGCTGAAGAAAAGCCCTTAAAATGGCGTAAATCATCTCTCCTTCTAATCCCAATTTCTGAAAGTATGATAAAAGGACTGCCATTAGAACCACTGACAAAGCTGCTACTGGCTTCAACATTCCTTTCAAGAATTCCATCCACCAATCATAATCCATTACCATTATATAACAATTATAAGACAAACAACCAAATTAATTAACTTGTGATGAAAACGGAGAAAAATGATTTGAGTTTGATAAGCTAGCTAGGTAGAAAGTGGGTGTTGGGAAAGAGAGTTCGTGATTTATAGTGGTGATAGAATCATATCATGTAGGTGCTTGGGGGAAAGTATTGAAAAGACAGCGGGTGGAGGAGGATATATGTCTTGTTTGTGACCAAGGAAAGGTGGATGTGGGGAAAATTTATTAAGTTGTCAATTGACTTGTCAACTTAGGAGCGTGTTTTTTTTCATTTATTTAATACTCTATTGGTTTAATTCAATTTAATTCAGTTCTTTGATTTACTTTTCCTCTTAAATATTACTGTTTAGTTTAGTTTTGTGGAGTTCAGCTTAGTTCACAGTTCGTTAGAAAAGAACACATTCTAAATTGTATGATCTTAGAGCATCTTTAAAGAAATAATAAAAAAAATTATTTTTACTTGTGCCATATCATTAATGCAGTCTTTTATAACAATCATCTTTTATAAACCTCTCTCTCCTAGACCTGACAAACGGGTTGGGTGGGTCCGATTCGAGTCAGGTCACTCGTTCAACTGGACACCTAGCAGGATAGGTGTGGGATCACGTTGGATCTGATTTCTTAGAGCCTACAACTTCGTCGACTAGCATTTTTTTCCACTCTTAGCTCATCTAGTTGTAACCCATCATTGGGCGAATTGCGGTTGGGACTAATTGAACTCAGGCTTTCTCCTCTTCTGACTGCCCTTCTTCAGGCACAATGCAACCTTCGTGTTCGAGTTATTATCATATCAGATTATTATCGAGTCGAATTATTCGGGGCTTTTTTGTTTTTTGGTCGGTCTTCGGGTTTGGCAGATTTTTTTCACAATCTTCGAGTCGGGTAATTTCGGGTTCGGGTCAACAGAAGGTCAGGTAATTAACGGGTCAGGATTTTGGCGGTCGGGTCAGGTTTTGCCAATTGTACAGCCTCCCAATACTATTAACCTTCATTAGACTCTTATCGAGGAGCCAAATAAAGGAAAAAATCATGTTACAAACTTGATTTATCTAGACAAAATGGTTTGTTAAAACACTAGGTTCTTACGTTTGTCATTATGGGATAAAGGTTTTTTGAGAGGGCTTTTTACGCCAAAAACCTTATATTGAAGATGATAATAAGGAATGTAACATTAGTTGGGCCTCCAACCATTAATTTAAACTTTTGGTTGAGTTGGTTCCAACACATGGTATCAAATAGCCAGATAGCCAAGAGGTCATGTGTTTGAATCCTAGCCTAGCAGCCCCGGCCTCATTCTCTTCATGGAATATTTCAGCACATGGTATGAGGAGGTCTGTACATTATTCACATTTCAAGCCCAATGTACATTCGCATGAAGGGACGTCATAAGAAATATAACATTAATTGAGTATCCAACTATCAGTTTCAGCTTTAGATTGACTTGGTTTCAACACATGAGATACTCTTACTTTATATCTCATAATCTCAGTTGAGGGGAGTTTAAAGGCACTATTATCTCCCCTTTCAATCTTACTAAAAAGTTTCACTCAGTGCATTTCAAGTTCACCTTAGTTCAACTATTAATTAAGTTAAATTAGTTTGTCAATTTTCTTTTTTTTTTTTATCTTAATATATTTTCACGATAACGTATGTCACAATAAATAGATTTTAACACATACTTTCACTATAATGTACATGTGGGCATGTGGCATTGATAATCAAGCCAAGTAGATTCTATGCATAAATTAAAACCCGAGTTATTATCACCTTATGCCCATTAAATATACTTCGTATATGTTATGGAAAATATGTTATTGATGTATTATTATTGGAGTAAGTCTTGTATAAGACTAGTTCACAGAAAAATGGGGTTATTATCTGAAAATATAAGGATCATTTTTTCTTATTATTATTGTTCGGTTAGTGGTTGACCATTATTTACACCATAGTCCCATGACTTCTTCTTTTCTGTAGGACTTTAATAACAACTTAATAATGTTTGCAAAAGGGAAATGAGAAATAACCTTCCCCATATGGAATTGGTTTACATAGTGGGTGTTATGTTCAGTGTTGACGCATCCTGGGTAGCACTACTTGAGGATGGTGGTGAATATATCTGGGGGTTTTGGCGTTTTGTGGCTTTCGTCATTGAATAAATTGGCCTTTCTCTAAAAGTGATGGGACGTACGTACGACCATATACGAACTCTGCCTTTTGCCCATTTGCCTTTTTCTAGAGTTTGGTGTGGTGTACTGTAGTGTAGGGAGTAATAGTTTAATGTACGACGATTATCAAACAATTACTACAATGTTCGATGACTTATCAAAAAATCTGTATAGGCCCTACTGGTTATCTGCCACGGCATGTTTGAATTGAAAAAAGTAGTACACCTTTGAGAGTAATGAGATTTTGTTGGAGTTTGAGCCGGTTGTGCCTACACTAAAAAAAAAACGACTTTTTGCGACAGAATTTTTCCGACAGATGAAGTTTCTGTTGGTACAAATCTCCATTACCGATAGAAAGCAATCTGTCGGTATCAGCTGTGTGCAAGTAAAGTTTTGCAACAGATCTGTTTCGACTGTAGGTATTGGGTACTTATTACCAACAAATTTTTTACCCAAAAATATATCTGTTGGTATTGGGTTCTTTTTACCGACAACATTTATTCCCACAAGAATATCTGCCGTTAAAAAATTCTAATACTTTGGACACCGCGCCGATTATTTCAGGTACCCGGGCTTTTTTTGTGAATTACCCAATTGGCCTTTAGAAAAGCTAGTTAGAGGCTTTCTAAGAAAGGGTGTGGTTGTAATTAGGTTCACAAAAAACAAAAAGAGAAAAACGAAAAAAGAGAAAAAAGAAAAAAGTTCACAAAATTGTTCAATTTCAGTACTGTTCAATTTCAGTACTGTTCTATTGTCGTCTCTCTCAAACACTTCACCTCTCTCGCCATAGATGGCGTTCACAAAATCCATATGCTTCTATTTCCATTTCAATTTCAGTATTGTTGTCGTCTCTCTCAAACCTAAATTCTTTTAATTTCGCTCAAACCTAAATTCCTAATTTTCGCTCAATCCTAAACCTAAATTCCCTAAATCGCTTCAGTTTTCGCTCAATCCCTAAATCGTTATTTGGTTTCGTTTTCAGATCTGCGCAGCTAAGGTAATACTACTCTCTCTCTCTCTCTCTCTCTCTCTCTCCCCGTTATTGCGTTATTTGTTTTTTTTTTTTTTGCTTTAAATTTGTTGTTTATGGTAGCGAATTAAGGAAGAAAAGTTGTTCTTAGTAGCGAAATTGTGGTTATTTTGCGTTAAATTACTTGAAATATGGAATTCCTCTCTGATATTGTGATTTTCCTATTTGATTTTTAGAAGTTGTGAATTAAATGAGCGAGATAATGAGTGAGAAATTAATGAATCGTCGCAAAAGTACTCGTATAGTCGTATTTTGTGTTATTTGCAAGTACAAACATGGTCACTTACCGTAGCGTCTAATTAATCTCTAACCTTATAAGCAATTTCACAAATTTTGCACTTACGCTTGCATCAACTCAAATTGTGATTGATTCAATCTCTCAGTTCCCAGTAGTACTGCTTTTACTTTGGAGTAAATTAGTACTTGCATTGTTACTTGTTAGGCTGACTTCTAGCTTAAGTTAATTATTTGTATATGGAAATTGGTGCACTGTGTGTCTAAAAGTCTATATCAATTTGGAGAAGCGACAATTCCTCTATATCTAACTTAATGGGTAGAGGGGTGAAGTATGGTCAAGCCTTCTGTATGAGGATTGGTGTACTGTGTGTCTAAAAGTCTATATCAATTTGCTGCTGTTGTGGTTTATTAAGTTTGTTCATGTATTGACTATATAGTTTACGGTTGCGACCCTCCTTCTTATTCACTTAATTTGTTCACGTGATGTGTGTCAAAGGAGGTCCTGGATTCATAGTTTGCGGTTGCGACCCTCCTTCTTATTCACTTAATCCTTATTCACTGGATTTATAATTGTGACTATGAGTCCTCGAATTATGATTGTCAGGTTGTGCTTCTAGATGCTTCAGGTGATTTGCAAGTCTGTAGTTAATGTATGTGGTACAAAGTTAGGGTGAAGGGCATCAACATGCCTTTAAGTTGGAGGAATTATGAGGCTGATATTGAAACTGGTTGGTGGTAAGAATTAGTAGCAAGCTGATTCCATGGTGTAACATGCTGGAGGAGATGATTTCATGGTTTTATCGGAGAGGATATGATATCCGATTTAACTGATTAGTGAGGAGTGATTAAGTGATTAGTGAGGAGTGATTAAGTGATTAGTGACACACCACACACACATGAGTACTCGTATTTGAAGTGATGGAAAGAGAAAATGAAAATGGGGTGAAAAAGAAAAGGATGGTCGGCATTTTAGGAAGGATTTGTTAGCAGACTTTATAAGGTGATCCTTTATAGCAAGTTCAAACTTGAGTGCTTCTGTTTTCGTTATTGTTTTGTGTTTCTGTTTCCCTTAGGACTATCAAATAGATGAAGCTTGATGAAGGGCTCAAAGCTTGATGAAGCTTCAGCTGCAGCAAAGGTGATCTTGGTGCAACACTATTATCTGCACGTTTAATTCTGAGTTGCCTCATATGGGAGGTTTGGTCTATGTTTTTTGTGTTTTGGCTTGGTAATTTCTTTTATCAGGGCTCAAATAAGCTTGGGTTGCTGTATCTAACTGGATAATGCAAATGCTCTTTCACAGGAAGAAATTTTGAATGGATTGGCTGCCATTCCAGAAGGTACTTGTGACAAAACGACACGATGTGAACTTTTTAAGAAGGTTGTGGGAGAAGACAAAAATGGATATGCAAAGACCTTTGGTTTGGGTATAACGGTACCACGTTCTAGTTCAAAGAGATGTGCACTACAAGAAGAACGAGCTAAAAGAATTAAAAGTGATGAAAAAGTTGAACACCTGGAGAAACACCTTGATGAAGCTCTCAGACAGATTGGGCAGTTAAGTGGCATGCTGAAAAAACTTCTAGAGCAACAGGTTTGTCTTCACTCTCTAACTTTTGTTGACGTTGTCCAAACACCCTCCCACTCATTCTCAAAATTGGTTCTCTTCCTCTTACCCCTATTCATTTCTCGTTTTGGTGTCCGTATGACATTTGATTTCATGGTATATGCCCCTGCAGTCATCTCCAGTGCCATGAAATTTTGGTGTCTGTGAGTGAGAAACATGTGAATTTCCAGATAAGAAAGTGAGTTAGGGAAGAGAAAAATAAAGAACAATGTTGTGTTGTTGCTGTGTTATCTGGCGTAGTGTGCAGTGTGAAATGCAATATGTTAGCATTAAACCCATCTAGAACATTCAAATCAGGCTTAGAAGAGAAAACAGAACATGATGAGACATGTTTGAGGTGATTTAAGTTTTCTGTAACTTGAATTTTGTTTGGCCCAGGACTGAAACTTATGTTGCTTGTATCCTGTTAAAGAGTTATATTGCTGAGAGTGATCTAGTTAAGGGACATCTAGTTAAGACCTTGTAATGCAGAAAACAGCTTGTCCTACCTTGCTTAAGGGACTGTTCTCTTTTCGAGTTTTGAGGGCCACCACCTTTGTCTGCTGTTTACCTTCAATTATTATTGTGCCACTAACAAGTGTAGTATCTCTTTTCTCAATGCAGGGAATGTCATCATCGAGTGCGATTCACGATGATCCTCAAGATGGAGAAGACTACGAGGATGAGTTTGGGGACAATTTGACATAGTTCCTTTACACTCTCCGTCCTTTTGTGGTAGATACTTGTGGTTTATGATGGCTTCAGCATTGTAATGGTACCCGTAAGATTGGGTTTGGAACAACATTTTGTAGATATATACTTCTGTCGTTGGAATGACATATAGTACTAGAAACTCGAAATATATATTTTGGTGAATATTTTGGCAAAACTATGTAATGACAGCAGGTTGTTCTTTTGATAAGCAAGAAGAAAAGTAATTGGTAATTTGACGACTGTATTTTTTTATACAGGTGTGCACTATTAACGCAAAAGTTGATATTCGAAACTATTAACATGTCATACCCCCTTGGAAGGGGTAGTTTTACCAACAGAAAACTATCGTTATACCAGAATTTGTATACCGTTGGTAAAAGTTATTAGAGACAGATTCAATTTGTTGGAAATATTATTACCGACAGAAAACTGCCGCTGATACTAGCATATCCAAAGTGTTGGTAAAAACTTTTACCGACAGATAATGTGCTGTTGGTGAACTTTTTACCAGCAGCCAGTACCAACAGAAAAGTTATGCAGGTAAAAAGGTAGAATTTGCGACAGAAAATATTATCTGTCGGTAATACTTTTAGCCACAGACTTATTACCAACAGTTTAGGGACAGAAATATATCTGTTGGTAAAAGTCATTACCGACAGAAAATCAGCCTTCACCGACAGAAAAAGAGCTGTTGGTAAAAATCATTTTTTTTGTAGTGCTACTAATGTTCCAAAGAGGTCGGGACTCCTTTGTGGATCAAGATAAGAAGATGAATTTTATTCAGAAACTATTTATATATCCTTGTTATTTTATAAATAATAATATTGGGATATGGGGGTTTTAGTCTCCAACTAGGAATAATCTCTTATCTTGTATTTAATGCAATTTGGGATAGAATAGTATTCTTGGTAGTTTTGGCTATATTAGGGGTAGGCCAAATAAAAGTTTTTTTTTCTTTCTCTTTCATACGTGAGTTGTGCTGCAGCCAAGAGGTAGTACATTGTGAGGATAACAATCAAGATTTATTATTATTTTGTATTACTATTAAACGTGGTATAATAGTGATATTGAGGGTGGAGGATTTAACCTCCTTAAATTCTTGTGTTCTCCATAATATTTTATTGCTTTGCTTGTGGTTTGCTTATATTGAATTTGGCACGATCCCTAACAAGTGGTATCAGAGATACGGTTTGTGGTCATGGAGGACTGCCAGGTGGGAAAAATCAAGGTTGAGCTTTTCAAAGGGAAAAATAATTTTTCATTGTGGCAGAGCATGGTTAAGGATGTTTTAATCCAACAAGGGCTATGTGCTATCTTGGAGGATAAGAAGCATGCAGATCTGGAGAATGCAAAGTGGAGTGATATGAAGCTGCGTGCATCGAGCACGATTCAACTAGCCTTAGCGCCTGAGATTAAGTACAACGTGTTGGATGAGACCAATCCCAAGAGCTTGTGGGATAAATTAATTAAGATGTATGCATCTAAATCATTGGCAAACAAGTTGTTCTTAAAGAAGGATATTTTCTCAATCGAGATGGAGGATGATGGCAACCTACAGGATCATCTAAACAAGTTTATGGACTGATCACCCGATAGGCGAGTTTAGAAGTCACTTTTGTGGATGAGGACAAGGCGATCTTACTTTTGGTGTCGCTCCCACGTAAGTATAACCAAGTTATCACGAGTTTGCTTATTGGGAAGACAACGATCACCTTGGATGAAACAGTGGTTGCATTGCTCGAGGCAGAAAGATTGATGAAGCAAAGCGGGTCGACATCATCCCAAGGGGAGGGACTAGCAGTGGAAGGGCGTAGCTTTCGTAAGGGGAATAAAGGCAAAGGCAAACATAAGAAGTCTTTTAAGTGTCACTATTTTGATGAGAAGGGGCACATTCAAATTAAATGTCCCAAATATAAGGAGGATATGAAAGCACTTAAAACGGCTCGAGGAAAAGGGGTTGTCTCTATTGCCATTGATAATCTTGGTGAAGACAGCGATGAGGAACTTATTGTGGTTGAAGAAAAGAGGGACCACAAGGAGGTTTAGGTCTTGAATTCCGCGGCTTCTCAAAATATATGTACTAGAAAGGAGTGGTTTGATTCACTCGAACATTGCGAGGTGAAGACCATCATTTTACCGAATGGGAATGAAGCCAAGATTGAGGGTGTGGGTAAGGTGAAGATCAAGTCTTTTTATGGTAAAGTCCGGACATTATAAGAGGTAAGGTATGTACCCAAGCTTAATCGTAACATTATATCTTTGGGTCGATTGGATGGCTTAGGATATGCGGTTCACATGGAGGATGGCCAAATAGTAGTCACCAAACTAGGTAGGGTGATATTGAGGGGCCGAAAGAAAAAGAACAATCTCTATGTTCTTGATGGTGGTTGCGTAAAAGCAAAGAGCTATGCTCAAGGGGAGGCGTCGTTCAGTGAGGAACGATGCACATCTACAGCTTGATGATCAAGTTTCAAGGCATATTGGCTCGAGAGGAGGTTTGTTGGGGTTCGAGCCGGTTATGCCTACTAGTGTTCGAAGAGGTCGGGACTCGTTTGTGGATCAAGATAAGAAGATGAATTTTATTAGGAAACTATTTATATATCCTTGTTATTTTATAAATAATAATATTGGGATATGGTGGTTTTAGTCACTAACTAGGAATAGTCTTTTATCTTGTATTTAATGCAATTTTGGGTAGAATAGTATTCTTGGTAGTTTTGGCTATATTAGGGGTAGGCCAAACGTTTTTTTTTTCTCTTTCATACGTGAGTTGTGCTGTAGCCAAGAGGTAGTACATTGTGAGGATAACAATCAAGATTTATTATTATTTTGTATTACTATTAAACATGGTATAATAGTGATATTGAGGGTGGAGGATTTAACCTCCTTAAATTCTTGTGTTCTCCATAATATTTTATTGATTTGATTGTGGTTTGCTCATATTGAATTTGGCACGATCTCTAACAAGTGGTATCAGAGCTACGGTTTGAGGTCATGGAGGATTGCCAGGTGGAAAAAATCAAGGTTGAGCTTTTCAATGGGAAAAATAGTTTTTCATTGTGGCAGAGCATGGTTAAGGATGTTTTAATCCAACAAGGGCTATATGCTATCTTGGAGGATAAGAAGCATGTAGATCTGGAGAATGCAAAGTGGAGTGATATGAAGCTGCTTGCATCGAGCACGATTCGACTAGCCTTAGCGCCCGAGATTATGTACAACGTGTTGGATGAGACCAATCCCAAGAGCTTGTGGGATAAATTAATTAAGATGTATGCATCTAAATCATTGGCAAACAAGTTGTTCTTAAAGAATGATCTTTTCTCAATCGAGATGGAGGATGATGGCAACCTACAGGATCATCTAAACAAGTTTATGGACTGATCACCCGATAAGTGAGTTTAGAAGTCACTTTTGTGGATGAGGACAAGGCGATCTTACTTTTGGTGTCGCTCCCACGTAAGTATAACCAAGTTATCACGAGTTTGCTTATTGGGAAGACAACGATCACCTTGGATGAAACAGTGGTTGCATTGCTCGAGGCAGAAAGATTGATGAAGCAAAGCGGGTCGACATCATCCCAAGGGGAGGGACTAGCAGTGGAAGGGCGTAGCTTTCGTAAGGGGAATAATGGCAAAGCCAAACATAAGAAGTCTTTTAAGTGTCACTATTGTGATGAGGAGGGGCACATTCAAATTAAATGTCCCAAATATATGGAGGATATGGAAGCACTTAAAACGGCTCGAGGAAAAGGGGTTGTCTCTGTTGCCATTGATAATCTTGGTGAAAACAACGATGAGGAACTTATTGTGGTTGAAGAAAAGAGGGACCACAAGGAGGTTTAGGTCTTGAATTCCGCGGCTTCTCAAAATATATGTACTAGAAAGGAGTGGTTTGATTCACTCGAACATTGCGAGGTGAAGACCATCATTTTACCGAATGGGAAGGAAGCCAGGATTGAGGGTGTGGGTAAGGTGAAGATCAAGTCTTTTTATGGTAAAGTCCGAACATTACAAGAGGTAAGGTATGTACCCAAGCTTAATCGTAACGTTATATCTTTGGGTCGATTGGATGGCTTAGGATATGCGGTTCACATGGAGGATGGCCAAATAGTAGTCACCAAACGAGGTAGGGTGATATTGAGGGGCCGAAAGAAAAAGAACAATCTCTATGTTCTTGATGGTGGTTGCGTAAAAGCAAAGAGCTATGCTCAAGGGGAGGCGTCGTTCAGTGAGGAACGATGCACATCTACAGCTTGATGATCAAGTTTCAAGGCATATTGGCTCGAGGGGAGGTTTGTTGGGGTTCGAGCCGTTATGCCCACTAGTGTTCCGAAGAGGTCGGGACTCGTTTGTGGATCAAGATAAGAAAATGAATTTTGTTAGAAAACTATTTATATATCCTTGTTATTTTATAAATAATAATATTGGGATATGGTGGTTTTAGTCACTAACTAGGAATAGTCTCTTATCTTGTATTTAATGCAATTTTGGGTAGAATAGTATTCTTGGTAGTTTTGGCTATATTAGGGGTAGGCCAAACGTTTTTTTTTTCTCTTTCATACGTGAGTTGTGCTGCACCCAAGAGGTAGTACATTGTGAGGATAACAATCAAGATTTATTATTATTTTGTATTACTATTAAATGTGGTATAATAGTGATATTGAGGGTGGAGGATTTAACCTCCTTAAATTCTTGTGTTCTCCATAATATTTTATTGCTTTGCTTGTGGTTTGCTCATATTGAATTTGGCACGATCCCTAATAGATTCCATCACAGGTTATTGATGGGATGAGTAGGGATTGTGCAACGCTATCCATTACCAAGCATAATCTGTCATAATTAGTTATTTATTTGTTAGTGCTTGTATGGTGATTGCCTCTTTTTTTTTCAAAAATTTTCTTATGAGGCGGTCTTATGTATGAGTGAAATATCACATTTTTGTCTCTAGATATCACTTTTCGTATACACCAATATCCCATTTTCGTCCACAAGTATCACACCTCATGCATGATGTCAATTTATATGAGTTTTTGTGCTTTTTTTTATCCTTCGGTGTTTAGTAACCATTATAGTTCATAAAGGTTATGTTGTACTTTATGATTGACCAGTAGGTCTTATATAATATCCTTTTCATTTGTAAAACAGGTAAAAATAAACAATTTTTATTTAAAATATAGCGGTATTTTGACACTCTTTTTGTTCAATACAAAAATTTGTATAACACGGTTTTATTGTAACTTTTGGTGAAACAGTGTTCACTTTTTTATGAAAAAGGGGGCATAACTCATAATAAGTGATATATTTTACTGTGTATTAGTCACATAAGATTTGCTCTTATTTCAAAAGTAGTATTGTTTTGGTTCAAAATATAATATTGGTATTACGGTGAACCTCCTTATATATGAGTCATTGTGCGAGTTTTCTTCGTCTTAATTATTATATACGTAAATGCTATTGATGATAGTTTTGTCACACCTAATTATGTTTTTCTTTTTTTTTTTTTTACTTTTAGTGGAACACGAATGGTTAAAACTAGTTACAAAACACCATAAAGTACGATAGTTGACACTTTAATAAAATATTAGTTTTGATAAAATATGAGATTGGTTGTAACTTGTTAACATCACTTTTACTTTATGGTCCTTACACAAATGTGTTACTCAGTGTATGTACATTTTTATTCATTTTATGTACTATTATGATAATAAAAGTAATAAAATTTCAGTTATGTTATAATTTTTTAAGAGTAAGTCTTGTGTGAGACGACCAGCTTATAATAAAGTGGGGTCACTATTTAGAAACGTAGGGATCACTTATCATGAATTGTGACCTTTATTTCAATTAAACATGACCATCTGGGTTTGAATCTTCATTCCCCCCAAGCCTTGTGTCTGCTGGCTTCTAAAAACTATACTAGCCCCTTGTTGGTGCTACGTTGACGGGGCCAGTGCTTTTGCTGGTTGTTCAGCTAGTCTGATATGTTCGCTATTGAACTCGAGAGTCCGAACATGACGTAGCAGGGGATACCTCGGTCGCCATTCACTTACACCCTCTTTTTGACTAGCAAAAAAATTAAACATGACCCTCGCCTAACCAAAAGTTATGAAAAAACCGTCTTATAAAAATTTTTGTGATTCTTTAAAGGTTATAAAAATAGTAGTGTTAAATTCGGTTGAGTTAATTGGCAAAAGAAAATTCCTTAGTAATTTTTATTTACTATAAAATAATTGTGTTATCAATCGACTCCTAATTTCTTTTCCTAATTTTCTTCCACACCTACTTCATCCTTCCTATTTCTCCCCTTCCACACAATCTTCATGGCTCAATTAGTATGACTTGTTGGCTGTTGCTTCCCAGATTGTCCATAAGGATCTAGTTTTTGAGTACCGATGGGAAATGTTTCTACTCAGATATAGCATAAAAGGGTTGTATTTTAAAGAGTTATAGGTAGATGTGCACCCCTTTAATAATTTTTTTATATTTTGTTAACGTAACGACCCAGATTTATAAACATGATTAAATAGTATTAATCACGATTAGGCCCAAGATTAACATTAACATTATATTATAAATATTGCATCATATCTACAAGTCGTTTGCGTCGTATCCATTCGAAAATGGATACAAGGCTAAAAGTGTTACATAAGACGTCGCAAAATAAAAGAAAACTATCTTAGTACATGATGATGTTTCTTAATGTCCGACTAACTAGTATAGTAGCAATATTACCTCCATCTTGCCATGCATTTACGTTCCCATCTCAAACTGCTCCAAAATAGTTCATGTATCCAGTACAAAAACAATAAGAGAAAATGAGCGAAAAATGCCAAGTAATATCGGCCCAATGTGTCAAAAATATACATTATATAGATAATTATTTTAAAATAAGCCAAAAGTACTTAATTATACTTGTAAACATATTTTAAATGTATAGAAGATTTATAAAAGTATATAAGTAGTAATCTTTTACACTGATAAACATAAAACTCTTGTTACTATTTGAACATAAGTAGGTTTAAACAACAAATCCAGTTATATATATGAGAGAGAGAGAGAGAGAGAGAGAGAGAGAGATGATGGTTTATCATTGGAAACGTGTCAGAGCGCGAACGTCAGTTAGATATTAACGTTATGTTTTTTCTTTCCTTTTTCCTTCAAACCGCGCGTTTGGGCAAGACTAATTTCTATAAGTTTGGGTCTACACACGCTAGGACGGTCCCTTGCCAAACGAAGAGAGAGAGAGAGAGAGAGAGAGAGAGAGAGAGAGAGAGAGAGAGAGAGAGAGAGAGAGAGAGAGGTTTTGTGTTGTGTTGGTTGATCGTTGGAAAGGAGAAATGAACGTGTCAAAGCGGTGAATGTTAGTTAGGATTTCATGCTATGTTGTTTCTTTTCTTTTTCCTCCAAAACGCGCGTTTGGGATGGACTGATTTGTATAGTTTGGGTCGTCCCACGCTTGGACAATCCCTTGCAAGACAAATTGCTTCCCAGGATGTTCGAATAGCTAGGAAATACAACTTTCTAGGAAGTACTAATTCTCATAGTTAACTAAATGACCACCTAGTTTCATGTTTCTTAGGCTTTGTTCTTTTAAACTGGAAAAAATTAAGATGAACTGAATTGGTTTTTTAACTTAACTTTTAACCATTTACTACTCGTCCAAACATACTCAATATTGGACTCATTTGAATGTATGTTTTGAAATGTTTCCATTGACAATAAATAAAAATTATTTGAGATAAAATACACATGAACTAAACTAAACTGAAGTGAATTGAATTGTTTTTTTTTTATCGCAAGTAATTGAACTAAACTAAACTGAATACATCTGCTGATGGCCTCTTCCTTTTATGTAAAGGTACTACAGCTGCTGCCTCCTGTCTTTTTACTGCTTTTTCTGAGTTTTCCACAACTTATTGTTTGGTTGGAAATTTGCACAAGTGTGAGGTTTTTTATGGGAGGCATAAGTGGTTCTGTTAGACAACAAATATTGGAACATTTGAACATGATTGAGGGAAAACTTCCTGTAAGGTATCTCGGGGTCCCTCTTACATCAAAAAAATCTCTCTGTTACTGATTTTTAAGGTTTAATTGAACAAATGACACTGAAAATTCAAGGCTGGGCTAGTAGACATCTCTTTTATGCTGCTAGGTCCCAACTGATTCAATTGGTCATGTATAGTCTCACAAATTTCTGGGGGGCGGGGGCTATTTTTATCCTCCTAAAGAAAATAATTGCTCATGTTGAAGGTTTGTGTAGAAAATTCATATGGAGAGGGCATGAAAAGAGTACCAAACTTGTGTTAGTTGCCTAAAGTGATATTTGTCAACCTAAGAGTAGCGGTGACTTAGGTTTCAAAGACCTTTTCTTCCGTAATGTGGCTCTTATCTTGAAGCTGCTATGGTGTATTGCTTTAAAGGAGGATAATCTGTGGGTAAAGTGGGTTCATGAGAGATATATGCAAGGGGATTCTTTTTGGTAACAAACTGTAAAGTATTCACATGCTTGGGCTTTCAAGAAAATACTCAAAATCAGAGATGATGCCAGAAAATGTGTTAACATTGAGGATGATGACCTGCTGTGGACTGGCTGTAAGCCTAGCTTTTCTTGTAAGAGCTTATTTTTCTCTGGCTCATACGGTAGAAAAGAAGCCTTGGGCAAGGCTGATTTAGGGAAAAAACGCTACCCTAAACATAGTTTTATTGCTTGACTTTTCCGTCATCACAAATTGTTAACTAGAGATAGACTCACTAAAAGAAGTTTGGAAGTTGATCCTTTATGTCCTCTATGTACGCAAGCTCCTGAAGATCACACTCACTTGTTTCTAGCGCTGTTCATACAGTCCAAACCCGGATCGGACAAGAACTTTTTGGGCGAACCTTCTGTTTTCAAGACCGGACCGCATAAATCCGGTCTTGGACCGGACCGGTTGGACCGGTCAGAAGAAATTTTGAGCGATGGATTGATTTAAGCAGTTCTACTGTCTGATTTCCTTTCCTTCACATCAGTACTTGAAAAAATTATACTTGAAAAATTACATCACAAAAGCAAGCTCATAATACCCAACTTACAAGTTTAAAAATCGTAATTCACCTAGATCTATATTACATCACAAACGCTAGCTCACAAATCAGCAAAGGACACATATACGACGTCGGAGTCTGCAATATCCTACTGCTAGGGACATATGGAGTCGTTTCTGTAGTTTTGTTTCGCTGACACCTCCTCCTCCATCCTGGCTAGAGGTACTTGTTTAGGGTAAGAAATGTTTAGCTGGAAGGACATCTATCAAGAATACTAACAAAGCTGTCTTTGCAGCTTGTGTGTATTACATATAGAGACTCCGAAATGCAATTGTGTTTAAAGATAATCCCCCTGCTGTTGATGATCTTTATGCGAGTTTTGCGTTCGAAGTCAAGATCCAACTAAGGTGCATACAATCTATGAGAGACTTCGCAAAGAATAGAGCCTGGTGCCAACAACGAGGCATTGAGCCAGATTGGACTACAAAGTCGCTTAATAGTCTGTTTTGTTGAGCTTTTTATAGTAGTTTGAAGTATTGTAGAGGTGATTACCAAGTTTTGTTTTGAGATCTGTAGCTCTGATAGTTTGTACTCAACTATAAGGACCCATTTGGTTGGGGTAATGATTAAGGGGGTAATGTGATGAATTTTTAGGCTAAAATAGTAAGGTGTAGTGGTGATGAGGGTAATGATTAAGAGGGGTAATGGAGAAAATGAAGGAAAATGGGGGAATATCATTACCCTAGAAGGAGGTGGGTTTCTATTTTCCTCTAATTGAGGGTAATTATTACCCTCCTCCTCACAAAATCTAACCCCCACTACCTCACATATCTCCCATTTTAACCTATAAATTTATTACATTACTCCTTTAATCATTACCCCAAACAAACGACCCCTAATATTTTGGTAATGAAAGCTAGCTCACATTCTTACTATATATATATATATATATATATATATATATATATATATATATATATATATAAAGGAGTTATATTTCGGGCGCAATGAGGCGTGCCACGTAGGCAAGAATTTTAAGAGCGCGCCACCTAAGCGAGGATAAAGACGAAAAAAACTGGTGTAAAACACTTAGAAGTCTTAGCATCCTTTTAAAAGTAGATACATTTATAATATGTTATAATTATAAAATTAGAGTTCTAACTAGTCACATTCCCGTGCGATGCACAGTTTGTGTTTTAATATTAAATTAAATATTTCTATATGAACAAAATTTTAAAATATCTTTCGCATATGTCATATCTGGATACAAAAATCATCTTTTATAAACATTTCCCTTAATATGGTACAAACCATATTGCATCAATTGTAGGGCAAAATACAGAAAATATACAATTTCTCATTTTATCGTTTTGAAGATATAAATCCGCTGGTTTGTGTAGCCTAACTTGTTTATTATTTTTATTGCAATTTATTCCAATATCTGGTGTCCAATATCTAGTACAAAATATCACTACCACTACTACTACCATACTACTATTATTTTTGTAGTGCAATTTACTCTAGTATCTAGCCCAATCAGATGAAAAAAAATCGTAAGTATCAAATGGATGGATTAAAATTAAGTTGAAATTTTTAGAATTGAAACTCTGAATAGATAAGCCCAAGTCAAAAATAAAATTTCAATTTGAATGTCGATCTAAATGTTCACTCCAAATCGAGGGTTTGATTTGGCTCGGTACAAATTGTACTTAATCCTCAAAAATTTCAACAGTAACAATACATTAATTTTCCAAAGTATATCAATTAACCATTTAATAGTCAAACTAATTAAATTAACAACATACATTGAATCATGAGTTAATAATATTTGGATCAATTCAAAGTATTAATATACCGCATTAATTGTTAGTATGACTTGGATTACACGTGTCAACTAATGATGATAGAAACGTCTATGTGGATGCGCCTATGTGTCACATATAGATATATGTAAATATAACTGTGGAATGCTCCTCAAAAACATAAAAAGCGTCCCTCTTCCATTAACAGTCCTAAAAGGGAGAAACTAATAGAGTTTTAGCATCATAAGGATGAATCTTAACATCTACTACTATATAATGTAAGATTAACATCTACCAGTGCCATGGATGACATCAACAATTCGTGCCCAAATCAAAAAGTTGAAGTCTAAGCCAGAGTTCAAGAAGAGGTCTAAAATATTCTCTACAAACAGGAAACATGGATTGGAGGGGGTGAACATATTACCGGGTCATTGCCAAGATTCAATCTCAACTGTGGAGATTACTGAGCGTTTGGTAAGCTGTCAAATTTAGGTTTATAACTTCTTTCATGAACTTCATATAGGTTTTCTGTTAAATCAAACTCATTCATTATGTGTACACAATAACAACTTCATATAGGTTTTCTGTTAAATCAAACGCAATGTCCTAAAATTAGCGACTGATTATCAAGACTAGCGACCGACTACAAAGTGCTGGGCACATGAAACCAGCGAATGAGAATAAAGTAGCGACTGACAGTTTGGTCGCTAAATTGCAACCTACAGTCGGTCGCTTTTATCTAGCGACCAAGAACAGCAGTCGCTAAAATATGGCGACAGACCTTTTCATTCAGTCGCTACGTCAGTCGCAAGACTCTCAGCGACCGATCTCTTCAGTTGCTAAATGTTAGCGACAAGCATTTTAGCGACTCCCTGAAATCCATCGCTAGTCGATCGCTAACCTCTAGTAGCGACCGATTTTTAGATGTTAACGACCGACCGTGTCGGTCGCAAATCGCTCCTTTTTTTGTAGTGTTATATATAGGTCAAACTACTAATTGCATTAACGAGTGAGAAAGTCAACATGGAAGCCATCTCCCGTCTTTTTTTTCATGTTGATGATATGATGCGTAGCGGATTCGAACAAGCGCTGTTGGTTTGGAATTTTGTGGGATTTTGCGTTTTGGATGTGTTAACGTAAAAGGAAACAAGGATATGACCCGAGATAAAGGCTACGCCACCACTCAAGGCCTGGAACTCACCACCAATGATCTTAAAGGTTAGGCCACCGGACCAAAGGATAAAGAATCCACTCAACTCACCAAGCTAACGAAATAGCTCTAAAGATGTTAAGATTTTCGGTTTGGATGCATAAAGTAATTTTCATTCAACAAGTCTGCCCTTTTCATTGATATTCATGTCCCTTATATAGAGAAGGGGCTCTTTACAATTCAAAGGACTAGCCTTAATACAATAACAATCAACTTAAGTGCGGTAGAGTTCCTAGGAAATAAAAGTACGCGCAATCAGCACATTAAATGCTAGTACAATTGGACTGTTTTGAACATCTTGAACTGCTCCCGCATCATGATATATGCTTTCTCTTTTGGATGTTGATGATATATATGCTTTAAATTTCTCTTTGGATGTTGATGATATGAGGGGTTTCATATTTGCATGTTTTTCAATTGTTTTTTGGTTTGTATTTAAAGCAATTGCGATAGGGTATATTAGGGTTATGATTATAATTATGTTACTGATTGCCAATAGTGAAGTTTGTTATTTGATATTATCGGGGGAGAAACAATCTCTATTAAGTAATCACTAATAATTTGACTAACAAGTTATTTTATACATGCAACCATGCAGGTTATGGAGTTTTTTTTATTAAGTGTTCAAGATGGTTCAACAAGCATTTTTATTAATCAAGAGACCACCCACGCAGCCATTATCTTTCTCTTAATGAAAATAATTCATCAACTTTTCCTGGTAATGATTATTATTTTTTTTTGGTAGTTATGGTAATGACTCTTTGATCTCTCCTAACGACCACTCCCATCTTTTTTTGTTTTCTTCATAAGTTCTTTCCTTTGTATTAGTTTGATTAATGTGCATACTATTCATTTTATTCAAAGCAGGTTCCTTGGCATAATCTCATCCTATTTATTTGTACACATGATCCTGATTGATCATATCATAAAATCATCATATATAATATGTTTTTTTTTATGTTAACGTTTGAATCCTTCTTATTTCTAATACACATGATCTTAATCATGTTATCATATAAGCAGCGCATATATATAATGGAAAAAAAAAAAAAACACATGTAACTCTTGGATCAATATTATTTAGCAATATTATTTTGATGATTGATTAATTCATTAGATTAATGTGTCTACTATTGTCATTTTATGGCCATATAAATTTGATAATAATAACAACCATTGGAAAATGTAGATTCCAAACTCACATATGATATATTCTATATAATTAAATTCACTCAGATGCAATACTTTATATAACATTGTGATAATAATTGGAGTATATGTTACTTGCAGGTTTGAACAGTATTATTCAAAGGAAGCGACAATAAATTACAACCACCCAAAATTTTCTTCAATATATACTTCATTCTTATTCAAGTGTAGAGAATAACAAACTATATTTTTTAAGGGAAAATCAAGTGAACTTTTTTTGTTTTTTTTTGAGTCACAACCGATGGTATCCACCATAGACCATAGTGACTATTTTTCCAGCTCGAGATTCAAATCCTCGACTTTGGTTAAAGATGGATCAAGTGAACTTTAATAGTGAACAAGTTTTGAGTCTCAATAGATTTGAAAGAGCCATCGCAAACCTATTGTCTATCAAATACGCATCTGATTGGTGGAATTTTTTTGACTCTATTTTAGAACATCTCTTGATATACAAGATTATTATTCATAATAGGATCAAACTCTACTATTAGTGACCAATGCGGGAAAGAACAATATATCTCAAGGTGAATAAAAGTATGCTTCCACTGACATGAGTTGCAAAATAAAATAAAATAAAAAACATAGCAATAACAAACACCTTAATAAACGTAAAGCAAGTAGGCAACTAAGTTTTACTCAAAACCTAAGACAAATATCTTTCCAAAGTCCACTTTCACTACCTCCAGGCTCCAATATGGCCGACCCAAGCCAGTTGCAAATTTCATAAATGATTATTTTCACAATTAAATGAGTTTGAAGTGCGTAGCAAATCTAACACACTCACTTTGAAGTGTCGTGTACGAGATAAACTACGATAATACACTCAGTAAGAGCTCTGTTTTCCTTGGAGAAATTGCCTTGCTCTTCATACAGAATGCCTACATACTATTTAGTACGAGTATATAGGACTTTTTAGAATCGTAAGTTGTGTACGACTAAAAGTGACAAAGTAATAAAATATGACTATTTGGATCATACTTGGACTCTTACAACTAAGCCAATTATTATTATGATACCTTTCTCACAACTGATTCTATCAGCGGAATGAACCAAAGTTACATTCTCACCTTGAAAATATTACAATGGCCCTCTTCAAGCATTTCAAAATATTCATGTCGTGTTTATTTACATTCTACTCGAATTTAGTTCACTAGCTTAATTTTTTTTTGTCATATATATTGACGTTTAAAAAAAAAAAAGAAAAAACACACGCGAACATACTTTTTATCAATAAATAAACGATACCAAGTAAGCGAATAAAGAGAACTAATTAATCTAATAATATAAAAGTACAAAATACTATTGACAACCAACATACTTTTTTGTCATATAAAATACTATTAATCTAATACTTAGTAATTGATTTTTGATATTAGTAGTTGATTTCTCGGGATATAAGTAGTTTATTGTTGTTGGTCTATTGGTTGACCTAGATGATGAGGACGAGTAATAACGAATATAACATTAGTTGTTGGGCTTTCAATCATTAATTTAAGCTTTTAAAGCCTTATTAGTTATTACAGAGGGCTGCTCTTCAAATCCTCATAGCATACAATATTCACATTTCTGTTATTTAGTACATTAGCCTCATTATCATGATCATAGGATAACATTAACAATTTAGCATATAGTTATACTTAGCTAGCTATATGAATAGGATGAGAATCCTTGATAATTATGAATATTTATAGTAAAATAGTGGTAATATTTGTAATTATTTGATAAGCTAAGGATAAAGTTAGATTATAGTTCAATTCATCAAAGTGTGTGTTATTAATGATTGATGAGAATAAGGCAACCGATTTTAGTATGGATTGGAACACAAAATTAACATTTAGCTGAAACTTCATATTTTACACTTAAATATAAGACAAATATATATACTTAACTTCTCACGCAAAATTATAATTAGTTTTTCTTTTATTGAATTATATCCATCACGCTATTAACACGCAACCCGGGCATCGCCGAGCTTACAAACTAGTAAAAACAAAAACTAAATTAAATACAAGTGAATTAGGCTGAAGAGAGCCTTAGGGTCTGTTCTCCCCACCTTATTTCTGTTTATTTCAGCAAAGTTAAATAAAGTTAAACAAAGTTCAACAAAGTTAAACAAAGTGAATTGCTAAATACCGCCCCAAATTACTACCTACCGCCCCCCCAAATTCCAATTTTGCCCTTTTTTAAATTTTCACTCATCCTCTCCCTCTCTAACTCTCACACCAATTCTCCCTCTCTACCACCCACTCTCATACCCAACCTTCATCAACATTCACTCAAGCAACGGCCGCGGATGTCTGCCGGCAACCAGGAAGTGCCGTCGACGGTGGCGGAGGTAAATTTTTTTTTTTGCGCATTTTTTTTGCACCGTCGTCTGAAATTTTTTTTGCACCCAAGGGTGAGTCGAAAATTTCAGACGACTGTGCAAAAACAAAATTATTATTATTATTATTTATTATTATTATTATTTATTGTTATTATTATTATTATTATTATTATTATTATTATTATTATTATTTATTATTATTAATATTATTATTATTATTATTATTACTGATTATTGTTTAATTAATTAAAAATGTGAAATGGTAGAGGGGAGGAGCCGGTAAATCGGTGCCGAGCTAGTTCACTAAATGACCTCGGCACCGATTTACCGGCTCCTCCCCTCTATCATTTCACATTTTTAATTAATTAAACAATAATCAGTAATAATAATAATATTATTAATAATAATAACAATAAATAATAATATAATAATAATAACAATAAATAATAATAATAATAAAAAATAATAATAATAATATTTTTTTTGCACAGTCGTCTGAAATTTCCGACTCACCCAAAGGGTGAGTCGTCTGCAATTTCCGACTCACCCAAGGGTGAGTCGGAAATTTCAGACGATTCACCCAAGGGTGAGTCGGAAATTGCAGACGACTGTGCAAAAAAAATGCGCAAAAAAAAAAATTACCTCCGCCACCGTCGACGGCCCTTCCTGGTCGCCGGCAGACATCCGCGGCCGTTGCTTGAGTGAATGTTGATGAAGGTTGGGTATGAGAGTGGGTGGTAGAGAGGGAGAATTGGTGTGAGAGTTAGAGAGGGAGAGGATGAGTGAAAATGTGAAAAAGGGCAAAATTGGAATTTGGGGGGCGGTAGGTAGTAATTTAGGGGCGGTAAATAGTAACACCCTAAACAAACCAATATACAAACTATCAACAAGATTCAACAAAAATAAACAAAGTTCAACGAAGTTAAATAAAGTTAAACAAAGTTCAACGAAGTTCAGCAAAGTTCAAGAAAAATAAATTTTCATTAATAAGTATAAACGTTTTCTAGTTGGGGAGAACAGACCCTTAGTAATAGATTTTTAAATGGACCCTGGCCCATGGACTCGAGCTTTTGGCCCCATTGGTTCCATCAAACTTCCCCATCTCTCCCAGTCCCGAACACTCACTAAACCCTTCCTTCCGTCTCCCCACTCTCCAGTCTCTCTCTTCTCATTCCCGTCCCATTCATCCAATCTTTCCAAACAAAACACAAAAATGGCTCTAATGAAAGGAGCTCAAAAGCTCAACAAGCTGATTCGATCAGCTAATGGCACCCAACAACCTCTTTCAGTCCTTGTACGTGACTTGCCAAGAAAATATTTTTCAACTGAGGGTGATCAGATTCAGCAACCCCGATCTCAAAATTCATCATTCCCAATTGACTCCTTTCTTAAACGACCCACTTCAGGTTCTTTAATCCGCTCTTTGTATTTTTGTTGGTTTTTTTAGGCAAAATGTGTGCGTTTATACTTGTGTCTCTCTTTTGGTGCTTAAGGGGTTTTGGGTTTTTCTGGGGACTATGAAAAGATTAAATTTTTGCTGTAATTATGTTTTTCTTCTTCTTTTTCTTCTCCTCTAGATGATTAATAATTTTTGCAGTTATTATGCAGTAGTATATATTTGCAAAATTGTTAGGGTAGTATAATGTATTGATTCTGTTCCTCTTTTGGATTTAATCAGACATTGCAATCTGGTGGGCATCAGTTGAATACATGTTTTGTGAATCCGAGGGTGATATTTGGGTTAACTTTTATGGTGGTTTTATGTAGTTGTACCTTACACTCTAGTAATTCTTTCCTCATCTCATTAGTATTGTGTAAGTTAAGTGTAAAATTTAATCAATGATGATGAATTTTGAAGATTTTATTAGGATAGTGGTAGACTGGTAGTATTATGTATTAATTGTGCAGAAATTTAATAATATTAGCAAGATGAAATTTTATAGGTGGGGGGTGGGGGTTGGCATTGCTCAAACGAGGTGTTAATGGAAACAAAATTGAGATGAATGGGGGCTATAATCCAAATACAGAATAGAGATGAATAGGAATGAGGTTATACAGGAAATAAATGATCTGTTAAACAGGAATACTTAGGGACGCTGAGCATGCATTTATAAAATACTTTGACGACCTACCAATTTTCAATTAGCAATGTCTTGGATTAAGTGGGTGGAAGAAGGAGACTCGCATCGGCATCCATATAGATGCCCTCTATTGCTGTGTTCTTTTATCTTATCCCATTATCTACACTGAGTGAGCTGATATCAAGGATTAATGCCTTTCTATCTTCATGGGACATTTTAGGTGTCGTCTATGGAAGGCTGTGGGGCATCAACATGGATACCCAGAAAACTGATGTCATCAATTTGCTTGATGAAACCAAGTGGACATTGGATGACATTAAGATGGACTACAACAGGCAGTTCCAACCAATGGCCATGTAATTTATTTTACGAAAAAATGTAGTTGTGATTATTGTATTGCTGTATGAGCTGCAAAGACCATGTGTAACCTTTTGCATGTGCATTTGTGTGATTATTTCATTGCATGTATGAGCTGTGGAAATACTATGTGGATTCTTTTGTGCTGCATTTGTGTTTGTAACCCCATGATGAAGACAAAGACATTTTAGTGGAAGACTGTATCCTTTGCGTGTGCATTTGTGTATATATATTCTATTGCTGTGTGTTTGTGTCTCAAAATAACTCATTGCATGAAACTTATATTGTGAAGGAAAAGACATTACAGTGGAAGATGACTTTGAATTGGTTGTTTAGCCCCTTGTCTATCAAGAATGGAATTTGTTGTGTTGTGTGTGGGTGTGTCAAAATAACTCATTGCATCAAATTAATTGTTGACCTTGTATCCCATCGTGAAAGAAAAGACATTACAGTGGAAGATGACTTTGAATTAGTTGTTTGTCCCCTTGTCTATCAAGAATAGAGTTGCTTTCTTCTTTTTTATCCATTCTCTCTTAGATGAGCATTTTTGACGTTTCTCTGTTGATTAATGTCACAGGCTGGTTCAATTTCCCTCCATGTCTGACTTTAGTGCTGCCTTTAGAACGCTTAATCGAAAGGGTCGAATGTTCAGATTGGACAGAGTGAGGCAACTGTGTGTCTTCATTCCGGACTTTTTTTTTTATATCACCCATGGTTTGCTGATCTTGGTTTGTTTGCTCTCAGATTGATCGTCAACAATGGGATCTTGTGATACCTTATAATAGAAGATATGTAAGTCGAGGCTACCTTTTGAAACTATCACAGAATTTATCTGTATTGTAATGTTTGTCTATGATGGTATCAACTACGTGGTCGATGTTCTACGTCCTGGGAAGTAGAAAAGTACAGAATTGTTTGGTTGACAAAAATGTAGCAGGAAGTTCCACTTCCCGTTGTCAACCAAGCAGTTTGGCTGCTTCCCACAAAGTTATAATTAATGGGAAATAACTTCACAAGAATTTCAACTTCTTGAAGTAAACAAAACAACCACTATTAGTGATAGAGCACTTAATCGATGACATCTGGTTGTTGCATTGACTTGTCGGTCAATCATATATCTAGCCTTTAGATTTATTTTGATGCTTAAATCTAAGAAGTCTTCATTTGTGCAAGCAACTATCAGAGCTGCTGGTAACTGTTTCTAGTGCTGCTTTCGAGTTCCTGGTTTTTTTTTTGGGTAAAATGTGAGCAATTTCATTACCAAAATGCATAGCATAAAGTTCTTACATCAGGCAACGATAAGAGCAAGAGAAGCTAACAAAGCTTACTCTCTAAACCTGTGGAAACAGAAACAAAAAGCAACTTGACCTATAGGGACTATACAAACTGTAGACTGTAAAACCTATTTCTTTGAAAAACTAAGGACTGATACCCATTGCACTGCACCAGGTCCTGTTCTTGTATGTATCTCTGATCCTTTGTATCTTTGATGTGTTGCACACGCAGCTCAAAACAAATCTTTGCCGCTATCCTTGCTATCTCATGTGTGTCATGTCTGAAAATAGCATGATTTCTAGTAACCCATATGTGATATGTACGAGCTGCTGCTTTGCATATAGACCTATAAAGAGCCTATGATGTTCTTCATACCTATTCAATGGATTCATCCCATCTCACTGGACGAGAGCCGAACTGAACAAAAGAACCAATTTGTAGCCAGACTCCCCTAGCAAACTCACACTGTAAGAAAAGTTGCTCATGACTCATCAAACTTAATACAGAGAGCACACTTACTGTCAACACTAAGCCCTCTGGATATCAGCCGTCTCTAGTCAGAAGTTTCTTGTGAAACATGATCAAGGTAGGGAAAGAGTGTTTTGGGGTAACAGTTCCTACTTCCTACCCCAGATAAATTTAGCCCAAGGCTGAAGAGGAGCAGGGGAATGCAAAGTCTTATAAGCAGCTTTAGGGCATGCTTGGATTGGGGGTAATGATTAAGGGGTAATAGATTGAATTATAGGCTAAAATGGGAGGTGGTGGGTGTTAGATTTTGTGAAGAGGAGGATAATTATTACCCCCATTTGGGGGGGGGGGGTAATAGTTACCCTACTCCCCCCTAGGGTAATGATTCCCCCCTTCTACCTTCATTTTCTCCATTACCCCCACCACACCTCCACCTTCCTATTTTACCCTTTAATTTGCTCTATTGCCCCATTAATCATTGTCCCCAATCCAAACATGCCCTTTGAAGTAAAAGGAGGTGGATCAATAATCGATGCATTTCACCATTCTGCAGATGAACACATTTCATTGCCTCATCTCTCATTCTCAACACTTTCTTGAAGCCCCATGAGTATGAATTGGACAATTGGACCTCCCAAAACCCATTGCCGTATGTAAACCTTTTCTTTCCTTCTTTTTCCCCCCTTGTTTAAGGTAAATAAATATTCTCATCCAACCAAATATTAGCTAAGCACAGTATCTAGTAACCACTCACAGTTCCTAGCCATTTGTACACACGTACCTTACTGCTAAACATAAACTGCAAATCGAATCAGTGTTTTGTAGCCAAGTCGCCTTCTGGTTCTTGACCCCAATTTATCACATGCTACCGCCAATGCAATACAAACTACCCTATAATCAACAAGTCGGTTATGGTCATTCATTGAGGGTACAAGCTCAATTCAGCTAACTACGGTGTCACATTTATCCAATTATAGTCATTCATTGAGGGTACAAAATCGATTCAGCCAATTATGGTTTAACATTTATCCAATCAGAGTTACGTTCTGCAATTTCTTTTGCTTCTATTTCTTTACGTCTACAAACAATACACAACGGCAGCAAGTCTTGGTGGTAATATGCTGGTCTTTCAGCTTGATTCTTCTGATTACTCAACTTATTTCATTATGCCAGCTATAAATTGGTCTATTTTCTGGTCCTGAGAAAATCCTTCCATACTCTGACACTCTGTATCCCCCAGTGTTCTGGCCTGGTTGCATATCACCGCGTAATTGAGGAATGAGGATTGCTAGACCATTGTGTGAACGTGCAGCTTGCAAGTATCATGTTGTATACCCAGTGTTCTAGCTTGTTTGCGTTTCGCAGCTAATTGAGGAATGAGGATTGCTAGACCACTGTGTGAACGTGCAGCTTCTTGCCAGTATACCTGGAAACTCAGCTGAATTTTATTTGCCGTTCCCAAATCAGTTTTAATCTTATTCCATTTAAAAATGAATAACTTCCTTCTGGATCTTTTGGTTGGTTTTTTTCAGTTTGTTGCATAATGTTGGTGTCAATGCTTTATTGATCTTGGTTTATGTAGGTGCTCGTATACTTTTATTTGCTATTCGGTAAACTTACCAGCTGTCTTTATTGTATTTCTTCTTCTCCCTCACTGCAAATTATTTCAATTACTTGACTTTTAAGATTTCATCTTCCAACATAGCTCAAAACCTGCTGCTTGATATTTTGGGCCATTGAAAGACCGATCGGTTTGAAAATGATGTTAATGAAGTGGTTAGCCCCCAGGTCACGTAAATACATTTCTGCTAATATGATTGTGGTTGTTCTATAGATCATTATTTCAACATTCGTTTTACAGTATTATAGGAATTATTTATTCACCACTTATGTTTGAGATTGCATGACTACTTAGTACTGTAGATAGATTGTAGAGGCTGTGTTATATTGAGGTGAAAGAGGTCTAACATGTTTAAACATATCAAAAAACATGCTGTCGTACTGCTGGGTTCAATTTTTCAATATCTGTGACACGATTCCATTAAATTTTGTGTCCAGCTAATATTACAAGGATTACCACGCAACGCACTTGCTGACGATGTGGAACGCTTTCTGTCTGGCTGTATCTATGATTCCTCCTCTCTTGAAATATTTTCTAGGTCAGTGCTCAATTAGTTCAAGTAATGCTAAATTGTGTCTTTTCTTTCTTGTTTTCATAGTTATGTGTGACTAAAACATAACCTCTTCTGTGGGTGCAGGGCTGCGCAGCCAGACCCTATCAGGATGGCGAAGGTCGGCTTTCCCTCGCATATTGAGGCGATGAATGCGGTAATCAGGAAGAATGGCGCATTCTGTCTCAATAGTCGCATTGTAGCTCGTGTTCTCCAGTAAACTCATTTGGGGTCCTATGTTGAGTGTGCTAGAGGACTGATAGAAATATGGATGATCCAATTTCTTAGACGACCCACTGCTTTAGTCTCCTGGATGTCTCTGTTGATTTCGATAGCGTGATCTAACTATGATGCCCTGCTTCTACTGGTCATAACTTCTACAATTATCAACGAGGGATTTACTTACACCAGGTGAAAACTTGTACGTTTTAATCACGTTGGTTTTATAGATGCATATTTTGGCGACTTCTCCAGATCTCCATGACAGATTTGAAAAAGAATCTGAAGAGTTTACAAATGATCAATAAACCTGACACTTCCCGTACATGGTGCTAATAAAAACTGATGATCTAGCTGTGAACTTGTCAAACTACATTGTATCATATGATAAAAAATCATGTGTAAAACACACAGGTTTCAGTTACATATGGCAAGGTGCTACCCAAGTTTTACCCCTCCTTCCCAACATATTGTTCCTTTCAATTTTAATATATCACTAATTCCCTGTTTTGAAATGTTATAATTTCCCTGCTAGCTCAAATGCTCAGTATGCTATTCATGGGGGAGCGGGGATTCGAATGAGAACACCCTAATCTTAACCGCTAGGCTCTTTGATTTCCGTCCTATGTACTTTGGTTCCTTAAAAAATGAATACCCAGAAAAGTTACCAAGCCCAAAACGCCTCTGGTTTTGATCAGGATTGTGCGCTAAGTTTGGTGCCATAAAATCTGGTGAAAATTGAAAAGGAGACTTAAGTAATATGTTGGTACTTGCAAGTTGCAACAACTTAGTCCCATAACTGGAATTACAACTCTTCAAGCCTGTGAAAATGGATTAAAGGCAAAACTGTTAGCTCCAAAATTGTTCCTTTTCTTTCCTTTCCTTTGAGGAGAACCAAAACTGACATTTAAGAAGATATCATAAATGTCCCACGTGTCAAAATATACACACTAGGAGTGATGGGGTGCTTAAGAATATACATGGTCAGCTTACTTAAAACTGACTCAAATCATCGAGCAACCAAATCACTAATTGACATTGAATTACTCATAGAGGAGCTTTGTTGGCCACGAAATTGGGAAGATTCAGTGTCCGAAGAAGGTTTCAACCGTCTAGTATACCCAGGCTGTTTCGGAGATGGAAGATATGCAATATCGTTAACTACCATGGATAAAACTGTAGAGCAGTTTGGCCTATCTTCCGCGTATTCTTGAACACACAAAAGTCCCACTTGGATGCACCTCAAAATCTCTGGTCGGATTAATGGATCGAAAATTACCGGATCAATTAGTGAAGCAATTTTATCCTCATTCCACAGTTTCCATGCCTGAAGAATATTAAACCAAACATCAGAAAATTTTCGGTAGAGATTTTCGACAATCTAAGGTATAGCAAAGATTTCCACCATATACAGAAGTTATATGAACTTATGGAAGGTTTTGACTTAAATGAACATGTCCAAATGCCAGTACGAATATACTACACAAGAATTCATAACTTACGTATCCCAAAAGGGTGAGAGACTGCTCATCAAGCCAAAAACTGCTGTTCTTTTTGCCAGTCACAATCTCTAGCAGTAGCACGCCAAAACTGTAAACATCTGATTTTTCAGAGAAGTGGCCTTCCATTGCGTACTCAGGAGACATATAGCCGCTGCAGTATAAAAACATAGTCAATAAAAAAGTTAGAAGCCAAATTCACTCATAAGTGAATATGGAATTGGGGGAGTCCGGAGTTCTTACTATGTTCCGACTACCCTTCTTGTGTTATCTTGGTCTTGTTTGTGGCTGAATATACGTGCCATGCCAAAGTCTGAGATTTTGGCATTAAGATCTTCGTCCAACAATACATTGCTTGCCTTGAGATCTCTATGGATGATTCTCAATCTGGAATCTCTGTGAAGATAAACAAGGCCTCGACTAATGCCTTCAATGATGTTGAAACGTCTCTCCCAGTTCAGATGCTCTCGTTTGAGTGGTTCTGATTATTGTCAAGAAAGGAAATGCGTTTCAGAAAAGATTACCAACATGGTGTAGCATGTAATGGCCGAAACGAATAATCTGACATACATACCAAACAAAAATGAATCCAAGCTTTTATTAGGCAAATATTCATAAATCAACAGCTTTTCCCCTTTTTCCACACAGCAACCCAGAAGTTTAACAAGGTTTCTATGCTGAAGCTTTGAGATAACAACCACTTCATTCATAAACTCTTCTAGCCCCTGTCCAGAACCTTCTGAAAGCCTTTTTACAGCAACCTCCCGCCCATCTTTCAAGACTCCCTAAATACAATAACTAAGCATTAGTATTTAGTAATGGATTTTCTACAATAACGACAAAGTAATCTATGGCTCTCAATATCTGTAACACCCTTACCTTGTAGACTGAACCGAAACCACCTTGCCCAAGTTTGTTATTATCTTGGAAGTCATTTGTCGCAAATGCAAGGTTTTGGAAATCAAATAATGGTAACTCTTCAAGTTCAAATTGATGGCTATTATCTCCAGACTTCAGATTATCCATCAGTTGCTTCTGTCTTGCATCTTTCTTATCTGATGTATTCAGGATAAAATAAAAAAGACAAAGGGCGTAAGCCAGCTTCCACTACCACAAAGATTCACCATATATGATAATTATCCATGTGAATGAGAAAAGGATCAAGAACACAATCAAGCAGACAAAGACAATGCCCGAGAATGTACTCCCAGTGCAGTAAATAAATATCATCATAATATATTTCTGCAGCATTTTTCAGGCTCTCGAGCTAATATGAAGATCAGACACATTACCTTTTCGTCGGGTCTTCCACTTCCGTTGAAAGTATATCAAGATGGTGACTGCAGCAACCCCTATCATCACTATGGGCACTGTAACTGCCAATACAACTTTTTTCTTGCTGTTCCTTCCTGCAAGCCAGAAGAAATTTTATGTTGATAAGCTCTGTAGAAGAGAATTCATGGATATATGCTGAGAATCTAGATAGCTCAAGCAATTTCATAGGTATTATAAAAAATTTAGGAGTAATTACCTAGCTGTGAATGTGGAAGACGAAGGTAAACATCTAACCCACCCATGGGAAACTCTTGAATGTCAATCAAGTTCTTGCTCCAATACATGCATCCGGCACCAGCATCATAAGCATATGATACGCAAGAACAGTTTTTCAAGCATTGGTTTCTGCACTCAACTTGATTTAGTCCCACAGACCATTCCTCAAGGTCAGGCAATTTAACATTCTTCAGTGTTAGAAATCCATCTTCTTTGGCACCTTGAATGCCACATTGTAAAGGTGTTGTTCGAATACAACCACTAGACCAGTTTCCTCTGCTCCATGCTTCCGCATCCTTTGGTGTGAACCCCTTCAAACATCGGCAGACTGGAGAACGTAGAGGATTGCAGGTTCCAAATGCTCCACAATTGGCATAAAAATCACATTCATTATCTGGGGCACGCCAAACGAATTGCCACTCACCCTTTTCTCCATCCCACCATTTCTCGCTCACTGTTCCATCATAGCTGAACTCATAGTGTGAAAAGGCCAGCGTACTTGCACCAGTATAGACAAAGTCAATTGCACCTTCTTCGTCGCTTTGGCGAATGAAGGTATTGGCGTAGTTGGTAGCTGCATCAAAATACAACAATCCCAGAAATATGTTTCCATTCCAAGGACCACTACGCCAATGTGGGCGATCACCATTCCAAATAATGACTTGAGAATGAGAAAAAGAATCAGTTCCTGCAGAGAATCTTCCATATGAAGGATCTGAAGGGCTCTTCCAAGGTAACCAAGCTCGTTTCATAATGGAACTAGTAATGGTATATTTTGTGTTTGGCAACACTGAATCCGTGGGATGATCAAAGCTTTGCCATATATAAGTCCCGTTGGTACTGGACTTGGCATCAAGGCTATGTTCAAACAAAACAAGATTCCCAGAATCTAACAGTTGTGCAAATAGGGAACTGTTAGTAGAAATGGAAGTAGACATATTGGATGACCAAAGGATGTCCTTTTTCCCATTCAACACTTGGAGATTACCATCATCACCTATGTTCAGCATTCCAGAAGAGTCACTAAGTGGGTTATTCCGGTTTGCCACCCAAAACACATCGTTCGTAGAGACCGTGTTATACCAGATACCGACATATCGGTTTGTTGTGTTGTGGGGGCTGAAGAATCCAAGCTTGAAATTACCATTGTTCGAGACTATAGTTTCAGGGTCCTGTAGGAATTTTGAGGGTGTAAGGTTGTCTATGGCTGTGCATAAGTTGATGAAGCATGAGCATAGGACAAGCAGGACATGAAGAGGAGTCATTAACTTAACTCATTCATATGTTTGTTTCTGTTACACAAACCACAGCAAAGTTAAAATTAAATCAAACAAATGAAAGAAAGAGTTTAGGTAACAAAGCTTAGTGTATGGTTGTTATGAAACAGAGCGCATGTAGGAGAAAAAACTACGGAGGTTTAGTGTTTCTATTCTTTTACCATTAAATAAGGCACCAAAATATGGTAGCTCTATTTTATTTTATTTTGACATTTATTTTTGGTGTTTTGGTTTATAAGAGTCATAAAGTCTAGTACACTACAAACATGGACTAGATAGTCAAGGGTTCATGGTTTATAAGAGTTATGGTGGCAAAACTTAATGTACTCGGGTCTGAATTTTAACTACTAGGCCAATACCTTATTTTGTACAAAAGATGGTGGAAATAGAAATAAGTAGCTCCTTAGCACTAGAGTAGATGTAAGCTAATTCAAATTTTCATACATGTTCAAAAAATAAAGGAAGGATAAGAAAACAAAAAAAAAAAAAAAAAAAAAAACCTCCAAATTATTAAAGTCAGCAGCTATATTGCAGACAATCAGACATAACAAGGTCTGGGGAGGTCCAGATATATGCACCCTTACCCCTAGTTGGTTGCCTAGTAGATCGAAGCTATTTACAATAGATCAATGATTTGTCTCTCAAGTACTATGAGTAGGTGACAATTTTACTTGGAATAACAAGCATGTGTATGTGAAAAACTAATAATGCGTTTGTGAAAGGATTACTGTGGATTAATGACAGGCCTGAGGCCTCCTACAAAACGTCATTGTCCTAGCCTGGTGGATAATGTGGGATGCAAATCTTTTGCTAGAGGGGGACATTTACTTACTATAATGGTTGAGTTCAGTCGCTTCTTGTCAGCAACAGGCGGTACATGATGTATGGAAACAACCTTGTCAAGAGGGAAAAATGTTTCAGGTGGTTTGCAAACTAAAGAAACTTAATATGTTTTTGGGGTCCAAGCCATTTTCAGAACCTACAAGAGCAGCTGAAAGTTAATAGAATCTGCATGTTGCACGGACAGGGGCAGCTGCATATGGACTATGGAGCCTATGTACATGAATCTCTAACTGAAGGAAATAGAAGCTTTTGCCTGATTCCTAAAATGTACTACTGCAGCAGAATCTCTTCTCCAACAGCAAAGCAAAGCCCGATGGGATCACTTAGGTAACCAAATGCAAGTTATTTTTGTGCTATGCTCAAGTGCAGGACGCTCCCATCTAAAGTAAGGATCATCAAAGATGGTCAAGACATCTGGTTACTGATCACGATAAGGTTGCTCAGAGTTCTCCTCTTGCTTGACCCACTTAGAGTTGATAAAGCCTTTTGTTGCGGATGTGAGAAATGCTATGTTCTCAATTGATCCAACAGAAGTTCAGGTCCAAATTGGTTTGCTAGTGGATTCTTCAAAAATGCTTGACACATTGTTGGGGAAGACATAACTGGTGCACTATTGGTGATAAAGCCTTTTGTTGCGGATGTGAAAAATGCTATGTTCTCAATTGATCCAACAGGAGTTCAGGTCCAAATTGGTGTGGAAGTGGATTCTTCAAAAATGCTTGACACATTGTTGGGGAAGACATAACTGGTGCAGTGCTTGGTCTTTTCAGGACTGGTAAGCTGCTACGACAAGTGAACACTACACTGATTTCTTTGATCCCTAAAGTTTCTTATACTGAGTTACCTATTGATTACAGGCCCATTGCAACAACATCATTTACAAGTGTTTCTATGGTTTATAGTTTTGTAACAGATTATTGAAGTCAGTTTTGCCTTTCATTGTGATGAGGCTAAAAGTGCCTTATTTGAGAATGTAATGATTTCGCAGGATCTTACTAGGCATCATAATTGTGCCTGAGACGGTTAAAATTAATTTATCTCCAAGATGTCGCCTAACGATTGACATTTGGAAAGCTTATGATACAGCTATATGGGGGGTTGTTAAGGAATTATTTACTATTGAAGAATTTCTTCTCCTGAGAGTTCAGTAGTTTGGCGATGGCATGCAAATCTTTTCCAAGTTACTATTTAAACATTAATGCGAGAATCTATTATCTTTGGGGTTTTCGAGGGTAGTCGGGGTTTATGGCAAGGAGACCCTATGAGTCCTTTGCTCTGTCTTAGTGATGAAACAACTTTTGACACATTTGATCTTTGCTGACAATTTGATGATTTTTATTGTAAAGGTTACCTGCCTACTATTCAGAGAATCATGGAGTGATTCAACTATGTTGCTGATATCTCTAGGTTGTGAGCTAAAGAATAAATATAATGTGTTTTTGGGTGCGAAACTGAAAGTTTCAAAGCTGATGTTCTGCAAGTCAATGGTTTGTTGATGGTTTATTCCTATGAAGTAGCTTGATCTGACAGCTTCACCTACTAGATGGACTGCTTTAGATTGCCAATTGTTAATTGACAGACAAACAAGGTAGTCGAGGATTCAAGGCTACGCTACAAGACGTCTCTTACGCAGGTAGGCTTCATTCGGTCAAGTCTGTTCTCTGTTTACGGTAAGCGTACTGGACAAATGTTTCTATACGACCTCAAAGTATGGTTAAGAAGATTGTGAGCAAATGCGCAGGGATTTCCTTTGGGGATCCTCTTCGCGAAAGGAAGGTTTCCACTGGTATCACGGGAAACTGGTTGTTTACAAAAGAAATGTGGAGGATTGATTTTAAAAGTTGAAAGTTGTGGGACATAGCTGCTGCTGGGAAACATATCTAGGCAGTGGCTGCTTATGAGTGGATAAATGGTGTATATCTCAAAAACAAAACGTGGCTGATCTTAAAATGGTTGATCTTATTCTCCGGCAGCAGGATGTTAGCTAGCTGGCATTGGGCCGAGCTTCATTCAGTGAAACACAAAATTGCTAGTACTTGTTTTGCTGTTGATGGTCTTTGGACTTTGACACCTTCGGTCTGTACGCTGTAGCGAGTGCTTATAAGTCGCAGTTGGGGCAGCATCCTACTCTTAAGGAGATTCAAGGCGTGTTGGGTTGTGTTATCATCCCTAAACATGATTCTATAATGTGGTTGGCTCTAAGGTAATGGCTATTGACAAAGGTCAAACTGCAAACTCATGGGTATTCAAATCACAGACGTCTCATTCTGGTACTGTGCTGCTGATCATGAGGCGCAATGGCGAATTATGCAGATGAGAGTAATACTGTACATTGTAGAGGGGCTTTTACATTGCTACTTGGTTACCCAGGAACTGAGGGATCATGTAAGACTGTTCATGCAAATACTTGTAACAGATTAACAATTTTTAAGCTTTGAAGGGTGTTGATTTCTGGGCAACCCTTCTTAGAGCACAAAAAACAACACTGCTTATGGGCTATTAGTTGTATAGTTTGTTAAGTCCTTTTACTAATCAAATTTCTTACCATTACTAGAAAAAACAAAAACAAACTATAGGATTAGTTTCTAGTTGCAAGGAAACACAGAAAAGACCAAGGAATTTTTTTTGTTAAGTGGCAGAAACCAATTTCATTCACATAGTAAGGGTCTGGTTAAATTTACCCAGCAGCACAAACAACAAGAATCAGGGAAAATAACAGGAATATAGAGCTATTTCTAGTGCTGGAACAACATAAACATAAGAAGATGCATAATTTATCTATAATAAATTGAAAACAAAAATGGGGAAAACTTTTAGTTTAAAAAGTCTAATGTGTCAAAAACTTGTATAAGACAGGACGGGATAACTTTTGTGAAAATTTTGGGTGATTATTATTAAAAGAAAAACGGAAAAAACCTAAAATAGTGTAGACAGAAGGAGCTGCGTACCAGAGCAGTGGAGAGAAGCGACGAACAGTGTCTTGAGCGCTGCGGCAGAGATGAAGAGAGAGAGAGAAACAAGATTACTTTGAAAGACCTGCAGACTGCTGTCAATATATCACTGATAATTGATCTGGCAACGGCAACTTGACGCTTGTTGGCGGGTACTGCCAAATTTATTATATTAATAATTCATAGCATGTGTCGTATATAGAAAGCAGGTAAATAAAATCATTTTTATGGGTCCCTTTAATTTTCTATTTTCATCACCATCGTCCACTATTATTTCTCGTCATTTTGTTTTGTTTCCAAACAAATATAAAAGAGACAAATTGATTCCTATGAACTGTAATCAATTGATGATTTAACTAGATTGTGTTTTCGATGGAGACTGGATTGTTATATAATGATTTTAAATTAGCGTGGACTATTTAGGCTATGTTTGGCATGTTAGCTAACTTTTCAATAAAAGTTACAGCTTGAAGCTAGTATCTACTTTCAAACAGTTTGCCATTAGATTTTCAATTTGAAGCTACAACTATTTTTGTGAAAACTATCACTGCAAGCTTTCACATGCAGCTACAACTACAACTAGTTTATTAGCATTTTGTAGCAATTTTTAGCAGTTTTCTACTAATTTCTTTGCTTAATTTACATTCGACAGTTACATTTACAACTAATTTTGCCAAACTTACCCTTACGAGTGTGTTTGGATTCACATATTTGATTTGAATACCATGAATTCAATTTTGAAATTTGAGATTTTGCAATTTAGATTCAATTCCACTGTTTGGCAAACATGGAATTTCAATTCCACCATTTCTAAATTCAAATTCTCTGTTTGGGAGAGTTAATGAGATTTCAAATTTGATTTGTAGTCGTGAAAAAGATGATTAAAAACAAAGGAAATAAAAAACTAAACTTCATTAAATTAAACCGTAGAAGAAAATCGTAATTCTAGACAACAGTGGAATTCATAAAAATCAAAATCAAACCCTATGAAAACCTAAGATACTCCATCGATGTTCATATCAAAAAAATCAATACATGAAAATGTATACATACAAATAACCTAGCATAATCAAACTGCCCAACGAAATCAGAAGCTCCAAACCAAAAAAATTCATTGACAAAATCCCTAAATCTTGAAATCAGATCTTGCAACAACGAAATCGGTGAAGAGGACGAAGGTTTGATGAAATCGTCGATCGAAACTGACAATGAGTAGAATGATGACCTTGAGAGATAGAGGAGTTGAGCATCGTTAATGGAGTTCCATATTGAAGAGAGAGAATGAAGGATCTGCAACAATATATAAACGATTTATGCGCCGCTACAATCATCGTCAATCGCCATTTTGAAACCCTAACCCTAGTTCAAGCACCAAAAGTAGTTTTGCATATTGCTCAATTTTGAAGCCACAGAGGGGAAAGAGAGGAGAGAGGGGAGAGAGAGAGAGAGGGGGAGGGGAGTCAGATTCCTAGATGTCCGCCATGGATGAACCATTAAAGCGTTCAGATCGCAAGGTGAGGAGAGAGAGAAGTGTCGTGGTATTTGTTTTAAAAAAAAAAGGCGTGGTGGTTTTTAGGGAGGGGGGAGAGAGAAATATGGTGGGTTGAATTTGAAATTTGGACTTTAATCTGTGAATTTAGAATTCAAGTGTTCAAGGGTTATAAAAGTGGTCTTGAATTCGGCCCAATTCACAGTTACCAAATTATTGGTTATCCGTACAGTTAATTTGGGCCAATTGCACAATTTGAAATCAAATTGGCTTATCCAAACAGGCCATAGATTGATTCCTGTGTTTGCTAGCTGAAATTGAAAGCTTGCAAGAGTAACTTTCAATTTTTTTTTTGTCTCTGGAATTGGAAGTTGAAAATACTATGACAAACTGTTTGGTAAGAGGGTGAAAACAATAACTGAAAGATGAAAGCTGTAACTTTTTTTATTTGGTGCACAAATGAAAGCTGTAACTTTAATTTAAAAGCTAACTATTTTTGCCAAACATACCCTTAGAGTCCTATAGTTCAAAACAAAATGCTTACAGAGTATGATCTAGTTCTGGTGACATGTAACCATACGTCGTATGATTTATGTAATACAATTTCGGTAAGTTGATTTCTTTGGCTCTGTTTGGTTGGGTGATAAATCATTTTCTAGTGAAAATTATTTTCAGTGTAAAACTCTAAAGTGTGTTTTTATTCACATTTTTCGTTGTTTGATTACAAGGGTAAACAATTTTCGTAACAAAACTATTTTTCCTTCCTATCATTTTAATTCTATAACTTTAAAGTAAAAAATAAAAAAATAAAAAATAAAAATAAAACTTGCTACCATAGTTGTGTAGATCTCGAAAAGTTAGGTGAATAAAAAAAATCACCTCATATAAATATCGTAATCAAAATTATACTTATTTGAAAGGGAAAAAAACAATACTCAGAAAGGGGTGCGAAAGTCCGGCCCGAGGCCTGATCAAGTCGGATGTGGGGTATGAACCGAACTCTTGACAGCCAAACTCGATGATCAGGTACACTATTAGTGCTCTGTGAATATAGTGTCACACTGTCAAGCCTCGAAATTTCGTGTTTTGTTTATCGCTTTGCACGAATTGCATGTTCAAGCATTGCATATTGCATTGCTAATCGACTAAGATCACGATCATCGTATTTGCTCGCTTTGTATTGTTAGTCCTAAAATCGTTTCATACATTCGTAAGGGTAAACTCATTTTATTTTGAGAATGGTAACTCTAAACCTCGATAAATTTTGGGACGGAACTTCTTTTAAGGAGGGTAGAATGTGATACCCCTAATATTTTTCATAATTATTATATTGATTTATAATTCATTTATAAATGTTTCGGAAATTAAATTTTATTTATATTGAATGATTCAATCTATTCAATTAAAGCCATAATAATATTATGGGAGTTTCAAAATTTATATTTATCAAATTTTGAAGGGTTTAATTAAATTTTTTTATATACAGATATGAATTATTCATATTGTTTAATTTGGCTTTAATTAGCAAATTAAATCATAAAACTAATTTAAAGTTTTCCTAAACCTACTAGTATTGACATCTATTGACTAGAGAACCTAGAGAGGCCTATATAAACAAGTGGTGGGTCAGTGAATCAGTTTGCCTCAACCTCACATTGCTCTCTCTCTCTCTCTCTCTCTCTCTCTCACACACACACACACACACACACACACACACGATTCTCTCTCCTCTCTTTCTCTCACTGTACACTCTTTCTCTCTCTTCCCTCCCGTTCGGTCGCCGGAAACCACCAGGGACGTCACCCCTGGACCACCTGTGAGCCCCTGTCCCTTCCTCTCTCTTTCTTTCTCTCTTTTCTCCTTTTCTCTCTCGCTCTCTGTTTTCTCTCGCCTCTCTCTCTCTCCTGGTTGCGCACGATCGGGCCACCACGGTATCGTCAGGGCGTCTCATGGGCGGTCGCCGGTGATGTCCGGTGTGGCCTCCCCCTTCCCCTGACTACTCTCTCTCTCTCTCTCTCTCTCTCTCTCTCTCTCTCTCTCTCTCTCTCTCTCTCTCTCTCTCTCTCTCGCCTCTTGACCGTCGGAGCTCTGGCGAGCCACCCCCTCACCGGCCATGGTGGTCGGTGGGTGGTAGTGATGGTGACTAGTCCAACCATGGGTCCCGTTGTGGGTGACCGTAATCGAGACTTGGTTAATAAGTTAGGGTTTCGGTTTTTGATTTTTGTAATTAAATATTTTTGATTTTCAGCAGTTTGTATTTAATTGTTTTAATTTTTTTGCACTCGTTTGGAACCCGAATCCGGATTTTCAAAAGTCTATATTGATTGAAATAAATCAAGGAATTTAAATAAAATAGACAAGTGAAAAGTATCTCAAGGTTTCTCCGTGGGAGTTTCGCAAGTTTTCGTCCCTTAAGAATCTTGAAAACATTCAGCGTGGTTTTATCTCTGAAGGTTCAGCCCAAATTAGTTTGGTCTTAAAATAAATATTTTGATCCTGTTTAGATTTTCATATTCATTGATTATGTTTCGGTAATTGTATTTAATTAAGACCTAACGAGCAAGCGTGATCGGATCGTGACTTGGAGCTTACATACTGTTAAGTGTTAAGTGAGCTTTTGTTAGGTAAGCAATTGTGCCTACCTCTTCCAAAACCGATAAAAAGGTTTTGACTTGTTATGTGCTAATTGGTTTTGTTGTGAATTTAATATGCAAAGCATGATTAAATTATATTGTCGTTAATTATTAACTTTTAGAAACATGTTCTTCGCTGTAACTATGAATTATAATGAGCATGTTGAGTTTATGAAGTTTTGTTAATTGATTAGTTCATATGTCAATTATTGAATAAGTATTGCGATGATGAATATTAATATGCCATATTATATGTGCTAAATGGAATGGGTTATTATTGAGTGTTAATGAGTACATATTATGATATTGATGAGTGTATGATTGATTGAAAATTTGGTTATCATGTTTTACTGCCGAAGTGCTGCCTAAATTTCGTTAGACATGTACGTAAGCATGATTGGAATATTTACTCATCAAAGCATGATCATTCTTAATGTGAATAAATGTTATTATCGTTAATGTTTACTATTCATTGTCGTGAGCATAAAATGAATTAGTAAGTCGTGGTCTCGTAAAGTCATAGTACGATTAAGTCAACCAATGCATATTATGTGAATGGAATTGTAAATGAGAATAAGACTCGTAATGGATCCCTATGAGTAGTCGAGCAATTGGGATTATATCTAATTGATGTAGTCTAGGGATGCGTGATTTTCAAGTTACTTATGGACGCCTCATAGTGTGTTCGGGATGGATCATTCCCCATTTTTTATGTTCTCTTCGTATCGATTATTATGTTAGAGATAGTGTGAATATACACTAGAGTAAGTCCATGGCATGTCTATATCTATTGATGAACAGTATGGGTAATCGTTGTTCTATTCGCTCTCTTATTACTCTAATTAAGATGGATCGTTTGTATGTGTTCAATTGATCACTAAGCAAGAATTGCATGTAATTGAATATCGAGTATGCGTATGCATAATTGTTTGACTACATGTGCATGCAAATGAATTTCAAAGATTCTTCTAAAATCGCAGGTACGGTGTGCTAAATTGTTTTTACTGGGTATGGACGACGTTTATTCAGTTTATCTGATTTTTTGTTTCTCTTTTGTTTTTTTCTTTTCTTCTGTATTTTATTTCCGTCACAAAAACCAAAGTAGGTTTTATAGTGTGAGGACGTATAGCTTGGACGATTAAAAGTGGGCTTGTCCTTTATACTCTTTTACTTTATTTAGATTGTGGGATTTTGGTTTGTGCTCTTGAAAACAAGTTGTAATAATATTTAATGGACTTAAGTTCACTATTTAGATAACTCTGATATTAATGTTTTATTTTGTTTTTAATTTGTTTAGATTGCTCATTTTGATACTAGCATTTCTTTCCGCTTAGCATTTATTCCTTAGTGATAAATGCTGTAGTAATGCCCTTGGGTTTATGACGGTTCAATGTGTCGAGTCGTGTATAGCGATGTCGATAGCTCCCAGGAAATCATTGTAAATTTGGGGGTGTTACACCCACAAACGAAAAACCATTATCCTTTCATTTTAAGGGGAAACCATCACCCATATTGGTGAAAATATTTTTTCCCCTGATAAACATTTTCCTTCTTTTGGTAACCAAACGACGGAAAATAGAAAAACTGTTTTCACCCAACCAACGAAAGGCTTAATCTTTTTAGTTTAGCAAATCACCTTTAAAATTGTTTTTTTAACAAGCCATCTTTAATAGGAGTAGTACTTTGGGTTGTCGGTGACCGCCCCTACAACCATCTTCTGCGAAGGAATTTAGTGGACAATTTATACCGTTAACAAATGTAAAGTAACTTTTACCTTAGTTTTTTTTATTTTTGAAAAGGTAAGAAAGCCAGTGATTATGGCCAAGCGTCAAAAGACTCGATACAAATTAGAAACAGAACAACAAACTACCAAGAACTACGTTAAATTTCAAATAAAAGCACCTAATAGATGCTTAGCCTCAAACCGCTATTTCTTCAATCCTACTAAGGAACAAGCCATGGTGAGATCAAACGGTTTAAACTCAGGTCTTTCAATGCCAGTACCACCACCAACTTCAACATTGACAATAAACGCCTTATCTATTGTGGTTAGTGATTTAAAACATTGAGTAACATCCAAAGATTTAGCGAAGGTGGCAACTGAGCGCAAAAGACACAATTCTTTTTTTTTTTTTTTTTTTTTTTTTTTTTCAGATGTGAAATCTAAAAATCCTAATTCTAAACTCTTGACTCATACCAAAATAACATCAAGAAGACAAGGATTGAAACTAAAAAACACCAAGACAACCAATTAGAATTAGAGCTGCCAGAGGAAAAATGTTTCATTGACCCAGTGGGTTGCCAACCCACAATTATATTGTGCCTATTTCTCTCTACTTTAATTAATATTTCTTGAAAATAGAGGAGAGAGATTGTAAAAATACAGGAGAGAGATAGACACAATATAATTGTGGGTTAGCAACCCATCGGGTGGATGTCATAAAAGGCAATGTGATGATGTAGTCCATCCAGATCTATAACTAGAAAAATTCGGAGCCACCAACCTCACCCTTTGGAAAGGGGAACTTTATTGGGTGCTTTCGAGTAAATGGAGGTAAGTGCACTCAATTCACTTAACAGCTAGTGTCCGCCAACCCAAAAAGAATTACTAGTTCGTTACGTTTTCTCAGCCTATTCCAAATTCAGTTGAGGCGTACGTATTTATCTATGTGTTCCTGAAAGCATCTAAACAATTATACTCCCCTTTTCTTGTTGGTTTCTAGCTTGTCCATTTTTACTCCCTCCATACTACCATAAGTCTGAAATTAATGAGAAAGTGATATGGGTTTATCTGACAAAGTGTTGACTTGACGACACTGAATTTGCACATCTCTTAAAGTCTTGTTATCACATTTTCAACGTTCAACTCATAGTCTTGTTATGTAGAAGAATCACCCTAAAAATTCATCTCTCCACGCCACTTGGAGGCAAATGTTTTTTTTTTTTCGTTTCCCCCTGCGGAAATTTGTTTTGGCTTTTTTCAAATCGGATTCTGCCTCAAATTGTTAATCTAGTTGAATGGCTATATTTTTAACATGAAATTCATTGAGCATGTTGAGAATCTTAAGACCCTACCAAAAGCTTTTAAAATATTTAACACAAAATCACGAGCCTTTAAACAAAGTTTCCGGCAGAACAATTGCAAATTATGATTCATTCAATTTGTCAAAATAAACATCATATTATAAAAGAGTTTTTTTTTTTCCAGACAAACACAATGATATTGAAATAGACCAACGCATAATGCAAGCTACTTAAACATACTTTGCACAAATGACCATATCAAGTGAACTTAGTCCAGAAAATATATCACAAATAGGCCAGGTTGCTTTGACTATCCAGAGATAATCAATAGTGTAATCTTGACGATGAGGAGCGAGAGAGAGCACATGATGTGATCAGGATATTTTCTTTGAAACAAATTGGTACCCCAACACATTTAATCGTTAATGATTTGTTCCCTTTACTTGTTACAGTCCCCAACACTAGCAAAACCAAAGTTCTGTGTGTCTAGAGATGTGCCTTTTAAGATAAATTGATAGATCTTAATAGATGATTAGGAGAGATAAAAGTATTGCAATTTAATGACTCGCAATACATATGCGAAATCTAATGCTAGTCTAATAAGGCATTCGTAGTTCTTTTGAGGAATGACTTTTAAGAACACAAGTCTAAGTCTTCAAATAGTAGCAACTAACGACCCTTCTAGTTTCCATCTTGATGTTTGAGGTGCCTAAAGATCTGTGGCATACATATATTTACAAGTCTCTTTTGGTTTTGGGTGGAAGGCAAAAATTACTTTTAAATATGAACTTGTGGACTTGAGGATATATTTGTCACCAAAAAAACCTTACAATCGAGAAATGATAGGAACTAATATCAAATGACATCCCAATTCATACACTCTCTTCGCCAAATGTATAATTGACTATATTACTCATACATACAGTTTTTAAAACCAAAAAAATCATCGAGCAACTAAATCAGTAATTGTGATGCTATTACTCGTAGCAGAACTTTGTTTGCTATGCAGATGGGAAGATTCAGTGTTTGATGAATGCAACAATCTAATAAATCCAGGTTTCTTAGGACGTGGAAGATTTGCAATATCATTAACTACCATGGATAGAACAGTAGATATACTTGGTCTATCTCCTGCAAATTTTTGAACACATAAGAGCCCCACATGGATGCATCTCAAAATCTCTTGTCGAGTCAATGGATCAGCAATTATTGGATCAATAATCGAAGCCAATTCATCTTTTTTCCATAATTTCCATGCCTGCAGGTCATTAGAGAAATCAAGAGAAAACCTTCTACTAAGACCTTTAACAGTATAGTATAGCAAGTAGTCAAGTTGATAAAAGTAATCTTCAGCACTAGCAATGTTACATGGACTTTGCAACAAGTATCCAGTTAGGCTCGTTCGTTTCAATTGGTAACTAGTGACTGGTAACTGGGAAAAACTGGGCAAAATTGGACAAAATTGATGAAAAAATTAGGATGTCTAACTAATAACTGAGAGAAACTGGTGAAAACTGGGAGAAATTGGAGAAAATTACGTCAAACTGGTGAAAATTGGGAAAAACTATGGAAAATTAGGACAAACTGGATATTTTGTATTTTTACAACAACAACAATAATAACAACGACGACGACGACGTTATTATTATTATTATTATTATTATTATTATTATTATTATTATTATTATTATTATTATTATTATTATTATTATTATTATTATTATTACTACTACTACTACTTTTTACTCATGTCTAAATACAAAGTCAATGCATATAGTTATTTTTGTATTTTGATATAGTATAATTATATTTCACTATTATGTTTACTATGTTAAAAATGAGCAAAACTGGAGAAACCGGGGAAAATTGGGGAAAATTTTATTTTGTAACTGGTAACTGGTGAAAACTGGGAAAAACTAGGGAAAATTGGGCAAAACTGAAAACCAATTGATAAGAATATGCCCTTAGTACAAGACTTGAACTTGGCAACTTATGTAGCTTTTGCAAGTTTTTTTACTCAACTGTCCAACTTAGATACCAATTTTATAGAGTCCATGTACCAATATAATGCGCTATATAAGGAATCAGAACTCACATATCCTAAAAGGGTTAGTGAATCCTCATCAATTGAAAAGTTGCTATTCTTTTTTGCAGTTACAATCTCAAGCAGCAGCACTTCAAAACTGTACACATCTGATTTTTCAGAGAAGTGACCTTTCATTGCATACTCAGGAGTCATATAACCGCTGCAGATTAAACACGTAAAACTCAATTTAAACTATGAGTTGAATTATATATAAAATTTACCTCACAAGTGAAGAATAGATGTTTGGAGCCTTACTATGTTCCGACTATCCTTCTTGTGTTATCTTGATCTTGTTTGTGACTAAATATACGTGCCATGCCAAAGTCTGAGATTTTTGGATTGAGTTCATCATCTAACAAAATGTTGCTTGCCTTGAAATCTCTGTGAATAATCCTCAATCTAGAATCTCTCTGAAGATAAATAAGGCCTCGATTGACCCCTTCAATGATGTTGAAACGTTTCTCCCAGTTGAGAAGTTTCCTTTTGAGTGGATCTGATTGTATGTAAGAAAGGAAATGTGATTCACTAATTTCACCAAAATGTTCTTAATATTTGAATGGAATGACCTGCAATGTGGTAACCTACCAAACAAAAATGAGTCCAAACTCTTATTAGGCATGTATTCATAAAGCAATAGTTTTTCCTCATTTTCTACACAACACCCGAGAAGTTTAACAAGATTTCTGTGCTGAAGCTTAGAAATAACCGATACTTCATTCATGATCTCTTTTATCCCTTGTCCAGATGTTACTGCAAGTCTTTTCACAGCAACCTCTCTCCCATCTTTTAATTTTCCCTAAACACAAAAAGTATACATTAATTTAGTTATGATTTTTAACAATGATACTTTAATTTTAACACTCCACCCCAAGTCCCCAACTACTACTTTTACCTTGTAAACTGCACCAAATCCACCTTGCCCAAGTTTGTTAATATCTTGGAAGTCATTCGTTGCAATTGCAAGGTGTTCGAAATCAAATAATGGTAGCTCTTCGATTTAAACTTGGTAAATTTGATCTGCATGCTTCATATCATTAGACAATTGTTTCTTCTCTTCAATCCTCTTATCGAATGGGCCTATGTTGGATAGAACATGGCAAACCAAATTGAAAACTTATTCAAATATGTTAATAGATATATTTCAGAGAGTGCAAAGCAGCTTCCAACATCACAGCAGATGATCAAATTAAAGTTGCTATTTACCGCCCTAAAATTACTTAATACCGCCTCTAAAAATTACAATTTTGCCCTTCTTCACATTTTCACCCATCCTCTCCCTCTCTAACTCTCACATCAATTCTCCCTCTCTATCACCCACTCTCATACCCAACCTTCATCAACATTCACTCATTCGGTAAGGAAGCAACGGCCGCGGATGTCTGCCGGCGACCAGCAAGTGCGGTCGACGCCGTCCGAGGTAAATTTTTTTTTTCGCAGAATTTGAATCGGGCGTCCGCAATTTCCGCCCCAACCATGGAGTAGGCGTCTGCAATTTCCGCCCGTTCCATGGGACAGACGGGAACTATAGACGCCTGCACCATGGTTGGGGCGGAAATTGCGGACGCCTGCTCCATGGTTCAGGCGTAATTCTCAGACGCCTACACAATGGAGAAGCCGTCCGTTTTTTCCGCCTGCAGCATGGAGTAGGCGGAAGTTTCAGACGCCTGTCCCTTGGTTCAGTCGGTTTTGATAGACGTTTGAATTTAAGATTAAGCTAACATTGTTTTCATTGTTTTCGTTAGGTTCCTTTGGAGCGGTTCGGTGGTGATGGTGTTGATTACAGTACGCATTTCGTCACTGATGAGTTCTTTGATAGTGATAGAGATGCAATTAATTGGGCAAAACAAATTGCCCTTACTATCGGGTTTGAGTTGATAATTTCGTCACACAAGAACAATGGAAGCGTAAAATTGTTAAGATGCAATCGAGGTGAACGCTACAGAGGGGAATTAAGAGACTTAGATACTGTTGCTCGGAAGAAGACGAAAACAAAGGCTTGTAAATGTACGTTCCAGTTAAGAGCTGAACAAGTGTAAGGGTCCAGTAGTTGGATAATTGTCACATTGCCTGGGATTAGGGGTACGCACAACCATGACTTTGCTGTGTTTCCTGAGGGATATCGTCAGATGAGTGGTCTTAGTCCTGGGTCAAAACAACTCGTTCGTGACATGACTTCGGCACAAACAAAGCCATGTGCTATCTTGGCCGCTATTAAGGAAAAATTTCCCGAGGACAATGCAACTAGACGGCATGTGTACAACTACAGTGATCGTATAAGGAGACTTGATTTTGAAGAGAGAGATGTCATTGGTCAGTTTCATCATTTAGCTGTGGAGAATAACTACGTACATTGGACAAGAGCCGACCCAGCTACTAATGAGGTAACTCACGTGTTCATGGCACACCCTACATCAATTCAGTTACTTCGGTCTTTTCCTTGGTTGATTGGCTTAGATTCCACGTACAAAACAAACAAGTATAAGATGCTGTTTCTTGAGATAGTGGGGATGACTCCAAGCAATAAGAACTTCCTCATAGCTTATGCCATTATGAAGGATGAGACTGAGGCAAGCTATGCGTGGGTCTTAGATAAGTTGAGGATGCTTATTGGAAATGATGTACACCCAACAGCAATTGTGACCGATCGTGAGCTAGGGTTGATGACACCTATTAGAGAGATATTTCCCGAGAGTGCCCATTTGCTCTGTACATGGCACATTAACAAAGTCGTTGAAGACAAAGTGTACAGACTTTGTGGAAAAGATAAGGTCGTCGCGCAGAGGTTCAAGAATGGGAAGTGGAAATCTATCATGGAAGCTTCCACAGAAGCTGAGTACGATAGAGCAGTGCGTACGATGAAGGATACTTGGAGTTCTTACCCTCACGTGATATCCTATGTAGAGGAGACCTGGCTGAGATACAAAGAGATGTTTGTAGCTGCGTGGACGAATAAGGTGCTACACCTTGGCAACACTACGACTTGCAGGGTGGAGAGTGCACATGCCGCGCTAAAACAGTGGTTGAACTCCTCAACTGGAGCTTTGGACAATGTTTGGAACAAGGTCAACAAGTCAATCGAGTCACAACTAACTCAGATCAAGTACACACTTGAAGAGTGCAGAAGACGAAGAGGTGTGATGTACTCGGGTTTCCCATTCAACTATCTGAGCGGGTATGTTTCCCATTACTGCTTAGGAATATTATCGGATGAGCTGAAGAGGATGAGAGAATTGAGTGACCAAGTATTTGATCGTTGCGGTTGTGTATTGAGATCCACTCATCAGATCCCGTGTGCGTGTGAGTTGAAAACGGCCACGGATACGGGCACGCCAATTAGCTTAAATAGTGTCCACAAATTTTGGCAAACACTCGTTATTAGTGATGCAGTGGAGATAGCTACGCTTGACACGACTGAGCATCCATCTGAGGACCATCGGTACTTTCACTCTCTCGCCGACGAGGTTAACTCAAGCGACCCGGCAGTTGTGCGCAACATATCTGTCCTTATCCATGAGCAGCTTCATCCTGATGCAGCGAGTTACGTCGAGCCGGAAGCGAACACGACAGTCAGAGGTCGACCGAGAGGGAGTTCCTCTACCAGACGTGATCCTAGTTCATGGGAGTACAGCCAGAGGGGTCGTGGTCGCCCTAGGTCATCCAGTTCGAGCCGCGGGCGTGGTCGTAGCTCATCCTCATCGAGTAACGTCGTGCGGAGTACTGGTATGAAATAATTTTTGAACATGTACATAATGTTGTTAAGTACTTTTTGATAAGTACTATTAATGACGTTCTATTATATTGTCTTGCAGATGGACACGGAATAGATATCACTGAATTCTATCATGTTAACAAAATTCCGGGAATCATCATACCTTTCATTGAAGGATATCTCGATGTGGTTGGGGATGGTAATTGCGGTTTCCGTGTCATTGCGGACTACGTTTTCGGAGACCAAGAGCAATGGCGATGGACGAGAGTTTGCATTGCAAACGAAATCTTAGCTAACCGAGCATTGTACGAACACATATACGTTCACGGGGTCGACGCTGGTTACCGCCGTATTATGTGGGACGGAGGTGCGTGTCACGATGATCACTGGATGACAGTAGTTGAGGATTTGTTCCCGATTGCCAACATCTTCAATGCAGCGATTATGTTTTTCGGATACGGCAACGGAAGGGGGTTATATGCTTGTTTCACTGTGCTACCGTTGCAAGCACCTTCGACTGTTACACGTCCAACTAGGGAATTTGTCATAGGTCATTTAGGTGATTCTTACAGGCATTATATCCGTCTGAATTTAGGCTCAGATTTCCCTGTTCCTCCGATATGCGCATTATGGTTTACTTCCCGTTCTAATAGTGTCGCTGGTTGGGAGCAAATGTATGTCAGGCGAAGAGCACATTGGGATCGTTTAGCGAGGTTGACGTAATTGAATGTTTTGCGTGATTGTTATATTTTTCTACTTATATCATTGTCACATTTTTGTGTGATTGTTATATTTTGCATGTTATATTTTTTCGTGATTATTGGAGGTAAATAAAACAATAAATTACAATAAAACAAAAAAGGTAAATAAAAAACAACAAATTACAATAACACAAATAAATAACAATAACAATGAAACTCCAACATAAAAATATAACAAATTCATCTAGGGTCATATAAGTAATACATCATTTGGCAGCCCGCCAATCTCTCATATACTCCTCCATAACCGATCGAGGACCTTCTGCTTGCTCCAGAGGAATCAAAGTAATGAAAGACTCAGCTGCGACGGCTAGACGATTCACCCACTGCAAAAAAGTAACAATGAGTGTGAGTTCAGAGATATGTAATACGTAAAAAAATATATACACACGAATTCATTTTAGTTAATCACTTACATAATCGCTGTTGGATCGTGGAGGAATCACAGATCCAGGTGCTGCATCGTCAGGTGTCAGCAGAGGGTGGGAGTGACGGTAACAATAATAATAACAACAATAACAATAATAATAATAATAACAACAATAACAATAATAATAATAATAATAATAACAATAATAATAACAACAATAATAATAATAACACTAATATTAATAATAATAATAACAACAATAATAATAACACTAATAATAATAATAATAATAATAATAATAATAATAATAATAATAATAATAATAACAATAATAATAATAATAATAATAATAATAATAATAAATAATAAACGTCAAAAAATTCATTCTAAGCGTTTACAAATTACGCCTGGCCCTATGGTCAGGCGTCTACAATTAACGCTCCAACCATGGTCGAGGCGGAAACTCCTTCCGCCTCACCCATAGGTGTGGCGTCTGCGAGTTTCGTCTGCTCCATGGACAAGGCGGCATAGTTTTCCGCCTGCCCCATGGTGCAGGCGAAATTCGCAGACGCCACACCCATGGGTGAGGCGGTAATTGCAGACGCCCGAGAGCGCGAACCAGAAATCACGAAGAATACAAAACGCAACGGCTAACATCGAAATCAAAGCAAACAACAAATTCATTCTATGCAATCAAACAACGAACACCAGAACATTTTAAACATATAAAAACTTCATACATCTATGAAAGCATTCGAGAGTAAAACAAAAAAAAAAAAAAAAAATTTAAAACTAACCCCGCCACCTTCGGCGCCGCCTCCAAAGCCACCGCCGCCGCTGCCACTAGCCCCACTCATTGCTGTCGTGTTTAAAAATGTAATGTGGGTGTTTGGTTGGAGATTATGCCGCGTGATTAATGGGGGTGAAGAGTGAATTTTGCAATGGGTGTGGAGGAGAGGGTGAGGAAGTGTAAAGGGTAATAGCGTAATTTTCAGGAGCGATAGGTAGTATTTTTTGATGGTAAATAGCAATTCACAATTAAAATTGCACGAAACATGAATCATGAACGAGTAGATGATGAAATAAGATATAAAAGACAGTAATCATGCCTCATAAATGACTCCCAGCCAGTCCCAGGAGATTGAACTAACCACTACTAAGATCATGTGCATTACCATTTTGCTTAGTCATCCATCTCCGAAGGAAATATATAAAGAAGGCAATTGTAATAGTCAACATGATCACTATCACAACAAGAACAATTATTTGCTTGTTACTTTTTCCTGCAAATCGTAAAACAAAGTACGTCAATAATTGTTGTGCTAAAAAAGGTACCAAAAGGATTCATGAAGTGATGTGGAATATACAAAGAGAAACTCAAGTAAATTTGATTATTTGAAAAAGAAAAAGGAATAAGAGGCAAATACCCGCTAGCTCCGAATGTGGAAAACGAAGGTAAAGCTCCAACCCACCCATGCGAAACTCTTGTATGTCAATCAAATTTCCACTCCTGTACATGCAGCCGGCACCAGTATCGTAAGCATAAGATACGCAAGAACAATTTTTCAAGCATTGATCTCTACAGTCAACCACACTGATTCCAACAGACCATTCTACAAGGTCAGGCAATTTCACATGCTTTAATGCTAAAAATCCATCTTCTTTACTGCCTTGAATGCCACATTTCAACGGCATCATTCGAACACAACCACTAGACCAATTTCTACGACTCCATTCTTCCACAATTTTAGGTGTCAACCCCCTCAAACATTGACATATTAGATTATGTTGAGGCTTGCATACCCCAAAAGCACCACACTTACCATAATAATCACATTCTATTATTGGGGCCCTAAAATTGAATGTCCATCGACCCTTATCTGCATCCCACCATTTCTCACCTATTCTTCCGTCATAGCTGAAGTCATAATGAGAAAATGCTAGCGTACTTGCACCAGTATAGACGTATTCCATGAATTATTTGTTATTTTGGGAAACAAAGATGTTAGCGTAGTTCGTAGTTGCATAAGTATACATCAACCCCAAACATAAATTACCGTTCCAAGGACCACTACGCCAATGTCGGCGATCATCATTCCAAACAACAACTTGAGGTTTTGTAAGAGAATCGGTACTTATTGAGAAACTCCCATATAATGGATCTGAAGGACTTTTCCAAGCTCGCAAAACTTGTTTCATATTGGGCTTGGTAATGGTAACTGTCGTATTTGGTAAAGTTGAATCTACGGGGTGATCAAGTGATCAAAACTTTGTCAGATGATTGTTCCGTTGGTACTAGACTTATCATCATGGTTGTATGAAATCAAAACGAGGTTCCCAGAATCTAGAAGTTGTGCTGACAAGGAGCCGTTATTAGCAATGGACGTGGACAAATTGGTTGACCAAAGGATGTCTTTTCTGCTATTCAACACTTGGAGATTTCCATCATCAGCTATTTTCAAAACTCCAGAAGAATCATCAATTGGCTTATTTCGATTTTCCACCCAAACTACATCGTTAGGTGAAACCTTATCATACCAAATTCCGATGTATAGGTTGGTCATGTTTTGAGGACTGAAGAATCCAAGCTTAAAATTGCCATTATTTGAGATAATAGCTTCGAGATGTTGGAGTAATTGTGTTGGTGTAAGGTTGTTTATGGCTGTGCAAAATGTAATGAAGTAGGAACACAAGAGAAGTAATACATGAAGACGAATCATCAATTAGACTGACGTGATTCTGTCATAGAAAATCGATAAAAGTGTCATGAACATTTGAAGCCTATATTATGCTTGCAACAATTGAAACACATGAAAACAAATGACAATATTGCAAGTGCTTAACAAACAACTTAAAATATGGTACGAAAAAGTGATAGCATTTTTTTTTTTTTGGTTTGTAAGAGGCATAAGAGTTTTGACAATGCAAACATTTAAATAAGGGACGATGTGTTTATCCCTTTATTTTCTCTTCCCTCTAACAAGTTGCACCACCCACTACCAATATTCTTTTATTTACCCTTTAATTTTACACTTTAATAATTACCCCGAATCCAAGCATGTTAATAGAAAGGATATATTTCCTAGATTAATTAAATTACACTTAGGAAGGATATATTTTCTAGGTCAATTAAATGTATGTACACATATTTTTCAATTGTGTTTATCAAATGTGGCCTCTAGAATATAGATAGGTCAAAGGAGTCGATTCAATAGGCTTCGAGTCGGGAGTTGGTCCGATTAATTTTTGGGTTCAATCTCTTTTATTTTTTTCGAGATTAACTACTTCTTTAAGTTGACAACATTGTTCCATAACCTCAAAATGGGCCAGAGCAGTTTTGACAAGAATATTACCAGTGCACAATATGTTTTGTGTGGACTTAGTCCACCATGAACAAAGTAATTTTGGGGGGTGGCTTCAGATGAAGTAGGGGTGACTCTAGGTAAAGTAGGGGAATGACTCCAGGTAAAGTAATTTTAAATAATTTTGAGGGGTGACTACAGGTAAAGTAAGGGGTGGATCCAGGTAAATTAGGGGGTGGTTTCAGGTGAAGTAGGGGTGGTACCAAGTATAAATTTGAGGGGTGGCTCTAGGTGAAGTAGGGGTGACTCCACTTTGAGAGGGGAGTGGCTCCAAGTAAAGTAGGAGGTGAATCCAAATATTGGTTCATAATGGACTAAGTCCACACAAGTTTTTGCATACCAGTGCATCTTCTTTTTCTATAGTTGTAATTTGTAAATTACTCTGATTCTCAAAGTTATTTGATTGGGGCTTATTCTTTCTGATTAACATAATGGAGCATGACTCTTATTGAAAAGAGGTATATTCACATAATTAAAGTTTGTCGAGTAATTTACCAAAAAAAAAAAGTTTGTCGACTTCGCACCAAAAGATTAGTTTGTTTCCTATCAAAAAAAAAGAAAAAAAAAAACTTTGTTGAGTTTATAGAGTACTCATTAGTAAGGGATATGATTCTCAGATAAAAATAGACATAGCAATGGTTTTATCGGCATCTCTTCATATAGGGTTGGATTTATTGCAAACAAATGAATTAACAACTATGATCAAACTTACCATGAATAATTAAGCTAACAATTTTTGGATTTTGTTTTCTTATCAATTTAGGACTCCTTTAGTGTACAGTGTACCATTGAAAATAATAGTAATAAGCCCCTTGTTGAACACTAGAACGGTAGCAAAATACTATTTAGTTGTAGCATAAAAAAGTTTCTGCATAAATCTCTATATTTCTCATTGTGTATTAGTCAAAAAGTTTCTCTTAGTATAATTTTCACTACTTTTTATTTTGGTACTTTCGTAATTTTTTATTTGTTCAGTACAAGATTCACTTAGGGCATGTTCTTCCCAAGGGAAGTATTCAGTAAAATTCAGTTCAACTCAATAAAAAGAAATTCAGTTCAGTAAAAAGAAATTCAGTTCATAAAAATTCAATAGAGTTCGGTAAACCAAAGAACCAATTTACTCTTTGTAATTATAGATTCAGTAAAAGTAAGTTCAGTTCAGAACAATTCAGTTCATTATTGTGCAGATAAGTTCAGTAAAAAGAAGGTGAATAGAACTGACCCTTAATGTGTGTTAGTAAGCATTTGATAACTAAGGGCCTGTTCTCTTCACCTTCTTTTTACTGAACTTATCTGCACAATACTGAACTGAACTGAAATTTACTAAACTGAACTGAATTTTTCTGAAATGAACTTATTTTTACTGAATCTACAATTACAAAGAGTAAATTTGTTCTTTGGTTTACTGAACTCTACTGAATTTTTCTGAACTGAACTTCTTTTTACTGAACTGAACTGAATTTTACTGAATACTTCAAGGGGAAGTTGAGGAGAACAGGCCCTAAGTGTATGGATTGATTTAAAGGATTGATTTAAAGGATTGTTTTCTTAAAAATCCATCAAGAAAGTGTGTTCGACAACGCTTTGATTTCAGGCTAAGGTTCTAAATTGAATAAACTGAACACCACTAAACTGAACTAAGCGCCACCTAATTGACCTGAACCAAATAGTAGGATGTTAGAGAGGACATATGTTTCTGAAGTGAACCGTCTGAACACCACTAAATTGAAACGAAAAACATTGAACTGAATTGGGACAACGACGAACTGCAGTGAAGACTGTCAAACTAATCCGAGATCACCACTTAACTAAGCTAATTAAATTATAATAAACTGATCTGATGAGTAAGCTCTAAGGAACACAGTACATTACACACCCTAGGCCTAACTTTGTACACTTTCAAGAATGGTACTTAATTTCACTAATAATATACATGAGCAAGCGGGGCTAGAGCATACCAGAAATTGGGCGGAAGCAGTGTTGCCAGGGGCCAACGTCTGTGGCAGCAAAGACGAAGAAGAGAAAATCTAAGCCAAGACAGAAGTTGATCGTGAAATATAGTGTGGATTATATAGATAGGATGTTTAATAAAGATCTCAACTGCTACTGGAGAAAGGTTTACTACATTTATTAAGGGCTAATGCAGCCTACTAGAAGTAGGTATTAGTCTATTATACTTGTAACATTATTGACTTTTCCAAAGGCAACCACTTTCAAGAAGACTTATACTTTGATCTAATGGCTTAGCTGAAAGTATGATAATTGAGGTTGACTCAATTTTCTCATCGCTGAATACATTAGGTATTGCATTTCCTGTGGTTCCTGACTGTCGACGGAAAATAAGATCAAATGACCATGGTAGCCTGTAACGGAAAATATTCGGAAATTGCAACTTCCCATAGTGAACCAAGCAACCACTTACGACATGAGTTTGTCTCTTGTATGTACGAACTTCATCTAAAGTCATAATTTCATATGCTCTCTCTCGGCTAAGTATACAGTTTGGAAGAACGATTTTAAATCAGTCTGCACATATTGAACTGCCAATTCTTACACAAGACACAACCATAAGACATCACTATATGTGATTTGTGCATGAAACTACCTTAATAACAAGAACGTTGAGTACGTTGAAAGAGATTTAAAGTTTTACTCGATCATAAGTTTATGACAATTAACAAAACCGATGACAAAAGTTCACGTTCATGATTCTAACATCCTTCAATACAAATGCAGAAATCAGAAAGTAAAGATCAAAAAACCTGTAATTTCTTCTGTTTCTATCCCAGTCATTTATAAACTGTCCTGTCCCGTGTACTTGTAGTTCTGTACAATCACATCCAAAATACCATCCTAGTCATGACGATTTCCTCCTATCGTCGATTGCCTTTCATCATCATTAAAATCTACTGTTCTGTCTATCAAACATACACAAGGATCTCATTCATAATGCAGTATATGCTAGATTAGTTTATTTGTGTGATTCGAAAACATAATCATCATGTGATAAATGTAGCTCAAGGCAACATTCTACACATACTGAACTGCCAATTCTTAACAATAACACAACATTATGTGAAACCACCTCAATAACAAGACACAAAATTCAGTATATGCTGAAATTTGAGATTTGGATTTCCCTGCAGAATAACCAATGACAAAATTTCTACGTTCATTACTGTTAGATATCTTAAAACTTAATTCAGAAAGCAGGAGGTGCTGATCAATAAACCTGTGATTTCTTCTATTACTGTTAGTCATATATATATACTGTCCCTATTTCTTGTAGTTCTGTACAATCATCCATTATACCATCCTAGTCATAGTGATTTGGTCTCTTACTATCGTCGATTGCCTTCCATCATCATCAAAATCTTCTTCCTGTCTCTTGCCATGCAAATACACCCACAATCTTTTCTGTCTATCAAACATCACACAAGGATCCCGTTCATAATGCAATCGATCAAGTCCACCGCTAACAACCGCGCTCATCTGCTCATCCGAGATACCCTCCACAATGTACTATGAGTCTCTAACAAGTGCAGCAACATCTCCTCTCGTACCAATTCCCCCAGGCAGTCTAGCAGCTGCGTCTCTCACAATCGTCAGAACTGTAACACATCCAGGCCTATCAGATTTGAGTGAAGTATGGTCACGAGCCCTTACTGACAGTTTCTCACCACATTTTTTCAGGGGAGCAACACTCGATTTTCTCCCATCCGCTGCTGTATAAGCAAATGCCCTCTCAGGAATCATGTAATGAATCCTTTCCTCACAACGGAAATAAGCTTTGATTTCTCCTAGGCAAGGTTTAATAGTAGGGGAACAACTCATTCCTTTTAAGGCTCCAAATCTCTCCTTAGGATTAACTTTGCATAAAGTGAGCGCCAATGGAGGAGGTGGAAGAGTTCCCAACAGCTGTAAAGCTTTTCGATTCGTTTGAAGCCAATCAGCAAAAGAATCAACCACTTTCACCAACAACCCGCATTTAAGTCCCCAAGCTTCTGGAGTACATACCTCAAAAAAGTCATATTGCTGTAGTGGAAAACAAGAAATAGGACCAATCCAAGACCACCCTTTGCAAGATTTATCATAAGCTGTTAGTGGTTTCCACCCTTTTGAACCAAGAGGCAGAACTTTGGAAGATAAAATCCTCATTGCTCCTCTTACTAAGTCCACGAGTCGTTCCTTGGTTCGCAGAATCTGAGCATCTCCTGGTTTCGACCTCACTTGCTGAACAATCTCATCCATTGGGTAATAACTCCTATACATTATGTCCTTGTCCTTTGTATATACACCTCTATTAAAGCTCACAGTGTGCTTCCTCTCATTATCATCTGTAAGAAACTTCTTGTGTAACAAAGAGTTACCATGACTAGGATCAATTAGTGCCAATCGAATAGCTGACAGTAGATGAATCACTGAAAATGAGAACCGTTTGTGTACAGTAGGAGTGATCAAAGGTTGTTCTTGTTTCCTTGGTTTGTGTACCAACATTGACCCAAAGACCTCTATATCTTCATCACTATTTCCACAACCATTCTCAGTTTTCCTTCTTTGGTTCCTCACATCATCAGAAAATTGCCCATGTACCCTTTTTCTTGGCCTATTTTCCCTTTTATGCTTTATCCCACATAATGTATCCAAACTGTTCGAAGAAAGTCCCCAATGATCTCTACTTTCGTAACACTGTTTTCTCTCTCTCCATGAAAAAGGGTACTCGAAATCATCCCATTTTTCACCACCATCCTTATAATTCCCATGTTTAACAATTTTGGACCAACAAGAACAATCAGTAGCCATTTTCAAAAGGGTTTCTGCAGCACAAATTTCCTGTCTATCAAGAGAATGAGAATCAATTGCACAGTCAGATTTCTCAAAGGCATGATTTTCTTTCTGGGAAACAATTTCATGACCCAAAGTATCCAAATTACCCAAAGATTGACACCCCTTATCTTCATTGCAGTGACTCATTGTTAAACCTCACTTGAAATGGGTCAAAAGTTAAAGAGCTAGGACCTACAAGGCTACAATTTTACAAAGGAAGATGATGGAATTGAGAAAATATAAAATTTTGTTGGAAAATGGTAATAAACACGTCTGATTTTGGCGACATTTTTGGCATAATCATATTGAAAACCCCATAATTTTAGCAAGAGAAGTGATTTGAGGACACTAGAACAGGAAGGAGACTAAAGTGGAGTGGTATGAGAATAACAGATTATATACTTGTCGTCGCGGGAAGAAAGGCCGTGCTTGGGAGTCTAAGACTATGCGACCTGGCTAGCAAAATGAATGTCGGTTCAAACATTAATCATAAGTTTTTTCTCAAAATATATGGGACAATTTGGCCAAAACCCCCAAAAAGTTTACACATTTTGATAAGAACACCCAGAAAACATGAAGTTTGTCAAGAACCCCCAAATCAAATTAGAAAGCCGTGGTTTTCCCCCCAACCTTTACTTTCCGGGCACTTGAAAAATTTTTAGGACAATTTTACCCTCATGTGCAGAGCACGTGTGACTTAATGAAAATTGACTCTTTATTTTGTGAAACAATTGCATTTTCTCTCTCCTGTCTCTCTCCGTCTTCTCCAATGGAGTTTTCAATTTCATCATTGAAGAGAGAGAACGAGCTCAAACAATCCCTAATAAAGAACGACATTTTATTAAAGCAGGTGAAAGAATACACACAGGAACTCGGCGAGTCTCTAGTGACTCAGCACCAACTCCAGCGTAATCTCACTGAGTCACAACTCGAGATTCATCGCCTCAACTCAGAATTACACTCCCTAAAGAGCGAACAAGCTAACTTCGAGTCAAAATTCACTCAATCAACCAAACAAAACGAGATCCTAAAAAAGCAATCAGGGCATTTGAGTGCCGAAATTGGGGAATTGACGACGAAAAATGAAAAAATTGAGAAAGAACTGAAAAAATTGAGAGATGATTTTGCGAGGGTTGAGAAAGAGAAAGGTGAAATTTTGAGGAGAGAGAAAGAAATGGAGGTTCGGTGTAAAGAGCTGGTGAAGGAAGTAGAAAGAGGAGAGAGAAAGAAAAGAGAGATGGAGAAATTGAGAAAGATGAATGAGGAGCTTGAGAGAGATTGATGGGTAAAAAAAAGAAAAAATAAAGAGTCAATTTTCATTAAGTCACACGTGCTCTGCACATGAGGGTAAAATTGTCCTAAAAATTTTTCAAGTGCCCGGAAAGTAAAGGTTGGGGGGAAAACCACGGCTTTCTAATTTAATCTGGGGGTTCTTGACAAACTTCATGTTTTCTGGGTGTTCTTATCAAAATGTGTAAACTTCTTGGGGGTTTTGGCCAAATTGTCCAAATATATGTTATGAAAGTATCTCTTAATGGAACAAATCTTGTGTGAGACCAATTTACAGAAAAATAGGATCACTGTTTAGACGGTAGGGGTCACTTATTATGAACTGTACCCCTTATTTCACTAAAAAAAAGTGACCCAAGTTAAAGTAAGATTGTCCCAAACAAGTTTTTGAGTTCGTAATGCCGTATTTCCTCTTTCTTTCCAACCTCCCTCATTCTCCTATCAAGTCTCAAGTAGTTAGGGTAGCCATAGGATAAGTGATGGTAAGCTCCTTTTAATCTTCTAATAATCAATTTTGCATTTTAGGTTTTGTATGTATGTGTTTTATAATTAGTGTCTTGATGTGTGAGTTGATTCATCGCTTTTTATGAGATGATTTTTTTTTTTAATACGGTGGAAGATTTTGGGGATTTTGAATCAAAAATATGATGATGTGTTTGGATATTTGATTTTGAAATTATGAAATTTGAACTTTGAGTGAGTTCTTCAACGACTAGTACTCTGTATAATAGTCGGTTAGGAATTGATCCAATTCTATGGGCTCTCATAACACCTTAAAATTTGAGAATTTCAAATACCCCTCAAGGCCTCCACGTTGCCTTTTCAGATCCTCCTCTCTCCCCCCTCTTCCCTACATAGGAGGATTTTAATTCATCAAAAAGTTAAGCGTGAAGGCATTTCTTCTATTGAAATTCAGAATTTCAATTTGAGTATCCAAACCGACACGTAAGTCGTAACCGATGTTGGAGATACATGTGAGGTGCTATACTAAATTGTTATACAATTTCATTTTGGATAATGCATGGCTTACAAACTGCTGTCTGTTTCATTTGATCCAAGCTACAACATCAACAGTGCAGTGCACGTTTTCAGCTTCATCGTGCAGTTGTATCTCAGAACTTTGAGGTTGCATAATGTTTTGCTTCATGTTTTCTTTTCACAGTAAGATCACATGTTGAATCAGCTTCCAGAGCCAATGAGCCCTCTTACAAGCTCTTTGAACCAGTTCCTCAACATATCTGACCAGCAGCATTCAGGCATCATTTACAACAAAATAGACTAAATAGTGAACACTAACCTCCACTACTACGATTCTTTGAACAACTACCCCTAGTCCTACCTCTACAACCCCCACTTCTGCCCCCACGCTTTCTCTCTTCAACCATCTTCCTTCCAGATCCATGATCTAATTTCTGGCTTTTCCGAATAATCTTCAGTGCTAGTGATTTCAAAGGAAGTGTTATGTCTAGAGGCTGAAGTACTTCTTGCAACTCGCGCCACTCAAGGTCCTCAAAATCACCGTCTTCATACACAACTCTATACCAACCTGTTTCTTTGTCATATTCAGTCACTGTACCAGTATAATGACTGTCACCGAACAACTTTTGGACTTCTCTTTCCTCCAGCCATTCACCAAAGCCTGTGTTCCTCAGTTTTTCAGTATCAGTCATGGTATTGTAGACCTTTCCATTCCTCGAACTTCCATCCACTAGAGATTTGTTTGTGACTACATTTCCATCGCCAGCAGGAACATCAGGGACACCATTAACCACAACAGCCGGTTCTCCAGGCAACTCATAAACCCCACTTGAGAAAGACTCTAAGTCGTCGGTTTCACATATGCCTTCCATTTCCAGCTATGGTCCTAGAAATTAAAGTGACAAATCAAAGAACCTTGACATGTTTAAAAGCAGTAAAGTATCCAAAGCAAAATTTCTGAATGTATCTCAGCTCATTTGTCACACAAGAAATTCTCAATCATTTGCATGCATGTAACATTACCGTAGAAATCATTTCAGAAGTTTCAATGACATTGGTCTCCTTCTCAAATAGATATCAGCCTTGGACGAATTAATCTAGATCAAATAAAAAGGGAAAAGCAGGGGAGGGGATGGGCAATATTGCATAGTGTAAACTTGTAGTCTGCTCATTGCACCGCACCAAAATTAAAACAAAAGGAGGGAAAAAGCACAAATATACAGGGTAATTAGGTTCACTGGAAAGCAAGAAGTACTAACGTTATCCAGGAAGTAGAAGTGAAACCACACCAATCTTGAATATGAACCCTAGCTGGATTTCTTATATTATCCATGGGAAAGCTTCCCTTTGGAGGAACTGGGTACAAGTGAAACTATACCATTGTTGAATATAAAACTTAACTCGATTTCTCATATTATCCATGGGAAAGCTTCCCTTTGGAAAACTGGTGCAGATATATTACCTAAAAGGGTAGTCCACGTGGGAAATTCAGCATAGACAGAATGATTCGTGGCTTTGAAAGAAAGTGCTAGGGGTCAAACATGACTTTCTTGCAAAATGTGATGATCCTGATGGTGGACAAGGGTTGCTGCAGGAATGGCATGGGAGCAAGTTTAATGTGTGCTGATTACGATTTACGACTTCTTTGGTGTGTCTAAAGCTCATCAGGCTAAATCTTCTTCCCGCTCTTTCGTCATGCAAACACACCCACTATCTTTTCTGTCAATCAAACATCAGACAAGGATCCCATTCATATTGCAATCTATCAAGCTCGCCACTCACAACCGCACAGAGTGCACATCTGCTCATCCAAGATACCCTACATTTGTACTGCGAGTCTCTAAAAAAGACAGCAACATCTCGAAACGGCACATGATAAATTGGCTACAGTGGACAATCTTATGAAGCGAGGTTGGCAGATGGCCAATAAGTGTTGTTTTGTGTAGTGTTGCTGCTGAGCCTGTGCAGCAACTTTTCTTTAGTTGTCAGTATTTACTTTTTACTCGCATTTAGGGCACATAATTCATATTGCAAAGGCCTATGGAATTGCAGATGGAGATTAAATGGCACCACAAGCACGAGAAGCGAAAACAGCGCAAGCAGAGGGTTTGAGTGCAGCACATGAGGTTGCTGTGTATCAGTTGTGGAGGGAGCATAAACCCAGTTTTTCTCTAACCAACAGAACAACATATACAGTTTGGGGTTTGTGTCGGATTTTGAAGGTTGTCATATTTGTTATCTCTCAGAATTACAGGGATTGGTGATTGTTGAGTGTGCTCCCTGATATCTGGTGAGTGCATTGACCATCCTATGCTTGTACATTTGGTTATAGTAATTTTTGTGCCTCTAGTCTCTAGTAGAGGAATACTATAACCAGATTCCTTCAAAAAACCAAAAAAAATAAAAATAAACATACAAACAAAAGACTATACACCTTCACTGATTCAAGATGTTACTCCTAGGAGCTACAATTATTTTGATTTGGGAGATATTTCTGCAATCCTTGATCTTGCCTCACTAGCTAGTTTGCAGCCCTCTCCTCACTTAAACCTCATACATTTGATTTATCCAAAAATGCACATAATATTCACAACATACAGACACAAAGGAATCAATTAAACATCAATTGTTAAATAGCACATAATATTCACAACATACAGACACAAAGGAATCAATGAATTATGCCATAAACAAGAATCTATTTTCTTTCCTTTTTCCCCATATGCTGCACTTCACAAATCACAACTAGAAAAAAGCATTTTAGAAACTTAAACAATACCCAACGCAGAAAATTTTAAAAACAGACAGAACATAAATTGCAATTAAAACGCAGACAGAATAGTGACATGTTCAAAAAGAAAAGAAAGGTAAAGTAAAGCAATAACATCAATTACAATTGGTACATCGAGAAAATGCTATATTTATAACACAAGTTCTTGGACAAAAATCCAATCATGACGAAGTTAAACTGTTGAAATGAGAAAGAAATATATACCTCAATTACGGGTTAGGGTTTTAAGAGATTTTCGCGATGGGAAGCTTCTGATATGTGGAAACGCGTTCATAGAGAGAGACTAGAGATTGGAGAGAGTAGACTCCGGCGACCGACAGACGATAGTGATGGGCGGTGTTAGGGTAGTCCGGTCTACAGTGGAGAAGAGAGAGAGTGTGAAACAGGAAAGAAAAAGGAGAATGTTTTTCGGTGGTCTTTTTTTATATGAGGCGCGTTGTTGTGTTCTTTTGTTTTTTTTTTTTTTGGCTATGCAAATCTGATATGATTGGGGGAGAGGATATCCGAGGGCATCCTCTAGAGGGGAGCTTCTAGTGTATGGGCTAAAAAATTTGATCGAGTTTTAGATAGCGCTGTTCATCATTCGGTCCGAATCGGACCGGACTTTTGGGCCGGACCGACCCGGCTAAGACCGGACTGGTTCAGACCGGTCATGCTTTTGGACCGATTAGATCGGGTTTTAGTCCAGTCTAAAAGTGCAGTCCGGTTTAGACCGGATGGCAAGTGGTGTAAAAAGTTAAAAAAATCGGTCCTGAGCTCTTTTTAAAAAATCGGTTAGGTCCGTCTCAGACCGATCAAGACCGGTCCGGTCTGGTCTGGTTCGGGTCTGGACCGGTGAAACAGCCCTAGTTTTAGAGATAAAGATTGTTCCAACTTTTTTTTTTTTTACATGGGTGTCCAAGATTTGCTTGACTAATTTTATGGGCCCTAAAGTTAACGATTAGGAAAATCTTCAGTGGCTCTCAACGGTAGTCTTGTGTGGACTTAGTCCACCGTGGATCAAGTATATTTGAGGGGTGGCTCCAGGTGAAGTAGGGGGTGACTTCAGTATTAGGAGGTGGTTCCAGTTGAAGTATGGGGTGGCCCCACTAGAAGTGGGGGGTGACTCAACTATTAGAGAGATGGCTCCAGGTAAAGTATGAGATAACATTTAGACCATTGGTCCACCATGGACTAAGTCCACACAAGTTTTTGGGAGTTCCCATCTATTTATGTCAGTGTTTATCTTTAGGTGCATGTCCGAAATTTGCAAACCAATCTGCTGCTCTTTTAACTTCCCGAAACATATGATTGACAATGACGGGATTGCACCTTGCTAGAAATATTCTTGCATCAAAAATGATATTGTGAATGGTACAAAGAAAGATGATTTCACCACTTATTTTACTTGGATAACAATGATATTATCTTCTTCAACTTGGATATGCTTAAATCATTTATCTATAGCCTTTTTTATCCCATTTCGCAAAGTTTGGCTTCAGTAACAAGAACCAAGGCATGACCCAAGTTATTGGCTCCCACATACAAAAGTTTTCCATGTGAGTCTCTAATGAGGAACCCCGTGATAGCCCCGCAAGTGCAGGGGTCTATCGAAGTAGTAAAAAGATCGTATCCACAAGGACTCTTTGATAAAGTACTAAAAATCTCTAAATTATCGACTATCTAAACCGACTAAAGAGTAGTTGAGTAGATTGATTAACCTAAGTAAACTAATTGATAAAAGCAAATAAGGGTGTAAAACAATAATGAAGACAATTCTACGATAGGATTCACCACTAATCATGCACCTTGAAAGTCAATTAGTCCCAAATAACTCCCAAACTTAATAACAAACCACTTGACAATTAGCAAAAGCATCACAAGCACCTTCTTTCAAAGGGAGGTGATTTACCTAAACACAAACCAAGATACCTATTTCTAGGGTCCTAATTAGGCATGAGCTATATTAAATTAAGCTAATCATATGGTCACAAAAGAAGTAATCCACTTTCGTGGTATTAAATCTCAAGCATCAATAGTCAAGCAACCACTATCATCAAACCCATTTCCATGCTTAACAATAGGCATAAATAAGATAAAATGTTGATCAAGCAATTTATCAAACACTTGGTAGGCACATGCTTAACATTGATAGAAGTTTGAATTTAAACTTGGGGAAGGGACAAACCAACAATCAAGAGCATGGATTAAGGCTACCCAATCCTAGAACTAATTAAACTACTCACTAATCATGGGATTAAGCAAACTAAACTTCATAATCACAATACTCATTAACATTCAACAACAAAGATTTAAACTTGCAAGTATTGATAGAAAGAGGGAAGGGAGAAAAAACTTACAACCAATAATGTTGATTAAAGAGAAGATTAGAAACCAATATTAAAATTCACTAAAAACCTAAGCTAAGTTCTTGAAGAACCCTAAAAACCCCAAGAAAAGTTCTAGTCTAGCCCAAAATGAAGCATAACCCCTTCTCCAAGAAAATGTCACTTATATAGGGGTTTTACAGGTCAAAATGGTCAACCGTGACCTCAGATAGCAAACCTTGACCAAAAACTAGCAAACCGTGACCAGGTCATGGTTCGTATCTGATGCTTTTAAGAGTAAATTACTAGCTAAGGCGAACTACGACCAGGTCATGGCTCGACTCCACAAATCATGGTTGACTCTGATGCTATTTCCTTGCCTCTTGAAGGTGAAACATGACCATGTTTGAGACAAAGCTTGCTCATGGTTCATTCTTGAGGTCTCTTCTTGATATTTCTTTGCTTCCTTTGATCATCATTGCTCATGCTTGAGTCTCCATTACAATCTCCTCAACATTTGAGATCGTTCTACAATCAACATGTCACGTTTTGCTCAAATAATGGTTATCTACACAAGAAGGTAAACGAAAAGCATAAAATAGAACAAAGAAGGATAAAGCTAATAAAAGAAAACAAAAAACCGTCAATTAACCTAGTAAACTAGAACTAAATTACACTAAAAATGTATACAAATAAACACTTATCAAACTCCCCCATGCTTAACCTTTGCTTGTCCTCAAGCAAACACTAATAATCACCTCAAGTAAGATTGAAGGCTAGCACGAAGTAGTCGAGAGATAACCTCATCAAGTGAGGAACATTGACAACGCACTTAACATGAACATAAGAGTTCGAGATCCTTGAGGCCAAAACAAGTTTTCAAACCATTTTAAACCCAAGTTTCAAAAAGTTATGGAACAAGTTCACGAAGTACAAAGCATACAAGCACTCAACCGACTTGGTAATTCTCCTCAAGAAGTAAAGCAAGTTAGCCCGAGAGACTCTCACTTTACAAAATGTAAGTCCCTCACTCTCATGTGTTTTGGGTAATCATGCAATATTCGACACTCGGGACTCAAATTTCGGTGGCATCCTACCATATGCTTGCCTATCTTCTAAAATCTCTACCGCTAGTTGACAACTCCATATGCAAAGATCGGGAGGATTTTTGGGTTGTAATGAGGCTTAAGGTAAGGTGGAAATATATTTGGGATGTGGACTTAGAGTAAAAAAGATATAGTGGAAATACAAACATCCCCCTAGATCCGTCTAGAAAAGATCAAGGGGTGCAAAAACATCTCCAAAAATCAAAAAAACCAACTCCAATCTTATGCAACACTCACCAAACCGACCTTCTTTACAACTTTGACCAAACTTTATGACTAGGAGTATCGGGGCTAGATGATTAAATAAGATAAAGCCCTTCTTCTACTCCTAAAACATTTATTTACTCCCCTCTTTTTTTCTTTTCTTTTTTTTTTCTTTTCTATATATACCAAAGCTTCTTAAAACTCAAGGTCAACCATTATCATTCCATTTCTCACAAAAGGCGCCCTCATGCTTATCTTTTACTCAGATCCACAATTCAACACTCGACCCAACGAGAAGGACAAATTCCATTAGTCTTAGACTCGGGAGAGGGAAAATGTGTTTGGGGAAGAGAAAGCATGTAATGAAGTTTACCAAAGAAAGGGCACAAGCTCAAAGGGGCTCCAAAGTGGGAAAATGATGCATCAGGGAGGCTATTTGGCTTAAAGTAGCTTAAGTACAAATAAACAAATGAATGCCTCCGTCCTACCGACGCAAAAATGGGTGTCTAATGCAATTTTGACCAAGAATCAAGGCAAGTTCTAGAGTAATGTCAACCGAAGTGAATCAAGCACACATGGAAAGAAAATAAACTGATATGAATGTGTCGTTTTTGGGCTCAAATTCTCACCGGTTAAAGTCCATCTAAAACTAACCACTTCACGACTTAAGGAGGATTAGCAAGTGATTGACAACGTGTCAACACTCATGCTTGCATACCAAGACCAAGTGAACAAAAGCCAATTTTAAAAACCACGATTAGGAAATCACACTTTTCAAAATTTTCACCTTAAAGCTCAAGTCTCATGCCACATGTTAAATACCAACCAATGTTCCTCTATGGTCATCATACAAGGATCACTTCTCTCTATTTTTGGGTATCTTCATTTTTTTGATTTTTTCTTTTCTTTTCTTTTTTTTGATTTTTGATTTTTTTTTTCAATATGCAAAATGAAATCTAAACTATATCAAATGCAAATTCATAAACATGATTGAGAAGAAAACTAATGAAAATGCAAAACAAAGTCTAGATGTCACTATATACAAGAAAGTGCAACAAAATGCAACTATATGCCTAAAATGCAAGTGGTAAGCTAGATGCATATATACATGAAAGAGTCGATCATTTTAACTCATCAACACCATCCAATCACAAACAACAATCAACCATCATCATTCCAATCAACACCGTCCAATTCACAATCACCAACTTCAAGAAATTCCAAGGTACCAAGAGAGCAATAGAAATCATGCACCACCTTTATGAGCTATCTACCCTCCATACTTGACATGTGCATTGTCCCCAATGAACTATAAAGTGAGAAAGGATGGGAGGGGGAAAAGGACTTACAAGGCTCATTGTGCACCCCCGTTGAGGGGATGTGGTGGTTGTTGGTTACCAAGAGCAACTTGCGCATGGAGAAATCTTTCCATCATAAGTCGAATTCCAGCCACGTTGGAGTTGATCTCTCGCATTTGGGTGTCAATATCGAACATGTGGGATCGTGTTTGAAATTGCGATTGTTCAAGAGCTCGAACCCGCGCTTCCAAGTTACCGTGAGGTGCCTCAAGTGCGGGAGGAGGTAGAAGCAAGCCTCCTTGAGCAATGTGGGGGAGGGGATTAGCTTGCACTTCGGGTGGGGTCGCCACTTGGGAAACTTGGTGTGCATCATCCCTTTCATGAACAATTAATGTCCCATTGTTCTCATTTCCTCTTTGCACTTCCGTGCCATCACGTTGCACAAAAGTAGCATCTTTGGCGTATATGAGATTGTCGGGTATGAAGGGGTCTGTATATGGACGGTTCGGAAGGCGAAACAATGACTTCTCCCCGAAGAACAAGTTATAATGGTTACCATCCAATGTGATGAGTTGCGAGTTGATGCAAAATTTCACCCTGAAACTCTCTCCTTGTAACCCCTTTGGTAAACCTAAGATTTGAGATTCAAGTCCCATACGCATGACAAGAGTCGTGATTGTCCCGCCCATCACAATGGTACCACTTCCTTGACTTCTCAAGGTTTTCATCCTTGAGAGCATATAGGCGCCCAAATTCGCCTTATATTCATCATGAAATATTGACGCCACCATGTAAATGATTTTCTCACCAACTACCCCGTTTTTTGAAGGGTGCCCAATGATGATGTAGGAGAGCACCTTAACACCATAGCGGAGACATGGATTGCAAATTCTTGTTGCTTGGGACCTAGATGAAGCATACTCCTCATATGGATAAGTAATTGCCTTCCATTGTGGCCCCATCGAAGCATCGGTGAAATGTTTCAGGGGTTTTCTCTCACCACCTTTTGGCAAGGTAAGTAACTCATTGAATGTTTCCAATGGCATCTCATAAGTGGTGTCAAATAGGCAAAAACGGGTTCGGCCTTTTTCAACATCCTTGCCACTAAACAAATCCGATTCAATGGAACTTATGAACTCAAGTGTCAATCTTGGATAGGTGGGAAATCTCATCTTAAGAAAGAAGTTCAAACAATCCAATTTTTCGAGCAAAACACACACATCATCAAAAAGGCCAAGTAGTTTCAAACAATCATCATCCATATACCTTGTAGGTTCAATTGTCCTTCTACAAACCCAATTAAAATTCTTCTCTTGCTCCTCATTCTCAAACTTAATTCTAAATGTATCCAATGGGGTAGGGGTAGGGTTCTTCAAAACTTTTGAAGTGGAAGGACGAGGATTACCTTTGGAAGGATTTTCCTTCTTGGATTTTGAAGGAGCACGAGAAGCAACAATGGCTTTACCCCGAGGAGGATTGCTCCGTTTACGTGCCGGAGCGGAATTGGTTGTAGAGGGAGCCTTCCTCTTACCCATGTTGGCAAAATTCATCCCTTGAGACCAAAATTCAATTGTCACCCAAAAATCTCTCTTGTAGTGAGATACAAGAATAAACCCCAACTAAGTTCAAATGTCTCAATAACCTGTTTAAAAACTTAAAAAAAATATGAACTTCATTTTATTTTTTTTCCCAGTGGAGTTGGTTTCGAAAAGGTGGTGGTTTCTGGTTTGTGTGGTTCTGGGGTGGGGAAGGGTGGCGGAATTTCGAACTGGGTGGTGTTGTGAGGTGGTCGGCGGGCTGATGGGGTGGTGGTGGTCAGAGATGGTGGCAGAGCAGAGGTGGTGTCGTGGGTGTGGTTTGGAGGAGAGAGAGAGGGAGAGTGGAGAAGAGGTGGTGGTCGGCTGGGTTTCGGATCTGTGGTGGTGGAGGATGGGGTTTCGGTGGTGAGGGGGTGGTGGTGTTGCGGTGGGTGGCTGGGTAGTTGTGGTGTCGTGGGTGTGGCTTGGAGGAGAGATTTTGGTGGTGGTGTAAACGGTGGACGGTGGGGCGAGTGGAGAGGTGGTGGTCGGGATCTGGGTTTGGGTGCTTGTGCTGTGGTGGTGGGGTGGTGGTGTGGTGGAGAGCGAAAATGAAGGTGAAGTGACGTGGGTGTGGACTGAGGAAGAAGAAGGAGAGAGGAGTGAGAAGGCACGGTTGTTTCAAATTCCAACTTTTGTTTCAATTTTTTTTTTGAACGAACCATGACCTGCTCATGGATGAGGTTTACAAGTCATGGTAGACTCTGGTGGGAATTGGTTTGAGTCCAGGTATGAAGCACGAGTAGCTCATGGATGATTTGGACAAGTCATGGTGCATTTATCACAAATACTTGCCATTTTTTCTTCCTTCTTCCCTTTTTATTTTTCACAACTTCATTATCAACACATTCTCCTTCCACTAATTTCACACCGACGTATTGTAGCATTGGAATTTTTTTTTTTCTCTTTTTTTTTTCGAACAAATCAACTAAATGCACATCCATAACTCCTCACACACCAATCTCTACACATCAAAAACTTAACCTCTTCAATCAAAATTCACGCCCTACCATAAAGACCCACATACACACCCCAAATGAAAATCCGAACTATTGAGTCCCAAGATCCAGTTTCCAAATTCACGAACCCATTTATTCAACGACCAAATAGGTACCTACACACAATATCTAAACACGAAACTCATTAAAACAAGAAATTACACACACACACACACACACAAAAAAAAAAAAAAAAAAAAGGAAAAAAAAATCCCATTTTTTTCCTTTTCTCTTTTTTTTTTTCCTCCCTTTTTCAATTTTTTTTAAACTAAAAATAAAAGCAAAAACAAATAAAAAAAAAGAGGAAAATAAACGAAAGCTTGGGTTGACTCCAAAGAAGCACGCTCGTTTTTAGTCATGAGCTCGACCCCTTTTGACTCATTTGGTTGAAGGGAGCTCGGAGAGACTTAGAGTCGTTGCCTTCTCTATTGGTTCTCCAGCTAGATAAGTCTTGAGTGGTTGGCCATTGACTTTGAACGTAGTATCGTTCTCCCTATTTCGGAGCTCAACCGCCCCATATGGAAACACCTTGATCACCTCAAAGGGTCCCGACCACTTGGATTTCAATTTTCCCGCAAAGAGTTTCAAGCGGGAGTTGAAGAGAAGCACTAAGTCACCAACATGGAACTGTTTGCGTAATATATGCTTGTCATGCCATTTCTTGGTCCGCTCCTTGTAAAGCTTGGAGCTTTCATAGGCATCGAGCCTTAACTCATCAAGCTCGTTAATTTGAAGGATCCTCCTCTCACCGGCCGCTTTCATATCAAAATTGAGAGCGTTGATAGCCCAAAAGGTCTTATGCTCTAGCTCAACCGGAAGGTGACATGGCTTGCCATAGACTAGGCGGAACGGAGTGGTGCCTATTGGAGTCTTGTAAGCGGTGCGGTAGGCCCAAAGAGACTCGTCAAGTTTGGAGGCCCAATCTTTCCTTGAACGAGACACCACTTTCTCGAGAATACTCTTGATCTCACGGTTAGACACCTCAACTTGACCGCTCGTTTGTGGGTGGTAGGCCAAAGCGACCCTATGGTTTACCCCATATTTCTTCAAAAGACTCTCAAAATTGCACTCCGTGAAGTGAGAGCCTCCATCACTTATCACGACTCGGGGTATTCCAAACTTTGGAAAAATCACCTTTTTGAAAAATTTTGCCACCACCCGAGCATCATTGGTTGGAGAGGCTATGCCCTCAACCCACTTGGACACATAGTCCATCGCCAACAAGATATATCGGTTACTAGAAGATGACAGAAAAGGTCCCATAAATTTAATCCCCCATACATCAAAGAGTTCAACTTCGAGAATGTAATTCATGGGCATCTCGTGCCTTCGTGAGATTCCATCCGTTCGTTGGCACCGATCACAAGATTTCACATGAGTGTGAACATCTTTGAACATGGAGGGCCAATAAAAACCCGGTTGGAAGATCTTGGCATTGGTCTTGGCAACGCTTGTGTGACCGCTACAAGGGAGATCGTGGCAATGAGAAATGATGCTTTCTATTTCGTTCTCATCGACACATCTCCTCAAAATACCATCCGAACACCTCTTGAATAGTAGAGGGTCATCCCACAAGTAGCGTGTGGCATCATGGCGAAACTTTCGCTTGGCTCAGGAATCAAGTTCCAGAGGAATGACTCCACAAGCGTGGAAGTTGGCAAAGTCGGCACCAAGGTGCCTTTGAGGTCAAGGCATAAAGATGGTCGTCCGGAAATGAATCATCAACGGGAAGGTGTCTATATTACTCCTCCCCCAACTCATGATTCAACCGAGAGAGATGATCGGCGACCGTATTCTCGACTCCTTTCTTGTCCTTGATCTCAATGTCAAATTCTTGAAGTAAGAGGATCCACCGGATTAAGCGGGGTTTGACATCCTTCTTACTCAAGAGATACTTGAGAGCCGAGTGGTCGGTATGGACAATCACCTTCGATCCGACAAGATAAGGTCAGAACTTCTCTATAGCAAAGACAACCGCTAGAAGCTCTTTCTCGGTGGTGGCATAAATCACTTGAGCATCACCCATGGTTTTGCTTGCATAGTAGATGGCATGAAGTTTTTCATCCTTGCGTTGACCTAGCACCGCTCCTACGGCAAAGTCACTTGTATCACTCATGCTCTCGAATGGAAGACTCCAATCGGGTGGTTGAATGATAGGAGCGGTGACTAGGGACTTCTTCAACCTATAGAATGCTTCAAGACAATCATTAGTAAAGAAAAAATGGGCGTCCTTGACAAGGAGGTAGGTTAAAGGCTTGGAAATTTCGGAAAAATCCTTGATGAACCGTCGGTAAAAACCGGCATGCCCAAGGAAACTCCTTACCCCTTTCACATTAGATGGGGGTGGTAATTGCTCAATGATCTCAACCTTAGCCTTGTCAACTTCTATCCCATTACTAGACACTACATGACCCAAAACAATTCCCTCTTGCACCATAAAGTGGCACTTCTCCCAATTGAGGACAAGATTGACGTCTTCACACCGTTGTAGCACCTTGGCCAAGTTGACCAAACAATCGTCAAATGAGGTTCACCCCACGGAGAAGTCATCCATAAAAACCTCCATTATATTCTCAATGTAATAAGAAAAAATCGACATCATGCATCTTTGAAATGTTGCCGGAGCATTACACAACCCAAATGGCATCCTTCGATATGCAAATGTGCCATAGGGCATGTAAATATCGTCTTCTCTTGGTCACTTGGGTGGATAGGGATTTGGAAAAATCCTGAATATCCATCTAAGTAGCAAAAGAAGGAATGCTTTGCAAGACGCTCCAACATTTATTCAATGAAAGGGAGGGGGAAATGGTCTTTCCGGGTGGATTTGTTGAGTTTTCGGTAATCAATGCACATTCTCCACCCGGTGACAAGTCTAGTGGAGATTAACTCATCGTTATTGTTCTTAACGACGGTCATACCTCCTTTCTTTGGGACAACTTGCATGGGACTTACCCATTCGGAATCCGAAATTGGGTAAATGATTCCCGCATTTAGGAGTTTATGAACCTCCTTTTTGACCACCTCCTTCATGTTAGCATTGAGACGCCTTTGAGGCTCGATGGAGGTCTTGTGGTTATCCTCTAAGAGGATCCTATGCATGCAAAGAGAGGGGCTTATTCCCTTGAGGTCATCAATGCTATACCCAATGGCTTTCTTATACTTTTTCAACACATCAAGCAATTTAGATCGTTCATCCTCATTAAGGTTAGCATTGATAATCACCGGTAATGCCTCATCATCTCCTAAGAAAGCATAAACAAGAGAAGAGGGAAGGGGTTTGAGTTCGAGTTTACCCTTTCCAAGAGTCGGTTCATTGGCATCACCTTCCAAACATTCCACCTTATTCTTGGTGAGAATGGTTTTGGAAGAGTTCAAAGCAAAAACATACTCATTGAGATAGGAGTCTTCTTCTTCATCTTTCCTTGAGGCCTTAGAGGTAAGGAGTGCCTCATGTGGATCTTTGCAAAGGTGCCTAGGTATCGTCTCATCAACAATTTCATCAATAATATCCACCCTACAACAAGAACCTTCAAGCATAGAGTATTTCATAGAATTTGTCAAGTTAAACTCTACTCTATCATCTCCTACACTCAAGGTGAGCCTCCCATTTTTCACATCTATCATAGCCCCCGCCGTAGCCAAAAATGGTCGACCGAGGATGATAGGAATAAGAGAGTCCTCTTGCATATCAAGCACAATAAAATCAACCGGAATAAAGAACTTCCCCACTCTAACCGGGACATCTTCAAGAATCCCAACGGGGTGCTTAATGGATCTATCCGCCATTTGCAAGGCCATTGTGGTGACCTTGAGATCACCCATGTAAAGCTTTTGACAAATGGAGAGTGGCATGACACTCACACTCGCACCCAAGTCAAGGCTTTGTCAATTTTCAAATTCCCTATAGCACAAAGGATGGAGAAGCTATCCAGATCCTTGCGCTTAGGGGGACTCTTGTTTTGGAGGAGCGCACTACACTCCTCCGTCAAGGCAACGGTCTCAACGCCCTCCAAACTCTTCTTTTTAGACAAAATTTCTTTCAAAAATTTGGCATAAGAAGGCATTTGGGTCATGAGATCCGTAAAAGGGACATTCACTTGGACTTTCTTCAAAACGTCCAAGAACTTGCCATATTATAAATCAAACTTGGCCTTGACAAACCTTTGGGGGAAAGGGAGAAGGGGAGTGTAGGGAGGGGGAGTGACACTCTTTTCTTTCTCAACCTCACTTTGCTTATTCTCACCCATCTTAGCCTTGCCTTTATCAACCACAATGGGTTGATCATCTTTTTCAACCTCAACAATTTTGGGACTTTCGATAGGCGTCTTTGGTCCCTCATATTGAGTGTCACTCCTCAAAGTCACCGCATTGCAATTCTCCCCTGGGTTCAATGGTTGCCCCGAAAGGGTACCTTGAGGCCTAGAGGATGAACTAGCAATTTGGGTGATTTGATTTTCCAACATCTTTTGGGGTGTGGCCATTTGGTCAATTTTAGCACTCAATTGTTTTAAGGCATCACGAAGCATTACACCATCTTGCCTAAAGTCTTGATTTTGCTTTTCTAGATTAGCAAGGTATTTCTCAAGGATGCTCTCCATATTAGAAACGGGGGGTGGGGGAGGTGGAAGTTGATTTAGATTTTGAAAAGGACGAGCTTGACTAGACACTTGACCTTGAAAACCCGGAGGGTTAGGTCCTTGGGAAGAAGAAGATGGAGCTTGATTCTTCCAAGAAAAGTTGGGATGATTACGCCAACCCGGATTATAAGTGCTTGAAAAAGCATTTCCTTGGGGGCGGGGATTATTATAGCCTTGGAAGGCGTTAACATGCTCAACATTCACCAACAATTGTCATTCATTACCAACATGACCATTATTACCACAAATCTCACATTGAACAACATTCACATGAGCATTAGACACACTAGCCACACAAGAAGATGATGGTGCATTCATAGTATCAACCTTAACATTCAAAGCATCCATTTTACTATTCAACTATGTTAAAGCATCAACATCGAGTTTACCTCCCTTTTTGAAAGGGGTGCGTCCTTTGTTCCACCGTTGGTTGTTCATAGCCATGTTGTCAATGAGCTTCCAAGCTTCCCCAAGTGGTTTGTCCATGATGGCCCCTCCGGAGGCCGCATCCACCATGAGCCTAGAGGCGTGGTCCATTCCACTATAGAATATTTGGAACACGAGATTCTCATCCATGGAGTGGTGAGGGCACTCTTGGAGATATGTCTTTTATCGGCGATAAGCCGCATAGAGTGATTCACCATCTTCTTGATGGAAGGTGGCAATGTCATGGCGAGATGACGCCGTCCGATGTGGTGGATAGAATTGACTCAAGAACGCCTCCAAGAGCTCATTCCAAGTGGTGATTGAGCCCGGATGAAGGATGTTCAACCATTGTCTTACCTTTCCCGTGAGTGAGAACGGGAACAACCTTAACTTGATCGCATCTTGTGAAACCCCATTGATTTTAATGGTGTCGCAATATTCCGTGAACATTTGGAGATGCAAGTAAGGCGGTTCGTTATGCTCAAATTGGTTTCTCGCAATGATCCCTATTAGAGAGGGCTTGATTTCAAAATTGTTCGCTTCTACGGCGGGCCTAGTGATGCCTCCGGGAATCCCTTGAGCATTGGGTATCGCGAACTCTCTCAAAGGTCGAGCCATCTCTTGTTGAACGATGGGATTCTTTGTGCTTCTCTTTCCCTTAGGAATATGAACCTCGAAAGCTAGAGCGTCGATGAACTTGTTCTTTTTCTTCCTAGGCATGCACAATGAGAACGCCCACAATAACAATCACAAAGACGAACAAGGTGATAACACGAGTTGATAAAAAAAAGAAAAATAGAAAATGGTCTAATCTAGCCAAATTAAAGGATTTCTAATATCTATCGCCGAGTCCCCGGCAACGGCGCCAAAAACCTAATAGCCCCGCAAGTGCACGGGTCTATCAAAGTAGTAAAAAGATCGTATCCACAAGGACTCTTTGATAAAGTACTAAAAATCCCTAAATTATCGACTATCTAAAGCGATTAAAGAGTAGTTGAGTAGATTGATTAACCTAAGTAAAGTAATTGATGAAAGCAAATAAAGGTGTAAAACAATGATGAAGACAATTCTAGGATAGGATTCACCACTAATCATGCACCTTGAAAGTCAATTAGTCCCAAATAACCCCCAAACTTAATAACAAACCACTTGACAATTAGCAAAAGCTTGACATGGGTGATCTCAAGGTCACCACAATGACCTTGCAAATGGTGGATAGATCCATTAAGGACACCGTTGGGATTCTTGAAGATGTCTCGGTTAGAGTGGGAAAGTTCTTTCTTCCGGTTGATTTTTGTTGTGCTTGATATGCAAGAGGACTCTCTTTTTCCTATCATCCTCGGACGACTATTTTTGGATACGGCAGGGGCTATGATAGATGTGAAAAATGGGAGGCTCACCTTGAGTGTAGAAGATGGTAGAGTAGAGTTTAACTTGACAAATTCTATGAAATACTCTATGCTTGAAGGTTCTTGTTGTAGGGTGGATATCATTGATGGAATTGTTGATGAGACGATACCTAGGCACCTTTGCAAAGATCTCCTTGAGGCACTCCTTACCTCTAAGTCCTCAAGGAAAGATGAAGAAGAAGACTCCTATCTCAATGAGTATGTTTTTGCTTTGAACTCTTCCACACCCATTCTCACCAAGAATAAGGTGGAATGTTTGGAAGGTGATGCCAATGAACCGACTCTGGGCAAGGGTAAACTAAACCCAAACCCAAACCCCTTCCCTCTTCTATTGTTTATGCTTTCTTAGGAGAGGATGAGACATTACCGGTGATTATCAATGCTAACCTTAATGAGGATGAACGATCTAAATTGCTTGATGTGTTGAAAAAGTATAAGAAAGCCATTGGGTAAGCATTGATTACCTCAAGGGAATAAGCCCCTCTCTTTGCATGCATAGGATCCTCTTAGAGGATGACCACAAGACCTCCATTGAGCCTAGATGAAGGAGGTGTCTCAATCCTAACATGAAGGAGGTGGTCAAAAAGGAGGTTCATAAACTCCTAGATGCGGGAATCATTTACTCAATTTCGAATTCTGAATGGGTAAGTCCCGTGCAAGTTGTCCAGAAGAAGGGAGGTATGACCGTCGTTAAGAACAATAACGATGAGTTAATCTCCACTAGACTTGTCACCGGGTGGAGAATGTGCATTGATTACCGAAAACTCAACAAATCCACCCGAAAAGACCATTTCCCCATCCCTTTCATTGATCAAATGTTGGAGCGTCTTGCAAAGCATTCCTTCTTTTGCTACTTAGATGGATATTCAGGATTTTTCCAAATCCCTGTCCACCCAAGTGACCAAGAGAAGACGATATTTACATGCCCTTATGGCACATTTGCATATCGAAGGATGCCATTTGGGTTGTGTAACGTTCCGGCAACATTTAAAAGATGCATGATGTCGATTTTTTCTAATTACATTGAAAATATAATGGAGGTTTTTATGGATGACTTCTCCGTGGGTGGAACCTCATTTGACGATTTTTTAGTCAACTTGGCCAAGGTGCTACAACGGTGTGAAGAGGTCAATCTTGTCCTCAATTGGGAGAAGTGACACTTTATGGTGCAAAAGGGCATTGTTTTGTGTCATGTAGTGTCTACTAAGGGGATAGAAGTTGACAAGGCTAAGGTTGAGGTCATTGAGCAATTACCACCCCATGTAATGTGAAAGGGGAGAGGAGTTCCTTGGGCATGCCGGTTTTTACCGACGGTTCATCAAGGATTTTTCCAAAATTGCCAAGCCTTTAACCTACCTCCTTGTCAAGGACGCCCCTTTTCTCTTTACTAATGATTGTCTTGAAGCATTCTATAGGTTGAAGAAGGCCCTAGTCACCGCTCCTATCATTCAACCACCCGATTGGAGTCTTCCATTCGAGATCATGAGTGATGCAAGTGACTTCGCCGTAGGAGCGGTGCTAGGTCAACGCAAGGATGACAAACTTCATGTCATTTACTATGCAAGCAAAACCATGGATGATGCTCAAGTGAATTATGCCACCACCGAGAAAGAGCTTTCAAAGGGAGGTGATTTACCCAAACACAAACCAGGATACCTATTTCTAGGGTCCTAATTAGGCATGAGTGATATTAAATTAAGCTAATCATATGGTCACAAAAGAAGTAATCCACTTTCGTGGTATTAAATCTCAAGCATCAATAGTCAAGCAACGACTATCATCAAACACTTTCCATGCTTAACAATAGGCATAAATAAGATAAAATGTTGATCAAGCAATTTATCAAACACTTGGTGGGCACACGCTTAACATTGATAGAAGTTTGAATTTAAACTTGGGGAAGGGACAAACCAACAATCAAGAGCATGGATTAGGGCTACCCAATCCTAGAACTAATTAAACTACTCACTAATCATGGGATTAAGCAAAATAAACTTCATAATCACAATACCCATTAACATTCAACAACAAAGATTTAAACTTGCAAGTATTGATAGAAAGAGGGAAGAGAGAGAAAACTTAAAACCAATAATGTTGATTAAAGAGAAGATTAGAAACCAATATTAAAATTCACTAAAAACCTAAGCTAAGTTCTTGAAGAACCCTAAAAACCCCAAGAAAAGTTCTAGTCTAGCCCAAAATGAAGCATAACCCCTTCTCCAAGAAAATGTCACTTATATAGGGGTTTTACAAGTCAAAATGGTCAATCATGACCTCAGATAGCAAACCGTGACCCAAAACTAGCAAACCGTGATCAGGTCATGGTTCGCATTTGATGCTTTTAAGAGTAAATTACTAGCTAAGGCGAACCACGACCAGGTCATGGCTCGACTCCACAAGTCATGGTTAACTTTGATGCTATTTCCTTGCCTCTTGAAGGTGAACCATGAACATGTTTGAGACAAGGCTTGCTCATGGTTCATTCTTGAGGTCTCTTCTTGATATTTCTTTGCTTCCTTTGATCATCCTTGCTCATGCTTGAGTCTCCATTACAATCTCCTCAACATTTGAGATCGTTCAACAATCAACATGTCACGTTTTGCTCCAAAAATGGTTATCTACACAAGAAGGTAAACCAAAAGCGTAAAATAGAACAAAGAAGAATAAAGCTAATAAAAGAAAACAAAAAACCATCAATTAACCTAGTAAACTAGAACTAAATTACATTAAAAATATATACAAATAAACACTTATCACCCCGCTGCTACATCCCCGTTTTTTCTATGAGTAAGTCTTGTGTGAGACCAACTCACAATAAAAAGGGATCACTATTTGGGAAATGTAGGGGTTACTTATTATGAACCGTGACCCTTGTTTTCACTTAAACATGACCCTTGTCTCACCGAAAGTTACAAAAAAACCGTCTTATAGAAATTTTTTTGTGTTTTCCTAAACCATCAAAGTTGATCTTGACATAATCAAGAGGGGGTGAGACCCATCTAACCAACTCCCTACATCTATAGGTCTTGGAAATAGTGTGGGAAAGGTTTGAATCTTCCAAAGTATTGATTTACATCTATGTCATCCATTCTTTATAAAAGGTAACAACACGGAAGTAGGTGCGTGTTGGATTGGGTTCAAAGATCTTTGCATTTTGTTCTGCACTATTACTCCAAATTAGATGGATACATCTGCAGATATTGTCATTGTCTAGGTGAAAGTAAGACCTTGCAGAATGGAGCTAGCCAATCAAATCTGTAACACCCTCAAAGTCACAACGATTTCTTGGGAACCATCGACGTCGTTGTGCATGACTCGACACCACTGAACCATCCCAAACTCGAGGGCGTTACTGCAACATTTATCACTAAGGAGTAAACGCTAAGCAGAAAGAAAGTCTAGGCATCAAAGGAGCTTACTAAGAAAACTAAACAATTTAAAACTGTTAATATCAGAGTTGTCTATATAGTGAGATAAAACCATAAAACCAATTTATTACAACTTACATTCAAAGGGCTCAAACCAAAATCCCAACGATCTAAATTGAACAGAAAGAGAGTTCTAAAAACCGACGCGAACTCTAGCTTCCAAGCTGTACGTCCTCACTCGACTAAACCTGCACTTTGGTTTTCGTGACGGAAACAAAATACAGAAGAAAAGAAAAGAAAACAAAACAAACAAAAGAGAAACAAAAATCAGATAAACTGAATAAACGTCATCCGTACCCAGTAAAAAAAATTCTAAAACCTTACCTGAGGTTTTAAAAGAATCAGTGAAATTCATTTGCATACGCACATAAGCATATAATCAAGCATACGCATAACGACATTATTTTATATGCAATTCTTGTATAGTGATCATACAAAATACGACATAGACAATCCGTCTTGATTAGAGAGATGTAAGAGAGCGAATAGAACATCAATTATCCATACTATTCATCGAATGATACAATCACGCCATGGACTTAATGACTCTAGTGTGCACACTACCTCTAGTATAATAAACTAGTCTAGTAATAAATGGGGAATGATCCGTCCCAGACACACTATGAGGTGTCCATAAGTAACTTGGGAATCACGCATCCCTTGAATTACAAAATTAGGTGTAATCCTGATTGCTCGACTACTCCTAGGGATCCATTAGGATTCTTACTCTCATTTAATTCAATTCACATAATTTGCATTGGTGGACATAGTGGTATTACGAGACCACGACTTACTAATTCATTTCATAATCTTGACAATGAATAGTAAATAACGACGATAATGATAATTCAATACGATGAGAATTAAACATGCTTTAACTCAATGACGATAATTCAACAAAGATGACATGCAATGTCTCGCACAATTTCGGTAGCACTTCGGCAGGGTAATATGATATCAAAAAATCACAATCATCCAAATACATCCAATGATAAATATACAGGTGCTCACTAGCACTCAATAATACCCATACCAATTAGCAAGTATTTAATAGCATAATAATACTAATAATCCACCATTCAACAATTGTCCAATAATCATCATATGGACTAATTAATTCTCAAAACATGATAATATCGACATGCTAATTATAATTCATAATTACAGTAGTAAACATGCTTAATAAATCTCATAAAAACGATGATATAATTTAATCATGCTTTGCATATTAAATTCACCATAATTTCTCAATTAGCAACACATCAAAATAGTTTTGATGAGGCTTTGGAAGAAGGTAGGTATGAGCGCTTACCACTACAAACGCTTGCAAACAGTAAGCTACGCTTCAACAACCAAAGACAATCATGCTTGCTCGTTAGGTCCTAATAAAAAATAATTACCGAATCAGTATTAATTAAATACAAAAATCCAAACAATAACGAAATATTAATCTGATAATTTTACTAAATTTTTTGATTTATTTCAACCAATATAGACTTTTGAAAATTCGAATTCCGATTCCGAATGAGTGCAAACAAATAAAAATATTTAATTAACAACTGCTGAAAATCGTAATAATAATTACGAAAATATAAAAACGAAACCCTAACTTCAAAACTAAGTCTAGGTCACGGTTACCATGCATGGGGCCCATGACCTGACCCATTACCATCACCACCACCCACTGACCACCATGGCCGGTGGTGGTGGTCGCCAGAGCGCCGGCGAGGCGAGGAGAGAGAAAGAGAGACGCGAAGAGAGAGAGAGAGAAAATGAGAGAGAGCACGGTAGCAACGCCGGCCATTCGCCGGCGACCCCTGAAGCAACGGCCTGAGGGCGCGGCGGTGGCGCCGTGGCCGCGCACCGGTGATAGGGGGGAGGGGGAGAATTCGCGAAAGAGAAAGAGAGAAAGAGAAAGAAAGAGAAAGAGAGAGATAGAGAAAGAGAGAGGGAGACGGCGAGCTTACCACCGATGGGGAGGCCTGCTGGTGATGGCAGGGAGAGAAGAGAGAGAGAGAGAACGCCGGTGAGAGTGAAAGAGAGTTAAGAGAATCGTGAGTGAGGGAGAACGAAGGAGGAGCGAGAAAATAGTGTGAGTTTGGTCAGTTGTGAAAATTGATTACTTGCCCCATCTTTTTCTTTATATAGGCCCTCAGTCAAATACTAGTACATTTAGGAATTTATTAAATAATTTTATGATTGAAATTGCTAAGTAAAACTAATTAAAACTAATTAAAACAATGTGAATAATTCTTATTTATATATAACATTTTAATTAAACTCCCCAAATTTGATAAATACAATTTATGAAAGTCCCATAATAATAATTAACATTATTATGGCTTTAATTGAATAAATCGAATACTCAAATGTAATTACGATTTAATCTTCGAAACTATTTATAAATCAATATAATAATTATAGAAAATATTGGGGTATCACAAAATCAACCGCGGGTCATTAGGTATCGATCCAACCATGATTCGCGGCTTTGTGCTAGATATGGGAGGTGGAGGGGCAGTGCACGAATAAAGTGATCAATGGTTTCTTCACTAGTTTCGTATATGCAAATCTGAAATAGATAGATAGAGGTATTCCCCAAATATTTGGGTGCTCTCGATAGTATCTCCACGGGCACCACACGTGGTGCGTATATCACACGCACCTTCTGTGTTGTACCCATATAGGTACACCCGAGAATACCCATGATGCGCTAGAGAAAGTCCACATCTTTTACTTCTCAATTTCTCACACATTATTGTTGTTTTTCTGGTTTAAAATAATGGGTTTTTTTTTTCCTTCTATTTTGTAGTTTGACCTGTAATGATAGGTAATTGAGGAAGTGGCATTATACTGAGCAAAATCGTCTAACATATTTAATATTGGTCTCATTTGCATATTTTCAATGACATAAGTATTATCATTATAAATTTATTTTTAAATAAAATAGATATCTGAGTTATAAGTTTCACATGAATTATTGGAACTGAAACTAAAATTAAACTGATAAGAATAGAGCCTTCTCGATCACATTATTGTGTACCACTCACTATTCCAAATACATCCTGACTGTCTGTGATTTGTCATACATCATAATTTAATAATAAAAATAAAAATAAAAATAAAATTTGACGACGTATAAAATACGTAAGAGAGTGGGATAGAAAATGATATACAAAGTGGAACAGAGAATATTCATTGTTTCACGAGGGGGTGACTCTCGTTGTAAGTTGTAACTCCCACTTTTTAGTAATGTCACGTCCACTTGATTCATCATACAAAATGCATGTTCACAGGAGAGTTTGCACAATACTTGAGCTCGACAAACAGCATTCAAAACTTAATCTTTCATTTTGATTTGTTATAGCATTATATAGCCGACGTTCATCTGAAAGTTAACCATTCCTGCCGAATGGTAAGCATAAACATTACACACAACTTCCTCCGTTCATTGTTCTTCTTTTCATTTGGTTTTTTACGGTTTCTAAAACAGCACTTTGACTACCTTAGTTAATAATAATTCCATAACTATTTATTAAAAATGATATTTTTAAAATATTATTAAAAATAAATCTCTTAATACGGAGTAGTACTTTTACTTTGTAAATCTTTATAATTTTTCTTAAATTAATGGTCAAAATTTGGAAGTTTTGATCTCAAAAAATCAATGAAAATAAGAATTTGAAACTGAGTGAATATATAATTAGCCATCCACTATAGAATAGTAGTAATACTGTATAAATAATTGGCCTTGTTTGGTTGGTGGCTTTTTAGCTAGCTTGTTGGACAATCTGGATTGTTTGACCAGTTGACCATCCAACTATCCAATTTTTGGTGTTTGGTTACCAGCTTTTTCATTGACTTTTTGGACCCAACAATCTGAGTTACAAAAAGCTGGATAGGGGTAGCTTTTGGAGTCAGCTTGTTGGATTATTATATAAAATTACATTCTTAACCCAATACTTAAATAATAATAATAAGTATATTATTATTATTATTATTATTAATTGTAGTTAATATTAAATATATTAATAATTAATAATAATAATAATAATAATATTATTATTATTATTATTATTATTATTATAATTATGAATTTTTATCATTATTATTATTACCATAATACTTACTTACAAACTAATGATAATTTAAATTAAATAATTAATTAAATAAATATAATTAATTTACATAGTAAATATTACTAAAATTTATAAATATTATTATTAATTTCATAAATACTATGAATATATATTATTAATAATAATTATCAATTATTTTTATTATTAACAATAGAAAGTTATATCCATGTCCATGGTGGTCATTTTACATCTAATCAGCTACCAATAATCAGCTCACTTTACCAAACAACTTTTTACAGTCAAATAGTCAAACTAGCTATCACGACATGTTGACAACAACCAGCTGACCAAATCAGCTACCAGCTACCATCTACCAGCTGCGTGCAAACAAGGTCATTGTCTGATTGGCTCCAACCTTTGAGTCAAACACAAGGATTTTACAATAATAAACAGTCTTGCATGAAAAATAATTACTCAACAGTACTGTAGAGACCTTCGTTTTCCTTTTCTTTCAGAGAAGGACGACCTTATTCAAACAAGCATTTTTCAAAATACTTACTTTTTAGCTGAGAGTAAGTTGTATGCGCTTGTTCTCAAAGCATGCTAAAAGGCAAAGAATTATGATTGCTTTGTGAACTGTCCCACTTGATTACTTTAATGCTTTCTTTTATTTTTGGATCCATCATTGAACAAACAACCTTACCTTCACAATGTAGCAACTCAGTACCTTAAGTGGGACTCATGACCAAGAAAATTAAAAGAAATAAAGAAAGGAACTTATATTTGTCGGGTTCACAAATTCTATTTATGATTTTGATTTAAAAAAAAAATTCAGGCATGCTAGATTATTGCTAGCTGATTTTCAAAAATTGTATGTATTTGTTATAATAAGCATGCACGTGTTGTCTTTCTACATATTATCCGAGACTCTTAAATGTACATGTCTTGTTTTTAACTATGTTATAATGGTCAAATTTCTCTTATTAAAGATTAGACATAAAATCATTTTAGATTCATTCATGTAACATATATGGGGTGAATTAATTAAAAATTTAAATAAAATTGGTAATAAGAGTTTTACTACATTATATAAGATGCTCCCTATAAAGTATTAGTAATCTTATTATATGGCATTCATGATATTAAATGGATTATATTAATATTTATCCATATATTACTGATATTTTTTTTCAAAAGTGACAATTACACTTGATTTTTTGATGAGATTAATAATCACGTTATATTAATGTTATTATATAATCACAGTCCCTGCAACACACGGGCATCCTCCTAGTTATATACAATAGAGAGAGGGGAATTGAACCTTAAACCTAATGAACAAACTTAACCACAAATAACATAATTTTATTTTCTAGTGCATTTTTTTTTTGAAAGAGCAAGAAATGCCAAGTAGGGTATATTCTAACTATACAATTTTAATTCGTTGATATTTATTGTTCAGTATTTATTTTTATTGAATTTTGTTGTACCTTGTTGAAATTTGTTGATTTTTATCTATTCTACTTAATTTTGTTGAACATTATTTATTTTAGTTGAACTTTGTTCATTCAAATATTTTTCTATAACTTGAAAATTTGTTTTGTTTCTTGAACTTTGTTGAAATTTGTTGAGATTTGTTGGATTTTATTAATTCTACTAAGATTTGTCAATTTTCTGAATTTTGTTGGAATAAACAAATATTTATTGAGGAAACTAGACTCTTAACCAACTATCACACGATGAAGACGGTTTAAACTTAATTGTATGTAACGGTCATGTATCTGGTCCACTTAAAATTTCCAATGCATTCTAATGATGACACATTGCAATAATATTTTCTAGATTTATGTCATAGGAGGATGCCCGTGTGTTGCACGGACTGTGATTATAGAAGGTTGCATCCCGATCTGTGTGTAGGGCATCCTAGATTTATGCCACCGAATTATTTGCCACCGATCTACATGTATATCATATTAACAGTGCGTGCAACACACGGGCATCCTCCTATAATCACTTGTGGAATCATAGGGCATAATGAAAAGGAATGTAATGTGTATAGTGAACAGGAGATCAAAGCTTCTGGTGTTCAATATGGTGCTTGGTTATGAGCCACACCCTCTAAAGTGGTTCGTAAACAGTCCTTGGTTGAAAGGGAAAAGGAGAAGCGTCTTTTTGCTGGGTTAAATGCTGAATTACCAAGTTCGGACTGTTGTAGGAACTTAAATTTTGGGAAATAGAGATCTCATAATCTTCACTCTGGTCTTTCTTCTGGTGTGCCTATGAGTGCTCAAGCTGCAGTGCAGGATACGGAGGGTGTGTCTGATCCGAAAGGGAATGACAATTCTGATGCTCCTTTGGAGACTTCAGGGGCCCAGAGTCCTTTGCGTTCATATGTACACCCTGGTTCCTCCTCAACTAGCGGAACGACCTCTCTTCCTAATATGGGTTCGCTTTCACTTGATGGGGATGTAACTACTGTTGCTAAGGGGCATGCTAAGTGTAAGCCTTCCCAGAATACTAAGAGTGCCTTGAAGAGTGGCTGGAAACGTCGTGCTCGGAAGGTAGGCAATACTAGTGGAAGGGATAATGTCACGGAGGCAATAGGGAAGCGGGATAGACATGCTTGTGTTGGAGATGTTGTAATGTGTGATAGTGACAGCCACGGTTGCCCAAAAAAATGTTACAAGGTTAGTGATGTTGTTGAGTCTTCTACTGTGGGGGGAACTGATGTATCTACCGGATCGGCGGAGGTCGGCGAGGATCGACACCGTCGGGAGCAATGAGTTGCTTGAGCCTCAACTGCCGAGGGCTGGGCAACTCTTGTGCAGTTGCTTTACTCCGTGACCTTGTCCGGAGAGAGGCCTCGTCCATTTTGTTTTTATCAGAAACAAAACTTAGTGGACGTGAAATGAGACCAATTATGGAGAAATTGTGTACTTATGATGGATTATGTGTGGATAGTATGGGTCGATCCGGTGGTCTTGCATTATTATGGAAAAAGGAGCTCTCTATTTCCCTTGTGTCGCAATCTATCCATCACATGGATGTTATAGTTGACAGTGGGTTTGGAACGATCCCATGGAGATTCACGGGTTTCTACGGTTGGCCAGAAATTCACAATCGACACCTTTCTTGGGAGCTGCTTAGTCTCTTAGAACATTGGATTTGTATGGAGGATTTTAATGAAATTCTTTTTACTAATGAAATGTGGGACAAAATTGATCGATCAAATAGACAAATGCAGATGTTTCGTGATGTAGTTGATCGTTGTGGATTACGTGATCTCAGGTTTACGGGTTTGCCCTATACTTATCATAATGGCCGTGATGGTGAGCATAATGTGCAAAGTCGGTTAGATAGGGCTTTGGCTGTCAATGAGTGGCTTGATCTTTTTCCCCATGCTAGACTTGTTCATCTTGAACGTGAGATTTTGGATCACTCTCCAATCAAGCTTCAAAATTTTTCGCTTTGAAAAACTCTGGACTGAGAATGCAAAGTGTGAAGAAATAATTCAGGAAGCATGGATGCTTGGTGGTCCTTCTGCATTGGAGAAAATTGGGTTTTGTGCTAATGAGCTTGGTTCTTGGAGTGAGAGGGAATATGGGAAGCTTTTTTTTGATCTTAGGGGTAAACATAAACAACTGAAGAGACTGAATAAAGCAGATCTCTCGTCTGCTCAGCTTGAGGAACGGAGGAAATTATTGAGGGACATTGAGAATCTTGTCCGTGAGGAAGAATTATTCTGGAGTCAACGTTCCCGAGTATTGTGGTTATTTGCGGGGGATAAAAATACTGCTTTTTTCCATCGTAAGGCCTCAGCCCGTAAACAAAAAAATCAGATTAAATCCCTTATTGATCCAGCAGGAGGCGTTGGCAGTGGTGACCTAGCGATTGGGCGAATTGCCCAAGACTATTATGGAAATCTCTTTTCCTCTGATGGAGCAGGTCGTTTACAGGAGGCTCTTGAGGGTATTCAACCCCCTGTTAGTGAAAACATGAATACTGAGCTGCGCAGACCATATACAAAGCATGAGGCGTATGAAGCGCACCCGTTGAAAGCCCCATGCCCTCATGGTATGTGCCCGTTATTTTTTCAAAATTATTGGCATATTGTAGGTGATTCTGTGTCTGCGTGTGTTCTTAATGTTCTTAATGGGAATGGCCTTCCGTTGGGTATGAATCACACTTTCATGGTTCTTATTCCCAAGAAGAAGAATCCATAGGCTATTACTGATTTCAGGCCAATTAGTTTGTGCAATATTATTTACAAGTTGGTGTCTAAGGTTCTAGCGAATAGATTGAAGATTTTCTTGTCGGAGGTGATTTATGTGAATCAAAGTGCCTTCACACTTGGGCGCTTGATTACTGACAATGTTTTAACGGCACTTGAGACATTTCATTATATGAAAAATACATCTTCTCATGAGTGTTTCTTTTCTCTTAAGTTGCATATGGCTAAGGCTTATGATCGGGGATTCTTTAGAAGCTGTGTTAATGAAGTTTGGCTTTGGTAATAATTGGATTTGTAGAGTTATTGAGTGTGTGCGGTCGGTCTCTTTTTCCATATTGATAAATGGAAAACCGACTGAATCTTTTTCGCCAAGCAGGGGTTTACGTCAAGGTGACCCAATCTCGCCCTATTTATTTATATTATGTGCTGATGCTTTGTCTGGGCTGTTGCGCAGAGTGGAGGAGAGGAGATCACTTCAGGGTATTCGTATTTGTCCATCAGCTGCTTCTCTCACACACTTATTTTTCGCAGATGATAGCTTGCTCTTTTCCAAGGCCTCCTCGGAGGCGGCGGATGTTATTCGCAGGATTCTATCTCTTTATGAAGAAGCTTCGGGTCAACAAGTTAGCTATGCCAAATCCAAGGTTTCTTTCAGTAAGGGTGTAAATCAAGGAGTTCGGGAATAAATTGCAAGATGCTTAGAAGTTGAGGAGGTGGAAACACATGACCGTTACCTTGGGGTTCCTACTGTTGTGGGTCGTTCCAAGAAAGCTATGTGACTTTTTGAAGGAGCGTTTATGGAGTAAATCGCAGGAATGGAAAGGCTTGTTTTTGTCTAAGGCGGGTAGGAAAATTATGCTAAAAGCAGTGGCCCAAGCTATACCTACCTATGTGATGAGTGTGTTCAAATTACCAACAACTTTTTTCAATGAAATTCGCTCTTTGTTTTCTCAATTTTTTTGGGGACAAAAAAAAGATGAAAGAAAAATCCATTGGCTGTCTTGGGAGAAACTTTGTAAATTCAAGCGTGATGGTGGTTTGGGGTTACGTGACATGAAACTTTTTAATTGGGTCTTGCTTGCGAAACAAGCGTGGAGGCTAATGAATGGGAAAGGAGGTCTACTTGGTGACATGTTACAGGCTAAATACTATCCTAATGGGGATTTTCTATCGTCCTCGTTAGGTAGTAACCCAAGTTATTCGTGGATGGGCATCTGTGAAGCTAAATGGGTTGTCCAGAAAGGAATGTGTTGGCGTATTGGAGATGGAGCTAGTGTGAAAACTTGGGAGGATCCGTGGATACCTGGTTGTGGTTCGCATAAGGTCATTTCATCACGTGCTGGAGATTGCTCAATTGACAACGTTGCTGATTTAATTGATCCGAACTCACAGTCGTGGAGGAAGGAATTGATTATTTCACGTTTCCTGCCTGTGGATGCTGAGCGTATATTGTCGATCCCACTTAGTCTCAGGTTACCTGTTGATGCTCCAATCTGGAGTTGGGATAAGAAAGGACTCTTCTATGTGAAAAGTGCCTATCATGGGTTGATGTGTGAAAAGGGGCAAACAGATGTGGCTTCCTCTTCGTCAGCTCGCAGTTCCTTATGGAACAAAATTTGGTCTTGTCACGTCCTCCCGCGCACCAAGATGTTTCTTTGGAAAGCTAGTAACGAGGCTCTTCCTACAAGAGCGGGGTTACATAGACGTGTTGAAGCGATTGGTGAGGAGTGTAGCTGGTGCCCAGGGGTGTTAAAGACTGGGCTTCATGCTCTTCGTGATTGCCCACTTGCAAATGCAGCCTGGGAGATTAGTGAAATTGAGTTTGACAGTCAAGGTGCTCGCTCGTATCGTGACTGGATTGAGCTTGCTAATGAAAAATTAGATGAATCGAGCTTTAGACGTTTCTGTGTGTACAGCTGGGCTATTTGGGATGCAAGAAACAAACGCATATTCGAAGGCTTGAATAATGGGCCTGTGGATATCTCTGTGTATGTTAAAAAAATGCTGAATGAGCTTGATCATGATCAACTGGGTCCATATAACCGCCTTCCTAGCAGTGGCAGAAGCGTGAAATGGGTGGCTCCTCCTGCTGATCGAGTCAAGATAAATGTTGATGCGGGTAAGACGGGGAGTGGTGGTACCTCAATTGGCGTCATCTGCAGGGACTCTATGGGTCAACCTCTTATTGGCATGACAATGAACCTTGTTGAAGACTGGAGTGTTGACATAGCGGAGGCAAGGGCTATGGTGTGTGGTCTGCAACTTGCAATTGCGCATGAGTATGACGATGTGGTTATAGAAATGGATAGCCAAGTTGTTTTTAATGCTTTGTCTAAAACTAAGAGTAGTTCTAGTTGTTTTTCCCTTATTCTAGATGACGCTCGTTTTCTTGTTGGTAGTCTTAGTAGTGTGTCGTGGTCCTTTGTTAATCGTGAAGGAAACAAGGTAGCCCATGAGTTAGCACATATGCAACCGTGGTCTGTAGGGTGTCGGTTTTGGGATGTGTCTTTCCCAACCAACATTGTTGTAGCTCTTTCGAAAAATGTCGAAGTTTTAATGGAATGATCGTTGGTCGATCTTTCACTCAAAAAAAAAATTATAGGTAGGGCATTTCGATTTGAAATTCAGAACTAATTATTTGTATGCAAGTTAAGGTCTTCGAGTATTGCACACCTTCACCCAAACCACCTAGGCCAAAGCTTAATTGTTGACACTTGGCATTGCACCCATAATATTTTTTATCCATGGAAATATAAGAGTCTTAGCTTAACTCCCAAGTTTTGAACTTAAAACCTTTAGAATAAGAGCTCCCTTGATTATCGCATGAGACAAGCTCACTTGAGCAATTTGATTATTAGTATATCATGGGCTTGAGTTGGATCAAAATGAATTATCATGTTTGGATTTATAATGACTTAGATAAATTTTCGCATGCTAGGCAGGGCCGTCTTCGACATTTTAGGGGCCCTGTGCAAAAGTGTGACTCAAGGCCCCTAATTAGCACATAGACATTGCCAAATTCACTACAGTGACTTGCTAACACTGGAGAACAACAACTACCTGACTTTGTACTGCACTCAGCAAAGCCGGGCCGATTCGTTCACGAACAAGTCTACCACTCAAAAGGCTGGCGATTACATCAATCTGCAAAGTCCCTGATAAACATGAGCATGGCATTGATGAAGAGATAATTGACCATTAGCCCTTCAATCCCCACCCCAGGCACCTTAGTTTAAAATCTTAAAGCCAACATCTTCAAAATTAACAATTAAGAAAGTAAGAAATATATCTTCAAAGGCTTGGTGATATTTGGTCTAATTTGGATCTTCAAAGGCATTGAAATGTGATTATTTATTGATAACCTAGAAAAGAAAATTACCAGGTAGAGAAGACAGCCAAGGCCAGACTCATCAGAACGCCAGAGAACAAGTGATGATTCAAAGACTTCAATGGAGAAAACAGCACCAGAGATAGCTCCAATGGCAGATCCTCTTATAAACCCGCTCTCTGTCTCCTGGCCTATCAAAGCACCAGTAAGTGCTCCCAACAGTGTCCAAACTGCATATACATAACATTGCCACACACATTTCAATAATGATTTCCTAAACATGATCTAATTAATTGAAATAAACAAAAGACATAACTTAATCAATGAGAAATTAAAGGCATTAACATATCATTCCCCACTCACAATCATCCCATAACATCATTTATTGCCTAAAACTGAGAAGTCAAAATTATCAGCTCAAACCCCAACCCTAATCCTCCAAAACAGGGCAAAACAGACAGTAACAATTGAAATGCAAATTGTTAAAAGGGCATGAAAAACCCACATCAAATCAACAAGATTACACAAATTTAAGCAAAACCCACATGAGATTTTGAACCAAAGAACCTCCAAAACGCAAAAAGATCATAACTTTTTGAGAGAGAGGCATACCTAAAGCGAAACAAAATGTGAAGAAAGCCGAGAAAAGATTGCCAAGGATAGCTGAGAGCGCAAAATTAAGCGTTGCTCGAAACTTTTCGCCCAAATTACACAAAACAGATGATGATGAATTTGTAGTTCAAACCCAATTTCAGAGGAAGAAGATGAGATGAGAATAGATGAAGAAAAGAGAAGAGTAATTGGATATGATTTAATAACCCACAAAATATATACGGGAGAGAGAAGAAGAGAAGAAGGAGATCAATTATTGCCATTGAATGAGATATTGAATTGATTTGCCGTTGTAATTTTGGAATTGACAGAGGTTTGACTCGTTTGAGGTGTGGAAAATTGAAGAAGAAGGTTGGGGAAGAACGAAGAAGGTGAGGCGTCAATTTAGGCATTTAGCTAGTTTCCTTTTTCCATCCGCCTTTTTGCTTTCTCCCGTATCTTCTGTAGTACTTAGTAGAATTTTTTTTTTTTTTTTTTTTTAAACCGTGGGTGGGCTTTTCCTTTTTTGGGGCCCCTAAATTTTGGGACCCTGTTCAGTCGCCCTACATGCACTTATTGATAGCCGGGCCTGATGCTAGGCAAAACGAGTTGGTATTTTGAGGCAAGTGGGGTTCCCAATTACAGTTCTGAGAGTTTAGTAAAGTAGTATCAGAGATTAATCATTAGGGCAAGTGCTTTTTGATTGTAATTCGGTTTGTTCCAAACTTATTGAATTGTTTTCAGTTTGTTCCAATTTTGAGTTAAAAATTCCCGTTTTGTTCTATTTGTTGTAGTTTTTTTAAACTTTCTTCAGTTCAACTCAATTTTTTCAACTGGATAAATGCAATAGTTTTAGTTGTCACCAAGTAAATCCAATTTTTTCCAATTTATTTCACTTTTCTCAAATTTGTTCCACTTTTCTTCAGTTCATCCCAATTTACTCCAATTTTCTCCAGTTTTAACTTAAATTTTTTTAGTTATTTTCAATTTTCTCTAGTTTACAGTCCAAAAAAACGTGCCCGTAGTAGTTTAGGGTAATGCTTCTTAAATGCTAGATTAACTGACGTCAATTCATATTCATTAGCCAAATAAACAACTACTTTATTTTACAAAAAACAGCTAGGTGAACATTTGTCGATTAGGGGTGATATATTTCTCTTTTTTTTTTCGCGAAATTGAAGCGAACTAAAGTGAGTTGATTTTAAAACTAGTGAAAAAGAATACACACTATTTTTTTTTTTGGAAAAAATGGTAGCTTGTATACCATTCAATCAAATGGATACCAATTTAGTGCCCATGAAGAATAATACATCCTAACAGCAGGTAGCCAAGGGGCTCCCTGAAATCTTTCTATACAGAAATACTAATCACATAAGCAAAAAAAAAACGCCCTGACTAACAAGCTAAACAATCAAACCAACAGCAAATCAAGGCAAACTCGCATGGTTGCCAAATCTCTCAAAATACCGCACATACAACTGGGAATGTGTGGCAATAATAATCTGTGCAGCACTTCTAGCTCGGGTGCCAAAAACTTTAGCATTACGTTCCCTCCTTATCTCATACACACACGCACCAAGCCCAACTCTACGCATCCTCTGGGTAGGGCCCTTTCCTCTAACATGTCTAGTTTATCATCTCATTTGTTTCTATAGACCCATCACTCTTCTGTTTATCCCTAACAGATCAAGATGCTCTTCCACACTTCTTGAGCCATCCCACAATAAAAAAAAAGAGGTGTCTACAAGTATCAGGGTCATTATGACAAAGACTACAATCTCCAGAAGAATACACACTGTCCCTATATACTAGTATACCACTGAAAACTAGAAGAATCGCTAACCACTTATAAAACAATGATTACTATTGTAAGAACTAACTTTTATCGGAAAATTCTACAATGTATATTCAATGCATCAGAAGTATTAACTTTGAGTTCAACCCAAAAAAAGGAAAAGAGTAGGGGTGAGTCAACCAGACACCCACTTGAAATTTTGATATTTACCATTGAAATTGGTTGAATCAGGTCCTCAAAATTGTGACCCAATATTAAAATTGGTTAGACCAGTGATTCGAAATTAATACCGAAATTTTGATTTGGCAGGATCAAGTATCCATTTTCCTCAATCACCCTTCTATAAAAAAAAAAAAATCCTTGTAAATATGTCTCTTAAAATGAATGTAATATCCAAAAACTACAACTTCATAATTGTGCACCAAAAGTTTACTCCCATATAAATAAATAAAAAAGCAATATCAAGGACACTCAACATATGCAATAGTAAGTACTAGCATGTAGTAACATTGTAGATTTGTGGGCAATTTTAGTTTTGGGACTAATTTGGGTACCTGAAATTTGTCTCACTGATATGAAAACAAACAGGAAGCTCGTTGGAATGAAAGAGAGTGACTTCTTTTTGTGTTTTTGTGTTTAGATAAATAAAGCAATTAACTCTTAACTCCAACACCCAACAATTAAGCACAAGTTTAGTCGTCTAAGAGGATCCCCACCCTTGCTAATCTCTCCCAAGCAATTAAGCACTAAGAAAGAATTAGTAGAAGCGTAAATACCCAAGCATAGCTTGTGAACAGAGGCAGAGCTCTATCTTGTGTTTTCATTCATCCAATCTGCTTTCTTACAAGGATAAGGATACTATTTATAAGCTGAAAACCCGAGAGGATCGTTCTAGAAACAAGCTAAGGTGGCACAATGAGATAAGGCTCTCAAAAGGAGCCGTTTTTGTGGTCCTGGCGCTAGCTCACAAGTGTACTCGGATAGTACAATTTGGAGCGCCTCCTTTGTACGAATCCACTAGTGGGTGCTGTTGTACCTTTTATCTTCATTTGCTGCTGCCTTGCTGCCCACTCTATGCTATTTTCAAGCTATTTTTATCAACATACTAAGCCAAGGAACAAACTCCTTTTGTACAGCCTAATTAGTACGCATATTTAACAAAACAAAATGCAGAACTTAGAGCTACGCCTAAGCATTATTACAAGCGTAATTAAGGACTAATTAAGCAAAGTAATTAAGGTATAACCCTTAGAACAACTAGGATTATCCTTAAGAGCGTCCATATAGCCAATGGTACCAATGCTAGCAAGAATGGCCATGGTATCTTCTTTTTGAGCTGCATGCTCCCGCATCAAACACTCGGGGTTGTTTAGGACTTTCCCTCAAGTCCTCGAAGTAGAAAAACTTCCATTGTAGCTCAAAGAAGTACCACCCCGAACACTACCTCGGATCCATACCCCGATAGATTTCATGACATCACTTAAAGCTTGCTGAATTTTTGCTTCAAAGATCAAAGATGAGTTTGAGCCAATTCCCACCTTAGCAAAGTGCGTGAACTCTTTCCATTTAGATTTGTTCCCTTGAGTTACACCCTCAAACAAATATAGATTCAGCATTTTGATAGTTTCGGAATGGGTAGAAGATAGCCGCCGCAAAACTCTCTGAAGCATGGGGTCGTGGAATGTCTCTTTTAGGACATACATGATGCTCTCTTCTCCTTGTTTGTAACTGCGTTGCAAGTTGCTGTTTACAGCAAAACACAAGTTGTTTACAGCTGACAAGTTGCTGTTTACAGCAGAACATAAGCTATTTACAGCAGAAAATTTGCTGTTTACTGCAGAAAAGTTGTTGTTTATAGGAGAACATAAGCTTCTTTTTGAACAGAATGTTGGGGGCTTCTCGTCTTCCGTTTCATCAGTAGAAAAAGATCTTGTAACAGCTAGGAGAGCTGCTAGAATTTCAATAAGCAGCAGCACAACACATTTATCCTTTAAAAGGCTACACTTAGTTGCTTCTCGTTCGGCAATGGGGCCTGCAACTTTACTGTCTTCATTTGCAATGGAGCTGTCACGGGACTCGAGTTCATGTTCTGAAAATTCAGATTGCATAGCATTCTTGTTAGGACAAGCGGCATGAAAGTGACCAAGATCACGACAATGGAAACATCTTTGCTTTCTCGTTTTTGGACTTGCACGGTCATCTTGAGGCACAGCAGATTCTATCTCGGTAACCTCTTGCCATCTTGAAAACTCACTGTCCTCTTGTTAGAACATTCCTTATACACATGTCCCCAACTGCAACATTTCAAACATCTATTCAACGACCTCTTTACTGGAATCCCGTCTTCATGGAAAGGACTTAAATAAAGATCGCTAAAGGCACTTTCAATGGTTTTAGTTTCAGCGGGTTTTTGCTCAATACTAAATGGAGAGAAAGGCATATGTGAAGTAAAATCGGGTAATAATTCCCTTTTGAGCTCTCTCCGCAACTTACTCCAACTTCTGATTTTGTCTTTCCGCATCCGTTTTCTTTGAGCCTTCAACTTCTCCCACCAATCTAAAGCATAACCTCTAAAGGTAGAGGCCACCAGCGTGATCTTTTCACGGTCCGAATAGTCAAAGTGATCAAACCGTTGCTCTATGGTCTCAAACCACTCAATCAAATTTATGGATGTGAGTAATCCATCAAACTTTGGGATAAGATCAGGCTTGTATAAATAGGATCTCATTTTGTGGTGCTTGGTTTACTTTGTAGCTAGGAAATTGGTTCATGCAAAAAAATGTTCTTTTGTGGACTTTGTTTGTGGAGATATGGAAAATAAAAGCCAAATGAATACTCAAATGATTTCCAAACAAAACTATCCAATAGTCCAACAACAAATTGCAGGTTCAACAAAGATCCATAGGAGAACAACTCAAACCACTCATGACAACTAACTTCAAACACAACACTTCCAGTTTTTATTCGTACACAAATAGCCCAACAAATCTCAATATTTCTCACACAAATGATCGATTAAATCAGAAATCCGCCAACATATTTTGTAGTATAGTGTTTTGGGAATACATAGAAGCAGGAAAGACATAAACTAGATCTCTAAATCGTGACATATAAGCAAAATGCCACCATGACTCCTGGTCGCAATCCAGCAGAACCAACAAAATGTTTGAGCATTAAAGAAGGCCAAAGACTCAACCTTTAGACTTTAAACCACTTGGAGAACAAATATATAATCCCAAATACTATACCAAGAAAAAGTCCAACAATATTCACCACAAAAATCAGAACAAAAACAACCAGAATCGTACGAACAAGAACACTATCGCCCAGCTCAAATGCACATAAAACAGAGCCAAATAATATGAACTATCTCACGACTTTCTAAGACAAAATCAAAATTCCACCCAGAGAGTTTTGTATATCTATGTCTTAGGAATCCAAAGAACTAAGAAAGTCACAAACTTTACCTCTAGAACTTCAGATATAAGAGAAATCCCAAGACTGCTCCAGTCGCTAGTCCAGCGACAGTGATGAAATATAATGAGCTGTTTGAAGGTCCAAAACTCCTCCTTTCCACTTGAAACCACCACGAGAAGAAAGATAATAGAAAAGATAACAAGAATCCTAGAAGAAACGAGCTTAATAACCACAGCTCTGATACCAAATTGATACGAAGACAAACAACAAGCTCGTTGGAATGAAACAGAGTGACTTCTTTTTGTGTTTTTGTGTTTAGATAAAGAAAGCAATTAACTTTTAACTCCAAAACTCAGTAATTAAGCACAAGTTTAGTCGCCTAAGAGGATCCCCACCCTTGCTAATCTCTCCCAAGCAATTAAGCACTAAGAAAGAATTAGTAGAAGCGTAAATACCCAAGCATAGCTTGTGAACAGAGGCAGAGCTCTATCTTGTGTTTTCATTCATCAAATCTGCTTTCTTACAAGGATAATGATACTATTTATAAGGTGAAAACCCTAGAGGGTCGTTTTAAAAACAAGCTAAGGTGGCACAATGAGATAAGGCTCTCAAAAGGAGCCGTTTTTGTGCTCCTGGAGCCAACTCACAAGTGTACTCGGATAGTACAATTTGGAGCGCCTCCTTTGTACGAATCCACTAGTGGGTGTTGTTGTACCTTTTATCTTCATTTGCTGCTGCCTTGCTGCTCACTCTATGCTATTTTCAAGCTATTTTTATCAACATACTAAACCAAGGAACAAACTCCTTTTGTACGGCCTAATTAGTACGCATATTTAACAAAACAAAATGCAGAACTTAGAGCTACGCCTAAGCATTATTACAAGCGTAATTAAGGACTAATTAAGCAAAGTAATTAAGGCATAACCCTTAGAACAACTAGAATTATCCTTAAGAGCGTCCATGTAGCCAATGGTACCAATGCTAGCAAGAAGTTGACTAGTGGCCATGGTATCTTCTTTTTGAACTACATGCTCCCGCATCACTCACCAAGTATCTACGAGGTATCAGGTTCAGAAAAATTATACTCAAAATTGAATTTAATTCAAACCGGTTTCAAATTTCAGAACCTATAATTGGTTATTGTTATAGTTATGATGGAATAAGTTTCATGTCTGGACATGCCAGGTTCAAACCAATTATGAAACCCAAACTATATACCAACTACCAAGGTCCTATACTAGTGTACTATACTCACCCAAAAAAGAGGGGAAAAAAAAGCTCATTTCAGTGGTACAAAAGAAGGGGAAAATAAATAAATTATTGAATAATAATCTCTCGGTTACCCCCGTGTTACATCAGAACACGAGACGCTCCAACTCCTCACGTCTTGTGTGTTGTGTGACTTGTGTCCCTTGTGATTTAACTCTGTCCTTTTGTGGCTTTTTAGATTCTCATCTGTTTATGCTCCTAATTATTCTTTTGGACCCTCCCAAGTCCCAAGTCTCAAGTCACAAGTCACAACACCTTCGATTACCATCATTAGTGATTAGTACCATATCACTTATGTCTGTTTTTCTAACCAACATTGATGGACCTAGTGGTATTCAATATTATAGTATTCACTCACCAATAGGATTTAAACTCCATTAGGAACTTTTGTCATTTCTCTTACCTTTTATCCCGTTTCTTTAAATATCTGATCACTTACCTCTAAACCTTTATCTCGAGACTGGTGAGATCAGGAGTGACCCTCCTTATCTCACCAATTTATTTATTGCCTGTTTTCCCTCTTCTTTCAATTTTTTTTTTGTTTTTTTTTTTATAAATTCTTGTTGAGAAACAAATATTCTCAAACACAAAAAATAATTAATAAAAAATAAAAACCAAGAAATATTGATTTGTCACCTTATTTGCAATAAATATTCATAATATTTCACACACTACAAGAACAGTCACAGAGGTAGGTGGTTGGGGGAGTTGGGAAAAATTTCCTAAGCCCACAAAAATTAACTCGTCATTCAAATTCCATAAAAGGGAAGGCAAAAGCCAGCAATTAACTGTATGTATGTGACCACCTCTTTCTCTTTCTTTTTTTATCTTTTCCATGTGACCTGCATATCCAAATTTGTGAATTGGGTTTTGGTGACAAAACAGAAAAAATGCAAGGAGAAGACACTTTGAAGACAGTGGAATGTCTAAGAGGGAGATTACTAGCTGAGAGAGCAGCTTCAAAGGCAGCCAATGAGAGTGCAGAAAATATGAACAACAAGGTTTTCTTTTTTCTTTTTTTCTTTAATTTTTAAGATGATCTTATGTCAGTTTTATGGGTTTAATGGCTATTTACTTTGTTCATTTGATTTGATTGATTATTCAGTTGAAAGAGCTAGAAGAACAGCTACAGATTGAGACAAAATGCAGAAGAAAAGCTGAAAAGAAGCTCAACATTTTGAAGAAAAAGCTTGAATCTTTGAACATTGCATTTAGTATTGCAGAAGAATCAGACCAATCAAGCTCATGGGATCATTCTGAAACCTCTTGTATCTCACCAACAGCCTCAACAGCTGAAAATGTAGAACAAACAGAGAAGACCAAATCTGAGATAATTAAGGAGCATGACATCCAAGATAGTGAAAGTAATCATGGGTAAGTTGCCTTGATTGTGATATAGGACCAAATTTAATTACCCAAAAGTTTAATTTGGTTGATGAAAACTGTTGGGAATTTTTTTGTTAATCTTCCTCTATCACGCCATTTTGTGCCATTAACAATTGACCCAAAAGTTTAAAATGATGGATGAAAACTTCAGTTTGTGATTTTGGCAAAATGGTAGTGTCATTGTCATTTCAATTATCAGAAATAAATGTGATTATCTTACGTATTTATTGATACTGTTCAAGCAACTTAATGACTATTTTAATTAGTGTACCTACTAAAAAGACTGTTATTTTAAAAAAAAAGGAAAAAATGTTAAAATATTCCATCAAAATTTGAGCACATGAGTACAAGCCTGACTAATGATTTTGTAGTATGTTATGATAATATGTGTCTTAGATGTTACATTAATTTCAAATTCAAATATGAGTATATGACCAACATTTCCTACTCCTTCTCTTTTAATTATATCTTATTCATCTTAAGTTGTACTTTAATAGTAGGAATGTCTGTTTTGGCTTTCTCTTATTTTGTGCAAATTTACAGCTTGAAGTCATCAACAATAGAGGAAAAGACCACCAAAGTTGAAAATGAGGCTGATGATAGTGTTAACAACTCATTGGCACTGGTTCCAGTTAGCTTGCCCATTGAATCAGAGAGTTGTTCATCTAATGAGGAGATGAAAGTAAATAATGAAAGTGTGAGAGAAGTCCTTCACACTTTGAAAGAGATCCGGGAAAATATTCAAGGCACAATGGAGAGAAGGCGCAGCATTAAAGTTGGATAAAATAAATTTCTTGCAACAATTATAATAAAAAAAAAGTTAGCGAATTTTTGGTGTCAAATTTTTTTTTTTTGATAAGTTTGGTGTTAATTTTTGATATAAGTATATATGTGTAATGTGTTATCTACACCTAAAATATACTGTGGTGGTAGGGAAATTAAGAATTTTTTTTATCTTTACTCTGTAGCTAAATTTGGCTAGCTCAATGTTGGTAATTTTGCTTCATGTGGATTTGTGGTTGGGAGCTCCAAGATAATAAAACTGATTATAATAAATTTCGAAGGATGCCATTGCCCATTAGGCATATGGGTTTGAAATTTGATACTCGTACTCTATTGTTAAAGTTGAAAAGATTTGAAAATTTTGTCCTTTGAAAAGGGACCACTTCGTTTGAAACGATTCAAAACGCCTCTGTTCACTATTCGAGCATATGTACATGCAACATCAAAATAATTGCCCACCGGCCACCGACCACCGACATTCTGTCATCGACAACAGACAACTTCGAACATAGTTTATTTTGCCCTTTTACGTTTTGTTTTTCTGGGGAGAGGGGGGTGGCGGGAGCGCTAGGCCGCAATGAGCGTAACTGGATACCCACCGATATTGTATTGTAATATCAGAGTTAAAATTGGGTCCACATGTTCTTAAGTTTTAAAATTTGAAATTGGAACTGGAATTGAAATTGGTCGTACCGTTTCTTAATTCTTAGAAATTGGAATTGGATCCACCAGATATCCATCGGTTCCTAGGTACCCAAGTCGATATTAAATTCAAATTTTATTATTTTTTAAATCAAAAGATATATATTTTAATATTAAACAATATCAATTATAAAATTATACTAACAAATATTAGTTTCCAAATATACAACAAATATATACAATCAAATGTTACAATCAAAATATTTAACATTGCAAATCAAAATTTAAAAAACGTATACAGTTATTTAATCATTAATATTGCAAACACAATCATTAAAACATTAAAATTACAAATCAAAATTTTTAACCACTATTCTTACAAGAAAATCACAATTCTTTATTTTCCATAAAGGAAAAAGTCTTATAATTTTTTTTTTTTCATTGGATACCCAACCGGTTTCGGTTCCTAAAAGTTAGAAATTGGAATTGAAATTGATTGGTACCGATTTTATTTTCGGAAATTGAAATTGGTTGGACTGATTCCGATTCCGGAACCACTGGTTCCAACCAATTCCGTTTCCGGTACTGGGTACCCGGATTTTCTGCTCACCCCTAGGAAGCACTTGAACTATGTCCACTATGCACATTGGTTTGTTCTTAGGGTTGTAAATGAATCAATACACTCGTGAACCGCTCACGAATAAGCAAGCTTGGTCAATGCTCGATCAATGCTAGATCAAAACTCGCTTATTAGTAAACGAGTCGAGCTCGAACATAATTTTTGAACTCGTTTAATAAACGGGTCGGGTTCGAGCCGAACTGTATTTGACTTAATGTTCGCGAATAACTCGTCCGTTAACAGCTTGCTAAAAACTAGTTCGAGCTTGTTTAAAGATCGATTATATTAGTATTTAATATATTATTAAGATCAATATGTATATGAAATTTACCAACATATATTTTAAATTTATATGTCGTAAACAAACTCGACTCGAGCTTGGCTCGTTTAGCGGCTCGAGTTTCGTTCGTTTATCTTAACAAACTGAAATGAGCCAAGATAGGGTTCATAAAATATTATCGAGCTCGCAAGCTCGAACAGAGTAAAACTCGGCTCGTTTGTAGCCCTTTTTATCCTAAGTACGTGAGCACTGTTGGAAATTAAGGCTACTATAATCCGAGGGAGATAAATTTTAACAACTTATCTAGATGGAAGAGAATTGACCGCGCCGTGGCCAAGTAATCATTGGCCTAAAACCAATTACGTCTGACTATAGGATGCAAACTTTGATTGTACAATTGATCTCCAAGCTTTATTGCATCGATGATAAAGCTGCACTCCCTCACCCACCAATTCGGCAACTCAGCGTAAACCCAAAAACAGAGAGAAAAACTTTGTATAAGAAAGATTAGTTGAATTTTGTATAAGAAGGGTTCCTCTTTCACGGAACCATTCTTATAAGAACAAATAATCTGTTGCTAAAGAAGGTATTAAAATCGGAATATTTGATAAGCATAGAGCAAATCGAGTACAAGTTGACTTAACGGAAATGGTAAGTTACGGATTACAAAGATTTTAGGAAATTTTTTACTGAATTAGCATGAACATTGGCTAATTACATTGAGGTAGCATGACCTTCTAGTAATATCTATGAAGTAGTGTAACTTTCAAACTAATATCAATGGGGTATCTTTTGTAATAATTTTGGGAAAGAAATAGTGACTTGACACTAGTAAGTTATTTTTATGCCCAAATTACCCCTGAGACTTAAAAAGGAAAGATATCATCTATTTTTTTGTATTATAGTTTAAAATAATATTGAAAACAAAAACAACTAGATTAGACTAGACTAGCCAATTGACGACTTCGTATTTTAAACGACTCAGTTTTCTAGTATACATAGGGTTGTAAGGCTTTACATGTAAAATGTAATATAATAAATTACTCTTATACATTTTAGAAAAAAATATACACTTACTTAGTCCATATACTTACTGTATCGTTCAATTTTGAGGAGGTCGAACACTGGAAAGATGCTCAGACCTCGGTACGAGGGTCGGGGATGCTGTCTGCTTTCTGGATCGACCAAGTGAACCTGCACAATGTAAACAGAAGTAAACTACCTCGGGGGGTCGACCGGAGAAGACCCCTCCGATGGTAAAGTTAGAGAGAGTGATTTGTATGTGAGGTACTTTAATGTAAGAGCAAGTGTGGTCGATTTGATGGCGTGGGGGTTGATTGAGCGATTGAGTACGAGGATCGCACCTGAAGGACGCAATGTCAGAGGATTCTCCCTCTGTTGCCTCAATCAGCGTGAATGTTCTCCGAATGGAAAAAACTTACCTTTGCCTTGAATACCGTGCAGGTATTTATAGGGCAAAAGTCGGCTAGCCTCGACGAATGAGTAGCAGCCACGTAGCCTCGTCCGTACGTTCCTCTCTTAGTCGGTTTAGAGAGGGAGGTCGCGTGAGCTTTGGTACGACCCCCTGAGGGTGCTCCACGTCAGGGGTGGTACAATTGATGTCGTCACTATAGTCCTTTGAGCTTTGAAGGAGTGGGCGCCAAGGCATTTGCCCGAATCTTTCATGGAATATCCGTTCAGTATATTTGCTGGTGCCACCTCTGTATTCTAGAAGTCTTTTGGGTCGACACTTATGTGGATCGACCATTTAGTTCATGCTGGGAGCATAACATCGATCTTCTGGTCGATGTAGATGTTCTCGGGTTTGATGGGGATGCTGAGTGATGGTCGAGGGGATCCTTGACTTGAGATCTCCTATCACTATAGGAAGTCGGTACTTCATGAGTCGAGGGTGGCTTTGACTCTGACTAGGGCCAAAGCCGTGTCTCTGAGGGAAGGATGATGATCAATTCCTCGACCCTCGATGTTTTGGGTATATCATTCTGCCCTTACATCTTAGCGGGAGGAGGGTTATTCTTAGTCGAGTCCTGCTGAGGTGTGGTTGGCCCGTTGACAAGATGTTTTTCTATTGGGCTTCTGATTTGAACCCGTCTCCCACTTGAAAGGGCCCCTTGTTGGGGTAAGGGAGTCGGTAAACATAGTTGGGCCGTCCACCTGTCAGTCATTCAGATGCCGTGTTTTCTTGGGTCTCTTCGTCTATAAATAGTTAGAGATTGCCTCAATTTTCTCTCTCCATTTCCTCTATTTGATTTTCTAGAGAGAAAAAGCGAGTCTTCAAGATTTTGGTGAGTCTTCAGTTGGTTCGTCATTGTCTATTCGATCTACGACCGTTGTTGAGTCGTCTTCCACCTTCCACAAGGTACAACGTTTTTCTTTTGGTATTTTTCTGTCTGTGTTTATTTGTTTTTCTTTCATGTCGATGTCATCGCCTATTGATATATCGTTGGGGTCTGATGGCTCGTCTGAGGCATCCCGACCATGAGCTCAGGGATCCTTTTTCCCTGAATGTTCCGGTCGGGGTTTGTCTAGTCAGGGGCCTGGTCCGTCGTGTGAGGAGTCTTGCCCTCACTCTTCAAGTGATCTAATTCCCCCGATTTTGCCGGGGTTCCCCTTTTCCGAATTTCTTCCAGGTTTTGAATGGTTGAGCCCGGACGGACTGCTTCTTCCGGACTGGGTCACCCCGTTCCGGCTTTGAGAGGAGTCTTGGTATGCCAGGGTTCTGTCAGACCCCGTCATTCCGCGCGGCTTAAAACAGGATGTTTTGAATATCTTTCAAATGAGTGTTGCGTTGGGGGAGATCCTTGTTTTAGACGGGGTCGAACCCTTACGCTTTGTCTCTCCCCTGCAGGGAGACGGAGACGAGATATCAAAGGCTCACTTTAAACAAACTTGCCGTTCGGGCAAAGGGGGTCTTGATTGTCTCTCTCCTTTAAGCGAATTCGAGAAGATAGGAGAACGACTTTTCTGCCCTCATATCATGAAGTATGTCTTTCCTCTTTGACTATCTTTTCTTGTGTTTCTGTTGATGTTCTGCTGCAAGTTTTGACCAATCTCCTTTTCTTGTTTTGCAGCGAACATAGAGAAAGAAGTTCCTCGAGGCAGATGGTAGGCTGGTCTAGTACCTCGGGCGTTTTGCCCGATTCTTCAGCTGACCGCTTAGCTCCATCTACCGACCATACGGTGGTATGCCCGAGCCAGTTGAGTCGGATCCTGTGAGGCCTCTCGAGATTCTTCGGAAGATGGTGAGATTAGGACTGAGGGTTTGTCCCTGGCGGAGGAGGAGGACCCTCTTCTTCATTCTTCAGAGAAGAGGTCTAGCAGGAAGGAGGCTTCCCCGACTCCAGAGCCTCTAGTTGAAGCGGAAGAGGTCGATCACGGGGACATGGAGGTTGAGCAAGACCAAGACCCCGTGGATTGAGATCCTGAGGATGAGGGGTCGAAACAGGGCAAGAAAGTAGATGTTGTTCCCATCCATTTGAAGCAGTCGGTCTTGGCGGACAGGTCGATGGAGTTTATCGACTCGTTGGTGGAGTCCTATAATTTGCCCCCGAGGATGTCTTTTATCCGCCATGGAAAAACGGAGGGGTGTCACCCCGCTCCGCCACAGAGCATTCCCTTCTCCACGAAGGTTCTTGATAAGGGTTTAATGTTTCCCCTCCCTCCTCTTATCAAAAGGATAGTGGGTCTTCTGGACGTTCACTATTTCCAGCTTCAAGCGAACTCGTGGAGGTCGTTGATAGGTTTGGCATCTCCGGATCATGTTCATAAATTAGAGGTAACAGATGCAGTGCTGCGTCACCTATATACCCGTTTGCAATCGACCAAGCTCGGGACTTGGTACTTGAGCCCTAGGAAGGGCTTTTCCATGTGCTGATCCTTGAGCAATGTCACTCTATGGAAGGAAAACTTCCTAGATCTGCACCGTGAGCAGGGATGGGATGGAGAGTGTCCTCCTTGGAGGGAGGACTATAGAGACGACGCAGGCGGGAGGTTGTTTGGCCCAACGCGTAAGGCTTTGGACGCCCTATCTACTTCCGAACATAGAACTGTAGAGTATTTCCGCTACCCCAACAGAGATGAGGGTATGTGTGAGGGAGTTAATGCCCCCCTTATTGGGAGATCGAGAAATCTTGGTTTTCTCATGAAGCTTTCTAGGTCTTCGTGGGTTTTAGGTCGACAATGTCCCATGGTACAACGACCTTGCTTTTAGTTTTCTTTGTCTTCGAGTCTGCCCGTCGAATGGTAATTTTGTCTAATTCTTTTTCTTTTCCTTTCTATTTTGCAGAAGCTGCCCTTGCCGAATTGTTGAAAATGCCAAACGGAGAGAAGATGTTGGCTGGGACGACATCTCGAGCCTTTCTTGGAGCTATCGAGGACATGGTCCAGAGTTAGAGGGCTCTTGCCTCGGTAACCAACTTGATTTTTGCTTTTCTGTTATAGTCAGCTTCCTCGTAGTCAATATTGATGATTTTCTTAATTTTGCAGCCTCCCAAGACGAAGAAGAAGGCGGTGGTCTTCGGGAGGAAAGCCGGATCTTTGTCGAGGAAAGAAAATTCCTCGTCTAAGACTGCATCTAGGATAGATCCTCCTCCCAAGAAAAGATCAAGCGATGAAGCCTTGGCATCGCCTAACGGGGTATCTCCCTCGAAAAAGAAGAAGAAGCCCGACCCTGGTGGTAGAGGGTCGGTTCTGATGAGCGAGCCTGATGCCAACTCCTGGGGGATCGTCTCCCCACGTTTTGAGACTCAAAAAGTGGATGTCGCTCCTTCCACCCCTGTTGTGGAGGGAGCATTCTCTCCATCGACCCTGAAGAGTATCGATGAAATGGTGGCGGTTAGGTCCACCTGGAGGGATAGCAATGAGTTCACAAGCCAGGCATACATAGTGAGCAGGCAAAGTTCTGAGGGTCATGCCCTTAAGATGCCTGCCTTAATGGATGTTCCTCCGGTCGAACAGGCCAAGATTGCTGAGGCCGTCTACCCCAATCTCTTTCACGAACGAGACATTGAACAAGTGTCTTTGGAGGCAGGATCGACCAATGCTGTGACGGCTCTCCTAAGGCGCATGGCCATTTGCCGGGTGAAGGTATCTTCGTGACCTTTTTATTTGGTTGTCTTTGATTGGTACTGTGGGAGTTAATCCTTCTTGTTTTCTTCTTTCAGGACGACATCCTTTTATGTGCGGCAATTAGGGCCGACGAGGCCCAAAGGCGTCAGTCGGTCCTTCAGCGCCAAGAATTGCAGGCTGAGTTTGAGGCTAAGGCTCGAGAAGAGGCCCAAGCGGAGTTATTGAAGCTTCGGGCTGACCTGGAGAAGGCAAATGCCGACCTCAGAGAGGGGAAGTTGCTGCTTACCGAGAAGGAATGTTCCCTCGAGGAGCTTAGAGAGAAGCTTGAGGCGGCTAACAAAGCCAACGCTCAAGTCACCGGACTTCTCGAAGGTGCCAAGGCTGATGTTGATGAATGGAAGACCCATGCAACCCGGGCTAAGGCTGACTTCATGGTGGCAGTCGACCGTCAGACTAGGTTTTGGACCGATGCTTTGGTCCGGGTGTATAGGGCCGGCGATATGGGAGGTTCAGTAGTTGAGGCCTTGGCCAAAATTCGAAACCTTCGAAATTCGGCTGATCCTGCCTGTCAAACTGAGGCAGACCAAATCGAGGCTTCCATTGCCACTGACTTGAAGGATATGGAAGAGATAGTCGCCCAGAGACGGGCAGAGGAGGAGGAACAGACAGAATAGGCCTAGGCATCTGAGGCTTCTCCCTTGATTATGGGGTTGTATTTGTTTTCCTATGGTGGTTGGTCACCCTTGTTGTAGAATGCTTGTGCTCCTTCCGCACTTGAGGGTCGATTAATGGAGATGTCAATTTTCCGAACTTGACTTGTTTTGATTTGTATTCTTACCAACTTCAATCATTGATCATTTATTGTTTGCTAATGTGTCATTACGTATTTGAAAGCTGTCATAGGTCACTGTTCATGCCCCTTACTTTTTGCTTATAAATAGGCTTATTTTGCTCATTGTTTCAATACTTCAAAATGTCTTCATCAACTATTTTTATTTCTTCGAGTTCTAGTGATGAGTCGTCGGTGGATACTGAGGCAGTGACTCAAACATATCGCCTTCGATCTGGCAGACGTGTTACAAAAACACCTCGGTCGCGCAAAACACATGATCGTAGGCCTTTGGATCCTCTTCATAGCGAGGTTTCGCCTGACCTTGAAAAATACAGTGAGGCTAATCTGGCCAAGTTGAAGGTTCCTGACTTTGTTCGCCTTTTCAAGGACACTTCTTTGTCGGAGCATCGTCGTACCCAAATATGGATGGTGTTTCAGCGACTTCAATCCCAGGGATTCTTAGAGTGCCTTGAAGTCGAGCCTCTGGCTGTGAGGCTACCTGGTGAGGGGGGAAGTCGCCCCGACTCTCCTCCTCCAGTTCTGTTAAGGTCGACCCTAGCCCATATATCTCTTCTTCCGGGGTGAGGGGCCATGGGCGTGATGGCCCTGTTCAAAGTGAATGTCGCCAAGAGCCAAAGGCTGAGCAGGTTCGTAAAGCTCAGGAGGCTCGTAGGCAGGTTTTGAAGCATGAGATCCAGCAAGCTGAGAGAGTAAGGAAGGACGTGTTGAATGAACAGACACAGGTGGCCTGGAGGGTCGATCAACTCATGAAGGACCTTCAGAAAGCAAGGCAAGTGGTCGAGACTAAGACTCTCGCCATTGACGAGGGGAGAGCGCTCCATCGTTCTTTGGTTCAGAAGCAGCAAGCTTTAGAGCAGGAGATCAAGTACAAGCGTGAAGCTCTGGGCCTTTAAGCTTTTTCTAGATTAGCTATTAAACTGACATGTAGCTCTTTTGTAATAACTTGTACCCTTCGATTATTCTGAATGAATGTCTTGTATTCCAATTATGAGTGTCTGAATGACTTATGCTCGTGCTTCTGTTTGTGTCGCTCTTTCTTCCCTTCGTTGGTCGAGGGATAGATGGGGTAGCCGAAGTGTTTTTCTTTTTTCTAGGTGGGAACATGAACCGGGTTTACATCGTACCATGAGGCCACATGTCTTCTGAAGAGAGGCGTCCTTTGGTTTCCCCTGGTATTTTGTCTATAAATACCCGGGTGAACTTTTCACAATTTCACCCATCCTTTCTCACATCATTTTCTCTCTCTAGAATTATTCTTTGTATCCTTAGTAATTTTCTCTAAAACTTGCTTTGTTTCTGTGATGGCTGGCTTTAAGAGGAAAGCTGTGACCATTCAACGTGGTGAGCCCAGTAGGCAGGCTCGGAGGGTCGATGGGAATGGGAAGAGTCGTGCCTCGACTTCCTCCGAGTCTTACACTCCAGCTACCCCTCGATCTACTTCTGGATCGAGCATGGGTTCTGAGGCTAGGGCCTTGATTGTTGCTATCGGATGATCTCGAGTGGAGCATCGAGAGTCAGATGGTCAGGTTCTCCCTACCATCAATGTGCCAGTCCCCCCGCACTGCCAGGGAGCCTGTTCCATCGCCCGGGTTGTTGCTAGGGTGGAACAGTTGTCTAACCGTCTTCAGGAGCTTCACCAGGAGATCGGCGGAGCTTGTGAAAGGGAAGAGGCTTGTCGAGCTAGGATATGTCGCTGGGAGAAGAGGGATAATGCCCTTCTGGATGCTAGGAACGAGCTAGCCACTCGAATTACTGGCGGGGTCGAGGAGCTGAATGGCCTTCGGGAGCTAAGAGAGGAGCTCCTCGATGAAGTGAGGGTTTTGAGGAACCAGCTGGAGGGTCCACCCCCTGCTTCTCCCCCTCTATCTCTCTAAACTTTGTCTGGGGATGGCTCTCTCCTCCCTGACCTCCTTCTTCTCCTCTTCCTTGGGAGCAGGTTGGGGAGTCGACCTTTTTACTGCTTTCGTAGGTAGTTTACTTAGCGATTTCCTCTCTGACCTCTTTCTTCTCCTCTTCCTTGGGAGTAGGTCGGAGAGTCACACTTTTTTAATGTTTTTGTGGGTAGACCTTTTGGCTTTGTCGAGCTTGCATGCCGACTAGGAATTAGTTAGATGAACTGTGTAGTTTCAATCTTCGATTCTATTAATCCTTTTCTCTGATTAATCAAAGATAGGGTCTTGAACATTTCGATTTTATCGAGTTTAAATTTTTCTTTGTCTGGCTCTTTTCCCGCGTATAATCATCGATGTTTGTTCATTCATCTTACCTCGAGTGTAAAATGTGACGAGGTAAGTATACCCTGCCCCTACACTCGAGGTGCAGTTATTTGTAGAATCGAGCTTTTCTTTTTCCTCAGAAGTTGGACAGTCTAACTTTCTTCGAGGTGTCTATTGCTCTTCTTCGCAACAATTACTCCTGACAGATGTGACGGTTGGGATATCCACCACATCCCCTCGGGATTTTACACGTGTCAATTTGATCCTGAGACTCTTCCTCTCTCAGTCGCCGGTTTGAAGTGACGGTTCGTCTCCCTAGGGAGGATTATAAATACCCCCTAGGGTTGCTTGGAAATTCTGTCATTTTCAGCATCACTTCTAGTTTTCACTTTCTCTCTCTAGCCTTATAAGCTCCATATAAACTCTCAAAGCAGCCTTTTAGTCGCCTAGCATGTCTTCGCCACCTTCAAAGAGTCGTAGGCTCGATTTTGGGGGCAGATCCACTCCTCGTCTATCCATAACGATGGGCAGAGTCCCCATTGTTCCCAAGGTCGAGCCTTCGGCTGGGCCGAGCAATTCATCCCCCGTCCACGTGCCCTTGGAGCGGCGCCAGAACAGGGAGGGTTGTGGGTGCTCGGTTTGTGTTGCCTTTGATGCCCTTAGGTTTAGCCGAAGGAGGAAAGGTTATCTCCCTCCCTTGGCTGCCGACGTCCCTTCTGATCCTCGGATTCTTGAGGCTCGGAAGGCTGAAGCGTTGTCTGTTAAGAAGCACTGTCAGGCTCGCTTCGCTTCGGTCTGCGAGGAGATGACGTTAGTTGACAACAATCTGGATGAGCTGGCCGAAGAGTTGAAGATGGCTGAGTCGAGGGTTGCGGCCATTAAGCAAGAGATTGCGAGCGGAGCGAAACTGCTCGGATGGAGGCTATCTGCAGAGATGTTGCTCTCCACAGGACTGCCGTCATCAAGGCCAGCGGTCAGTATTCTCTCTTTCGGGAGCATGGTCATCTCCTTGAGAAGAGTAATCGTCAGCTTGAGGAGCAGGGTCGCCAACTTACTCTGGAGCCTGCCCCTTGATAAGGCCTCTTTTAGTCTTAGCATATTGCCTCCCCCTCTTTTTTTTATTGTTTTTTGAATGGAAATATTGGCCCGTTGAGGCTTGTAACTTTTTGATGAATAAAATTGACCTTTTGCTAATCTCCTTCTTTTGTCTCGATTTGAACGCATTGTATAAATTGTGTGTTTTGTCGTCGTAGAGTCTTGGCTTGGCCAGTCGACCCTTTGTTTTGTAAGTATGCAAGGCTTTTGGCTTGATTAGGCGTTTAGGTCCTTGGACCCTTTTAGCCCGATTTTGTAGTCACTTAGGCGTTTGGCCAGGTGTGCTTGTCCGCAAGTCCTTAAGCTTTCGTCCCTTAGTCGTAATATCTTGTGCACGAGACATAAAGCTCGTGTAAAGGCTAGGTTCGTCGACCTATTTTGCCCGCAATTAGATTTAGGTCGAGTGGGCCCTGCAAGGCCTAAGATCGTTGGATCGTTTGAGCCCAATGTAAGGCTTTAGGTCGTTGGACCTGTCTAGCCCAATGCTTGATGGTTAGATGTGTAATGGTTTAGAGTAGGGTTGTCAAAACGTTAGATATTCTGCCCCCATTACTTATCTATACCATCGAGCTTTGTTAAATCAATTGACCTACGAGCTTGTTATGAAGTCAAAACGCATATGCGTATGCCCCCAAGCTCGTTGGTTAATTAATTTCTTTTAGGAATCAAATAATTAATAGTCGTATATACATGAATCTTGACAGAAGATGTTGTAGGGTTCCCACCCGTTTGCATTGATAGGGGTATTGTCAGGGTCCTCACCCATTATAGAGGTCTATTTTTGCAGGGATCGCCTAACCCTTTACAACTTGGACAATTTTGATGGGATTGCAAAAAAACCCTTTGATTCAGCAGACAATTTTTGTAGTGATTTGTGAATCCTGAAAAGAGGATAGACAATTTTTGAAGGGGTTTGTGAACCCTGGGGTCGATTTTTGCTGGGATTCGCCAACCCATTTTTGCCCGATTTTGAGGGTTAATCGGCTAACCCTTGTTAGATGTGGAATTTTCTCAGGTTGTTGAGGTTCCAAGCCCTTGGTAGTGGGACGCCATTCATGTGTTCTAGTCGATACGTTCCTGGTCGAATGAACCCAGTGATTTTGTATGGCCCATCCCAATTGGGAGTTAGCTTTCCTTGTTCAGGTTGTTTACCCGTACTCTCAGTCTTTCGTAGTACTAGCTCACCGGCTACCATGTGCTTGCCTTTCACCCTTCTGTTGAATTGTCGTATCAACTGGTTCTTTGCTATTTCCATTCGTAGCAGGGTGTCTCCTCTGGTTTCATGAAGTAGGTCGAGGTTGCACCTTAACTGCCTGTCATTTTCTTCTGGATCGTATGAGATCACTCTAGGAGGTGGAGTAACAAGCTCAATGGGTAGGACGACCTCCGATCCATAGACCAGTCGGAAGGGGGTTTCCCCGGTCGCATTCTTTGTTGTAGTCCTGATTGACCATAGGACCTCATAAAGTCTCTCTTCCCATCGCCCTTTGGCTGCATCCAACTTGCGTTTTAACCCGCTTAGGATTGTCTTGTTAGCAGCTTCGGCCTGACCGTTGGAATGGGGTCGGGCTACGGCTGTGAATCGAACTTTGAGCCCTAGGTTTGAAAGATACGTTTCAATCCCGGGTTATCAGACTGAGGCCCATTGTCGAATATAAACCCCCGTGGCACGCCAAACCGGGTGATTACGTTTTCCCAAATGAACTTCGTCACGTCCTGTTCTTCGATGCGGCGCAGAGCCTTTGCCTCGATCCATTTTTTAAAGTAGTCAATTGCTACCACCAGGAATTTAAATTGCCCGGGCGCCTCGGGGAAAGGTCCTAGTATGTCCATTCCCCAGAGGTGAAAAGGGAGTGGTTCCAAGATGGGTGATAAGTTCATAGCCAGCTGTCGCTGCACCATCGAATGTATCTGGCATTTCCTACATCGGGTTACCAGACTTAACGCATCAGATCTTATGGTTGGCCAGAAGTACTCGTTCTGAGAGCTTTCCTTGCCAATTCCCTCCCAGAAATATGCGATCTGCACATGCCACTGTGCAGATCGTCCAACATATTAGCTTCTTCTGAGGGTGTAACACATCGAAGTAGTGGTTGGTTGAAGGCTTGTTTGTACAATATGCCATCGACCAGAACGAACCATTTGGCACGTTTTTTGACTCGTCCCTTTTCCTTCTTGTCCTCTGATAGGACCCCGTCCCTGAGGTAGTTGATTATGGGATCCATCCATGTTTCCGATCTGTCGAGCAAGTTAACTTCTTGAGGTTTTGTAATGCTTTTTTCTTTAAGAACTTCCCAAAAGATCGATCTTGGAACTCCGTTGATGGCTGAGCTTGCCAGTTTGGCCAAGGCGTCTGCCTGTTGGTTGTCTGACCTCAACACATGTTTGATCGAGAATTCCTCGAATCTCGAACTTTCCTCCTTGGCTTTCTGAAGATATGCCTTCATTGTCTCTTCCCTGGCTTCGTAGTCCCCCGTGATCTGGGACACGACCAATTGCGAATCCATGATAACTGCAACTTTCTGTGCCCCTACCATACTGGCCATCTGCAAGCCAGCTAGTAGGGCTTCATATTCTGCTTCGTTATTGGAGGCTGAGAATTCAAATCGGAGGGCGTACTCAAATATTCCCCCTTCGGAGTTTTTAAGGACCAGTCCTGCCCCACTCCCGTCGCGGTAGGATGATCCATCCACAACCAACTCCCATTGTGACGACCATAGTACTGGTTGGTCATTGATCGAGGCCATTTCCACTGCGAAATCTGCCAGCGCTTGCCCTTTGATGACCTGTCGAGGTTCGAATTCTATTGAGAATTCGCCCAGTTCGGTGGCCCAGGGTTTCAATCTTTCCGCCCTTTTTAGGCCCTTCATGACCGTCTTCAATGGTTGGTCGGTGAGCACAATAATTTCATGGGAACAGAAATAGGGCCTCAGTCGACGCGCACTGATGATTAGTACTAAAGCAAATTTCTCGATGTCGGGGTAGCGTGTTTCAGCGTCCAGTAGGACATGACTTACGAAATAGACTGGTGTTGTATTTTTTTCCGCTCACACACCAGGGCGGTGGCTACCGCTCGGTCTGAAACTGCCAGGTAGATGAAGATCTTTTCCCCGACTTCAGGGCTCGCCATTCTGGGTTCTTTGGCTAGGTATGCTTTCAGTTTTTCAAAGTCGGTTTGGGCTTCAGCCGACCACTCGAACCTTTCTTTGTTTTTGATGGCTTTGAAAACTGACGTGCATCGATCAGCCGATCGTGAGATGAAGCGACTGAGAGCTGCGACACAGCCTGTCTAGCGTTGTACGTCCTTTAGACACCCAGGTGGTTGCATGTCTAACACCGCCTGTATTTTCTTAGGATTGGCATCGATCCCACGTTGGCTTATCATAAACCCCAACAGTTTTCCTCCTCGGACCCCGAAGACACATTTCTTGGGGTTGAGCTTCATATTATGCCACCGCAGTGTGTCGAAGGTTTCTTTCAGATCTGAGTGGTGATTGGTCGCTTTCTTGCTCTTGACGACCATGTCGTCTATGTAAGGTTCTACATTCCTACCCAGTTGTGGGGAGAAAACTTTCTTGACCAAACGTTGATAGGTTGCTGCCGTATTTTTGAGACCAAAGGGCATCATATTGTAGCAGAAAACCCCATCGTCGGTGATGAATGCAGCATTTTCTTGATCTTCCTCTAATAATCGTACCTGATGGTACCCTGAGAAAGCATCCATAAAGCTTAGAAGTTCGTGACCTGCCGTAGAGTCGATCAGCTCATCAATTCGAGGCAGAGGAAAATCATCCTTGGGACAAGCTTTGTTGAGATCTATGAAGTCGACACACATTCTCCAGGTCCCATTGTGCTTTTTGACTAGCACTACGTTGGCCATCCATTCATCGTAGAGGCATTCTCTGATAAATCCTGCTTTCAGTAGTTTCTGAACCTCAGCTGTTACCGCTTCGCTTCTCTCCATTCCCATATGCCTTTTCTTTTGTTTCATCGGCTTGAAGCGAGGCCGTATCCCCAGTTTGTGGAGGATTAGATCACCGTCTATTCCGGGCATGTCAGATGGAGAGAATGTGAATACGTCAGCATACATCGGAGTAAGCCTATGATGTCTTCTTTTTAAGGGTCGGTCATGTCTGCCCCGATATAAGTGACCCTATCTGGATGCTCCTTGCTCAGTCTAACCTTCGAGGTTTCCCCCGAAGGTTCCGGTCCGTTCTCTGGTTCGAATCTAGTATCAATATGATCGGCTAGGTACATTTTCAAGAGCATGCACCTGACTATCTTCCTCTTGCCTTCCCTCACACTTTTCCTCTTTGCTACGGCGATCTCAGCAGGGGTAGGGCCAACAATCAGTGCTGTTCCTACCTCCTGGGTTATGACCACCGATTTTGTAGGTAGTAAGGGAAGGTCCTCTTCTTCTTCCAAATCGTGTTTCTTGTTGTCGAGGCCGTCGACATATGATTTCCTGGCTGCCTTCTGGTCACTAACGACCTGCCCGATCATGCCATTCCCTCGGTCGAATTTCATAATCAGCCAAGACATGTGGATTACAGCGTTGATGGCTGCTACAGTGGGTCGACCAATAATACCCTTGTAGGCTAATTTCGTGTCGACCACCAGGAATTCTATGATTTGTCTCCGACATGCCCCCTTTTCCCCAATACAAACGGGGAGGATGATTGTGCCAATTGGGTAGACTTTGTGCCCGCCGAAGCCGAAAACCGGTAGCCATAGTGGGGTGATTTTATCTTCGATGTAACCCAGTCGTCGAAGACACTTGTAGGTAATGATGTCAGCTGAACTTCCTGTGTCGATGAGGACTCGCTCGGTGAGCAAGCCCGCAATCTTTAGAGTTACCAGCAACGGGTCATCATGTGGATGATGAAGTGCACGGGCATCCCGTTCATCGAAGGTAACTGGTGGGATTCGCTCAATGGTGGGAACTCCCACTGCCATCACCTGCTCGGCACTGCGATAATGGTCTTGTCGTTGCTTCTTTGTCGAGCCACCGCCACCAAGGCCCCCATAAATCATTTTGACGACATTTGCCATGTCATCTTCTTCGGATTCTTCTTCCTCAATGACTTCGGCCACTTTAGGCCGTTTGTAAACGTTTTTCTTTTTCAGGAACTCTTTCAGCTTTCCCTCCTCGACTAATTTTTCGAGGTTCTTGATTAACTTTTGACAATCTAGGGTCGTTTGTCCCACATCATCATGGTATGCACATCTGAGTTTCGGGTTTCTTTCTGAGATGTCCTTGACGATAGGAGGTGGAATGTCGAGCAGCTTTTTATCCATCTTGTTAAAGATGGTCTGTTGGTCCAGGCTGAACGGCCACTGATCGTTGGAGGGATCGGTTTTCCTCCAATCGCTCCTTTTGGAAGGTCCTCTGGACACGGCGAGCGCCTCTGCTGGTCTCTTACCCTTTTCTATTTTGGCGCCTTTGCTCGACTTGACCTATGGTTTTGGGTCTATCTTTTCATTGCCCGGATTGTATCGACCGTACTGTTCTTGAGAGTTGGCGTAGGCCATTATGAACCGTCGGACTTCCGGTAAGGTCAGATACCCTTTTTCTTCTCGCTTCAAATTGATCTGAAACTTGAAATGCGACCCCTCTATTAACCCTGATACAAAGGCCGCGCTAGCGAGCCTCTCATCCAGGTCGTCTGTTTCGAGGGTCTCAGCGTTAAATCGGGCGAGATAATCTTTCAAGCCCTCTTTCTTGTCCTGCTAGAGCTTATAGAGATGTTTCGTGGTTTTTCTTTGCTGGATGTGTGCAGCAAAGTGATTCTTGAAGCTTTTTTCCATCTGGGCCCAAGAGTATATATCTTCAGAGCCAGGGAGGAATACCATCGGATGGCAAGCCCCTTTAGTGTCATTGGAAAATTCTTGCATAATGTTGCGTCGCTCAGAGTTTGGTTCATCATGGTCGCCCTATAGGCCATGATGTGATCTTGAGGATTCTGAGGAACCTCGTATTTGTCAGCCATTGGCTTCAGTTTCGATGGCATCGGAGCAGCCATAATTTCATCACTGAATTGGGTTAATCCCACCGCAGGTGTTTCACTCCCCAGGTTTGCCAAGGTATTAGATACCCCGACATTCCCGACAGTCGTAGGACTTCGGATCTGAAGAATCGATGGTTGGAGAATAGTGGTAACTTGAGGGGGACTGATCCCTGTAAGGAGTTCCTGACCCTTCTTCGTTCTTCCTCATACCTTAGATGAAGCTCCTTAAGTTTCTGTTCTTCAGCTTGGCGTTCGGCCTCCCTGTACTCGATGATGTTGCCGAGATCGGCCTGAGTACGGCTCGATCCCTTTTGCTTCGTTTTCATAGAGCTGACAACTCTTAGAGCTGCTGTTCTTCGACCCGTCGTGCGTCTTCTCTTTTGCGTATGATACCTCTCAGATCGGTACCATACTTGCTAGTTTCTTTCTCCGCCGTCTTTCTTTGTAGGAATCTCCTCAAATCGTCCGAGTTAGTCGGGCGATTTGGGTGTTTCCCTTGAGTTGTTTTACGCTCCCTGGATCCACCGTTACTACGAGTGGACCAGCTGTCCCTTATAGATCGCGTGGTTAGAGATGGAGAAGGTTCTGGGTAAGGAGGAGGAGGAGGGTGCTTGGTCTCCGATGGAGCATTGCTTCCTCCCCGTGAAGCCTCCCCTCGTTCCCGATTCCGTGGAGGCCTCATTTCTTTGACCAGGCATTCAAGGGTTTCCTTCATTGTATTCTGCAAATCTCCCAAGATTTGCTGTAGTTCACCCCTAGTCACGGGGACTTCGGGGTTTCCGCGGCAATGACTTTTGTCCCGGTCGGAGTCGTGGGACATTTCTGGATTGGGTATTGCTTCCATTTGAACCATAGGTTGCTTTTTGGTTGGATATAGAAGGGTAAGTAGTTTGGTAGTTATAAGATTAGGAAGTTCAATAGAGTCTGGTGTCTCGGATCGTCCGCTCATACAAGATCATGCACCCTCCCCACCGACGGAGCCAAATATTTCGTCCAATTTTGAGGGGGTCGAACACTGAGAAGATGCTCAGACCTCGGTACGAGGGTCGGGGTTGCTGTCTGCCTTCTGGATCGATCAAGTGAACCTGCACAATGTAAACAAAAGTACACTACCTCGGGGGGTCGACCCGAGTAGACCCCTCCGATGGTAAAGTTAGAGAGAGTGATTTGTACGTGAGGTACTTTATTGTAAGAGCAAGTGTGGTCGATTTGATGGCATGGGGATTGATTGAGCGATTGAGTACGAGGATCACACCTGAAGGACGCAATGTCAGAGCAGAATTTCTGAGGATTGTCCCTCTATTGCTGAGTGATGGTCGAGGGGATCATTGACACTAGATCTCCTATCGCTGTAGGAAGTCGGTACTTCATGAGTCGAGGGCGGCTTTAACTCTGCCTAGGGCCAAAGCCGTGTCTCTGAGGGAAGGATGATGATCCATTCCTCGACCCTCGATATTTTGGGTATATCACTTATAACAATTGAAGATGACACAAATAATTAAAACAAATAACTCACAAATGAATACTAGTTATTTATTTAATGCACCTATTTAGTTATTTATTTATTTATATTTTCACCTCTTTTTTTTTTTAAAAAAAATATTATCAACGCATTTTAAAACATGAAGATATTTTCGTCAATTGCTTTCCTTTGTCATAGAAATCCATTGTTTTTGTGAAAATTGAAAATCATGCTACTTGATTGATATTATCAAATTGTCATGCTATCTCAATGAAATTGAACAATAGTTCATGCTAGCTCAGCGAAACGTTTCTAAGATTTTACTCCGAAAAAAAAAACGAGTGGGAAAAAACAATCTTATTGAATCACCACACTGCGCCCTCAACCCTCACCCAGGCCCAGCCCAATTGGCGTACGCGCATGGGTGTCCGCTTTTCCATAGCATGGGCAAAGTACTTAATTCAAATATACATATAAAAGGTTTCAATATAAACAAGAGAAGTGTTTTTAATTCTTTGCATAATGTGTGACAAGCTTCTCTTCCTTTTTCTTTCGAAGCTAAAACTAAGTTTTGAAATTGATGGAATTAAATCCAACATTCCCCACCTAGTTTACAAAATATTAAACTTAAAAGAATAAAATTTTCCGGGTTCACAGATTTGGTTTTCTAAATTCCATTGTCTTAGGGACTTGAATTGACACCAAGTCTACATGATATCAACGTAGATCTTATTGAGTAACTTCACATTCAAATACCAACAAGGAGTCGTGTTGTCTACCATCTGCATACTTAACAATTTGCTTTTTACTAAGTTTCACTTCGAACTAATTTGGTGATTTACCCATTCCTGGATATTGATTGTTTCTCTAACAATTGTTGCCCAACATTTTCAATGAAGGCGGCCCCACCTTCACGCTAATATAGGTGATTCTATCGGCTGTCCTGCCATACACTGCCCTACGGGCTATTGATTCATTAAGAGCAGCGCTCAACCTCAATTTTTTCACAATTGGCAGTTTGCACTTTCTTACACAACGTTTTAGTCCATCCCTTTAGACGTCTCTATGACAATTTTATTTAGTGCAATGTTTATTTAGTTGATCTATAATTTCGTTTGACCCACACATTATGGGTATTTATTATAGAAAACTTTACATAATGAGCTTTAGTCCATCCCTTTAGCCGTCTCTATGACAATTTTCTTGCAAAAGACCTTTGTTAACAGGGACCAGCAAGGTTCCTCTGTGATGTGATATAATGAATTGATACACTCCATTTCTGATCAGATTCTTTACTATGTTGTGTCTTAACCTTATGTGTCTTCCCATTGTATCTGTTGGTCTTTTCTACTGGAACAGCCAATTGGGAATCACAATACAGAGACACCGACAAGACTGGCTTTTCCCATAGAGGTATGCTTGCACAAAAGTCTTTTAGCCATTCAGCCTATTGCCCTCCCAAGTCAAGTGAAACAATTTTAGATTCTATAATTGAATTGACTTAGGAGCACATCAAGTTTAGTAAGAACATCATTATCAGATATCCAGTTACCATCACAATATCCCTTTAAAACTGAAGGAATTAAACTTATTGTAATGTGAACCCCAATTCAAAGTACCTTTATGATACCTTAATACACGCGTCAGGGTATTCCTATATTCTATGTTAGGGTTATGCTTATATCTATAAAGTATGTTAAGTGCATATACTATATCAGGATGATTTCAATTCATTAGAAACATCAAGCTACCAATAATCATAGCATACTTAGATTGAGGTACAAGTGGCCCTTTATTCTTTTTCAAATGAATGAAAAGGAGTTTTCAGATGCTCAGAATCAAAATTATTAAACTTTCTTAAAATCTTTTTAAAATAGTGACACTGATTAAAAACAAATACATACGAAATTTTTCCAACTTTAATTCAAAGAATGACATCAGTCGCACCAAGATCCTTCATATCTTTAGATGCCTAAAACTTTCGTCATATTTCTCCGCGAAAACCCGATGAAGGAATGAGTAATTTTGTATACCTGAACGCTATTTTGCTTTAATAGGTAAATGAGATCTCAAGTTATCTAAACAACCCATCCATCTCCACTCCATTCAATAACCTTGCTCAAGAGCTTTCCAATGACACCTCTTGTGCCTCATTCCAACCCCCGGTTATGAAGACATCATTGTTGGGATAATCGAGGGTAAAATCATCTTTTCACCACATAAAGGGTAAATCGGTCATTTAACATCCTTTGTATATTATCCAAAGCAGCTTCGCTGATTAATTTAATTCGTTAGAAGATCCAATAGAGTGAATGTCGTCATCCATCTGGCGCCTGTGGGTCAGAGCTTATCCAAGCCACGGTTGCGTAGGAGACTCAGGGCTGCCAGCGGCCACGGTATGCTAGCTGGGTCCGCTTGATGTTTTCTAGAAGAGCCAGGGCCGCTAGCAGCCACGACCCTGCATAGCTGTTGACAACCTTTTCGCTTCAGGACGAAGTTACGGAAATCTATCTCCTCACTGTAAAACCCTACTCCTTCCACTATAAATACAACCCTCTGCCCCTCATTTCAAATTGCTTAGTCTTCAATAGACAAAAACTTCAGAAGAACCGACCTCTTGCTTTGGCTTTTCCCCCTCTTTCTTTTACTCTCTCTTAAAAGCTTGCTTTGCGATTGTTTGGTAAATAGCCTACAGTTCAGGTACTAAACTCCTGAGGGCTCAAATTAACTTTCTTGCTTAACAATTTATTTTCTTTGCTCATATAAACATTCTAGCTTATTTGTTCATATCAACTTTCTTACTTTTCTATTTATTTGTTAGTCGCTAAAATGTAGATATCATGGTAATCATGTCTTTATCGCTTCTTAAGCATTGTCTTTAATTCTTGAAATAAGGAAGTTCAGTTGTTGTGCTGCTCAACTTGTCAATCCAATGCATGTCTAAAAATGGGTAAATAATAACATTGCAATGCTTGTAATGAACCAATTAATAGTCTAATAGCTAGGTTGTTCATCTGGTTTTGTGTGGGAACTATGTCATCAATATGTTAAGCAAACTTGAGTTAGTAGAGACCGTCATATAAACGGGCGAGTTGGGTACCTAAGACCTTCCCAATTCGTACTTTCGCCCCCGAATCCTCATTCTTAGGTACTCATATGTTCTATATGAGCAGGAGTCTTTCTAAAAACATGATTAGTTCGATTTTCCAGCTACTGCGCCGCCCCTTCGATTTGTCCCTTCGGTAATGCGCCGGTAGCAAAATTTTGGACCCTTTCATGGTTTTCTTCAATTCAATGTCTTTCAATATTCTTTCCTAACTTGACGGTTCTTTGAACTTATCTAATTTCCCGATTCAGTTACAAATTACAATTCTATAAGGATCGCAAGAGCGACATGGTCCTTATTGTGGCAACTTCACCGGGGAAAATCTAAGAGGGCGAGACTCGAAGTCAAGTTTGCTTAATTATTTATTGACATATTCCTTATATTGCATCACTTGCATCATTTGCATGTGCTTTGGCACAACTATCTACCCATATCTACCCTAAGGAAGTAAAACCTGCAACTCGTAGATGAGCCGTATATCCTAAATGAGGCATACAATTGTCCTATCGTGCCACCCAACACATCCTCACCAACGACTTAGATCATGACTGACTCTTGTTGGTGAAAAGGATTACAATTGATGTGTCGGTCATACGTCAGACAGAATTTGTAGTCTGTTGTGGTGACCTCGTAGGAGCCAAAAGCCTCTAGCCCACATTTGTGCATTCGCTTGCTTGTTGTGAATGTGTCGTTGTAATGCCTATTTGATTGCATATTTGCTTGTAACTACGTCGTTGTAATGCTTGCCTGAATGCATGAATGTCGTGACTATGTGCCAACATGTACCTGAGTGTTAGGAGAAAAGAAATTGCCTACTTTTTATTTTTCTTTATCCCTTTTTATTTTTTTGAGTCTAGAAAAATTAAAGAAATAGGATAGTGTCCTATTTTCAATTCCCCGTTCATCGACTTTATTTTCCTTTAACTGAGGGGAAATATTTTGGGCATTTAGACTTAGGATCTTTTCACTAGGAGAATGTATTTTCTTATGTATTGGTCACTTTTATTAGATGAGAGTCACGTGGTCTTTCGGTTTCTAAGTGGTGCGTGCTTCTAATTCAGGATAGGGGTTCAAAAAAGAAGGGAAACACTGAAAAACGTTGGGCTCGACGTTCAGGAAGGCTTATTCGTCTGTAACAATCTACACGATCAAGGTTCAGGGTACTTACATTGCATACTCCATCACCAACACTGGGTTCACCGTCACTCCATACCTTCTTTACCTCACCCGTCACTCCACCCGATTTCACCATGACCAAGACCACAACAGAGATGCTCGAGGAACTCATGGTCAAGATTAAAAAGTTTGAGGCCAGAATGGATGCCCGTGACAAGAGAAACAAGGAGGGCACAAAGACGGGCTTTGACTCCGACACTGAGGAGAATGAGCCAGTCACTAAACTCAACAAGATTGATTCTGTACTCAAAAACAGTGGCATGTTCTCTGACTACAGTGCCAATGTGGGCAGTTTGGTCACCAAGATCAAGGGTAAGCTAACCGCCAAGTTCTCTATGCCAAAAGTGCATACCTTATGTAGACACCAAAAATTATGTCTACGTTTAGTCCCCTAAAAACCCGATGATGAAAGAATTAGATTTTCTCGAACTTGGGTTAGGAGAATAATTGCTTTAATGGTTGGCCTAGTTTATTTAAATTAACTAGTGGAAGCCATTTGTATAACTGATCCAAATAAGTTGGACTCAATTCAGTTGGAGTCCAAAACTGAAAGATAGGCCCCTTTGTGCCCAAGAGCCCAAAAGGGAATGAACCCAAACCCTTGAGTCAACCATTGGTCACCAAGGGAATTCAGTGAAATCTGCGTGGACCCCACGGAATAGCATCCCCCGCGCGAAAAGTCAGTGAGGCGCCTGTTCGAGCTTACCGCTCTAGGTCCAAGCTGCCACGGTTGTTTTCAAGCGACCACCGGGAAGAGGGGGGAGGCGGTTGCGGAAGCCCTGCCCGCCCTTTTCTATTTTGAGAGATCCCTTATATTGAGGATTCCAGGCTTTCCGGCTCGGACAAGCGGTTATGCCGTTAGCCAAGCGGCTTGACCGCTTGCCTAACGACTAAGCCGCTAGCCAGGCGGCTTGATCGCTAGCCAAGCGACTTGACCGTTTGTCCTAGCGGCTCAATCGCTTGCCCTGGCCTAATGGCCGCCTGTACCCTTTTTCGCGGAGGACAATTTCTTGGCCATTCGATTTCCGTGCTAAACCCTGGCAGCTCTCCTCTTGAATATAAACAAACCTTAGGGTTCAGTTGAAGAGGTTGGTGATTCTCTAGAGAGGTCGGTCAGTTTCTCCTCAAGTTGGAAATTAGAGGCTCCTAAGTGAATTTCTCCCTCAAATAATAACCCTAAATTCTGCTTTTACTCATTCTCTAGGCTACCCCTAACACCACAAACAAAGACCTTCATCAAGAGCAATACTTCAAGCATTAAACCCAATAAGTTCATTGTGAGCATCCAGGTAATCCAACCTGAGGGTTTCCATAAGTTCATTTATTTGCTTGTTATTACTAAAGATTTTGGTTTTATGTGATATGTACATGCATGGCGCGTTTTGAGCAAAAAGGGCTTGTATTAAGCCCCAATTGATGAATGTCTATTTTTATTACTATTTATTATAATTATTCTTTTTTTTGATTGTTGGGTTGAACTGCTTTGTTTGTCCTCTAATTCGCATGTTTTAGCATATTTATCGTTTTTAGTACTAAAAACGCATGTAAATTTGATAAGATGTGAAAAGTGGTCACGATAGTTAAATGTTTGTTCAACCCACTAGCAAATTAGGAATTTTGTCAAATTGAACCTTGTTTGGAACCGTAGCATTAATAATTGCATTGAACTAAATATTAGAGGCCGTTGTCGTTAACGGGTGAGTTGGATGCCTAACCACTTCTGTAGAAGCCAAAAAAACGCCTTCAGATTTCTCCGCAAAAGCCCGATGATGAAAGGTGTAATTTTTAAACTTGAATGCTATTTTTGCTTTAATAGGTAAAATAAGGTCTCAGGTTTATACTCGATCACTCCTTCATTCTGACCCCATTCAAAAGCCCCGTTCAAGAGCTTCCCAACGACACCTCTCGTGTCTTTTTCCGACTCCCGGTTGCCAAGTTGCGAATCGAGGGTAAAAACGTCTTTTACAGCAGATGGGTAAAACGGTCCTTTCACCTTTTCAGAATACTAAAATTCCTCCGAAAATTAAAATTGACTGGATGTTGTCATATGACGACATCCAGCTGGCAAGCTGACAGCCGTCAGTGGCGCTGGGACAACAGTCACCAGGCCCAACTTTTTTAATTCCAAATTCCGAATTTCGGCCTCCCTTCACCCGTCCAACCCTACTTCCTTCGCCTATAAATATGAACCTCCTCCCTCAGTTCAAATCACACAGTCTACAGTTGACAACCTCCATTCTCGGTTGAGTACTCCCGAGCTTCTCCCTCTTTCTTCCAAATACTTTACTTGAAATATTGTCTTTACTATTTTTGCTAAATAGCCTACAGTTCAGGTACTAACTCCTGAGGGCTCAAACTAAATTAATTGCTTAACTGTTTATTTTTCCAGTAGTCATAATGTAGATATCATGCCAGTAACGTCTTTTATTGCTTACTGAATATTGTCTTTCAAGCATGTATAGTCACTGTAATGCTCAACTTGCCAATCGAATTGCATGTCTGAATAAGGGTCAATAATAAATGTTGTGATGCTTGTGATGAACCAATTAATAGTCTATGTCTAGGTTGTTAATCCGGTTTGTGTGGAAGTCATGTCTTTAAATTATTAAGCAAACTTGAGTTAGTAGAGGCCATCATAAAATGGGCGAGTTGGGTGCCTAACACCTTCCCACCTCGTACCTTCGCCCCCGAACCTTTTATTCTTGGGTACTTATATGTTCTATATGAGCGGGAGTCTTTCTAAAAACATGATCAGTTCACTTATCGCGCTATTGGGTTGTCCCTTGGGATTGTCCCTTCGGGTTGTCCCTTCGATAAAACACCGATAGCAAATTTGTGACTTCTTTCATGGTTTTTATTCAATTCAAGTCGTTACAAAAGCTTTTCTAACTCGATGGTCCTTTCAACTTATCTAAACCCCCAACTTACAATTTTTCTATAAGGATACACTCCGTGGCGAGAAATCCCGGGTCCTTACAGTGGCGACTTCACTGAGGATTTATTTAAGAAGGTGAGACTCGAAAGCCATGTTTGCTTAATTGTTTAATAATATGTTCTATATTGCATCATTTGCATGTGCTTTGGCACAATCTTTTTACCCTTATCGACCTTCGAGGAATTTTGTGTCGTAACTCGTAGACAACCCGTATATCTAAAGGAATATACAGTTGTCCTATCGTGCAAACCGACGCTTCCTCACCCTTCACTCATCGACTCTTGTTAGTGAAAAAGAATTACAATTGATGTGTCGACCATCCGCCGAACGGAAATTGTAGTTTGTCGTGGTAACCTCACAGGAGCCAAAAGCCTCTAGCCGACATTCGTGCATTCGCTTGCTTGTTGTGGATGTGTCGTCGTAATGCCCGTCTGATCACATGTTTGTCTGTAACTGTGTCGTTGTAATGCTTGCCTAAATGCATGAATGTCGTGACTATGTGCCAACATGTACTTTCATGCTAGGAGTCTTTTTTCTTTTATTTTAGGTAGTTGCTAATGACCAAAAATGGTACGAGAATTCTATTCAATGAGCAAAAAATAAAAAGTGTCAGTCCCTCCAATTTTCCCTTTCCCATTTTTTGTATTTTCTTTTTTTATGTAATTCAGATTCGGTAAAAAAAGAAAAGAAAAAAAAAATGACGTTGAAAAAAAACGCCGGAAAAAAAAAATCGAAAAATCAAAAAAAATTTGCCAAAATTTCTTTATTATTATTATTTATTTTATCCCATTTTCCATTTTCTTTGAGTTTAGAAAAATCAAAAAAATAAATAAATAGGATGATCCGTCTTTTTCTATTTTTCTCATTTTCGTTCATCGACTTCATTTTTCCTTTTAATATGAGGGGAAATAATCGGGCATTTCTGATTAGGTTTTTATTTTCTTCTTTTCCATTTCTTTGCATTGCATTGCATTGTACGTATTAGGCGCTCCATGCTAGGATTCATAACTAGTCTTCATTGTCGTCATTTTGCATCAGCATTTGCAAAAGTCCAGGGCTTGCATTCGTCAATGTCTCCATTTGTTCACTACGTCTCATGCACTAGAAATCTAGACAAGTCGATCTTAAGTTTTCTAGGGTCATTTTGCGTCCATACATTGTCATACATGTCGAGGTTAGTCCTGCATGCATCTTGCATTATGTCGTCGTGACTCTGTCGTCACATTGTCATCGTCATACATTCGAGTTCATATTGACGTCCTTAGGTTCATTCACCTTAGATTCTATCGAGGGTCTTCTAAAAATCATGAGTCTTTGTTTTCAAGTCCTTTCTTTGGCATCTTTCTAAGTTGAGACTTGTGTTCAGGATTGGGGGCTCGAGGAAGAATTACTGTAACAAAGGTTGGGCTCGGTCGTCCGGTAGATTGGTTCGTGTACAAGCTACATCCAAGACATCACCACATTCCAAAAGGCCATCACCCAATAATCTACCTCCACCACAAACACCCTCACCATTAATAAATTCTCCATCACTACATACATCTCTTCTCTACGCCTATCACCCCTCCTAATTTCACGATGCCCGGCACCACTGACGAGAGGCTTGATGAGCTCATGAGTGAGTTCGAAATGGTGCGACTCAAGGTTGAAGATTTAGAATGGAAGAAAGAGGATGAAGCAAGAATCCTCTCTGACTCCGACTCTAAGGAAGAAGGACCAAATGCCATGCTGGCTAAGATTAATTCTGTGCTTGAAAACAGCGGTCTGTTTGCCAATTACCATGCTAATGTTGGTAAACTCAATCCCAAAGTCAAGGGCAAGCTTCCAGCCAAGTTCTCCATGCCCGAGTTTCCGACATTCACTGGAACTGATAATCCAGAAGATCACCTCAAGGCCTTCACTACTGCCATGGGTTTGAGAGGAGGAGATAAAAATATCTACTTTCACTTGATGCCCCAACTCTTCGTTGGTTCTACACCTTGAATTTGGAGAACTACCACACCTGGTCAGATTTCACTACAGTCTTCCTTGCACGCTACAAGGAAAATGTTGCTCTACCTATGACCCTTCGAGAGTTAGATATCACCAAACAAGAAGAAGATGAGGGATTCACTACCTTCCTTCAGCATTGGAGGCTAAGGATAGCCGAACTGGTCGACCGACTATCACAAACTGATCAAATCCGTCAATTCATCAAGAATCTGCAACCTGCTTACAAGGAACACCTTAAGTATCAAGCAATTTACTCCTACAACCGGCTCTATGATCTGGGCATCCTAATTGAAGATATCCTTCTTAAAAATTCCACATAAGTCGTGAACAACGCGAGTATCTACAGCGCGGGTTGTCCTCCATATCCCTGTCAAACAAGCGAGGCTCGAGAAGTTGAAGAGAGTCAAAGTCTCCTAGTGTGGAAGTCTAGTTGAGTCCAGTCAAGGTTAATGATTTCTAGTCTTTCTTTTCAATTCGTCCATAGAGTCTAGCTTACTCCACGTGTAATGCTTTTTTTTTCGATTCAATAAAGATTGGATTTTGATTCCCATCATTGTTCTTTGCTCAATCTTATGACGAACTTAAGTTGCCTATGATGGAATAACAAAAAAAAAAAAAAAATAAAAAAATTAAAAGAAAGCCTTCATTCTGGAAAACATAAAACAAAAACTCCCTAATGGTCATCCCCATAGAGGACATACGGTTGAACTATCCGTGCCGAGGACAGGAGGCATTTATTTGGCACCTCACATCAAAATCCTTTACTACCCTATACATCATTACCACTTGCAACCCTTTGAGCCTTAAACACATAGCCTTTCATTTCTTAACCACATCATCCTTACCCGGGGAATGGGTGTGTGCAACATGGGAATAGAAGCAACCTTCTAGGCAAGGTGTACCGACCTACAAAAGAGCCACCGAGAGAAATACCAAAACAAAAAAGAGAGAACTCGAAAGTTCAAGAGCAAAAATAATAAAAAAAACAAAAGAGAAAAAATTCGAGAGCGATCAAGGATCCAAAAGAGTGCAAACACTTCAAGCAAAACTAAACGGTGACCTTACCTAAATATTGGTCCCTAAACCACCTTGCCATTATCACAAACTTCTTTTCCATCTAGCATAATTTTGGGAGGGGAATTACATTGGGTTTATTTGAGCCTTTAATCTTTCTTTGACACCTTAACCCAGCCTGACATTACAACCCGAAAGCCCTCCAAGAGGTACGACCATTCAATTGTATAGCCCTGAACTACGTTGGCCTAATTCCACACTGGATACGTAGGAAACCTTCAAAGAGGTCAGGCCACGACAACCACTTTGTCACATGATCATAAGGAGTTCTCCCATTCCACCATTCTCACCTAAGGCTAAAACAAAATGAGCCTGGTAGGTTGAAAACCCGAATGGGCGGCCTAGGCAAAAGTTAGGGCAACAAAAAAAATGATGAACAAAGTTCAATATCTTGAGGCAACTACGTCCGAGGTTGTCACTTTTCGTCCCCATACCTTAAGTTAGGATATTTTGTACCGCTGCATCAACATCCTAGCTCCTCGAGTAGGTCATAAGTATCAAGAACATCATATCAAACTAGGGGCTGATTTTCCCTTGACTACACCCATTCTTGCCCACTTGTCTCATACTCTGTCAAGATCACCACAGGAATGAAATTCTTGGTCACAAAATTTGTCCAATATGAAGTCCCTCTTCAGACCCTATAGGAGAGTCGTTCATGTTAGGCTAGGTTGCATGGAGCCGTGAGTCAATACAGTCTGCATACATCATATTTGCATAAGTACTAGAGTCACCTTCAAAGGCATGCATGTGAACATGATTTCTCAGTGTCTTGGGTCTCTCCGTGTTTACATCTTAATTCCCCTTTGCCCCGTGCATATTACTATGTCGTATTTTTGTGCATATTGTCATGGTCAGTCGGGCATGTCTATTGAATCTTTTCCCTATGTGCATATCTCTACTGTAGGTTTGAGCCTACCCGCTCTTCAATGAAACCAGCAATCCCGGAACTCATGATGAAGCCCAGAAGTGACCTTTCGACTACAACCAAGAATGAAAATAACCTTCCAACAACAGTACCAGCGCACGGGAACAAATCCCTGGTATTTTCAAACAATATTAATCACCCGGAGTGGTCAAATCATTTTCTTAGAAAAAAAGGAGCCCAGTGGATCCTCTGGCACTATCTCATTATTAGGACATCCAATTTCCTAAATTATTTTGGAGGACAGCCAATGTCCATTATTAAAGGACAACCAGTTTCCAAAATTACGATAGGACAACCAGTTTCCTGGATTGTGATAGGACAGCCAGTTTCCTGGATTGTGATAGGACAACCAGTTTCCAAAATTGTGATAGGACAACCAGTTTCCAAAAATGTGATAGGACAGTCAGTTTCCAAAATTATTTTAGGACAGCCAGTTTCCTAAATTTTTGTTTTAACAGCCAGTGTTCATTTCATGGTTCAGTCAATGATTACTTGTGTGGTTATACCGTCCTTTATTTTTTATGTTTCAGTCAATGATTACTTAAGCTGTTGCATTTAAACTGTTCATATATTTTAACCATTATACATCCGTCATTTTGATTGCGCTGTCTCGTCGACCTTTTCGTTTCTCTCGTGCAGGGACGGAATCTCGGCATCCGCCGAGTAGTGATTAGTCACTGTTTGCTTAGAGTAAAGCATTTATACTCTTCACTCTCATCACCATTCTACAGCCGTCATTTTGATCGCGCTGTCTCGTCGACCTTTTCATTTCGTTTCTCGTGCAGGGACGGAATCTTGGCATCCGCCGAGTGGTGCTTAGTCACTATTTGCTTATTGTGAAGGGGCGAAATTCAGCACCCGTTGAGCAGTGTTTAGTTATTGTCTGCTAAAGCACTCTACGATGATCATTCTCAAAGTATTACTAACCTTTTCATTCACTCTGAATACAGGTCCCTAGCAGACATTTAGACCATCCCTGAGCAGTGTTTGTCCTGCTAACCATAACCTTTATTTTTCTTGTGTTCACAGAGATGAAATCATAGCACGCTACGAGCATGTCCCAACTCAGGTTTGCCTTCACATGCATACATATTGTACACTCTCACACACCATGTGCACATCAGCATCCTGCATGTCGCCTTCGGAATACTTTTATCTTCGCTTTTACTCAAGCTCGATCAAAGTGGGGGCTTCTGTAGACGCCAAAAAAGCGCCTTGAGATTTCCCGCAAAAGCACGATGATGAAAGGAGTAATTTTTAAACTTGAATGCTATTTTTCCTTTAATAGGTAAAATAAGGTCTCAGGTTTTTCCTCGATCAATCCTTCATTCCGACTCCATTCAAAAGCAGCGTTCAAGATCTTTCCAACGACACCTCTCGTGTCTTTTTCCGACTCTAGATTGCCAAGTTGCGAACCGGGAGTAAAATCGTCTATTACCGCAAAAGGGTAAAACGGCCTTTTCACATTTTCGGAATACTAGAATTCCTCCGAGAATTAAAATTGACTGGATGTCGTCATATGACGACATCCAGCTGGCAACCGTCAGCGGCGCTGGGATAACAACCAGCGCCACTAGGGGCCTTCTCCAGGGCTGCCAGCGGCTCTGGATGAAAATCCAGGGCCGCTAGCGGCGCTCGCTAGGTCTTCAGGCCTGACTTTTTTAAGCCCAAATTCCAAATTTCGGCCTCCCTTCACCCGTCCAACCCTACTTCCTTTGCCTATAAATACGATCCTCCTCCCTCAGTTCCAATCACACAGTCTACAGTTCACAACCTCCATTCTCGGTTGAGTACTCCCGGGCTTCCCCCTCTTTCTTCCAAAAACTTTACTTGAAATCTTGTCTTTACTATTTTTGCTAAATAGCCTACAGTTCATGTACTAACTCCTGAGGGCTCAAATTAAATTAATTGCGTAACTCTTTATTTTTCTAGTAGATATCATGCCAATAACTTCTTTTATTGCTTACTAAATATTGTCTTTCCAAGCATGTCTAGTCGTTGTAATGCTCAACTTGCCAATTGAATTGCATGTCTAAATAAGGGTCAATAATAAATGTTGTGATGCTTGTAATGAACCAAGTAATAGTCTAAGTCTAGGTTGTTAGTCCGGTTTGTGTGGGAATCATGTCTTTAAATTATTAAGCAAACTTGAGTTAGTAGTGGCCGTCATAAAACTGGCGAGTTGGGTGCCTAACACATTCCCACCTCGTACCTTCGCCCCCGAACCTTTTATTCTTGGGTACTCATATGTTCTAATGAGCGGGAGTCTTTCTAAAAACATGACCAATTCAATTATCGCGCTATTGGGTTGTCCCTTCGATAAAACGCCGATAGCAGATTTGTGACCTCTTTCATGGTTTTTATTCAATTCAAGTCTTTACTAAAGCTTTTCTAACTCGATGGTCCCTTATACTTATCTAAACCCTCAACTTACAAATTTTCTATAAGGACACACTCAGTGGCGAGAAACCCCAGGACCTTGCACCTTCCTAACTCGTACTCATGCCCCCGAACTCATAAATGAAGTCAATTTCCCCAATAGGGATTAGGGTGCATAGGAATCGGGTTGACTTCTTTTTAGACTATCGACTTGGTTCTAAGGGTTCCGAATTTCCTTAAATTTTTTGGCGACTTCTATCAATCTTAATCACGTCCCTGGTACAATGAATAAATCTTTATGTGCATTCACACTCGAAAGATTCACGAACAACGACGTTTCCTAGACTAACTCTCCTCCTCCCCCACCGCGTCCCGATTCAGGAAGCGCGGTCCTCCGCCCTGCGGGGGGAGGCGAGGCGATCTCGGTAGTTTACAGTGGCGACTTCACTGGGGATTTGATTAAGAGGGTGTAACTTTAAAATTAGGTCAATGACATTATTTTCGCTTGGTTCACGACCTTATTATTATTATTATTATTATTATTATTATTATTATTATTATTATTATTATTATTATTATTATTATTATTATTATTATTATTATTATTATTATTATTATTATTATTATTATTATTATTATTATTATTATTATTATTATTATTATTATTATTATTATTATTATTATTATTATTATTATTATTATTATTGTGAGTTGTCATTCATCTTATTAATTTGCATCTATTTAATTCATGTGCATGTGGTTGCTCGACTTTCGAACTTGTTTTTACAAGATCAACTAGTTTCTTAGCCAATGGAGTGTGGTGAAGTGCCTTGATGAGAATCCATTTGATTCTTCTTTGCCAAGAAACATGGATCCCCCCACCTCATGTACCTTCCTACGAAATCGTCTATTCGACGAGTAGGATAACAAGAATGCATCATATTGTCGCGCATAATGATCATGAGTCATTTTGACCAAAACCCTTAAGCCTACCCAATTGCATAAACTAGAACCAATGTTTTAGGTCGAAACTCAGTCCCATGTCCATGCTAGATCTTCATGATTATGTCATTTGAGTTGTTGTGCTGTTTTCCCATATGTGAATGCAATCTTTACATAGTCGTTTTGGTCGTCATAGAATATTAGGTTAGACCCCAATTAGGATCTTTTCCTTTTGAGTCTAGATTTTTGTCCTAAGATCGAGTCTAGAATCTTTTATTTTTAGGAAACAATATCCCCGGATGTTCTATATGATACTTGTTACCATAGGAATAGATTTAGCGTATTATTTCTTTCCCCATTACTTAGGTAGTGAGTTTAGTCAAGGATCTCGACAATATTTCTCGCATCTCGTTTTAGTCAAGCGTATAATATCATTTTACTTTATTCGAATTTGAGTCGAGATAATATCTCTCCCCATTCCTTTAGTCAAAAGTATAATATTTTTTTACTTTATTCGAACTTGAGTCGAGATAATATCTCTTCCCTTTCCTTTAGTCAAGAGTATAATATCTTTTTACTTTATCCCAGATTGAGTCGAGATTATATCTCTCCCCTTTCCTTTAGTCAAGAGTATAGTATCTTTCACTTTATCGCATTTCCAGTCGAGATAATATCTCTCCCCTCTCCTTTAAGTCAAGAGTATAATTTATTTTCCACTTTATCCCATTTTGAGTCGAGATAATTTCTCCCCCCCTCCTTTTAGTCAAGAGTATTATATCCTTCTCTATTTCATCCCGCGTCGAGATCTTTTGACCTAAACCCATTACTTAATCCCCAACGGTAACTATGTCGATAGAATGTTCTAGATAGAAGTTTCCCACTTTTGTTTAAAACTTTTCTTTTGTGGAACTTGTTGGTCTTTCCTTTTCTGAGTCTTATCCGCTGTCCAAAAATTGGAAGAAAACGCTCGGTCCGAAAAGTTGGGAGTGGGATAATAGTAATCAACGTCTGGTTAGGAAGCTCATAATAGAGTCTCCCCTGTCGAGCAAAGCTAGGCTCGGCGCTACATTTGAGACCCCCCCTCCTTATCAACCATCCTATTCTAGATTGACTGAAATGGCTGGCAATGATGTACCACCTCCATTACCTAAGACTACTGCTGAAATGTTGGCTGAAATGATGACAATGATGGAAACCATGGGAAACCGTGTGACATGGGTAGAAAGCAAGGTTAGGGAAGCTGATCCTCTTAACCACGTTGATCCTCCACCTCAAAATGACAAGGTCGAAGAACTCAGTGCGCAAATCAAGAACCTTGAGTTGGCTCTAACTCAAAACAAGATTATAAGTGACTACATGATTTATGCTGAAGGATATTCCTCTCATGTCAAGGGGAAAGTCCCACCTAAGTTCTCTGTACCCGAAGTCCCTCTCTTCAAAGGAACTGATAGCCCAACTCGATCTCTATATTCATCTATTCTCTCAATCCTTAGACCCCACTATAAGGGCATGGTTTTTTAAGCTTAAGCCCAATCAAGTTCAAGAGTGGAACAAGGTGTCTAGCCTACTGGTTTTTTAAGCTAGATACGCCGAGAATGTCATTCAACGAACTACTATGATGGAGCTAGAGGCTATAAAGCAAGGTGAAAATGAAAGCTTTACTGACTTCGTCGTGAAAAGGAGGAATAAAGTTGCGGAAATGCTTGACCGTCCATCTGAGGAAGAGCAAATTCAAAAACTCATCAAAAACCTACAACCTCCTTCCTTGAATCCTCTAAAATATCAAGCAATAACTTCATACACACAACTCAATATTGTGGGATTACTCATAGAGGATGATCAATCACTCAAAAAGGAGAAAATCAAAGCCTATGACATTCCCATGTCACCATACCCGCAGACTCTAAATGGTCAATTCATTCAATTAGGAGATCCATTCCCTTAATATGGCTTTCCTGAACCTTATGTCCTCCCTATGTATGGAATCCAAGTTCTAGGATTCGATTTTTTCCAATAATCCTACACACTGGAAGAAACTCCTCCTTTGCCTGTAAGGAGGTTAAATTTTGATTGGGTAGAGAACAAACCCAACAATGCTTTGGGCCTACTACTTGGACAAGAGCGCCACCATCCAAAAGATGAAGAGCTCCACAATAATTCAAGATGCAAACTTCGACCCAACTAAATTGATCACTCCAAACGAGGGTCAACTCATAAAGCCAAGGCGCACCATAAGCTGGACTGGAGCCATTGGAAAGAAGATCAAGATCACGATCGCTGAAGGGCCCAAATCTGACACCGACACCGACGGGACTAAGTCTGAGTCCGAAGACGAGTCTAATATAGTAGAGTTGTGTAGTCCACCCCTATCTAGGTTTAATTCTGCTTGCAAGTCTAGTGATGTTAAAACCAATAGTAATGGCTCTCTTGTTGTTCGAACTTCTTCTATCAATGAAATGAGTGCTGATTCTGCTTACTTCTTGGATTAAGTAGCTAATAATTCGAACGATGAACAAGAATTTCCTAAAGAAGTAACTAAAGCACTAATAGAGCATGAACAAAAGACTTCAATTGTAGAAGTAACAAAATTAATTAACCTTGCAAGCGCTTCAGAGCCGCGACAAGTGCGCATTGGCTTATCGCTAGCTCCCGAAGAGCGAGAAAACTTTATAAATCTCTTAGAAGAATACATAGACGTTTTTGCTTGGTCCTACAAAGATATGCCATGAATAAGTCGTGAGATTGCACAACATATAATACCGCTCAATCCCGGCTCAAAATCGGTAAAACAAAAACTTCGGAGGATGAAACCTGAATGGACAATGAAAATCAAAGAAGAGGTGCAAAAACAGCTCGCAGTAGGTTTTATTAAGATTGCTCAGTATCCAGAATGGGTCGCTAACATAGTACCCGTTCCAAAAAAGGATGGCAAAGTAAGAATGTGCGTTGATTTTAAAGTTCTAAATATGGCGAGTCCAAAAGACGACTTTTCCTCGCCACATATAGACGGGCTGGTGGATAATACCGTAGGACATGCCCTCTTATCATTCATGGACGGTTATGCAAGGTATAACCAAATACAAATGGCAGAAGAATACATGGAGAAAACCTCCTTCATAACCCAATGGGGTACATAGTGCTACACTATCATGCCTTTCGGGTTTAAAAATACGGGAGCAACATATCAAAGAACCGCAACTTCCCTTCTAAATGACATGATGCATAAAGAAGCCGAGGTGTACGTAGACGATATGATCATCAAATCCAAAGAAAGAGAAGGGCGTGTACCCTCTGTACGGAAAATCTTTGACAAGCTTCCGAACTACAACATGAGGTTAAATCCCCAAAAATGTGCATTTGGAGTAATGTGTGGCAATTTCTTAGGATTTGTCATAAGCACAAGAGGCATAGAAATTGATCCCACCAAGATCAAAGCTATAAGAGACATGCCTCCTCCTAAAAGTGAGATAAAAGGCTTTTAAGGGCGACTCAAATTTATAAGTTGATTCATATCCAAATTGACATTTACTTGTGAGCCCATATTCAATAAACTCAAAAGGGACACCAAATCCAGATGGGATGATCAATTTTAACAAGCATTCGATAAAATCAAGGAGTACTTGGCTAACCCACTTTTATTGGTTCCACCAATTTCTGGGGAAACCCCTTATGCTATACCTAACAGTCACAGAGACCGCCATGGGCGCCATGCTAGCCCAAAAGGTGGAGAATGATGGAAAGACAATATACGACCTTAGCAAGAAATTCCTGGAATATGAAACACGTTACATCACAGTAGAGAAAACGTGCCTCGCACTGGTCACTACGACAAAGAAGCTTCGACACTACATACTACAACACTCGATCCAGATAAAGTCAAGGATGAATCCACTAAAGTACTTATTTGAAAAACTCATTCTTAGCGGAAGAATAACAGGTGAACCGTCATGCTTTCAGAATTCGATCAAACTTTTGAACACCAAAAGGTGATCAAAGGACACGCCATTTCTGAACATCTTGCGGAAAACCCAATTTATAGCGAGGATGCCACGCGTTAATTTCCTGACGAGGGAATAATGAATGTCGAAGAAAATACTTGGAAGATATACTTTGACGGAGCCTCCAAACAAAAACGGTTGCGGTGAAGGAGTACTATTAGTTAGCCCCGATGGCGCACATACTCCCATAGCCGTCAAATTAGACCACCAGGTAACCAACAATGGCGCCGAAGATGAAGCATGCATCATTGGGTTGGAAGCGACAATAGAACTGAAAATCAAGGACCTAAGGGTGTATGGAGACTCGACTCTCATAATAAATCAAGTTTCCAAAAGATGGAGAGTGAAAAGCGAATCCTTAGAACCCTACCAGGAATATCTCGAAAAGATAGCCAAATACTTCACTCACGTCCGATTCACATACCTTCCTAGAGAAGCCAAATAGTTCGTAGACGATCTAGCGAAATTGGCTTCCATGATAAAGATTCCAGATGATGTAATCACCATGCCAATTTACATTCATACGGCGAGCCACTTCTTAACCCAACCAAGACTCACTGGTCGACAAGCTCGGTGGCAGGAATCCTTGGTGGAATTTGATGTGGAGTTTACATACAGACCTGGGGTCAACAACAAGGTTGCGGATGCTCTCAGTCATCGGGCTGACCTTGCTGCCTTGAAGAAAATGGCTCACTTGTCAACAAGTCTAGTGACCTCTACGATCCGCGACCAGATCAAGCAACACCTAGGTTAAGATGCGATGGCGAAGACCATCCAACAGGTCATTAAAGAAGGGAAAACGAGACGGTTCTGGATAGAAGATAGCCTTATCTTCACAAAGGGACATAGGTTGTATGTTCCCAGGGCCGAGGGCATTCGGAGGAAATTGCTGAGTGAATGTCATGACACCCTTTAGGCAGGACATCCGGGGTGAGCGAACCTTGAGCTTGCTAAAACAAGGCTATTTCTGGCCGCAGATGAAGGACGATGTAATGAGCTACACTCGGACGTGTCTCGTGTGTCAGCAAGACAAGCCGGATCGACTCAAGCAAGGCGGCCTACTAAATCCACTCGTAGTGCCGACGAGACCAGGGGAGAGTGTCTCCATGGACTTCATCAACGGGCTACCGAAGGTCGGACCCTTGTCCCCTATTATGGTGATAGTGGATCGATTCTCGAAGTATGCCACGTTCATCCCTATGACGAAAGCTAATGGAGCAGAAGAGACGGTCGTCCTCTTCTTCAAATACATTGTCAAGTACTGGGGGTTACCTAGGAGCATTGTGAGTGACCGAGACCCTCCGTTCACAGGTATGTTTTGGGGTGAACTCTTCAAGATTCTTGGGTCAGAGGTGAGCATGTCTTCAGCATACCATCCCCAGACAGACGGACAGACAGAAAGATTCAACGGGCTCCTCGAAGAATACCTTCGACACTTTGTGAGCGCCAACCAGAGAGAGTGGGTGAGACTGCTAGATGTAGCTCAGCTCAGCTTCAATTCTCAGAAGAGCTCCTCGTCCAATAGGAGTCCCTTCGAAGTTGTCACGCGACAACAACCTCTCTTACCGCACACTGTGGATGATCATTACAAGGGCCTAAGCAAGAAGGCATATGAGTTCACCAGAGAATGGAAGCAAAACACCGACATTGCTCGGAGTTACCTAGAAAAGGCTTCAAAGCACATGAAGAAATGGGCCAATCAGAAGAGAAGGCCACTGGAGTTCGAAGTGGGAGACCTAGTGATGGTGAAGATCCTCCTAGAGTAGATGAGATTCCTGAGAGGAAGCGACAAGCGGTTAGTTCGTAAATATGAAGGCCCCATCCTTATCACCAAAAAGGTGGGAAGTACGGCTTACAAAGTGGAACCCCCGACTTGGATGAAAGTACACCCTGTCTTTCATGTGAGTCGCTTGAAGCCGTATCATCCAGACCCAGAAGATTCCACCCGCAACAAGTCTACTCGGGCCAACATCTGCACCAAGCCGTCCCCAACACTTGATGACTGAATCACGTCACCGAGGACGTCGACAACTTTAGTGGGGGAGAATGTTAGGTTCCGCCCCTCACACCTTGTAATTTACAGCTTTCCTTTACTTTCCTTGCAATGTAACATGTCTCTAAGGTGCTTCCTGCGTGTTGACCCTTGGACATGTCTTTACGCTTTCTTTACGCTTTCTAGTTCCCTAGTAACATGTCTCTAAGGCGCTTCCTGCGTGTCGACCTTTGGACATGTCTTTAAGCTTTCTAGTTCTTTTACTTTTAGGAGTAGATGTCGAGTATGAAAGTTATGCACTCTTGATGTATACTCCTGTCAGAATGAATAAACCTTTTAAGACTCTTTATGGGGGAAGTAGTCCTCCATATCGATGTATTGATGTCAATGCTTGTTGTTGTTAAACTGTGTTGATTGCGTGCATCATCCAACCCATCTCTCAAACTCCGTCCCTTCCTCACTCTCTTGTGTCCACGGACACATTAATGACGTTCCTTGTGTACGGCTGGCACTCTTGCCGCTAGGAGACAAGAGTGCGCCGCACGTCCCGTAACTAGAAAAGGCGGACCGTAACACCTTGCATCAGAGAAGTAACTGAATGGGAAATGGAAAAGGGAAGCGTTACGAAATTAGCAGAGGTTTAAGGGTGTTTTGTGACTATTGGGAGAGATAGGGTTGAAGTATCAGGAGAGAGAGTTTGGTATCTAATGAGAATTTATTGATTTATTATTTATTTTTTTGAAGGTAAGAAGGAGAAACGATTAGGAGATCCTCCTTTCGAGGGCCACTCTCATCGTGTCTGTGAGTAAAATATCACGAAAAGCTATAGTTGGGTAGTTAGTCCAGTGGGAACTATCGGAAATAGTCGTCGCATGTTTGGCCATCCAATCCGCTGCCCGGTTTGCTTCACGGAATTTATGTTGAATGGGGTAATTGTCGATTTGTTGCAGCAAATGTCTTATATCCATGATAAGGCTAAAGATTATCCACGGAATTTTGCTTTTCCCTTGGAGTGCTTAGATTACTATTTTGTTATCTCCTTCAATAATTAGATTATTAATGTCTAAAGATATGACTTGGATTAGTCCATTACACAGTGTCGTTGCCTCTGCTACCAGAATTGGAGCATCCCCATGAAATTCGCTTCCAGCCTTTATTTATTTCCCCTCATTGTTGCGAATAACGTGACTAGCACCTAAGCGATTGTCTAGACGCGAGCCATCAAAGTTGAGGTTTGCAAAATGGATCGGAGGTGGTTCCCATGAATTTTTGATTGTCGAAGGGTGGCAAGGGGAATTAGAACTGTGAGGATCAGAGGTAGTATAAGTTTGATACTCTGATTCAAGACGATCTGGAATTTCCCATTCAGCGTAAAGTGATTTGGCCTTTATGACAATCTGCATGATATTTGGCTGTATGTTTTGGAATATCAATTCATTCCGTGCTTTCCAAATATACCAAATTAGATATATACTTTTGTTTAATTCATCGAACATATGTTTGGCGCGAAGTTCATTCCACCATTCAAAAATGTGGAGTGTGTGATCTTTATGAGGGATCCAACCGCTATGACATAGCCCCTGCCTTCTCCCCTGTTCCGTTGCTACAGCCTCGCAGCCATGGTTTCCAGCGTTCTCTAGCACTAACGTCGCCAGTAGGTGCCTGGTCGCCACCAAAGTCAGCCAATTCGTGGGTTTGATTTCTATAAACCCTAAACCCTTGGATTTTAGTGGTAATTCTATTTGGGGTTTTGATGTTATAAATTCTGATTTGGTACTTTTATGCATATTGTTTTAGATATTGAGTGTTTATGATTGATTGAAGGATTTGGAAGCCTAATTGCTTTGGAGATTGAATTAGAGGTAACTCTTTCTATTCGGTTGGAGATGGATGTTATTTTCTCTTTTATGTGGAAAAGATGCTTAATATGTGAATTATTATTTGTTGAATTATGTTTTCAGATTGCTATATTTGTGATGGTTGATGCTGTGATTGAGTTGTTTGGTCAAATTGCTATGTCACACTTTTATTTGGCTAGTTTGTGCTAATTGGAATTACATCATTAAGCTTATTGATATGGTTAGTTAGAGTACAAGTTATGAGGTGGCAGTATTAATTAACACTAGATATTGAGTGTTAAACTTAGATATACACAGTCAATCAACTGAGATATATGATTTGGGGAACCCGTGCCATGTTATGGATGTTATACTAGTAGTGACTCGAATTGGGTATATGAAACAGAATGAGAATTATGAGCATATGAATATGATTTGAATTGATATATTGGTTCGAGGCTCAGACGTTGTTAGTTATTTTGCTCCTTACATGTGGGTGAGTAGTCTAAGATTATTTCTTAGGTGATGAGCATTATTTTATGAAAATGTGATATGGTTATGAATTGTTCCTAGAGTAGACTTTTGAGAACCTCCGGGCTATGTTATGTGTTATGTGTTATGGGGCCTATGGCCAAGTTATGGAATGGTTTTGTTTCTGCGTTTTACCGCCAATTCACTTCCCACATTTTCGAGGCTAGGAGCTAGTGACCGAGAGCAGTTGGCACATTTATTAGGTATTGAGCTAGTATGATGAGCTTATGGGATTGTACTTAAAAATCCTAATAACGTTTATGATATGTTAAGGACATAGTTGACCTGAGTTGATATCCTAGTGCTTTTATTTATTATTCAATAGAATGTTTGGTTACTCAACTTTGCTGATTGGTTGCTTTATGTGCTACGTGTGTGCGCGTCCATTTTTTCCATTGATGGGCCTATGATGAACCTGTGCGAAACTTGTTTGCATGGGGGAGTAGATTAGAGTATGTTTTACAAGTTGATTGTTTGTGAAGATCTTGCACCCTAGATGGATCATTCGATTCGAGGTGACTGGAAGAAAGATTAGTGTTGTCCGTTGTGATTATACTTTCTAGTTGTTAATTCAGTTGTAATTTGTAAAGCTTTAAAGGTTGTTGGTTGTTATTGAGTTTTGTAAGGCTTGCCTTGCACTCATTCTATGAGTGAGTGCGGCAATGATGCTGCGGATTTGGTTTGGAGTCTTCCGCTGTAAATTTTTTGTGTTGGTTGTATTTTTCTGTTTAAGCATGTTTTTGGAAATTCGATAACTTGGGATGTCTACTTACAAAGGAAACTCTGCACGATTTTTGGCTTGAGTTTATTCCTTTTTATTTATTTAATATTTAGAAAATCCGGGGTGTTACAGGTCTGCTCCCGGTTAAGCTACAAATCACAAGAGACATAGTCAGTATCAAAATAGACATTTCAAAACATATTGACAAGGAGTAGTGACTTGCCTTCGTACACTCATCAGGGAAGGATAGGCCCCCTATGCGGCATCATCGGGAAGGAAATGCTCTGATAAGCGGCGTCTACCCTCATTAATATATCTCACCTCATTAGTCGAAAGCACCAGACTCGGAGGCTGAGGGGGAGGACCTCTAAACTTTTTCTTCCTGCGCTCATGCAACGGTATTATGTTCACCTACAAAATAGAGTGTTAGGTCAACCTAAAAAAACATAGTGTAAGGACCCGGGATTATCTCACGCCACAGAGTGTGTCCTTATAGAAAATTTGTAAGCTGGGAGCTTAGATAAGTTCAAGGAACCGTCGAGTTAGAAAAGCATTTGAAAACACTTGAATTGAATAAAAATCATGAAAGGGGTCACAAATCTGCTAGCGGCGTTTTACCGAAGGCACAACCCAGTAGCGCGAAAAGTGAACTAATCATATTTTTAAAAAGACTCCCGTTCATATAGAACATATGAGTACCCAAGAATATAGGGTTAGGGGGAAAAGGTACGAGGTGGGAAGGTCTTAGGCACCCAACTCGCCTATTTTATGACGGCCTCTACTAACTCAAGTTTGCTTAATAATTTAAAGACATGATTCCCACGCAAACCAGATTAACAACCTAGATTTAGACTATTAAATGGTTCATCACAAGCATCACAACATTTATTATTGACCCTTGTTTAGACATGCATTCAATTGGCAAGTTGAGCATTACAACAACTATACATGCTTATTCACAGAATTGAAAGACATTATTTAGGAAGCTATAAAGGGCATGATTTGTATGATATCAACATTTTTACTACTAGAAAATAAATAGTTAAGCAATTAATTTAATTTGAGCCATCAGGAGTTTAGTACCTGAATTGTACGCTATTTAGCAATTGAATAGTAAAAACAAGATCTTAAGTAAAGAAAGAGAGGGAAGCTCGGGAGTACTCAACCGAGAATAAAATTATTTTGTAGAAGAAAGAGGGAGAAGCTCAGGAATACTCAAGTGAGAATAGAGGTTGTCAACTGTAGACTGTGTGTTTTGAACTAAGGGAGGAGGGCTGTATTTATAGGGGACGAAGTAGGGTTGGACGGGTGAAGAAATGGCCGAAATCTGAAGAAATCGGGTGAAAAAGGTTGTCGCCAGTAGGCTCAGCGAGAGCCGCTAGCGGCTCGGGCTGAGCCGTTGGCGGCTGTGGAGCTGCCAGCTGCATGTCGACGACATCCAGTTAATTTTGGATTTTCGGATAAATTTTGAGAATTCCGAAAATGTGAAAAGACCGTTTTACCCATCTGCGGTAAAAGACGGTTTTACCCTTGATTAGTAACTTTGCAACCGAGGGTCGGAAAAAGACATGAGAGGTGTCGTTGGAAAGCTCTTGGACGAGGCTTTTGAATGTGATCCAAATAAGGGAGTGGTCGAGGAAAAACCTGAGACCTTATTTTACCTATCATAGCAAAAATAGCATTCAAGTTTATAAATTACTCCTTTCATCATTGGGCTTTTGCGAAGAAATCTTACGACGCTTTTTAGGCGTCTACACATTGCCACAAAAGAATAGTCGGGAATTACCCTAAGGCCAAAATCCATCATCAGCCGCTCTAAGAAGTAGGCCAGATAAGGTGTCATTTCAAATCTAGTCGGTAATATGGTCGTCTGCCAAACGCGTTTGCACTACCATCGTCACCTTACATTTTGCCTGTATCCGCAGAAACAAAATCTTAGCACACACGGAGCATTTTCCAGTCAAGGTTTGCCTTCTTATATATGCATTCATACAGTTCACTCTCACACACCGATTGCACATCAGCATCCTGCATATGTCTCTTTCAGAATACTTTTACATATGGTTTTACTCAAACTCGGTCAAAGTAGATGCCTAAAAAGTGTCGTCAGATTTTTCCGAAAACCCCGTTGATGAAAAGAGTGATTTTCTATATATTTGTTCGCTATTACGCTTTGATAAATAAATAAGATCTCAAAATCATCAAAAGGACCCCTTAATTTCCATTACATTCAAAAAGCCTCGTTCAAGAACTTTCCAAAGATACCTTTTGAGTTTCATTCCGAATCCTGATCACGAAGACATCATTGTCGGGAAAGCCGAGAGTAAAATCGTCACTTTCCTGCATACAGGGGAAAACAGTGATTTCCAATTCCCTAAATATTATCCAAAATAGCTCTGCGGAATAACTAAATAGTCTAATTTTCTGATTGGTCGAATTACATCAGATGTCATCATGCATTTCATAACAGCGAGTTGAGGCTTATCCTTTGCCTTAGCCATTGACGGATAAGATAAGGATGTCATAGCCGTCATCAGGTGACGCTCCAGCCGTCGATGGCTGAGGGAATTCTAACTTTTTGACAAGTTTTTTTTCTTCGGGGTAGCCCCCGAAATCCTATTTTTATCAATGATCAACTTAGACCACTGCCTATAAATGTAGCCTCTTGACCCCTCATTCAACTCACTCAGTCCGGAGTAGACAACCAATTCCAAAGAACCAACCTCTTATTCTGATTTCCTCCTCATTTTTGGTTAAGATTTATTTTTTAATTCTTTGCTAAATAACCTACGGTTCAGGTACAAAATTCCTAAGGACTCAAATCAATTAATCTGCTTTCTTGTTTATTTTCTAGCCGTTGAAATGTAGATATCACGAAAACTATACTCTTGTAAATAACTCATCAAATTTACTGCTATCTTAGTCTTAGATTTCTTTCTTTTGGTAAATAAGCATGTCTATCGTTGTGCTTCTCCATTACAATTCTGATGCATGTCTAAATATAGGTATAAACCCACAAATAGTCTAATGTAGGTTGTTAATATGCTTTTGCATCGGAGTAATGTCGTCAATATATTAAGCAAACTTGGGTTAGTGGGCAGATTAGGTGTCTAACACCTTCCCCATTTGCTCTTTTGAGCCCAGACCCACATTCATGGGTACTCATTTATTCTATATGATCAAGAGTCTTTCTATAACGTGAATAGTTGGATCGTCCAGTGCAAGGTTATCTATCAGTAAACGCGCTTGTAGCAGAGGATTGGGCCCTTTTATGGGTGTTTTTTCTTCAATTCAATGTCTTTCAAAATACTTTTCTAACTCAACAGTTCGTTGAACTTACATAGTCCCTTGATTCAATTACAGTTACAATTCTAAATAGACCGCGAGGGTGATTTCCCGGGTCCTTACTCTCTTTTATTCGGGTTTTGGCCCCCTCGTGACTAAATTTATGATGGGCTCCATCCAAAGTCGAGTTGCTGCCTTATTTAGGTTGCGCTTGGACTTGATGTCCCTGAAGACAATCCTTGGAGGGTCATATTTTGCCGGGCTCGCCAGTTTTGGCAACGCGTCAGCTTGATTATTCTCAGATCTTCGAATCTGCACGATCTCAAAGGAGTTCAATTTTTGGATGAGCGATTTGGCTTTTGCTAGGTAGGTGCCCACGTTGGTCTCCCTAGCCTCATATGCACCACGATCTGTGAATCAAAGTGTGCCGTTATACATGTAATATTCTATTCTTGAGATAACTGCCTCGTACTCAGCGTTGTTGTTGCTAGCGTTGAATTTGAACTTCTAGGCGTACTCATACCGTTCTCATTCGAGCGATGTGCATATCAGGCCAGCCCTACAACCCTAATTTGTTGATGACCCCTCGATGAAGATTGTTCATGGGATGGTCGAGTCAGGGGAGGGGCGAGGAAGTCTCGTGCTTTCGACGATAAACTCGGCCAAGGCAGCCTTTGATCGCTCTACAAGGCTCACACTCTATTCCCAAGCCTTGCAAGTATATAGCTATACTTGTCAATTTGAAATACGACGCAACCAATTTTTTCAGTGTCCTAACGCTGATTCTTCGACCTGAAATCCGGTATGAACCAAACCCGGTTAACCCGCTGTTTCTTGGGTTACACCGGACCCATTTGTGGGTCGATAAGTTTGACCCGAAAAGTAGAAAAATTTGTAATAAACATAAAGTTCGACTAAAATATTCTAAAAACCATACAAAACAGTTGTTTTGCATTTCATTAACTTTTTTCCTACCTATTTGTTCTCTTAATATGGAAAATTTTGACTTTAACTACGCTAAAATGGACGAAAATATATAGTACAACTTACCGAATCATTAAAAGAAATATAAAAAAATATGCAATAGTTGTATATAAGTACCAAAAGTGAAAAAGTGTATGTATATGGTTAATACAAGTTATAATTTAAGGTAAACATTTGCAAATAAATGGTTTGAAGATGTAAATTGGCTATACAATTAACAAAAAATAAAATATAAATGGGTCACTCGACCCGGTGGATCGACCCGAAATCGACAACACGTATGACCCGACCTGCAAATAACCCTAACCCGACTTGACACGACCCGAACCCGACTCAGCCGACCAATTGAAAGGTCTATGTACAACCCACTCCACATTCTTCCAGCATTGTCGTATTTTCCAAAATGTTTTTCATGCTTGTAGGGGTGAGCATAAACGGGTACCCACCGGATATCTCACTATCCGGAATTGGAATTGGATCCACCGATTCCCAATGTTTGGGAATTGGAATTGGATTTGGTTGCTACCGGTTCCTACTTTTAGGAATTGGAATTGGAATTGGATTCGCAGGGTACCCACCGGTTTCTGGATACCCAAGTTCATATAAAATCGAAATTTATTATTTTTTAGAGTCAGAATTAATTAGTGTTAAAAAGATGGATTAGAGAATGAAAAAGATGGTGAACATAATCATGGTGATTTAGGGGCTATGATTTCATATTATTGTAGATGTATTTGGAGATGCCAAGATTAGATAAGAGAAGCACATGTTATCAAATGAGAACATCTCATCCTCATATCCTTCTGTCTAAGTGAGTTTTGGTGTGCTAAATATTGGTAAGTTTAGAATAACCTACTGTAACATACTGTAAAAAGTTAAAAACATTAGAAATGTCGCGGCATTAGTAAGGATGGGATGGAAGGCAAATGATATTATTTCTAGTGCAAATGCCAAGTTGTTTTGCATATACCAGTATCAAAAACGACAAGAAAAATATTGGCCTAAATTTAACAAATTGAACAATATAAACAAAAACATTATAAAATTAATCAATCCGGGTACCCAACCGGTTCCGGTTTCAGGTTCCGAAAAGTCGGTAATCAAAATTGGAATTCGTTGGTATCGGTTCCTAATTTTGAGAATCGGAATTGCACCCGTCAAACCGGTTTCGGTTTTGAAACCACCGTTTCCAAACCAAGTCTGGTTCCAATACTAGGTACCCGGGATTTTTGCTCAACCCTGCGTGGTCGGTAAGGACAACAACTTTATGGGACTCAACGTAGGGCTTAAGCATCCTACTTGCCAAGAGAAAGCACTAGAATGACTTTTCGACAAGTGGGGTAGCTTGCATCGTCATTCATGGTGTCTCTAGTGTAGTACATTGGTTGTCGAACTTTATCTCGCTCGGCAAGGAGCATGGGGCTAACGGACTATATCGAATGTAGCAAGGTAGAGTAGAGTTTCTCACTTGGCTCTGGGTGACTATGGTAAGTACACTGCTAAGATATTTCTTCAAATCATCGAAGGCCTTTATAGCCTCCGTTGTCCAATTAAATTTTGAGTTCTGTTTTTTTGTTACCTCCGCTAGCGATGAACCGACCAAGCGCAACGACGCACCCACCAAGTTTCTGTACTTCCTTCAGTGTTTTGGGGGGTTTCGTGTCAAGGATCACCGATATCTTGTAAGTGTTAGCGCCTATTCCCCTTTGGTTTACAATAAATCCCTACAACTTCCCGGCCTACACGCTGAACGTGCATTTTTCTTGATTTAGCTTCATGTTGTATAATCGCAGATTTTGAAACTTCTGTTTTTGATTGTCCGAATGACTGCTTCGAGCCTTTGTTTGACAATCATGTCATCTACAGAAACTTCCATGTTGTCACCTAATTGTCCTTCAAAGAGCTTGTTAACGAGCCTCTGATACGTCACCCCAACGTTCTTTTACCCCGAACAACATTGTAACAGTATAGGCTGTGTTCGGTGATCAACATTGTGTGCCCTTGGTCAGAGTTCAAGTTGCACCTGATGGTAGCCAAAATATCCATCCATCAAGCTGAAAGTTTGATGACCTCTAGTAGAATCCACCATTTTGTCAATACGAGGCGACAGAAAGCTGTCATTGGGGAAGACTCTATTGAGGTCGGTGAATTCAATGCTCATTCGCCAAGAGCCGTTTGGCATCTTGACAAGGACGAGTTTGCTTATCCAATGGGGTACTGGCATTCCCGAATGAATCCTACTTCCTGCAGTTCTTCTCTGAAACTTTAGATTCTTTCTTCGCTGAGGTGGCATTTCTCTGAAACTACCATGGGCATTATACTAATGTGATTGATGACGCTCGGATCAATGCGCGATAGTTCTTTGGCCAAGAAAGAGAAAATATCCTTGTATGAATTTGACAAGTCGATCATCTCAATTATTTCATTGCCTTTCAGCGAGGTGCCGACGTTAACATTTCTATCGCGGTCAGAGTCATCCATGGTGCGATCACTTCAACTGTCTCGAAGGCTTAGTCTGGTAAGTTTTTCCTAGGATCAATGTCATCTATGCGAAGGCCGACGTTGATGTTCATCGCCTCGACTACCTTATTCTTTCCTTTGCGATCCTCCTTGGATCTTTCGGTTTTGAGTAAATTAGAGGGGGTCATTTGTGAAGTAGCACTCTCTTGCTGTTTGGTGTATATCCTACCACTACTCCTATTGTCGCACTCGATTTTCATCTATAGCATGTGAGTTGCAACAACGGCTCGTAATTTGCTTAGGGTCGACTGACCAAGAATGATGTTGTGCGCCAAGGCATCCTTAAAGACAAAAAAGTCAACATAAGTCCCTCAACATTCACCGACGGGGCCAAAGTGAACAAAGAGTTTGCACGTTCCGAGCAGTTGCACAATGGCTTTCCTAAATCTGATGTTGGGTCGAGTTATACTTTGCAAATTTTTCTTGCCATACTTCAGATGCTTTTAGCATTCTATCGCCATCTGGTCGATAGAATAGCCATTGTCGATCAAGACTCTCCTCACCAGATGATTTTTTACTTTAATCTCAATTACCTTACAATAATTATTCAGGGTCACGATGTGTCATGCGTCGGCTTTGCATTACATTGATGGGATCGTCAACCATCGGCGTGACTTCCCGTTCATACACATTGTGACCACTTACCGTTCTTTCGTCTATAGGTAACTCCCCACAGTTGTGGCGATGAAGTCACCATCGTCATTATCAGGGTCTCTTGGGGCCACGTCTTTCTTCGCCGATGGTGTTGCTCGGGCGTTGCCACGAATGTAGTTTTTCAAATGTGCATGTTGTACCAGGAGGCGATGGGCTTTTTCCAAGTCTTTGCAACCCAACATTATGTACCCATCATCTATGTAAAAGTCGCAATACTTGCTTTTGTCACGGGAGCGGTATGGTTAACGCATTATGCTTGGCTCCAGAAGCCAATTTTCATCTTTTACCTCGACGAAGATAACTTCCCTCGACGCCAAGAACAGGTAGCTCTCTTCATTCAGTTTCGTAAAACGTTCATATCGACTTCCTCCCGACGTCCTTCTTTGGCTTGGACGTCCTAGCAGCAAAGACCTCATGGATTAGAAGCAGTCAAACCACATACAAGTCAAGTGACGAAACATTAAAAAATCTTGGTAATTTTGTTTGAGTGTCCAACTGTCACAAATCAATGAGCATGTTAGAAGCCACAACTAGGATGCTCAAGTTTGTTTGTCTAAGTTTAGATATCATATAAAACGTCCACTAGTATGAAGAAGGGACATGGATAAAAAGATACGAATGACATTACAATTTGTTGGGGATGGAAAAAACAAAAAACGAATTTAGTTAAGCACACAAACACAAGAGATTTGAGGAAGGATCCTCGCTTTTCTGTTACTTGAATAAACTGACTACAACGATTTGCTTGATTCAACTTAACACAAGACTTAACACACTAATCCCCTTCTCATGATCCTATATTTATAGGCCTAGGCTAACCCTAACTTGACTCCTAATACAATTAGAAAACTACTATAAAATAATATCTAAATAATATTATGCTTAACTTGCTTAACAATTACTTCCCATAAAATAACCCTAAGTGCTAGACCATATTAGGCATTTATGCTCAACCTAAAATACTACTGCTTAGACTTTTCCTCTAATAAGAATACTAGTACTTGCTAATCACGCACTGTTGCACTTGGACGTAACTTTGCTAATCATTGCTGGACTAGGACTTTGCTAAATATTGCGTGCTATAATATTGAGCGTGGACTTGGTCCAACAAACCTCCCCTCACGCTCAATACCCTTCGACTTGATCAATGCTTTAATCTTGCACAAACTTTACTCTACCTCCCCTCGAGCTTAAACTTCTACGATCACGCCACATCTACGAAGTAGACGTCTCCGTCACTACCTTCTTCATTTGAGCAACCAATGGCGACTTCCCCCACTTCCTTGACTTGTTTACCTTTACGGTTCACCATCTCTTGCATATCTCGCTTAAGCTTTTCACAAGTATATTTAATATGGCCTCTCTCATTACAATAGTGACAAGTATAGGCACTTTAATCTTTTTGTTCAAGACTTGTATCGTGACTCTTACCCTTTGAATAGCTTTGGGGCCTCTCGATTTGCTTCCTCCGCGCTTATACTCAACCACTAGACCTTCACAATCACCATCGGTGTCATTATTTCCTCCACTTGAGGTCTTCATCAACTTTTCATTTTCTAGCAACACGGTCACCGTTTCATCCATGGTGAGTGTCTTCTTTCCAACTAGCATACTTGTGATCACCACTTTGAACTTTTTATTTGGCAAAGAAGCCAGAAGCATCAAGGCTTTGTCTTCTTCTTTGAACATCTCTTCCATGCTGACCAATTGAGTGATCAAATTGTTGAACTTATTGATATGCTCGGACAAATTTTGATCTTTCTCCATCTTTAAGTCATAGAGATCCTTCTTCAAGAACAAGCGATTAGTTAGAGATCTAGACATGTAGATGCCTTCTAACTTCGCCCATAGCGCTTTTGGGTCGTCTTCATTGAGCACATGGTATTTGATATCAGGTGCTAGCGATAGTCTTATCGTACTAACGACACGAGCTTTCATATCCGTCCACTCATAGTCGGTCATCTTGTCTGGTTTCTTCGCATCTTTAGCACCTTGTTTAACCCATGTTGCCTTAGTATGTCTTTCACCGCACTTTGCCAGAAAGCAAAGTTGTTCTTGCCATTAAAAACTTCGATCTCGTATTTCGTAGTGTGAACCCTCAACATGGTTCAATTGCTGGACTCGAACCTTCGGTTTTGATACCACTTGTTGGGGATAGAACAAACAAAATACGAATTTAGTTAAGCACAAAAACACAAGAGATTTGAGGAAGGGTCCTCGCTTTTCTATTACTTGAATAAACTGACTACAACGCTTTGCTTGACTCAACTTAACACAAGACTTAACACACTAATCCCCGTCCTATATTCATAGGCCTAGCTTAACCCTAACTTGACTCCTAATACAATTAAGAAACTACTACTAAATAATATCTAAACAATATTATGCTTAATTTGCTCAACAATTACTTCCCATAAAAAAAACCCTACGTGCTAGACCATATTAGGCATTTATGCTCAACCTAAAATACTACTGCTTAGACTTTTCCTCTAATAAGAATACTAGTACTTGCTAATCACGCACTGTTGCACTTGGACGTAACTTTGCTAATCATTGCTGGACTAGGACTTTGCTAAAATATTGCTTGCTGTAATATTGAGCGTGGACTTGGTCCAACACAATTTAAAAGTGGGCACCCTAAAATCAATTTACAGGAGTAATATGTTCGTCTTTTCTCTCTACTTCTTTAAGGTTGGATTCTAGCTCAAAACAATTGATGTGCACTCAACCTTTATTAAACGATCTAGTTAAGAAATGTTTAGATCCCATTTGATCTCGTTTTTAAATTACGGACTATGTACAGCTCCATAGATCATGTCTGGCATACGCACCCAGCAATTCTTGGGCAGTGGCCACCTACAACATGAAATCACGCCTTTAATTAGCATACAAACAAACAAAACTCTATACATCTTTTCATCACAGCATAAAGCACCAAAACATTATGACTGAACTCTGGAAGCCTAAAACGGGTTTAGTGTACAAAGAGAATAAAACGAAGTGACATCTATTTTGTACTCCAAAAACATTTAGGAACACAGTTACCATATAGATTAATATTATGTATTTGTTTACCATAACATTCATAAATCAGTTATCAAGAACTTGTAAGGTTAGTAATTTTTACATATGACATTTGTTAAAAAAAAGTACATAGACTAAATTATAAGTCAGTATGAAAAAAGTATATTCTATTAAACTAGTACTCTCTTCGTTCCTAAATCTCCTCCCCACTTTCCTTTTACACTCGTTCCAAATTCTCCTACCCCTCTTTTAGTAAAATTTTGATGGGTAAAAGACTCATCTACCCTTACTTTTTTTTGTCATCATTACTTTCCAACCATTACTAACCCACACACACTCTCTCATGTCAAAGTAAGGGAAAACAAGGGATTTTTGTTTCAAAATCAACTCCCACTAAACTCCATGCAAAAAGAAGTGGGTAGCATATTTTGGAACGGATGGAGTATCTTACTATGCAAAGATGGCAGCGAGTTTTTGAAGGGGGACCAAAAACCACATACACTACCTATCATTTCGAGTTTGGATGCGTTGACTGTTTCACATGGTATCAAAGGAATACGGACCTATCCTTTCGAAAACAAAAGGCAATAAGGACCTAAACATGTTGAGCTCATATCTTAGAAGCCTATATATCAACCACATTTCAAACCCGATGACTCAGCTTGACAATATATATAAAACAGTTAATTATATTTCTACCCATTAGTTTTAACATCAATACATGTCTTCCAATTTCAGAGAAAGGGCTGCAAAAATAACATCATGGTTTCGACTTGGGAAGGACACTGTAATCCACTCATTGCCTTCTTCCCTTTTCACCAACACCTATGAGACAATTCTCAAAAAAAAAAGTTTTTAACATCAGTGCAAATTAGGATATTTGTGACTGGAGGTGGAATATATCCAATATACCTTCAAGGAAACGGAAACTGTAAACTCCACAATAATGTGGAACATGTCGCAGATTAGTTTACCATATTTCTCCTATACAGTCAATCATTTATAGTGACTGAATGCAGTAGGTAACGAGTAAACGATGTATATCGGTCATTCAAAAGGAACACAAATAATGCACCACGACCAAAAATAGTGCATCATATATATTGTACTTTGAAAGTTAGAGATAAACGACTCAAGAAAGTTGTAGAATTTCAGAATTAGTAAATCTTAGGCACAAAGACTAGTGAACCATAAGCAACCAAGATAAGGAACTCAAGAAAATTGTAGAACTTCAGAAATAGTAAATCTTAGGCAAAAAGACTAGTGAACCATAAGCAACCAAGATAAGCAACTCAAGAAAGTTGTAGAACTTCAGAAATAGTAAATCTTAGGCAAAAAGACTAGTGAACCATAAGCAAACCAGATAAGCAACTCAAGAAAGTTGTAGAACTTCAGAAATAGTAAATCTTAGGCAAAAAGACTAGTGAACCATAAGCAACCAAGATAAGTGCACCGAATTTCTTGTACAGATCATTTGTAGTGATTGTTAGAATAGATTGAGTAGCGCACCAAAATAAGTGCATCGTTGTATTTATCATAAATTTTTTTTGGACAATTCCACCCAGAAAAGTCGTGCCATGACAGATTTCTTAGGCCCAAAATTGACCATAGCATACCTTTCATAGTTATGTGCAAAAGAAGAATACCTATAGAAATTTAGTTAAACATCGCGTTAATTATGCATGCAAAACTCAAGATACCTCACTTGAAATATTATTCGTTGTACATCTTGTGTTTATGGTATCATCTATGAAATTTAAAATCTGTTTCAATCATGACTAGATCTAAGCAACACAAACCAATTGAAATAAGTGCAAAATAAAATAAACTACACAAAATTAAGTTTTAACGAAAGAATACACTTTACCAAAATCGACACAACAATTATTCACTAAAAGGAAATACCTCGCAAACGTGGTACATGCAAGGTCTAAGAAGAATGTTTGGTTGAATTATTTTCGATTTAAATTCCTCTGTTATCCATTATATTTAGATTCATCCATAAAAATTAAATGGTTTTCTGTTTTCAAAGATTTGGTATGCAAAATTACGACGATCTGATGTCTATCAAAAGGAGGTCATGAGAATCAAGTAACACTGACAAAGTGAAACAAAAGTTTAATGCGATTAATGTCAAATTCATAACAGTCCTCCAATGTTCGCTATTCATATTAACATTAGCCAAGACCGGTCAAGAACAATTTTTTCAGTATGTTCTATAACTAAAGGTGTGTTCTAAGAGTTACAATAGTGCGGGTATTGAGTTAACTACAACGCCTTAACTTTGAATGTGCAATTATTTCCTGGCTCGAAAATTTTGAAATAATTTTCCACCAAGATTTTCAGGTTGGAGACTCTTGCCAGGACTACAAGTGACATTAACATGATATATGATACAATTACCTTAACTTCACATTCTTTGCTCGGGTTCTCTGAATGAATGTCCAAGAATCTTTCAGCTACATCAAGCTGCAGAGCACAAAGCTGTTTGAAAGACTAATGTCATTTGCAATTCTAGTTGCACAAAAAGTTTCTAATGTATCAAATTCAATAGACGTGACATACCTGTACAACAGAGCCGACTGGATATCCATCAAAAGAAACGATAATATCCTTCCCTTAATTCCAGTACCCTGCGCATGCGTTCTTTTTTTACCACCTGGTTGCCCGAATTTGTACAAAATATCCAAATTGAACTAAGGGCTAACAAGATAAATTAACATTAACAAAAAAAAAAAACCTTGTGAAAAGCAAACTGACAGCAAGATGAACGCCACACCATGGATTCTGATTTTATATAAGGAAAACTGAAAGATGAGACAACATTATTACTATTACAGCATAAGGTTTCTCAAGGTTACATCAAATAAAAGATTCACTTGCTAAATCAGACTTATCTCGAATTGATAGTTCACTAAACAAATTTTATAAGAACTTCATCCTAGGAATACTAATGATCAACGTTTTTGGGGGGATTTGTAGTTTTTTTTTTTTTTTAAGAAGTCATTGTCCTTTTACATTGTAAATTTGTCTCAGTTTTAATAGAATTTCCTTATCTAACAAAAAAGGGAACACCTATTCTTGTTGTTCAAGCATAATCTACAACAGGAGTACTTAGTCCATCTGAAAAACTGATTGGTCCAGACTGGACACCTAGTTATGCAGGATCTCTACTGTTGCATTGAAACATGATAGAGATGATAATTTTTCAGCTAATATCATGGCTAACAGAAGAAGGGGATTATATAAATTGTAACAATCATCCACAATAAGTACTTAGTCTAGTAAAAAGAAAGAGTGTAGTTGTAAGGACACGGGATTTCTACGGCAACGGAGTGCGTCCTTATAGAAAATTTGTAATCTGATGGTTTAGATAAATTCAAGGAATAGTCGAGTTAGAAAAGATTTTGTAAAGACTTGGATTGAATAAAAACCATGAAAGAGGTCACAAATTTGCTATCGACAATTTATCGAAGGGACAAATCGAAGGAACAATCCAAAGGGACAACCCAATAGCGCGATGAGTGAAGTGATCATGTTTTTAGAAAGGCTCCCGCTCATACAGAACATATGAGTACCCAAGAATAAAGGGTTCGTGGGCGAAGGTACGAGGTGGGAAGGTGTTAGGCACCCAACTCGCCCGTATTATGACAGCCTCTACTAACTCAAGTTTGCTTAATAATTTAAAGACATGATTCCCACACAAACCGGATTAACAACCTAGACGTAGACTATTAATTGGTTCATCACAAGCATCACAACATTTATATTAACCCTTGTTTATACATGCATTTGATTGGCAAGTTGAGCATTACAACGACTAGACATGCTTGGAAGGACAACATTTTATTAAGCAATAAAAGACGTTTACTAGCATGATATCTACATTATGACTACTAGAAAATAAACAATTAGGCAATCAATTTAATTTGAGCCCTCAGGAGTTAGTACCTGAACTGTAGGCTATGTTTGACAAAAATAGTAAAGACAAGATCTCAAGTTTGGAAGAAAGAGGGGGAAACTCAAAGTCAATACTACTGAGAATAGAGGTTGTCAATTGTAGATTGTGTGTTTTAACTGAGGCAGGAGGGTTGTATTTATAGGCGCATGAAGTAGGGCTGGACGGCTGAAGAGGAGCCAAAAATCTGATTTGGGCAGAAAAAAATAGCCGAGCCTGGAAGCTTATCCAGTGCCGCTAGCGGCTCTGGTGAGCGCCGCTAGCGGCTCAGCTCACAGCCGCTGACGGCTGTCATATGCAAGCTGGATGTCGTCATAATGACGACATCCAGTCTATTTTAATTTTCCGGAGGAATTTAGTGTTCCGAAAAATATGAAAAGATCATTTTACCCTTGGGCGTTAAAAGACGGTTCTACCTCCGATTCTCAGCTTGGCGACCGGGAGTCGGAAAAAGTCATGAGAGGTGTCGTTGGTAAGCAATTGAACAGGGCTTTTGAAAGGGACTGGAACAAATGAGTGATCGAGGAAAAACCTGAGACCTCATCTTACCTATTAAAGCACAAATAACATTCAAGTTTATAAACTACTCCTTTCATTATCGGGCTTTTTGCGGAGAAATCTGAAGACGCTTTTTTGGCGTCCACAAAAGCCCTCACTTTGATCGAGCTTGAGTAAAAGCGAAGATCAAAGTATTCCGAAGACGACATGCAGGATGCTGATGTTCACATGGGGTGTGAGAGTGTACAATATGAATGCATATGAAGACACACCTGAGTTGGGATATGCTCGTAGCGTGCTAAGACTCATCTCTGTGAATACAAGAGAAAATAAAGGTTATGGTTAGCAAAATAAAACACCGCTCGTAGATGGTCTAAACGTCTGCTGGGGATATGTATTAAGAGTGAATGAAAAAGTTAGTAATACCTTGAGAATGATCAACGTAGAATGCTTTGACAATCAGTGACTAAACACCGCTCGCAGGCGTCGAGATTTCGTCCCTGTAGGAGAAACGAAAAAGTCAACAAGACAGCACGATTAAAAATAACGACTGTAAATTGGAAATAAAACTAGTGAGAGTGAATAGTATAAATTCTTATCCTAAGCAAACAGTGACTAAGCACCACTCAGCGGATGCCGAGATTCCGTCCCTGCACAAGAAACGAAAAGGTCGACGAGACAACGCAATAAAAAATGACCGCTGTAAAATGGTTAAAACATATGAATAGTTTAAATGAAATAGCTTAAGCAATCATTAACTGAAACATATAAAAAACAAAAGGACAGTATAACCGCAACAGTTTAATCAATCATTGACTGACACAGAAATAAGTAACCTCGTAGAAGGACAGTTTAATCGCAACAGCTTAAGCGGTCATTGACTGACCCGAATTTGTGACCTCGTAGAAGGCCAGTTTAACCGCAATTGCTTAAGCGATTATTGACTGAACCGAATTTGGGACGTTGGGACTTTGGAACTTTCGTAAAAAAGGACAGTTTAACCGTAAGCGGTCATTGACTGACCCGAATTTAGGACGTTGAGACTTTGGGAAATTGGGACTTTGGGACATTGGGGCTTTGGGACATTGATAATTTGGGACATTGAGACTTTGGGACATTGGGACTTTGGGACATTGATGAGGCCAGCATATTTACCAGGCTTACAATAATTTGACACTCCGGGCGATAAATATCGTCAGTGCATATATCCGGGCTCGTGTACTTGGGACCTGCAAAACAACTGTATTAGTTTTACTTGAAAATAATTGGTGCCGTAAGATGGGCCAACTGTTGAATTTGAATTAGTGCGTGTGCAGGCCTGGCAGGGCCGCTAGCAGCGCTAGGCTCTTGGTCGAGCCACCTAAAAGGCTTTTTGTGAATTTTTTTCCGCGTTCTGCCTCATTCTTCTTCTTCGTCGAGCCATTGTCGAGCCTTCTTCACCATTGTTGAGTGCTTCCACTTCCTCAAGGTGAGTTGATTCTTGACCAAATTCTTCAATTTTTGTCTTCAACTTGCTTATTTTTCCGCCTAATTGCCGATTTTTGGGTTGCATTGTTGAATGGGTATTTGTTTCTTGCGAATCTGAAACTCGAAATTTTCACTTGTAGAGAGAGAAAGCTTCATTCTTCTTCTATGGCTCCCAAGGATAAAGGAAAACGTCTCATTGGTGAGGAGGAGGAGAACCTGGACCTTTTTCGTACTGGGCTTCCTTCCTCTAGTATGCCCCTTGCTCCACATGTAGACGGGGTACGTTTGTACCAGGATTCATTCATCCGGATGGACTGGCGCACGGCTGGGTTTTGGGACAGTAGTATTTTGTTACTGTACAGGCATAGTCATCTGTCTAACTTTCAGTTGGTATGTTTTCTAACTCTCTCCTTTTTTGGTTTTGTTCAGTATATATTTTTTTTGAACTGAAAATTCGAACTGTTAGTGCTTCGGCACACGAAGAAATTGGGACTTGTATTGGATTGGTGGTCAGCTGTATATAATTTGTGTGGAATTATTTTGGCTGTCATTGTAGCATATGGGGTGTTGAGAAAATTTTGTTTGTTGGCTAGGGTATTGGTGTTTTGCTGCAGGCTCATGGGTCTACTTCCCATTGGGCTATGAAGTTGGAGATTTTTTCTGTGGGAGCTAGGGATATAGTGTAGGGTTCAGGTTTTGGGCATTTTTTGTCTGTTATCCCCGCTTGTCACTCTGGGGAGACTAGGATCATCGCTCAGGGGTTATTGGACTAGGATCATCGCTCGGGATTTATTGGAGAGGTTGTGGGGGAGATGTTTCCTACCCTCTATCAGTTTGCTGTGCTAACGGGCTTGTCTTTTAGAGGGCGTCCTATACAGTATGACGTGAGTTACTATTGGCGGAGTGACAGGTTGTTTGAGCTTTATGGGCCTATGTCCGCCCATTTTAGAGATGACCGAGTTTCCTTACCGAGGTTATGGGTGGCCTTGGCGGAGCAAGGGCTAATTGAGGAGCAGAGAGCCCGTATTTTCTTAGCTTGTTTGTTAGGGTCGACTATTTTTGTTCAGAAAAAGAGCGTGTGTCAAGTTGGTTTCTTGACATGTTTGGACGACTTGTCCAAAGTCCATGAGTACAACTTCGCTGCTCCAGCATATGCTACCTTGGTGAGATGGTGTCGCCAGGCTTGCAGGCCTAGGCCGACGAGAGAGAGGGTGTCTATCTCGGGTCCGTGGAAGATACTGGAGGTAAGCATATATACTTCCCTTTTTCGTTTGCACATGCATGCTCGTAGGAGAGCTGTATTTCATTATTATTGCTTTTATGGCAACTATGGTTCTTTGAGTATTTTTCCACTTTTGGACCTCACCGTCCTGGTTTGAGGATGTTCCCACTAGGTTCACGGTGGATTGGTAGAGATAACCACCCTTTTACCTCTTTGGAGCATTTTTGGGCTACCTTTGAGAGTCATGCTGCGTCCGAGGTATGTTGCCTTCGACTTGTTAGTGTATGTGTATTTTTTTTGGTCCATTTGGTGTACATGAACTTTAATCTGCAGGTGTCGTGGATTGCCTTTGACGGTATTCCCGGGGTTCCGCCCCATATTACCATCGAGTCTTTTAGGGTATCTTTCTTGCGGGTGGTCTTTGAGCGGCCATTTGGCTTTGTGTGGTACTTGGGGGACCGCTTGACTCGGCTGGTCTATCCCGCCTTGGGTGGTCATTTGGTGCCGGAGGATCCTCCTATGACCATGTTCTACCTACGCAGCCTGAGCGTGGAAGACTTGAGGGTCATGGCTCGTGGTATGGCAGCCACGGAGTTTATTGAGCCGGAGATTGCCGGCTTGAATCGTACGGCTGTGTACCTGGCTTATTGCTTGGGTCGTCTGATGCCGGATCTCACTTCTGAGGTAAAACCTTTATTTGTGCCTTTTTCAGCTATATGCGTGATATACTGACGTTTGTGTCTTGTAGGCGGATTGTTTAGCTCCTCAGGGTCCCAGGAGGTCCCATTCCAGAGTTCCTCGGGGCCAACCTCCAAGCGTGACCTTGCCGAGCAATGAGGTGAGGTATATTGGTGAGAGCGGGGGACGTATAGTAGAAGAGTTCCCTCTACATACTGCTAATGGAGAGACAGTGGAGGGTTTGCCCTTGCCTGATGGTTGTACGGGAGTAAGTTTGTTTTTTTTTTTATCCCTTCTTGTGTTTTGTGTTTGCTTTTGAATGCTGACTTTATCTTTTAGTTCTTTTTGTAGCTGAACCGGGAGCAGACCTCTAAAGTCTTCAAGCTCATCAACCTGTTTAAGAAAGGCTATAGCCGGGTGATTGGTAAAGGGAAGAGTTCTCGGTCCAGAACTGATGATGTAAGTAGACTTTTATCCTTTGTTTAGCTAAGTGAAGTGCTTAACTTAACATTTCGGTCTTGATTGATTTGTAGATGTCGCAGTCTTTGTTTTCGGTGGGACCCCGACGTTCTTCTCCTGTGAGGGTTTCTTCGGCGAGCAGGACGTCTATTGCTCGTTCACCTCCTGTAGTTGTGCCCAGGTCTCTTGTTGATGAGGCGCCCGGACCTTCTGTACCGCACATTCCTGTGCCTGAGATGTTTTTTCTGGTGGGTTTTCAGCCTTTTTTCGATAATAGGCCTACTGTGACCCCTGTAGCTGGTGGTTGGGCGAACGCCCCTGTATGGGACGTGCCTCAAGCTGGGCCTTCATATCAGGATATGACTATGGACTTTGCTAGTCAGGCCACAGAGAGCTTCTTTAGGGCGGGGTTTCCGGCGGGTACCCCTATGCATGCACCCGTGTATGATGGACGGGATATGAGGCCCAACAACAACAGGCATATTTATAGCTCGTTCAGTACTCAGGGCTCCTTCCACTATTCGGCTGGGAACTATGGCCAGCGAGCGTCCGTTGAAGATGAGGCTGATAGCAATGGCGATGATGACTCCGTTTGAGCAATGTAGGATAGCTTTGTAAACATTGGCCTTGGAACTTCTGTTTTTATGCATTTTATATGATATGTATGCTATGATGACTTGATTATGCCTGTCTGATCTCTAAGTATGCAATGTGTTATGCAGTAAAGAGTAGGCCACAATTTAGAGAATAAAATAAAGAAAAAGAATAAAAATTGCAAGAAAAGCAAAAATTACACATATTATACCCCTAAAAAAAAGAAAAATAATAATAAAAAAAGAAGAAAATGGAAAAAGATAAAACTAAGAGAGTCTCGGGCTTTGTGATCCCGTCGTGCATCTGAAAAACTAGGCTTAAACCGAGCGGAATAGACTAAGTGGGCGGGCTGGAGCAAAAGGAGAAAAATCAATTGGGCTGAGGTCAGGGCCGCTAACGGCACTGGGCTGGGCCGCTAGCGGCGCTAGGCTGGAGACTAGGGCCGCTGGCGGCTCTGGCTTTGGGCCTTTTTTGTGGATTTCTGACTTCTTTTGACACGATTTTTTGCCTATAAATAGGATTTACGGGATGTCCAATGTCGTATCTACTTTTCAGCTCTCTCAAATTTCCAAAGCTTCTACCATGGTGAAATCCTTTGAAAACCTGTTCGATGCCTGGTGTAAAAATCTGACCATAGAAGATAAACTTGAACTGGCTCCGTACCATATCTCTACCTTATTGGCTTTAATACCAACCAAAATTTTGTGGCCCCTCCTTCGATCTGTTCTGAATTATTGGGACCCTAACTTGCACGTTTTCCGTCTTGGTAACTCTGAATTACGCCCTCTAGTGGAAGAATTTGCTGCAATTACTAATATGTCTGATGTTCTTCCCTCAGTTGTGCCTTATTTGAGGAATGGTTTTAGCAATCAGTACAGAAAATCTCTAGGTTTGACATCTGCAGAAGCCAAAAGCATGATTCTCGGTGTCGATGTGGACTTGGTTCAAATCTATGAAAAGTTTGCTATTTCTTCTGAAGAAGATGTGATATTTAGGCGTTGCCATCGACAGGCTTTCGTACTTTGCCTGTTAAATCGCCTATTGATTGCTAATGCAGAGTCCTCCGATTTGGGTAGAGCCTCATTGTTGCGAGTGGTGAATCAAATGGCTGAAGGGCATTCTCCTTTGCATCTGGTTGTAGGGGAAACTATTCTAGGGCTTGACAGGTTGAAAATTTCGCCTCACGAAGCTTTTTCAAGCAGCCTCATGCTGCTTCAAATCTGGTTATGTGAGCATCTAAGGTTGATGGAATCGCCAGAGAAAATGATAGCTTGTACCCCTCGAACCTGGTCAAAGAAAACTTATTCTGCTGCTAGCTTCTTGGTTAGAAAAAGGTTATATGATGAAAAGACCCTTGCTCAATGGGATGCCTTTTTCCATGCAGGATTGTTATCCGTTGGCATGTGACCTGGTCGAGCTTGACCTCTTTGGTGGCTTGCTGCAATTTTATCCCTCATACTACCATAGTGGGGCTATACAGGAGTACCTTCTTCTTTCCTTCTAGGGCCATGAGGCGATATGGGTTGAAGCAGGTTATCCCTCGTCAGGAGACAACAAGACCGCCTACCTTGGCTCTGACCACCGAGTTTGCTGAGGATTGGGGAAAATATTGGCGTAGCCGGGATCGCTGGACTGTTCCTCGGGTGATTGCCTCGACTCAAGTTTCTGAGACCTACTTGAACTGGCTTTCCTGCAGTGATGGAGAAGCAAGACAAGCCCTTCGTCACTAGGAGTGGGACCAACTATAGCCTAAGTATGTCTCAAGAACAGGAAGCAAGAAAAGAAAGGAAGGGCCTTCTGAGAAAGGTTATCACGTACTGAAAAGAGGCAAGCCTCCAGCTCAGGGAAGCGATCATAACTCGTTCTCAAGCCAGGGTCCTTCAAAGAAGAACACTTCAACAAAGCCTTCTAAAGGGAAGAAGGATTAAAGTAGTTTGCTTAGAAAGCAAGTCTATTTTTTTTTTTTCTTAAAAAAAAAAAAAAAGTAGTAGGAATTTGTTTAGCTTAAACCCACATAGTTGCACCTTTTTTTTTTTGTAACCTTAGGAAGTTCAATATTCGTTCAGTTTGAATAAAAATTATCCCTTTTTGAATGGGTTGAAAGGAATTTTGGATCGATTTTGGCTTACCTACGTATCTAGTGTGGAATCAGGCTAGCTTAGTTCGTTCAATTTATGTACGTCTTTTTTTTTTTTTTTCGAAATATTTTTTTTAGACGTAACACTTCTTCAGTTGGTCCATGTTTGTGAGCTGACTGAACTCGATGCCATCAATGTCCATGAGTCGGACGGCGCCTCCTGATAAGATGTCTTTAATGATGAACGGACCGGACCAATTGGGTCAAAATTTGCCTCTGGGGTCGGTAATTGGGGCACGCAATTCTTTCCAAACTAAGTCCCCTTCTTTCAGATTTCGAGGTCGAACCTTTTTGTTGAATGCTCTTGCCATGCGTTACTGGTACATGTGGGAGCGGTCTAGGACCCGTAGGTCTCTTTCATCTGTGAACATGAGTTCCTCGTAGCGGGCTTGCAACCATTGGGTTTCGGGAATTTCACCCTCTAAGGCTATGCGCATGGAGGGTAGCTGGACTTCTATGGGTAGCACTGCCTCCATTCCGTAGACAAGGGAATAAAGTGTCGCTCCTGTGGAGGATCTTTTGGATGTCCTATATCCCCAATGGGCAAATGGGAGTTTTATGGGCCAATCTTTGTAGTTTTCTATCATCTTTTTGATGCTAGTCTTGAGGTTTTTGTTGGCGGCTTCCACTGCGCCGTTGGTTTGGGGACGGTAAGGGGATGATTTGTAGTGCTGGAATTTGTAGTTCTTTAGGAGGGTGGTTGTTTCGGCTTTGAAATTGGATCCATGGTCACTAATAATTTCATGCGGAACGCCGTATCGGCAGATGATGTTGTTCCTTATGAATTTCAATAGTTGTTTGGAGGTAAGGATGACATAGGATTGGGCTTCAACCCATTTGGTAAAATAGTCTATGGCTACTAGGATGTATTCATGTCCTCCAAAGCCTTTCGGGGTGATCTTACCAATGATATCTATTCCTCATGCGGAAAATGGCCAAGGGGATGTGAAGTTTTGGAGCATTAAAGGTGGCATACGCTGCAGGTTGGTATATATCTAACACTTCTTGCTTTTCTTGACATAGTCATAACAATCCCTTTCCATAGTGGTCTAGTAGTATCCCAGCCATAGTACTTTTCTAGAAAGCATTCGACCATTCATTTGTGGTCCGCACACACCATTGTGTACCTCATCCATGATCTTTGCTGCTTCTTTGGAGTTTACGCATATTAGGTTTGTTTCGTTGTGGGATTTCTTGTATAGAACCCCCTTGTATTCTATGTATTGCGCTTCTAAGAGACGGATGGCCCGTTGAGCTCTTAGTGGCGCGTCTTGAGGGTATATTCCTTTGGTGATGTAGTTGAATACATCTTGGTACCAAGTAACTTCTTCGATCGGAGCCAGGATTAGGCCTGTATCGAGGCTGTTGCAGAAAGTTGGCTCGCTTCTTCTTGTGGAGGGGCATCGTTGAGAGAGTTCAGCTACTCAAATTCCTATAAAAGAGATAATTTGCATTCTTGCTTTGCGAAGCTTACTTACATTGCATAAATTGATTAGTTAATAATTTGTGCAACTTTGAGTTCATTGGATTTATCAATAGCCAAACAAAGAAAGAAATGAGCCAGAAGAATTTTATTTTGATTTGCAACAAAAGATAAGCACACATGACTTTAGAGAAGAGGGTCTCTAATTCCCGTCAAAAAGAAACTAGACTTAGAAAGAAAAGTAAAAAGGGGAATACCCCCTATTCCAGACTCAACTTATAAATTTAGCTAAGGTCCTAACTCGAAAAAACTTGGGGACTCAGACTCGATTCCTCTAGCTCTTGCTGGTAGCCAACTAGTTCTAGGCTCCGTCGTCGACATCACCATCTCTTAGTGGCGGTGGAACCTCTCCTCTGTCAATAACACCCTGGATATCGTCCATTAGGCGAAGACAATCCTCTGTAGGATGTCCGTATACTCGGTGATACTTGCAGTAGGGACGATTTTCTTCTGGTGCAGATTTGGCGTCCTCCAGAGGGATGCAGGGTTGAATGTCACCTCTCCACACTAATGCGTTCATAACAGCTTCCATTAGTGCAAAGAGAGGGGTGTACCGTTCCTAACTATGACGAAACCAGCTGACTGTCCAAGTGTACGGTGGCCACATTGTCCCTTGGTCGATGAAGCGTAAGACTAGCCCCTTAAAGCACCTGCACTGATTGATGTGGTGTCCTTCAGCTGCGCAGTAGGTACAGCTTAGAAACGGATTTCCGTCTCTCGGTAGAAGCCTTGACGTGGGTGTCCTTGGACGGACGTACCCGTACTTGGACATTTTGTGGTAGAGGAGGTCTTGACACCACCAAGATTCTTCTTTAGCCAAGATGACCGTATTCTTGCGCTTAGAGGTGCGCTCTTCTAGGGTGTCAACCTTTTTTCTTATTTCTTGAATTCCCTTTGTTATACGACCCATTCCCGTATCTGATTCTTATCATCCTCCGTCTTGTCTTGTCCCAGATCTGATCAATCTTCATAAGATCTTTGCGAAATCAAAGCAATCTCCTCGTCGTAAATGAGGTGAGAGTAATCTTTGGGATCTTCAGTTGTAATATGGTTGATAGTACCAAGGAGGTTATCGGCACTTTCGGCTTCTTCAGTTTTAGGTAATGGTAGAGTGCCATTGTCTATTTTGTCTTAGATGACATGTTTAAGAGCCCAACAGTTGTTTGTGTCATGCCCTTTTCCTTGGTGGTACTTACAGTATTCACCTTCTTTCCAGTTACGCCAATGTTTGTCCCTTCATCTGAAAACCGGAAATCCATAACTCTGGGAAAGCCTGATCCGATTCTTCAAGAGCCAGAAAAGAAACGAGAATTGAATTCTCGCACCATTTTTGGGCATTAGGAACTAGCTAAAAAAATAATAAAAGACTCCTGGCACGTAAGTACATGTTGGAACATAGGCAAGCATTATAATGACATAGTTACAGGCAAACATGTGATCAGATGGGCATTATAACGACACATGCACAACAAGCAAGCGAATGCACGAATGTGGGCTAGAGGCTTTTGGCTCCTGTGAGGTCACCACGACAAATTACAATTTCCGTTTGCCGGATGGTCGACACATCAATTGTAATTCTTTTTCACCAATAAGAGTCCATGAGTCATGGGTGAGAAAACGTCGGTATACACGATAGGACAACTGTATATTCATTTAGATATACAGGCTGTCTACGAGTTACGGCACAAACTTCCTTGAGGGTCGATAAGGGTCAAAATTCATGCCAAGGCATATGCAAATGATGCAATATGGAATCTATTATTAAACAATTAAGCAAACTTGACTTTCGAGTCTCTCTTAAATAAATCCTCAGTGAAGTCGCCACTGTAAAGACCCGGGATTTCTACGGCCACGGAGTGCATCCTTATAGAAAATTTGTAAGCTGGGAGTTTAGATAAGTTCAAGGAACAGTGGATTTAGAAAAGATTTTGTAAAGACTTGGATTGAGTAAAAACCATGAAAGAGGTCACAAATCTGCTATCGGCATTTTATCGAAGGGACAAACCGAAGGGACAATCCGAAGGGACAACACAATAGCGCGATAAGTGAACTGATCATGTTTTTAGAAAGACTCCCGCTCATATAGAACATATGAGTACCCAAGAATAAAGGCTTCGGGGGGCGAAGGTACGAGGTGGGAAGGTGTTAGGCACCCAACTTGTCCGTATTATGATGACCTCTAGTAACTCAAGTTTGCTTAATAATTTAATGACATGATTCTCACACAAACCGGATTAACAACCTAGACTTAGACTATTAATTGGTTCATCACAAGAATCACAACATTTATTTTAACCCTTGTTTAAACATACATTTGATTGACAAGTTGAGCATTACAACGACTAGATATGCTTGGAAGGACAATATTTAGTAAGCAATAAAAGACGTTTACTAGCATGAGATCTACATTATGACTACTAGAAAATAAACAATTAGGCAAGCAATTTAATTTGAGCCCTCAGGAGTTAGTACCTGAACTGTAGGCTATGTTTGACAAAAATAGTAAAGACAAGATCTCAAGTTTGGAAGAAAGAGGGGGAAGCTCAGAGTCAATACTACTGAGAATAGAGGTTGTCAACTGTATACTGTGTGTTTTGAACTGAGGGAGGAGGGTTGTATTTATAGGCGCAGGAAGTAGGGCTGAACAGCTGATGAGGAGCCGAAAATCGGATTTGGGCGGAAAAAAATAGCCGGGCCTGGAAAAAATTAGCTCACAGCCGCTAGCGGCTCTAGATTTTATTCCAGAGCCGCTGACGACTGTCATATGCCAGCTGGATGTCGTCATAATAACGACATCCAGTGTATTTTAATTTTCCGGAGGAATTTGGTGTTCCAAAAAATATGAAAAGACCGTTTTACCCTTGGGCGGTAAAAGACGGTTCTACCCTCGATTTGCAACTTGGCGACCGGGAGTTGGAAAAAGTCATGAGATATGTCGTTGGAAAGCTCTTGAACGGGGCTTTTGAATGGGATTGCAATAAAAGAGTGATTGAGGAAAAACTTGAGACCTTATCTTACCTATTATAGCAAAAATAGCATTCAAGTTTATAAATTACTTCTTTCATCATCGGATTTTTGCGGAGAAATCTGAAGACGCTTTTTTTACGTCTACAGTAGTGAAAGCCTTACTTCAACTACTCGAACACCATGGATGTTTGGAAACTGACGCTGCAATTTAGCCAACTCATCTAATCCAACATGAGCAAGATCCTCCAAATGTACTCCAAGAGCTGGCCGACAGACTTTGCTACAACCCGACACTAGTTAAAGATTCATGTTATGCTCCCAAGATCCTGGATCTGAAGATAATACTACTTAACCAGAGCAGTGAAAGACATGAAACTGCAATGCACTACAATGTCAAACGTCGTAGGTGCTCCATTCTAACTCCAAAATAATACAGCTTTGATTCAAAAAAAAAGTAAATGTTGTCACAGTTGAGTAACATTAACTCCAAGTATAATGCTGTTTTAGACTTGAAGAGATTGACTTTTCAAATCCATTTGAAGTCAACCATATTACTAAGCGTTGTGGATTGAACGACCCTCTTTTTAAATTGAAGCACCATTGACAGATACCAAAAATTGTGTAGATGAAACTAAATGTAATATTTTCTAATACCACGATTTGTCAAAACTCGTGGATAGAAAGCCCTTAAAGACCAGTAGTGTCAAAGTCAAATCAAAGAAATAAGCAGGCCCTACAAATACACACAGTTTGCAACAATTTTCATGAATGTTGCATAATGAGACTGATATTCAACAAAGAATGGTTTATGCCTATTCTAGGAACATAAATACCTCATGCTGTTCATGCTTAACGGAATACACTACTAGGATTGTAGTATTTTTAGGTAACTAAGATTTCCCTGGACAATGCTAACTACATGTAAGAATTCTTAAAAGATTAAGAGCGTTCTCCAAAGAAAAACAATAGAAGATTACACTTTATTTCTCAATCGGCAAGGTCACAAGTTCAAGCATAGAAGAAAAGGATGAAGCCACCACTAGACCTCAAACAAATGCGACTAAACCCTCCCAACGATGCCCATTCTCGAACAATTCTCACGAGAACTTCACTAAAATAGATACACGAACACACCCAATGATGCATACATTTGCTCAAACAGATAAAACAAGCCAGCTGGATGAGGAGGGGTTCACTGGTACTTTCACGACACCTTCTGCTGACGAAGGAAATCTAGTGCAACCAAGTACACTGAAGGAGGATATGACCCTAAGTCAGGGGACATGAACTTAATGGGAGCTCAGCTGTTCTTTCAGACGATTGATAGCTCATATCAGAAGGCTGTTGGAGAAAAATATTTCTTTTGCATGTTAAGTTGACATGTATCCTTTTAATCTTGTGTAATATCTAGGAGGTTGTTATGATGTAATAGAGTAGAGATGCTATAAATATAGGAGGGTGTAATATGCTGAAACTTATGCAATGAAATATCACTGTTTACCTCTCTAGTTTCTTCCTCTCTTAAAATCAGTCTTGCAATATTATCATTTTGCTCTTTAATTCCAAGAGTCATTCTTAATTTGTGATTCTCTAGATTAATGAGTTAATTGTTTAACCACAGAAATTCTTCAGTCTTGAGTAATTAGTTAAAAACCTTATTAAGTTGTATCAGTGGTATCAGATCTTCAACGCTCATTGGCCACATTATCATAGCTACAACTAGAGCTATGGCTAAGAAGGGAAGCACCTCTGAAGATCAATCAGAAGAAGGGGTCACTTTTACTCAAATAGAGGATCTTCTCAAAAATGTTGTAGAAGAAGGTAGTTGCAATAAATTGGATTCTGTCAATTCCAGTCAAGGCATGAATATCTCTGAAAATGCTAGGGCTGTTGCAAAATTAAATGATATGATTACGGGTTTATCACTACAAATGACTAAATTGTTAGCTGAATAAAATAAAGCTAGTGGAACTGGGGTATACCGGAGAGGGTTCAGGGGGCACGAAGAAAGGAATTTGGAGGAACGGGATTTGCTAATAATGGAAATCAGGGAGGAAACTTTCAGTACTCATCTAGGTTCACTATTGTGGAGTTCCCGAGATTTGATGGAGAAGAGCTTAAATCATGGCTTTATAAGGTAGAGCAATTTTTCTTGCTAGATAATGTGTCTAATGCAACTAAAATTAAATTAGTGTTATAAGCCAATCTGTAATAAAATGAAAATACCAAAATAGGAGCTGGGTTTTTAGTGATTGATGACGTGGAAAGTTTGTTATAGATTGTTAAGAAGTTGATAGAACAGTAAATGTCTGTATCTGTATAAATAGCTCACACTGTACACAGAATTAGTCATTCAATGATAAATGGTACATAATCTCTCTCTCTCTCTCTCTCTCTCTCTCTCTCTCTACAAATTCAGCTTACTTCCAGTTAGCTAAGTAATTCTTCTCTCGATCATCTTCTTGAGCATGTTGATCCAGAAAGGTTACTGATGTTCTTCGAATTAGTAAATTCCTAGAATTGGTTGTATCAAGTTGGTACCAGAGCACTTTTCTGGGCCAATTCTCCTTGATTGATTCTCAAAACCCCTAGGGTTCTTGATTCTTTCGATTTCAATGGATTGATTTAGTTTCATCAATCAAATAGCCACATTACAATTTCTGAAATTAATAAACACATTGCTTATTTCTTCTCGATCAATTGGCTTGTCTCCTTCAATTGGTCCATTTCATTAGAGAATCAATCAATTCTTAATCTTCATGGGAGTTGCAGAAAATACTCGCATGGCTGAACAAGAATAGAAGAAAATGGAGGAATTTATGAAGGGTCTACAAGATTCTTAGTCAGCTTTTCTTGCTCAGCAACAACAACATCAGGAACTGAAATCTGAGTGGTTGGTGCAAAAAGAGCTGGTAACTGGGCTAAGTCAGCAAGTGATTCAATTATCAAATCAAGTAGCAACCATGGAATCAAACTCTGGAGATTCTCAGGGTCAGGGATCATTCAATTTTGGAGGTAATTCCAATTTTGCTCGATTTTCTAAAGTGGATTTTCCTAAATTTTCTGGTGATGATCTTATGGGTTGGATGTATAGATGTGAATAATTCTTTGATGTTGATAATACTAATAAATCTACAAAGGTTAAATTGGCATCCATACATTTAGATGGTAAAGGTTTGTTATGGCATCAGTCTTTTATGAAAACATTAACTAAAGGGACTTGGCCAGTATGGGAGGTGTATAAAGCTGAGATGCTAGTTAGGTTTGGGAAGACTCCTTTTGATGATCCCATGTCTGAGTTGATCAAGCTTAAGCAAAGTAGTTCAGTAGAAAATTACCAGGATCACTTTGATGCTTTGTTGAATAGAGTAGAGTTGTCTGCTCCTCATGCTTTGAGTATTTTCTTGAGTGGTCTGGAGCTTGATATCCAAAATACAGTTAGGAAGTTCAAGCCAGCAACCTTGAATGATGTATATTGCTTGGCCAAACTGCAAGAGGCCACTGTAGCTTCCATAAAATTGAAAAATAAACCTATTCTAGACAAAACCATATCCACATTTACTCCAAAATCTTACTCACAAACAGCCAGCAACAAACCAAAATCCTACACTCCCTCAAACAGATGCAACTCCTCAAATTTTCCTTTTTTTTCTAGAAATAACAGACCCTGGAAATCATTGAGTCCACAAGATATTGAAGAAAAAAGGGCAAAGAATTTGTGCTTCTTTTGTGATAAAAAAGTTATGCCTTGGGCATAAGTGTAAAGGGCAGGTTTATAGGCTGGAAATTGTTGAGTCTGATGAAGATGAGTGTGAGTATAGCCATGGGGTTGACACAGAAAGTGAAGATGTGAGTGAAGAGGTGATTTCTGAAGTACCTGAAGGTTTTGGAGCACCACAAATTTCATTAAATGCCTTAACTGGTATTAACTCTTACCAGACTATGAGAGTGACTGGTAAGAGCAAGAAGATAGCCCTGCATATATTAATTGACTTAGGGAGTACCCACAACTTCCTTGATTTAGCAACTGCAAAAAGACTGGGCTCCAGGGTACATTCTAGTTATCCTTTACAAGTAGCAATAGCAAATGGTGTGAATCTCATAAGTGATTCAATATGTAAAAAATTTGAATGGCAGTTGCAAGGATAAGAGTTTTGTGCTGACGTGACGTTACCTTTGAGGAACTGTGAAATTATTTTGGGAATGCAATGGCTGGTCACCTTGGGACTAGTGCTTTGGAATTTTGAACAGTTAAAGAAGAAATTCATTATTAATGGAAGAAAGCATGTACTTAGAGGGTCTCCTAGTGGTTCAGTGCACTAGTTGGATGGTAGAAGGGCATAGAAGGTGATGAATGGGGCAGAATTATTTGCAATACAAGTTATACCTACCCAGAATCCTGAAGACACTACAAAAACAAACCAAAAAGCCACAAAAAACCTGAAACACATCCCTCTATTCAGGCATTGCTAGATACATATCCTGACATTTTTGAAGAACCAAAAACCCTGCCCCCTCACAGAGCACATGACCACAAAATCACCCTCAAAGAAGGAACTTCTCCTATCAATGTCAGACCATATAGATACCCAGCTCTACAGAAGGATGCAATTGAGAAAATAACTAGGAAAATGTTTGAAAGTGGAGTGATAAGAGATAGCCAGAGCCCTTACTCTTCACCTATTGTGCTTGTGAAGAAAAAAGATGGAACTTGGAGGTTGTGTGTTGATTACAGGGAGTTGAACAAGCATCCAGTGCAGGATAAGTTTCCTATACCTATAATTGAGGAGCTGCTGGATGAATTTCATGGGGCCACTATTTTTTCGAAGATTGATATCAGATCAGGGTATTGATGATATACAGAAGACTGCATTTAGAACCCATGAGGGTCACTATGAGTTCTTGGTGATGCCTTTTGGCCTCACTAATGCCCCATCAACTTTTCAAAGTCTCATGAACCACATCTTCAAGCCTCATCTCAGGAAATTTATATTGGTTTTCTTTGATGATATTTTGATACACAGTTACTGTACATCTGGCACATCTCAAGACTACTCTTGACATTTTGAGAGCAAATACACTATTTGTTAAAATGAGCAAGTGCAGTTTTGGTGCTTCTGAAGTGGACTATGTGGGTCACATCATATCTGCAAGGGGAGTTGCTACTGATCCACAGAAGATTTAGGCTATGGTTGACTGGCCAGTAGCCAAGAACATTAAGGAACTTAGAGGTTTCCTTAGATTGTATGGGTATTATAGGAAGTTTGTTAAGGGTTATGGACTCATTAGTAAACCCTTAACTAACTTGCTAAAGAACGATGCTTTTTAGTGGTCTCTTGAAGCACAATCTGCCTTTGAAGCACTAAAGCAAGCCATGAGTTCTGCACCTGTTCTAGGGATGCCAGGTTTCTCCTAGGAGTTTGTGGTGGAGACAGATGCTTCCGGTTGGGAATTGGTGCTGTCTTGATGCACGCTGGGCATCCTATTGCTTACATTAGTAAAGCATTGTCTCCCAGACACTTGAGCTTATCAGCTTATGAGAAGGAGTTGATGGCACTGGTGTTGGATGTGGAGAAATGGAGACTATACTTGACTGGTAGATATTTCCTCATATAAACTGATCCTTTCAGTTTGAAATACATTTTGGAACAAAAAAATATCTACTGCCTTCCAAAGCAAATGGTTGGCTAAGCTAATGGGGCTCGACTATGATATTATGTACACAAAAGGCAAGGAGAATTTGGCTGCTGATGCTCTCTCAAGGGTAAGCCATGCAACTCTATTGAACCTGGTGGTTTCACAAATCAATTCTGATTTGTTAGACAAGGTTAAACACAGCTGGGAGTCTGATCAGAAACTACAATAGTTGATACAAAGTTTAATGTTGAATCCTGCTTGCAATTCAAAGTATACTTGGGGACATGATCTTTTGAAGAGGAAGGGAAGGTTGGTAGTAGGAGCAGATGCTGATCTCAGGCAGCATATTGTGAGTTGAATTCATTCATATCCTCTTGGGGTTCACTCTGGAACTGAAGCAACTGTGAAGAGGATTGCTCAACTATTTTATTGGAAAGGATTTAAGAAGGAGGTAAGGAAGTTTGTTAGAGAATGTTGTGTGTGTCAACAGTACAAACCCATATTACAAGCTCCTGCAGGTTTTCTTCAACCTTTGCCTGTGTCTGGAGCTGTTTGGGTAGACATATCCATGGACTTCATTGAAGGATTACCTACTTCTCATGGGAAGAATGTCATTCTAGTGGTAATTGATAGGTTAAGTAAGTATGCTCACTTCTTGACCCTATCTCACCCATAGACAGCCATTTCTGTTGCTCAGATCTTCTTTGATCAAGTTTTTAAGCTACATGGGTTGCCTGGAAGTATTATCAGTGATAGAGACAAGGTATTTTTGAGTAGGTTTTTGCAAGAGTTGTTCAAATTAATGATGGTGAAGTTACACATGTCCACAGCCTATCACCCTATTACAGATGGACAAACTGAGGTGGTAAATATGTGTGTTGAGACGTACTTGAGATGTATGACGGGGGAGAGGCCAAAAGACTGGACTGTCTGGATTCAATTAGCAGAATGGTGGTATAATACCACTTATCATACTGCAATAGGCACTACCCCTTTTGAGGTAGTATGTGGACAACCACCTAAGCTTCACATTCCCTACATTTTGGGTGACAGTGTTGTAGAGGCGGTAGACAGGAGTCTGGTTGCAAGGGAAGAATGCATTAGTGTTCTGAAATTTCATCTATCTAGAGCACAACACAGGATGAAAAACTAGGCTGATAAAAGAAGAACTTACAAGGAATCGCAAAATGGAGACTTGGTATTTTTCAAACTCCAACCTTATAGGCAGGTTTTTGTGGCTTATAGATCTTGTAACAAGTTAGCTCCCTGATATTTTGGGTCATTTCCTATAGTGGCTAGGGTGCGCAAGGTTGCGTATAGGATGGAATTACCATCTTCTGCCAGGATTCATCCAGTTTTTCATATTTTTCAATTGAAGCAACATGTGGGAAGGCATCCTGTTACAAGCACCATGCCTGAGGTGGACAATATGGGACAATTGAGAGCTAAACCAGTTGCGGTTATTGGAAAATAATTGGTTAAAAACGGAAATCGTCCAGTTGTTTATGTGTTGATACAGTGGTCCAATGGTACTAACGCAGATGCCACTTGGGAAGCCTATGATGATATTGAGAAGAGGTTCCCTGAATTCAGTTTGGAAGCTTGAGGACAAGCTTGTTCTTAAGGGGGAAGGATTGTTATAAGCAAATCTGTAATAAAATTAAAATACCAAAATAGGAGCTGAGTTTTTAGTGATTGATGTCGTGGAAAATTTGTTACAGGTTGTTAAGAAGTTGTTAGAATAGTAATGGTCTGTATCTCTATAAATAGCTCACACTGTACACGGAATTATTCATTCAATGATAAATGATACATAATCTCTCTCTCTCTCTCTCTCTCTCTCTCTCTCTCTCTCTCTCTCTCTCTCTCTCTCTCTCTCTCTACATATTCAGCTTACTTCCAGTTAGCTAAGTAATTCTTCTCTCGATCATCTTCTTGAGCATGTTGATCCCGAAAGGTTAGTATTGTTCTTCGAATTAGTAAATTCCTAGAATTGGCTGTATCAATTAGCTGCAATTCACATGGACGGTAAAGCTTTAAAATGGCATCAGTCTTTTGTGAAGGGCAAAGTAAATCTAAATTTCACTTGGGATGAATCATGAATACTCTAAGGCCCTGGCTATAAGGTTTGTGGAATTGTTAGATGATCCTAGGTCTGACCTGAAGGACCTCAAACAGACCTCTGGTGTGAAGGAGTATCATGATTCATTTGACAGCATCATTAGTAGGCTAAACTTGTCCCCAGAGTATAATCTAAGCTCTTTTCTGTCAGGCTTGATGGATGATTTGCAATACTAAGTCAGGATGTTTACTCGTCAACTCCTACAGCAAGCTTACTGATGCAGAAAAAGGGGAAGAGAAAGGGAGAGTTAAGAGAGGAGAGCAGGAAGAGATAAGTAGAGGAGAGGGGATGTTAGGGAAACGTGAGAGAGAGGAGAATATTAGGGTTGAGAGTTAAACGTAAAATATTCTGTAATCATCAAGCTGTTCAAAACAGTAGCATAATCCCTATATTTATAACCTAGGCTAGCCTTGGAGGGCAAGCAACTAAAAGACTCCTAACTTAAGTAGGAAACAACAATCTAACAGAATATAGAAGTACTGACTACAACTAACAAACTTGGTTATCTTGGAATAAAAATAATGTAACAAAATACTTATTGCCTATACTTAAATTTCTTTCTAAAATAAGTCTTTATAGTAGGATTTCCATCATTTCTCCCCGGCTTGGAAGAACTCGCCCCCGGAGATTTGGTTTGGATGTACTCGTCCAGCAAATTTGGAGTCAGCTGAAGCAACTCATCTTCGCGAACCCATGAACTATCCGATGCAGAACAACCTTTCCATTGTACGAGATAGCATTGATAACCTTCATCAGTAGTGCTAACAATTTCATCTTCAAGAATAGCTTGTATCTCGTATTGACATTGTCTGAATGTAGGAGGAAGCTTGGGTAATGAAATGGAAGGAGTACCTAAACCACCTGTCACACTAGCAGAAAAGGTTTGAGGCTCAAAAGTACCTCGACAAGGAGTCAAATCATCAATATTGAAGATAGGACTAATAGACACATCTCGAGGGAAGTCAAGCAAATATTAGAGCTTTTTAGAAGAGTGTTTAAGAAATCTTTCAGGACAAATACGGACCATCACATAATCACCGTCATTAAATTCCAAATTCTTACGATGCACATATCAGCCAGTTTATAATTTGCATTACTTTTGTGCATTTTGAGTCGGATATCAGCATGCATTTCATGAATATATTTTGCAAAAGTTTCAGCAAACTCAGCAGGCCTAGAGTCAATGGGCAATGGCACAAGATCAATAGGCAGACGAGGGACAACACCATGCACAATATTAAAAGGACTCTTGCATGTGGACTTATTAGTGGAGTTATTATATGCAAACTCAGCAGTAGGTAAAATCAAGTCCCAAGTACTAGGTTTTTTCACCAATAAGACACCTAAAAAGGTTACATAAACTGCGGTCGATTACCTCTATTTGTCCATCAGTTTGAGGGTGGTAAGCCATGATGTTCTAACTCGGATACAGGTGTCAAACTCGGATATGGATCTAAGAGTCAGGCACTTAAAAATCTTAAATTGAAGATACGGGAACACGGTTCATAAGTGTCCAAAATTAAAAAAATGAACACTGGGACACGACAAAATAAATGACAAAATAGTAAAACTTTCGTGAGAAAATAATTTTTAACAAAAGGGAAACAAGAAAAAGAAGGATTTTGTTCACAAAGTTGAATTTTAAAAGGTCACAACTCACAACTGATGGCTCACATCCCCGGGCTATTAAAATACTATTAGTATGTTAAGCTAATTTTTCTCTTTCCCAGTAAAAGTAAATGAGGTGTCCCGTTTTATAAAGATACTTTATCAATTCCCCATGTTTTTGCTAGGTCTTTTCATCTCATGGTTTTGCCTGCCGTCCTCTCTCTCTCTCTCTCTCTCTCTCTCTCTCTCTCTCTCTCTCTCTCTCTCTCTCTCTCTCTCTCTCTCTCTCTCTCTCTCTCTCTCCTATTAGTATGTTAAGCTAACTTTTCTCTTTCCTAGTAAAAGTTAATGGGTTGTCCCTTTTTATAAAGTTACTTTATCAATTTCCCATGTTTTTGCTAGGTCTTTTCCTCTCATTGTTTTGCCTGTCGTCTCTCTCTCTCTCTCTCTCTCTCCCTCTCTCTCTCCCTCTTATTAGTATGTTAAGCTACTTTTTCTCTTTTCCATTAAAAGTAAATGAGTTTTCCCTTTTTATAAAGTTACTTTATCAATTTTCCTCATTTTTGCTAGGTCTTTTCATCTCATGGTTGTGCCTGCCGTCTCTCTCTCTCTCTCTCTCTCTCTCTCTCTCTCTCTCTCTCTCTCTCTCCTATTAGTATGTTAAGCTACTTTTTCTCTCTCCCAGTGAAAGTAAATGAGTTGTCCCTTTTTATAAAGTTACATATCAATTCCCCATGTTTTTTCTAGGTCTTTTCAACTCATGGTTTTGCCTCTCTCTCTTTAGACACAATAGATGAAGGAAAACCATGCAATCTAAAAATTTCTTTGAAAAAGATTTTAGCAATATGAGATTCATCAGCGGTCTTATTAGATGGGATAAAATGTGTCATTTTAGAAAATCGACCCACAACAACCAAAATAGAACCATGACCTCTGGCATTCCGGGGAATACCTAGAACAAAGTCCATGCTAAGGTCTTTCCATGGGGAATGTGGAATAGGCAAGGGAGTGTATAAACCAGTATTTTGCTTCCTAGCTTTGCTAAGCTGACAAGTGCGGCATTGTGAAACAACTTTAGCAACATCCCTTCTCAAGGATGGCCAAAAGAATCTGCCCGCCACAAGAACAGTTGTCTTATCTCTACCTAAGTGGCTAGCAATCCCACCATCATGAAGCTCCCAAATAAAGAAATCACGAAGAGACGTACTAGGAATGCACAACGTAGACCCACGAAACAAATACCCATCAACAATGATATAATTAGCATAATCACAACGGTTACCAGCAAGAACCTCATTGTAAATGTTAGAAAAATCAGAGCATAAGGCATAGGAATCTTTCATTTTATCAAATCCAACCATAGTAGTGGACCATTTATGTAACAGAATTCCTACCCTACTCAATGCATCAGCAACAACATTCTCTACACCAGAACAATGTTTGAGAAGAAAAGAGTATTTTTATAAGAATTTGACCCACTCAAAATCGAAAGTTGGAATTGGAATCGAGTCAAAATTAGAATCAGAATCGACCCATCCAGATTGTTGTGCGGTTTTGTTCTATACAAATCACTCAGTTTCTGGATGACAGCAATATAATGTCTTTGGCGAAGATGATGTTTTGTATATTGAAACCTCAATATAACCTCTTCAATAGAAATATGGCATCGTTTGTCCTCCTAGCCCTCCTAATTAGTTTCTCTCTCCTCATATTCTCCCTCTCCCTCTCCCTCCCATCCCCAACCCAAGGATTTGGAAAAACACAAGAAAACAAAGAGGCAACAGAAGAACTTGAAAATCTTATCCATTTCACGATCTACTGGCAAGATCTAGTAATGGATGATTGATGAACTTTCTTCCATATTCAGTTTAGTTAGGAAATTGATGAGTATGGAGAGAGAATTAAAATGGGAAGTAGAAAGGAGAAAGGACAAGGCACGGGAGAGGTACACAAAATGGGGGGCAAATTGGTAAGATCGTATCAAACACTAGCAATATTAACACTGTTAAGGGGTATTCTATGAATTGGTAGTCTTTAACAAAAAAAATAATAATTATGAAGTAAGGTAGTTCCCCACAACTTACTTTTTAAGATAGTTCCTCACAAAAAGTGAACAAAAAAAAGTAACGGAACTACTTAATGTAAATATGAAATAGTTGAACGCAAATATTTTTTGTAATTATATTTCCGACCCTTTATCGCTTGAAATACCCTATCTATTATTTTTCACCTTCTTCATCTATAGAAGTAATTACTCAAATCAAAATGAGGAGGAGATCGACTGGAAAATTCCAGTGTCATTTAAATAATGTACTTTCCTTCATGTGGGTAAATCATGTCCATGGCAATCCTCATTTCAGTGCACAAATTGAAAATCACCCTGAAGAATGGATACTTGTTGATTTTACTTGAAAATTGTTCTGTGTAATTCACGTTGCTCTTCATTTTTTTTTTTGGTTTAGTACAAGAGCTACATGACGAACGATAATTCTTGTCCTTTCCAATCAAGCTGACAATTTAGACCATCAAGGAGTGACAAATGAATTTAGTTTTTGTGGGTAAAGTAACTATTAATTTAGTTACCAACCAAAGGGGAAAAACTTCCATAAAGCTTTCCTAGTGAAGGTTGGATATGGTCCATAGACCTAACCTCCGCTCTCTCTTCTCCACCGGCTCCGTTCCACCCCCTTACTGCCAGCAAAACGCCTTGTTGGCGGCGCCCACCGTCTCGATGAACAAGAAAAGACCCACCCGTTGAACAAGGACCTCACTGGAGGTTCTAATTGTGATGCCCGTCCTAAAAGGGATTGATTGATGATGGGAACACTGTGTTTTATCTCAATTTTATAATTAATTAAAATTAAAATACTTGATCGAAAACCACATTGAGACAGGAAAGATGAGAAGGAAGGGCCGAAGCAGGGAAAGGGTGGGACTGGAGTGAGGGATGTGTTAAGTTAAGGGTGTTTTAGGAAGAAAAAAAATTGCATTTAGTAATCTAGTTAAGTTTAGCAATCCCCAAAGGTAACTTGTGATAAAAAATCCATGTTATTATTATAGACTTTCCCATTGGCCAACCATTGCACTATATATAGTCCACTCCCATAACTTAGGGTTAACTAGCCCAACAATCAATTTACATCGTTGGTTATCAAATATGTAATATTTATTGTAATTCTCACATGTTAGAATAGATGAATGGCTCACTTGAGACTAATAATAGAGCTTTACTATTTTGTATAGTAAAACCTCATTCTTACTTGCCTATAAATAGGCCAACCTTGTAATGAGAAAAGGCACCCGATGAAAAGCAAAAGCAAGTAAACTACAGCTTTTTACTCCCACTTTCAACTTCCCCTCTTCTAAGCTATCTTTTAACACGATTCAGCAGGCCCTAACTCCAAACTTCAAAAGGTAAAATACAAATTCATTCCAAAATATTCTAAAGTTTTGAAGTAGTATGCTTTGTAGTTGCCGAATATAATTCGGATCCTCTACATCAGGAACTCAAAACTAGATTACTAAATATTCTAGCCATAAAGTTTTACGTTAGTTTGGATACCACTATGAGTCACCAAAGTAATATGATCAACACTGTCGTAACCGGTATTTACTACTCACCCCTATACCTCATCATTGAGCGAAACCACGTACCATTCGGTAGCGTTCCTTACCCGAATATCATACCCCAACCACAACCAAATTTCACGTCGACTAGTACGTCGACGTCGGCAAAAGCCTCCCGAGCCAATGAACCACAACCACCGCCTCCTATGCCTGTTTTTATAAACCTGAACGACAACCCAGTAGAGCCGAGGCTCGACCCTTGTCAAGATCCAGGTTCGTCCAATAAAAGAAAACAAAAAAGGAAGAGGGCGAGATTGGATCTGCCGAGATCACCTCACCGGTTGCCGCAAAGAACCCGAAAATGTGAGCCACTACCATGTACGGTGCGGCTCCAAATCTGAGTCATTATCCAACACACAAAACCCAAATGACCAACCACTAAGAAATGTGATAATTTAGTCGCAAATAAAATCAGAACCGAAAACAACAGTGGAAGAGCAAAGTACAAACGGTACTGATAAAATACTGAATGAAGGAAGAGTGTGTCAGTAAGATTATTGAAATTTGTAAGAAATATGCACGTGAAATAAAGGGTTGAGTGGATGGTTGAGTAAAGAAAAACAAGTATGGCCCACAACATTAAATGAATGAAGAAATTGTTTTTGCAAATTTGACCATGAGATAAATGGATAAATCACTACACGTATTTGTTTTGGACTACTGACCCATTGTATGGGATTATGCTTATCGAAGACAATTGGACCAATACTTTGTAACTAATATTTGTTCTGCAGGATCTTTTGAGATAAAAGTTTATTTGCTTTATTAGTTGTAATTAACATTTGTTTTGCAGGTTCTATTAAAGCAAAAAAAGAAAATGTTTATTGATTAGCCAATAAACAAGAAAATAAAATTGTTGTTTATTTTATATTTTTTACCAACGGATTTTCGAACACTTGACTTTTGACTGAGCGGCGGGATTTCGGACCACTACGGCTTCATCCGTGGTGATATTCAACAGCATAATAATTAATTTATGACCAACGCACCCCAATAATTTATTAACTTTGACAATTTGTTTCTAACCAGAAAATGGCAAGCATTGCTAAGAGGGAATTTGAAATCCTTGATGTGCCTGGGAAGAACTACTACAAATGGAAGGTTGATGCCCTTGCACACCTGAAGGCTTGACTTAAGAAAATCATTGAGGAAAATAATAATGCCTCAGAGGAAGATCAGGCTAAGGCCAACATTTTCTTAAGGCATCATCTTCATGAGGACCTGAAAAATGAATACCTCATGGTTGAAGATCCAAAGAATTGTGACAAAATCTCCATGACAGATATGGGCACAGGGAACAAGTTTTGTTGCCACAAGCCCTATTTTAATCGGCTAATCTGAGGTTTCAGGACTACAAGTCCGTTAGTGAATGTAATTATGCTCTACTGCGTATAACTTCTTCTATGAAGTTATGTGGGCAAAATATCACTGAGTATGATATGCTTGAAAAGACTTATTCCACCATGCACGCCTCTAGTGTGCTACTACAACAGCAGTACCGAGAAAAAGGATTCAAAAAATACTCTGAACTGATATCTGTGCTATTGGTGGCTGAGAAGAATAATCAGTTGCTCATGCAGAATCATAACATGAGGCCTGTTTGAACCAGTGCAGTGCCAGAGGCACATATCACCAAAATGGGTGAACAAGGTCTCCAACTGAAAAATAATAGATTTCGTGGCAAGAATTTCAACAAAGGCCAACGTCGCTTTTTCAAGCGAAAATGCAAACAAATGAACAAGCAAAGGATTGGGCCAACAGGGAAGCAAAAGGTGACATGTTTCAAATGTGGCATTAAGGGCCATTTTGCAAAAGAATGTCGAACCGCCAAACATTTGGTGGAATTATATCAAGATTCCCAGAAAGTCAAAGAGAAAAATATTGAGGCCAACTTTGTGGATGAAGGCCCCCAGAATGTGCCAAGCCTTGATGTTTCTGACTATTTCATGGACAATGCTAAGAATGACTTTATTACCAACATGGGCATTAATTAAGGTTGCCTTAAATAAGTCATATTAATTATGTGTGTTTAATTATGAGTATTTAGTTTTGTCTTATTTAAATAAATGCTTTAACAAGCATTAGACTATCAATGATGTAATAATTTTGTATTAAATAAAAATGAGTATGTTTAATTAATCACTAATCTAATATTTATTTATTTTAGTGAAGATATGAATTTGCGAAATGGAATTGGCGAACAATGTCTAATTGACAGTGCTGCAACACACACAATCCTGAGAAATAAAGTTTATTTCATCCAATTGAAACCAATCGAGTCAAACGTTAACACCATTGGTGGTGTTGCAAAATTAATTGAAGGATCGGGAAAGGCATGTGTCATGCTCCCTATGGGGACGAAAAATTGAAATAAAAGACGCACTATATTCGAGTATATCTCGAAAAAATTTGTTGAGTTTTAAAGATGTGCGTCAGAATGGTTACCACATGGAAACCATGACTGAAGACCAAAAGGAGTACATGTGTCTTACATTAGTTAAAGCTGGCACGAAATGTGTATTTGAGAAAATGTCAGCGTACTCCTCCGGAATGTACTATACGTACATTAATCCCATTGAAATTAATATGGTGTCCAAACAATTGGTGGACAACCAAAAATGTGCTCTCTGTGGCATGACCGTTTGGATCATCCTGGCACAAGTACGGTGATAAAAATAATTAAGGGTTCAACTGGACACCCATTGAAAAATGTTCGGGTACCAAAATTCGGTGAACACCCTTGTGCTCCCTGTTCACTTGGAAAATTAATTACGAGACCTTCTAAAAGTAAGCTTGGAAGTGAGTCACCTGCATTCTTGGAAAGAATCCAAGGTGATATTTGCGGGCCAATTCACCCGCCATGCGGACCATTCCGATATGTCATGGTATTAATAGATGTATCAACACAATGGTCGCATGTGAGTTTATTATCGACAAGAAATGTCGCATTTGCCAAATTGTTGGCACAAATAATTCGATTGAAAACTCAATTTCCAGATCCTTCGATAAAGAAGATCAGGCTGGCTAATGCAGGAGACAATACATCCCAAACATTCAATGACTATTGTATGTCTATTGTGATTGAGGTGGAACACCCAGTTTCTCATGTTCATACCCAAAATGGGCTTGCTGAATCTTTGATAAAGCGGTTACATCTAATTGCTAGGCCATTATTACTGAAATCAAATAAAGTTACCAGCATCATTTTGGGGACATGCTATATAGCATGCAGCAGAATTAGTACGATTAAGGCCAACTACATATCATGAATTCTCCCCTATGCAATTGGTAACTGGAAAAGAACCAAGTATTGCGCATCTGAAAATATTTGGGTGTGCAGTTTATGTACCAATAGAACAACCTAACCGTACTAAGATGGGTACGCAAAGAAGGTTGGGAATATATATCTGAAACCCCCTCAATTATTAAGTATTTAGAGCCGATGACTGATGATCTGTTCACAACACGGTTTGCTGACTGTCAATTTGACGAGTCAGTATTCCCAACCTTAGGGGGAGGAAAAGATAAGGCGAACCCAAGTACGGCAGAAATAACGTGGAATGCAACAACATTATCTTATCTTGTCCCACGTTCAAATGTGTGTGAACATGAAGCTCAGAAAATAATACATTTGCAAAATGTTGCAAATCAATTGCCTGACGCATTAACGAATATAAAGAATGTGACAAAGTCACATATTCCAGCATTTTGAGATTCCTACAGGAAATTATGATAAACCCTTTGAAAAGGATCCTACTATTAAGCGAAAGCATGGTCGACCAATTGGCTCAAAAGATTTGAAGCCAAGAAAATCAAAAAGGTTGGAAAATTTGAGTGTCAAACATGTTCAATCTTCTAAGGAAGAAAATGAACATATGCAGAGCACAGGCAATGTCGTCAATCAAAATGGAAAATCAAACTGATAACTCATCCTAGAGAGTGAAAGTGAGAGAGAGCTGAGGGTCTGTGAGCGAGAGTCATGTCCTCTTCCTCCTCTGGAGGAAGCCCTGCCCCGCCTCTGGGGTTCCCCTGGGCCAACCGTGTACCGGGTTTGCCCCACGACTGGGGTTTTTCTGTGCTGCCACCGCTCCTCCCCTCTCCATCCTTCCAACCCAGCCACCTCACCCCAGCCACAAAGATAACTCCCTCTCAACTCATTCTCCCCACACCTCAGAATTTATCATCCATCCCTTTTACTAGCAATTCCCCTCTTTCCGTAGAAACCTTCTTGTCTTATAGGGAGAAACTCCTAAAAATCTCCTCCTTTCCCTCTTCCTCCTCCTCCTTCTTCTCTCCCTCTTCTTCCCCTTCATCCTTCATACCAGCTTCAATTTCTCCTCCTCCTTCGCTCCCCCCTTCTTCTTCTCCTCCTCCTTTTGTTGCGGTCTCACAAGATGAGTACCTTCGCTTGTGCAAGCCTTGGTTAGGCTCCCTGATTGTGAAAGTTGTGGGTAGATCTATGTCTTTTACCTACCTAGAATAACAACTTAGAAAAATCTGGGTTTTAAAAGGGGATTATGAGATCTCTGCTTTGGGTAAAGGGTTTTTCTTGGTGAAATTCTCTATGGAACTGGATTTGCAAAAAGTCCTATCTGAAGGACCATGGATAATTGCAGGAAAATTTCTTTCAAGTAGACCATGGGAACCAGGGTTTCACCCGTCAAAAGCTGCAATTAATGTGGCGGCTATTTGGGTACGATTGTATGAGCTTCCATTGGAAATGTACGAGAAATCAATGCTTGATAGAATTGGGAATTCAATGGGAATGCTTATTAAATGCGATGTTCGTACAGAGGGTGGGACAAGAGTGAAATTTTCTAAACTTTGTATTCAATTAGATATGACATAAGAACTTTCATAGTATGTGTGGATAGGAGCTTTGAAGCAGGAAATCATTTATCAGGAATTCCCAGGATTTTGCCCAACTTGCAAAGTAGTGGGACATTCTAGTCACCTTTGTAAAACCCATTTGGAGAAATTTGGTTTTAATTTTAATAATGGTACCAAGAAAAAGATGGAAGAGCCCGTTCAAGAGGACGGGGGGAAAGGAGGTGGTGGAGAGAAAAATGAGTGGAATGATGGTAGGGGAAGAAGGCGTGTGAGACCAGTTGTAGGGAGAACGAAAAATGGTGGTGGTGGTCGGAGCAGATCGGTGTGGAGGAGAAAACAAAGACAAAAGAACAAATACTAATGGTCAAAGCGGGAATGTACCTATTCTGGGAATAGGCGTTGAAAATTCAAACCCCTTTAATATTTTACAGGACAAGGGAGGTTTATGCGGGGTCGATGAGCTGGATAAGGAAAAAAATAGAGTTAATGTTGTTGACCTGAGTATTGAGGGAATAATAACACATGTCAGTTCCAAACCGGATAACTCAGTTTTAGTAGAGGGTGAAAACCCTAAGTTTGATAAAGAACCAGATCCCATTCTAAGTCCAACCACGGCGGTACGGAAAGAAACTGAGGAAATTAAAATCAGTGAGGAGAGCAGTGAAAAAAAAGTAAGAAATTAAGTGAGAAAAAAAAAATTCGAGTGAAGGAGAGGAACTGAATAATGAGCAATTTGATGGATATCTAGATGGACGAGAGAGAAGAGTCCTCACAGAAGTCGGTAATGGTGAACAGTACGCCACCGCCCTTGAGATTCCCAATTCTACCAACTCGGTTGATAGAAATCACAAGGTTTGAGATGGGGTCAGCTACACCACCGGAAGACCACCCATCGAAACTAAATTTCAACAGGACCAAATACTTTCTAAAGAAGGGGGAGGAGATAACAAGGGCTCACCCAGAGCTCTTGAGGAAGTACATACTTCACTCAAGTCTATCTCTAACTCCAAGGACAAATCTGATGATGGATGCTCTGTCGGGGTCTTGGTTCCCGGTCATCTTCCCCAGTGGGAAGACACTCTTCACTTCCCCAACATACTCTTCTAGACCTCAAATTTGGATTCGACAAACTAGGGAAAATAGACTCACCTCAAATAATTCCAAGGTTGTGGGGAGACATACTGGATCCCATGCCAGTTTACTATTCGTGGATGGGATTAGCGATTCTGAATGCTCCAAAGAAAAAGCTCACGGCAAAAAGCTTCACAAACGAGCAGTTTCTCTTTCGTGTGGTGAACGGAACAAGACAGTTGACTTAAACATTCAGAAAGTGGAAGAAAAGAGGTTATGAAGAAGAGAACATCATCTAATCGTTGAGGTGATGACGAATTTCTGGAGGTGGCTTCCATGCGGAGCGCTTCTAGACATAAGGGAGCCAAGAAACGAACCGACTCTAAGGGTTCTAAGGGAAATACCCAACATTCCGAGTGATATGGGGATCCTTTTTGGGAACGTCAGAGGGATGGCTAGGCCCTCATCCAAACCTAACCTAAATTTCATGCTTGAAGTTCACAAGCTTTCCATTCTTATCCTTACCGAAACCCATGTGAGTGGTAGCAATGCAGATTCAATCCTTAGTGGCTTGGGGTTTGATAATGGTACGTGGTTGACCCGGTGGGATTCGCTGGAGGAATTACAATTTTGTGGCATTCCAGTCTCGTTTCCTTTGCGACTATGGAAGCAAATGCGTAAGGGGTGCACGAGCTCCTCCAGGTAAATAAATGTGAATTCTTTTTGTCTGCTATATATGCTAGTCCCAAGTATAAATTTCGTAAATTGCTTACGAATTTTTTGACTAACCTTGCTTCTAATGCAATGGTTATTTCAATAAGGTTTGTGATCCTACTGAGAAATTTGGTGGGAGACTAGTGAAGTTGTATAGAGTTAATGCTTTTAATAGTTGTATGAATGAGTGTAGTTTGGTGGATTTGGGGTTTGTTGGTCCGCGGTTTACTTGGACTAATGAACGTCGTACTAATCCTATCCTGGAAAGGATTGACTGTGCTTGGAGAAATGATGGGTGGATGTCTTGTTTTCCTGAAGCTTCCTTGCAACACCTTCCTAGGCTTACATCAGACCATTGTCCCTTGTTGCTTACCTTTCAAAGAAAACCACCAAAAATTGGACCAAAACGCTCCAGGTTCGAGCCAATGTTGATGTCTGATCCGTCTTTATTGGTTGTGGTAAATCACTACAAGAAAGTGTTTCATTTACAACCAAAGATCCGTCTTTCTTGGTTATGGTAAATCACTACAAGCTTTATTAATGATGTTTGGAACTGTTTTGATAAGCCTATCCACGATATTCATACGATTTTTGCTAAGAAACTGAGCATTTGGAACACTAAGCATTTTGGTAATTTGTTTAAAAAAAAACAATTCTTTTTGCGCGTCTGCAAGGCATGCAAAAAAGCTTTTGTGACAATCCAAATTCTGATTTTTTAATTAACCTTGAAGAGGAACTTCAGTCTCAAATTTCTGATATTTTGAGTCAGGAGCAACAATTTTGGTTAATGAAGTCTAGAGTCAATTGGATAAATGATGGGGATAAGAACACTAAGTTTTATCATAAAACTACTCTGTGGAAAAGGAAAAAAAATAATATTCTTGGTTTACAAAATGATGTTGGGGAACTTGTTGAGAGCCCAAGTGGACTCAGAAGTCTGATCTTTAAGTATTTTGTGTGCCTTTTTACCACGGAATTTTTTTTTTTGATTTACCTGATGTTTTGATGTATGCTGATTGGAACAATGATAATGAAGTCATTGACATTGCTACACCCCCTTCCCTGGATGAGATTAAAAATGTTGTTTTCAAATATGGGCCTCTGAAGGCTCCGGGGCCAGATGGGCTACATGCGATCTTTTATCAAAGAAACTGGCTAGTTGTTAGAGAGCATGTTTATGGGTTTGTTTTACATGTTTTGAACACTTTGAATATGCCCGCTGATGTGAATAAAGCTACTATATGCTTGATACCCAAAGTTAATAACCCTGAGCTAGTCAAACAGTTGAGGCCTAGTAGCCTGTGTAACTCCATATATAAGTTTGTCACAAAGATCTTGGTCGAAAGACTTAGACCCCATTTGGATAAAAATTATTTCGCCTAATCAAGCTAGCTTTTTACCGGGAAGGGGAAGTGAAGGGAATTTTATCATTGCTTCTGAAATTATGCATACCATTAGTATAAATAAAAAAAAGATGGTTTGGTTTGCCGTTAAGCTAGATCTTGAAAAAGCTTATGATAAGTTAGTATGGAGTTTTATTAAGCATTATCTGCATTTGCATAACTTTTCTGAAAACTCTATAAAACTTATTATGAGTTGTATATATTCTGCATCATCTCCCATCCCTGTTAATGGCGCACCCTTACGGATTACTTTGAGCCTTCGAGGGGTATGTTGACGCCAAAAAAGCGCCTTCAGATTTCTCCGCAAAGGCCCGATGATTAAAGGAGTAATTTATAAACTTCAACTGCTATGTTTTCATTGATAGGTGAAATAAGGTCTCAGGTTTTTCCTTCATTTCCACTTCATTTAAAAGACCCTTTAAAGAGCTTTCCATTGCTTCCTTCCATATCCAAATCCGATTCTGCACTTAAGAGTTATGGCCAAACGAAGTTAAGGGTCAAAACAGATGTAGCCGAATACTATGGACCGTGTTTCCAGCCCCATTTGAGAGTTCATTTGGTTGAATTAATTTGTGAGTCTTATATTTTTGGATTTCTTATTCAAATAGCTTTCCAATCACATTTCATGAGCCCACACCACATTCCCAACCAAGGAGTTACGAGCCCAACATTGATGCGTACTCCAAATATGACCTCTCCTTACTCTTTCGGGTATATATCAAGATCCGCAAAACATTTGGGCCTGAAACCAAATCCATTTTAAACAAGACCCAATAAGCTTTCCAACACATCTTAAATCATCCAATTTGGAGTCCAAACAAGTGAGATATGGCCCGGACAAAATCCAGCTGCCAAGCTGAAAGCCGTCAGCGGCCCTGGGATAAAACCCAGCGCCGCTAGCGGTGCTGACTAAAATTCCAGGGCCCCTAGCGGCGCTGACCTTGCTTTTGGCCCGACTCATTTTTCAAGCCCAATCCAATTTTCAGCTCATTTTCAGCCGTCCAACCCTACTTCCCCACGCCTATAAATACAACCCTCCACCCTAAGTTCAAAACACACTGTCTACAGTTGACAACCTCTATTCTCGGGAGTATTGACACCGAGCTTTCCCCTCTTTCTTCCAAACTTGAGATCTATTTTTACTATTCTTGTCAAATATAGCCTACAGTTCAGGTACAAACTCCCGAGGCTCATATTAAATTAATTGCCTAATTGTTTATTTTCTAGTAGTCATAATGTAGATATCATGCTAGTACACGTTTTTTATCGCTTCCTAAATATTGTCTGTCTAGTCGTTGTGCTGCCCAATTTGCCAATCGAATGCATGTCTAAATAAGGGTCAATAATAAATATTGTGATGCTTGTGATGAACCAATTAATAGTCTAAGTCTAGGTTGTTAATCGGGTTTGTGTGGGAATCATGTCTTTAAATTATTAAGCAAACTTGAGTTAGTAGAGGCCATCATAAACGGGCGAGTTGGGTGCCTAACACCTTCCCACCTCGTACCATCGCCCCCGAACCCTTTATTCTTGGGTACTCATATGTTCTATATGAGCGGTAGTCTTTCTAAAAATATGATCAGTTCACTTATCGCGCTATTGGGTTGTCCCTTCGGTTTGTCCCTTCGATAAAACGCCGATAGCAGATTTGTGACCTCTTTCATGGTTTTTATTCAATTCAAGTCTTTTCAAAAGCTTTTCTAACTCGACGGTTCCTTGAACTTATCTAAACCCCCAGCATACAAATTTTCTATAAGGACGCACTCCGTGGCCGTAGAAATCCCGGGTCCTTACAGTGGCGACTTCATTGGGGATTTATTTAAGAGGGTTAGACTCGAAAGTCAAGTTTGCTTAATTGTTTAATATCATGTTCCATATTTTGCATCATTTGCATGTGCTTTGGCACAATTTTTGACCCTTATCAACCCTCGAGGAAGATTGTGTCGCAACTCGTAGACAACCCGTATATCTAAAGGAATATACAGTTGTCGTATGGTGCAAATCGACACTTCCTCATCCATGACTCATCAATCCTTGTTCATGAAAAGAATTATAATTGATGTGTCGACCATCCGCCGAACGAAAATTGTAATTTGTCGTTGTAACCTCACAGGAGCCAAAAACCTCTAACCCACATCCGTGCATTCGCTTGCTTGTTGTGCATGTGTCGTTGTAATGCCCGTCTGATCACATGTTTGCCTGTAAACTGCGTTGTTATTATGCTTGTCTGAATGCATGAATACCGTGACTATGTGCCAACATGTACTTACGTGCTAGGAGTCCTTTCACTCTTTTATTTTTAGCTAGTCCCTAATGCCCGAAGTTGGTGCGAGGATTCAATTCAATGAACACTCATCATTTCCTCGATGTTATATTTTCATATAGCGTCGAAGTCGTGAACAATTTTCTTGGACCTTTAAGCAAAAAAAAAGAGTCAGTCTCTCCAATTCCCCTCTCCCATCTTTTTTTCAATTTTTTTTTTCTCTTTTGTGTCTTGATGTAACTCAGAGTCGGCAAAAAAAAAAAAAAAAAAAAAAAAGGAAAAAAATTGGCGTTACAAATAAAAATGCCGAAAAAAAAAATTCGGAAATAAAAAAAAAAAGGCCGAAATTTTCTTTTTTATCCCATTTTCCATTTTCTTTGAGTCTAGAAAAATCAAAAAAAAATAGGATGGTCCGTCTTTTTTCTATTTTTTCATTTTCGTTCATCGACTTCGTTTTTCCTTTGATATGAGGGGAAATAATCAGGCGTTTAGGCTTAGGTTGTCATTTTCCATTCCTTTGCATTACATTACATTATACATATTAAACGCTCCATGCTAGGATTCATAACTAGTTGTCATGTTTGCATTGTCGTCATTTTGCATATACATCTGTACAAAAATCTGAGTGTTGCATTCATCAATGTCTCCATTTGTTCATTACGTCTCATGCACTAGAAGTCTAGACAAGTCATTCATTAAGTGCTCTAGGGTCATTCTAGGAAGCATCCATACATTGTCATACATGTCAAGGTCAGTCCGCCATGCATCTTACATATTGTTGTCGTAACTCTGTCATTGCATTTTCATCATCATGCATTCAAGTTCATGTAGACGTCCTTAGATTCATTCACCTTAGGAGCTATCGAGGGTCTTCTAAAAATCATGAGTTTTGGTTTTCAAGTCTTCCTTTGGCGTCTTCCTAAGTTGAGACTTGTGTTCAGGATTGGGGGCTCGAGGAAGAATTACGGAGACAAAGGTTGGGCTCGATCATCCGGCAGATTGGTTCGTGTACAAGCTACCTCCAAGACACCACCACATTCCAAAAGGCCATCACCCCATAATCCATCACCACCACAAAGCCCGCCACCACTCAATACATCCCTTACCTCAGCGATCACACCCCCAAACTCCACAATGGGTAAGACCACCGACGAGAGGCTTTATGATCTCATGAGCGACTTAGAAAGGGTGCGACTCAAGGTTGAATATTTGCAAAAGAAGAAAGAGGATGAAGCAAGAATCCTCTCTGACTCCAACTCTGAGGAAGAAGGACCAAATGCCAAGCTGGCTAAGATTATTTCTGTGCTCGAAAACAACGGCCTGTTTGCCAACTACCATGCTAATGTTGGTAAAGTCAATCCCAAAGTGAAGGGCAAGCTTCCAGCCAAGTTCTCCATGCCCGAGGTTCCGACATTCACCAGCACTGATAATCCACAGGACCACCTCAAAGCCTTCACCACTGCCATGGGTTTAAGAGGAGTTGACAAAAATATCTACATTCACTTGTTCCCACAGACTCTTGATGCCCCAACTCGTCGCTGGTTCTACACCATGAATTTGGAGGACTACCGCACTTGGTCAGATTTCACTACAGTCTTCCTTGCTACCCTCGAGTTTGGGACGATTCAGTGGTGTCGAGTCGTGCACAACGACGACGATAACTCCTGGGAAATCGTTGTAAATTCGGGGGTGTTACATTTTTATTCTTTGCATGGAATATTTATCTAATTTAATACATGAGGCTTGGGAATCAAGAGTTCTCTGGACCTTGGCAACTACGTGGGGTTTCCAATCCTCACTAGGAAACCTACACATAGCCAGGTGAACTTCATTGTTAACAAGATGAAAGGTAAGCTATCTAAATGGAAATCAAATTGTTTATCCTTAGCCGGTAGAACTGTTCTGGTTAACTCCACTTTAGCTGCTATACCTAATTATTATATGCAATGTATGGGGTTACTTGCTAGCACTCTTAAAGAAATGGATGAGATTATGAGAAATTTTCTTTGGGGGGATTCTGAGAACAAGAAAAGATTCATTTGGTTAACTGGAAGGATGTTAGTAAACCAAAGAGTGAGGGTGGTCTTGGGATTAGAAGTACCATAATTTTAGATAAGACTAATGCTGTGAAGTCTTGTTGGAAACTTATGGAGAACACTAACTCCCTATTAGTTAAAATGCTTAAGAGTAAGTATTTGGTTAAAAGAAAAACCCAAAAATAATTTGCCACAGGTTCTCACTATTGGAAAAATCTTGATAAAGGGTGGGATTTTTTCTTTAGTAGTATCCAGTGGATGGTAGGGAAAGGGACCAATATTTCTTTGTGGCATGAGAACTGGCTGGGAGTTGGGTGCCTCAGATAATTGATATTGGTCCCCTCTTGGAACATGAAGGGAACCTTTGCCTTGCTGATGTTCTTCTCGATTAGGGGTGGGATTGGATAGGTTTTTCCTTTGAGTTTCATGTCAACGTGAAGTCTTTGATGACTGAAGTGCATTTGAATCCCCTCACTGAAGATTTTCCTGCTTCTTCTTATGCTGTGCTGAGTTCTTTTGACAGTAAAAAGCTTTATAGTGATTTACTTGAGGATGAGGGAACTAATAGCAAGAGGGACATGAAATGGATTTGAAAGACTCCCACTATTCCAAAGATAAAATCTTTTATTTGGCTTGCTGCACAAGACAAAATTGCTCATGCTTCTTTACTTTTTACCAGAAAAATCAGTGATAGTGCTCAGTATCCAGTTTGCAAAAGTGTGTCTGAAAATGCTTTACATCTTTTGAGAGATTGTGCTCCTGCTAGAGTTTTTTGGAGCTCCTTTCCTATAACTGATACCTTTTACAACCTCAGTCTCCTTGATTGGCTCAAATCGAACCTCACTTGTTCAAAAACACTTCCTAACAAACTCCCTTGGAATCTCTTGTTTGCCTACAATCTTTGGTATATTTGAAAATATAGGAACCTTAGAGTATTTGAAAACAAGAAACCCCTCCCCCCCCCCCCCTCCCAGTCCCACTACTTGGTTCAAGTTTTGTGTGTTTACTGCATGGGAATTTTGGAGCTCTTTGAATGTACAGGACAAAGGAGCTGAGAAGGAAATTATGGTCAGATGCGTGCCTCCACAATAGGGTTGGATTCGTTTGGATACTGACGGGTCCAAATTAGGTGGACAAGGTTATGCAGGAGCTGCTGGTGTTTTTAGAGATGAGAATGGCAGATAGCTGGCAAGCTATTAGAGAAATCTAGGGAAGAGAGACATATTAAGCAGTGAAATCTGGGCGATTAAAGAAGGTTTGACTATTGCCAAGGAGAGAGGATGGGAAAGGATAGAGATCTATTCGGACTCTATGACAGCTGTGAATCTTATTGTAAAAGAAACCCAGAAACGTAACTATCTCACTTACATTGTCAAATAATGCAGGGAACTCAAGAGGAACTTTTTGGAGACCACCATCTCCCACCAATTTAGAGAGACGAATCAGGTTGCAGACATCCTAGCAAAGGAGGCGGCAGCGGACGCTTCTAGCTTTTGCTCTACTATTGTTTTAGATGCTATGAAGAACTCTTGTGCGCTTGCTTTTAGAGCTGATTTAGCAAGAAGTAGCTTTCCAAGGATATGTAATATGACTTAACTCTAACTGTGTTCTTACTAATCAAAAAAAAAATGAAAATAAAATCTCACTTGAAACCTCAAGTGAGCATGAAGATATAGACAATTTTGAGATCTCAATAAACTATGTCTATAATAGAAAGAAATGGAATATAAAAGATATTGAGATTGACGACGTATTTGCATACACAGTTGCCACATAGATAGTCATCAACGAGGATGACATTGAACCAAAATCGGTCGATGAATGTTGTCGACGAAGTGATTGGCCAAAATGGAAAGAAGCAATGTAGGCAGAATTAAACTCATTTGAAAAACGACAAGTTTTTGGGCCATTAGTCTAAACTCCAAAAGGGGTAAAGCCCGTCGGATACAAATGGGTATTCGTACGGAAAAGAAATGAGAAAAATGAAGTTGTAAGATACAAGCCAAGGCTTGTAGCTAAAGGTTTTTCTCAAAAGCCAGGACTTGACTATGATGAAACATACTCTCCAGTTGTTGATGCAACAACGTTGAGATTTCTATTCAGTCTGGCAAATTGTCAAGGACTACAAATGCGCCTAATGGATGTTGTGACTGCTTATTTGTATGGGTCACTTGACACTGATATTTACATGAAAGTCCTAGAAGGATTTGAACTGCATGAAGCCAACGTTTCAAGAAATCATGATTTGTACTAAATAAAATTAAGTAAATCTTTATATGGCCTAAAGCAGTCAGGGCGGATGTGGTACAACCGTTTAAGTGAATATCTTCTAAGGGAAGGTTACAAAAATGATCAAATCTCCCCATCTGTTTTCATCAAAAGATGTAAATCCGGACTAGCAATAATAGCAGTATATGTTGATGATTTGAATATTATCGGAACTGCTTATGAAGTCGAAAGAACAACCCAATACCTGATGAAAGAGTTCGAGATGAAGGATTTAGGAAGAACGAGGTTTTTCCTTGGTTTGCAGATTGAACATCTCAATGATGGAATTTTTGTCCATCAATCAAACTACACCGAGAAGGTATTGGAAAAGTTCTACATGGACAAAGCACATCCACTACGTTCTCCAATGGTCGTACGTTCTATGAACCCTAAAGATGATCCATTTCGACCACAAGAGGAGAATGAAGATGTTCTTAGACTAGACGTGCCATATTTGAGTGCAATCGGAGCTCTAATGTACCTAGCCAACAATACAAGGCCAGATATTGCATTCTCGGTAAATCTCGTAGCAAAATACAGTAACGCACCAATAAGGAGACATTGGAATGGGATTAAGCACCTATTTCGTTACCTTCGCTGAACGATAAACTTGGGATTATTTTATCCCAAAGGTGCAGATCCTACACTTATTGGATATGCAGATGCAGGATACCTGTCAAATCTCGACAAAGCTAAATCTCAGACAGGATACATATTCACTTATGGCGGTACTGCAACCTCATGGAAAAAATCGACCAAACAAACCTTAACAGCCACTTCATCAAATCAGGCTGAACTGATTGCTCTTTACGAAGCACGAAGAGAATGTGTATGGTTGAGATCTATGATTCAGCACATACTCAAGGAAAACGGTTTGAGAACGATTAATGGCATCCCAACTATAATCTACGAAGACAATAGTGCATGTGTGACTCAAATCAAGGATGGCTACATCAAAGAAGACAGAACAAAGCACATTGATCCAAAATTCTTCTCCACCCATGATCTAGAGACAAATAGAACGATAAACGTTGAGCAAATCAAGTCATGTGAAAATCTTGCCGATTTGTTCACAAAAGCTTTGCCACCCAAGAAGTTTGAGGAACTTGTACATGGGATCGGGATGCGTCGTCGCTGTAACTTATCATAAAATCAGGGGGAGCATTTACGCATCATAAGCATTGTACACTTTTTTCCCTTGATCAGGTTTTTATCCTACTGGGTTTTCCTGAGAAGGTTTTTAACGAGGCAATGCGCATATAATACATTACAATAAACACTGTACTCTTTTTCCCTTGCTCAGGTTTTTATTCCACTGGGTTATTCCTGACAATATTTTTAATGAGGCAACTAATACCCCTGTAATTAGTAATAGTAATTCATTCAAGGGAGAGTGTTGTAATTCGCACATGCTAAAATAGATGAATGGCTCACTTGAGACCAATAATAGAGCTTTACTATTTTGTATAGTAAAACCTCATCCTTACTTACCTATAAATAGGCCAAGCTTGTAATGAGAAAAGGCACCCGATAAAAAGCAAAAGCAAGTAAACTACAACTTTTCACTCCCACTTTCAACTTCCCCTCTTCTAAGCTATCTTTTAACAATATTGAATTATTGATCATCTACTTTTAAATTTCGATTATTTAATTTTCAGTTAAATACTAAATATGTCTCTCTAAAATCAATTAAAAAGGGACCTTCTGGAGGCAAAAAATTTGGGAGAACAATCTCATGGAAATGATAATGTCACCTTACAAGTTTTTATTTCATAGTAAAAAAAGATTTAAAACCAAGCAAAACAAAAAACGCTATATTTTATGAAAATTAGGACGAGGGTAATCAACACAAAAGCAAGCATCATCTTAAATATATTAACATGAACAGGAAAACAAAATAAATTTATATATGTAACTAAACCACTCTACCATAAATATTACATGATCCTCTACCCAAAAGATTTGACAAACATCAAGAATTCCCAAGAATAGCGTACATTAAGGCACTAAATATCACTAAGATAGTTTCAAAAACATGAAAGCAGAAAAACGAAAAGGTTAGCTGAAGTCCAACTAGGCCAACAAAACCTTCCTGTCATCCATTCAATACCTTAAGTAGGCAAGTTACCCAGCAAGGTTCAACTTAATCAAGAAATCCTCCTGAATTGGCAAATCTTGGCAAAATTCAAAGTTGAGAATATCATCCATACACATATTCCAGTCTACAGTAAGCAAAATTCAAAGTTAATAGGAAACTTTGGCGTAATAGGATTCACATAGATGATACTACATGGAGGGTGTAGATTTTTATTTATTTAGCTATTTATTTGTTCGTTATTATTTTATTTATTTAATTTATCTTTTCTATTATTATTATTATTTTTTTTTTTTTATTATTATTTTTTATTATTTTTTATTATTTTTTAATTTATTTTTATACACTTCTTATTGCATTCACTTGTTTTAATATCCACCTTTGCATGTTTCCTACTGATTTCAAAAATTAAATTGTTTTTCGTGGGTCTTTCGGAAACAGCCTCTCTACTAGACGACTAGTTAGGGGTAAGGCTGCGTACATCTGGACTTCCCCAGACCCCGCCCTCGGCGGGACATTTACTGGGTTGTTATTGTTGTTTGTAGTAAGCATTGAACGCAGCAAAGCTCTATAAGCTTGTTAAGTGAGACTACACTCACTCAGGCACCCATCTATTAGAACTAAAACTGAGCTACCACCATTGTGTACCTGTGACATAACCTGGACATACATTAAACTGCTAGAAAATATGAAAACACGAGAAAACGGCAACCATAAGGCATCAACCTATTTCCAATTCACAGAAGAACAAGTAGAATGCAGGGTTTTTTTTATATGCTATACTAGAATGCAGTCATAACTAAACTCATTGCCTTCTGCGGCCCTACTTATAATGTGCACAACCGTTTCTTTTAGTTTATCCCAGGAAATCTAGAAAAACTCATTCATGCACCAAAGTACGATAATACCAAAATGTGCACACTTTGTACCATAGTACCAGAGCCACAGAGAAAACAAAAATCCTCTATGGTGTACGGTTCTAAAATGGCAACCTAAAACTCCTAAATACACACCCAGTACTGAGACTACAGCTACACCAAAGAAAATGTAACATAACAAAACAATTACCACTTAAGAGAAACCCCAAAGTTTAACCCACCCAAATCCCAACATTTATGAGGGAGTTTTGTGATGGTATAGTGATGACTCTGAAGTTAATTTGCTACTAGGGTTCTGGAAAAATATAACTGATATGTAGGTTACTCCCAACAGGCCTAGATTGCTAAAATTTTGCCGTAGAACAATGCTCACTGTAGCTGTACTTCATTTATGATATTCTTGCCATAGATCTAAAAACCTGCCATTCAGGAGGAAGTTCTTGACTAATGTAGCCCCACTGGATAAAAGGATATTCTGCAACAAAAATGACAAATCTTCAACCGACCAAAAGCAGCACATCTTGGACTTCCAAACTGAGGTTGTCATAGGGGTATAGAGAGGCCACTGAAGAAGCAAAAAGTGTCGCACTACACCTGCCAATGAACAGTGAAATGAATAAGTAAACTTGATTCAATAAATAATTTCAGCAAGAAACAATAGCAGTAAACAGATGAAATGAGACAGTGAATAAAGATTTTAAAGAAAAAGCTCACTACTAAATAATCTGTGCTAATTGTCAAGTCTCTCCAGTACCATTGCCCGCAACTGCAGTCTTCTGTTAAGCAAACATAAAATGAAACAAGATTCCGTATGAGCAATAGAAATAGGTTTAGAGCAACTGAATATCAAGGTGTCTAACATTAACTACCTGCTCAACATCTCCCTCATGGTTTATATGTGGCACATTGTTTGATGGAGTTTGTGAAAACCTGCAGAATAACAGAAAGAACAGTATCACAAAGGGAGTGGAGAGCTCCATAAATGCTAACAGCCACCAGAGAGATCCATACACCAGATTTTGTGTGTAGAGCACAAATATCAATCAGAAACCTCCATTTTTTCACAAAAAAAAAAAGCTCTAAATTGTTTCAAGAAAATCAGAAACTTCTAATGACAAAGAAATAGACCTGAGTGCCCTTGCTTTCCTTTTCTCTTCTTCAACGGTATCTATCTTCACGTCAGTTCCAAATTTGGCAAGTCGAGCTTTCTTTTTTCCCTCATCCTCAGCTGGCACAGAAATCCCGAACCTAAAACCAAAATTTAGATGCTATGTGAAAGAGGGGACATGTAAAGGCCAAACAGTAAGACTACCCAGAATAGATAGCAAGAGAATCACTATAGAACACAATTTGATTAATGCTTGTGGAGAAACCTCTCTGCTCTAGCCTTCCTCTTCTGCTCCTCAGACCCCTTAGATGCTTCTGATGCAGTAGTAGCAGTGCCAAACCTGAGCAATAAGCCATTCAAAACAAGAAAAACGCTTCGGTACAGCACAATGTTAAGTAATCGAACTCAATTTTCAAAAAGTAAAACAAATAGAAGCGTTATTTTGTGTTGTTAAGCTAGTTTTCAAGTATCAGGTATCTTTCACTTTTTTTGGCATCTTACAAAAGGCAAAAGACGTAAGAATCGGTGAAATTGCGGAAAGAAAAGTAATAATGGTACTTCAAGGAACTTTGCACAATAAATTAACATTCATATATGGTTAAGCATAAGCATAACCCCTGTTACTGATTCGATTTAACACTTTGAACTCGCACTATAATGTTCTAGTACCAAGGTCAAGAAAGGATGATAAATGCAACTAGAATGAGTCTCAACTCTAAACCAAAAAGACTGCCCTTGCCCGTAAATGCAAGAGTTCAATTCTGTTTTCTTTTTTATGTTTTCCTTCCTTACTGTATATGTTGTCAAGTCTTTCAAGTGAACCAATTGAAAGCAAGCAAATGTAGTAATGACTTTAAGCAAGAAAACATCAGTATCCAGACTCTCTACCAAGGACCAACAGACATTCAAGCAACCAATACCGTTGAGAATTTTGGCTTTTTAAATATAATTAAATCTAGTAACTCTTAGGAGTTATAATTTCAATATGTTACAGCTTTAACAGAAGAATTTAGTATGCTTAGTAACCTACACAGGTGCTAACAATAGGTGTGAGTCACACACATTTTGTACCCTATAAATGATCATCAAACTAGTTAAGTGACATAGCATGTAGTGTGCTACTGTCTCAACACAATAACCTTCTTTACATCACTTTTTTACGCTTTTTTCTTGCCCTATAAAAATCCAAGCCTACATATCCAACAACATAGACCTTTCCACATTGTAATATGCACTGTATAACATCACTTATGAAAGAGATATTCCACAGATCCCAAGATCGAGCCCCATTAGGGCCAAGTTCGAGCCGCCTTTTCCTGGCCATTAACATCAAGGTCCATGGGATTAATTGGGCAAAGTTTGGATACCCATGTTATCTAAAAAACAACTACGCAAGTGAAATACCACAAAAAGCCAAGTTTTAAAATTAGTGCTATTGCCCAAGGTTGCAGTTAATATTTAATTGACAGTGTTTGGGACTGAGTTATGTTGAGATTTTACCATCATACAATTTTTGTTTGGTTAGTAACTTGCCATGTCCGAAGCCAAATGGATAAAGACCAAAAGAACTAGCATTCATGAAAGTTGCAGCTATTTGAAGTTCCTTTTATCAACTGGACCTAGCAGGAGAGCTGCTGGGTAGAGGAAGCATATAGACGCCAGCAAAACCTCTCAATATTTATCTCCCAGTTTGCTTACAAGCTTCACCCAAATAATATTGCTGTATTTTGTTTTTGTTTTTTTTTAGATAACATGGGTGTCCAAGCTTTGCTTGACTAATCCCTTGGGCCCTAAAGTTAACGACCAGGAATACCTACACTGGCATTTAGGGGACTCGACCTGGGACCTCTGGAATACTTCTCAGATGTCTTACCAGCTCAGCTACCCCTCAGGGTTAGTATCCCCTTCTTTTATTTAGTTACACTTTTACCTTTGTAAATCATTTGGGAACATGTTTATTACTAGTTGTATTCTTCATCTATACCTTCAAAGCAAGTTATTTACTAGTACCTAAATGTAACTTGTTATTGCGTGAAATTAAACAAGTATGTATTACTGGACATATTAATAAAAAGTAATCTTGGTCACTCAATCGGCTATATACGACATTGCAATGGAAAAGAACATGATGATACATTAAGCGCTATTTGTGTGGTACCTGGAAATACAGTATGAGAGCTATGTAAAGAAAACATTTGAACTAACTTAATATTCTTGAGACGGCACCCTCGGAGAATTCTGGGTTGTTGTTGTTGAAGTGAATATTCTAGAGCCATAGAGGATAAGTTTATGCAAGAGAAGGTTAATGTGAATAATACGTATGTTACGGTAACGAGAAGTAAGCCAGCTGAAAGTGCACACAAATATCAAGATGGACTTTTGTCTATGGTTGTTCAGGGACACTGTCCACCTTTTTTTTTATATAAGAGAAAATTTAATTAATCACATAGTGAAAGAAAGGACACTGTCCACCTACCAGGCCCAAGGTCCACTTACGAACCTGAGGTTCACTTAGGAGAATATAAACATGACCAACTCTAGCTTAAATGGACTATGATCAAGGGAATATACTAGTGTATTGAGAATGAATACAGTCCTGTGATTAAAATTCTTAAATGATGATGTGCATTTGTGAAAACATGGGGTGGGTGAGGGCAAACACCCCTTCGAAAAAAATAAATGATTTTCATATTTTGTTTGTTGGTTACCATGAGAATACTCACTCATGTTGCTGATTTTATAAAAGGTACTCCTGTTTCAGTTTTCTAGTTGGGGGATTGACTAAGGGCCCGTTTGGCCTACCTCCTACCAACTTCTCCTTCTCCCAAATTTGTTCTTGCTCACCCCCTTTTTATCCACTCCCCCCTCCATTTCCAACTTCTAAGAAGTTGAAATAAAGCTACAATTGGACTAGAAGGAGAAGTTATAAATTGTAGCTTCTCCTTCTCCTTCAACTTCTAGCTTTATTTTAACTTCTTAGAAGTTGGAAATGGAGGGGGAGGGATGAAAATGATGGGGACAAGAACAAATTTCGGAGGAGAAGTTGAATTTGTAGGAGCTAGGCCAAACGGGCTTTAAGACATAGAAGTGATATACATAAGTTTTGCCTGTAATAGGATGCTATTAAATCAGTCTATTAGTGGTTGTACTCATACTAGTTTAGAAAAGGAAAATCGTTTATTAATTCTCTACTATGTCGAGCTTGTACCCTAAAATGATTCGTTTAAGTCACCTTGTATCTCCTATGGAGATACGGAGGTAAGGCCAGTGTCATTATTTGTAAAATTTGCAGCTAAAGGATGATTAATTAATATAAGCAGAAATAATTATCCTGGGGCCTTACAGAAAGAGACATGAATACAGTGATTAGATGGAACTATTAGATTTACATTGCTCACATTTCACAAGGGAGTAAAAAGTAAAAAAAACACAGTACAAAATTATAGGGTTAACATGGTACAGAATTATTATCATTTCCATAGTCGTGTCCAGTAATCCCACAGTAACTTCTTTTCAGATGTCACATAAACATAACTAGTTCATCAATGTCAATGACATTCTATAAAGTGCCTATACTATTGTGAATATCTACACGCATGATCAAGGCATGATCAATTGATCATGACCTGCCCCACCCCGGCCAACGTTCCCCTTATATCTCAAAAGATCTCACGGGCTTGTCACTTCCATTCTTCCCACAACACATTCACAAGGATGGAGTAACCCCCCCCCCTCCCAACATACACACACAAAAATAAAATTTCCTGGGACCAAGGAACAAAAACTAACTTTTCATTCTTGTACCCTCTCTATCGTTGTTTACTTTGAAATTTTTTAAAGAAGAGGATCTCTTAAAAATAGTTTCCTTTAAAAGGAAAGGTGTCCCAATTAAAGTTTTCAACAACCCTTCTCTCTCGTTCCCAACTTCCCACTAGTCGATTCAATAACGATCTCTCGCCTTCGCCTCCCCTTCCCCACCACCTTCTTCCTCTTCTCACTCTCACTCTCACTCTTTATCTGCTTGCTCTCACATTCTATCTCTCCTTGCTCCTAACGCCCCAGCCTCTGCCGACAGCCTTAGAGCATGCGGATGGCCAGCACAGCGGACTAGAGCCAAACCAGGTGGCTTAATTAACTCTTTATGCCACTCTTGATCAGATTAGTCACTCACTAAATATTTCACGTTTTATGGAATTCATAAACATTCTTTTTGGTTTGAGACTCAAGTCAAATGCATTGCAATTTGTCAAAGTTGTTTGAGGACTTTTCAATGGAGGGGTCTGCCCCGCCAACCACAGTTGACGGTGTTTCATGATTCTGCATGGCTGCTTCTGTGGTCATCGATTGGAAATGTCTTAAAAAAACTTTGAAAATGTCTTAACAAAACTTTGAAAATGTCTCTTAATAATATAAGGGGAAGTGATTTTCATTACTTTCGTGTATTCCATGAAAATTTTCCGAAAAACACAAAGTGATTACGCCCCAGATCTCTAGCCGAATAGGTTTCGAAGCTCCCAGCCCCCACAATCCCCGGACACTACGACCTGCGTCTAAAATCAATGGGCCTTGCTCGATGTCGTCAAGATTTGCGTCCCTATAGCCACCACCCTCTGATCTTGAGTTGCCCATCATCTTGTGGGGGAGAGCATCTCTCTCTCTTGAGCCAACAAATCACTCAGCAAAAGACCGGATTTATCTCCCTCTTTCTCTAATGACGATTGGGAAATGGCAGGGCGATGCTACCCAGTCTGATCTCTGGGTCGCTAGACAAACCCATAAATACCAGGATCACATTGCATCCTGATACCAGCATATATAAAGGTCACCTTAGGCATTATGTTACGCTATTTCATTCATCACTTCCACCTCCTCTCAAAGTCTACGCCCCCCCCCCCCACTCTCTCTCTCTCCCCCTCTGCTTCATCACTCACATTAAATTGTCACTATTCGGCTGATTATCTTCACAGCAGTCACACTCCTCACTTGGAGATAGAGCAATTAGCAGAAAATAGAGTTGTGTATTCCATGGAAAATATTTTTCATTTAAAATTTAAAAATATTTTCTCTACAACCAAATGGAGCACCAGAATCAAATGCATGACCAAAGAAGTTGAAACTCCAAAATATTTTAGCTTTTCCTCTTTCCAGACCAAGACTCTTGCGTGAAGAATGGCAGAACTCTATTAGAAGAGGTAGGATCCAAACGTTAGCCACTCTTGCTGGGATAAGAGCAGACCTCTATTGAAAGAGCTAGATTCCAAATGTTAGCCACTCTAGCTGGCATTATGGCAGACCTCCATCAGATGCAATGGGCTCGAAATGTAGACATTCATCAATAAGTCCCAATAAGGTCACTAGGACGTCGCCATCAACCAACACACCAACTAGTTCCCAAAATGGTAACGAGGAATTCTATGGAGGACATGGCAGTGATGGCGCAAGTGCATAGCATAATTGCGCAAAATAAAGTCTTAAAATAATTCTGCGGGGAAAAAAAAAGCCGACGTCAACAGTAGCAAAGATGTTTATCAATGCTTTGCGGCCTTGGGCAATCTTGAAGACATTATTACACCCCAGAAGAGCATGAGACGGATCAGCAACCTTCCCCCAACTTCAAAAGAAACGGACAAAGATATACATCTAGGCACCCCATCAGTTGGGCATAGCCCGGATACCCATGTTATCGAACAAATTGATTTCTCTACTCAATCAAGAATCAACGCAAGTACAAAACAACTAAAGATGATATTGAAGTTTTTGAAAGAAGCCCCAATGAAAAGGAAACTGTGTCCTTGAACTCTATACCCTACAAAAGAATCGTGATAACTACAATGATTTTCTCCAATACCCTGTATGTATGAATATGTTATGGCATAATGCCATATTCACAGCCCTCCACTAACCCTCGCTTTTTCTCTCAAAAATGTCTGACTTGTCACTTCCACAATCCCATAACACAACCAAATTATTGACAAGTGATAGAAGAATTACCGCCCCTCCCCCCCCCCCAAAAAAAAAAGGAAAGATTCATAAACAGTCCTTTCATTCAAAACACATACTAAGGGGTGTAATGACACTAGAAATAAAAAAAAGGCGAGTGAAATGCAGGACCAAGTAGTTAAAAGTGCACCAAGATTTTTCTTCGTTACATTTTCCTCAACCAGGGGTCTTTCTTACATAATGGCAGACCTCTATCAAGTCATAGTCAAATAATGTTAGCCATTGATGCACCAAAAACTTCCAATCAAACAATGCACCAACTTCTGATAATGGTTTGCAGAACCAGAAGTTACTACAAAAGCTTGGCGTGGCATTAGTGGATGATAGTTAAATTGGGCAAAAAGTAGTCCCCATAAAGTTTTGTAGGGCCATTTAATGGCAGATTAACAGCACAGCAACAAATATGTAGATCCCATGATTTTGACATTATTCAAAATATCATCATGCTTCCCACAACATGAGACGGATCTCCAAAGTTTATAAGGAGAGACCAAACACATATTACTAGCCAATCCCATAATCACAATTTGTCTTCCCCTCATGCCTCAATCAAATATCAAAGCAAGTTTGAGACATCTAAGAACGATACCAACAAAAAGCAAACATAGTCTCTAAATCCCATTCCCAAACCTCTATCAGAATCCAAATTCTACAGATCAAACCGAAAGGGCACCTACCTAACTGTCAAATTAAGCCAAAAACCAGCATCCAAATTACATATATATGATACTTCCCTTCCTTTCCCTTCCCTTCCCTCTCTCAATCTGAAACCACTGGACTATTCCCTTAATCAACAACAAGATTACAAAATAAGCAATAAAAAGGGCAAATTGTTCATGCATGAAACAAAATTAAAAAATCAGTACAAACAAAATCATAAAAAATAAAAATTGGTCCTTTACATATCAACAATTAGACATATAAACAGTATGCACACAATCATAAAAATCACACCAGCTTAACCAAATGTTCCCCAAACCCTATGCCAATTTCCAAAAAATAAAAATAAAAAAATCATTGCAAAAACTTATAATAAATAGAAGACAGAGTGAGTTTGGTAGTACCTCTCAGCCCTAGAATTGCGTTTCTCAACCTCAGACAACTGAACAGGAACACCAAAGCGTTCAGCCCTACGAACTTTCTTCTGAATATCATTATCACCACCTGTCGGAGAAACAACAGCAGGCGTTGGTGCTGTTCCTTCAGTATTAGTATTAATATCAGTCACCTTAACATTCAAATCATCTGTGTTCTTTTTATCATCAGCAGATTCAGATTGACGGTCTTCATGCTTTGAATCGTCGGTGAGATTTGGTGGGTTTGTTGGGGTTAGGGTTTTGTTAGGGTTTTCTGTTGGTTCTAGGTTTTGGGAGGTGGGTTTTTGTGAATCTGTTGCCATGAGTTAAGTGAAGCGATGAGAGAGAGAGAGAGAGACAAGGGGGCACAATTTGGAGGAGAGCAAAGAGGGCAAATGAAGGTGGTGAGCCGGTGTGTTGCTATTTGCGAATTTAATTCTATAAACTTTGTCCTCAAGTTTTTTCCTTTTTTTCTTTGGGGTTGCTAAATATAAATTATAAATATAAACTAGTTTTTACTTTATTTTTTTTTTCCTATTATCTTATATTAATTATTTTTTTTTTGTAAAGATCTTATGTTAATTGTTTGGATATGTGGCATTAGGGGTGAGCGTAACCGGGTATTCACCCGGTATTGCACTACCCGGAATTGGAATTGGATCCACCGGTTCCTATTTTGCAGGAATTGGAATTGGAATTGGTTGCACCGGTTCCTAAATCCTAGAAATTGGAATTGGAATTGGAATTGGATCCACCGGGTACCCACCAGTTCCTGAGTACCCAAGTCCGCAGTAAATCCAAATTTTCCAAAAATACCGTAAATATAAAATCAAATACTACAATCAAAATACTTAACATTGTAAATCAAAATTTAAATAAAGTATATAATCATTTAATCATTAATATTACACATATAATCATTAAAAACATTAAAATTACAAATGGAAAATTTTAAACTACTAACCTTACTAGAAAATCACCATTCTTTATTTCTAACAAAGGAAAAAAGTCATTTAATTTTTTTACACTGGGTACCCAACCGGTTCCGGTTCCCAAAAGTCAGGAATTGGAATTGGAATTGGTTGGTACCCATTCCTATATTTGGGAATTGGAATGGAATTGGTTAGGCCGGTTCCGGTTCCGAAACCACCGGTTCCTAACCAATTCCGATTCCGGTACTGGGTACCCGGAATTTCTGCTCACCCCTACGTGGCATGCCTCAATACTTTATATATGAAAATTAAATTAGATTAAATTTGCAGACCCCCCAACCAAAATAATAATAATAGATTAGATTTGCTTAACAAATACTACTAAGAATTTTATATAAAAAATATTTTTGCTTATCTTTCTCTATATTTGTAAAGGTCCCGATAAATTCAAATGTCTATGTTTAAAATAAAATTTAGCTCTAAATTCTAAATTGGTAAAATAAGAGGAATATTCCTTAGGAAAAAAAAAATTGCGCACTCAACTAATCTCAACTTATGGGAAAAATAATTATTATGGTTTATTGTAATCTCAAACCTGCACATAAAGATATGATTAACACCATGTAAGTAACTTATATTAGCATGAAAATCTTATCATTGACATATTTTTCAGCGTAGACATTAGATTGATAAACACAAAACCTGCATAAAAAATTATAAATATAGTTATTATTAGTCAAATAAACAGGTTTATAACGTAAATAAACAATAAAAGATGTTAACATACCCATCAAAAAAGAAAAAAGAAAAGGCTTAAACATAATGTTAAGCGAATGATTATTGTATGATATTAGTTAAAGACTTGTAGTGTGTAATTTTGTTTTTTTTTTTTTTTTACTTTACTACTTATTAAGTCCGTGCAATGCACAGGTTCATGTTAATGTATTAGTATACTTACACAGTCGTGTGCTAAGCTAATTAGCTATCAATATGCACTAATTAATAAGTGTAAGAACTTTGTATATGAAAGACTTAGTTGTCTATCTTGATAACTCAACTTCTATCTACCTCCTATATTGGAACCGTATATTGCTCCTAAAATCAATGTTTTTAATTCAAAAAATACTTCTAAAATTAGGCATTGATGAATTCTACTCCTAAATAAATGTACACCTTCCACTTTATTTTACAACTCTCAACTTATAATTCAGGGGAAAAAATTCATACAGCTGAGAGAGTAGCAAAACTTTAACTATGTAAAGTGAAATTGAAAGGAAAAAGGGGAAAACAATCACCTAGTTAAAATAATTAGTGTAGTGATATACCTTCTTCAATTTCCCTCTCCACCTAAAAAAAGAAAGAACATCGTTAAAATCATTAGTGTAGTGATATACCTACTCTAGATTTTCCTCTCCACCTAAAATCAAATTAGGATGATTCATAATTTCTACAAATCATGAAAAGGTAGAACAAAGAAGAATACTTCCTCCAAATGAAAATTCTGCTAGAACAATCACAATACCAAAATCTGCACGTACAAACAATTTGATCAATTAGTATAACGTTATTATTAATTGATATACCTGGCCTCTCCGATTTTCCTGTCCACCAAAAACAAAAAAAAAAAAAAGAAGCATATCGTTAAAATCATTAGTGTAGACGGTAGTGATATACTTCTCCATATTTTTCTCTCCACCTAAAATCAAATTATAATGATTCATAATTGCTATAAATCATGAATAGGTAGAACAAAGAATAATACTTACTTCAAATTGAAATTCTTGCTAGAATCAACAACTACAATACCAAAACGTACACGTACAAACAAATTGATCAATTAGTATAACGTTATTATTAAGTGATATACCTTCTCCTATTTTCCTCAAGAAAAAATCACACAGTTAAAATCATTAGTGTGAGTTCAATCATTGAAAGGGGGAAGAAATCACGTTTTAAAAAAATTATAAAAGGAGAAGAGAGACGCGCGAATCATGCAAATTTTGGGAGGATTAAGCAAGTAACATTATCTTAAGAAACTACAAATTAAATTAAAACAAAAGGTTATTTGTCTACAAAAAAAATCGCAAAAATATCACCATAAACTATTGCAGAGTGGTTGGGCACAAACATACTTACTTATATATGTCGATTCGACCATTGTTCAATATTGTAGCTCAATAATCTCCAAAATCTGTCAAAAATAGTTTGTAAAAGAAATTAGTAACATATACTAAGAAGATATCTTGAAGTAGATAAGGGAGAAGAACACACATACAAATCAAAGCCTGATCTTTGAAAGGGAAAAAAAATGTGAGGGGAGGGGCCGGGAGAGATGTGGCTAAATACATTACTGGGTTTGGAAAATATTAATTATCATTGTCATATACGTGGTATCATACAAATAATGAAAGATATATAGCAATAGGGTAATAGTGTCTTATTAGAATTACAATACTACTAACGTGATTGAGGTATAGTAAAGCATTATTCTTCTTCACTAGTTTACATCTAGTTAAGTTAAAGAATTTGGTTTTTAATTCTTTTGCTTCTTCTAATTCGGAGCAAGGGAGATTTTAAATAATATACTTATCATTGTGTGTGATTTGTAATGTACTATAAAAAGGAAAAGGAAGCAAGCGTTTCAACATTGATTAGGATTCTAGGACCCAATAGAAGTCGCTAAGATGAAAATTATTTTTAATTATCCAATAATTCATTTTTTTTTATAAACCATTTTTATTCAATATTATTCAAATTAAAAAATAATTATAATTAATTATAATCAAATGATGAGATGACGCGTCTTATACTATTTGCTTAGGTGGCTCGTCTCATCACTTTAGGCTCTTTGATGATGTGACAATATAATTAAACATTCTTACCTATATGTTCTAAACATGCTGTAAATGCATCTTGTTCTGAAGTATTTTCCGATTCGAATATGATGGTGTAATTTTTGTTATTTTTTTAGATGTATAGAAAATGTTATATATTATTTTGAATATTTGACGAAAATCTGTTATAGCCATCATAAAACTCTAGTAGTTTATTAATATCTTATTTTATACCAATAAGGATACTAAGACTCCCAAACGTTTTGCACCAGTTTTTTTTGTCTTTATCCTCGCTTAGGTGACGCGCTCTTAAAATTCTTACCTGCGTGGCATGCCTCATTTCTCCCGGAAAATGCCTCCTATATTGATTACTAAGCGTAAATCTCTTTTCCCAAAATATCCGTAACATAACCCTCCTTTCCACTTCCTCTCTCTCCCTTTTTCTATCTCTTCCCTAACCTCTTTCATCTACCGCCAATGCAATGTGTATAGCTTTTGTCATCTGATACTTACATGCTGAAATAAAAATTTAACAATGAAATCTTACACAATATCATAACTGCAAACAAGAAAAATAATAAAAGATAGTATTGTTCCCTTTGTCATATAATTATTCACGGGGAAGTGCCTTCCAAAGCCGTTGAGAGCCTCTTAGACCATGCCTCCCTCGACAAAACTGACACCTCCCGACCCCCCAGACCACCCAGATCCACCGCCTCATCCTCCTCCTCTGCCATTTTCGTCCACTTCTCAAGCCAATTCTCTTGCCTTTTTACTGTTAATTACTATCGCCCTTTCCCCAAAGCCCAATTAAATGATTCCTCTAATATTATGTCAAACCCTAACCGCCCAATTTCATTTGTGATTTGGCCAATTCAGCTTACTTATGGACCAATTAGTTATAATCATCCTTTATTGAGATCATCCATGAGCCCAATTTGTCAATCAATTGAATACACATGGGCCAAATTTTATATAAGATTTCAGTTGAATAAAACTACTGTTGTTTATGGGGTTATAAACTCAATTGATTCTACATCTTTTACAACTGGCATCCTTTTGCTTAATCAAAGCGGTGATTTACAGAAACTCCATCACAAATGATAGAGGAATTACTTCGGTGGATCACAAACCATTTCTCCTTCAGACACATCAGGTTTTTTCTTTCCTCTTTCCCTCTCCTTGAGCTCCCTAGAGCTACTGTCCAACCTAGTTAATTGGCCAGTCCAGACTATCTCTTGTTTGATTGTACTTTCCCTGATTCTATCTAATTTGGCTGCTTGCTTTAGTTTTATGTCATGTCATGATCCTAGAAACTTCTCGATTCGTCGCACAAATTATTGTAGCATCGTTGCATATACGACACCTCTGTTTATCTATAAATCTAGGCTTTTTGGTGGCTGGTATCTATTTGGGTGCATGATTTTACTTCAGTTCATAATGGGTTCTAAATATGACACGTTAGTTTTGCTTATGCATTTAGACATTTTGCAATGGGTAGCGTACTAGTTGCTTAATCTCTTCCATAAATATAGTTACACTTCCCTCGTTTTGGATCAGTCTTGAGCCTTCTCTTTACGTACATCCTTACTGTCTACTATATCCTGCGTTTTTGCTATGTCTTCTGTGCCTTCTTCTCCCCAAACCCCCCCCAATCTCTGACAATGCCTCTGATATCCAACCCTGTCCAAATACCCATTGTGCTCATATTGCCCAATCTTCAACCTATAACCATGAAGATCGATGCGATAGTCGAGTTGGATGTCATGCAGGTCTCCCAGGAAATTCTTCCTACTCCAATGCAGTTAAACTCGGAGTGGGAGATCACTCTATCAGTATTGATCCCTGTCTCCAGCCTGGAAATGGCAATTAACATTCTGACACTGAAGTTCAGAATTGTGCTCCCGTGAATATGCAAGCTAGTAAAACTTCAGCCCCATCTCCATCCAACCTACATGAGCTGATGAAAGAGTTTAAGTCTCTGTGTCTGATTGGTAAGATTTGGGGTGAAAATCTTTCTCTTGCCTCTATTTCTGCTAAACTTAAAAATTGTTTGGAAATATGTTAAAGGCGAGATTACTTTCTTGGATACGGGAAATTACTGGGTCCTTATTCGCTTTGCTAAAGTGGAAGATCAAACCTTTGTTTAGATCAATAGACCTTGGTTTGTGCAGGGTCTTAATTTTGTTCTTCTTTCTTGGCATCCTTATTTTAATCCTTATGAACAAGATATTTCTCGTATAGACCAATGGATTAAAATCCTCCTCCTACCTTGGATTTTTTGGGATGAGGACTGGCTTCGGGATTTATTTCACCCTTTTGGTTCTTTGGTTAGACTTGATGAATATACTTTGTTGAGGAAAAAAATTTAATTTGCTCGTATTTGCGTCAACATTGATATTACCAAGCCTCTCCCTGGTGGTATTTCTGTTAGTTATGAAGGTTTTAACCTTGAATTTTGTCTTGAATATGAGGGTCTGCATGAGATTTGTGCCTTGTGTTGCGAGAATACCCACAAGTTAGATGAGTGTCCACGTAAATCTAAACCTACAAATGTTGAAGTTGTTGTTCAACGTTTTGGCTCGAGTCAACCCTTTGAAAAACCACCCACTCATGATTCTTCTCATTCTAATAACATACCCACTGTTAATGATAAGTGGATTACTGTTTACCCTAAACGAAAGACCCGTTCTATGAACCCTCCCAGCAAGAAAAACTTTAATGTTGTCATAAATACTCCCACTACTGAGTCAGGCCCTCCTATGAGTCAACATAGCCCCACTGAGGCTGGCCCCTCTATGAGTAACCCTCTTCCAGTTGCCACTTATGTTGAAGGTCAGAGTCTAAACAGCCCCAATCCTTTTCAACCCTTGGTGACATCTGCTCCTGGTGATGAAGACTTGAACCAGATGAGTGAGTTGACTTCTACTGCAGTTCCCTCCCAAGTGGTTGGTCCTCCATCTAAAGCAATGGAGCATCTGTCTGAACAAGTTATTACTGGAATTATTTCGGCTAACCTGGTAGCAAACTCCAATAATGATAAGCCAGACATTCCTCTTTGGTGTGATGAAAATCTCGATGATATTGATGAGGATCTTGGAGATGAATTTCTGGATGCGGATGATATTGATCGTATGTCTGAATCCACAGACTCGCTTAAACGCCGTCGTTTTGACGATTCTATGGACTCCGCGTCATCCTTACCCCTGCTATATAATTATGTCGCTCTATGCTCATATACTCCTATCTCTTTTTACTGCATTGTATATGTTTCGGCTTTGCTTTTGTATGTGGGTTCTGTTGCTTAGTGTTCTTCTGTCTCTCTTTCTCTTTAACAGGGACAATATTGATCCTTACTCTTCTAGTTCTTTTTACTGTGTATTATGCGGGTCAGCATCACTAGAAGTGCTCTCCCCCTAGGTTGTCAGCCATATCATCCATCCGGGTTACACGTGGTGTTCCCTGGATATTTTTGTCTATGTTTTGATCAGGATGAGAAGTGGACCCTTGATCCGGAATGGTTTAGCTAGTTGTTTCCTAACCTCTTGTACTAGACTTGTACCTAGGTTAGTTTTCAAAGTCTGTTATACTGGTACTAAGGTGTTAAAGGAAGCAACAAATACTGTAATCTGCATGTTCCAGTTGGGTGTAGCACCTTTGTTCAGGATAAATAAAAATGTTGGTCTATGTATGTATTATATTCCTGTTGCCAAGCTCTTTATGACATTTGATATCTCAATTTTATGGGTTAACCCCCAAAAACATGTTTCTCACAGAAGAGATTCCTCAATCTCTTATGTACTGCTCTGTGCACCTAGAAGACTTATTAAGCTCCAGTGCACTCATATCAGAGTTATGCTAGAAGTTTTTTGTAAATTCCTTTACATGCCTCTGCTCAGCATCATAAGCATATCAATGGATAAGCAACAGATGAAATTGTCTTTTTATTATTTGATTCTTGTTTGTATTATGGTGGCTTTTTGAAGTACAATGGCGTGGGTCGTTCCTCCTTCTTGCCTTCTACTAATATGGGTTATTCTAGTACTCATTCCATTAATATTTCTTTTCACAGATTACTCTCGCGCTTTTGCTGGTACTTGGTGGCTCCTTCCATGCCGATCTGCTTCATATCTTGTTAATCATTATTACGCGGGAATTTTTTTATCTCTGTAAATTATACATTATGTATAACCGTGTTTATACAGATAATATATGGATTTAGTTTCTCCATTATAGGAAGTTTCGCCAACATTATCTTTGGGCTTGTTTCCCATGAACTAACCAGACATGTATCTTTTTCATCTGGATTGGATCTCATTTCCATAATCATGGAACGGAGTTCATACTCCTTGCTCTTTTAAGATTGATTCTCAGGCTTATCCATGGACGAACTTTGTTATCGTTTTATTATTTGTATCTTAATTTTCAAAGGAAATGCACATTTATCTGTGTACGTCAACCATCCTATACAGTTGTCAGATCTTCAGCGAAAAGATCTTTTCAAATTAGATCATTTTCACATAGGTATAATGCAGGGAAGCCGTAGAGGCCGTTTTTTATTTACTATATGTACCATGAAAATTCTCTGTTGGAATATACGTGGCATTGAAAAACCCAATGCCATTTCTGAACTACGTTTTTTAATACGCAAACATTTTCCAGATATTGTTTTTCTTCTCGAAACCTTAGTATCTAACGAAAATTGTACGCAACTATCTTGTTCTCTTCATTATGATCACTCTCTTATTATTGACCCTATTAATCATTCAGGTGGCATTTGGATTGGATGGAATGATACTAGAGTTCAAGTTTTACATATCGAACAAACCCCTCGTATTATCAAAATGGATATCCTTAACAAAGAAACTAACAAGCAAGAATGCATTATTGGCACTTATGCCCCAGCTCAAGAACAAGCCAAGGATATTTTTTGGCATGAATTATCAACTCTCGTGACTAGTACTCAGCTTCCGATATGTCTAATAGGTGACCTCAATGAACTATATGCACTCAGTGACAAATTAGGTGGGATACCGCCGTCTCTTCAACGCATTAGTCGACTTACTAATTTTTGCTCTCTGTGTAACCTTATTCTCGTACCACCTACAGGATCAAACTACACATGGCGAGGTAAATATCATAATCAGTGGATATACGAAAGGCTAGATATGGCTTTAAGTTCCCCTGAATGGTTCAATAATAATCCCGAGGCTTCTCTTTATACGGAACAATTCACGTGTTCGGATCACGCCCCAATTCTCCTCGATACCCACTCCAAAAGAACTACACATAGTAGACCATTCCGATATCAATCAGGTTGGAGTTCACATCCTGAAGCTTCACAAATAGTCAAAAGTCATTGGACAAAACCTTTCCAAGGTTCTAGATTATTTAGAATTACTAGAAAACTCAAATGCGTTAAATACGAACTCAAAACTTGGAATAAAACTGTGTATGGTCATATTCATGATAAATTAGATTCCAATATTGAGAAATTAGACACTATCCAAACCCAACTTCTCACAGATATTTCTTCCCTAGACTTAATGAGATACATTCCCGACTTTTACGTCAACGAGAAAAATTACTCCTATTTGGCCAAAAACTATGGGTAATCTTGCTCATAAACAATGGCTTACCCAAGGTGATAGGAATTCCAGCTATTTTCATTTAAAATATAAATTCAGGAAGAAAAGAAGTATGATTTATAGGCTACAAGACCGCTGTGGGGTATGGATAGAGGATGACAATGCTATTAAAAATCTGTTTAATACAGAGTATATTCAACGTTTTACAAGCTCCAGAACTACGCCGACACATATTGATATTACTGATCTGCACCCTAAAGTCACAATGGAGGATAATCTAAAACTTACTGCACCAATTTCAGAGGATGAAGTCAAACTCACTGTTTTTGAAATAAATCCCCGTAAAACTCCAGGTCCAGATGGAATTATTGCTGCATTCTATCAAGATTTTTGGCCACTTATTGGAAAGGAAGTCACCAAGGCCATACAAGCCTTTTTCATCATGTTAAACTTTTAAAAGAAATTAATCATACATTTATCACGTTTTTACCTAAAGTTGATTCACCCAGTACACCTACACAATATAGACCAATAGGTCTATGCAATACTCTTTATAAAATCATTGCTAAAATTCTTGTTAATAGGTTACGACCTACTTTACAGAAAATTATTAATCCTTATCAAGGCGCATTTGTCCCTCAGCGATCAATTCACGATAACCTTCTCATTGCACAAGAAATTATTCATTTTTTTAGAAAATATAAATCTCGAGACGGATGGGTAGCCATGAAGTTAGATATGGAAAAAGCATATGACCGAATCGAAGGATTTCTTACGGACTACATTAAAACAGCTGGGCTTTGACCCAAAATGGATTGAGTGTATTCGACAATGTGTCACAACAGTGTCATATTCTCTCCTGATCAATGATACTCCTTCGGGTTTCATTCAACCCAGTCGCGGGCTAAGACATGGCGATCCTCTATCCCCCATATTTGTTTATAATTTGTATGGATGTTTTGAGTCAGCGCCTATCTAAAGCAACCATATCCAAAACTGGGATCGGTGTTAAGGCTTGTCATGGTGGGCCACAGATTCCTTGTCCATTCTTTGCTGATGATATCTTACTATTTTTTAAAGCCAACCATAAAGCCTCGTCCTACTTAAAAACTTTGCTGGACCAATTTTGTACTCACTCTGGACAATTAGTCAATTTTCATAAATCTTCCCTTGTCTTTTCAAAGAACACATCGCCCCAAAAAAAACAAATTGTCTCTGCGTATTTCAATATCCCGCATAAGACAAGTCTTGGAAAATATTTGGGCTGCATATTCCCTGAACAACGCTTCACAACTCCTGTTTATCATAATCTCATAGAAACTACTCAAAGCCGCCTAGAGCCTTGGAAAGCTGCTAACCTATCTAAAGCAGGAAAATTGGTACTTATCCAATCAAATCTCGAAGCGTTGCCCTCCCATGTCATGCAAAATTTTAAAATACCGACTTCTACTGCCCACAAATTAGATTCGCTCCATAGAAATGTCTTTTGGAATAACTATGAACATGGAACAAGTCTCCCTCTCATCTCCTGTAACAATATTTGCCGGCCTAAATTAGCTGGGGGACTTGGTTTACGAAAAACCGAAGCTGTAAATAGGGCTTTCATATCTAAATTGGGATGGAAAGTACTTACTGATCATAATAATATATGGGTTCAATTAGTGAAAAAAAAAAATCTCAAACGAACAAATTTTTTTCCGAAAAAAGGCTATGACTCAAGATTCCTTTATTTGGAAACAAATTTTAAAAGAGCGATCCACTCTACAACAAGGTATTCGCTGAATTGTTGATAACGGTTGTAATATCTCATTTTGGTTAGATAACTGGGTTCTACAAAATTCCTTAGCTTCACATTTACATAAGAATATCCAGGATATTCCAAACATTGATTTAACAGTGAATCATTTTATTACAGATCAAAAGACTTGGGATATTGGTAGACTGACTAAAATTGTTCCTAACTCCATAGTACAACTTATCTTGAGTATACCAATCCCACGAGAAAACACCCTTGATTCTTTTTGTTGGGGACCATCAAGAGATGAGTCATTCAATACCAAGACAGCAACTTGGATGAATCATGGACTAAATAAAATAAACTGTACAAACTGGAACTATAAATGGATATGGCAATTAGATATCCATCCGAAACTTCAAATTTGCCTTTGCCAAATATTAAATGGTCTTCCAGTTCGTTCATCCTTAGCAGCCAGAGGATTAAAGATTGAAGAATCGTGACCTTTTTGTTATGCTCATAGTGAAAATGTGTTTCATTTATTCTCTGATTGCCAAATTGCTAAGCAAGTCTGGCATAAGGCTCATCAATTACAATTGATAAGTCTTAAACCTGATATGGACCATATCATCGAATGGTGGTCACAATTGAAGCAAAATTGTCATTTCGAGCACTTACATAAAAGTATTCACTTGACTTGGAGTTTATGGAAATCTAGGAACGCATCAATTTTTAATGATACACCCTTTAATTTAACAGCTACAATTGTGAGGGCTCAATCCTCATGGTAAGAATGGGAACATAGAATGCGGTTAGATCAACAATTCAATACATATAGCGGCCATAACTTGACAAATTCTAATAGACATTTGGGTCAACATAAACCAACCAACTATGTTAATATTCGTTGAGAAGCACCACCTGAGCATTATGTCAAACTGAACTTTGATGGTGTAATAAATAATTATGGATCTGGTTCGGGTTATATTTTACGTATCAATTTGGGCAGTGATACAAAATTAATTGAGCAAGTTGTTGCTTGAAGAATAGGTTTAACTATGCAATAGACGAAAAATCAAATCTTAATCTCTATCTCGAATTGCAAATTTGTTTTACACTAAGGCACACAATGGGGTATGTTCTCTACTCATTAGAGACACTTAAGCACCCGGGTTAACATTAAAATTGTTTTCAATAAGATAGTTTAATGTTAATTAGTTTTAATTCCGTACAATTTTGCGTTTAATTAAGCTTAAAGCAACCAGCAAGTAGGAAATGAAGTGCCAAATCATTGATCCTAGTAACCTGCTCCTTTTGGGTGCATTTTGTGCCTTGGGGATCAAGTGATAAGGATATCTACCAGCTCAAGAGGAGTCAAGACGCATTTAATAGCCAGAAGTACAAAGGACACGCTCCATGTTGTACTATTGGGGACCATTTGTGCACTGGAATCAGCTGAGCATAATTAGCTTCCTTTGGGGACCATTTTGAACTCTTACTCTCATGAGGACAACAAGGCACGTTTCTAGGGTATTCTATTAGGGTTTGTTGCATCTTTGAGCCTACAAATATGTAAAGATATTCAATGTAACGGAAAAAAAAAAATGGTTGAATGAGAAAATTAAGCTTGAAGCTTGTGGTGAAAATCCATGTCAAATCTTAAGCCCTTTATCTCTTGTTTGGTGGCTTTGCCTTTATAACTTGAGTGGTGAGTTTGAGTGGCCCCTTTATCAATTGAATCTGGTAGTTTAACCTTTAGGATTCATTTGTGGTGAGGTCTTTATCCCTTTTATTTTAGCAAGTTACTATCTTTGAGTGTCAAACACAAGTGAGTGAAAAACTAGCTGATTATCTTTTGAGTTTGTGTTAAATACCGTTGAGTTTACGCATCAAAATGGTATCAGAGCTCTGGTTTTTTAGCTCGTTTGCTTCGGTATTCTGAAACATTGGGAAGTTATCTTTCTTCTCCAAGAGGTTTGAAGAGAAAAGGTTGAGTTTTGATCCTCCATTCAAGCTCAAACTTTTTATCACTCTCGCTGGACATCGTTTGGAGCAGTTCTGGGAAAACGCTTATTCCTAGTATTCTGGTCATCAATATTGTGACTTTTCTACTTGGTTGGCTTCATAAGGTATATATCTACAATTCTATAGTTGTAGACTTTTGATTTGTCGTGATTTTGGCTGTCATAATTTGTGTTGAATGCATACGTTGTGTACGGACACGAACTGAGTGATAGTGATTTTCTTGGGTTGATTCTGGTTAGTTATGGTTTGATATTTGTGGTGAATATTGTGGGATTTCTACCTGGTTATGTTATTTGGGGTTGTATCTTTGTTCTCCAAGTGGTTGAAGTCTAAAGGTTGAGTCTTTGGCCTTCTTTTATGCTTAAACATTTTGTTGGTCCTGCTGGATTGCGACCAGGAGTCATGGTGGCATTTTGCTTATATCTCACAATTTAGAGATCTAGTTTATGTCTTTCTTGCTCCTATGTATTCCCAAAACCCTATACTACAAAATAACCATTTGTGTGAGAAACATTGAGATTTGTTGGGCTGTTTGTGTACGAACAAAAACTGGGTTGTGTTTGAAGTTAGCTGTCGTTAGTGGTTTGCATTGTTCTCCTATGGATCTTTGTTGAACCTGGAATTTGTTGGACTATTGGATAGTTTTGTTTGGATATCATTTGAGTATTCATTTGGTTTTTATTTCCCATAACTCCCACAACCAAAGTCCACAAAAGAACCTTTTTGCCCTAACCCACTTCCTAGCTACAACGTAAACAAAGCACCACAAAATGAAATCCTACTTTTACAATCCTGATCCTATCTCAAAGTTTGATGGATTACTCACATCCATAAAGTTGATTGAGTGGTTTGAAACCATAAAGCAACGGTTTGATCACTTTGACTATTCAGACCGTGAAAAGATCACGCTAGTGGCCTCTACCTTTAGAGGTTATGCTTTAGATTGGTGGGAGAAGTTGAAGGCTCAAAGAAAACGGATGAGAAAAGACAAAATCAGAAGTTGGAGTAAGTTGCGGAGAGAGCTCAAAAGGGAATTCTTACCCGATTTTACTTCACATATTCCCTTCTCTCCATTTACTATTGAGCAAAAACCTGCTGAAACTAAAACCAGTGAAAGTGCCTTTAACGATCTTCATTTAAGTCCTTTCCATGGAGACGGGATTCCAGTAAAGAGGACATTGAATAGGTGTAGAAAATATTACGGTTGGAGACATGTGTATGCAGAATGTGGCAATGAGAGGGTTCTTAGCTTAGAAGAATGGCAATTGGGGAGAATTTAAGGATACCCCTGAAGCTAGAGTTCAAAACACCAGAATTATGTTCTTCAAATGAGCACAAACAGCATGTAAAGAATAACTTGAAAAACTCAATTGGTGCTTGGATTCGAGGTCGAATTGAAGGCGGAAAGTTTTGCAAATACATTGAATGTTAATGGAAGTTTTCTTACTTCGAGGACTTGAGGACAAGACCTAAAACAGAAAGGGAGTATGATACGAAATTAATTGAGCAAGTTGCTGCTTCAAGAATAAGTTTAACTATGCAATGGACGAAAAATCAAATCTTAATCTCTATCTCGAATTGCAAGCTTGTTTTGCACTAAGGCACATAATGGGGTATGTTCACTACTCATTAGAGACACTTAAGCATCCGAGTTAACATTGAAATTGCTTTCAATAAGATAGTTTAATGTTAGTTAGTTTTAATTCCGTACAATTTTGCGTTTAATTAAGCTTAGAGAAACCAGCAAGTAGGAAATGAAGTGCCAAGTCATTGATCTTAGTAACCTGCTCCTTTTGGGTGTATTTTGTGCCTTGGGGATCAAGTGATAAGGACATCTACCAGTTCAAGAGGAGTCAAGACGCATTTAATAGCCAGAAGTACAAAGGACACGCTCCATGTTGTACTATTGGGGACCATTTGTGCGCTGGAATCAGCTGAGCATAATTAGCTTCTTTTGGGGACCATTTTGAGCTCTTACTCTCATGAGGACAACAAGGCACGTTTCTAGGGTATTCCATTAGCGTTTATTGCATCTTTGAGCCTATAAATATGTAAAGATATTCAATGTAACGGAAAAAAAGAATGGTTGAATGAGAAAATTAAGCTTGAAGGTTGTGGTGAAAATCCATGTCAAATCTTAAGCCCTTTATCTCTTGTTTGGTGGCTTTGCCTTTATAACTTTAGTGGTGAGTTTGAGTGGCCCATTTATCAATTGAATCTGGTGGTTTAACCTTTAGGATTCATTTGTGGTGAGGTCTTTATCCCTTTTATTTTAGCAAGTTACTATCTTTGAGTGTCAAACACAAGTGAGTGAAAAACGAGCTGATTATCTTTTGAGTTTGCGTTAAATACAATTGAGTTTACGCATCAGGCAGACTTGTCACGTAAGTTGCCAACATTTGAGTAAAGCTTCATTCCTCATCGCAGAAGCTACCGCATTAAGAACTGGACTTCATAAGGCCATCCAATTAGGATTTTTAAACATTTTTATTGAAGGAGATAACCAACTTGTTTTGCAGACAATTCAAGGAGTATGCAAGATTCCCTGGAGTATTTGCAGTCTTGTGACAGACATCAAGCAACTACTTCGAAAAATCTTGAACTATCAAATTCGCCATCAATTTCGGGAGGCCAACCGAGCAGCAGACTGGATGGCAAAATATGGCTCACAACATGCTGAGGGTGGTGACTGGATCAACTTTCCTAGTTCGGATTTTAGATATATTTTTTTTTCCAGATGCGATGGGTCTCACCCTCGATAGGAGGGTCTCCTAATCACTTTTCTTTTCACGGGTGCTTGCAACAATTAGAATAATGAAAGAAGAAGGTTTGCTTCAAACAAGTAGAAGTATAGAAGATCTAAGAAAAAAAGAAGAAGTATAGAACAAGAGTCCATAATACAAACGCACGTGGGCACTGCCAGCGGTGTCCATGGCGTCGATCTAAGTGAGTGTCCTTGCGGTGGTATGACGATTGACGGTGGTAAGCAAGGAAGGGGGTCACAATTTTCAAATTAATTTTGCTTCCCTATTTCTTTCAGTTTTTATATATTCATCTATTATTTGATTTATGAAGCTTGCAATAAAAGATGATTCCCAATATTACATTATGCAGATGTCAATGCTAGTCTCATAAAAGCAAACTTAAAGTCAATTAGATTAAGATGAATTCTGCATAATATGGGACGCGAGGGAGAGAGGAGATTGTGATGAACACTTCCAATTGAAAAGGGGGTTTTGAGGAATATTAGTATAAAAAGTATTGCGTTTAGTAATTTGAAGTTTACGTTAAGCAATTCCGTTTTTCTTTTCAGTTATATCATGGAACTGTCAAACCTCAAACGGGTCAACTAGGCCTGTAAATTAGATCGGATTCGGGTCGGGTCATATCGAGTTAAGGTCACTAGCGGGTTGGGTTATTTCGGGTTCGGTTTGAGAAATGCTTGACAAGGTTGCACGGGGACGGGAACGGGTGTACGCAAACGGGTAAGGGAACGGAATGGGGAAATGACAAGTAGCCAAATTCTAAGAAATGGGTACGGCTCTGAAATGACAATTTTTAAATTAAAAAAAAAACAGATTTATATATTTACCATAAAATCGTAATAAGTAATCACTTAAAGTAGAATACCTATATATATATTCATAAACATGAGATTAACAAAGTTCAAAGGTTACGAGTTAGTTACATTACTTGCATACTATATCCATGGTGACCCAAAATAGAAAAGTCAAAAAGGTGTAACCTGTAACTATGTCAATGGTGCTCTCTACAGCAATAGTTAGCTACACATTATGTTCATTGTGCCCAAAATAGCTAGAAGTGCAAAAGAAGCACAATCCCTCTAATTGTCATCATTTTTAATGAAGAACACACTCTCTAAGTCTGACTCATCAAGGGAGAGCTCGGCAAACTCCAAATACCCGGCTTTATCCAAAGAACCAAAGGCATCTCCACCAACATCTCACATCTTACTCTTCTCATCTTGATATTGATTGGTGTTCCTTGATAAGTGACGGAGGTTGTCGTGGATGAAAATCAAATCTTGAGCACGCTTAGGTGTTAACCTATTCCTCCGAAAAGAGTGAATGAAGGAATAGGTGCTCCAATTACGGTCAGCACAAGAAGAAGAATGAAGTGGGCTGTCCAAGTACTTTAAAGGCTAAAGATTGAAGCAAAGGTGTGTCGGCGCCAAAGTTAGCCCACCAATTCTTAGCATCCGTTGAGTTTCTCCTAGCAAGAGAAGTCAAATCTCCAAAAGGCCCCGTAAGGACTGAAAAATGACCAAACTCATCTACAACCTTGTTATGTTCATCGTCATTTGGAAAGAGCCTTTGGAAGCATCTTTTTTTTTTTGGTGGAGATTTCAACATCTTCATTATGTGCCGGAACTCTAACACAAACCTCATGGAGCCATTCATTAGAATAATACCTTAAAATAGATGCAAGTACTCAGGTCGCATAACGTATAATTAACTAACATAAATAATTACAACTTAGAACTGTAAGAAGGTACATTGGGTTCAAAGAGTGAGCTAAACAGTGAAGGGGTGTATTGTTTTTCCCCCACCTATCAACAAGGATATTGTGCACCGTGATAAAGAAAGAACTATCCTGGAAAAGAGATCTATGTTCATGCTTATAAATCTCAAGCTTCACTTTCTCAATCATGGAATCCCACATCTCATACACCAAATGAAGGCATGGTTTGTCAGTGTCACAAACTCGAATCATCTCATAAATAGGTGTTGTAAAATTCAGAATATAAGACACTTTATCCCACCAATTTTCTGTCAGCACCTTTTGCCTCACATACTTAGCCTTGTCTTAGTCATCTTCTCAGTAAGTTGCCTACTCATCACTACTGACATTGCCTCCAATGCACGCTGAATAAGCTTAAACCTCTTAAGCATCACAACAATTGAAGCGAATAAGCGTGTATCGGCAACCGACAACAATTTAAAAGAGTAGTAAACCTATTGTAAATGGCCAATCTCATACCATGGTTCATTATGTAATTCTTAATTTGAATGGCATCACCATGTACTTCATGTATCCAACTACACTCAGCATATACATGTGCATTGGCCTCCGTATTTTTGGGATCACATATGTTTTTCAAAGCAAGGTTAAGAGTACGGACAACACATGGTGTCCAATAAATGTGAGGGTACATACTTTCAATTAATTCACCAGCTCTTTTGCAATTTGCTGCATTATCCGTTATCACTTGAACTACATTTTCGTGACCCACCTCATCAATGACTTCTTTCATCAAGCTAGTAATAAAATGTTTGTCTTTATACTCACCTTGGCAATTGACAGCTTTGAGAAATAAAGGGCCACTTCCAGAAGTAGCCATGAAGTTAATAGGAGGCCTTCTTTGTGAGTTACTCCATACATTTGTAACACCTTTTTCTAACCAAGTTTGCTTGATTGGCTCTAATAATCTCTCCATGTTAGCCTTCTCCCTTTGGAGTAATGTGGTTCTTAGCTTGTTGTATCCAGTAGGGATATAACTAGCCAAATTGTGACTAGAAGAAAATGTGTAGGACCTCAAGTAATATGGGTTTCTAGCTAGATTGAATGGCAAATCAGCTATAAAAAATATGCTACCAATGCTTCATCTAATTGAGTTCTAGCATTCCATATAAAATGCTCTAGCAATAGGAAACAAATAAGATTTCCTTTTCTTAGCAAAAGTATTAGTCTCTTGATCATCTCATGAACTACCTGGCAAAGGAACATTTTTAGGTCCTGAATTTTTATTGGCCCTATCAAATTCTTCCTCTAATCTTCGCATTTCAAGCAAATTATTTTGTGTCACCTTTTTACAAATTGCAATTCCTTGTCTAGGAACTTTAAGTAAATGTGCCTTCACCCTAGAATAAGTCCCCTGTTTAACTTCTTGACAATAATTGTAAGAAAATTTTCAAGTACCCCCTGCTTCAGACGTTTTACTCATCTCAGTCACATAATTCCATAGTGGTGCTTTTTCACTATCAGTACTAATGATTGCAGTAGGGGTAGCTTCTGAATCCATGGGGTAGTTTTTTAATCCACAATTTCACAACGACAAAGCTCTAATTAATAATCAGTATTCACCAACAAACTATGGAGAGAGAGAGAGAGGAGAAAAGTATCACCCTCGTTGACTGAAGAAGACACAACCAGCAAAAGAGAAGTTCCTACTTGGCAGCTTCATCAACCCAAAAGAAAATGTCGACAGCTTTTAGAGAGAGAGAGAGAGAGAGAGAGAGAGAGAGAGAGAGAGAGAGAGAGAGAGAGAGAGGAGAGGAGATGAGAAAAGTATCACCCTCGTTGACTGAAGAAGACACAACCAGCAAAAGAGAAGGTCCTACTTGGCAGCTTCATCAACCCCAAAGAAAATGTCAACAGTTTTTCCATTCTAGGATTTTGATTTTCGGGGAAGGGTTGAGAAGGAGAGTGATATAATGTTGTAGTTGCTCTTTTTTTTTTACTGAGCTTTTCTCTCTCCTTCCCTTTAAAAGTAGTACATTGGGCTTTTCACTTCTTCTTTTTTTCACTTGTAAGCCTTAGAAACGTGCGTGTGAACTGTCAACCCCGTTTCCCAAATGACACGTTTCTTTTCCACTTCGAAACGTTTCTTCTTTTTTCAGGTATGTTTTTAGGTCGTTTCTTGACGTTCGCATTTCCGAAATATTTCCGGTACGCGAAATGGCACCCCACAGGCGTTTTACTGTTTCGTAGATTCTCGATTCTAATCCAGTGTTGTTGGGTTCGAATCTACCCACCGGGTCGAGTGACCAAATATATATAGGGTTGGGATCACATGAGAGCATTAATAGGGTGAGAACATGAGAGCACTTTTCAACCCTTAGATCTATATTCAATGCAAGGCCAAGATTGATACATCCATTAATGAGGTCATGTGCATTGCACATCTCTCGTTAATGGCAGTTCAGTAATTTCAACCTAAACTCTAACCCCCTAACCCTTCAAACCCTAACACCCTAAAGCCCCCCAAACCCTAACCCTCCAAACCCTAACCCCCCAAAACCCTAACCCTCCAAACCCTAACCCCCAAACCTAACCCTCGAACCCTAAGCCCCAAACACTAACCCACAAACACTAACCCACAAACCCTAACCCCCAAATGCTTACCCTCCAAATCCTAACCCCCAAACCCTAACCCCCCAAATCCTTACCCTCCAAACCCTAACCCCCAAACCCTAACGCCCCAAACCCTAACCCTTCAAATGCTAACCCCCAAACCCTAACAATTCAAACCCTAACCCTCCAAACCCTAACCCCGAAACCCTAACTCTCCAAACCCTAACTCCGAAACCATAACCCCCAAACCCTAACCCCCAAACCCTAAACCCCAAACCTCAAATCCTAACCTCCAACGCCGAGCCCCTTAAACCCTAACCCCCCGGGTTAAGACGGCTTAGCGTCCCCAAACCCTAAGCACCTCTTGTCGCCCCCAGTAAACCCAATCCTCGGGTTAATACGGCTTAGGGTTTGGGGACTCTAGTCCCCAAACCCTAAGCACCTTTTGATGCCCCCATTATACCTAAATCCTGGGTTAAGACAGCTTAGGGTTTGGGGACTACCGTCCCCACACCCTAAGCACTTGCTCCCGCCCCCGCAACATTAGATACCCTAAGGACTAAATGAAGGACAGTAGGGCATGGTGAGCCCTAGCCCCGGTTTCGACCTAAATTGGTAAGCATCGGGTGCAACGCATGTTAATGAATTATCGCTCGAGACCCGTCTCCGACCAAGCCCGAGCTTAAACGTTATTTTCTCTTTCCTCACCCGCCCATGCTCCACCAGCAGCACCAAGAATCCACCCAAACCCTATGTTTTTCTCTCTTCCCCCATGCCCAACCCACTGTCCTTCCAACATTGACCCTCCTAAACCCTAACTTTCTCTCTCCTCGGTTTCTCCATTTTCACACCAAAATTCAGATTAGAAAGCACAAAACTCCAATGCTTAAACCGAAAATGCAAATTAAAATCAACAAAAAATTCAGGTCTAAAATTGAAACAAACCACCAACAACAAAATAATCAAATAATTCGAAAAACACAAACAACAAGTGGAATTAAAGCTAAGAAAAAAATTACAGATCAAAATATTACTAGAAATTGGTGAAATAAAATTGAAAAAAATCAGAGGAGAGAGACGAAAATAAACCTTGATTCTTCAAGATCGAGAACTAATTACAATAATTCAGAAATGAAATAAATGAATTCACAATTGCGAAATCAAAAGCTAAATAAACAAAATCTCATCCTAAAACTAACAATTAAACAAAGAATTATACACGAAATTTAAATTGAGCTCAAAACCTTCAATAATCATCAGAATCGAGCTTTAAACCGTCAAAATTTTGCATTTATGTGTCCCTAGAGGAGAGAGAAAGTGAGATCGAATTTCGTTGAACCCTTGCATGTTCGTCGGTTCTCATAACCTTCAAAATCGAGCTCGCCGGAGCTCGAAATCGGTAGATCGGAGCTTCTAAGCTCTTGCATGGTCGTTAATGGTGATAAGGCTTAATGATGGAAGCTTGGGCTGAGTTCTTGTAGCCAGTAATGGCGGTAATCAGAGGAGAGAGAGAGAGAGAGAGAGAGAGAGAGAGAGAGAGAGAGAGAGAGAGAGAGAGACAGAGAGAGAGGGCGTAGGTGTGTGAGACTCGCCGGATATGGAGGTAGAGAGAGGCAGTGAGGAGAGAGAGAGAGAGACAGAGAGAGAGAGAGAGAGAGAGTGAACCCAGGAGATAGAAAGAGGAGAGAGAGTGGGGGCTGAAATGTTAGGGTTTGGGCTTGAAGTTTGCTTTTATATCTGCGATGTGGAATGACCCTAATAGCAATATCTTTTTGTTTAATGCCAAGCGTGTCCTTTTTTCTTTGTAATATCCAAAATTGATTTGTACCCTTTAGATCTAGGATCCAACGACTGATAATTTCTCTCATACTCTCACCCTAAGCACAACTTCATTGACATAATCATACAAATTCATTAAACTATAATCATAGCTTCCTCACTTTTTCAAATTTTCTATTCATTTTTTTTTTGTTTCTAATTCATTAAACTATAATTACAGATTCATTAAACTATAATTATAGATTCATTAAACTATTAATGTAAATTATTAAAATATCAACATAAATTAAAAAAAAAACCCATCACCCATCACCTCTCCCTCTCTCTCCTCCCTTCCCCAACCACCACACCTCCACCGCCGCCCAGCCACCACCGCCTCACAGCCACCGCCTTACAGCCACCGCCACCCAGCCAGCACCACCCACGCACCCTCCCCTGCCCCACTCTCTCTTACCAATATCTCTCCTCTTCTTTCCTCCACCGCCTACACTGCCACCACCGACGCCGCCCTAGCCATCACTCGCCGGCGACATCACCGAGGTATACCCCGTACCACGATCTCCCCCCACCCAGCAGCCCACCACCTCACCCACCCCCTCTCACTCTCACCTAAACCTTAACCCTTTATCTCTCTCATCCACTCCCCCAGCCGCCCCTGCTCTCAACTCCGCCCTGTCCATAGCCCATCTCGTCGTCGATGGCGATCTTAGTTACCGGCCATCAATTTTTCCGGTGACGAATAGAGACAGCGAAGTGGAGAAAGTGAGCGGCAAGAGAGAGATAAAGCGACGATGAGAGAGAGAGAGAGAGAGAGAGAGAGAGGCGAGGAGAGAGAGTGTTCGGCGAGCGCGCCGGCGGGAGGGAGATTGTCGGCGGAAGGGAGATCGCCGGTGGGAGAATTCGCCGGTGGGACAACGCCAGTGGGAATCCATGGGAGGAGAGAGAAAGTGAGGAGAGAGAAATAAAGGAAAATAAGAAAAACGCACGCAAATACGAGAATACCCCTCACTTAAGCTGGAAAATGACAAGCGTCTCCTTACCTTTTTAATTAATTCCCAGCGTGTCCCAATATTTCCCAAAACAGATTTGGGCCTTTGATCTTTAAATCCAACGGCTCACATTGGGTTTGTACGGTTTGTATTTTAAAGAGGGTTTGTATAGGAGCCTTCACCTATATATATATATGTGTGTGTGTGTGTGTGTGTGTGTGTGTGTGTGTGTGTGTGTGTGTGTGTGTGATTACTTGAATATAGAAGATGTAACTTATATGATAAGCTGTGTTGGACGACTAATACTTGATTGTGTGCTGAGGTATTAATGAAGCACGGGTTAGTGCAACATGTGTGTGATTTTTTGAGCACCGGTTAGTGCTACTTGTATACTCCAGTTTGGTTTAAGCATGGGTTAGTGCTAGCACGGGTTAGTGCTTGCTAAAATATACTTGTTGAACTTGATAATAATTGTGGTTACTTGAGAACGATTGTGGTTGACTTTAACTTGTTAAACTGATAATTAAGATACTAAACACTTAAAGTGAAAGATCACAATTTCAAGTGGATGAAGCTTCCGACGGGTTAGTCAGAGGTGTAGAACACATAGTTGATCACAGTTTGTTTCTAGCGGATCCGGAGATGGTTATGGTTTCGTGAAACCTGGCATGTGGGTTAGCGTGTCTTCGAAGGACCCTAGGGGGTACGCAGAGCACTCAAGGACGGTCGGGTAGACATACAGACCTTGGGTTAGAGGTCTCCGCATAGTAGTCGGTACAATTCTCGGGTTAGAGATGGGGCTACGCAGTTCTCTCCCTTGCTATTTAAAAATATAAATAACCCATAAGTTTATATAAATAATTAACGGTTTGGAGATATTCTATACTGGATGAGTTGGATGGATATTCGGATGATCTATTGGTATGAATTTGGAAATTGACTTGGTTATTGATAGCTTGGTGAACTCCGAGTTTTATTGTATAATGGCAGAATGTGATTCATTGTATTGGTTGGTAGTGTTATACGAGACATTAATTATGCATTACTCTATCATAATATGCTTTGGATGTGAGTTGATAATGTCACATGTATATCTTGGATGCTATACTTATTACGGTGATCGTTATATGATTAATCATTATGACTTGTGCATAAATATGAGATAAATGATTTATGATGCTATGTTACTTATTATGGAATCACTTATGCTCCCAGTTGAAGGTAAGTCTAAAATGGATAACTGATATGCTAAGTGTTACGTGTTAAAAAGATCGCCTAATAAAAATTTTTACGGGGTAGAGTGGATTTATTTAGCTTCGGCTAATTTTCTTTTATTGGTTTTTCTTTTCTTTTTTTACCTGCGATGATCCAGTGGTTTGGGGAGCAGACTATTAGCAGGTTGATCAAAGTTGGAGTTGGGACCAATTAGAAGTGGAAAGGACGTTTTTGCAACGATGAAGTTAGCTGGATATTTTGCGTAGATGAGCACCGACTTATCACTAGCTAAAGTTTTAGTTCGACAGCAAATAGACAACTATATTTAATTTTGTAGCACACTATTAAAGTATCAGATATATAAGAATATAATTCAGCAAATTGAGTTTTTATTTTAGCCTTGCAGCTATTCTCGGAATAGTTGCGGCGGTAATGTCCCAGAATTAGGTCTTCGCTTCCGCATTAGTATTAGCTTAGCATTTAATAAGCAGTCTGAAATTTTGGGGCGTTACACCCTATGCCTCTTCATTTCCGCCATTTCGTTTATCTCTCCTCTATTCACTCTCTCTCTCCTCACATTCTCTCTCTCCCGTCTTCTCCATCGGCGACCACCATTAATGGCTAGAAGCTCGTCTTTATCCTCTAACCTTCTCTCTCCTCTGCTTCTCTTGGCCACTGCATTCTTTCTCTCCCTCTCTTTACCTCTCTATCCCTGAGAACCTCCATTAATGGCGGTTGAGCTGTGAAAATGCAACAAAGGTAAATCGAGCACATGCATGGTCGCATTTCAATGGCGGATCACAGCAGCCATGGAAGTGAGCTCAAGAAATCTCCATTAATGGAGACAAGAACTCAAACGAAGGTTGTCAATTTTCAAGATCTAGATTCTGAGAATTTCGAGCTCCTAAGGCATCAAAATTTGAGCTTGTTCTTGAAGGTTTTGAGACCAATTTAAATTTTGTGTATAATTCTTTGTTTATTTGTTAATTTCATGCTCATATTTTTGTAATTTAGCTTTTAATCTCGCAAATCTGAGTTTTTTTTACTAAAGTTATGTTTTTTTTTTGTTTTAATTTATGTTTTCTTTATCAATTAGTTGTATATTGATAATCTCAAGATATTCATGGACTTACAATTGTGTAAATTTCGAAATATAATTTTGTTGCTTTGCATTTGTGTTGTGTGGAGGATGACAGGGGTTGGGTGTGGGGAAGGAGAGAGAAACTTAGGGTTTGGGAAGGTTCTCGGTGCGGCTGGTGGAGCGTGGGTTAGGGTTTTTGGGCGGGTGAGGAGAGAGAAAATGAGGTTTAAGCTCGGGCTTGGTCGGATATGGGTCTCGAGCGATAATTCAGTAACACGCGCTATACGCGATGCCCACCGATTTATGTGAATCCGGGGGCTAGGGTTTACTTTGCCCACCAGCTCATAGCGTATCTAATGTTGCAGGGGTGGGAGCGAGTTCTTAGGGTTTGGGGACGAGGATCACCAAACCCTAAGCCGTTTTAACTCGGTGTTTGGGTTTATTGAGGGCAACAAGAGGTGCGTAGGATTAAGGGACGTTAGTCCCCAAACCCTAAGCCGTCTTATCCGGGGATTGGGTTTATTTGGGGCAACGAGAGGTGCTTAGGGTTTGGGAACGCTAGTCCCCAAACCCGTCTCCAAACTCTAAGCCATATTAACCTTGGGGTTAGGGTTTGAGTAGCTCGGGATTTTGGGTTAAGGTTTGAAGGTTAGGATTTTTATTAGTGAGGGTTTAACAGGTGAGGGGTTTGGGGGTAAGGGTTTGACGGGTGAGGGTTTGGGGGTTAGGGTTTGAGAGTTGGGATTTGGAGGGTTAGGGTTTGGGGGGTTAGGGTTTGAGGCTTAGGGTTTGGGGGGTTAGGGTTGTAGGGTTAGAGTTAGGGTTTGGGGGTAAGGGTTGTAGGGTTAGTGTTAGGGTTTTGGGGGTTACGGTTGTAGAGTTAGAGTTAGGGTATGGGGGGTTAGGTTTTGGAGGGTTAGGATTTGTGGGTTTAGGGATTGAGGGTTAGGGTTTGGAGGATTAGGGTTTGGAGGGTAGAATTTTGGGGTTAGGGTTTAGAGGATAGGGTTTGGGGGGTTAGGGTTTGGAGGGTTAGGGTTTGGGATGTAGGGTTTGAGTGTTGGGGTTTGGGTTTGGGGGGCAGGGTTTGGGTGTTAGGGTTTAGGGTGTAGGGTTTGGGTGCTAGGGTTTTAGGGGTTATAAGTTGTAGGGTTAGGGTTTGGGGGGTTAGGTTTTCGAGGGTTAGGGTTTGGGGGGTAAGGTTTTGGTTCAAAATACAGAATTGCCATTAATGAGTCATGTGCATAGCGCATGACCTCACTAATGGATAGAGCAATAAGAGCCTTTTATAAAATCAAATCCAATGGCTTAAAAGTGCTCTCATTATCTCACTCTATCTGTAACACCCCCGAATTTAAAACGATTTACTGGGAATTATCGACGTCGTTGTGCACGATTCGACACCGCTGAACCGTCACAAACCCGATGGTAGCTACTGCAACATTTATCACTAAGGAGTAAATGTTAAGTAGAAAGAAAGTTTAGGCATCAGAGGAGCTTACTAAGGAACTAAACAATCTATAACAGTTAATATCAGAGTTGTCTATATAGTGAGCTAAAACCATTAAACCAATTTATTACAACTTGCCTTCAAGGGCTAAATCCAATAAAATCCCAACAACCTAAATTGAACTAAAGAGAGTTCTAAAAACCGATGCCAACTCTATCTTCCAAGCTTTACGTCCTCAATCAACCAAACCTGCACTTTGGTTTCCGTGACGGAAACAAAATATAGAAGAAAAGAAAAGAAGCAAAAGAGAAACAAAAATCCGATCAACTGAATAAACGTCATCCATACCCAGTAAAAACATTTCGCAAACCTTACTTGAGGTTTTAGAAGAATCATTGAAATTCATTTGCATACGCACATAAGCATATAATCAAGCATACGCATAACGACAGTCTTTTATATGCAATTCTTGTATAGTGATCGTACAAAAGATGACATAGACAATCCGTCTTGATTAGAGAGATGTAAGAGAGCGAATAGAACTACGATTACCCATACTGTTCATCGAAGATATAATCATGGCATGGACTTAATGACTCTAGTGTGCACACTACCTCTAGTATAATAAATGAGTCTAGAGGACTTAATAAATGGGGAATGATCCATCCCAGACATACTGTGAAGTGTCCATAAGTAACTTGGGAATCACTCATCCCTTGAACTACACCATTAGGTGTAATCTCGATTGCTCGACTATCCTTGGGATCCATTAGGAATCTTAGTCTCATTTAATTCAATTCACATAATTTGCATTGGTTGACATAGTGGTACTACAAGACCCCGACTTACTAATTCATTTCATGCTCTCGACAATGAATAGTAAATAACGACGATAATGATAATTCAATATGATGAGAATTAAACATGCTTTAATTCAACGACGATAATTCAACAAAGATGACATTGCATGTCTAGCATAATTTTAATTTCGGCAGCACTTCGGCAGGGTAATATGATATCCAAATGTGATACCCCGATATGTTTTCTATTTATAAAAAGGATTTTCATCTAATTTATCGTAATTATTTTACTATTATTTGAATTACTAATTATGGATGAATAATTTCCATAATTAATATTAAAGTCCTAATAATAAATATTATGGATTTTAATTACTCAAATATTTATGGGAAATTATTATTTAAATAATTTGAATTATTTGTGGGAGATTTCAAAATAAAAATCTGATTTAGTGTTGAGTGATTTGTGCACAATTGATTTATTAAAATTAATTAGTATTAAGTAAGAGAGTGATATGGGGAGTGAATCAAGCTTGACCAATATTGACCAAGGGGTCAATATAAGGAGAGTCAAAGCTGAGTCAAAGACCCACACTCTCTCTCTCTCTCCTCATCCCCTTGCTGCTGCCATTGTCACCACCTCACCACCGTGAAGGTGCGTCGTCAGCGATGTGGGCCCGCCCCACCGCCGCTATCTCTCTCTCTCTCTCTCTCTCTCTCTCTCTCTCCTCTCTCTTCTCTTCTCTCTCTCTCGCATTCCCTCTCCCTCTCCCATGTTTTCTCTGTTTTGGGTCGCCAATGACAGCCGACCACTACCCAGTCGCCACCTTTGGTTGGCCGTGACTGAGTGTTGCCGGTGAGGCTCATGGTGGCGCCGTTCAAGCCACCGACCACCGCGTTCTCTCTCTCTCTCTCTCTCTCTCTCTCCTCTGTTTTTGATCGAAACAACGACGGCCACCAAGGCAAGGCCACCGTCGCCTGAAGCCACGCCACCCCTCGTCAGGGATGGCCACGGCGGCGCGGTTGCAGGCTGCCCTTGCTGGCGTCGTCTCGCGTTCTCTCTCTTCTGTTTTCCCTCTCTCTCATCACTCTCTTTCTCTCTCCTGACGCGTTCCACCAGCGCCACCACCGGCGCCGCCATGGCCGGTGGGTGGTGTTCTGGTGATGGTCAGACCATGGGCCCTTATGGGTGGCCGTAGTCGTGACCAATTGGAGGGAAATCGATTTTCGAAGTTTTTGAGTGTTCTTGACATTTTCAGAATTTATTATTTATTTTCAGATTTAATTTTCGAATTTCAGTGAATTTAATTTCGTATTTTGATTGTTTATAAAGTTTTACAAATCCGATTGTCAAACTTCAAAAGCCTATTTCGACTAGAAAAATGCAAGGAATTTAATAAAATTATCAGATCGAAATTTAGAGTTCATTTGCATTTTCCATTCCACGTCTGATTGAGTTTTTAGTTAATATTAATTAGGAACCGAAGATCGTTCGTAGTCCCGTCAATAGTGAACGTTCTCGACAGAATCTCGGAGCGTAATTCAATAGTAAGCTAACGAGCCTACCTTTTTCTTATCCCAAAACAAAATGTTTTGATGTGTTATGTGTTAAATGGCAATTTATGATTAATTATGGAAAGCATGTTGAATTGCTCTAATTATGCAATTATGCCTTTAATTATAATTATTATAGCATGTTTCAATTATAGCGTGTTTAGATTTGAATTATATTGTGAGATGAGAATTAAATGTTATTTGGACTATTTATGGCACTGGAATGTATTATGGCTTATGTTAAGCAAAATTAGTTGAATATGTTTCCTAATTGGAATGTGATTTATGCTAAGAGCATGTTAGAATCCTGATTAGGATCTCGTGATGATTAATCGAGTAATTATGCTTAGCAATTCATAAAGCGATAGCTTGTATATGAGTAAGCATGTTGGCCTCTTAGTGCCTTAGTCTTTATTTAGACCCTTTGCATGTAAATGAATTAATAAGAGATTAAGACTCCTATTGGTTCCGTAGGAGTAGTCGAGCATCGGGACTGCACATGCATATTGTGTAGTCCGGGGATGAGTGATTCCCAAAGTATCTATTTCATTATGGACACAGCGATGTTTGTGTTCGGGACGGATCATTCCCCATTGTATAAGTCCTCTTGTTAACCATGAGTTGCAATTGAGGTAGTGTGCACACTAGAGTCTTTAAGTCCATGGCATGATTATTAAATTGAGGTGATAACCTCCATAGATGTCGTGAGTGTACGCCCTCGGTCTATTATCGCTCTCTTAATTCACTTCAGATGACTTATTATAATTGTTGAGTTAATGATCACTTTAAAAAGATATAATAATTTGATCGATTGTGTGTGCTTGAATTATCAGATTACCTGCGTATGCAAATGAATTTCAATGATTCTTCTCAAATCCTAAGGTAAGGGTTTTCGAAATGTTTTTACTGGGTTTGGGCGTTAATTACTCAGTTTATCTGATTTTGCTTTCTCTCTTCTTTTTCTATGTTCCTATTTTCGCCATGGAAGTTAAATGTGCAGGTAACGTCCAATAAGATCGCTTTTCGGAGTTGGCTTAGATATGCCTTGGAGCTCACTTGTCTTTATTTTTCGCTGCTGGGTTTAGATATTCCTTTTAAAAGGATTGTAATAAGATTACTCATGTTATTTCACCATTTAAACAATTTCAATTATTAATGTTTAAGTTTCCTTTTCAGTTTAGTAGGCTCTTTTATACCTAGCAATTTCTTTCTGCTTCGCATTTATTCCTTAGCGATAAATGTGCTAGTAACACCACCCCCGGGTTTGGGACGGTTCAGCTGTGCCGAGTCATGGATAATGACGTTGGACAGCCCCGGGAATCGTTGCAAATTCGGGGGGTGTTGCAAATGGTATCAAAGCCCTAGGTTTAAAAGATGCCTAAGTTAATAAATTTGTTAAATAAGATTAGTAATAATTGGTGGGAAATTAAAATGTAAATTCAAAGCCGTTAAGTTTTGCTTTAGATCGAGTTTATTTGAAATCACTTTCAGGTGTGGTTTATAGTTACTTACTACGTGATTGCTCATTGTAGATGGCAAGACAGAGGCAGACTTGTAGAAAGTCTACGGCTCGTAAGAACGTCGGCAACCTACGTTTATTTCCTGGTTGGGACCAGATGTCGCCACCTTGCACTGTTTCCTTCGAGTCCGATCCTTTTGAGGGCTCCGATCCCTTGTCCTACACTAATCCCATGGAGCAGGAGGATCCCGAGATGAGTCTAGAGTACTTCCCGGGAGAGCCTAGCAGGAGTCATTCTCACCCATCCGGAGGACCACCTGCTGAGGAGCACGAGGAGCCGGTGGAGTCTCCAGTTCATGAGCCTATGGAGCCTTCATATGCTGAGCTAGTAGAGGATGACGAGTCTTTCTTTGTACCTGAGCCAGTGCAGACTCGAGACATCACTCTTGACGACATTGAGTTCCCACCCGTCCCACCGCTTTTGCTTCGGGTGCGGGAAGGGGAGCGTGTTTTTGACTACATGGAGCGTGTCGACGATACCTTGGTACATGTACCTACATGATTACAACTTCACAATGCACCCTGCATACTACATCTCTATGGCACTTGCTGGTATTCCCATGGAGAATCCATGGATAGGTCTTAAGGAGCGCTATAGTGACGTGATCGTGGATGGAAAGCCGAACTACAACCGCTATGCGATGCCCCATTATCGTTGGTTCCTAGAGTTTGAGGTCATTGCCGCGGAGCTCCAACACAGGGAAACGACTAGCTTTATCGAGGTGTCCTTACACCACTTCCTTCAAGTTACTGCGAGGCTTGTAAAAAGCCTAAGCGTCGTAGTCATATGAACGCTAGAACCTATCTTGCCCTCTTCACCCCTATTGGTAAGAAGGCAAGAGTCAGTCCGCCCTATGTCCCGACTAGTGGATGCAAGGGCAAGGAGCCAGCAATTAGGGAGGATGAAGATCCATCGCCTCCTGGGTCGAGAGATAACCTAGTGAACTTGGATTGAGACTTTCTTAGATTAGATTAGACTTTCCACTCTTTTTCTCGTTATATGATGACCCTGCGTGGTCAAATAAATGTTGAGAAATGTTTACTTAATTTGACTTTATAGTCAATTTTGAATGAATATTTATAATGATTGTAATGCAATAAATATTCTTTTGCTTATTTATTATTAAGCATGTTTATTATGGCTATTATGGGAATTGGTGAAGATGTCCCTTTATATGCTATTTACCATTAGTATTATCATCTATATAGTCAATTATGCGTTAAAAGCATGGTTGTTATTTTTGCATCTATTGCACCAAGTTGGGTCATATTCTTCGTTATTAGGCCAAGCATCTAGGCCATGATTGAATTTCAGGACAACCTCTGAGTTGTGACCCATCTCCTTATAAACTACATGTCAATATTATGCTTGCTTATTTACTAAAAGTAGCATGGACTTGCTAAAATAGACCTTCGAACCAAGGTCGGTATTTATTGAAATTTGGCTAAGTATAAATGCCTAGAGCGGGTTATGATATAACCCAAGTCTCTTTTGCTGTGACCCAAAAAGTTGGGATATAATTGATTAATTAGTGGCCTTATGCCATTGATTGTTCGTCATTAAAGAAACTTGTATTTCGCAACGACGACTGAAAATGCACGTATCACTAGATTCGAGGATGCCTTCATTAACGTCCCTGAATTCATGGAGCATCAACTCGAAAGGGAAGAACAACAACATAATGCACAAGACGCATCTGCGAAAGCATTTATGGATTTCGACGCTCTCAAGCCACCAACTTTTGAAGGAGGCGCTGATCCTACCAAGCTGGAAGGGTGGATCATTAACTTTGAAAAGCTATTCGCGGCCACTGGGCGACCGAATGACCAGAAAGTCATCAGTGCCATGTACTACTTACATGGTGAGGCGAAAAAGTGGTGGCATGATGTGGGTGTCGCACTTGTAGCCCAACCTGGGTTCAACTGGACCCGATTCAAGGAAGCGATTAGCGAAAGGTTCTATCCTAGGTCTTTTCGTGGTTTGAAACAAGCGGAATTTGAGAACCTGACTCAAAGAAAGATGTCAGTAGCTGAGTATGCCTCTAAGTTTAAAGAACTCGCAGTGTTCGCACCACTTTTGGTTGCAGACGAGGCAAACCGTGTCTCGAGGTTTGAGGATGGACTGTAGTGGGATATCCAGAGATTTGTTGCGGGTCAGTCAAACACGTTTCAAGTAGCATATGATAAAGCTCTAAATCAGGAAAGAATTGTGGGCCGAAGGGATTCTGTGCTCGGGAAGCACAAGCGTGAGGAAGGAAGTTCTTCTCATCAAAATGCCCACGATCGTAGGCCAAAGCCGGCCAATGGTCATGGAGTTGGGAACAACAACAACAACAACAACAATAATAATCGGAATAGGAATTTCGGGAACAACCGAGCAGCAATTCTAGCTCGTAGGAACATGCCCTGCCATAAGTGTCCCGTGGCACATCCGGTCAATAATTGCAAAGAAGAAGTATTTACTTGTTATGAGTGTAACAAACCCGGACACAAAGCTTCCGAATGTTGGAATAAAGGGAAGTCCGGAAATATGCAAAATCGTGGATGTTACAATAATAACAAACGCTGCAATGGTAATAACTTCCGAGGAAATGGAGGAGGTTATAACAACAAGAGGTTTCAAAAACACTGCACCTGCAGGAGGAAACCAGGGCAATGCCCAGCCAACAATACAGAATACTGCATAGAACAACAACCATGGTGTCAACGGAAGGCTTTATGAGTTGAACCGCGCCGAAGCTGAAGCAGATCCGAACGTCATTGCTGGTACTTTTCTCGTTCACTCTTATCCAGCATATGTGTTATTTGATTCTGGTGCTTCGCATTCCTTCTTGTCTAAGAATTTTGCTGTTAAGTTTGGGTTAGAGCCTAGTTCGGTACTTAGTGCTAATATAACCATGCCAGATGGGGCAAAGGTTAGTAGTAAGGAGAAATTTGAGAACTGCACTGTAATGATCGCTAGGTACGATTTACCAGCTGATTTCATTAAGCTCGACTTAAAAGAGTTCGATGCCATTATTGGGATGGATTGGCTATCCAACTACAGGACTAAAGTTCAGTGTTTTGACCAGCGGGTATCGTTGAAAGGACCCAAAGAATGGAGAGTTATCTACCAAGGTGTTGTGGTTAAAGCTAAGTTGAAACTCGTGTCTTCCATGACAACTAAGGTGAATGAATACGTGACTAAAGGAGAAACGATCTACCTTTGTCATATTCGGGATACGAGTCGTGAGGTCGAACCCTCAACTCCTATTCCTGTGGTGTCAGAATACGAAGATGTATTTCCTGACGAGATACCGGGGATGCCACCCCAGCGCGTTATCGACTTCACTATATAGTTAGTGCCAGGATCCGCACCTATCTCAAAAGCGCCATATAGGATGGCACCAGCGGAAATGAAGGAACTCAAAACTCAACTAGAAGAATTGTTGGAAAAGGGATACATTCGGCCAAGTGTATCGCCTTGGGGAGCACCTATACTCTTCGTGAAGAAAAAGGATGGTAGTATGAGGTTGTGTATCGACTACCGAGAGTTGAATAATATCACCATTAAGAATAGGTATTCACTACCTAGGATCGATGATTTGTTCGACCAACTGAAAGGAGCGTCAGTATTCTCGAAGATCGATCTGAGATCAGGTTATCATCAACTAAGGATTGCGGAATCGGATATTCCTAAAACTGCCTTTCGGACAAGGTTTGGGCATTACGAGTTCACAGTTATGCCATTTGGGTTGACAAATGCGCCAGCAAAGTTCATGGACTTGATGAATCGTACGTTTCAACAGTACCTCGATCAGTTTGTGGTGGTTTTCATCGACGATATTTTGGTGTATTTTAAGAACGCCGAGGAACATGCGGAACACTTGAGTATCACCCTGGAGATTTTGCGACGACATAAGCTATATACTAAGTTGTCCAAATGCGAGTTTTGGTTGGAAAAGGTATCTTTCTTAGGACATGTGGTCTCTAAGGATGGAGTTGCCGTGAACCCAGAGAAATCTGAGCCGTTACTGATTGGCCTAAGCCGACCAATGTGACAGAGGTTCGAAGCTTTTTGGGTCTAGTAGGTTATTATTGGAGATTTGTGGAGAATTTCTCAAAGATCGCATAACCAATGACTAATTTGATGAAGAAAACCACACGATTCCAATGGACGGTTAAGTGTGAAGAAGCGTTGCAGGAGCATAAGAAAACGACTCACAACCGCGCCAATTTTGTCTTTACCTTCAGGATCGGAAGGATATGAGGTTTACAGTGACGCGTCGAAGGATGGATTGGGTTGTGTGCTAATGCAAAATGGGAAAGTGGTAGCTTTATGCTTCGCGACAACTCAAGAAGTACGAAGAGAATCACCCGGCTCATGACTTGGAACTAGCAGCCGTGGTGTTCGCATTAAAAATTTGGCGACACTATTTGTATGGGACGTCAGTCAAGATGTTCACTAACCATAAGAGTTTGAAGTACATATTCACTCAGAAGGAGCTGAATATGCGGCAACGGAGATGGTTGGAGTTACTAACGGAGTATGATTTGGACATTCAGTACTACAAGGGTAAAGCCAATGTCGTGGCCGATGCTCTAAGTAGGAAAACCAGGCACACGTTGAACACAACAATCGTCATTCCAGAGAACATCATCCAGGACTTGCAAACTCTTGACATTGAAGTGGTGTTGAGAGGTGATGTTCAGTGCGTACTGAACCACATGACCATTTGCCCCACTCTGTTGGACGAAATCAAAGGCAAGCAGGCCGACGACGTTGATCTTTTGCGGATTGTACAACATAAGAACGATGGTCGTTCTGAGGATTTCAACATAGGAAAAGATGGTCTTTTGAGGTTTCGCAATAGGATTTGCGTTCCGAACGTTCCAGAGATCAAGGATAAGATTCTGAGCGAAGCGCACAACACGCCGTATGCTATACACCCTGGCGGAGACAAACTATATAAGGACCTCCGATCCACGTTCTGGTGGAGAGGAATGAAAAGGGAAGTGGTTGAATTTGTGGCCAAGTGCTTGACATGTCAGAAGGTCAAAATTGAGCACAAGCGTCCGGGAGGGATGCTGCAATCACTAGACGTACCCACATGGAAGTGGACGTCAATTTCAATGGAATTTGTGATGGGATTGCCATTAACTCAACAAAAGAACAACGCTATTTGGGTAGTTGTGGATAGATTGACCAAAGTTGCAAGGTTCATCCCGATGAATGACACGTGGGAAATGGAAATGTTGGCCGATGCTTATGTCGAGGAGTAATGAGACTCCATGGTGTCCCGGAGGACATAGTATCGGACAAAGATTCAAGATTTCTATCACACTTTTGGACAAAGTTACAAGATGCTTTTCGGAGTAAGTTGAAATTCAGTATTGCCTTTCACCCTGCTACAGATGGACAATCAGAAAGAACTATTCAGAACCTACAGGACATGTTAAGAGCATGTGCATTGGAGTACCAAGGATCTTGGGATAAGCACATCCCATTGATTTAGTTTTCGCTCAACAACAGCCACCATTCGAGTATCGATAGAGCACCGTACGAGGCGTTATACGGGAAGAAATGTAAATCACCTGTGTGTTGGAACGACATCAGTGATACAGTGGTAATGGGTCCAGAGTTAATTCATGAAACTGTCAATGTCATCAAAGTTATTCAAGAAAAGATGCGTGGTGCCCAAGATCGACAAAAGTCGTACGCAGATAGAGGTCGCAGACCTGAGGAATTCGAGGTAGGTCAGAAAGTACTTTTGAGAGTATCACCTACCAAGGGAGTTATGAGATTTGGCCGTAAGGGAAAACTGAGCCCCAGATATATTGGACCATATGAAATCTTAGAAAGGATTGGAGAAGTGGCGTATAGGTTAGCCTTACCTGTGGAACTTAAGAAAGTCCACAATGTCTTTCATGTGTCACAACTGAAGCGATATGTGCACGATCCCTCGCATGTCGTTCTACCAGAACAGATTGAGCTTGACGAAAGCTTAACTTGTGAAGAGAAACCAATCCGGATAGTCGACTGAAAAGATCGAGTTGCAAGGAGAAAGTCGGTTCCTTAAAATGATTTCTACCCTTGTATTGGGTAAGCCTTGCATCGTCCGGAGTAGTATCTCCAAGTTTTGGGACAAAACTTCTTTTAAGGGGGGTGAGATGTGATACCCCGATATTTTCTATATTTATAAAAAGGGTTTTCATATAATTTATCGTAATTATATTACGATTATTTGAATTACTAATTATGGATGAATAATTTCCATAATTAATATCAAAGTCCTAATAATAAATATTATGGATTTTAATTACTCAAATATTTATGGGGAATTATTATTTAAATAATTTAAATTATTTGTGTGGGAGATTTCAAAATAAAAATCTGATTTAGTGTTGAGTGATTTGTGCATAATTGATTTAATGTAATAAATTGGTATTAAGTAAGGGAGTGATATGGGGAGGGAATAAAGCTTAACCAATATTGACCAAGGGGTCAATATAAAGCTGAGTCAAAGACCCACTCACTCACTCTCTCTCTCTCTCTCTCTCTCTCTCTCTCTCTCTCTCTCTCTCTCTCTCTCCTTCCCTCTCCCATTGCTGCTGCCATTGTCACCACCTCACCACCGTGAAGGTGCGTCACCGGCGATGTGGGCCCGCCCCACCGCCGCTCTCTCTCTCTCTCTCTCTCTCTCTCTCTCTCCCTCTCTCTCCTCTGTTTTCGGTCGAAACAACACCGGCCACTAACAAGGCAATTCCACCGTCGCCTGAAGCCGCGCCACCCCTCGTCGGGGATGGCCACGGCGTCCCGGTTGCAGGTCGCTCTTGCTGGTGTCGTCTCGCATTCTCTCTCCTCTGTTTTCCCTCTCTCTTGTCACTCTCTTTCTCTCTCCTGGCATGCGCCACCACCGGCGCCGTCATGGCTGGTGCGTGGTGTTCTGGTGACGGTCAGACCATGGGCCCTTATGGGTGACCGTGGTCGTGACCAATTGGAGGGAAATCGATTTTTGAAATTTTTGAGTGTTGTTAGGACTCGGGATTTTCCATCGCTCCACGGAGTGCGTCCTTATATAAAATTTGTAAGCTGGGGGTTTAGATAAGTTCAAGGGACCATCAAGTTAGAAAAGCTTTTGTAAAGACTTGAATTGAATAAAAACCATGAAAGAGGTCACAAATCTGCTTTTGGTGTTTTATCAAAGGCACAATCTGAAGGGACAACCCAATAGCACGATAAGTGAACTAATCATGTTTCTAGAAAGACTCCCGCTCATATAGAACATATGAGTACCCAAGAATAAAGGGTTCGAGGGCGATGGTACGAGGTGGGAAGGTGTTAGGTACCCAACTCGCCCGTATTATGACGGCCTCTACTAACTCAAATTTATTTAATAATTTAAAGACATGATTCCCACACAAACCGGATTAACAACCTAGACTTAGACTATTAATTGGTTCATCACAAGCATCACAACATTTATTGTTGACCCTTATTTTGACATAATTCGATTGGCAAGTTGGGTATCACAACGACTAGACATGCTTGGAATTGAAAGACAATATTTAGTAAGCAAGCAAGATTAGCATGATATCTACATTTTGACTACTAGAAAAATAAAAAATTAGGCAATTAATTAGATTTGAGCCCTCAGGAGTTTAGTACCTGAACTGTAGGCTATATTTGACAAAATAGTAAAGACAAGATCTCAAATTTGGAAGAAAGAGGGAGAAGCTCAGGAGTACTCAACCGAGAATAGAGGTTGTCAACTGTAGACTGTGTGTTTTGAACTGAGGGTGGAGGGTTGTATTTATAGGCGCAGAAAAGTAGGGTTGGACGGGTGAAAGGAGCCGAAATTTGGATTTTGGGCTGAAAAATAGTCGGGCTTGAAGACTCAGCGAGGGCCGCTAGCCACCGCCGCTAGCGGCCTTGGATTTTAATCTAGGGCCGCTGACGGCTGTCAGCTGCCAGCTGGATGTCGTCATAATGACGACATCGAGTCTATTTTAATTTTCCGGAGGAATTTAGTGTTCCAAAAAATATGAAAAGACTGTTTTACCCTTCTGCGGTAAAAGACGGTTCTACCCCTGATTCGCAACTTGGCGACCAGGAGTCGGAAAAAGTCATGAGAGGTGTTGTTGGAAAGCTCTTGAATGGGGCTTTTGAATGGGACTAGAATAAAGGAGTGATCGAGGGAAAACCTAAGACCTTATTTTACCTATTCAAGCAAAAATAGCATTCAAGTTTATAAATTACTCCTTTCATCATCGGGCTTTTGCGGAGAAATCTGATGGCGCTTTTGTGGTGTCTAAAGAAGCCCCCACTTTGATCGAGCTTGAGTAAAAGCGAAGATCAAAGTACTCCGAAGGCGACATGCAAGATGCTGATGTGCACGTGGTGTGTGAGAGTGTACAGTATGTGTGCATATGAAGACAAACATGAGTTGGGACATGCTCGTAGCGTGATAAGATTTCATCTCTGTGAACACAAGAAAAATAAAGGTTATTGTTAGCAGGATAGAACACCGCTCGTAGATGGTTTACACGTCTGCTGGGGACCTGTATTCAAAGTGAATGAAAAAGTTAGTAATACTTTGAGAATGATCAACGTAGAGTGCTTCGACAAACAGTGCCTAAACACCGCTCGGTGGTTGCCGAGATTCCGTCCCTGTACGAGAAACAAAAAAGTTGACGAGACAGCGCGATTAAAAATAACGGCTGTAAATGGGAAGTATCACTGATGAGAGTGAATAGTATAAATGCTTTATTCTGAGCAAACAGTGACTAAGCACCACTCGGTGGATGCCGTGATTTCGTCTCCGCACAAGAAACGAAAAAGTCGACGAGACAGCGCGATCAAAATGACGGCTGTAAAATGGTTAGAACATATGAACAGTTTAAATGCAATAGCTTAAGCAAAATTGACTGAAACATATAAAAACAAAGGAAAGTATAACCGCAATAGTTTAAGCAATCATTGACTGACACAAAATAAGTGACCTCATAGAAATGACAGTTTAACTGCAATGGCCTAAGCGATTATTGACTGACCCGAATAAGTGACCTCGTAGAAAAGGACAGTTTAACCGCAATAGCTTAAGCGATCATTGACTGACCCGAATAAGTGACCTCGTAGAAAAGGACAGTTTAACCGCAATAGCTTAAGCGGTCATTGATTGACCCGACTTTGTGACATTGTAGAAAAAGGACAGTTTAACCGCAATAGTTTTAGCGGTCATTGACTGACCCGACTTTAGGACTTCACAGAAGAGGACAGTTTAACCGCAGTAGCTTAAGCGGTCATTGACTGACCCGACTTTGGGACTTCGTAGAAAAGGACAGTTTAACCGCAATAGCTTAAGCGGTCATTGATTGACCCGACTTTGGGACTTCCTAGAAAAGGACAGTTTAACCGTAATAGCTTAAGAGGTCATTGACTGACCAGTAATTTTGGAAACTGGTTGTCCTATGAAACTTGGATGAGGCCAGCGGATTTACTGAGCTTAAAATAATTTGACGCTCCGGGTGATAAATATCGTCGGGATATATCGGGGCTCGTGTACTTGGGACCTGCAAAATAATTGGGTTAGTTTTACCTGATAATATTTGGTACCGTAAGATGGGCCAACTGTTGAATTTTGAATTGGTGGGCCAAAGGGACTTGCTCCCGCGCGCTTGGTACTGATCTTTGCCGCGAACGAACTGAAATAACGGTTTCTGGGTTGGAATAAAGTCGTGGGACAACAGGAGGGGCCCGCGGTTGCAGGTCAAACAAGGCCGCTAACGGCCCAGGCTACCGTCGCTAGTAGCGCTGGGCTCTTGACGAGAGTCGCTAGCGGCTCTCGACTTGAGCAGGCTAAAATAGTTTCTCACGATTTTTTTCGCGTTTTGCTTCATTGTGCTTCTTCTTCGTCGAGAGCCATTGTCGAGAGCTACTTCGCCATTGTTGAGTGCTTCAACTTCTTCAAGGTAAGTCAATTCTTGACCAAATTCTTTGATTTTTGTCTTCAACTTGTTTATTTTTCCGCCTAGTTGCTGAATTTTGGGTTGCATTGTTGAATGGGTACTTGTTTCTTGCAAATCTGAAACTTGAAATTTTCACTTGTAGAGAGAGAAAACTTCATCCTTCTTCTATGGCTCCCAAGGATAAAGGGAAACGTCCCATGGGTGAGGAGGAGGAGAACCGGGACCTCTTTCGTACTGGGCTTCCTTCAGTTGGTATGTTTCTGACTCTCTCGTTTTTTGATTCTGTTCAGTATAGTTTTTTGAACTGAAAATTTGAACTGTTAGTGCTCTGGCACACGAACAAATTTCGATTTGTACTAAATTGGTGGTCAGCTGTATAATTTGTGTAGAATTGTTTTGGCTGTATTTGTAGCATATGGGTTGTTGAGAAAAATTTGTTTGTTGGCTAGGGTATTGGTGTTCTGCTGCAGGCTCATGGGTCCGCTTCTCATTAGGCCATGATGTTGGACACATTTTCTATGAGAGCTAGGGAGATAGTGTAGGGTTCGGGTTTTGAGCACTTTTTGTCGGTTATCCCGGCTTGTCACTCTGGGGATACTAGGATAATCGCTCGGGGGTTACTGGAGAGGTTCTGGGATACCACGAACACTTTCCATACACCTGTAGGGGAGATGTTTCCTACCCCCTATCAGTTTGCTGTACTGACGGGCTTGTCTTTTAGAGGGCGTCGCATTCAGTACGACGCAAGTTATTATCGGTAGAGTGATAGGCTGCTCGAGCTATATGGGCCTGTGTCTGCCCATTTTAGAGAGGACCGAGTTTCCTTGTCGAGGTTATGGGCAGCCTTGGCGGAGCAGGGACTTATTGAGGAGCAGAGGGCTCATATTTTCTTAGCTTACCTGTTTGGGGTGACCATTTTTGCCCGGAAGAAGAGCGTGGGTCAGGGTGGTTTCTTGACATGTTTGGACGACTTGTCCAAAGTCCATGAGTAGAACATTAGTGCTCCCGCGTATGCTTCTTTAGTGAGGTGGTGTCGCCAGGCATGCAGGCCTACGCCGACGAGTCAGAGGGTGTCTATCTCGTGCCCATGGAGGATACTGGAGGTAGGCATATGTGTTCCTTTTCCTTTGCATATGCATGCTTTGTAGGAGAGCTGTATCTTATCATTTTTTTTGCTGGTATGGCAGCTGTAGTTCTTTGAGTATTTTCCCGCTTTTGGTCCTCACCGTCCTGATTTGAGGATGTTCCCATTAGGTTCACGGTGGGTTGGTAGGGATAACCACCCATCTTTCTCTTTGGAGCATTTTCGGGCTACCTTTGAGAGTCATGCTGCGTCTGAGGTATGTTACATTTGACTTGCTTATATGTTTTTTTTTGGTCCATTTGATGTGAATGAACTTTGATCGGCAATATGCAGGTGTCGTGGACTGCCTTTGACGGTATTCCTGGGGTTCCGCCCCATATTACCACTGATTCCTTTAGGGTATCCACCTTGCGGGTGGTCTTTGAGGGGCCATTTGGCTTTGTGTGATACTTGGGGGTTCGTTTGACTCGGTTGGTCTATCCTGCCTTGAGTAGTCATTTAGTTCCGGAGGACCCTCCTATGACCATGTTCTACCTATGCAGCCTGAGCGTAGAAGATTTGGGGGTCGTAACTCGTGGAATGGTGTAGACACCCAAATGTGTCCCCCCTGGCGAAACGCCCAATGATGATAACCTTAATCATGTTAAAGAAACGAAAGTCCTTCGTTTGCGGATATGGAAATTAATGAGATCATGTCAATGCTCGACGTACTTGTGCTCATTTAAAACCCTTTATCCATCCTCATTCAGGATCTCATTAATTTCCATATCCGCCAATAGTCATTTCCATAAACTTTCCAACGCCATCTCATTTGTCCCAAACGGACACCGGAGTCAAAAGTTATGGTTTAATGAAGTTATGGGCTAAAAACGATGTTCTCATACCCGCATATCACGGTTCAAGACTGATTTTTAGCCATGAAAGGATTAATTTGACTATGAGCCCACTAAGCTTGTATTCCCCTTTGAAATAGATTTCCAATGATGTATTATGGGCCAAAATCCCATTAGAAACGAAAAAGAAACGATCCGATGATTGATTGATGCGCTGAAACGGACACATCTCTAGTGTTTGGGCCATAACTCATTGGATACTTATGCTATTTAATTGGACTATGAGCCTTCCAGCGGCGTTTTCGTGGGAGCGGCGGTTAAAACCCGGGCCACTAGCCCCGGCGGCCCCACCGCTGGAGCTCTTGCGGCAGCCGCCAAACTCATACGCCATTGTCGAGGCCGCTGAGCCTCCAGCGGTGTTCCGGGGGGCCGCTGGGCACCGTTTTTGGCCCGGAAACCCTTAGTTGACCTCCTTTTCAGCCCAATCCCTATAAATACTCCTCAAAACTCCGTTTTTCGGAACCAACACTCATTATTACGGGATTCAACTCAAGAGAACCCTAATCTCTCTCTCTCTCCTCTATTCCATACAACCCTAATCACATTAATTCAAACATTCTTCAAGCCTCATTCAAGAGCAAATTCATACACAAGAGCAAGGCAAATACAAGAGCAATTGACATTCAATTCTAGTGCAACAAAAGGTTAACCTGAGGGCAATTTTCTCAATCTTTCAAAACTCTTTTGAAATCATGTTTTACTTTGATTATGACTATGGTTGATTTTTATATCATGTTTTGATTGTTTTAGTTTTGTTATTAATCAACTTCATGTCTAGATAATTAAATTGTATGTTTTAATTAGTTAATGCATGTTTAGTGTAAATATTGCATCTTTGCATGATTAGCATATTTATTTAGCATATTAGCACATAATTAGGGTTTTGCATATACTTAGCCCTAAATTGCATATTAGCATATTGTTATTATTTTGTTTATATTTCTTATTTGACTTCCATTGATGTTGCTAACAATCTCATTGATGTGCATATGCAATTTGGCGCGTTTAGCAAGAAAGGTAAGGTGGAGATTTATTTTTTCTATCTTATTGTTGGTTTGGTTTATACTTTTTAATTAATGCATGCAATTGGATAATATGTGCAAAACGATAACTTTAGTAATTTGGTTTGTTCAACTCACCTAGTTAATGTAGGATCTTGGACAACCGGATTTGTATGGAACCTTGCGATATGAATTAACCATCAACATGGATGAGATTAGTAGAGACCGTTAATTCGGGCGATTTAGATAGGATTCGTTTTATCTTTTTCATACCCACACCTCCGAACTCAATCTTTGGCCCCTTTTGGGTATGAGTCAAATCCCAATAGGAATTGGGTGCACTTTTGATGGTTTCCGATTGTTTCCTTAAAAATTGGTGGCGACTTGACCATTTGCGTATTATTTCCCTTATCACAATTAATCATGTTACATATGACGTATTATTTAAGAACCATTAATTCCAACTAAATATTTCAATTAGCGCCGAAAGGCGAGGGTTCTTACAGTGGCGACTTCACTGGGGATTTAATAAGAGGGTGTAATTTGAAAGCTTATCCATATTGATTATTAATTCATATTTCTTCGTTCAAGGCCTATATGTGTTCATTTATTGCTTTGCATCCATATCATCTATTTGCACGCGTTATCTTCGCAAGATGTCGAAGACATCACCACACCATAATAGGATCTACCCTTTGGAGCATTGTCTATGACTTAGGCCGGTGACCCACTAGGTCCAAATTACCTTTGCACATAGTCGTGTTCCACCCCATGGCATTTACATGTTTCCATTCGAGATATGTAAAACGGTACGTCTAGTTTTACTATGCATCCCATAGATGACGAAACGCATCCGGTCGTGGGTTACTATATCCAACCATAGATTGTGTCAACCATTGCATTTAGTCCCATGGTCCATTCAAGGTGCTTAATTGATTGCGTGCCTTTTTATGATCGATTGTTTCCTTGTTATGTAATTTGTTGCCATAAATTGCTAGGTTAGATTCCCCGTAGGATCTTAGTGATCTAGAGTATAGGAAGTTTTCTATTTGTGTATGTGACTAACTTTGTAAACTAACTTAAGATCGAGCCTAGAATCTTTTCTTAGTAGGAAATAGGATCCATGAATCTTCCCGACGATGCTAGTAACCATATTAGGGAGAATTATTTTCCGAGAAAATCAATTTCGAGCAAGTAATATACTTCGATCAATGATCTTTCCCAAAAATAAAAAAGTCTTATTTCTTTCGTAAAGCAAGTCAAGAGCATATTTTCCTTTTCTTGAGTCCGGAATATATTTTCCATATCTATGTCAAGAGTCTTATGGCAAGTCAAGAGTAGCGTCTTTATACTTTCCATTGCAAGTCAAGAGTATCTTTCCCCTTCCCCAAGTCCAAAAAGTCTTGTTCCCATGGTAAGTCAAGAGTAATCTTTTGCTTCCCATATTTTGTTTAGGGTCTAGGTTCATCCTTTTTCCCTTTACTTATTTTTGAAGTCAAGAGTACTATTCTTTCTTTCTTGAGTCAAGAGTATTTTAGCTTTTTTTTTTCCGTTTTAATATAGAGTCGAAAGATCAGTGGTTAAAATACGTTACTTGCATCGCAAAATTTCCAAAATAAATTCAGTCTCCTTGAGAAGTGACCATGTTGAGGGACTATTTTAAATTCTTTTCCCATCTTTTTATTAACTAAAAAAAATCAAAAAATTGCATTGCATTTCAATTTTAGAAGCTCCATGCTAGGACATATAGAATCATTTTAGATTGCATTGCATATCATTTTGCATCATCTTAGAATCTTGCATACACCCACTTGCCATAGGAGGGTAGCTTCATCATGCATCTCATACTAGATAATTTGTCCATACATATAGGAGATCGCATATCACATTGCATTTCATTCTAGGACATTCTAGATTCTTCCATATCATATGCATGTAAATCATATAAGCATGTCTATGATACTATAGAGTTTTGCATCACAATCAAATAGTTGAATTCATCGAGTCATAGCCCACACGGCGTTTAGAAAGATGCATCATTGCATGTTCTTCGCAAACTTGCATAAATAGAGTTCTCATATTTGGACTTCGAGGGATAATATCGAGTTACATTCTTCTAAAAGCCTTTTTCGAATTTCCTTCCTAAGTGTCCCTTACTAAATTTAGAATTGCATCCAAGATTGGAAAAGCCTGAGTTTACTCAAAGCAACCTAAGCCTAATATGTCTGGAGATACCAAAAAGACTCAAGCCCATGTGATAGAGGAACTGTTGGCCCAAATGAAAGCCATGAATGTAAGGTTCATTGAAGTAGAGGCTATGATTTCTAAGCTCGATCCTCCTACCAAGGATCTCGAACAGCCCATTCCGAATGATGATAATTCCTAACCCACTAAAGAGGTCCAAGAACTTCAAGCAAAGCTAAATAGGCTCGAGTCTATTTTAAGTAAGAGTCGCATCTTTAACGACATGTTAGTCAATTCTGAAGGCTTTTCTCCCCACATCAAGGGAAAATTGCCCACCAAGTTCTCCATGCCCGAAGTTTTCATCTTCAAAGGAACCGACGATCCACAAGATCATATTAGAGCTTTCACTACTGCATTGGGCCTTAGAGGGATTGAACACAATATGTATGTCCACCTCTTTCCCTAAACCTTGGATGTCGCTCTAAGGGCCTGGTTTTTCAAGTTGCCATCTCAAAAGATCCAAAAGTGGGAACACTTATCCACCTTATTTCTTGAAAGGTATGCTGACAATGTCTTGCCTCCATGACTTTAAGAGAGCTAGAGATAACAAAGCAATGTGATGAAGAAGGATTTACCAACTTTGTGAGACGATGGAGGATCAAGGTCGCCGAAATGATTGATCGCCCATCTGAAAGGGATCAAATTAGAATGCTTGTCCACAACTTGACACCCAAGTATCGTGAACACATGAAATTCCAGGCGATCACTACTTATGCCCAACTAGTAGAAGTTGGCATGGCCATTGAAGATGACCACCTCACCCAATTAAGTAACAAGCAAGGCAAGCATGGCTCTAATAATGGAGGCTTATCCGATCAAGGAAATGAGGTCAATGTCATTGTAAGTAGGCATAAAAGAGTATACACACCACTTAGCATGACACAAGATGAAGCATTTGACAAACTTCTCAAAGAAAGCTATATTTCGGCAATCGGTCCCACACCGGACCTGGAGCCCAATAAGAGAGGAAAGAATTGGAATCCTAATGCCTACTGCAAGTACCATCATGGAAAGGGTCATATGACTGAAGAATGCATGCACTTGAAGCGCGAGATTCAAGATTTGATCGATGATGAGACCATCCATGCACCATGAACCCAAGAGTTTGAATTGGATGCCTAGCCCAGTCGCGAAGCCCAAGCTCAAATATCATAGAGTCATAGTCTAGTTGGAGAACTCCCTTTCCCCTTTCTTTCTTTGTCGTGTCCAAGTCTTGTCTTAGGTTTTCCCTTAAAGCATTGTCTTGCTTTCTCTTGATTGAATAAAATAGGCCTCCATTTCTTTCTTCATTCATGGAATTTCTCATAACTGCAAACCCAATGATGAATCTGAGTTGCCAAACGTGATCAATGCAAAGGACCTTAACTATTGAGAAGAGGACCTCATAAAAAAAATAAAATAAAGCAATGAAAAGCAAAAAGGGACACACTTCCTGTAAGTCATACTGAGGACATGAGGCATTCATTTGGCACCCTTCATTATTATCCTTTCACCCACAATGCAAATTACCACTTGGAGCCCATTTGAGCTATCAAACACACGCCACATTCTTTCTTGAACCACATTATCGTAACCCTGGGTGTGGGAAGTGTGGAACAATTCTAAGTGTCACCAAAATCTCAAGAGAGGCGAGGAAAACTCCAAAAAGAGTTCCAAAAAAAAAAAAAAGCCAAAATGTCAAAAATTCAAAAGAGAGAAGCAAAATTTACAAATGCATCAAGAGAGCACAAAAAATCAAGAGAGTTCCTCACCTCAAAATATCAAGTGACACCCAGCACACTGGGGTCTTTTATGGTTTTTGAGCCTAACATTAGAACCCAAAAGATCTCTTAGAGGTATGAATCTTGAAAGATGTGTGTGCACCATATAAAAATAAAATTAAAAAAAGAGCCCGCTAGGTTGAAAACCCGAAAGGGCGACCTAGGCAAAAGTTAGGGCATAATCATTTAAAAGCCCGCTAAGTCTATTCATTCAATGGCTTAGGAAAAAATGGCAAGCCCGCTGGATCGATCATCCAAGACAATGATCCAGGCAAAAGTTAGGGCGCTAAAAATTAATGGTCCTCGAACTACGTTTTGGCCTGATTCCTCTAAGATACGTAGGTAACCTCTTTGAGGCCCGGCCGTACTCTAATCTTTCTCAATTTTAAGACCCATTTGCAATTACTAATGGGGTTTATCAAAGGTCCTAACTCAATAATATCACTTCTTCAATGGCAACTCCTAATTCTAAGGGTTTCAAAATTTCCGTGATTTTACCCCTTTTAGAGCCTAAGACTTGGATTCGAACTTGCTTCCCTACATCTCTCCCTATCGCACAAAATCTCACCATATTTTCTATTTTTTGCACCAAGCTTCATTTCTTTCATAATCCCACATCTCTATCCTGGAATTCTCCATTTTGCATTGACTTCCTACTCATAGTTTGTGGCTTCCGTAGCCATCTTTTCGTGGATCAATAACTCTAACTAAGCACCCATCACTTATGGCATCTTCGTGGAGTTTCCTCATGGGATCACTTTATGCATACTGGGGGTTTCAATTCCTCCCATACTTGGCAAAACATGTTTGAATACTCAAAATCTCACCCGCATAATCTTACTCGTTTTACGATCCAATCGGTAAACTGGGGGCTTGGCCCTTACCTCAAAGGCACCAATCCACATACACCTCATGGCTTAAGAGGGACACTTTTGGAAAAAAATCCTTTTGCAAATAATTAATGGAAATCTCTTGTCTATTCCTTGGAGTCCAGTCTCCAATGCATTGCATATATGTCATAACTATTGAGTCACATGCATCATTTTTCATACTAGGTTGCATGGAGCTGTAGGCCTAGTTAGCATTTCATTTGCACACTTTGAGTGCCATTTCATTCATTTGCACTCACTAAGCACTTTTTGCCTCCATGGCACACACATATAGCATTGAATGCGCTTGAGTCTTTGTGTCTTTAATTGGAGTCCGTTCTCTAACATTCCTTTTGGGTCTGTCCCGTTGCATTAAGTAAGATCCATTCTTTATTGGGTTCGTCCCGTTGCATTAAGCAAGGTCCGTCCTTTTGAGTCTGTCCCGTCGTATTTAGCAAGGTCCGTCCTTTTGGGTCTGTCCCGTTGCATTAAGCAAGGTCCATCCTTTTGGGTCCGCCTCGTTGCATTAAGCAAGGTCCCTCCTTTTGGGACCGTCCCTTTGCATTGAGCAAGGTCCGTCCTTTTGGGTCCGTCCCGTTGCATTTATTAAAGTCCGTCCTTTTGGGTCCGTCCTGTTGCATTTAGCAAGGTCCGTCTTTATGATCCGTCCCATAGTAGCCCCATACACTCTTTGTCTTCCTATTTGATTGAACTAACATGCAGGTTACAAAGAAAAGCACAAGCATTATTTTAGCAAAGCAAAACAAAGCACGAGAGCGACGCAGAGCTCTCCGATAATGGGCTATTACAATTAGCACCACTTCTGCAAAGCAAGGCACGAGAGCGACGCAAATCTCTCCAATGATGGGCTATCACAATTAGCACCACGTCTGCAAAGCAAGGCACGGGAGTGAAGCAAAGCTCTTCGACGTCTGGACTATCGCAAATAGCGCAGCGTCTGCATTCGTAAAGCAGGTAACCCTGACCACAGGCGGTCAGGATTTACTTTTATCATATTTTTCTAACATAAATGTTTTCAAAAAGCATTGCAGGCATTTTTGGCAAATACTTTGACCGTCTCTTTTCCAAAGCTAGGCCAAAGTGGGGGCTTCTGTAGACACCCAAATGTGTCCCCCCTGGCGTAACACCCAATGATGATAACCTTAATCATGTTAAAGAAACGAATGTCAATGCTCAACGTAATTGTGCTCATTTGAAACCCTTTATCCATCCTCATGCAGGATCTCATTAATTACCATATCCGCAAATAGCCATTTCCAAAATCTTTCCAACGCCATCTCATTTGTCCCAAATGGACACCGGAGTCAAAAGTTATGGTTTAATGAAGTTATGGGCTAAAAACGATGTTCTCATACCCGTGTATCACGGTTCAAGACTGAATTTTAGCCATGAAAGGATTAATTGGACTATGATCTTACTAAGCTTCTATTTTCCTTTGAAATAGCTTTCCAACGATGTATTATGGGACAAAATCCCATTAGAAACGAAAGAGAAACGGTTCGATGATTGATTGATGTGTTGAAACAGATACCTCTCTAGTGTTTGGGCCATAACGCATAGGATACTTGTGCTATTTGATCCCACAATATGTCAAAAGAAATTCCTTTGAACAAGGAATCAAACGCACCAAGGATCAGGCCAATCGGAGGTCAAACAAGGCTTCCAGCGGCGTTTTCGTGGGAGCGGCGACTAAAACCCGGGCCACTGGCCCCGGCGGCCCCACCGCTGGAGCTCTGGCGGCAACCGCCAGACTCATGCGCCATGGTCGAGGCCGCTGAGCCTCCAGCGGCGCTCCGGGGGGCTGCTGGGCACCGTTTTTGGCCCGGGAACCCTAATTTGACCTCCTCTTCGGCCCAATCCCTATAATTACCCCTCAAAACTCCGTTTTTCGGGACCAACACTCATTATTACGGGGTTCAACTCAAGAGAACCCTAATCTCTCTCTCTATCTCCTCTATTCCATACAACCCTAATCACATTAATTGAAGCATTCTTCAAGGCTCATTCAAGAGCAAATTCATACACAAGAGCAAGGCAAATACAAGAGTAATTAACATTTAATTCTAGTGCAATAAAAGGTTAACCTGAGGGCATTTTTCTCAATCTTTCAAAACTCTTTTTCAAATCATGTTTTACTTTGATTATGATTATGGTCGATTTGTATATCATGTTTTGATTGTTTTAGTTTTGTTATTAATCATATTCATCTCTAGATAATTAAATTGCATGTTTTAATTAGTTTAATGCATGTTTAGTGTAAATATTGCATCTTTGCATGATTAGCATATTTATTTAGCATATTAGCACATAATTAGGGTTTTGCATATTCTTAACCCTAAATTGCATATTAGCATATTTTTATTATTTTTGTTTATATTTCTTATTTGACTTACATTGAAGTTGCTAACAATCTCAGTGATGTGCATATGCAATTTGGCGTGTTTAGCAAGAAAGGTAAGGTGGAGAATTATTTCTTCTATCTTATTGTTGGTTTGGTTTATGCTTGTTAATTAATGCATGCATTTGGATAATATGTGCAAAATGATACCTAGTAATTTGGTTTGTTCAACTCACCCAGTTAATATAGGATCTTGTACGACCGGATTTGTATGGAACCTTGCGATATGAATTAACAATCAACATGGATGAGATTAGTAGAGGTCGTTAATTCGGGCGATTTAGATAGGATTCGTTTTATCTTTTTCGTACCCACACCCCTGAACTCAATCTTTGGCCCCTTTTGGGTATGAGTCAAATCCCAATAGGAATTGGGTGCACTTTTGATGGTTTCCAATTGTTTCCTTAAAAGTAGGTGGCGACTTCACAATTTGCTTATTATTTCCCCTATCACAATTAATCATGTTGCATATGACGTATTATTTAAGAACCATTAATTCCAACTAAATATTTCAAGTAGCGCCGAAAGGCGAGGGTTCTTATAAATTGCGGCCACAGAGTTTGTTTAGCCGGAGATTGCTGGTTTGGACCGTACAACTGTGTATCTGGCCTACTGCTTGGGTCTTCTGATGCCGGACATTACTTCTGAGGTAACCTCTTTATTTGTGCCTTTTCAGCTATATGTGTGGTATACTGACTTTTGTGCTTTGTAGGCGGATCGTTTAGTTCCTCAGGGTCCCAGGAGGTCCCATTCGAGAATTCCTTGTGGCCAGCCCCCAAGCGTGATCTTGCCGAGCAATGAGGTGAGGTACCTTGGTGAGAGTGGGGGACGTATAGTAGAAGAGTTCCTTCTACATACTGCTGTGGAGAGACCGTGGAGGGCTTGCCCTTTCCTGATGGTTGTACAGGGGTAAGTTTTTTTTTCCCCTTCTTGTGTTTTGTGTTTGCTTTTGAATGCTGACTATATCTACTGTCTCTTCTTGTAGCTGAACCGGGAGCAGACTTCTCAAGTCTTCAAGCTCCTCCACCTGTTAAAGAAAGGCTATGGCCGAGTGATTGGTAAAGGGAAGAGTTCTCCATCCAGAACTGTTGATGTAAGTAGACTTTACCCTTTTTGTTTAGCTAAGTGTGGTGCTTAGCTTAACATTTCGGTCTTGATTGTTTGCAGATGTCGCAGTCTTCGTCTTCGGTGGGACCTCGACATTCTTCTGCTGCGAGGGCTTCTTCGGCGAGAAGGCAGTCTGTTGCTCGTTCACCTCGTGTAGTTGCGACCAGGCCTCCTGTTGATGAAGCTCTCGGACCTTTTATGCCGCACATTCCCGTGCCTGAGATGTTTTCTCCAGCGGGTTTTCAGCCTTCTTTTGATAGTAGGCCTATGGTGACCCCTATGGCTGGAGGTTGGGCGAACGCCCCTGCGTGGGATGTGCCTCATGCTGGGCCTTCATATCAGGATGTGGCTATGGACTTTGTTAGTCAAGCCAAGGAGAGCTTCTTTAGGGCGGGGTTTCCGGAAGGTACCCCTATGCATGCACCAGTGTATGATGGACGGGATATGAGGCCCAACAACAGTAGGCCTATTTAAACCTCGTTCAGTACTCAGGGCTCTTTCCACTACTCGGCTGGGAACTATGGTCAGGGACCGTCTGTTAAGGATGAGGCTGATAGAAATAGCGATGATGACTCCAGTTGAACAATGTGGGATTTCTTTGTAAACATTGGTCCTCAAACTTTGAACTCCTGTTTTATACATTTTATATGATATGTATGCTATGAGGACTCAAATATGCCCGTCTAATCTCTAAATATGCAATGCTATGCTATAAAGAGTAGGCCTAATTTAGGGAATAAAGTAAAGAAAAGGTAAAAATTGCAAGAAAAAGCAAAAATTACACATATTATACCCCCTAAAAAAAAGAATAAAATTAAAAAAATTTTGGAAAAGAATAAGACTAAGAGAGTCTCGGGCCTTGTAATCCCGTGGTGCATTTTAAAACTGGGCTTAAACCGAGCGGAACGGACCAAGCGGGCGGGCAAGAACAAAAGGAAAATTTCAACTGGGCCAAGTTCGGGGCCGGTAGCGGCTCTGGCTTTGGGCCTTTGTCATGGATTCCTGACTCCTTGTGACCCGATTCTTCGCCTATAAATAGGATTTACGGGATGCCTAATGTCGTATCCCTTTTTCAGACTTTAACTCTCTCAAATTTCTCAAAGCCTTTACCATGGTGAAATCCTTTGAAAATCTGTTTGATGCCTGGTGTAAAAATCTGACCATAGAAGAAAAACTTGAACTGGCTCCGTACCATATCTCAACCTTATTGGCATTAAGACCAACAAAAAATTTGTGGCCCCTTCTTCGATCTGCTCTGAATTATTGGGACCCTGACTTGCACGTCTTCTGTTTTGGTAATTCTGAATTATGCCCTCTAGTTGAAGAATTTGGTGTAATTACTAATACGTCTGATGTTCTTCCCCCAACTGTGCCTTATTTGAGGGATGGTTTTAGTAATCAGTCCAGGAAATCTCTAGGCTTGACATCTGCAGAAGCCAAAAGCATGATTCCCGGTGTCGATGTGGACCTAGTTCAAATCTGTGAAAAGTTTGCTATTTCTTCTGAACAGGATGCAATTTTTAGGCGTTGCCGCCAACAGGCTTTTGTACTTTGCCTGTTGAATCGTATATTGTTTGCTGATGCGGAGTCCTCCAACCTGGGTAGAGCCTCGTTGTTGCGAGTGGTGAATCAAATGGCTGAAGGGCATTCTCCTTTGCATCTGGTTGTAGGGGAAACTATTATAAGGCTTGATAGGTTAAAAATTTCGCCTCACGAAGCCTTTTCTGGCAGCCCCCTGCTGCTTCAAATTTGGTTATGCGAGCATCTAAGGTTGATAGAATTGCAAGAGAAGATGATAGCTCGTACCCCTCAAGCTTGGAAAAAGAAGACTTATACTGCCGCTAGCTTCTTGTTTAGAAAAAGGCTATATGATGAGAAGACCCTGGTGGAGCTTGACCTCTTTGGTGGCTTGCTGCAAATTTATCCCTCACACTACCATAGTGGGTCTGTACAGGAGTACTTTCTCTTTCCTTCTAGGGTCATGCGGCAATATGGGTTGAAGCAGGTTATCCCTTGTCAGGAGACTACGAGACAACCTACCTTGGCTCTGACCACCGACTTTGCTCAAGACTGGGGAAAATATTGGCGTAGCAGGGATCACTGGATTGTACCTCGGGTGATTGCCCCAACTCAAGTTTTTGAGACTTATTTAAATTGGCTTTCCTGCAGCAATGGAAAAGCGAGACGAGCCTTTCGTCATGAGGAGTGGGACCAGCTAAAACCTAAGTATGATTTAGGAACAAGAAGCAAGAAAAGGAAGGAAGGGCCTTATGAGGAAGGCTATCATGTAATGAAAAGAGGCAAGCCCCCAGCTCAAGGAAGCGATCAAAAGTCGTCCTCAAGCCAAGGTCCTTCAAAGAAAAACTCTTCAACGAAGCCTTCTAAAGAGAAGAAGGATTAAGGTAGTTTTCTTTAGAAAGCAAATCTAGCTTAAACCCTCGTAGTTGCCCTTCTTCTTTTTTTTTTTTGGTATCCTTTTGAATTTTGATTTTTGCAATGTTAGCTTATTCGTTCAGTTTGAATTAAGGTTATCCTTTTTGAATGAGTTGAATGGGATTTCGGGATTTATTTTGGCCGGGCCCTTTAAAAGGGTTACGTACGTATCCATTGTGGAATCAGGCCAGCGTAGTTCGTTCAATTTGTGTACGTCTCTTTTTTTATTATTATTTTTTTTAGACGTAGCACTTTTTCAGTTGGTCCATATTGGTGAGCTGACTGAATTGGATGCCATCAATGTCCATGAGCCGGACCGCGCCTCCTGATAAGATGTCTTTGATAATGAACGGACCGGACCAGTTCGGTCGACATTTGCCTCTGGGGTCAGTAACTGGGGCACGTAATTCTTTCCAAACTAAGTCCCCTTGTTTCAGATTTCGAGGTCGAACCTTTTTGTTGAATTCTCTTGCCATGCGTTGCCGGTACATGGGCCCGTAGGCGTCTTTCATCTGTGAACATGAGTTCCTCGCAGCGGGCTTGCAACCATTGGATTTCTGGAATTTCACCCTCTAAGGCTATGCGCATGGAGGGTAGTTGGACTTCTATGGGTAGCAAAACTTCCATTCCGTAGACTAGGGAATAAGGTGTCGCTCCTGTGGATGATCTTATGGACGTCCTATATCCCCAAAGGGCAAATGGGAGGTTTATGGGCCAATCTTTGTAGTTTTCTATCATCTTTTCATTGATAGTTTTGAGGTTTTTGTTGGCGGCTTCTACTGCGCCGTTGGTCTGGGGATGGTAAGGGGATGATTTATGGTGCTGGATTTTGTAGCTTTTTAGTAGGGTGGCTGTTTCGGCTTTGAAATGAGATCCATGGTCACTAATAATTTCATGCGGAACGCCGTATCGACAGATGATGTTGTTCCTTACGAATTTGGACACTTGTTTGGATGTGAGGATGGCATAGGACTGTGCTTCAACCCATTTGATAAAATAGTCTATGGCTACTAGGATGTATTCATGTCCTCCCGAGCCCTTCGAGGTGATCTTACCAATGATATCTATTCCCCATGCAGAAAATGGCCAAGGGGATGTGAAGTTGTGGAGCATTAAGGGTGGCATATGCTGTATGTTGGCATATATCTGACACTTCTTGCATTTCTTAACATAATAGTGATAGTCTCTTTCCATAGTGGTCCAACAGTACCCCAGTCGTCGTACCTTTTTAGAGAGCATTCGACCATTCATGTGTGGTCCGCATACCCCATTGTGTACATCGTCCATGATTGCTGCAGCTTCTTCGGCGTTCACACATCTAAGGTTGATTTCATTGTGGGTCTTCTTGTATAGAACCCCCTTGTGTTGTATGTATTGCGCCGCTAAGAGACGGATGGCCCGTTGAGCTCTTGTTGGCGCGTCCTGAGGATAGGTGCCTTTAGTGATGTAGATGAATACATCTTGGTACCAAGGGTCTTCTTCGATTGGAGCCAGGGTTAGACTCATGTCGAGGTTGTTGCAGAAGGCTGGCTCACTTCTTCTTTGTATGCAGACGGGCATGATGTTGACAGGATCAAGTATGGTAATCAAGGATGCCAGCTTGGACAGGGCGTCTACGAATTGGTTATCCTCTCAGGGTAGATAGGTGAATGCTACTTCCTCAAAGTTGTCATGTACCTTATCTAAGAATTCCTGGTAGAGTGCCAGGCTATCACTATGAACCTTCCACTTTTTAGATACTTGGTTGATGATAAGTAAAGAATCTCCATAGACCTTGAGTACCCTGATGCCCATGCCTACGGCTGCTTGTAAACTAATAATACATGCTTCATATTTGGCCGCATTGTTTGTGACAAGAAAATCTAATTTCATCGAGATGGGAGTATGAGCCTCATCTGGAGATACCAAGAGTACTCCTGCGCCATAGCCTCTTTGGTTGGATGCCCCATCAAAGTACAATTTCCACCAGTTTTCTTCAATTAGAGCTACATCTTCATTAGGAAAATCGTATTGCTCGTGATCATTGGCAGTGTGAGTGGGGTGCTCGGCCAAGTATTCTAAAACCGCATGTCCTTTGATGGTTTTTGTAGGATCAAACTTGAGATCAAATTCAGACAGCAAAACTATCCATCTTGCAATTCTCCCACTTAGGACTGGTTTCTCGAAGATATACTTGAGGGGATTCATCCTTGACCTGACAAGTACTGGGTGATTGAGCATGTAATGCCGGAGTTTCTTTGTTGCCCAGACTAGAGCTAAGCAAGTCTTTTCAAGGCTTCAATATCTGGTTTCGTAATCGATGAATTTCTTACTCAAGTAATATATGGCTCGTTCTTTGTCTTCTATGGCTTGGGCCAGCATAGCCCCCATGGCTGTATCGGTTACCGTCAAATAGAGGATTAATGATAGGCCATGCTTGGGAGGATCAAGAATAGACGGGTTGGCTAGATAATCTTTAATCTTGTCGAATGCTTCTTGACATTGGTCATCCCATTCGATTTTGACCCCCTTCTTCAATTTCTTGAATATGGGTTCACATGTTATGGTGAACTTTGATATGAATCGGCTAATGTATTGAAGTCGACCGAGGAACCCCCTAATTTTTGTTTCATTCTTGGGCGGAGGCATTTCAACAATCACCTTGATCTTGGATGGATCAATTTCGATTCCCCTTTCACTGACTACATAGCCCAAAAGTTTGCCTGACGTGACCCCAAATGTACACTTTTGGGGATTCACCAGATGTTGTACTTGCGCAGTCTCTCAAAATACTTGTGGAGTGCCTGAAGGTGCCCATCTCGGCATCTGGACTTTACAATCATATCGTCCACATAGACTTCAGCTTCTTTATGCATCATATCTTGTAGCAAAGTTGTGGCGGTCCTTTGGTAAGTTGCGCCTGCGTTCTTCAATCCAAAGGGCATGACCCTGTAACAATAAGTCCCCCAAGGATTTATGAACGTTGTTTTGCTCATGTCTTCTTCGGCCATTTGAACCTGGTTATATCCGACGTAACTATCCATGAATGATAATAGAGCATATTCAGCAGTGTTGTCTACCAAGAGGTCAATGTGTGGTAAAGGAAAATCGTCTTTTGGGCTAGCCTTGTTGAGGTCCCTGAAATCGAAGCACATTCTGACTCGGCCATCCTTCTTCGGCACTGGGACCACATTTGCAACCAATTCAGGATAATCTGATACTACAATAAACCCGGCGGCGAGCTGCTTCTGTACCTGTTTTATTTTCAGTGCCCATTCTGGTCTAAGGCACCGTAATTTCTGTTTAATTGGCTTAGCATCAGGGTACAAAGGGATCTTATGTTCGGCTATGCTCCTTTCAATTCCTGGCATGTCTTTGTAGGACCAGGAAAAAATATCTGTATACTTTTTCAGAAGTTCAATAAATTGCTCCCGTTCCTGTTCAGTTAAGGATAATCAAATTCTTACTTCGCGAGGTTCGCTTTCATTGCTTAGATTAATTAATTTTGTTTCCTCCACAATGGAGGTCTTTTGTTCATGATTGATTACTACTTTCAGCAAATCCTTAGGCAACTCATTTTCGTCATTGGGTTTATCAATAGCTAAACAAAGCGGAAAATAAGCAGAAGGATTTTTCATTTTATTGATATTAGAAATGAAAACAACAAGAAAGGGATCAGAAGTTCCCTTCACATTGACACTAGACTTAGAAAGAGAATATGGGACATTCCCCGGTCCTGACTCATCCTTAGGATCTAAGCTAGACACTAACTCTGACTGAGACTCGGAATCAGATTCTTCCATCATTGGTCCCTCTCCAGCGCTTATCGTGAGTTTATGTCCATTTGGGCCAGTCCAGCTTACTTCATTGCGCCATCCCATGGTGACATCTTCAGTAGTATATATCAGGTATGTAGCATTGAAGTTGTTATCATAGCGAGCCATTACTTCTTCATTCATCACAGGAGCTTCCATCACTCTAGTTTCTTGGCCGAAGAGGAGACCTAACATTTGGTTACCCGGTGCCTTGGTCCAATCTTGATCTGCCGGATTTGAGGGGTGGTGTGCCTCCTCATCCAAATGGTTGTAGTCTTGGAAAGTTTTGAAACCTGGGTATATGACATTGGTTTCTTTGTCATAGTATGGCTCGGGGAAGCCATAGTATGGGCAATAGTCCCCTTCTGTGATGAACTGGCCATTCATTGTGTGGATATAAGGAGGTATTATTTCTTTGGAAATGACTTGTCTTCCCTTAAACTGTTTCCTTTGTTTCAGAGCATGGTCGCGGATTTCTTTGTCAGTAGGTTCGTAACCAAGTCCGAAGGAGTTGTTTTTGGCCTCGAACTCGAAGGTGGTGGGCCCTTGTCCATTTCTTACGAGACCCATACGGGGTATGTACCCTTGCTTTTTGAGAAAACCATTAACATGAGGGTTCGAGTGTGGTATGAATGGTGCTTGATCTATTTCAAGCACGTTTACTTCAAGCTGTGGTTCATACTTTCGTTTGGTGATCATGAATATATGAGACTTTCGAGGAGATACGGCTCCGGAATCAATGACAAACTGGATGTCGCATTTCAAGTGATAGCACTGTTCAGTGAGGTGACAAAAGCATCTATGATATCTGCAATAGAGGTAATGATCTTCTTCTTCTAGCTCTTCTGACAAAACCCCTTCAAAGAATTGCAGATCTCCACGGCGAAGTAGAGTTGTCATAACATCATGAATTGGTACTACAAGTGGTGTGAATTCGCGAGTAGGAAGATTTGATATTTTCTTGGATAACCAATGATGCGCGGGCCACATGGTCCCTTCATTAATGAAGGCTTGGATTTTGTCTCTCAGATCCTTGCAGTCATTGGTGTGATGTCCGCAGGCTCGGCAATATTTGCGATAAACACCTGGATTTCCATTTTCTGGGACGAGTTCATAGGTAGGCCCCACTGAATGCATGTAGCCATATGCTCTCATTTGTTGAAAGATGTGTTCTTGAGGCCAACAGGGTTGCCCTTGATCAAGAACGACTTTGTCGCCTTCTAAAGACTTAATCCTTTGCTCTAGCCCAGCAACTGTTTTCTGTAGCCTTTTGATCTTTGAGTGGTAGATAATTATATATTGGGACAGGTGCTCAATATCGTCTTGTGCTTCAACAAGGGATTAGATTGACTTGTCTGTACCCCTGTATTCAACGAGACTCGGGGTCTCGTAAGGATCAAGGCCCACTTGGATCTTGGCTTCTCGGAATGACCGGTCCAATTGTTCCCCTAAGTCAAAGGACTCATCTTGAGCATCAAGTATCGATTCTTTTGAAGCTTCGTGGATCGGATACGCAGTTGTCACAAAACAGGTTTTGATCTTCTTAGCATAGGGAGAGATTCTTGTGTGTCTTCAGCTGAGGAACGCTTGCTGGGCCCTGGCATTGATCTGAACGAGAGGACGACCATTTATAACCAAGGAGATCACGAGACTCTCACGTAAGAAAAAGGAAGACCCACACATAAAAAAAAAACACATGGTGCTAAAAAAAAGATCCTTAAGCCTAAATGCCCAAATATGTCTCTAATATCAAAGGAAAATAGAGTCAATGAACGAAAATAAGAAAAATAGAAAAAAGACTGACTATCCTATTTCTTTTTATTTTTCTAGACTCAAAGAAAATGGAAAATGGGATAAAATAAAATAAAAGAATTTCGGTCATCATTTTTTTTTATTTGTTTTGTAGCAATTTTTTTTTTCGGCGTTTTTTTTTTTGTTTTACGCCATTTTTCTTTTTTGCTTTTTTTTTTTTTGACCGAATCTGGATTACATAAAAAAAAAAAAAAAAAAAAACAAATAAATAAATAGAAAAATAGGAGAGGGGAAATTGGAGAGACTGACTCTTTTTTTTTTTGCTAAAAAGGTCCTAGAAAATTGTTCATGACTTCGACGCTATATGAACATATATCATCGGGGAAAATGACGAGTGTTCATTGAATGGAATTCTCGCACCGTCTTTGGGCATTAGCAACTAGCTAAAAATAAAAGAAAAAAGACTCCTAGCACGTAAGTACATGTTTGCACATAGGCACGGTATTCATGCATTCAGGCAAGCATTATAATGACGCAATTTACAGGCAACATGTGATCAGACGGGCATTACAACGACACATGCACAACAAGCAAGCGAATGCACAAATATGGGTTAGAGGCGTTTGGCTCCTGTGAGGTCACCCCGACAAATGATGCAAATGATGCATGGGTCGACACGTCAATTGTAATTCTTTTTCACCAACAAGAGTAGATGAGTCATGGGTGAGGAAGTGTCGGTTTGCACGATAGGACAACCATATATTCCTTTAGATATACGGGTTGTCTACGAGTTACGACATAAACTTCCTCGAGGGTCGGTAAGGGTCAAAAAGGTGTGCCAAGGCACATGCAAATGATGGAAATGATGCAATATGGAACATGGTATTAAACGATTAAGCAAACTTGACTTTCGAGTCTCACCCTCTTAAATAAATCCCTAGTGAAGTCGCCACTGTAAGGACCCGGGATTTTCCATCGCTCCACGGAGTGCGTCCTTATAGAAAATTTGTAAGCTAGGAGTTTAGATAAGTTCAAAGGACCATCGAGTTAGAAAAGCTTTTGTAAAGACTTGAATTGAATAAAAACCATGAAAGAGGTCACAAATCTGCTATCGGCGTTTTATCAAAGGGACAAACCGAAGGGACAATCCGAAGGGACAACCCAATAGCGCGATAAGTGAACTAATCATGTTTTTAGAAAGACTCCCGCTCATATAGAACATAGGAGTACTCAAGAATAAAGGGTTCGGGGGCGAAGGTGCGAGGTGGGAAGGTGTTAGGCACCTAACTCGCCCGTATTATGATGGCCTCTACTAACTCAAGTTTGCTTAATAATTTAAAGACATGATTCTCACACAAAATCGGATTAACAACCTAGGCTTAGACTATTAATTGGTTCATCACAAGAATCACAACATTTATTATTGACCCTTATTTAGATATGCAATTCTATTGGCAAGTTGGTCATCACAACGACTAGACATGCTTGGAATTGAAAGACAATATTTAGTAAGCAATAAAAGGCATGATTAGCATGATATCTACATTTTGACTACTAGAAAAATAAACAATTAGGCAATTAAATTGATTGGAGCCCTCAGGAGTTTAGTACCTGAACTGTAGGCTATATTTGACAAAAATAGTAAAGACAAGATCTCAAATTTGGAAGAAAGAGGGAGAAGCTCGGGAGTACTCAACCGAGAATAGAGGTTGTCAACTATAGACTAAGTGTTTTGAACCGAGGGTGGAGGGTTGTATTTATAGGCGCAAAAAGTAGGGTTGGACGGGTGAAAGGAGCCGAATTTTGATTTTAGGCTGAAAAATAGTCGGGCTTGAAGACTCAGCGAGGGCCGCTAGCGGCTCAGGCCACAGCCGCTGCCGGCTGTCAGCTGCCAGCTGGATGTCGTCATAATGACGACATCTAGTCCATTTTAATTTTTCGGAGGAATTTAGTGTTCTGAAAAATATGAAAAGACCGTTTTACCCTTCTGCGCTAAAAGACGGTTCTACGCCCGATTCGCAACTTGGCGATCGGGAGTCGGAAAAAGTCATGAGAGGTGTCGTTGGAAAGCTCTTGAACGGGGATTTTGAATGGGATTGGAATGAAGGAGTGATCTAGGAAAAACCTGAGACCTTATTTTACCTATTCAAGAAAAAATAGCATTCAACTTTATAAATTACTCCTTTCATCATCGGGCTTTTGCGGAGAAATCTGAAGGCGCTTTTTTGGCGTCTACAAGTGTTCTTGGCAATTTCAGAATTTATTATTTATTTTCAGATTTAATTTTCGAATTTAAGTGAATTTGATTTTGTATTTTGATTGTTTATAAAGTTTTACAAATCCGATTGTCGAATTTTAAAAGCCTATTTAGACTGGAAAAATGCAAGAAATTTAATAAAATTATCAGATCTGAATTTAGAGTTCAATTGCATTTTCAATTCTGCGTCTGATTGAGTTTTTCATTAATATTAATTAGGAACCGAAGATCGTTCGTAGTCCCGTCAATAGTGAACGTTCTCGATAGAATCTCGAAGCGTAATTCAGTGGTAAGCTAACGAGCCTACCTTCTTCCTATCCCAAAACAAAATATTTTGATGTGTTATGTGTTAAATGACAATTTATGATTAATTATGGAAAGCATGTTGAATTGCTCTAATTATGCAATTATGCCTTTAATTATAATTATTATAGCATGTTTCAATTATAGTATGTTTAGATTTGAATTATATTGTGAGATGAGAATTAGATGTTAATTGGACTATTTATGGCAATGGAATGTATTATGGCTTATGTTAAGCTGAATTGAATTAATTGTCTTATTTGAATCATAGTTGAATATGTTTCCTAATTGGAATGTGATTTATGCTAAGAACATGTTAGAATCCTTTTAGGATTTGGTGATGATTAATCGAGTAATTATGCTTAGCAATTCATAAAGCGATAGCTTGTATATGAGTAAGCATGTTGGCCTCTTAGTGCCTTAGTCTTTATTTAGACCCTTTGCATGTAAATGAATTAATAAGAGATTAAGATTCCTGTTGGTTCCATAGGAGTAGTCGAGCATCGGGACTGCACATGCATATTGTGTAGTCCGGGATGAGTGATTCCCAAAGTATCTATTTCATTATGGACACAGCGATGTTTGTGTTTGGGACGGATCATTCCCCATTGTATAAGTCCTCTTCTTTTTCTATTTTCTTATTTCCGTCACGGAAATTAAATGTACAGGTAATGTCCAAAGAGATCGCTTTTCGGAGTTGGCTTAGATATGACTTGGAGCTCACTTGTCTTTATTTTCCGCTACTGGGTTTAGATATTCCTTTTGAAAGGATTGTAATAAGATTACTCATGTTATTTCACCATTTAGACAATTTCAATTATTAATGTTTAAGTTTCCTTTTCAGTTTAGTAGGCTCTTTTACACCTAGCAATTTCTTTCTGCTATACATTTATTCCTTAGCGATAAATGTGGCAGTAGCACAACCCCGGGGTTTGGGACGGTTCAGCGGTGCCGAGTCATGGATAATGACGTCAGGCAGCTCTGGAAATCGTTGCGAATTCGGGGGGTGTTACACCAAAAATCACCAATCATCCAAATACATTCAACGATAATATATAAGTGCTCACTAACACTCAATAATACCCATACCAATTAGCAAATATTTAATAGCATAATAATACTAATAATTCACCATCCAACAATTGTCCAATAATCATCATATGGACTAATTAATTCTCAAAACATGCTAACATCGACATGCTTATTATAATTCATAATTACAGCAGTAAACATGCCAAACAAATCTCATAATAACGACGATAAAATTTAACCATGCTTTGCATTTTAAATTCACAACAAATTCCCAATTAGCACATAATACATCAAAATAGTTTTGATGGGGCTTTGGAAGAAGGTAGACATGAGCGCCTACCATTACAAACGCTTCCAAACAGAAAAGTACGCTCCAACAATCAAAGACTATCACGCTTGCTCGTTAGGTCCTAATTAAAAACAATTATCGAATCAGTATTAATTCAATACGAAAATCCAAACAATATCCAAAATATTAATATGATAATTTTATTAAATTCCTTGATATATTTCAACCAAACTAGTTTTTTTGAAAATCCAAATTCCAGTTCTGAATGAGTACAGAAAAATAAAAATATTTAATCGAAAATACTGAAAATCGAATTAATAATTACGAAAAATATAAAAACGAAACCCTAACTTCAAAACTAGGTCTAGGTCACGGATACCCATGCATGAGACCGATAACTCAACCCATCATCATCACCACCACCCACTGACCACCATGGCCGATGGTGGAGGTCGCCGGAGCACCGGCGGTGAGGGGAGAGAGAGAGAGAGAGAGAGAGAGAGAGAGAGAGAGAGAGAGAGAGAATTTGCGAAGAGAGAGAAAGGAAGAGAACATGAGAGAAAAGAGAGAGGGAGGAGAGAGATTTACCGGCGAGAGACAGAGGGAGGTCCGGCGGTGGTTCCGGTGAGGTGAGGGAGGAGAGCCGGTGGGGAGAGAGGGAACTCGGGTAAGGAGAGAGAGAAAGTACGTGAGAGAGGAGGAGACAGAATGTGAGTGAGGGTTCCATCAGTTGTGAAAACTGATTAATTGCCTCCTCTTTTTCTTTATGTAGGCCCCTAGTCAACCCAAGTCAAATACTAGTAGGTTTAGGAATTTATTTAATAATTTTCGGATTTAAATAGCGAATTAAAAGTAATTAAAACAATATGAATAATTCTTATTCATATGTAAAACATTTTAATTAAACTCCCCAAAATTGATAAATACAATTTATGAAAGTCCCATAATAATAATTAATATTATAATGGCTTTAATTGAATAAATCGAATCATTGAATATAATTACGATTTAATCTCCGAAACTATTTATAAATCAATATAATAATTATAGAAAATTATGGGTTATCACACTATCTCTACTCTCATGTGATCCCAACCCTATATACATATATAGGGTTTAGGTATGTATATACAACTAAATGATATTCTTTATATTTTGTTTAATTATTCAATAAGTTGTACTATATATTTCCGTTTATTTTAGCGTTGTTAAAAATAAATTTTCTCATTTGAGAGAACAAAGCACTAGAAAAAAAGTTAATGAAACACAAAAAAATATGTATTATATTGTTTTTTAGGAAATTTTGAGTCGAACATTTTGTTTATAATTACAAATTGTTCTATTTTTCGGGTCAAATGGGTCGGGTTTAACCCAAAAAACATCAGGTTAATCAGGTTCGGGTCAAACTAGGTTTCGGATAGGGACCCTGAAAAAATGGGTAGGGTCGGGTTTCCGGGTCATGTCAGTAATTGACAGGTCGGGGTCAAGCATTGAGTTTCATCATTTCATGTCAGATCGGATTCAATTACGGGATGATTTTTAGGCCAAATGTAACTTTTTTGTTACTAACGTTACGTTTTACACTTTTACAACATGGAGAACTTTGAAGCATCCTCCACACCGAAATGTTTTCAAATTTTCCTTTTAGCTTTGATTTTTTGTATAAAATTTGTGTCGAACCTCCCGGGGCCAAATCAAGCGGAAAGAGAGCTCATTAGTAAACCCTCTCCAATAGAACTTGTAGCCTCCCAAACATCATATTCATCATTTCTGAAAATAGGGGAATGAGCCTCTTTTCTGCAACGAAAAGAAGGGGGGCAAATGTGACTCGGCCAATAGGGGGCATATCCCGGCTTCAAAGCCTTCATTCTCCGGAGTTAATGGGAGTAACGTTGGGGCGGAGAGGCAAAAGGATCTTTCATTGCGAGGGCAAGAGTGGTTTTCGTTTCGGACAAGAGAAAGTTATGGAATCCGGCAGTCCCCTAGACATGGTCCTTTTAGGCAGTGGTCGTTTAGTGTTAGTCCATGGTTCATTGGATGGTCGGTGTAAGGTCAGAAATTGGAACTTATTGATTCTATTGTCATCTCAAAACTCAACCTCAGAAAAATAGTGGATCTCCTTGTTTGTGTCTTTTGATTGAGTCCTTTTAAAAGACCCTCTGACTAGTGGCCCATGTACCAGGACTACTTAATGGGGGCGGTAAACTACGAACTTTTCAGTATTCGCTACTCAGGGGACCCTGCACAACAACAAATCAGGTATAAATGGCCTCTCTGATGGTAGTCTCGTCGGTGAGATTTGGTGGGTTTGTTCGGGTTAGAGTTTTGTTAGGGTTTTCAGTTGGTTCTAGCAAGTTTTGGCAAGTGGGGTTTTGTGAATCGGTCGCCATGAGAGAGAGAGAGAGAGAGAGAGAGAGAGAGAGAGAGAGAGGCAAATGAAGGTTTTGAGAAGGTGAGAGGTGATTGTGAATTGCGAGAGAATATAACTAGGGGTCTTAAGGACTGGTTGGCAATTACTCCTGTTAGTTGTTAGCTCTTTTTATTAGCTGTATTGACCAACTGTTTATGCATAAATGTTTTTTTTCATGTAAATTACTGGTTAGCTGTTTGAATATGTAAAATAACATCCAATGACATGAGTTTATTTTGTTATTATCAATGTATTGTTATTTGTTTGTAATAAATAGCGCAAATTGGTGAAAACCACCTAAAAAGTTACACTTTTTTTGCCAGAATTGCATGAATTGTTGCTTTTTGTTCAGTACCACCTTAAACATTGATTTCACCGTGAGACTCACCCCTTAAGTGATTTTCTGGCCAAATTCCTTACTTTTCTTCCTGTTTTGCCTTCACGTGTGCACATGTCAATTTACATGAAACCCCCTATTTCACCAAATTAATTACCCCATTTGACCATTTAATTAATTAATTAATTAATTAACAAACAAATTTCCCTTCCCTCTAAAGTCTTGTTAGACCACCAAAGTGGCTATCAAGGTCTTATTTAACCACCCAAGTGTAAAATGGTCTTATTTGGCCACCCAACTAGTACAAAAGGTCCTATTTTTCCCCCCAACAATAAAAAGTCTTATTTGACCACCCAATTTAAAAAGCCTTACTCAGCCATTGTTGATTCCACAACCTTTTTTTTCTTTTCATTAACGTTTATTTTTTAAAATCCTATGTCATTTCCTCATAAAATTTAACTTCAGCCCTAACAATATTTTTTAAATTCATATATCAATTCCTCATAAAATTTGTATTGTGGATTCTTCTTTTATCAAATTGATTGCGGGTTTTGTACAATTGTATGTACTGTATATTATAAAAAGTTTGGGTATTTTACATATATACTTGACTGATGATATGTTTGATTAGGGGGCTTTGATTCTTTCCATGGCTGCATCTTTTTTTCCCGACTCCTAGTGTGGTTTTTTTTTGGGTGGATGGGTGTAAGGACCCGGGATTCGTCCAATCCTTTTTATATGAGTATTGGTTTACACGGAGTGCGTCCTTATAGAAAATTTGTAAGTTGGGGGTTTAGATAAGTTCAAGGGAGCATCGAGTTAGAAAGGATTTTGTAAAGACATGAATTGAATAAAAACCATGAAAGAGGTCACAAATCTGCTATCGACGTTTTATCGAAGGGAGAAACCGAATGGACAACTCAACAGCGCGAAAAGTGAACTAATCATGTGTTTAGAAAGACTCCCGCTCATATAGAACATATGAGTACCCAAAAATAATAGGTTCAGGAACGAAGGTACGAGGTGGGAAGGTGTTAGGCACCCAACTCGCCCGTTCATGACGGCCTCTATTAGCTCAAGTTTGCTTAATAATTTAAAGACATAATTCCCATGCAAAACCGGATTAACAACCTAGACTTAGACTATTAATTGGTTCATCACAAGCATCACAACATTTGTTAACCCTTATTTTGACATGCATTCGGTTTGACAAGTTGAGCAGCACAACGACTAGACAGACAAAATTTAGGAAGCAATAAAACGCTATTCTAGCATGATATCTACTTTATGACTACTAGAAAATAAACAGTTAAGTAGTTAATTTAAATTGAGCCCTCAGGAATTTGTACCTGAACTGTAGGCTATATTTGACAAAAATAGCAAAAATAGATGTCAAGTTTTGAAGAAAGAGGGGGAAGCTCAGAGTCAATACTACTGAGAATAGAGGTTGTTAACTGTAGATTGTGTGTTTTGAACAGAGGGTAGAGGGTCGTATTTATAGGCGCAAGAAGTAGGGTTGGACGGATTAAAAGTAGCCGAAATTTGGATTTGGGCCGAAAAAAGAGTCGAGCCAGAAGCATGGTCAGCGCCGCTAGCGGCCCTTGGATTTATCCCAGGGCCGCTGACGGCTGTCAGCAGCCAGCTGGATGTCATCATAATGACGTCATCCAATCCGTTTTTATTTTACGGAGGAATTTAAATATTCCCAAAAATGTGAAAAGACCGTTTTACCCTTGAACGGTAAAAGACGGTTTTACCCCTAAATCGCAACTTGGCAACCGGGAGTCGAAAAGGGGCATGAAACGTGTCGTTGGAAAGCTCTTGAACGGGGCTTTTGAATGAAATGTAATGAAGGAGTGTTTGGAGGAAAAACCTGAGACCTTATCTTAACTATTAAAGCAAAAATAGCAGTTCAAGTTTATAAATTACTCCTTTGATCATCGGGCTTTTGCGGAGAAATCTGAAGACGCTTTTTTGGCGTCTGCAGAAGCCCCCAATTTGATCGAGCTTGAGTAAAAGCGAAGATCAAAGTATTCCGAAGGCGACATGCAGGATGCTGATGTGCACACTATGTGTGAGAGTGTACAGTATGTATGTATATGAAAACAAACCTGAGTTTGAACATGCTCGTAGCGCGCTAAGATTTCATCTCTGTAAACACAAGAGAAAAAAAAGGTTATGGTAGCAGGATAGAACACCGCTCGTAGATGATCTAAATGTCAGCTGGGTACCTGTTTTTCAGAGTGAATGAAAAGGTTAGTAATACTTTGAGAATGATCAACGTGGAGTGCTTCGACAAACAGTGACTAAACACCCCTCGACGGATGTCGAGATTCCATCTCTGTACGAGAAACGAAAAGGTCAACGAGACATCGTGATTAAAATAACGGCTGCAAAAATGGTTAGGACATATAAACAGTTTAAATGCAATAGCTTAAGAAATCATTGATTGAAACACATATAAAAAATAATGGACAGTATAACCGCAATAGTTTAAGAAATCATTGACTGACACATAATAAGTAACCTCGTAGAGGGACAGTTTAACCGCAATAGCTTAAGCGACCATTGACTGGCCTTAAAATTTGTAACCTCGCAGAGGGACAGTTTAACCGCAATAGCTTAAGCGACCACTGACTGACCCCAAAATTTGTAATTTCGCAGAAGGACAGTTTAACCGCAATGGCTCAAGCGATCATTGACTGGTCTGAAGTTTGTAATACTGAGCTGTAAGGCCGATAGAATTTCCGGGCTTTAAAAAGTAATTTTGGCACTTTGGGCGGTAAGGGTTGTCGCAGTGTAGATCCGAGTTTCAGTATCTAGGACCTGCAAAAAAAAACGGGTTAGTTTTACCTGAAAATAGTTGGTACCGTAAAATGGGCCAACTGTCAACTTTGAATTTGTGGGCCGGAGTACTTTCCTCCCGCGCAAACGAACTGAGTAACGAACTTTGGACTGGAAAAAGGGGCCGTGGGACAGCAAGTGGGCCGGCGTGTGCAGGTCTGCAAGGCCGCTAGCGGCACAGGCCAGCGCCGCGGCGCTTGGCCTTTGTTGAAGGCCACTAGCGGCACTGGCCAGCGCCGCAAGCGTGGTTGGGCTTGAGCCGAGTAAAAAGCGTTTCGGCGCTTCTCTTTTTTTCGCGTGCCTTCTTCCTTTTCATTGTCGGGAGCCATTGTCGAGAGCTTCCTCCATTGTTGAGTGCTCCACTTTGCTTGAGGTAAGTCCATTCTTGACCGATTTCTTCAGTTTTTGTCTTGAACTTGTTTATTTTTCCGCCTAGTTGCTGAATTTTGGGTTGCGTTGTTGAATGGGTGTTTGTTCTTTGCGAATCTGAAACTTTTATTTTCCCACTTGTAGAGAGAGAAAGCTTCATTGTGTTCCCATGGCTCCCGTGGACAAGGGAAAACGTCCCATGAGTGAGGAGGAGTATGACCGGAGCCTTTTCCGCACCGGGTTATGATGTGATTTATTTAGGAATTTTCTGTATTTTTGATAAAAAAAACAATAAAAGGGATATACCTCTCGAATCACTCAAGGAGTTGGGGTTTTTCGTTCAAGAATCACTCAAGAACAAGACTTGCGCATCACACACAAGGGTTTCAACCTGAATCACTCAGTTCGAGGGGTAAATACTCACGTTATCAATTATTAATCATCAATGCACGAGTTTACAGTAGCAAAGCTCTCCCCTATTTATAGACAAAGAAATCTAAAGCTATTCGGAATCAAAATCCTAGTCCAAATAGGAAACTAACTACGAAACTGATTACAATTGTAACACGAACTAACTAACAGCTTTCCTAATACCTAATGGACTTCTAATACTAATAACAATCAGATTATTACTCTCCTAAAAAATAATCAAACGATTTAATGAAATACTAAACGAAAACGAACTAAACAACTGATTACTTGGCGTCCAAGGCACAAACCCGTTGAAACAACTTTCTACTGTAAATTCAATCGTCTTTTTAACCCTGTTACGTTTTGAATATGGGAAAAATCAAACGACAGGAGTTTTAGATCTCGTTTCCAGCTTTCTACAGAATTTTAAATCACCACGATCCCACGTCGTATGAGTGAGTTATGATCGAAATACGAACCAGTGTAAAAGCTGTCAAAATTACGGGAATCCTTATAACGAATGAGATCATATAATAAGAGCTTTAATCCCGATCTTGTGTGTAAACTCCATGTAATTATCTTTTTAGGAGTCAATTTAATGCATAACCACCAAAGAAACTCGATGTAAACAGGAATAGATGTTCTCTTGCTAGTTCGTTGATTATTCTGTTTACTTTGCACACTTGCTCCCGCATCAATCTCCCTTTCTTAAAAAAGAATTGTCCTCAATTCTTCTTATATAGTAATCTTCTCGCAAACCTGTATATTCATCAAATTATCCTTACAAATTTCCAATGAACCCACAAGGTTAAGAGCCTTGCTGCTGTCTTCTTGATGGACATCTTTTTCTTGTTCTTGATCAAAGCTAGATTCAAGAAGTCCCAACTCCATCTCGGATTTCTCTTGCATGTCATCAATATAATCAAGATCTTCAAGGAAATCACCAATATTTTCTGCTTCAATGAATATTTCTTCGATAAACTCATCAACCACAGTTGGTAGGCTTGAATTATTAACTTGAACAACAATAAGGGGGTCAATGTTATTGGTCTTTTCTTGTGAATCTTCCATAGGAACAATATCTTTAAAGTAATCATCAAGATCTTATTTTCGTTTGAATGTATCCACAACAAAGAGCCTATCTTCATTGATGGGTTGATCATTTATTATGCACCCATTCATGTACTCCAACTTATGATTTCGACGTTGAAGTGCTTGTTGGTATGCTTGTTGTGCTCGTAGGTGCACTAATTGTTGCTCCCTCTCTTGCCTCTCAATCTTGAGAGCTATCTTGCATACATACACAAAGGATATGAAAGGAACAAGCTCCACCTTGTGCCTTAGAGTTGAGTTTAGTCCTTTGATGAATATTGCAATCTTTAACTCCTCCTTCTCCACGAGATCACACATCATGTGCGCGTTTTCAAACTTTTGGAGGTGGTCTTGTACACTTGAGGTTTCTTGGCTTAAGGACGTAAGTTTCAAAAACTGTTCTTGCTCAAATTCTTTAGGAAAAAATCGTTTCTTTAAATGTTTCTTGAGTTTGTCCCAAGTCTCAATCTTTGCTTTCCCGTCCTTCTTGCGTCGAGCCTTTAGTTTTTCATACCAAAAAGAAGCGTGCTTGGTGAGTTTATGCGTGGCTAACTTGCATCTTCGCCGCTCATCATACTCCTTGTATTCAAACACTCTCTCCATAGTTCTAAGCCAATCAAGAAAGGCCTCTGGATCGTAGGAACCATCATATTCAGGGAGTTCGACTTTCATGTTCCTATCATCATCATAGGGGTGTCGTGGTTTAGGAGCGTCATTGGTTCTAGTCCCACTTGTGTCTTTAAACTCCTCATCGAAGTTAGGGTCACGGTTGTGGTTTCTCCAATGAATTCCGCGCATCCTTGTCTCCATGTTTTCCCTATCTTCTTGGTTTCTTCTTTCCCTAGCAGTCATCCGCTCTGCCATCCGCTCTTCTTGAGTTTTGAAAGATGCCCTGAGATCCTCCATGGCTGTTAACAACTTTGCTAGTCCGTTGGGCTCACCCATAGCTTCGGTTGTTGGTTTCTTGGGGGTTTCTTGGCTGTCTTCTTGAACCAAGGGCGGATCTTGCAAGAATCTTTCTCGAAAGCTCGCTATGGTGTCGTGTTTATGCTCAGGACCATGTTGTTTAAACATAAGAAAGCTCAAACCTTTAGCTCTAATACCAAGTTGATGTGATTTATTTAGGTATTTTCTGTATTTTTGATAAGCAAAACAATAAAAGGGATATACCTCTCGAATCACTCAAGGGGTTGGGGTTTTTCGTTCAAGAATCACTCAAGAACAAGACTTGCGCATCACACACAAGGGTTTCAACCTGAATCACTCAGTTTGAGGGGTAAATACTCACGTATTCAATTATTAATCATCAATGCACGAGTTTACAGTAGCAAAGCTCTCCCCTATTTATAGACAAAGAAATCTAAAGCTATTCGGAATCAAAATCCTAGTCCAAATAGGAAACTAACTACGAAACTGATTACAATTGTAAAAACGAACTAACTAACAGCTTTCCTAATACCTAATGGACTTCTAATACTAATGACAATCAGATTATTACTCTCCTAAACAATAATCAAACGATTTAATGAAATACTAAACGAAATCGAACTAAACAACTGATTACTTGGCGTCCAAGGCACAAACCCGTTGAAACAGCTTTCCACTGTAAATTCAATCTTCTTTTTAACCTTGTTACGTTTTGAATATGGGAAAAATCAAAGGACAGGAGTTTTAGATCTCGTTTCCAGCTTTCTACAGAATTTTAAATCACCATGATCCCACGTCGTACGAGTGAGTTATGATCGAAATACGAACCAGCGTAGAAGCTGTCAAAATTACGGGAATCTTTATAACGATTGAGATCATATAATAAGAGCTTTAATCCCGATCTTGTGTGTAAACTCCATGTATTTATCTTTTTAGGAGTCAATTTAATGCATAACCACCAAAGAAACTCGATGTAAACAGGAATAGATGTTCTCTTGCTAGTTCCTTGGTTGTTCTGTTTACTTTGCACACTTGCTCCCGCATCAATCTCCCTTTCTTCAAAAAGAATTGTCCTCAATTCTTCGTATATAGTAATCTTCTCCCAAACCTGTATATTCATCAAATTATCCTTACAAATTTCCAATGAACCCACAAGGTTAAGAGCCTTGCTGCTGTCTTCTTGATGGACATCTTTTTCTTGTTCTTGATCAAAGCTAGATTCAAGAAGTCCCAACTCCATTTTGGATTTCTCTTGCATGTCATCAATATAATCAGGATCTTTAAGGAAATCACCAATATTTTCTGGTTCAATGAATATTTCTTCGATAAACTCATCAACCACAGTTGGTAGGATTGAATTATTAACTTGAACAACAATAAGGGGGTCAATGTTATTGGTCTTTTCTTGTGAATCTTCCATAGGAACAATATCTTTAAAGTAATCATCAAGATCTGGTTTTCCTTTGAATGTATCCACAACAAAGAGCCTATCTTCATTGATGGGTTGATCATTTATTATGCACCCATTCATGTACTTCAACTTATGATTTCGACGTTGAAGTGCTTGTTGGTATGCTTGTTGTGCTCGTAGGTGCACTAATTGTTGCTCCCTCTCTTGCCTCTCAATCTTGAGAGCTATCTTGCATACATACTCAAAGGATATGAAAGGAACAAGCTCCACCTTGTGCCTTAGAGTTGAGTTTAGTCCTTTGATGAATCTTGCAATCTTTAACTCCTCCTTCTCCACGAGATCACACATCATGTGCGCGTTTTCAAACTTTTGGAGGTAGTCTTGTACACTTGAGGTTTCTTGGCTTAAGGATGTAAGTTTCAAAAACTGTTCTTGCTCAAATTCTTTAGGCAAAAATCGGTTCTTTAAATGTTTCTTGAGTTTGTCCCTAGTCTCAATCTTTGCTTTCCCGTCCTTCTTGCGTCGAGCCTTTAGTTTTTCATACCAAAAAGAAGCGTGCTTGGTGAGTTTATGCGTGGCTAACTTGCATCTTCGCCGCTCATCATACTCCTTGTATTCAAACACTCTCTCCATTGTTCTAAGCCAATCAAGAAAGGCCTCTGGATCGTAGGAACCGTCATATTCAGGGAGTTTGACTTTCAAGTTCCTATCATCGTCATAGGGGTGTCGTGGTTTAGGAGCGTCATTGGTTCTAGTCCCACTTGTGTCTTCAAACTCCTCATCGAAGTTAGGGTCACGGTTGTGGTTTCTCCAATGAATTCTGCGCATCCTTGTCTCCATGTTTTCCCTATCTTCTTGGTTTCTTCTTTCCATAGCAGCCATCCGCTCTGCCATCCGCTCTTCTTGAGTTTTGAAAGATGCCCTGAGATCCTCCATGGTTGTTAACAACATTGCTAGTTCGTTGGGCTCACCCATAGCTTCGGTTGTTGGTTTCTTGGGGGTTTCTTGGCTGTCTTCTTGAACAAAGGGGGGATCTTGGAAGAATCTTTCTCGAAAGCTCGCTATGGTGTCGTGTTTATGCTCAGGACCATGTTGTTTAAACTTCAGAAAGTTCAAACCTTTAGCTCTGATTCCAAGTTGATGTGATTTATTTAGGGATTTTCTGTGTTTTTGATAAACAAAACAATAAAAGGGATATACCTCTCGAATCACTCAAAGGGTTGGGGTTTTTCGTTCAAGAATCACTCAAGAACAAGACTTGCGCATCACACACAAGGGTTTCAACCTGAATCACTCAGTTTGAGGGGTGAATACTCACGTATTCAATTATTAATCATCAATGCACGAGTTTACAGTAGCAAAGCTCTCCCCTATTTATAGACAAAGAAATCTAAAGCTATTCGGAATCAAGATCCTAGTCCATATAGGAAACTAACTACGAAACTGATTACAATTGTAAAACGAACTAACTAACGGCTTTCCTAATACCTAATGGACTTCTAATACTAATGACAATCAGATTATTACTCTCCTAAACAATAATCAAACGATTTAATGAAATACTAAACGAAATCGAACTAAACAACTGATTACTTGGCGTCCAAGGCACAAACCCGTTGAAACAGCTTTCCACTGTAAATTCAATCGCCTTTTTAACCCTGTTACGTTTTGAATATGGGAAAAATCAAAGGACAGGAGTTTTAGATCTCGTTTCCAGCTTTCTACAGAATTTCTAATCACCATGATCCCACGTCGTATGAGTTAGTTATGATCGAAATACGAACCAGTGTAGAAGCTGTCAAAATTACGGGAATCCTTATAACGAATGAGATCATATAATAAGAGCTTTAATCCCGATCTTGTGTGTAAACTCCATGTAATTATCTTTTTAGGAGTCAATTTAATGCATAACCACCAAAGAAACTCGATGTAAACAGGAATAGATGTTCTCTTGCTAGTTCCTTGGTTGTGCTGTTTACTTTGCACACTTGCTCCCGCATTAGGTTACCTTCTACTAGAGCACCTCCGACTAGTCACACAGATGGAGCTCGGCTGTTCCAGGATTCTTTCATGCGGCTGGACTAGCGCCCGGATGGGGTCTGGAACCGCAGTGTTCTACTACCGGATAGGCAGAGTCATCTGTGTAACTTGGAGCTGGTATGTTTTCTGATTTTCCCCCCCCCCCCCTTTTTTTTGTTCAGTATATTTGAACTGAAAACTGGAACTGTTAGTGCTTCAGCACACGAATAAATTGAGACTTGTACTGGCTTGGTGATCAGCTGCATATAATTTGTGTGGAATTATTTTAGCTGTATTTGTAGTATATGGGGTGTTGAGGAAAATTTATTTGTTGGCAAGGGTGTTGGTGCCTTGTTGCAGGCTCATGGGGCTACGTCCCATTGGGCTATGATGCTGGAGACCTTTTCAGTGGGGGCTAGGAACTTGGTACTGGGTTCGGGTTTGGACCATTTCCTGACTGTTATCCCTGCTTGTCACTCGGGGGATTCTAGGATCATTGCCAGGGGGTTACTGGATAGGTTTTGGGATTCCACGAACACTTTCCATACACCTGTAGGAGAGATGTTCCCCATCCTTATCAGTTTGCTGCGCTGACGAGGCTATCCTTTAGAGGGCGTCGTATTCGGTACGACGTGAACTATTGGCGACAGAGTGACAGTTTGCTTGAGCTTTACGGGCCCGTGTATATCCACTTTGATAAGGATTGGGTTTCTTAGGCGCGGTTGTGGGCGGCTCTGGCGGAGCAGGGGCTTCTTGAGGAGCAGAGAGCCCGTATTTTCCTGGCTTTATTGTTGGGTTCTACCATCTTTGCTCAGAAGAAGAGTGTATGTCAAGTCGGTTTCTTGACATGTCTGGAGGATTTGTCCAAGGTCCATGAGTACAACCTCGGTGCTTCCGCTTATGCTTCCTTGGTGAGATGGTGTCGTCGGGCTTGTAGGCTTAAGGAGACGAGTGAGAGGACATCTATCTCGAGCCCATGGAGGATACTAGAGGTAGGACCATTTGTTTTTTTTTTCTTTGCACGTGCTTGCTCTTGGGCTTGGAGCTTATTTTCTTGCTTGTATGGCAGCTGTGGTTCTTTGAGTATTTTCCGACTTTCGGTCCTCACCATCCTAGTTTGAGGATGTTCCTATTAGGTTCACGGTGGATTGGTAGGGGTAACCACTCGTTTACCTCTCTAGAGCTCTTTCGAGCCACCTTCGAGAGCCATGCCGCATCTATGGTATGTTGTTGTTGACTTGTGCATTTTTCTTGTTGGTTCATTTGGAGTGAATGAACTTTTGAACTGGTAATCTGCAGGTGTCATGGTCTGCTTTTGATTGTATCCCTGGGGTTCCATCCCATATTACCCTGGAGTCCTTTAGAGTATCTTCTCTGCGGGTGGTCTTTGAGGGGCCATTTGGCTTTGTATGGTACTTAGGGGAACCGTTTGACTCGGCTGGTCTATCCCTCCCTGGGTAGTCACCTGGTTCCGGAGGATCCTCCTTTGACCATGTTCTATCTACGTGGTCTGAGTGTGCGGGACTTGGGAGTCGTGATCAGTGGTATGGCGGCCATAGAGTTTCTTATGCTGGAAGTCATCAGCTTGGACCGCACAGTCGTGTACCTGGCCTACTGCTTGGATCGCTTGATGCCAGACCTTACTTCTGAGGTAAGAAACTCTTCTGCATCTTTTTAGTTGTATGTGTTATATACTGACTTCTTGTGTCTTGCAGGCGGATCGTCTAGCTCCTCAGGGTCCTAGGAGGTCTCATTCTAGAATTCCTCGGGGTCAATCTCCAAGCGTGACCTTGCCGACCAATGAGGTGAGGTACATTGGGGAGAGTGGGGGACCCATATTAGAGGAGTTCCCTCTTCATATGGCTGACGGAGAGGCTGTAGAGGGCTTGCCCTTGCCTGATGGTTGTACGGGGTTGAGATCCTTTTTATCCCTTCTTGTGTTTGTGTTTGCTTTTGAGTGTTGACTCTATCTTGTGGCTTTTTTTTGTAGCTGAACCGGGAGCAGACCTCTCAGATCTTCAAGCTCATCCACCTGCTGAAGAAAGGCTATGGTCGAGTAATGGGCAAGGGGAAGAGTTCTTGGTCTCGGACCGTTGATGTAAGTAGACTTTTAGCCTTTGTTTAGCTAAGTGAAGTGCTTAACTTAACATCTCGATCTTGATTGTTTGCAGATGTCCCAGTCCTCGTCTTCGATGGGGCCTCGACATTCTTCTGCTACGAGGGCCTCTTCGGCGAGCAGACCATCTATTACTCGTTCACCTCCCGTAGCTGTGACCAGGCCTCCTGTTGATGAGGCGCCCGGACCTTCTGTGCCGTACATTCCGGAGATGTTCTCCCCTGTGGGTTTCCAGTCTTCTCTTGATAGTAGGCCTATTGTTACCCCTACGGTTGGAGGTTTGGGTGAATGCCCCTGGATGGGATGTTCCTCATGGGCCTTCGCATCAGGATATGGCTATGGATTTCGCCAGTCAGGCCACAGAGAATTTCTTTGCCGCGGGGTTTCCGGCAGGTACCCCTATGCGTGCACCAGCATATGACAGGCGGGACATGAGTCCCGAAAACAGCAGGCCCATTTATAGCTCTTCTCTTCACTATTCGATTAGGAAATACGATCAAGGGCTATCCGTTGATGATGAGGCTGACAGCAACGGTGATGACGACTATGGCTGAGCGATGTTGGATCTCTATGTAGACATGGATCTTGAGATTTTGAACTCCTGTTGTTATGCATTTTTATGATATATTTGATATGATGACTCGATTATGCCCGTCTGATCTCTAAGTATGCAATGCGTTATGCAGTAGGAAAAGCCATAATTTGGGGAATAAAATAAGAAAAAAAAAGGTAAAAATTGCAAGAAAAAGCAAAAATACACATATTATACCCCCTACAAAGAAGAAATAATAAAAAAGAAAACAAATTGAAAAATATAAAACTAAGAGAGTCTCGGGCTTTGTAAATTCAGCGCGGGTATCATAACGGGGCTTAAATTGGCCAGACCGGATCAATGGGGCGAGCTGGAGCGAGAGGAAAATTCGGACCGGGCCAGGGTCAGGGCCGCTAGCGGCGCTGGACTGGGCTGCTAGCGGCGCTGGGCTAGATGCTTGGGCCGCTAGAGGCGCTGACCAGGGCCGCTGACGGCTCTGGTTTGGCCTTTTTTGTGGATTTCTGACTTCTTTGGCCCGCGTTTTTGCCTATAAATAGGATTTACGGGACACTTGATGTTGTATCACTTTTCAAACCTTAGCTCTCCCAAATTTTCCAAAATTTTCTATCATGGTGAAATCCTTTGAAAACGTGTTTGATGCCTGGTGCAAAAATCTGACCGTAGAAGATAAACTTGAACTAGCTCTGTTCCATGTCTCTACCCTGTTGACCTGAAGACCAACAAAAATATTATGGCCCCTTCTTCGATCCGCTCTGAATTATTGGGACCCTGACCTGCACGTTTTCCGTTTTGGTAACTCTGAATTATGCCCTTTAGTTGAAGAATTTCCTGCGATCACTAATATGCCTTATGTTCTTCCCCCAACTATATATGCCTTATGTGAGAGATGGTTTTAGGGATCCGTACAAGAAATCCTTGGGTTTGTCATATGCAGAAGCCAAAAGCATGATTCTTGGTGTTGATGTGGACTTGGTTCAACTCGGCGAAAAATTTGCTATTTCTTCTAACAAGAACACAATATTCAAGCGTCGTCGCCGTCAGGCTTTTGTTCTCTGCCTGTTGAACCGCCTATTGTTTGCTAATGCGGAATCTCCTAACTTGGGCAGAGCCTCATTGCTGCGAGTAGTTAATCAAATGGTTGAAGGGCATTCTCCTTTGCATCTGATTGTAAGGGAAACTATTATTGGGCTCGACAGGCTAAAAATCTCTCCTCGCGAAGCTTTTTCTGGCAGCCCCCTGCTGCTTCAAATTTGGTTATGTGAGCATCTGAGGCTAATAGAATCACCAGATAATATGATAGCTCGTGTTCCTCGGGCTTGGTCAAAGAAAACCTATACCGTTGCTAGCTTCTTGGTTAGGAAAAGGCTATATTCTGAAAGGTCCATTGCTGAATGGGATGCCTTTTTCCATGCGGGACCTGTTATCCGCTGGCATGTGTCTTGGTGGAACTTGACCTCCTTAGTGGCTTGTGACAATTTGGTTCGTCATACTACCATTCTGGGTTTGTACAGGATTACTTTCTTCTTCCCCTCTAGGGTCATGAGGTAATATGGGTTGAAGCAGGTTATTCCTTATCACGAAACTACGAGACCAACTATCGTAGCTTTGACTACTGAGTTTGCTACGGATTGGGGAAAGTATTGACGTAGCCGGGACCGCTGGATTGTACCTCGGGTAATTGCCCCAACTCAAGTTTTTGAGACCTATCTGAACTGGCTTTCCTGCGGTGATGGAGAAGCGAGACGAGCCCTTCTTCATGAGGAGTGGAACCAACTAAAGCCTAAGTATGACTCAAAAACAGGAAGCACGAAAAGAAAGGAAGGGCCTCAAATGGGAGGCTATCATGTACTGAAAAGAGGGAAGCCCCAAGCCCAACGGAGCGATCATAGGTCGTCCTCAAGCCAAGGTATTTCAAAGAAGAACCCTTCAACGAAACCTTCTAAAGGGAAGAAGGAGTAAAGTAGTTTTTCTAGGAAAGCAAGTCTAGTTTTGAAAAAAATAATAATAAGAATTTGTTTAGCTTAAACCCTCATAGTTGCATTATTATTTTTTGTAACCTTAAGAAGTTTAAATCTTGCAATGTATTCTTATTCGTTCAGTTTGAATAAAGATTATCCCTTTTGCATGAGTTTGAAAGGAATTTTGGATTGATTTTGGCCGAGCCCCTTAAAAGGGTTACCTACGTATCCAGTGTGGAATCAGACCAGTGTAGTTCGTGCAAGTTGTGAACGTCTTTATATATATATATATAATTTTATTTATTTATTATTATTATTTTTAGACGTAGCACTTCTGTAGTTGATCCATATTGGTGAGCTGACTGAACTCGATGCCATCAATATCCATGAGCCTGACTACACCTCCTGATAGAATGTCTTTGATGATGAATGGGCCGGACCAATTGGGTCGAAATTTGCCTCTGGGATCGGTAACAGGGGCACGTAATTCTTTCCAAACTAAATCCCCTTCCTTTAAATTTCGAGGTCGAACCTTTTTGTTGAATGCTCTTGCCATGCGTTGTTGGTACATGTGGGAATGGTCTAGGGCCCGTAGGCGTCTTTCATCCGTGAACATGAGCTCTTCGTAGCGGGCTTGTAACCATTGGGTTTCTGGAATTTCTCCTTCTAAGGCTATGCGCATGGAGGGTAATTGGACTTTTATGGGTAGAACTGCTTCCATTCCATAGACTAGGGAATAAGGTGTTGCTCCTGTAGAGGATCTTATGGATGTCCTGTATCCCCAAAGGAAAAAAGGGAGTTTGATGGGCCAATATTTGTAGTTTTCTATCATCTTTTCAATGATAGTCTTGAGGCTTTTGTTGGCGGCTTCTACTGCGCCATTGGTTTGGGGACGGTAAGGGGATGATTTGTGGTGCTGGATTTTGTATTTTTTGAGGAGGGTGGTTGTCTCGGCTTTGAAGTGGGATCCGTGGTCACTGATGATTTCATGCGGAATGCCGTACCGGTAAATGATGTTGTTCCTTATGAATTTGAACACTTGTTTGGAGGTAAAGGCAGCATAGGATTGGGCTTTGACCCATTTGCTAAAATAGTCTATGGCTACTAGGATGTATTCATCTCCTCCCGAGCCCTTTGGGGTGATCATACCAATGATATCTATTCCCCATGCGGAAAATGGCCAAGGGGATGTGAAGTTGTGGAGCATTGAGGGTGGCATATGCTGGAGGTTGGCATATATCTGACACTTCTTGCACTTCTTGACATAGTCGTAGCAATCCCTTTCCATAGTAGTCCAGTAGTATCCCAACCGTAGGACCTTTCTAGAGAGAAATCGACCATTTATGTGGTGCCCGCACACACCATTGTCTACCTCGTCCATAATCTCCGCAGCTTCTTCGAAATTCACGCATCTGAGGTGGACCTCGTTGTGGGACTTTTTGTACAGAACCCCTTTGTATTCTATGTATTGCTCCGCTAAGAGACGGATGGCCCGTTGAGCTCTTAGTCGTGCATCTTGAGGGTATATTCCTTTGGTGATGTAGTTGAAAACGTCTTGGTACCAAGGATCCTCTTCGATCGTAGCCAAGGTCATTTCTGTGTCGAGGTTGTTGCAAAAGGCTGGCTCACTTCTTCTTTGTATACAAACGGGCATCATGCTAACTGGGTCAGATATGATAATCAAGGATGCTAATTTGGACAGAGCATCTGCAAATTGATTATCCTCTCGTGGAAGATATGTGAAGGCGACCTTTTTAAAATTATCAAGCACTTTATCCAAAAATTCCTGGTAGAGTACCAGGCTTTCACTGTGAACTTTCCACTTTCTAGAAACTTGATTGATGATTAGCAGGGAATCCCCACAGACCTTGAGTATTCAGATGCCCATGCCTACTGCTGCTTGTAGGCCGATGATACATGCTTCGTATTCAACCGCGTTATTAGTGACAGGGAAGTCCGATTTCACTGAGATGGGTGTATGGGCCTCATCGGGGAATACTAGGAGTACTCTTGTGCGGTAACCCTTTTGGTTGGATGCCCCGTCAAAGTACATTATCCAGCAGTTTTCCTCAACTAAGGCCACATTTTCATCTGGAAAGTCATATTGCTCGTGTTCTTTTGCTGTGTGAGTGGGATGCTCGACAAAGTATTCTGAAACCGCGTGTCCCTTGATGGTATTGGTAGGATCAAACTTGAGATCAAATTCAGATAACAAAACCGTCCACCTTGCAATTCTTCCACTTAGGACTGGCTTCTCGAATATATACTTGAGGGGATTCATTCTTGACCTTACTAGTACCGGGTGATTGAGCATGTAATGTCTGAGTTTCTTGGTGGCCCATACTAGAGCTAAGCAGGTCCTTTCCAGGCTTGAATATCTGGTTTCATAGTTGATGAATTTCTTGCTTAAGTAATATATGGCTCGTTCTTGATCTTCTATGGTTTGGGCTAGCATAGCCCCCATGGCAGTGTCAGTTACTGTCAAATAAAGGATCAATGGCAGACCTTGCTTGGGAGGAGCAAGAATAGGGGGATTGGCTAGATAGTCTTTGATTTTGTCAAACGCTTCTTGACACTGATCATCCCACTCGATTTTGACCCCCTTCTTCAACTTCTTAAATATGGGTTCACATATTATGGTGAACTTTGATATAAACCGACTTATGTATTGAAGTCGACCGAGGAACCCCCTAATCTCCGTCTCATTCTCGGGTGGCGGCATTTCAACGATTACTTTGATCTTGGATGGATCAATTTCGATTCCCCTTTCACTGACTACGTAACCCAACAGCTTGCCTGACGTGACTCCGAATGCACACTTTTGAGGATTCAGTCGGAAACTATACTTACGTAACCTTTCAAAAAACTTATGGAGCGCCTGAATATGCCCGTCTTGGTGCCTTGATTTCACAATCATATCATCCACATAGACTTCGGCTTCTTTATGCATCATATCATATAACAAAGCGGTGGCTGTCCTTTGATAAGTTGCACCTACGTTTTTCAACCCAAAGGGCATGACCCTGTAGCAATAAGTTCCCCAAGGAGTTATGAACGTTGTTTTGCTCATATCTTCTTCAACCATCTGAACCTGATTATACCCTGCGTAGCCGTCCATGAATGACAACAGGGCGTACTCGGCCGTGTTATCTACCAAAAGGTCAATGTGGGGTAAAGGAAAATCGTCTTTTGGGCTAGCCTTGTTGAGATCTCTGAAATCGACGCACATTCTGACATGACCGACTTTCTTCGGTACTGGAACCACATTAGCGATCCATTCAGGATAATCTGATACCACAATAAACCTAGTGGCAAAATGCTTTTGTACCTCTTCCTTTATCTTTAATGCCCATTCTGGTCGGAGACGCCGTAGTTTCGGCTTAACCAGTTTAGCATCAGGGTATAAAGGGATCCTATGCTCAGTTGTGCTTCTTTCAATTCCTGGCATGTCCTTGTAGGACCAAGCAAAGACATCTGTGTATTGTTTGAAAAGTTCAACAAATTGCTCACGTTCCTGTGCAGTTAGGGATAATCCAATTCTTACTTCGCGAGGTTCGCTTTCATTGCTTAAATTAATTAACTCTATTTCCTCCACAATGGAGGTCTTTTGTTCATGATTGATTACTGCTTTTAGCATATCTTTTGGCAACTCATTTTCATCATTGGATTTATCAATAGCTAAACAAGGTAACAAATAAGCAGAATGATTTTTCATTTGATTGATATTAGAATTAAAAACAGCAAGAAAGCGATCTGACTTTCCCTTCACATTGACACTAGACTTAGAAGAAATAAAGGGGACACTCCCCGATCCTGACTCATATTTAGGACCTAAGCTAGACACTGACTCTGACTGAGACTCGAAATCAGATTCTTCCATCATTGGTCCTTCCCCGGTAGATATCGTGACCTTTCGTCCATTCGGGCCAGTCCAGCTCACTTCTTTGCGCCATCCCATTGTGACATCTTTAGTAGTATTTATCAGGTCCGCAGGATTTAAGTTGCGATCATTGAGAGCCATTACCTCCTCATCCATCTCGGGAGTTTCATCCATTCTAGTTTCTTGGCCGAATAGAAGACCTAGCAGCTGGTTTCCTGGGACTTTTGTCCAATCTTGGCTTGCTGGTTCTAAGGGTTGGTGTGCCCTCTCATCCAATTGATTGCAGTCTCGGAAGATTTCAAAACCCGGGTGTGTGACCTTAGCTTCTTTGTCATAGTACGGCTCAGGGAAGCCGTAATATGGGCAGTAGTCTCCATCTGTGATGAACTGGCCATTTAGAGTGTGGCTATAGGGTAGGATAACCTGTTTTTCCTTAAATTGTTTCCTTTGTTTCAGGGTTTGATCATGGATTTCTTTGTCGGTAGGTTGGTAACCAAGTCCAAAGGAGTTCTTTTTTGCTTCTAACTTAAAGGTGGTGGGCCCTTGTCCATTTCTTCCTAAACCCATATCGGGTATGTACCATTGCTTCTTGAGAAAACCATTAGCATGTGAGTATGGTATGAACGGTGCCTGATCTATTTCTAGCACGTTGACTTCGGGTTGTGATTCATACTTACGTATGGTGATCTTGAATATATGAGACTTCGGAGGAGAAACAATTCCGAAATCAATGATAAACTGGATGTCGCACTTCAAGCGATAACAATGTTCAGCAAGGTGGCCAAAGCATCTGTGGTATCTACAATAAAGGTAATGATCCTCCTCTTCTGGTAAAACCCCTTCTAGGAACCGGATATCTCCACGATGAAGTAAGGCCGTCATGAACGGGTACTGCCAGTGGCGTGAATTCACGGGTTGGCCTGCTTGATCTTTTCTTGGATAACAAATGATGTGCTGGCCACATGGTCCCTTCATCAATGAAAGTTTGGATTTTATCTCTTAGGTTCCTGCAGTCATTGGTGTGATGGCTACAGGCTCGACAGTACTCACAGTAAACACCTGAGTTTCCATTTCTCGGGATGAGTTCATAAGTGGGCCGTATTGGTTGCATGTAGCCATATACCTCATTTGTTAAAAGTTGGGGGTTTAGATAATTTCACCCTCTTAACTAAATCCCCAGTGAAGTCGCCACTGTCAGGACCCGGGATTTTCGACCAATCTTTTTATATGAGTATTGGTTTCCACGGAGTGCGTCCTTATAGAAAATTTGTAAGTTGGGGGTTTAGATAAGTTCAAGGGACCATCGAGTTAGAAAGGATTTTGTAAAGACATTATTTGAATAAAAACCATGAAAGAGGTCACAAATCTGCTATCAACGTTTTATCGAAGGGACAAACCGAAGGGACAACCTAATAGCGCGAAAAGTGAACTAATCATGTTTTTAGAATGACTCCCGCTCATATAGAACATATGAGTAGCCAAAAATAATAGGTTCGGGGGTGATGGTACTAGGTGGGAAGGTGTTAGGCACCCAACTCGCCCGTTCATGACAGCCTCTACTAACTCAAGTTTGCTCAATAATTTAAACACATAATTCCCATGCAAAACCGGATTAACAACTTAGACTTAGACTATTAATTGGTTCATGACAAACATCAAAACATTTACTATTAACCATTATTTTGACATGCATTCGGTTTGACAAGTTGAGCAGCACAACGACTAGACAGACAATATTTAGGAAGCAATAAAACGCTATTCTAGCATGATATCTACGTTATGACTACTAGAAAATAAACAGTGAAGCAGTTAATTTAATTTGAGCCCTCAGGAATTTGTACCTGAACTGTAGGCTATATTTGACAAAAATAGCAAAAATAGATCTTAAGTTTGGAAGAAAGAGGGGGAAACTCAGAGTCAATACTACTGAGCGTGGAGGGTCGTATTTATAGGCGCTGGAAGTTGGGTTGGACGGCTGAAAATGAGCCGAAATTTGGATTTGGGCCGAAAAAAGAGTCCCGCCAGAAGCAGGGTCAGCAGCCAGTTGGATGTCGTCATAATAACGTCATCCAGTCCGTTTTTATTTTCCGGAGGAATTTAAATATTGCAAAAATGTGAAAAGACCGTTTTACCCTTGAACGGTAAAAGACGGTTTTACCCATAAATCGCAACTTGGCGACCGGGAGTCGGAAAGAGGCATGAGACGTGTCATTGGAAAGCTCTTGAACGGGGTTTTTGAATGAAATGGAATGAAGGACTGTTTGGAGGAAAAACCTGAGACCTTATCTTAACTATTAAATCAAAAATAGCAGTTCAAGTTTATAAATTACTCCTTTCATCATCGGGCTTTTGCAGAGAAATCTGAAGATGATTTTTTGGCGTCTACAATGGGGGGAGGGGAACTGCTCTTTCCTCGTATGCTCTATTGTTCCCAACTTCCCATTGCTACCATAAATATAGAAGTTCAGGCTTTTGCATGATTATTGCACTGTCTTTGCCAATTGTTTGAGAATTTTCTTCCATATTTTTTATTGCTTGAAAGAGATGGACTTTATGCATTACAAGGTAATATAAGCTTTCCAAAGCCTTGACAACAATTACATTATGGAGGGAGCAATTTTCTATTTACAAGTCTACATCGAATACTTTGTAGATAAACTATGTTGACGTTTGTAGATTTATATATACATTCACCAACTCACCATAGCGGTGTATTCAAGTGTGGTGTTGATACAACATATGAAAAAGGCGAGATACATTTCATACAGTAATGTGACTCTGATATATTATCAGTTATTGAGGTTTAAGGTATGTTGAAAGATTTAGCCTACAAGGGTCATGAATTACTTTACTGTAAGGTAACTAATATATCTTTTTACATTTTTTGAGGAGATCAACATTGTTAATCTGATATTTTAATAGTATTTGAATTTGCAATACTACAATATAAACTCCTTTATGTACTTCATCTCCGTAAGCAATAAAAGGATTTTTTTTTTATTATATATTATGAAATTAAGATTAAAATCATCCAAATAAATTGCACAAAAGAAACAATCAATTTAATTACTAAAAGGGAAGAAGTGTCATGCAAAATATTTAAAAAATAGGAGTTGTAGTGATTGGGAAAAAAAATGGATTTAACCAATTTAAAAGAACTACTCAAATTAAATAAAATTAAGAAAAAATCAATGTAAAAATAAAAAGGAGAAAAAAAAAACATAATAAAAAAGTTGCAGAATGAAAAGTTGCTAAATAATGTTTTTTTAATTATTTGGGTGGCTAGTAGGACTTTTTATACTTTGATGGCCTAATAGGACCTTCTACATTACTTGGGTGGTCAAATAAGACCATTTTACACTTGAGTGTTCGAACAAGTCCTTAATAGACACTTTGGTGGCCTAACAAAACTTTAATGCTTAATTAATTAATTTCCCAACTCCACTTAAAACCCAACATAGTCACTCTTTCCCCCTCTTTCTCATCTGCATGACATTCTTCCTCTCCATTGTTCCTCTTTGCCATTGTCGACATTTCTCCATCCACCATCTCCATATGTGAGAGCAAATTTCGGGAAATCCGGGTAATAAACCTCCTTGTCCCTTTTATTTTCCTCTTGTCCTCTTTATCTCTGTTCTCCTTTTTTTCCCAAATTTTCACTCAATTAGGGTTAGCTTCCCAAATCTCAAAATTCATATAATTTGTTTGATTTTGTAAGGTGAAGGATGTCAAGCTCAAATTCAACTCAATTTTCATGGCCTCTAATTTCTAAATGTAATAAAAGGGGCTCCCTTGTCAAATCTATGACAAAGAAGAACCCAAGGAAACTTTTTGGATGCGGAGATTATGATCCTGTAACACAAACTCGAAAATGTACTTTTTTTATATGGTATGATCAGGAAATGACAGAATGGTAGGGGTTATTGTAATACCCCGACTCAACTGTCTCATATAATAACATTATATGAGCAATTCACCTGTTAAGCGGAAGCGATAATAGTAATCGGGGAGTTACCGCAGTATTTATTCTAAAGAATAAATGCAAGGCTGTGATGAACAAAAACAACCTGCTAAATGATTCATCTATATTTCTTTTAACCAAAATTCTGTTTTTTATTTACAAATATGTGCAATCTAGTAAACTAGATTGTTACATCTTTACATTACAAGAGACGATTTTACATCAATATATCAAGGAAACTGAGTTCTTCTTCTAATAGTCTTCTGAGCGTCCTCTCCACTCTAGCAAAACCCACATGTATAATAAGAAGGAATAGGAACATAGCTGACAAGAAAGAAAAAAAGAAAACGCACGAAAATTAGCAAAAATGCTAAGTAAACCCACTCTACCATGTAAAAATAACTTTTATTAAAATAGGTTTTAAATGTTTGCTAGAAAACAAATTTTTAATCATGAGAGATTTCGAAATCGATTCTGTTTAGTTATTTTAAAATGAGTAGTAATCCTACGATTCACTATGCTTAGTTAACTACGGATAACACCAACTAGCTAAGTAATCTAGCTAGCTTACAATATCTGCGTATACAATATTCTTTAAGTAACTTCCTCTTTTCACTTATAAACCTATACCTTTTTGTTTACAGTATCGGGGAAGAGAAGGTGGAAATACCCGGGAGACCCAGCCAGTGTATCTCAATGGATGACCCAGGAGACCCAGCTGATCAATCCCAACCTTCTAGTCCTGAAAGCGTGCGCACACCCCTTTTCAGGTATCTAAAGACCTGGGAGACCCAGCCGATCTCAACCTGAAAAGGAAAGACTACTACTACTTCTGAACTCACAATAGCTACCACAAATCGTGTTCCTCATCTCTAGTAAAGTATTCCCGATTAATAACTAGAGACTTCTCCCCCGAAATCTTATACTTTATTCATTTTAAAAGTAAGCTCAAATGATTTATACTAGTTCAACTTCAGAAAAACTTGTCATTTGTCTATGATATGTACTGACTTCTTTTTCTTTCCTAATGCCAAGATCACATGACACATACTACCATTCATTAATAAATATACACATGATGTGACGATCTAGCTAGTTCAATATGCCAACAAGTATCAACTTCATGTAAAAACCTTGTTTAATTCTAAATTAGCTCAAAACATGCCCAAATATCACCATTCATACCCATTCAACCATCAAATCATTTCTCATGTAAAAGCCACAAATAGTTATATTGTTGTAGAAAAAGCTTTATCATACCAGAATACTACATATGCACATACTTTGGTTTTTGTCAAAAAGAACAAGGTTACTTAGTTCCCACAATTGAGTATATACAAAATCAAACATGACTTCACATAAAAGCACAAATAACATTATTTTTACGGGAAAGAGGTTTTGGGTAGACATGGTATTTACCTGAAGCAAAAAGTTTTGTTTACTTTACTCGATAAGCTCCTAACATGTTGCTACTACTGAATATCTTTGGTACCACAACCAGGTCCTAAATCTCAATACTATTACACTATAAGATGTGAAATCTGTATTTTGCATAATCTTGGTTCTATTATCATGTTTTTATTAAACTTAGTTATCTGTGTATTTATATATATAGCTTAGGCCTTGTTTTGTTGGATGTAAATCAACAAAGGAACTTCTACTTCCAAGGAAGAATGAGAAGTTACATGGTTTGGTTTATCCACTTCCATGGAATTTGGAGTTCCATGTAAGTTGAACTTCCCATGAACCATGGGAAGTTGCTTATCTAGGGGGGCTAAGTAAGTCTAACTTTCCATGTTAATTAGCTCAAATGACATTTTTATCCTTGAAAAGCTAAAAGTAATAATTACATATGGATTGGGCAACTTGTCATTTTGCTTCTACTTCCAAGGAAGTATAACTTCATGAACCAAACTAAGGTATTTCCAAGAAATTAAAACTTACATAGGAAGTTGAAGTTCCATGGTATTACAACTTGCCTATGTAAGTTGATACTATTGAACCAAACAAGGCCTTAGTTCAGGATACCCACTCAATAAAACAACTAGAAGTCCAGTTACTTATATAGTTATACACTAGAACTAAGTAAAGAAGGAGATCATAAGGGGCAAAATTATAGAGACCAGTTCATAAAATTAAAAACCACAACCTGACAGTTGTGGTTGAGTTCTGAAATAAGGTTCAAATAACCCAATTTCGGGTTTGCATGCCTCTGAAATGAGAGAGAATAAGGGAAATGAAGTGGGTAGCAAAGACCCATGGTTGATTGACCTCAGAAGACCTTAAATACGCCACCCACCACCACCAATTGTGGTGGTTTGTGGCTGAAATTCAGCAACATAAGGAGAAAGGAAAGGAAAGAGGAGAGAGAAATTACCTTGTTAAAATGTTTGAATTGATGAATTCTTTAGGTCCGTCTTAGTAGCTCTTGTTTCTTCTTGATTGATATGTAAGATGGGTGAAGTTTTTGAAGATGGTGGCTATGGTGGTGCACAAGGAGTGAATTTGAGCGTGAAAGAGACTAAATAGATATTGTGGAGTTTGTGAGGTTTAAGGCCCGTTTGGCCTAGCTCCTACAATTTCAACTTCTCCTCCCAAATTAGTTCTTGTTCACCCCTTTTTATCTACTCCCCCCCACCATTTTCAACTTCTAAGAAGTTGAAATAATGCTAGAAGTGGAAGGAGAAGGAGAAGGTATAATTTGTAACTTCTCTTTCTAGTCCAATTATAGCTTTAATTCAACTTCTTAGAAGTTGAAAATGGAGGGGGAAGTGAATAAAAAGGAGGTGAGCAAGAACAAAGTTGAAAAGAGAAGGAGAAGTTGGTAGAAGGTAGCCCAAACGGGCCCTTAATCAGTGGCAAAATAGTAATAAGCTTCTCTTAATTATATGACTAAGAGAATGGGTGAGATTTTTCCAGATTGTTCTCATCGCCATTCTTTTCATTTTCATTTTAATTTTATTTTTTTTGGTGGGTTAGAAAATTTCCAAGAGAGTTATATTCTAAACATTAAAATAATACTTTGATTATCTTATTGTTTTTTTTTTGTATATAATTATTATTATTTTTTTTTTATTACAAAATTGGGGAAAATTTACGTGTATTACAGTTATTCTCAATTTAACTGATGGATCAGAATAATAATTTGCAAAATGAGGTGGGAAGGTTGAGTGCTGAAAATGGTCTGCAACTAATGGAGATTCAAAAATTGAAGGCCAAGAGTATTAATAGGTCAACTGAGCTGAAGAAGATGAAGATCAAAATGAAAAAGATGGATCATACTTTGTACATCCTTCGGGTGGTACTCATTGGAGTTGTAATGTTGGTGTTTGCCTGGGTTAGCAAAATGTAGGGTAGGTAGTGTTGTGTATTATATTTTGAAGATGATGTAATCTCTCATGAGCAATTACGGTCTTTGTGTTTTTTGGTTTTACTAGTATAGCCATGAGATGTGTACTAACGCAATTGTATAAGCATCCTTTTGGAATCAAATGAATTAAGTTACAATGAAAATGTGCTTGACATCAAATGAAGCTAATACCATAGAAAATCTGTAAATACTTTGCAAATTGTAGCAGACTTTCACTATGTTCAAAATACCATACAATTGTAATTGTAGCAGATTAATTGTGTTTAAAGTACCATACAAATGCAATTGTAGTAGACGTAACCTTCAAACATCTAATGTCTAATGTACTAACATTAAAATACAACCACTTCAAAGTACTAAGTTCATAATCATCCTCAAAACACCAAATTCAAAAAGTCAAGGCTTTCATACAGGCCTCTCAGAAGTTGCTGCTGGTGTTGCTGCTGTTGCTGATGTTGTTGTTTTTGTCGTTGTTGTTGTTGCTGTTTGTGACTGAGATGGGGTAGGCGTAGGGGTAGGTTGAGGTGGCTGCATGACTGAGTGGCTCCCTTGCTCTTGGCTTGACACACCTAAGTTCAAAGCATGGTTCTCTTGGTTCCCTTGAGGTACGTCGAAGGTATTGAAGTCACCTAAGTTGACATCATGAGTTGGATTGTACTCACCATTCCTCTCAACATTGGTAACCTAGAAAAAAAATATATCAGTAGCATTAATTACAAACAAAAAACCAATCTACAAAAGGGACAAGGATAATTTACAACCTTCTTCTTCTTATGGTACTTAGGAAGTGACCTATGTGCTCCAACTGGTAATGGGGGCCTCCCACCTTTAGGCTTAGGCTAAGGCTCAGTTAAAAGCGCAGTTGGTTGCTCGCTTGAAGGACTTGAGTCTTTCTTGCAAGTTCTGCTATTGTGACCAAGCAATCCACATTTCCTGCATTTTTTAGACTTGAAAGCCCTATTAACCCTCTTCCTTTCCTCTGCCTCTTCGGCTTCCAACTTCCTTTTCTTCTTAGATGGCCTACCAGGCATCTTTCTAATATTAGGTGGCTCAGGTTCAGTGTCATTTGAACTCTTCTCCCATTGCTTCATGCCAGGCATACCATGCAAAGGAACACCATATGCAACACACTATTTTTCCTTGGTATATGACTCATGTATGAGGCTTATTGGACTCTTCCTAGCAAACTCTATGCACTTGTAAGCATGGGGACAAGGGATACCACTAAGGTCCCACCTATAACAAGTACAAGTTTTTTTGGCAAGGTTGACAACCACCATATCATCTCTATGCATAACCTCATACTCATCTACACCTGCACAGATCAGTGTGCAATTCCTTGACACTATATCAACCCACTCAAGCCTCTTGAACACATTGGACATCACACTTCCATTATAGTCTTTCACCCCCTCCCTTTTGGCAAAGTCCCTTTGCATCACATACTGTAAGGACCCGGGATTTTCATCCATTTGTTTCCACGGAGTACGTCCTTATAGAAAATTATTAAGTTAGGGGTTTAGATAAGTTCAAGGGGCCATCGAGTTAGAAAAGCTTTTGTAAAGACTTGAATTGAATAAAAACCATGAATGAGGTCAAAAATCTGCTATCGGCGTTTTATCGAAGGGACAAACCGAAGGGACAACCCAATAGCGCGATAAGTGAACTAATCATGTTTTTAGAAAGACTCCCGCTCATATAGAACATATGAGTACCCAAGAATAAAGGGTTCGGGGGTGAAGGTACGAGGTGGGAAGGTGTGAGGCACCCAGATTGCTCGTTTTAAGATGGCCTCTACTAACTCAAGTTTGCTTAATAATTTAAAGACATAATTCCAATGAAAAACTGGATTAACAACCTAGACTTAAACTATTAATTGGTTCATCACAAGCATCACAATATTTATTATTAACCCTTGTTTAGACATGCATTCGATTGGCAAGTTGAGCATTACAACGACTAGACATGCTTTAAAAGACAATATTTAGTAAGCAATAAAAGACGTTCCTAGCATGATATCTACATTATAACTACTAGAAAATAAACAATTAGGCAACTAATTTAATTTGACCCCTCAAGAGTTAGTACCTGAACTGTAGGATATTTAGCAAAAATAGTAAAGACAAGATCTCAAGTTTGGAAGAAAGAGGGGGAAGCTCAGTGTTAATGCTCCTGAAAATAGAGGTTGTCAACTGTAGACTATGTGTTTTTGAATGAGGGTCAAGGGTCCTATTTATAGGCGAATGAAGTAGGGTTGGATGGGTGAAGAGGAGCCGAAATTCGAATTTTGGGCTGAAAAAGAGTCAGGCCTGGAGACTCAGCGAGGGGCGCTAGCGGCTTTGGCCACAGCTGCTAGTGGCCCTGACTATTAATCCAGGGCCGTTGACGGCTGTCAGCTTGCCAGTTGGATGTAATTTTCGAAGGAATTTTAGTATTCTGAAAACATGAAAAGACCGTTTTACCCTTCTGCGGTAAAAGACGGTTTTACCCCCGGTTCGCCACTTTGCGACCGGGAGTCGGAAAAAGACACGAGAGGTGTCGTTGGAAAGCTCTTGAACGAGGCTTTTGAATGGGATCTTTAACACCCCCGAATTCGCAACGATTTCCTGGGAACTATCGATGTCGTTGTGCACGACTCGACACCGCTGAACCGTCCAGAGGAATGTCACTGCAACATTTATCAAAGGAATAAATGCTAAGCAGAAAGAAAGACTAGGCATCAAAAGGAGCTTACTAAGGAACTAAACAAACTAAACAGTTAATATCAGAGTTGTCTATATAGTGAGCTAAAAACCATTAAACCAAATTTATTACAACTGGCCTTCAAAGGGCTAAATCCAATAAAAATCCCAACGATCTAAATTGAACAGAAACAGTTTTAAAAACCGACGCCAACTCTACCTTCCAAGATGTACATCCTCAATCAACTAAATATGCACTTTGGTTTCCGTGACGGAAACCAAATACAGAAGATAAGAAAAGAAACAAAAGAGAAACAAAAATCAGATAAACTGAATAAACGTCATCCGTACCCAGTTAAACCTTACCTGAGGTTTTAGAAGAATCATTGAAATTCATTTGCATACGCACATAAGCATATAATAAGGCATACGCACAACGGCATTCTTTCAAATGCAATTCTTGTATAGTGATCACACGAAATACGACATAGACAATCCATCTTGATTAGAGAGATGTAAGAGAGCGAATAGAACAAGAGATTACCCATACTGTTCATCGAAGATACAATCACGCCATGGACTTAATGACTCTAGTGTGCACACTACCTCTAGTACAATTACACGAGCCTAGGGGACTTATTAAATGGGGAATGATCCGTCATACACACACTACGAGGTGTCCATAAGTAACTTGGGAATCACTCATCCCTTGAACTACACCATTAGGTGCAATCCCGATTGCTCGACTACTCCTAGGGATCCATTAGGAGTGTTACTCTCATTTAATTCAATTCACATAATTTGCATTGGTTGACATAAGTGGTACTACGAGACCACGACTTACTAATTCATTTCATGCTCTTGACAATGAATAGTAAATAACGACGATAATGATAATTCAATACGATGAGAAGTAAACATGCTTTAATTCAATAACGACGATAATTCAATAATGATGACAAGTAATGTCTAGCACAATTTCGGCAGCACTTCGGCACGGTAATATGATATCCAAAAATTCACAAATCACCAAAGACATTCAACAATAATATATAGGTTCTCACTAGCACTCAGTAATACCCATAACAATTAGCATATAATTAATAGCATAATAATATTAATAATTCGCTATTCAACTATTGTCCAATAATCATCATATGGACTAATTATATCCCAAAACATGCTAACATCAACATGCTAATTATAACTCATATTTACAGGAGTGAATCATGCTTAATAACTTCATAACAACGACGATATAATTTAATCATGCTTTGCATATTAAATTCACAACAAATTCCCCATAGCACATAACACATCAAAATAGTTTTTGATGGGGCTTTGGAAGAAGGTAGGCATGAGCGCTTACCACTAATACGCTACCAACAGTAAGTATGCTCCAACCAATCGACAATAATCACGCTTGCTCGTTAGGTCCTAATTAAAACAATTACCGAATTAGTATTAATTAGATACGGAAATACAAACAGTAACAAAATCTCAATCTGATATTTTTATTAAATTTCTTGATTTATTTCAGCCATTATAGGCTTTTGAAAACGAAACCCTAACTTCAAAAATAGGTCTAGGTCAGGGGTACCCATGTATGGGACCCATATCCCGACCCAACACCACCACCACCACCCACTGGGCACCATGACCGGTGGTGGTGGTAGCCGGAGCTCCGGCGAAGAGAGGAGAGAGAAAGTCGCGAAATGGAGAAAGGGAGAGAACGCGAGAGAGAAGAAGAGAGAGAGAGAGCAGGGCTCGGTCTCGTGGTCTGGGCCATCACCGGCGACCACCCAGGCGCGACGGCGAACAGAAGAGGGAGGTGTCGCGACGCAAGGAGAAAGAGAAAGGGAAAAAGAAAGAGAAAAAAGAGAGGGAGAAGGAGAGAGGCTTACCGCCGGGAAGAGGGGCGACCCTCCGGTGGTTCTCCGGTGAGGTGCACGGCTGAAGTGAGAGAGAGGAGAGAGAGAGAGCTTTCGTGTGAGAGAGAGAGAGAGAGAGAGAGAAAGAGAGTGAGGGTTTTGGCTTAGTTTGCAAAACTGATGAATTGCCTACCTTTTCCTTATATAGGCCCTCAGTCAACCCAAGTCAAATACTATTAGGTTTAGGAATTTATTTAATAATTTTCTGATTTAAATAACAAATTAAAACTAATTAAAACTATATGAATAATTCTTATTCATGTATAAAATATTCTAATTAAACTTCTCAAAATTAATAAATGCAATTTATGAAAGTCCCATAATAATAATTTTTATTATTATGGCTTTAATTGAATAAATCGAATCCTTGAATGAATATACGATTAATCTCCGAAACTATTTATAAATCATTTATAAATCAATATAATAATTATAGAAAATATTGGGGTATCACATTCTACCCTCCTTAAAAGTGTTTACCGATACGAAGGTATAAAACAATTTCTAGGACACTAACATATGCAAGATGAGCAAGTACGATCGTGATTCTAAGTTGATTAGCATGCACCATGCAATGCTTGAACATGCAATTCGTGCAAAGCGATAAGCAAAACACGCAAAAAAGACAAAATTTCGAGGCGTGACATTCTACCCTCCTTAAAAGGAGTTTCGTCCCGAAACTCAAGTGGAACTAGTACCTTCTAGGAAGAGGTCTGGATACTTCTCGCGCATCTTGGTTTCAGGTTCCCACGTTGCTTCCTCTTGACCTTGTCGAGACCAAACGACTTTGACGATCGGAATAGTCTTTGTTCGAGTTTAGCGCTCTTTGCGATCCACTATCTTGATAGGACGCTCTTCATAAGTCAAACTTTCATCGAGATCCATCGCTTCAGGTTGAACGACATGAGTTGGATCATGTACGTATCATTTCAACTGAGACACATGAAACACACTATGGACTTTTGCAAGTTCCACAGGTAAAGCTAATCGATAAGAAACCTCACCAATCCTTTCTAGAATCTCGTAAGGTCCAATATAACGAGGACTTAACTTCCCCTTACGACCAAAACGCATGACACCTTTGGTAGGAGATACTCACAACAGTACCTTGCTTCCTACCTCAAACTCTTCAGGTCTACGACCTCTATCTGCGTACGATTTTTGGCGATCTTAAGCACTACACATCTTTGCTTGAATCACTTTGACTACTTCGACAGTCTGCTGGATCATTGCTGGACCCAAACTGCAGTTTCACTAATGTCGTTCCAACAAACTAGCAATCTACACTTCCTACCATTCAATGCTTCATATGGTGCTCGATCAATCCTTGAGTGATAGCTATATTTGTAAGAAAACTCGATCAATGGAATGTGTGTATCCCACGAGCCTTGATACACGAGAGCACACGCTCGAAGCATATCCTCCAAGGTCTGAATCATTCTTTCCGTCTGACCCTCAGTCGCAGGATGAAAAGCAGTACTGAACTTTAATTTGCTTCCAAAAGCTTCTTGCAATTTCTGCCAAAAGTGTGATAGAAATCTCGAATCTCTATCTGAAATGATATCCTCTGGAACACCATGAAGTCTCATGACTTCCTTGACGTAAGCATCGCTAGCTTATCCATTTCCCAAGTGTCGTTCATTGGGATGAATCTCGCAACTTTCGTCAAACGATCCACAACTACCCAAATGGCGTTGTTCTTCTTCTGTGTCAATGGTAAACCCATGACAAAGTCCATTGAAATTGAATCCCATTTCCACGTAGGGACCTCAAGCGATTGAATCATTCTACCAAGTCTCTTGTGTTCGATCTTCAAATTCTGGCACGTCAGACACTTAGCCACGAATTCAGCGACATCTTGTTTCATACCTTTCCACCAGACCATTTGGCGAAGGTCTTTGTAAAGCTTGTCTCCACCAGGATGTACAGAATAAGGTGTATTGTGAGCTTCACCTAGAATCTGACTCTTGATCCTTGGGTCATTCGGCACACAGACACGATCACGAAATCTCAAGACACCGTCTTGACCAATAGAAAAGTCCTCAGATCTACCCTCGTCCTTGTGAAGTAGAATCCGTTGAAGATCCTCATCTGAACTCTGTTTACCCTTGATCTCATCGAGTAAGGTTGGTCGAACTGACATATGTGCTAAGGTACATTGAACGTCACCTTTCAGCACCATCTTCACATCTAGACTCTGCAAATCACGAATGATCTCCCTTGGAAGTACTAAAGCAGTGTTTAACGTATGACGAGTCTTTCTACTCAAAGCGTCAGCTACCACGTTAGCTTTCCCTTCATGACACTGAATGTCGATGTCGTACTCCGTCAATAACTCTAGCCATCTTCTTTCTTGCATATTCAATTCCTTTTGTGTGAATATGTACTTGAGACTCTTGTGGTCCGTAAACATCTTGACAGCAGAACCATAGAGATAATGTCTCCAAATCTTTAAAGCAAACACGACAGCATCGAGCTCTAAGTCGTGAGTAGGGTAATTATCCTTGTGCTTCTTCAATTTTCTTGGGGTATAAGCCACTACCTTACCATGTTGCATGAAAACACAGCGTAAGCCATGCTTAGACGCGTCACTATAGACTTCCTACCCTTTAGTTCCCGATGGCAAAGTCAAAATCGGTGCGCTTGTAAGACGTTTCTTCAATTCTTGAAAAGCAGCTTCACACTTTTCCGACCACACGAACTTCGTCGTCTTTTTCATCAAGTTTGTCATAGGCTGCGCTATCTTGGAAAATCCTTCCACAAACCTACGATAGTAACCAGCTAACCCAAGAAAACTTTTGACCTCGGTCACGCTCTTCGGTGCGGATTAGTCTATAACAGCTCTAATCTTTCCGGGTCAACAGCAACTCCACTCTTAGACACCACATGTCCTAAGAAGGAAATAGTTTCTAACTAAAACTCGCACTTCGATAGCTTAGCGTACAACTGATGTCGTCTCAAAATCTCCAATACTGTTCGCTAGTGTTGCTCGTGCTCATCAGCGTTCTTTGAATAAACCAAAATATCGTCAATAAAGACAACAACGAACTGATCGAGATAAGGCTGGAACGTACAGTTCATCCAATCCATAAACTTCACAGGTGCGTTCGTCAACCCAAAAGGCATCACCGTGAACTCGTAGTGTCCATACCTCGTCCTAAACTCGGTCTTTGCAACGTCAGGCTCAAAGATCCTTAGTTGATGGTATCCTGAACGTAGATCGATCTTGGAGAAAACAGTCACTCCACGAAGTTGGTCAAATAGGTCGTCAATCCTCGAAAGTGGATAACGATTCTTGATCGTGATCTTGTTCAACTCTCGGTAGTATATGCACAGTCTCATACTACGATCCTTCTTACGTACGTACTAAACAGTAGCACCCCAAGGCGATACACTCGGGCGTATGTATCCCTTCTCCAGTAGTTCCTCGAGTTGCGTTTTCAGTTCTTTCATTTCTACAGGAGCCATACGATACGGAGCTTTCGAGATCAGAGCAGAACCTGGAGCTAAGTCAATCGTGAAGTCGATAATGCGTTGCGGAGGCATTCCTGGAATCTCGTGTGGAAAGACGTTAGCGTACTCCGAAACAACTGGAATAGGTTTTGAAACTTTGGCTTCTCGACTTGTATCCACTACATGACATAGGTAAATCTCTTAACCTTTAGTCATACACTCCTTTGCTTTCATGGTTGCCACTACCTTCAACTTTGGTATACCACGACTCCTTTGTAGGTAATCCTCCTACCATTCGGTCCACACAACGACACACGTTGTTCAAAGCACTCAATATTAGCCCTATACTTGGCTAACCAATCCATTCCCAAAATCACGTCAAAATCCTTCAAATCCATCTGAATCAAATCCGCAGGCAAATCGGAACCAGCTATCCTAATCGGACACTTTTCATACAACGCTTTACAATTAACAAACGTTCCATCTGGCATCCACATATTTGCACTATATATAGAACTAGGCTCTAAACCTATCTTAGATGCAAAGCACGTAGAAATAACAGAGTGTGTTGCACCACTATCAAACAAAACAAAAGCAGGTTGAGAGTTAACGAGAAAAGTACCAGCGATCACATTCGGGTTCGCTTCAACTTCATTGCGGTTCAGCACATAAACCCTTCCATTCACCCCCTATTGTTGTTGTTGTTCTGCACGGGGTTGGCAGGTGCGAGAAGTAGTGCTTGATTATTCGCAGCAGGAGCAACAGTATTGTTGCGCTTGTTGTTGTTGTAAGCCCCATTTCCATGGTAGTTACCACCATTTCCGCAATTAGCATTTCCATTTCCACCACGATTGTAGTTGTTATCGCGCTTCTCACCATTGACGTTCCTTCCATGACTCCAGCATTCAGAAGCTTTGTGACCGGGCTTGTTGCACTCGTAGCATTGAAGTACATCGTCGCGACAGTTCTTGCCAAGATGCGTCTTGTTGCAGCGACTACAAGGCGTATTCCTCCTAGCTAAGATCGTAGCTCTATGACTATTCGAGTCACGAAACCTGTTCCCGTTGTGGTTCTGACCACCTTGGTTGTTGTGATTGCTGTTGTTCGGTCTTGGCCTCTTATCTGCGCCACCTGACTGGGAAGAATTCCCTTCGTCACGTTTATGCTTTCCAAGCAACGAATCACGACGATCCACAGCACGCTCTTGGTTCAAGAATTTCTCGTAAGATCCTTGGAACGTCTGCGATTTTCCCATAACATAACGCTGAATATCCCACTTCAGGCCATCTTCGAACCTCTCGACCCGTTCAGCTTCGGTCGTCACCAAGTTAGGTGCAAAAGCAGCAAGCTCGTTGAACTTTGTTGCGTACTCAGCCACAGATAGCTTTCCTTGATAGATGTTCTCGAATTCCCGTTGCTTCTGGCGAAGGACAACTCTTGGATAGAACCGTTCACGAATAGACTCTTTGAACTCGGTCCATCCATATTCCTCAATGGTGAGTAGATCAGTGCCCACATTGCTCCACCACTTGTTAGCCTCACCCTTCAGGTAGTACGTAGCGGTGTTGACCTTCATGTTATTGGGCCGATTAGTCTCCCTAAACAATTTCTCGAACTCTATTATCAAATTCTCCAACATGGTGGGCTCAGAGCCACCCTCAAACGTCGGAGGTTTGAGTGCATCGAAATCCCTAAAGTTGCACGTCTCAGGGTTCTGCGTGTTGTGATCTTGCTCTTGGCGCTCTAGCTGGCGCGTGATGTACTCGACCACGTTGGTAAGACCTACTTCTAGTCTCGCGAGTCGGTCGTTGGTTGCCATTATAACAAATCTGGGACATAAAAGAGCAATGGTTGATCACTATTTCAGCAAAATTGGCACATTCGCCCCAAATTGAGGTCTAATTGAGAGATATAGGTTATAATTGAAACCAATCTCTTGACAAATAGCAAATAGCATATAAGTTTCAATGATCGACCTTACATTATAGGTCTAAGCAACATACTTGCTTTGAATGTTCTTAGGTCCCATGCATAATAGTTCGATATGTAATAACAAAGTAGACACATTGGTCTCACACGATTGATAAGCAATGACATTCACAATTCACACATCGAGGCTCCATACTATTTTAGTAGGGCAATAAACAATGACATTTGATTGCATACAATACATGCTTAGCCTTTGGCTCACAATTGATATGATGATGCTCAATGAAAATTTTGCCATAACTCCGACATGGATTTCCCATCATGTCTAGGTAATACGAGATAGCATTATGAAGCTATGAGTCAACCATGCAATTATGTGATAAAACGATCATATAGATTAAATTCCCAACGATATGATGATGCTCAATGAAATAGTCTTGCAATGAGACAAATTGCAAGTAAATAGTAGTCATAAATATTTGTTGCCTATGCAACTACACCATCATCAAAACTGGCCACGCAGGGCCATCACAATAGCTAAAGTTCAATAAAGCTCAAGTAAAACTAATAAGGCAATAATCTAGTTCTACTTGACACTAGCACACATCTTCTTCCTGCTAGGGGACTCGTCATGATCGTCCTTACTTCTAGGCTTCACCTCCTTGCAGGGTGTGTATGGCTAAGCATATCCACCGAATTTCTGGGGCATAAAACGCTTCCTAAAATCATCTGCATGCTTGCGCTTCTTGGTCCAGCAGTACTCGCACATACCTTTCGGCGCAGGCACTAGCACGTGGTTCACCTTCCACTCGAACTCGGATAGGCATAACTCAGCTGCGACGCCTCTAAAGCAAAGAGACCATCTCGTACCTTCTCCGTACTTCTTCTCGTGCAAGTGACCGCTCTTGGAGACTACATCATCGTACTTCTCCTTGAGTCCCATCCAAGGATGGATGTTAGGCAGACCAGCTAGCAGTAGCTCTACCCATAAGCCTTCATGTAGACTCGTGTGATTCTCGTACTGATAACGTTGGATCGTAGTGTAAGCATGTCGTATATAGATACGAATATCCTCCAACTCAGCATCAGTAGCAAAGAACGGCTCCACAGGAGGAGACCAATTTGCAGCAGGAGTAGTCGCAGTAATAGGTGCAGGAGTAGGCGCGATGTTGTTCTCGCTCTCGGCACTAGTATCTTCCAATTCCAGCATGTCACCATGCTCTTCCGGCACTGTATGTAAATAGGGATCTTCCTCTTCCTCCACGCATGCAGCAGGTGCGGCAACTGGGGTAGGTACAGGCGCGGCTATAGGCGCGGGAATCGGCGCGGGGCGTGCGGCCTCGTCGCGTGCAGCAATCGCGTGCGCGGCACGGTCTTGCGCGGATTCGCGACGTACGTTCGCGTCGTTTCCTGTGGACTCGCAATCCGATGAAGCTACATATTCTGCAGATTGTGCACGATGGGCTAGGGCGCGTGCCCTTTGGTGTGCGGTCGTCATTCGCGCAGTCTTTCTTGTCCTTACCATCTACAGGTAGACAATCAAACAATGAGGACATTATAAATCACAAGCAAAGAGATTTCAAATAATTCCTATCTTTTAGGACTACTACGCTTAACGGCTTTAATTATATTTTATTTTTCCCAAAATGAAACTAATCTTTATTAATTCATTAACTAATCTTAAGCAACCTTTTTAAACCTGGCTCTGATACCATTTGTAATACCCCCGAATTCACAATGATTTCCTGGGAACTATCAACGTCGTTGTGCACGACTCGACACCGCTGAACCGTCCCGAACCCGAGGGATGTCACTGCAACATTTAACACTAAGGAATAAATGCTAAGCAGAAAGAAAGACTAGGCATCAAAATGATCTTACTAAGGAACTAAACAAACTAAACAGTTAATATCAGAGTTGTCTATATAGTTAGCTAAAAACCATTAAACCAAATTTATTACAACTTGCCTTCAAAGGGCTAAATCCAATAAAAATCCCAACGATCTAAACTGAACAGAAGCAGTTCTAAAAACCGACGCCAACTCTACCTTCTAAGCTGTACGTCCTCAATAAACTAAACCTGCACTTTGGTTTCTGTGACGGAAGCCAAATACAAAAGAAAAGAAAAGAAACAAAAGAGAAACAAAAATCAAATAAACTGAATAAACGTCATCCGTACCCAGTAAAAACATTTCGCAAACCTTACCTGAGGTTTTAGAAGAATCATTGAAATTCATTTGCATACGCACATAAGCATATAATCAAGCATACGCCCAACGATATTCTTTCATATGCAATTCTTGTATAGTGATCACACGAAATACGACATAGACAATCCGTCTTGATTAGAGAGATGTAAGAGAGCGAATAGAATAATGATTACCCATACTGTTCATCGAAGATACAATCACGCCATGGACTTAAGGACTCTAGTGTACACACTACCTGTAGTACAATTACACAAGCCTGGAGGACTTATTAAATGGGGAATGATCCGTCCCAGACACGCTACGAGGTATCCATAAGTGACTTGGAATCACTCATCCCTTGAACTACACCATTAGGTGCAATCCCAATTGCTCGACTACAACTAGGGATCCATTAGGAGTCGTACTCTCATTTAATTCAATTCACATAATTTGCATTGGTTGACATAAGTGGTACTACGAGACCACGACTTACTAATTCATTTCATGCTCTTGACAATGAATAGTAAATAACAATGATAATGATAATTCAATACGATGAGAATTAAACATGCTTTAATTCAATAACGACGATAATTCAATAATGATGACAAGTAATGTCTAGGACAATTTCGGCAGCACTTCGGCAGGGTAATATGGTATCCAAAAATTCACAAATCACCAAAGACATTCAACGATAATATATAGGTGCTCACTAGCACTCAGTAATACCCATACCAATTAGCATATACTTAATAGCATAATAATATTAATAATTCGCTATTCAACAATTGTCCAATAATCATCATATGGACTAATTAATTCCCAAAACATGCTAACATCAACATGCTAATTATAACTCATATTTACAGGAGTGAATCATGCTTAATAACTTCATAATAACGATGATATAATTTAATCATGCTTTGCATATTAAATTCACAACAAATTCTCAATTGGCACATAACACATTAAAATAGTTTTGATGGGGCTTTGGAAGAAGGTAGGCATGAGCGCTTACAACTAATACGCTACCAACAGTAAGTATGCTCCAACCAATCGACAATAATCACGCTTACTCCTTAGGTCCTAATTAAAAATAATTACCGAATCAGTATTAATTAAATACGAAAATACAAACCATAACTAAATCTTAATATGATATTTTTATTAAATTCCTTGATTTTATTCAACCAATATAGGCTTTTAAAAATCCGATTTTCGATTCCGAATGAGTGCAGAACAATAAAAACATTAAATCAAAAATACTGAAAATCGAATTAATAATTACGAAAAAATATAAAAACGAAACCCTAACTTCAAAACTAGGTCTAGGTCACGGGTACCCATGCATGGGACCCATAATCGACCCAACACCACCACGACCACCCACTGGCCACCATGACTGGTGGTGGTGGTCGTCGGAGCTCCGGCGAAGAGAGGAGAGAGAAAGTCGCGAAAGAGAGAAAGGGAGAGAATGCGAGAGAGAAGAAGAGAGAGAGAGAGCAGGGCTCGATCTCGTGGCCTGGGCCATCACCGGCGACCACCCAGGCGCGGCCTGGTGGTGCTGTGGTGGCCCTCCGACGGCGCGACGACGAACAGAAGGGGGAGGTGTCGCGACGCAAGGAGAAAGAGAAAGGGAAAAAGAAAGAGAAAAAAGAGAGGGAGAAGGAGAGAGGCTTACCGCCGGGAAGAGGGGCGACCGTCCGGTGGTTCTCCGGTGAGGTGCACGGCTGAGGTGTGTGTGTGTGTGTGAGAGAGAGAGAGAGAGAGAGAGAGAGAGAGAGAGAGAGAGAGAGAGAGAGAGAGAGAGTGAGTGAGTGAGGGTTTTGGCTGAGTTTGCAAAACTGATAAATTGCCTCACCTTTTCCTTATATAGGCCCTCAGTCAACCGAAGTCAAATATTATTAGGTTTAGGAATTTATTTAATAATTTTCTGATTTAATAACAAATTAAAACTAATTAAAATTATATGAATAATCCTTATTCATATATAAAACATTTTAGTTAACCTTCTCAAAATTAATAAATGCAATTTATGAAAGTCTCATAATAATAAGTTTTATTATTATGGCTTTAATTAAATAAATCAAATCCTTGAATGAATATACGACTTAATCTCCGAAACTATTTATAAATTATTTATAAATCAATATAATAATTATAGAAAATATTGGGGTATCATAGGATCGGAATGAAGGAGTGATCGTGGAACAACCTGAGATCTCATTTTACCTATTAAAGCAAAAATAGCATTCAAGTTCATAAATTACTCCTTTCATCATCGGGCTTTTGTGGAGAAATCTGAAGGCGCTTTTTTGGCGTCTACACATACCTTCTAATCCACTCGATAAGGGTGCAAATTGACTTATCCCTAGCCTCTCTCGCTACATTGTTGAATGACTCAAAGATATTATTCAACAACATATTAGACTTAGGCATAATTCAGAATTCATGCCATAACCAACTTGTTGGGGGGATACTACTAAGATATTTGTTTGCATCCTTAGAAATTAGCTTAATCCCCTGCAAACATCTATTAAACTCCTCCTATACATTATACAAAATGAAAGCAAGAACAAAATCAGAATGCATGACGAATAATTTCCAAACAACCAAGAATGCATGACAATAATTTACAAACAACCAAGAATGCATGACAGTAGCTTCATAACAAACCAAAGAAAAAGAAAAGAATCGCAGAAAGGACTTGCCAAGGTTGTTGCTATTGCTGCTTTCCAAAAGGCCTCCTTAAAAGCTTTTCCAGAAAATTGGATCTTAAAATTTGCCCAGATATGCCTAACACAAATTCTCAACAATGCATGTGGAGGTGCTATTGCAAAGGCTTCTAATAATCCCTGTAAACAAACACAATACTTCCATGTTAGCTTGTATAAAATGCACATAAACAAACACAATAATGTAACTAATACAATCTTACATTTTGCCTATCTGATATAAAAGTCCAGTTTGCCTCCACAGTTCCAAGATAATTTAATAGCAATCTCAAAAACCAGGTCCAAGAATCCTTAGTCTCCACCTCTACAACACTACATGAAATAGGGTAGATATTGTTGTTTGGATCAACACCTACTGCAACCAATATCATTCCAGGATATGCTCCTTTCAAATAGCAGCCAGCAACTCCAATTAATGGTCTACAAAAAGCTTTAAACCCTTCTTTACAACCTTTCGAACAACATACATCCTCGGAAATAGTGGAATAGGAGTATCTACTGTCTAAACCACCACAATTGCATTACTACCTGGGTTGTATTTCATGATTACATCTTTGTAGTCATACACCCTCTTGTACTGATATTCACAAGCCCCATAGATTAGGAACTTTGCCCTGCATCTTGCATTCAAACACCGGTAATACTCTTCATGCAACCGAGTATCCCTCTCCACTTGAGCTTTGAAAGCAGCAAGCTTCCAAGTAGGCCAGAATGTGCCCTCTAGTTAGCAAGATATGTTCTAGCAAGGTATGCTAGTGTAATGATCCAGGATTTCTCGCCACGGAGTGTGTCATTGTAGAAAATTTGTAAGTTGGGGGCTTAGATAAGTTCAAGGAACCGTTGAGTTAGAAAAGCATTTAAAAAGACTTGAATTGAATAAAAATCATGAAAGAGGTCATAATTCTGCTACCGGCGCTTTACCGAATGGACAAACCGAAGGAACAACTCAGTAGAGCGAAAAGTGAACTAATCATGTTTTTAGAAAGACTTCCGCTCATATAGAACTTATGAGTACCCAAGAATAAAGGGTTCGGAGGTGAAGGTACGAGTTGGGAAGGTGTTAGGCACCCCACTCGCCCGTTTTATGATGGCCTCTACTAACTCAAGTTTGCATAATTTAAAGACATGATTCCCACACAAACCGAATTAACAACCTAGATTTAGACTATTAACTGGTTCATCACAAGCACCACCACATTTATTATCGACCCATATTTAAACATGCATTTGATTACAACAGCTAGACATGTTTATTAACAGAATTACAAGACAATATTTAGGAAGTAATAAAGAGCATGATTAGCATGATATCTACATTTTGACTACTAGAAAATAAACAGTTAAGCAATTAATTTATTTTGAGCCTTCAGGAGTTTAGTACCTGAACTTTAGGCTATTTAGCAATTGAATAGTAAAACAAGATCTCAAGCAAAGAATTAATTTGGAAGAAAGAGGGAAAAACTCAGTGTTAATACTCCTGAGAATAGAGGTTGTCAACTGTAGACCATCTGTTTTGAACTGAGGGTGGAGGGTCGCATTTATAGTGAACGGAGTAGGGTTGCTCAGCTGAAAAGCTGGGCCGAAACTGAAGAAATCGAAAGAAAAAGTTGTCGCCAACTGGCGAGAGCCGCTGATAGCTCTAGCCGCTGGCGGCTCTCGCTTCAAGTGAATTCAAAAATTCCGAAAATTTGAAAATATCGTTTTACCTTCTGCGGTGAAAGACGGTTTTACCCTCGATTGACGACTTTGCAACCGAGGGTCGAAAAAAGACACGAGAGGTGTCGTTGGAAAACTCTTGAGCGAGGCTTTTGAATGTGATCGAAATAAAGGAGTGATCAAGGAAAAACCAGAGACCTTATTTTACGTATCAAAGCAAAAATAACATTCAAGTGTATAAGTTACTCCTTTCATCATCGGGCTTTTGCGGAGAACTCTGACGATGCTTTTTAGGCGTCTATAGAAGCCCCCACTTTGATCGAGCTTGAGTAAAAGCGAAGATCAAAGTACTCCGAAGGCGAGATGCAGGATGCTGATGTGCACTTGGTGTGTGAGAGTGTACAGTATGCATGAATATTAGGGCAAACGTTCACTGAGACATGCTCGGTGGATGCTAAGATCTCATCTCTGTGAACACAAGAAAAATAAAGGTAATGGTTAGCAGTGGCAAAACGCTCGCGGTGGGGAATTGACGCCTGGAAGGGACCTGTATTCAGAAAAATGAGAAGGTTAGCAAGGCAACGCATCCACTGCTTTGTGCGTGATTGGCTGCAGATGGAAAGTAACACTTTGAGAGTGGATAGTGTAGTATGCTTTATCCTTAGCAAACAGTGACTAAACACCACTCATAACGCTTAAATGTAATTGTTAGGGTACATTGATCCCTGCACAAAAATAAAGCTTTAGTACTAAGCTAAAACGTAATTGTTAGGGCACACCAATCCCTGCACAAAAATAAAGCTTTAGTGCTAAGCTAAAATTAGCACTAAAGCTAAAATATAATTGTTAGGGCACACCAATCACTGCACAAAAATAAAGCTTTAGTGCTATGCTAATATATAATTGTTAGGGCACATCAATCCCTCTAAGAAAAAATGTAATTGTTAGCTAGGGCACAGCAATCCCTCTAAGCAAAAACGTAATTGTTAGGGAAAATCAATCCCTTTAAGCAAAAATGTAATTGTTAGGGCACATCGATCCCTCTAAGCAAAAATGTAATTGTTAGGGCACATTGATCCCTCAAAGCTAAAATGTAATTGTCAGGGCACATTGATCCCTCAAAAGCTAAAATGTAATTATCAGGGCACATTGATCCCTCTAAAGTTCAGAGGAACATTCGTCCCTTCAAACAATTATATTCAGAGGGCCCTTCGTCCCTGCACAGAATTATATTCAGAGGGCCCTTCGTCCCTGCACCAAAAGTTATATTAAGAGGAACGCTCGTTCCTGCAAAAAATTAGAATTAGCACAACTCTTAGTGCTAAATAAATGCATTTAGAAATGTCACACCTAGTAAATTCGTCTTTCGTTTATCGCTTTGCACGAGTCGCATGTTCTAGCATTGCATGCTACATTGCTAATCGACGTAGATCACAACCGCAGTACACGCATTGCATTGTCGTTGTCCTAAAATCGTTTTATACCTTCGCATGGGTAAACTTGTTTCGTCATTAAGAAGTGATTACTTCATGTTTCAAGTTTCGGGACGAAACTTCTTATAAGGAGGGTAGAATGTGATACCCCAATATTTTCTATAATTATAATATCGATTTATAATTCATTTATAAATAGTTTTGGAGATTTAAATCGCATATTTATTTAACGATTCGATTTACTCAAATTAAGCCATAATAATATTAATTATTATTATGGGAATTTCGGGATTTATAATTATCAAAATGAGGGATTTAATTAATTTGGTTTTGTATATGAGTAAGGTTTATTCATATTTTTTTAATTGGTTTTAATTAGTTTTAATTCTTTTAATTAACAATTAAATCAGAAAATTTATCCAAGGTCTAGTAGGTTTTGACTTTCATTGACTAGGCACCTATATAAGCTAAGAGATGGGCCAATTGATCAGTTGCAAAAACTGAGCCAGAACCCCAAATTCCCTCTTCTCTTTCTCACGCTATCCTCTCTTGGTGATGGGCTAGGTCGTGGGTCCCCATGCTTGGTGTATCACAGCCTAGACTCCAAAACCGATTAGGGTTTCGCTTAATAATTTCGTTTTAATTAATTTCATATTTTCAGTATTTTCCAATAATTGTTTTTATTTTTCTGTACTCGTTCGGAACCCGAATCCGGATTTTCAAAAGCTAAATTGGTTAGAATAAACCAAGGAATTTAAAAACAATATTAGTTTACAGTTTCAGTACCGTTTAGATTTTCTTATTTACTGATTATGTCTCGGTAATTGTTTTTAATTAGGACCAAACGGACAAGCGTGATCGGGTTATGATTAGCAAGGTTACCTACTGCGTAGTGAGCATTTGTTGGGTAAGAGATTGTGCCTACCTCTTTCCAAAGCCCCATCAAAACTATTTTGATGTGTTATGTGCTAATTGATTATTATTGTGAATTTAATATGCGAAGCATGATTAAATTACATCGTCGTTAATGTGTTATGTGCTAATTGATTATTCTTCGCTGAAAATATGATTTATATTGAGTATGACAAGTTTATGAAGTATCGTTAATTAATTAGTTCGTATGCTAATTCTTGAGCATGTATGGCGATGTTGAATTTCTATTATTATTATGATATAATATACGTGCTATTTGGAATAGGTTATTATTGAGTGCTAATGAGCACCTATTATACTTGAATGGATTATTTGTTGAAAGTGTAATTTTTGGATATCATGATTTGCTGCCGAAGTGCTGCCGAAATTTCGTTAAGACATATGTGAAGCGTGATTGTGATAATATGCATTTATGTCGTTATCGTCGTTATTATTATTCATTATCATGAGCATGAAATGAATTAGTATGTCGTGGTCTCGTTGTACCACTAGGTCAATCAATGCAAGTATGTGAATTGAATTAAATGAGAATAAGACTCCTAATGGATCCCTATGAGTAGTCGAACAATCGAGACTCATCTAATTGATGTAGTCTAGGGATGCGTGATTTCCAACTTACTTTTTATGGACACCTCGTAGTATGTTCGGGACGGATCATTCCCCATCGTTTAATTCTCTACATATCGATTATTATGTTAGAGGCAGTGTGAGTATACACTAGAGTAAGTCCATGGCATGTCTACATCTATCTATGAACAGTATTGGTAATCATTGTTCTATTCGCTCTCTTATTTCTCTAATCAAGATGGCTTATCTGGTTGTGTTCCAATGATCACAAAGCAAGAATTGCATGTAATTGAATATCGAGTTTGCGTGTGATTGATTGTATGATTACTTATGCATGCAAATGAATTTCAATGATTCTACTAAAACCCAGGTAAGGTTTGCGAAAGTGTTTTTACTGGGTATGGACGACGTTTATTCAGTTTATTTGATTTTTGCTTTCTTTTGTTTCTTCTCTTTTCTTCTGTACCTTGTTTCCGTCACGGAAACCAAAGTGCAGGTGTAGCCGAGTGAGGACCGATAGCTTAAAGTGTTAATGTGGGATGTTCCTTTAGAACTATTGTTTTTTTGTTTACTTTGGTTCGTTGGGATTTGTGGTTTGTGTCCTTGAAGGCAAAGTTGTAATAATACTTTAATGGACTTAAGTTCACTTGATAGACAACTCTGATATTAATGTTTAGTTGTTTAGATGCTTCCTTTGATACCTCGTTTTCCTTTCTGCTTAACATTTATTCCTTAGCGATAAATGTTACAGTAGCATACCCCGGGTTTAGGACGGTTCAGCAGTGTCGAGTCGTGGATAGCGACGTCGATAGTTCCCCAGAAATCGTTGCGAATTCGGGGATGTTAAAAATGGTATCAGAGCCCTAGGTTTAAAAGGTTGCATATGTTTAATAAATGAATTAATAAAGATTAGTTTCATTTTCGGGAAAAATAAAATGTAATTAAAGCCGTTAAGCGTAATAGTCCTAGAAGCTAGGAATTACTTGAAATCACCTTAATTGTGATTTAAATGTTCTTATTGTTTGATTGCCCTTTTGTAGATGGCAATTACTCGATTAACCGCGATGAAATTGACTAGAGGTAGAAAACCACGAGCGATGATCGTTGCACCTGAGAACGAGGTGGAATACGTAGACATTTTTGATAGCAAGCCAACGGATGACGAGGCCGTACCCGAGCCCGAGGTGCATGGCAATGGCGCGCATGAGCTCGAGGTGGACCAACCCGCGTATGAGGATCACAATGATGACGTACCTCTTGAGCCTAACCATGACTTGTAAGCTAATGAGGATCCTAGTTCTGAAGAGGAACCTACCGAGTCCAAACCTGAGGCTGACGATGCTCCTGCTGACGAGCCAAGCTCTTGAGCCTAACTCTGTGGACCTTGAGATGTGATTCGAGTATGAAGCTGGAGTCTCTAATTCACCTAGCATTCGAGACTTAGAGGATATTGGTGATGCAAGCGGCAACAACTCTGTACCTCCTTTGCCTCCTACTGATGTGTCTCCTCCTGTGGAGCCTTTCTTTGTCACTGATGCCGAGTTAGATGACATTCGTGCCTACATCGATCGCGCATTCACTACGATCGAGCGTTATGAATATGAGAATCGTACGAGGATACACTAAAGTTTCTGGGTAGAACTCTTACTAGATGGCTTACCCAACATGCATCTTTGGAGAGGTCTCAAGGAGAAGTACGACGATGTAGTACTGAAGAGTGGCTACATCAACGATGAGAAGTACGGCAAAGGCAATCGTTGGGCGCTAACTTTTCAGGGTGTTAGCAATGAGTTATGCTTGTCTGAGTTCGAATGGAAGGTTAATCACGACTTGGTGCCTGCTCCGAAGGACTTATGTGAGAGCAGTTGGTCCAAGAAGTGCAAGCTTGTGGAAAACTTTAGAAGGCGCTTCATGCCTCAGAAGTTCAAAGGTGACAAGCATCCTCACACGCCTTGTCGGGAAGTGAAGCCAAGGAGGGACAATGATGATGATACACCTCCTGGATCGAAGCAAAACCCAATTGCTGTTTAGTTATTTTATTGACAAGAGTTAGTTGTTTTGGTTGGAAACATTACTTCATTTTTGTGATGACCCTGCGTGGTCAAGATTGGTGTGGTGTGTAGTTGCCTAAGCAACAAATATTTTTGACTCATATTTCTTTTGCAATCTATCTTATTGCAAAACTATTTCATTTGATTATATGAAAGTCGTTGTGATTTGTTTATATCACTGTCGTTGTCACATATTTGCATGGTTGACCAAAAGCATGAATGCTATCTCTTATCGTCGTGACATGATGGGAAATCCATGTCGAATTTATGGCAAAATCGTTGTTGAGCATTATCAACTCTCTTGTGAGCCAAGTGTTAAAGCATATCAATATGATTAAGTGTGATTGTCTATTTCCCTATTAAAATAGTATGGAGCCTCATTATGTGCATTATGAACATCTTTGTCTATTCTTGTGAGACCAATGTGTCTAAGGTGTTTTATATGCCTATCGAACTATTATGCATGAGAACTGAGAACAATAAAGCAAGTATGTTGCTTAGACCTACAATGTAAAGCCGATCTTCGAAACTTATATGCTATATGCTAAATATCAAGAGAAAGGTTTCAGTTACAACCTACTTCTCTCAATTAGACCTTAATGGGTCGAGATATGCAAGTTGTGTGAATGGTGTTCATACCATTAGTTTTATATTCTCAGATTGCGAAATGACAACAAACGCCGATAGAATTGCACGACTCGAGGATGGTCTGACCGATGTGGTCGAGATCATGGCACGACAAATGGCACGTCAAGAAGAGATGGAAACCGCACAAGCCTCTACAGTGCGTAGTTTCCGAGATTTTGACGCTCTTAAACCTCCTACGTTCGAAGGTGGTGCCGATCCAACAAAGCTGGAGACTTGGATCATTGAGTTTGAAAAGTTGTTCCTGGCTACGAGTCAGCCTAACAACATGAAGGTTAGCTCTGCAACGTACTACCTAAAAGGTGAAGCCAACAAGTGGTGGAACGATGTGCGAACGGACTTGCTTGCAACGCCGAACTATAATTGGGATCGTTTTAAGGGTTCCATTCGTGCTAGATTTTATCCTAGTGCTCTACGACGCCTTAAACAGCGTGAGTTCGAAGGGCTAAGCCAAGACAAGCTGTCTGTGGCCGAGTATGCTGCCAAGTTCAACGAGCTTGCTATTTTTGCTCCTAATCTGCTGACAACTGAAGCTGAGAGAGTCGAAAGGTTCAAGGATGGACTGAAATGGGACATTCAACGTTTTGTCGCTGGACAATCCGTTACTTTTCAGGAATCTTATGACAAGGCCCTGAACCAGGAGAGGATTGTTGGACGTCGTGACACGCATTTGGGAAAGAACAAGCACGACGAAGGCAATCCATCGCAGTCGAACAATGGTGACAAGAGGCCAAGGCCTATTGGCAACAACAATTACCAAGGTGGTCAGAACCACAATGCAAATAGAAATCGTGACTCGAATAGTCATCGAGCTACGATAATGGCTAGAATGAATACGCCTTGTACTCGCTGTAACAAGACGCATGCTGGTAAGAACTGTCGAGGTAACGTGTTGCACTGCTATGAATGCAACAAGCCGGGTCACAAAGCGACTGAATGTTGGAGTCGAGGTAAGAATGGTAATGGGCAGAACCGCGATAACAACTACAATCGTGGTGGTAATAACAATGGCTATCGTGGTAATGTTGGTAACTACCGTGGAAATTAGGGTTACAACAACAACAACAACAACCGGAACAATGCTACTCCTGCTGTGAACAACCCGGTTCAAGCTCCTGCTACTGCTAATCCTACGCCGAACTACAATAACAACAATAGAGGGGTTAATGGTAGAATTTTTGTGATGAATCGCAATGAAGCAGAAGAAAACCCGAACGTGATCGCTGGTACTTTTCGTGTTAATTCTTTTCCCGCTTTTGTTTTGTTTGATAGTGGTGCATCGCATTCTTTTCTTTCTAAGAGCTTTGCATCTAAGATAGGCCTAGAACCTAGTTTAGTGTATAGGGCGAACATTATGATGCCAAATGGGGTCAATGTTAATTATAATTCGTTGTACGAGAAGTGTCTGATTAAGATCGCTGGTTCCGAGCTACTTGCAGACTTGATTCAGTTCGAATTGGGTAATTTTGACGTTATTTTGGGAATGAATTGGTTGTACAAGTATAGGGCTAAGATAGAGTGCTTCAAACAACGCGTTTCTTTGCGAGGACCTAAAGGTAAGAGGATCACTTACCGTGGAGTTGTGGTCAAGCCTAAGCTCAAGGTGATGGCGACTATGAAAGTCAAAGAGTGTGTGACTAAGGGTGAAGCGATTTACCTTTGTCACGTGGTGGATACGAGTCGCGAGATGGAAGCTCCGCAGCCTATTCCTGTAGCTTCCGAGTACGCTGACGTATTTCCTGAAGAGATTCCGGGAATGCCTCCACAACGCATTATCGACTTTACGATCGACCTTGCTCCAGGTTCTGCACCAATTTCGAAAGCACCGTATCGTATGGCACCTGCTGAGATGAAGGAACCGAAAACACAGCTAGAGGATTTGTTAGAAAAGGGATACATACGTCCGAGTGTATCTCCTTGGGGTGCTCCTGTTTTGTTTGTAAAAAAAAATGATGGTAGTATGAGGTTGTGCATTGACTACCGCGAGTTGAACAAGATCACGATCAAGAATCCGTACCCACTTCCCAGAATTGACGATCTGTTTGACCAACTGCGTGGTGCGTCTATTTTCTAAAAGATAAACTTACGATCAGGATACCATCAGTTGAGGATTTCTGAGCCTGATATTGCGAAGACATCGTTTAAGATGAGGTATGGGCACTACGAGTTCACTGTGATGGCTTTTGGATTGACGAATGCCCCTACGAAGTTTATGGACTTGATGAACCATACGTTCCAGCCTTACCTAGACCAGTTTGTTGTAGTCTTTATCGATGATATTCTGGTTTACTCGAAGAACGCCGAGGAGCATGAGAAACATTTACGTACTGTTTTGGAGATTCTGCGAAGACATCAACTTTACGCCAAGTTGTCTAACTGTGAGTTTTGGTTAGACACAGCATCTTTCTTAGGATATGAGGTGTCTAAGGATGGTGTAGCCGTAGATCCAGAGAAGATTCGAGCTGTTATAGATTAGCCAAGACCGACGACCGTGACCGAAGTTCGAAGTTTTCTTGGACTTGCTGGATACTATAGATGATTTGTAGAAGGTTTTTCAAAGATTGCGCATCCAATCACGAATTTCATGAAGAAAATGACAAAGTTTGTATGGTCTGACGAGTGTGAGACTGCTTTCCAAGAGTTGAAGAAACGTCTTACGAGTGCACCTATTTTGACATTGCCGTCAGGAACGGAAGCATATGAGGCTACAGTGACGCATCTAAGCATGGCTTAGGGTGTGTTTTGATGCAACACGGAAAGGTCGTGGCTTACGCCTCACGACAACTGAAGAAGCATGAGGATAACTATCCTACGCACGATCTAGAACTTGCTGCTGTCGTATTTGCATTGAAGATTTGGCGACACTACCTGTATGGTTCCGCAGTCAAGATGTTCACTGATCACAAGAGCCTCAAGTACATCTTTACGCAGAAAGAGTCTAACATGCGCCAGAGGAGATGGCTAAAACTTTTGACGGAGTACGACATCGATATCCAGTACCATGAGGGTAAAGCGAACGTAGTCGCTGACGCTTTGAGTAGGAGACTCCACATACTTTAAACACTACTTTAGTGCTTCCTAAGGAGATCATACGTGACTTGCAAGGTATCGAGGTGGAAACTGTGTTCCAAGGTGACTTTCGGTGTACCTTAGCACATACGACTGTTCGACCAACATTACTAGAAGAGATTAAAGATAGACAGAGTGGTGATGAGGATCTTCAGCGGATTCTAAACGACAAAGACGAGGGTAGGTCCGAGGACTTCACTTTGGGCCAAGATGGAATTTTGAGGTTTCGTGAACGTGTTTGCGTACCCAATGACCCAGTTATCAAAACTCAGATTTTGGGCCAAGCTCACAATACGCCGTATTCTGTACATTCTGGCGGAGTCCTCCCCGTTGCTCCTCCCTCTCTCAGTCGCTCTCTCTCTCTCTCTCGCAATTCCTCTCTCTCTCTCGCGATCTCTCGCGCTCTCTCTCTCCTCCGTCGCCGGTGCTCCGGCAAGCCACCGCCGACCATGGTGGTCGGTGGGTTGTGGGTCCCCATGCTTGGTGTATCACGGCCTAGACTCGAAAAACCGATTAGGGTTTCGTTTAATAATTTCGTTTTATTGAATTTCGTATTTTCAGTATTTTGTAATAATTGTTTTTATTTTTCTGTACTCGTTTGGAACCCGAATCCGGATTTTCAAAAGCCTAGATTGGTCAGAATAAATAAAGGAATTTAGCAAAAATATTAGTTTATAGTTTCAGTACTGCTTGGACTTTCGTATTCACTGATTATTTCTCGGTAATTATTTTTAATTAGGACCAAACGGACAAGCGTGATGGGTTGTGATTAGCAAGGTTACCTACTGCGTATTGAGAATTTGTTAGGTAAGCGATTGTGCCTACCTCTTTCCAAAGCCCCATCAAAACTATTTTGATGTGTTATGTGCTAATTGATTATTATTGTGTATTTAATATGCGAAGCATGATTAAATTATATTGTCGTTAATTATGAGAATTATAAATATATTCTTCGCTAAAAATATGATTTATATTGAGTATGAGAAGTTTATGAAGTATCGTCAATTAATTAGTTCATATGCTAATTCTTGAGCATATATGGCGATGTTGAATTTCTATTATTATTATGATATAATATACGTGCTATTTGGAATGGGTTATTATTGAATGCTAATGAGAACCTATTATACTTCGATGGATTATTTATTGAAAGTGTAATCTTTTGATTTCATGATTTGCTGCTGAAGTGTTGCCGAAATTTCGTTAGACATATGTGAAGCATGATTGTGATAATATGCATTTATGTCGTTGTCGTCGTTATTATTATTCATTATCATGAGCATGAAATGAAGTAGTATGTCGTGGTCTCGTTGTACCACTAGGTCAATCAATGCAAGTATGTGAATTGAATTAAATGAGAATAAGACTCCTAATGGATCCCTAGGAGTAGTCGAGCAATCGAGACTCATCTAATTGATGTAGTCTAGGGATGCGTGATTCCCAAGTTAATTTTTATGGACACCTCGTAGTGTGTTCGGGACGGAGCATTCCCCATCGTTTAATTCGATATATATCGATTATTATGTTAGAGGCAGTGTGAGTATACACTAGAGTAAGTCCATGGCATGTCTATATCTATCTATGAACAGTATGGGTAATCGCTGTTCTATTCGCTCTCTTATTTCTCTAATCAAGATGGCTTATCTGGTTGTGTTCGAATGATCACTAGAGCAAGAATTGCATGTAATTGAATATCGTGTTTGCGTGTGCTTGATTGTATGATTACTTGTGCATGCAAATGAATTTTAATGATTCTTCTAAAACCTAGGTAAGGTTTGCGAAAGTGTTTTTACTGGGTATGGACGACGTTTATTCAGTTTATCTGATTTTTTTTCTCTTTTGTTTGTTCTCTTTTCTTCTGTACCTTGTTTCCGTCACGAAAACCAAAGTGCAGGTGTAGCCGAGTGAGTACGGATAGCTTGAAGTGTTAATGTGGGTTGTTCCTTTAGAACTATTGTTTTTTTGGTTACTTTAGTTTGTTGGGATTTTTGGTTTGTGCCCTTGAAGGCAAAGTTGTAATAATACTACCGGGCTTTTTTTTTTCAGCCTTAGATGAGAATGGTGGAGTGGGAGAACTCCTTATGATCATGGGACAAAGTGGTTGTCGTGACCGAGCCTCTTCGAAGTTTCCTACGTATCTAGTGTGTGGAATCAGGCCAACGTAGTTCAGGATTATACAACTGAATGGTCATGCCTCTTAGAGGGCTTCCGGGTTGTAATGTCAGGCTGGGTAAAGGTGTCAAAGAAAAGATAAAGGCTCAAAGAAACCCAATGTAAATCCCTCCCCAAAGTATGCAAGATAGTACAGAAGTTTGTGATGTTGATAAGGTGGCTTAGGGACCAATGTTTAGGTAAGGCCACCGCTCGGTTGTGCTTGAGGTGTTTGCACTCTTTAGGATCTTTGACCGCTCTCGAGTTTTTTTCGTTATTTTTTTTTCTCTTCAACTTTCGAGTTCGCTTTCTTGTTTTTTTTTGCATTTCTCTCGGTGGCTGTTTTTGTAGGTCTGTCCACCTTGCCTAGAAGGTTGCTTCTATTCCCATGTCGCACACTCCCAGTCCCCAGGTAAGGATGATGTGGTTAAGAAATGAAAGGCTATGTGTTGAAGGCTCAAAGGGTTGCAAGTAGTAACGATGCATAGGGTGGTAAAGGATATTGATGTGAGGTGCCAACTGAATGCTTCCTGTCCTTGGCACGGGCGGTTCAACTGTATGTCCTCTATGGGTATGATCATTAGGGAGTTCTTGTTTTGATGTTCTACACAATGAAGGCTTTCTTTTGAATTTTTGCTTTTGATTTTTTTTTGTTATTCCGTCATAGGCAACTTAATTTCGTCATAAGATTGAACAAAGAACAATGATGTGAACCAAAATGCAATATTTATTGAATCGAAGAATAGCATTGCACGAGAAGTAAGCTAGACTCTAGAGCTGGCACAAGCTGACCCGACACGACAACATGACACAAACCTAACCCGAAATAAGCGGGTTTGGATTTAAGATTTTCAACCCATTTAATTAAATGGGTCCGACACCACTAACCCGTTTAATAAATGGGTAAGGTTAGGGTGGAAAGACTCAACCCGAGAATAACCCACCTAACCTGTTTACTCACTTTTGACAAAAATAAAATTGAATATCAACACATTTTGTGGCATAAATATTTGAAAATGGCAAGAATATATCATCTTCTCTTAACCCAATAGTTTATTTCACAAATGCATACTTATTTGATAATTTAAATATTATTTGTTCCTTCTATATTTAAAATTTAACCCTTTTCTCCAAAAATTAATTAGTTAAATGGGTTAAACGGGTCGACCTGATCAACCCATTTATTAAATGGGTAGGGCTAGGGTTGGAGTTTTCAACCCTTTTAATAAACGGGTTAGGGTTGGGTCAATCATTTTTCAACCCGTTTATATATAACCCGAACAAGATTTCGACCCAACCCGACAAATTGCCACCTTTACTAGACTCTATGGACGAACTGAAAAAGACAAACTAGATATCATAAGACTTGACTAGACTCGACTAGACTTGCACACTAGGAGACTTTGACTCTCTTCAACTTCTCGAGCACGGGCTGTTCAACAGAGATACGGAGGACAGCCCCCTGTAGATGCTCACATTGTTACAAGTTCAGTGGAATTCTTAATAAGGTCATCTTCAATTAGGATACCCACATCATAGAGACGATTGTAGGAGTTAATTGCTTGATACATAAGGTGTTCCTTGTAAGCAGGGTGCAGATTCTTGATGAATTGGGGATTTGATCAGTTTGCGAAGGTCGCTCGACCAGTTCGGCTATCTTTAGCCTCCAACGCTGAAGGAAGGTAGTGAATCCCTCATCTTCTTCTTGTTTTGTGATCTCTAACTCTTGAAGGATCATAGGTAGAGCAACATTTTCCTTGTAGCATGCAAGGAAGACTGTAGTGAAATCTGTGCAAGTGTGGTATTTCTCCAAATTCAAGGTTTAGAACCAACGACGAGTTTGGGCATCAAGAGTCTGTGGGAACAAGTGAATGTAGATACTTTTGCCAACTCCTCTCAAACCCATGGCAGTAGTGAAGGTCTTGAGGTGATTTTGTGGATTATCAGTTCCAGTGAATATTGAAACCTCGGGCATGAAGAACTTGGCTGGAAGCTTGCCCTTAACTTTGGGATTGACTTTACCAACATTAGCATTGTAGTTGGCAAACAAGCCGCTGTTTCTGAGCACAAAGTCGATCTTTTTGAGCTTAGTGACTTGCTCATCCTCCTCAGTGTCGGAGTCAGAAAGGATTTTTGCTTCCTCTTCTTTCTTCTTGTCAAAATTGTCGAATATGACACTACAATAAAAAACCACCTACGACAGCACCCTTACGACAGCGGCTCCGCCTTAGCCGCCATTGTATGTATAAAAAAATGGAAAACAAAAAAAAAAAATAGAAAACAAAAAAAAGGAACTTTCAAGTACCTATGACAGCGGTCAATCTGCAACCGCTGTCGTACAGTCTATACATCAGCGGCTCAGAACAGACCGCGTTCGTAAGGACCCGAGGACAGCGACTTTGAATGGGCCGCTTTGCAAATGCTTATATTCATCCCATTTTACCCAAAATAAATATCCAACCCAGAAGACATCAAATATTTTTTGTCCATCTCTCCACCCTCACTTGCTCTCTCTCCCCATCCAGGTGAATTTCCGATCAATCGACGAACCTCACAGAGTCGCACAATCTCTAAAAACCCTATTTTCAGTCTCTCTCTCTTCGATTTTAACTTTTCCTCTCTAGAATTTGATCTGAACTTTCTCCAGATTCCGAAGAAGAACATGAGATTTTAAATGAAAGTCACAATGGCGAATCATCAAATGTAAATTTTGCAACTCTTCTCCAAGAATGATTCTTTAAATTCCGTTTTATTGTGACAAAATTTTCGAGCAAGGTAAATCACTTCTATAATCTTCACATTCTTATGTAAATTTTTGCAATTTAATCGATTGATTTCTTGTTTATAAACCCTAGATCTGGCTGTTTATCGGTCTTGTCTTCCCATGTATTATGTAATCTCAATTCTCAGGTTCGATTTCTCTATCTCTCCACCCTGCCCCATCCTCTTATGTTCTAGGGTTTCTGATTTGCGGTTGATATTTTAACTTTTGTATAAATCGCTTTGAGCTGTCAAAATTTTATCAAATATGGCTACTGTCTGATGCGTTTAGATTATGTTTTACATTCATTGCGTTTCTAGTAAGTGAATGGAATTTCAGCAATATATTCAGTAATTATTTTCTATGTATGCCACTCCAAATGGGGCAAATTGAAAAATTTTATACTTAAATTGAGAAAGTGGAAAATTTGAGTTATTGAATATGGGAGTTATGGTACATTGGTGGATTGACAGTAATTGGATCATCAATAGAGCATATAGAAATGAAATGACTAGGTTAGAAAAGTAATTTCTCCCCAATTCTAGAAACAAGTAAGTTATTAACTAGGAGGACTAGTTTTCTGCTAGAAATCTAAAGTGATCAAGAATCAAGAGTATACTCAATTACTACCCGTAGCATGTTACCCAACAATTAATGTCACTGTATATAGTATAAGGTACATCGAAATATCTGTTAGCGTGTTGCCGAACAATTCCACCAATGCAAAAATGCCATTCAGGAAATTACATACTGAAATTGCTAGTAGATAAGAAGGACATGTAATATGGTTCACTGGTTTGCCTTAATTATCTCACTCATTCACTGCATGAGGTAGCCTGCGACGAGCAATAGTTAAGGCAAATCAGAAGGTAGTCGGAACAGGTGTAACATTAGTTATGTTACTATAAAGTCAGCCAACTTGTAACAAAATGCTACAAGATTCATGGTCTAGTTACCACTAATTTGTTTTCACAAGAGTCACTAGCTATTTACAGTTAAGGCACGGAGTGCAGCTGCAAGTAGACACTAGACAGCAGTCACAACACCCACAACTTCCAATTGGCTCTATCTATGTTATCCACTGTAATTTAGTCTAATGCTCAAACCTTTTACTCCGGTATTAGTTTTCACCCATAGAATAAGTATCGAATACATTCACAAGAAGTAGGAGATTTGACTACGTCTTCAAGTCAACATTGGAGGGTAGAAATTGTTTTTATTTTTTAGTTTTACAGTTTAGTACGGGATTATATACTTTGCTTGTTCATTTGCCTCGTCTTTTTGTTTATTTGTTCACTGTTTTGTCGGAATTCCTTTACAACCGTGCTACAGTCCTATGGAGCTGTGTTGGGTGATCAACAATTTGGGTTTTCTTTTTTTCACTTTGTCCTCATTTTAAGGGCTTAAGACTGGCACTTGCGAGAATGTGAAAACTTACTTTCAAGTAGTGATCTTTGCCTATTTTCTAAGTATCCTGAAAATATTGAAATCATTTCAAAAGAAGTTCAGGTCTTGTGTGGGACAAAAATTTACCCCAAACAGCTATTCTGAAGTAATATGGAAGTTGCCTTATTTATATCATCTCAATTCAAGATTTTGTGTTCTTGATGAGCCAATTCAGTTACTTCATTCTGATTAAGAGATAACTAGCTTTGCATCCATACTGTTTTCATGTCTGTAAATTCAGATCTGAATTTTTGGTGTGAAGTCTTCATTAGTTCAAGTTCGACTGCTTTTACTTGCAAGTTATGGTGTTTAAAACTTAGGAGGGAGATGTGCTGCTAGGAGAGAGCAGGATACTTAAATTTTAGTGCAACATGAGAGTATTAAGACAGGGTTAAACACTCTTGTTGTTGCTGCGCATACTATGCCACAGGTAACTGTTGGTCCTGATTCTTTTTCAGGAATCCCACAATTGCACTCTTGCTAGGGCTGTGTCTTTGAGTAACCCGTTCAATCTGCCCATTACAGCCGAGGATTTGATAAAGGGGTTTAATAATACTTATAACAGATCTCTTGCAAACGCACTGGGAAAAATATTTAAAAGGTAAAAGGAAATAACACAATGAGGCATGTTTGTCTAGTGTCTTGTCTTCTTCTTTCTCTGTTCGTTTCGATCTTCCCCAATTTCTTGAATTAACTCTGCTGATATTTTTTCAGGGTATTTTAATGTAGTTACTCTCATGGAAGGATTTGTTTGTGGTACTTCAGATGTGGAAGCTTAAATCTTATGAATGATGTTCTACTAGTAAGATATACCAGTATTATGCTTATTTTGTGTGTGTCAATGTTACTTTATGGGTTTGTTTTGGTTGAATGTGGCTAAAATTGCCACGGTTTTTACTACAATAGTATCGTATATATATGAACATGTACATCTATCTTGTCCTCAAAACTAAAGCCTACACACCAAGATGGAAAACTATAAAACGCACTGTACCTTAATATATCTGATGTGACTGTAGGAATTTGAGAATTTCAACGTCAGAACATAAACTTGAAGACACTGCAAACTACTGGTTTCTACAGACTATCCCATTTGCGAAGATCGTGGATTCTCATACTACCCCAGCAGGTTGTTTTTATAGACTATCCACATTTGCAAACATCTCTACTCTCACTTTCAATTCTAGAAAACACCTCACAGAAGAGAGTAAGATACTGCAAACTACCGGCAAGGTACTTCTATTCCCAGTTTATAGATGTTTCACTGGACTATTTGAACTATTCTAATAACAGAAGGTTCAATGCGTTTGGAATCAGCTGCTAAATTCTGGTTGTCGAAGTTGAAATGAACACTAAGAACTTGTTCGTCTTTGCTGTTCTTGAAACACCAATTTCTAAGCAACTTAATCTAAATGTTTGCAGGCTGCAGATGATCCCATTGCTCCAGCTAGGGCTATTCCTCATAAAGACGTTGAGGTGTGTACTTTCCCTTTCCCTCCCTTTTACCACAGAGTGTATTTTCAGGCCAACTGGTGTCAGATATATCAACTGTAAACGTGAACTGTTAACTTGCCTCATTGTGTTATCTCCACAGAGTTTATTTTCAGGCCATCTGGTGGTAGCATTTTAAGAAGATTCCAGATGTCCCAGTTGTTCACCATCTTGGTTGATGACGTTATGAGCGTGGGGAAATGCTATGTTATGTGTTAAGTTAATTAGTTAGCATTTTGTGGTAGATTAATATACTCTTTTTTTTAGGAGGAGATTAATGTACTCTTACTAATTTCTTTGTATTTGGGATTGGTGTTATTATAAAATAATAACTTTGTTGATTTGGTTTCTTCTATTGTGTTTATGACACTGTATTTTGATATTGTAATTTGTACTTTTGGCGCAAAGATAGAGTTTATGTGCTTCTACTTAAACATTCAAGGCTCGGCATCACCAAAAGAAAAGAAAAACCAAAAAAAAAAAAAAAAAAACCACTTACAACAGCGGTCAGTCAACAGCCGCTGTCGTAAATGACCTACGACAGCGGTTGGTCAACGACCGTTGTCGTAAATTAAAGCTAAGTCAAAAGTGAACTTTGACCGACATACGACAGCGCGAACCGCTGTCATATATATACCTACGACAGCGGTTGAACCGAAACCGCTGTCGTAAATATACCTACGACAGCGGTTGAACCGGTACCGCTGTCGTAGGTGATTTTTGTAGTGTGAGTTGCATTTTTCCCAGTTCAACCATGATCTCCTCGAGCCTTTCGTCAGTGGTTTTGGTCATTGTGAAATCGGGAGGGGTGATAGGTGAGGTAAAGGACATATTGAGTGTTGGTGAGCTTTGTGGTGGTGATGAAGTATGAGGTGATGACCTTTTGGAATGTGGTGGTGTCTTGGATGTAGGCTGTCGAGACAAAAGGGGTCAGAACCGCTTTCGTTGGCTCAAATCGACCGCTGTCGTAAGTGATTTTTGGTGTAGTGTGAGTTGCATTTTTCCCAGTTCAACCATGATCTCCTCGAGCCTTTCGTCAGTGGTTTTGGTCATTGTGAAATCGGGAGGGGTGATAGGTGAGGTAAAAGACATATTGAGTGTTGGTGAGCTTTGTGGTGGTGATGAAGTATGAGGTGATGACCTTTTGGAATGTGGTGGTGTCTTGGATGTAGGCTGTACACGAACCAATCTACCGGACGATCGAGCCCAACCTTTGTCACCGTAATTCTTCCTCAAGCCCCCAATTCTGAACACAAGTCTCAACTTAGAAGGTAGCCAAAGAAAGAACTTGAAAACAAAAACTCATGATTTTTAGAAGACCCTCGATAGAACCTAAAGGGAATGAACCTAAGGACGTCTATATGAACTCGAATGTATGATGATGACAATGTGACCACAGTGTCACGAGACATTATGCAAGATGCATGACGGATTGACCTTGACATGTATGACAAAGAATGGACGTAAAATGACCCTGGAAGACTTATGATCGACTCGTCTAGACTTTTAGTGCATGAGGCATAGTGAACAAATGGAGATATTGATGAATGAAAGACTTGGACTTTTGTACAAATGCAGATGCAAAATGATGACAATGCAAGTATGACGACTGATTATGAATCCTAGCATGGAGCGCCTAATATGTATAGAAAATTTGTAAGTTGGGAGCTTAGATAAGTTCAAGGAACCGTCGAGTTAGAAAAGCATTTGAAAATACTTGAATTGAATCAAAACCATGAAAGAGGTCACAATTCTGCTACTGGCGTTTTATCGAAGGGACAACCCAGTAGCGCGAAATATGAACTAATCATGTTTTTAGAAAGACTCCCGCTCATATAGAACATATGAGTACCCAAGAATAAAGGGTTGGGAGGCGAAGATACGAGGTGAGAAAGTGTTAGACACCCAACTCACTCATTTTATGACGGCCTCTACTAACTCAAGTTTGCATAATAATTTAAAGACATGATTCCCACACAAACCGGATTAACAACCTAGATTTAGACTATTAACTGGTTCATCACAAGCACCACGCCATTTATTATCGACCCATATTTAGACATGCATTCGATAACGATAGCTAGACATGCTTATTTATATAATTACAAGACAGTATTTAAGAAGCAATCAAGAGCATGATTAGCATGATTTCTACATTTTGACTACTAGAAAATAAACAGTTCAGCAATTAATTTAATTTGAGCCCTTGTGATATCTGGGGTGCCAGCTCTTCAATAAACCCTTCAGAGGTACTACCATATTCAAAGTTCCCACTTAGAACCTGAATTGTAGGCTATTTAGTATTGAATAGTAAAACAAGATCTCAAGCAAAGAATTAATTTGGAAGAAAGAGAGGGAAGCTCAGTGTTAATACTCCTCAGAATAGAGGTTGTCAAATATAGACTGTCTGTTTTGAACGGAGGGTGGAGGGTCGTACTTAATGAACGGAGTAGGGTTGCTCGGCTGAAAAGATGGGCCGAAACTGAAGAAATCGGAAGAAAAAGCTGTCGCCTGCTAGCTCATCAGGAGCCGCTAACGGCTCTCGCCACAGCCCCGGGCGGCTCTCGCTGAGTCGTTGGCGGCTCTCGAGCTGCCGGTTGGATGAGGACATCCAGTCATTTTTGGGATTTTTCGGATGAATTTAAATATTCCAAAAATGTGAAAAGACTGTTTTACCCTTCTGCGGTGAAAGACGGTTTTATCCTTGATTGACGACTTTGCAACGAGGGTCGGAGAAAGACACAAGAGGTGTCGTTGGAAAGCTCTTGAACGAGGCTTTTGAATGTGATCGAAATAAAGGAGTGATCGAGGAAAAACCTGAGACCTTATTTTACCTATCAAAGCAAAAATAACATTCAAGTGTATAAGTTACTCCTTTCATCATCGAGCTTTTCCGGAGAAATCTGATGACGGTTTTTAGGCGTCTACAGCTGGTGTAAGATTTTTAATGTGAGTGTCTTTCTCAAAAATATGAGTAGGCATGAGAGTTCTGATTTGGAAGGTCTCCTCTCCACTCACCTTCACACTATGTACCTTGAAGAAGCACTTCATGTCCTCACACTTACATCCCCTCTTCATAACTCCAATAAGTGGAAAGGGATACCTCTTTAAGCAATAACCAGTCACCCACTGACCCACATCTTATCATTATGCATATAGAAGTAGTCACTTCTATTCTGTATTGCATGAACCCTCAAAGCCTCTCGTAACACTTCATTATTTGGGAACTATAGCCGCCTCTTCAAGGTGATTGGCTTATTTAGATTAGATATAGGGTTGAAAACACCATACAGTCTCTCTCTTCATCACTCCCTACAAAACTCTCCAAATCATCACTGCCATATGGTTTTGGGTCAACAACAAAGGGTCCCGAATTTACAACGATTTCCTGGGAACTATCGAAGTTGCTGTGCGTGGCTCGACACCACTGAACCATCCCAAACCCGGGGGATGCTACTGCAACATTTATCACTAAGGAGTAAATGCTAAGGAGAAAGAAAGTCTAGGCATCAAAGGAGCTTACTAAGGAACTAAACAATCTAAAACAGTTAATATCAGAGTTGTCTATATAGTGAGCTAAAACCATTAAACAAATTTACAACTTGCCTTCAAGGGCTAAATCCAATAAAATCCCAACGATCTAAACTGAACTAAAGAGAGTTCTAAAAATCGACGCCAACTCTATCTTCCAAGCTGTACGTCCTCAAACAACTAAACCTGTACTTTGGTTTCCGTGACGGAAACAAAATACATAAGAAAATAGAAAAGAAACAAAAAAGAAACAAAAATCAGATAAACTAAATAAACTTCATCCATATCCAGTAAAAACATTTTTGAAACCTTACCTGAGGTTTTAGAAGAATCATTGAACTTCATTTGCATATGCACATAAGCATATAATCAAGCATACGCATAACGACATTCTTTTATATGCAATTCTTGTATAGTGATCATACAAAAGATGACATAGACAATCCATCTTGATTAGAGAGATGTAAGAGTGAATAAAACAGCGATTACCCATACTGTTCATCGAAGATACAATCATGCCATGGACTTAATGACTCTAGTGTGCACACTACCTCTAGTATAATAAACGAGTCTAAAGGGCTTAATAAATGGGGAATGATCCATCCCAGACACACTGTGAGGTGTCCATAAGTAACTTGGGAATCACTCATCCCTTGAACTACACCATTAGGTGTAATCCTGAGTGCTCGACTATTTCTAGGGAGCCATTAGAAGTCTTACTCTCATTTAATTCAATTCACATAATTTGCATTGGTTGACATAGGGGTACTGCGAGAGTCCGACTTACTAATTCATTTCATGCTCTCGATAATAAAAAGTAAATAACGATGATAATGATAATTCAGTATGATGAGAATTAAACATGCTTTAATTCAACGACGATAATTTAACAAAGATGACATTGCATGTCTAGCATAATTTCGGCAGCACTTTGGCTGGATAATATGATATCCAACAATCACCAATCATCCAAATACATTCAACGATAATATATAGGTGGTCACTAGCACTCAATAATACACATACCAATTAGCAAATATTTAATAGCTTGATAATACTAATAATTCACCATTCAACAGTTGTCCAATAATAATCATATGGACTAATTAATTCTCAAAATATGATAACATCGACATGCTTAATATAATTCATAATTACAGAAGAAAACATGCTTATAAATCTCATAATAACGACGATATAATTAAATCATGCTTTGCATATTAAATTCACAGCAAAATCCCAATTAGCACATAACATATCAAAATAGTTTTGATGGGGCTTTGGAAAAAGGTAGGTATGAGTGCTTAACATTACAAACGCTTCCAAATAGAAAGTACGCTCCAACAATCGAAGACTATCACGCTTGCTCGTTAGGTCCTAATTAAAAATAATTATCAAATCAGTATTAATTCAATACGAAATACCAAACAACATCGAAATATTAATCTGATAAATTTACTGAATTCCTTGATTTATTTCAATGAATCTAGCCCTTTGAAAATCCGAATTTCGATTCCGAATGAGTAAAGAAAAATAAAAACAATAAATAGAAAATACTGAAAATCGAATTAATAATTACGAAAAATATAAAAACGAAACCCTAACTTCAAAACTAGGTCTAGGTCACGGGTACCCATGCATGGGACCCATAACCCGACCCATCACCATCACCACCACCCACTGACCACCATGGCCGGTGGTCGCCGAAGCACCGGCGGTGAGGGGAGAGAGAGAGAGAGGATTTGCGAAGAGAGGGAGAGGATTTGCGAAGAGAGAGAAAGGAAGAGAACGAGAGAGAGAAGACGAGAGAGAAGGGGCGGCGATGGGGCCAGGCCCGTCGCGCCCCGGCGGTCGACGACAGCCGTCCAGGCGGCGGTCGCGGTCGTCCGTGACTGCAGCAGCGAGAGAGGGAGCGAGAGAAAGAGAGAGAAAATGAGAGATAAAAGAGAGAGGGAGGAGAGAGAGTTATCGGCGAGAGAGAGAGAGAGAGAGAGGGAGGTCCGGCGGTGCCGCGGTGGTTCCGGTGAGGTGAGGGAGGAGAGCCGGTGGAGAGAGAGAGAACTTGGGTGAGGAGAGAGAGTACGTGAGAGAGGAGGAGAGAGAATGTGAGTGAGGGTTCGATCAGTTGTGACATTTGATTAATTGCCTCCTCTTTTTCTTTATATAAGCCCTCAGTCAACCCAAGTCAAATACTAGTAGGTTTAGGAATTTATTTAATAAATTTCTGATTTAAATAGTTAATTAAAACTAATTAAAACTAATTAAAACAATATGAATAATTCTTATTCATATATAAAACATTTTAATTAAACTCCCCAAAATTGATAAATACAATTTATGAAAGTCCCATAATAATAATTAATAATATTATGGCTTTAATTGAATAAATCGAATCCTTGAATATAATTACGATTTAATCTCCGAAACTATTTATAAATCATTTATAAATCAATATAACAATTATAGAAAATATTGGGGTATCACATTCTACCCTCCTTAAAAGAAGTTTTGTCCCGAAACTTGAGACATCAAGTAATCACTTCCCAAAAAAAAACGAGTTTACCCATACAAAGGTACAAAACAATTTCTAGGACTCTAACATATGCAAGATGAGCAAGTACGATCGTGATTCTAAGGTTATTAGCATGCACCATACAATGCTTGTACATGCATTTCATGCAAAGCGATAAACAAAACACTCGAAAAGACGAATTTTCAAGGCGTGATATTCTAACCTCCTTAAAAGTTGTTTCGTCCCGAAAACTCAAGTGGGACTAGTACCTTCTAGAAAGAGGTCTGGATACTTCTCGCGCATCATGGATTTTGCTTCCCATGCCGCTTTCTCTTGACCTTGTCGAGGCCAAACGACTTTGACAATCAGAATAGTCTTTGTTCGAGTTGAGCGCTCTTTGTGATCCACTATCCTGATAGGACGCTCTTCATAAGTCAAACTTTCATCAAGATCGATCGTTTTAGGTTGAACGACATGATTTGGATCATGTACGTATCGCTTCAACTGGGAGACATGAAACACACTATGGACTTTTGCAAGTTCCACAGGTAAAGCTAGTCGATAAGCAACCTCACCAATCCTTTCCAGGATCTCTGAAAGTCCAATCTAACGAGGACTCAACTTTCCCTTACGACCAAAACGCATGACACCGTTGGTAGGGGATACTCGCAAGAGTACCTTGATTCCTACCTCAAACTCTTCAGGTCTACGACCTCTATCTGCGTACGATTTCTGGCGATCTTGTGCACTACGCATCTTCGCTTGAATCACCTTGACTACATCGACGGTCTACTGGATCATTTCAGGACCCAAAACTGCAGTTTCACTAATATCGTTCCAACAAACAGGCGATCTACATTTCCTACCATACAATGCTTCATATGGTGCTTGATCAATGCTTGAGTGATAGCTATTGTTGTAAGAAAACTCGATCAATGGAATGTGTGTATCCTTCGAGCCTTGATACTCGAGAGCACACGCTCAAAGCATATCCACCAAAGTCTGAATCGTTCTTTTCGTCTAACCATCATCGCAAAATGAAAAGCAGTATTGAACTTCAACTTGCTTCCAAAAGCCTCTTGCAATTTCTGCCAAAAGTGTGATAGAAATCTCGAGTCTCTATCTGAAACGATATCTTCTGGAATACCATGAAGTCTCATGACTTCCTTGACGTAAGCATCCCCTAGCTTCTCCATTTCCCAAGTGTCGGTCATTGGGATGAATCTCGGAACTTTCGTCAAACGATACACAACGAGCCAAATGGCGTTTTTCTTCTTCTATGTCAATGGTAAACCCATGACAAAGTCCATTGAAATTGAATTCCATTTCCACGTAGGAACATCAAGCGATTGAATCATTCCACCAGGTCTCTTGTGTTCCATCTTGACCTTTTGGCACGTCATACACTTAGCCACAAACTCAGCGACATCTTGTATCATTCCTTTCCACCAAAACATTTGGCAAAGGTCTTTGTAAAGCTTGTCTCCACCAGGATGCACAGAATAAGAAGTATTGTGAGCTTCACCCAGAATCTGACTCTTGATATCCGGGTCATTCGGCACACAGACACGATCACGAAATCTCAAGACACCGTCTTGACCAGTAGAAAAGTTCTCGGACCTAACCTCGTCCTTGTGACGTAGAATCCGTTGAAGATCCTCATCTGAATTCTGTTTACCCTTGATGTCGTCGAGCAAAGTTGGTCGAACTGACATATGCGCTAAGGTACATTGAACGTCACCTTTCAGCACAATCTCCACGTCTAGAATTTGTAAGTCAGGAATGATCTCTTTTGGAAGTACTAAAGCAGTATTCAGCGTATGACGAGTCTTTCTACTCAAAGCGTCAGCTACCACGTTAGCTTTGCCCTCGTGATACTGGATGTCGATGTCGTACTCCGTCAATAACTCTAGCCATCTTCTTTGTCGCATATTCAACTCCTTTTGCGTGAAAATGTACTTGACACTCTTGTGGTCCATGAACATCTTGACAGCAGAACCATAGAGATAATGTCGCCAAATCTTCAAAGCAAATACGACAGCAGCGAGCTCTAAGTCGTGAGTAGGGTAATTATCCTCGTGTTTCTTCAGTTGTCTTGAGGCATAAGCCACTACCTTACCATGTTGCATCAAAACACAGCCTAAGCCATGCTTAGACGCGTCACTATAGACCTCATATCCTTCAATTCCCGATGGCAAAGTCACAATCGGTGCGCTTGTAAGTCGTTTCTTCAATTCTTGAAAAACAGCTTCACACTTTTCAGACCACACGAACTTCGTCGTCTTCTTCATCAAGTTTGTCATATGCTGCGCTATACAAACCTATGATAGTAACCAGATAACCCAAGAAAACTTCTAACATCAGTCACGCTCTTCGGTGCGGACCAGTCCATACCAGCTCTAATATTTTTCGGGTCAAAATCAACTCTACTCTTAGACACCACGTGTCCTAAGAAGGAAACAATTTCTAACCAAAACTCGCACTTCGACAACTTGGGGTATAGTTGATGTTGTCGCCAAATCTCCTAAACGGTTCGTAAGTGTTTCTCGTGCTCAGCAGCGTTCTTCGAGTAGACCAAAATATTATCAATAAAGACAACTACGAACTAATCGAGACACTACAAAAAAAACATCAAGTAGTGACGGAATTTTTGTGACGGGTGGTCCAAATGCCACAAATATTGTTACAGCTTAAGCCGTCACTAAACATGGGGACATGTTCAAGTGTCACAAAGTTGAGAAATTTATCTTTTGGGCCCCATATTTCATTTCCCTGAGCCCCCGCCCCTTTGAGGCCTTATTTTTTATATTTATTTATTCTTTATGTTTTAGCATTATCTAGGGTTTCTTAATCAGTTCCGGCCCAAATCCATCTGCCTCCATCTCTCTCCTCTCTCTTTTTCTCTTTCCTTCTCTTCTCTCACAAATCTTCTCTAAGGTTCTCCTCGCCATTCTCCATCATGACATTCAAACCAAACATGCGAGAATTTGAATTTGGGTTGCAAAGAAATCAAGCAATTGTAATCATTTGGGAAGGGATCGACTGCAATTTCTAGTTAAGGGATTTAACCAAAATTCTTAGATCTGTAAGTTGAGTTATAATGGTGAGAAATTGGGACTTTCGGTCGCCTGGAAAAATGAAAACTTCAATGGGCTCGAGAGCGAAGGAATGCCGGAGGTAGTAGCTGCTTCACCCATAAGTTGAGTCCTATTGTTCATCAAATTCATTATTTTCTTCTTCTTTTTCTTTAAATCTTGAATTGAATTTTTATTAAAAATTTTGGCCTATGATTTTATTCATAAAAAACAGAAAGCATATTAATCTTCTCTATGTATACCTTATTAGATTTTTTATTTTGGAATGATATTATAGGAAAGAGATATGGTGATGATTCTCGTTCATAGTTCATAACTTCATATAATGAATCTGTGATCAAATTAAACATTTTAGTCTTTCGCTCCTATCTAATTATCTCATCCCAATTTCTCAATTTTATATTTACAATACAAACAAAAACTTTAACTTGTCTTCTTAGTGTAGCTGGGTATTGTATTATATTGGGGGCAGGCAATGATGAATAGTGCTATTTTAACTCAGCTGATTGCCTAAAGAAGTTGCTTGGCTTTGATTCCATTTAGAAGCAAAGTCTAACATACTTCTTAATTATTTTCTCATGACAGGAGCTAGCAAGCTACTCTGATCTACTCACTGCTTCATAGCTACAAACCACAAATATATATTTCAGAAACGTCTTTAAAACCTACATTAGGTACAAGCCTCATGAGAGATACTTCGTCGATGGTTTAGTCATAATTTATTTGTTTACAGATTACCCCTGCAAATGTCAAGTCTTCTCTCTCGGAACAAAATTAGGCTCTTTTATTTTATCAAGGTTAAGCTAGTTTCTTAATGTTTTGATCTTGTGTTGTGTTTATTTTTGACAAAGTGTTGATCTCCTATGTCAATATTCAATATAAAGATGTACTCTAACCATTATTATCAAATGGAAAATCTATTTACAATTTATGTATTTCCATTTGGATCTGTCCTTTTTGAGTATATTTAGGTAATTGTATTGATTATTGTCCTTGAACCCAACCAAGAACAAATGTGATCACAGAAAGAAAAAAGGAAAAAGAAACACGGAGAGCTTCACCACCAAGTTGCAACAGAGAAAGGATAGAAAAAGGGTTGAAATGTAAATTGTGACAAATTGACTATTTATCGCAGATTCACAATAAGGGATTTGCTACGTTTGATGCGACATGTCAGTAATAATTTAATTTTAGTGATGTTTGTACCCGTCACAACAATTGTGACAGCTGTAGGTATCTCAATTTTTTGTGACGGGTTTACACGCCACAAAAAATTTACTGACACGCGGAAAGGCGACGTGCGACCCAGCCGTCACAATTTATTTTAGTGACACTTATAAACCTCACAATACATTAAAATAATCGTCAATACTGAGCTTTTTTCTTGTAGTGAGATAAGGGTGGAATGTACGGTTCATTAGATCCATAAACATCGCAGGTGCATTCGTCAACCCAAAAGGCATAACATTGAACTCGTGGTGTCTATACCTCGTCCTAAACGCAGTCTTTGCAATGTCAGGCTCTGAAATCCTGAGTTGATGGTATTCTGAACGTAAGTCAATCTTTGAGAAAACAGTCGCTCCACGGAGTTGGTGGAACAGATCGTCAATCATAGGAAGTGGATAACGATTATTGATCGTAATCTTGTTCAACTCACGGTAGTCCATACATAGCCTCATACTACCATCCTTCTTATGCACGAACAAAACAAGAGCACCCGAAGGCGATACACTAGGACGTATGTATCCCTTCTCCAATAGTTCCTCGAGTTGCGTCTTTAGTTCCATAATCTCTGCAGGAGCCATATGATAGGGAGCTTTCAAGATTGGAGAAGAACCTGGAGCTAAGTCGATCGTAATGTCAACAATGCGTTGCAGAGGCATTCCGGGAATCTCGTCTCGAAAGACGTCAGCGTACTCCGAAACAACTGGAATAGGTTTCGAGACTTCAGTTTCTCGACTTGTATCCATTACATGACATAGGTAAATTTCTTCACCTTTAGTCATACACTCCTTTGCTTTCATGGTCGCCACTACCTTCAACATTGGCTTGACCACGATTCCTTTGTAGGTAATTCTTCTACTTTTTGGTCCACGCAACAACACATGTTGCTCAAAGCACTCTATCTTAGCCCAATACTTGGCTAACCAATTCATTCCCAATATCATGTCAAATTCCCTCAAATCCATCTGAATCAAATCCGCAGGCAAATCGGAACCAGCTATCCTAATCGGACACATACAATGCTTTACAATTAACAGTCGACCCATCATGCATCGTAATGTTTGCACTATACACAGAACTAGGTTCTAATCCTATCTTAGATGCAAAGCTATTAGAAAGAAAAGAATGTGATGCACCACTATCAAACAAAACAAAAGTAGGTTGAAAGTTAACGAGAAAAGTACCAGCGATCACATTCGGGTTCGCCTCAGCTTCATTGCGGTTCAGCATATAAACCCTTCCATTCACCCCTCTATTGTTGTTGTTGTTGTTGTTGTTGTTGTTGTTGTTGTTGTTGTTGTTGTTGTTGTTGTTGTTGTTGTTGTTGTTGTTGTTGTTGTTATTGTTGTTGTTGTTGTTGTTGTTTTGCACGGGGTTGGCAGGTGCGGGAAGTTGTGCGTGATTATTCGCAGCAGCAACAACAGTATTGTTGCGGTTGTTGTTGTTGTAACCCCTATTTCCACGGTAGTTACCACCATTTCCGCGATTCCCATTTTCATTTCCACCACGATTGTAGTTGTTATCGCGGTTCTGACCATTGTCGTTCCTTCCACGATTCCATCATTTAGAAGCTTTATTACCAGGCTTGTTGCACTCGAAGCATTGAAGCACGTCACCACGATAGTTCTTGCCAGGATGCGTCTTGTTGCACCAACTACAAGGCGTATTCCTCCTAGCTAAGATCGTAGCTCTATGAGTGTTCGAGTCATGATTCTTGTTCCCGTTGTGGTTCCAACTACCACCCTGGTTCTTGTGATTGCCGTTGTTCGGCGTCGGCCTCTTATCTGCGCCATTGGACTGGGAAGAATTCCCTTCATCGCGCTTATGTTTTCCGAGCAACGAATCACGGTGATCCACAGCATGCTCTTGGTTCAAGGCCTTCTTGTAAGATCCTTGAAACGTCAACGAGTTTCCCATAACAAAATGCTGAATATCCCACTTCAGACCATCCTCGAACCTCTCGACACGTTCCGCTTCGGTCGTCACCATGTTAGGTTCAAAAGGAGCAAGCTCGTTGAACTTTGTTTCGTACTCAGCCACAGATAGCTTCCCTTGATATATGTTCTCGAATTCCCCTTGCTTCTGCTATGGATAGCTCTTGGATAGAACCTTTCACGAATGGATTCCTTGAATTTGGTCCACCCATATTCCGCAATGGCGATCAGATCAGTGCCCACATCGCTCAACCACTTGTTCGCTTCACCCTTAAGGTAGTAAGTAGCGGTATTGACCTTCATGTCATTGGGACGACTAGCCACCCTAAACAACTTCTCGAACTCTATAATCCAATTCTCCAGCTTGGTGGGCTCAGAGCAATCCTCAAACGTCGAAGGTTTGAGTGCATCAAAATCCTTATAGTTGCACGTTTCAGGATTCTGCGCGTTGTGATCTTGCTCTTGACACTCTAACTGGCGCGTGATGTGTTCGACCACATTGGTAAGACCTACCTGTAGTCTCGCGAGTCGGTCGTTGGTTTCCATTATAACAATATGAGACATAAAAGAGCAATGGTTGTTCACCATTTCAGCAAAGTTGGCACATTTGACCCATATCGGGGTCTAGTTGAGAGATATAGGTCGTTATTGAAACATATCTCTAGACACTTAGCAAATAACACATAAGTTCCAATGATCGACCTTACATTGTAGGTCTAAGCAACATACTTGCTTTGAATGTTCTCAGCTCTCATACATAATAGTTCGATATGAAATAACAAATTAGACACATTGGTCTCACAAGATTGATAAGAAATAAACAATGACATTTAATTGCATACAATACATGCTTAGCCATTGGCTCACAATTAATATAATCATGCTCAATGAAACTTTTGCCATAATTCCGACATGGATTTCCCATCATGTCTAGGCAATATGAGATAGCATTTCAAAGCTATGAGTCAACCATGCAATTATGTGATAAAACGATCATTTAAAACAAATTCTCAACGGTATCATATAATCAAATGAAATAGTATTGCAATGAGACAAATTGCAAGTAAATAACAATAATAATATTTGTTGCCTATGCAACTACACCAACATCAAACTTGATCACGCAGGGTCATCACGATAACTGAAAGTTCAATAAAACTCAAATAAAACTAGTAAAGCAATCATCTAGCTCTACTTGACACTCGCACGATTCTGCTTCACACTAGGGGACTTGTCATGATCGTCCTTCCTCCTAGGCTTCACCTCTTTGCTAGGTGTGTACGGATAAGCATATCCACCAAACTTCTGGGGCATGAAACGCTTCCTAAAGTCATCGACATGTTTGCGTTTCTAGGTCCAGCAGTACTCACACATGCCCTTTGGCGCATGCACTAGCACGTCATTCACCTTCCGCTCGAACTCGGACAGGCATAACTCAGCTGCGACATCCCTAAAGCATAAAGACCATCGCGTCCCTTCACCATATTTCTTCTCGTGCAAATGACCACTCTTGGGGACCACGTCGTCCTACTTCTCCTTGAGTCCCATCCAAGGATGGATGTTAGGCAGTCCAGCTAGCAGTAGCTCTACTCATGAGCCTTCATGTAGACTCGTGCGATTCTCGTACTGGTAACGCTCAATTGTAGTGTAAGCACATCGTATGTAGATACGAATATCCTCAAGCTCAACATCAGTAGCAAAAAATGGCTCCACATGACGAGACCAATATGCAGCAGGAGTAGGTATAACAGCAGGTGCAGTAGTAGGTGCAATGTGGTTGTTGCTCTCGACACCAATATCTTCCAAATCCGGCATATCATTATGCTCATCAACTGGGGTATACTAAGGCTCGGACTCGGAGGGATCCTCATCTTCATTATCAACACGCGTGGCGTGTACAACAGGTGGGGCTTGCACAGCGCGCGCGTGCGTGCGGCCTTGTCGCGTGCGACATCATCGTGCGCGGCTCGGTCTTGCGTGGCCTCGTGGCGCACGTTCGCATTGTTTCCTGTCGACTCGCTGTCCGATAAAGCTACATACTCCACGGGTTGTACTCAGTGAGCTAAGGCGCGTGCCCTTTGGTGTGTAGTCGACTTCCTCATAGTTACTCTTGTCCTTACCATCTACAGGTAGACAATCAGACAATAGGAACTTTATAAATCACAAGCAGAGTGATTTCAAATAATTCCTATCTTCTAGGACTACTACGCTCAACGGCTTTAATTACATTTTATTTTCCCCATAATGAAACTAATATTTATTAATTCATTAATTAATCCTCAAACAACCCCCAAAATGTTTAAACCTAGGGCTATGATACCATTTGTAACACCCCCAAATTTACAACGATTTCCTGAAACTATCGACGTCGTTGTGCGCGGCTCGACACCACTGAACCGTCCCGAACCCGGGGGATGCTACTACAATATTTATCACTAAGTAGTAAATGCTAAGCAGAAAGAATGTCTAGGCATCAAAGGAGCTTACTAAGAAACTAAACAATCTAAAACAGTTAATATCAGAGTTGTCTATATAGTTAGCCAAAACCATTAAACCAATTTATTAAAACTTGCCTTCAAGGGCTAAATCCAATAAAATCCCAATGATCTAAACTGAACTAAAGAGAGTTCTAAAAACCGACGCCAACTCGATCTTCCAAGCTGTACGTCCTCAATCAACTAAACCTGCACTTTGGTTTCCGTGACGGAAACAAAATACAGAAGCAAAGAAAAGAACCAAACGATAAATAAAAATCAGATAAACTGAATAAACGTCATCTATACCCTGTAAAAACATTTCGCAAACCTTACTTGAGGTTTTAGAAGAATTATTGAAATTCATTTGCATACGCACATAAGCATATAATCAAGCATACACATAACGACATTCTTTTATATGCAATTCCTGTATAGTGATCATACAAAAGATGACCTAGACATTCTGCCATGATTAGAGAGATGTAAGAGAGTGAATAGAACAGCGATTATCCATACTGTTCATCGAAGATACAATCATGCCATGGACTGAATGAGTCTAGTGTGCACACTATCTCTAATATAATAAACGAGTCTAGAGGACTTAATAAATGGGGAATGATCCAACCCAGACACATTGTGAGGTGTCCATAAGTAACTTGGGAATTACTCATCCCTTGAACAACACCATTAGGTGTAATCCCGATTGCTCGACTACTTCTAGGGATCCATTAGGAGTCTTACTCTAATTTAATTAAATTCACATAATTTGCATTGGCTGACATAGGGGTACTATGAGACCCCGACTTACTAATTCATTTCATGCTCTCGACAATGAATAGCAAATAACGACAATAATAATAATTCAATATGATGAGAATTAAACATGCTCTAATTCAACGACGATAATTCAACAAAGATGACATTGCATGTCTAGCATAATTTCGGCAGCACTTCGGCAGTGTAATATGATATCCAAAAATCACCAATCATCCAAATACATTTAATGATAATATATAGGTGTTCACTAGAACTCAATAATACCCATACCAATTAGTAATTATTTAATAGCAAATAGTAATAATTCACCATTCAACAATTGTCTAATAATCATCATATGGACTAATTAATTGGCAAAACATGCTAATATCGACATGCTTATTATAATTCATAATTACAGCAGTAAACATGCTTAATAAATCTCATAATAACGAAGATATAATTTAATCATGATTTGCATGTTAAATTCATAACAAATTTTCAATTAGCACATAACACATCAAAATAGTTTTGATGGGGCTTTGGAAGAAGGTAGGTATGAGCGCTTAACACTACAAACACTTCCAAACAGAAAGTACGCTCCAACAATCGAAGATTATCACGCTTGCTCGTTAGGTCCTAATTAAAAACAATTACCGAATCAGTATTAATTCAATACAAAAATCCAAACAACATCGAAATATTAATCAGATAATTTTATTAAATTCCTTGATTTATTTGAACGAAACTACGCTTTTGAAAATCCGAATTCCGATTCCGAATGACTACGAAAAAATAAAAACATTAAATCAAAAATACTGATAATCGATTTCATAATTACGAAAAATATAAAAACGAAACCCTAACTTTAAAACTATGTCTAGGTCACGGGTACCCAAGCATGGGACCCATAACCCGACCCATCACCATCACTACCACCCACTGACCACCATGGCCGGTGGTGGTAGTCGCCGGAGCACCGGCAGTGAGGAGAGAGAAAGAGAGAGAGAGAGGATTAGCGAAGAGAGAGAAAGGAAGAGAACGAGAGAGACAAGAAGAGAGAAGGGGGGCGGCGATGGGGCCAGGACTGTCGCGCCTTGACGGTCGGCGACCGCAGTCCAGGCGGCGGCCTGGCGGCCTGTCCGCGACTACAGCAGCGAGAGAGGGTGCGGGAGAAAGAGAGAGAAAACGAGAGAGAGAAGAGAGCGGGATGGGAGGGATTTACCATCGAGAGAAGAGAGGGAGGTCCGGTGGTGGTTCCGGTGAGGTGAGGGAGGAGAGCCGGTGGAGAGAGAGAGAACTCAAGTGAGGAGAGAGAGTACGTGAGAGAAGAGGAGAGAGAATGTGAGTGAGGGTTTGATCAGTTGTGAAAACTGATTAATTGCCTCTTTTTCTTTATATAGGCCCTCACTCAATTCAAGTCAAATACTAGTAGGTTTAGGAATTTATTTAATAAATTTCTGATTTAAATAGCTAGTTCAAACTAATTAAAACAATATGAATAATTCTTATTCATATATAAAATATTTTAGTTAAACTCCCCAAAATTGATAAATACAATTTATGAAAGTCCAATAATAATAATTAATATTATTATGGCTTTAATTGAATAAATCAAATCCTTGAATATAATTACGATTTAATCTCCGAAACTATATATAAATCATTTATAAATCAATATAATAATTATAGAAAGTATTGGGGTATCACATTCTACCCTTCTTAGAAGAAGTTTCATCCCGAAACATGAGACATGAAGTAATCACTTCGCAAAACAAAACGAGTTTACCCATACAAAGGTATAAAATAATTTCTAGGACTCTAACATATGCAAGATGAGCAAGTACGATCGTGATTCTAAGGTTATTAGCATGCACCATGCAACGCTTGTACATGCAATTCATGCAAAGCGATAAAGAAAACACGCGAAAAGACGAAATTTCGAGGCGTGACGTTCTACCCTCCTTAAAAGGTGTTTCGTCCGGAAAACTCAAGTGGGACTAGTACGTTTTAGAAAGAGGTCTTGATTCTACTCGCGCATCATGGATTCTGCTTCCCATGTCGCTTCCTCTTCACCTTGTCGAGACCAAACGACTTTGACAATCAGAATAGTCTTTGTTCGAGTTGAGCGTTCTTTCTGATCTACTATCCTGATAGGATGCTCTTCATAAGTCAAACTTTCATCGAGATCGACAGTTTTAGGTTGAACGACATGAGTTGGATCATGTACGTATCTCTTCAACTAGGAGACATGAAACACACTATGGACTTTTGCAAGTTCCACAGGTAAAGCTAGTCGATAAGCAACCTCAGCTATCCTTTCCAGGATCTCGTAAGGTCCAATGTAACGAGGACTCAACTTTCCCTTACGACCAAAACACATCACACCCTTGGTAGGGCATACGCGCAAGAGTACCTTGCTTCCTACCTCAAACTCTTCTTGTCTACGACCTCTATCTGCGTACGATTTCTTGCGATTTTGTGTAGTACGCATCTTCGCTTGAATCACCTTGACTACATCGACTGTCTGCTGGATTCTTTCAGGACCCAAAAATGCAGTTTAACTAATATCGTTCCAACAAACAGGCGATCTACATTTTCTACCATACAATGCTTCGTATGGTGCTCGATCAATGCTTGTTGATAGCTATTGTTGCAAGAAAACTCGATCAACGGAATGTGTGTATGTAACACCCCCGAATTCGCAACGACTTGCTAGGACCTATCGACGTCGCTGTGCATGACTCGACACCGCTGAACCGTCCCAAACCCGAGGGTAGCTACTGCAACATTTATCACTAAGGAGTAAATGCTAAGTAGAAAGAAAGACTATGCGTCAAAAGGATCTTACTAAGGAACTAAAACAATCTAAAACAGTTAATATCAGAGTTGTCTATATAGTGAGCTAAAATTATTAAACCAATTTGTTACAACTTGCCTTCAAGGTCTAAATCCAATAAAATCCCAACGATCTAAACTGAACTAAAGAGAGTTCTATAAATTGAGGCCAACTCTAACTTCCAAGCTGTACGTCCTCTTTCAACTAAACCTGCACTTTGGTTTCCGTGACGGAATCAAAATACAGAAGAGAAGAAAAGAAACAAAAGAGAAACAAAAATCAGATAAACTGAATAAACGTCATCTATACCCGTAAAAACATTTCGCAAACCTTACCTGAGGTTTTAGAAGAATTATTAAAATTCATTTGCATACGCACATAAGCATATAATTAAGCATACACATAACGACATTCTTTTATATGCAATTCCTGTATAGTGATCATACAAAAGATGACATAGACAATCCGTCATGATTAGAGAGATGTAAGAGAGTGAATAGAACAGCGATTATCCATACTGTTCATCGAAGATACAATCATGCCATGGACTTAATGAGTCTAGTGTGCACACTACCTCTAATATAATAAACAAGTCTAGAGGACTTAATAACTAGGGAATGATCCAACCCAGACACATTGTGAGGTGTCCATAAGTAACTTGGGAATTACTCATCCCTTGAACTACACCATTAGGTGTAATCCCGATTGCTCGACTACTTCTAGGGATCCATTAGGAGTCTTACTATCATTTAATTCAATTCACATAATTTGCATTGGTTGACATAGGGGTACTACGAGACCCCGACTTACTAATTCATTTCATGCTCTCGACAATGAATAGTAAATAACGACAATAATAATAATTCAATATGATGAGAATTAAACATGCTTTAATTCAACGACGATAATTCAACAAAGATGACATTGCATGTCTAGCATAATTTCGGCAGTGTAATATGATATCCAAAAATCACCAATCATCCAAATACATTTAACGATAATATATAGGTGTTCACTAGCACTCAATAATACCCATACCAATTAGTAATTATTTAATAGCATAATAGTAATAATTCACCATTCAACAATTGTCTAATAATCATCATATGGACTAATTAATTGGCAAAACATGCTAACATAGACATGCTTATTATAATTCATAATTACAGCAGTAAACATGCTTAATAAATTTCATAATAACGAAGATATAATTTAATCATGATTTGCATGTTAAATTCATAACAAATTTCCAATTAGCACATAACACATCAAAATAGTTTTGATGGGGCTTTGGAAGAAGGTAGGCATGAGCGCTTAACACTACAAACACTTCCAAACAGAAAGTACGCTCCAACAATCGAAGATTATCACGTTTGCTCGTTAGGTCCTAATTAAAAACAATTACCGAATCAGTATTAATTCAATACGAAAATCCAAACAACATCGAAGTATTAATCAGATAATTTTATTAAATTTCTTGATTTATTTGAACGAAACTACGCTTTTGAAAATCCGAATTCCGATTCCGAATGACTACGGAAAAATAAAAACATTAAATCCAAAATACTGAAAATCGATTTAATAATTACGAAAAATATAAAAACGAAACCCTAACTTTAAAACTATGTCTAGGTCACGGGTACCCAAGCATGGGACCCATAACCCGACCCATCACCATCACTACCACCCACTGACCACCATGGCCGGTGGTGGTGGTCGCCGGAGTACCGACAGTGAGGAGAGAGAAAGAGAGAGAGAGGATTTGCGAAGAGAGAGAAAGGAAGAGAACGAGAGAGACAAGAAGAGAGAAGGGGGGCGGCGATGGGGCCAGGACTGTCGCGCCTTGGCGGTCGGCGACTGCAGTCCAGGCGGCGGCCTGGCGTCCTGTCCGCGACTGCAGCAGCGAGAGAGGGTGCGGGAGAAAGAGAGAGAAAACGAGAGAGAGAAGAGAGCCGGATGAGAGAGATTTACCATCGAGAGAAGAGAGGGAGGTCCGGTGGTGGTTCCGGTGAGGTGAGGGAGGAGAGCCGGTGGAGAGAGAGAGAACTCAGGTGAGGAGAGAGAGTACGTGAAAGAAGAGGAGAGAGAATGTGAGTGAGGGTTTGATCAGTTGTGAAAACTGATTAATTGCCTCTTTTTCTTTATATAGGCCCTCAGTCAACTCAAGTCAAATACTAGTAGGTTTAGGAATTTATTTAATAAATTTCTGATTTAAATAGCTAGTTCAAACTAATTAAAACAATATGAATAATTCTTATTCATATATAAAACATTTTAGTTAAACTCCCCAAAATTGATAAATACAATTTATGAAAGTTCAATAATAATATTTAATATTATTATGGCTTTATTGAATAAATCAAATCCTTGAATATAATTACGATTTAATCTCCAAAACTATATATAAATCATTTATAAATCAATATAATAATTATAGAAAGTATTGGGGTATCACATTCTACCCTTCTTAAAAGAAGTTTCATCCCGAAACATGAGACATGAAGTAATCACTTCGCAAAACAAAACGAGTTTACCCATAAGAAGGTATAAAATAATTTCTAGGACTCTAACATATGCAAGATAAAACCCCTGGGATTCCTTTCGAATACCCTAGGACATCTAATATATCTTCACATTCTATGTATCCTGAAGCTAATCCACACGGGTATATTCCCGTAGGACATGGAAATCCCTACCAACCCTTCGAAGGGAATTATCAGGGGAGAAGACCAATCAATTTTGGTCAAAATTCACAATATAATAACCCAAGAGATGGAACGAATGATATTAATAATTATCCATATAGTGCACAACCCACTGCATATCCTCATTCGATGCCAGGGATGATGGGAGAGGAGCCCATTCAATCACAAATTGAACAAATTGTGGAGAGGTTATATGGGCCAACCTTAAGAAAAGTACAAAGGCCCTTAGTGAGTAAGCCTCATCCTGATTGGATAGATAGAGCACACCCATTTCCTCGAGGATTTAGAGTCCCTGATTTTACTCTATTCTCAGAAAAAGATAATGTATCTGCTTTAGAACATGTAGCTAGATTCTCATGTCAATGTAGAGAAGAAGCAGATAACGAATATCTAAAACTTCAAATGTTTCCTAGTTCCTTAACTGGAACTGCCTTTAATTGGTATACAAGCCTAGCCCCAAATTCAATACATAGTTGGGAAGAAATGCAATTTCACTTCCAAAATCACTTTGCCAGGACCGATCCATGCATTTCTATGAGTGATTTAGCTAGAATACGACAGCACACTGAAGAATCAGTAGAAGAATATCTATCTAGGTTTAAAAGGGCTAGGATACGTTGTCATACAAATTTACCTGAAAAAGAATTTGTACAATTAGCTAAAGAGAATATGGCTATAGAATATAGAACGAAATTTGAGGTCTTCCTTCCCACGACTTTAGAGAATTAGCAGAAAGTGCAATACGATACGAAAATATGCTAAGGGAAGAAAGTCAAAGAAAACACCAAGGTTTTAATGCATTCGAAATAGAAGCACCATGGGTGTTTGAAGATTCATTCGAAATAGATTATACTGAATTTAAGAAAGGACCACCCTTTTCTTGTCCTAAACTCGAAAAGAAGGACATTTTGGTTGACATAAGGGGAAAGCCTAAGAAATATTCCTTTGACACAATCAAAACCGATACAATATTTGACTGGTTACTTGCTAATAAGAAAATTAGAAGGACTAGGAATATTAGGATACCTTCGAATTCAGAGTTAGAGAAGAAGCCATACTGTTAATGGCATAATACTATGACACATAGAACAGATGACTGTACATATTTTCGAAATATTATACAGAAAAAGATAGACGATAAGGAACTGTTTTTTTCCCGAAGAAGATAAGACAAAGATTGAAAAAGATCCTTTTCAACAAACCTTAGAAATAAACATGATAGAAATTGATACATCTACCATTCCGTGTTTACAGCTATCGAACTACACGAAGATGGCAAACACCATGTTTAACAGATACATAGACCAAGGCATCTTGACCTTCCCAAAGGTCAAGGACGAAGGGCTTGAAGGAATGTGTAGGTGGCACATGAATACACTATACACTACTGATCAATGTCAGATATTCCGGAGGTTCGTTGCTAAGAAAATGGAACTAGGAACAGTTGAGTTGACCTATGTCGAAAGGGTCACCTTGGGAATGGAATCAGCTGATGATATCGAAGTGCACCAGCAAGAGGTAAGGCCTATCAATAAGAAACAGACAGCCAATGCTAGGGATAAAACATACAAGGAAGCCCTCGAAACAGAAGGGGTAGTAACTCCGAAAATTGCTACCAATCTAAAGGGGCTACAAAAAGTGTTATGTCCTGATTGTTCTGATATTCTGCACTTCGAACTGGTGCGGTTATAGATTATTCCCAATGATCCAAATCGGGTACCTGCCTATCAACGAAGTTATGGAATGCCCAAACGTCCACAAACGGATGTTTTTCCTCCAGGAATAGGGTATCGAGGAGGAAGAGGAGGCAGGTTGGGGGGCAGATATGCCCTAAGAGGGGGATTACCTCAACATGGAATGAGGACATCAGGGTATTTCGAAGATACCCGATCCTCTAACATGACTCAGCTAGGGAACATCCCTTCAAAAGCCCAGGAACGAAGAAAAGTGGCTGAGAAGTTAAGCCCTGCCAGGGCTCAGGTTGCAATGAAGATGCAACAAGAAGCACTCACTGGTTAGCCTATTTCACAATTCCTAAATGTTCGTTGAGGCTCCGTAGGGAAGCCTGGTGGTGGATATCCTATAGGTGCCTCGATATTATCTCCTGTAGGTGTTTTATCTTTTAAAGTTCCTCCGCCCAACTGTATGAACTTTTCGATGAGTTGGTTATGCTTTTCTATATGTGGCTCTAGATTAACTGTCACGTTGGTAGCCATGCTTTTCGACAAGGCTGAGAATGTAGAATTAAAGGTCTCATTTATATCTAGTATAATTTTACTTACTTCTCTAGCCAGACTATCTTTCGAATCTGCAGCTACGCTTTCTATGATTTGGTGACAAACCCTTGAAGTTTCGTGTGCTAAGGCTCTATATTGGTCATTACACTCTTTTCGTTGGCTTTCTCGAGCAGCCAATAGAGTTTCTTTCATGCATTCTACAAACTTCACATAAATTTCTTCTATATCAAACTTTGATTTTCGTGGAGTTTCTTCATGAGAAGAAGAGCCTTGAGGTTGGGATGTTGCATTCGAAGCATTATCCTCTCTTTGGGCACTCATATCACTAGATATATTTCTTACCTGAGACCTAGTTTGAGGCATTAAAAAGGTGTATTCGTGGAGTGTATTTCGAAACTCCCACTGTGGTCGCCAAATTTGTTGATATGCTTGGTACTTAGGGGTCACAAGCAACCATAAGGGGCAGTCCTACGGCCCTTAACAAGGTCCTAAATAAGGTCGAGGACTATCTTAGAGCAGGCCGTTCCCTGTTTGAACCTACCCTTCCACCCCCTAACACTACTCGATCAAAGGGTGGACACTTATCAACAGTGACAGTTATTATATATATGTATTCGAATACTTCAACAGAGGGCCACACAAACAAGCATAAATGGAAACTTTAAAAGAGCAGGATTTAGGAAGGAATATTAAACATACTTCATTCGATCAGAGTAAGGCATACATTTGATTCAGAGCATGAAAATAAAAGATAAATGCAATTGTACCTCAAAAGAAGGTGCCATTGCTGAGTGGCTTGGTTATAGTTGCTCGAAGAGCCTAACTGATAATCTACTCCTATGATACACTAACACTACTCTAATGTCTACTTTATGACGTCTTGTCAATATGAGCTCTGCTGCCTTGTTCTTCTGTTCCTTCTTGTACTTATAGGGGCATACATTCTTCGTACAACTGATTTCGTACAAATGTGTTATATGTATATTATGTATATACACGTAATCTTATATCAAGGTTGTGGTGAAGGAGGAGACCTTCAATGTCGTTTGTGCTTATGCACCGCAAGCAGGGTTGGATATGCAACTTAGGCGTTGCTTTTGGGAGGAGTTAGATGAGGCTATTCAGCAGATTCCCCCTAGTGAGAAACTCTTTATAGGAGGAGACTTCAATGGACATATAGGGGCTACTTCGGATGGGTATTTTGGGGCACATGGAGGTTTTGGATATGGAGTTAGGAATGAGGGTGGCACATCGGTATTAGATTTTTCGACTGCGTATGACCTAATGGTAACCAACTCCTTCTACAACAAAAGAGAAGAACACCTAGTTACTTTTAGAAGCAGCACCGCTAAGACCCAAATTGATTACATTCTTGTTAGACGTGGCGATCGAGGATTGTGCATGGATTGCAAGGTTTTACCAGGCGCGTGTGTGTCGACCCAGCATAGGATGGTCGTTTTAGACCTTAAGATGAAGGGGTGGAAGAGAAAGAGAAGCGCACACAATTGTACCAAAATCAAGTGGTGGAATCTTAGAGGAACTTTGGGGAGTCAATTTAAGGCCAAGGTCGAGTCGGATAGCATCTGGAGAAGAGAAGGAAATGAGAGTCAAATGTGGACAGGGGTGGCAGATCTCATTAGAAATGCGGCAAAGGAGACATTAGGAGTTGCAAGAGGGATAGGAAGTAGCAAGAAGGAATCCTGGTGGTGGAGTGAGGACATTCAAAACAGGGTGAAGGCTAAGAAGGTTGCCTATAAAGCGCTAATGGATAGCACTATAGATGAGGAAAGGGTGGAGAAGCGAGAAGTCTACAGAGCGGCAAAGAAGGAGGCAAAGAAATCAGTAGCAGAAGCCAAAAGTAAAGCCTATGAGAGCTTGTATCAAAAATTGGCTACTAAGGAGGGAGAACAGGACGTTTACAGGTTGGCGAGAGCTAGGGAGAGGAAGACTAGAGACCTGGATCAAGTTCGTTGTATTAAGGATGAGGCGGGACGAGTTCTTGTGGACGAAACGAACATCAAGAGGAGGTGGCATGGGTATTTCAATGAGCTTTTTAACAATGTTCGAGACGTAGACATTTCGTTGGGAGATCTTAGCACATCCGAGCAACACCGTAACTACAGCTTTTGTCGTCGTATTACGAAGGAAGAAATCAGAGGGGCCATGAGGACGATGAAGAGTGGAAAGGCAGTAGGACCAGATGAGATACCCATAGAGGTATGGAAGAGTTTGGGGGAGGAAGGTTTATTGTGGTTAGTTAGGCTTTTCAACATGATCCTCAAATCTGCAAGGATGCTGGAGGAGTGGCGGCTCAGCACATTGATTCCTCTATACAAGAACAAAGGAGATATTCAAAACTGCAACAACTATAGAGGTATCAAGTTACTCAGTCACACCATGAAGCTATGGGAGAGAGTGATTGAGAAGAAACTAAGGAAGAGTACTCTTATCTCGGAGAACCAATTCGGTTTCATGCCAAGGAGGTCAATAACAGAAGCGATTCATCTGATTAGACGTTCTATGGAGTACTACAGAGATAGACAAAGGGACTTGCACATGGTTTTCATTGATTTGGAGAAGGCGTATGACAGGGTACCCAGAGAAGTTATGTGGAGGTGCTTGGAATCCAAGGGGGTTCCAATCGCCTATATCCGAGTGATTAAGGATATGTATGAAGGAGTGAGGACTAGGGTCAGGACTACAGGAGGGGAAACTGAGCAATTTTCTATAGATATTGGGTTACATCAAGGGTCATCGTTGAGTCCCTTCTTATTCGCAACCGTTATGGATGAGCTCACTAAGACTATCCAGGGGGATGTGCCTTCGTGTATGTTGTTTGCCGACGACATTGTTTTGATAGACGAGACTAGAGAAGGTGTTAACGCCAAACTAGAACTTTGGCGGGATACACTAGAGTCAAAGGGATTTAAGTTAAGTAGGACAAAGACCGAGTACTTGGAAGGCAAATTTACAAGAGATGGGGTTGCCTCGGTTATGGAGATTAAGATTGGTACTGAAGTGGTACCGAAGAGGGATTGTTTCAAATATCTTGGTTCAATCATACAGGGCAACGGCGAGATTGATGATGACGTGACTCATCGTATCAGAACAGGGTGGCTAAAGTGGAGGAGTGCAACGGGAGTTCTATGTGACAGAAAAATTCCACTAAAACTTAAAGGCAAATTTTATTGTATAGCCATCAGGCCAGCTATGCTATATGGGGTGGAGTGTTGGCCGGTGAGGCAGGTGCATGTGCAGAAGATGCGGGTGACCGAGATGAGGATGCTTCGATGGATGTGCAACTCTACAAGAAGAGATAGAATTAGGAACGAAGTGTTGAGAGGCAAGGTGGGAGTGACCGATATTGACAACAAGATGCGAGAAACAAGGCTTAGGTGGCTTGGGCATGTGAGGAGGAGACATCGAGATGCACCGGTGAGAAGGTGTGAGAGAATTACACTTAGTGACTGTAAACGAAGAAGAGGACGCCCGAAGAAGACTTGGGGAGAGGTAATCAGGCAGGATTTGACCCTTCTAGATCTTACAGAGGACTTGGTCCTAGATAGGAAATTATGGCGTAGCAGGATTCATGAGAGGATCCTCGTTAGATTATGGTTGTGCATTGGCTAGTACTAGAGGTTGAGTCATTTTGTTTATAGCCTGCAGCGTCTCCGTCACTTTATGTTGTTCAAGTAGTAATATCTTGTGTTAGTATGTTTAATGCTTTACTTCTCTTGCCCTTTTGATCATTCTTTATTGCTTTTTTAAAAAAAAAAAAAAACCTTTTTGAAAATGTATTTAGAAAAAAAAAGGGTTTTGTGGGTCTTTCGGAAACAGTCTCTCTTCTAGGCGACTAGTTAGGGGTAAGATTGCGTACATCTGGACCTCCCCAGACCCCGCCCTAGGCGGGATACTTACTGGGTTGTTGTTGTTGTTGTTGTATATATATATATATATATTACAAAGACTTTCTAAGGGTCTCCAATTCGCTTTGACTTTGACTTCTATTAACCAGTTTATCTACTGTATCATAAGTCCATTTTATTTCATGTGTAACAATTGGGATAGAGCAAGGGAGTACAACTGGGGGTTGCCGGGCTACGCCAACCTCTTGAGATGCATGCGGTACGCCTGCCGCGTGAATGACGAGGGGTACAAGCAGGCGAACCTTCCTGCCGTGAGCTTGTGCAGCTTTTGGAAGGTTTTGCAGCTGCGTTTTCTTACCTTTGTATTTGCTTTGCATGTTTTAAGTGTGCGGTGCTCAATTTCATGTTTGAATGTAGCCTTGGTTTTTTAAGCATTTCCCGTAGTTTGTGCCTACGGGCTGGACTTTGGATTTCCAGGTTTGTAGAGCATGGCGCCATAGGGGTCCAGCGCCTCTGCATACCCTCCAGCAGTATAGGGAGGCTCTCTTGCGCGTTGACTGGCACAAGGTATTTGTTGTATGGATTGCATTTCTTGCTGTGCAAAATATCTTATGTTGCATGCTTGGGTAGATTGACTACTTCCCATGGGCGAAGTATCACGGGTCGGCTCCGGACGCCATCCTTGCTTCTAGGGCGGTGGACCGTCAAAGGGTCCTGATTGCGGGCCCATTCTCCTTTGAGTGGTATCTAGGAGAGCGGATTTTCCGTCAGGTTTACCCCGACCTGGAGGGTCCTAGGATTCCTTTGGATCCTCCCTCGTCCATGTTCTTAGTGAGGTGATTGTCTCGCGAGCAGGTTGCGGAGGCCATGGTCGGCTCAGATGCTATGTGATATTTGAGGGAGCCCTCGGAGGACCTTGCGGGGCATTACGAGCAGTTCCGCCGTGATCGCCTCATGCCTTCATTTGTGGGCTTGAAGGTAAGAATTTTATGCTTGATATTCTATGCCTCTTGCCTTATTGATACTAACTCACTTTGCTCTTGTAGGAACCTCGGGTTGATGACATCGCGGTTGATGTCCCGGATATGCTGGTCCGAGGTCGGGATTATGGCGAGAAGGAGTGTTGGGGAGAGATCCCTATGACGGAGGACCTAGATGAGGACATTCAAGGCCTTCCTCTTCCGATTGGGCATCCAGGGGTAAATTCATAATTTTTGAAGTGTGAAATACTTTGCTTCAGTATACGCTTGTACTGACTTTTCTTTGTGTAGCTCGATCGTGAGCAGACTGGGAAGGTCTTCAAGATGATGCATGCCATGAAGTCTTGGATATCTCGAGCCCGTTCGAAAGGTACTTGTTCAAGAGCTGACTTAGACAAGGGAAACTTGCATTTTGTATTTTTAAAGTTGCTTGCTTTGAGAATTGTGTCTTATAACTTTTTGTGGGATGCAGGTTGAGTACCGTCGACCCCTTCCTCGTAGGTCAAGACAGGTGGTGTTGTCGGATGATGAGGGCGTGAGCTCTCCTGAGCGTAGTCCTTCACGCGAGAGGAGCCCTCGGAGGGAGAGTCCTAGGAGAGAGAGGGTGCCTGTACATCGGTCGGACTGCCCAATTGGGAGTAGGATGACTCCGTATGTAGAGCTTTCTCCTATGCATGTGCCGATGTATCCTCCTTATCCCGGGTATGCGGGATATCCTTCGTATGGTGGCCTTTACTACCAGCCCCTGGTTTCTGCTCCTATAGTGCCTACCATGCCTCCTCGTTCTTCGTGGGGGTATGACTCGAGCTATGCTGGGGAAGGGAGCTCATATAGGGAGCCTGCCCGACATTCCTCATTTGACCCTGGCCAGTTTGTGGCGTCGATCTTTGGTGACGAGGTACGGAGGGCGGAGGACCACTTTGAGGTGCCCCATACGGATGATGATGCGGGTGATAGCTTTTTTGATAATGAATTTGTGTGAAATACATTTTGAACATTTGTTTTGAACAAACATTCGGACTTTGTGCTTGTAAAATATTGCTTGCTTATTTATTGGTCCCTGCACATAATTAGGCTAATGCAAATGCACACGTAGTCAAGCAAAAGCGCAAGTAATAGCCACTTAGCAAAAAATGGTACAATCAAAAAGTTAAAATTGGGTGTACCCTATCCCCCCTAAAAATATGAAAAAACAGGAAATGGGTGGAAAAAAAAAGAAATGAAAATAATAAGTAAAAGGGGATTAATAAAAATGATACAAGTAAAAAAGATGATAATCATCAAAAGAGAAATAAGGAAATTAAGGAGTTTCCATTCATTTTAAGGAAATAATACAAAATAAAAATAATAGAAGAAATAGGAAAAAGAGCCATATTTGAGTCCAAATTGGTTAAGGAAAGTGTCCAAAACCGGAGAAAAGGGACTTGTCTCGAGAAAAGGGTCCGGCGGCCGACGGGAGCAGTCCAGCGGCACACTCGGAGCAGCGGGGGCGAAAAAGGGCGCCACCAGGCTCCAGCGGCGTGCCGCTGAAGCTCAGCGGCTGGCCACTGGGCCTGTGTTGCACTATCGAGTGCCGCTGAGCCTTCAGCGGCTGTCGCAGGAGCCGCTGGAGCCCCTTTTTGATGGGTTGCCTTATTTTTTCGCATTTTACTTGCGAGCCCTATATAAGCCTTGGGTTAGTCCGATTTGGGATATCACCTTCATAGTTTGCCATCAATAGAGAGCTTTTTAGAGAGAAAACCCCCCTAATTATTGTTAGAGTTCAGCCATGACAAGCATTGATGTGAAATTTGACAAGTGGTTACAGTCCATGACCCTCGAAGAGAGGATGAGGCTTGTGCCTTTCCACTTGAATGCTCTTCTCTTTTCCACCTTAAGCAAGTTCAAATCGTATGGAATCTCCTTGAGGCCGTAATTGAGTTTTGGGACCATAATCTTCATGTCTTCCTTTTCCGGTATAATGAATTATGTCCTCTTCCCGAAGAATTGGCCGCTATCCTTGGGTTTCCTCATGACCAAGCTCCCGCCACTCCATGGCTTGGAGCAAACCTCGAAGGCTACTAGAAAAGGTATCTTGGCCTATCACCAACACAAGCTTCCTCCGTTGCTAGGAGTAATGAATTAGACCTCAATGGTGTAATTGACATCTTTTTCCCCAAGGTAAGGGATGATCATGATGTGATGAGTGAGACCTACTATAAGAGTGCTTTTATCTTTTGCATAGGTACCTCTTTGTTGGTGGAGGTAATAAGGGTAAAACTAATATGCTTAGAATTGTTGAACAAATTCAAAACAATTTTACCCCTATGTCTCTTGTTCTTGGTAAAACTATAATTTGGTTGGACCGTAAGAAACAAGAGTTATCTCTTGGTGGATGGACGGGAAGCCCTCTTCTTCTCTAAGTAAGTGCTTGGATAGTTGCTTAAATTATTTGCTTTAATAAAGTTTCAGTCTTTGATGGATCTTTAACTTTATATATTTTGCTTTTTTGTAGATATGGCTTCTTGAGCTCATGTGCTTTATTAAGAGACCCGCTAATGCGCTCAAGTATAAACCAAAGCAATTTCCCGCATGCCGGAAATTATATTATGAATCTACCATTGATGAGTGGCGTGGGTACCTTAAAGCATGTCCCTTGCTACGATGGATCGTCAAGTGGTGGGGTCTAAAATCCGCAATCGGATGCAACAAGGATTTGGGATATTATCGAATCCTCGGTCTTCATAACTCAACTTATATATTTCCTAGTCGTATTGTGCGACAATATGGGAAACGTCAAATTATCCCACAAAAGGATAGTGTTCCTCCTACCGCGCAAACCTTGACAATTAGTATGGTAAGATCATGGGAGTGTGCATGGGACTGTCGTCCTAAGTGGACTATTCCTCATATCAAGGCGTCTACGGCCACATCTTCGGCCTATGAAGCTTGGATGGATCGCAAGACCACGGAGGGTCGTCGTGCATGTAGGAAATCCGAACAAGGCGATCTTAAGGCCCAATCGGTTAAAGCTAGCCTAAGACTCTCAAACCCTAATGACCTGAAGGGGAAGGGTAAGAAAAAGGGAGTTAAACATGTGAGAGGCATCCTAAACCCAAAGGCCAAGAAAGCTTTGGAAAAGATCACTACCAAACCGCAAGAGGAACCCCCAATTCGGGCCAATGATCACGAGGCGTCCTCAAGCACACCTCTAATGGAGAAGAGCCTATGATTCGAGAGACATGGGCTCCGAAGGAACGTGATGCGGAGGGTCCAAAAGTAGATGAGTCCATGGAAGACGTGGGCCCTACATCCGAAGCTACGGAGTAATCTACTAATAAAAATACTCTTTTGGAGCATGTCTAGCTTAGGATTGCCTTATGTATTGCATTAAATTTAATAAAGGGCGATGTGCCCCTTTTAGACTTAGATTTAGAATATTTGCATTATTATTTCTTTTTAGAATTACCAAGTCATCTGTAATGGACTTTATCTTTTATGGAGACATGCTCGATTTTATTTAACATTGCAACTTTATTTATTTTATTGTTATTTGTTTATTTTTTAACATCTTTTGAACTCGAAAATAATGAAGGGGCCGGGCCCAATTGCAATTGGGTTATCCTACGTATCCTTTTAGGTGAATCAGGCCACTCGTAGTTCTTACCCGTGTTTTTTTAAAATTTAATCCCTTTTTTTTTTTTTTTTCGGGATTGCTTAGCCTTGTGTGGGCCTCTCAAAAGTGCTATATTAGATGCCTTGCCTAGGCATAGAATCATTTTAGTTGATCCATGTTTATCCATTGACTAAACTCAATCCCGTCTAAGTGTGCCAATCTTGCAGCTCCGTCGGTTAGGATTTTTGTAATGAGAAAAGGACCGGACCAATTGGGCCTAAACTTGCCTCGTGGCTCGGTGACATTGGCCCTTACTTCTTTGAGTACTAAGTCTCCAACTTTGAGGTCTCTCATTTTGAGCATTTGGTTGAAGTGCTTTGTTAATCTCTTTTGATAGATTCTCACATTGTGCAAATCATGCAACCTTTTCTCATCTAGTAAGACTAATTGGTCGTAGCAGGCTTGGACCCAATCCACTTCTGGAATTTGGCTTTCTAGGACGATTCTTAGAGATGGGATCTCTAGGTCGATTGGTAATACGGCTTCCACTCCATAAACTAGAGAGTATGGTGCTGCTCCTGTCGATGCGCGGATGGAAGTCCTATATCCCCAAAGTGCGAATGACAACTTGTCGGGCCAATCGTAATAGTTTTCGGACATTCTTTCGATGATTTTCTTAATATTCTTTTTAGCAGCTTCCACTGAACCGTTTGTTTGCGGTCTATAGGGAGATGACTTCCGATGTTGGATCTTGAACTGGGCTAGGAGCTCGGTTACTTCCTTCATAAAATGTAACCCATTATCGCTAATGATTTCTTGGGGGACCCCATATCTAGCTATTATATTGTTCTTGATGAACTTGACCACATGCTTTGCTTTGAGTTTTGCGTAGGATTGCGCCTCAACCCATTTAGTGAAGTAATCAATTGCAACTACAATGTATTCATGGCCCCCTTTATCTGTTGGGGTTATTTTGCGAATGATATCTATCCCCCAAGCCGAGAAAGGCCAAAGTGAGGTGAAAGTATATAGTGGGCTTGGCGGCATATGTTGTAGATTTGCGTGTGTCTGACACTGTGTGCATATTTTGACGAATTCACAACAGTCTTTCTCCATGGTGGTCCAATAATAGCCCAGCCTAATTATCTTCCTAGATAACATCATACCGTTGATGTGCGGTCCACAGACTCCTCCATGTACGTCTCTTAACACTTTATGGGCCATTTCGGTGCTTATGCATAAGAGATTAATCCCGTTTGGGGTTTTTTTGTGTATTTGACTTTCTACCTCAATGAATGGGGCTGCGAGCCTTCTAAGTGCCTTTTGGGCTCTAGGACTAGAATCAGGAGGATATATTTGATGGACGAGTAGGTGCTTTATATCAGTGTAACATTCATATTCTTCATCATGGAATACCTCCAAAGCATCGCAATATGAAGGTTCAGACCTTCTTTGTACACAAATGGGCATCATTCGAATGGAATCTGGTATGTTGATCATGCTTGCCAATTTAGCTAAGGCATCTGCAAATTGGTTATCTTCTCGTGGAATGTATGTGAAATGTATTCGGTTGAAGTACACCATGATTTTGTCTAAGTATTCTCGGTAGAGTGCTAAGGATTCGCTTTTGACCTTCCACACTTTGGAAATTTGGTTGATTATGAGCGATGAGTCACCATAGACTCGAAGCGTTTTAATGCCAAGGCTTATGGTGGATTGCAATTCTATTATGCAAGCTTCATATTCCACACCATTGTTGGTGACCTCGTGATCCAATTTGACCGAAATAGGTGTATGTGCACCGTCAGGAGACACTATTAGTACTCCTACCCCAAAGCCCTTTTGGTTAGATGCTCCATCGAAATATAGCTTCCAGGTCTCGGTGTCTAAGGTCATAACCCCTTCGTCTTGAAAGTGATATTCTTCCCTTCGATCGGGCTCGTTTATAGCTTGATCGGCTAGGTATTCCGAGATAGCATGTCCTTTGATTGCTTTTTGGTGTTCAAATCTGAGGTCAAACTCAGATAGAAGGACGGTCCATCTTGCTATTCTACCATTAAAGATTGGCTTTTCAAGTATATACTTAAGAGGATTTTCTCTCGATCTTATGTGGATCGTGTGTTGGAGCATGTAATGTCGTAGTTTCTTGGTCGTGGCGACCAAGACTAGGCATGTTTTTTCCAGAGAGGAATAGCGGGTTTCGTACTCTAGAAACTTCTTGCTCACATAGTAGATGGCTTTCTCTTCCTTGTTTATTTCCTAGGCTGGCATGGCCCCCATTGATGTTTCTGTAACTGTAAAGTAGAGAACTAAAGGCATGCCTGGAGTGGGCGATACCAGTACGTGTGGTTCAGATAGATAGGCCTTAATTTTGTCAAAGGCCTTTTGGCATTGTTCATCCCATTCTGTTTTTATCTCTTTCTTGAGCTTTCTGAATATAGGGTCGCATGTGATAGTCAATTTGGAAATGAATCGACTAATGTATTGGATTCTTCCCAGGAAGCCCTTGATTTCTTTTTCTGTTTTCGGAGGTCGCATGTCTATTATGGCCTTGATCTTGGATGGATCAATCTCGATCCCTCTGGTGCTTATGACGAATCCTAAAAGTTTGCCGGATGTGACTCCGAATGCGCACTTTTTGGGATTGAGCCTCATGTTGTACTTCCTAAGTCTGTCGAAAAACTTTTGAAGTTAGGGTGCATGCCCTTTTCTGACTTTAGACTTTATGATCATGTCGTCTACGTATACTTCAACCTCTCCGTGCATCATATCGTGGAAAGGGTGGTCGCAGTTCTTTGGTATGTGGCCCCTGCATTCTTAAGCCCGAATGGCATTACGATGTAGCAATAAGTGCCCCATTGTGTGATGAAAGTGGTTTTCTCCTCATCCTCTTAGGCCATTAGAACTTGGTTATATCCTGCGTACCCGTCCATGAATGATAGAAGGGCGTGTCCTGCTGTATTGTCTACTAGAAGATCTATGTGGGGTAGCGGAAAGTCATATTTGGGGCTTGCTTTGTTTAAGTCTCTGAACTCCACGCACATTCGTACCCGTCCATCCTTTTTTGGAATTGGAATGATGTTGGCTACCCAATTGGGGTAATTGGCCACTCTTATGAAGCCTGCGTCAAGCTGTTTCGGGACCTCTTCTTTGATCTTATGAGCCCATTCCGGTTTCATTCTTCTTAGCTTTTGCTTGACTGGTTTGGAATCGGCTTTTAGCGGGATGGTATGTTGGGATGGGAGTAGTGGAGTCTTTAGAGACGAATATTGCCACTTCTTCTAGAGAGGTGGTATTGTGTAAAGTAGTGCATCTCAATGTTCGTGTGAACATTGCAGGGTCTGAATTGCCTGCATACCAGATTGAGTTTCAATTGGGAGATTTTGATGTTACTTTGGGTATGAATTGGCTTAACAAGTATAAAGCGAGAATCGATTGTAGTGAACAAAAGATATCGCTGAAAGGGCCTAGAGGTAATAGAATCTCTTATAAAGGAATTATCACTAAGGGAGGAATTGGGATTATTTCGATGTAAGTGGCGAAGAAACACTTAGAGAAGGGATGTGAGGGACTTTTGTGTCACATCAGAATGTAAAGGGAATAGACGAGGAAATCACAAAGAATGATGTGGTCAATGAGTTTCCGGATGTGTTTCCTAAGGAAGTTCCTGGTATGCCACCATTGAGGGATACTGTGTTTCAGATTGACCTAGTTCCTGGAACAGATCCGATTTCGAGAGCACCGTATAGAATGGCACCTTTAGAGATGAAAGAGCTAAAGGAGCAATTAGAGGAGTTGTTAGAGAAAGGGTACATTAGATCTAGTGTGTCGCCGTGGGGCACACCAGTTCTATTTGTACGTAAGAAGGATGGTAATCTGCATCTCTGCATTGACTATCGCGAGTTAAACAGGGTCACTGTCAAGAATAGGTATCCTTTACCTAGGATTGAAGACCTGTTTGATCAACTTCAAGGGGCTGGAGTGTTCTCGAAGGTGGATTTGCGGTCTGGTTATCATCAATTGAGGATTGATGAGGTCGACATTGCGAAAACTGCGCTTAGGACCAGGTATGGGCATTATGAGTTCACTGTTATGCCATTTGGGTTAACTAATGCACCTGCGAAGTTTATGGAGATGATAAATAACACCTTTAGACCATATCTGGATAGTTTTGTGGTCGTGTTTATCGATGATATTTTTGTGTATTCAAAAGACAAGGAGGAACACGCAAGACATTTGAGGACTGTCTAGGAGGTGTTGCGGAATGAGAAATTGAACGCTAAACTCTCAAAGTGCGAGTTTTGGCTAGAGAGTTTTGCTTTCCTTGGGCACATTATCTCTAAAGAAGGAGTTTATGTTGATCCTTCTAAGATTTGGGTTGTCATGGATTGCCCTGCTCCAAAGAGTGTGACTGAGGTACGAAATTTTCTCGAATTGGCTGGCGATTATAGGAGATTTATGCAAGACTTCTGCAAGATAGCTAGACCTATCACAAATTTGATGAAAAAGGAGATGAAATACAAGTGGAGTGAACAATGTGAAGAAGCTTTCCAAGAGCTTAAGAAGAGGTTGACAACGGCACCAGTTTTGACTTTACCGTCTGGAATGGAAGGGTTTGAGGTGTATAATAACGCTTCAAACAATGGGTTGGGGTGTGTGCTTATGCAAAAAGGCAAGGTGGTTGCTTATGCCTCTCGCCAGTTGAAAGTGCATGAGAAGAATTACCCTACTCATGATATGGAGTTAGCTGCCATGATTTTTGCCTTGAAAATTTGGAGGCATTATTTGTATGATGCTCGTTGCAAGAACTTTACAGATCACAAGAGTTTGAAGTATATCTTCACTCAAAAGGAGTTGAATATCAGGCAACGGAGATGGCTCGAGTTGATATCTATGTACGATTTGGGTATTCAGTATCACGAGGGAGAGGCCAATGTAGTGGCTGATGGGTTGAGTAGGAAGACTTCACACACTGTGAATAACATGATGGTGCTACCATATGACTTTTGTGAGGAATTCAGGAAGTTGGACTTAGAAGTTGTCCAACAAGGTGAGACTGCAGTGTTACTGAATGCACTTGTAGTGCGACCGTCAATCTATGATGAGATTCGACAGTTGCAAGTTCATGACCCGTTTCTAAAGGAGTTACGTGTCAAGATCAAGGATGGGAAGCATCCTGATAAATGAGATCCTTGATGACGGTACGATCAAGATGAAGGGGCGTTGGTGTGTACCAAACAACGTCGAGCTGAAGCGAACAATTCTTGATGAGGCGCATGGAACTGCGTATTCTGTTCACCCAGGTGGTGATAAGTTGTACAAAGACTTGAAACATCAGTTTTGGTGGACAAATATGAAGCGAGAATATGCTGAGTATGTGGCAAGGTGTCTTACTTGTCAAAAAGTGAAGATCGAACACAGGAGGCCCGAAGGTCTTGTTCAATCGCTGGAAATTCCTAGATGGAAATGGGATTCAATTTTGATGGATTTCGTGACTGGATTACCAAAGACGAGGTCCGGGAAGGACACTATTTGGGCTATTGTCGACCGACTGACAAAAATGGCGAGATTCATTGCAATGAAGAAGACTTAGTCGATGGACCAACTCGCTGAAGCTTATGTGAAAGAAGTCATAAGGTTACATGGAGTGCCTAAAGACATTGTGTCAGACAGGGATACGAGATTCTTGTCCAACTTTTGGGATAATTGCAGAATGCGTTTTGTACAAGGTTGAAGTTTAGTACGGCATTTCATCCTGCGACAAATGGTCAAACGGAGCGTACTATTCAGACAATGGAGATGAAGGACATGTTGAGAGCTTGTGCTCTAGAGATGAAGGACTCTTGGGAGAAGAGTTTGCCTTTGATTGAGTTCTCCTACAACAATAGGTACCATGCGAGTATTGGTAGAGCACCTTACGAGGAACTGTATGGAAGGAAATGTCGATCTCCTACGTGTTGGAAAGACATAAGTGAGACCTTTGTTTTGGGTCCGGATTTTATCCAAGCGACTGTGGATCAAGTGAAACTTGTCCAAGAGAAGATAAAAGCTGCACAAGATAGATAGAAAACCTTTGCAGATCAACATTGAAGAATGAAAGAATTCCAGGTTGGTGAGAAGGTACTTCTCAAAGTATCACCTACTCTTGGAGTTATGAGATTTGGGCGCAAAGGGAAGCTTAGCCACAAAGTACATTGGACCCTATGAGATTCTTGAAAGAATTGGAGAGGTTGCTTATAGGCTTGCTATGCCTATGGATTTGGAGGAAGTGCACGATGTGTTCCACGTGTCACAACTTAAGAGGTGTCACCATAATCCAAGTCATGTGCTGAATCCCGAAAAGGTAGTTTTAGATGACACACTCACCTATGAAGAGCAACTAGTTCGAGTCCTTGAGGAGCGAACTAAACCTGTGAGGATCCTAGATGAGAAAACGAAGAAAACTCGTGCGTCTACGATCAATCTTATGAAAGTGTTGTGGGCTAACCACAAAGTCGAAGAAGCGACTTGGGAGACTGAGGTTGATATGCGCAAGCGTTATCCTCAACTGTTCGAACAAGGTACTTAACCTTAGTTTCGAGGTCGAAACCTTTTTAAGGGGGGAAGGGTGTAACAATCCACAAAAGAAAAGAAATTAAAGACTGGAAAACTCATTGCACTGCATTGCACTGCATTGCATCATGCTCATTTTTGTTATTTGGAAAAGTTGCGAAAAACTATAAAACTTTCGAGTTGCATTGTTGTGTTAAACTTTGAAAGTGTGGTGAAAAAAAAACATCGCCTTATGGAACTAGCTTCACTTTGGTGGTGATTCTAAGTTTCGAGGACGAATTTTCTTTTAAGGGGGTAAGGATGTAATACCCCGTATTATTATTCATTTAAGAAAAATAATTACTTTAAAAGAAAATGCAATTTTGGATTTAAATAATTAATTGGGCTCATAAATGTTTAAAGCAGGGGACTAATTAATATTGGGTTTTGATTTTGGACTAATTAAATTATAATTGGGCCAAAACAAATAAAAGTACTTGGGTTTAATAATTTTCGGAGTGGCCGAAAATTATAAAGCAAATTGGGCCAAGAGCCGAAAATATGGGTGAGGAAATTCAGAATTTTTGTTTTAAAATTGGATTCCAAAATTGTTGGATGGTGGAGTGACTTTAGGGGAGTTTTTAGGAAAGGAGAAGTTGAGAGAAGGAAGGAGTGTATTTAGTTCCTAAATATACTCTACTTCTAAAACAACCGACTCTCTACCAAAACAAAAAAAAAAAAGGAAAAAGGAAACGACTCTCTCTCACTCACTCTCACGGCCGACCGAAACAAAGGGGGAAGAAGGAGTGACTCTCTTTCATAATTCATCCTTTTGTCAAATTTTGATCCTTTTGATTCCAAGTAAGTGTTCTTAACTTGTTTTTGATTCTTAGCTGCTTTGAATTTGATTCAAGTAAGAGTTTTATGAACCCTAGTTTTATATGAGTAAACCCTAATTTTATGATTACCTAGGGTTTGCTAGATTCTACTATTTGCTTGTTAGAATCATGATTAGGGATTTGGTTTATTGTTTTATTGAATTTGAATCAAAGGTTGAGTTTATTGATTGGATCTTGTGTTTAATTAAATCTGAAAATTTTATTAATTATTCAAATTTAGTTAGATTTGGATTTGTTAAAATTGTTTAACAAAAAAAAAATTAATAAATAGGGTTTCGGTTTGGCGGTACACGACCTTGACGTGCGCAGCCGCTGGGCGGCTGTCACGGCCACCGCCGCCGCTGGATAGTGGTCAGCGGCGATGGTGCGGTGGTGGTTTATGTTGGTGGTGTTTTGGTTGACTTGTTTTGACTTGTTAACTTGTTTTAGGGTTTTGGAAAGTTTCCTAATTTAGTTTATGTAAATTGATTTTTGGAAACTTTGAGCATGCATGAGTAACTGAAATTATATTCCAGCAACTTAGTTAATTTAATTAAGGATACTAAATCATCTTTAAAGTTTAATTAAAAGGTTTAGAAGTCAAAATATTGACTATTGGTGTATTGTGGATTTGTTAGGGCCCGTTGATCGCACGTGAACGTAAGGAACTTATGTTTGTTGTCGTGACTGCCTTTTCGCTAAAGGTAATTCATGTCTAGTATTGAATTGGAAATGTTAATTCATACGTTATGTGGTTATGAATTATGTGGTTATGTGGTTATTGAATTGGAAATGTTATTTCATACGGAAATGTTAATTCATACGGAAATTTATGTGGTTATGAATTACTTAGCGTAGCTGATTGGTTGTTTTTCTTTTTACTTGTGTTTGTTGTCCATTTCTCTTCAACGATGGGTCTATGATGAACCTATATAGAATTCGTCTATATGGGGGACTAGATTGACAGGATTTGTAGCTCGAGGTTGAGCTAGAGGAAGGCGACTGAAGAAGATTGCAAATCTTCTAAGAACAATTTACTCTTATTGTTTAGGTTGAAATTCTTTAATACTGGGATTTTATTATTATAATGAGATTAATTCTCTTGCATGAGAATTAATAGTTTATTATTTCCTATATCATTTGGATTATTTGTTTTAAGTTTAGTTGGAAAAGATAGTTATGGTTTAATTATCCAGTATGTATGTTTGGGATATAAACATTTGGTTTCTTTCTAGCCTTGTATTTAATTTGAACATTAAATACGGCGGTAGCGCTTCGAATTTCTAGGGTTTTTCTGCTGCAACTCGTGATTTTAAATGGTTTTAAATTAGACGAAAATTCGGGGTGTTACAGAGGTGTTCAGCGGTCCTCAAGGGGCACACGTTTACAGTAGAGCCGTTGTCAACTAAAGTCATGGGGACTTGTCTTTGTTGACAAATTACAGTCAGATGGAGGGCTTTGTTGTGGTGAATGCCTTCGGGTGGAAGATCCTTGTCAGAAAAGGTGACGGGTGTGGATGACTTTCCTTGGACCATGAGGTTAACCACATCCTCGGGACTAGCATTTGGAGAGATGGTGGTTGCGTTCAAGGCTTCTAGCACGACCCTTCAAAGAGTGATAGAAGTGGTCAACAATTGCCAAATGGATATACCAGCTTTGGTCTTTTGCAATTGCCTAAGGATTCTAGTTCCATCATCTTCCTTAGTTGCCTCTCTTTGGTTTGGATCCCTACCGGGGATTGATACGGGCTCTATAGGTTGGATTTGAGATGGATCCATGTAGATGTTCTCGGGCCTGAACCGGCGGTCCGACCTTGTGAGATAGTTCAAAGCCTTGTCATCTTCATATTTCTCGTCATCGGAGATGTCATACCATGCTTTGCCATTGGCTATGTCATGGACATGAGGAGTTAGCACATCTTCGGGATCAGTATAATGTCCATTATCCTCTACATCACTATCCCAAAGGCCACAAATGTCTAGCGTGGGCCTTGCGCTTGGGTAATGTGGTATTGCTTGCCCAATAGGAGTGATTAGGTAGGATTGATCGAATCCGTCATCTATGTCAATGGAAAAGAGTTCCCAAGAGGATAATTATTGTTGCTAGGCAGCGGTGCGTCCTTAGGTAATGGTATGGTGTCATTGTCGAACAGATCCTGAATTTTCTCTTTGAGAGTGTAACATTTCTTGGTATCGTGCCCACAACCTCTATGGTATTTGCAGAATGCAGACTCATTCCAATATGGCTATCTTTTCTCTACGGATGGATCAGGAGTAGGCCCAATGGGGTGCAAATAGTCTCCTTTGACTAATTTGTCCAGAGCTTTGACATAAGGCATCCCAAGGGGAGTAAATCTTCTCTGGCGCCTATCGCCAATAGCATTCACCTCATTTCCTCTACTTGTGGAGGCATGGTTGTTATTGGTATATTTCTTATCCTTATAGCCACTTGTGTTGTTATATTAAGTGACCTTGTTCTTCCCACTTTGGAGTTTGTCATCTTCAATGGTCATGCATACTTCAGTTAGTTGGGCATAAGTGGTTATGGGGTGAAACTTCATGTGTTCACGGTATTCAGACGCCAAGTTTTGAACTAGCATCCTAATTTGATCCCTCTCAGGAGGGCGATCAATCATTTCGGCAACCTTTGTCCTCCATCTTCTCACGAAGTTGGTGAACCCTTCTTTATCACCTTGCTTGGTGATGTCCAATTCTCTCAATGTCATGGGAGGCAAGACATTGTCAGCATAACTCTCTAAGAAAAGAGTAGACAAATCCTCCCACTTCTGTAGATTTTGTGTGGGTAGCTTGAAGAACCAGACCCTAACAGCAGGGTCTAAGATTCGGGGAAAGAGGTGAACATACAACTCTTCCAATGTAGTGGTAAAAGCTCCAATGTGATGTTTTGGATCACCGGTTCCTCTGAATGTGGGAACTTCCGGCATGGAAAACTTAGTGGGCAATTTTCCCTTGATGTGGGGAGCATAGCCTTCGGAATTGATAATCATGTCATTAAAGACACGACTCTTGCCTAGAACGGACTCAGGCCTATTCAGCTTAGCTTGGAGTTCTTGGACCTCTTTAGTGGAGGGCTCAATCTTATCTTCATTTGGTTTGGGCTCATCTTCATCCCTAGTAGGGGGATCCAACTTAGCGATACGGGCATCCATATCAGTGAATCTAGCATTCATGGCAACTAGTTAGGCCAAAAGGCCATCCATCTTTTGGTCAGCGGTTCTTTCAGCTTCTCCATACATAATGGACTTAGGTGAGTTAGGTGGTGAAGTATGCGGGGACAATGGCGGTGCGCGAAGGTGTTCGAGCCAAATAGGGCCCACGAACTGTGCTTGCGGTGAAGGTGAGAATGACAGCTTGCGGATCAATCTCTTATTGGACTCGTCCCTCTCCCACTTTCTAGGACCGTGAACTTTATTCCTACCAATTCTGGAGATAAAAAGGCTTGTTTAAGAAAATAAGAAATAGATGGAAAACTCCACAAAAAGAAAGATTTTATTTTTTTTAAAACAAATGTGGGAAAAGGAATCTAGCATTAATCCTCAACAAGGCGATTTTTAGGAGAGACGCGATTTTATGTAAAGAGTATATTTCAGTCAATGATCTTTCGACTCTATTAAATTAGAAATTATACTCTTGACTTGCATTATGGAAAGGAATAAGGACTCTACTCTTGACTTAGATATGGAATATAATTCCCGAATTTAAGAAAAGGAAAATATACTGTTGACTTGCTTTAAGGAAATAACTAGGGCTCTTTTTTTATTTTGTGAAAGATCATTGACGGGAATATATTATTTACACGCAATCTAATTCGTATGGAAAAGAACGTCTTCCTAATATGGTCACTAGCATCGTCCGAATCATGCATGGATTCTATTTCCTAAAAAGAAAATATCCTAGACTCTATTTGTAAACTTGATAAAACGCACAAGCACACAAAAGGGAATCCTTCCCAAAATTGGACTCAAGAAAATCCTAAGGGGGGATCTAGTCCTAATATTCTATGAAAACTATTCACATAGCAAGGAAACAATCAATCACAATATGGCAAATAAATCAATTAGCACTTTGATATGGACTATGGAACTAAATGCAATGGCTTGACACAATCTATTGCTGGATAAGGTAACCCACGACCGGATGCGTTTCGTCATCTATGGGATGCATAGTAAAACTAAACGTACCATTTTACATATCTCGAATGGAAACATGTAAATGCCATGGGGTGAAACACGACTATGTGCAAGGCAATTCGGACCTAGTGGGTCACTAACCAAGTTATAGACAATGCTCCAAAGGGTAGATCCTATTATGGTGTGGTGATGTCTTTCGACATCTTGCGATGATAACGCATGCAAGTGAATAATATGGATGCAAAGAAGTGAATGTAAACACATACGGTAATTGAACCAAATAGGAAAAATAAATTATTGACATGGATAATTTTTCGAATTACACCCTCTTAAAAACTTTCCCAGTGAAGTCGCCACTATAAGAACCCTCGCCTTTCCGGGGCTAATTGAAATATTTGATTGGAATTAATGGTTCTTAAATAATACGTCATATGCAATTTTAATTCAATTTTGATGGCGAATAATAATTCGCAAGCAATGAAGTCGCCACCAATTTTTAGGAAACAATTTTGAACCATCAAAAAGTGCACCCAATTCCTATTGGAAATTGACTCATACCCAAAGGGGCTAAATATTGAGTTCGGGGGTGTAGGGACGAAATAAACAAAACGAATCTCATCTAAATAGCCCGAATTAACGGCCTCTTCTAAGCCTATCCATGTCAAATATTTATTTAAACAATATGGTTCAATATAAATCTGGCCGTCCAAGATCCTTAATTTAACTAGGCGGGTTAAAGACAACCAAATTATCTACCGTTATCGCTTTGCACAATTTATATCCAATTTACATGCATATTACTTATCAAACACAAGGAAAAGATAAGAGCAATAATAAAACACTCCAACCTAGCACACTTTGCTAAACGCGCCAAGTATTGCATATGCACATCAATAAATTTGTTAGTAACTTCAACGGAAGCACAATGCAAAAATATTAACTTTATGCTAAAATAAACCTAAGAGGTTGCTACATGCATGCATACACATAATAAAGATGCAAACTTGCATAAACTAATAAAAAGATGTAAACTTTAAATTAAACTAACATGCATAATTATTTACAAAGATCAAGACATGCATAATTATTCAACCATAATCAAAAGCTAAGTAAAACATGATCATAAATAATAAAAGAAATAGTTAAATAAGAGATTTAGGCCCTAAGGAGTGTTAACCTGGACGTTCTATTCGAACGGGACTAGTAGAATTGGAATTGCTCTTCAATCTTGGGTGCTAGGTTGGGTGCAATGGCTTGCTTTAATCTTCAAATTCTGAATTCTCTATGATTTAGGATTTTTGTGCTCTCAAATTGCTCTCAAAGTTATGAACTGACCAACCTCTCTCAAAAGAGGGTGAAATAGAGTATTTATAGAGCTAGGGGACGAAATTCGGGGCCTAGGGTTGCAAACCGGACGCCAAACTCGGCCCAGCCAGAAAATCAGGCCCAGCGGCTACCCGGAAGGCAGCTGGGGGCCAGCCGCTACCCGGAAGGCAGCTGGGGGCCAGCGGCTGCCGCTGGGCCTAGCGGCTGGCCTACTGGCCGCCGCTGTCACGCGTGTGCCGCTAGGTTGGTAGCGTCAGCTGCTCGACCCGGAGGCGCGTGCGCGACTAGAGATTTTTGACTTTTTGTGCTCAGTAAATTACGAAATTGCCCTTGGGCTGATCCAGGGGGTCGGAATTGAGCGGTTTTGACCCAAATCTTCAAGACGCAATATCTCTTGATCCGGGAGCCTGATTGAGGCAAGTTCAAAGCCGTTGGAATCCTTATAACAAGGGCTATCCAAAGACTATGGCTTCAAGGAATTTTGCAAAGATTTTCAAGCTATGTCATTTTCTACTTATGTTCATGTCAATCCATTACCATCATCATCGGGCTTTGCGGTGTCAAGGGATGAGAACCGATTAGGGTGTCTACAGATTGCTCGTTAGGTCCTAATTAAAAATAATTATTGAATCAGTATTAATTAAACACGAAAATCCAAACAATAACTAAATATTAATCTGATAATTGTATTAAATACCTTGATTTATTTCAACCAATATAGGCTTTTGAAAATCCGAATTCCAATTCCGAATGAGTGCAGAAAAATATAAACAATCAACGAAAATATGCTGAAAATTGAAATAAATAATTACGAAAATACAAAACAAAACCCTAACTTCAAAACCAAGTCTAGGTCACGTTTACCCATGCAAAGAGCCCATGACCTGACCCATCACCATCACCACCACCCACGGACCACCATGCCCGGTGGTGGTGGTCCATGGAGCACCGGCGAGGCGAGGAGAGAGAGAGAGAGAGAGAGAGAGAGAGAGAGAGCGAAAAGGGAGAAAACGAAAGAGAAGACGAGAGAAGAAGAGAGGGAGAGAGCAGGGGGAAGGGTCGACGACCCTAGGCCACCATCGGCAACCACCCAGGCAACGGCCTGGTGGCGCGCGGTGGCGCGACAGCCAAAACAGGGGAGAGAGAGAGAGAATAACCCGAGAGAGAGAAAGAGGAGAAGAAAGAGAAAGAAAGAGAGAGAAAGAGAGAGAAGATTACCGCCGACGACGGGCGGTGGTCCGGTGAGCAGGGCGGCGGGAGGACGCCGGTGAGGTGGTGAAGAGAAAGAGAGAGAACTCGCTGAGAGGACAGCCGTGAGTGAGAGAGAAGGAGGAGAGAGAAAATAGTGAGGGTTTGATCTATTGTGAAAACTGATTACTTGCCCCATCTTTTTCTTTATATAGGCCTCAGTCAACCAAAGTCAATTTCTAATAGGTTTAGGAATTTATTAAATAATTTTCTAATTTAAATTGCTTATTAAAACCAATTAAAACTAATTAAAACAATATGAATAATTCTTATTCATATATAAAACATTTTAATTAAAGTCCCCAAATTTGATAAATAAAATTTATGAAAGTCCCATAATAATAATTAATATTATTATGACTTTAATTCTCCGAAAGTATTTATAAATCATTATAATAATTACAGAAATATTGGGGTATCACAATATGAGATAGTATTCAAGCTTTCAGTCAACCATGCAAATATGTGATAACGACAATCATATAAACAAATCTCAACGACATTCATATAATCAAATGAAATAGTTTTGCAATAAAATGGATTGCAAAATAAATAAGAATCATAAATATTTGTTGCTTAGGCAACTACATCACACCACACCAATCTTGACCACGCACGGTCATCACAATAAAGAAATAATGTTTCTAAACAAACGATTAACCCTAGTCAATTAAACTACTAAACATTGACGGGGTTTTGCTTTGATCCAGGAGGCGTATCATAATCATCTTTCCTCCTTGGCTTCATTTCCCTACATGGCGTGTAAGGATGCGCGTAATCTCTAAACTTTTGAGGCATGAAGCGCCTTCAAAGTTATCCACAAGCTTGTGCTTCTTCGACCAGCAACTCTCACAGATGCCCTACGGAGCAGGCACTAAGACGTGGTTAATTTTTCACTCAAACTCAGACAAGCATAGATCATTGCTAACACCCTTGAAACATAGCGCCCATCGCTCGCCTTTTCCGTACTTCTCGTCGTTGATGTAGCACCTCTTCAATACCACATCATCATACTTCTCCTTGAGACCTCTCCAAGGATGCATGTTGGGTATGCGAGTAAGTAAGACTTCTACCCAAAAACCTTGGTGTATCCTCGTACGGTTTTGTAGTCGCCAAAAAAACGTCTTCAGATTTCTCCGCAAAAGCCCAATGATGAAAGGAGTAATTTATAAACTTGATCGCTATTTTTTCTTTAATAGGTAAGATAAGGTCTCAGGTTTTTCCTCGATCACTCCTTTATTACATTCCCATTCAAAACCCCCGTTCAAGAGCTTTTCAACGACACCTCCCATGACTTTTTCCGACTCCCGGTCGCCACGTTGCGAATCGGGGGTAGAACCGTCTTTTACCGCCCAAGGGTAAAACGGTCATTTCATATTTTTCGGAACACTAAATTCCTCCAAAAACATTAAAATAGACTAGATATCATCATATGACGACTTCCAGCTGGCATATGACAGCCGTCAGCGGCTCTGGAAAAAAATCCAGAGCCGCTAGCGGCTGTGAGCTGAGTCGCTAGCAGCGCTGACCTGAGTTCAAATCACACAGTCTACAGTTGACAAACTCTATTCTCAGTAGTATTGACTCTGATCTTCCCCCTCTTTCTTCCAAACTTGAGATCTTGTCTTTACTATTCTTGTCAAATATAGCCTACAGTTCAGGTACTAACTCCCGAGGGCCCAAATTAAATTAATTGCCTAACTATTTATGTTCTAGTAGTCAAAATGTAGATATCATGCAAATCATGTCTTTTATTGCTTCCTAAATATTTTTTGTTGAAGCATGTCTCGTCGTTGTAATGCTCAACTTGCCAATCGGATGTGTCTAAATAAGGGTCATTAATAAATGTTGCACAAATCATTAACTAATCAGTTTAAGCAATGTAAGGAAACTTCGCAAAGCAAGAACGCAAATTATCTCTTTTGAAGGAATTTGAGTAGCTGAACTCTTTCAACGATGCCCCTCCACAAGAAGAAGCGAGCCAGCTTTCTGCAACAACCTCAACACAGATCGTGCCCTGGCTCCGATCGAAGAAGATCCTTGGATGAATTCAACTACATCACCAAAGGAATATAACCTCAAGACGCGCCAATAAGAGCTCAACGGGCCATCCGTCTCTTAGCAGCGCAATACATAGAATACAAGGGGTTCTATACAAGAAATGCCACAACGGAGTCAACCTCAGATGCGTGAACTCCGAAGAAGCAGCAGAGGTCATGGATGAGGTACACAATGGTGTGTGCGGACCACAAATGAATGGTCGAATGCTCTCTAGAAAAGTACTACGACTGGGATACTACTGGACCACTATGGAAAGGGATTGTTCTGACTATGTCAAGAAATGCAAGAAGTGTGAGATATATGCCAACCTGCAGCATATGCCACCTTCAATGCTCCACAACTTCATATCCCCTTGGCCGTTTTCCGCATGGGGAATAGATATCATTGGTAAGATCACCCCGAAAGGCTCTGGAGGACATGTATACATCCTAGTAGCCATAAACTATTTTACCAAATGGGTTGAAGCCCAATCCTATGCCATCCTCACCTCCAAACAAGTGTCCAAATTCATTAGGAACAACATCATCTGCCGATACGTCGTTCCGCATGATATTATTAGTGATCATGGATCCCATTTCAAAGCCAAAACAGCCACCCTCCTAAAGAACTACAAAATCCAGCACCACAAATCATCCCCTTACCATCCCCAAACCAACGGCGCAGTGAAAGCCGCCAACAAAAAACCTCAAGACTATCAGCGAAAAGATGATAGAAAACTACAAAGATTGGCCCATAAAACTCCCATTAGCCCTTTGGGAAAATAGGACATCCATAAGATCCTCCACAGGAGTGACACCTTATTCCCTGATCTACGGAATGGAAGCAGTGCTACCCAAAGAAGTCCAGCTACCCTCCATGCGCATAGCCTTAGAGGGTGAAATTCCCGAAACCCAATGGTTGCAAGCCCGCTACGAGGAACTCATGTTCACAGATGAAAGACGCCTACGGGCCCTAGACAACTCTCACATGTACCAGCATCGCATGGCAAGAGCATTCACCAAAAATGTTCGACCTCGAAATCTGAAAGAAGAGGACTTAGTTTGGAAAGAATTGCGTGCCCCAGTTACCGAACACAGAGGCAAATTTTGACCCAATTGGTCCGGTCCGTTCATCACTAAAGATATCTTATCAGGAGGCGCCGTCCGACTCATGGACATTGATGGCATCGAGTTCAGTCAGCTCACCAACATGGACCAACTGAAGAAGTGTTACGTCTAAAAAAAATAAAATAAAAAAATATTAATAATAATAATAATAAAATAAAAGACGTACACAAATTGAACGAACTACGCTGGTCTGATTCCACACTGGATACATAGGTAACCCTTTCAAGGGGCCCGGCCAAAATCAATCCGAAATTCCATTCAACCCATTCAAAAAAGGATAATCTCTATTCAAACTGAACGAATAAGCTTACATTGCAAAAATTGAACTTCCTAAGGTTACAAAAAAAAGTGCAACTATGAGGGTTTAAACTAAACAAACTCCTATTACTTTTTTTAAAAGAACTAGACTTGCTTTTTCTAAGAAAACTACTTTAATCTTTCTTCCCTTTAGAAGGCTTCGTTGAAGAGTTCTTCTTTGAAGGACCCTGGCTTGAGGACGACTTATGATCGCTTCCCTGAGCTGGGGGCTTGCCTCTTTTCAGTATGTGATAGCCTTCCTCATAAGGCCCATCCTTTCTTTTCTTGCTTCCTGTTCTTGAGTCATATTTAGGCTTTAGTTGGTCCCACTCCTAATGACGAAGGGCTCGCCTCGCTTCTCCATCACTGCAGGAAAGCCAGTTCAAGTAGGTCTCAGAAACTTGAGTCGAGGCAATCACCCGAGGTACAGTCCAGCGATCCCAGCTATGCTAATATTTTCCCCAATCCTCAGCAAACTCGGTGGTCAGAGCCAAGGTACGCGGTCTCGTTGTCTCTTGACGAGGGATAACCTGCTTCAACCCATATTGCCTCATGACCCTAGAAGGAAAGAAGAAGGTACTCCTGTACAGCCCCACTATGGTAGTATGAGGGATAAATTTGCAGCAAGCCACCAAAGAGGTCAAGCACCACCAGGTCACACATGCCAACGGATAACAGGTCCTGCATTAAAAAAGGCATCCCATTCAGCAAGGGTCTTTTCATCATATAACCTTTTTCCAACCAAGAAGCTAGCAGCGGTATAAGTTTTCTTTGACTAGGTTCGAGAAGTACGAGCTATCATTTTCTCTGGCAATTCTATCAACCTTAGATGCTCACATAAACAGATTTGAAGCAGCAGGGGGCTGCCAGAAAAAGCTTCAAGAGGCGAAACTTTCAACCTGTCAAGCCCTAGAATAGTTTCCCTTACAACCAGATGCAAAGGAGAATGCCCATCAGCCATTTGATTCACCACTCGCGACAATGAAGCTCTACCCAAATTGGAGGACTCTGCATTAGCAAACAATAGGCGATTTAACAGGCAAAGTACGAAAGCATGTCGACGGCAACGCCTAAATATCACATCCTGTTCAGAAGAGATAGCAAACTTTTCACAGATTTGAACTAAGTCCACATCGACACCGAGATTCATGCTTTTGGCTTCTGCAGATGTCAAACCTAGAGATTTCCTGTACCGATTGCTAAAACCATCCCTCAAATAAGGCACAGCTGGGGGAAGAACATCAGACATATTAGTAATTGCAGCAAATTCTTCAACTAGAGGGCATAATTCAGAGTTGCCATTACGGAAAACGTGCATGTTAGGATTCCAATAATTCAGAGCAGATCGAAGGAGGGGCCACAAAATTTTGGTCGGTCTTAAAGCCAATAAGGTAGAAATATGGTACGAAGCCAGTTCAAGTTTATCTTCTATAGTCAGATTTTTACACCAGGCATCGAACATGTTTTAAAAGGATTTCACCGTGGTAGAAGCTTTGGGAAATTTGAGAGATCTGAAAAGGAGATACGGCATTGGACATCCCGTAAATCTTATTTATAGGCAAAAAATCGGGTAAAAAGAAGTCAGAAATCCACAAAAAAAGGGCACAAAGCCAGAGCCGTTAGCGGCCCTCATCTCCAGCCCAACGCCGCTAGCGGCCCTAACCTCAGCCCAATCGCTTTTTCTCCTTTTGCTCCAGCCCGCCAACTTGGTCTATTCCGCTCGGTTTAAGCCTAGTTTTTCAGATGAACAACGGGATTACAAAGCCCGAGACTCTCTTAGTTTTTATGTTTTTCCATTTTCTTTTTTTTATTATTATTCTTTTTTTTAGGGGGTATAATATGTGTAATTTTCGCTTTTTCTTGCAATTTTTACTCTTTTTCTTTATTTTATTCCCTAAATTATGGCCTACTCTTTACTACATAACACATTGCATACTTAGAGATCAGACGGGCATAATCAGGTCACCATAGCATGCATATTATATAAAATGCATAAAAACAGGAGTTAAAAGTTTCAAGACCAATGTTTACAAAGCTATCCTACATTGCTCAACCGGAGTCATCATCGCCATTGCTATCAGCCTCATCTTCAACGGACGGTCCCTAGCCACAGTTCCCAGCCGAATAGTGGAAGGAGCCCTGAGTACTGAACGAGCTATAAATAGGCCTGCTGTTGTTGGGCCTCATATCCCGTCCATCATACACGGGTGCATGCATAGGGGTACCCGCCGGAAACCCAGCCCTAAAGAAGTTCTCTGTGGCCTGATTAGCAAAGTCCATAGCCATATCCTGATATGAAGGCCCAGCTTGAGGCACGTCCCATCCAGAGGCGTTCGCCCAACCACCAGCTACAGTGGTCACAGTAGGCGTACTATCGAAAGAAGGCTGAAAACCCACCGGAGAAAACATCTCAGGCACAGGAATGTGCGGCACAGAAGGTCCGGGCGCCTCATCAACAGGAGGCCTGGTCACAGCTACAGGAGGTGAACGAGCAATAGACAGCCTGCTCGCCGAAGAAACCCTCGCAGCAGAAGAACGTCGGGGTCCCACCGAAGACGAAGACTGCAACATCTGCAAATCAATCAAGACCGAAATGTTAAGTTAAGCACTTCACTTAGCTAAACAAAGGATAAAAGTCTACTTACATCAGCAGTCATAGACCGAGAACACTTCCCTTTACCCATCACCCGGCTATAGCCTCTCTGCAATAGGTGGATGAGTTTGAAGACTTGAGAGGTCTGCTCCCGGTTCAGCTACAAGAAGAAACAAAAGATAAAGTCAGCATTCAAAAGCAAACACAAAACACAAGAAGGGATAAAAAAAAACTTACCCCCGTACAACCATCAAGCAAGGGCAAACCCTCCACGGTCTCTCTATCAGCAGTATGTAGAGGGAACTGCTCTACTATACGTCCCCCGCTCTCACCAATATACCTCACCTCATTGCTCGGCAAGGTCACGCTTCGGGGCTGGCCCCGAGGAACTCTGGAATGGGACCTCCTGGGACCCTGAGGACCCAAACGATCCGCCTACAAAACACAAAGGTCACTATATCACGCATATAGCTGAAAAAGGCACAAATAAAGGTTTTACCTTAGAAGTGAGATCCGGCATCAGATGACCCAAGCAATAAGCCAGGTACACAGCGTACGATCCAAGCTAGCAATCTCCGGCTCAATGAACTCCGTGGCCGCCATACCACGAGCCACGACCCCCAAGTCTTCCACGCTCAGGCTGCGCAGGTAGAACATGGTCATAGGAGGATCCTCCGGCACCAAATGACCACCCAAGCCGGATAGACCAGCCGAGTCAAGAGGTCCCCAAAGTACCACATAAAGTCAAATGGCCCCTCAAAGACCACCCGCAAGGAAGATACTCTAAAAAACTCGATGGTAATAGGGGTCGGAACCCCGGGAATACCGTCAAAGGCAGTCCACGAAACCTGGAGATCAAAGTTCATTCACACCAAATGGACCAAAAAAAATACACATACACTAACAAGTCGAAGGCAACATACCTCAGACGCAGCATGACTCTCAAAGGTAGCCTGAAAATGCTCCAAAGAGGTAAAAGGGTGGTTATCTCTACCAATCCACCGCGAACCTAGTGGGAACAATCTCAAACCAGAACGGTGAGGACCAAAAGCGGGAAAATACTCAAAGAACTATAACTGCCATACAAGCAAGAATAATGAGATACAGCTCTCCTACGAGTATGCATGTGCAAAGGAAAAAGGGAAGTATATATGCTTACCTCCAATATCTTCCACGGGCGAGATAGTCACCCTCTCACTCGTCGGCCTAGGCCTGCAAGCCTAGCGACACCATCTCACCAAGGTAGCATATGCAGGAGCACCAAAGTTGTACTCATGGACTTTAGGCAAGTCGTCCAAACATGTCAAGAAGCCAACCTGACACACGCTCTTCTTTTAAGCAAAAATAGTCGACCCCAACAAGCATGCTAAGAAAATACGGGCCCCTCTTCTCCTCAGTAAGCCCCTGCTCCGCCAAGGCTGCCCATAACCTCGGCAAGGAAACTCGGTCATCTCTAAAATGGGCGGACACAGGCCCATAAAGCTCAAGCAACCTGTCACTCCGCGGATGGTAACTCACGTCATACTGTATATGACGCCCTCTAAAAGACAAGCCCGTCAACACAGCAAACTGATAGGGGGTAGGAAACATCTCCCCCACGGGCGTATGGAAGGTGTTCGTGGTATCCCAAAACCTCTCCAACATCCTCCGAGCGATGATCCTAGTGTCCCTAGAGTGACAAGCCGGGATAACACACAAAAAGTGCCCAAAACCTGAACCCTGCACTATATCCCTAGCTCCCACAGAAAAAGTCTCCAACATCATAGTCCAATGGGAAGTAGACCCATGAGCCTGCAGCAAAACACCAATACCCTAGCCAACAAACAAAATTTTCTCAACACCCCATATGCTACAGTTACAGCCAAAATAATTCCACAAAAATTATATACACCTGACCACCAATCTAGTACAAGTCCCAATTTGTTCGTATGCCGAAGCACTAACTGTTCGAATTTTCAGTTCAAAAAAAAATATATACTGAACAGAACCAAAAAAAGAGAGAGTCAGAAAACATACCAACTGAAGGTTAGACAGATGACTCTACCTGTCCATTAACAAAATACTACGGTCCCAAACCCCAGCCGGGCGCCAGTCCATCTGCATAAATAAATCCTGGTACAAACGTTCCCCGTCTGCATGTTGAGCAAGGGGCGTACCAGAGGAAGGAAGCCCAGTACGAAAAAGGTCTCGGTCCTCCTCCTCCTCACCCATGGGACGTTTTCCTTTATCCTTGGGAGCCATAGAAGAAGAATGAAGCTTTCTCTCTCTACAAGTGAAAATTTAAGTTTTAGATTCGCGAGAAACAAGTACCCATTCAACAATGCAACCCAAAATTCGGCAACTAGGCGGAAAAATAAGCAAGTTCAAGACAAAAATCGGAGAATTTGGTCAAGAATCAACTCAGCTTAAGGAAGTGGAAGCACTCAACAATGGTGAAGAAGGCTCGACAATGGCTCGACGAAGAAGAAGAAGAATGAGGCAGAACACGGAAAAAAAAATCGCGAAAAGCCTTTTAGGTGGCTCAAGTTGAGCGCCGCTAGCGGCTGTGCCAGGCCTACACACGCGGGCCCCGCCTGCTGTCCCACGACTTTTTCCAGCCCAGTAGCCGTTATTTCAGTTCGTTCGCGGCAAAGATCAGTACCAAGCGCGCGGGAGCTAGTCCCCTTGGCCTACTAATTCAAATTCAACTGTTGGCCCATCTTATGGTACCAATTATTTTCAGATAAAACTAAGCCAGTTGTTTTACAGGCCCCAAGTACACGACCTCGGATATATGCCCCGACGATATTTATCGCCTGGAGTGTCAAATTATTGTAAGCCCGGTAAATCTGCTCGCCTCATCAATGTCCCAAAGTCCCAATGTCCCAAAGCCCCAATGTCCCAAAGTCTCAATGTCCCAAAGTCCCAAAGTCCCAAAATCTCAATGTCCCAAAGTCGGGTTAGTCAATGACCGCTATAGACGCCAAAAAAGCGTCTTCAGATTTCTCTGCAAAAGCCCGATGATGAAAGGAGTAATTTATAAACTTGAACACTATTTTTTCTTTAATAGTTAAGATAAGGTCTCAGGTTTTCCTTTAAACACTCCTTTATTCCAAATCTCATTCAAAAGCCCCGTTTAAGAGCTTTCCAATGACACCACTCATGCCTCTTTCCGACTCCCGGTCGCCAAGTTGTGATTTAGGGGTAGAACCGTCTTTTACCGTCCAAGGGTAAAACGGTATTTTCATATTTTTTGGAATACTAAAATTCCTCCGGAAAATAAAAATAGACTTGATGTCGTCATTATGACGACATCCAGCTGGCAGCTGACAGCGCCGTCAGCGGCTCTGGGATAAAACCCAGGGCCGCAGCGTCGCTAGCGGCGCTAACACAGCCTCTGGCCCGACTCTTTTTTCAAGCCCAATTCAATTTTTGGCTCCTTTTCAGCCATCTAGCCCTACTTCCCCACGCCTATAAATACGACCCTCCTCCCTCACTTCAAAACACACAGTCTACAGTTGACACCCTCTATTCTCAGTAGTATTGACTCTCAGCTCCCTTTTTCTTCCATAAACAATTCTATTCTATTCTCGGGAGTATTGACACCGAGCTCCCCCCTCTTTCTTCCAAACTTGAGATCTTGACTTTTCTATTCTTGTCAAATATAGCCTATAGTTCAGATACTAAACTCCTGAGGGCTCAAATCAAATTAATTGCTTAATTGTTTATTTTTCTAGTAGTCATAATGTAGATATCATGCTAAGTAACGTCTTTTATTGCTTCCTAAATATTGTCTGTCCAAATATGTCTAGTTTGTCATAATGCTCAATTTGCCAATTGAATGCATAGAAAATGGTTAAAAATAAATGTTGTGATGCTTGTGATGAACAAAATTAATAGTCTAAGTCTAGGTTGTTAATCCGGTTTGTGTGGGAATCATGTCTTTAAATTATTAAGCAAACTTGAGTTAGTAGAGGTCATCATAAACGGGCGAGTTGGGTGCCTAACACCTTCTCACCTCGTACCTTCGCCCCCGAACCTTTTATTCTTTGGTACTCATATGTTCTATATGAGCGGGAGTCTTTCTAAAAACATGATCAGTTCACTTATCGCGCTATTGGGTTGTCCCTTCGGATTGTCCCTTCGGTTTGTCCCTTCAATAGAACGCCGATAGCAGATTTGTGACCTCTTTCATGATTTTTATTCAATTCAAGTCTTTAAAAAATCTTTTCTAACTCGACGGTTCCTTGAACTTATCCAAACCCCCAACTTACAAATTTTCTATAAGGACGCACTCCGTGGCCGTAGAAATCCCGAGTCCTTACAGTGGCGACTTCACTGGGGATTTATTTAAGAGGGTGAGACTCAAAAGTCAAGTTTGCTTAATTGTTTAATAACGTGTTCCATATTTTTGCATCATTTGCATGTGCTTTGGCCCAACCTTTTGACCTTTATCAACCCTCGAGGAAGTTTGTGTCACAACTCGTAGACAACCCGTATATCTAAAGGAATATACAGTTGTCCTATCGTGCAAATCGACGCTTCCTCACCCATGACTCATCAATCCTTGTTGATGAAAAGAATTACAATTGATGTGTCGACCATCCGCCGAATGAAAATTGTAATTTGTTGTAGTAACCTCACAGGAGCCAAAAGCCTCTAGCCTACATTCGTGCATCCGCTTGCTTGTTGTGCATGTGTCGTTGTAATGTCCGTCTGATCACATGCTTGCCTGTAATTATGTCGTTGTAATGCTTACCTGAATGCATGAATATCGTGATTATGTGCCAACATGTACTTACGTGTTAGGAGTCTTTTCTTTTATTTTTAGCAAGTTCCTAATGCCCGAAGATGGTGCGAGAATTCAATTCAATGAACACCCGTCATTTTCCCGATGATATATTCTAAAAAGTCATGAACAATTTTCTAGGACCTTTTTAGCAAAAAATGAGTCAGTCTCCCAATTTGCCCTCTATTTTTTTTTCTCTCTACTTCATTATTTTCTTTTTCTTTTGAAGTAATTCAGATTCGGTCAAAAAAAAAAGAAAATCGAAAACCAAAAAAAAAACGGCAAAACAAAAAAAAAAAAAAATTTCGTCGAAAAAAAAAATCAAAATCGAAAAAAAAATCAAAATAAAAAAAAAGACCAAAATTCTTTTATTTTTATTTTTATCCCTTTTTTCATTTTCTTTGAGTCTAGAAAAATAAAAAAATAGGATAGTCAGTCTTTTTCTATTTTTCTTATTTTCGTTCATCGACTTTATTTTCCTCTGATATAAGGGAAATATCTGGGCATTTAGGCTTAAGGATTTTTTTTTTTTCTACGACAATGTGTTTTTCTATGTGTGGGTCAGCAGTTTTCTTAAGTAAGAGTCTCATGGTTTTTCTCGTTACTAAGTGCTTCATGCTTCCTATTCAGGATAGGGGGTCCGAAGAAGAAAGGAAACCTTGAGAAAAGTTGGGCTCGGCCTTTGGCAAGGCTGGTTCGTCTGCAACCGTCTACACCACCAGGTTCTCGTTTACCTCCACCACAAACAGCCTCACCATCCATAAATTCGCCATCACTACATACTTTTTTCTCCACATCTATCACCCCTCCCAACTTCACGATGCCTAAGACCACTGATGAAAGACTGGATGAGCTCCTGAGTGAGCTAGAAAGGGTACGACTCAAGGTTGAAGATATAGAAAGGAAAAGAGAAGAAGAAACAAGAGTTCCCTCTGATTCCGACTCTGAGGAAGAAGGGTCAAATGCCATGCTGGCTAAGATCACCTCTATGCTCAAGAGTAGCGGCCTGATTTCCAACTACAGTGCCAATGTAGGAAAGTTTGACACTAAATCAAGGGAAAACTTCCAGCCAAGTTCTCTATGCCTGAAGTACCTACCTTCACTGGAGTCGACAATCCACAGGATCACCTGAAATCCTTCACTACCGCTCTGGCTCTAAGGGGAATCAACAAGAAACTCTATGCCTATTTGTTTCCCCAGACCCTTGATACACATGCTCGACGTTGGTTCTACACCCTGGATCTGGAAAGCTACCCAACTTGGTCCGATTTTACCACCGTCTTTCTGGCTCGATGCAAGGACAACACTACGCTCCCCATCACCTTGAGAGAACTTGAAATCACCACTCAAGAAAAGAACGAGGGATTCACTAAATTCCTCCATCGATGGAAATCCAAGATAGCTGAAATGGTGGAAAGACCTTCTAAAACTGAACAAATTAGGCATTTCATTAAGAACCTGCAACCAGCCTATGAGAACCACCTTCAATATCAGGCCATTGAGTCACACCAGCGTCTCTATGACGTTGGAATCCTCATTGAAGATGATCTCAACAAAAACAAATACCAAGTCACCCTTAAGCCCTTCACTTATGGGAGAGACAAGAGGACAACTGCTTGAGCCTCTTCTGGCGCTCAGGTTAATGAGGTAGCCACTGTGAATACCTTTGCCGAAAGAAAGCCACCAAGAGAATTCACCCCTCTCAGTATGACCTTGTCACATGCTCTTGAAAGAATGATCAAAAATAATCTGTTGCAGCCTATCGGACCTACTCCAGAACCATCTGTTAAGGGCCGCAACTGGAAAGAGGGGGAATACTGCAAGTACCATCAAGGAAAAGGGCATGACACCGACAACTTTTGGGCTCTTAAACATGCTATCCAAGATAGGATTGAGAACGGTACCATACCCTTACCAAAACTTGGTCAAGCACCCAGCAACTCAAACAACCCTTTAGGAGCAATCCTGCATATTAGTATTGAAGATGCCTTCGGACTCGAGATTGCCGGAATATGGGACAGTGACGAGGAAGACGTATGGGAGGTCCAAACCAGATCTCCCATAGGCGTGGCCCGTTTGACACGTTCTGGCTGTCATTATAGGCCACCAAACATCAATAGTGACAGGGTCCAGCCTCCAGCTGAAGAAGAAGTCGAAGAAGTTCCTGCAAAGGACAAAGAATCTCCTAACACAAGACAACTCAAAAGAATCAAAGCTGATATCTCCATTTGGCAGCTCTTAGCCTCGTCCTACGAACATCGACAAGCCATTTTGGAAGCCTTGTCAAAAGTTTCAGTATCACAGGATATGAGACATGACGAGCTGGTCAATTTCTTAGTAGGGGATAAACCTCAACCGACCATTACCTTCTCCGACAGCGAGCTACCTCCCGGAGGTTCCTCACACTATAATGCCCTGTACCTGACTGTATTCGCCATGGGCAAGTACGTGCCTATGACCCTAGTGGACAACGGATCTGCCGTGAATGTATGCCCATTGAGAACCGCGGCAAAATTGGGCATTGATATCAAGAATTTAGCTCACTCCGCACAAGGTCTACGTGCTTATGACAACTCCAGTCGAAAGGTCCTTGGCACCATAACCATGAACGTCACCTCTGGAGCTATAAAGAAAATGGTCCAGTTTTATGTCATGGATATCCGGGCCACTTTCAACTTGTTATTGGGACGACCTTGGCTCCATTGGTTTAAATGTTGTAGCCTCTACCCTCCACCAGAAAGTCAAGATGATGCTAGAAGGAGAAATTGTGGAAATCGAGGCCAACCCCATCAAAGCCACCATTGATAAAGCTCCTGTCTTGAAGATAGAACATGATAGTGAGGATATTGACCTTTGGGGATTTTCTCCCGAAGAGGTAGCCCTGATAGAGGAAGACACCAAATCTTACAACTCAAATGGTTCTGGAGAATTCGAGACCTATCCTCCTGAAGAAATAGGAGAGCCTGATGAGTTTGAAGAAATAAAAGAAACCATCAGGGGATGTCTATCTACGTGGCACACGACCATAACGCAATTCAGCAAATAAAGTAGAAAATCGCGTCGTTGGAAAAACCCACAGAATGCGACATTGTTTTGGCAAAAGAGGAAGCCTGTTTCCAACAAGATGAAATGTTTAGCAAGATGGTCAAGTACAGATATGCTCACCCAAGAAGGCCTACTCCTCCAATGCTTCCTAGGGACGGAAATCCCTATCTTCGGTGCAAGTATTATGAAGCCAATGGGCATCATACCATCCAGTGCAAGCGTCTAAAAAGGGTAATCACCACCTTCATCGATCAAGGAACCATGTGGTCACCTAGCGCCTGGGCTATAAAAGGATAGCGCCGCTTCGACCAAAAACAGTATACACATCTGAACATCCCCATCGGCAACGTCATGAATACCCTCATATGGAGAGGAGATCTTAAGCCCATGATTCCCGCTGACAACCTCCAGAAAATAAACAAAGACGAGGACTCCTACTGCCACTATCACCAAACCTTTGGCCACTACACGGATGCTTGCATCCGCCTGAAGGATGATATACAGAAAATCATAGACAGTGGAGAGATCCCACCGCCCCTAATGGAAGAAGAAGAGGCCTGAAATTCGTTGGTTACCCGCAGGAGCTAGAGGAATCGAGTCTGAGTCCCCAAGTTTTGTCGAGTTAGGATCCTAGCTAAATCTTTAGGTTGAGTCTGGAACAGGGAGTGTTCCCCTTTTACTTTTCTTTCGAAGTCTAGTTTCTTTTTGACGGGAATTAGAGACCCTCTTCTCTAAAGTCATGTGTGCTTAACTCTTTTTGCAAATCAATAAAAATTCCTCTTACTCATTTCTTCCTTTGTTTGGCTATTGATAAATCCAATGAACACAAAAGTTGCACAAATCAGTAATCAATTTAAGCAATGTACGTAAACTTCGCAAAGCAAGAATACATATTATCTCTTTTTTACAGGAATTTGAGTAGCTGACCTCCCTCAACAATGCCACTCCACAAGAAGAAGCGAGCCAGCCTTTTGCAATAACCTCGACACATAATTCACCCTGGCTCCAATTGAAGAGGATCCTTGGTATCAAGACGCCTTCAACTACATCACCGAAGGAATATACCCTCAGGATGCACCACTAAGAGCTCAACGGGTCATCCGTCTGTTAGCGGCGCAATACATAGAATACAAGGGGGTTCTGTACAAAAAGTCCCACAACGGGTTCAACCTGAGATGCGTGAACTCCGAAGAAGCTGTAGAGATCATGGACGAGGTACACAATGGTGTGTGCGGACCACACATGAATGGCCGAATGCTCTCTAGAAAGGTCCTACGACTGGGATACTATTGGACCACTATGAAAACGGATTGTTTCGACTATGTCAAGAAATGCAAGAAGTGTCAGATATATGCCAACCTACAGCATATGCCACCCTCGATGCTCCATAACTTCACATCCCCTTGGCCATTTTCCGCATGGGGAATAGATATCATTGGTAAAATTACCCCGAAAGGCTCGGGAGGACATGAATACATCCTAGTGACCATAGACTATTTTACCAAATGGGTTGAAGCCCAATCCTATGCCATCCTCACCTCCAAACAAGTGTTCAAATTCATAAGGAACAACATCATTTGCCGATACGGCATTCCGCATGAAATTATCAGTGACCATGGATCCCATTTCAAAGCCGAAACAGCCACCCTCCTAAAGAACTACAAAATCCAGCACCATAAATCATCCCCTTACCGTCTCCAAACCAACAGCGCAGTGGAAGCCGCCAACAAAAATCTCAAGACTATCATTGAAAAGATGATAGAAAACTACAAAGATTGGCCTATAAAACTCCCATTAGCCCTTTGGGGATATAGGACATCATAAGATCCTCTACGGGTGCCACACCTTATTACCTAGTCTACGAAATGGAAGCGGTTTTACCCATATGCGCATAGCCTTAGAGGGTGAAATTACTGAAACCCAATGGTTACAAGCCCGCTACGAAAAACTCATGTTCACGGATGAAAGACGCCTACGGGCCTTAGACCGTTCCCACATGTACCAGCAACGCATGGCAAGAGCATTCAACAAAAAGGTCCGACCTTGAATTTAAAGGAAGGGGACTTAGTTTGGAAAGAATTACGTGCCCAGTTACCGACCCCAGAGGCAAATTTTGACCAAACTGGTCTGGTCTGTTCATCATCAAAGGCATTCTATCAGGAGGCGCGGTCAGACTCATGGACATTGACGGCATCGAGTTCAGTCACCTCACCAATATGGACCAACTGAAGAAGTGCTACGTCTAAAAAAAAAATTCCGAAAGTTAAAAAAAATAAAAAGAAAAAAGAAAAAAAAAGACGTGCACCAGTTGAACGAACTACGCTGGCCTCATTCCACACTGGATATGTAGGTAACCCTTTTAAGGGGCCCGGCCAAAATCAATCCAAAATTCCATTCAACTCAGTCAAAAAGGGATAATCTTTATTCAAACTGAACGAATAAGCTTACATTGCAAAAATTAAACTTACTAAGGTTACAAAAAAAAAGTGCAACTACGAGGGTTTAAGCTAAACAAACTCTCATTACTTTTTTTCTAAAACTAGACTTGCTTTCTAAGAAAACTACTTTAATCCTTCTTCCCTTTAGAAGGATTCGTTAAAAAGTTCTTCTTTAAAGGACCCTGGCTTGAGGACGACCTATGGTCGCTCCTTTGAGCTGGGGGCTTGCCTCGTTTCAGTACATGATAGCCTCCCTCCTGAGGCCCTTCCTTTCTTTTCTTGCTTCTTGTTCTTGAGTCATATTAGGCTTTAGGTTGTCCCACTCCTCATGACGAAGGGTTCGTCTCGCTTCTCCATCACTGCAGGAAAGCCAGTTCAAGTAGGACTTCGAAACTTGAGTTAGGGCAATCACCCGAAGTACAGTCCAGCGGTCCCGGCTACGCCAGTATTTTCCCTAATCCACAGCAAATTCAGTGGTCAAAGCTCTGATAGGTGGTTTCGCGGTCTCCTGATGAGGGATAACCTGCTTCAACCCATACTGTCTCATGACCCTACAAGGAAAGAAGAAAGTACTCCTGTACAGACCCAGTATGGTAGTATGAGGAACCAAATTGTCCCAAGCCAGTAAGGAAGTCAAGCTCCACCAAGGCACATGCCAACGGATGACAGGTCCTGCATGGAAAAAGGCATCCCATTCATCAAGGGTCTTTTCTTCGTATAGCCTTTTCCTAACCAAAAAGCTAGCCGCAGTATAAGTTTTCCTTGACCAGGTTTGAGGGACACGAGTAATGATATTCTCTGGTGACTCTATTAGCCTCAGATGCTCACATAACCAAATTTGAAGCAGCAGGGGGCTGCCAGAAAAAGCTTCGCGAGGAGAGATTTTCAACCTGTCAAGCCCTATAATAGTTTCCCCTACCACCAGACGCAAAGGAGAGTGCCCTTCAGCCATTTGATTTACCACTCGCAACAACGAGGCTCTACCCAAGTTAGGAGACTCTGCATTAGCAAACAATAGAGGTTCAACAGGCAAAGTACAAAAACCTATCGGCGCAACTCCTAAATATTGCACTTTTGTCAGAGGAAACAGCAAATTTTTCACAAAGTTGAACCAAGTCCACATCGACACCAAGAATCATGCTTTTGGCTTCTGTAGATGACAAGCCTAAGGATTTCCTGTATTGACCACTAAAACCACCTCTCACATACGGCACAGCTGGAGGAAGAACATCAGGCATATTGGTGATCGCAGCAAATTCTTTAACTAAAGGGCATAATTTAGAATTACCAAAACGGAAGACGTGCAAGTTGGGGTCTATAAGGACCCGGGATTTTCCTCCAATCCTTTTTATATGAGTATTGGGTTCCACGGAGTGCGTCCTTATAGAAAATTTGTAAGTTGGGGGTTTAGATTAGTTCAAGCGACCATCGAGTTAGAAAGGATTTTGTAAAGACATGAATTGAATAAAAACCATGAAAGAGGTCACAAATCTGCTATCGACGTTTTGTCGAAGGGACAAACCGAAGGGACAACCCAATAGCGCGAAAAGTGAACTAATCATGTTTTTAGAAAGACTCTCGCTCATATAGAACATATGAGTACCCAAAAATAATAGGTTCGGGGGCGAAGGTACGAGGTAGGAAGGTGTTAGGCACCCAACTCGCCCGTTCATGACGGCCTCTACTAACTCAAGTTTGGTTAATAATTTAAAGACATAATTCCCATGCAAAACCGAATTAACAACCTAGGCTTAGACTATTAATTGGTTCATCACAACATTTACTATTAATCCTTATTTTGACATGCATTCGGTTTGACAAGTTGAGCAGCACAACGACTATACAGACAATATTTAGGAAGCAATAAAATGCTATTCTATCATGATATCTACATTATGACTACTAGAATATAAACAGTTAAGCAGTTAATTTAATTTGAGCCCTCAGGAATTTGTACCTGAACTGTAGGCTATATTTGACAAAAATAGCAAAAATAGATCTCAAGTTTGGCAGAAAGGGGGGGAAGCTCAAAGTCAATACTACTGAGATTAGAGGTTGTCAACTGTAGACTGTGTGTTTTGAACTGAGGGTGGAGGGTCGCATTTATAGGCGCAGGAAGTAGGGTTGGACGGCTGAAAAGGAGTCGAAATTTGGATTTAAGCCGAAAAAAGAGTCGGGCCAGAAGCAGTTTCAGCGCCGCTAGCGGCCCTGGGAATATGGTCAGCGCCACTAGCGGCCCTGGGAATATGGTCAGCGCCGCTAGCAGCCAGCTGGATGTCGTCATAATGACGTCATCCAGTCCGTTTTTATTTTCCGGAGGAATTTAAATATTTTAAAGAATGTGAAAAGATCGTTTTACCCTTGAACGGTAAAAGACGGTTTTATCCCTAAATCGCAACTTGGCAACCGGGAGTCAGAAAAAGGCATGAGACGTGTCGTTGGAATGCTCTTGAACGGGATTTTGAATGAAATGGAATGAAGGAGTGTTTGGAGGAAAAACCTGAGACCTTATCTTAACTATTAAAGCAAAAATAGCAGTTCAAGTTTATAAATTACTCCTTTCATCATTGGGCTTTTGCGGAGAAATCTAAAGACGCTTTTTTGGCGTCTACAGAAGCCCCCACTTTGATCGAGCTTGAGTAAAAGCGAAGATCAAAGTATTCTGAAGGCGACATGCACGATGTTGATGTGCACACGGTGTGTGAGAGTGTACAGTATGCATATGAAGACAAACCTGTGTTGGGACATGCTCGTAGAGCGCTAAGATTTCATCTTTGTGAACACAAGAGAAAATAGAGGTTATGGTAGCAGGATAGAACACCGCTCGTAGATGATCTAAACGTCTGCTGGGGAAAAAGTTAGCAATACTTTGAGAATGATCAACGTGGAGTGCTTCGACGAACAGTGACTAAACACCACTCGGCGGATGTCGAGATTCCGTCCCCGTACGAGAAACGAAAAGGTCAACGAGACAGCCCGATTAAAATAACGGCTGCAAAAATGGTTAGGACATATGAACAGTTTAAATGCAATAGCTTAAGCAATCATTGACTAAACTACATATAAAAAATAATGGACAGTATAACCGCAATAGTTTAAGCAATCATTAACTGACACATAATAAGTAACCTCGTAGAGGGACAGTTTAACCGCAATAGCTTAAGCGACCATTGACCGACCCTAAAATTTGTAACCTCGCAGAGAGACAGTTTAATCGCAATAGCTTAAGCGACCACTGACTGACCCCAAAATTTGTAATTTCGAAGGACAGTTTAACCGCAATAGCTTAAGCGATCATTGACTAGCCTGAAGTTTGTAATACTGAGCTGTAAGGCCGATAGAATTTCCGGGCTTTAAAAAATAATTTTGGCACTCTGGGCGGTAAGGGTTGTCGCAGTGTAGATCCGAGTTTCAGTATCTGGGACGTGCAAAAACAAACGGGTTAGTTTCACCTGAAAATAGTTGGTACCGTAAAATGGGTCAACTGTCGAATTTAAATTTGTGGGTCGGAGTACTTTGCTCCCGCGCTTGGTACAGTTATTCGCCGCAAACGAACTGAAGTAACGAACTTTGGACTGGAAAAAGGGGCCGTGGGACAACAAGTGGGCCCGCATGTGCAGGTCTGCAGGGCCGCTAGCGGCTCTGGGCTTGAGCCGAGTAAAAAGCGCTTCAGCGCTTCTCTTTTTTTCGCGTACCTTCTTCCTCTTCATTGTCGAGAGCCATTGTCGAGAGCTTCCTTCATTGTTGAGTGCTCCACTTTGCTTGAGGTAAGTCCATTCTTGACCGATTTCTTTGGTTTTTGTCTTGAACTTGCTTATTTTTCCGCCTAGTTGCTGAATTTTGGGTTGCATTGTTGAATGGGTGCTTGTTCTTTGCGAATCTGAAACTTTTTTTTTCCAACTTGTAGAGAGAGAAAACTTTATTGTGTTCCCATGGCTCCCATGGATAAGGGAAAGCGTCCCATGAGTGAGGAGGAGTATGACCGGAGCCTTTTCCGCACCGGGTTACCTTCTACTATAGCACCTTCGACTAGTCACGCAGATGGAGCTCGGCTGTACCATGATTCTTTCATGCGGCTGCACTGGTGCCCGGCTAGGGTCTGGAACCGCAGTGTTCTTCTACCGGATAGGCAGAGTCATCTGTCTAACTTGGAGCTAGTATGTTTTCTGATTTTCCCCCTTTTATTCAGTTCAGTATATTTGAACTGAAAACTGGAATTGTTAGTGCTTCAGCACACGAACAAATTGGGACTTGTACTGGATTGGTGATCAGCTGCATATAATTTGTGTGGAATTATTTTAGCTTTATTTGTAGTATATGGGGTGTTGAGGAAAATTTGTTTGTTGGCTAGGGTGTTGGTGTCTTGTTGCAGGCTCATGGGGCTACGTCCCATTGGGTTATGATGCTGGAGACCTTTTCAGTGGGGGCTAGGAACTTGATACTGGATTCGGGTTTGGACCATTTCCTGACTATTATCCCTGCTTGTCACTCGGGGGATTCTAGGATCATTGCCAGGGGGTTATTGGAGAAGTTTTGGGATTCCACGAACACTTTCCATACACCTGTAGGAGAGATGTTCCCCACCCCTTATCAGTTTGTCGTGCTGATGGGGCTATCCTTTAGAGGACGTCGTATTCGGTACGACGTGAACTATTGGCGATAGAGTGACAATTTGCTTGAGCTTTACGGGCCCGTTTCTGTCCACTTTGATAAGGATCGGGTTTCTTTGGCGAAGTTGTGGGCGGCTCTGGCGGAGCAGGGGCTTACTGAGGAGCAGAGAGCCCGTATTTTCCTGGCTTGTTTGTTGGGTTCTACCATCTTTGCTCAGAAGAAGAGTGTATGTCAAGTCGGTTTCTTGACATGTCTGGAGGATTTGACCAAGGTCCATGAGTACAACCTCGGTGCTTCCGCTTATGCTTCCTTGGTGAGATGGTGTCGTCGGGCTTGTAGGCCTAAGGAGACCAGGGAGAGGACATCTATCTCGGGCCCATGGAGGATACTAGAGGTAGGCCCATTTGTTTTGTTTTTTTTTTCTTTGCACGTGCTTGCTCTTGGGCTTGGAGCTTATTTTCTTGCTTGTATGGCAGCTGTGGTTCTTTGAGTATTTTCCGGCTTTCGATCCTCACCGTCCTGGGTTGAAGATGTTCCCATTAGGTTCACGGTGGATTGGTAGGGGTAACCACTCGTTTACCTCTCTGTAGCATTTTCGGGCCACCTTCGAGAGCCATGCTGCATCTATGGTATGTTGTTGTTGATTTGTGCATTTTTCTTGTTGGTCCATTTGGTGTGAATGAACTAGTGAACTGGTAACCTGCAGGTGTCATGGTCTGCTTTTGATGGTATCCCTCGGGGGATTCTAGGATCATTGCCAGGGGGTTATTGGAGAAGTTTTGGGATTCCATGAACACTTTCCATACACCTGTAGGAGAGATGTTCCCCACCCCTTATCAGTTTGTCGTGCTGACGGGGCTATCCTTTAGAAGGCGTCGTATTCGGTACGACGTGAACTATTGGCGATAGAGTGACAGTTTGCTTGAGATTTACGGGCCCATTTCTGTCCACTTTTATAAGGATAGGGTTTCTTTGGCGAAGTTGTGGGCGGCTCTGGCGGAGCAGGGGCTTACTAAGGAGCTGAGAGCCCGTATTTTCCTGGCTTGCTTGTTGGGTTCTACCATCTTTGCTCAGAAGAAGAGTGTATGTCAAGTCGGTTTCTTGACATGTCTGGAGGATTTGACCAAGGTCCATGAGTACAACCTCGGTGCTTTCGCTTATACTTCCTTGGTGAGATGGTGTCGTCGGGCTTGTAGGCCTAAGGAGACCAGTGAGAGGACATCTATCTCGGGCCCATGGAGGATACTAGAGGTAGGCCCATTTGTTTTTTTTTTTTTCTTTGCACGTGCTTGCTCTTGGACTTGGAGCTTATTTTCTTGCTTGTATGGCAGTTGTGGTTCTTTCAGTATTTTCCGGCTTTCGGTCCTCACCATCCTGGTTTGAGGATGTTCCCATTAGGTTCACGGTGGATTGGTAGGGGTAACCACTCGTTTACCTCTATGTAGCATTTTCGGGCCACCTTCGAGAGCCATGCCACATCTATGGTATGTTGTTGTTGACTTGTGCATTTTTCTTGTTGGTCCATTTGGTGTGAATGAACTAGTGAACTGGTAACCTGCAGGTGTCATGGTCTGCTTTTGATGGTATCCCTGGGGTTCCACCCCATATTACCCTGGAGTCCTTTAGAATGTCTTCTCTGCGGGTGGTCTTTGAGGGGCCATTTGGCTTTGTATGGTACTTGGGGGACCGTTTGACTCGGGTGGTCTATCCCTCCCTGGGTAGTCACCTGGTTCCGGAGGATCCTCCTTTGACCATGTTCCATCTGCGTGGTCTAAGTGTGCGGGACTTAGGAGTCGTGATCCATGGTATGGCGGCCACTGAGTTTCTTATGCCGGAGGTCGTCGGCTTGGACCGCACGACACCTGGCCTACTACTTGGATCGCTTGATGCCAGACCTTACTTCTGAGGTAAGAAACTCTTCTGCATCTTTTTAGTTGTATGTGTGATATACTGACTTCTTGTGTCTTGCAGACGGATCGTCTAGCTCCTCAGGGTCCTAGGAGGTCTCATTCTAGAGTTCCTCGGGGTCAGCCCCCAAGCGTGACCTTCCCGACCAATGAGGTGAGGTACATGGGGAGAGTGGGGGACGCATAGTAGAGGAGTTCCTTCTTCATATGGCTGACGGAGAGGCTGTAGAGGGCTTGCCCTTGCCTGATGGTTGTACGGGAGTGAGCTCCTTTTTATCCCTTCTTGTGTTTGTGTTTGCTTTTGAGTGTTGACTCTATCTTGTGGCTTTTTTTTTGTAGCTGAAACGGGAGCAGACCTCTCAGATCTTCAAGCTCATCCACCTGCTGAAGAAAGGCTATGGTCGAGTAATGGGCAAGGGGAAGAGTTCTCGGTCTCGGACCGTTGATGTAAGTAGACTTTTCTCCTTTGTTTAGCTAAGTGAAGTGCTTAACTTAACATATCGATCTTGATTGTTTGCAGATGTCCCAGTCCTCGTCTTCGGTGGGGCCTCGACATTCTTCTGCTGCGAGGGCCTCTTCGACGAGCAGACCATCTGTTGCTCGTTCACCTCCTGTAGCTGTGACCAGGCCTCCTGTTTATGAGGCGCCCGAACCTTCTGTGCCGTACATTCCGGAGATGTTCTCTCCTATGGGTTTCCAGCCTTCTCTTGATAGTAGGCCTATTGTTACCCCCAAGGTCGGAGGTTGGCGAATGCCTCTGGATGGGATGTGCCTCATACTGGGTCTTCGCATCAGGATATGGCTATGGATTTCGCCAGTCAGGCCACAGAGAGTTTCTTTGCCACGGGGTTTCCGGCAGGTACCTCTATGCGTGCACCAGCATATGACGGGCGGGACATGAGGCCCGAAAACAGCTGGCCCATTTATAGCTCTTCTCTTCACTATTCGACTGGGAACTACGGTCAGGGGTTGTCCGTTGATGATGAGGCTGACTGCAACGGTGATCCCGACTCTGGTTGAGCGATGTTGGATCTCCTTGTTGACATTGATCTTGAGATTTCGAACTCCTGTTGTTATGCATTTTTATGATATATATGATACGATGACTCGATTATGCCCGTCTGATCTCTAAGTATGCAATACGTTCTGCAGTAGGAAAAGCCATAATTTGGGGAATAAAATAAAGAAAAAAAAAGGTAAAAATTGCAAGAAAAAACAAAAATTACACATATTATACCCCCTAAAAAAAAGAAATAATAAAAAAGAAAAAAATTGAAAAAGATAAAACTAAGAGAGTCTCGAGCTTCGTAAGTTCAGCGCGGGTATCAAAACTAGGCTTAAATCGGGCAGACCGGATCAATGGGGCGAGCTGGAGCGAGAGGAAAATTCGGACCGAGCCAGGATCAGGGCCGCTAGCGGCGCTGGGCTTCAGGCTTGGGCCGCTAGCGGCGTTGGTTTGGGCTTTTTTGGGGATTCTGACTTCTTTGGCCCGCGTTTTTGCCTATAAATAGGATTTACGGGATACTTGATGTTGTATCACTTTTCAAACCTTAGCTCTCCCAAATTTCCCAAATTTTCTATCATGGTGAAATCCTTTGAAAACCTATTTGATGCCTGGTGTAAAAATCTGACCGTAGAAGATAAACTTGAACTAGCTCCGTTCCATGTCTCTACCCTGCTGACCTTAAGATCAACAAAAATATTATGGCCCCTTCTTCGATCCACTCTGAATTATTGGGACCCTGGCCTGCATGTTTTCTGTTTTGGTAACTCTGAATTATGCCCTTTAGTTGAAGAATTTGTTGCGATCACTATTATGCCTGATGTTCTTCCCCCAACTATGCCGTATGTGAGAGATGATTTTAGGGACCAGTAAAAGAAATCCTTGGGTATGTCATCTGCAGAAGCCAAAAGCATGGTTCTTGGTGTCGATGTGGACTTGGTTCAACTCCTTGGAAAATTTGCTATTTCTTCTGGAAAGAACGCAATATTCAAGCGTTGTCGTCGTCAGGCTTTTGTACTTTGCCTGTTGAACCGCCTATTGTTTGCTAATGCAGAATCTCCTAACTTGGGCAGAGCCTCGTTGCTGCGACTGGCTGAAAATCTCTCCTCGCGAAGCTTTTTCTGGCAGCCCCTTGCTGCTTCAAATTTGGTTATGTGAGCATCTGAGGTTAATAGAATCACCCGGTAATATGATAGCTCGTGTTCCTCGGGCTTGGTCAAAGAAAACCTATACCGCTGCTAGCTTCTTGGTTAGGAAAAGGCTATATTCTGAAAAGTCCATTGCTGAATGGGATGCCTTTTTCCATGCGGGACTTGCTATCCGCTGGCATGTGTCTTGGTGGAACTTGACGTCCTTAGTGGCTTGTGAAAATTTGGTTCCTCATACTACCATACTGGGTTTGTACAGGACTACTTTCTTCTTCCCTTCTAGGGTCATGAGGCAATATGGGTTCAAGCAAGTTATTCCTCATCAGGAAACTACGAGACCAACTATCGTAACTTTGACCACTGAGTTTGCTACGGATTGGGGAAAGTATTGGAGTAGCCAGGACAGCTCGACTGTACCTCGGGTAATTGCCCCAACTCAAGTTTCTAAGACCTATCTGAACTGGCTTTCCTGCGGTGATGGAGAAGCGAGACGAGCCCTTCGTCATGAGGAGTGGGACAAGCTAAAGCCTAAGTATGACTTAAAAACTGGAAGCAAGAAAAGAAAGGAAGGGCCTCAAATGGGAGGCTATCATGTACTGAAAAGAGGCAAGCCCCCAGCCCAAGGGAGCGATCATAGGTCGTCCTCAAGCCAAGGTCTTTCAAAGAAGAACTCTTTAACGAAACCTTCTAGAGGGAAGAAGGATTAAAGTAGTTTTCTAGGAAAGCAAGTCTAGTTTTGAAAAAAAATAATAATAAGAATTTGTTTAGCTTAAACCCTCATAGTTGCATTATTGTAACCTTAGGAAGTTTAAATCTTGCAATGTAAGCTTATTCGTTCAGTTTGAATAAAGATTATCCCTTTTGCATGAGTTTGAAAGAATTTTGGATTAATTTTGGCCGGGCCCCTTAAAAGGGTTACCTACGTATCCATTGTGGAATCAGGCCAGCGTAGTTCGTGCAAGTTGTGAACGTCTTTTTTTTAAAATTTTCGAAATTTGTTTTTTTTTTTTGTTTTAGACGTAGCAGTCTTTAGTTGATCCATATTGGTGAGCTGACTGAACTCGATGCCATCAATATCCATGAGCCTGACTGCACCTCCTGATAAAATGTCTTTGGTGATGAATGGGCCGGACCAGTTGGGTCGAAATTTGCCTCTGGGGTCGGTAACTGGGGCACGTAATTCTTTCCAAACTAAATCCCCTTCCTTTAAATTTCGAGGTCAAACCTTTTTGTTGAATGCTCTTGCCATGCGCTGTTGGTACATGTGGGAATGGTCTAGGACCCATAGGCGTCTTTCATCCGTGAACATGAGTTCTTCGTAGAGGGCTTGTAACCACTGGGTTTCAGGAATTTCTCCTTCTAAGGCTATGCGCATGAAGGGTAATTGGACTTCTATGGGTAGAACTGCTTCCATTCCATAGACTAGGGAATAAGGTGTTGCTCCCGTAGAGGATCTTATGGATGTCCTATATCGCCAATCTTTGTAGTTTTCTATCATCTTTTCAATGATAGTCTTGAGGTTTTGGTTGGCGGCTTCTACTGCGCCAATGGTTTGGGGACAGTAAGGGGATGATTTGTGGTGCTGGATTTTGTAGCTTTTGAGGAGGGCGGTTGTCTCGGCTTTGAAGTGGGATCCATGGTCACTGATGATTTCATGCGGAACGCCGTACCGGCAAATGATGTTGTTCCTTATGAATTTGGACACTTGTTTGGAGGTAAGGACGGCATAGGATTGGGCTTCGACCCATTTTGTAAAATAGTCTATGGCTACTAGGATGTATTCATGTCCTCCCGAGCCCTTTGGGGTGATCTTACCAATGATATCTATTCCCCATGCGGAAAATGGTCAAGGGGATGTGAAGTTGTGGAGCATTGAGGGTGGCATATGCTGCAGGTTGGCATATATCTGACACTTCTTGCACTTCTGGACATAGTCGTAGCAATCCCTTTCCATAGTAGTCCAGTAGTATCCCAACCATAAGACCTTTCTAGAGAGCATTCGACCATTCATGTGTGGTCCGCACACACCATTGTGTACCTCGTCCATAATCTCCGCAGCTTCTTTGGAATTCACGCATCTGAGGTTGACCCCGTTGTGGGACTTTTTGTACGGAACCCCCTATATTCTATGTATTGCGCCGCTAAGAGACGGATGGCCCATTGAGCTCTTAGTGGTGCATCTTGAGGGTATATTCTTTTGGTGATGTAGTTGAAAATGTCTTGGTACCAAGGATCCTCTTCGATTGGAGCCAAAGTCATTTTTGTGTCGAGGTTGTTGCAAAAGGCTGGCTCGCTTCTTCTTTGTGGAGCAGCATTGTTGAGAGAGTTCAGCCACTCAAATCTCTGTAAAAGTGAAAATCTGCATTCTTGCTTTACGAAGTTTACTTACATTGCTTAAATTGATTAGTTAATGATTTGTGCAACTTTGTATTCATTGGATTTATCAATAGCCAAACAAGGAAAGAAATGAGCAAGAGGAATTTTTATTGATTTGCGAAAAGAGATAAGCACACATGACTTTAGAGAAGAGGGTCTCTAATTCCCGTCAAAAAGAAACTAGACTTAGAAATAAAAGTAAAAAGGGGAACATCCCCTATTCAAGACTCAACCTAAAGATTTAGCTAGGACCCTAACTCGACAACACTTGGGGACTCAGACTCGATTCCTCTAGCTCCTGTGGGTAAGCAATTAATTCCATGCTTCATCGTCCACATTACCATCCCTTAGTGGTGGCGGAACCTCTCCTTTATCAATGACATCTTGGACGTCGTCTTTTAGGCGTAGGCAGTCATCTGTATGGTGTCCGAATACTCGATGATACTTCCAATAAGGTCGGTTTTCACCCGGTTTTGACTTGGCATCCTCCAAAGGGATGTGGGGTTGGATGTCACCTCTCCATACTAGTGCGTTCATCACGGCTTCCATGGGCGCAAAGAGAGGGGTGTACTAATCCTGACTATGACGACTCCAGCTGCTTGTCCAAGTAAATGGTGGCCACATTGTCCCTTGGTCAATGAAACGCAAGACTAGCCCTTTAAATCGCCTACACTGATTGATCTGATGTCCCTCAGCCGCGCAGTAGGTACAGCTTAGAAATGGATTTCCGTCTCTTGGAAGGAGCTTTGATGTGGGAGTCCTTGGACGAACATACCCATACTTGGACATTTTGTGATAAAGAAAGTCTTGGCGCCACCACGTTTCTTCTTTGGCCAAGATGACTGTGTTCCTGCGCTTGGAGGTGCGTTGTTCTAGAATGTCCACCTTCTCTCTTATCCCTTGTATCTCTTTGATTATGCGAGCCAGACTTTCTTGTATTTGATTTTTGTCATCCACTGTTTTGTTGCCTCTCACGTCTGGTTCTTCTTCATAGGATTTTTGAGAAATCAAGGTGATTTCCTCACCATAAATGAGGTGAGAGTAATCTTCGGGCTCCTCGATTGCAATATGGTTGATAGCACCCAGGAGGTTACCGAAACTTCCGGTTTCTTCAGCTTTGGGCAATGGTAGTGTGTCATTGTCTATCTTGTCTTGGATGATGTGTTTAAGGGCCCAACAGTCATTCGTGTCATGACCTTTCCTTTGATGATACTTGCAGTAATCTCCTTCCTTCCCAGTTACGACCCTTCGTACTTGGTTCTGGAGTGGGACCTATGGGTCGGAGTATGTCTTTGTTCAGTAATCTCTCGAAAGCTGTGCTGAGAGTTATTCCTAATGGAGAGAAATCTCTATTCGGCTTACTCCGCGGTATGTAGTATTCCCTGGATGAGACATTGGAGGAAGACACGTCGCTCTTACGTTTCTTTTCTGGCCCTTGGGGAACAGGATCAGGCTTTCCCGAAGTCACGGATTTCCGGTTTTCAGACGAAGGAACAAACATCGGTGTATCCCACAACTGTCTTGACTTAATGTTGGTGATGTCGGCTTCTAAACTATCCATTCAGTCAGTCATCTCGACCAGATACTCCTGAACTGTTCTGATCATGATGTGATCAAGGTGGCTTGAATCAATGTATGGTAGAAAAGTGAATCGAACCCTAGCCAAGTCTTTCTTCTTCGGATCCTATCCTGAATAGGAAGCATGGAGCCCTTAGTAACATAAAAAGACTATGAGACTCTCATCTAAGAAAAAGTTGACCCACACATAGAAAAACCCATTGTCCTAAAAAAGAAAGGTCCTTAAGCCTAAATGCCCGAATATTTCCCTAATATCTGAGGAAAATAAAGTCAATGAACGAAAATAAGAAAAATAGAAAAAGATGGACTATCCTATTTTATTTTTTTTCTAGACTCAAAGAAAATGAAAAATGGGATAAAATAAAATAAAAAGAATTTCGGTCTTTTTATATTTTTTCGTTTTTTTTTTTTTTTTTTGATTTTCGGCGGGTTTTTTTTGTTTTTTTTTTTGCCGATTTTTTTTTTTCGATTTTCTTTTTTTTTTTTACCGAATATGAATTACATCAAAAGAAAAAATAAAGAAATGGAAAAAGGGAGAGGGGAAACTGAAAGACTGACTCTTTTTTTTTACTTAAAAAAATCCTAGAAGTTTGTTCAACGACTTTTTAGAATATATCATCGGGAAAATGATGGGTGTTCATTGAATTGGAATTCTTGCACCATCTTCGGGCATTAGGAACTAGCTAAAAATAAAAGAAAAAGGCTCCTAACACGTAAGTACATGTTGGCACATAATCACGATATTCATGCATTCATGCAAGCATAATAATAATGCAGTTTACAGGCAAACATGTGATCAGACGGGCATTCCAACGACACATGCACAACAAGCAGGAGGATGCACGAATGTGGGCTAGAGGCTTTTGGCTCCTGTGAGGTTACAACGACAAATAATAATTTCCGTTTGGCGAATGGTCGACACATTAATTGTAATTCTTTTCATCAACAATGATTAATGAGTCATGGGTGAGGAAGCGTCGATTTGCATGATAGGACAACTGTATATTCCTTTAGATATACGGGTTGTCTACGAGTTGCGACACAAACTTCCTCGAGGGTTGATAAGGGTCAAAAGGCTATGCAAAAGCACATGCAAATGATGCAAAAATATGGAACATGTTATTAAACAATTAAGCAAACTTGACTTTCAAGTCTCACCCTCTTAAATAAATCCCCAGTTGAATCGCCACTGTAAGGACCCGGGATTTTTGTCCAATCCTTTTTATATGAGTATTGGTTTCCACGGAGTGCGTCCTTATAGAAAATTTGTAAGTTTGGGGTTTAGATAAGTTCAAGGGACCATCGAGTTAGAAAGGATTTTTTAAAGACATGAATTAAATAAAAATCATGAAAGAGGTCACAAATCTGCTATCGACGTTTTATCGAAGAGACAAACCGAAGGGACAACCCAATAGCGCAAAAAGTGAACTAATCATGTTTTTAGAAAGACTCTCACTCATATAGAACATATGAGTACCCAAAAATAATAGGTTCGGGGGCGAAGGTACGAGGTGCGAAGGTGTTAGGCACCCAACTCGCCCGTTCATGACGGCCTCTACTAACTCAAGTTTGCTTAAAAATTTAAAGACATAATTCCCATGCAAAACCGGATTAACAACCTAGACTTAGACTATTAACTGGTTCATCAAAAGCATCAAAACATTTACTATTAACCCTTATTTTGACATGCATTCGGTTTGACAAGTTGAGCAGCACAACAACTATACAGACAATATTTAGGAAGCAATAAAACGCTATTCTATCATGATATCTACATTATGACTACTAGAAAATAAACAGTTAAGTGGTTAATTTAATTTGAGCGCTCGGGAATTTGTACCTGAACTGTAGGCTATATTTGAAAAAAATAGCAAAAATAGATGTCAAGTTTGGAAGAAAGAGGGGGAAGCTCAGAGTCAATACTACTGAGAATAGAGGTTGTCAACTGTAGACTGTGTTTTGAACGGGTGGAGGGTCATATTTATAGACGTAGGAAGTAGGGTTGGACGGCTGAAAAGGAGCTGAAATTTGGATTTGGGCCGAAAAAAGAGTCGGGCCAGAAGCAGGGTCAGCGCCGCTAGCGGCCCTGGGAATATGGTCAGCGCCGCTGACGGCTGTCAGCAGCCAGCTGGATGTCGTCATAATGACGTCATCCAGTCCGTTTTTATTTTTCGGAGGAATTTAAATGTTCCGAAAAATGTGAAAAGACCTTTTACCCTTGAACGGTAAAAGACGGTTTTACCCCTAAATCGCAACTTGGCGACTGGGAGTCGGAAAGAGGCATGAGACGTATCGTTGAAAAGCTCTTGAACTGGACTTTTGAATGAAATGGAATGAAGGAGTGTTTAGAGGAAAAACTTGAGACCTTATCTTAACTATTAAAGCAAAAATAGCAGTTCAAGTTTATAAATTACTCCTTTCATCATCGGGCTTTTGCGGAGAAATCTGAAGACGCTTTTTTGGCGTCTACAGGGTCCCCATAATTCAGAGCAGATCGCAGAAGGGGCCACAATATTTTGGTTGCTCATAAAGTCAGCAAGGTAGAGACATGGAATGGAGCCAGTTCAAGTTTGTCTTCTATGGTCAGATTTTTACACCAAGCATCGAACAGGTTTTCAAAGGATTTCACCATGGTAGAAGCTTTGGGAAATTTGAGAGAGCTAAAGTCTGAAAAGTGATAAAACATCCAGCATCCCGTAAATCCTATTTATAAGCAAAAACGCGGGCCAAAAGAAGTCAGAAATCCACAAAAAAGCCCAAACCAGAGCCGTCAGCGGCTCTGGCCAGGGCCGGTAGCGGCCTTGGCCAGCGCTGCTAGCGGCCCTCATCTGCAGCCCAGCGCCACTAGCGGCCCAGACCAGCGCCGCTAGCGGCTCTGACCCTGTCCTAGTCAGCTTTTATTCTTTCTCCCATCCCGCTCACTTGGTCTATTCAGCTCGGTTTAAGCCCAGTTTACGGACGACGGAATTACAAAGCCCGTGACTCTCGTAGCTTTTATCTTTTCTATTTTCTTTTTTTATTTTCTTTTTTTTTTAGGGGGTAATATGTGTGAGTTTTTCTTTTTCTTGCAATTTTTACCCTTTTCCCTATTTTATTCCCTAAATTGTGGCCTACTCTTTACTGCATAACACATTGCATACTTAGAGATCAGACAGACATAATCGAGTCATCATATCATACATATCATAGAAATGCATAAAAATAGGAGTTCCAAATCTCAAGGTCAATGTCTACAAAGAAATTCAACACCGCTCAACCAGAGTCGTCATCGCCATAGCTGTCAGCCTCATCATCAACGGACGGCCGCTGACCATAGTTCCCAGTCGAATGATGGAGAGAAGAGCTATAAATGGGCCTGCTGTTGTTGGGCCTCATATCCCGCCTATCATATGCTGGGGCGTGCATGGGGGTACCTGCCAATCCCCGCTGCGACGAAACACTCTATGGCCTGACTAGCAAAGTCCATAGCCACATCCTGATAAGAAGGCCCAATATGAGACACATCCCATCCAGGGGCGTTCGCCCAACCTCCAGTCGTGGGGGTAACAATAGGCCTGCTGTCAAGAGAAGGCTGGAAACCCACAGGGGAGAACATCTCAGGAATGTACGGCACAGAAGGTCTGGGCGCCTCATCAACAGGAGGCCTGGTCACAACTACGGGAGGTGAACGAGCAATAGACGGTCTGCTCGCCGAAGAGGCCCTCGCAACAGAAGAATGTCGCGGTTCCACCGAAGACGAAGACTGAGACATCTGCAAACAATCAAGGTCGAGATGTTAAGTTAAGCACTTCACTTAGCTGAAACAAAGGCTGAAAGTCTTCTTACATCGACAGTCCTAGACCGAGAAGTCTTCCCCTTGCCCATCACTCGGCCATAGCCTTTCTTCAGCAGGTGAATGAGCTTGAATATCTGAGAGGTATGCTCCCAGTTCAACTACAAAAAAAAAAAAAAAAACACAAACACAGGAGATAGAGTCAACACTCAAAAGCAAACACAAAATACAAAAAGGGATAAAAAGGAACTTACCCCCGTACAACCATCAGGCAAGGGCAAGCCCTCCACAGCCTCTCCGTTAGTCATATGTAGAGGAAACTCCTCTACTTTGCGTCCCCCACTCTCCCCAATGTACCTCACCTCGTTAGTCGGCAAGGTCACGCTTGGGGGCTGGCCCCAAGGAACACTAGAATGGTACCTCCTGGGACCCTGAGAAACCAGACGATCAACCCTCCAAAAATCAAAAAGTCAGCATATTACACATATAGCTAAAAAGATGCAGATAAATTTCATACCTCAGAAGTGAGGTCCGGCATCAGACGATCCAAGCAGTAAGCCAGGAACACGGCCGTGCGGTCCAAGCCAACAATCTCTGGCTCCAGAAACTCCGTGGCCGCCATACCACGAGCCACGACCCCCAAGTCCTGCAAACCGCGCAGATAGAACATGGTCAAGGGAGGGTCCTCCAAAACCAGATGACTACCCAAGGTCGAATGAATCAGTCAAGTCAAACGGTCCCCCAAGTACCATACAAAGCCAAATGGCCCCTCGAAGACCACCTGCAAGGAGGATACTGTAAAGGACTCCATAATAATATGGGACGGAACCCCAGGAATACCATCAAAAGTGGACCATGACACCTGCAGATTACCAGTTCAAAAGTTGATTCACACCAAATGGACCAAAAAGAATATATGCACAAGTCAACAACAACATACCATAGACGCGGCATGACTCTCAAAGGTAGCCCGAAAATGCTCCAAAGAGGTAAATGAGTGGTTATCTCTACCAATCCACCGTGAACCTAATGGGAACATCCTCAAACCAGGACGGTGAGGACCAAAGGCCGGAAAATACTCGAAGAACCACAGTTGCCATTCAAGCAAAAAGGGAAAGAATGAGCTTCACATTCAAAACCATATGCAAAGAAAAAAAAGAATATACGGGCCTACCTCCAGTATCCTCCACGGGCCTGAGATGGACGCCCTCTCACTCGTCGGCTTAGGCCTGCAAGCCCGACGACACCATCTCACCAAGGAAGCGTAAGCAGAAGCACTGAAGTTGTACTCATGAACCTTGGTCAAATCCTCTAAACATGTCAAGAAACCGATTTGACATACGCTCTTCTTCTGAGCAAAAATGAACGACCCCAACAAGCAAGCCAGGAAAATACGGACTCTCTGCTCCTCGGTAAGCCCCTGCTCCGCCAAAGCCGCCCATAACCGCAACAAAGAAACCCGATCCTTATCAAAATGGGCAGACACAGGCCCATAAAGCTCGAGCAACCTGTCACTCTGTTGCCAGTAACTCGCGTCGTACCAAATACGACGCCCTCTAAAGGATAGACACGTCAACACAGCGAACTGATAAGGGATGGGGAACATCTCTCCTAAAGACGTAAGAAAAGTGTTCGTGGAATCCCAGAACTTCTCCAATAGCCCCCTAGCGATAATCCTAGAATCCCCAGAGTAACAAGCAGGGGTAACAGTCAGGAAATGGTTAAAACCTGAGCCCAATACCAAATTCCTAGCTCCAACTGAAAAGGTCTCCAACATCATAGCCCAATGAGAGGTAGACCCATGAGCCTGCAACAAAACGCCAACACCCTAGCCAACAAACAAAGTTTTCTCAACACCCCATATACTACAAATACAGCCAAAATAATTCCACTCAAATTATATACAACTGACCACCAATCTAGTACAAGTCCCAATTTGTTCGTGTGCCAAAGCACTAACAGTTCAAATTTTCAGAAAAATATATACTGAACAACAACAAAAAAAAAAAAAAAAAAAAAAAAAAAAAAAACATACCAACTCAGGGTTAGACAGATGACTCTACCTCTCCGGTAGTAAAACACTACCGTCCCAAACCCCAGCCGGGCGCCAGTCCAGTCGCATAAATGAGTCCTGATACAGTTGAGCTCCATTCGAACAATGGGTCGGAGGTGTACTAGTGGAGGGAAGCCCAGTACGAAAAAGGTCCCGGTCATCCTCCCCCTCACCCATGGGACATTTTCCTTTGTCTACGGGAGTCATGGGAGTACAATGAATCTTTCTCTCTCTACAAGTGAAAAATTAAAAGTTTCAGATTCGCAACAAACAAGCACCCATTCGACAATGCAACCCAAAATTCAGCAACTAGGCGGAAAAATAAGCAAGTTCAAGACAAAAATCGAAGAGTTTGGTCAAGAATTGACTTACCTCAAGCAAGTTGGAGCACTCAACAATGGTGGGTATTCGACAATTGCTCTCGGCGAAGAAGAAGAAGAAGTAGCACGCGAAAAAAAAAACACGCTGAAGCGCTCTTATTTGGCTCAGGCTGAGCGTCGCTAGTGGCGCTCGCTAGAGCCGCTAGTGGATCACAGCCGAGGCCCAGCTGTCCCACGACCCTTTTTTCCAGTCCAAAGTTCGTTATTCAAGTTCATTTGTGGCAAATATCAGTACCAAGCGCGCGGGAGCGAGACTCTTTGGCCCACAAATTTAAATTCGACACATGGCCCATTTTACGATACCAACTATTATCAGGTAAAACTAACCCGATTATTTTTGCAGGTCCCAAATACTGAAGCCCGGATACATACCATGACAACCTTTACAGCCCGGAGCGTCAAAGTATTTTAAGCCCAGTAAATCTGTCGGCCTCTCAAACATCTCAAAATCTCAAAAATCCCAAATATCCCAAATACCCCAGTATCTCAAAAGTCCCCATGTCTCGAATGTCCCAATGCCCCGAAGTCACAAATGTCACAAACTTCCCAAAGTCACAAATGTCCCAACATCACAAATGTCCCAATATCCCAAATGTCGCGATGTCCCAAAGTCACAAATGTCCCAACCTCACAAACGTCCCAATGTCCCAAAATGTCCCTGAAGGATCTAGTTGCAATGATCTAATCAAATAAGCGGAAGACAACTAGAAAACAGGAAACTTAATGGGTCATTAAACACATATTCATATACCTCTTGATGCGTGCCTCCGTTGATGAAATTGCGTTCAATGAATACAAAGAGAGATAAGCCCCAAGTGTTGCTCCTCTAGCGTAGTCCACACTGCGATTGAACTTCGGATCACGTGAGCGTTCGTTAGCTAGAACGAGGACAAAGAACTATTCCTTGGCCTAGGCAAAACACACGTTAGTTTTCTTTTAGAGAGAGAGAGAGGCGTATGTTCTATTTCATCTGTTCATTCTTTTAACTGATGGAATTTACTTATAGGCTAAACCCTAATCTCCTAGTCCAACTAGGAAACCCTAGTAGTAACCTTGTGGGCTTCCACTATGGGCCCACTTGCCTTTCCTTTATATCTCTATACTCTGATCCATCCAATGCATATGTGTGTGACCCGTTAGGCCCAAATGCATTTAGTAGTTGACCCGATTCATTTCATTCGATGTATCGTAAGCGGTCTCTAGCTAAACATTACGATCTACTAAATCGATGAGTTAACTATCTCTATAATTAAATCCCGAAATTTGCACCTTGACTTACAGGACATAAATCCTTCAATCTCCCACTTGTCCCTAAGACAAGTGTGCAAATCCATTCCCTTGTCACTTACTGTCTTGATGTGAACGTAAGGTAAGAAGCCTAGTCATCATTACATTGTTCATATCTTTTCTTGATCCCGAATTGGATTGTTAAGACAAATGATTATCCAATAATCCATTTGAGCACGGCCATGCATTTTACAATCCCAATTCTACAAGAGGCCCATAAGACAACGATCCCCGTAGGGAGGACAAATCCCGTCTTGTGCATTCATGAATTCCAACATAATTTTCAATAATCCGGATGTATCCGTTATTGTCTGCTGTTACGCAGGCGTTAGGAGTAATCACAGATCATCAATCCTCATGTCGTTATTCATAACCACTCAGGTCTGAGAAATGGTTCAAGATAGTTTTATGAGAGTCTATTATGACTACTTGTTCTTAAAGAACTCTCATGGTGGGTCTGTCCGATCATGAATTTCCAATTCATATCTATGCAAATGATCCTTGACATCCCATGTCTCCAGCCCATGAAACAGGCACTGAGATCAACTTGCAATCTAATCATCAACGGTTATTAGAATCTAATGATAACACCTAGATTAGGGACAAACCACAAAATCCAGTTCACTCAATAAGGTTTCATTATCCAAGACATCGTCTTGATAACCGATTTGGATATTTGTGTTATATTATTTTGGATTAATATTCAAAATCATACAGAAAATTGAATAGGACCAAAACTCATTGTGATAAATGTACAAAACCATGTTTTAATCATGAACACCATTTCATAATCTAAAACAATGAAGCTAATCATCTTCGAAGCGCTTAATGCATATCGAAGTTGTGTGACTCCCATGCTTGACCTGATCAAGCGGTTTAGTCAACGGATCAGCGACATTCTCATCTGTATGAATCTTGCATATGCTAATATCACCATCCTTGACCCATTGTCTAATAATGTGATATTTGCGATGTACATGTTTAGACTTTTGGTGTGACCCTGGCTCCTTGGCTTGGGCGATGACTCCATTATTATCACAATAAAGAGCCAACGGTTCAGCCGCCGTGGGCACAACGCCAAGCTCAGCCATGAACTTGCGTATCCAAACAGCCTCCTTCGCATCTTTCAAAGCTGCGATGTACTCTGATTCCGTTGTAGAATTTGCCACAATGCTTTGCTTAGCACTCTTCTAGGTCACTGCTCCTCCATTGAGACAGAAGACAAATCCTGATTGGGATTGAGAACCATCTATGTCGGTCTGGAAGGAGGCATAAGTGTAACCTTTCACAATCAACTTTTCGAAAACACTTCCAAGCCAAGCCTTTACAGACTCCAGCATTTGAATGTCATTTCCAATGATCAGTATGCCATCAACATACATGACCAAGAAGATAATTTTGCTCCCACTGAACTTCATATAGATTGAAATGTATCTATTAGTCGAAATCCTGACTCTATTAGACCTTCAAAGGGTGGGTTCTGCTTCAACCTCTGGAGTTGCCTCTAGAGTTGAACCTGGAGTTGTTTCCAAAACATCTTGGATGGATTCTAAATCCCTATCCATCTCCATTTGTTGCTCATCTTGAATTTCTTCGAGATGAACTTTACTCCCACTTGTCTCTTTGGAAAGGAACTTATTCTCAAAAAGACACCATTCAGAGCAACAAATACCTTGTTTTCAGATTGATTGTAGAAATAATAACCCTTCGTTTCCTTTGGATAACCCACAAGGAAAACTTTGTCTAATTTACGTGCAAGCTTATCGCCGAGTAACCTCTTTACATAAGCTTCACGCATCCAAACCTTGAGAAAAGACAACTTGGGAACCATTCCCGTCCACAATTCATGTGGTGTCTTCTCATCGGCTTTTAACGGAGTCTTGTTCGACGTGAAAACTGCCGTCTCGAGACCATATCCCTAGAGAGAAAAAAAAGGAAGATTTGCGTGACACATCATTGATCTAACCATATCAAATAAAGTTTGATTCGTCCTTTCAGACACACCGTTCCATTGTGGTGTTCCGAACGGAATTTAGTTGTGTAAATACTCCACAACCCTTTAGATGTTCATCGAACTCTAGGCTCATATGTTCGCCTCCTCGATCCGATCGAAGAGCTTTAATCTTCTTACCTGGCTGATTATCTACTTCATTTTGAAACTCTATGAATTTCTCAAAAGATTCATATTTATGCTTCATTAAGTAAATATAGTCATATCTACTCAAATCATCAATAAATATAATGAAGTAACTAAATCCACATCTTGTAGTCGAACTCATTGGTCCACACACATTCAAGTGTATGAGACCCAATAGCTCACTTACTCGGTCTCCTTTCCTAGAAAGGGTGACTTTGTTATTTTGCCAAGTAAACATGACTCGCAAGAATCAAATGACTCCAAGTCAAATGAGTCCAGAATCCCTTCTTTAAGAAGTTTCTGAATGCGCTTCATATTTGTATGGCCTAATCGACAATGCCATAGATATGTGGTGTTAGAATCATTAGTTCTAGCCTTTTTGTTATTGATTTGTGAGTATATGTTTGTCAAAATTTAGCAAACAAAACCCATTATGCAAACAGGTGCTAAAATACATCATTTCTTGAAAGGGTATAAGAACCATTCTTAATACGAAATCAAAACCTTCCATATCCAATACAAAAGGAGAAATAATGTTTCTGTTTATACTACGAACATAAAAACAATTTTTAAGTTCTAGTTTAAGGCCCGAAGGCAACGACAAAACATAAATTCCTACATCCAAAGTAGCCACCATGACTCCATTTGCGACTCGTAGATTTACCTCATCTCTAGCCACCTTCCTTAGTCCCTGCACATTATAACAAATGTGAGTACCACAACCGGTATCCAATACCCAATCAGAAGTAGATGTAGCTAGATTAATTTCAATAAAGAAATACCTGAAGTACTGGATACCGTTCCATTCTTCTGGTCTTCCTTCAGCTTTGGGCAATCCCTCTTCTAATGCCCAGTCTTTTTGCAATAGAAGCACTGATTATCCGTAGCTGGGGGAGGCTTCTTGGCAGCTGGTTTTGCTTACGCTTAGGCTTGGCCACGCCACCCTTACCTTTAAACTGGTTGCCCTTTGAAGCAGCCCCTTTCTTTCCCTTCCCGATATAAAGCACTTCCTTTTCAGGCTCTTCCCTCACATCAGACTTTGCAGTCTTGAGCATACCGTGCAGCTCATCGAGGGTCTTATCCAACCCCTGCATATTGTAGTGCATCCAAAACTAGTTGTACCTTTTATGCAGCGAGTGCAGGACAGTATCTATAGCCAACTTTTGAGGATAGGCACACCCCAAGCAATCCATCCTCTCGAAGTTAGCGATCATCCCCATAACATGAGGACTGACTGGCTTACCTCGTTCAAGCTTGGCTTCTAGAATAGCCTTGTTAGTTGCATGCATTTCAATCCTCTCTTGCTCTTTAAATATAGTTTTGAGCCTTTGATTCATGTTGAAAGCATCGTAGCTCTCGACTTGATTTTGCAATGGAGGGCTCATGCTTGCCAACATGATGCATGCAGCTTCCTCCGAGTGATTGGAATGCCGTTGGCCGGCAGCTCTTTGAGCAACATTGCCCCCTTTTTCGGGAAGTTCGGGAATAGGCGTCTCCAAGACGTATTCCTTCTTTTCATGCCTGAGAACTATTCTCAGGTTGCGATACTAGTCTAGGTAATTGTTTGGTCCAACCAAACGATCCCTTTCTAGTATCGATTTTAGGTTAAAAGTTGAGTTGTTTTCACTGGCCATTACTACAAAACAGATATAATATGCAAAACTTAGTACATTTATCAATAAATAACTTAATCAATTTCCAAAATAGATAAGTCATTTAGTATTTTATCCATCCTTCCAAGGTGTCCCTATGAATAAAATAATTCTAAGATCCCATTTTACCCTAATGTGATCAAGCTTTGGCTTGTCAACCACAATAGTCAAAATAGGTAAGCAATACTTTGCTAATTATGTCCAACATAACTCTTAGTTGATAGGCATATCTAATATGTCTTATCCCTTTGCCTCGACATGTAAGGACTCCTTACTCATATCTTTGAGGTAACCAAACGATCTTGTAAATCTCTTCATGAAATTACCCGTATTAGCCCAAGATTAAAATAATGTCATGCTTTGGCGATGCCCATTATGTGATCGAGGGTGTAATGGGTGACCATTGCTTGGGAAGGCATAAACTCAATATTTCCTTGGGACGAGATTTAATAAATTGTTTTAATATATGTGAACTAATAGTTATATTAAAACAATATAATAAATCAGGCATGCGATAATTAAAGCAATAAATCTAATTTAAGCAATAATTAAAGTAATAACAAAATGATCCTAGTATGGCCCCTAAAAAAGGAAAAAAAAATAAAGATCTAATCTTCAAATATCTCCCACTTGAATCGTGATCTCCTCCAAGGCTCCGTTCTTCAAGCTTTACATTTTGTAACATTACTTATTACAAATTTAAACTTAAAGCTAATGCAATAAAATAAATGACATAAACACCACGGTTTTACATACCGTATTTAGGTTACAAAAAGACAAACGGTGCGTAGACCGTATTTTGGGCCATACTAGATCATACATTTATTCACCCATAAAATAGGCGACCCGTAAAACATGAAATATATCCAAAAGCCATACAATAAATAAGTAGATCAATAATCTAATCATTGAAATAATTTAAATTATATGCTAATGGGTAAAATATATTGCATATTATCATAAAAATAATATATTTTAGCCAAAGTTCCAAACTTTAGACTATACCATGCTAATAAATAAAAGCATCTCTGAACATAAAAGCACTAAAAGATCTCATGATAGGACTTCATAACAGTAATCAAGAATTGCAGTTAAATTAATACAGACCACTTCAACTAGAAGTTACTGAATCAAAAGATTTTAATCTGACAAAACTCACTTGAGATCTAATACACGACTTTGACATGTTCAAGGAAGTAATGACCCAGCACTAACCCTTCTAAAGTCAACTCATCCAACATGATATGATTATGATATTATGCAAATTTTAAACATGATCAGAAAGATCTCTTTCTTTGACAGATCAAAAGAGAAAATAAGGTCAAAGAGGACAAAATAATTAGATGATCCCATCATTTAAGTTGTTTCCTAGTTCACTATCACCGAACAAGATCACAAAATTATCTGATAAAAAAAAGGGCAATAGATTCTGCAGTCTCTTAATACAAATTCAGTCATTAAACAATTGAGATATACCCCATGATCCAATCATGCATAAAAAAAACTCTCAAATAGATTGAATTATTCAGAGACAACGCAGCACACAAAAAAACGATCCAATCACAAAAATTGATCAAATAACAAAAAGTTGATTTTATGTATTAAAGAATTGGAGAAACGCAGCAAGCAACGGCGAATATGGAGGCGAATTAAACAACTGATCTAATCACTAAATAAACGCACAAAATATTACCGTAACAATCTAATCGTAGCCAACACAACCAAAAAGCGAAACAATCTAGCTTTTAAAACGCTAATTTTTCGTGCAATAAGGTTGATAAAAGTGATCTAATTAACCCATTAATTAGGCTCTGATACCACTGAAGGATCTAGTTGCAATGATCTAATCAAATAAGCGGAAGACAACTAAAAAACAGGAAACTTAATGGGTCATTAAATACATATTCATATACCTCTTGATGCGTGCCTCCGTTGATGAAATTGCGTTCAATGAATACAAAGAGAGATGAGCCCCAAGTGTTGCTCCTCTAGTGTAGTCCACACTGCGATTTAACTTCGGATTACGTGAGCGTTCGTTAGCTAGAACGAGGACAATGAACTATTCCTTGGCCTAGGCAAAACACACGTTAGTTTTCTTTTAGAGAGAGAGAGGCGTCTGTTCTATTTCATCAGTTCATTCTTTTAACTGATGGAATTTACTTATAGGCTAAACCCTAGTCTCCTAGTCCAACTAGGAAACCCTAGTAGTAACCTTGTGAGCTTCCACTATGGGCCCACTTGCCTTTCCTCTATATCTCTATACTCTGATCCATCCAATGCATATATGTGTGACCCGTTAGGCTTAAACGCATTTAGTAGTTGACCCGATTCATATCGGTCCATGTATCGTAAGCGATCTCTAGCTAAACATTACGATCTACTAAATCGATGAGTTAACATCTCTATAATTAAATCCCGAAATTTGCACCTTGACTGACAGGACATAAATCCTTCAGTCCCAATGTCACAAATTTTGGGGTCAGTCAATGATCGCTTAAGCTATTGCGGTTAAACTATTCTCCTGCGAGATCCCAAATTTTGGGTCAGTCAATGATCGCTTAAGCTATTGCGGTTAAACTGTCCTTCTACGAGGTCACAAAATTAGGGTCAGTAAATGATCGCTTAAGCTGTTGTGGTTAAACTGTCCTTCTACGAGGTTACTTATTATGAGTCAGTCAATGATTGCTTAAACTGTTGCAATTATACTGTCCATTTATTTTTTATTATGAGTCAGTCAATGATTGCTTAAATTATTGCAGTTATACTGTCCATTATTTTTATATGTTTCAGTCAATGATTGCTTAAGCTATTGCATTTAAACTGTTTGTATGTTTTAACCATTTTACAAGCCGTCATTTTGATCGCGCTGTCTTGTAGACCTTTTCGTTTCTTGTGCATGGACGGAATCTCGTCATCCGCCAAGTGGTGCTTAGTCACTGTTTGCTCGATAAAGCATTTATACTATTCACTCTCACGTTACTTCCCATTTACAGTCGTGATTTTTAATCGCGCTGTCTCATTGACTTTTTCGTTTCTCATACAGGGACGGAATCTCGACACCCGTCGAGCGGTGATTAGTCACTGTTTGTCGAAGCATGCCACGTTGATCATTCTCAAAGTATTACTAACCTTTTCATTCACTCTGAATACAGGTCCCCAGCAGACGTTTAGACCATCTACGAGCGGTGTTCTATCCTGCTAACCATAACCTTTATTTCTCTTGTGTTCACAGAGATGAAATCTTAGCACGCTGCGAGCATGTCCCAACACAGGTTTGTCTTCATATGCATACATATTATACACTCCCACACACCGTGTGCACATCAGCATCTTGCATGTCGCCTTCGAAATACTTTGATCTTCACTTTTACTCAAGCTCGATCAAAGTGGGGGCTTCTGTAGACGCCAAAAAAGCGCCTTCAGATTTCTCCGCAAAAGCCCGATGATGAAAGGAGTAATTTATAAACTTGAACGCTATTTTTGCTTTAATAGTTAAGATAAGGTCTCAAGTTTTTCTCTAAACACTCCTTTATTCCAATCCCATTCAAAAGCCTCGTTCAAGAGCTTTCCAACGACACTTCTCATGCCTCTTTTCGACTCTCGGTCGCCAAGTTGTGATTTAGGGGTAGAACCGTCTTTTACCGTCCAAGGGTAAAACGGTCTTTTCATATTTTTCGGACTACTAAAATTCCTCTAGAAAATAAAAATAGACTGCCAGCTGACAGCGCCGTCAGCGGCCCTGGGATAAAACCCAGGGCCACTGGCAGCGCTAACACAGCCTCTGGCCCCACTCTTTTTTCAAGCCCAATTCAATTTTCGGCTCCTTTTCAGCCGTCTAGCCCTACTTCCCCACGCCTATAAATACGACCCTCCTCCCTCAGTTCAAAACACACAGTCTACAGTTGACACCCTCTATTCTCAGTAGTATTGACTATGAGCTTCTCCCTCTTTCTTCCATAAACAATTCTATTCTATTCTCAGGAGTATTGACACCGAGCTGCCCCCTCTTTCTTCCAAACATGAGATCTTGTCTTTTCTATTCTTGTCAAATATAGCCTACAGTTCAGGTACTAAACTCCTGAGGGCTCAAATCAAATTAATTGGTTAATTGTTTATTTTTCTAGTAGTCATAATGTAGATATCATGGTAAGTAACGTCTTTTATTGCTTCCTAAATATTGTTTGTCCAAATATGTCTAGTCGTCGTAATGCTCAATTTGCCAATCGAATGCATGTCTAAACAAGGGTTAAAAATAAATGTTGTGATGCTTGTGATGAACCAATTAATAGTCTAAGTCTAGGTTGTTAATCCGGTTTGTGTGGGAATCATGTCTTTAAATTATTAAGCAAATTTGAGTTAGTAGAGGCCGTCATAAACGGGCGAGTTGGGTGCCTAACACCTTCGCCCCCGAACCTTCGCCCTCGAAACTTCGCCCCCGAAACTTCGCCCCCGAACCTTTTATTCTTGGGTACTCATATGTTCTATATGAACAGGAGTCTTTCTAAAAACATGATCAGGTCACTTATCGCGCTATTGGGTTGTCCCTTTGGATTGTCCCTTCGGTTTATCCCTTCGATAAAACGCCGATAGCAGATTTGTGACCTCTTTCATGGTTTTTATTCAATTCAAGTCTTTACAAAATCTTTTCTAACTCGACGATTTCTTAAACTTATCTAAACCCCCAACTTACAAATTTTCTATAAGGACGCACTCCGTGGCCGTAGAAATCCCGGGTCCTTACAACCGCTTGCGGTTAAACTGTCCTTTTCTACGAAAATCCCAAAGTCCCATCCTCCCAAATTCGGGTCAGTCAATGATCGCTTAAGCTATTGCGGGGCCTTCTACAAGGTCACAAATCCGGGTCCGTTAATGATCGCTTGAGTTATTGCGGTTAAACTGTCCTTCTACGAGGTTATTTATTTTTGTGTCAGTCAATGATTGCTTAAATTGTTGCGGTTATACTGCCCTTTTGTTTTTTATATGTTTCAGTCAATGATTGCTTAAGCTTTTGCATTTAAACTGTTCATATATTTTAACCATTTTACAGCCGTCATTTTCGATTGCGCTGTCTCGTCGACCTTTTCGTTTCTTGTGCAGAGATGGAATCTCGGCATTCGCCGAGTGGGGCTTAGTCACTGTTTGCTTAGGATAAGCATTTATACTATTCACTCTCACCAGTTTTATATCCTATTTACCGCCGTTATTTTTAATCGCGCTATCTTGTTGACTTTTTCGTTTCTCGTACAGGGACGGAATCTCGACGCCCGCCGAGCGGTGTTTAGTCACTGATTGTCAAAGCACTCTACGTTGATCATTCTCAAAGTATCACTAACTTTTTCATTCACTCTGAATACAGGTCCCCAGCAGACGTTTAGACCATCTACGAGCGGTGTTCTATCCTGCTAACCATAACCTTTATTTTCTCTTGTATTCAGAGAGATGAAATCTTAACACGCTATGAGCATGCCCCAACTCAGGTTTATTTTCAAATGCATTCATACTGTACACTCTCACACACCATGTGCACATCAGCATCCAGCATGTCGCCTTCGGAATACTTTGATCTTCGCTTTTACTCAAGCTTGATCAAAGTGGGGGCTTCTGTAGACGCCAAAAAAGCGTCTTCAGGTTTCTCCGTAAAAGCCCGATGATGAAATGAGTAATTTATAAACTTGAACGCTATTTTTGCTTTAATAGGTAAGATAAGGTCTCAGGTTTTTCCTCCACCACCCCTTTATTCCATTCCCATTCAAAAGCCCCGTTCAAGATCTTTCCAACGATACCTCTCATGACTTTTTCCGACTCCCGGTCGCCAAGTTACGAATCGGGGGTAGAATCGTCTTTTACCGCCCAAGGGTAAAATGGTCTTTTCATATTTTTTGGAACAGTAAATTCATCCGGAAATTTAAAATAGACTGGATGTCGTCATAATGACGACATCCAGCTGGCATATGACAGCCGTCAGCGGCTGGGAGCTTAGCCGCTAGCGGCTGTGGATTAACCTGTAAAACGGATCCAACGGGTCGGGTTAGCGTTCGTTTACAACGGGTTAGGGTCATTTTCGGGTCGGGTCACGTCGGGTTCGGGTTGAGAAATGCTTGACCCTGACCTAGAGTGTTCAGGTTCGGGTCGACCCAGCTGGTCAATAGCGCCATTTAATATATTTTTTCTCCATTAATGTTTTAACCAATGTTTTGTTCAAATGAAAGACTAAACAAAGTTTTACATTATTTTAACTTCTATGAACAATGAATTTAATATTTTCTTAATGCTTTGCACATATAAAAGAAGTATTAAGTATCCTATACGAGAAATCAATTAGCGAAATCCTGATTAGTGGTGGATATAAGTCACCTCAAATTGTTACAACGGCAACCAATTTTGAAAAATAATGTAAAATAATTGTTAAATATATTTGAAAAGTGTCTCACTTGTCAAAAAGGCATTCCCGTGTATCATTTTTATTCATTATATAAGATAAATTCAAATTTTCGGGTCAAACGAATCGACCCATTAACAGGTCCGATTTGACCCAAAAAGTATCGGGTTTAACGGGTTAGGGTCAAAATGGGTTTCGGTCCGAAAAAACTTTGTCATAACCCTAAAAAATAGGGTCGGGTCGGGTCGGGTTTACGGGTTGGGTCAGTATTTTACAGGTCTAGCTGTGGATGAAAATCCACAGCCGCTAGCGGCGCTGGATAAGCTTCCAAGCCCGGCTATTTTTTCAATCCAAATCCGATTTACGACTCCTCTTCAGCCGTCCAGCCCTACTTCCTACGCCTATAAATACAACCCTCCTCCCTCAGTTCAAATCACACAGCCTACAGTTGACAATCTCTATTCTCAGTAGTATTGACTCTGAGCTTCCCCCTCTTTCTTTCAAACTTGAGATCTTGTCTTTACTATTCTTGTCAAATATAGCCTACAGTTCAGGTACTAACTCCTGAGGGTCTAAATTAAATTAATTGCTTAAATATTTATGTTCTCCCTTTCCTTAGTAAATAGTATAATATCTTTTATTTTATTATTTTATCAATACAAGTAATAAAAAAAAACTCTTTCCATAGTCAAGAGTATAATATCTTCCATTATTTTACGCATCTGCTTAACGTAAATCCAAAATTACTCAATGCAAATATTTTTATCACAATACTTCCCAAAGCGCCCTTTTGATTTTGAAAAGCAACATTCTCCCCATTCTTTTTCCTCTCAAATCTGTCTAATATAATATTTCATTCGGTTCATTGCTAGGACTAAATTAATGTTTATATAAGATAACTAGTAACATTTTGAATGGTTTTTTAATTATATTAGTGTCCTTGACATGGTTGTTCTTGAGGATTAAAATGGAGAAGGAAAACAATCTGATAATTGCAAAATTGTGCCGCCGACATTGTTGCGGATCTGAACTCGCACCTTACAATTTCACAGTGCTTCCATGACTCAGTTTTCTTTGTTTCCTACGGTTCCATGGCTGTAGAGTTTTCTCTAATATATAGAGGAGAGAGATGACAGTGATCGGCGTGGGTTTCTATACGATGCATTACCGTCAATCGCCTCCACCCCACCGGTGATGTTGCAACCCCCGCCCTCACCTATGGCCGACATCCACGCCCCCAATCGTCGCCGGCATCCCCGATTACCCATCCTCATCTGCGCCTCTCTCCCTCCTCCCACATCTTATGAACAACCACAATTTTTGCTATTCAATGAGATGTTATTAAACCCCATTAAATTGTTATCTAGTTTGTAAATTTTGAGGCAACTGATGATGAAGTCTAACTGGATGTATGCTGAATTTGATTTGACTTGAAAACTTTAAAACCAATAAGTTGTGTATGCTTATAAGTGATTGCAAGCAGTTCATGGGAGAATTGACGGAGTGAAACGAGGGAGACAAGGAAATAGATGAGGAACTGGCTAGGGGTATTATGGGAATTAGTTATTTTTGTTTAGTAATTTGCGATTTACGTTTAGCAATCCCTTTATTTTATCCTAATGTCAAGATTATCAGACTAAAGTATGTTACTTGTCCCCTAAGGGCGACTTTGTTCATAGAACTTTCTAGATAGAGTTTCCCAATTTTGTTTTAAAACTTTTCCTTTCGTGGAACCTTTAGAGTTTTTCCTTTCTAAAAGTTCCCTTTTGTCCGGGATTAGAAACTCGTTGGCCATAAGAGTTGGGAGCGCGACATCGATAGCAACCGTCTGGTTCGGAGACTCATCCTAGAATCTCCAACTCCTAGCACATCTAAGCTCAACACCTCATACATTACTCTACCTCCATGTCGACAAGCATCCCCAAGGCCTCCAAAATGGCCAATGACCAAGAGAACCTTCTTCTTAAGACCACTGACGAAATGCTACTTGAAATGATGGCTTTGATTAGGGGATCAGGAGACCGTATGACTGAAATTAAGAACAAGGGTACAAAGTACGCCTGAAACTAATGAAGAAGAGGAAGATGACCCGCCTCAACCCAAGAATAAGGTGGATGAACTATGTGCCCAACTCAAAAGCCTTGAGTTAGCTTATTTGACTCAAAACAATATTAAAAGTGACTACATGATCAATTCTAACGGATATTCCTCTCATGTCAAGGAAAACTGCCAACTAAATTCTCCATGTTTGAATCCCTATCTTCAAAGGGATTAATGATCCAAAAGACCATTTAGGGGCCTTCACCACTGCAACGATCCTAAGAGGAATGAATTCTGAACTCTACGTTCACTTCTTCTCTCAGACCTTTTGGATTCCCCAATACGAGTCTGGTTCTTTAGGCTCACACCTCACCAAGTTGAGAACTAGAGTAATGTGTCTAGCTTGTTCCTTCCTAGGTATGTCGTACGCCTTCAATGTCATTCCACCAGTGACTCTAAGGGAGCTACAAATTACCAAACAAGGTGAAAATGATAACTTAACCGTACCAACTTCGTCAAAAGATGGAGGACTAAGATTGCCAAAATGATCGACCGACCATTCGAAAAACTTAAGTGAGGAAAATTTTGAGATTTTCAAATATTGCCATTTAAAACCCTAAAGTATGCCGTAAACCCATATTCAAGACCCGCCTCCTCTCTCTCTCTCTCTCTCTCTCTCTCTCTCTCTCTCTCTCTCTCTCTCTCTCTCTCTCTCTCTCTCTCTCTCTCTCTCTCTCTCTCTCTCTCTCTCTCTCTCTCTGATGGTCTCTCTGGCAATTTCACCACCTCCTATATTTCCTCGCTTTATCTCATCAACTCGCTATTTACCCGACGTTAAATGGCTGACACACGTGACTCGATTTCTACTGGCGTTAATGGTCGTCGCATATGACTCGATCTCCACCGTCGTACAAAGAAATTCCGCCATGAAAGCACGAGAGCTCCGGCAATATTGAGGTTTTCAAGCTTGACTAAGGTTGAATTTTATGGTGACGGAGATTTTGTTTGTTTTTTTTTTGGTAGTTTTTGTGTTTCTTTTATTGTTTCCAGTGTTAGATTTAAGGTCTGTTCTCCCCAACTGAAAAACGTTTCGATTTATTGCTGAAAACTTATTTTTGTTGAACTTTGTTGAACTTCGTTGAACTTTGTTTATTTTTGATGAATCTTGTTGATTCAAGTGTTTTTTTATAACTAGTTTGTATATGGTTTTGTTTAATTTTGTTAAACTTTATTTAACTTTGTTGAAGTTTGCTGAAGTTTGTTGAAGTTTGCTAAAGTTTGTTGAAGTTTGCTGATTTAAAAAGAAACAAACAGAAATAAGTTGGGGAGAATAGACCCTTAGTTAATTTTGCTTGAATTTTTCATATCTAGATATTTTTTTTAGCAATGTTGTAATTTTAATAAATTTTTATGTGTAGTTTGTGTTTCCATTATTGTTTATTCCTTTCATACCAGGGTTTATTTTATTACATAATTTCATAATTTTTTTGAAATTTTGTTTGCTTTAATTTTTTTTTTTTTTTTTGCTTCATTTTATTGTTCACATCACTTTCTCTCGGGTTTAGGTCGAATCACACCCTCTTGTTAGGGGTTTGTTTATTTATTTTTTTAAATTTTAAAATTTTGACTCTTGAAATTACCATCATGTCCTTAAGGATTGGTTCTCACAGTTCCTACATGTTGTTGGGTATTTAGTACATAGTACGTGTTGGTTTTGTATTAAATTTAGGAATTAGTACATAAACATAGTACTAAATTAAATAGAACGGAAGCAAAAATAAGTAGAAACAATTTAACTATGAGTAGAAGTGAACAATGGAGATAGTGTGTATAGGAAATAAGCTTTCTTGCTTCTCCGGTTGTGTTTACTGCAAACATACTAGCTCTCTTTATATAGAGCTTTGCATGCCAACTACACATGGCTCAAAAAGAGCCACCTACTACATTTACCATTTTATGGTTCAGAGTAAAACTAGGAGTACAATATTTCTTTCCTAGAGTGGGCTACTATGGTAGAATTTTAGGCCGGTATTTCATAGTCAATATTTTAACATGTGCTTTTATTTATTTGCCGGCCATTCATTTGTATTGTTTATTATTTTATTAATTAGGAAGGTAGTCAATTTCATCACTCCTCCTTGACGATCTTTCGACTTATTCCAAGCATGTCACGTAGAAGCTCGAATTTGGCTTTGGGTAGTCCCTTTGTAAATATGTCAGCAATTTGATCATCAGTGCTGCAATAAACAAGGTTAATTTTACATGAGCTTTCCGCTTCTCGAACAAAATGATATTTGATCTTGATGTGCTTGGTCTTTTTATGTTGAACTTGATTTTTAGCAATAGCAATTGTCGATTTGCTATCATTGAAAATTTTGGTAGGATTTGTTCAGGCTTCACCCATGTCTTTCAGAATTCTTCTGAGCCAAATTGCTTGGTTTACTGCTGCGCAAGCAACAATATACTCAGCTTCAGCTGTGGACTGGGATACTATCTCTTGCTTCTGAGAGAGCCATGAAAATGGGCCACTACCAAATGAAAACATGTACCCAGAGGTACTTTTCATGTCATCTACTGATCCAGCCCAATCACTGTCGGAATAACCAATTAACTCTGAGCTTTCAGTGGGTCGGTACCATATTCCAAGATCAGTGGTACCTTTGACGTATCTCAATACCCTCTTCGCTGCTGTGAGATGGAGTTCAGTTGGTCCGTGCATAAATCTTGACAACAGACTAGTGGCATACATGATATCTGGTCTGGTGGCAGTCAAGTATAACAGACTTCCAACGATACTCCTGTATTGTCGTTCATCTGCCTTTTCAAAACCGTCCTCCTTAGTCATTTTCTCATTTTGAACTAAAGGAGTGGTTACTTCCTTGCAGTTTTGCATATTGAATTTCTCCAGTATGCCTTTTGCATATTTCTTTTGACAGACGAATATACCATTATTGGTCTGATCAATTTCCATGCCAAGAAAATAGCTCATTAAACCGAGATCAGTCATCTCGAACTGCTTCTTCATTGCCCTTTTGAAGGCTTCAATTTTAGCAGGATTGTTGCCGGTTACGATGAGATCATCAATATGCAGTGGCAAAATTATCACATCCGGCTTCTCTATTTTGATGTAGAGAGTTGGCTCACTAGGACTCCTCCTAAAACCTTGCTCGTTGAAATAGGAGTCAATTCTACTATACCAAGCTCTTGGAGCTTGTTTGAGTCCATAAAGTGCTTATGAAGCCTTAGCACTTTATTTTCATCTCCTTGGATTTCAAATCCTGGGGGTTGCTCGACGTAAATTTCCTCTTCAAGGAAGTCATTGAGAAATGCTGACTTTACGTAAAGTTGGTAAATTTTCCAACTTTTCTGAGCTGCAAGTGCGAGAATTGTTCTCACTGTTTCTTGCCTGGAAACTGGAGCAAATGTTTCATTGTAATCGACTTTGAATTGTTGTGAGTAGCCTTTCACCACAAGTCTGGCTTTGTACTTTTGGATAGAGCCATCAGGATTCACCTTGGTTTTATAAATCCACTTGACACCAATGATATCCTTGTGGTCTGGCTTGTCAACCAACTCCCATGTTTGGTTCTTTTCAATCATCTTTATCTCTTCCTTCATTGCATGCCTCCATTCCTCAAATTTTACAGCTTCTTCGAAATTCCTTGGTTCAAGAGTTGCGAAATTACAATATTCACACTCTTCCAAGTCTGGCATTCGAGGAATGTCCTCATACAAATCTGTCATCTTTTTCGTCCTTTTTAGGGGAACATGTGATGACACTTTGTCCGAAGTGTACTGTGTGGAAGATGAATGTGAGGAACCACCATTAGGGATTGTTGTCATCGGACTCTCATTTGTCTCCTCCTCAATATTAATTTGAGGAGCATGATTGTCAATGTGGTGTGGTAGAGCAACCACCATTCTTTTGTTGGGCTGATTTTCTTCCCAATTCCACGCAGATATTCATCGAAGGTGATATCTCTGTTGACGACAACCTTTTCAGTCTGAAGGTTGAAAATTCTATAGCCCTTGGATTGTGAACTATAGCCGACAAAAATTCCTTTTTTCGCCTTGTCATCCAACTTGTGCCTTTTTTCAACTAGGATGTGAACGTAGCAGAGACAACCAAACGCTTTTAAGTGTCTGACAGATGGCTTGGATCCCAACCATAACTCGATTGGAGTCTTGCCTTCAACAACTTTGGTGGGAGATCTAATTTGAAGGTAGATAGCTGTGTAAACGGCTTCTGCCCAAAATTTGTTCGGAAGGCCTTTGTCTTTCAGTATAGATCTAGCCATCTCCATTGTAGTTCTATTTTTTTCTCTCAAAGACACCATTTTGTTGTGGTGTGTATGGCACGGTGAGTTGACGATGAATACCTTCTTCTTCACAAAATTTCTGAAATTGTGAATAAGTGTACTCAGTGCCATTATCACTTCTAAGAGTCTTGCGCTTGACGCCAGATTGATTTTCTACGAGGTTTTTGAACTTTTGGAAAATCTCGAATACTTCGGATCTTTCTTTCATGAAGTAGACCCACGTCATCCTAGAGAAATCATCAATGAACAAGATGAAATATTTGTTGTTGTTCAATGATGGTGTTCTCATTGGACCACACACATCTGTGTGAACAAGTTGTAATTTTTCTGAGGCTCTCCATGCCTCGCCTGTGGAGAATGATTTTCTTTGCATCTTCCCGAGCTGGCAACCTTCGCACACGCCTTGGCAGTCACCAATAGCTGGCAAGTCTTTCACCATATTCTTTTGTTAAAGCAGTTTCAAACTTTGGACGTTGCAGTGTCCAAATCTTTTGTGCCACAACCAACCTTGTGAGGTAGATTGAGCCACCATGATTTTATCAACATCGTACTGCCATTTTAATGAAAAACTTTTTTTTTTCCATTATAATACGAGCAATCTGCTTCTATTGTGTGTCAAAAATTGTGCAAGTGTCACCATCAAAGTGCAACGCATATCCATGTTGCATCATTTGTGGAGCACTAAACAAATTTTGATCTAGATCTGGTACATAGAGGACATCCTTAATGTATTTGGTGCCTCTTTTGGTTTGGACGGCGATTGTGCCTTTTCCACCGGATTGCACCAAAGATCCATTGCCACTTCTTACTGGAGTCTTGATATTTGTATCAAGTTGTGTAAAAAATTTTGGATTTTTGGTCATGTGGTTGGTACAACCACTATCGATAAGCCATGCATCATCAGCTTTCTGTGTCGTGGAAGCCTGCCATGCATAGAAAATTTGATCATTGCCTTCTTTGGACTCCGACACATTTGCTTGCTGATTTTCTTGATTTCTGAATTTGCAAGTTTGATCAGTGTGACCAAGTCTTTTGCAAATATTGCATTGCGGTTTCACATTTTTCACCCAACAATCCTTTTCCAGGTGATTGGTTCTCTTACAAGTGCCAAAAGGAGGGAATTTTCCTTTCTTTTGCCCTTCCTTGTTGTCACCGGTGTAAGGCTTTTGACCACCTTTTCCTCTGAACTTTTTATTGTTCTTGGAGGTCGAAGGCCAAGCCTTGTGGTTGGACTGAAAAGCTCCTTCAGATGTCCTTTCAGTCCTCTTGGAAATTCGTTGCTCGTAGGCTTGAAGGGAATCTACAACTTCAATGATCGTTAGTTCTGACAGATCTTTCGTCTGCTCCATAACTGTGGCGATGGTGTCAAATGGGTTAGTTAAACTGAGTAAGAGTTTTTGAACTACTCTTTGATCAGTTAAACTATCACCATACGCCTTTAGTTGGTTCACCACTTCCATGAATCTTGAGGAGTAGTCTTTTATACTTTCTTCTCCTTTCATACTGAGATTTTCAAAATCTCGCCGGAGAGTTTGTAGTCTCATAGCCCTGACTTGGACAGTTCCTTGGAACTCGTCTCGAAGTATTTCCCATGCCATTTTTGCCGAGTTGGCATTCATGATTCTAGGAAAAATAGTTTCCGCAACGGCGTTATGGATACGAGATAAAGCATCTGCATCCTTTCTTGACCATTGTTTAACAGTATCAGGACTAAGAGTTGACATTGGGGGTGCCTGTGTCCCCTCTGTGGATTCTGTCGTAGTTGAACTGGTTGACGTGGTTCCAATAGCTAATACTAGTTGTGCTGCAGGAGGTGCTCCAGTTTCAACTACATCCCACAGATCATGAGCAAGGAGTATTGTTTTCATTTTAATACTCCAAAAATCATAATTTTCTCCGAAAAAAGTTGGGATAATATTTTGGTTTTCGGAAGTCATGGTGGGTGAGGTTTTTGTTTATATGTGAGCTAGATTTTTTTTTTTTTATTTTTTTTGGTACAAGTCTTGTACAGGAAGAAAAAAATTGTACTGGATAGTATGAGTGGGTTAAATTGTACAAGGGAGCATAGTACGAGTGGGTTAAATTGTACAAGGGAAGATAGTACTTAGTATAGTGCCACTTGGTTCGACATGGCTCTCATACCAGTTGTTGGGTATTTAGTACATAGTACGGGTTGGTTTTGTACTAAATTTAGGAATTAGTACATAAACATAGTACTAAATTAAATAGAGCGGAAGCAAAAATAAGTAGAAACAATTTAACTATGAGTAGAAGTGAACAATGGAGATAGTGTGTATAGGAAATAAGCTTTCTTGCTTCTCCGGTTGTGTTTACTGCAAACATACTAGCTCTCTTTATATAGAGCTTTGCATGCCAACTACACATGGCTCAAAAAAAGCCACTTACTACATTTACCATTTTATGGTTCAGAGTAAAACTAGGAGTACAATATTTCTTTCCTAGAGTGGGCTACTATGGTAGAATTCTAGGCCGATATTTCATAGTCAATAATTTCATACTAAGTGAAAAACATGTGCTTTTATTTATTTGCCGGCCATTCATTCTTGAAATTACCATCATGTCCTTAAGGATTGGTTCTCACAGTTCCTACATAATGATTGTTCCTACCTGATCATATCTATACATATATAGATTGATGTAAACAAATTTACCGGCTACTGTATCAGAACCAAGCTGACGGATCCAATTCCGATCCCCAAAAATAGAACCACTATTAACCAATTTCAATTTCGATTCCTGACTTTGTGGAATGCAGAATTGATTGGCTACCCGGGTAAAAAATTGACAAGACATTTTAATTGACAAATAATGGCGATTTCTAGTAATAATAGTGATTTAAAAAGTGAATCTGTAATTTTAATGATTTAATAACTGTATTTGTAATATTAATGATTAAGGATTGTATTCGTTATTTAAATTTTAAGTCACAATGTAAAATATTTGGATTGTAATATTTGTTGGTGTGATATTATAATTGCTGATTATTATTATTTTTAAAATATAAATTATCTAATGTGAAAAAACAATGAACATAGATTTTAATATTGAAATTCAGTTAACAGGAACTATGGCCTATGGGTACTCGATGAATGGAATTTCAATTCCTAAAAATGACAAGTGATAGCAATTTATTTCGATTCCTAAACGAAACTGCAATAACGTAAATCATAAATTACTTAATGTAAATATTTTTGTCACAATATTTTCCAAAGTACCCTCTTTATTTGCAAAGCACATTACTTCTCCAAATTATTTTTCCTCTCTAATTGTTCAAAATATCGCTGCCAATTGATTGTAAAGAGACAAGAATTAAATTAACATAGATGATTAGATTGTCAGATAATATTTTTGACAAAATCAATGATAGATATTCGGGTAACCAATATAATTTCAAATTAAATGGTTTAACTTGTTCACTTTTTAGAGTTTATATAAATGGTGGCTGGGTTGCTTGGGTGGGGTGGTGGACAAAGTGACGTTGTGATGGCTTGGGGCGTCTAGTAGAGGATGGGTGTGGGGGGTGCAGGTTGTCGGAGGAGGAATTAACAACAAGAAGGGTGGAGAGTTCGAGCCGTTGTGGGGGGTGGGGGGTTCGATGGTGCGGTGGGTTGAGTGGTTCGACCAGTGTCATGGGGTGGTGGTTCGACAGGCGCCGTGGTGGTGGGGTGTGGTGGGGTGATTGACGATGCGTGAGGAAGGGCTATGGCAACGTCCTAGAGATTGTTTTTCAACTTTTTGTTTTTTTTTTGTAATGTTTTGTTTGATTGGTATAATAGTTAATTAGCCAACTATATTATTTGTTTCTAGACCAATTGATTACCTCAAGCTAATCCTGCAGATATACACCACCCAAATTCGGTTCAGATCGTGGATGAATGTATAATTTAAGAGAGAAAGAAGGGAGAGAGGAAAAGGGGTGAGAAATCTGTTAGGAGTAGTTTAGGAAAAAAGATTTACATGGAGTAATTTTGTGATTTACCTTAAGCAATCCACTTCCTAAATATTAGTAACGAGGTGAATTCCAATTTCAATTCTAATTCCAATTCTAATTCCAATTCTAATTCCAATTTCAATTCACAATTTACATAGGGTAAAATAGGGTGATACTGGTGGATTGGATTGTGCTCACCCCTATTTTGTATCGCGAATACGGTGGTGACCCATGGTGTGACTAGCGAGCATTACTCACCAGTCACCACGGTCACCAGTCATTTCGTCTCCTAAAATTGTGCCTATACCAAGTCACCGGCCGGAACTTGCCACCCCCAGTGTCAGTGTCATTCCTCTCTCTCTCTCTCTCACACACACACACACACATCTCGGAGGAATGGGAGTAACTTCCGTGATTTACAATGGTCTTCAAACCACTTCTTATCCTCTCAAACCCAATTACAAAGACGACACTACTACAAGTAGTAGCAGTACCATTCCAATTCCCTCAACACATTTGTCTTTCTCTCTCTCTCATCTTCCTCCACTTCTTCTCTTTCGCTCAGGTAACTGATTATCTATAATAATTTTGTCTTTTTTAGAATATGATTGATGGGTTTGACTCTTTGTTGGGTTTGAAACTTGCAGTGAGAAATTCTCGTTCATTGCGTAATCCAGTTTATGCAAAAAGGGTTGAAGAGGAAGATGATATATCCACTGCTTCAGGTGTGATTATCTCACTTGCTTATGTTTATAATTATATTTATTTAACATAAATGACAATTTTTGTGATATGTTTAAGTTGAAGTTCGGAATTGGTTAACTATTGGAAACACTTGAATTTGTATAACCCAGTGGTTTGCAAGAGGAATTCATCATTAGACTGTGGAACACTATATGGAAAAAGTAATGGGAGGTTTTAAACTCTGTAGTTTTAGCTCTTTATAATCAGACATATATAGCAGAAATTTAGAAATGCATAAATTTATGATTTTAGCCCATTTTCCATGGTAATGTCGTGTTATCAAAAACCATACTGTTGGAATAAGGATGAAAGCTTATGCATGATTATGTATTTGTGCGTACTGTATATGATACTTATGAGAGACTTCTTGTGGTCTGGGGTGGATGGTGAAAGGAAGGAACATCTGGTCTCTTGGGATCATGTATGCAGGCGAAAGGAGGACGGGGGTTTGGGGGTTGGCAGGATAGTCTTAAAGAATATTGCTCTAGGGGGAAAATGGTTGTGGAGGTTCCCCTTGGAGGGTAATTCCTTGTGGCACAAGGTTATTAGGAGCAAGTACGCGTTGCATCGGAATGGATGGGATGTTCAAGGAGCTCGTGCTATTACTCATGCGTGCACCTGGAACCTGGCCCTGGAAATTTGTTTATGTGTCTTCTTATTTTTTCCCCAATGTTACTTTTAAGTCGGAAAACGGTTCCCGCGTTTGGGAAGACGCTAGGTGTGGGGAGCTAGCTTTTTGTGACAGGTTTCAGCGGTGGTATCGTTTATCGCAGGGGCATGAGAGTCGAGTGTTGGAGTGCTGTGCTATAGTAGTGTGGATCATTCCTGGCACCTCCAGTTTCGTCGCCCTTTGCCTGAGGAGAGCTGGGGGAGCTGACTGAGTTACTTGGGTTGTTGGATACTGTTCGACCTTCTATTGATGATGATGGAGAGTCTGGAAAGGTGATACATCTGGGGAATTCTCTTCAAAACCGTTTCTAGCCCTGGGGGTGTCTTCACGATATGCTCCTTTCCCTATAGGCATGCTTTTGTGGAAGGCAAGGGTCCCTTTGAACGTGAGAGCGTTTGTTTGAACGATGGCGTTAGGAAGAATCAATACCAATGATATGCTATAGAGGAGGCGCCCAGGGTTGGCTAGCTCTCCCGATATGTGTGTGCTGTGCCGTAGTGAGACATGCTCACATTTCCTTCACTGTGATATGATTCGTATTTTGTGGGGAAAGCTGGTTGGTTTTGTGGGGGAGCAATGGGTGTTTCCTTCCATAGTTTTGGAGATGCTACAGGTGCGCTTTCGGGATTTTGGGAGGGATAAGGAGACGAAGCTACTGTGGCGCAACACTGTTTTTGCTATTTTTGAGTGTTGCTGGCTAGAGCGGAATGCCAGAATTTTCTCTAGAGGGTCCCTACCACCTGAGGCACTTTGGGATAGAATGACTTATTTAGCTTCTATGTGGGCTAAGGCGGGAGGGGCTTTTAAGAGATACTCTAAACTGAGTTTCAAAGAAGTTGGCATAATTTGTTGTAATTTCTGAAGGAGGACAACTTGTCCTCTGGTGCTGTTTACACAGCTCTATTAATACAAATTTTCTTTCATCTAAACAAAAAAAATTGATCTTTGTCGATTCTGATAAAAGTCGGTGTCTACGGTTTTCCCAAATGACTTCTTTTCTAATGAGGTAAGAATTTAAGAAGACTAAGATAGGACATACCTTGTTTCTCTTAAGAAGTAATTCAGTCTTCTTAAGGATCTTACACACTCGTAAAGACAAAAAACCTGTTGGGAAAAGAGGAATGTCTTCTTATGCATACAAACAAACTATTGATCAATACAATAGAATTCCTTAAATTTATCAATGAGGATTAGTGAGTGACTCAGTGGTGATGATACTTGATAGACATTAGGTGTTGATCTGGTGATTCTAGTGGCTATTCTCAGCTATTTTTATTGAGTCAGAGCTAGCCTTATGGAACTAGTGGTATGTTTTTTCGTTGAACTGCAAGATATAGTTTTGTACAAGCAACTAATTGTAAAATCAATTAACCAAACATCTGTGGCCCTAAGAGTGCTACTGCGTTACAAAATACCTTCAAAGGATAACAAAAGAAATATCCCCTATGTACAGAGGAGTGAAGCTATATACTCTCTCCGTTCCAAATTCTCCTTTCCATTTGGCTTTTTGAGGTCAAAGTTTACATTCATTGACCATTGATTTAATAAAAAGTATAAAGATTTACAAAGTAAAATACTATTATTATCACATTTTTATAATTTTTATAGTTATAGAATTATAATTGTCCTTGGTAAAATTGTCATCTTGGAGACCGTGAAAAGTCAATGGAATGGAGATTTTGGACCGGAGGGAGTAGAATATAACAACAAAAAAGCCAATTACATCTAGCACAATGCATACAATATTTGATTCCTTCTTACCCCCTTTTGCTAGAAAGCCAGCTTCCTGCTTTGTTTAGGGACAGCATGCTGAATCTTGAATCTTGCTAGATCAGTAATTTCGTTGTCTATCATATTGAAATATTTCCACCATTTCCGAGATCACTTGTCTTTGTAAAGACTCCTGTGCACAACAATTTCTGAGTCACTCTAAAAAATAACTTGGGTATGGACCCAGCTTTGTCCTTGCTTCATCAAAGTTAAAGTCAGTTATCGCCAAGCCAATGGAGAAAACACCCTGTACATATGTTTCATTATCTCTGATTATGATGCCACCACTTCTCTCCAAGCTTCCCTATAGCTAAGCCATCCATATTTAACTTCAATCATCCTGTTTTGGGAGGTTTGCAGGAAGTTTTCTTCCTACTCTACTTAGATCTGTTGTCAACATTGTGGCCAAAGTGGACAAAGGGATTAAAAATCCATTGGGAGAGGGAATGCAGTCAGGGGTAAGCTTGCTTGTCACTCACCGAAAACTCTAGTAGTCATAAACAACTCCAATATTTCACCCACCTCTAAGCCATTATTATGAAAGCATGCTTGATTCATTGCCAACCACACAGATCAATGACCATACAACAACAAAGAAGGCCATACACCAAATCTTCCATGTAGAGATTTGTTGGGGAAGAATTGCCATCGATATAGAAGTCATCTAAAAAGCTTGGGAGACAAGACTGAATATTCCACCAATTAGTAGTATGAATGTATGATAATTGATTTTATAGATTGAATTGCAAGCAACTGCGTGAAAGATCCTACTGCTCGAGTGCCAAAAGTAATGTAAAACAGCGAAAGTGATAGAAGAGGCAAGAAGAAAGGTGGGAACGATAATAGATGAAAGGAGCAAGATAAATACTTTAACACCAATTCTTATCAGTCAATCAATTGATAAGATTCATATATGACTGTAGTTAGTGAAGTCCTAGTGCTTGGTATATAAGCTAAACAATCCTAAAATATGTTACGATCCAATTGCAAGGTATGGGGCTTGAGTCCCACTTCGATCTTATGGGGGGTTGATGTGGGGTTTAATAGACTTGTGGGCTCTTCCACCCTTTGAGCAAAGCTTTTGGGGTTGGGCTCTCCCATTCTGTTACTTATAAGTAAAATAATCTTTTCAAAATACTAGGCACTAGCACGTATCTTATTAGGTTCACAAGAATTTGAAATTATAAAACACAATAATTTTGCAAAAAAGAGGAATAACTTCTAATTCTGTAAATCTTTTTCTTTGTTCATTCTTGCTTGGAATTGGGGGAGGGAGAAGGATTTTTTATTATAGATCACGGTCGAGGGGGAGGGGAAAATGGCGGGGATAGGCTGTATCTACAAACGTAGATGACCAGAAGGCCGCATTGAGGTTGCTAATGTTTCGCTGGAGCTTAAAGTTGAACAACCAGTATTTGTGATGCAGATCTACTGTGGTGGAAACTGGAAAGGGCATGTTCTGTAGTTGAACCGAGCAGTGTGGTGCTACTTGATGGAACGGAGGATGGATGAAGGGAGGGAAACTATGCAGAGAAATCTCACCAACCTAACCAAAGGTGTCCAATTTTCAAAGCTTTTCCTGGAATGCGTACACTTGCTATTTGTCCTCAATTGTTTGATTGAAGCTCCTTATTGCTCAAAAGGATTTTAAGTATGAGCAGTAGTTTACAGTGCTAAAAGGTAAGCCTCAGCTTCTATATAGTTGTCAAAATTGCTCTTGCTATTGTATAATTTGTGGTAAAAGAGGCTTCTGGTAAAATTGTCATCATAACATAGCTTAGGAATTGTAGGATTGAGGAAGTCCTTAAGAATAAACTTCATTCTATAGAGCCTTGAGGGAGGTGAGAGGAATTTGTGTTGGGGGGGGGGGGGGCAGAAGCAGGGAGAGAAGTCAAGAGACGGAAATGAGGGCGGAAAAAGGGCAGGGTGAAGGTGTACTCATGTACATAGAAGAAGCCCCGGAAAGGGGGTAAAGATCCGCTTATTCAATGCTGTTAGTGAGTTTCTGGAGGGGAAGGATAAGGAAGCAATTGCGTACTGAATGCCAGTGGTCGTCTTAAACAGTTCTTCTCACTGGTATCACTTGGAATTTAGTCATCTATATTGTCAAAGATTGAAAATCCCTTGCATCTGTCCTATATTTTCACTGTGCATTGATCAGTTTTTAGTTTGAACATCCTGTTTAAAGCTAGTTTACTGAACTGCTGAGTGTCTGAATATCCTTTAAATTGTATTAATTAACAGAAAAAGGGCTGAGGTTCAGCCGAGGTTGAGGACTTGGCTTTGGCTGAATATTTCTTTTTACGTGTTTTGAAGTGTAGCTTGTTGCTTGAATGTATTGCAGAACGGAGTGAAAGTAGTTCCCAGTCATATGATGAATTTACTAAGGTTGGAAAGTCTCCTCCAACTACTGGCAGTTCAGTAAACGAGAAACATGGTTCGGAGAGCTACATGTCATCAATTAGAACAGTTGCTTTGTGTGTGAGTGCTTTTTGCCATCTTTCTGACTTTTGCTCCAAGTTCTTATACTCTATGCTAAAACCAATGTAGTCAATGATCCTATTAGGTACGCTCTGCAGTGTTATTTGGAGTCGGTTTGGGTTTCAAAGACGGAGCTGTTAAAGCTACTGAATTTTTTGCTGGGTATGAAACTCTACTTGTTCTTCTATCAAACCTGTACTAATAAAAACATCTAGGTGCATAAGTAAGGAGCCTTGGTTTTACATCTTCTGCATTATACTTGTATTCTTTAGGAAAATTTCCACTTTGGTGCCCTGAAGTATTGCATAATCTTTTTTTAGTGACCTGTGTTTTTCATAATTCCATTTTGATTACCTGACTATTTGTAAATAGTACCAGTTTACTACTTTCCGTTACAACCGTTAAATTGTTCGTCCGCAAAGCATATCAAACGTTGCGTTTGATTTATTGGTGGGGGTCAAGTTGTCTTTTACTTGTCTTTGTCCTTTACCCAAATCATTTTCTCCCCCTTTGTCTGATGTCATCATCCTCACCCAATTCATTCCCTCGTTTTTTTTCATCTCAGTACTCCAAAACAAAAAACTTCCACCTTCCATAACCAAAAGTCAAAGATGCTGGAGCTTTGATGAATTTTTGGGCTTAGTTGTGCTTTGTTGTACGCGATTAAGCATTAAAGACGCAAGAATTTCGTGCTGGAAGCTTCAATTTTTGAATTGAAGAAATCCTAATGGCAGAAAAGTTACAGATTGAATAAATTAGGGTTTTATTTAGTGGGTCTTCAATTATTTAGTATAATACTGTTTGTTTTTGTTCTTTTTTGGGTTGATGCTCTATTTCATATACATGAGTCCATTTGGATATGTGGTTGGGGAGAGTTTGTGGAGGTTGGGGAAATTAATAGAGTTTGAAAGGTTTAAAAAGCCATGGCAGAAGGTGGAGAAATGGTGGATAAGAAAGATGAGCAGGAGAAATGGAGCAGGGAAAATAGAGGTGTTTCCCCCCTTCTCTTTCTCACTTGACATGTGGCAACATCACATTAAAGGACTGTTGGGGGAAATTAAACAGGGGCCCTTGATTTGGAACAAAGGATTTTGTGGGTGTTTAATCAGAACCCTTGATTTGTCATCAGAAAGGAGAAATATTACTCTTACTTAAGTGAGGGTAATATAGTCTTTCAACATATGCGCCTGTTAACATTAAATGCCATGTCAGCAAACTGTTGGCAAATTTTAACGGGACTAACGAAATACCCAAAGTGAAACTTTTTTTAAAACCTTGGGTAACTAAAATGGAATTATGAGAAACACAGGTCACTAAAAAACGATTATGCAATACCTCAGGACACCAAAGTGGAAATTTTCCTATTCTTTAATATAATGATGAGCAGAGTCAGGGATTTTGCCTTACCTATATGTTGGTGTTGTGATGAAAACCAATTATGGTGATAAATGTCTCCTTTTCCTAATTTATTAATCTTCCGACTTGCTTCAAGAACTCCTTTTGCTTTTCTCCCTTTGATAAAAATGTCTAGTTGTTTAGAAGTGGAAGGTGTGAAGGCTTTAATTATAAGTTGCATTACCTTGGTTGTATTGTTAGAATCAAAATTAATGCATGTGCCGTGTGGTTTGTTGTTTATCTGAATGGCAAATGCTGAAATGTATTCGTCCAGCATGATAAAAATGGCAAAACAGCTGAAGCTATGTGTGTATCCTATTTTAAATGAAATGATTTCAATTTTCAAAAGTCCTGAGTTATATGATGAAACATATAGAGACAAAATCTAAGGCCCTGTTCGGCTACGTTTTTAAATTGAAGTTTTAAACTATTTAAAAACTAAAACCTGTTTAAGTTTTGATTTCAGGCTTCTTTTATAGTGTTTGAGTACTAGTAGGCTACTCATGAGCAAAAAAAGGAGTAGTAGTAGGCTAGTAAAAGAAGTCTGGGCATTTATGAGTGGTCCCCTTCTCTGCCTCTTCTTAAATGCGTGGTCCCAATTTGCTTATTGCAGCGTCAACAACCTTTCTCCGACTCCATGGCTTCCGAGAACTGGGCAATTGAAAACTCAGAACGACGGCCAAAAACCATTATTTTGTGGTTTTCAAAATACAGATCTGAGTTTCGAAAATGAGGAAAAAACCAAACTCAGCTCCAATCTTACCGAACACGTTTTGTTTTGAATTTTCCGTTTGAAAACCAAAAACTAAAAACTCACAACCACCCCGAACGGGGCCTAAGAAAGTCTTATCTCCAATCTACCCTTCTTCAATTATGGGATTTGGATTTGAATACATTTCAAATGAGTATAAAGTGGCTCTAGATTCAATTACTGTCGTGGCTCTAGATTCAACTGCTGTCTTATTCCAGCAGGCTAAATAGGATCATATCACATTCAAATATCAGCCTAAAACTGTACTCCCCTCACCAGTCACCAAAAATAAGGCCTTAGGGATGGGAGAGTTGATTAAGATCCTCAATCAATTTTTTTTCAAAGAGTTAGGGTTGCAGTTTGTTTGTCCAGTTCAGTGCTACTGGCAAGGAGAGGGATTCTTTGGTTTGATTCTATTTCAGGACTCCTTGTCCCTACGAGGGGAACTCGTTTCATGTGCAAGCTACATCGCAACACATGCAAGCCCGTAGAACTTCATATCTCAGGTTTCCTCTTATCTCCGTCCTTTTGTCAGTCTGAGGCTCGGGGACTTAAGAAGGAGTCGACTTTGGGAGGATATTTGGACGGATAGGCAGCCCCTGTGTACTTGATTTCCGCGTCTCAGCTCTCTACTTTTCATGATGCAACTATTTCTCAGTTTTATTCAACACTACTTTTCATAATGCAACTGTCTCGCAGTTTTATTCAGCAGAGAGTGTCTCTTGGAACCTTCATTTACGAAGGCTCCCCTAAGATGGGGAAGTGTAGGAGATTAAATCCTTGCTTGGTATACTAGAGACTGTTCACACTTGACTATTAGTGCGAATTCCAAACGATGAACTAGTGATTTCACAGGGGTTTTCTCATGTAAGTCTTTTCCTTGGTGTTTGGGAAAGCAGCAATTCGGTAATTCTGTTTCCCTCCTGCAACTTTCCTGACGAAGAAGAAGTACCTCTCAAGGTACAAGCTTTCTTGTAGCCCTTGGCGTTCGATAGAGTGCATATAATGACTTGTGGCCTATATTTCCTGTTATGTGCTTGCTTAGCCAAGCTAGTTGTGAAATGTCCGCACATATTGTTTGAGCTGTGATGTAGGCTGTTTGGAGTACGTGGGGAATTGTGGGTGTCCTTCAAATGTTAAGGACTTTATGCAGACCCGTCTTTTGGGTTTTGGGCAGGGGAAAGAGAAAAGGTTTGTGGCGCAATACTCTATTCACTGTACGTTGGTGTATTTGGTTGGAGAGGAACGCACGGGTTTTCAATGGCGCATCTATCTCTCCTGACATGCTTTGGGATAGAATGGCTTTCTCAGCTTCCTTGTTGTTTAAAGTTGCCAAGGACATTAGAAGTTACACTGTTTGAGAGGTCCAGCAAAACTGGGGCAATTTGCAATTAGCTACATCATAAAAGAGGGTACCTTGGTCCTCTTTGCTTTACTGTGCTTACTATTATCATCAACATTACCTCAGTGCCTCCAAAGAGGCTCCCGCCTAGGCAGGGTAAGGGGGGGTCGGTTGTACGCAGCCTTACCTGTGAGAGTCTCACAGAGAGGCTGTTTCCGTTTGACCCGAAATCCGAAGTGCGACGACTATCGGCAACTTCACAATAAAGAAGAAGTGCCGACAGTTTTATGAGCTATTTTGTTTTAGTCCATTACATTCCGAAGCCAAAAAGTAGAGAAACTTTTGGCTCCACTGGAAATTGTGGACATACAGTCAAAGCTTGAGATCAGATATATGAAGTAAATAAGTACAGAAGAGATTATATGCACACATATATATATATCATGTGACTAGTGCTGGGCTAAGGGAACACCGAAAAAAGGTAATGAAACTGATTCAAGTACTGCCCTGGAGAGACAGCTGATAAGATTAAAGATGGAATCATTACAAGAGGAGAAGACTTCACATATGTGATAGCTTAAAATGGTATCCATTCTTTAATGCAGGGAGGCTGGATTGTGAGATAAGCCATCCACTAATGAAATGACTAATCCGAACAAGAACTGACGTGCTCTCTAACAGGTTCACTATTTCACTCCCAGATAACTGTCCGTCTATTGCAGTAAAACACGTCCTACATAAGTGCCTAGCACAAACAGTCAACTCAAACTTCATACATATCATAACAAAACTGTGACCAAGTACCTGCATGTGTGACTAGACCTTTCACAGTTACACAACGGCTTTGAGCCCGTGAACCATGCCACAAGCCCAGTAATTATTACCATCTTCGTCTGCCCACTCACAAACCCCTTCCTTCCCTTACTATTGATAACACTTATTTTTATAACTAATAAGTTTTTTTGGATAAGATTTATAACTAATAAGTTTATGTTTCTGTATTCATATAATTACTTTTCTAAGCTTTATGTCTATTCTTCTCTCTTTCCTCTATACTCCCATATCCTGCAAAAGCAACTTCCATCCCCATGGTCACACACCATTTTCTCGCCAATGGCCTAGATCCCTCTCTCTCTTCTCCAATGCTCCGGCCTTGTCATTTCGATGAACCAATTTGATATTATGATAGGAAGTTGTTTACTAAGCTAGACAATTAATGGTGCACTACAGAGACAGAAAAAGACGACGTGCATCACATGGTTATTATTGATCTTCAAATGGCCTACAGTAGAGTATAGAGCAGTGATGTCGGGAACGCGGGGCGTGGCAGCGTTGGGACGTGGCCGCGTTCCACGTCCTGGGACGAATCGTTCTGGAACGGGGAACGATTCCGAACTGGGACGGTCGGAAACGCGACCCCGTCTTCGATCTGAGCGACCCCGTTTGCTCTGAAGTGTTTCTGAAACATTTGGGACATGAGCAGGCCTTGGTGGATCGATATAAGTCTAGAAGCTGGATCTATGAAGGACTAGAAAAGAGAAGGTAGAAGATGAACCAGATCGAAGAGAGAGAAGAAGTTCTTGGAAAGTTAAAAAGTCAAAGCAATATTCAATACACTGGCCGGCAGTTGTCGCCTGCTAACCCTTTAGATTTTCTAGTTTTCTCTTTTTTCTTTTTATCTCTGTTGTTGTGTTACAACTGTCATTATAGAAGACTAGTAGACTTAAAGTACGTGTACCCCTACTAGATACTACCATAGTAGTGGACGTGTATTAGTTTTTTCTTTTTGTTTTTTTTTTTTTACTTTGTAAGTTGGACGGTTATGTGACATTTACATACTTAGGCTTTTCTCGTACCCGAGCGTTCCCGTTTAGCTTACCCCTTCGTTCCCGATTCTTAAAATTTGCGAATCTCGTCCCCGTTTCCGTCCCCCGACTCGCCTCGTACCGCGTTCCGTGCAACACTGGTATAGAGTAAGGTATATTCTGGTGGTGCTCAGAGATATAGAAGGTTTCAGTATCGATGGAAAGTAGCATTATTACTTAGTTTGAAAAAGAATGAGAATGTAGTTGGTGGTATGTGGTATCTTCTTCTTCTTTGTTTGAAAAGCATCGGAATCTGCCTATGTCCTTTCTCCCACATGCTGTCAAAGAATTGTACTGAAGGTCTTTGATTTAGTTAGAATAGAGGTTCACAATTTCAAATTGATTTCTGTATATTGGCCATAAAAAGATGCTAAGGGCATTTGTAGGTCTCTCTCTTTCCTATTTTTGTTCAATCTCTCTTTCCGCATTACTTTACAAATTTGAAGTTGATTGAGCCTTGTTATTTTCAGTGCCGTAACCATATTTGACTTTTTATCAGGTACTTGTTGGAGCAAAGTCTTTCTGTGGACAACCTGTTTGTCTTTGTTTTGATTTTCAAGTACTTCAAGGTGCCACTTATGTACCAGGTATGTATGTCTTGGAATCGAGCTTCAAACCCTTGGTTATCTGTAGTTCTTTTCGGAAAATGAGGCTTCTTTGGGGTTTCCTTCCCAGATGGATGCTGTTTTGAATTGTTTCATTGTATTTTCTTATGACTACATCCTAATCATTTGTACGTAGAGTCGTGTGCTTTCATATGGTATTGCTGGCGCCATCATATTCCGGCTATCACTGATACTTCTTGGAACAGTCACTCTTCAGGTTGAATTCTCAGTGGTTCATATTTTTATCTTTTTATTTGCTCTCTGTTGGAAGATTTTGTGATATTGACTGCGTTCTGAAGTATGTTTGTTGCGTCCTGATAGAGGTTTGAAGCAGTGAACCTGCTGCTGGCAGCAATACTACTGTATTCATCATTTAAGGTAACATATCTTTCATAAAATGTTAGTTTTTAGTATTTTCTTACTCATAAGGTTTAGCTCTCTTGTGGCAATTTTAATCCTGTGATTTCATGTATTTCCTACATAATGGTGGGGGCAGGGTGCAGCCTTCCGCCTTACAAAAGCATCCAATGTTGGCTACATACCTTGCTGTTATGTATGCCAGTAGAAGTAATATGGACCTTCAATGTTAATCCTCTTTTCCCTCTCTTCCTTCCCCGCCTTAAGAGGCAGGGGTGTCTTTAAGGCTCTGTTTCCAAATCTTAACCTCATAAAACATCGAAAGGGCTCCTATGCTGTAAAGAAACTTCAGAAAGGTCCTATCTCTCTGCTTCGGAAGTGTGGTGTTCCAGAAACCCCAGAAGCCTTTGCTTTCTATGAGTCTTCTTTTGTTAGTCAAATTATCACTAATCTCAAATTTGTACACTAGTATGTATTATATTAGACATATTCGTTGTTCTCTGTGCTGATAATTACTAGAGTCCATGTAGGGATAAAAATAGTTCTGTTTGTTGTTCTCTGAGCTGTACTTCATCTTAAAGCTTATTACTAAAGCTCATAAATAAAGCATCTTTGCAACGAATGGAGAAAGATGTCCATGAGCTTAAGCTCAGCTTCCAATTTATTCCAGGAGAACTAATTGGAAGTAGTCGGGGATCAATTATTTGGAGTGTGGGCTAAAGAAGGCCTTTGTATGTAGGCTCTAGTTTCTTCACTTTCTCTTAGATATTTGCAGTAAGGAGAGCTTGTCATCTATTTTGTGATTTCTTAATTGTATCAGCAGTTAGCTTTCCTCTTATATGAAAAAGTGCACAACATCTAGAATTTTCTTCAAGGGCTGTCTCTACTTATATGGATGGTCAAGACTTTGTCTTTAGTTGCATATCTTTTGGTTTAAATTAGTTGAAGAACAGAATGAAATGAATAGGGTGCAAGAAAATAAAGCATATGATTAAAATGATTTGTAAATAATTAGGAGAGGCCGAAAAGGGAGTAAATGTCAAAAAGGATAACATCCAAAAATAAAGCACTAAGAAATCGCAGAAAGAAAACTGAACTAAGTGCAGCAGAGAAAAGAAAAATAAATGGGCAAATAATCACTAATGTACATGGATAAAATCATATGTAAATAATTAAAGAGAGGCCAAAAAGGGTGTAAATGGAAAAGGAAATAAAATTATAAACAAACACTGGAAATGCAGAAAAAATGAATGATAATTTTTGGGGGAAGTAAAATGCAGCAGAAACGAGAAACATATATGAGCTAATATTTACATGCTTACGTGTTGGCTGCTGTAACATGTGTACCCCACTATTGGGCAACTAACTTGCTCATACTACAGAGTACATAATTTTTGCACCCTGCCACCCAAGCTCCACCATGTTCACACTTTGACCTATGTCTCAATCACCATGCGGGATTCTCATTTGCGTGGTCTGTTGTATATGTGGTAAGGTACAGTCGTACGGATATTCAAACAGGATATTCTTTAGCAACCTAATTACCCCATCCTACTAAAGCATGAACAGTTAGTTATGTCATTCCAATATGGATGAACTTCAGCTCTGTTTTCCTTCTTTCTTTCTCTTTTGTTGGGACTGGGGTAGGGGGTGGGGTGTGGATTAAGTTGGAAGCCTTACGTTTCAGTTTGAAGGTCTAGCGACTTGACTTCGATAGCTGCATCAGTAAAATTTCTGTATCAATTGTTTAGAATTTAGTGTTTATGTTTCTTGTTCTCTTGGTAGCTATGCTAGCTATGTAAATTCTCCCCATCTGTTAGTTTTGTTCGATTTTGTTTTATGGAAGAACAGAAAATTTTAATAGCACATTTGAAGATTATCAGCTATCAAGCAGTGGTCGGTAAAAAGAGTAAATGAATGTATGTAGTAGTGTTTTCATGCTGATTTTTAATTCAGAATTCATCTAAGCTAGTTTGGCATTGTTTTCTATTTGGTATTATCCTGTAACATAGTGCAATTGTCTGATACCATACATTTTTGGTGTCTTTTTTGTGTTATGAAAATAGTTATTTGGTACCGAGGAAGAAGAAGAGGACCTATCAGACAATTTCATTGTCAAGACTTGCCAAAAATTTATCCTTGTGACAGGTATGGTTGAAATAATTTGAATTTTTCTTGATATATTGTATCGGTTCCGTTAACGAGTTACTCGGGTAACTTGTTAAGATAACAAAATTGAAATAGATGAGGATTGGTAAGTTTGATAAAGTAATATCCTTAATGTGATGAGAATCAAACAGTTCCATTAATAATATCATTTTAAATGAGAAACTTCAATCATTAATTAATAATTTCCCAAAAATAGTTTATTGTTTCACCGGTCCTCGCTCCTCACCACCGTGCAGCAAAGCCCACCATTGATACCGGCGAGATTTTGGCCCCAATAATTACAACCAGCCTCGCACATCATTACTCCTCCAGTATCAATAAATTTTCAGCAGTGAGATTTTAACATTGCGAGAAATCAAAAAGAAAAACTATTGGGCGAAACAAAATTGTGAGAAAGGGGGCATTAGTAGGTGAAGAAATTGGTTATGGTGATGAATCAGATGATGGAGAAGAAGGTGGGGAGGAGAGAGAAAAATGGGGAAAAGGAAAGTACTAATGATGAAGGCAGTGGGGAGGTAAGAGAAAAAAGAGTTATGAGTTCATACCAAAAAAAAGCCGTGTGAAACGGAGAGAGATAAATGCTAATGGGGTATTTATTATTTCCTTCCTAGTTTTTACTAAAAGTTATTATTCAAGGTAATTGGAATCTTTGATTCTAAAATACTTAAATATATGGATAAAATTTCCGAAAATAGCTTTCTTAACAAGTTACCCTGGGTAACTCGTTAACATTACCCATATTGTATTGTAGTTGTATTTAAAACTAAAACTTTCTTAAATAATTTGTAACCTAGACGTAATCAATCTAGTGTCTTCCTAACTAAATTTTTGATTAGGATACTAGAAGACTGTCTAGCATTAGGTATTAGAAATCCTAGCTTTAAGTTTGTTGGTCACAAGATCTAACACTAAGTCCAGAATTCTCTCTTGTAAGTATGAGTATGATGATGTGTGTAGGATGTACTGGAGTTGGCAAAGTGTAGGAGAGATTAACTGGCCCACATCAAGCACGATATTGATAGTTGAACCTGAATAAGGGATTTGATTGCCATCCGCACTACTCTGGATGGGCACTACTCTGCTCAGCAGGCACCTCATGCAACACTTAGTGTGCACCACATGCCTCCTCCCTGTTCTGTGATAATCCTAGCTGTCATTTTCCAAGATCTTCAGGACAAGGTTTGCCATATTTGGAACACTTTCAATGGCCACCAACTCCCTTGCTACCAGATCTAGTTTTCTGAGATTCATTGCCGCCCAAGTGCTATAGAGTGGTGATCCATCCACAACCGCATGGGCCGCACGGCGCACGCACGCACCACCCTGAATCCCACCATCTGTTGACCTTCGAGCACTAGGAATAAAGATCACCAACATTATTCCTCTCGAACAATGGCCTAACTGGAGAAACTGTCCTCTGGCATTGGATTGAGCCAAGAAGTTTCCCAAATCTCTTTTTCTTCTCTGATCTGTTCAGTCTTGTGAAATTGGAGCCCAGAACCTCCCACACCCATCAACCCATGGCCTTATAAGATCTTAATGATCTATGTGCCTTTGTTGGGAACCATTACACCTTGGCTTGCTTTGCATTTTCTAAGGCTAAGATTTCTTGGTTTCAAGATAGAAAATATTATGATAGCACACTGAGGAACCATGAGATCGTATAGTCTTCAACAGATTCTCCTTCGTGCTGATTTAAAACCACCATGATATCCCTTATATTTCATCTTTCAATGCTGATTATATCAGGTGTTGCTTGGCTGACAACAAATGATGCAGAAATATGTTGTTGAGCTGACAAAAAAAATAGGAAAATAGGATTTACGGATGAAAGTAGATTGCCAGAATGAGGAAAATCAGGCTCATGAAGCTCTACCTGCCAACAAACTGTAGGATTTTTTCCTAAGTAGGAAAGTTTTCCTTTAGAAACTGAATTCTCTTGTTGTCAACCACACAACTTTGAGCATTTTTTAACTATAAGGGAATTTTTCATGGGAAGTGTGTGCAACTTCCTCCAGGTACTTGGTTTATATGTGAACTGAGTGATGCTCGCATTTATATTCTATCCGTTGTCAAGTTCCTCAGTGCTGATGGAGTTCATAACTTAAGTCTTCTGTCTTCATGAAAACCTTGGACATCTCTATTTCATACTGACTGAAACATCGATCCTGTCGTCAAATAATCTTATCAGATTCGTTTACGTCATTAGGGAAGAAGAAGAACAAATGGAGGGGCTAGGAAATTAAGATTGTCAAGAAGTTACATAATCAAACTGGTAACAGTTAAATTAAAACTGCAGCTGTTTGGTTGACAGTTGGCATTAGGTATCACATTTGCTGATGAGAGAAAAAATAACACCACATTTTCTATTTTTTGTAAGACAATTAAAGCGAATTGTGAACCTTGGCACTGAGTAAGTTGAGCACTCGTGATATGGTTCGGCGGAGGAGGCCTGAATGGTCTATTTACCTGTTGTGTGTATGCTTTGCCACCGTGCTAGCAAGATGTGTTACATTTGTTCCTGCACTGTCATTTTACAATCTCTGTGGGGTTGGTTGTATAGTTTAGGGTTGATTATTTCATTTGCCAGCCAACTATTATTCAGCTTACGCATGTTCCGCCTTTTGGGCTTGGTAGGGTTGAGGGCAATCAGATGTTGCGGCAGTGTGCTTTTTTGCTGTCTTTTGGTGTGTGTGGTTGAAACAGCACGTGCAGATTTTAGTGGGGTTTCTAAGCCTCTTGGTTTTGTTTGGGATCTCGTGGTTTACTTGGTCTATCTTTGGACCAAGGCTTTTGGGACTTATCGCAGGATGCCCCTCATGACATGCAACGTCATGGGGCGATCTGTACATTAGTTTTTCTCTTTGAAGACTCCTTGTCCTCTTAGTTCGTATTTATCGTCCATTTCTATTTAGTAAAATTTATCTTTATCTAAAAAAACAAATAAAGTGGATATTTAGATGATGACATCTGTCTAGACTCTAGATTCATTGATTTGATTCATAAAAGCAGCATCAAAAGGTAATTGATTGTACGGAAAGTTAGAATGTTTTGCTAGGATTCCTTGGTCAAAGATTCTCACATCTCAATCTCTATAATTTGCAGCTAATTATGACGGCAATCGCTTCTTCACTGTCCAAGATGGAGTATGGAAGGTCAGTCAATCTTGAATGTACAATTAAATACTGGTGATTAATTACTTTGTTTAGGGATGCTTCTGCTAAGTAGGTAATTGAAGTTTCTATTAAAGGAGGTAATTACTTTGTTTTTGGTGCAATGTAAGTTTTGCGGTTCTTTGGTGTCTTTGGGCTGGAAAGGAATGCCCAAGCTTTTGATGAGGTGTCGATTTGGGATGATATGCTTTGGGATCTGATCACTTATCTAGCATCCTTATGGGCTAGAGCTAGTGGGGCATTTAGGGGATCTACTATTACTTCGGTCCAACATAATTGGGCTAACCTGTAATTAGAGTTATTATTGGAGGATTTCTTGTCCTCCTTCATGTACTCATTGACACTACATAAAAATACTTTCCCTTTATCTAAAAAAAGGAGGTAAGGGCTGCATAAATAGGATGTTGCTTAATTGTATATTGGATTGGGGATTGGGGATTGTGGCTAATGTATTTGTTTTACAGCTATCGCCCCACCTGCCATATGGCCAAGCCGTCTGACATGCTGATTGCATGGCAATTGATTGGTAGTCTTTACCATGTCGTTTGTATGCTGTAAGGCTTGTCTTGCATATGCGTATACGCCAGAAGTTACAACCCCCCACTCCAATCAAAAAAGAAGAAAAAGAGTGTGTACCATGCCAACTTTTGTCACTAGATCAATCATTGAACCATGACACACTTTAATGAGTCAAAAGTTCAGTTTAGGAATTTTATCGGAAAAAACCTTGAGAGCATTGTCTTTTATAGAACTGCCTTTGACAAACATTTTACCTTATTAGGAGCACCTTGTTTTGTTTTCCAGCCTAATCAACCTAAAGGTCATGTGAAATGACCAATTTTCTCTCATGTGCATTGCGCGTGCTTCATTAAATGCTTGAATATATAATGTAAATCCCTTCACTCAAAAAACAATAAGAAAAAAGAAGAAAAAGAGATAGCCAAAGGTGAGATACCACGTGAACCTCACCCACTTCCCGGTCCCTTGCCTCCCGACCGACCCGAATGCTATGCTGATGGTCCATGATTCCTGAAAACACTTTCACTCCTTGCAGACCATTTAGGACAATCTACATGATGGATCAATCCAAACTTCCACGGTAAATCCGACTCTCTTCTCACTCCAGATGGTGAACCCTCCACCAACCACCCTCGGTAGACCACCAATGTGGGTTGTGAATGGCCTACGAGTGCTAAAAAGCCTTGTTTAGGGTAACTCGTAAGGGATTTGCGGATGGGATGGATGGAGAAGAGTCATAGAAAATAGATAAGGGGGCATAGTATTTAAAGATGCGAGGCGAAATGAGGCGATAAAGGTCCATAAAGCCTAGGCGCAAGGTGTTACGGTCCTAAATTTTTCTCTGCGGAATGACCGTACGGCGTCAAGACTCCACCGAGTCTTGACCAGCCTTCACGTGAGGTTCCGTCTATTCCGACTCACTTTGAACTCTTCGCAACTCAAATCATCCTATCGAGGCTTGCTCGTTTCACTATTGTTCCTTTCTCGAGATACTAGTCGCTTCCCCATGTCGACTATTTAGCCCGACACTCGCCCAACCGGTCATCTCAAGTATCCCGCATCATGGTTGATCCATACTTCAGACCCTCGTCGCGTACTAGTGCCGACACTCTTGTCTTGACCCTAGGCCGACCGAACATCCTGTTTCGGACTTCAATCCATGACTATGCGGACAACGTTGTTCACTATCGTCCGACACCGGTCTCACTTACAAGCTCCTTTGGGACACGGCCCTCGAACGCCATCCGGCTTCGAGGATTCCTATCCTATCGAGTGCTCCTTCAGTTCATCGGTCATGATCACTGTTCACCTTAACGTGGCTTGGGCTCTCGGACGTGTCAAGTCCGGAGCGCGCTGTCATGTGCTAACTCTCAGGCACCGAAACCGCTAACCCCGCGCGCCGCCTAATTCACAGTCCCGTCGGAGCTAGGCCGGCTCCCATGAACTCCTTTTCCCTTTTTCTTCACAGCGGACAACTTGACTTCGAGAGTACTTCCAACTTGTTCCAGCTTTGATTCCCATAGTCACGGTCTTGACATCATGTCGTTGCGGAATGACCGTGCGTCTCGACCCTTACGAGTTTCGACTAACCCAATACCACTGAGGTTTCCCGTCCCACATGAACTTACACAACTCAACTGATGTGTCCACGATACCCACGCCTCCACCGAGACTAGCTTGCTTCACTGTAGCACCATGCTCGACATGCTAGCTGCTTCCCGGTGTTGGCTCTCACTCCCGACACTCGCCCCACTAAGCATCCCGGAGACCCACATCATGGTCGCCCCTTTCTCAAGACACTCGTCGCTTCCCCGCGTCCAAACCCTCGTGTGATGCTCGCCCAACTTTGCATCTTGCCTCTGTTTCAAACCCACGATGTAGCATCAACACTTCTTGGTGTACGACCAACGTCGTCGCCCATTGTCCGACACTCTTTCACAATCACAAGCTTCATAGGGACATAGCCCTCGAACACCATTCGTCTCCGTGGCCCCCATCATAGAGTGCTCCTTCTGTTTACTGGACATAATCCTTGTTCTCCTCAGAGCTCACCAAGCTCCACCCTTGCCCATGGACGTGTCAAGTTCAGGACGCGCGTCTCAAGCGTCCGGGCCACTGTCCTCGTCCCAAGCTTCACGCTCCTTCCGAGTAGTGTCTCGTCCCGTTCAGCAGCCGAGAGTCATGCTCGCTCCGCCCCCGTTGAGCTCATAGGCTCCGCTCCCGTTGAGCTCATAGGCGGCCGACCTATGAGTGCGCCCTCGTGTTCACGACTCACTGTCCCCGACTCCGCCTCAAGGCCTCATCGAGTAGTGCCCCGTTCCCTCGAGTAACCAACCTTGGCTAGGACATCCATCGCATCTCGGGAATGCTCGGAAGCATCCCCTTTGTTCCCACACAAGTGCACACGGGGTTACCACGTACGCGTGCTAAGATGTCCCAACGCCCTGGGAGTGTGTTGCCAAAGCTTCACGACTCCACGTTGGCCAGGCTTTCCGTAGCCTGTCTCGAGTGCCTCGCCCCCTTGGTCCGTTTGCGGATAGAGTCCCGCAACCGTCCCAAAATGGCAAGCCTCTACCTAACGCATGACGCACACTATCAAGCTTGCCAGCTGCTCGATAATGCCCTCAGGATCCCATATCCCGAGGGGACTCAATGCTGTCCTTTAGACGTGCCATCAAGCCTCCCCCCTTGCGGGGAAGCTCACTTAGGTAACACGGCGCCTGCCAAGCGCCCATGCACCCAGGGGAGGCGGAGAGCTCAAACACCTACTACCCCCTAAAGACTAAAGAGTCTTATATGGTTCATCCATTCTGTCCGGAGTGAACATCAACCATGCATAACTTTCATACTCGACCTCCCTTGGGAAAATAGCCTTGAAAACCATGAACCGACTCTCCCGTCGTCCTTCCCGTCGTCCAAGGATACCTCGCGCCCATCGTTGTTCGAGAAGTCCGACACTTTGTCCGGGCACACTCGACCCTCGTCACCAGTGATCGAGCACCGCGCCTTGCCGCAGCAACGCATACTCGTCGCCAACGCTTGTTCGCGACACCAATGACCGAGTAATCAAGCGCCCAAACGCTTGGTCCGAGCTGTCACGTTGCGAGACGTGACAATGTCCCCCACTCAAACCGTCGACGTCCTCGTCGACTCGTATTAAGCACATGCAGATAACAACCTGCTTGAGTAACCCATCACTTTCCTTCCACTTATCACTCCGCGAAAACACCCTTGTATCACGGCAATGACGGCCTCCTCGCGCCCAACTGAACCCACTTCAGTATAGACTCGGCCCGAATCGGAAACAGATGGCTCCACTCGAGTCCACTACCATGCTGATGCCAACCTATGTTACCAGGACTCGGGTACGGGTACGTGTCCAAGGGTCGGATTCGTCATGGTTCAAAATTCATGGACACGGGGACGCTGTCCAAAATTAGGGACACAGGTACGGGGACTTTGTCCTAAATTTGGACACGGGCGCGGGGGTACGGCTTTTTGAAGATATATATTTTTTATTATTGAAAATTATATTTTTAAAATAAGAATTTTAATTAGTAAGTTTGAAATATTATTTTTTGAAAATTGTAAGTCTGTTTTGTAGATAAATGGGTACCAGAAAAATGAGATGGAGTATTTGTTGTTTCTATTATTTGGGCCCAAGGAGTATTATTTTTAGTCGTGCCCAAGTGATGTACTACTTTTAGCAAGGCCCAAGTTGGAGCAAAGATACAGGCAGCCAGGCACAAAGTGATAAGTGATAACTCAAAGGCTTCAGTTGAGTTTTAAGCGTAATAACAGAAACCCTACTCCTCATGGCTCATGTTATGAGCGTCGCTTCGAGGAGAGAGAGAGAGAGAAGAGAGAGAGAGGAAACAAGTCAGATCTGCTGTATCAAATATGTTTCTCTCCTCTCTATCTCTTTCTCTCTCCTCTCTTATCTCTTTCTCTCTCCTCTCTGTCCTCTTTCCTTCTATGGCATCTGCAATAGCCGCACCGCCGTGTCGCACTGTAAAAATCCGTGTCAACGCGGATTTCGTACCAGCATCCGTGTCGTGTCGTGTCGACACTGGTACGATGTCACAAAGTGCCGAGTCTTGGTCACATAGCTGCCAACAGCAATGACGACCTCCCCGCGCCCAACTTGAAGTGGCCACCTTCAACTTGAACTTGGTCCGAACTCCAAACACAAGTCATATCCACTTCATAACCCCTTCTCTCTCCAGGGTTATGGGAGTTCTTCTCTCCGAACTCCAGGCTCTCTCAACGAGCCACACAAAGTTCCCTCGTTGGACAAGGCACAAAGTACACATTGGCATGAAAGCTCCCACAGCATTCGCTGGTCCACACCCTTTCCAATACAACATGTCTCGTCCGCTAAGAGAAACCAACGATACCCTCGCAGGTATCTCCATCTTCAGATTGCCTTGAGATCCACCCAACTCCATTCGAACGGTGTATTCCCCTTGTAACACTTCGGGAAATGAAGTTAGGATACTTGCACAGTCCCGTCGGCAAGCCCCAAAACCACTGCACTCACGCTGCAACACCTTCTTCCAAGGTTGACACGGCTTCGAGGAACATCCCCTGTCGCAATGTCTTCCACTAACAAATGGTTGATCCCTGTTGAAGGTCTTCAATTAGCCCAGGGTCTTTCACGACCCAAGTTTCCCGTTTTGCACATGACCACTCCCTCATGAGTGGCTCACTGCGACCTCTTAAGGTCCAAGGTCCGGCTTCGGTTGCAATCTCACAATTTGCTCCACCGAATAGCTGTCTGCTGCTGTAGTGTCCTCCTGAACAATCACCGAACAAGCCTCAATAGGCACAAGTCTCGATCCCAACACTTTCTCGTCGTGCAGTTTCCTCGACAAAGGGGTCTCCCCCACCAAATCTCTTGAAAAACCCAAGTACTTCGTCGCCAGCTTTGCAAGAGGCTCCACGACTCTAGCTTCACTAGTCAACTTTGTCGACTCAGGTGCAGACACAAATGGCGGTGGCCCTCTGGCCGAATGACGACGATTTTTATCGCTGACGTCCGCCCCGAAAACACCTTACTAGGCGACCCTCCCCACAAACTAGTGCATTTCTCCCAAAAAGGATTTTCTTCCACTCTGAAGGACTTCGCCCGGCACTCCTGGCCAAAATGACGATCACACCCACACCCGCTCGGTTCGGTCACCCTAAAGTGACCAGTGACCTTTGACGCTGCATCCCTCAATGCGTGGTTCACCCAACCAGCCGACACACTAGTCGGCACGTGCGAACACCCTCGAATAGTAGGCTTCATCTTTGTAACCTGTCTCTCAGACCATCACATAGTCGTCAATGTGGCTTCAAAAGATTGTCACCGTCTTCCAAAACAACACTGAACCCTTTTCCATCGACGCTTCAACTGCAGCTTGCCCAGGACAATCCTTGTCTACCACAGACCCCAATTGAACCTTTGCAAAACACCACTGCAATCTTCTTCGCGTCTAGACACCAAGGATCGGGAGTCCAAGATGTCCCCTATGCCCCTACGTCGGTTTGATGGCAACCAACAAGGTCATCAGTAAACCCATTCATCAAAGCACAACATAACTTCCCACACCACGAGAAGCTTCGTACTCTCCATCTTCAACCATGTTGCTCCTTTTCCAAGGGAACACCAAGGCTTCGTAATCCATTGCGTTGCGGCAGGACAAACCTGCTTTGATACCACATGTCACGTGCTAACTCTCAGGCACCGAAACCGCCCTCTGTTAATCCTGCGCGCCGCCTAACTCACAGTCCCGTCGAAGCTAGGCCCGGCTCCCATGAACTCCTTTTCCCTTTTTCTTCGCAGCGGACAACTTGACTTCCAGAGTACTTCCAACTTCTTCCGGCTTTGATTCCCATAGTCACGGTCTTGACATCATGTCGTTGCGGAATGACCGTGCGTCTCGACCCTTAGGAGTCTGAACTAACCCAACACCACTAAGGTTTCCCTGTTCTCGGTCCCACATAAACTTACACAACTCAACCGATGTGTCCACGATACACACGCCTCACTGAGACTAGCTTGCTTCACTGTACCACCATGCTCGACATGCTAGCTGCTTCCCGGTGTCGGCTCTCACGCCCGACACTCACCCCACTAAGCATCCCGGAGACGCACATCATGGTCGCCCTTTTCTCAAGACACTCGTCGCTTCCCCGCGTCCACACCCTCGTGTGACGCTCGCCCAACTTTGCATCTTTCCTCTGGTTCAAACCCACGATGTAGCATCATCACTTCTTGGTGTACGGCCAACGTCGTCGCCCGTTGTCCGACACTCTTTTACAATCACAAGCTTCATAGGAACATGGCCCTCGAACACCGTCCGTCTTCGAGGCCCCCATCATAGAGTGCTCCTTCTGTTCACTGGACATAATCCTTGTTTGCCTCAGCATGGCCTCGGAGCTCACCAAGCTCCACTGTTTCTCATGGACGAGTCAAGTCCCGAACGCGCGTCTCAAGCTTCCGGGCCACTGTCCTCGTCCCAAGCTTCACGCTCCTTCCGAGTAGTGACCCGTCTCGTTCAGCAGCCGAGAGTCATGCTCGCTCCCGTTGAGCTCATAGGCGGCCGACCTATGAGTGCACCCTCGAGGGCTCATCGAGTAGTGCCCCGTTCCCCCGAGTAACCAACCTTGGCTAGGACATCCATCGCGTCTTGGGAATGCTCGGAAGCATCCCCTTTGTTCCCACACGAGCACACGTGGTTACCACGTACCCGTTCTACGATGTCCCAACGCCCTGGGAGTGTGTTGCCAAAGCTTCACGACTCCACGTTGACCAGGCTTCCCGTAGCCTGTCCCGAGTACCTCACCCCCTTGGTCCGTTCGCGGATAGCGTTCCGCAACCGTCCCAAAATGGCAAGCCTCTACCTGACACATGACGCACACTATCGAGCTCGCCAGCTGCTCGATAATGCCCTCGGGATCCCATATCCCGAGGGGACACAATGCCGTCCTTTGGACGTGCCATCAAGCCTCCTCTTGCGGGGAAGCTCACTTAGGTAGCACGGCACCTGCCAAGCGCCCATGCACCCAGGGGAGGTGGAGAGCTCAAACACCTACTACCCCCTAAAGACTAAAGAGTCTTAAATAAGTATGGTTCATCCATTCTGTACGGAGTGAACATCAACCATGCATAACTTTCATACTCGACCTCCCTTGGGCAAATAGCCTTGAAAACCATGAACCGACTCTCCCGTCGACCTTCCCGTCGTCCAAGGATACCTCGCGCCCATCCTTGTCCGAGAAGCCCCACACTTTGTCCGGGCACACTGGACCAGTGAACGAGCACCGCCCCTTGCCGCAGCAACGCATACTCGTCGCCAACGCTTGTTCGCGACACCAATGACCGATTAATCAAGCGCCCAAACGCTTGTCCGAGCTGTCACGTTGCGAGACGTGACAATCTCCCCCACTCAAACCGTCGACGTCCTCGTCGACTCGCATTAAGCGCGCATCTTGATCGTCCGGGCAACTATCCTCGTCCCAAGCACTCAAGCTCCTTCCGAGTAGTTCCCGATTCTTTAAGCAATCGGGAGTCATGTTTGCTCCCGTTGAGTTCATAGGAGGTCGACCTATGAATGCGCACCTTGCGTTTATGGATCACTGTCCCCGACTCGGCCATCGATGCCTCATCGTGTAGTGTCCCATTCACCGAGCAGGCAACCTTCCCGAGACATCCTTCCCTTTATAGGAATACTACGAAGTATCCCCTTAAGTCCCACGAGTTCCCACGGGGTTGCCCATCCCGTGGTACCGATGTCCCGGAACCCGAGAGCATCGCTAATACAACACGGCCCCTCGTTGACCGGCTTCCGAAAGCCCTTACGGAGGATCTTATCCCTTTGATAAGGTTCAAGGATAAAGAGTCCCGCAACCGTCTCAAAATAGCGACCCTCCTCTCGGCCCATGATGCACACTATCGAGCCCGCCGGCTACTCGATAATGTCCCCGGGATATCCTATCCCAAGGAGACTCAACGCTGTCCTAAGACATGCCATCAAGCCTGCCCCCTTCGGGGAAGCTCACTTAAGTGTCATGATGTTTGCCAACCATCCATGCACCCGGGGGAGGTGGAGAGCTGAACTCCTACTACCCCCTAAAGAGTTTTATATGGTTCAGCCCCACTGAGAGGAGTGACCATCAAAGTTGCATAACTTTTATACTCAATCTCCGATGGAACTCAAACCTTGTTCCTCATCATCCGACTCCACTGGGGACCTTCTCATCCCCAAGGAAGTCCTGCCCTCATCCTTGTCCGACGAATTCCACACTTTGTCCGGGCATTCCAAAGTCCGTCACCTGTGACAGAACATAACACCTAGTCGCAACCTAGCTGACTAGTCGCTGCTGCCTGTCCGCGACACTCATGACCGAGCGACTGAGTGTCTGTGACGCTGCTACCGAGCTGTCGAGGTGCGGACCACGACACTCTCCCCTACTTAAGCCGTCGACGTCCTCGTCGACCAAGACTTACTTCCTGCACCCCCTCTTTCATGGGTCACGGAACAACCTCGTGCGCCCCCTCTTTCATGGGCCACGAAACGTCCAAGTGCACCCCCTCTTTCATGGGTCACGGGACAACTACATGCTTCAAATTTGGGCCGGCTCCATTGAGCCAAAGTAACATCTCATCGGACGCTGATCTGCGTACACAATTGCGGACTGTAGCTCCCACAAGCATCCAACTAACTTCCCATAAAGTCTGCTCCCACAAGCAACGTTGGTCCATTCACAAAAGTGCAGAGACACACCCCATCTTCTGAGCACAACTCCACACCGCAGCAATAATGTACTTCCACGAGTACCACTGAGCTTGACTTCCACAACACACCTACAGAGCACTCCAATGAGTGCCTGTCTTCGAGCACCCTTCTGAGACCCAGTCACCTGCTCTCGCGATGTATTCCCTTCGGATCACCTCTGGAAAAGAGATTTTGACTCTTGCGTTGAGTTCTGCAAGATCAAAATCGCTGCACTCACACTACATCGCCCTTCTCGGTTCACACGCTTCAAGGATAACACCTCTGACGGTCGCCCGCACTATTGGTTGATCTCCATTAAAAGTCTCGGCCCGCGGTCATCTTGCACTGGATCATCTCCTTTCGAAGTGATGTTACACAAGTCCACACACAAAGGTCCGGTATCGGTTGCAATATCTCAATTTGCTCCTCCGAATAGCTGTATGTTGCTATAGTGTCTCCTACGAACACCTATCGAACTCGCTCACCGAACACACTTCATTAGTGTGCTTGCCTCAGTCTCGACATCATGCGACCACTGCGGCAGTGGGGCCCTCCCCCACTTAAGTTCTCGAACAATCCGAAAACAGCATCACACGTTTGCTAGAGCCCTCTCACAACCGCAACTTCACATGAACACTTGCATCACAGACCCAGACTAACGAGGCCCTTCTTGGCCAACCGACAACGTCTTTTGCATCGTCCACTTCTGCTCACAACACCTCGTAAGGTGACCTTCCTTGGAAGGGTTTTACCAGCACACCTCTCTTAGGTGGCTCTCTGAAGGACTCTTTGTGGCGCTTCTGGCCAGCTCATCATCTTGATCTTGTACCATCGTGGTTCTAATACGACTTCTCTTTTGGAACACGATCGTCAACCGCCCAACACACATGTCGGCACAACGAAACCCACATATCACATGTTCAATCTTCAAGTAACTTGTCCCACAGACCATCACTTCGTTGCCAATGTCACCAATTTGATCTTCATTCGTCAAGTACGATGGCACTAAACAACCCAACCCAACTCTTTAACTGCAACTTGCCATTGTTGATCCTTGTCTACCACAGACCCTTCAACCCTTGCAAAATCCGTCTCTAAAGTCGTCTCCGCTAGCTCCAACATTATGGATTGGGGAGTCCACAATGTCCCAATGAACCCAAGTTGGCCTGATGGAAGCCAACAAGGTCATCAGTAACCAATCCGCATCAAAGCAGCTCACGTTAGCTCTGAGAAGCTTCATACACTTTGTCACTAACCAACACGTTGCCATGGTGAAGGAAAGCCAAAGCTCTGATACCAACTGTTACGGTCCTAAATTTTTCGTTGCGGAATGACCGTACGGCGTCAAGACTCCATGTGTGGTTCTGTCCATTCTGACTCACCTTGAACTCTTCGCAACTCAAATCATCCTATCGAGGCTTGCTAGCTTCACTGTTGTTCCTTTCTCAAGATACTAGTCGCTTCCCGGTGTCGACTATTTAGCCCGACACTCGCCCAACCGGTCATCTCGCGTATCCCACATCATGGTTGATCCATACTCCAGACCCTCGTCGCGTACTAGTGCCGACGCTCTTGTCCTGACCCTAGCCCGATCGAACATCCTGTTTCAGACTTCAATCCATGACTCGACACCATCGCATCCTGTGTGCGGACAACGTTGTTCACTATCGTCCGACACCGATCTCACTGACAAGCTCCTTTGGGACACGGCCCTCGAACGCCATCCGGCTTCGAGGATTCCTATCGAGTGCTCCTTCCGTTCATCGGTCATGATCACTGTTCGCCTCAACGTGGCCTGGGAGTTGTCAAGTCCCAAACTACTCTCGGACGTGTCAAGTCCGGAGCGCGCGTCTCGATCGTCCGGGCAACTATCCTCGTCCCGAGCACTCAAGCTCCTTCCGAGTAGTTCCCGAAGCAACCGGGAGTCATGTTTGCTCCCGTTGAGTTCATAGGAGGCCGACCTATGAATGCGCACCTCGCGTTTATGGATCACTGTCCTCGGCCATCGATGCCTCATCGAGGAGTGTCCCATTCACCGAGCAGACCACCTTCCCGAGACATCCTTCCCTTCATAGGAATACTAGGAAGTATCCCGTTAAGTCCCACGAGTTCCCACGGGGTCGCCCATCCCGTAGTACCGATGTCCCGGAACCCGAGAACACCGCTAATGCAACACGGCTCCTCATTGACCGACTTCCTGAAAGCCCTTACGGAGGATCTTATCCCTTTGATAAGGTTCAAGGATAAAGCGTCCCGCAACCGTCTCAAAATAGCAACCCTCCTCTCGGCGCATGATGCACACTATCGAGCCCGCAGGCTACTCGATAATGTCCCCGGGATATCCTATCCCGAGAAGACTCAACGCTGTCCTAAGACATGCCATCAAGCCTGCCCCCTTTCGGGGAAGCTCACTTAAGTGTCATGATGTTTGCCAACCATCCATGCAGCCAGGGGAGGTGGAGAGCTGAACACTCACTACCCCCTAAAGAGTCTTATATGGTTCAGCCCCACTGGCAGGAGTGACCATCAAAGTTGTATAACTTTCATACTCAATCTCCGATGGAACTCAAACCTTGTTCCTCATCATCCGACTCCACTGTGGATCTTCTCATCCCCCAAGGAACTCCTGCACTCATCCTTGTCCGACGAATTCCACACTTTGTCCGGGCATTCCAGAGCCCGTCACCTGTGACCGAACATAACACCTAGTCGCAACCTAGCTGACTAGTCGCTGGTGCCTGTCTGCGACACTCATGATCGAGCGACTGAGTGTCCGTGAAGCTGCTACCGAGCTGTCGAGGTGCGGACCACGACACAAGGCGCCCCTCAGTGAAGTGAGGCGCACTAGTGTATAATTGAAAATACGCTAATAAATAAATAAATGGTTTTTTCATCAAAATCTATCATAATTTTTTTTTGATAGGAAATTTTTTATTAATGAATCAATGAAAGAATACAAAAAGGTGGAGGACAAGAAGTCCTCAAAAGGAAAACAAAAACATATCTACAAGTCCCGCCACTGTAGTTGGACAAGTGTAAGGGGAACACCCTATTACCCTATTACAAACATTATCATCTGTTTTCATCAAAATCTATCATAATACCCTATTACATTAAATGCAACAGAAGTACAGTCCATAAATAAGCATCAAATCATCAATGTCAGGGTACAAAACAACAAATTTGGCGCCTCAAGTGCTCCTCGGGCGCCTCAGAAATGTCGCTGCGCCTAGCAGCTTAAAAGTGTTGGCTTGTGCGCCTCACGCTTTGTGTACCTAGGCGTGCCTTGTGAGGGGAAGGAGATTCATTGTGGAGGGATCACATTGTCATCTCCTGTGTCCCCAGTGGCCCATGAACATTGCTTCCAGGGCTTCGTGGACCATCAATTAAGCAACTAATGGCGAGGGGAGGGAGCATATTGTGTTCGGTAGGTAGGACTTTAGGAGTTGAGTGGATTGCCACCAACCTGCCCATTTGCTAGGGAGGCTTGAATGGATTTTTGGTTTATTTTCCTTTCCCAGGGGAGAGGGGTGAGGTGTAAACCGTAAACATACCAGGAGTGGGCTGGAAGTGTCCAACATGGGTACGTGTGCAAGCGACAGACTCAGCAACATTTTGAAAATTTTGAATGTTTTCACCTAAAATGAAGTATCGAGTATCTGTACCATCTCCAAGTTTCCAGTTTCCGACACGGGTACCAAACACTGGAGGTGAAATGAAGAGTCTGGATAACATAGCCATAGACAAATTTAATTTGGGCAAATTGGTTCTTCCAGGGTGTTTTTGGGTACATGGTTCAGGTTTGGATGCAAAAAAATGTAAACTGTGATCCTTAATAACATAATAGGTGGCTAAAGTCCTTTTTGTTAAACAGACAAAGATAAACTCCCTCCATTTCGCAATGATCGTCCTACTTACTAATTCGGTATGTTTCAAGTTGACCGTCTTCAATTTTCATTATGACTCAATGCCTTTAATGAGCAGTTCCACTGAACTCTATTTTTAATGGGTTTTTTTAGCGTTCTCACTATAAGTGCAAAGTCGAAGAAGACTCATTGTGAAATGGAAGGAGTATTAATGAATATTAGGAATACAACCTAGGGAATAAGGATAAGATGTCCTCTACAGAGCCATTAAGTATATAAATTGGTTCAATTCCTTTGGACATCAGAAATAGAATAACTACAGAATGCCCCAGCCACCTTAGACCAGAGAGAGGCTGCATAAGTCATCCTACACCAAAGCAAGTCCGGTGTCAAAGAGAAGCCACTAATTGTACGCACATTCCACTCCAACAAAACGCACTACAAAGCCTAAACAGCCCCTTATCTTTGCCCTTCCTAAACGCCAAAAAATGTATCTACAAGAATTCCAAGATAGTGGACAGGTCTTCCCAAACTTCCCCACACACATCAAGATAGTGCATCCTCCCACTTGTCACTTCTCACCAAAGCCATGCACTTTTGTGATCTACCCCTAGACCTTTGGGGTGCTAAGGAAAAGTAGGAGAGTTGAGAAGATTCAACTTCGTATATAACCACAAGTGCATCACAGGAGGACATTCCCTCGAGGAGGAGGAAGGATCATCCATCATGCCATCCAAGACTAAAAGGGTCTTTTCCTACACAAGAACACCCAATCTTCCTCCATTCAAACCCTCCACCAAAACTATGGTCCTCACATGGGAGCTACCCCATCTATCCCTTGAGAAGACTCCAGTAAGGGACACGATGCAAGCATGTAGTTTTGCATCTTCATGGAAAACCCCGAGGCTCACCCCACTCGCCCGCCTGTGGAATTTCTCCACCATGCTCTTAAGGAGTAGCTCGCCACCAACCATCAACCCCCTAGCCTTCATGGTAGTCAAATCCAATAACTCACCAACATCACAATCATGCCTCCACTAGAGGACCCTCACTCTCCAACCCTAAGAGAGCCTTTACCTCCAATAATGGGCATGACTCATGTGAACCAAACCTAAAGAGATTTTCTTCCTCATCCGAATAAGGAAGACATGCTCTTATCAACTCCCATTTAGAAACACCCATGAATGGAAAGGTGAAGGTCATACGCTTCGACAATGGGTTAACCTTTGGAGATTTTGTGTCAAGAAGCATGGGTTTGTTTTTGATAACAACTAACAGCGTCTGACGATGCCATATCTTTTGAGTGTTTTGAGCTCAAGAATGAAGTTTGATGTTGAAGTTTGCCAAAAAAAAAAAAAAGAAAAAAAAAAAAAAAAATTACATAAGAATAAAGTTTTTGTTGTGTCTTTCTATGTATCCTGTGGCTATTAGTTTGTGAATCAAATTTATTTATCTTGTTTTGAGCTTCAAAGATGATTTTCTGGCCATTTCTGATGGAGCCAAAAAGAGTATAGCTATTTGGCTTTGGAATATAATTGAGTAAACCAAAATGTCTCATTAACTATCTCAACCTCTTACCAACAAGGGTGGTCTAGTGGTTCCAAGCTTACTCCCAAGTGGTTTGGTATGGCAAGGTCATGGGTTCGATTCCCCACTCTCCCTATGCCTTGTGTCTGCTGATTTCTAAGAACTATACTAGCCCCTTGTTGGTGCTATGTTGACGGGGCCAGTGCTTGCGCTGGTTGTTCAGTTAGTCTGATATGTTCGCTGTTGAACATGAGAGTCCGAACATGACGTAGCGGGGGGTGTCTCGGTCGCCATTCACCTGCACCCTCCTTTTGTTTAGCCAAAAAAAAAAAAAACTATCTCAACCACTTATTTACTGTTAAGCTGCCTAGCGTAGCAAAAAAGTTTCCTATGGTTGTTATGCATCGGATACAGTGTCGAGTGAAAATAACATATCCGTCTTAACAGGGGTAACATTAAGTACGTCTGCCCCCCTCCCCACCCCGCCTAGGTAGAAGCTTCTGTGGGGCCACTAGGGAATTGTTGATGTTGATGTGTGCTTCAGTAAGATGATTTGAAATGGCTTTGATGTTTCTCTTTTACAGATTTTTGCTTGCAGTGTTATTCAAAGTAATTCTTACTTGGCTCCTAACAGGCATCAAAACTTTTGGGCAGGCTACACCTTTACTTCTCACTGTAGCAGTTATTGAGTTGAGTGACATTGCATTCGCTGTAAATTCTTTCATCTGGTGACTTTTTCTCTATATGTAAACTTAATTGTCAACCTTTTCTTGATATTTAGTGGAATACTAATTGAATGTGTTTTTTCCCTTTTACTTTTGTGTCTCAAAAGGTCGACTCAATACCAGCTGTCTTTGGCGTAACTCGAGATCCATTCATAGTCTTCACATCCAATCTGTTTGCCATCTTAGGTGGACTCTTAATCTCTATTCCTGTTCTTACGGTTAATCTAATGTGTGTTTTTGTGTTGATGAATATTCTTTCTGCTTATTGACGTTCTTTGTTTCATTATATGTTTCGGTTAGGGTACTGGAATTCAGTAATTCGGTTTTGGCTGTACATTCTGTTTTACAAACTGTAGAAGTTTATGTTTGCACCTTGGTGAAATTTGAGAATTACGGTTGGGGAAAGGTGTTTCAACGTTGAAAAAAAATATGGTTTATCATGGAGGACATACTGACATACTGATAGCTTGATGACAAAGTAAACTTCAAATAAACATGTGATATTCACCTAATGATAGCATGATGGCAATAGTATTGTTATTTGCAGTAATAATTTGAACATTTACGAGCTTAACGTTCAATTAGAAAGGTATAAGAGCACAATTGGAGTTAAACGTCAAGGACTGTTAGGGTGTCTGAGATGAATGGTGATACATACAAATGAAACATGCACACCTCAGTATTCAAATGTTTTTAACTGATATCTTAGGTTCATATTTATTTTGCTTTTTGTCTTAATCCTGAATTTTGCATTCATCTGCTATTACTACCTTAAAATTTTTTTATTTAGCCGCTTTCCGTACTGACATTGGTGAAGAGAGATGATAAATTAAATAACAAGAGTAGCTTATTTATATATTGGGCAATCCATATCTTCTGAGCACATCAAATGTAAGCCATTCATCCTTGGCGTACAGTATCACTATTCACCCCAAGCAGATCTGAGCCTTGATGGGTGGCGCCAGGCTTGGACATCTACCAACTCCACTGCTAGGCGGGGTTGGCTGTTGCAACTTGCAGTGTCGAACAAAATTAGTTAAAGCTATAATATTCCTTGTACTATAATTTTGTTGCTAACTTATCATATGATGAATTATGCAGGTTTAAGGTCTCTATATACCCTGATTTCTGAAAGCATGGCCGAATTGGAGTACTTGCAGGTGAGAAGTTCATTTTTTTGTGTTGTTGCTGGTTATTTATCTGCAGATGCTCTTGGCTCAAATCTGTTTTTGTTATCTTTGCTGGTTATTTATCTGCTGGTTTTAGATGAAATAAAAAGAGGGGACTTTATTGAGTTTTCTTGGACAAACTTTGTGCATGATGAGGCAATATTGGTCTTTGTAATGTGGTTTCCTTTGATAAAAGGAATCTAAGAAATGTACTAGTTTTTGGTTTTGTATGACTAAGCACTCTATTTGCAGTGATTGCCTTTTTACTAAAAGACTAAAACCATTAACTGCAATTCATTATGATTCAGCCTTCCATAGCTGTGGTTCTGGGCTTCATTGGGTTGAAGATGATCCTTGATTTCTTTGGTGAGTAATTTAATAATATCTATTCTAGTGTTGAGCAATTTTAACTCTATGATACTGTATACTGTTTCTCTCCTCCGTTTCCAGGGTACCATGTGGGAACAGAAGTGTCTTTGGGCGTTGTAGCTACAAGTCTTTCCACTGGAGTGCTGCTGAGTCTAAATAAGAAGTCCGATTAGTTAAAGAACTTACCTAAGAATCTATGCAGTTCACTTCACATCGAGGCAAGTTAATGTCTGCTACTTATGTTTATATTTCACTTCCTACTTTTCGAAAATTCCTAAGTGAAAATCCGTTGGTTTTTATCGACTTTCGTATGGTGACAATTCACAAGAGGACGCATCTGAATGATCTGACGTAGAAAGCCCCTTTTCACAATTGTTCGCTGTTGCCTGGCAGGGAACGAGTTATCCTCGGGGCAACTTTTCGCCAGTCTTGTTCAATGGCCACTTGGATCATATATTCATATCATGTCAAGGCATTCCTACATACAGAATCCAGATGCAAGCGATGAACATTCGGGCGATGTCTTGTATGTACACAATGCAGGGAAGCTTTAGATGAAAAGATAGATAAGTATCGTTTCATTGTTATGTATAAACTGTCTTAGAATTGGCATGATTGGCAAAACCAGTACTGTAATACCGTACATATTATTTAATAAATAAATCAACGCATTTCTTTTAATCCATCAGTCGAAGAAAATAAGTAGTACTCATAAGAATAATAACCATCATGCTTGTGTGAGGCGTCTCACCTTGAGACCGCATCATATGAGTTTTTGTGGTAATTAGATTAATATTATTCCAAAAATTGTAAAATTAGATTCAAATCCCAAAAACAAGCCATCTTACCAATGTTTAAGAGTGGCACCGACATGAACTTATATTCATGAATCTATGTGCATCTCTGTTGTAGCTAAGTATAATACAACAATATGTCCGTACTGAAATCCGTATCAAGACACATTAAGAGGTAAATTCATTGATCACTAGATAATATTTTTACCAATACAACCATGCGGTATATCTTTTCATGGTTTCATTTCTTCATCTGATTAAAGAGCATTTTATACTCATAATCATACATGTGAGCTAAACATGTATAAGTAGATCACCAGCATAATTAATTGCCATTAACATAGCGACAATCCTTTCTAATCTCTCCTTGATCTCCAATTAAAGGATTATTCTCAGACAACAAAACCAAAGCCATTGAAAACTGGTCATGGAAGTAACTATTATCAGCTGCCATCATCTCTACATAAGGCAAAGTAGAGGGATCAGAAACTAGTTGTTGATCAACTAAAAGTAGGCCCTTATGGCTAAGCAAGTTCTTGTAGTACATGTTATCCAGAATCATTGGCGTTTCGCGGTCATTTCTTGCATATACCACATCTTTTGGATCTCGATTTGGTGTCTGGCATCTATGCTTGAGATATGCAGCATAGTCTGGTCGAGGGAGGGATCGACTGTTGGATAGAGCCTGTTTACAAGGTTGATGCAATGAACTCGTCCCACTGAGTGTGCACCTACTTAGTCAAAGCTTAATAGGTTAGGGTTCACACTAAAAAAAAAAACAGAAGGTGTTGTATAAGACCATTTAATAGTAAGACATTCAAAAGTAACACATCTTTTTGATACTTGTCAGGAAAAGTTTACATTTTCTGTTGGATGTATAACAGTCGTACTATAATAAGATCGTTTTATATAACTTTTTGTGATAAAAATACCTCTCATCTGCCTGGTATTGGATACAGCTCGATCAAGCGTTAAGACCAATCAATGTTTGGTGTTTGGAGCCTATCAAACATTTTGTTCAAATAGTCTCGCGTCCTCTCAATTTTATTTTATTTTTTGATTATTCACACCCTCTCAATATACTCCTAACTTCACCTTTCGTTCATGAAATGTGGATTTGATTCTTATTACCCACAATTTAACAGCTATTCTTTATCCCCCTAATTGTGGATGCTCCTTACCAATAAAGAAAATGTTATTAAGTTATTACGTACATCCTCCGTTCCTGTTTAAACTTCTTACTTGTTTTTTCGCGGTTTCCAATATCATACTTTGATCATCAATTCATCATCATTATCTATAAAAATACACATGTGAAATTTGTAAAAAATTGACATTTTGAAAATACATTTAAAATGGAATCTAATGCATTTACTTTCAAATCATAATTCAAAGAGAGTTTTTACATATTTAAGGTCAAAGAATACAAAGTTTGACCATAAAAAACAAATATGAAGGTTAAAGAGAAACGGAGGGAATACTTATTAATATGAGCTAGAACTACTAAGTGTTCAGTTGAAACAATATCATTTATCATGGGTGTTACTATTTACCGCCCCTAAATTACTACCTACCGCCCCCCCAAATTCCAATTTTGCCCTTTTTAAAATTTTCACTCATCCTCTCCCTCTCTAACTCTCACACCAATTCTCCCTCTCTACCACCCACTCTCAAACCCAACCTTCATCAACATTCACTCAAGCAACGGCCGCGGATCTCTGCCGGCGATCAGGAAGTGCCGTCGACGGTGGCGGAGGTAAATTTTTTTTTTTGCGCATTTTTTTTGCACAGTCGTCTGAAATTTCCGACTCACCCTTGGGTGAGTCGTCTGCTACAGGCGACTCACCCTTGGGTGAGTCGAGATCGGCAGACGACTAACCCTTGGGTGAGTCGCCGGTCGCAGACAAGTCGGAAATTTCAGACGACTGTGCAAAAAAAATATTATTATTATTATTTATTATTATTATTATTATTATTTTTATTATTATTTATTGTTATTATTATTAATATTATTATTATTATTATTATTATTACTGATTATTGTTTAATTAATTAAAAATGTGAAATGGTAGAGGTCGGCACCGATTTACCGGCTCCTCCCCTCTACCATTTCACATTTTTAATTAATTAAACAATAATTAGTAATAATAATAATAATAATAATATTAATAATAATAACAATAAATAATAATAATAATAATAATAATAATAATAATAATAACAATAAATAATAATAATAATAATAATAATAATAATAATAATAATAAATAATAATAATAATATTTTTTTTGCACAGTCGTCTGAAATTTCCGACTCACCCTTGGGTGAGTCGTCTGCGACCGGCGACTCACCCAAGGGTTAGTCGTCTGCCGATCTCGACTCACCCAAGGGTGAGTTGTCTGTAGCAGACGACTCACCCAAGGGTGAGTCGGAAATTTCAGACGACTGTGCAAAAAAAATGCGCAAAAAAAAATTTTACCTCCGCCACCGTCGACGGCACTTCTTGGTCGCCGGCAGACATCCGCGGCCGTTGCTTGAGTGAATGTTGATGAAGGTTGGGTATGAGAGTGGGTGGTAGAGAGGGAGAATTGGTGTGAGAGTTAGAGAGGGAGAGGATGAGTGAAAATTTAAAAAAGGGTAAAATTGGAATTTGGGGGGGCGGTAGGTAGTAATTTGGGACGTGAGCATATTTTAGAGCTTAGAAACAACGTAAAAGATTAGCTAAAATGCTATACATAACTAAAAAAAATTTAATCACTTGTAGATTGTAATACCCCGAATTTCCGTCTAATTTAAAACCATTTAAAATCACGAGTTGCAGCCGAAAAACCCTAAAAATTCGAAGCGCTACCGCCGTATTTAATGTTCAAATTAAATACAATACTAGAAAGAAACCAAAATGTTTATATTCCAAACATACATACTAGATAATTAAATAATAACTATGTTTTCCAACTAAACTTAAAACAATTAATCCAAATGAAATAAGAAATAGTAAACTATTATTTCTCATGCAAGAGAATAAATCTCATTACAATAATAAAAATCTCAATATTAAAGAATTCCAATCTAGACCAATAAAAGTAAATTATCCTTAGAAGATTTACAATCTTCTCCAGTCGCCTTCCTCTAGCTCAACCTCGAGCTACAAATCCTGTCAATCTACTCCCCCATATAGACGAATTCCATATAGGTTCATCATAGGCCCACCATTGAAAAGAAATGGACTACAAACACAAGTAAAAAGAAAAACAACCAATCAGCTACGCTGAGTAATTCATAACCACATAGTCCATTTAAATGTCCAAGTTAAGCCAACATGCTTAATCAAAAAAACGATTATGCTTCAAGAAACTACAAGACAACATGCTTTAATTTAAAGACACGCATAAAAACAAAATAATAAATCCTATATTTATTATTATCCATTAGCCAAGTTCATTAGAGAGAAGAGAATCGTAAGAATGTCAGAACCAACCGCAGAAGGCTCAATAGGATCAAAAGTCCTGTGCATAATAGCAAAGAGGGATCAACCGTCCCGGAGTATAGATGACTCCTGAAGTACTTCTAGATGTTCCTAAGTATGCATACCCTCTCTCAACCCTGAAGTTTACAAGAAGAACAATTTCTCAATCAAAACTTCACTTGCCCAATTGCTCACTGTATGGATACAAGCTTTAACCAAATACGTTGGGGCCATAACCAATGAAACCCACTCAACTTACCAATTGACAATTCCCATTCGCTCCCTTTGGTGGATCCATTACCAAAGAAATCTTAACTCCCAATTTATCAATTCAAAGGTGATCACATAGTTTAAGTAAATCACATAATCTTGGCAATTCTCAAGTAACACAATATGGTTACACTTTCCGATGGCAAATTTTACATGAAGGGCATCTAGGCCTCAATTCATAACCACCTAGTTCAATACCTTTAAATAGGTTCTAATAGTTAAAGTTCATTTCAACTTATTGAAGTAACATGCTTACTAACATGAATCCACATGCTTACCAACATGATACAAAATAGCAATACAAGCTATATTCCAATTGAACAATTATTAACATAATTTGCGTTCAATAAACATAATAAATCATGCATCTCCTCACATGAATATCAACAAGTAGACATTGCTACACAAAGTGAATTTCCCACATATAACTTGCATTCACTAACATAATTCTAGACGAATCATCACAATGAAATAAATATCACGTGCGCACGAGTTTTCTTCCAAGACTCACAAATGGTCCACTACAACCCATTCTTGAATCTAAGGGCCCTATGCTGTTCCATAGGGACTAACCCTCCCGCGAAACGATCTAGGTCGTCAAACTTCTCAGCATATTCATGAACAGTTATCCTTCCTTGGATAAGGTTCAAGAACTCGTTATACTTTTGGTCTTGGAGATACTCTGGGTAGAACTCCTCTCTAAGGACCATTTTGAACATCTCTCAATTAAAACCCTGTCGAGCTCTAATAGATGTGCCATCAGTTGTCCACCAACGATCTGCCTTCTTCCGGAATAGATAGACAAAACTGTCTACTTTAAGTGCCTTTGGACACCCAGTTATCGCGAATATTTTATCCAATTCCCGCGTCCAGTCGTCGAGAAGTACGGGATCCTCGCGCCCTTCAAACACAGGAAAATTATGCCCTTTAATCTTCTTAGACACTGAGGCAAAATCGTCACCTCCAGCTACCCTAGTGTCTTCCCTTTGCATCATCTGCGCGCTGAATGCATTGGATTGCGCCAAGGCTTGTTGCGACTGTGCAAGTTGCACCAACAAAGCTTGCGCCATTTCCTCTCCATTCCCCACGTTATTGTTATTATCCCCCATCGAACTGGTAGACTCCTCGTCTCTTTGTCTATTTCTTCTAGGTGGCATCTAGCAACCTAAAGGATCAACAAAAGCAAAAGAAAAGGGTATTTGCTACCCATATCACACCCATGTGCGATAATCAAAATTAACATATACACTTAACTCATATATATGTTTCAATAGCCAACTAGGGCTCTAGGCTCTTATTGCATTCAAGCATGGCCTTAACACACTCTTGCGTACAAGCAAGTTCAAGGTTTCAATAGACTTTGTTCTTTCTCAAAATAAACAAATCACAATCGTAATGAAACATTCATGCCTTTTTCACATAGGCGCTTTCACAATACTCATGCTTCAGATAGCAAGTAATAACACCATTTCTTGCAAAAATTCCATCTCATAAATCAAATAATCAAGTATTTGTTCTCAAAAATGAGTGCTTGCCAAACCAAGCCTCAATAGCATGAATAAGGTAAAAATTTAACATTCTAAACAAAAATGTCAAAAACAAATGGCTCGCAGGCCCAAATTAAGTCTCAAATAGTTTACTCCAAATAAAACTAAATAAAACTAAGAATCGCGCTCTTCTTGCGCGGTTCCTCAAATGATAGTGACACACATGTGTCACTTGGACCTCGTTCATCTCCTCCTCTTCTTCCATGGGTTCCTCCTCTTCTTCTGGAACCTCCTCCTCTTCAGTAGGGGTCCTTGGCTCATTGGGCTTGCCATTCAAGCCTATGGGCCAATCTCTCACATCGCTAGGTCTAGATACCTTGCAGGAACCTCAGGAACAGTAGGCGAAGACTCCTCCTCGACCTCGACAGTAGGCTTTTCGGCCTCCTCAGCGAAGTATTTCTTCTCGAACGCCAGTGCTCGATCTAAGTCAGCTTCTGCCTCTTCTTGGGTCATTGGGTCGTCCACCTCAAGCAATGGATCATACCCTTCAGCGTTCTCCACGTACACATCGTAGGGATTTCTAAGCATATCCGGGTATGCCTCGTCCCATGCGTATGCCCTTATCATCAAGGACTCCAATGTCTCCAGGTAGGGGTAGTCCCTATCGTTCTTCATCTCCCAATCCACTAGCCAGTCGTCATGGAATCGGCGCCACTTGGCTGTCGTGTAGTCAAAGCTTTTGATGAAGTAGAAGGCCTTCATCTTTTCCGAGCATATAGAAGATTGAACATCAAGGTGCTCATTGTACTGCATGAATACTTCTCGCACGAGATCAAAGTATTCCTCCAAGCGGCCTACCTCATAGGGGTAACGGGTCGTTCACGCTTCACCATTTGCACGCGAGAAACAACACGTTAGTACTTCACTCGAGTACTTCAAATAATACCAAAACAAGTAAAAGAAACAATTCAACTCATTTCGGCTTACAAAGCTTTTATTCACATAACTTAAGTCTATTTAAGTTTTTCGTCCTATTAATATGTCTTAATGACATACTTTACAATTCAAAACGTACATTAGGGACAGTAACATACGCTCTGATACCAACTTGTAACAACCCAAATTTTCGTATAATTTAAAACCATTTAAAATCACGAGTTGCAGCGGAAAAATCCTAGAAATTCGAAGCGCTGCTGTCGTATTTAATGTTCAAATTAAATACAAGGCTAGAAAGAAACCAAAATGTTTATATACCAAACATACATACTAGATAATTAAATTAAATAATAACTATCTTTTCCAACTAAACTTAAAACAATTAATTCAAATGAAATAAGAAATAAGAAATAGTAAACTATTAGGGGCCGTTTGGTTGGGGGTAATGATTAAGGGGGTAATGGAATGGATTTTTAGGCTAACATAGTAATGTGAAATGGGGATGAGTGTAATGATTAAGGGGGGTAATGGAGAAAATGAAGGAAATTGGGGGAATATCATTACCCTATGGGGAGGTGGGTTTCAATTATCCCTCAAATGGGGGTAATCATTACCCTCCTTCTCACAAAATCTAACCCCCACTACCTCACATACCTCTCATTTTAGCCTAAAACTCCATTCCATTACCCCCTTAATCATTACCCCCAACCAAAAGGCCCCTTAATTCCCATGCAAGAGAATTAATCTCATTACAATAATAAAATACCAATATTAAAGAATTCCAATCTAGACAAATAAAAGTAAATTGTTCTTAGAAGATTTACAATCTTCTTCAGTCGCCTTCCTCAAGCTTAACCTCGAGCTACAGATCCTGTCAATCTACTCCCCCATAGACGAATTCCATATAGGTTCATCATAGGCCCACCATTGAAGAGAATGGACAACAAACACAAGTAAAAAGAAAAACAACCAATCAACTACGCCAAGTAATTCATAACCACATAGTCCATTTAAATCTCCAAGTTAAGCCAACATGCTTAATCAAAAAAACGATCATCCTTTACGAAACTACAAGACAACATGCTTTAATTTAAAGATACATATAAACACCAAATAATAAATCCAATATTTATTATTATCCATTAGCCAAGTTCATTAGAGAGAAGAGAATCGTAAGAATGTCAGAACCAACCGCAGAAGGCTCAATAGGATCAAAAGTCCTGTGCATAATAGCAAAGAGGGATCAACCGTCCCGGAGTATAGATGACTCCCGAAGTACTTCTATATGTTCCTAAGTATGCATACCCTCTCTCAACCCTTAGGTTTACAAGAAGAACAATTTCTCAATAAAAACTTCACTTGCCCAATTGCTCACTGTATGGATACAGCTTTAACCAAATACGTTGGGGCCATAACCAATGAAACCCACTCAACGTACCATTTGACAATTCCCATTCTCTCCCTTTGGTGAATCTATTACCAAAGAATTCTTAACTCCCAATTTATCAATTCAAAGGTGATCACATAGTTCAAGTAAATCACATAATCTTGGCAATTCTCAAGTAACACAATATGGTTACAATTTCTGATGGCAAATTTTACATGAAGGGCATCTAGGCCTCAATTCATAACCACCTTGTTCAATACCTTTAAATAGGTTCTCATAGTTAAAGTTCATTTCAACTTATTGAAGTAACATGCTTACTAACATGAATCCACATGCTTACCAACATGATACAAAAATAGCAATACAAGCTATATTCCAATTGAACAATTATTAACATAATTTTGGTTCAATAAACACAATAAATCATGCATCTCCTCACATGAATATCAACAAGTAGACATTGCTACACAAAGTGAATTTCCCACATGTAACATGCATTCACTAACATAATTCTATACGAATTATCATATGGAAATAAATATCAATTATCCCTTTTCCAAATTACTCCAAGTCCATATATGAATTAACATTCCCAATTCAATACTAGACATAAATTTACGACAATGAATTGCATAATTCATCTAGACATGAATTACCTTTAGCAAAAAGGCAATCACGACAACAAATGTAAGCTCCTTACGTTCACGTGCGGTCAACGGGCCCTAACAAATCCACAATACACCAATAGTCAATATTTTGACTTCAAAACTTCTTAATTAAACTTTAAAGATGATTTAGTACCCTTAATTAAATTAATTAAGTTGTTGGAATTTTCAGTTACTCATGCATGCTCAAAGTTTCCAAAAATCAATTTACATAAACTAAATTAGGAAACTTTCCAAAACCCTAAAACAAGTCAAAAACAAGTCGACCAAAACACCACCAACATCAACCACCACCGCACCACCGCCGCTGACCACCGTCCAGCGGCGGCAGTGGCCGTGATATCCTCCGAGTGGTTGCGCACGGTCCAACTGTGCGCTGTTCACCGCCAAACCGAAACCCTATTTTTTTTTTTTTTTTGGTTAAACAATTTTAACAAATCCAAATCTAACTAAATCCAAATAATTAATAGATTTACATATTTAATTAAACACAAGATCCGACCTTTAAACTCAACCTTTGATTCAAATTCAATAAAATAATAAACCCAACCCTAATCATGATTCTAACAAACAAATAGTATAATCTAGCAAACCCTAGGCAAATCATAAAATTAGGGTTTACTCATACAAAACTAGGGTTCATAAAACTCATACTTGAATCAAATTTTAAGCTTTTAAGAATCAAAAACAAGTTAAGAACACTTACTTGGAATCAAAAGGATCAAAATTGCACAAAAGGATGAATTATGAAAGAGAGTCAAATTCTCTTTCTCCCCCTTTGTTTCGGTCGGCTGTGAGAGTGAGTGAGAGAGAGTCGTTTCTTTTTTTTTTTTTTTGGTTTTGGTAAAGAGGCAGTTGTTTTAGAAGTAGAGTATATTTAGGAACTATATACACTCATTCCTTCTCTCAACTTCTCCTTTCCTAAAAACTCTCCTAGAATCACTCCACCATCCAACAATTTAGGAAACCAATTTTAAAACAAAAATTCTGAATTTCCTCACCCATATTTTCGGCTAGGAGAGTCGAAAATATGGCCCAATTTGCTTATTAATTTTCGGCTACTTCGAAAATTATTAAACCCAATTACTTTTATTTGTTTTGGCCCCATTATAATTTAATTAGGTCCAAAACCAAAACTCAATATTAATTATGCACTTTAAATATTTATGAGCCAAATTAATTATTTAAATCCAAAATTGCATTTTTTTTAAAATAATTATTATTCTAAAATGAATAATAATACGGGGTATTACAGTAGATATACGAGTATTTTTGGGTAAGTTTATGTGTTAAATGAGTTGGTTGTTGAGCTAAAATATAGCAATAAGCTACTATATATTGATTTGGAAAATATAGTAGAAATGAGTTTTATAAGAATTATAACAAAACATGGAGAATATGTTACATGACACAGACAAACAAATATAGAGATTATTATGGTAGGAATCTTGTACGTAATTTACAAAGTAAAGTGGCACATAACATTTTGAGTTTGTATTTTAACCCGGAATCTCCGGAGTGTGCACAACTCTTTTTCATTTGAGTTTTGGGAACCTGACGCATAGACGATTACATTCAGGAGCATGTCCTTTGTGTTGAGATTAAGGCGCATAATCTATTTGAGACATGTTATTAAGATTGAGATTGGAACAAAACTACGAGATTAAGAAATTACAGGTTACTTCTTATCTAGCGCAAACAGTGTGGTTAGGTGATGATATTACAAGTCCAGTCTATTATGTGCTCGATCTCCTACTCGTAGTTGTCTGTTGTCTAGTGAGGTATTGAAATAGTAACCATTATTCTCTCTTGTGTAGAGCTATTTATGGGTGACACAACCCGTTAGGCCCAGCCCATTCGGCTCTAAATTAGGGCGAGTTTGGACAACTTTTTTCAAAAAAATTAATATGACAGGCCCGTGCAACCCGCCTGGTTTGATGTGACAGGCTAGTCCCTCTCTCCCCTTCTCCTCGGTTCAAAAATACTTTGATTCTCTGACCTACAAACTCTATGGTGTCCCTCTCTCCTCTTCTCCTCTGTTCAAAAATACTGTTGGCCAATCATTGTCTTCTCCTTCTCACTACTCAAACAAGTCGTCAGCTATCAGCTTGCCCAAATCAAAGCATTTATTTTTTTATAAATATTTTTTTATTCAATTGTTAAAAGCCTGCCAGGCCCATGGACAGTCGTCCCATTAGTAAAGGACGGACATGGACACAAATTCTAGGCCCGTAAAAAGGGTCAGGCTAGTCCGGCCCTTCTCAATGGATATATTTTTGCGACTTGCCCCGCCCCATGTCCAGCCAAAGCCTGCAAATGAACAACTATACTCTTCTGTTTAGTAATAATAAGAGTTATTCTAATACTAAATTGAGAAGAAAACAGAAATCAATGTTTTTCTGGAGTAGGAGAGAGCTCTGCCCTGCGGGAAATAAAATAGGTGATTTCATTTCTTCGTTGCTTTTTCAGCCATGGGTGAACATCGAGGTCACCCTAGGAAAATACCGCCATCAAAGCTCTCAAAACCTTCATCGTTATCTTCTTCTCTATCCAATGATGGCCACACTACAAGAAAAACCTTTTATAACAACGACAAAATTCGTTGCGAAAAATGTCATGTCATTGCAAAAAATATTTTCTCAACGACTTTTGTCGTTGCAGGGTCGTTGCGTGTTATGGCGTTACAAAAAATTACGCAACGACTATAGTCGTTGCCATAAATAAGCTTTTTCGCAACGACATTCATTGTTGTCATACATTTCTCGTTGCAATAGATATCTAAGTGGAAATATTAGATGGCATCTATGGCAACAACTTCAGTCGTTGCCATAAATACATCTCATTTTAGCAACGACTTGAGTGCCTATCAGATTTCGCAATCGTCTAGTGGAGAATAATGGTGATCACCCCTCGAAGAACTTGGGTGCCTAGCAGATTTCGCAATCGACTAGGTTACCAATTTCTTTGGGAGATTTCATAAATCCAGTCTTGGAAAAAATGTGTTCCTTAACAATATTCTTCTATTAATGGTGATGTTTTTTTCAATTCGAATTATGAAGTAGGATTTTCATCAGACGATTTGCGTGCTTCATCATTACTGGCAAACCTGATTTTACTGCTCCTGATATTGTTCTAATCGAACTAATAGTGATGCGGGGTTCGATAGGGTAAGGACTAGTTCTAGACTTTGTGTTCCTATGATTGACCGCCATGAAATCAATAACCCTAATTCAAGTATGACGTGATAAACCATAATTCTGGAACTGGAGGTTTGGTAATGATAGGCCTACCTCTATTATTGATATTCAATTATAAAATATAGGGTAATTACACTAAAACATGCAAAGATAGGGTGAGTAAGCGCAACAATGGTAAGGGCATGTTTCATGATTTTAATCCCTCTTACTGTAATGAGGACATGGTTGTGATGATTGAGGAAGAAGATATACTGGATGAAGTAGAGTACTGGAAACATACTCTGGTTGATTGGGTGCTTTATTGGGGACAACAGAAGTTAGCTACTATCCAAGTCTTTGTGGGAAAGTCTTGGAACCATGTGACCAAGCTACATGTTCTACCCTTAAAGAAATTGGGGTATTACTTCAAGTTTGGTGCTACTGAAAATAAGGACGTCATACTCGAAGGTGTCCTTGGTCCCTAGGGTCAAGTTCCATTATTCTCAAGGCTAGTCTCCTTCTTTCTCAACAAATATGGAAACATAATCTAGGATTTCAGTATGGGTTCTCTTCCCTGACTTGGATCCATTCTTTTGGTCAGCAAAAGCTCTTAGCAAACTTGCAAGTGGGATTGACACTCCCCTTTTTGCTGATAATTTCACTTCTATCAAGGAAAGGATCTCATTTGATCGGATCCTTAATGAAGTGGATATCTCTGCTAAAATCCTTCATGAGGTTCAAATGAAATCCCCATTTTATGTCTCTATTCTTCATAAAGTGGAACACGAATGGGTTCCTTTTATTGTAACTGTTGTCACAAGATGGGCCATGAGACTCATAGATGATATCATAATAAGAAAGAACCTGCCCAAATGGCTCAACCTACCTCCTATCCTGAAGATTATCTATAGGGAAAAGAGGCGGAAGCAGAAGCAACTGCTTTATTTGTCCCATTACCTAAAATGGCATCTCCTGAAGCCTCTGTAGACTCGGAGAGTTTCACTTTGGTGGTTGGAATTCTGCTGGTAAAAAGTCCTAGTTAGTGGCAAGGCCTCCAAACAGATCTTGCTAAGCAAAAGTTACTTGGTCTTTATTGTCTCACATTGGATCTACGAAAAATGTAGAGGTATTTGAAGGGTGAAAGCCTTACCCTCCCCCTTTAACATGATAGTGCTTATTAGCTGGAATGTGAGAGGGTTGACTAAAGCCCTCAAGCAACATGATCTTGCTTCATGTTTTTCTTGGCCATATAATAAAGTTACTCTTGGTGCTCTCCTTGAGACTAGAGTAAAGGAATGCAAAGTTGTTGCTATTGAGAAAATATGATTTAGAAAATATAGATTTCATAATAACTACTGTTGATATTACAATAGTAGTGTGATACCACAATATTTTCTTAATTTATTAAATGGATTTTTGGAGAGTTAATCACTATTATTACGATTATTAGAATTAATAATTATGGATGGTTATTTCTCATAATTAATATTAAAAACATAATAATAAATATTCTAGATTTTTAATTAATTCAAATATTGGAGGGAATTAATCATTTGAATTATTTTGAAAATATGGTGGGAGATTTTGAAGTCAAAAATCTGATTTGAAAAATATAGGAAGTATTGCAAAATTGATTTCATAGTATTTATGTAGACACTAAAAATTGTGTCTATGATAAGTCCCCATAAAAACCCTATGATGAAAAGATTGAATTTTGCTCGAACTTGGGTTGCGAGAATAATTGCTCTAATGATTAGCCCAGTTCATTTGATTTAACTAGTGGAAGCCTTTTGTACAGGTGATCCAAGCCAGTTGGACTCAATTCATTTGGAGTCCAAAACTGAGAAATAGGCCTCTTTGAGCCCAAGGGCCCGAAAGGGAACCCAAACCCTTGACTCAACCCTTGGTCAAACAAGGAAAATCAATCAATCCCGCGTGGACCCCCTCGGAAAAGCCTCCCCCGCTTAAAAGGCATGTCAGGCGCCTATGCAGGCAGGCCACTCCAGGTCCAAGCGACCACACTTGAGTTCAAGCGTTGGCCGGTAGGCCAAGCGGTTCAACCGCTTGTCCTAGCGGTTCAACCGCTCGGCCTAGTTGCATGGCCGCCCGGACCCTTTCTCGCGGACGGCAAATTGGAGGCCCATTCGATTTCCGTGCCAAACCCTGGCAGCTCCCCCTCTTATATATAAACAAACCTTAGGGTTCAGTTAAAGAGGTTGACAGTTTCTCTCTCAAGTTGGTCTCTTGGTTGAGAATTTTAGAGTTTAAAACATTCTCTCTCTCATATTAAACCCTAAATTCTAATTTTACTCCTTCTTTAGGGTAGCCCTAGCACCACTACAATAAACCTTCATTGTCGGGGTAGCGTGTTTCTGCGTCCAGTAGGACATGGCTTATGCAGTAGACCGGGTGTTGCACCTTTTCTCGTTCGCACACCAGAGCGGTGGCCACTGCTCTGTTAGATATTGCAAGGTAGATGAAGATCTTTTCTCCGACATCCGGGCTCACCATTCTCGGTGCTTCACTAGGTATGCTTTTCAATTTTTCAAAGTCTGCCTGAGCTTCGGCCAACCACTCGAAATTTTCTTTGCTTTTGATAGCCTTAAAGAACGACGTGCATCGATTGGCCGATCGCGAAATGAAGCGACTGAGAACTGCAATACAACCTGTTAAGCGTTGCACATCCTTCAGGCACCTCGTTGGTTGCATATCCAGCACGTCCTGTATTTTCTCAGGATTGGCATCAATCCCTCGTTGGCTTATCATAAAACCCAGCAGCTTTCCCCTGGAACCCCGAATACACATGTAATAAAGGTAGCTCCTAATCTTCCTTGGCCAATCTCACTTGACGATACCCTGAGAAGGCATCCATGAAGCTTAGGAGTTCGTGGCCAGCAGTAGAGTCAATCAGCTCGTCTATTCGGGGCAGAGGAAAGTCGTCTTTGGGACAGGCTTTGTTAAGGTTTGTGAAATCCACACACATTCTCCAGGTTCCGTAATGCTTCTTGACCAACACCACGTTGACCAGCCATTCTGGGTAGAGGCACTCTCTTATGAATCCCGCTTTCAATAGCTTTTGAAACTCAGTTGTTTCCGCCTCGCTTCTGTCCTTACCCATCTGCCTTTTCTTTTGTTTTACTGGCTTGAGCCAGGTCGTATCCCCAGTTTATGGATGATCTGATCACCGTCTATTCCGGGCATGTCGGATGGAGAGAATGCGAATATATCGGCGTACTTTTGGAGTAGTTCTGTGATATCTCCTTTCTGGGGCTCCGTCGGGTCTGCCCCGACATAGGTAATTTTGTCTGGCTGCTCTTTGCTCAAGCTTACCTCTGAGGTTTCCCCCGAAGGCTCTGGTCGATCTTCTAGCTCAGGTCTACCCTCGATATGGTCAGCTAGGTACATCTCCAGGAGCATGCACCCAACCATCTTATTTCTTTTTCCTTTCCTCATGCTTTTCCATTTGGCTTTGGCGATCTTGGCAGGGGTAGGGGCAACAGTCAGTGCTGTCCCAATCTCCTGTGCTATGACCATTGATTTTGTAGGTAGCAGGGGGAGATCCTCTTCTTCTTCAAGGTCGTGTTTTTTGTCATCGAGGCAGTCCACATAGGATTTCCTGGCTGTTTTCTGGTCACTCACTACTTGCCCGATCAAGCCATTCCCACGGTCGAATTTCATGATCAGCCAAGCCATGTGGATGACAGCATTGATGGCGGCCAGAGTAGGTCGGCCTATAATAGCGTTGTAGGCCAGTTTTGTATCGACCACCAGGAACTCAATAATTTGTCTCCTTCGTGCTCCCTTTTCTCCAATTCGAACTGAAAGAATGATTGTGCCAATCGGGTAAACATTATGCCCACCAAAGTGAAAGACCGATAGTGATACCGGGGTGATCTTGTCTTCACTGTAATCCAATTGTCGAAGGCATTTGTAGGTGATGATGTCAGCTGAACTTCTTGTATCGATGAGGACTCGCTCGGTGAGCAAGCTCGCAATCTTTAAAGTCACCACCAATGGTTCATTGTGCGGGTAATGGAGTGCACGGGCATCCCGGTCATCGAAGGTAACCGGTGGGACTAGCCCCATAGCTGGGACTCCCAATGCTATCATCTGCTCGACACTGCGATAGTGGTCTTGGCATTGCTTCTTGGTCGAGCCCCCACCACCAGAACCTCCATAAATCATTTTGACGACATTTGCCAGGTCGTCTTCTTCGGATTCTTCTTCCTTAGTGACTTCGGCAACCTTAGGCCTTTTGTAAACATTTTTCTTTTTCAAAAATTGCTTTACCTTCCCTTTCTCGACTAGCTTCTCGAGGTTCTTGACCAACTTCTTACAATCTTGGGTCGTGTGTCCCACATCGTCGTGGTATGCGCATCGGAGTTTGGGATTTCTCTCAAAGATATCCCTGACAATGGGTGGTGGGACGTCGAGCTACTTTCTATCCATCTTGTTATAAATGGTCTGTTGATCCAGGCTGAACGACCATTGATCGTCGGAAGGGTCAGTCTTCCTCCAATAGCTTCTTTTAGGAGGAGCTCTTGTTAGGGCTGCACATCAAATGGTTTAAACCGGTTTTTTTCGACCGAACCGGCCCGGTCAAAACCGGATCCAAGCTTCCCGATTCGGTTGGCGGTTCACCGATTATGACCGGACTGAATCAGCACTCTTTAATTATAATTTTTGTTTCCTAATATCTGACCTAAGTAACGGATGTTTTGAGAAACAAATTTTTTCAGCCGTTTCGCTGATTCTCTCTCCTCTCTTTCTCTCCCACCAAAACCACGGCTCCCAACTCCCTTTTGGTTCAATGGAGGGAAAGAATAAGGGCTAAGGCAACCACTCCAATTCATAATTCCCCTTGTGTTTTTCAATGCATATTTTATCATATTCTCAGGGATAAGTACTTTAGTTTAAGCTACTAGTAGAATCATTGTGTAAGAAGATAAAATAAACTCTTTGCAATGATAATTTCAGGAAAAGGCTGCACATCTTCGAGACTAAACAACGAATTTAGTTGTGGACCTTGTCAGTAATCACGGAATCTTCCACCAAATTTTCGTGCAACGTAAGTTAGAGAGTAAATTGTAGGGCTTTGTGTTAATGATTGTTTTTGAATGACTTTTTGTGTAATGTAACGTGTATTTGTAAATCTACTAAATTTCGATATTGTTTTAATTTTAGATGAGCTCCAAATCCAAACACAAAAGTGTTTAATTTCTGGTGAACTTTCAAATTGTTTGAAATTTTGTTGCGCTCGAGAAATTTTGTTGATTCTAAATGAAAGAATTGACATATATGTGAAACCTATGGTGCTTTGGTATAAGATTGAGAGATTTTGGCATACTTGACTGGATGAATGACTTTGATTGACTTGCATATTATGTAGTCTTCTTCTTTGGTAATTGATGCTGAAAATACAATTGTTATTTGTTTAATTAGTTACTCAGCATAGAAATAGAGTAATAACGCCCTAAGATCTCAATACATGAAATTAAAATTGTTTGTTGCTCATGTAGAGTGTGGTATCATGCTGACATTTATTCTCACCTCTCATATGGTGATGGGGAATTTTGTTTGGTTTAAGGAAAACGAATCTTTATGTTGTTTTTCAAAGAATTTTGATAGTTTTCAAGTATTGGAGTTCTTTTATTCATTATAGCATGTCCTTTGTTATTGTACTGGCTACATTCCAAATTTCTCGGTTGCTAGAGACAGGTTACAGGTTTTTCACATGAAACATTTAATGACTGTTTTTCTTGACATCATTATGTTATGTGAATGACTTTTTGTGTAATATAACGTGTATTTGTAAATCTACTGAATTTCGATATTGTTTTAATTTTAGATGAGCTTCAAATCCAAACACAAAAGGTCAAGGACACACTCTGAAAAACAACCAGTGGAAACTGGAACTTATGAAAATGTCTCAGATGATGATAATAATGATGATGATTCAGTTGAGGAGCTTCCACCAAAGGGGGCACTATTGCCAGAGAGAAAGCCAATAGAGGGGCGAGAATATATTCTAAAGAAGGGCAATAGAAGAGCAGACTATTGGGTGCATTTTTGGGAGTTCTTGCTACCAACTAAGGATAAGGAAGGGAACGATGTCAAGCAACGTAGGGCTGAGTGTAGGTATTGTGCTAACAAAGATTTTGCTTGTGATGGTAACTTGAATGGCTCAACGAATGTGAAAAGACATTGGAATCAATGTCCTGCTAATTCTGCAAACAAGCCTAAAATGAGACAAACTGAGTTAGTATTTGGTGTGGATGATGAAGGGGAAGGTAAATTAAAACCATGGACTTTAAATGTTAGTGATGTTAGGGAAGCACTAGCTTACATGATTGTGGTTGATGAGTTGCCTTTCCGATTTGATGAAAAACCTGGTTTTAAACATCTTATGTCTGTTGCTTGTCCTCACTTTCACATAACTTCACGCATGACTATTGCTCGTGATTTGTCTCAACTCTATTTGAATGAAAGAGCAAAATTGAAAGCTTTGTTGATATGCTCATGTCAAAGACTTTCTGTCACTACTGATTCATGGACAAGCAATCAAAAAATCAATTATATGTGCCTTACTGCCCATTTTATTGATAAAGATTGGAAATTCCACAAAAAGATCTTGAATTTTTGTCCTATATTCAGTCATAAGGGTTCTCACATTGCTGATGGTGTGTTAGAATGTTTGAAATCTTGGGGTGTGGCTGATAAATTGTTCACTGTGACGGTTGATAATGCAAGTTCCAATGATGTTGCATGTGTTGAGTTGAAAAAGTTTCAAAAAACTCAATTGAAAACTGTTGGTAATGGGGAGTTGTTGCATATGAGATGCGTAGCACATATTATTAACCTTATTGTTAGGAGTGGATTGAAGAAGAATAAGATAAGTGTTGATAAGGTTAGATATGTTGTGAAGTATGTTAAGGGTTCTCCTCATAGGCTACATACCTTCAAGTTAATTGCTGACAAACTTGATTGTCGATCATCATTATCTCTTGATTGTGACACTAGATGGAACTCCACTTACATAATGTTAGATTCAGCCTTGAAATATAGGGAAGTTTTTAAAAAGATGGATATTCCAAAAGATCCCCAAGGTGAGGATGGGCCAATAGTAGAACTTTTTGAAAGTGATGATGAAAGGGAAAAAGAAGTTGTGCATAAGGGGTGCCCTCCTATGAAGATTGGGAAGCGGTGGAAGGTTTGGTGATTTTCTTGAAAGAGTTCAAGTCGTTGACTGATCAAGTTTCTGGCTCCTTGTATGTTACTAGTGACTCCAATTTCTTTTATATTCCTCGTGCTTTGGGTCAAATGAAATAGTGACAAAATAGTGAAAATGAACACTTAAAACTTATGGCTAGGGCAATGAGAGAGAAATTTGACAAGTATTGGGGGAATATTTTTAGTATGAATGTGTTAATCTTCATGGGAGCCATTCTTGATCCAAAGGTGAAGTTGGTAGGTTTGAAACATGCTTTCAAAAGTATGTATAATAGAAATTCCGAACGAGATTTGTATGAGGAGTTGACTGCCGATGTGAAACGTAGAGCTTTTGCTTTGTTTGATGACTATAAGAAGTTCTATAGTTCTTTGACTACTCAGTTTGATGACACAATGGCTAGTGGTAGTACTAGTGGACTCTCTCCTTGTTCGGATGATATGTTGGACTTGAAGAAAAGTATTGAGAAGCAAGTGATGGCTTTAAACTCGGATGATAGGAGTTCAACGTCCGAGTTTGGTAGGTATTTGCATGAGCAACTAGCTCCACATGAGCGCCAATTTGACATTTTGACTTGGTGGAAGTTGAATGAACATAGATATCCGATCTTGTCATGCATGGCTCGTGATGTACTAGCAATATCAGTGTCAACCGTTGCATCCGAGTCCGCATTTAGTACCGGTGGCCGCCATCTTGATCAATTCAGGAGCTCCTTGACTCCTAAGGTAATGTTTTATCTCTTCCATTTTGTTCTTTCTATTTTAATAAAGTTGCTATATTTCAATCTTTTATTTATTAATTTTGTTTGATTTTTGTACATCATTTAAAGATGGTGCAATCTCTCATTGTACGCAAGATTGGATTCGTCCGAGGAAGGAAAGAATTCAAGTGGAAGAGCAATTGAAAGAATTGGAAGAACTTGAAAAAGGTTCATACTACTTGCTTTATGACTATTTTTCCTTTCAATTTGTTTTAGTCACTATTTTTCCAACTTTCTTTTATTGGTTGTATTTGTAGATTTGCAATCTTCTACCGTGGATAATTCGGAGGTTATTTTTGTTTAAGGTGTTTATGGTACGGACTAATTATATTTTTATTACACACTATATTTATTTTTGAATTCGATAATAGATACTATTTTTAATGTGGTTCTTGACTTATTGAAGGTAAATGGGGAGTTGAAGATATGGAGTTGGAGTTTGCAATGGCCAATGGAGTTTGCAAGAGTGTTGGACATTATGTTTGAAACTTTAGACAATTATTTTAAACTTGTTGTGATGTAATTTGATAATTTTTAGTTTCAATTGCACTTTGTTGTGGATTTATATCAACATTTAGTAGTTTTAGAAATTATAACGTTTAAGGTTTGAGAGCATGACAAAGTTGATAGGAGCAAGTGTTGAGTATGTTAACACTTAACAGCCAGCATCACTGTGCAGCAGCAAACGGCTAAACGCCCAGGTGTACAAAACAAAAAAAAAAGGTGACAGCCGGTCTGACCAGTCAAAACCAGGTCCAAATCGAACCGGTCGGTCCAGTTCGGTTAATTAACCGGCTCTGGCCGGTCAGGACACCGGTTCTCAATTCCTGGAGTTTCGGTTTCCGGTTCGGTCCGGTCTGGGCCGGTTTTGACCCGGTGTGCAGCCCTAGCTCTTGTTATGGCGAGCGCCTCTGCAGGGCGTTTCCCTTTGTCTGTTTTGCTGCTTTTGCTTGACTTGACCTCCGGCTTTGGGTCTGTCTTTCTGTTGTTTGAATTGTATCGACCGGACTGTTCTAGAGAGTTGGCGTAGGCCATCGTGAATCGTCTGATTCCGGCAGGGTTAGGTAGCCCTTTTCTTCTCGTTTCAAACTGATCTGGAATTTGAAATGCGACCCCTCAGTTAACGCCGATACAAAGGCCGCGCTGGCAAGCCTTTCATCGAGATAGTCTCTTTCGAGGATTTCGGCATTGAATCGAGCGAGGTAGTATTTTAAGCCCTCCTTCTTGTCCTGTTTGAGCTTGTAGAGATGTTCTGTGGTTTTTCTCTGCTAGATGTGTGCAGCGAAGTGGTTTTTGATACTCTTTTCCATCTGGGCCCAGGAGTGTATACTCTTGGGAGCGAGTGAGGCTTACTGTAACACCCCGAATTTTCTAAATAATAAATAAACAAAAATGAATAAACTCACGCCAAGAATCAGGCAGAGCTTCCTTTGTAAATAGACATCCCAAGTTATCGAACTATACAAAACCTGCTTAAACAGAAAAATACAACAAACCAATAGAAAAGATCCAAACTGACAGCGGAAGACTTCTAACTAAATCCGCAGCATCACTACCACACTCACTCATAGAATGATTTCAAGGCAAACCTTAAAAACTCAATAACAACCAATAGACTTAATGCTTTACAAATTACAACTGAATGAATAATTAGAAATTAGAAAATATAATCACAACGGAAAACACTAATCTTCTGATCAGCTTACAATGATCACTCAATCATCCAGTAGTGATCTTCAATAAACCTGTAAGACATACTCCAATCTACTCCCCCATGCAATCGAATATCGCATAGGTTCATCATAGGCCCACCATTTTAGAAAAATGGGCGCACACACACGTATCACAGAAAGCAACCAATCAGCAAAGCTGAGTAACCAAGCATTCTATCGAAAACTAAATAAAAGCTCTTGAATCTCAACTCATGTCAACTATGACCTTGAAGTCACATAAATCCTAAAATAAGTCTTAACATCATCTATAACTCAATTCCCAAGAATATGTGCCAATCGCTCTCGGTCACTAGCTCCTAGCCTCGACAATGTGGGAAGCGAACGGGCGGTAAACCGCAGAAACAAAACCATTCCATAACTTTGGCCATAGGCCCCATAACTCATAATCTATAGCCCACAGGCTCTCAAAAGTCCACTCTCGGACCAATTCATAACCATAAAACCATTTCATAAAATACTGCTCATCCCCTAAAAGTCAGTGTCTTAGGCTACTCACCCACATGCCAAGAGCTAAAGAGACTAACAACTTCTAAGCCTCAAACCAATATTCATATCGTATACTCATATTTCCATCTCATATAACAATTCTGATCTGATTCTCATCTTATAGTCAAATACCCATTTGGGTTTGTGATACTATCGTCACAACATGGCACGGGTTCCCAAACAATCATGTAGCTCTCGATCTAGGTCTCTGTTTACTAAAGTTAGCAGCTCACAATCTAGCTTACAACAGGACTGCCAACTTACCTAACTTAAACTCTAACAAAACCTCTTTAATATCTATATCCACAAGGTTCAAATAGTTTACATTCTAACTACAAGTTCTATAATTCAGAGAACCATATGCTCTATTCATACCAACAAAGGTAATATCTCAGGCTTTACAAAAACATAACACGTTCTGAAATTTACAGCATATCCCATAGCAAATTAAATCACCATTCACACATAATTAGCTTCATATAATGGCAACTTCATATCATAATTGAACATATAAAAATTCACATGTTGAACATGCAATTCACACATAAAAGAGAAATTAACATTCATCTCCAAACCAATAAAAAGGATTAGCTCCATATCGAATCCCAACTCAATTAAGCATCAAAGCCCTTCAGTAAAAGCACCAATTATCTATTCACATAATTAACAAAATCAGAATTTGCAATCTAAAACCCAAAACAGAAATTATAACTCAAATTCAAGGGCTTATGGTTTACTGAAATCAAACCCACAAAAGGGTAAATTGGGCGTGAACGTCGGGCTTGGACGGCGACTACAGGCAGTGCTCGAGTTTCTAAAGTTCACCGGAATCCATGGCTTCAACTGGCAGCAGCAAATTCGCAGGACAAGTCGCAAAGTTGTGAACCAAAGGAGAGAGAAAACACGCCCGAATAGAGGAGAGAAGAAGCGAATTCAGCAGTCGAGTAGTAGCAGGCGCAGTAAAGTTCTGAGAAGAAAAATAAAGAAACGAAGAAGATGGTGATGGAGATTCTGGCGATTCCACCATGAGGGCTTTGAGTGCACAAGAGAGAATGAGAAACCAGGAAAGCGTGAAGAAGAAATAAGGAGAAAGAGGCGGTGGAGAATTCTAGTACAAATCAAACTCTAATTCCTTTTTTATTTTAGGAAAAATCCTATTGGTGCCCTTCTACTCTTGATTTTTCCAGTTGGTGCCCATTACTTTTTCAAAATCCAAGTGGTGCCCTTGTGTTATTTGACAACGTTACTCTGTGATCACTTTCTTACTTTGCCGTTAGGTGAGGCGTTATTCATTTTTCTACTACTTTCTCCTGCACAGCTCCTCCTCCATCAATATCCACCTCCACCCTCCCCAACTCCTCCTCCATCAATATCCACCTCCACCTTCAATCATCTCTACCGTCGTTTGTCTCCCGCCTATTTACAGAAAAGAGGAAAGTGCATGTGAATGAGCAAAATCTAATTGCAGAACATATCTCAATTAAAAAATTATACATTTAAATTGAAACTCAAGCAATGAAATCAAGCACAAAAACTCAAGGTTTCAATCGAAAATTCCAAAAACTCAACGCAATGGCAGAAATTTAAATAAGATCGGGTAATCAACCCTTTTCAAGTTAAAGCCGCCATCGATTTCATTTCCCGATTATCTACTTGTCACTATAACAGAAGACATGCATTATTACCCTACACCTCCACAACCAAAAACACAATAACATAACTTTCTCTCTTCTCACCTCCAATGGCGTCCTTTCTTCTCCTCTCTTTCCGTCTCCTCATTTTATCTCTCATGTTTTCTGTCTCCACCTCCATGACCACCTCCACCATCACGAACCTCCGAAATCCTTTATGATGGGCCCGTATGAGATGGAGATTGAGTGGGTTGTTGCTATGGTGGTGGAGGTGGTGGTGTGGAGGAGTGAGAAAATGGAGGGGGAGATGAGAAGTTTGGGGAAAAGATTGGGAGGAGAGAGAAAATGGGTGGTGTGACTGCCATGGTAGTAGAGCAGGATGAAGGAGAAGGAAAAAGAAAATATGAGTAAAGGAAATGGAAAATGAAAAGAAGGGCAAATTATGAATTAAAAAAGAAAAACACTTCTACTTAACTATTACTTGACGGCAAATGCAAAGGTGGGAAACAGATCGGACAAAAGTAAAAAGAGAGGGGCACCAATTGGATTTAAAAAGAACACTAGGCACCAAGCAGAAAAATAAAAAGTAGAGAGGCACCAACAGGATTTTTCCTTTATTTTAAAAGCCCAAAAACAAACACAACACTCCAAGAATTAAATAGTTTTATTTTCGTAAACCAATAAATCATTTTCTCAAAATACTTAAAATATACGGGGTATTACACGTACCATCGGATGGCTAACCTCTTAAGGGTCATCGGGAAGTTCCTGCACAGAGCTGCATCACTTAAAGTTTGATTCATCATTGTCGCCCTATAGGCCATGACATGATCTTGTGGATTTTGTGGGACCTCGTACTGAAGCATCGTTGTAGCACGAGGGGCACTAATCCCTGTAAGGAGCTCCTGATCCCTTCTGCGTTCTTCTTCGTACCTTAGGTGCAGCTCCTTAAGTTTCTGCTCTTCAGCTTGGCGTTCGGCCTCCCTGTAGTCGATGATATTACGGAGGTCAGCCTGAGTACGGCTTGATCCTTTTCGTTTTTCTTTTTCATAAAGCTAGTACAACTCCTTAAGTTGCTGTTCCTCGGCCTGTCGAGCGTCTTCTCTTTTTTGTATGATACCTCTCAGATCGGTACCACACTTGCTAGTTTCTTTCTCAGCTCTCTTCTTTTCAAGGAATTTCCTCAAATCATCCGAGTTAGTCGGACGATTCGAAGGTTTCCGTTGAGCCGTCCTCGGCTCCTTAGACCCACCCGTGCTACGAGTTGACCAGCTGTCCCTCATGGAACAAGTGGTGAGAGATGGGGAAGGTTTCGGGTGAGGAGGAGGAGGGTGCTTGGGCTCCGATGGAACCTTGCTCCCCCCTCGTGAAGTCTCCCCTCTTTCCCGATGTCGTGGAGGTCTCATTTCCTTGACCAAGCATTCAAGGGTTTCCTTCATTGTATTCACCCCTAGTGACGGGGACTTCTGGGTTACCATGACTGTGACTTTCATCTCCATCAGAGTCGTGGGACACTTCTGGATTGGGTATGGCTTCCATCCGAACCATGGGTTGTCTTTTGGTTGGATATGGCGGAGTCAAAAGTTTAGTGGTTATGAGATCAGGAAGTTTGATAGAGTCTAGTGTCTCTGGTTGTCCGCTCATACAAGATCATGCACCTTTCCCACAGACGGCGCCAAATGTTTCGCCCGATTTTGAGGAGGTCGAACACTGGGAAGGAGCTAAGATCTCGGTCTGAGGACGATGTTGCTATCCACGCTTCTGATCGACCAAATGAACCTGCACAAGACGAGCAGAGGTAAACTACCTCGGGGGGTCGACCCGAGAAGACCCCTCCGATGATAAAGTTAGATGGCAGCTAGTACGTGAGGTACTTTTAGAGTAGGGATGGTCGATTTAGGTGCGTGGGGATTGATTGAACTATTACGTGTGGAATTTATGCCTGAAGAACGCAATGTCAGAGCAGAATGTCAGAGTATCCTCTCTTCCTTGCGTCAATCAGAGTGAATGTTCTCTGAATGAAAAAAACTTACCTTGGCCTTGAATTCTGTGCAGGTATATATAGGGAAAAAGTCGGCTAGCTTCGACGAATGAACTTTAGCCACGCACCCTCGTCCGTACGTCCTTCTCTTAGTTGGTTTAGAGAGGGAGGTCACGTGAGCTTTGGTACGACGGCTTGAGAAAGCTCCACGTCGGGGGTAGTACAATTGATGTCGTCATGGTTGTCCTTGAGCCTTGAAGGAGTGGGCGCCAAGGCAAAACCCGGATCTTTCAAGGAATATTCGTTCAGTACACTTGCTGGCGTCACCTTAATGTTCTAGAGGCCTCCAAAGTTGATGCTCCACGTAGGTCGACCATTTTGGTATGCCGTAGGCATAAAGTCGATCTTTTGGTCGATGTGGTTCTTCTCGGATCTGAGCGAGATGTTGGGTGGTGCTTGAGAGAATCCTCGATTTGGGACTCCTTTTGTCAAAGGAGGTCGATGCTTCGTGAGCTGGAAGGGGCCTTGACCATGTCCTAGGCCAAGACCATGTCTTTGAAGGAAGAATAATGGTCGACTCCTCGACCATCTATATTTTGGGTATATCACCAATGACCCTAATAGACAATGGATCCGCTGTCAATGTTTGTCCCCTAAGGACCACCCAATGCTTGGACATAAATATCAACAACCTTGCGCATGCCGCACAAGGGTTGAGGACCTACGACAATTCCAAACGAAACGTCTTAGGCATATTTTCAGCTAACCTTAACACTGGACCAATTGAGAAAATGGTGCAATTCCATGTCACAGATATTCCAGCTTCATTCAATTTACTCTTAGGACGCCCATGGCTCCATGGACTAAATGCAATAGCTTCAACATTACACCAAAAGGTCAAGATGATGGTCGGAGGGGTAGTTTTAGAGGTTAAAGTCGATTCTATGATCGCTAGCATTGAAGACACGTCAGTTCTTAACGTCGAGCACACTGCACAGGACGAAGAATTTTGGGGTTTTATGACTGAAGGCGTTGCCCTACTTGAGCAAGATATAGCTCTTTTCGCACCATTTTCCCATCTAGGAATTAATGCCATCCTAAGGAATCAGGGGCACATCCCTGGCACTACTCTAGGCAAAGATGTCTCCAAATCACTTCCAGTTTGGTCATCCAAAGCCGGAAATATTCTTTTTGGGCTGGGCTATAACCCTACCAAGCAGGAAATACGGGAATACATCGCTAAAGAAAAAGCGAAGAGAAGGGCCATTAAGGAAAACAAAGCCTATGACATCCCCATGGCACCATACCCGCACACTCTAAACGGGCAATTCTCCAGTCTGGAGATCCATTCTCTTACTATGGCTTTCCCGAGCCTTATGTTCTCCCTGTTTATGGAATCCAAGTTCCCGGATTTGAAGTCTTCTAAGACTGCACACGCTGGAAAAAACTCCTTTGCCTGTAAGAAGGAGGCTAAACTTTGATTGGGTAGAGGACACACCCAACAATGCTTTGAGTCTACTATTTGGACAAGAGCATCACCATCCAAAAGATGAGGAGCTCCACAATGTCAGTAATGCAATTCAAGATGCAAACTTTGACTCAACTAAGTTGATCACTCCAAACAAGGGTCAACTCACAAAGCAGAAACGCACCATATGCTGGACGGGAACCAATGGAAAGAAGATCAAGATCACGATCGCTGAAGAGTCCAAGCCTGATACCGACACTAACTTCGACCGGACTGAGTCTGATTCTGAAGACGAGTCTAATATAGTAGAGTTGGGTAGTCCATCCAAATCTATGTTTAATTCTATTTGCAAATCTAAGGATGTTAAAGCCAAGAGTAATGGCTCAGTTGATGTTCCAACTTCTTCTATCAATTAAAAAAATACTGATTCTGCTTACTTCTTGGATTACTTAGTAGCTAATAATTCAAAAGATGAACAATAATTGCGCAAAGAAGTAACTAAAGAACTATTAGAGCATGAACAAAAGACTTCAATTGTGGAAGAAACAGAATTAATTAATCTTGCAAGCGATCAAGAGCCGCGCCAAGTGCGCATTGGCTTATCGCTAACTCCTAAAGAGAGAGAAAGCTTTATAAATCTCTTAAAAGAATACAAAGACGTTTTCGCTTGGTCCTACAAAGATATGCCGGGAAAAAGTCGTGAGATGACACAGCATACAATACCGCTCAATCCCGATTCAAAACAGGTAAAGCAAAAACTTTGGAGAATGAAACCTGAGTGGAAATTAAAAATCAAAGAAGAGGTGCAAAAACAACTCGCAGCAGGTTTTATTAAGGTCACTCAATATCCTTGATGGGTTGCCAACATAGTGGCCCTTCCAAAAAAGGATGGCAAAGTAAAGATGTGCGTCAATTTCAGAGATCTAAACAAGGCAAGTCCAAAGGACGACTTTCCCTTGCACATATAGACGTACTGGTGGACAATACCGTAGGACTGCCCTCTTATCATTCATGGACGGCTATGCAAGGTATAACCAAATACAAATGGCCGACGAAGATATGGAGAAAACCACCTTCATAACCCAGTGTGGAACGTATTGCTATACTGTCATGCCTTTCGGTTTGAAAATGCGGGGGCAACATACCAAAGAACCGCAATTTCCCTTCTACATGACATGATGCACAAGGAAGCCGAGGTGTATGTAGACGATATGATCATCAAATCCAAGGAGAAAGAAGGGCATATGACCTCTTTAATGAAATTCTTCGATAGACTTCGGAACTACAACATGAGGTTAAATCCCAAAAAATGTGCATTTGGACTAACTTCTGGCAAGCTCTTAGGATTTTTCATAAGCACAAGAGGCATTGAAATTTATCCTACCAAAATCAAAGCTATAAGAGATATGCCCTCTCCTAAAAATGAAAAGGAGATAAGGGGATTTTTAGGACGACTCCAATATATTTTTAGGTCGATTCATATCCAAATTGACTATTACATGTGAGCCCATCTTCAAAAAGCTCAAAAAGGACACCAAATCTACCTGGGATGATCAATGCCAACAAGCTTTCGACAAAATTAAGGAGTATTTAGCTAATCCACCTGTGTTGGTTCCACCAATTCAGGGAAAATCACTTATGCTATACCTAATAGTCACAGAAACCGCCATGGGTGCTGTGTTGGCCCAAAAAGTGGAGAATGACGAAAAAGCAATATACTACCTTAGTAAGAAGATCTTAGAATACGAAACACGTTACTCCACACTAGAGAAGACGTGTCTCGCATTGGTCACTGCAACAAAGAAGCTTCGACACTACATGCTTCAACACTCTATCCATGTAAAGTCAAGGATGAATCCACTAAAGTACTTGTTCGAGAAACCCATCCTCAGTGGAAGAATAGCAAGGTGGACTGTCATGCTTTCAGAATTCGATCTAACTTTTGAACACCAAAAGACGATCAAAGGACATGCCATTTCTGAACATCTCGCTGAAAACCCAGTTAGTAGCGAAGATGCCACACATGACTTTCTCGATGAAGGAATAATGAATGTCGAAGAAAACACCTGGGAGTTATACTTTGAACGAGTATCAAACCAAAAAGGTTATGGCGTAGGAGTATTATTAGTCAGTCCAGAAGGCGCACATACTCCCATAGCCATCAAATTAGACCATGAGTTAACTAACAATGGTGCCGAATATGAAGCATGCATCATTGGGTTAGAAGCGGCAATAGAACTACAAATTAAGGACCTAAAGGTATATGGAGACTCAACTCTCATCATAAATCAAGTCTCCAAAAAGTGGAGAGTGAAAAGCGAATCCCTGGCACCTTACCAGGAATATCTTGAAAAGATAGCAAAATATTTCACTCACGTCTGTTTTACATACCTCCCTAGAGAGGACAACCAGTTCGCGGATGCGTTAGCAAAAATGGCCTCCATGATAAATATTCCAAATGATGTAATCACCATGCCCGTTCACATTCAAAGGCACACTAAACCCGCCTTTTGCAATGCACTCGAGGTATGCGTCAATGAGGAAGCACTAGTACAAAACATGTCATAGGCGTCGATTGAAAACCCCAATAGGCGTCGGTTTTAAACCGACATATATTGAGAGGACGCCAATGCTAAATAGAATAGGGGTCGGTTGTCGAATCGACGCCAAAAGGTTTATTGGCGTCGGTTGTCTTAAAGAACCGACGCCTATAACCAGTTATAAGCATCGGTTGTTCAAGATAACCGACGCCAATGCTGGTTATAGGCGTCGGTTCTTCTATACAGCCGACGCCAATAACCCGATTATAGGTGTCGGTTAAACAAGAGAACAGACGCCTATTCTGTTTTTTTTTTTTTTTTTTTTTTTGCCAAAACCAAATAAAATTCATTAATAACCTATGCGGGATTCGAATCCACGTCTCTTGTGCAGTTGCACAAGTGCTCTACCATTTGAGCCAATAGGTTTCAAAAATCTGTACTATATATTTAACTTCTTTTTTTTCAGAATAATACTTTAATTACAACAATAAATACTACGAACACCAAAATAACAAAAAATCTAGCATAGAATGAAACTTCTAGCACCCATAATCTCTGCTAAGCTTCAAGAAAAATAAAGGAGTGATCACCAATGGAGTACCACCTGGACGGAAACCAAGTTGTAACTAGCATACATATACCCAATGACCTGCATATCCATACCAAAACCTAGAGCTTGTCTGTAACAGGTTTTGTATGTTTTCTACCAACACTCACACAAGGGAACATCATAAAAGATTGGCGAAGTACGATAGATATAACAACAAGCAATCAACAACTTCTACAAATTTTCACAATCCAGGCACCAGCTGGAACCACCCAAAATAATGAAGGAAACAGTAACTCTCCCAATAAAGAAAATGAAAGCTCTGAACATATTTTGAAGGCAACTGGTTTGAAATGAAACGTTACCCGAACACGCTTATAAACAATTGGATCTGTTACCTGTAACTTGCTTCATAGGAGCTGAAATAGAACCCCTATTTATCAGTTGCGTTGTCCTCAACATTTCCATCCTCACTTTCTTCAACTCCGTCACTATTTCCATGGAAGATCGTCCACATGCAACTCAAAACAGGCTAACTAAAACTCAGAAACACATTAACAGATTGGGCATTCGAAATCCAGATATCCTCAACAAGAACTTAAACTAGACCTTTAACTATGCTCTACACAGAGGAACCCGCTTATTTTCCGAATGAAGATAGCAGAAAGGCATATACTTGTTAAAAATTCACGTAAAGGGCCCCCGTTGTGAGCTTTGAGCACTTAAGATTGTGGGATCACAATTCACATCAATTAATGCTTAATGAGAACAATACTGTATTTCATTGAAAAAAGAGGGGGAAATCAAATATTGCAGCCATACTTTTTCCTCAAGTATATCAAGCAAACAAAAGAGAAAAGTATGCATTATACAATTTTTTGGATTAAATAGATACTTTGCAAGACCGAGAAAAATCATAAACTCAGATTTACAGTCAAACATCCAGAATGGTACTTGATAAGAACCATAATTCAACACAAAATAATACTACAGTAAATTCAAGCAGCTAGTACACTTTACAGTAGATTGTATATCAAAATTGAAACAGAAACTGAAAGTGCAATATATATACAACAAAATAAAACATCTCAGAAAGATAGAAAACTAAACATATAATAATTGGTCATGCTACATGTCACTAGAAGATGGCAGTATAAGACTATAAGCAGATAAGTATATAAAACAGAATTTAACAGTTAAAACCCCAACTTAGAACATACAAAAAACAGAAAATAACCCTATAAAGAGCAAATCAAACAATTAAGTGAAGAGAAGCAGATCTGTCACAATTTGACGAAAAAGAACATCATCGACTTCTGATACTACGTCGAAGCACAAGAAACAAAGAGTAATTGTGTTCACATAAACACTGGAAAGTGTGAGTAAGGGAAAGATAGAGTAGGAAAGAAGTAGAAGTGAAGTTGCGCACCCTCAGCAGCAGCGTTTGAAAAGTACACAGCAAATAAGAAGACATTAGTTAATCCAATAACGCGTCCAAAAGTACACAGCAAATAAGAAGAAATAACACAGATATTGAAATACCAGTATTTTCACAAGTACACAGCGAACACTCCTTGTGTATATGTACAATAATCATCTAGCTAGCTAGCATAGATGGATGGGAGGGGTTTGTCTAATTAGTGGCTCTTGAATAGAGTATAGTACATACTAGTGAGCTTTAACAAGAACAAACGAGATACAAACAAATCCAATGCTTTCACAATTAGCACTTAGCAGTACTATAATGTCATTAGGCAATTCTATTTAAGCAAGCATCGTTAAAACAAACAAAGAGTTCTACAAATTACAACGCAAACTCATGAATCACTGAACCAAGAGAGGTACTATGTCTTAAGTCAGGGCAAAAAAAAAGCGTGAATCTTAATTCATTGGCAAACTGCTGTGACCTGAACAATTTGAGCCAATCTTAATCCATTAATAATCGGCATAATCAAACCCACAACCAGACCAAAACAAAGAAACTCAATATCGATGAGATACATATCTTTTTTCTCAAAAATTCCAATAAACTTGAGCAGAGAAATAATCAAAGAAATAAGAAGAAACAAACACAGAATTCAAAATAGGAAGGGAGACAGAGGAGCACAGGAAACCTGGAGTGAAGAGTGGCAGCACTTCGTGCTTGGATTATTTACCAATTCAAAAACCTTCAATATGACAAAGTTAAAACCAGCTCTCAGGAAAGAAAAAGAAAAAAAAACATCAACACTTGCATACACAATAAAATGCAACCCAATTATAGACCAATTGAATAGTTATAGCCCTAATTAAATCAACTAAACAGCACCAAATGTAACCAAGCCCGTAGATGAGGGGGCGCAAGGTGGGCGACGGAACAGGGCCCCAAATTTTGTAAGGGCCCATTTCCACACTAATGTATTGACTCAAATTTAAAATAAAAATAAAAAAAACCTAGAACTTTCAGTTTACAAACAGAACGACATTTCATCTCTCTCTCTCTCTCTCAAATTGGAAACAACGAGTCAATCCCTGATTACTAGCCTTCGTCGATTCAGTTTTCCAAAAAAATAAATCTCCTTCCATTGATGATGGCGACGAATCTATTGATTCTCTTCCGTTCATTTAAGTACTTATTAGTTGTGGATTACTGAAAAGAATGAGCATGACACTCATCTTCAATGTACAATCAATGACAAATTACGCTCTGATCCTCCTTTCCTCCCATATTCTTCGTTCTTCTGGACTGGCTTTCTCATCTTGAAGTCATAAATTTTGAGGTAAATTGGTACTTTTTTATTTATTGAATTTTCAGTTGATGGGTATTAGAATTTGATAATTTAGTTATCGATTAGTGACTAGTATATCTAATTGATTCAATTGGTATTTGGTTGTTCAAAAAAATATGGTAATTGATGCATATGTTAAAATAGAAAGAGATTGAATTGCTTGTTGTTGAACAGCAGCAATAACATCGAGGTTCAAACCCATCTTGTGTTACTGGTTGAAATGAAACAAAAAGAAGAAATGAAAAAAAAAGGAAGTTGTTATTTAGATTTTTAGGAATTGTTGCATAATGTAGAATTAGTACAAATGAAACGGAATTTTTGTTAGCTCTGGCCTTGGTAAAGTTTCAAAAAATCTGGAGAATATAATTTTTAACGTTTTGAGAAAGGAGCATGGGGAAATGAGGAATTGAAATCCAAACTTCATCTAATTGTGAAATTTGTTTTGGGTAAATATCTGTATCAGTCATTGTATTTTTTTAATTGATTTAAGTACTAATGTTAGTTGTCTTGCAAATTTCAGTTGAGGTTGAAATCTTTCAATTGATATTTTAAGCATTATAAGGGACATGTACTTATCGTTCGTGAACTTGTGAGAATGTACAAAGTTTGTCATTTGACAATAAAAGTTGAATGTATTCACACAAAAAAAAAGTGCCTTTTTTAGGGCTTAATTTTTTATTTTAGCACGGGGCCTTGGAAATGATTGCTACGGCCCTGAATGTAACAGTGAAAGGAAATACTAACCTAGAACATGTAACAGTGAACTGAAATCCTAACCTCTGAATAAAAACATATGATTCGAACTCAAAATTTACATTTCAGAAGCAAAACCACAAATTCAAGCTAACGAAGCCGAATTGTCAATCTGACCCGAAAATTGCAACCTCGATCTATAACTTGGCAACAAAAATCTGGGCCTATCTCATAAAATTAAGATCAACGAAAACATTCGTACCTTTACCAAAATCACAAATTTGAACTAGAAGCCTTCAATCAATTTCAGAACATCAAAACCCCAACGCTAATTTCACAAAGTAGCTACAACTATTCAACAAAAACAGAAAAGAATCAGATTGATTCGAAGAACTAAAGAGAGAAAAAGGGAGATGGTGAATACCTTGCTTGAGCGAGAGACACCTGACATCTTTTAAACATATTTGAGAGAGGCGTTCGATGAGAATGATCAGAAGTGAAGAATGAGAAACCCCTTCAAGGGGAGGCCCGTGAGAGGAGGCAGAGCGTGGTGCCTAGCTGGTGGGTGGCCCGCCGGTGGTTTGAGTCACAGAGAGAGAGAGAGAGAGAGAGAGAGAGATGTGAAAGGGGACTGGGGAGATGAAGAGGTGAGGGATGGGTGAAAGACGGAGAAAGTGCCTTTTTTTAATATAGATATAGTCGTCGGTGGTTAATCATCAACCAACGCCTGTGCCTTTTCGATTTTTACTTTTAATTTTTTGTGCTTTAGGCGTCGCTTGTTTAGTAGAACCGACGCCAATACTTAACTAATTATTTACACTTATGCCACCGCACTATTATAGGCGTCGGTTTTTCAAAAGAACCGACGCCTATCAGGCGACACCTATGGCAGGTTTTGTACTAGTGAAGAAGAGGAATGGTTTACTGACATTCTCAATCTATTAGCCGAAGGCAATTACCCTCCACAATCGACACCTAGGGCACAAAGGTGTAGGCTATCGGATTTTTCTCCCCTTTTTCCTGTTTTCCGGGCGGCCAGCTGGATAGCCTGGCAGAGCGTGTCTTTGGGTTTCGTGAATCTCTTGAGTGTGAATGCACATAAAGATTTTCCTTTCGTACTAAGGACATGATTAAGATTGTCGGAAGTCGCCACCAAATTTAAGGAAATTTGGAAACCTTGGAATCAAGTCAATAGTCTAGAAAGACGTCAACTCAATTCCTGTGCACCCCCAATCCCTATTAGGGAAATTGACTTCATAAATGAGTTCGGAGGCGTGAGTACGAGCTAAGAAGGTGTTAGGCACCCAACTCGCCCGTTGACAACAACGGCCTTTACAAATCAATTCAATGCGATTATTAATGCTACAGTTCCAAACAAGGTTCAATTTGTCCAAATTCCTAGTTTTAACTAATGGGTTGAACAAACATTTTTATCGTGACCACTTTTAACAATGTATCAAATTTACATGCTTTTATTGCTAGAAAACGATAAATATGTTAAAACCTACGAGTTAGAAGGCAAACAAGACAATACATCCACCAATCCACAAACAAAGCATAATTCAATAAAGAGCAATAAATAATAAACATGCATTCATTCATCCATTCCTTAGGCATAATACAAGCCCTTTTGCTCAAAACGCGCCATGCATGTACATATCACATAAACCAAATTCGTTAGTAAATAACAAGCAATATAAAATTTATTTGAAAACCCTCAGGTTGGATTACCTGGATGCTCACAATGAAGTTATTGGGTTGTTATGCTTGAACTCTTGCTTTTGATGAAGTATGAAGGTTTATTTTGTGGTGCTAGGGCTAACCTAAAGAAGGAGTAGAATCAGAATTTAGGGTTTAATATGAGAGAGAAACTGCCAACCTTTCTAGAGAATCTCCAACCAAAAGACCAACCTGAAAGAGAAACTGTCAACCCTTTCAACTGAACCATAAGGTTTGTTTATATAGAAGAGGGGGGGCTGCTAGGGTTTGGCACGAAAATCGAATGGGCCTCGAATTTTCCGTCCGGGATAAAAGGTTTAGGCGGCCATGCAACTAGGCCGAGCAGCTGAGCTGTAAGGACAAACGGTTGAACCGCTTGGCAAGCGGCTTAGCCGCTAGGCAAGCAGGCAAGCGGTCAAGCCGCTTGGCCTAACGGCATAGCCGCTTGTCCTAACGGCATAGCCGCTTGTCCTAGCGGCGGCCACTTGAACTCAAACGTGACCGCTTGGACCTAGAGCGGCATGCCTGCATAGGCGCCTGTCTGCTTTTATAAGCGGGGGAGGCTTTTTCGAGAGGGTCCACGCGGCATTGACTGAGTTCCCTTGTTTGACCAAGGGTTGACTCAAGGGTTTGGGTTCCCTTTCGGGCCCTTAGGTTCAAAGAGGCCTATCTCTCAGTTTTGGACTCCAATTGAATTGATTCCAACTGGTTTAGATCACCTGTACAAAAGGCTTCCATTGGTTAAATTAAATGAACTGGGCTAATCATCAGAGCAATTATTCTCGCAACCCAAGTTCGAGCAAAATCCAATCCTTTCATCATCGGGTTTTTATGGGGACTTATCATAGACACAATTTTTGATGTCTACAGAAGCCCCTACTTTGGCCGAGCTCGAATAAAGCAAAGGTCAAAGTATTCCTGTGCCAATACCTGCAATAAACAGGCAAACTGAGTGAGGTGTCAATCAGTTAGAGATAAACAATTATTTTAGGATAAAGTAGTAATTTTCCCGGTTTATTTGACCGAGAATTTGGCCCTATACTGTAGGTCACACAATAAATGTCCTTCGAATTTCAATCGAAGGGGACCCTGTGCTGTAGGTTACACAATAAATGTCCTTCGATTATCAGTCGAAGGGGAACCTGTGCTGTAGGTTATACAATAAAAATATTTCGTTAGAAATAAGATAAATGATAAAAATCCTTCGACTTTTAGTCGAAGGGAGACCCTGTGCTGTAGGTTACACAATAAATGTCCTTCAATTATCAGTCGAAGGGGAACCTGTGCTGTAGGTTACACAATAAAAATATTTTGTTAGAAACAAGATAGATGATAAAAATACTTTGATTTGTAGTCGAAATGAGACCCTGTGTTGTAGGTCATACAATAAATGTCCTTCGATTTTTAGCGAAAGCGAACTTGTGTTGTAGGTTACCCAATAAAAATATTTCGTTAGAAATAAGATAAATGATAAAAATCCTTCGACTTTTAGTCGAAGGGAGACCCTGTGCTGTAGGTTACACATTAAATGTCCTTCGATTATCAGTCGAAGGGGAACCTGTGTTGTAGGTTACACAATAAAAATATTTCGTTAAAAATAAGATAGATGATAAAAATCCCTTCGACTTCTTTTAGTCGACGGGAGACCATGTGCTGTAGGTCATACAATAAATGTCATTCGACTTTCAGTCAAAAGGGAACATATGTTGTAGGTTAGACAATAAAAATATTTCGTTAGAAATAAGATAAATGATAAAAGTCCTTCGATTTTTAGTCGAAGGGAGACCCTATGCTGTAGGTTACACAATAAATGTCCTTCGATTTTCAGTCGAAGGGGAATCTGTGCTGTAGGTTACACAATAAAAATATTTCGTTAGAAATGACATAGATGATAAAAATCCTTCAATTTTGGTCGAAGGTAGACCCTATGCTGTAGGTCATACAATAAATGTCCTTCGATTTTCAGTCGAAAGGGAACCTATGTTGTAGGTTACACAATAAATGTCCTTCGATTTTCAGTCGAAGGGGAACCTGTGCTGTAGGTTACACAATAAAAATATGTTTAGAAATGCAATGAGTAGTAAATGTAATTGTAAAGGATAGTAAAAATGTTGCTCAGACCTTTGGTCAGACGCGAGCCCATGCCATAGGCCGAGTATAAATGTACAAACCTGTTTTCATAAACGGACTTTGGCGCGCAAATAACTACTCTGGGCCTCATGTGGGGCCCACTGATTTTGAACCAATGGCCTTTAGAATATTATAACTGAAAAGTGTATGGCAGTCAAAGCGTCACGTCAAACGGTTAAACCGCTAGGTGGAGCGGCTAAACCGCTTGGTGGAGCGGTTGGTTCGTTCAACCCAACGGTCAAGCCGTTTGGGCTAGCGGCTGAGTTGCGTGGCTTGCGGTACAACCGCCAGTGTGGCGGTCGGACTGTCCACCTAAGCCGTTTGACCGGTCGCTTGGTCTTCACGGTAGAATAAAGGGGAAAAGAAAGGGAGAGGCCGAAATGGGTCTTCTTCCATTTCGTGCCTTCTTCTTCTCTCTCCTCCATTTTTCTTCAAGCTCTCAACCTCCATCAAAGCCTCTAGCTCCAAATCTTGAGGTTTTTTTGCTCAAATTCTTAGTAGAACTTGATTTTATTAGTTGTTCTTGTGTTTTTGAGTATAGAAACTTAAAATTGTGTGAATTTAAGAGTTTTATGAGTTTCACTCAAATTTTCAAAAACTCCATTTTTGCTCTCCATCCATGGCTCCCAAACTTAAAGTAGGTAGGAAAAGGAAGGAGCAAGAGATTGTTGTGCGGGAGGCCCCAAATGTTTTTACTCGGGTCTTCGTTTCCGGTATACCCCGTCACCGGGTAGGTGAGCACCGGTTAGTCCATGATGAGTTCACTCGTAGTGATTTCCATCCTACCGATCGTTGGGAGCCCCACGATCTTGTTTTCAAGAAGAAGGAGCAGTTGGTTACCGTCAGTACCAAATGTCGGGTATGTCATTTTTTTTTTTGCTCTTTTACACTTAGAAAATCATGTGTAGGCAAACATAGAATTTTTAGGTTGAGAATTGTAGTGTAGCTAATGTGGAAAACCAATTTGCGTGAAATTGTTTTTCTTCCTAATTTGCGAATTCCCGTAGGATTTCTATTATTATGTATTTTGCATGTGAAGAATGAATTTGTGTGAAATTCATTTTTAATGGTGGAAAATAAATTTGTATGAAATTTATTCTCGTTGCAATTATCATTTCTTTGTGAAAATAAACCTGAGTGAAGTTTATTTTTATTGTGATGGTAGATGATTTTTTGAGTATATTTTTTGAGTATATTTGTCTTCTACGGTGCTTGAGGCAGTCCAGCTGCCTCAGTGGAGAGGACGGCGCGTCTCGCGTCTCCTTGGTCGGTTATTGGAAGGTTATGGAGGTAATTTCCTTTTTCCCTTCTTGTCTTTGTGTTTTTGGCTTTTACTCACCACTTGTGCCTAATCCATGTGCTTTGCGTGTCTGAGATTTGGTTTTACGAGCATTTCCCCGACCTTGCCCCTCTTCTCGAGACAAGGGATTTGTCTTTTCCAGCAATGCAGACTTGGAGGGGACAGGCATCTTGCCCATTTAGTACACTGCCCTCCCTTAGGGAGGCGACATATCCCTTGACTTCTCAGGATGTAAGTGATTATCTTTTGTGCTTTTATCGTGCTTTTCATCCTTTTGTGTGCTTATTCTTTACTTTTGTAGGTTGATTGGTTCCCCTGGGTGGATTACCTCCCGGGTCTCTCGGACCGATTCTTGGGTGCTCGTGAGTATGACCAGAGGAGGATCCTCATTGAGGGTCCTTTCGGTTTTGAGCGGTTCTTGGGAGAGAGACTGATTAGGCAGACTTTCTCCGACCTTCCGACTCCGAGGATTCCTTTGGATCCTCCGGATGATGCTTTACGTTCGTCACGTTACCATGGAGCAGGTAAGGGCGGCCACTGTCGGGGCGAATGCCCTTGAGTATTTGCTTCCAGTTGATCCTGAGGTGGATCTTATGGTGGCGCATACCGAGTTTGCTAATGCTCGGTTTTGCCCCAACTTCTCTACCGACCCGGTAAGTAATGTACTTTTGTTTCTTCATTTCGTTTGGAAATTTAGAAATGTATCTAATATCTTTAAGTCTTCGCAGAGTGCCGTGAGTTCTTCGTCGTCTCATGCGACTGCCTCTTCTCCGCGCCCTACTCCTCCTTCCATGTCGGTGAGTTATACAGGAGCGGACGGGTCACCTCAGGTTCTACTGATTTTCGAGTTTCGTGATCCCGATGAGGAGATTGAGGGATTGCCTCTACCAGCTAGCTGTAGGGGGGTAAGTGAAAATCCATTGTAATCTGCAATATTTCATTTGTGTTTATACTGACTCTTTTCTTTATGTGCACAGTTGGATACCGCTGAGACGCGGAAGATCTATAAGGGCATGCAGGCCTTTAAGAATTGGATTTCCAGATTCGTGTCTCGGAGTGTATGCACGAGTCGTCAGTCCCACGTTCGAGAGGTATGTTCATTTCAAGTAATAATGCTTGATTTGAATTTTTTGTAATTTTCTGCCCTTGAGCTTATTTCGCAGCTTGTTCCAGTGGCGAGGCCTCCTAGGCCTCCAGTTAATCGTGCTCCGGAGTTGGTGTCTACGCCGCAGCGTCCTCCTCCAAGCACGAGAGTATGGAACTGCGTCATGGGACGCCTCGAGCTCGAGTGGATACGGGGTACCCGCCCCAGGTGCCTTATCTTCCGCAGTGGCATGCACCGCCTCCCTATATGAGGTATCCGGGTTATCCCATGCCTATGTATCCTCCGGTCCCTCTGAGGGGTTCCTGGAGTCAGGAGAGTATGGGGTATGGTGGCTATCCTGGCATGTCGGAGCCACCACGCCATTCACTGGATCCCGCTTACTTGACGGGTTCATTATTTGCTTTTGACCGAAGAGCTTGGGCGATGTCTCAGCCCTGTCCTTCAGGTGCTCCATCATCGAATGGAGCCGGAGAGTCGTCTCAGGCGGCTCCGAGTACTGGCGAAGATGGCCAGTGATTTTTACTGTAGTGCATTTTGAACTTTCGGGCTTGTATTAAACCTGCTATAAATATTGAATTTTATTCAAGCACAAAAAAATATCACGCAAACGCCCAATATGTGAATTTAATCATCTAATTTCCGAATGAAAAATCATAAAACACGAAATTCGAGAATTTAGGATTCCCGAGAACTTAGCAATTTTGAGGTACCCCTTCCCCTAAAAATAAAAATAAAGTAAAGAAAATAGAAAAAGATTATTAAAAGGGGAAAAAATAATTAAAGAAAATAAGGAATCAAAAAATAGAAGGAAAAAAGGTGGAACTTGATAATCAAAATAAAAAGAAGGAAAGAAAATAAAAAGGGAATAAATAGAAAATTGGCAAGAGCCAAAATTAAGGTAAGGAAAATCTAAGGGAAGGCTTCCAAAATCTGTCCAAGTGGGAATTAGGAAGGTAGAGCTCGGTCAATGCAGAGGTCAAGTGGACCGAGGTCGTCTCGCGAAGTTGCTCGTCAGGCGCCTATACAAGGTGACCGCTAGAGCTCCTAGCGGCTATGCTAGAGCTCAAGTGGTTGCCGCTTGGGCTAGCGGTTTGGCCGCTTGTCCAAGCGGTTTGGCCGCTGGTCCTAGCGGTCAAGCCGCTAGCTGGAGCGGCTCAGCCGTCCAGACGAGTTGGGAAGCCGCCTGGCCTTTTTTCGTCGGTTGTCTATGTTTCCTTAATTTTTCGACGAGAATCCAACTGTGACCTCTATATAGTCGGATTTCCTCCTCTTCTCTTCTTACCACTTACTTTGAGCCCCTAGAGAGAGAAAATTCCTTGAGAGAAAATCCTTAATCTTAACAATGGTGAACTTTGACGATGCTTTTGATGCTTGGTTGGCCTCCCTGACCGTAGAGGAGAGGTTAGAGCTTACTCCCTTCCATCTTAATGCCTTCTTTCACCCAAAACTTTATGGGACTTTCTTCATGCTTCTATTGAGTTTTGGGACCCAAAGTTTCATGTTTTCTGTTGTGGTGCTCATGAGATGTGCCCGTTGGTGGAGGAGTTCTCCGATATCATTGGCTTTCCAATCGAAATCCCTCCCGCCGTTCCTTACTTGGGGAACGCTTTTTCGGGTGATTTTCAACGATACCTTGGGTTGTCTTCATGTCAAGTTTCCCAAGTGCTTCACGGTGAGGATGTCGATCTCGCTAGGCTCGCGACTTTCTTCACCTATGGGGCCCGTGATGCGATGGATATGAGGTACAAGAAACGTGCCTTTGTATTTTACCTCCTCCATCGTTACTTGTTTGTAGGTGGCAATGAAGACGCTCTTATTCCATCTGAAAAGAAGTCTACCATCAACAAGAGCAAAGCTTGCCTTCTTAGGGTGACCGAGCAAATTCAATAAGATAGCTCTCCTATGCACTTGGTTGTGGGAGAGACAATCTTTACTGAAACATATCCTCATTATTTATGAGTAACCTACGTAACAACATTTTTTTTTATCTAAAAAAAGAAAGCTAAACTAAACTTTTGTGGACAAATTTCATCTTACTGCTGGCTATATATGACTAGCATACCGTACACCATTTATTTCTTTAGATATATAAATTATAAAATTTTGTACATGAATTAAGACATTTTGTATAAATATGTTAACACCCCGAAATTTATACTAGATAAATAAATAAAAATAAACAAACTCGAGCCAAAAATTCGGCAGAGTTCTTTTTATAAATACGTAACTCAGTCTAAAAAGACTTACACAAAAAACCTGATTAACAAAAATATAAAACAAAATCCAATCAACCCAGCGGAAGATTCAATTCAAATTCGGGGCGCTACTGTCACACTCACTCATACGATTGAGTGTAAGGCTCTTCAACTGAAGACTAATCAATATCATATAAATAAAATCAAATATATATATATATATATATATATATATATATATATATATATATATATATATATATATATATATATATATATATATATATATATATATATATATATATATATATATATATATATATATATATATAAGTGAGTCCATTTCGTGTGGCCACGCCATGTGATACCCCAATATTTTCTATAATTATTATATTAATTTATAAATAATTTATAAATACTTTAAAGATTAAATCGTATGTTCATTCAAGGATTCAATTTATTCAATTAAAGCCATAATTATATTAATTATTATTATGGGACTTTCATAAATTGTATTTATCAAATTTGGGGAGTTTAATTAAAATGTTTTATATATAAATAAGAATTATTCATATTGTTTTAATTAGTTTTAATTAGCAATTTAAATCAGAAAATTATTTAATAAATTCCTAAACCTACTAGTAATCGACTTGGGTTGACTGAGGGCCTATATAAAGAAAAAGAGGAGGCAAGTAATCACTTTTCACAACTGATCAAACCTTCACTCTCTTCCTCTCTCTTCTTCTCCCTCACTCAAGATCTCCTCTCTCCCTCTCTCTCCTCAATGGCTCTTCTCTCTCTTCGCCACTCCTCCGGCGTCCTCCCGCCGCCCAGGTCACCGGACCTTTCTCTCTCTCTCGGTAATCTCTTTCTCTCTCTTCCTTTCTCTTTCTTTTCCTCTTTCTCTCTCTCGCGTTTTCTCTTCCTCTCCCCTGTTTTGACTATCTCGCCACAGCGAGCCACCACGGCTCCATCAGGCCGTGCCTGGGTGGTCGCCGGTGGTGGCCCATGGCCGTCGACCTTCCCCCTTGCACTCTCTCTCTCTTTCGTTCTCTCTCTTTTTTTCTCTCTCTCTCTCTTCGCGTTTCTCCTTCTCTCTCCTCGCCTCGCCGGCGCTCTGGTGACCACCACCACCGGCCATGGTGGTCAGTGGGTGGTGGTGATGGTGATGGGTCAGGTCATGGGCCCCATGCATGGGTACTCGTGACCTAGACTTAGTTTTGAAGTTAGGGTTTTGTTTTTATATTTTTGTAATTATTATTTTGATTTTCAGTAGATTTTCATTTAATATTTTTATTTTTCTGCACTCATTCGGAATTGGAATTCGGATTTTCAAAAGCCTAGATTGTTATAAATAAATTAAGGAATTTAATAAAAATATATCAGATTAATATTTCATTACTGTTTGGATATTCGTATTGAATTAATACTGATTCGGTAATTATTTTTAATTAGGACCTAACAAGCAAGCACGATTATCTTCGGTTGTGGGAGCGTACTTTCTATTTGGAAGCGTTTGTAATGGTAAGCGCTCATGGCTACCTTCTTCCAAAGCCCCATCAAAACTATTATGATGTGTTATGTGCTAATTGGGAATTTAATGTGAATTTAATATGCAAAGCATGATTAAATTATATCGTCGTTATTATGAAGTTATTAGACATGATTCACTGCTGTAAATATTTATTATAATGAGCATGTCGATATTATCATGTTTTGAGAATTAATTAGTCCATATGATGATTATTGGACAATTGTTGAATGGTGAATTATCAGTATTATTATGCTACTTAGTACTTGCTAAATGGTATGGGTATTATTGAATGCTGGTGAGCACTATATATTTATCGTTGGATGTATTTGAATGCAATGTAATTTTTGGATATCATATTACCCTGTCGAAGTGCTGCCGAAATTGTGCTAGACATTTCATGTCATCTTTGTTGAATTATCGTCATTGAATTAAAGCATGTTTAATTCTCATCGTATTGAATTCTCATTATCTTCGTTATTTACTATTCATTATCAAGAGCATGAAATGAATTAGTATGTCGTGGTCTCGTAGTACCACTATGTCAACCAATGCAAATTATGTGAATTGAATTATATGAGAGTAAGACTCCTAATGGATCCCTAGGAGTAGTCGAGCAATCGGGCTTACACCTAATGGTGTAGTTTAAGGGATAATGCATGATTCCCAAGTTACTTATGGACACCTCACGGTGTGTCTGGGACGGCCATTCCCCATTTATTAAGTTTTCTAGATTCGTTTATTATACTAGAGTTAGTGTACACACTAGAGTCATTAAGTCCATGGCACGATTGTATCTTTCGATGAACAGTATGGGTAATCGCTGTTCTATTCGCTCTCTTACATCTCTCTAATCAAGATGGATTGTCTATGTCGTATTTGGTGTGATCACTATACAAGAATTGCATATAAAAGAATGACGTTATACGTATGCTTAATTATATGCTTATGTGCGTATGTAAATGAATTTCAATGATTCTTCTAAAACCTTAGGTAAGGTTTGCGAAATGTTTTTACTGGATACGTATGACGTTTATTCAGTTTATCTGATTTTTGTTTCTCTTCTGCTTCTTTTCTTTTCTTATGTATTTTGTTTCCGTCACGGAAACCAAAGTGCAGGTTTAGTTAAGTGAGGACGTACAGCTTGGAAGTTAGATTTGGCGTCGGTTTTTTAGAACTCTCTGTTTCAGTTTAGATAGTTGGGAATTTTGGTTTGAGCCCTTTGAAGGCAAGTTGTAATAAATTGGTTTAATGGTTTTTAGCTCACTATATAGACAACTCTGATATTAACTGTTTTAGATTGTTTAGTTTCCTTAGTAAGCTCCTTTGATGCCTAGACTTTTTTTCTGCTTAGCATTTACTCCTTAGTGCGTGATAAATGTTGCAGTAGCATCCCCTGGGTTTGTGACGGTTCAGTGGTGTCGAGTCATGTATAATGACGTCGATAGTTCCCAGTAAATCGTTGTAAATTCGGGGTTGTTACAAATGGTATCAGAGCCCTAGGTTTAAAAGGTTGCTTAGGATTAATTAATCAATTAATAAAGATTAGTTTCATTTTGGGGAAAATAAAATGTAATTAAAGCCTTTGAGCGTAGTAGTCCTAGAAGATAGGAATTATTTGAAATCACTTTGCTTGTGATTTATAAAGTTCTTATTGTTTGATTGTCTACCTGTACATGGTAAGGACAAGAGTAACTACCAGGAAGTCAACTGCACACCAAAGGGCACGCGGCCTAGCTCAGCGTGCACAACCCGTGGAGTACGTAGCTTCATTGGATATCGAGTCGACAGGAAACAGCGCGAACATGCACCATGAAGCCGCGCATAAGGACGTCGCACGTGACGAGGCCGCACGCGCTGTGCAAGTCGCGCCCCCACCTGTTGGACACACCACGCGTGATGATCACGCGGATGAAGATGAGGATACTTCTGAGTCCGAGCCTGAGTATACCCCAGCTGATGAGCATAATGATATGCCGGATTTGGAAGATATTAGTGTCGAGAGCGATAACAACACTGTGCCTGTTGTTGCACCTATCCCTACTGCAAATTGGTCTCCTCCTGTGGAGCCATTCTTTGCTACTGATACTGAGCTCGAGGATATTCATATCTACATACGACGTGCTTACACTACGATCGAGCGTTACCAGTACGAGAATCGCACAAGTCTACATGAAGGCTTATGGGTGGAGCTACTGCTTGTTGGTCTGCCTAACTTTCATCCTTGGATGGGACTCAACGAGAAGTATGACGACGTAGTCTCCAAGAGTGGTCACCTACACGAGAAGAAATATGGTGAAGGAACGCGATGGTCTCTCTTCTTTAGGGGTGTCGCATCCGAGTTATGTATGTCCGAATTCTAGTCCTGCACCGAAGGGCATGTGTGAGTACTGTTGGACATAGAAACGCAAACACGCCGATGATTTTAGGAAGCGTTTCATGCCCCAGAAATTTGGTGGATATGTCTACCCGTACACGCCTTGTAAGGAGGTGAAGTCTAGGAGGAAGGATGATCATGACGAGCCCCCAGCGCGAACCAAAACCGTGCGAGTGTCAAGTAGAGCTAGATGTTTGATTTACTAGTTTTATTTGAGTTTTATTGAACTTTTAGTTATTGTGATGACCCTGCGTTGTCAATATTGATGTTGGTGTAGTTGCATAGGTAAAAAATATTCGAATTGTTATTTACTTTGCAATCTATCTTATTGCAAAACTATTTCAGTTGATTATATGAATGTCGTTGAGAATTTGTTTTATATGATCGTTTTATCACATAATTGCATGGTTGATTCGTAGCTTCGAAATTCTATCTCGTATTACCAAGACATGATGGGAAATCCATGTCGGATACATGGAAAAATTTTCATCATCATATCAATTGTGAGCCAAGGGCTAAGCATATATTGTATGCAATCAAATGTCATTATTTATTGCCCTACTAAAATAGTACGGAGCCTCGATGTGTGAATTGTGAATGTTATTGCTTATCAATCGTGTGAGACCAATGTGTCTAAATTGTTATAGCATATCGAACTATTATGCATGATAACTGAGAACTATTCAAGCAAGTATGTTGCTTAGACCTACAATGTAAGGTCGATCATTGGAACTTATATGCTATTTGCTAAATGTCAAGAGATAGGTTTCAATAACAACCTATATCTCTCAATTAGTCCCTGGATTGGGTCAAATATGCCAACTTTGCTGAAATGGTGATCAACCATTGCCCTTTTATGTCTCAGATTTTTATAATGGAAACCAACGACCGACTCGTGAGATTAGAGGTAGGACTCACTAATGTGGTCGAGCACATTACGCGCCAGCTGGAGCGCCAGGAACAAGACCACAACGCGTAGAATCCTGAAACGCGCAACTTTAAGGATTTTGATGACTCAAGCCTCCGGCGTTTGAGGGTGGCTCCGAGCCCACCAAGCTAGAAAACTGGATTGTCGAGTTCGAGAAACTGTTTAGAGCGACTAGTCGTCCCAATGACATGAAGGTCAATACCGCAACTTACTACCTTAAGGGTGAAGCAAACAAGTAGTGGAGCGATGTGGGCACTGATCTGCTCGCCATTGAAGAATACGGATGGAGCGAATTCAAAGAATCCATTTGTAAGATGTTCTATCCAAAGTTATTCGTCACCAGAAGCAACGAGAATTTGAGAATATCTACCAAGGAAAGCTATTGTGGCTGAGTACGCGACAAAGTTCAATGAGCTTGCCTCTTTTGCACCTAACATGGTGACGACGGAAGCTGAGCGTATCAAACGGTTCGACGATGGTCTGAAATGGGATATTCAGCGTTTTGTTATGGGAAACTCGCTGACGTTCCAAGGATCTTACGAGAAGGCCTTGAACCAGGAGCGTGCTCTAGAGCGTCGTGATTCGTTGCTTGGGATGCATAAACGTGACGAAGGGAGTTCTTCCCAGTCGAATGGCGCAGACAAGTGGCCAAGGCCCAACAACAATCACAACAACCAAGGTGGTAATCAGAACCATCGAACAGTCATAGAGCTACAATCTTAGTTAGGAGGAATACGCCTTGTAATCGCTACAACAAGATGCATCCTGGGAAGAATTGTCGTGGCAACGTGCTACAATGCTACGAGTGTAACAAGCCTGGTCATAAAACTTCTGAATGCTGAAGTCGTGGAAGGAACGACAATGGTCAGAACCGCGATAACAACTACAATAGAGGTGGAAGTGGAAATGGTAATCACGGAAATGGTGGTAACTACCGTGGAAATGGGGGTTACAACAACAACAACCGCAACAATGTTGTTGCTCATGCCGCGAATAATCACGCACAACTTCCCGCACCTGCCAACCCTGTGCAGAACAACAACACCAACAACAACAACAACAACAACAACAATAAACAACAAAAACAACAACAACAACAATAGAGGGGTGAATGGAAGGGTCTACGTGCTGAACCGCAATGAAGTTGAGGCGAACCCGAATGTGATTGTTGGTACTTTTCTCGGTAACTCTCAACCTGCTTTTGTTTTGTTTGATAGTGGTGCATCGCATTCTCTTCTTTCTAAGAGCATTGCATCTCCTCACTCACGACCTCCTCTCTCCCTCTCTCTCCTCACCGGCTCTTCTCTCTCTCTTCACCACTCCTCCGGCGTCCTCCCGCCGCCCAAGTCACCGGACCTTTCTCTCTCTCGGTAATCACTTTCTCTCTCTTCCTTTCTCTTTCTTTCCCTCTTTCTCTCTTTCGCGTTTTCTCTCCCTCTCCCCTGTTTTGGCTATCGCCCCACCGCGAGCCACCACGGCGCCACCAGGCCGTGCCTGGGTGGTCGCCGGTGGTGGATCAGGGTCGTCGACTTTCCCCCTTGCACTCTCTCTCTCTCTCTCTCTCTCTCTCTCTCTCTCTCTCTCTCTCTCTCTCTCTCTCTCTCTCTCTCTCTCCCCCCTTCGTGTTTCTCCTTCTCTCTCTTCGCCTCATCGGCGCTCCGGCGACAACCACCACTGGCCATCGTGGTCAGTGGGTGGTGGTGATGGTGATGGGTCAGGTCATGGGCCCCATGCATGGGTACCCATGACCTAGACTTAGTTTTGAAGTTAGGGTTTCGTTTTTATATTTTCGTAATTATAATTTCGATTTTCAGCAGATTTGCATTTAATGTTTTTATTTTTCTACACTAATTTGGAATCGGAATTAATATTTTCAAAAGCCAAGATTGGTTGAAATAAATCAAGAAATTTAATAAAAATATCAGATTAATATTTCGTGACTGTTTGGATTTTCATACTGAATTAATACTAATTCCATAATTGTTTTTAATTAGAACCTAACGAGCAAGCGTGATTATCTTTGCTTGTTGGAGCGTACTTTTTGTTTGGAAGCGTTTGTAGTAGTAAGAGCTCATGCCTACCTTCTTCCAAAGCCCCATCAAAACTATTTTGATGTGTTATGTGCTAATTGGGAATTTGTTGTGAATTTAATATGCAAAGCATGATTAAATTATATCATCGTTATTATGAAGTAATTAAGCATGATTCACTGCTGTAAATATTGTTTATAATAAGCATGTCGATGTTATCATATTTTGAGAATTAATTAGTCCATATGATGATTATTGGACAATAGTTGAATGGTGAATTATTAGTATTATTATGCTACTTAGTACTTGCTAATTAGTATGGATATTACTGAGTGCTAGTGAGCACCTATATATTTATCGTTGGATGTATTTGAATGCAGTGTAATTTTTGGATTTCATATTACCCTGCCGAAGTGCTGCCGAAATTGTGCTAGACATTGCATGTCATCTTTGTTGAATTATCGTTATTGAATTAAAGCATGTTTAGTTCTCATCGTATTAAATTATCATTATCGTCCTTATTTACTATTCATTGTCAAGAGCATGACATGAATTAGTAAGTCGTGGTCTCGTAGTACCACTATGTCAACCAATGCAAATTATGTGAATTGAATTAAATGAGAGTAAGACTCCTAATGGATCCCTAGGAGTAGTCGAGCAATCGGGATTACACCTAATGGTGTAGTTCAAGGGATGCGTGATTCCTAAGTTACTTATGCACACCTTATAGTGTGTTTGGGACGGATCATTCTCCATTTATTAAGTCCTCTAGACTCGTTTATTATACTAGAGATAGTGTGCACACTAGAGTCATTAATTCCATGGCATGATTGTATCTTTCGATGAACAGTATGGGTAATCGCTGTTCTATTCGCTCTCTTACATCTCTCTAATCAAGACAGATTGTCTATGTCGTATTTGGTGTGATTACTATACAAGAATTGCATATAAAAGAATATCGTTATGCATATGCTTAATTATATACTTATGTTCGTATGCAAATGAATTTCAATGATTATTCTAAAACCTTAGGTAAGGTTTGCGAAATATTTTTACTAGGTACGGATGACGTTTATTCAGTTTATCTGATTTTTGTTTCTCTTCTGCTTCTTTTCTTTTCTTCTGTATTTTGTTTCCGTCACGAAAACCAAAGTGTAGGTTTAATCGAGTGAGGACGTACAGCTTGGAAGTTAGAGTTGGCGTCGGATTTTTAGAACTCTCTGTTTCAGTTTAGATTGTTGGGATTTTCGGTTTGAGCCCTTTGAAGGCAAGTTGTAATAAATTGGTTCAATGGTTTATAGCTCACTATATAGACAACTCTGATATTAACTGTTTTAGATTGTTTAGTTTCCTTAGTAAGCTCCTTTGATGCCTAGACTTTCTTTATGCTTAACATTTACTCCTAGTGATAAATGTTGCAGTAGCATCTCCTGGGTTTGTGACGATTCAGTGGTGTCGAGTCATGTATAATGACGTTGATAGTTCCTAGTAAATCGTTGTAAATTCGGGGGTGTTATACGCCAAGTGGGATGCCACACAAGCGCTTATATCCATGTGGGGGTGACACGTGGGATGCCACCGAGCGCCCAAATTCGTGTGGTGATGACACGTATGCCGCTACCTAAGCCACCCATCCAAGTGGGTCAATCATTAATGATCATTATTTGACTTCATAAATACAACATAAAAATAATTATTATAATATTATTCAAATTATAAAATAAAATAACTTTGGTTACGCAACTTTAAAAATTATAATTCTTACTCCATTGGATCAGGTTTGAAAAATACTTCAAAATGAAATATATATATATATATATATATATATATATATATATATATATATATATATGTCCTATAACGTTGGGTTCTTTTTGTGTGAGGATGACATGTGGGACGCCACATGGGAGGGATATGTTTGTGTGAAGATTACACATAGGCCTACATCGGTATACGTATAAGCTTGCCACACAGCTTAACAAATAATCTAAGTGTCACGCATTTAATACATCATCGATAATTAAATTTATTATAAATTGGTATATTGTTTCAAAATAGAAAATAAAATAATTTAAATTTCGTAACTCAAAAAATTTATAATCTTATTTCAATGAATCGGATTTAAAACGTACTTTGAATTAAGATATACATGTTTTATAACTTCTCGTAGAAGTTAAGTGGATAGGACACGTAGGATAACCATATAAAGTTGAGTTAATTTCGTGTGGGCAAACCATGTAGGACGCCACCTTGGAGACCCAATTTTGTGTGGTAATGACACTTAAGAGCCACATAAGCGGACACATAAACAAGTCATACAAGTGACATTAATAAATGCATCCTCATTCTTGACATTAATATAGTAACTAAATATAATATTTATAATTATTATCCTATTTGTTTCAAATTAGAAAATAAAATAACTTTGATTACGCATTGATAATGTTTTACGTCATTGCATTGGAAATTAAAAATACTTCAAAATGAGATGTATATGTCCTATATTTAAGCTTATAAAGTTTGACCTTTTTTAGGGAAAGTTCTATACAGGTTAAGGATAAAATACGTAGAATAACCATACTGGTAATACATTAATTGAGTATATCACACTAAAATTGGGTCCTAATTCGAGTGGTGATATAAAACTGGGTCAATTTCATATGGGCACGCCACGTGAGAAGCCACATAAGCGCTCAATTGTTTGTGGGTATGACATGTGGAACGCCACGTAGAGGCCTAAATTCGTGTGACGATGCACTTAAGTCGTCACATTAGCAAAGCTTGCCGCCACATAAGCCAAACTTGCCACATAACCTAACAACTCATCATCATCCAAGTGTCACTATTAATATCTCATCATTAGTTGACTTTATTACATAATTATTAGCATATTTTTGTACAAAAAAAAAATAATTTTAGTTACGTAAGTTAAAAAACTATAAATCCTACTTCAATGGATTGGATTTGAAATTTTTTAAAACTAGATATATTTACAAGTTGGGTCCTTTCTGTGCGGTGATAACATGTAGACGCTACATAAGAGGGAATGTTCGTGTGAAAGTGACACGTAGACGCTACATCTACATGTGCACAAGTTTGCCACATAACTTAACAAATATCATCCAAGTTCAATTCATGTTGGCACGACACGCGTACGACGCCACGTAGAGGCCCAAATTTGTGTGACGATGACACCTAAGCCGCCACATAAGAAAAGGTTGCCACATAACCTAATAACTCATTATCCAAGTGTCACCCATTAATGCATTATTATTAGTTGGATTTATTACATATTTGTATATTAGCATATTAGTTGGATTTATTAAATATATATAAATATTAGCATATTTTTATATTACAAATATAAAATAATTTAGTTACGTAAGTCAAAAATTTATAAATCTTAGTTCAATGGATTGACTTTAATAGAAGTTCCAAAATAAGATAAATATGTCCTATACAAGTTGTCGTGTGAAAATGAGATGTTAGACGCTACATGTGCACAACTTTGCCACATATAGCTTAACAAATATCATCTCCAAATCCCACATGATTATCATCATTCGAATTTATTATAAGACTGATTTCTATATTATGTCAAACTAAAAAAACATATTTTTAGTTATGTAACTCTAAAAATTATAAATCTTACTTCTTTAAATTGACTTTTCTTTTTTATTTTGGAATTTTGAAGTAGGCCTCAAATTATCTTCATAAATTAATATTTTTTAAATTCATTCTATTTTAGATATAGATCGATTTAGAAGGACATTTCATACCAAAATAATTAAAATAGTCAAATGTAAAATTAGTTGTGCAGTATAAAACAGACATGAGGTATCACCTAAAAAGTTATCTTCATTTTCGAGAGATATTGACGAGTCTTTGCGAAGCACGGAGATAAAACTAGTATATACATATAACTGGGTCATTTTTCGTGTGGTGCCGACACATGGAACACCACATATGTAAGCCACGTCGTGTGGGCATGACATGTAAGCCGACACGTAAGCACAAACTTGCCACTAGCATAACACATCATCCATCATTAATCTCTCATCATTAGTTGACTTAATTACATATTTATTAGCATATTTTTATATTACAAAATAAAAATAACTTTAGTCACGTAAGTCAAAAAATTATAAGTCTGACTCCGTTGGATTGGATTTGAAAAACGCTTCAAAAAGAGATATATATGTATATTTCCTATAAAAGTTGGGTTCTTTTCGTGTGGTGATGACACGTAGGACATCACATAAGAGTAAATGTTTGTGTGAAGATGACACGTAGACGCTACATGTGCTCAACTTTGTCACATAGTTTTAGATGTGCTGTATAAAACGAGCATGTACTATCAACTTTTAGTGCACATTTACCATTAATGCAGAATGAGTTTATTCATTATTTTCATTAATTGAATTACTTATTAAAATTAGTGTACATATATTGTTTTTATTATCTATCTAAACTTAGTTCTCTCGCGTCTCTTCCGAAGAGAAAACTAAAACCCTAGGTGTGAGAGTGTTAACTGCATGTGACAGATCTGGACCTCTTCGGTGAGGATTTCAATGCCAAATTAAATCATTGGCGAGATCGAGATAGGTGGTGTTATATTGGTGAAGTGCTCGATTTGTGGCTTGATTGTAAGTTAGGTGATGGCGGTGGATTCAATTGAGATGGATTGGAAAAAGTTGCGATTAACTGATGATGAAGAGACGGTGGTGGTGGCGACTGGGAAGAAGGCGGCATGGTTGATCGACGAAACATGCTTAGCCTTGCAGGGCGATTGATGGCCCAAAAGCCCTTTAATATCAGGGCTTTTGAGGATACTATTGAAAAGATACGGAAAATGCGAAAGGGGCTGGTGGTTAAGGACATTGATGCAAACACTTTTATTTTTCAATTTGTGAATGATTCAGATTGTCAGTACGTCCCCAATCATGAGCCTTGGACGTTTGATGGTCATCTACTTGCGCGTCAAGAAGTGAAAGGGACAGATAAGCCTGAAGATTTGGTGTTTGACAAGACAAAGTTCCGTGTGACTGCTCGGGTGTTCCTTTTGGGTCGTGTGACATAGACACGACCAAGATGATCGGAGATATAATTAGGGGTTTCATTGAATATGATCTCTCGGTGGATTCTGGCTGGGTAAAATCCATGAATATTAGGGCATATGTGAATATTACAAAACCTTTGAATAGGGGAATGAAGATGGTGCTTGATGACATTGGGGAGGTCTGGGTATCTTTCAAATACAGATACCTTCCCAATTATTGTTATGCTTGTAGGTTAATTGGGCTCCTTGATAAGGAATGTGAGACGTATGGGGATGAAGAGATTAAGGCACATGGACTCCAATATGGGAGCTTGCTGCGAGCAAAGCCTAATAAGGTCGCCCGTAGAATTTCTATGGCGGATAGAGAGAAAGAGAGGAGGATTTTTGAAGAGTTGACTACTCCAGCCTTGCAAACTTATGAAAAGGCGTTGAAGTTTGGTGTTAGCAACACGAATTCCCATGGGCCAGCAAGTAACGAAGTACAACAGTTGGTGCATGTTTGAAGAGAGGCCTCATCTATTTTGTTTCTTTCCGAAACGAAGCTGAGTGGACATGAAATGGATCTTGTTCGGGATAAGCTACAAGGTTATGATGGTCTGTTTGTGGATAGTGCGGGACGTGCTGGTGGTTATGCATTATTTTGGAAGCGCGAGTATTCAATGTCGCTTCTGTCAATGTCTCTGCACCATATTGATGTTATGGTGGAGGGAGGTTCTTGTGATAATGGTTGGCGTTTTACAGGTTTCCATGGCAGGCATGAGGTTCAAAATAGAAATCTCTCTTGGTCTCTTTTGGACATGCTAGCTAGCGAGAAAAATACTCGTGGCTCTGCATGGAGGATTTTAACGAGATTTTGTTCAGTAATGAGATGGCTGGTAGAGGTGAGAGAGCGGAATACCAAATGAGAAATTTTAGAGAGGTAGTTGATTGCTGTGGGTTTAGAGAAGTGCGATTTATTGGTGATATGTTCACTTACGATAATGGGCGTGTTTGTGAGGAAAACACGTAGAGTAGACTTGATAGAGCTTTGGTGTTGGATTCGTGGCTGGATATTTTTCCACATGCCAAAGTGGTGCATTTAGACAGAGAGCGGAGCGATCATGCTCCTATCAAGCTACGGTTGAATGGTGATGATGATAGGAGCAGAGGTCGTCTTGTGTTTCGTTTCGAGCAGCTGTGGATGGAGAATGCTCAGTGTGCAGAGATTATTGAACAAGCTTGGGTAGGCGGGGGACCTTCTGCTCAAGAGAAAATTGCGTTGTGTGCGGCTGAGCTGGAGGAATGGAGTTCTGGGGTTTATGGTAAATTATTTCGAGCTAAAGAAGAAGAGAAAGAGGCTAAAGAGACTCAATGGGGGTCATTTAAGTGAGCAACAGATGTGTGAACAAAAGAAAATTTTGCAGGAGATTGATGCTCTTGTAAAAGAAGAGAAGTTGTTTTGGAGGCAAAGGTCCCGAGTGCTGTGGATATTTGCTGGTGATCGCAATACTAGTTTTTTCAACCGGAGAGCTTAGGGTCGTAAGGAGCATAACTTGATCAGAGAGCTGAAAGGAGATAATGGAGAGGTTTTTTCTGGTGACGTAGCAGTGGGGGGTGTGGCATGAGATTATTTTGGTTCTTTGTTCTCGTTTCGTCACCCAGAGAATTTTGATGAGGCATTACATAGTGTTGAGGCTCGGGTGTCCCAGGGGATGAACGACGAGCTATGAAATCCTTATTCGATTGAGGAGATTAAAGAAGCTTTGAAACAAATGCATCCTTTGAAAGCGCCTGGCCCGGATGGTATGTGCCCATTATTTTTTCAGACTTATTGGAATATTGTGGGTAACAATGTGTCGTGTTTGGTGCTGGATTTTCTGAATGGAGGGGAGATGAGAGGTGATTTGAATCATACTTTTATTGTTCTCATACCTAACAAAAAGAAACCGGAAAGAATTATGGACTTTAGACCGGTTAGTTTGTGTAACGTATTGTACAAGCTAATCTCTAAAGTTTTAGCAAACATGCTAAACTATTTTTTTCCCCAGATTGTGTCCACTAATCAAAGTGTCTTTACGCCAGGGAGATTGATTAGAGATAATATTTTATTAGCTTTTGAGACATTTCACTACTTGAAAAATACCACGTCGAGTAGTGGATATATGGCTCTTAAGGTAGATATGGTGAAGGCGTATGATAGGGTTGAATGGGTTTTTTTGAAGCGGGTTCTGCTGAAAATGGATTTTGATGTAGCGTGGGTTGACAGAGTTATTTGCTGTGTCAAATCTGCTTCTTTTTCTGTGCTGATTAATGGTCAACCAACAGAGACGTTTACTCCGCAGCGAGGGTTGAGGCAGGGAGATCCAATATCTCTATAGTTGTTTATTTTATGTGCGGAGGCTATTTCGGGTCTGATTAGACTGCCAGAGGAGGAGGGGAATATACAGGGAGTCCGTCTGTGTACGGGGGCTCCGTCTATTACTAATTCATTCTTTGTAGATGACAATTTGATGTTTGCTCGTGCTGATGTTAACACGGCTCCGCTGTATGAGGGATATGCTCCAATGTTATGAGAAGGCGTTTGGTCAAAAAGTTAGTTATGAGAAGTCGAGCGCTTGGTTCAGTAAAGGTGTCTGTGATGTGGTGAAAGCTGATGTGCTAGAAGAATTGGGAGTTGTTGAGACTGAGCGTCATGACAGATATCTTGGGCTTCCTATTATGGTAGGGAGATCAAAGAAAATTATTTATGGCCCGATGAAGGAAAAACTATGGAAAAAACTTCAAGGCTGGAAGGGTTTGTTGCTTTCAAGAGCTGGTAAGGAGGTTATGATAAAGGCGGTGGCCCAATCTGTCCCTACCTATGCGATGAGTGTTTTTAAATTGCCAACAACCTTCTATAATGAAGTTCGTTCAATGGTTTCTCAGTTTTTTTGGGGACTAAAAAAATATGAACGCAGGATACAGTGGGTGGCATGGGAAAAATTGTGCAACACAAAACAAGATGGTGGCCTTTGTTTTCGTGATCTGAAGTTGTTTAATTGGGAATTACTAGGGAAGCAATCATGGAGACTACTGACTGGTGATGGAGGTTTATTGGGTGAAGTATTACGTGCTCGTTATTTTCCGGATGGGAATATCTTGGATGCTCTGTTGGGAAATAATGTGAGTTATACGTGGAAAGGAATTTGGGAAGCAAAATGGGTGTTGTAAAAAGGTTTATGTTGGCGCGTAAGTACTGGGCATAATATGAAAGTGTGGTCTAATCCGTGGCTGCCAGGGAGAGGATCACATAAGTTGATTTCGCTTAGAGGTGAGAATTGTCCTAATATGCGTGTGGCTGATTTAATTGATCCACATTGACGGGTATGGAACGAGACCATTGTGAGAGGTATTTGTCTTCCGTTTGAAGCAGATTCTGTTCTTGCTACTCCACTTAGCTCCCGCCTCCGTGAGGACTCCCCCTCATAAAGTTGGAATAGGTGGGGTGAGTATACGATACGTAGTGCCTATCACGGAATAATGGAGGCCCAAGGAGCGGAGGATCGTGCCTCGTCGTCGGGGAATGATAAGTCATTTTGGAATAAATTATGGAGTTGTGATGTCTTACGGAAGGTGAAGATGTTCATGTGGCATGCCTGTAAAGAAGCACTGCCAACGAGAGTAGGACCTTTCACTAGGCAAGTGTGCCCAGACTCGCTTTGTAGTGGTTGTAACAGGGAGGTTGAGAATGGTATCCATGTGTTGGACGAATGTCATTTGGCTGCTTCGGTGTGGGAGAGCAGTGTGATGACGATAGTTGGGCGGGTTCACTTCCATAGTTTCAGAGACTTGGTGAGGAGATGAGCAAGCTGCAAGCAGCGAATGAATTCTGTAGATTTTGCTTGCTGTACTAGGCGATTTGGGAGAGGAGAAATAACAGATTTTTTAGGGTTCTTTTATGGCTCCAGAGGATGTTGTGGCTCGTGTTGACAAGCTGGAACATGAATTGGGAGCTAATGCTGTGCCCCGAGGTAGTAGCAAGCAGAGATTCAATTCAACATGGGTGCCCCCTTCGAGTGGAAAGATTAAAATTAATTTGGATGTAGGTAAAATTGGTGGATGGGGTACTAGTGTGGGTGTTGTGTGCACAGATTAGATGGGGATCCCTATTGTGGGTGCTACGATAATTTTTTTCGAAGACTGGTTAGTGGAGGTCGTGGAAGCAAAGGCTGTTGTTATTGGTTACATTTGGTAGACATATATGATTTCGATCATGTGATTGTGGAGGCAGATAGTCTCGCTATTTTTACTGCTTGAAAGTCGCGTCGTAGTAATCGTAGTAGCTTAGGTTTAATAATTGATGATGCTCTAGATTTTGTGTCTTGTTTTGCTAGTGTGGAGTGGTCTTTTATTCGTAGAGGAGGTAATAGAGTAGCCCATGAGCTTGCGCATGTGCAGCCCTGGGAAGTAGGTTGGAGCTTTTGGGATACGTCTTTCCCGGAACATGTGACTTCTCTTAAGGAGGAGGATATTATTGCTATTGAAAATTGACCGCTATGCGGCCTTTCTCTCAAAAAAAAAAAAAAATTAGTCCAATCTCACTACAAATGAAGGTGGCATCAAAAATATCATTTTTAAGAATTAGCATGCTGCATCCTATGGATAGAAATCTTTTCAAAAATAAAATAAAATGTATTTTACTAATAATATTAATACATTCACATCAAATATTTTAAGCATTATATTATTAAATATATTTATAAAATTATTTAACAAGCCCGTGCGAAGCACGGGGATAAAAACTAGTATATATATGTATAATTGAGTTCTCAACAATGTAGCATTGAATAGGTAATAAATAGTCATAAATGCATGGGCGATTAAAAAGAAATTAAAAATAGTTTTATATTATTTCATTAAAAATATTTTTGTTTTATTTTAATAAAAATAAGTAATACAAGTATTATATTTATTATCCTAAAAAATATATATTATATATTCACTAAAAATGTAATTTGAAAAATTTTCACTTTGGTGCCCTAACGTATTGCATAATCATTTTTTAGTGACCTGTGTTTTTCATATTTTCATTTTGATTACCTGAGATTTTAGAAAAAGTTTCACTTTGGGTATTTCCGTTAGTGCCGTTAGAATTTTCTGTCAAATTGGTGACGTGGCCGCTAATAAGTTTAGAGTACATGTTCATTGACCAAAATACTCCCACTTAAGTCGGAGTTATCTTTTTTTTCTCATAATTCAATTGCATCTTCATCCAACTGCCAAGTGCCAACAACACCAGAGAATCTGACGAGCACCTATTCTTCACCACACCACCAAGTCGACGAGGTGGCGCTCTGGGGAGGTGTTTCTCCACCGGCGTTTATAGCGAAGATGGATGACGACAATCAATGGCGGAGCTCGATATCGACGTTCTAGTGCCAGAAATTCATTTGCATTGTACTCCAAACATGAGAGCAATCTAATTCACTGTAATCCAACAATTCCATATATGAAAGAAGCTTAATCTTTCTCCCTACTCAATTAACTAGTTCAAAACCAATGCGAAATTCAATTTAATTTGAGCCTGTAAAATAAAATAAAAAGCAGTTGTAACTAGAATTATAAGATGTTTTCGATTGATAAGATAAACACAATGATGATTGTTATACAGTTGAAAAATCATTGCAAAACCTTAATTAAAACTGGAGAGAGAAAGAGAGTGGCAAAAACCTAGATACTAATCGGAATATTGAAAGGTCAAGAGCCACTGTAATTGCATCGAAAAGGAGAAGATTTTGATGATGATGATGATGTTGATGATTGATGATTGAAAGAAAGATTGAAAAATCCATATGATACAAATCACTTCTCTTGATCTCTTGTTGCCATCCTACTGTCTTCTCTTGACCTCTCGTTGACAAAAGGGAGAATTGGCTTTGCCGTTTTCTAGTATCTAGCAATAGAGTTGCGTTTGGGATTTATCTACCAACAGCTAATTGAGATGGTGACACGTTAATTTCATTAGTGTTTAGCAATCACTAGTTGAAACATTATGAACCACTTCCAAACACTGCTATATAAAGTATAACTGAACACCTAAAGTTATTTTTGTAGGGATTAGATGTAGTCAAACCACTAACCTCTACTCTAAAAACGGCTGACAAACACACCCTAAATATCATTTTTCAGTTAGTCCCATATCGAAATAAATAATAAAGCAAAATATAGGTAAAAACATATACATACATATAAACGAAGAGCTACGAGGCAAAGCCTTCCTTGCATGGTCTCTTCGATTTTTGGCTTATATTACGTATATTGTCTATTAGTTTAGTGTCTCATATTTAAATAAATACTATAGTCTATTTTTTTAATTTGTTTTTAGCTTTTTGTATGAACCATGCATGGATACATAAATCTAAAATTAAAATCACTTTTATCATATCATTTTATATCGTATTAACCTGTGCAGAGCAAGGGCAAAAACTAGTTTGACTAATTTCAAAGCCCGAATATATTTATGTGACAATGTTTGTTTTATAAAGTTTCCAAAATATTTTTAGTTGGTTTGTACATTCAGATTTCATTTCCCTACCCCAAATCCCTTCTCAGTTTTCACCTCACTCTCCATTTTTGGTCAAATTTTCCCAACACAATCCAAACTTCACCGACCATTCCCCACTTCCACCCTTAAATCAATCAATGTGTTCATGTCACATCTCACATTACCATAGCGTCTAATTTTGTTCTCAACCTTAAAATTGTGACCCAAAAATTAAATTCCCTCACAGTTTCCCTTTTTTCTTTTTCTCCACCTTGCAAAAGATTGATTTGCAAGATTCCCTCTCTCTCTCCACTGACATTGAAAGAAAATTACTTTTGTTAATAGACTTGGCAATTTGTGACCTGACCCGGAAATCCAACCCATTTTCTGAGTCCTGGCACCAATTTTCGGCCTAAAATCCAAAATGACCCAAACTCAATTGACCTTAAGATTTGTGGGTCAAACCCAACCCGTTAGTGACATGGGCAGGCCTGTTCTACCCAAAAAAAATTGAGCAATTTGAAATATGTCAACAAAAATTTCAACTAAAATATATTAAAAAACCATGTACAACATTTGTTTTGCTTTTTATTAACGTGTTTCCTACCACATTAATATTCTATATATATATATATATATATATATATATATATATATATATATATATATATATATATATATATACTCTAATATGGAAGAAAATATATAATATTTATAAGAAATTGACGAAAAATTAGAATTTAGTGAGTCACTCGACTCGAGCCCGACAACACTGGTCAGGGTTGAATATTTCTCAATCCAAACCCAAAAGAACACAAACTACTAATGACCCGAACCCGAATTAACTCGATCTACTTAACCCCGAAGTGGTCAACCAAATGGACAGGTCTACTAGCCGATCTGGTCAAACAAATCGTGTTTCCCTTGCAGAGTGGGAAAAAAAAAAACAATACAGGTCCACCTCTGTAGCATCATATTCACATACAGCAGAGAGAGAGAGAGATATGGCGGCCATCGCTTAACTTCGTTACTTCCCTTTTTCCACTTGTCATCATTTCTTTCTCATCACCAACCGCCATTTCCCCTTTGATGCTTAAGAGTGTGAGTGCTCTTTACTCCAATCAGATGATGTACAAGCACCATCACAAGACCAAGGAACCAAATGCTTGATAATAATAAAACTATTAACGTATAGGGTCATCACAAATTTGTGCATAGGGAAAAAAGATTAAAAGAGATTCATCTTTTTACGCCCACATTCATCTCTAACATAATGTAACGATACATTAACTTGGCGATCTATTCGAGGTTGATCAAGTCTTCAAGAAGGAAGAAGAAGAAGAAGAAGAATAAGAAGAAGATGATGATGATGATAATGATGATGATTATTCAAGTGCCTTGTTTTCAGAAAAGTAACACGGGGTCGTGCACATCTTACTTACTACTAAAGTACAGTGCGACATTGGTAGTAATCTTGCCATGTGGCACTCCTAACACTACAAAACAATGAAGATTTACCTGCGGAAATTAGCTGCGGATTAAATTCCGCAGCTAATTAGCTATGGAATTGTTCAATTCCGTAGCTAATTAGCTGCGGAAATTAATCCGCAGCTAAATCAGCTACGGAATTAAATCCGCAGCTAATTAGCGGTGGATATAATTATTCCGCAGCTGATTTAGCTGCGGATTTTTACATTTCCGCAGCTAAACTTAAATTATTTGCTAATTAACATCTTTGATGGAAAAAAAATTTGAACACAAATTAAAATCAGCGGCGGAATTAATTATCCGACGTTGATTAGCGACGGAATTAATGAAATTCCGCAGCTGATTTGAAAAAAACGAAATGGGCAGATATCTTTAAATATAACATAACTCGTATAATAACAAGAAACAGTGAGTGGAGCGCTGGTGAGAGCTTTCCCCCCTATGCGCGCGACTAGTGTTCGAACCCAGGTGGGAGCAAGATGGATTAATATTTGTTTGTGGGCCTGGGCATGAGTTGGGCTTGCAGGAAGGAGGCGCGCGTGAGGGTTTGTTGCCTTCTTAATCCCTCTCCTTTGATCTTTTTTTTTTATTTAATTAAAAAAAAGCCAGCGACGGAATTACAATTTTCCGCCGCTAAACTCTGCGGCGGAAATTGGTAATTCCGCCGCTGACTTTGCTAGCGTCTGGCTTTTTTGCTGCCGTTCAAATCCGTGGCTGGGTCCGCCACTGACCCTAAATAGCGGCGGGAAAATGGCTATAGCAACGGGATTTTTCCGCAGCTATTTTCTCATTTTTTTGTAATGTAAGAGCGAAACCTCTCCTCTTGGATGGTGACGACACATGAGACGCCAAGTAGGTATCTTACTTACTATTAAAGCAAAGTGTGACCTTGGCAATTATCTTGCCATGTGGTACTCCTAAGAGTGAAACCTCTCCTCTTGGGTGGTGACGACACATGAGACGCCAAGTAGGTATGAGTTTGACACATAAGCAGATGAGCTGACACATAAGCATGTCTTTCATGTTGCATCAATAAATGCAATCATAATTTTTTGAGTTAATTAATATGACTAGCATGTTGTTCAAATTATAAAATAAAATAAATTTTGTTACGCAAGTTAAAAAAATTTAATTCTTGCTTTATTGGATTTGAATCAAAAAATACTTCAAAATGAGATATATATGTCCTATATCTTACCCTAAAATATTTGGTATAAGTTTTTTTTTACTTCTTTTAAGGAATGTTTGGTGGAAGGTAAGGGAAAAAGACACGTCAAATAACCATATTCGTATTTTGTTAATTACCATATTTATAGTATGTTAATTTTTTTTTGAAAGGATTTATATTATGTTAATTGAGTATCATACATAGTCACATTATGTGACTCACATTGGTAGTGGTATTTTTCTTTTCAAGTTCACAGAAGAAAAGGAAAAGGCAAATATTTCTTTTTTTTAGGGGAACTATATGTGTTTAATTTATCTTTACCTATAAATGTCTTCATAGTGAATTACAACATTTGAAAAAAATAAATAATAAAATTCAAGATCTGTATACGCTTAGTAATGGTTCACTTTGAGGAATTACAACAATAAAAAAGAAGAAGAATTGAATACAATATTAGTATATTTTTAGTAATGGACTCACTATGAGAAGTCCATATATAACCCAATTTCTAAAACCACTTTGTGAAATTACGCAAAAACTTGTTTGCGGCGCCCTCAGCCTGCGACCGCCCTTCTGACGTCATAGCGACGTCATTTTTTTTTTTTTTTTTTGCTGCTGGGTTGAAATTGAAGACACGCATATTGATAGTTTAAAATCCACGTTGTGATTTCTCCGATCTGCTTTCTCTCTCTTCCAAAGTTTTGATATCTACTTTCTCTCTCCTCCAAAATCCATGCCATTATTTCTCGACAGCTCGCGTTCTTTCTCTCTCATCTGGAATTCATGGCTTGATCTTGATTTATGGATTCACAAAAGGGCTAATTGATTCACATTTTTTCGAAATTGAGTATGGATTGAGATCAAATTGTGCAAGAAAAGTTCAAATACGGAAAATGATGTCGATGATTGGGGATGTGTTTCAATTTAATGAGATTGGGAGCAACGCATGAGACATGGTAGATAGGTGGTTGTCGTGGTTGTTAGAACGGAGGAGAGAGAATGAGAGGAATTAAGTGAGAGAGGAAGAGGAGGTGGTTGAAGGGAAAAAAACATGTTTTGGTCAAATGGGGGCCAAATCCGGCATCACATGTAAAATTTCATGTGGATAGTTGTGTTCTTTAGTCGTTTTCAGTGGAGCATGGGTGGTTATGGTGATGGTGGTGGTGGTGAAGGATTAATGTTGTAACCGACATTATCTTTTGCTAATGCTGTTAAATTTAAGTGGAACGAAAATCGATACCACCATTTTAAAAGATGATACTTTAAGGTATAAAACTAATACATAATGGAGTGCAATTTGGTTTTGAGCTTTATCTGCACACTCAAGGATGCTGAAACGAATTGGGGGATGGTCTGCCATTGGTGTGTGTGGGGTATTTTGTTTGGTTACAGGAGATTGTATGTTGCTATTGGAAATGGAAGATGGGGATCTAATATTCAAACACGTAAAAACTGATACGAAAATAAACAAATGTAATACTTGGTAAAATAAATTGATACCGGAAGAAATTATTGTGATACAAATAGAAGGATACTCCATATTAGTTTTGGACTTCAATGTATTAGTTTTTCGATCCTACATATCACTTTCATCAAATAGTATCAATAAGATCAAAGTATCAGTTTTGGACTTTATGTATTAGTTTTTTGATCCTACGTATCACTTTTTGTCAATTATGTATCAATTTATTATTAAAACGAATAGAAACCAAAGTATTACTTTTAGATCTAAATTTATTATTAAAACGAATAGAAACCAAAGTATTACTTTTAGATCTAAAAGTATTAGTTTTTCAATCCTACTAATCAGGTTTTAAAAGATTATGCATCACTTTATCATTAAAATGAAAAAAATCAAGTATCAGTTGTAGACGTATAAGTTTACGTTTTTCCATTCCTATGCATCACTTTTTGAACATTATGAATCTCTTTTTAATAAAAGCAAATAAAAATCAATGTATCAATTTTAGTCCTTCAAGTATTAGTTTTTTAATCCTACGTATCACATTTTAAATATAATGATACATAGAGTTTCAAACAAATAAATCTCGAGTCGAAAATCCAGCAGAGTTTCTTTTGAATATATCCATCCCAAGTTATCGACTTCTCAACACCTGCTTAAATAGAAATACAACAAAACCAACGAAAATCTTCTAACCAAATCCAAGGTGCCATTGCCACATTCACTCATACAATTTTTGAAAAATGATAAATACATACATGAGATGCAGTATGTCATACTAGTGGCAACAATACTAAACTGATAGTTGATAAAGATTTATGTATAAGATAAAAACTGACAAACACTAGCGATATACTAAAACAAACACGGTGAAAAAGATAACGAGCATCAACCTTTATAGAACGAGGCTTTACAATATTGAATCTAATCTTCATTACTCTCTTAATTTGCTCTGCAATAGCATGCGTATCACATCTCTGATCAACAAAGATGGCTTTGTTCGCGCCAACCATATGAAAAGATGATCAATCGACTCGTCTTCTATGTTACAGTGAGAGCAAAAGGTATCTGGTACATCGCAACCCATCATCAGCAGCATGTTCCTAGTCAAAAGCTTATTCTGAACCATCAACCAAAAGAAGATGTCATGTATTGGAGATGAATATCCACCCCAAACCATAACATTCTCTGTGAACTGATTCTGAGTACCAATGAACAATTGGTACCCCGGCTTGATTGTGTAATCCCCCTATGGTTCACACGCCATGCATTATGACCACACAACTCACATGGATCTCACCTCAATTTCAATAATTTCTTCCAATACCATATGCAATCAGTCGGTATCCTGTATGCATACCGTTCTTCTTCCTTCAAACAAGTAAAAACAAAACTAATACTTCAACTAACAAAACTGATACGTTATCACAAAAAACTAATACACCAAACAATATGCATTTTTTTTAGTATGTGAAATAATAGGCAACATAATTGTATTAAGAAACAAAAAAAATTGATACTTGTGAGTCAAAAAGTGATACCTCATATACTAAGAACTGATACATAAAGTAATCACTTTCACAATATTGAGCCTGATAATAGAATGATACATATAAGCAAAAACCTAATACTATTGATAGAAAAACTAATACTGATAGTAAAATTCATAGTACATGGGCATTTTCAACCGAAAAAAAATAATTTGAGGCACGATTATCCCAAAGACAGGACATATGACATTAGATAATGCACATTCCAGTATCAAACACATTAAGACCACATTAGACAGAGCAACAAGAAACACAAAAGGAGGTTAAAAGCATCAAAATAATAGATTCATTACTTACATCAGAAACACAAACACATTAATCAACCTAAAACATAAAACATTCACCACATTGATCAACATAAACATAAAAGCAAATATATATTACACATAAGAAAATTAATAAAACACACAAAACCAATACCTCGGATAATAAAACTAATACTCCATATATGAAAATTGATACAAGACATGAACATTTGTAGTGCACATGTGAAAGTACAACACATGAAATCTAATACAATAAACACGAAAACTAATACATTGGTAAGGAAAAACAATACAAAGACTCTAACAGGTGATTTATGTGTCAGTTTTTTTGTATATTTTAAAGAATCGACAAACAACAAAGATTTAATCAAAAATTAATTTATGTTGCAAACTGATACTTGTAAGTTATAATCTAATACTGTTAACCTACAAATGCTTTTTAAACTAAAACCTAATACTCATAACCTACAAATTGATACTCCTAATCAATAAATCCAAATAACAATTTAGTGATACCTTTTATTTTTTCGCTGTAGTTGATTTTTGTGGAGACGGCTTCTTCGCGACATGCTTCTGTTTCACCATTGCCAAAAACGATTGAAGCTTCCACAATTGAAAGTTTCTCAACTTTTTCACTAATGTATGCGAAATCTAGGTCAAAAAATCAATTTTCGTGAAAATTAAACACGAATTTTGAGTTTGAAGGAAGATTTGCGTATGGAAGCAGTTTTTGTGTGAATTTAAACAGCAAAAATTATCAAAACTGCTTGAGAATCGCCATGAGAGAGAGAGAGAGAGAGAGAGAGAGAGAGAGAGAGAGAGAGAGAGAGAGAGAGAGAGAGCGTGAGGTGAGCGATTTTTTTTAATGTTTAATTCGGTTGTTGAACTGGATTATAAATGGGGGGACGTGTGTTTTTATTGTTTGGGACTCTAAGAGGCCTCAAGTTGAGGCGGCCTCACAGGAGACAGATTGGTGAAATTATTTGACAGAACCTTTGCATCATCTTTCAATTCACAAAAATAAAAAAAAACACCAACATATTGCCCGATTCTAAATCTTAACAGAAATACGAACCACAACACATAAACAAATGACTAACCCAACACATCGCCTAGGGCCCAAAACTAGTACTCCCTCCGGTCCACGGAAATCTTTACACTTTCCACTTGTGTTTGGACCATGGAAATCTTTACGTTTCCTTATATGTAATGTATTTGAGCACCATTTACTATTTTACCCCTCTCACCTTCTCACCCCCATGTGCAAGGAAATAAAAAAAAAAAAAAAAGATTTCTCACGCCACTAGCTACAAAAGTAAAGAAAGTAATACAAAAGCAAGAAAATCAATAAATATCCACTAAAATATTATTTTCTCTCTCTTAATACCTCATGTGCTCTTTTAAAGGTGAATTTGGAATTTTTGTACTACAATATGTTTTCTTTAATATTAATCATATCCTCCAAACGTCAAGATTTTCCGTGGACCGGAGAGAGTATAATTCAACAACAGGCTAAAAATTTCAATTTTTTCCAAGTCTAAATATCAAAGCCCGTGCACATGAGAACAAAGCACAACTAAAAAAATTGAACATTTCCCAAGTCCAAATATATTTAAGTAGACCTATATCCGTGACATTTTAGCTTGTCTTGTGTAGACTTGATCCAATGTGATACATGATATTAGTGCAAATATTTTGGAATATAGAGAGTATTTTAGAAACGATGTAATCCCTTGATCCAAACTAAGGGGGTGTAGTTGAGTGGTAGAGACTCATCTATTCTTAACCAAGGTCAATGGTTCGAATCTCCACTTGGGCATAAAATGTAATCCCTTGATCCACCATGTACCAACAATTTTCTTGGTACATTCAGTCACTAACTCACTATTGTCGACGATGAATACCTTTGGTGTGAGGTACATTCAGGGTATGTTTGGCGCGAACATCTAGCTTTTCGATAAAAGCTACAGCTTGAAGCTTGCAGCTAGTACTTTTTTACTCTATGTAACCAAACCGTTTGCCATTAAATTCTCAATTTGCAGGTACAACTACAATTAATTTTGTGAAATCTATCTCTACAAGCTTTCACCTGCAACTACAACTAATTTATTACCATTTTGTATTAATTTTTATCAATTTTCTACTAACTTCTTTTCTCAATTTACATTTAACAGCTAGAGCTAGTTTTGCTAAACATATCGTCAGATTTCCCCATAATCCGTACATTCAGATTTCCCCATCCCAGGTTCCAACCTAACCCTCTCTGTTTTTGGTCAAGTTTCCCCTACACATTCACAAACTTCACCAACCTTCCCCCATTTTCAACCTTAAATCAATGTCCCCATTTTCCCATTCCTATTAATCACCTTCATTATAGCGTCTAATTTTACTAATCAACATCAAAATTATCACCCGAAATTAAATTCTCCCCACCTTTTTCCTTTTCCTTTTTCCCCATTTCTCTGAGATTCTCTCTCTCTTCACTGACATTGAAACACAATCACCTCACTAGTCAGTATACTCAGTAGGCATCAGATTCACACTCACACAACAGAAAAACAACAGAGAAAAAAAAAAGAGAGAGAAAAACAAACAAAAATGGCGGCCATGGCTCAACTTCGTTTCTCCCCTCTTTCAACCAATCGCCATTTCTCTCTCCTCACCAACCGCCATTTCCCCTCCGATCATCATCTCCCCACTTCTATTTCTCTCCCCATCTCCCCCTCTTCTCAAAACCCTAATCTCCGTCTCACCACTCAAAACCCTAATAATCTCCACCTCTGCTTCTCCGCCGGAGACGGCGGCGCATCTAATATCGGCGGTGGCTCTCACAGTGGAGGTGGTGGCGGAAATGAGAACTCCGGCGGCGATTCATCAAACTCCGGCGATGATTCAGTGAAAAACTTCGGAATATTAGGGTTTCTCCTAAAAGGATGGCAATCAAGGGTTACAGCAGATCCACAGTTCCCATTCAAAGTCCTGATGGAAGAAATCGTAGGAGTAAGTTCATGCGTTATAGGTGATATGGCATCACGCCCTAATTTCGGATTAAACGAGCTTGATTTCGTATTCTCAACATTAATCGTAGGTTCAATAATGAATTTCACTCTTATGTATCTGTTAGCCCCAACAGCTGGTGGTATTACAGCTTCATCACTTCCTTCAATATTCGCAGCTTCTCCTCAATCTCACTGCTTTCAACCTGGTGCTTTTTCTCTTCTTAACCGATGTGGGACACTGGTTTATAAAGGGGCTGTTTTTGGGGCTGTTGGATTAGTGGCTGGGTTAGTTGGTACAGCGATTTCGAATGGGTTGATTACTATGAGGAAGAAAATGGACCCCGGTTTCGAGACTCCGAATAAGCCACCACCACCGTTGTTGAATGCGGTTACTTGGGCGCTTCATATGGGAATTAGTAGTAATTTTAGGTATCAGACTTTGAATGGGCTTGAGTATGTGTTGGAGAAATCTGTGGCTCCTGTTGTGTTTAAGACTTCTGTTATTGTTTTGAGGTGTGTTAATAATGTTCTTGGTGGGATGTCGTTTGTCGCTTTGGCGAGGTTGACTGGTTCGCAGAGCGTTGATGGTGGTGACAAAGAGGTTGGTGCTGTTGCTGGTATCGACGAGGAGAAGGAGAAATTGGTGGAGGGTGTGGGTAGTAATCAGTCGACTTGAAGTTGAAGGTGATGGGTTTTGTGTTTTTGTTGCTTTCAATATTGTTTTTGCAGTTTATGGGTTTGGGTTTGACATCATTGTAGAGGAGAAAGTTTGTGTCTTTTGTGGGAATAGAGCAGAGATAGTGCTGATTTCTTCACAGTTTGGCAGACGACTTGATCATATTCATGATGACGACGATGATGATGAATGACTTGTTAGTCCTGTGATTTGATTTTTCATTAATATGAGTATGGTATTGCTAAGAGCGGGGTTAGTTCTGTGATAGATATACCGGTAGAGTTTTCTATCAAAGGAAGAACAATATTAGTGAGAAATAAATAAATGTACTACTATGATTTATGAGGAGTTAGCAGCTGCAAATTGACTTTGATTATAAGACGTTGCTTATTCTGATTTCTGAACATAATGTGGCTCTTTTTCGTAGCTATTCATGTTGTGCTTGTGCCTTACAGTTTGCAATAATACTCAGGAAACACTCCAAAATGAATGATCCCCGTCCCCCTTGTAGGCCTTGTTTTCAAATATCTTTCTGTTCTGTATTGTGCAAGCAGCAATTTAATGGTGTATGAATTGGAATGTATCGGAGAAAGTGGGGTCGATTTTGTTGTACTTACAGCATTCGACCCCATTGCATTGTCATCTACCAAACATAAGGCAACAGTAGAGAACCTGTTGGCCTTGGTGAAGGCAACATTTGACAATCACTTGAAGATTTTGCCACGCTTGCTCTGGGGAGACATGATCCTGCATCAGTTCAGTGTTTTTGTGTTGAGATTATTGTTGCTATCTGTCTGTGTTCATAATCTTGGTTACTGGGGACTGAAGCCAAAGTTCAAACTTGCCACTTGTTTCTGGATATCCTACTTGGAACTCCTGGAATCTAAATCATTACCCATTTGCTAGACTTTGATGAAATGCACCTTTAGCTTCTTGAGTGTAGACCAGGTGTGTCCTGTCTCACGACAAGGAACTTATCATTTGGGATTTACTGAAGCTGTATGCTTTCTGTGCAATTTGAATTGTTATTGAAGCTTACATCTCTCTCATTTATCTTGTTTCTCATTTGCAAATATTGAGTTAGAGCTGGTAGCTACTATCGTGTGTGATAGCTGTTTCGTCTTGTTTTGCTCGACTTTGCTAGCAGTAGTGTGAATGATCAGTAGCTAATGCTTGGAGCACCATTTATAGATGCGTGCAACTTGGGTATGGACAAGGACATGCTTTCAGTTATGTAAGTCTGTTGATCATATGTCTCTGGAGTTGCTAGATTTGTAACAACTGCCTGCTGAAGTTCTGCTGTAGTTGATATGCATTAGGGTATTGCTTTTTCGCAGGCTTACCTAAGACCTTGACAATAAGACTACAAGTCTAGAATGCAGTATTTTCAGAATCGTTGCAACTACTTTGGGGTCATATTCGGCGAGAGTGATAATTCTGTCCGCATGTTGGGGCTACAAAGGCCCTAGAAGCTCAGATTTCTGTTATGATTAGTGTTTCACTATTGAACGATACCCATGCAATTCTTTTTTTCTTGTTTATCTTCTTGTAACCAATAATAAAATGGCGATATACATCTTGTAATTGGCGTAAACAAATCATCTAGTGGGTGGGTTGCTTGCAAATGAACCTTCTTTTCACATATCTGTTTGCTATGTATTCTTTCTTGTTCATTGTACTTTATTGTGTCGTATTATTTGGGGTGACTGGATATAGTTTGTAACAGATTGTTGATTTATGCAGTGAGTGTGAGTTTCTGGTATGTTGCCAGCCAAGGGTTTGGAGATTTTGATAGACGTCAACATAGAAGCCCTAGTCCAATGGCATCCACAAATATTATGCCAAATATTCCTGGAGGTGGATATGGCGGATGGAATGGCCTGCATCAGGAGGTATTTCATTTCCCTTAAAATGGGCATGTATTTTAGAATAAATAGTGAATGAGAGTTTTGCATCTGACGTTCTTACTGATTGTACGTCCATCATGAGTTGGACCTGAGCTAAGCTTTTCAGTATTTCCTGGTGTGCGACTCCCTTTTCTTATGTTTGCTTCTAGTGGAACTTATAGTCACTTGGTAATTGACTATTCCAGCTTGGAATGATGATGGACTAAGACAAAATGGCTCATTGAACCATTCTCTACTTCGTATTTGTTGTGTGAAGTAGGCAAGTAGCGGATAATTTATGCGGTTCCGAAATAGAGTCTAAAGGAAACAACCTTTTTGTAATAGTAGAGGTAAGGTTGTGCACATCTGATGTTATGATGCCCCTTACGCTGCCCCATGCGGGAACCTTGTTAAAGGCACTTGGAGTCTTGGATAATGTGGTACAGTATGGCTCCAAATCTGTTAGTCACTCTGTAGTGGTATCTGATGAAACCTGGATATAAGGCCATGACGCCATGTGCAGCATGAAATGTGAGCACATTAATAATGTTGCTGCAGCAGCTTTTCTACTTACCTTGGTCCTGTCTCTATGTCGACATCCAATCCGATTCCTATGAACTCATACCTTTGTGTTTTATGTTGATAGGATTTACTTGGAATAGTGGTTTTTGAATCTTGTAGCATTCTAATCTTACTCTTTGGGTGGACCTCGGAGATTCTCTCCAGAGGTCCCAGGTTCGAGCCAACTCAGGACCACTGGATGTTTTCCTGTCGTGAACCGCAGAGCCCATGGGATTAGTCGGGCAAGGTCCGGACACCCATTATCGAAAAGAAAACATTCTTTCGGTAGAGTAAGGGTTAATGCATGGCTTTTAACCTTTGGCCTTTAGTTCCCCCCCCTCCTCCCCCCCAAAAAAAAAAAAAAAAAGAAAAGAACCTGAAAAAAGAAATGAGAAGGAGCCAGGTTGAAACAATAATAGAAAACATGACTAGAAACACAGAATGTCAGTTGGGGTTCATCTGGCAAGTGTACCAAGGTGATTTTTATTTTTTTAGGAAGTAAGGAGGCCCGCTCCCACGCTCGCCCATCTCGGGTTTAACGCCCAGGAGCTTAGTGGGCAGGCATTTGGGGGGGAAGGGGGAATAAAGGGAAAGGGATCCCAAATGCCCCTAGTGGGATTTGAACCTTAATGGTGGGTAAGGAAACCAAAGTTCAAGCCACTAGACCAACCTATGTTGGTTCAGTACCAAGGTGATTTGCCTCGGTTGCTTCCTGTTTAGCTTTAAAGGTCCAGCGCTAACGCTGCAAATGCAGCTCTGTATTCAAAATACAGAAAATATTCCAGGGAACTCCAACACTCTTTGGAACATTGTTTGGAAGGGGATCAATTTATAAGTTCCTCCCCTTGTTAAACTTAGGTGAACTTTTTCCTTGAAGACATAATCACACAACAGAATCTCTTGTGAGATTCTCGCGTTGGAGAATGTAGAGTCCATCTGTCTTATAAAGTCTACCTTGATCTTCTTCTGTTTTAGTAAAGTGTGGGAAGAGTATCATGAGAGGAATCTGAAAGAAGAACACAGTATGCAGTGAGAAATGGATGGAATGACGCACAACTGTATTAGGCTATCTAAGTGAAGCAGGAGACCTGTTGCTAAGATTTCACAATAAGATTATAATGAAGTTAACCAGCCAAAACTTGAGACAGGACAAAGCTCTTAGAGTTTATAAGAATGACTTGACATTTTGGTCAGACACTGTCGTTGCAGTCTGATGGAACTGTGCTTCAGTCTGAATTTATTGTTTCTCGGGCTTTTGCATTGAGATTACTATCTTGTTATTTGAATATTTGTATCCTACATCCTGTTAAGTTTTTCTTCTCTGATGTGCCTGTTGCAATGGCTATTCACTTGCTACATGCAGAGATTAAGTGGTCCAATTGGAATGCCGATGGACTGGAAGGGCACCTGCAAGCCCTAGCCCATACACTGTGAAAAGGATATTGTGGTTGGAAATACCGGTAGATAATTTTCCCAATGTAAGATTTTCTGGTTTCAAAATTGAATAATATTTTCTCTATATTTTTATTTGCTTGATGTAGCTAACACACTTTGGAAATGGATGTCGTTGTGGTTGATGTTACCTACCTACCTTTGATCGCAGTTCATTTTGTTGGCCGACTTCTAGGCAGGGAATTAAACAGCCGTCACGTTCGCAGTAACGGTCGTGTTATTGCTGATTCGGATGTTGGTGCACAATCTCGGCTATCGCGGGGAGAAACTTGTTCAACAAAGGTCATATAGACCCTTATCGTTTAGACTTTCGGTCATGTAGGCCATCAACGGTTAAAACTGGTGATACAAACTATCAACGTTGTAATTTGGGGTCATACAAGCCATTGGACACCGGAATGTGTAAGTCACTCCTCGATTTCTCGACATCCAATGGTGTAAATGATTGAAAATTAAAATGATAATAGCTTACATAGCCCAATTTTAATGTTGTTGTTCCAAACGGCTAAATTTAACCTTAAGGGTTTCTACAATTATTTTTGTTTCTCCTAAAATTTTTGTAAAATTATTTCTGTATTTTACCAAATCTCTTAAAAGTTTTACTTTCTATTCTTTATAATTCCTATCCAAAAACGGGAGTCCAAGAAGGTTGTGTACTACAATTCGACCATATCAAACAATCAAGTTTAATTAACAAAAATCTGCTCACTCAAAAAAAAAAAACAACAAGATCTACGAGATTTGTCATCGAACACAAGTTAGAACAAGAGTCACCTAATTGAATAAATCAAAATATAGGCATGTAAATCACTTAATTAAATATTAGTATTTCTATTAAACTTTCAACAAATATCTTAGTCAATGTTATTCCGTAACATTATTATATTGTCTTATGATTATAATTCTTGAACTTAGTTTGGATAGTTTATTTGTATTAAAATTTATCAGTTAGTACTTTTTTTTTTGGGTAGAAATTAGAACGTTAATATTAAACTTCATCAAGAGACCTCAGAGTCTGGCCTCATACATCCTAGTTTATCCCCTGCACAATAATATTATAAGCCATGGGAGGGGTGTTCCAAAATAGTTTGTTCAAAATTAGTACATTCCAATCGAGTTAATTTAGCTAGTTTATCTGCTACCCTATTGCTGCTCCTGCATTCAAACTTGATCGTTACTGTAGGGTTCCCACTCAACATTGCTCTGCAATCCATTATCAAATTGATCAGTTCATGACGACTCTACTCCTTAGATGAGATCAGATTAACCACTTTTTGTGAATCAGTGGCTATTTCAACATGGTGCCAGCTCTTTTGCTCAGTCCATTTCAGGGTCAGGATAACTGCTTTCAGCTCTGCGTGAAGTGCATTTGATGCTGTTGTTTTTGTAGATAATCCTCCTTTCCATTCCCCCAAATGATCCCTGCATATACATACCTGCACATCTTGCCTCCAGATTTTTCTTGTAAAGGAAGCATCAACATTAATCTTAAGCCAATTTAATGGTGGAGGTACCCAAAGGACATGATTGGCTAGTGTGTGAGGAATAACCTGTGGTTGGGTGCTAGAAGAGAGGCTTGAAGTTCCCTGATTTGGCTGTGAAGGTAGAGAGCTGAAAAACTCCCAAACACTATTAAGAATTCTGGTTTTGAGTATTTGTGGTGGTAAAAAGTGATTATTAAAGACCAAGTCATTTCTATTTTTCCAATCCCAAACAGTTATAGCAAACACAATATCCCAAGGAACAACCCCAGAATCAGAAGGAACAATAGGTTTGGAGTTATGGTGCAGCCAGGATCTGAGTTCCATAGTTTCAAAATCAACAGGTGTAGGGAGAAGAGCCCACACTGCCCCTGCTAGGGGCAATCCCTTAAAACATGTAAAGAATTTTCAGGCACATTTGCACAGTTTTGACAAAAACAATTTTCACCACAATGACGACGAAAAAGTGTTACTTTGTCAGGTATTCTGTCCCTCAAAGCCAGCCATAGGAAAAATTGAATTTTTGGCAAACATCTCACCCTCCAAATTTTTTCAGAAAACAAATCATTGCTCAGTTTAGAGTCCCTGGACTCAGAAATAGCCCCAATATAGGCATCAGTGAGAGAATTTTCCCTCCTTACTAAATCTACTAACTTGGAAGTCATAGCAATCAGACATGGGGATAGGTGTACCTAATATCACATGAAGAATTTCAGCAGGTACCATGAATGAAATACTAGCTAATGACCAATCACCATTACTAATGCATTGTTGCACAGACAGGTTATACTCATTATTAGTCAGGGGTCCCTGAATTAAGTGTCTAAGCACTCCTAAAGGACACCAGTGATCAAACCAAAAGCTGACTTTCTCCCCATTCCCTAGCACCCAACTCATATTATCAGCAAATAATTCTCAGCCCTTACCCATATCTTGCCACACATGAGAACCATTTCCAAAGGGGGTAACTTGGGGTTTTCCCAACACATATTTGGGGTCCCTAAATTAAGTGTCTAAGCACTCCTAAAGGATACCAGTGATCAAATCAAAAGCTGACTTTCGCCCCATTCCTTAGCACCCAACTCATATTACCTACAATTAAATGCCAGCCCTTACCCATATCTTGCTACACATGAGAACCATTTTCAAAGGGGGTAGCTTGGGGTTTCCCCAACACATATTTGTGTAATAAGGTCTGGGCAAATAAAGCTTCAGGGCTGTTTTTTACTTTCTAGCACAATTTGGCCATATGAGCTGTATTTAACAGTTTGTTATTTCTAATACCCAGACCTCCAACCTCTTTAGGGATGGTGCAATCACCCCATTTGACCAAGTGCACTGTCTTTTTATCCTCAGTATCCCCAATAGAAACCCACATGCAATCTGATCAAGCTTCTTAAGCACAGAACAAGGCAAGTGTAAGCATTGTATAAAATAACTAGGAATTGCATTAATAGTAGCATTAATCAGAATCCTCCTACCAGCTTTTGTAAGAACTTTAGTTTTCCAGGATGCTAGTTTGTTTTTAACTTTAGTGACAATAAAATCCACCTGTCTCTTAGTGGGTCTCTTATGAGTCAAGGGCAAACCCAGTAAGTCCCTAGATCATCACTAACATTTACCCCCAACTCATCCTTAAAGCAATCAATCAAGTCCTCACTAGTGGTAGCTGAAAACATAGTAGTAGACTTATCCAAGTTTAATTTTTTGCCCAGAAGTTTTAGAGAACAGATTAAGGGTATGAGTAAGAGCCTTTAAAGTTTCCAAGGATGCGTCCCCTAAATAAAATTAAGTCATCAGCAAACATCAAATGAGAAATGGGCAATTTTTCTTTGCCTATGGTGAATGGGGTCCAAGAGCCTTCAATGCAGGCATTATGAATTAACTTATACAAGAACTTCATGCAAATAATGAAAATGTAGGGAGACATAGGGTTTTCATGTCTAATACCTCGAGTTGGCATGAAGGATTCGGTTGGTGAACCATTGACTAAGATAGAAGTAGAGACAATAGTGATACAGCTCATAATCAGTTTAATGTTGTGAGTGGAGAAATTATAAGAAAACAGATAATTCTTAATAAAATGTCACTCCATTCTATCATTAGTTTTTTCCATGTCAAATTTAAAGGCAAACCAACCTCTCTTCCCTTTTCTATGGTGCATGGAATGTAAAACTTCAGAGGCCACCACATAATTCACATCAGAGCCTCTCCCTGGGATGAAACTGTTTTGGTTTGGAGAGATAAGGGTTTTGAGAAAAGATCTAAGTCTAAGCACAATGATTTTAGTTATAATTTTGTAAATAGTATTACAAAGACTTATTGACCTCAATTGTTTAACAGTTTCTGGACAATCAATTTTAGGAATTAGACTGATAAGTGTGTCATTAATCCCCTCAGGAATAGTCCCAATCTTAAAAATCTGGTAGATAAAAGCACGAATGTCTGTTTTTATAATTTCCCAATTATCCTGAAAAAAGAAAGGGTGAAACCCATCAGGGCCTAGTGCTTTAAAGGCAGCCAAGCCAAAAACAGCCATTTAAATTTCCTATTCAAGGGGCATCCTAGCAATGTCTATATGTGCCCCTTCACATTTAAACAACCAAGTATCCCATTTACAAGAAGAGGATTTTTCAGTAGAAAATAGCACATAAAAGAAGTCCCTAACGTGGGTTTTAAGCAGATCCAGATCACTAATAACATTGCCCACATTATCATTCAAGCTATTTAGCCTATTGCATTTTCTCCTAAACAAAGCAGAGTGATGGTAAAACTTAGTGTTCCTATCACCCCCTCAAGCCATTGAGTTCTGGCTCTCATGAGCCAAAACAACTCTTCCTGATCCAGTATGACATTCAGTTTAGTAACCAAGGTATCATCTAAGTCATGCAAGAAATCAGAATTTGGAAAGACAATTAATTCTTTTTGGATGCCAGCAATTCTTTTTAAAAGCTTTTCCTTTTTTTTTCAAAATATTTCCAAACTTATCTTGTGCCCAAACAGAGATTGTTTTTCCCAATAAAGTCAGTTTTCAAGGAATGGAAAACTCTCTCTTCCCCAATCACTTGAAATCAAACCACAGAACTTTGGATCCTTGCACAACATTGGTCCCAGTTTAAAAGGCTTATTTGTTGATTTGGGTATGATTTTAGTAGTGGATAACAAAATAGGACAATGATCAGACATTAATATGGCTAGGTGAGTTAGACTAGCTTCAGCGAAAGTAGAAAGCCAGTCCGCATTAATCCAAGCCCTATCAAGTATCAAGTCTTTCCATGATAGGATTTCTCATGCGTTTATTCGTCCACGTGAATCTGGACCCAGAGTACCCCAAATCCAACAATCTACAATTATCCATTGTTTCAGCAAACAATTTACATCTACTCAAATTAATTGGTCTCCCTCCCAGTTTGTCCCGACTTTTAATTAATTCATTAAAATTACCTAAAACTACCCAAGGCATATTCACCACATTACTCACATCCATCAAATCCTTCCACAAATTGTCTAAAACGGAATTTAGGACTGACATACACAAATGAAGTAAAGAACATTTTTGAATCCAAAGTTCTTAGTTGAACAATATCATGCATACTTTGGGTGTTTTTATTGATGATCGAAACCCTCACTTTTCTAGAATCCCACATCATCAGTAACCCTCCAGTGAAATCCATAGGCTCCATCATATCAAACTCGTCAAAGGCAGTGTTCTCATGATTTTCTTAGTATTCTCTATTCCCACTCTAATCTAAGACACATAGACAATGGTAGGCTTGTGGTAGTGTATAAAAATGGATTATATTTGGTTTGAAACTCGGCCGGGATATACCCCTCGCATTCCAACATAGGATCGTCATGGGATCAGGGACAGATGGGGCTTCCTCTAGTAGCTTTGCTGCTCACTTCTCCTCTTCTTTCTTTTCTGAAACATAAATTCTTTAAAAGTTTTGTGGTAAGTCATAAAATGTGGGCTTTGGTGAGGAGAGTCAGAGATACTGGGCTCAGAAACTTTTGGGCTAGAAAAAGGGCTAGCTGTGTTATCCAATACATTCCAATCCGAACCCCACACAAACGGTTTAGGGCCCTGATCGAACGGAATTGGGGACAAAGTCTTGGACTGGCTCTCAGAAAAAGGGTTAGGGTCAGGATGGGTAGTGGGATGAGCTCGAGGTAAAGTCTGCAAAGTAACTGAGTGGCTGTCCAAGCTAGGACAAACCGAGTTTTGAGAATCCAGTAGCACATGCTCCAAATTACCCAAAACATCAAAGGAATTTGAACTGCCCGCCTGAACCAAAGGTTCAAGACCAGCAGTTACTACTTTTGCCCTCCAATGTTCACCAGGTTGCATCCGTGAATTTTTGATGCGACTGCGGCGCCGGCTAGGAGCATCCAACTATGGACCATCCTCCTCCGAGCCCTCTGCCATTTTACCTTTTGCCTCAATTTTTTCATGACAAAATAATTCCACATACATGACCCAAGCAATTGCAGAAATTGTACAATAAAGGAGGATTTTCCAAAATAATTTCTTGTTTGATATTTCCTATCCAAATAAATTTAGGGATGGATTCCCTAATATTAATTTGGACACAAATTTTCGCAAATTTTGCTTTTCCATTTCTCAAACCATTAACATCAACCTTGACCATCTTGCCAATTGAATTGCCCACTTTTGTCAAAATATCTACACGAGATAATTCCACATGACGTTGCGGCAAAAAAATCCAAACAGGTAACACATCCAATTGAGCTATGGAAGCCTTGAATCCTGGATGCCAGGATTGGACCGCCACAAAATTACCTCCCAAGAACCAGGGTCTTCCTGCAAGGGTTCTCCTAGTATCTTCGTCGAGAAACAGACTGGCAATGAAGAAACCTTTGCCCACACTCACAAATTTTCTAAAATCACGAATTTTCCACAAAATCCCAAGTTGTTCCTTGATATAACCATGTTGAAAGAATTTACCATTCACTTTCACAACTAGAGAAAACTCCGAATCTCGAATGAAAGACTCATAATCAACTTGAGAAATAGGTATAAGTATATCAGACTTATCAGCGGCCTGGGTAGGGTTAAAGAAAAGGGGAGAAAGGGTGAATTTTTTGGTTTTTGTGGTTGTTTGGTAGGAGCCTGGTTAGAGAAGGGGTTAAAAGTTAAAGACGAAGAACTCTAGTCATTGGTGGTAGGTTTTGAGGAAGAAGGGTTAACAGAGGTTGGGGGGTTTTGGTTCATGACCGGGAAAGAATGGGAAAAGGGGACTGAGAAATCATTAAAAAAAGACGTACTTGTTGACGAGCTAGCGGCGGCACTCTAGGCTGCATCGGTGTATGCAGCGTTGTTCCTCTCACGCTCGCTCTCTTCTCTGCCTCCCTCTCTCTATCAGTTAGTACTTGACTTCATCGTTAATCATCTTTCTGTCCAGTTTTATATATATTATCCAAATGGTTAATACTACGCAGAAAACTTTTCTTCATAAAATATAGTAAAAGTAATCGAGAAATATTACATTACGAAACTTCGTTTTCCGTAGTCGTAGCTGTAGACGAGGAATTTGACTCGTATTCTTTTTTATAATTCTTATATTTAATATTTAATTAAAATAAGTCATTTGGGCTAGAACATCATTCAAGATCCATAATGAAACCCAACCCTTTTACAAGGCCAAGCCCAAAGCCCGAAAAGAGAAAATAAATCAAAAAAGTAATAAAGAGAAAATATTAAAAATAAAAAATAAAAAGGAATTGAATTATGATGTTATTCATGACATCATCCATGCATAACATTACAATATTCTTTTGTTCCCATCCATTTGCTAAAGACAAAAGCAATAATGATGACAAGTGGAATTAGCTAAATGATGCTCTCCTCTCATCCGAAAAAGGTAGAAAAAGGAAATGAAAAAAAGGAAAAATCCTCCCACTAGACGTTTTTTATTTTATTTATTTTTATTTAATTTTGTTTTCCTATTTTCTACTTCATCCTTTCACCTTATCTTTCATTTTCACCTTCACATCATTAGATTCCCTCATCCTCTTGCCTCCTCCATATTTGTGACATCTGTCACTCCCATTATCCACCCATTTCTACCTCTCATCCCACCCTCCATCTATCCTCCTATCCAACCCTCCATTCTTCCTAACCCTAATGCCCCATCCCCCTAACTTTTCCTATTTAAACCTAAGTTTTTCTAACCTTAGGGCCCTTTGTCTCTTTCTCATCTCTATTTTCTAAAATCACTCTTTCTCTCTCTAGTTTTCCTATCATCTTTTCTAACTTTACTTGTACTTTTAATGTTGGAATTAAGGTGTATATTCAACAAATAAAACTGAAAGATATTACTTTGTTCCGTCGTAGAAAATAGAAGGACAAAACATAGTAATCTCCACAACCAATCCTGGAAAACGAGTTTCACAACAACTAGTTTGTGTAGAAAATAGAACCAATCAGTTTGGAAGACCAAACTTATTTCGTAAATGCCCACAACCATTAAAGAGAGAACACTTTGTTGAAATAACAATTTCTGATGAAATTTAAATAAACTTTGTGTAAAAATATAATAACCCACCCCCTCGCCCCAGCCTGACACGCCCTACCGGACGGCAGTGGCGACGAGCGCGCGCGCGGGTGTGTAGTGGTCCATACTATCTCCTTTTCTCTTATTTAAAGTCTAAAGGGAGACCCACATATATAAACCAAGTTTCATTTTGTTCCACCCCAATGTGGGACAAATGCTTTTACGTAAACCAAACTTTTACTTCAAAACTTTGAGGCTTTTGCTAACAATCCCCCACAAGGTTCAAAGTTTGAAGCTTTTCCAGCAATCCCCCACAAGGTTCAAATTTTAGAACAATTTTTAATAAGTTTGAGCAAGAATTAGAGTTCCATGCATAAGTGTTAATGTCTTGCGACTTGAATTACCACATAGTGTCATTAAGCTAAGGCTCACATCCTATCAAGTGACTTTTGTCTTAAACTCAATAGGGAGTTTGCAAGCCCGCTGCTTAAGACACACACTTCACTCAAACGATACATGTTACTCTACAAAAATTAGGTGGCGCGTTATACTGGCCATACTCCCATGCCTGGATGCTCATATGTGCTCTAGGGAGATGACCCCGTCTCTCCCATAGGAAGCGGTCAACTTCCACATCTAAGTATGTGGATCCCATCAAGTGTGTGCTACTTTACACTACCACACATATGTGGATATGCGTCCATTAAGAGCCATTGCTCAACCTTCACACATTGTAGCAAGCACTACAACACATTACGGGGACGAAATAAAAAGTAGTGCTCCTGAATTTTTGCTTATGTTACCCTTTGAACTTTACAAATGCAAAGTAGGGATCCATGAGTACAATTCACTCAACGGGTCTCAATCTCATCCCCTTAGATGATTCTGAAACCATCTTTTTACAAAGGTCTTTCGTTAGTGGATCCGCAAGATTCTTTTCGGACTATACATAGTCTAGTGATATCACTCCAGTAGCCAACAACTCTTTGACAACCTTGTGTTTCAATCGAATGTGTCTCTTCTTTCCATTGTATGCACTATTCTTTGCAACTCCAATGGCGGCTTGAGAATCACAATGCATTGCAATCGACGGAGCTGACTTCCCCCACAATTGCATATCTGAGATAAGGTTTCTCAACCATTCTACTTCACAGCCTGCCAATTCAAGAGTAATAAACTTGGATTCCATACTAGACATAGCAGTACAAGATTGCTTACATGATTTCCAAGATATAGCACCTCTACCTAGTGGAAAAAAATAACCACTAGTGGAGTTAATGTCATCATTACCAGACACCCAGTTGGCATCACTATATCCTTCCAACACAACATGGAACTTACCATAATGTAGTCCCAAATTCATAGTACCTTTCAAATATTTAAGCAATCTTTTCAATGCATTCCAATGTTCATCATTAGGACTATAGTGTATCAACTAAGTCTACTAACAACATATGCAATATCAGACCTTGTATAATTCATGAGAAACATCAAACTACCCATGATTTTTGCATACTCAGATTAACACACAGAATCATCTTTATTTTTCATCAAATGCACACTAGCATCATAAGGTGTTCTAACAGGACCAACATCAAACGAATCGAACTTTCTAAAAAATTTCTCAACATAGTGTGACTGATTTAAAGACATACCAAATGGAGTTCTTTTGATCTTAACTCCCAAAATAACATCAGCCTCACCCATGTCTTTCATATCAAATTTGGAACTCAGAAAGTTTTTTGTTTTGTTCACAATTAGCAAATCAGTGTCAAATAATAACATGTCATCAACATACAAACAAGTAATGACATAGCTATCACCATCACATTTAGAGTATACACATGCATCACCTTCACTTACTGCAAAACCAAAATCCTTGATAGTTTTGTCAAATTTCCATTCTATTGTTTCGGAGCTTGTTTAAGTCCATACAAGGACTTAACTAATTTGCATTCCTTGTTTTCCTGACCAGGAACACGGACACCTTCAGGTTGTTCCATGTATATTTCTTCATCAAGATCACCATTCAAAAATGCAGTTTTCACATCTATTTGATGCACAATTAAACCACGAATAGATGCAAGTGCAATCAAAGTTCTAATAGTAGAAATTTTAGTAATAGGAGAATAAGTATCAAAGAAAGCAATACCTTTCTTTTGAGCATCACCCATTACTACTATTCTAGCTTTGAATTTATCAATAGTACCATAAAGTTTCAATTTCTTCTTGAAAATCAACTTACTTCTCAAAGGCCTACACCCTCTAGGAAGGTCTGTAAATTCCCAAGTATGATTACTAAGGATTGACTGCAGTTCACTATCAATGGTCTCTTTTCAAAATACAGCATCAATGGATCAGATCTCATAGCATCATTATAAGTTTTATGATCTTCCAAAATAAATACAGAGATAAAACAATCACCATCACATTTTCCTCAGTCAAGAAAGCAGTAATAAAGTTAGGACCAAAATCCTTTTCTTTCCTTACCCTTTTACTCAACCTCCTAGTCTCATCACAATTCTCAACTTGAGGTGAACTAGAAGAAGGAACATTAGCATCACGTGCAACAATATCATTCACATTATAAATATCACGTGCAACAATGTCATTCACATTTGAATTCAAAGAATAAACAATTTTCATGGAAAATACATGCTCAAAGAATTCAGCATCTCTACATTCCATAATATGTCCAGATGCAAATGAACCACTAGCACTCTTAACAAGAAAAATGATATGCAGCACTATGATATGCATAACCAACAAAAACACCATCAACAATTGTTGGTCCAATCTTATCACGTTTGAAACTAGGTACACCAACCTTGGCAAGACACCCCCACACTTTCAAATATTTCAAGTTAGGAGCATGTCCTTTCCACATCTCATATGGGGTCCTATCAAGCTTCTTATGAGGTGCTCTATTCAAAACATGACATGCAGATAAGATAGCCTCCCCCACATGTTATCAGAAAAACCCGAACTAATCAACATAGCATTCATCATATTTTTCAATGTCCGATTTTTCCTTTCGGTAATAATGTATGACTCAGAGGTATAAGGAGCAGTCAACTCATGTATAATTCCATTTTCTTCACAGAATATATTAAGAGTGTTAGGATCATACTCGCCCCCACCACTTCTAAGTCTCTTAATCTTACGGTCAAGTTGATTCTCAACATCGGCCTTATAAATTCTAAACATGCCCTCGGCCTCATATTTGCTTCAAGGAGATAAACCTCAATGTAGCAGGAACAATCATCAACAAAAGTAATGTAATAACGTTTTCCACCTCTACTAACATGATTTTTGAAATCTCCTAAGTCACTAGGAACTAATTTAAGCAAATCAGATTGTCTTTTAATTGAGGGAAATGGTTTCTTGCAATATTTGGCCTCCACACACACCTCACACTTAGAGAAGTCAGTGTTACCCAAATTGGGTATCAAGTTGAGGTGTTTCAGACGTTTGATAGATGCAACATTCACATGTCCAAGTCTAGCATGCCACAAATCAAAAGACTCAACTATATAAGCAGAAGAAGTACTAGCATATTTATTCATGTCATCACAAACAACATCAAGAATAAGTAAAAAACCCCCCATTACAAATCCCTTTCCCACAAATTCCCCCTTTCTAGTAATGACAAGCCTCTCGGATTCAAATGACAGTTTCAGTCCAGCTTTCATGAGCAAAGTTCCAGAAATAAGTTTCCTACGCATATCAAGCAAATACAAAACGTTAGTAAGAGTAAGAAATTTTCCAGAAGTTAGTTTGAGACAAATCTTCCCTTTTCCGTGCACTTTGGAAGTATTAGCATTTCCCATAAGTACAGTCTCATCAAGTTTCTCATAGGTCTGGAATAGGCTACGGTTGACACAAATGTGTCAAGTAGTGTCGGTGTCCACAGCCCACTCGGTTGTGTTGCCAACCACGTTCACCTCGGTCACAATGCAACAATTGTGTCCTGCACGACATTGGTCTGGTTCTTTTCATCCTTCTTCTTTTTGTTCCAGCAGGCTTTGGCCTTGTGACCCATCTTCCCACATTCATGGCACGTTCCGGTAAATTTCTTCTTAAAGACCTTTGATTTTCCCTTGAATGGACTGGATCGCTGGTTGCCTTTTCCTTTGCCTTTGTACCTGTCAAAATGAGCAGACTTTGGTTCCACAAGGTTAGCTTTATGGTAAACAGAAGTCTCAGTCTCCTAGTCATTCAAGCGGTTTTCCTCCTCAATTTTAAGGTGGCATACAACCTCCTCTAAAGTCATGTCCTTCTTCTTGTGCATAAGCAGATTTCTATACTCCTTCCAAGATATAGGTAACTTGTCAATCAGAACAATGACAAGAGTAACCTCACATATTTTCAGACCCTCAGATGCAATAGTAGTACACAAATTCTCATACTCATGAATCTGATCAATAATAGGTTTGTCATCATCAACTTGAAAATTCAGCCACTTATTAATCACAAAACGTTAGACCCACCATCATTACCATACTTTCTTTCCAGAGCATCCCAAATTTCCTTAGCACTGGCATACTTCATATAAATATCAAGCAAAGCATTGGTCATGTAGTGCAACAACATTCCTTTACACACCTTATCATCCTTAGTATACTTTGTCTCATAATAAGTCTTAGCAGGTTCATTAGTAGGAACAATCTTATCATCAAGCACATAACCAACATCAATCGGATCCAAATAAAAAAGCATCCTAACAGCCCAACGCTTATTACTTTTACCATCCAAAGCCTCAATCTTAGACATGTCAGGAATAAGCATTCTAGTAGCCAGGATTATATATACAAATCGTCTTTTAGATTGTTATAATCACTACAACATTTCAGTTCAAAAAGGGCGTTTTAAAACGCCCTATTTGGTAAAAAAAAAACGCCCTATTAGGCTAAGAGGGTGTTTTTTAAAATGCCCTTAAGATGTCCTATTTGTCGCGTTGTCTTAGGTTATTGAGGCATTTTTTAAAAATCGCCCTATTTGATAAGGAACAAAAATGACATTTTAGTTGCCCTCATTTTTGCTCAAATAGGGCATTTTTTATTGCCCTCCTTGTGTTCTCCCTAATAGAGCATTTTATGATTGCCTTATTTGCTATTTAACAACTAGGGCATTATTTTGTCAAAAAAGGCAATTGAAAACGCCCTCCTTGAGACCTGACAAATAGGGCAATTTGTAAATGCCTTTTCTGATCAAGACAACAAAGGCATTAACAAACGCCCTATTTAATAATTTTTGAAACCCAAATTTAATTGCCCTGTTTACAGTAATATAATTGTCTTCCTTCAAACATAGCAATGGCAAAGAAACTCATCTCCTTTCATTTACTTTATGATATTATAGCATCATATAATATTCCAATTTTAACACAATGACACATGTTAATTGTTTGAGATCCAATACAAGAAAAGAAATGACATTGTTTGTTTCATATTTCTTTGTTCACAAACTACATCTCTTTAAAGTCTTTGTATGTGGAGACTGTATGGTCTTCTACAAAAATCTTCTCCAATACCCCTGCCCCTCATATGTGTTGCCTTCCAACTTCCAAGTGACCAACCATCCTGCAGAATTCACCATAGGAAATGAATACAGAACATTATTCACCTAGAGTAACAGAGACAATTTTGCATACAGAACATTATTCATCATTTGTATGCCTATACTAGACCAGTTCATTCTAACAGAAAAGGCTGTAAATCTTAGCCATAGTGGTTCACTAACCTGTTCTTTATGCTGAAAGGGAGTTGAGAGTGGGAATAGAAAAGGCTGGAACTCCACTGGCGCAAAATTGTTTGAAGAATTAATTGACTTTGCACTGAAAATTTGCATCAAGTCGTGCCTGAAATTCAGCTTCCCTTTTTCGAGCTTCTTCCTCCCTTTTTCGAGCTTCCTCTAATTCTGCTTGCAACTTTTTCACCAAATCTGTCAACTCAACTTCACGATGCTCAAGGTGCTGCAAGGAGGATGCGGCAGTTGCTCCATTCTTTCTTCCTTGGGACAGCACTGGGTGGGCAAAGCCTAAGCCTCGAGCATAGCCAGAACGATATCCAAGCACATGCTCAAAGGCCTCATCAATGGTCAAATTATCAACACCTTTCTTTTCCATTTCTTTATCATGCAGCTTTTCAAACTCCTTGAGTTTCTCCTCTGCCTCTTCATCAATCTTCCCATATGCGTGTCTGCGTAGTCACAAAAATTCCAGCATAAGTAAAGGACAGCAACAAAGGTAGCACACATTAACATAACAGCAGCAAAGATAGCATAGAGCAACAAAGACAGCAATAACAATAAAGCAAGTAGGTGGCTTTTGTAAAAGATTCAAAGTCTTAACATTTACTTCTTCAATCTAATCCAAGATTTGATGTAAATAGGTTCATTATCAGCTGTTGAATATTGTGTGTTAGTCTCTTGTTCACCACGTTGGGTCTCAGCTTGGGTATTTCCCTCCTTAGCATGTGCATCCTCTGTAGTAGGTTGTTGATTAGGCGACTCCATCTGAAAATGTAAAAAAAATGCAAATAAAAATAAAATATAAAATAACTCTTGAAAATATGTTGGTGCTGAAGTGCTTAGGAGTGCTCAAGTGCTTACCATCTCATGAAGAATCTGAGCAGTAGATTTTGCACCACAAGCTGATCGAATTTTCTGTCGCTTAGCAGAACTGCTTGTACTAAATCCAAGATCATAAGATAACCCAATCACAATTAAGCTCAACTAACCTTGATCATTCCATAAAGTCGATCGAGTGCATCATCAGGTTGGTGCGTCCATGACATAACATCGAGATGACAAAACTGCTTGACCCATTCAGAACATTCAGCAACAAATTGCTTTGATTTCTCTCCCACAACGGCTCCCAATGCATCCGGGAGTATAACCTTTAATTTCTTGGCTGGTACTTCCTTTTCTTTCTGTACTTTAAGGAACGACTAGGACCACGAGTAGGGCATGTCGCAGATATTGACTATAACATTAAATCTCACACAGATCACCATTTGGTCAAGTAACTTGTGCATAAAAAAATAAAGGGATTTATTTTATAGCATTTGAGATACCTTGTCTAGGTCGTTTTGGTTTCGTAACTTGTGCATCTGTCTGTACATCTGATTGAGTAGTCCGTGTCTCTGAAAGAATGGACATAACGGAAATAAGAAAACAGAATTCCAAGAGTAACATAGAGAGTTGACAACAAGCAACAACACGAGAGAGAGAGAGAGAGTAAAAATTAAATCTAATTGTATTTCATCTCTAACTATCCTTACTGCATTCAACAGTTTCGATGTTGCATTATCTTATACTCACATAGTACGTTACGTTTCTTATATGTCCTTGTTAATTTGTGGACACCTTTTAAATCTGAAACCATGGTTGGCTGGCCTTGATTTGGATTGACTAGTTAGGAATGTTTGATGTTGCTTATCTAGTGGTTGATTTGATGAGTTACATACCATGCATGAACTTGCATTAAGTTTAGACTAGTACTACTATAATGAACATTGTGTATTTGTTTTGAGAGGATGTAATATATTAATTAGTCACATTTTACATGACCATTATTTAATTAGTCGATATAAAGCACCTTATTATATGTTTTGTGTATTAAGAATAATGCAGGTTAGTTGGATCGAGAAAACTCTCTTTAAATTAATAAATTATTAATTTATCGATTAAATAATATCTATCTAAATTAATGAATTTACGCGGTCCCAACATTGAAAATAGTGGCCAAAGTTCGACCTTAAAAATTGAAAATGGCAGTTAATATATACTAAGGGAGTATGCATTGAACTTGAAAGCATTATTAAATAAGGCTCTGTTTTATTCATCTTAATTTTACTTAAATTCAGTTCAGTTCAGTTCAGTTCAGTTCATGCGTAACTTTAGCATTCATATAACTTTTTTTTCCGAAATAATTTCATCATGATAATTATGTCATCGGAAAGATCTCAAAACATACTTTCAAATGAGTCAAATATTGACTATGTTTGGACAAATTTTAAATGGTTAACGGTCAAGTTTAAAAAATCAATTCAATTCAGTTCAGTTCAGATCAGTTCAGTTCAGATCAGTTTTATCCAGGTGAATCAAACGAAGCCTAAGTATAAAAACTCAATAAATGTTGCATTTAATGTTTTCACCAAATGACATGGCAACCAATGTGGCGCTTATGTACATGCCACGTGTCGATGCAACAGATGTCAAGATCCACTTATATGAGAGAGAGAGAGAGGGAGATTGGATTTTTTGCTTGGAATCACCTTATAAATTAGGCGTCTAGGCCGCTTGTTCGGAAGCATCTTTTATAACTTATTTTGCATGGAAGCACATTTTAAAAACAAACGCCATCCATTTTGAATTTTTCGGTGAGATTATAACATGAGTAGACCAAATTCTCCCCCATGTGCCCTTCACGTGACTTTTAATGATTATTAACCAACCCCTCCCATTTAATTTCGTCTAATGATTATCAACCAACCCCTCCCATTTAATTTCGCGTAATGATTTTTCACTAACCCCCCTTAAATTTTCACTCTACCCCCATTTATTTCCTCTATTTTCTATTTTCCTTTTCTTTTCTTCTTCTGAATTGTCACTTTCCCCTTATTGGTAATCTCTCTCTCTCTCTCTCTCTCTCTCTCTCTCTCTCTCTCTCTCTCTCTCCATCCAAGCTCAGTAAATTGAAGCAACTGTACGGAGATTTGCTGTCAATTGAAGAATCTTTCGAAAAGTTGGAAGTTTTTCCTTATTTGGGAACATCACCAAATCAGGTAATTTACATTCTAGTGTAGGTTAAAAAATTACCCAAGTTGATGGCTTTAACAAATTTTTAATGGCTTTAAATCTTCTACTGCATTGTTTAATTGTGTTGCATGCTTCAAAAATGGAGCCCCTAATTATTTTATGTGTATACTATGGATTGTTTATGTTCTTTGTTTAATTTGAACTAAATTTGTTTTGTTTTTTTGCTTCTAAAATTGCAGTATGCCTGATAAACAACAATATGACCCATATTTTTTTTGCTTCGTATGCAATATGGTGGTAAACTTGGGCGTAATAAAAAGTGAAAAAAGAGTATTTAAAGAAAGGGGTATTTATGAACCCGGATGTATGTGGGGATAGGTTTCGTTTTCTTGATTTGCTTGGTATTTGCTTACATCACTATTTTTAATTTCCTGGTAAAAGTTTGGCAAAGAATAGGGAGCAAATTCTTAGTGATGAGGACAGGGGTGTGCTGGTTAGGGCTAGGGACAAATATGACATAATGGAGATGTTTGTGGTGAGAGATTTTAAAGATGAGGACAATTATGGTGGGCTCAAAAGTAATGGTGATGGTGGTGATAATGAAGAATATGATGATGATTGGGATGAATTTGTTGATGAAAATCCAACCAATAGAAATAGGGGCGGAGTTAGGGAGACCAGTAGAGGTTGTGGTCCCTCCCCCCTCCATAATTTTGAAAATAATCTACATAATTAGTTTAAAACACAGATTTTAAACCAGAGCTTGACACATAAGTAGTTGAGTTGTCTATTGAGTTTGCATCCATGCCATCCATTATGACCCACAATTAAAAGAGACCAATCAATATATATATATATATATATATATATATATATATATATATATATATATATATATATATATATATATATATATATATATATATATATATATATAATTGAGTTCTCACCAAGCATTGAATAGGTAATAAATAGCCATAAATGCATGGGTGATTAAAAAGAAATTAAAAATAGTTTTATTTTATTATAATAAGAAATAAGTAACATAAGTATTATATTTATCATCCAAAAAAAATAATTATATTATATATTCACTAAAAATGTAATTTCTTTGTTAAATGTGTGTTTTTTTTGTTGATAAAAATATTATTATTGTTCTTTAATTTGCTACTCCTATTCAATATATATATCATCAATACATACATGTAAAATTGAGTTTTCACCAAGCATTGAATAGGTAATAAATAGCCATAAATGCATGGGTGATTAAAAAGAAATTAAAAATAGTTTTACATAAGCATTATATTTATTACCCAATTTTTATTTTTTTTTATATTATACATTCACTAAAAATGTAATTTCTTTGTTAAATGTGTTTTTTTTTTTGTTGATAAAAATATTATTATTGTTCTCTGTTACTCCTATTATTCAACTTTACATATTGATATGATTTAGTTTTTTTTTATTATATTTCTTCTAATAAAGGAGTATGCATGATAAACAAGACCCCGGGCATCGCACGGGCACGAAATCTATCTATCTATCTATCTATATATATATATATATATATATATATATATATATATATATAATTGAGGTTTCACTAAGGTGACATTGAATAAATAATAAATAGTAATAAATGCAAGGGTGATTAAAAAGAAATCAAAAATACTTTTATATATGTATAATTGAGTTCTCACCAAGGTGGCATTGAATAAATAATAAATAGTAATATATGCATGGGTGATTAAAAAGAGATCAAATATACTTTTATTTTAATTTAATAAAAAAGTAATATAAGTATTATATTTATTATCCTAAAAACGGTATATTATTTATTCACTAAAAATGTAATTTCTTTGTTAAATTTATGGGTGATTAAAAAATAATTAAAAATAGTTTTACATAAGTATTATATTTATTACCCAATTTGTTTTTTATATTATACATTCACTAAAAATGTAATTTCTTTGTTAAATGTGTTTTTTTTTTTTTGTTGATAAAAATATTATTATTGTTCTCTGCTACTCCTATTATTCAACTTTACATATTGATATGATTTAATTTTTTTTATTATATTTCTTCTAATAAAGGAGTATGCATGATAAACAAGACACCGGGCATCGCAAGGGCACGAAATCTAGTAAATATATATATGTATAATTGAGGTTTCATCAAGGTGGCATTGAATAAATAATAAATAGTAATAAATGCAAGGGTGATTAAAAAGAAATCAAAAATACTTTTATATATGTATAATTGAGTTCTCACCAAGGTGGCATTGAATAAATAATAAATAGTAATATATGCATGGGTGATTAAAAAGAAATCAAAAATACTTTTATTTTATTTTAATAAAAAAGTAACATAAGTATTATATTTATTATCCTAAAAACGGTATATTATTTATTCACTAAAAATGTAATTTCTTTGTTAAATGATTGGGTGATTAAAAAGAAATTAAAAATAGTTTTACATAAGCATTATATTTATTACCCAATTTATTTTTTTTTATATTATACATTCACTAAAAATGTAATTTCTTTGTTAAATGTGTTTTTTTTTCTTGATAAAAATATTATTATTGGTCTCTGCTACTCCTATTATTCAACTTTACATATTGATATGATTTAATTTTTTTTATTATATTTCTGCTAATAAAGGAGTATGCATGATAAACAAGACACCGGGCATCGCACGGGCACGAAATCTAGTCAATATAAATATGTATAATTGAGGTTTCACCAAGGTGGCATTGAATAAATAATAAATAGTAATAAATACAAGGGTGATTAAAAAGAAATCAAAAATACTTTTATTTTATTTTAATAAAAAAGTAACATAAGTATTATATTTATTATCCTAAAAACGGTATATTATTTATTCACTAAAAATGTAATTTCTTTGTTAAATGATTGGGTGATTAAACAGAAATTAAAAATAGTTTTATATAAGCATTATATTTATTACCCAAATTTTTTTTTATATTATACATTCACTAAAAATGTAATTTCTTTTTTAAATTAGTTTTTTTTTTCTTGATAAAAATATTATTATTGGTCTCTGCTACTCCTATTATTCAACTTTACATATTGATATGATTTAATTTTTTTATTATATTTCTTCTAATAAAGGAGTATGCATGATAAACAAGACCCCGGGCATCGCACGGGCACAAAATCTAGTCAATATAAATATGTATAATTCAGGTTTCACCAAGGTGGCATTGAATAAATAATAAATAGTAATATATGCATGGGTGATTAAAAAGAAATCAAAAATACTTTTATGTTATTTTAATAAAAAAGTAACATAAGTATTACATTTTATTATCTAAAAAACGTTATATTATTTATTCACTAAAAATGTAATTTCTTTGTTAAATGTAAGGGTGATTAAAAAGAAATTAAAAATAGTTTTACATAAGCATTATATTTATTACCCAAATTTTTTTTATATTATCCATTCACTAAAAATGTAATTTCTTTGTTAAATGTGTTTTTTTTTTTTTTGTTGATAAAAATATTATTATTGTTCTCTGCTACTCCTATTATTCAACTTTACATATTGATATGATTTAATTTTTTTTATTATATTTCTTCTAATAAAGGAGTATGCATGATAAACAAGACCCCGGGCATCGCACGGGCACAAAATCTAGTCAATATATATATGTATATTTGAGGTTTCACCAAGGTGGCATTGAATAAATAATAAATAGCAATAAATGCAAGGGTGATTAAAAAGAAATCAAAAATTCTTTTATATATGTATAATTGAGTTCTCACCAAGGTGGCATTGAATAAATAATAAATAGTAATATATGCATGGGTGATTAAAAAGAAATCAAAAATACTTTTATTTTATTATAATAAAAAACTTAACATAAGTATTATATTTATTATCCTAAAAACGGTATTATTTATTCACTAAAAATGTAATTTCTTTGTTAAATGTATGGGTGATTAAAAAGAAATTAAAAATAGTTTTACATTTGCATTATATTTATTACCCAATTTTTTTTTTATATTATACATTCACTAAAAATGTAATTTCTTTGTTAAATGTGTTTTTTTTTTGTAGATAAAAATATTATTATTGTTCTCTGCTACTCCTATTATTCAACTTTGCATATTAATATAATTTAATTTTTTTATTATATTTCTTCTAATAAAGGAGTATGCATGATAAACAAGACCCCAGGCATCGCACGGGCACGAAATCTAGTCAATATATATATATGTATAATTGAGGTTTCAACAAGGTGGCATTGAATAAATAATAAATAGTAATAAATGCAAGGGTGATTAAAAAGAAATCAAAAATACTTTTATATATGTATAATTGAGTTCTCACCAAGGTGACATTGAATAAATAATAAATAGTAATATATGCATGGGTGATTAAAAAGAAATCAAAAATACTTTTATTTTATTTTAATAAAAAGGTAACATAAGTATTATATTTATTATCCTAAAAACGGTATATTATTTATTCACTAAAAATGTAATTTATTTGTTAAATGTATGGTTGATTAAAAAGAAATTCAAAATAGTTTTACATAAGCATTATATTTATTACCCAATTTTTTTTAATATTATACATTCACTAAAAATGTAATTCTTTGTTAAATGTGTGTTTTTTTTTTGTTGATAAAAATATTATTATTGTTCTCTTCTACTCCTATTATTCAACTTTACATATTGATATGATTTAATTTTTTTTATTATATTTCTTCTAATAAAGGAGTATGCATGATAAACAAGACCCCGGCCATCGCACGGACACGAAATCTAGTCAATATATATAAGTATAATTGAGCTTTCACCAATGTGGCATTGAATAAATAATAAATAGTAATAAATGCAAGGGTGATTAAAAAGAAATCAAAAATACTTTTATTTTATTTTAATAAAAAAGTAACATAAGTATTATATTTATTATCCTAAAAACGGTATATTATTTATTCACTAAAAATGTAATTTCTTTGTTGAATGTGTGAAAAAGATTAATATTGTTCCTTGCTACGATTATTCAACTTTATATATTGATGTGAATAAAAGAAATTTATTATATTAATTCTAATAACAGATGATGATGAACAAGAACACTGGTACGAAATCTAGTATATATGTAAAATTGAGTTCTCACCAAGCATTGAATTGGTAATAGATAGCCATAAATGCATGGGTGACTAAAAAGAAATTAAAAATAGTTTTATTTTTTTTTTAATAATAAGAGATAAGTAACATAAGTATTATATTTATTACCCAAAAAAAAAATTAAATTATGCATTCACTAAAAAGGTAGTTTCTTTGTTAAATGTGCTTTTTTTTATTTGTTGATAAAAAAATTATTATTGTTCTTTGCTACTCCTATTATTCAACTTTACATATTGATATGATTAAATTTTTTTATTATATTTGTTCTAATAACGGAGTATGCATGATAAACAAGAACCCGTGCATCGCACAGGCACGAAATCTAGTGAGTAATAATAAAGTATGAATCCAGCATTCCCAAGGTTTAATCGTATTTATTATTTGTATTAAACCATCAATATAAACGTTGTCATTAAAATCCTAATTGATAGTCCTAAATTACATCCTATAGTTACAATTCTCAAATCCAATATGAAAAATTTAATGAGATATGAAATACAAAGCAGGAGAAGCAAATTACAGTCATCCCCTTGCTCAAAATTTTCATCTTATTCACACCTCGACTACCACTACTTCTCTCAACTATAACCATATGAGAGGGATGTCTACCCTCATACTGTTATCTCCCCATATGAAAAATATTATTGACTATGTTTATGATGCGATGTGGGAAAAGAACAAGGTATTAAGAAAAAAAAGATTATATGGATTGTTAGGTGTCTAATGGTGTAGTCAAAGGTGCCTCACTAATAAGTATCTGAATTCAGAATAAATAAAAAAAAAGGCTATTTGAATTGTCCCATAATACTATTATTGCACTCAAAGGTTCCTACATAGGAGCACTAACCACTTGATTAAACCCAAATTGTCTTTGACAACTTGCAGACAACACATTTTAAAATAATTTGCATTTGAATAAAGTTAAAAAAAATTAATAAGACCACCATTAAACTTTTAAAATCGATCAACTAATATTGGTGTTAACCCGTGAATCGCACGGGGCACATACTAATTATATATAATATCTGCCACTCACAATACATAACTCAGTTGTAACTCAAACAGTGGGAGTGTTTGCTTGAAAGCCACTCTTAACTGCGCACAAATCAGGAGTTCGAATCCAAACCTTGGCGCTTCTCTTTGTTTTTTATGTAAAATTTTAAATTAACATATATTTTTCATTTCATCTATTGGCCCTTATTTTTATTTGTCCCAAATCTTACCTTTTTTCTGTTCTAAATGAGTAATAACTTTGTTAGAAAAAATAATTCTATATTTAATAAATACATTGGTTCAAGAAATTATTGCAATATCTATTTTCTAACTATAATAATACTTGGTTTATTTTGAAACCAATTATCTAGATACAACATACAAGCCTTAGAAATTATAAGTGAAGCTTCATATACAACGTTTTGCACAAAAACTTACATGATACTTCTTAATAGTGTGACGAATATCATATTTAATAAAAGCAAGAGTCCGAACTTTGGTTCCCCCATTTAAAATTTTCTGGCTGCGCCACTGCATGAAAACTCACCCAAACCATTTAATGGTCCACCAACTGAACTCACCCAGTTTAAACCTACTGATACCCAAAGTACTAGAACCAAAAGAACAAAAAACATCCTCCCCATCCCCAGTCCTGGCAAGAGACTAAAAACCCTTGCCAGAAACCAAACTAAACCCCCTCATAAATTTTCAGCTGAAAAAGCCATTCTTGATGAATTCCTTGATAGTTTACCCCAAACAAGTAAGGGTGGTAAACTCACTCCTAGAAGAAAAGGTAAAGCAGGCTCGCATAATTTCTCAGAGGTTTCATATATTGTTGAAGACTGACTCTCCAATTATTCATGTGAGAGAACTAAATCTAAACCTAATGATAGTAGAGATTCTGAATTTTTGTGTGGTGGTTTAGATCTTGATGATGCACATGAAAATGATTTGTATGCGGAAAATATAAATGATGGGATTTTAAATGGGGTTCAAAACAGTCTTGATTCATTAGGTACTTCTGATTTGGGGTCTGGTAGGGTTCATACTAGGGAGGGTAATACTGATTTCGGACCTGGTGGGGTTCATATTAGTGAGCAATATCCTCATAACTCAGAATCAGATGGGCCTGAAGTAGAATTTGATGAGGCATTAGAGGAGAATGATTCTGATGAGCTTAGGACTTTACCTGGATCTGATGAAGAATGTACAGCAGCACCTGAGTTTAACCCTAATTTAGATTTCAGCAAGAAAATTAATTTGGTGAGTAGTTTGAGATTTCCTACAGCAGATTGTCTGAGGTTAGCAGTTAGAAAGCATGCATGTGAGAATGGGTATGACTAATATTATTTGCACAATACCAACAGAAGAGTGACCACATATGGTAGGAACAGATGTGATTGCCTTTGGTACAAAGGAAATATAAGAAATTGCAAGTGCAATGGGGTTTGGAAGTGTTATTTTAAGGTTCATTCAAAGAAGTGGAAGCATGAAGACACTTTTCAAATAAAGACAATGCCATTTATTTTGCGTCTGAATTTAATTAAGCGACAAGGTTTTAACAACCGATCCAAATCGGTCGCTAATTAATGGTGTTTAACGACCGATTTTATGGTGTTTGCGACCAATGTCGTCGGTTGCAAATTGCCCCTTTTTTTTGTAGTCGATGGTAACAATAACCTCTTTCCAATTGCCTGGGCTGTAGTAGAGGTAGCGAACACTGAAACATGGTGTTGGTTTTTACACCTACTATTGAAAGATCTTGGATCTGTTGAAGGACATGGATGGACATTCATGTCAGAAGACAAAATATAGAGGTTTTATTTTATCAATCTTGTCGTGTCATTTTTTGTTATTTTTTGCCGGCTCTCAAGCCTTTTATTTATTTATTATTTGAACATGGCAAAAACGGACCAAAAGCACTCCAAAATTATTGTGCTTTTAACATACATTAATTAATTAAAGTCCCTCCCCCAATTGGGACTGCTTATGTCTTTTGTGCTACTGCCCCTTAGACCCCCCAATCTCTGATAATGTCTCTGATATACAACCATTTTCAGATACCCATTGTGCTAATATTGCCCAACCTTCAACCCATCACCATGAACATCGATGCGATAGTCGAACTGGATGTAATGCAGGTCTCCCCGACAACGTCTCCTACTCCAATGTCAAACTCAGAGTGGGAGATCACTCTATCAGTGTGATTCATGTCTCCATCCTGGAATGACAATCAGCATAATGACCCTGAAATTCAGAATTGTGCTTCCGTAAATGAGCAAGCTGCTAAACCTACAGCTCGTTCTCCATCCAATCTCCAGCATCTGATGAAGGAGTTCAAATCTCTGTGTTTGATTGGTAATATTTGGGGTGAAAACCTTTCTTGCCTCTATTTCTGCTAAACTAAAAAATGATTGGAAATATGATAAAGACGAGGTTACTTTCTTGGATATGGGTAATCATTGTGTTCTTATTCGCTATTCTAACGTGGAGGATAAAACTTTTGTTTGGATCAATAAACCTTGGTTTGTACAAGTTCTTAGTTTTCTTCTTCTCCCTTGTTATCCTTTTTTGAATTCGTATGAAAAAAATATATCTCGTTTCAATCAATGGATTAAAATCCCTCTCCTACCTTGGGTTTTCTGGGATGAGGACTGGCTGAGGGATTTATTTCGCCCCTTTGGTTCTTTGGTTAGACTTGATAAGAATACTTTGTTGAGAAGAAAAAAAAAATACTCGTATTTGTGTCAATATTGATATCACAAAACCTCTCCTTTGGGGTATTTTTGTCAGTTATGAAGGTTCTAGTCATGGATTTTGTCTTGAATATGAGGGCAAGCATGAGATATGTGCCTCATGTAGCGAAAACACACATAAGTTAGATGAGTGTCTTCGTAAGACCAAACCTATAAATATAGGGGTTGTTATTCAATGTTTGGGCTCTAGTCAACCTTTTGAGGAACCACCCACTCACGGCAATGTTGAATCTAAGAGCATTCCCACTGTCAATGATAGGTGGATTACTGTATTCCCTATAAGAAAGACCCCTTCTGTAAACACCTCAAGAACATAAAAAACTTTAATATTGTCATAAATACCGCCCCCAATGAGGTTGACCCTTCTCTGAGTCATCATAGACCAAATGAGGCTAGCCCTTCCATTAGCAAACCACTATCTATTCCTCCTTATGATGAAGACTAGGGTTTGAATAGCCCGAATCCTTTTCAGCCCCTGGTGACATCTTCTTAAAGTGATGAAGAAATGAACAATATGATTGATATGACTTCTGCTACAGCTCACACTCCAGCGGTTGATCATCTCCTTCCAGCCAAGGAGCATATAACTCTGAACCTGTTAAATAGGAATTATTCTATCTAACATGGCAGCAAGTTCTAATGATGATGACTTGGACTTTCCTCGCTCTTTGGTGCGACGAAAAAGTAGATGATATCGACGATAATCTTGGAGATGAATTCCTGGAAGCGGACGATATTGATCGTATGTCTGAATCTACGGACTCGATTAAACGTCGTCGTCTCAATGATTCTATGGACTCTGCGTCATCCTTTCCCACGAATACATAACTATGATGTTATATAATCATATGATCTTATATTTTTCTACAGCTGCTAGTTTGTTTCGGATTTGATTATGTTTCTAGGTTATGTTGCTTAGTTGTCTACTGTCTATCTCTCTCTTTAACAGGGACAATGTTGATCCTGACTCTTCTAGTTCTCTTTGCTGTGTATTATGTGGGTCAACATCACTAAGTGTTCCTTCTTCCAATATTGCCAACTATATCACCCATCCCGATTTCACATGGTGTTCCCAGGCTAATTTTGTCTCTGTTTTGTTCAAGGTGAGGGGTGGAACCTTGTTTCGGAATGACTTTATTATTTGTATCATAAGCTGTTGTAATAGACCTTCACCTAGGGTCATTCTTAAGTTCAATCCACCCAAATCACACCCAATCTTTTAATGAATCCCACTCAACTTAAAGGTGTCATTTACCCTTTTATCCCTCTTCTAATTTTATTCTCTTCTCTTTCTCTCTCTCCTCTTTCCTTCCTTCACTATTTCTCTCTCCTCATCCACCACCACCGCCACACACCACCACCACCCACCCAAAGTTTAAAACACGTTCTCACATGAAAAAAAGGCGTCGCGTATTAATGGCAACAACGATACCTATTTTTAATTTTTTTTTATGGCAGTCTACATAGGCTACTCAGCGCCACTGCGCTGCGCGGTAGTGTTGCGCAAAGCTGCACTGCGCGGCCGCACAGCGCAGAGTTGCACGGTTATTACTTTTTTGTGCTTTATTTTTCATTCATATTATTATTGCTATTTTTGTTTTTCTTATTGTTATTAATATCCACTACTGTGGGTGCCCGTGCATTGCACGGGCTTAGTCGATTTTTGGTTTTCTTTTCCTGTTTTATCTTTTGTTTTATGTTGGTTTTAGTTTTTTTTTATTTTTGTTTTGTTTATGGTTCTCTTTGTAGCTATGTTGGTGGTTGGTTTATCACTCGTCAGAGGTTGTTTTTAGGTAGTTTTTAAGCAATTCAAAAATTTCAGTTATTAGTGACAGAAATTTGAATTAGTTAATCAATTGAATTTATTGTAGGGGAATCTATTTAAGATGCCAGTAAATCAAACAATTGGAATACAATTTAAAGAATTTTTATTTCATTTCAGTAGTACCTGGAGAATTATTACTCGGTCATTCTAATTAATTGTGTGGAGGAAATCTAATAAAGATAATATTGATTATGAAATTAATGAATTACCGTTACAAAATCAATGACCTCTGAACTGATAGATTCTCCTGCTTCGTCTCCTCAATATGGCGGTGTTCATGGTGGCCAATAGCTTAGGCGTTTCGAGATAGGCTCCACCGTCATCCGTAATCGGTCACCCAACCGTGAATTGGAGGCGGCAGGACACATAGAGGAAGCGGGGCTGGTGGCGAACGGGGGGCGGTGGTGGTCGTAGGTTCGGTGGACGATGGGTAGTTGGTGGTTGCGGTGGAGGAGGCCGGAGGGGAGTTGTTGAGGGGAGGAACAGCAAGCGGTCGGTTGGGCCGATCATGGAGTTTTGGTCCCAATTGGAGACAAAACAAAGCTGGTTTTCTTTTTTCTTTTTTTGTTCCATTTTTGCCTAAGTGCTGACTTGTTGTTGGTCCCAATTGGAGTTTTGATCTAGCGAGACTTTGTTTTCTATTTTGCTTTTCGGTTTTTTTACCTTTAAGTCTTACTAATTATATCGATGATGTGGATTCAATAGGCGATGATGTGGCCTTTTGTTTGGACAGCTCACAGTACACCTCAACGGCTGATGTATTAGCTCCGTATTAAAACACTGGGACCTTTTAATTTAATTATATAGATTCATATTAATATTGTTGTTGTGACATGACTGTTGTTGTTGATTAGCAAATCAGACAGTGGCTAACTCATGTGACTGTTTCCATACCCTTTAAGTTATTGTAATAATTAGGATATGTTAAACTTTTATTAGGTCAAGTTGTAACAATTATGGTAGTTACGAGTATTTAATGTGACTTTGGATAATTTGAACATTCTAATTAAATGGAAAATATTTAGCAAGTATCCATTCATTTGACGTACTCACTAGTATCGTGCTTGCTCGCCAGTTATCTCAGTGAATCACTATCACGTTCGTATCGTGCTTGCTCGCTAGTCAACTCAATGATCGAGCAACTCACACATAACTCGGCACCACAAATTTTGGCGTATTACAAACTGTATCAAAATATTATTTTTATTTACGTTTAAAATTATTTAGGATGATAAAAATTATATTTTGATGATTGTTTCATTTATATTTATTTGGTTTTTCAAAAGATAATGTGAACTTAATTATCTTAATTTATTTAACAACAATAACAACAAAAATAAAAATAACATTAATTATACTAATAGTATTTATTTTGGTGATTACTAATAATAGTAATTCAAATAAAAAAAATAATGCCAAAAATGATATACACATCAAGTATTGTGCAATGCAGTCGCGCAACCCATGCAGATCGACAACAAAAAATTAAAAATCAATATCGTTGTCATTAATATATGACGCTTCTTTTTCATGTGAGAATGTGCTTTGAACTTTGGGTGGGTGGTGGTGGTGGTGGTGGTGGGGGGGGGGGGGGGGGTGAGGAGAGAGAAAGAGTGAAGTAAGGCAAGAAAAGAGAGAGAGATAGAGAGGGGGAGTGGGGGTGGTAGTAGTGGTGGTGGATGAGGAGAGAGAAAGAGTGAAGGAAGGAAAGAGGAGCGAGATAAAGGGAAGAGAATAAAATTAAAAGAGGGGTAAAGAGGTAAATGTTTCTTTTAAGTTGGGTGGGATTTAATAATACCCCTTAAGTTCAATTGTATTGGTTATGTGGTTTTTAAGGGAGTCATAAGTACTGTAATCTGCGTGGTACATCTCAGTGTAACACCCTTGTTAAATATCAATATAAATATTGGTCTGTGTGTTTATTATCTTATTCTCACCCAGTTTTTTATGACCTTTGGTACCACATTATTGTGGGTGTTTCTCCCAAAATTATCTCTTTACCTAGATGTAATTCCTTAATTTCTTCTATCCTGCCAGTTGCACATTGGATAATTCTTAATCTACAGGGCACTGGTAAGAGGGTTTCTTTGGAAGTCATTTATTATCTTTATTGCTTATTTCGACTCAGTGTAACAACCATGTTGAATGGCTATCAACAGGTTGGGTTGTGTTTTTCTTAAATAAACCCTGCTTGTCTTTTGGTGGTTGTTGGGAGCACAATGGTATGAGTTATTCATCAATTATGCCTAGTCCCAAGATGGAATAACCTAGTTCTTATTTTTCTGTTGTTTATTATCACAAAATATAATTGATATTATGCCGTTGTGCTGTGGTCTCTTGCTTCCTACTATGTATCAAATACTTTCGGAGCATTTTTTTGGTTTGAGAGAGAAGTTCTCTCCTCTCTCTAGAAAATCCTAGACAAACATAACGAAACTTTGCCTGCCGCTCCCTTGCTCCACATACTTGTCGTTGAAGCCTTCGACCATTTTCGACCAACCGATCTCCGATCTTATTGATCTTAGCCTCTCTCCTTCTAAATTATTGCCTGTTTTTTACTTGAAAGGGTGCTCTCTTCCAGTTGGGGAAGGAGAGAGAAACCCGATGACCGCCCCTCGCGCCACCACCATCGTCATCGTCGGTGACGATAACTCCCCTTTGTAGAACTAACCGATTATTGATGAATCGGTGGTTTTTGCTCCGATTTTGTGTTGGATGTATCTGTTTTTTCTGTATGATGGGTTTGTGACCCAAGATAATAAGAAGAATGTGACTTTGAGAAAGATGAAGGCGTTCGATTTAATCGATTTGAGAGCAGACCCTATCTCTGAAGTTCTTCTTGGTGATTTCAATAATCAGATCTAAAAGATAAGTAGGTATGTCTACTTGGTCCAAAAAGAAATTTGCTCCCTATGGACTTTCAAGCTCATGATACATAGGTGAAGGAGGAAAGTGATGAAACTGGGCTTGTCATCCCGATGGTGTTTTAAACTTTTGCTCATATTTTAGCTTTTACTATGTTGAATTTGTTAGTTCTTTTTTTTGTTTGAGTTTTCTCTACTAATGTAATCTTGTTGATTGATCCTTTGTATTTTGGTAGCATGTGGGTGATTTGGAGGTTGTGTGTGTGTTGGGTATGGAGCTATTCAGGTTCATACCCTGTCCTTTGGGCACTTTCCATATACTCCATGTTCTCAATTCATTCACTTTCCTCATGTTACATCCTCACATCTGCCTTATTTTGTGTATTTCTTAAGTGTTTTAGCATTAGGGTTTAGGCTTGACCTTCCCGAGATAGGAGCCGTAATGGAATTAACTTTCTTACCTCTATAAAAAAAAAATGTATCAAATACTTTCAATCTTTGTTATTCATGAAGATTTTCTAACTCCACTGTGTACATTATACATACCCCTTAATGTACATATATAATTTGGTCCAGGATTCTCCTTCAAAGGAAACTCAGTGCACATTATTTATGGGACCATTGTCTTCTATGTACCTATTACAATTGATTGTGTTTGATTGCTATGCTAATGGAACAGAGGGTATACTCCTTGATCTTTTAAGAAGGTTTCTCCCGTTCATACATGGACTAGCTTCTTTTTTGCTTTTTGATTTGTATATTTCCCTTCACCGGAGATACACCATTTTTTGTATACAACGGCTATGGTCGTATAATGCAATTTTCTCTGCTCAAAATTTAGAGTTTTTGGAAATAAATTATCTTCACATAGATTCAACACATGGTGGCCTTGTAGGCCGTTTATTGTTACTCTTTTTTTACCATGAAGATACTCTATTGGAATATACGTGGGGTTAAAAAAAACCCACTGCTCTTTCTGAACTACGTTGTTTAATTCGTAGACATTACCCAGATATCATTTTTCTTCTTGAAACTTTAGTATCTACAGAAACTTGTCCGAAACTCTCTCGTATTTTCCATTATGATCAGTCTCTTATTATTCACCCTATTCATCACTCATGTGGCATTTGGGTTGGATGGAATGAAGTTAGAATACAAATTTTACATATCGAACAAACTGCTCGTATAATTAAAATGGATACCCTTAACAAAGAAACTAATAAAATATAATGTATTAATGACACTTATGCCCCGGCTCAGGAACAAGCCAAACGATGTTTATTGGGATGAATTATCATCTCTCGTGACTGCAACTCAAGTTTTGACTTGTCTTCTAGGTGACCTAAATGAGCTATATGCCCTCAATGAAAAATTAGGTGGAGCACCACCGTCTATTCAGGGCATTAATAGACTTACTATTTTATGTTATACATGTAATCTCCTTCATGTACTTTATGCTGGATCAATTTATACTTGAAGAGGTAAATGTCGTAATGAATGGATTTATGAAAGACTAGATATGGCTTTGAGTTTTCATGAGTGGATCAATAATTACCTAGAAGCTACTCTTCATACGGGCCAATTCACTTGTTCAGATCATGCACCAATTATTTTAGATACTCATTCCAGAAGATCACTATATAATAGACATTTTTGATATCAAGGGAGTTGGAGTTCCCATCTAGAAACATTAAATATCGTAAAGAACCATTGGTCAAAAATCAAAAGCATTCAAGGTTCTCGATTATTTAAAATTACTCGAAAGCTCAAATGCATTACATATGGACTCAAAACTTGGAGTAAAACTGTGTATGACCATGTTCACTATAAACTAGACTCTAATCCTGAAAAACTAAATGCTATCCAATCCCAACTACTCACATATATCTCTTCACCTCGACTCAATGAGGTTCATTCTCGTCTTTTATGGCAACGGCAGAAACTACTCCTATTTGGTCAGAAACTGTGGGTAGTTTTTCCCGCAAACAATGGCTTACCCAAGTAGATAGGAACTCTAGCTATTTTTATTTGAAATATAAATTCAGGAAGAAAAGAAATATGATTCACTGACTTCAAGACCGTAGTGGGTGTGGATTTTAGGATGACAATACCATTAAAAACTTATTTGCGATGGAACATACTCAACTTTTGACAAGCTCTCTAACTACGCCAACACATATTGATATAAATGATCTCCAACCTAAAATCTCAATGGAGGATAATTTAAGACTTACTACACCAGTCTCAGATGATGAAATTAATCAGGTATGTTTTCGAAATAAATCGTTGTAAAACTCCTGGACTAGAGATGGATTCATTGCCGCATTCTATCTGGATTTTTGGCCAACCATCGGAAGTGAGATTACCAAGGCCATACAAGCTTTTTTTCACCATGGTAAATTTTTAAAGGAAACTAATCATACATTTATCACGTTTTTCCCTTAAATTTGACTCACCTATTACCCCTGCGTTGTATAGACTATAAGTATTTGCAATACTCTTTACAGAATTTTTGCTAAAATTCTTGTCAATCGATTAAGACCTACAATACAAAAAATTGTTATTCCATATCAAGGAGCTTTTATCCCTCGACGGTGGATTCATGATAACCTTCTCACTGCACAAGAAATTATGCATGTTTTCAGAAAGTCAAAATCTCGAGATGGGTGGGGCCAATGAAGTTAGATATGGAAAAAGCATATGATCGAATAGAATGAGATTTTTTGTGGACCACCTTCCAACATTTGAGATTTTATCCCACATGGATTGAGTGGATTCGAGAGTGTGTCACAATGGTTCCTGCTTATCAATGATACGTCGTCAAGCTACATTCAACCCAATGGCGGTCATAGACAGATAGATCCTCTATCCCCATATTTATTTATCATTTGTATGGATGTTTTGAGTCAGCGCCTATCCAACATTGCAATGTCCAAATCAGGGATTGGTGTCAAGATATGTCCTGGTGGTCCACAGATTCCATGTCTTTTCTTTGCTGATGACAACCTGCTATTTTTCAAAGCCGATCATAAAGCTTCGTCCCACCTAAAGACATTACTGGACCAGTTCTGTGCTAACTCTGGACAACTAGTTAATTTTCATAAATCTTCCTTGGTTTTCTCCAAGAACACGTCAGCTCAACAGAATCAAGTTGTCTCTGTGTATTTCAATCCCGCATAAGACAAGTTTTGGGAAATATTTGGGCTGCATATTCCCGGAGAATCAATTTACAACTCAAGTTTATCATAATCTTATAGCCTCTACTCAAGGCCGTTTAGAACCCTGAAAGGCTGCTAACCTATCTAAAGCAGGTAAATTGGTGCTAACTCAATCGAATCTTGAAGCTTTATCATCTCATGTCATGCAAAGTTTTAAGATACGGACTTCCACTACACACAAATTAAATAAACTGCATAGGAATTTTTTTTTGGAATAATTCTAACCAAGGATCCAGTATTCCTCTAATATCTTGGAACAAGGTTTGTCGGTGACAGGCCCGCAAGTGCACGGGTATATCATCGTAATAAAATATCGTATCCATAGGGAACTTTAGATTCCAAGTACTAAGGTTTTTTTAAATTTAACAAGCTAATCAATTAAAAGCGGATTTTTGGTGATTTTAGCAAAGAACTAAATCAGTAATAATTATGCGAAAATAGCAAGACTAAAGAAACTAAGGTTGATTTCACTCAATCAAACTACTTTATGCGAACAAATAAACTTCAACTAGCATGCCATGTCGAATGTTGCAAGGACGGACAAAGAACCTAAAACCTTCTCTCGAAGAATTAAAGGCGAAACTCAATACAAAACTCAACTACCTATTCTCATGGAGTCAATAATATATCAAGAACATGAAAGACACAATTCTATCAAAAAGTCCCAAGTAATTCTAATCTACTCTCGTGGTTAAGCAAACTTGATGAAAGATTGAGTTTGGGCAATTAAAATTCTTCTCTCGAATTTAAATTATTCACTAATCATAAACAATGTGCAAACAATCAATCATTTGTGGAATATTCTAATGACATGCAAGTTTTCACTTATCTAATTAATAAACATCAAGCAATTCAATCAAGTTATTAGCTACTCATAATATTCAAAAACAACAAAGAAACTATAGAAACTAAATTAAGCATGATCAAACTATAGTTGAAGAACAAAACTAAGAATATTCATAAACTAAATTGAAATTAATCAAAAAGAAGTAGAGAGATGGAGAAGAGAAAGTAGGAATTAGGAATATCCAAAAGTGCTTCAATTGATGGATACTAAGAACTTGAACAAAGCTTGAAAAGAACAATTCCAATCTTCTAATTGCAATAAATAAACTAGAGTATGATTCTAATCTAAAACGTTCTAAAGAGTTTGTGAAAGAAAGAGAGAGATAATGGGGTGCTAAGAGATGGTAAGAAAGAGATGAGTTCTTCCCCTTAAATAGACTCCCAAAATGTATCTAGTCGGAATTGGGAAGGAACCCATGGAAAGTCAAAAGGTACGAATTGATTCCCGTGAAATCGATAGCTTGCATGCCCGTGCAGAAAATATAAAGGAAAGTTGCATGATCGTGCAACCCAATTTCTCCAATTCTCGAACTCACCGACTTACTTGTATTGTCATGTAAGGTTAACCTTTAAACTCTCATGGTCATGCAAGTGCAACTGTGTCTAAAACTTCATATTTGCACTTCTTTTCTCGCTTGGCTTTCTCTAAGACATGTTCCACGACTTCTTCATTGACGATTGCAACTCCAAATCATCTCTAAAGTCTCTACCAAGCAATAGGGTCTCAAAATGTCCTAAAAATACATCAAAAACATAAACATATATATCCCAAGTAGTTATCTTTATCACAATAATCATAAAATCTCACAAAGAAATGATATAATTATCATGAAACCAATTAAATGAGTGCATATATCACATGAATAATAGCTTAATTTACGCACTCGTCAGTCGGCCTAAATCAGTTGGGGTTCTTGCATTACGAAAAACAAAAGTTGTAAATAGAGCTTTCATAGCTAAATTAGGATGAAAAGTTCTTGCTGATCATAATAATATATGAGTCCAATTAGTACGCAATAAGTATCTTAAACAAACAAACTTCTTCCAGAAAAGGCCATGACTCAAGACTCCTTTATTTATATGGAAACAATTTCTAAAAGAAAGATCCACATTGCAGCAATGTATTCGCTGGATTGTCGAAAATGATTGTAATATCTCATTTTGGTTAGATAATTGGGCTCTACAAACCTCCCTAACTTCGCATTTGCATATGAATATCCAGGATATACCAAACATTGACTTAACGGTGAGCCATTTTATTACGAATCAAAAGATTGGGATGCCGATAGACTGACAGAAATTGTTCTAAGCTCCATAGTGGAACTTATCTTGACTATACCAATTCCACGTGAAGTCATCATCGATTCCTTTTGTTGGGGACCATCATCATATGGCATTTTTAATACCAAGACCGCAACCTGGATGAATCATGATTTAAATAAAACAGAATGTAACCACTGCAGTTATAAATGGATATGGCGATTGGATATTCCCTTGAAACTTCAGATTTTCATTTGGCAGATATTAAACAATGGTCTTCCAATTCGCTCTTTCTTAGCAGGTAGAGGATTAAGTATCGAACAGTCTTGCCCTATTTGTATTGCCCTATTTGTATTGCGCATTGCGAAGATGTATTCCATTTATCCTCTGATTGCCAATTTGCTAAGCAAGTCTGGCACAAAGCTCATCAACTATAATGGATAAGCCTTAAGCCTAAACGGACCATATAATAGAATGGTGGACACAAATTGCAAAAAAGCGTCAAATTCAGCATTTACATAAAAGTATTCATTTGACTTAGAGTTTATGAAAATCTAAGAATGCATCGATTTTCCAGTAATACGCCATTTACTATGTTAGTTGCAATCGTTAGGGCACAATCCTCATACCGAAAATGGGAACATCGAACAAGGTTAGACCAACAATTTCGAACCTATAGTGACAGTAGATCGATAAACCTTGAAAGACAAATTAGTCAAACTAAACCAATCGAGTATATTAGGAAGTACCGCCCGAACAGTACGCCAAACTTAATTTTGATGGTGCGAAAAACAGTTGTGGTTCTGGTTCGGGGTATGTCTTACGTAATCAGTTTGGACAAACGTGTCAAGTAGGTTGCCAACATTTGGGTATTGCGTCCGTCCTTGTAGTCTCGTGACAGATACCAAACAACTAATTCGATACACTTCGTACTCCAAAATTCGACACCAATTTCATAAGGCTAACCGAGCAGCAGTCTGGATGGCAAAATATGACTCACAACATTTTGAGGGTGGTGATTGGAATGACTTTTCTAGTTTTAAGTTTAGATTTATTACTTTTTCAGATGCGGTGGACTCATCCTCGAGGGGAGGGTTTCCTAATAGCTTTCTTTACCTTTTTTTAAAAAAAAATAAAAAAAATAGAAGAACTGTCAAACAAAATAAAAAAGTAAAAATGAAGGGGATTGCTAAACATAAATCAAAAATTACTAAACGCAAATACGTTTTTCCACAAATATCCTTAGCATTTTACGCACCCTCTCCCTCCCTCCTCCCTTTCACTCTGTCAGGACTCAGGATTGCCTTTTCCCTCTCCATTTACGGCCACGGCCAGGTGACAGGTTGTTGGACGGAAGTTGGTCGATTTGTGGGGACTGGGGAGTGGATGGATGGGTGTACAAGAGACAAAAAGAAAAAGAAAACTTGGGTAAGGGAAATTTGATATGCCACGATTGCCAACTGTCAGTGCCAAGGTCTTCAATTGCTAGCTGCAAGTCTCTTGTGAGGTAGATCCACATCAATTTGCTACTAGTCTTTGGGTATAAGAGTCGTAGGTGCTTCATGCCAGTATCCCCAACCCCTATTAACGCCTAGCAAGCCATCGAGCCAACCGCCACTCACCTTCCCCCATAAACCCTAAACCATGAATAACAAGAATGTTTTTTAATAAATTTAATGCTAATTGTTACTTGAATATCACCGTTAAACCCGTCAAAATTATGATCTCAATCAGTGTTATCATCCACCGTAATTTAAATTCGATCTGTACAGTTGAATAGCAAAAAATATTAAGATCTTTTGAGAGAAGAAAAGAACAAGGGGAATGAATTTCCTTTGCAACTAAAAAGGGTATTTTGGGAAGTATTGTATTAAAGATAATTTCGTTCAATAATTTTAGATTTATGTTAAGCAGTTCCGAAAATAAAATGTATGTAAACTATTTAGAGTTTAGACCATTAAAAGCTTAAAACCGAGCTTAACGGGAGATTTTCAGTTGAATAAGGTGACCAAATCAAAGGCATGATTCCCTAATTTCCCATAGATTGATTCGCAACTATTGTTAAGATTCGAACATGGCGGACCAGAATTTGATGCTCCTGTCCAACGCCGAGCCCAAAAGGTAAATGTCAATAAAATTTTCATCTCTCCACATGTCATTTATCCCTGAATTTTCTCGATTTAATTTTCATGCCATTTCCTCTATGTTTGCTTATCTAGCTTTAGATAGATAAATAATTTATTTGTTTTTTCATCCAAAAACATTGCACATTGTCAGCTCATGCTGCCAATGATTTTAGTGTTGGATAATGTTTAATTTGATTTAGCATTATGATTATGTTGCTGAAAAATGCATGTGGGTGCAAAACTATAAGTGTGTTTTTGATTGAGATGTTATGTTGCCATTTTGGGGGTGAAAGAGTGAATGCAGTTATGCAAAAGTTTTCACATTGAGTGTCTGTCTTTCCTTTAATTGGCATTAGTGTTTGAGGGATAGATATGGGAGCTAGAATTGTTGTGGTGGCTTGTGATAAAGTATGTTGTTGTCCTTGTTGAGTAGGGGTACATTAGAGGCTGATTCCAGGTAATTTTAATCTCCCCGAGTTCAGGTCAGGAGCGTAGCGTAGTGGTGTAGTGATTGTGGTTCGGGTTTGGTTAAACCATTCGATTTTGTTTCGTCTGATTTTTGAAACAGGGTTATCAAAAAGGTTTTAAGGATGTGAAACTGAGATCTGCTTGTTTATGCTTATACAGGGATTCTTATGGATTTGCTGTAAGACCACAACACCTACAGAGATACAGGGAGTACGGTAAAATATAGAAGGTAATTTGTGTTAGTGGTCTCATGCAGTCTAAGCTGGGAGGAATGAGGATAGTTCTTATTCATCTGATAATTCAAATAGGATAGTTGTAATGAAGCTTGTAAACGTGCTGCTGCAGAAATGGCTACGCATGACATATTAACTAATCTCTGTATCTGGATAACTTGCAAAGAATATGGCAGTGATTAAATGCAATCGCTTCTTATAGGATTAGAAATACTTGGTTATTTCTGTTAAAACTCTTAAGATGAAAACGATCATTCTGAGAATTTATTCTTTTAATGAAATTGCTAAAACAGCAGTAGTGGACAAGCTGTCCTCCCAAAGAAATTTATTAAGTTATTGGACATCAATAATCGAATATCTCTGGAAAGCCCCCCCTCCTTAGCCCACAGAGAAGCTAAATAAGTCACCCTATCGGCCTATCCCACTGTAAGTCAGGTGTTACGGAACCTCTAGAGTAAATTCTGGCATTCCTCTCCAGCCACAAAACCCATGGAATAGAAAAAACAACATTAAAAGTTTCATCTCCTTATCTCTCCCAAAGACAAAAAGAGAACTGCAACATCCCCAGCACCGTGGCTGGGAACATCCAATGCTCTCATAAGAAACCAAACATCCTACTCCACAACCAATCCGCCATGTCACAATGAATATGTGAAAGTGATGACTCGCTACTAGCACGACACAACACACAGATGTAAGGTGAAATAGCCAGCTTCGGTCGCCTCTTTTGGAGCATATCATTACGTTGATTCTTCCCAACACACTGTCCAAACAAATGCTCTCACCTTTAAAGCAACCTTCGCCTTCCACAAGAGGGTGGCTGTAGGAGAAGGAGCACACTGTGAAGACGAACCCAGAAACACAAGAAATGATATCGAAGAAAACCCCCAAAGCATCTCCATTCCAAACTCTGGCATCATCATTGCTAGAAGGAAGAGTATCCAGCAACCCAAGCAAACAGTAAGCTCCCCCAACTCCACCTCACAAAGCACGGCAAAAATGAAGGTCCCAAGAATCATTCACAATAGAAATTACCACCTGCCCCTCATGCAGCCGTGATAAGCGTTATATACGCGGAAACCTCTCACAGAATGCTTGCTTTCCCAACCTAGAGTATCATAGGAAAGAAGATCAAGATATTTGTGAGATTAATCTCCAAGGGCAAGTGTGGGTAGCAGCTTGAACTTTTTGAACATCTCACCCATTTTGGTGCATCCTATATTTTCTTTTTGTTACTTTGTACCACAAAGAATTACCTTACGAAAGGAAACTTCTCAACCATTTCCCCACAAGAGCAATGTTCTTCAAAGCTATCCTCCCCACACCCAAGCCTCCCTTTGCCTTAGGCCGCGTCACCTTATCCCACAAGACCAAATGGTCCTTTTTCTCTCCGTCCGCCCCAAACAAGAAGCCCCTCATTATCCTCTCTCTTATAAGCAACTCCCACTGGGACCTTAAATACAGAAAGGTAATACAATGGGATACTGGATAAGCAAGAGTGTGATGGAAGAGATACAACCACCCAAAGAGAAGTAAACCCTCTTCCATCCATCCAACTTCCTACAAATTTGCCCAAGAACCAGCCCCCAAAATGTTTCAGAAAGCGGATGTCTTCCAAGCAGCACCCCAAGATAAGTTAGCGGTCAACTGTGCACCTCAGTACCAGCCAACATGGAAAATCACGAAGTTCAGTGTCAGCAACATTTATACCAGCAAGACTGCACTTTGACAGATTTATTTTCATACCAAAAATCACCTCAAACACCTGCAATGTTATGATTTATGAACATTGTTAAATTTATCAAGATCTACCGCCAAGAATAATATGTGGTTTCTTTACTATTAGAATATTTTGTAATTCTTGTTATATGTTTTCATGATATTCTTTACTAAAAAATGGTTTTAGTCACATAAAAATTTCAAACCTTGGTTATCGGACTACAACTCTTTTTTCTTTTTCACTGGGCGGAGGGTAGTGTCGAGGAAGGTATCCATTAGTTTATAAGTTCAGCTTGATTAGGGCTAATATGCTTTCCGAAGTATCATATACAAATGCTGTTACTTGTCTGGTTAACAGCCTAATCCAACCTCTTTTTATTACCACATATTGACATATTTGAACAGAATACTAGAAATAATATTGTCATGCTGCAAAGGTAAGGAGAAAAATTATAGGAGGACAATATGAAAGGTTGTTCACCATCTATTCTAAGGAAGCATTTATGATTTCAGGAGGAAGAGGAAGAAAGATCAGAAAAGTGGAAGAACTTTCTTGAACAGTGTGCAGAGTCTGCTCAGCCTTGTAAAACTGCTGAGGAGAACTTGGAAACATTAAAAGAAGAAGCTACAGTAGGAAAAGAAGCTGTCCGAGGGTTCCCTGGAGAAGGGGATGATTCATGTGGTGACAAGTCTACACGTGACAGCTGGGCAGAAGTTGGAACTGAAAAAGAGGTGCCCGTGGTCAAAGATGCAAAACGCTCTAAGATCCAAACTTGGGCACCAATTCGACCGTTGCTTAGTCCCGTTGAGAAGGTGATGAGTGTTCAAGTCACAAATAAAGTATCTATAGCAAATGACAATGCACATCTATTGCAGATACATCTGCCACCAATTCATGCAGAGATCTGTGCAAGGGATAACTCCAAAGAGCAGCTTGAGGAGCAGTTGCCAAGTAGTGAGGTTAAATCAAAGGAGAGTTATATAGATGCAGAAGCACTAGAGGATTTTTATGAGAGTAAACACACTTCAGATGATTCTTGCAAAACAAGGGAATCTTCAAGTATCCCTGGTCAGGAAAATGAAACTGATACCTGTCACTACAATGCAACATTAAGCAGTCATCCTCAAGACAAGGCTGAAAATGATAAGAAGGAAGGAACTGCTTTTCGTAATGTTGTGACCCCCAATTCTTTCTTTCCTTGGAAAGAGGAATTGGAATCCCTTGTTCATGGAGGTGTACCAAAGTCTCTCAGGGGAGAGGTAACGTTCGTATACAGTTCTCATGAGATTACTGTATATGTTGTTTTCTTATTCTTTTGTTTACACAGACTTGGCAAGCTTTTGTTGGTGTGCGGGCACGAAGGGTGGAGAGATATTACCAGGAATTGCTCTGTCTATATGTGGAGTCTGGCAGTGATTCCAAGAATCTGCCAGGTGCTGGTGGTAATGAGTCAACTGCATCTGCAACTGAAAAATGGAGAAAGCAGATTGAGAAGGTCATTAGATGCATCGGCCTTGGACTTGTGTCATTCAATCTTTGAAGTCGTAGGTGCTTCTTCTTTTAGCTTTTGATTATGAGCGGAATTTTTTCCCTAAGCTGAATTTTTTGTTCTCTTTCCAGGATTTGCCTCGGACATTTCCAGGTCATCCTGCATTGGATGAGGAAGGCAGAAATTCCTTGCGCCGCATACTGACAGCATATGCTCGACATAATCCCGGGGTTGGCTATTGTCAGGTAACTAGCTATAGAAGCCAGAAGGTTACATATGCAGACACAATTGTAGCTTTTGTTTTTGTTATTAATATCTGTGGCTCATAAATGACAACAAATTGTTTTTGGATTGGGCCCTTTGGCTGTATGCCTTCATATAAATTCTTTGGGGGTCATTTTCTAGTTTACTTTTCAACTATGTATTTGTTCTGCCCTTGATGGAGCTTGCTGATTCACAGTACAAGTTTATTGCACCACGATTTTTTTTAATGATGTGTGCTTGAGTGTTTTACTTTCAACTAACTATTTGTTCTTTCCTTGATGGAGCTTCCTGGTTCAAAGTACAAGTTTTTTAGTTGCATCCATACTTTTTGATGATATATGCTTGTGAACTTACTGTCGAAAAGTTTTCTGATGTTAGTATCCTGGCATTTTCATTTCCTCATATCTGATTCTTTTCAAACATCTTGCCCTTTCTTTTCTCAATCTAAATTTAGCTAGCTTTCTTGTTTTTGTCCCTTCTTCCTGTTTAGGATTTAGTTACCTTTCAAGCTCTTTTTTTGACAGAATTATCTCTGGAGACTCAGTGTTTTGTTGACACTTGCAGTAGTTATATAGTGTGTACTGTGTAGTGATCCCTTCTCCTTTGGTAATACACTACTAATATGTATGGTTGAGATGAAATATGAATATCACAAGTACAAGAGGCGTCTTTAAAAATTTGATAATATTACACATAACATGTTAATGTCTGTGCATATTCGTGTGGTTGGTACTTTTTTCCCTGATAATTTTTGCATCCGGGCTTTGCCCGACTAATCCCACGGGCCCTGAAGTTAACGGCCAGGGAAACCTCTAGTGGCCGGTGGCCCAAAGGGGGCTCAAACTAGGGACCTTTGGAAAATAGTATTGATGGTATCGATCCACTAATATTGTTGAGGAGGGATTGAGAAGGGGGCCAGTCACCTCTTTGTTATATAAATCATATTGAAATTTGAAATGCAAAGTATCATAGATAAATTCCTTTTTTTTGTGGAAAATGAATTTCCTTTTTAAAAGTAGAGTAGTTCTTTTGAGGCCTGGACCAAAAACCTGAATGAATGCAATAGGGGCTTGCTTGGGTATATTGAGCTGAATGTAGAGGTCTTGTTTGCGAGAAAGACAGACATATTGATGTGTTCCTTTGCTTATGGGTCATGAATCGCCTTTGTATGAGCTCTCTTTAAGCTTTGACCAAGTCTTGATCTGCCTCTTCCCCTCGACTTTCGAGGACTCTTTGGGTTTAACATTTCTATACTAAAGGGAAGCATACCTTCTACGCTAGATCAGAACCACCTTGAATCTTTTCTCTTTGACATTCCCCTTAGCTTCAGAGATCCTCTCAACTGTTTGCACCTCTTAAGAAAGTCACTACTAAAGGGGATTCATTCTAAATCAGGAGGGTCAAAATTCAAATTCAAATCCTTGAACCAATCTCTTGGTTGACTGCTCCTCCTCCTCCCTCCTCCTTCTAGTACTTGAGGATAGGAACCACTCTGGCCACTAGAGGATGCTGACCTAGAGTGGCGGGGAGCTGTCAAGAAACCTATATTATGCCATCTTGATGCTATTTAAGACGCTAATAATACAATTCCAGTATATGCGAAGAATTTGCAATGAAGCAGCTCCGATGGTTCCCCCCTAGCTGGCTGGTTATACCTCCTTGTAGCTGTTAGTTGTGTCCTTGTTTACTTCGAAACACCAAATTCTGAACTAGAGCTAAGAGCTTATGGGATTGGTTTTTAATTTATGAGAGACAAATGCTCCTGTATCAAGTACACTAAGGGATTTCTAGTTGAATGGTTTAGTTAATAGAGAATGCGTTGATTGGGAATTGTTGATGAAATAGACTCCCTCCTATAAAGCCTTTGATGTTAGGAGAATGTTGTGTGCATGTAAACCTTCCAAACCTCTAGATCATGGCCAAGATCCTCACTATGATCTACACTGTTATTCTTTGCTGTTTCCTTTAAAAGCTTATCAATATATTTTTTCACTTCATTATTAGTATCTATGTGACTGAAAATTCCAATATATATTATTAACTATTCACCAGCTATAACTTATACCCCAACTGCAACTTATTTGAGAATAACAGCCACTAACATGGACCTACACGAAAAGTTTCAAGTTAAAATTGCTTCAAATAAAGCAAAGTGTACAACCTTTTTTTTTTTTTTTTTTTTGTTTAGATTTTCAATGGGAACCATCCCCATTAACCATCCTTGCAGATAAGCAAACCAAAAAAAAAATTATAAAAAAAAAAAAAAACACACTATTATTGCTAGGCCAGTCCTAGACTCCATCGGTCTCCACCCCACTCTCCTCTACTCCTTCCTTCGATCTCTAAATAACAATTGTTTTCTTAATTGATAACTGAACTTTGATACTATAATGGTTTGATATGTTAAAATTTCAGTGGAAGCCTCAATCTCTAGTTAAGTGAATGATATGTGTATCACATTAGTAATAAGTTCAGGATATTCTCGATTTTGGTGCAAGATACTATAATTGGTGTAGTTGGCAATAGTTGGTGTGTTTTTGTTTATTTATTTATTTTTATTTTTTTTACTTTAAATTTTGAAGTTGGCAATACTTGGTGTTATATATAGGAAGTTTCTCATTTTTTGGGGTTCCATGCAAATTATGTCAGAAACATATGATTCATGATGTTGAAGCTCTGAGCCGTGGATGTACACATAATCAGGGGTTTTGTACATGCTAATGAAATTAGTTACTCATTTAAATTTTAGACTATCATGTACACTGTTCGATCATAATCTTCAGCTGAAGCTAAATCTTTTTTGTTTCTTTTCTTTTTGGTAATTTAGATAATGGGTAGCATGATAGAATACATTGCTTCTTATCAGTTCCGCCAGTTTGTTGAAGCACTTTGGCCTTTTGACTTTCAGGACTTTGGTTGGTATAATTGATGACTACTTTGATGGATATTATACACACGAGATGATAGAGTCTCAGGTAGCTTGCCTGTTTATCCCACGTTCTTAAGCTTTTAAATGGGTGTGTCACGTTATCCTAAGTTCAACATTACCAGTGAAACCCTTACAAGTCTGTACATGATTGTCTCGCTTCTGATTGTTATATTTTAATGTGAAGATACTAGAAATGGAAAATGAAAAAGACTTCTATTCTGACTTCCAGAATTTCAGATCGGATGAGTATATTATTCATCATTTGTTACAATTATCAGCATTTTTCTTACAGGTTGATCAACTTGTATTTGAGGAGTTGATGCGTGAAAGATTTCCTAAGCTTGGTTTGTCTCTCTTGGTTTGTGCTCACTTGGTTGTTGCTTATTGCTTAATGTTTCAAATGCTGATTTTGGTTCCATTCACCATTGCAGTTAATCACCTAGATTATTTGGGAGTCGAGGTGGCATGGATTTCTGGAACTTGGTTTCTTTGTATTTTTGTGAATATTCTTCCTTGGGAAAGTGGTAAGGCCTTCTTCTCCCTGCCCCCACTTAACTTGCTAATAATGAGTTGATTTATTTTAAAAGAATTTCCTCTCTCTTGCTTCCACTCTGTCTTCTTGCATACCAAGATGTATCATGTACGTGCTTTCGAATATCTGATGTGTTTACTAGCTTTTTGTCTTTTGTGGTATCAGTTTTACGTATTTGGGATGTTCTTCTATTTGAAGGGAACCGTGTTATGTTATTCCGCACTGCACTGGCCTTAATGGAGTTATATGGTAACTGAAACAAATTACTTATATGCTTCTACTTCAGTATAAAAGAGTGACCCTTAGTCTGATCTTTGCTGATGAAATTGATGTGTCTTTGTAGGTCCTGCTCTAGTTACAACTAAGGATGCTGGGGATGCTGTGACCTTATTGCAGTCTCTCGCTGGATCAACATTTGATAGTAGTCAGCTAGTCTTTACTGCTTGCATGGGTTTTCTTGCTGTAACTGAAACTAGACTAGAAGAGTTAAGAAGCAAACACCGACCATCTGTTATAGGGATTATTGAGGAAAGAACAAAAGGAGTTGAAGTATCTAAGGAGTCCAAAGGTCTTGCGTCCAAGTTGTACAGTTTCAAGCATGATGCTCAGTCGTTGATAAAAGAGCCAAATAAAAATGAGGTCTTAATGGGGAAGCGGAATGATTCAAGCAGACCGACAGCCAAGTCTTCACCGGATAATTTTGATGAATTTATGTGTGACCTTGGTATGAATTCAGAGGTCGATTCTCTCCCAGATCTTCAAGACCAGGTAGTGTCTACTCGTCTATATTGTATCTGAAAAGCAAATAATCCTTGTGAATATGTTCTTATGTGCTATTTCTTTTGATCAGTAAATTTTGAGACTTAGTATCAGTGTCAGACGAGGATAGTTGTATAGCTTCCGCGGCTGAAAATTCTGGTCTTGGCAACATGTCATCAGTTTCACTGTTTCCCTTAGAGTTTTAACCATCATCCTGTGCTGCTACACGCCAATACTACAACTCTTATAGTTACCCTTTTATTAATGTATAAATTAATACTTGGTTAATGAATAACCTAGATAGTACAATATTTTTCCCGGCTCAATTCGGCTTACTTGCTAATTTATTAATTTAGATAACTTGATAAGATATTAGTTCTTCTGGCAGACTGTTATAGTGTTAATATAAATCTATGATCCCTTTGATATCATAAAAAAGGCCTCTAAAATTTACAAAATAACTAGGAAAATTTAGTACAAATGACTTATATTGTTCTTTAATTATTTTCCTCTTAACTTTTAAATCTAGTTCGATTTCATCTCTAACTTTTTTCATTGCATCAGACAGTTCTGGTCTTGTGTTATTGACCAGCAACAAAAAATTATGGAGATACATATTTTCAAAAGTAATATATGTTGATTGAAATATATTGTTTATATTAATTCAAGAAATATGATAAATACCTTAGTGAAGCAATCTGTTTTTATTATTGTACGTAATTCAACTTATGTTCACTGAATCAAAAACAACAAATTTAGTAAATAAATTGTTATTATCTATCTAAAAATGTCATTGTCCCAACAATTTTATTTATTTATAGGAGTTTTAATGCATTTCCAACTCTTTGTTATTATCCATTTTTCTTGTATAGTTTTTAGCCTTTTGTTACCTTTCTTTCGTCTAAATTTTTTAATTTTAATTCTCGTTTTTTTTATAATCTCCTTGTGTTTCATTTTTCATAATCTTGTGAAATTCGATCTCCCTCATCTATAGCATTTGTGATCTTTGTGAAATCTTGCATTAAACTTTTGATTAAGCTCTGTAGACATTGTTTATAACTTTTTTAGACAAAAGAAATTTTATTAAAACTGTAAGAGTGTTACAAGGATAGAGGACAAGGAGTCCTCACAAAATATAAAAATTAATTACAAATCACTCCAATGACGTTGGACGTCAGTAACAGGTACCCCTTTATAAGCCCCAGCCTCTTTGGCCCAAAGAGAGGCCAAATACACCACACAATCCCAACAAAGTCCACTAGCCTAGAAGTCTCCAAAAACGCCCTAGCATTCTTCTTTAACCAAAAACTCCAAAGAATGGCAAAAAAAGCACACCTCCATAAAAATCTAGCCTCCTTGCCCCTAAGGCCCTACCCCAACCAGGATATCGTGCCTGGACAGTATTTGTAGAGTTACCACTTCAATCAATTTTAAGCTTTTCGTTTAAAATTTTCAAAACTGATTACCAGCATTTTCAATATTCTCACTTTAGTAGCCAAAAGTCCTAAATTTTATGTCACTTTATGGTTCAAAACGGACGCTGATGCAGTCTCTATCAAGTTGATGACGTTAATAGATTCTAACATATTAGTCATGATAGGAAAATTTTCTTTTTGGGTGCATGAGGATCGGTGTGATAAAAAGATGGGTGCCTGTAATTTGTGTATCCTCCCTTTGCACCAAAGTTTAAAAGAATTTAATAGATTGGTGCTCAATGACCTATATTGACGATGATAAGAGCGTCGTTAACTTAGCAAAGCACTCAACACTTTATTGTAACAGTGATCAGTATACAGTGTGGAAAGATGGAACTTCTGTTGATTTTGGGCCTGGGAAGTGAGAGATGTGTTTGAGTTTTGAACATTGCTTCCATAGTAAGGGAATTCAAGTTAAAGATGGCAATTCAGAGGGGAATGATAATTCTCACTATACAGATGATTCTGGTTTGGGGAGGAAATGCCTTGCTTGAGGACGATCTTAAGAGAGCCAATTCGAGGGAGGAGCGGGTATTACTGTGTCAATGCTTTCTCTTAGATGGATGAGGCAGCCTGCTCTTTGGACCAAGGGCTGGCCCCATCAAAATCTCACTGAGGTTGGGGGTAATGACATGAAGGGGAAAGGTTGGGGGAGCCTTCAGCACAGAGATGAGAGCCTCTACAACAGCCAGAGTATTGGACTTAGCAATGGGGTGGCCAGGGGGGGTGTGTATTGATAGTAAAATATTTACTTTCAACAGTGTCTATTGGCATTTTGGGTTTCGGGTATCACTTTGCGAACTGTGGCTAGAAACATGGGTGACAATGTGAAGAAAATGTGAAGGTGCAGAATGAGATGAGTCTTAGCTTACACTTTTGGCAGTTTATTACTATTATTGATATCGAATGTGGTTGAAATACTATCCATTATTGCAATGTATTCAATGTGGTCAAGTTTTACCATTTTAACTCATTAAGGATATTTCTGTATTTTCCTTTTCGACACCTTCTTTGGCGGTCCTTCAGTAAAATATAGAGGCTATTCGGAATAGAACTTCTAATATCTGACGTTAACAATCAATTGGAGTCAAATACTACCTTATAGCTCTCTTGAATCGATAGATTTCAAAGCCAAAAGTTTATTTTTATTATTATTTATTTATTTATTTATTTAATACTGATGTGGGTCTATCTGAAATAGTTTTTCTACTAGGTGACTAGCTAGGGGTAAGGCCACGTACATCTGGACCTCCCCAGACCCTGCCCTAGCGGGATACTCACTGGGTTGTTGTTGTTGTTGTTGTGTATTTATTTATATATTTAATTATTCATTATTTTTTTTTTTTTATTCTGCTAAAGCTATGAATTACAAACTGATTGTACATCCTAAATATTCTATCATCAGTTCCACTTGATAATATGCTAGTGTAACATTTATGGTTGCGACTTTGCATGGGGTGAAAGCTAATTGTATGATGCGTGATTTATAAAGTTCTGCTGTAGCTTAATGCAGCTTATTATTTTGGGCACTCTTAACTCAATAAATCTTGTTTCAACCTTAATCATTCCATCTTCTTTCTTCAAACTTATTATTGAATCTTCAATAATTAAGGTGGATGATGTAATATTATGATAAAAGTTTCCTTTGAAGAAAGATCTTCTAAGTATGCTAATAACTGGGTGAAGTAATAGCTATTCATTTCCCTAGAATTTCTTTGTTTCTAGCTTTGGAATCATCTCTCAATTGCTTAAGAAGTCACTGTATTCCTTGCCAGTAATTTGTATCATGTACCCCCACGGGCCACGGGAGTCATATAAACATGCGTTGTGAAGTTAAATTTTGTAAGGAACAAGATGCTCTAAGGAGTTAAATTTTGTGTGTAACCTGTATTGAACTCTGGCTTGAGGAGGGTAAAGACTGCAAATTCCTTCAGTACTGCTTTATGCAATAGGATCTAGTATTCCTGATTGAAGAGGAGTAGCCTTGGTTTGGCTTTGTAGTGGGGATTGGATGTATTTTTATCCTCAAGAGAGGTCATGCTGCTGGAGCCTTTAGGAAATCTCTTTTCTGAACTAATAGTGCGATTTGCGTGCTGCTTTGCATGCCTAGGTTTTCTTTTCATTATTTTTAAGGACCGTGTGTCCTCTTAACTTAGTATTTGGTTTGTTTATTATAATTATTGTAAAACGATTTCTTCTTTTTTAAAAACTTGGTAAACTGTAGGTTGTCTGGTTGAAAGTTGAGTTATGCCGGTTGATGGACGAGAAAAGATCGGCAACTCTCAGGTTAGTTCTCTTTCCAGAATTGTGGTTTAGAGACCTGTGGCTTATGCAGAAAGGTTCAGCATGGTTAATATACTATTGATAAAGGAGCTTACCAGCGTACCAGGTTTCTTCCTGATGCATCCATCACCTAGCTTTTATACATTGTCATATAGTTTTGTACTAGAGTACAACTTTCAGATATGTCTAACCACTATTGCCATCTTATATTTTACTTATGGAGATCTCGAGGCTTCATGCATTTATAATAATTTGTGTCACGAAAAAGACTTCCAACGGAGCATTTCTTGGGCTTTCACCTACAACTGACTCCACTTTCTCCGATTAATTTAATCTGCGATGTCTGGCTGGCCCCTTCCATGACTCTGAAAACTCCTTGTTTATTATATCTTGTCACATACTGCATGTATAATTTCTTCAGCATAATGGTTGCTGGTGGCCTATGAGTTAGGTGTGTGCTCCGTGTTTGCAAGTTCAACGTCTGATTTGTTCACAAGTGGAAATAACTATATAAGATGCAAATAACCCCCCCCCCCCATAAAATATTCTCTGGTTAAGCCATTGTGGCTGGTAAAGATCTTTTGAAACAATATAGTTGTACTGTTATATATATTTGCTTTTTGAGTTTCTTGACATGTATGTTGTCTACTTCCCCAAACATAATCAAATACCTCATTGAATATTCTTCTTTCTAAAACCTTTCCAGGGCGGAAGAGTTGGAGACAGCTTTGCTGGAAATGGTTAAGCAAGACAATCGACGACAATTAAGTGCAAGGGTAAAGTTAGATGGCGTTCTGGATTTATTTCATTTTATCTTGCATGTTAGATGTACATGTTGTTGATGAAGAATTTGTTTAGTATACCCTAAGAAAGTCGACGAGCTCCCAATCTCAAATTGTCTCTGTGGGGCATCAAATCATATTCTATTGACGTGTGCTTCTTCGCCCTCTCTTTCCCACGCCTGTCCCGGAAGGGAGGGTCGTTATTGAGTGGTCTAGCATTTAGCTTGCACTACTACAGATGTCTTAGGTTGAGTTTTTATTTTCTCAAAGCAACTTCCATGCAAATTATAATAGTCTGAACTGGTTTCTGGGGCAAGTCATATGATTGAATGTTTGGGAAGCAAAGACAGGTCTTGAAATTCTGTAGTCTCTACCCTACCTGGTTAAAAGTTTTGGTTTCACGTTGTAAATTATGTCCAGGAGTCTCTGATTTCGTGTCATTGTTGTGATAATCACACATCAGCAAAAACTGCTGCAATGAAAAACATTTGCCTTGTGCTCATGATATAGAGTGGACCAAGAAGCGTACAAATTGAGAGCTGCACCTGTTGAGAATTTATCAGTTTCTGGGCTTGTATTTTACGTAACTAGTTAATTATTTGTTATTATCTACTATATTGTGAAGCTATGTCAGGGACTCGGGTTTTTATTAATGTTTATTTTCGTTGTTGGTTTTTGATTTGGAAAGTAAGACTAGCTATCTATAGGTTCTTTTCAGCTACCCAGAGTATAGCTCCTAAATTATAGGGTTTCTGTACTTTATTTTTCGTAATTTAGTAATGAATCTCTGGTAGAACCTAGATCTGGAGAGCATCATCTTGTCATTTAGTTAATTTTAAACATTCAAGTCATCAGTAGTGACCAGTACATACAATAATAACCATTTGTTAAGGTGAAAGCTATGGTACTTTTGAGGTGTTTTATTGCTAGTTTTACGTCTTGCTGTTTTTGTGCATCTTGCCATTCCTCGTGAATCCAATTCTTTCGTACAGTATGGAGGCTTCAAGGTTTTCTTTCATATGCAGGTTGAGCACTTAGAGCAAGAGGTTGCCCTGCTTCGGCAAGCCCTCGCTGATAAGCAGGAACAAGAACGTGCAATGCTTCAGGTCTGGTTTGTCTTTTACGTAGGCTTTCAGAGTGAGATATTTTGGAAGCTTGGGGAAGCATCATGCACTCTCTTACTTGCAGAACATATTCATGCGCTTAATATAGATCCTGATGCGCGTTGAGCAAGAACAGAAGGTAACAGAAGATGCCCGAATTGCAGCGGAACATGATGTAGCTGCTCAGAAATATGCAGTTCATGTGCTTCAGGTGTTTTTCAGTTTTTATCCAAAAATTTCTGGCTATTGAACTTGCTTATTGATTTAAGAGTATTTATTTTTTTAGATAAGAAAAAGTTATATTAATCCATTATAAAAAGAGTACAGTATAGGAGGACAAGATGTCCTCAAATGAAAACAAAAAAAATCTACAAATCCTGCCAATGGCGTTGCACGACCGTAAGTGGAGTTCCCTCAAAGGCTCCCGCCGCCTTCGCCCAGAGGGAAGCCAAATAAACAATGTGGTCCCAAACAAAATCAATGGTCTTTCCAGATCGGAGAAGACCCGTAAATTCCGTTCCAACCAAATGCACCAAAGAATTGCCATACAAACATACTTCCACACTAACTTGTCCTCCTTCCTCCTTCCCATAGCATTGGACCTCATCTGTAAAAACTGCCCCACTGTAGCTGGACACGCAAAATACTCCCCACAAAACAACCTATCCCACAGAGATCTGGCAAAGTCACACAGCACAAATAAATGCAAACAATCCTCACTAGCATGACGACACATCCCACAAACACCCGGACAAAGCAACCACCCAGGTCTCCTTCGCTGCACCATATCATGTGTATTCAACTTACCAAACACTAGGGTCCACACAAAGGCACGCACCTTCAAAGGAACCTTGGACTTACAAAGAGTATTTACTGACATTATATTATTTAGATCCCATAGATTGCTTGCATTGTGGACTCCCTAAATAATATTTGGTTGACTCGGAAGAAGGATACCTGATTCAGTTTGGTGGAGTATGAAGTATTTCTCAAACCAATCCCTGTTTGGGCACATGTGGAACGTGCACCCGGAATCAATGAACCAATCTTTCCGAGATGTGTCATCTCGAACTGAAAGTAAATTTCCTGAATCCTCTCTAGCAGCTGCAACATATAATTCTGCTTCATTATTGTCGCTGACATGTGCGACATGAGCATAATTTCCTGGTCTCCTGTCACTTTTTGTTTCACCCGTGTCTTTCCTGAAGTTTGGACATTGGTTCTTGTAATGTCCCTTCTCATGACAACGGAAACATTCAATCTGTGACTTGTCTCGATTCCTAATGTGAGACTTTGACCGTGCTCTACCTCGTCTTGAACACTTTTTTCGAGATTGACTCCTGCCACGTCCAGCTGACCTGGCTACGTAACCTTCACCTTGACTGTTGGAATTCGTACTTCTGAATCTATCTGTGTCCAACAGCGCTGACGTTACGTCATCAACTGATAACGTGCTCTTCCCAACGAGTAGAGTCGTTTGAAGTGTTGAGAATGACTCTGGAAGAGAGGAGAGTAACAATAAGGCCTTGTCTTCTTCTTCAAGTTTGACGTCAATGTTCAATAATTGAGTAGTCAACCGACAGAACTCATTTATGTGATCATTGAGATCTGAACCTTCCCGCATTCTTAGCTGATACAGATCCTTCTTCAAATACAATCTGTTTGAAAGAGACTTGAACATATAAACATTTTCCAATTTCTCCCACAAATCTTTGGCAGACGTTTCCGTTAAAACTTGATATTTGATTTGCGGGGCCAAACTTAACCTGATACAGGACACGGCCTTCGCCTCTAACTCTTCCCATTCATCATCCTTCATAGTGTCTGGTTTATTCTCTTTTCCTTTCAATGCCTTTAGAAGTCCTTGCTGAACCAATATGTCCTTCACGGTACTTTGCCAAATGCAAAAATTGGATTTACCATCAAATGGCTCAACATCGTATTTCGCCGTGCTGGTCGACATTCTGTCTTGTGGAATTTCTAAAAAAAATAAATTGAAACTTGATAATGCCCTTGCACCTGGAGCTCTGATACCACTTGTTAGGAAATTCACTCCCTGACTGACGACACTTACGAAAAACGATTTTCTAAAGACAACAATTCAAAGAAAATTATAAACCCACTCAGATGAAACAACACTTTTAACAAATGATAGATTTTTTATCTCTCTACAAATCGTGACTTATATAATGTTTTCATTTGCTAAACAAAGTACAAAACTTATTTTAGTAAATCTATTCTAACCAATAAGCTGTGTGTTTATTTTGTAAGAAGCAATTATCCCCTTTCAAACTTTTGCTTTTCTGTTTGTGGAATAGATAAATAATAGTGGTGAATATGAGCCATATATTAACAGTCCCACTTCCCCCCATTGCTCTCTCATACCCAGTTCAGCCTATTCAAACAAGTGTTGTCGAAATAATAGTGCCTGCAAATTGGACTTCTGACCAGCTACTATTTTGCTGCATCATCAGACTAATGTTGAAAATATGACAGGGAAGGTCAGTTAACGAAGATGATGTAGGGGAAAGCAAATCGTTAGGGAAGAACAGCGGAGAAGAGAATAGACAAAGTAACTTCGAGGAGCCAAGCGAGACTCAACCAACCAATGACGTGGAAAAGAGCGCGCAACAGAATGAAACAAATGGTCATCATGAGCCTATATAGTGAAGATGCTGACTACAAATCTTTGGTAACTTGCTACCTTCTGGCAAGACCATGCTTTCTGTTCAATCATATCTCAACTCTTCCATAAGAATACTAGAAAGGTACCATCTATAGCGGAAGAGGAAAGTGGTCTGCCAATTATCAAAATGTACAGCATCTGTTTGTTAGTAGATCATAAATATGTAATTGTAACTATACTTCTGAGAGATGGATTACATAGAAAATCAGAGGGGAAAAAGAAAACAAAACTGTAACCTTACATAAATTTTTGCGTCATTCATTTTTGGTCGTTTAATGAGATTCATTTGTTCCTAGTCTTTGACTCACAATATATTACATTTTTTCCCTTATATATTTATTTATTTTTGTGTCCCCATAGTCAAATGACATTGCTAATAATATTCTTTTTTTCTTTGTTTTTTTTTTTTTTTTTAGTTAAGAATCGTTCTTTTGACACTTTGAATCCTCGATCTTACTCCATGTTTCCTAACTGCGGAAAGTAGGGAAATAATCCATCTCTCTTCCTTCTCTTGCTGCTGCTACAGGTTTAATTGTCTACATTTCAGATGGAAGGATTAGAGAATGTGGACAATTCCCTCTTCTTGCTGAATCTGCGTTTCAAGCTGAAATGGAGGCTTTAGTTCAGGCAATCCAATTTGCTCATAAGAGAAAATGGTATCCTATTGAGATTCATACGGATTGTCTTCATCTGGTGCAACAGATTTTGGGTGAGGATGGAACTTGTGAAGCCTCTTGTTTGCAGGTTTATCAAAGCTATATTAATCCTTTGCTTCGTTTCTTTAATTGTATTCTAATACAATGTATTGTCCTAGGATTTTTCCTAGAAGTGCTCACAATCTAGCAATTTAGGCTAGAAAGAGCATTACACCATTGTAATGTTTATTATTTCAACAGCTGTCCAAAAAAACAAAAAAAAAAACTCCATCTTTCTTCCAAGAGACTCGATGATATTGGTGGTCAATTTCAAAATGCTTCCAACCCTAAGAGATTTATGAGTAACAGTTGCTTGCTAGGCCATGAGCTCCTCATTTTCCTTGATAGGAAAACAAGTGAGAAAGATTATTCATTAAGCCATTAAATTGGACATGAACCTTAAATTGGAAATGAATAAGGGATATTAATAGACTTAGTTGGACTTTCATGAATGTGTGTTTTTTGGTTTGATCACAGGTTTACCTAGTTCTTTTGAATTAAGATTAATCGTGTTCACACCGGATCGGCCCATGAATGGGCAAAGTACTCCCAATAAATAACATCTGCATTAACAATATTCGAACCATCGATCCATCCACTTTGTTTAAGAGATGAGAGTGTCAAAGCACTTACACCAACTAAAATTTGGAATTTTCAGCCAAATGGATTCATCTTATTATGTAATGTGTCATTGTCACCATGGTTTCCTATGCTGATCTTGTAAACGACGAACAAACGTATTACTTCAAACCACATGAGATCCACGCTCGTCATTCTTATTCATTTTTTGTATTAAACTTCTCTCCTTGAAACTCGGTTAAGCATCTGAATGGGCTATTGTCTTTTTTAATAATAATAATAATAATAATAATAATAATAATAATAATAATAATAATAACAACAACAACAACAATAATAATAATAATAATAATAATAATGACAAAATAATAATAATAATAATTATTATTATTATTATTATTATTATTATTATTATATTATTATTATTATTATTATTATTATTATTATTATTATTATTATTATTATTATTATTATTATTATTATTATTATTATTATTATTTTGTAAACTAGTTTTAAAGCCCGTGCGATGCACGGGTTGAGTGAAACGTGATGATAAAAATGTTTCCTTCAGTTAATTCCGCGCTGAAATTCTGAGCCTAATTTGAATTTTATAGTAGTATGTATGTAGTATCCCCGCATTTAAAACCAATAAAAAAAAATATCAAAATTGTAACACTTGATAGATGACTGATTTTGTAAGGGACATAATAAACTATTTAAGATTTACCTCCTCATCAATGAGTATCATATCAAGACTCATTAGATTGTCATAGGTTTTGAAGTTAGTTACGTCCAAAAGTCTAGATACACGAACTTTGATCCTCCAGTTGATCTTCTTGTCATTGAGTTTACGAATGAAATTGAAAGAGCTGTAACTGATACATTAAGATATATGCAATCAATATTTAAAAATTAGTTTTTAAAAAAATCAATAAATATATATCCAGTAATTATGCCAGTGTGATGCAAGATTTTATCATGAACTTTATACCAATTGCCAATATAGTAGCGTTATTCCCATGTTTATTAGAATTCTAGGAGTACTAATATACTATTATTCAATTAGTTTCCGGCTAGACTTCAAAAAAAAGAAAAAAGTTTCTGGCTAGTATTGTCTTCCGACTCTATCATGATAATAGTGTTAGTTCTAATTTTTTTTTTTTTTTATTATAATAGTGTTAGTTTTAATTCAATATCTTATTGATTTAAAGTCTTTAAAATGCCTCCTTATATAATCTAAACATATTGTAAATGCATCTTGTTCTGAAGTATTTTTTCATCCGAATATGATGGTGTAATTTTTGTTATTTTTTGAGAAGTATAGAAAACGTTATATATGATTTTGAATAAATGATGAAGATTGGTTTTAACCCGCATAAAACTCTAGTGGTTTATTCATATTTAATTTTACACCGGTAAGAATGCTAAGAATCCTAAACGTTTTACACCAGTTATTTTTTGTCATTATCTAAGACTCCTAGACGTGTTACAGTTTTTTTTTTGTTTTTTTTTTGTCATTATCTAAGACTCCTAAAGGTTTTACACCAGTTATTTTTCGTCTTTATCTTCGATTAGGTGACATTAAAATTCTCGCCTACGTGGCATGCTTCATTGCTCCCGAAAAATGCCTCCTTTATATATTTACTAGTTTTTAAGCCCGTGCGATGCACGGGTTGGTGATAAATTTTTATATTATAATACAAAAAAGAAAAATCGGAGAAGAAAAAAAAGAAAAGAGATAATAAAATTAAAGTTTATGATAAACTACTCCCTCCGTCCCATAATATAAGTCGTTTTAGAAAATTGGGTTTTTTCCATATTATAAGTCATTTTAGAGTTTCAAAAAGCATTTATTATCTTTTACCCATTCTACCCTTGTCTCACATTACCTCATTTATTACATATTTTTTTTGTTAAATACAAAATCAAGGGGCAAAGTAGTCAAGTTTAAAACCTAAAATGGCTTATATTATGGGACGAAGGGCATATTTTTATGTTATGATAAAGTAAAATTTATACTTTAATACTGTATGATATAAATAGATACGCAGTACTTATTAATTACTAAATTAAAAGCTCAAGGATTTGTGGATATCTAAATTGATAATTTAGGGCCTGTTCTCCTCAACTTCCCCTTGAAGTATTCAGTAAAATTCAGTGCAGTTCAGTAAAAAGAAGTTCAGTTCAGAAAAATTCAGTAGAGTTCGGTAAACCAAAGAACAAATTTACTCTTTGTAATTGTAGATTCAGTAAAAATAAGTTCAGTTCAGTAAATTTCAGTTTAGTTCAGTATTGTGCAGATAAGTTCAGTAAAAAAAAGTGAAGAGAAGAGGCCCTTACTCTAACTTTCAAACTCTTTGGTTAAAATTCTACTTTTTCAAATATAGACTTTTTTTTCAAAAAAATTTCCTAAGTCGACATTGTTGTCTTTCATTCACGCTCAAAGTGTTTCGTTTATTTGAACTAACTATTATAAACCAACTTGATATATAAATAAGCCATGAAATAAATACACTACCAACTCCAAAATTATACTGTACAAAAATAGTCATAAACTCATATTAGATAACTCACCTTCTATAAAAAAATAAAAGAGTGAATATCGGAGAATAATACTCTCTAATGATCTACTTTAGCTAAAATTTGTATATTCTTAAGACTCAAACTCTAAGCTACATCCTACCTACAATAACACACACCCCATTTACAATACCCATTCTAATACATCAAAACACACCTACTCATCCACCTTCGATTTTATATATATAATACATACAAAATGAAGGAGTTAGTGTTACTAACATGTTGACTATAGGTTGTTAGTTTCCATAGTCAATTATCTGACACCTTTCCTAAAGGTATTAATACAATAATACGTACGTGTCACAACATTCTTCACAGTGTACCTTTTCACTGTACCTCACCCTATATATGAGCTTGATCTGCTAATGTAATAGTTTGATCTGTTGATGAAGCTTAATATTTGATGTTTCTCCTTGTTCATCTTGTGCTGATATATACTTATAAAATCTATTTGGTCAGATGCTCTCTATTTCAAAAGGAATTAGTGTGAGTAAATCACAACCATATACTACGTCCAAAAACCAAAAGGAAATCTGATGCCAATTGAAGACAAAATTTATAGTGCGTCCAAAATCCCATATAACTAAGACTATTTGATATGCACCTGATATTGAAGGGAGAAGATGGTCTTTAGATAATATTTGATAATGCAAAGAAAAATATATTGTTGTGATAATAAACAGTATGTGAAACAAAGCTTCCGAACGACAACTGATTATAATTCCAGTCCTCAATTGAAAATTGTAAAACCTTATCCATGAATTAAAAATAAACAATGTTTATGTTCAAATTAAAATTACCAAAACAAAAAATAATAGTAAAACCATGAACTTCGATTGATAAAACAAAGAATAATATTTAGTTATGTTAATACGCTGGCTACAACATTTTTAACAAAATTTTCAGAAATCCCACAATATTTATGTTAGATTAACAAAATCTTAGTGGAGGTTAGATTTGAATTGGAATAGAAAAATAGTAAAATGCAAAGAAGCACCAACAATGCCAATAGAATATTGCACTCGATAAATTTAAAAAGAAATTTAAAAATTAACATAATGGCATAGGCATACAAATCGACTAATTGGGAAGGCATAAATCTCAAGAGCATAGGCATAAAAAAGGGAAGGCAAAGTGACGGAGTTAAAACAGACTGCTTCCTAGTTGAACTCGACTTTCTCATTAAACATTATTATTTTTAATTTTTATAATTTAAAATATTATCCAAATTAAAAAGATAAATCTTATTTCACTCACAAATTAAGAAGATACTTCTAATCAATTATAGTTAAATGATGAGGTGAAACGTCCTATTATACTCTTTGCTTAGGTGGTGCATCTCAAGAATCCTAAATAGTAAAAGGATGCTAAGACTTCTAAACGTTTTATACCAGTTATGTTTTGTTATTATCTAAGACTCCTAAATATTTTACACATAATTAGGTAGCGCACGCTTCCAAAAAATATCTCATTTATATATAAACTTGTGTTTCTATTTTTTCCAAGGCTCCTACCACACATGCTCTACAAAAAAAAAAAAATGTAGCTCGCCTCATAATGCTCATCTAGCTAGTTTAACAATAATTAACAGCCTCTAGTGCCTACATCCAGTTCTCAAATTTACAAAACTCCATATATATCAAATTTACACCATTACACACCTCTTTATTAAAATGACAATCTTCGAATACACCATTTAAGATGTGAATCTCACGAAATCGCGTAATTAAGAACATAAAGAAAAATAATATCTAACTACACCTTTCAATCTATTAACTTATTTAACCCCTTGACCATTGGGAGCTCGTACTCGATAATGGACTCATACTATCTCGAAACGTCATTCTGGAATCTGGATCAAAAGAACCCAAAAGAACCTTAAATTGAAGTAGGGATGTATGTAAAGAGGGATAACATAAGATTAGATTGGAGAAAGAAGCATACCTCACAAGTTAAAAACACATCTGCACAAAAGAAAAACACATCTGTACAAAACTCATGCATATTTGATTAAATATCAAATAAATGATTTACAAACATAAATAATCATTGATGAAGATCAAAGTAAAGCATGCATATTGATCATGTTTCATGGTCAATAATCCAGAAGAGTTGTATGTAAGGGGAGGGGGAGGGGGAGGGGGTATTGTATCGTTGATCAAAGAAATTAGGCTATGTTCCGGATTACTTTATAGATGAAGGTTGAGGCCGACCTGAATAAATTCCTATTACAACTGAAACTCTGAGTTTGTGTTGTATCATAATCCGTACTATCATTTGTTTCCACCATTAAGTGGAACTACTATTATTCTAGTTGTATTATCAAAGTTAAGGATGCTAAGACTCCGAAAGGTTTTACACCAAGTATTTTTTGTCTTTATTCTCGTTTAGATGGCGCGTTCTTAAAATTCTTGCCTACATGGCACGCCTCATTGCTCCCAAAATATGCCTCCTTTATATATATATATATATATATATTGATTGATTGATGATTTACTAGTAATTATGCCCATGCGATGCACTGGTTAGCTTCTATTTGTTTTCATTCTTTTCTTTGTGTATTTCATTCTTAATATCATATTCATTTTGAATTACTTTTCAAACTCTTGAAAAATGCCACATTTTAGTCCTCCCGTCGTTTTTCTAATTTAATTTTCTCACGTTTTTTTAATACATAAAATAACTAAATAACTAAAAAATTAATATGATTGATGATTTGGCATGCTTCAATGCTCTCGTATATATATAAATAGTATTAAAGCCCGTCGTTGCACGGGTTAAGTGAAATGTCTGTATATTAATATTTATTTGTTGAAATACACACACTAATATGCCTATTTAAAAAAAGAAACCATAAATAATTTTAATTGATTATAATAATACATGCTATTTACTATTTAGTGATGCTAGTTTCATGCTATCTTTTGTTGTATACGGTCTACGAAGAGGTAAAGTGTTTTTACTAAATAGTTTAAAAAGAATGTACTTTGAAGACCATGACGAAGTTTTTTTTTTTAATGATAGAGTAGCAACATCATTGTAGTCTGCTAGGCCTAGCCATTAGGGATAACTGAGAGTTTCATGCGAATGATGATACGCTCAGACGTTGGTATTCTTCAAAGTCTTTTAGATAAAATTAATTAATAAGTGAAACTATCTTTTGGAAGTAGTGGCTGATTGGAAAAGTGTGGGGGGACAGATTAATAATCACGTAATTCATTTATGTGTTGATACATGGACATGTAGTTTCCTAATGGAACTATAATTATAAGCTAAGCTGAGGATTCGTTTGTTAGAGCTTACATTGTCAGTTCAGTTCAGTTGTCAATTCAATGATTTCAAATTCAGTTAAAAATGATGTTCAGTTCGATGGTGTTGAGTTCGGAAACATACTTTTTGTCTCACATATCAAACTGTGTTCAATTCAGTTTAGTTATGTTCAGTCCTATTCAGTAGTGCCTAGTTTAATAAGTGAATTGTTATTTACCACCCAAAAATACTCACCACCGCCCTTAGAATTTACGATTTTGCCCTTCACTCTAAATAGTCGTTTTTTTTTTTCCAGTTCGTAGTATCGGGCGTCTGCAATTTCCGCCTGACCCATGGGTCAGGCGTCTGCAGATTCCGCTTGAACCATAGGTTAGGCGGAACCCCTTTCCGCCTAATCTATGGCTGAGGCGTCAATAGTTTTCGCCTGACCCATGGATCAGCCGGAAAGGGTTTTCGCCTCACCCATGGATCAGGCGGAATCTGCAGACGCCTGATCCATGGGTCAGGCGGAAATTGCAAACGCCTTACCCTATTTTTTTATTTTTTTTTTCTCAATGCATTCGTTGTAATTATTATTAATATCATTATTATTAGTGTTATTATTATTGTTATTATTATTATTATTATTATTTATTATTAGTGTTATTATTAATATTATTATTGTTATTAGTATTATTATTATCAATATTATTATTATTATTATTATTATTATTATTATTATTATTATTATTATTATTATTATTATTATTATTATTATTATTATTATTATTAGTGTTATTATTATTATTATTATTATGGTTATTATTATTATTATTATTGTTGTTGTTGTTGTTGTTGTTGTTACTATTTTTATTAGTTGTCATTGTTATTGTTTTAATATAATTGTTTTGTTATTAATATGTGAATTAGTATTGATTAGTGTTTATTATTATTATTATTATTATTATTATTATTATTATTGTAATTATTGTTATTGTTATTATTATTAGTATTGTTATTATTCTTATTGATATTATTATTATTGTTATTATTATTATTATTGTTGTTATTACTATTATTATTAGTTGTCATTGTTATTATTTTGTAATTATTAGTTTTATTATTATTAATTGATTTCCGAATTGCTACATTATTGTTGTTATTATTATTATTATTGTTATTATTATTATTATTATTAGAAGTTGTTTATTACTGTTTATTTTTTAATTAAAAATGTGAAATGATAGAGGAGAGGAGGAGCCGGTAAATCGATACCGGGGTTAGCCAGCGAACTAGCTGGTTCTGAACTCACACTCATTGTTACTTTTTTGCAGTGGGTGAATCGTCTAGCCGTCGCAGCTGAGTCTTTCATTACTTTGATTCCTCCGGAGCAAGCGGAAGGTCCTCGATTGGTTATGGAGGAGTATATGAGAGATTGGCGGGCTGCCAAATGATGTATTACTTATATGACCCTAGATGAATTTGTTATATTTTTATGTTGGAGTTTCATTGTTATTGTTATTTATTTGTGTTATTGTAATTTGTTGTTTTTTATTTACCTTTTTTGTTTTATTGTAATTTGTTGTTTTATTTACCTCCAATAATCACGAAAAAATATAACATGCAAAATATAACAATCACACAAAAATGTGACAATGATATAAGTAGAAAAATATAACAATCACGCAAAACATTCAATTACGTCAACCTCGCTAAACGATCCCAATGTGCTCTTCGTCTAACATACATTTGCTCCCAAGCAGCAACACTATCAGAACGGGAAGTAAACCATAATGCGCATATCGGAGGACTAAGATCACTCATCTAACGATATCCCTCAGGAAACACAGCAAAGTCATGGTTGTGCGTACCCCTAATCCCAGGCAATGTGACAATCATCCAACTACTGGACTCATACACTTGTTCAGCTCTTAACTGGAACGTACATTTACAAGCCTTTGTTTTCGTCTTCTTCCGAGCAGCAGTATCTAAGTCTCTTAATTCCCCTCTGTAGCGTTCACCTCGATTGCATCTTAACAATTTTACGCTTCCATTGTTCTTGTGTGACGAAATTATCAACTCAAACCCGATAGTAAGGGCAATTTGTTTTGCCCAATTAATTGCATCTCTATCACTAACAAAAAACTCATCAGTGACGAAATGCGTACTGTAATCAACACCATCACCACCGAACCGCAAAGGAACCTAACGAAAACAACGAAAACAATGTTAGCTTAATCTTAAATTCAAACGTCTATCAAAACCGATTGAACCAAGGGACAGGCGTCTGAAACTTCCGCCTACTCCATGGTTCAGGCGGAAAAAACGGACGGCTTCTCCATGGTGAAGGCGTCTGAGATTTACGCCTGAACCATGGATCAGGCGTCCGCAGTTTCCGCCCCTACCATGGTGCAGGCGTCTATAGTTTCCGTCCGTTCCATGGAACGGGCGGAAATTGCAGACGCCTACTCCATGGTTATGGCGGAAATTGTGGACGCCCGATTCAAATTCTGCGAAAAAAAAATTTACCTCGGACGGCGTCGACCGCACTTCCTGGTCGCCGACAGACATCCGCGGCCGTTGCTTCCTTACCGAATGAGTGAATGTTGATGAAGGTTGGGTATGAGAGTGGGTGGTAGAGAGGGAGAATTGATGTGAGAGTTAGAGAGGGAGAGAATGGGTGAAAATGTGAAGAAGGGCAAAATTGTAATTTTTAGGGGCAGTATTAAGTAATTTTAGGGCGGTAAATAGCAACTCCGATAACTCTCTGAGTATAGACTCCTCCATCACCGTCACTAAATGACGCATAGGTGTATCGCACTGCTTGTACCAATTCTTATCAAACACATTATTTTAATCTCAAGGTAGTTTCTTAGCTAAACTCCCTTCTTAGTTTATTTTTTTTCTTAGCTAAACTTATACATTTTAAGCTCATATACGTTATTATCTTGTAATTTTTATACAAAATTTTATATTTAAATCTAGATGTTTTATTTGCCTATGTGGCGCTCTATAAAATTTCTCGATGATATAGCATGTCTATATGCTCTAGGATAATGCGTCCTTTATATATTCGTCTCGTTCTAAAGTATATTTTGATTCGAATCTAATGATGTAATTGATGTTATTTTTGAGATATATAGAAAATATTATATTTGTTCTTAAATATTTACAAAAATCTGTTATAAACCTACTAAAACTCTAATAGTTAATCACAAATCGAACTCTTTTTTTGATATCCAAACTTTATTTTTTTTTTTATTTTTCTGATTTTTACTTACTTGATAAGGTGCCACGTGCTATGTTCTATATATATATATATATATATATATATATGTCAAAATTTATCTCTTATATATGGCTTTTTAATAAGTGTATCTTACTATTTATGAACTTCATTAAAACACTTGATTTAGTGGAATGCCTTTTGATCATTGATCGAATAACGAATTGAATGATTTTACAATTTATGTGCCACTTGGTGACTCTTATGAAGTCTATGACCTCTAGCCACTTTCAATTATCTTCTGATTTGAACCTATGACTTGTAATGTACTCTATATCACAAATTATTTAAAAATCTTTTGTGATAAAATAATAAAATTGGAGCAAAAAGAAGTTAAGAAATAATATAACTGACTTCTCTTTTTAGGTTAGGATATATCTAGTTCTTGAAATGATGCTTAAGATAATAAAATAATAAATATTATAGAACTCTAGCGATACAAATAATAAATATTATCATAGAACTCTAGCCACAATAAGACACATAGAGTTTCTTCAGTTAATGTTCTTCTACCTTATACACGAAGTATAATAATCACATGTGCTTTACATTAGTGAAGTGTTCATTAGTATATGAAAACTCTTTCAATCTAATTGATAGATTTAGACCAATTATGATTTTTATGCATAATATATTGTATAAACTTAGTAGCTACCCTGCAAACTTAGTAATTGAGACTTAGGCACCATGATGCGCCCATGAAATTAAAACTCCGTGGCTTTTTTGTCAATCTGTTGAAGTTTAATATATGTCTCCATGATGCGGGTTCTGTTAACACCTTAATAGAACATTATATGTATACCTGATTTTTCTTGTTGACAAACAAAGAAACAATTATATCAATGTAAATGTTTCGAAATTTACAATCTAATACTCCCACATGCTACATCACCTATATTCTGAATTTGTTTTAAAAGAAATTTACAATCTAATACGAACATGATTAGCCTTGACTCAAAGGACTTTGGTGAACCAATGGTTAAACCAAAAAAAAAAAAAAAAAAGAAAAAAGAAATTGCAATATAAAAGAATTTCAAAGAAAATAACGTCATCATGAATTGGTAGGTCGGCGTACTTGTCCGTTGTTGAACAATTCAATCATTTCCAAATGCTGCAAAAACTTAAAATATGTATGTATATACTATGAAAACTTAAACTGTGTATTAATCGGACAAAATAGAAGAAAATACTTACTTCAAAACAACATATTAGGATACCTCATAGTTGACCTACTTCTATTAGGATCTCAAAACCTGCATAGATGAAGTTTCGATTATTATTATTAGAATCAACTAATTTTTTGAACATAAAGCAAGGGGAGAATTTCAACAAAATAACGTCAATGGTATGTGCAGGGAAAAATAAATATAAAGATCTAAATTTCTTATACACTGTTAAAAAAAAAATTACCCTTTTGATCTTCTGGTATCAATCATATGGCTATAAACATAATTCACCTGCTCAATAGAAAAGCCTTTCGTTTTACTGACTCTAGTATTCACTGGCTTTCAAGGAAAGGAACCTACAAAAGTAACCCCATTAATTAGCACAAAAAAATGAAAACATGGTATAAATATCACTATAACATGGGAGGGGGGATAACAAAAAAACAATGAAGAAAACATAAACGGGGGTGGGGAGATATGGTTTGTAAAGGGAAATTGGAGTAATTATATAGAGTACTTATACAGATGACTAAGGTTAGAGACGAATGATTTTTTTTATTTTTATTTTCATTTTTTAAGAGATAAGATCTTGGATATGATCACGATTGTTAAGTTTCCTACTTAAACTCTAATTTCTTTAAACTTATCTTTTATTTTATAATTTATATCTATATTTAATTTTATATTTTTTAATAATTTGATCGCCTATGTAGCATGTCTCAGAAGGCTCGAAAAATGCCAGATTGATTATCTGATTATCTTCGATTCGATTAAGTGGCGCGCTATTAAAATTCTCACCTACGTGGCATGCCTCATTACTCTCGAAAAATGCCTCCTTTATATATAAATATAATATATATATATATATATATATATATATATATATATATATATATATATATATATATATATATATATATATATATATATATATATATATAATTTGTAATCACATAGAAGGTGAAAAAATCAAAAAAGTTAACCAACATGAGGCCTGGAAGCAGGGAGTTGTTCACTTGTTCTTGTTCTATCTACTGTGAAGTTGGACGATTTCATATAATTACATTACATTGGATTGTCTCAACTTTACATTTAAAGAATCTAGACAACCGTATAAGCAGTTCAACTGTACAGAACGAATTTAATGTAAGGGGATGGGGATGGACAACACAAAAGAATACTGCATACTAACATTTGAGTGAGAGTTCTAGAACAAAAAACGAGCAAACAGACTAAAATATCCAACCAATAACCTGGTCTTTGTACCCATAAGAGTAGCTCGAACGAAGTTTCAAATCTTACAGAAGAGGGGAAGAGCTTCGGGGCTCTTAGATTGAATGTTTGCTCTGAATACTTCTCTCAGATCCACGACTGCCATTGACATTCTTATAGGTTTCACTGCTAAGTCTTGGAGAATCACTCATCTGAGAGCCATTTGCGGAACGATTTTCAGGTTTGTATTTTTGGGAGGCAAGGTAAGTCAACGCTGTTACAACATCGGCCACGACAGGTCGCAGGTTGGGCTGTTCTTGCACACACATGGATGCGATAGCAAGTGCTTGATACATTGCTCGAGAAGGGTATTCCCCTTGCAGAGCTGGATCAGCCATCTGCAAGAACTTCCTCCGGTCTCTGAACAAAGGTTTTGCCTGCAATCAAAGGTCAGAAAGATAGTTATCAACCTGTTTTCTTGTTCACAAATCACCAATCAAGAAAAGCTTCAAAATCAAGAGCTGCGCAGTCTAGGAGAATATTCCCAACACAAGGATATGTACTCAGCACCAAACTGGCAATTTTAGGGGTCGTTGTTTTTGGCAATTTTACTGAGTAGCTCCCAAATTGCCAATTCAATTATAAATTTCACCATAGGCCAAAAAGCAATCCCTAAAATTGTCAATTCAAGTAACAAATATCAATGTAGGCCATCCTGCTGCAAGGACTCAAGTTGCTGTAAAGGCAGAGCCCACTCAGGAGACCCTACTGCCACCAAATATTCTGAAAACGTCTCCTTCTTATATGTGGTATCCGCTCTGGTAACAACCTCAGTGATCTGCTGTGGAATAAACCCTTGGTCCAAATTGAGCAAAACATAGTTGATCACAGGACTATCAGACACATATGAACCCGCCTCCTCTCTAAATTGAGCAAATCATTATCTCCTATGTCAAAATCATCATCAAAACTGTCAAACTCCTCAGCTTGTATGCCACCATCAGAAAATCCAACTTCAACCCCAACTTTTCGGAACCACCGTTGATCAAGCACCATCTTTGTTTGCATTGGAACCTGCTAGCATATTTACACCACTTCCAGAACAGTTCTGACTTCTGAGCACTACCACTACCAAGTACCAACTATAGTAGCCTTCCTCCGTTGACCAAGCACCATCTTTGTTCGCATAGGAACCTGCTAGCATATTTACACCACTTCTGGAACAGTTCTGAGCACTATCACTACCAACTACAGTAGCCTTCCCCTGTATACTACCTACCCTTGGTACACTCGCAAACACCAGTAAAGCCTGCTGTATAGGACCAGAACTAACAGGGCTATGGGCTAACATGAGGCCCCTGCTGCTGATTGCTCCCTAGTGTAAACCCCACCTTCAACACTTCCAAAGGGATATGGGTATTTGCGATAGCATTTACAAGTGAGAGACTCTCCCTCCCTAAAACAATGTTGCTCCCTTTAGGAGTAATACTCTTTGGGATGTTTTTAGCAAAACTAAGGTCTAACTCAGTCTGAGTTTCGAGGACGAAACTTCTTTTAAGAAGGATAGAATGTAACAGCCGTTAGAAAACTAACCTAAGGGATAAGAAATTCAGCTCATTGTTTGTATTTTTCTTAGTGATTAAGAAACACCATCTACATTGAACTAAAGTAACCCTCTTATATGATTAACTCATACTGTTTTGTATTAGCATTCTAAGAAACCTGTTAGAAGTCCATTAGAAATCTTTTAAGTAAGTTAGAACCTATTTTGAGTTGAACCACATCGCTTCTCCTTTTATTGAGTTCGATTCGAGACCTGTCTCTTTATCGTTAAGCCACTATCTCTCCGAGACAATAACACCAATCAATAGAGTAATGTTTCTAATGTGATAGTAGACCCAATTTGTGCCCCAACATCAAGGGATATCATCCTAGAAGAGCCACACAACTCAAGCACATAGAAATGACATTAGAGTACGAAGACGATTTAAAATTTGCTACCTCAAGGATGCCTTATTAGCTAAGTAATGGATAACCATCACTTTATTTGATCTTATCAACATTATAAAAGTATGATCCTATCCAAAAGAGATAAGAATGAGCACCCAAAGCGAAGCAAGCTCTTTACCCTACACAAACCGCTCATAAGCCGATGCAGTGGATGTGCATTAGACCTCTGTTGTAGGTAGGTTTTATTGCTCTTATACTTTCAAGACAGAGTCCAATTTTTATCCAAGCTATCACATCATTTAACCATGCCTACTATTTGAGATTATCTTTCTCCAATAGCAAAGAAAACCTTCATTAAACAATCCCACAAACAAACTTGTACCAGCAGCAACTCATGTACTTGTTTCTGATTGGAGTTGTTTCCTTAGAACTATAACCCTGACCTATTGCTGTATTTTATCCTAATGAGACACCCTACTTCTAGTCTATTAAAGTAGCTCACCATAGACCATTAATTGCCGCCTAATACAGCCAAGAAGGCAACCTTATCCAAGCCGCCATTCTGACCGACATACCCTACGACTTCTATGTGTTGTTGAAAGCAAACTTTAGTCATCCTTATGCTCATTTTTTGCATTTGAAGCTTTGCCACCGTCTAGCCCTATAAATTGCCCAAAACCTCAGCCATTTGTCATGCATTTTTCGCATCTCTAACCCTCTCAAACAGCCCCAAACTGTGCAATCTGACGCGTAAGAATGACCTATGTGTACTCAAAGAGGTTTTCTCCTAAACTACTGATGCTAATTGCATCCTACTACTCTTGATACAACCCTAAGACATAAGGCTTCAAGACCCAGGTGTTCGTTTCCATAAACGAGATCATTTAGACCCTCCATGCAAAATGGCTGGGATTCTGGGAAATTTATAGTGCTAAAGGTTGGCAAATTTTCACACAACAAGTGAGGATAAGGATGAATAAAGTCTGTCACAAAACCGACTCAAACTCGCAAGTTATGTCGGTGCAGAATGGCGGCTCGCATATGTTGTATACTTGGCTGTATTAGGCGGCAATTAATGGCCTATGGTGAGCTACTTTGATAGCCTAGAAATAGGATGTCTCATTAGGATCAAATATAGCTAGAGGTATGGGTTATAGATCTAAGGAAACGACTCTCCAATCAGAAACAAGTACATGAGTTGCTGCTACTGGAACAAGTTTGTTTGTGTAATTGTCTTGCATGGTTCTCTTGACTATTTAAGCATGACCAAATAATGTGGTAGCTAGGATAAAAGTCTTGCACTCTTTATTAAATGATAAGATCAATCAAACTTATCTAAAACAGAGGTCTAATGCACAACTACTGCATCAGCTTGGCAATGGGTTCACATTCTTATCCCTTTTGGATAGGATCAAACTTATATAATGTGGATAAGATCAAATACAGTGATGGTTATCCATTACTTAGCCAATAAGGCATCCTTGAGGTAGCAAAGGTTTTTTTTTTTAGGATAAATTGGCCAGAACCCCCTAGACTTTTGAACATTTTGGCCAGAACACCAAAATACTTTGAATTTTGGCAAGTACCCCCTAGAAAAATTAAAAAGCCATGTTAATTCCCCCAAGCTTGATTTTCCGGCCACTTTATAAATTTTTGATGTCGTTTTACCCTCATGCGTTTTGCAAAAGATACATTTTTTCAATACGAAATGAAAAGTTACCACATAAAAAGAAAAGCAATGGGTATTACAATGTGGTAACTTTTCATTTTGTATGGAAAAAAAGTATCTTTTGCAAAACGCATGAGGGCAAAACGGGCTCAAAAATTTATAAAGTAGTCGGAAAATCAAGTTTGGAGGGATTAACACGGCTTTTTAATTTTTCTAGGGGGTACTTGCCAAAGTTCAAAATATTTGGGTGTTCTGGCCAAAATGTTCAAAAGTCTAGGGGGTTTTGGCCAATTTGTCCTTTTTTTTATTTTAGATAACATGGGTGTCCAAGCTTTGCTTGACTAATCCCATGGGCCTTGAAGTTAACGACCAGGAAAACCTCCAGTGGCAAAGTTCAAATCGTCTTCGTACTCTTAATGTCATTTTAATGTGCTTGAGTTGTGCTACTCTTCTAGGATGATAGCCCTTGATGTTGGGGCACGAATTGGGTGTTGCTCCCTTTAGGAGTAATTACCTCCCAACACTCTGAAGGTTCTCATTGGCATTGGAGTTAATATGGGTAAGGAAATATGTCAGATGATGGGGGATGACTGTAGTAAGTGAAGTTTAACATTTTCTTTACAAAATAGTCAGTCGGGTGGTACCATGTAGATGTTCTCAAAACTGAATGGTATTGGTACATTCTAGATTCTGGAAAACCAGTGTCCACATAGAAAAAGTCAAAACAAAGGGGTACCATACATAATTTCCCAATTTCATTTTGGATTTTAGTGGTGTTTATTGTTTTTTTACTCTATTTCTCATTACTTACTAGTCTATTGCAATCTCCTTTAATATTCTACTATGAGTTAAATGCCTTATGTAACTTTAAGGATGGGAACGGGAAACGAGAATTGCAAACATTAGTTATATAAAAAGACAAGGACACAATGGAACATAGTTATTTCTGATGACTGAAGCTAGAAGGTCTTACCCAAGAAACCAGATTCTGTTCTCCTCCAGTTTTTGAATTGTCAATTGCTTTTCTCCCAGTGATTATTTCTAGAAGCACAACCCCAAAGCTGTATATATCTGACTTCAAAGTCAGCTGACCAGTCATTGCATACTCCGGAGCACAGTATCCATAGGTGCCCATAACCCTTGTTGATACATGCGTATTATCCCCTACTGGCCCAAGTTTTGCCAGGCCAAAGTCAGAGAGTTTAGGATGGAATCCCTCATCAAGTAAAATGTTTGAGCATTTCAAATCACGGTATATAACAGGGGGTTTAGCTTTATCATGCAAATACTCCAATCCTCTGGCGGCTCCGGCAGCAATTTTCATTCTTGTATTCCAATCAAGTGGCATTCTACCAGATGGAAGGTCTGGAATGTTCATATCTAATTAACAAACAAACAAATGACTAAATAGAAAACAGAAAATGGGGACAAGGATATACCATGTAGATGATCTGCCAAAGATCCTCGTGGCATGTACTCATAAACTAGAAGTCTTTGATCTCCATCAGCACAATAGCCAATAAGACTGACCAGATTTGGATGGTGAACTAAACTTAGCATCAATACTTCAACAAGAAATTCCCTGTTGCCTTGTAATCCATTTGGATTTAGTTGTTTGATAGCCACAACCTGCATGAATATAAGACGGATGATTGATTATAGCAGATTGTAACATGTGTAAGATCATCAAAACATTAGAAATCTGAACTTGCTCCAGGAAAATCAAAACTGAAGAATGGGGGCAACAAATCAATGACATCAGAAACTGGACTGAACTAACAGGTTCACCTGAACATGAAAACCCAAAAAGCACAGTTGCGCGACACATAATTATCTAGCTTCATCATACCAAATGGCTTCAGAAAAATATAAACGTTAGAGCAAGGAAGTAACATTTTGAGGTTGTCACTTGCAGAATTTACTTTTTTTACAAAACATTCCACACTGAAACCTGAGATAACTAGTTTGGCCATATTGATCACATAAGCTTCAGATGTTTCTTCTGTAACAAATGCCTCAAATGTATATTTTTCCATGCATGAAATCTGAATTAGATAACAGCACGGTACTTGGCACACATTGAAACTAAATGTAGTCTGTCTAAATATTGTCTTGCAAATACTACTAGCTAAACTCTAGCCTATAGGAGCATACATGGTAATGGTATCAAATATTGAATGATACCGACGTATCGGCCGCGACGTAACGGTTTTTGAGGTTGCTGATACACGATATCCTGGTTTGTAACAATGTGTCAAATATGGTCGATACACGACAGATATGCAACCGATACATGACCAATACGCGGTCGATACATGGCCGATACGACTGATACGGCCGATACCAAAATTCATGCCGCGATGGAGGCAACCTGATACGCGTTACTGATATATCAGTCCGTTTCCATGATGTCGAGGCCGTTACTGCAATCGCAACCGATACCAAGATTTTGAACCATGTGAGCATATAAACATTACATCATACAATATGACTTTTTGTTTATCATTGAACTTAGGGCCCCAAGTATTAGTTTACATGACTTCTTAAAACCATCCCTATGTATGTTTGTATATTTATTTTACGGTAAAATTTTTACCACCCCACTATCAGGGAGTAACAGACAGTTGCCTTCTTTGCCTCCTTGTTATAAGAGGAGAGTGATAAGCTAGGCGCCTATCAAGGGAGAGAGCAGGAAATCCCCATACATGCACTTGTGAGATGGGAGGGTTGAGACAATAATACCACTATGGGTGAAAGTATTGTAAATGATGGGTGGATTTAGAAAAAGTGAATAAACTTGGGTTGGGTTGACGAAAAGACCCATAATCTTATAATGCTCTATTTTCGCATTCTATTGTGAATATTACTTAAATTTCGATTACATGCTGGAAGAGTCATTAGGAATGCATTCAGCTACAGACTATAGAAAGCAAGTGTCTCACACTCTCACAAGGTTATCCACGTTGTATTTTATAGTGAAGCGGCTTCCTCTCGATAAAAGGTATAGTTAAACGAGTTTCCATGAAAGGATAAGCGATCTGATCTTCCTAATTATCAAAAAAAAAAAAAAAAAGCGATCTGATCTTCGTCAGGCCACATCATAGGTGGGACCGTTGAGGCCTTGTTCACTTAATTGGAGAACCATTCGGCGTAGCATTACAATGATCTTAAAGGAAAAGGGAATTGATGTTGGCAAACCTTCAGGTTCAATTAAGATAGAGGTCCCACCTTATCACTAAGCGAAGTGTTCACTAATTAAGGTAGCTCAAGCTCATGAGTTAATGGTAGTGGACAAGAAGATTTTTCACTAGATGTTTAGTCACACTAGGATAGATATAACTGAGAATGAAGTGAGCACTAAATGAGTGATAAGATGGGAGTCACCTCTATCGAAGGTAAGATATGAGAGGTGAGATTAACATTGTTTGGTCTTGTGCAAAGAAGGCTTTTCGAAGATTTCATATTGTGTGCATAAGATTAATAAGTAATCAACAACTACGACTTCCAGACAAGAAGGACGGGGAACCAGATCATAGGAAAGGTTCCCTCTTATAACCCCATTGCCTAAAAAATTACTCAACAATTCCTTAAGAAGTCTTACAGACACAACTTTTCTCTACTAAATAAAATTAGCTCAGTCCTAGGCCCCTAGCACATATTTCACCTTTAATGAGAACTACAGTTTGATCCACATTGCAGCCGGACCCTCTGAACTTTCTGGTTCCTTGGAACCAAATAGTGGTACACAACAGCAGAGATACCAGCAGCAACATAATCCTTCCTGTCCTTACTCTGTAGTTTCTTATTCTCCTAAAAAGAAAGATTTGGCAAGCCTATACACTTTCAACCACTGCACCGGTTGTACCCAGTTGCGCCAAAGAATAAATGCTTTCAAAGTTTCTGGGCACACACAGTCAAAAAACAGCAATCAGTTCGATATCCATGTTCAAAAGCCTATCCACTACAAGAAGCCTCTGTTTTCTACCAAACCGCATCATAAAAAGACGCTAGGGTACCAGAAAAGGTCCCCAAATAATTACCACATCCCTGTAGATCTATATATGCCCCAACAGAAACTTGTATCAAGAGTATTTGCTATGTGCTGCTGTGCATAACTCAGCCTGAGAAGAACAAGGCTTTAATCCTGCTCTTCAATTTGTTTAGCTTCCTCCCAAGTACAATTTGTATTAGGTTTAGGTTCTCCATACTAATTATGTCTGTCCCTACTTCTCATTATTACTCTTCCAATTACCTTACCAAATACTTTTACTCGGCCACATATTTGATGCTTAATTACAGTAGATTTATGTTGTTTCTCTTCAATTTCTTTGATTTTTCGAACATGTGTTTTCACCATTCCAGCGGGTCTTCTAAAGCAACTTCTCTAATTTCCTAGTCACATGAAAAACAATACAAACCTTGACCGTTCTCAAACCCCACCTCAGGCAGAATTACACCGGATATGGAAGATTTCAATTACCATGTACGCAAAACATGAACAGCTACTCTTATATAGATGTGCAATTTGATTAAGCCATTGAGCTTTTGGCATGCCAAGCTGATTGAATATATTTCTCATACAGGTGATATGTTCACATGTTTAAGTCGAGGCAACAGATGTGCATATATATGAAGCTTAATTTGCCACTGGACATATTTAGTTAGAGCAGATATTCAAACCTGATTAATACTTTCCAGTGATCCTTTATAAACTCTCCCGAATCCTCCTTCCCCAACAAGACATTCTGGCCTGAATTTTTTTGTTGCAGCAGCTAATTCACGAAATGAGAATGTCTGTGCAGCAATGCGAGTACTAGTAGATCCTCCATCAAAAGACGCCACCTTTCTATTCGCAACGGTATTCGTTTTCCCCCTCTCTAACAACATAAATTTCAGAAACAAATCCACAGTTTATAAGCCATCAAACTTAAATTGTGAAAAAAACAAGAATACAATCAGATGCAGAAAGACAGGTACATTCACAACATTTCAACTTTATTTCAGTAACTATAAGAGGTGAAGAAAAAAAAATACTCCCTACTTGGTGTTTTGTCAAGCTTATAGCAGTCAAAAGTCTATTGACAATGGAAGCACAACACCAGCCTATACAAGGATGACAAGAGAAACTTACTACAGCTAAGCAATCAAAATATGAGGTAAATCATAAACATTATAATATTGATTTGGCAAACTTTTCACTATGAATTTTATTGAAAAACCAACTATAGAAACCAGAAAATTAGCAGTAGAGCATAAATTTTCATTGCAACTGGCATTTAAAGTAGGTGGAATTGTAAAACCAACTCAATTGATAAAACAAACCCAGAACCTGAAGATAACATGGAAAAATCAGCATAATGTTTTGTAAAAAAAACCAAAAAATCTCCCCAGTGATCAGAATTACAATTATCTTAACCATCAATTTATGAAGCATACAAAAAAACCCAGATAGCATCACCACCAAAATTGTATTATATCTTAATGAATTATAACCAAGTTCACAAATTTCGACACTATAAAAACAAACATTATAAACTTAGCCATTCAATTTCTGAAAGATACAAGAAAACCCAGATAGCACAAAGCATCAAAAGCATATGAACTGAAACGTTTGAATTGTTATAAATGTAAAATTACCTGATTTATCAAGAGGCCTGTTGTTATTATTAATGTGCTTGAATGAATTATCATCTGTTGTCTCCTCTATCTTTGAACAGGGACACCAAGCCATAACTGTGTGTTCTAAGAGGAGAGCACAGGAGAGTCAAACTGGAGGGTGCTAGAAAAGCAGGGGCATGACAAAAGGAGAGAGAGAGAGAGAGAGAGAGAGAGAGGGAGAGGGAGAGAGAGAGAGATTTATTAGCATTTATTATTTTATCAGTAACAGAGGGACCGCTTTAAACCAAAAAGGTGGCACCTTGGTAAGGTTTTCTATCCATATTTTTCTTTTCTTTTCTTCTTTCTAACCGGATAATCATTTGCATAGTTGTACAAAAAATAAAATAAAATAAAATAGTAATATATAAAGACGAAATTCATGATTTTTGAGTGACGACGTTTGTTTTGGTTCAACCAAATGACGCTTTGTTTAGAAAAATAACAACATTACAAAACAGCAATAGCAACAAATCAAAAACATCCCAATTTTTAGTCAACCTGAAAGCGAGTCATTTGGTGTCGCCTAACACAATTATTGTCTTTTCTTTTTCGGTGAAACAGAATTATTGTCACTTTACCCTATTTTCATAATTAATTAAATATTAATTATGCATTTTAATTAACGGTATTTACCAAGTTCACATAAGACATGTTATAATATCATTTAGTTCAACCGGACTGTGATGCGCATATTCATATTTTGGTTACTAAAAACACTTTGTTTCAATATTGATGACATGTAAACTTATATTTGTACCACTCTTTATTCAAAATTTTAAGTCAAATTACGAGAATTACGCCTCTACGTGGCACTGCAACTAAACTGAACCGAATATAACAACTTGGACAGAAAACAGATTGATGGAGTTGAAAAGAACAAACCAAATTGACCCTATGTGAATAGGCAAATAGCTAATCTCCTTTGCTTATTCCTTTTCACTATCACATGTAATAAATTAGGCTCCAAAACCAACTATAGAAGAGTTTTGACAAAGAAATTATGTACCTCTAATTTCTTTTCCTTAATAATTTTAAATCAACACAAAAACATGGCTTAGATCGTACATTCTGTAACCATCTATGTACAATGATTAAATATTATTGTTCTTGGAGAAATATAGGTATATGCATGTTTAACGGTTTATGACAAATCCCATTCAAATTCCTTGCAAATGAAAGATGTTCTCGCATTGGAACACAATTTTCTTACCACTTGGGCTACATGTTATTGTATTGATACAATGACTAATCAGTTGTAGTACAATAAACGACTGACATTCTAGTGATCTGAATAATCAATCTTCTGTCAGAAGTTTCTCTTTGTCTATAAGCTACCGGAAGAGTTTTGTGTATCTTCACAAAGTCGGGCTTAGATATAACATATTTCTCAAGGAACTCAGAAAGTGATTTTATTACAGTGATGTACTTATAACTGTATCTCTTTGACAGTAAGAAGTTGCGACTGTGGCTCAGGAGCTGCTAAATTATTTGCATTTTTCATCGGCATTTCATGGTTGTGCCTTCCTTCATATGTTGTGATGAAAGCTCTAGGATCGTCCGATGATCTTTCTACATGCTTGCGAACATTGCATTTGGGGCTGGTACAACGGTAGTAACTTCTGATGCATAGCAGGAAAGAAACAAACTAAGAAGAAGAAAAAGGAAAAAGAAAAGAAAAGAAGAGGAGCAAGATATTTATGGCAGATACTTATTTTTCCCCTTTAGGAAGTGGAGGTGCAAACTATTTTGAAGAGGCAACCAATCAACCAATAATGTTCTTCTGAACAATATGGGTGTTCACAGAATATGATAACAATTTCTTCTTTTGTTTTTTCTTTCAGCATGGTTTCCAAGACAAATGGCCATCTCATGGATCGGTGTGTGTTTTAACTTTGAACCCATGATCAGGGAATCAATTTCTACAAGGGGATAAATCAATCATGTTCTGGACAAAAGAAGAGAACAGAATACTGTTGTATATCTTAAGCAAACCATAAGTACTAACCTGGGATATGGATTTCCCTTAACAACCTTCTGGCCATATTTTCTCCAACGATAGCCATCTCCCATAATTTCAGGCTCTATTCCGGTGTCATTTTGCAATGAATTACGGGGATCTTGTACCCCTTCGCCTGACATTCCTGCTTCATTCTTCTGATCACCATTTTTCCTGAGACGATCGAAAAAAGGGAGAAGTAACATGTAAGAAAGTGTTCAAATGATCATTAGGCGACAACAAACTCAAACCACCTGTATTCTATGTTTCACAGATTCTGGCATCCAAGGATCCAAGGATCAGGTCCATGTGTTGATCCGAGAATCAGACTCGTCTTTTTTAAGGATTGTTTTTCCTAGTAGTAGGTCTAATTAGAAGTGTTCATATGCCATATCCTATCCTAGTCTCTGAAGATCCGACACAAGTACTTTTGTTGAAATAAATAGTCTGAGTAACATAGCGTGTAACTATGATGATACTAACGAAACCCAAAACTACTCTACGTCTACATTGACTTATCAGTATGACGAGCTCAAAAAATAATATGAATGTCATATCAAAAAATAAATAAAAAAAGTCATTTGAATGGAAATGTGGGATGTGGCAGTATCCTTCTTCATACTTTAAATATGTAGATTGATACTTTACGAACTACCATAAACATAAGCTAAGTAGCTAACAAAGAAAAAGGAATTTGCTCCTTATATCAAGTTCGTAAAGTGTGAAATACGTCCTAGGTCAAACAATGAATATGCTAATAATCAGAGACCTACATTTTGGGAAAAAGTTTAAAACTTTTTCCCCCTTAATAAACTACCAACATGTGCATCCCTTGGGTTCAAAAGCTACTTGCATTTACAATGGTATTTTACCTTCTCTTGGTTTTGGGTTTATCACGAAGAGCCTCCAATCCCTTGTACCCTTCTTCACTATTGCCGCTAAATCCTGCTGAATCTTCCAGAGTACCACCAGCAGCATTTTGCTTTCCTGTTGTAGCAGGATCATGACACAACAAAAGAGATTTTCCAGGAGCTGACGGGTCTAATACTCCTGCTCCATTTCGATTATCTGTCCTTCCTTCCAGACCTTCTATTCTGGCACAAGTATTGTCTTGCAACTGGGGGTCACTACTGTCCTGATCTTGACCAGTCCTATCAATTGCCAAATATTTCCCTTGTACTCCAGCTGAGCTGCGCTTTGGGGGCAGTGGCTTTGGATGGTTATGCTCCCCCTTGTAAACGATTTCTACAATTTGCCAATTGAATGATCGCTCTACGTTCTTTTTCACCGCGCAGTTTGGATGTGTGCATTTATAGTAACTTCTTGGATACTCACTACCCTTCACTTGTTTTTGACCATATTTTCTCCAATTATACCCATCATAAGACGGCCGATCAATGCTAACTGAAGAGGAAGCCATCGCCTTAGGCTCTTCATCTAGCATCTGGTGTGCCATCTTAGAGGGCTCAACTGACTTATACAGTTCAGCTTGTGGTGGATTACATGGATATGGACTAGAGTTCAAATGTGGCTTGTTTTTCGTCGAATGTTGAGTACATGCATCAACCTGAACTATTTCTAGTTGATGAGCAATATTGGAACTTCCCTGCTCATTAGTAAACAGATTGCATTTTTCAATAAGGAAATGCTAGGTGAATGTTTTTACAATAAATACAGGCAAGTTTGTTATCAGACAGTTATGTCAATGACTCAATTCTATGTGGCCAATTTCAGATCCACCATTTGCACCAACTTGTAAATGGAAGGATCCTATAGTCAATGATAGCAAGAGCATCACAACTAATCACTGCTAAACCTAATAGACAAGAGAGATGCTAAGTAGGTAACCTTTGCCAATGTTTCAAACACCAAAATGGATTGATTTACACCCTTTTAACAGTATAATCAAATCCTTCAAAAGAGGGGGGTTTTATTTCCCCCTACTCTACACTTTCATTCTATCCCCACCCGCTTTCACTTCCCCTGTCTTTAATCTCCATAAATTATATTGAAAATAATGTCACAAGCATCATGAATAGTACAATACACATTTATGGTCAGAAATAATCAGAACGCAAGCTAACACAACAACAGATTTAAAAAGATTTTGTTCAATACTAACCATACTTGCCAAAAGAGAAACAGTCTGCCTTGAGACAACCTTTGCCAAGGGTTTGAAGACGACAGTGGATTGTTTTTCCAAATTGGCAACACTGCCAAATGAACAAGCAGCAGCTCCAGAAGCCTTAGCCTAACATATTGACAACAGAGGAAATCAGAACTGAAAATCTACTAAAACATCTTTTTAGCCGCCCATCAAATGAGAGCAATAATTGACCTGAGAATTTTTGCAAAGTAAAGTATGCTCTATTGCTGGCTTAAGCCTCACTGTTTTCGGCCTAATAGCTGCAACTGCCATTTCCGAGCACGCATTAACTGGTGACGGAGAGGCACTGATGACACCAGCAAGAAGCTCTGAGAAAGATCTGTAGCTAGAACAAGCAGGCCTAGAAGCTATTGGCTTTGCTATCACTACACTATCTAGCTCCTTTACTTCCATGCCAATTATATAAAGATTCTTGTGGCCGAATAATAACAATCGAATTTAAACTATAAATTCATATCAAGACTGACAATTCGAATGTTGCTTTAGGAATTGAAGTTCATTCTTTTGTCGATTGACAGGCACCCCAAGACTTCAACTTTACACCAAACCTGCAGCCTGCAGGAATAATATAGGGACCGATAAGTTCAATACAGCACATAAAACAAGGAAAAACACGAAAGAGCAAAAATAATAGTATTTACCGTCATAAATCAACGAATTTTGTTGGCTATCCATTGTTCCCTTCCAGAGAAAATCCAATTCAGGGATTTTTTTTTTTTTGGTTTTTAAATGGCAATTCAAGTATCTATAGATGCAGGACAACAACAAAATGAAGAAGACACATTTAATAACCACCTTTTCCTTCGTACAATTATGCAAGAGCCCAATTGGGAGGTGAATTGAAATATATAAGACCATAATAAGCAAATTATAGCTACGTCTACATAGATCACACATTAATTCAAAAGAGTAACACACAAATTATAATTGTTTCATCTACAAAAGAAGAAAACAAATACTCGTAGCAAATTTCTACAGTAGCTATTCACTGATATAGCAAACAGTTTCCGTATAGGGTTGCCAATTCGATTTTGGATCTAGGGTTTGCATCAAGAAACCCTAAAAATCTAGAAATTTAGAGCTATCAATTAAAAATATAGGGTTTTGGTGAATAGAGAGAGGAGATTCGAAATGTGAGCTCACCAGTGAGAGAGAGAATAACCGATTGTCAACGGCGAAGATCATCAGAGAGAGAGAGATAGAGCAGGTAGCAGGAGAGAGAGTGATGAGATCAGTGTCTTCTTTTCCCGGGAAGACGTTAGGTTAGGTAGGCACTCTTGCTCTTTTAGCGCCAACAACCCCTTCCAAATTCCTGCATTTTTCCATTATTTTTCGAGCTCAACCAGCTTTTTCTTATAGAAGGTCTTTTCCAAACTTTAGGTAAAACGAGGGTTATATTTAAGGATTTTTCTATTATGTGTCCTAACTCCTAAGGACACATGATAACTAGCCGTTATAATAGGTATTTGCTTGAAATATGCATTAATTTAGGTAACATAATTTCAGTCACCTTGAAAATCTAATAAAACCATTAATATAATAATTCTACTTTACCAAAAAACCCCTTTACAAAAGGAGGAAAAAAACCTTTTACCATAATAAGATGGTGACGGAAGGCTCTATACATTCTCTCTTTTCTCTTACCTCCTCCTCCACCACCTTCACCCTCCTTCGCAACCAGCCAACCACCTGTAGCAATCAAAAGCGCAACTATCAATCATCTCCTGCGCAGAGTTGACATACTATTCTCTCGATCTCCTCTTTAAATCTGAGATGGTAATTGACAACCTAGCGTTTGGGTGAACAGAGAAGAAGGTGACGGGTGATGGAACTATCAATCATCTCCTGCTGGGTGAGTGGTGTTGATGGTGACGGAAGGCGGGGTTGACTAGCGACCAATCCGAGAAAGAATTAAAAATCAAAAAAATCTAAATCTGAAGGGGGGATATCGGTGGTGCCGTGGTGGTGGTGGTGGTGGTGGTGCGAATCGGTGTACCAGTGTTGAATTCATGGTGAAGGTGCTGGTAGTGAGTTTCAGGTGGGTGATTGATGGTAGTGACAAATTGATGGTGGTCAACCACTGTAAAGTTGGTGGGTGATTGGAAATGATTTTACCGATGAGAGAGAAGAGAGAACTATGGGGAAAGTAAATAAAAAAGAGATATGAAAGTTTATAGAAAGGAAGGGTAAATTAGGAATGGAAAAATCACTAGTGTGAATGTAATAAATACTGAGATGGTTTTAATGCTATTTGATTTACTTTATTATGTGCCTTTAGAGCACATAATAGAAAAACCTATATTTTTAAATAGTAACCCTATTTTATTATAAATTAGTCTCATGTAATTATTTTATTTTGCAATTTTTATCGAGGGCCAAACGAATAAACGTAGCAGTTAGCACCTCGATTGCACAAATACTTTGCCCAGATACAATATTTCATATCCGATACGTTTTGAATACGGATACGCATCGAATATGCGTTGAATATGCCGAGATACGTACTGGATGCATCGAATATGCGTTAGATATGCCGAGATACGTACTAGATACATTTCGAAAAAGTATCCTATTCTTTTGTATTGTTTTTTTTTTATTAAAAAAAATTGAGGATACGTGAAGGCTACGGTGAGGATACGCCATTTCAAGAAATACTTCCAAATTATTGGCATATGCGGTGTACATTTTTACTTGTCGGGGTACGTTTTTACTTGACATGTACGTTTTTGTATTGGGGATATGGCCATATGAAAAATTGGGTACTTGTCGTCTGCGTTTTTCATTCGCATTACTGATTTACGTTTCTTTTTGGCTAAACTTGTTATTTTGTTTTTCTTTTTCGACTTAGCTTATATAGTAGAGTACTATAGTATATGAGAAATAGGCCTGGCAATTGCACTCGTATCCGTGGATATTCACCCCACCCGCCCCAAATAAAAAGGGTGAAAATTCGTTTAAACGCGTGAGAAAATGGGTGACGAGTGGATCGGATGGTGCGTCAACTGGGATTCGGGTAAAGGTTTTTTACCCGTGAATGCACCCGTCACCCATTTAATAATTTTAATTAAAAGTTTTTAAAATATATGCATAAATTATAACCTAATCACTTTTAAAAAAAAAAAAAAAAAAAAAAACTTTCTTTTTGATTTTAGTGCATTAAATAATTTATGTTTGATTCAAATTAATTGAGCAATAATGGTTATTATGTCTATGTGTTTGCAATAAATCAAAAGGATGGAAATCATACATCTATAAGAGATACCCGGAACAAGAATGCTTGACTTGAAAAGTCTCCAACCACTCATTTGAATCCCAAAAGTTTTGCTGCTAACAGCACAATCAGAATTTATTAGATTATATAACGCCAAACTTCTATAATGTTCCTACGGCCATTATACAGCAGCCCTATTTGTTGGATTTCATTCCTACCTTGTGAATCATAGTTATTAGAAGTTGCATCTGTCACAATGCAACAGTGAGAGAATGGGGTGGATCTGACAATGGTAGTGTAGTAATCTGTCCATTTTGTTGGGGTTATTACTTATTAGGAGGCAAAGAACAAGACACAATACAAAGCAAGACACAATATTTTAACGTGGAACCCAATTGAAAAAAAACCACGAATATTCACTAGAATTCTCACACAACTGTGTGTTCTCTCCTCTTCCTAAGCACTCCGTTCTCTTTAAATGCTCAAGAACTCATATACAAATCTGAGGTCTGAATCTCTAGTTATTGACCACTCATCTCATAATCTAACCCTAGAAAGATTAGGAATCCTCCCTTAAGTTACCCATTAATATCCCTTAATTATTCCCCAACTAATATCTAATTACAACCTAACAACCTAGTATATTACATGGATTAGGAAACTAGAGTACAATAACAATAATGAAACAAACTCAACCGAAAATATGAAAAGATCACGCAAAAACAGATTTGGCTGGGGTCGCATGACCATGCAATATTTATGCCTAAACCATGCATGGTCGTGCAACATAGTCAGACCCCTCTTTACTAAGCTAGCTTCACCCGCATGGTCACGCATGATTTTGCCTTACTCGTTCTTGACCCTTCTGCATCGTCCCCGACTCCGGCTCTGTCCCAAAATGCTCGTGCTTGTCATAGGTCCAACACATTTAATTCAGCAAATATAGAGCGTGTTTTGGTTGCATCTTCCTGGATGCAGAGTAAGCTATCATGGAAGTAATTTGGTTGATTTACTTTGACGAGTGTAGTTGTTTCATTGATTGATGTTCAATTGTTCGTAATATTTTAGTTGATAATTTCACCCGTTAGTCACCCGATCCACCCGTTCATCCATGGATGATGGGTGGATTGGATGCGGATGGGATGTTTCATGGTGATGGATGGATGGGTAAAGCTGAAAATTTAAATGGGTGGATGTGGGGAGTGCTCCACCCGCCCTGAATCCGACCTATTGCCAAGGCTAATGAGAAAGTGATTATTTGTATACGGAATCGCTTAACGTAAATTCAATATTACTAAACGTAAATATTTTTATCACAATACTTTCTAAAATACCCTTTTATATGAAAGTCAAATTTCTTTCTCATTCTCTTTCCTCTCAAAACATCTTCGAGTCTTTTCATTGTTTAGACCCTAATCAAAACACCTATGAATGATAAATTTGATTGGGACAATAATTTTAACACAAAATAATTATATGAAGGTGACAATTTGAATTTGGCCATTGTTTTGTAACGATCCATTGTTTAGATTTATGTATATAGGTGGTGAACGACAATTTGCTAGGTGATTGTTGGGTTCGATGGGTTGGTGGTGTTTGGGTGGGCGTTGTTTAAATGGTGTCTGATTGGGGGAGTCGATTGGGGCCTGGTGGTTGGGTACTTGGGTGGCTAGGTGGGTAGGAGAGAGATGCGGGTTTGCTGGCTGGGTGGTGAGGAGATAGACAAAGAGATAGAGCATAGAGGCGTTTGTGTAGGCAGTATTGAGTGAATTGATCCCCGCCCCCACCGGCGTCTTGTCACCGAAATCTTGTTGTTCCACTTCCACTCTCCACCGCCCACCCATTCTCGGCGCCGGCCACTTTTTTCTGTTGGCCGACGCTCCAGCCTTGGGCCCTTGGGACAATATATTGTGACAAATTAAAAGTAATTTTAACAATATCAAAAATTATTTCAGCTATTAGGAGTATTATCACTAAGTATATTTTCCAATTTAAACACTAAACACTACAAGAAATGGTCACTTGCGCCACTATAATAATTGTGGCTATCATTTGAAATTTCCGTGGCAAAAGCACTTAGCCACGGGAATTTTTCTCGTGACCTGTAGTGGCCTATAAGATTTTGACAATCTATTTAGCCACGGTAAAAGCACTTTTGTGACTATAACGAGAAGTCTAACCACAGTTTTGTTAGTGACATGTTGACATCTTGCAAATAAAGGAGTCGTGGAAAATTTTCAATTAGCTACGAGAATTTTTGTGTCGGGTTAATTTAAAGAAATTTGGCTGCCAACAATCCGAAGTTTGGCCCGTCAACCGCTAATAATCTCAAGTTTGATTTCTGCCCCATATACTCCGAAGTTTAGATCCATCAGCCCAAAATGCTTTAAATGAGGATGACGTTAGTATATCCGGTAATTGTCGTTTATCCGTTGGCGGTTGCACATTTTAAATTAAAAAATAAAAACCTTAGAGCTGCAAATCGCGTTTTAACCCCATATCTCTCATTTTCTTCATTTTCAACCCCTATCATACATTTTCACCCTCCATAGCCTCTCATACCAAACCACACCAAATCAACCAAAAATCAACACTATTCTGCAAAAAAAAACAAAAAAAACACGCAAAATAAAAATTCAAGAAAACACCACGAAATCAAAATTGCACAATCAGCGTCATCCCTATTCCCTACCATGACAACCAGCAAACTTCGACCCTAAATTGAACAACTTCATGACGTTAACGACCCCTTCAATTAACCAAAAACTTATACACAATTTAATAATTTAAAGCTAGTCACACATCAATTCTCATCCAACTGAATGAACACGCATATTTTTCAATTTAATGTCACAGATTAGCAATCTAACTAGTTTCCAAACATATCTAAGACAAACAAATTTGCGATCTGAATTATTGATAATATCCTTGTTGATAGCCACCAACCATTCTCCTCTTCTTCTTTCTTTCTTTTATTTTTTTTTATTTTATAACTTAAACCGGTTAATAGTCAATAGGAGTTAACGACCTTAACGAAATTTGTAACGACGTCATCGTTTAAAGCATTCTGGGTAGGTGGGTTCAAACTTTGGAGTATTTGGGGGTGAAATCAAATTTGGGATTATTGGCGATTGACGAGCCAATTTTCGGATTATTGGCAGTCAATTTTCCTTAATTTAATAGCTACGACTATACTAGTGGCTTATTAAACATGAAAAAAGAAATAAGAAAGCCCTTAGAATTGCCGTTAGTGAGTCTTGAACGTGAGACCTCTCGGAGTTGATAAGTGACTCAAACCATCTATGCTAAACATCTTATATGATTAAAGTATGGACATTATTATATTTAGAATGTTATTGCATGGAAAAAATATCGACATACACAAAATTTCTCGTGGCAAACTAGTCAATTTTGTGGCAGAATTTGTAAATGGCCATGAAAAACAAAATTGGGTGGCAATTTGGCCACACAAGTATATTTCTGTGGCAATTTAGCCACGAAGTTATTCCACTCATAGCGATTTTTCCAATATGGCCACAATTTTGTTTTTTCCGTGGAAAAACAAGCACAAATTTATTTTGCCCATGACAATTTTCTTAGAAATGGCCATGAAATAATTTTCCGTGGCAATTTCAAAAAATCTGAAAAAGTTGGTCACAAAATTTGACCTCCCGTAGTGAAATTCGTGGCCCCAGTGACTAATTATTCTAGTGAAAAAAAAACAAAGATAATCACACAATATAATTGAGATTAATTCAAATTATATATGACCGATTAATATTGTGATTATAAAGTGTTCCTCTAAGCCATAGAGCTTATGGAACGTGCTCTATCACATATAATAATGTAAGTTCCTTTAGATATATTTTGCCAAATACAAAATGATAAGACTTACGCTTAATAACAAGTTTTCACATAATTCTAATTAGTAAAAACTAACTAAGGAACCATGTCTTCATAACTTGTGTCTTCATTTGAGTTCCATGCAAGCTCTTACATGTAACACTTAAACACTAACACACAAGTTAAACGAGCATGACAATATAAACATGTTTGTCATAATCAAAACCAAATTACTTAATAGTTATTCTTCTTACTTCTTGCTTTTATGGATAAACTATCGTAAAATTCTCCAACAGGCAGCTTTACCGAAACTTTAATTTTATATAGTCCTTACTCATTTGCAGTGCTTCTAAACTATCATCAGGTTGTTGGCTTTCAATATGTTTCAGTGACATGCCCATGTTTTTCCTCGAAACCTCTTCCTTCCTTATCTTTGGGTTTCTTCGAAACCTCATGACGTTTTTCGAAAGCATTCCACCAACAAGTTTCAACATAGAGCTTCCATTAAGTTTATCTCGGTCTCCTGACTCTCCTCTAACTTGATAACAGGCTCCGGTTCGCTCATAGCCACATTTATTTTGCTTCCAATCTTGTAAAAGAGCGCGGTTTCGATAAACATCATGCACCACAAAAAAAAAAACTAGCTTGCTCCTTTTAAAAAGCACTAGCCCGCAAATTATGCACTGCAATTCTAAGTTTCTGCAACCCCAACTCATAGGGAACATTTTCGTGATAATGAATAGAAAATGGCATTGTTGTTCCACATTTTATATCCCTAGGGAAAGAATCCCTTATCATAATGACAAATCCCTCCGGGTGCTAATGTGATTGCAATGACTTATCCCTATTTTTGTCATGATAACATTTGTGGACTCTTCTTCAAATTGAAGCTCCACCATAATCATATAATATTTGGGACAATCACTTGTGGTAAATACTATTTTAGAAATTTTTTAGTATATTTCTAACCCTTTCACTAGGAATCAACGTCCAGATTAGCTAAAGAGAAGCTATATATTTGGTAGGAATCCCATAATTAGGTGGCACAAGCAAGCATTTGTCAGGCTCTAGTTTTTTCGCTTCTTAACAATCCAAAATCAAAACAATCCTACTACTGTCAGGGATGAAATCAACACTAAATATGCGAGAAGACAACCACATTTTATCATTAAGGCGTGTTATTTTCGTTGTCTCCATGCTGCATTACGTTACGTTCCGACTGCATCACATTTTGTACTTCATTTTGTCTCATATTTAATTCCATTATGCAACCTATTTTGTTAGGTTTCGCTAGGACCTATTTTACTTTCTCCTCTGACGTGTCGTGCAAATTTTTAGCCGTTACCTTTCCATATCTGAGTACGCTTTTTTAATATTGTTTTCTTTAACTATTGTTAATTTGATTTTGTGTCTGATATTTTTCTAAGACTAAAAAACCCTAACATACTAAAACCTAGAAGTAATAGTAGAAATGTTTATTAAATATTGTGTTTTTGTTTTCACCACGCGTTTGTTTCCCTATGGTTGGCTTTTTCGGAGTTAGTTTTCCGCTTTTAGTTTTGTTACGAGGGCTCTTTTTTTTTTTCCTGCAAAAGCTTTCATGGAATTGGGAGGGTAGAACGGTAGAAGAACTGTTTTATGACGATCCCCTTAATGAGGTTATGGATAAATAGGATGATCTTTGTCTCGTTGGGAAACTGCTTACGGATATTTAGTTTTATTATTATTTTGAACTTTTCAATGAACTTGGGTTGACAACTTGTAAGTTGTAACCATTTATCTTTGAAAGTAGTGAAAGTTATTATTATTGCCTCCAAACAATATGATGTATCATTATTGTTGTAAATTTTTGAATCTCTACAAGATTATTTTTAAACAAATATCAGCATGTAATTATTTCTTTAAAAAACATTTATTTTTTCATAAAAATGTTAAACAAGTATTACAAAGGATATTGCAATTTCTTGTTAAAGAGATACTAAGCCAAAAAAAAATAATTAAAAATTCTAATGGCAAAAGTTTGACAGTAGGTCATTAAACTTGGTTGTATAGCCTTTATTACAAATAATGAAATGCGTAAGATACATTAAAAAAAAATTGATCGAAGAACCAAACAACTAATGTTATACTTGGCTCAACTCTTCTAACCACTTGGAGTATCGACCTTCCATGATCAAGGAACTTCATAAACAGCAACAAAAATTAATCTTATGTTATAAAAATTAATAATAATGCTTGGAATTTATTATACACTAATTCAACAACTTAAGTTGTAATCAAATGATCAAATAAACTCCTTACTCTCATAAAGCGGGCAAAATCTGATCTTTAGGAATTGAATTGTGAATTGATAAAAAGCTGTAGATCAAAATTATTAAATTTTTCCAAGATCTAAGACCATTTTTCCAACTTAAGTGAACAAAAAGGAGGAGAAGTCACTGAGTTCTCAATTTTGAGAAGCTAAAAGATGACCAAATTAAACTTGAAGATGATGAAATTAACTATAATAATTTGAGAATATTTTGTGAATTTTTGCATCATGAACACTATTGAGGACAAATTATGTCTTCCTTACATAATTCACTCGCACCGAGGTAGAGCTTAGTGTTATTTTTGGTGTGTGTGTGTGAGAGAGAGAGAGAGAGAACCAAAACCATTTGTGAAAGAGGAGAAAAAAAATCTAGTTACCACACTCCAAAACGGAGGCCAAGTAGATCGCCGCTTCGATTAATAGATGTGAGAGAGCGGAAGCACTTTGTTTGAATCATATGTGAAAGATATATCTTATTGGCTTGTCTGGTGTATGTGATTTGTAAACTATTGCATATACTTGGGGTTTATCAGTGCACACTCTAATAGTAGTAGTTGCGGGTTACTCGTTTAAAAAAAATTGAGACGTAAATTGAAACCTTGGGGTGGTCGAGCTATCAATTGGGGCCATCAATAAACCAAAAGTAACGTAATGAAACTTCGGTTTCACCTAACCAAACACCAATTAACATAGTGGATTATGTGACAATGTTTCCCAACTCGTAATTTTCTGAACTAAGTGGCCTCTTAAGGTTTTGTATTGTGACAAAGGGGTGACGGAAATTTCAATACCAAATAGAACACAAGAAACGATAAAATTAACAAAAGAATTGAAGAAGGGTGGAAACGGTTGAACAGTCCATTTTAATAGAGAAATGGCATCGTGACTTTTACAAGGGTTATTAGTTGTTAATCCGCGTGAGATGCACGTGGCTCCTCAAATGGTCTAAATGAGAATGTTTCATTAAGCGCAAAAAAGTTATATGAAGCATGTGACCCAAAAACGGGTACGTATGAGCAAAATGCCAAGACGTGATATTGATGAATAAAAAATAATACATGAGAATGAAAAAGTTAATACTTTTATCCACCTCATATATGAGGTAACCTTATAAGAAAATCTTATTTTATGCATATAATTAAGAAGTTGGGAAGTACGTAGGAGGTGACGATTAAGGGAGAGCACAACCAGGTACACCCCTGGTAGTGCACTACTCTAAATTGAAATTTGATCAGTCGGTTTCTAAATTGTGCGAATTGAAATTGGAATTAGTTGGTATCGGTTCCTAGTTTTAGAAATTGGATTTGGATCCGCCGGGTAACCAACGGTTCCTGAGTACTCAGTTTCACATTACAATATACTTTCATTATTATCAAAATCAAAAAATTGTAAATTTTAATAATAAAAACATTAACTTTATTATAACACCAACAAATATTAATTTAAAATATACAAAATTTTTAAAATCAAATATTACAATCCAAACAATTCGGTCACGTTAACGAGTTACCCGGATAACTTGTTAAAATAATAAAATATAAATAGAAGATGATTTAGTTTGGTAACTTTGTTGGAGTAATCCCCTATTTGGCTATTTTAGTGGGAATCAAATCGTTTCATTGATTACGCATCTAATTATTTTGCTTCCCAAAAACAACACTACACTCACCACCCACCACCATTAACCAAGTATTTAAAAATCTACAGCTGCCCTCCATTGTTATTCTCCAATTATAATATTTATATATTAGAGGTATTTTCTGACAGTATTGGAGGCGTCCACCTAAGCCACTCATTGTAATAAAATTTTAATATAAATATAAAATAGAAACATATGTTTTGGTATAGTATATATATATATATATATATATATATATATATATATATATATATATATATATATATATATATATATATATATATATATATATATATATATATATATATATATATATATATATCACGTCGTGTGGGCATGACACGTAAGTACAAACTTGCCACGTAGCATGACACATCATCCATCATTAATGTCTCATGATTAGTTGACTTAATTACATATTTATTAGAATATTATAAATTACAAATTAAAATAACTTTAGTTACGTAAGTCAAAAAATTATAAATCTGACTCCGTTGGATTGGATTTGAAAACTGCTTTAAAACGATATATATATGTATATGTCCTATAAATGTTGGGTTCTTTCCGTGTGGTAATGACACGTAGGACGTAACACAAATGTTCGTGTGAATATGACACGTAGACGCCACATGTGCTCAACTTTATCACATAGTTTTAGTTGTGCGAAATAAAACGGGCATGTGCTATCAACTTTTAGTGCACATATAACGTTAATGCAAAATGAGTTTATTCATTATTTTCATTCATTAAATCACTTATTAAAATTAGTGTATATATACTGTTTTTATACAAAAACTTGTGTGGACTTAGTCCATGGTGGACCAATACTTGGAGTCACCCCCTATTTTACCTGGAGCCACCCCTACTTTTTATACTTGGCACCACCCCTATTTCACCTGGAGCCACCCCCTACTTTACCCTGAGCCACCCCTTACTTCACCTGGAGCCACCCTTCAAAATTACTCATAATTACTTCACCTGGAGTCACCCCCTATTTTACCTGGAGTCACTCCCTACTTCATCTGGAGCCACCCCTCAAAATTACTTGGTCCAAGGTAGACTAAGTCCACACAAGACGAGCTACTGTTTTTATTAATTACTTCACCAATGAAGGGGGCATGAAAATATCATTTTCAAGAATTAGCATGCTGCATCCTATGGATAGAATTATTTGCAAAAATAAAATAAAATAAAATATATTTTACTAATAATATTAATAACTTCACATCAAATATAGCATTATATTATTAAATATATTCATAAAAAAAATTTACGAGTCCGTGCGAAGCACGGGAATAAAACCTAGTATATACTAAAGTTGTACTTTCCTAAATCGTTAAAGAGTACACTATTAATTAGAGGTTTTGGTATAAAATATATACTAAGGTGGTACTTTCTTAAAATCATTAAAGAGTAGACTATTAGATTTTAAAAAGCATATAAATTTACTTTCACCGCTTAAAAAATCAAATTTCTTACACCATTGGAACGAGTACGAAATATCCTTTAAAATGAGACTCATTTGTAGTATGTTCTATTGATTTACAATATAAGATGCGTCCACCTAATTATAAGAGTTGCAATGTGAAAATAAGAGAAAAGATACGTATATTAGTTATAGAAAATTAAAAAGCAATCTCAAGGTAAAATATAATAAAAAGAGTATGTGTAGAATAAAGAAATAAACGATGAATCTAAAATAATTATAGGTCCAATCTTTAATAGGAAACTTTGCCATTTTCACGTATAATGTTATAACTGTGCGCAATATACTGATCCCGTATGTTATTTTAGGGCTCCAATTTATGTTCCCTTCAACTTTATAATTATTAATGTACTCCGGCCTCCGGGCCACAAATAACATTACATTGGACTTTTTGCGTTCTTCAAGACAGTACTTTGACTGCATATAACTTTGTAAAACAAGCAAGCATTAAAATATGTTTTTCTATTCTAATAAGAATTACGTCTAAAACTTCTTTATTTTTTGAAAAGTAGTTATGTATACATTAGACATTGAAACTGATTTTACCATAAAAGAAGGATCATATCTTTGGAAGGTTAGTTGTACACTTATATCAACATAAGAGCATTGGCGTACCAACATAAGAGCATTGGCGTACCAACATCAAGCATAGAAAGACTTTGAAATTGGATCATGTAACATATGAGATGAGTTAATTAATAGTTAACTGAAATTGATGATAAGAGTTTAAATTAGATAAAATGACCTATAAAGTCATAGTAATCTTATTGTATGGCATTCATGATATTAAATGAATTAAATTAATATTTATCCATATATTACTAATAGTTTTTCATAAGTGACAATTACACTTTGAATTTTCGATGAGATTAATAATCACGTGATGAGTGCATAAATAATGTTATTATTCATATCTAAACCGCACTCATTTATCCTAGGTTTACGTAATTCCTCTTATATTTTACTGAATTATGATTAATTATGTATGAGGATTACTACTTTGGTATTTTGGTGTTTTAATTGTGATTTTAGGGTCAAATTGAACTCTATATGCAAGGGACTTAGGATTCTCTTTGGATGCTCAAGATGATCAAGTAGGCAAGAGAAGTTATCAAGAGTGTTGAAGAGAACATTGGATTCCTTTTTAGATGCATCTAGACACTCAAATGGAGTTACTAGTGGCTTTAACTCTTTTGGGAGTTATGTTGGTGACTTATTGATGTTTGGGAGGTTACGCTATGTAAACCGTCTAGGTTCGTTGTGATGTTTTCCTATAAATAGGAACTCATCTCATCCCATCACACCATCTCTTTCCATAGCTTAGTTTTCCTAGTCCACTTTACGCTTTCTAGATTAGTGTAGTTAGAATAAAAATGTAGATTTTAAGAGTTTTATTAGTTCGTTCTTCAAGTTCAAGTGTTCTTCTATTTCTCTTTGGAGACTATAATTGAAGCTACTTGGTTTATTTCTTATCTCTACTCTCTCTTTTCCCCTCTCTCCATGCTTCTTATTTCAATTGCTTTATTTAGTTTAATTGATTTTAGCATGAATTTCATTACGTACTTAGCTGTAATTGTAGAGATCATGAATAGCTAATTTCTTTTATCTAGAGTTGATGTAACTTAATTAAATCCTATGACGCTTAATTAAATAAATATAAATTGGCATGTCATTATAATTGTTGCACAATGTTTGATTGTAATCTTGTTGCGTATATTAGATGATTAAGTCAAATTCGAGAGAAGCTTCTTAATTGTCGTACCTCAATCATTCATCAAGTTTGCCTAATCATGAGAGTAGTGATAAGTTGTATTTTATACATAATATCTCCCTTATATTTAGCTTATATTAGAAAAATTCACATCTATTTATTTAGGGCCTGTTCGGGGTGGTTGTGAGTTGCAAGTTTCTGGTTTTCAAAATATTTTATCTACTTATAGAAATTATGTTTGGAGCTGAAATTTTTTCCCATTATAGTTGTCTACTCTATTTTTGAAACTGACAACTGAAAATTGGAAACCAAAAATTGTAGTTTCCAAAATCTGGTTTTTGATTTTCAAAAAAACTGAAAACTGAAAACTCAAAACCACCCCAAACAGGCCCTTAGGTTTTTGCTTATATTTAGTATTTTGCTATTTTATTTTCTGGTTTGACTTTTTCCTCTATTTTGGGCTTAATTGTCTTTGTTTTACTTTGTAGGTCATTAGTAGACAAAGGTGGGAGTCAAATTTATTAGCAATAGCCCACGTGATAATCATCTTGATGCAAGCCCACTTAGTAGACCATCAATCTCTACTTACAAGGGAAATGACAGGGAAACAAAACAGAAGACAAAAAGAGAGTTTGAAACCCAGCAAACACTACAGAGCACGACAGTGGTAGCAAGCGGAAGAGCGAGAGTCCACCAGCAACTGGGAACTCAATTCCCATTCAATTGAAGATATGTCGTACACATCCAGGAGATCGTGGGGAACAAATTCTATCCAGATACTTACACAGTTAGGGTTTAGTCAGTCTATAAAAGTTTTGTTCCAGCCTCAATTGGACGAATCCAAGCTCACAGTTTAGAATTGATAAAGCAAACACAATTGAGTGGTGACAACGGGAAGGAAACCAGAGGGTCGTTTGAAGGTGAAGGAAGCCTTGGAGTGGAGCTTAGTCTACCTATCTAAGGGGTGGAGAGTCCGGTCTTGTCCAGAGGAGTCGAATCTGAAGCAAGCAACGATTTCTCGGTTCATATCAATAAGTTCTTCCCTTTTTAATTGACTACTCTAGTTATCTTTTCCAGATATTCATTGTTATTTTGTGTACTTAGAATTTCATATTTTCAGTTTTAGACTTGAATTATAACTCAAACATTGGTTGAGTTTTGCTTGGCAGTTTATAGTATTGATGAAATTCAGATTATATTCGTTCTTAATTTTAAGTTTACAAGTTTGTTTTGATTGTTATCTTTCTTGATAAAGTTGGTGAATAATAGCTAATTGTATGATTTGGCTTAGTTTAGATCGTACAATACTAGTAGTGCTAGCTTAGATTTGTCCTGCGATATGGCCATGATTTGAGTTAGGAGTATAATCTGATTTGATTGAACTTAGCATTTATGTGTTTAAGTTTATTAGGATAATTGAGGTCTTTCTAGTGACTATTGCTTCTAAATTGATCTTCGTAAGTTGCGACATATTTGCGTTGGTTGGTTGGCTTGAGAATCGACCTAGGCTTAGTTCAGGTTTGGTTAAAAGTATGAAAAGATAGGGAGTCTTCTTAGTAAGCACTCTACAGGTTACCTTTCGTTAATTCTAATGAACTTCTCAAGCAAGGTTCGATGTCTGTTAGCTAATATATGATTATTTCTGAGTATTTGAGTGATGCTTGTTTCATACGTTACTATTAATGTTAGTTGATTTAGTTCTTTAAGTTTAGATATCACTCATTAAAAACCCCCCAATTTATGTGAATATTGTGAATATTGTATAATAGATTAGCCTTTCGAATTAGGAATTAGACTGTCTCCTCGTGGGATCGATCCTTATTTGCCCTATATTATTTGTTATTTATATTTAGGTGGTAGAAATTAAATAAGGTTTAGTTTAGTACGTCTAAGGACACGTACCAAATTTTAGCGCCGTTGCCGGGGAGATTTTGTTTTAATTTCTTAATTACTAAAGAAAAAGGTTTTTGCTGTTCAGTTCAAATCTGAGATAGTTCAAAAAAAAAAAAAAAAAAAAATCTGAGATAGTTCATGTTGTCTGTTTTTTTTCCTTCTTATTCCTATGATTTGCATGATCTGCATAGAGCATGTTTTTAATTTTTTTTTTCATAGGACTGAAACAGTAGAACTTGCAATATGACTACCTGAAGTTGTTTTAACTTGTCTTGAGTAATATTTACATCTGTTTATGATTCTTATACTTAAATCTGTTTTCTGTATACTAGCTGTACTCTGTGTACAGTGAGTATATTTGTTTGTTAAGTTCTGACAACACTTGTGCTCATTAGTAGAATTTATTTGTAAAAGCGTTGCTGAAAAGTTGTATTGTTGAGTATATTAACCTGCAGTAGATAACTGGTCGTGTAGCACTGTCATTGAACTCATTTACTGTGATAGTATTCTTTGTGATTTTGAATTCTGTTTTACATAGCTATATGTGCCTAATACTAAGGAATTCAAAGTTTTGTACTTCTGTGCATTTCTGAATCTAACAGTAAGAAGGTCAGAAATTCAGAATGTGTTGTTTTGATTTTTTTTCCGATTTGTTATGCGTGTTTCCGTCTATCTGGTAAACTTAGTTTATCTACAGATACTTCTTTAGTGTTTCTCTTTGGTTTAAAACAAAAAAAAAAAAAAAAAAAAGCTTTCCATAGTTTCAGGTCTGTAATTGGAAGGTTTAACCTGACTTTCTGTCTGATCTGAATTTGTGTTCATGAACTGTACTTCGGCTAGAATCTGTTCTTTTCTCATTTACTTAGCTGAGTAAGTGCCAAGTTTTGATAAAAAAAAAAAAAAAAAAAAAAAAAGCTCACTTGCATTACTTTGATGTTTGCATAATATAACTTGCATTACTTGCTTTAATTGTTCACATAACTTTGATGTTCTGATTTAATCATGTTTTATGAGCTGTAAATTGGACTAGAGTCTGTACCTCTCATACTTGAATGATTGAGTAAGTGTTTAGGTAACAGAAAAGTGAAATGGATGAAAATTTACTAGTTGTCTGCTTGCTAGAACTTGCTAACGCATTAGAAAGTTGTATGTTAGTTGTGGGAATGTCATAGCTGTTTAGCATTTTTTTTTTTTTTATTTCCTGTAGCTGCTGGATGTTCTTTATGTCCTTCCAGCACATGTATAAGACTTACGTAAGCTCATTTGACAAGGAAATGACAGCAAACAACATAGGATTTAAGTGAGAAAAAAAATTAGAGATAGTTCTGAGTCATATTAAGATGTGTTTTTGGCATTCAAGCATGAAATTCTGACACTGTAGATATGACCAAGTTTTTGATATGTAAACGGCTAAAAATGGATTGAAATAGTAGTCGACCAAGTAGGAGGGCAAGGTAGAACAAGTCTTTTGCATTCTAAAGGCAGATAATGCTCTTATGGTGCAGTGTTTCTATGTTTTACATCATTTTTCATGCAGTGCATTCTGAATCTGAATTTTCTGAAATTTCTGAACTGTCATTCCCTGTTTAGGGGCCTAGATTGAGTAAGAAAGTAGGTAAGTGAATGGCTAAAACAAAGTAGATTAGTTGGCCCATCTTGTGTGCTCTTTAGGTGAGGAAATTGCATGTGAAAATGCAGATTTTGCTCAAGTTTCATTTCTGAATTTCAGTCTATAAGCATGTTGTTTTGTTGCAAGACTCGTATAGAGCAATCAGATTGAAGATTTAGACTTCATTAGGGATAAGTGCACAAGTTTCTTGCATGCTTAGAAGCTAATTTCATGTATCTGTACACTGGTAAGGCATGCTTAGAAGCTAATTTCATGTATCTGTACACTGGTAAGGCATGCTTAAAAGCCATTTTGCTGTGATTATTTGTGCCAGCTCTATTCTGTAGCAGTAGCTTCTCAAACTTCTAAAATTTGTTAGTACTCCTTCTTTAATCATTATGCTTGCAAATGACAATCTGATTACGTCAAGCTTGCTTCTTACATAAACAATTGCATGTTTCCGTAACTTATTTTTGTATGCAAAGGTTATGTTTGACATTTTTGATACATTAGAGTCATTAGTAAAGTTTTCAAGTTTTTAGTTCATGGAAAGCCAATAAACTTTAATAAGTTGACAAGAGAAAATTGAGCATCGTTTTTTTTTAGTGACCGAGTAGTCTAGCTAGCTACTTTTATCATGGTTTAACATATGTTTAGCTTTTTCTTTGGCTTGTAATTGTGACACTTTGGTTTATTTCCATGTACTGCTAATCTAATGAAGTCTTGGTACTTTGTTATGTAATCTGCCCCTATTTTTAACAAGTTACAAAAAAAAAAAAAAGAAGCTGCATTTGTATTTATTAATTTTTCTTCTTTCATTGCAGGTGTTTATGAGTGTTGACTCGCAACTTGAACGCATCAGGTTGTACGTAAACTTTCTACAGGACGCGGGACCTGAACAGTTGCTACACATTTTCCAGCACGAGCCTGAACTAGAAGAGGAGGAACCACTTTTCGGTGAAGCAAAACCAGCCATGGGAGGAGTGCCAGAAAAGACGTTGAAAGAACTCGCAGCACCACGTTTGGAGGATCAACCACTTGGGATTGTTTTCCCAGCCTTGGATGTTCCGCTAAAACTCAACTCAGGTTTCCTTAATCTTTTACCTAAGTTTAATGGTCGTCCAGGTGATAGTGCGATAGGTCATTTAAAACAGTTTTTAATTGTTTGCTCTACTATGGCACCAGAGGGTGTTGATCATGATCAAGTTAAGCTGCGTGCATTTTCTTTCTCTTTGTGTGAGTCTGCTAAAGAGTGGTTGTTAAATTTGCCTACTGGTTCAATCACTACATGGGAAAATCTGCATAAAACTTTTCTTGAACATTACTTTCCAGCTAGCAAAATAGGATCCATTAGGAAAGACATTTGTGGCATTAGGCAAAATTCAAATGAATCTTTGTATGAATACTGGGAAAGGTTCAAAAAATTGTGTTGATCTTGTCCCCAGCAACAAATTTCTGAACAACAGTTAATCCAATACTTCTATGAGGGTTTACTTTCTAATGATAGAAATATGGTAGATGCTGCCGGTGGAGGTGCATTAGTAGATAAGACAGCCACTGAGGCTAAATTGCTTATTTCTAATATGGCTCAAAATACTCAACAGTTTAGCATTAGAAATGATGTTAGGAGAGTCAGTGAAGTCAGCATGAGTTCTATTGAGAATACTTTGAAAGAAAATGCTCAACAAATTGCTAATTTGACCTCCGTAATATCTAAAATGGTTGTTGGGAAGAAATCTAAAGCTTTGGTGTGTGGTTTATGTGCTGATATGTCTCACACTACTGAAAAGTGTCCTTTGAAATCTGAAAATGTGAATGCAGTAGGTGGTTTTCAAAGGAAGTATGACCCGTTTTCACCGACTTATAATGAGGGGTGGAAACACCATCCTAACCTTAGCTATGGATCTAAACCATCATTTGTACCACATAATCCTCAACCACAACCATCGAGCCCCCCACTAGAAGAGTTGGTTAAGCAATTGACCAACCACATAGGGCAAGTTCACTCACAAGGTGTTGAGCATCAAAAGAAAATCGAAAATCACTTACATCATCTAGACACCCAAATTGCTAAGATTTGCACATCTTTAAGTAACTTAGGGGCCCAAGTCTCAGGTTAACTTCCTTCTCAACCCTTTCCTAACCCTAAGGAGAGTGTTAATGCTGTGATGATTAAGGGAGGGCAGAAATCTGATGATTCTTTTGGGAAGGAAGATGAGAATGGTTCTAAGGCTAATCTAGGTGAGAAAAGTGAAGTGCACCTTCCATTGGTGGGTGCTATACAATTAGTTCCTAAATATGATAAGATTTTAGAAGAATTTGTGAATGAGACTAAGCTATGTGAATGGGAAGTTGTTTCTGAATTGGTTCACAGTGATGTCCCACAAAAGTGTGAGGACCCAGGATCCTTTACCATCTGCTGTAGCATAGGACAGCAATGTTTTCAGAATTGTGTGATTGATTCAGGTGCTGCTGTTAATGTTTTACCTCTGTCTATTTATTCTAAATATGATTTTGGTCCTTTGGAGAGCACGAATCTGACCCTGGAACTTGTTAAGAGTAGCAGTACAGATCCTGCTGGTTTTCTTGAGGATGTGTTGGTTCAAGTAGACAACTTGTCTTTTCTGGCAGATTTTTATATTGTTGATACAGAAGGTGACACACTTATCTTGTTGGGCAGACCCTTCTTAAGAACCTCAAAAGCTTTAATTTATGTCAATAAGGGTACTGTTAGCCTAGAGTGTAATGGAATCAAGCTGGACATTAATGTATTTGATGATATGATCTCTCCATGCATTCTAAGTGCAGGTGCTACTAATGAGTTTGCATACTATTTTCAGCAGATAGGAGTAGATAATTTAGAGTTTTTGCTGGATGAGTTGGCTGCAGATATGGGATACGAGCAGTTATTTCTCGAGGCGCTTGAAGAATCGAAGATTTGAAGGAAACAGAAAGACGTCGAGCCAACGACGTGAACCAAAGGCGCTACTTGGGAGACAACCCAAACAAATTTCAGATTTGCTTTTTCTTTCTCCCTTTTATTGTAATCGGTTTAGTTTGCTTTACAAATTAGTGTTCTCTGTTTTTAGTAGATCATTTCTGTTTTTGTGCGTATTTGTCTCCTGCGCATTTAGGTTCTACATTGGGGACAATGTAGAGTTTAAGTGTGGGGGAGCGGTTAGACTATTTTTCGTTTTATCAATTCTGGTTGTGGCTTGCATTCAGGGTATATTTTGGCTAAAATCTAGGTTTGTTTTATGCATTCTGGGTCTGTTGTTTTCGGTTGGTATTGTTTATCCAGGAAATGATGATTCCCAAGTATTAAATATGACTCTTAGCTGATGTTTTCTGGTCTACGTGCGAATATCCTGCTGTTGCTGTCATCTGCTTTCAGTACTTTTAGTTCATTATAAAAAATAAAAAATAAAAAATAAAATAAAAATTTGCATCTAGTTACCATTAGCTGCAGTAGTAGGTTTTATTTGCATTAGTCAGCTGCCACCAAGTTATTAGAAGAGTAACTAGTTTTCGCTTCTTGAGTCGTAGTGTTTGTGTTAGTTGTTACCTCTTGAATGTTTCTTAGTTAAGTTTCTCTTTGCAAAGGAAAACTTGTAAACATTGGTAGGTCACAAACCTTGTGAGAATTTGAGTCTTTTAATGATTCATTCTTGATATCAATTTCATTCTTTCTTGTGTGTAATTGTTCACCCTTTGTAGTTAATACTCTAGAACTTGCTTTAAATACTCATTGAGGTTGCATTGATTGTATGCATACATGAATATGATAGAGGCACCTAGGACTTTATACCACCACATGAGCCATAAAGCTTACCATTGACATTATTCCATTAGTAAACCATTTTGAGCTTATTTGGCCCAATATGATTTTTGATTACCTCGTTATATGAACTATAACTCGAAAAACCAAGTGAATTACCTATCCAAGATTAGTAGAGCATTTGAAGTTTTCTGAGTCCGTGAAGAGGTGAATTGTTCTTGTCAAAGTATGAAGAAGAAAAGAAACAAAGTTTCATAATGTGGTGTTGGAAGTTCCAGAAAAGGGAAATATTTATACTTTTGCCCAAATATGTACGTGATGTGTTTGTTACTTGTTGGATGACTCGAGTAATTAGGTCCGAGGGGTATTCTTTGATACCTAATGCCTTAGTCCGAATGGATTAGGAGTCATTGGTCGAAAGCTCGCTACACGGGTCATTCAATGATGGAAAAAAAAATTGAGAGCAATAAATTTCCCAAGTTATTCAATTATGAAATTCTCTAATCGAGTGTTGCAAGTAGCAAAAAGTGTGAAGTTTATCAAAATAGAGTTGTGGTGCTGCTTTGCTCTACTAGTCTTAGGGTTTTTACCACCACAACCCAAATATTCTCACCCTTTTCACCCTAGCCCCATTACAACCTTAATGAAAGTCCTCTTGATTTATGTTTTGCATATGATCTAAGCAATGGAGATGAGATGGACAAGCAAGCTTATGGTAGTATTTCTTCAAAGAGGTTGAAATGAGTGTTACAATGGTACCCCTTAAACACATGAGAGTAACTACATGACTTGTGAGGGACCTATTGTGTTTATTTAGTTTTTCATTGCATATTATCTTATCAAAAGAAATGTTCAAGAGAGTCTTTGATCTAAGTCATTGTTTATTTGTTTTGTGTTTGTGTCTATATGTTCTGTTACCTGTAATTAGAGTCATTGATGATTAACTTTCTTTTTCTGTCTCTTTTGAAAAGAAAAAAAAAAACATTTTTTGGTCATTTCGCTTTTCATGCTAGTATTGTTCAGTGTTTTGAGTTGTTAGCTGGTGGATAAGTCGCATTTGCATTGTCTAGTTTAGTTCTTAGTTTTGTTTTACTTTGGTCGGGAGCAACAAAGAGCTAAGTGTGGGGGAATTTAATAAGTTGTATTTTATACATAATATCTCCCTTATATTTAGCTTATATTAGTAAAATTCACATCTATTTATTTAGGGTTTTGCTTATATTTAGTATTTTGCTATTTTATTTTCTGGTTTGACTTTTTCCTCTATTTTGGGCTTAATTGTCTTTGTTTTACTTTGTAGGTCATTAGTAGACAAAGGTGGGAGTCAAATTCATTAGCAATAGCCCATGTGATAATCATCTTGATGCAAGCCCACTTAGTAGACCATCAATCTCTACTTACAAGGGAAATGGCAGGGAAACAAAACAGAAGACAAAAAGAGAGTTTGAAACCCAGCAAACACTACAGAGCACGACAGTGGTAGCAAGCGGAAGAGCGAGAATCCACCAGCAACTGGGAACTCAATTCCCATTTAATTGAAGATATGTCGTACACATCCAGGAGATCGTGGGAAACAAATTCTATCCAGATACCCACACAGTTAGGGTTTAGTCAGTCTATAAAAGTTTTGTTCCATCCTCAATTGGACGAATCCAAGCTCACAGTTTAGAATTGATAAAGCAAACACAGTTGAGTGGTAAGAACGGGAAGGAAACCAGGGGTCGTTTGAAGGTGAAGGAAGCCTTGGAGTGGAGCTTAGTCTACCTATCTAAGGGGTCGAGAGTCCGGTCTTGTCCAGAGGAGTCGAATCCGAAGCAAGCAACGATTTCTCGTTTCATATCAATAAGTTCTTCCCTTTTTAATTGACTACTCTAGTTATCTTTTCCAGATATTCATTGTTATTTTGTGTACTTAGAATTTCATATTTTCAGTTTTAGACTTGAATTATAACTCAAACATTGGTTGAGTTTTGCTTGGCAGTTTATAGTATTGATGAAATTCAGATTATATTCGTTCTTAATTTCAAGTTTACAGGTTTGTTTTGATTGTTATCTTTCTTGATAAAGTTGGTGAATGATAGCTAATTGTATGATTTGGCTTAGTTTAGATCGTACAATACTAGTAGTGCTAGCTTAGATTTATCCTGCCATATGGCCATGATTTGAGTTAGGAGTATAATCTGATCTGATTGAACTTAGCATTTATGTGTTTAAGTTTATTAGGATAATTGAGGTCTTTCTAGTGACTATTGCTTCTAAATTGACTCTTCGTAAGTTGCGACATATTTGCGTTGGTTGGTTTGGTTTAGAATCAACCTAGGCTTAGTTCAGGTTTGGTTAAAAGTATGGAAAGATAGGGAGTCTTCTTAGTAAGCACTCTATAGGTCACCTTTCGTTAATTCTAATGAACTTCTCAAGCAAGGTTCGATGTCTGTTAGCTAATATAGTGTGATTTCCTCAAATATACATGATTAGCAAACTAATTCCCCATATAGCTTCGGTTGAGAACTATTTCCCAATATATACATCTATTAGGTTCGGATAGAGGCAAGGAAGTGTGATTTCCTCCAATATACATGTTCAACAAAACAATTCCCAAGATATACATGTAGGATTTCAATTTTTTTTCTTTCATTTTTTTTTGATCCGATTTTTTTTTTCTTCCGCTTTGTTTTCTTACGGCTTTTTTCTTCTACAAGTAGCTGTAAGCCACAACGGTTTTCTTTGTAAAATTTTTACTACCAAATTTTCGCTAAACCATAGTGGCGGGAAAATAATTTAACCTGTCTAGTTAGCTCTTTTCATTTCAGTAATAATGCGTGAACCAAACGGTAAATCAACATTTGTACTCCGTTCAACCAACCTATATTCAAACATTAACCGACCATCGATCCAAATTTATACAAGTTCAAAAGATTGTCGTAAATCACGAATAAAATGTCAATACTTGAGTTAACATAACTCAAATCAACAAAAAAAAAATACGACAAACAATAATCCTGCTAACAACCATCGCAAATTTGTTTTTCTCAATGGTAGTAGAAAAAAAAAAAACGACAGCAACATCGTTGCAGTATTTATGAATCAATGAAACCATAACTACTGCAGAAGCACTTCTGGACCTCCGTCTCGATCGATGCTCCACAATCCAAGAAGAAAGTGCAGACTCTATAACGGCTGGCAATGGTTTCACTCTATAAGTCGGCGTATCTACTATAATGTAAGACACGACTATCTATTTGTCCCGTTTTGAAACCTGTTACAATGATCAATTCAACTCAAATTTTAGTACACAGCCAGAATGCAGCAAATAAGTTTTTGCTGCAATTTCATACCAAAAATTCAATAGTACATAACAAGGTATTAAGAGCTGTATTTTCAAATTAGAATTCCATTTAATAAATTTTCTATGAACCTGCTATTATTTTTCAAACTCCTTACACAGGCCAAGCACCACACATTTTGTTGGAATTTCATATTAGAATTTTGCTAAAATATAGTACATCTCAAGGATCACAATTATGACAATAGCAAACAGAAACTACAGTACCTGACCGCTACTCCACGCATCTTGACTTCTATGGTGATGTTGTAATGTAAGAACATATGGATCAAGAAGTCCCTGATATACCGTTTGTTCCATAGAATCTACCAAAAAAGCATACAATAAATTCATTTATTTGAACTCCAAAACAACATTAATATATAAAACACAAACAAATATTTATAAACAAAAATAATACAAATTTACCCAGATGAAGAAACATCATTTCTCACTCTTCAATTACAAGTCTTTTTATTGTGGCCCTTTTTCCCACACAAACCACATGTCACCTTACCGCGAGGGTTCTCGTCCATCTCATTTCGCAACCTTTTTGCTTTTGGTCTCCCTTTACCTCTCTTCATGCTACTGTCAGCAATGACCGTTGGCCCTGTATATGGTGTCCAATATGCTTTGTCGGGAATGGGTTCAAAGTCTGCCTTGTATGATTCATAGTACTCAGTTGAAGAGAAGAATGAGTCTACATATTCAGCCGGTGACAAGCTATATTCTCTACAAACTGCAAGTACATGAGAGCATGGGAACCTGTATAATTGCAACTTCTTGCAGGTGCAAGTCCTTTGCTGGAAGTTTACAACATGAATATGACCACCCTTATGCTCCCTACCTCCTTGGCCAGTGGTACTTGATATTTCCCAATCTGGTGATTGTAAGCATTTATAGTGTGGTGAGCTGCCTTGGCCATGTTTTTTTGCAACAAGTTAGTCAATTTTTCACCTATATGCATGTTGTTCATGAAGTGTTTTCAAGGCCCATCCACGTCTCTCAACAAAGTAAGCATGCCCAAAACACCCTTTGAAATATCTCAATAGATGGGTCGGTTGTCGGCTTGTTAGTAAAATGCACAACGGACCCAGGATTTGCTTCTTTCTTTTCTTGCATAATACTCCAATGAACATACTAAGAAGCTTAACATTTCATGGGGTCATATTCCTGATATTACTAAGTTATGGAAAGGACAACCTTCATTGATTTGGGGCATGGGGATGATAAGCCAGCTAATAGTGTTTGGAACAACGGACACATCAGCCATTGATCATGACACTCTTACTAGCATTTCCCCCTGTCATTCTCATGTGCCCTCGATGCACTTCCTTTGCTGACATGAGCTTTCCACTAATATACTCGACTCTTATCACCTTCCTAATCAATACTATAATATATTGGATCACCGATTAGCCCTAATTTCTGGTGTTAATTGCTTATCATCTTCTTTAAGGTGTCCATTAGCAAAAGTTGTAAGTTCATCAGGCACCAACACGATAAGCAATACAGACATTACATCCACAGGCAAAAAAACAATATGAGAAGACTTCACTAAGCAGACAAACAAAATATGCTTAATCATTAATTGAGAGCAACACTAACTACTTTGGATATATAGTTACTAACAAAAAGATGAATTAAAATGAAATTTCAGCACCAAGTAATCATAATTACCATGAAAATTCAGTACAAATAACTAGAATGCAAGAACATAGTGCTTTTTTTCGTATAACTAATGAATGTTGAAAAAATTAACCAAGTAGCAAAATCTACAATTTAATGATTAACTTCTCACAACCTGTGGCCACAATCAATCACAGAAAGACTCAAATTTGGGCAAATTGAAACTAAGCGCATCAAATTAGGGCAAGAATTTACCTTTTCTTAAGCTTCCACTACTAGATTAGGCCTTCACCAAATATTGAGATTTTACCACTTGGATGCCGCCGAGTGAAGAGTACCGAACGGTGAAGGGATGGCGAGGAGGCTGACGAGTAGTGGGTTTCTCTTGACAGTCGAGAAACGCTGGGGAGGGGGAGCAAAGCACTGGTAGAGAAACGTGGGGGAGGAGGAGCAGAGCAGTAGTAGAGAAACGTGGGGGAGAGGGAGAGGAGTGTTACTTTTTTTATTTTTCCGGGGCAAAAAAAAAAACATTTTCCTTACCTCAGTCCAAACCTACTAGATGTATATGTTTGGAAATAATTTTCAACCGAAGCTATTTAGGGAATTAGTTTGCTAATCATGTATATTTGAGGAAATCACACGCTAATATATGATTATTTCTAAGTATTTGAGTGATGCTTGTTTCATACGTTACTATTATTGTTAGTTGATTTAGTTCTTTAAGTTTAGATATCACTCATTAAAAAAACCCCAATTTATGTGAATATTGTGAATATTGTATAATAGATTAGCCTTTCGAATTAGGAATTAGACTGTCTCCTCATGGGATCGATCCTTATTTGCCCTATATTATTTGTTATTTGTTATTTATATTTAGGTGGTAGAAATAAGGGTTAATTTAGTACGTCTAACGGCACGTACCAAGTAGTTTAGAATAACTTGGGACTATTGGAAAGGAAATTATATATACTTCATGCTCTTGATATTTTCTTAACTCCATGAGAATAGGTAGTTGAGAATTATATTGAGTATTCCTTTCTCATTTCGGGAGAAGGTTTTAGGATTCATATTTTTTTCCTTGCAACATTCGACATGACATGCTAGTTAAAACTTGTTTATTCGAATCTAAGATCTTGGTTAAGAGAAATCAACCCTAGGCTTTTTATCTTATTATCTTCTCTTATATTAGTGATTAGTTTTCTTATTTCAATCTCAAATCAAATTGTGAATCGCTTAGCTTGTTAAATTTAAGAGAACTTAGTACTTGGAATCGATAGCTCCCTGTGGTTCGATATTTTAATACTTCGATACAACCCGTATACTTGCGGGCCTATCAAGTTTTTGGGGCCGTTGCCGGGGAGCTTGGCGTTATTCCAATATTAGGAGTTTCTTGAATTGACTAGACTAAGCATTTTTTTTTTCTTTCTTGGATATGTCATCTTACATGCATCATCGGGGTTATGATGATTATGATGATTATTCATATGATTATACTTGTGTTAACTATGTGAATGGGAATGAATGTGGTATGCCCAATGCCTCATATAATTGGAATGGATGGGGTGGTTATAATGCTAATGAATGTCAATTTGATTACCCCTACCAAGGTAACCAATATGCACCTTGTTTTGAGGACTATAATCATGGTAATATAGGTTATCCTAATTCCTATTATGGAGAAGGCCAAACTCAATTGCCCCTTCATCCACCCAAGTAAAACTTGCAAATTCTTTTGGAGCAATCCATTGTGGAACAAAAAGAATTACTAGCGCAATTGTGCTGCAAAGTTGATTCAATTGCCTCTCATATGGCAATAATAGAGACTCAAATCAATTCCTTGAATAATCTGGCCTCATCTCAGCATTCCATTGAGTATGAGGTTGTTGATGAATTGGTTGAGAACAATTTTAATGATATTGAGCATCATGATTCGTTTTTCCCCGAATCCATTGACATGTCAATTTATACAACCGTGCATCCACATATCAACCCCCCTCCCGATACCTTACTTGGATATGCATATGTGAAACTCTTTGGTGTATTATTCAATCATGATTCTTATATCCACTGGGTTGTTCGCCACATTGTGAATGCTAAGTCCAACAACAATAGTGGGGATGATCGTAAGTTTGTTGAGTGGGGATCTTTATCTTGTCATTTTGATTTTTCAAAAGCATTTGACAAGTTCAAGAGGTCATTAATTCTTCATTACATTTTTGTGAGAATAATCTCTAACATATGTCTCGTCGAAATGAGCTCAAGTGCATTTGATAATTTATTGTGAGCTTTGGCTTTCTATGATGATCGATTAAAGAAAGTATTTATTCAGGTTTATGACAAGGTTTTAGATCCACCCGGGCTGATTCAAAGGGGTCGAGCTCTTGACCTTAAAAGAGCACTTCTTGGGAGGCAATCCAAGTTTTTATTTCTTTTTTTTTTAATTATTTTTGTTTTTGCACTTTCAAAAAAATCAAAAAAATTAAAAAAAAATTACAAAACAAGAAAATCCCAAAAAAACAGTGAGTTGATTTATTTTGTTAGATTTTAGTTATTTTGTCATTATTCTATTTTGTTTGTTTTGTAGGAAAAAAAAAAAGGAAAATAACAATCTGAGTTGCGACAGGTCACCCTGCCACGCCCGACCAGGCGCGAATCAACCCACTGCACCACCCGACCGTGCACCACCTTCACCCCGCCTCTGTCTCACTCACCTGGTCGGGTGGCATCTCAGGCCAACCAAGGCCCGACCAGGCGGCGCCTCAAACAGGTCTCACATCAACCCACCACCATACGCGGTCGGGCACCACCAGGTCCACCCCGCAGACCCCCCGACACCATGCTTGGTCAGGCGAATTATAGCCCTCCACCGCGCCCGACCAAGTCCCACCTGTTCCGGCTCTCTGTCTTCCTCTCTCGACCGGACGGTGCTTCAGTCCACCGAGCGCCTGAGCGGGCTTCTCCTCCTTCACCCTCAAGCGGGTCAAAACCCCATCACTCACTCGCCAACTTCATTCTCTCTCTCCTCACAAAACTTCAACCGCCCACTTTTCTCTCTCCTCACTAACCAACACCCCTGCTTCCCATCTCGCCTCCTTCTACTCTCCTCACCACCAACCACCACCACCACAGCTACAGTCAACCACCACTCCGACCACCCCTCACAAAGTCGCTCACACCATCACCCACTTTGTCCCAAATCACAGCCCGCTCGTCGGATAATGAACGGAGTATATCCTCAGCCCCTCAATTTCTTGAGGGTGGTCGACTTCTAACTGCTGGAGTCCTCCATTGCTTGTTTTTGCAGCCAATTTGCGTTTATTTGGCAATTCGAATGGGTATATTACTTTGGAACTGGGTGGCCTTTTGAATATTGCCTTGCCACTACTTGACATTGGACGGCTATTTTGTGAATTTTCGACTTATTTGTTCTGTGATGGCTTAAGTTTGATCCCTGGGCTGAATTTATTGGTGCACACTATGTGATCGTGGTACTTTCTATGACTTGATAAATTACTGATCTCTAACAAGTTCCTAAGCTTGAGGGTGTTGTGGTTTCATTGGGATTGGTTCAGATTGTGATTTGTGTTGTCCCGATTTGGGATCGGTGGTTCATGTGGTACTCTTGAAATTTGGGTAGACCTTGAATTGTAGTGAGCATTGTGCATGGTGTACCTTTATTGAATTCATGATTATATGACATCAAGGAGAGCAAAGTAGCATTTGTTCACCATGATCCTTTACCTTCTCGATCCGGTGAGGCCTTGTGAGCGTTCTCTCCTCCTTTTCCCTCTATTATTATTGTCTTTTATCACATTGAGGACAATATGCAATTCAAGTTTGAAGGAGGTGGTTATTGTTGATCAATTTTGATGGTCATATTCGATAAAATGTGATAGATAGTTGCATTTTCATGTAGTACCATGGTAGATTGCATTTTAGATAAAAAAAATTTATTTTTTAGTTTTATTTGTTAATTTTCATGCATTTAATTCATATAGTTTAGATTTTATTCTGCATGCATACAAAAATCCAAAAAATTGAAAAATGGAAAAAATCCAAAAAAATGAGTGAGAAATGATCCTTCAATGTTGAAAGCTCTTTTGTGAAAAAGTTGAAGGAATTGTCTCAACTTTTATGAATAATGGTCTTTAACCGTAAAAGCTCATAGCATGATTGTGATTGTGGACCATTGGTTTGTGGAATGCATGTTTGTTGCCCTCGATGTTGCATAGTTGATTTGGATAGACCAAAGATGACCATGTGAGATTTTGAGCCTTTGATTGATCGATTCCTCACTTTCGATCTTATGGTTTCTTTCTTGTGTGTGTGACTCTCTAAATTGCGGTTTTCTCTAGAACTTGCCCGGTTTCTTATCAAAATTGCACTTGACAAGCTCATGCCAGGAAATGATAGAAGCATTCTTTGTTTTTAGCTACATTAACCAAATAGCTACCTTGATACATATTTCACCCTTTGTAACCCCTTTGAGCCTTGAGCCGTTTTATTGGATAAAACCACATTACAAGCCTTGATTTCCTAAACACATCTCTTTCACCGAGCCTAGGCTAGTGGAGTTGATTTATATATAGAAGTTGTGATTTGTGATGATGAAAGCAAAGATTGACATTGGGTTTTGAATTGGTGTTTCATGTGAATTGGTGAAATTTTGGTTGTTGTATCTTGAAAAAGAAAAAAAAGAAGAAAAAAAAAAAAGGTTATTCAATAATGGTTTCGTGTGAGTGAGACAAGGAGGGGGAAGGAGAAAAAAATCTAAATATTTATATTGGCTTCTCCTCCTTAGTCTCTTTGTGGGTTTTAATAGATGTGATCTTTTGGTAATTGGTTGGAGTTTGTGAGTGAAGTTTTTGTGGTATCTTGATCTTTCGCGAGGATTTGAGAAAGTGTTTTTGACTCCACTAGTTTTTGCTCCTAGTCCACATTTCTAAATGTATCATCCTACCTTTTCTCCGAGCCTCATTACAACCCCATAAAAGTCTTCTTGATCTTTGCATTAGTAATTGTCTTTGGCGATGGCAATTTAGAATATGGGCAAGCTTATGGTAGACACCGCGTTTGGATTGAGTCTTGAGAGTTCTATTGATATAACCTAAACACATGAGTGTGAGTGTTCACATTCCTAGAGTGAGGGTTTGTTCGATCTTCTATGCTACTATCGAAGGTGGGCCTTGTGGTAAGATTGTTGGTTTGATTCACAATTTACATGTTATGCTATGAGTTTTAAATGGTTGTTGATTTGTTGGTCATACTTGTTGAGTCTTTTCCTTTGAACTTGATGTTTCATTTGAAATAGAAATTGAGAAGGTGATCTCCTACTCTCCCTATCATGTCTTGTTGATAATGTTTTGCTTGGGGACAAGCAAAGACTTAAGCTTGGGAGAGTTTGATGAGTGCATAAATAGTGTTATTATTCATATCTAAACCGCACTCATTTATCCTAGGTTTACGTAATTCCTCTTATATTTTACTGAATTATGATTAATTATGTATGAGGATTACTACTTTGGTATTTTGGTGTTTTAATTGTGATTTTAGGGTCAAATTAAACTCTATATGCAAGGGACTTAGGATTCTCTTTGGATGCTCAAGATGATCAAGTAGGCAAGAGAAGTTATCAAGAGTGTTGAAGAGAACATTGGATTCCTTTTTGGATGCATCTAGACACTCAAATGGAGTTACTAGTGGCTTTAACTCTTTTGGAAGTTATGTTGGTGACTTATTGATATTTGGGAGGTTACTCTATGTAAACCGTCTAGGTTCGTTGTGATGTTTTTCTATAAATAGGATCTCATCTCATCCCATCACACCATCATGAATAGCTAATTTCTTTTATCTAGGGTTGATGTAACTTAATTAAATCCTATGACGCTTAACTAAATAAATAGAAATTGGCATGTCATTAGAATTGTTGCACAATGTTTGATTGTAATCTTGTTGCGTATATTAGATGATTAAGTCAAATTCGAGAGAAGCTTCTTAATTGTCGTACCTCAATCATTCATCAAGTTTGCCTAATCACGAGAGTAGTTTAGAATAACTTGGGACTATTGGAAAGGAAATTATATATACTTCATGCTCTTGATATTTTCTTAACTCCATGAGAATAGGTAGTTGAGAATTATATTGAGTATTCCTTTCTCACTTCGAGAGAAGGTTTTAGGATTCATATTTCCGTCCTTACAACATTCGACATGACATGCTAGTTAAAACTTGTTTATTCGCATCTAAGATCTTGGTTAAGAGAAATCAACCCTAGGCTTTTTATCTTATTATTTTCTCTTATATTAGTGATTAGTTTTCTTATTTCAATCTCAAATCAAATTGTGAATCGCTTAGCTTGTTAAATTTAAGAGAACTTAGTACTTGGAATCGATAGCTCCCCCTAGTTCGATATTTTAATACTTCGATACAACCCGTATACTTGCGGGCCTATCATCACGTTATATTAATTTTATTCTATAATCACAGTCCGTGCAACGGACGGACATACTCACGGGCATCTACCTAGTTCTTGATATGGGAACCAATTTTTGGTGGAAAATTATGATACCTCAAGTCTACAACCAATCTCCCATAGCTTCAGTATTCGGTATTTATATTAGCGATTTAATAAACTAGTGTAAACTAAGAAACTGATGTTCCCCCGATCTCCTTTGCAGTGTTAACATTATTATCAATTATCACCGCCTAACCCACCGGAATAATAATCACCACCTACCTACACAATCATCACTCTCACAACCACCATCCATCATCACCGCCATCAATTCAACGACATCCCCTGCACCATCACCTTACCATGCATCTCTTCCCTCACTGTGTGGTTCACTTCATTATAAATGTCATTGCCTCTACCGTTAACATCACCATCACCAAATTCGATGGGTTTCTCAATCTCCTTCTGTTTGCCCAGTGCCCATCAATCTTCTCTCTCCTATGAAACAGGGTTAGTCGAATTTAAAGCGTTTTTCCTAAACGAGAGGTGGCAAAATAAGGAAAGGGGGTTGCTATACGTAAATCGCAAATTACTAAATGTAAATCCCCACTTCCCACAATACCCCTAAGTAATTTTCAGTCCTTTCTCTCTCTTCCTTCCTTTTCTCTCAATCAATTTTCACTCTCTCTCCCCCTTCACCATATTCATACGCTCTTTAAACCCAGACATAGAGAGAGAGAAGATGAAGCAAATCCCAGCAGACTACCTAGCAGAGATGGAAGACCACGGTTCAACAATGGCAATGGACGTTGACGATGTCGACCCACTCGATGTCTTTGGCGAAGGCTTAATGACCCCAGAGAACAGCAGACTCGCTGATGCCGATTTCTTCAACTCTTTCCCTGACGATTTCGATGATACCGACATCAACTAGATTAGTATTTTCTGCACCTTCAGTTCAACATCATCATTATCATTATTATCATCATCATCAACAACATCGATCATCATCAAATCACCACCAGCAAGTCACCCAATCCAATCTCCACCCACCCACCGCAAGTCCACAACTACTCAGCCACCCTACCATAAAACCCTAGCCTAAACAATGATTAAATAACCCTAATTAATAATTTAAAAAATTTTATTCTAATTCTAAAGTTTATCTAAATATATTATCATTAATTTGGTCCAAAATATTGTTTCCATCAAAGGAATATCCATATTAATGTAATTTACGTTTCTTTATGATAATTTGAGGGGATGATATTAGGGAGGATTGAGAGGAAAAAAAAAACAAGAAGGAAGGTGCTTTACAAATGTAAAGGGTATTGTGGGAAGTATTGGAAAAAAAATATTTACGTTTAGTAAAATGGGATTTACGTTAAGCAATTCCGTAAGGAAACTGCATTAACATTAGATAATATTTTAAATATATAATTAATTAAATAGGTTAAAATGACAAAATTATCCTCCTTAACAAGTTACCCGGGATAACTTATTAACATTACCCAACTTACAAATAGAATTTTTAGATCACTAAACTCACAAATTTAATTTTTTAAATCATTAATATTACTAGAAAAAATGACCATCTTTTGTTTCTAATAATGAAAAATTCTTGTAATTTCTTTTTACATTGGTACCTAACCAGTTTCGCCTCCGAAAAGTCAAGAATCGGAATTGGATAGGTTGGTACCGATTTCTGTTTTTCCGGAATCCCCGGTTCGAATACTGAGTGTAGACGCCAAAATTTTGACTCAGTTTTAATTATTTATTTTTTTGGTTTACCAAAAAAATGTGAGTCACCATAATTCAAATGTGGGTCATTAATTTGAGGGGTCATTTTTAGTATACATAAGGATCACTTTTAGTGTAGACATTGGTCTTTCTTAGTATCAAATTGGATCACTTTAATTAATAAGGGACACTTTTAATTTATAATCCCCAAACCAAAACTCATAACAAAGTACTGAGAAAAAGAGAAAAGAAAAGAAAAAAACAAAAATCCGATTTTGTCTCACAAGTGGGCCCCACTGAATTAAAAAAAAGAAACAAAACAAAAAAATCTCATTCCCACGTAAGGTACCCCCTCCTTTTCCCTTTTTTATTTTACTTTCTTTTTCCTTTTTGTTTTTCATTTCACTCTCTCTCTCTTCCCCTGCGGGACCCCGTCTCTCTCTCTCTATATACCCGGATTCCCTTAGCAAATCACGAGTCCTGCTACATCCAACACTACGTGGGTGAACAGTACACCCACACAGTGTGGGCCCCATTGTATTTTATTTGCCACTCATGTATGATGAGAAAAGGGGCAAAATACAACAATACTACCCAAAGAAACTCCCGACTCGTTTTCTTCTCTCTCCTCTCCCTCTTTCCTCTCTCCTCTACTTCCCTCATGATAATCCCATTGTTAATGGACGACGATCATTCGAATGGCGAATGGCGAATGGCGAATGGCGACGTTGCTCTCCATCACCGCTTATCTCCAAATTTCTCCCTTTCTTTGATCTAGGGTTCCTGTTTCACAGTCGTCGTTGGCTGCCGTATCATCAATTCACAAATCAAATTTAAGAGGTAATTTGCTTAGTTTTCTTCGAATTTTCCGATTTGCTAAGTAGATCCTAAATAAATTTCTTTGCTTCTTTAATTATGGGGCTGAATTGAATTAGTGTTGGCAATTGAAACCAAATTCCAAATGTTTATTGTTTGTCATTGCTAATCTGTAAAAGGAATATATGTGGAATTTGTTTCTGAAGATTTATAATTTTGAACTAGTGAACTCATTGAAATGATGTTTTTTTTGTCCAATTACCTTCTCGGGTGCCCTTACTTGCCCGGGTCGATTAATGTGTTGTCCACTCTTGCTCTCACTTATTCTCTTCCTCTAAGATTTCTTGAGTGGGTTTTTGAATTCAATGTCTGTATAGTGTATACTATAAGCTAGTTCTCTAAAGTCTTTATTTTGTTTTGTTTATGATTTTTGTTTACAGAGCTGAGTTTTGTAGTGTGATAGAGTTGAGTTATCTTTTGCTGAACAATGCTTCAGATGCTGCAGTATTATAAGTACAAAAGAAACACAGATAAACTTGTTTCTTTTTATCTCATTTCCAGTTTTTATTTCGGGTTTTAGACTGAAGAATATGCTGCCCTTGACATGTTAATGAGATTGACAAGTTAATGAGAGGTATTTATCATGTTTCATGCTAGTTGTAGCATTGGAATGGGAGGTAGTAATGGTTTGCAATCTTTTTCTTTCTTCATTATTTTAGTTATGAGTATTGGTAATTGATTGACCTTATGTAGTTATGCTTCTTTTGTTGAAGTTTTTTGAGTTGTGTTGCAACGAGAGCTAGTTACCAAGCTTTATCTTTCTAGCACCTTACGGCTTACAATGCGGGGTGAGTCAAATTTGATTGGATGTTTGGTAACCTCCCCTTTTCCATGTATTTGCATCTACCGCTAAAACGCAACACAAGTTGCTGCCATTTACAGCAGCCAGCAGCAGCCGCTGTCACAGCAGTAGCAGCCAACAGCCGGCGACCTGTCATAGTACTGGATGTGCTCTGCTTCTGCTGACATGTTACTGCTTGAGTCTTCCTATTTGTTACCACAAATTCAAATGTAAGTGGTTTTAGGCGTTGTTGAACATCCTATACAGCCTTGCATTTTAGGGAAATCAGCTTCCTGTGCTCTGTGCCGTGTAAAGCTGACTTATTGGAGAGTTGAGCATATTTTACAAATTCTAGATTGGCCTGTGACTTTTTGCTTGGATTGATTAAGCAAGAAACTAGAGAAAAGACTTATATGTTGTGTTCCGTATATAATTATTTCAATATTTGAAATATGCATGTATCTTTTTTGCTAACTGTTTTATTTGAGTTTCTTTCCAACAATTTGTCATTCAATTTCAATATTGAAAGATGGAACAAGGTTTATTACTCTGACATTTTTACTTGAAGTTCAGATTGTGATTTTTCTCAAATTGTTATAGTTTACTTAGTGTGATTGCATATTGTTCATGAATCATGATATAGTTGATGTTGGAGTGACCCTTAAGGCTGAGGTGAGTAATTTAATTGAAGTTATTTCCAACCTTGAATTGGAACAATAAATTCCATTTCTCATTATAATAGCTAATTTTAGCTTGTATAACCGTGTAGTCCGTATTGTTGTGCAAACAAATGTGTAGGGTAGTTAATGAGTTAGACCCAATCAGTTCTCAATCAAAAAAGCACCCAAGCTGGTTGAGGAAATTGGTCGACAGATGACATTCAATATCATCTATCAAGCTTTCTACTTCAGGTGATTTGTTCTGTATTATTGCTTTTACTCACCTTGAGGTATATAAGAATGGTGTAGGGCCACAAATGGGGAGCATTATGGGGCTCCTTTTGTAGAAGAAGAGTGGAAGAGTGATGATGGCGAAACAATGGAAGAGATTGATGGTGGACTTGTTACTTGTGTAACATGCTGAAGGCAATAATCAGTATGCTTCTATCGTAACCAGCCTTGCATACTTCGAACAATGGTGTTGTTCAACCCATGTACAGAACAACATATAATTAGTGATCTACATACTCAGAATGTAGTTGCGGAACTGTCCCCAGTGGATTTAGAACCACCACTACCTAGCAAGATAGAGGAGGATGAGTTTGACAGAATGTTGATTGGTTCTATGCAGTCCAGATTAAATGTGCAGTTGTAAAAGTTGTGACATAATCTATGTTGAATTCAAGTTAATATGATATAATAAGGGGGTTGCTTAATGTAAATCACAATTTACTAAATGCAAATCCTTTTTACCAATAATACCCCTAATAATTTTATCACTCATTTTTTATTCTCTCTCTTTTCTCTCTATTACACTCAAGTGACTCAACCGATTAATCTCAAAGAAATTGACAAAATTTAAAAACAAAAACAAAAAATCTGGAAACAAACACACCCACACCCGACAGCCCCACCCACCATCAGCCCGCAACAGCCCCCCTCCGCCGTCAGCCGGCCACCCTCGCCCCCCACATCAGACCACACCCACCGTCATCCCCAGTGCAACCCCAAGCCCAACCCCCCACTTCGGCTCATCGTCACGCCACGACCACCTCCACGATCCACCCCACGCCACGACCACCGTCACGCCTCAAGTCCAAACCCTTGTCACTCACCCCTCCCCCCACTTCGAACCCCGGCCCCCCACCCTGCTGCCGTCCAACCCCCATGGCCCCAGCTGCCGCCCTTCAACCACCCATCCATCATTAGAAACACCCATAAGCCCTAAACAATATATAATTAAAAAAAATATATTTTTAAATTCTTTTGGTTACGTTTATTATCTTCATTTCATCGTAATCTTGGTCTTGATAAATGAATTCATGTTCAATTGTTCATTAGAGTTTGGAGGAGTTTTCTCAGAGAAAAAGGAATAAGGAGGAGAAGTATGGTTTGCAGATTAAAGGGTACTTTGGGAAGTATTGTGACAAAAAGATTTGCGTTTAGTAATTTAGAATTTACGTTAAGCAGTTCCGTATAATAATATTTTCCTTCCAAATCCTGGTGTATATTACGTAGCTTGTGTTGTTGAAGCCTATTAGCTCAGATGGTAGAGTAAATGTGCTATTCCACAAAAGACGTGGGATCAAATCTCACATAGGCTGATTTTGGAGTTTTAATTGTCTCCGATAAAAAAAAAAAAATGGAACAAGTGTCAATTTTTAAAAAAAGTCTATGCATATAACTAAACTATGTTCCTAAAAACAACCGATGCCTACGATGTGGGTTCGAATCCCACAGGCTGATTTTAGAGTTTTAATTGTCCCCGATAAAAAAGAATCTTAAAAAATGGAATAGGTGTCGATTCCTTAAAAAAAGTCGATGCTTATAACTAAACTATGTTCTTAAAAACAACCAATGTCTACGCTTGGTATAGGTGTCGGTTGTGACCTCTTTGGCAATGAGAATAGGCGTCTCATACATAGGCGACGGTTGAAGACTGGCGCTTATTGGGGTTTCCAGCTGACGCGAATTGTGTACCGTAATTAAATTGTATACCCTTCAAAAGCAAAGCATAGTAAAGGGTAAGATGGTAAATTGTGATGTTTATTAAGGTGTTGTTTACATTTTTAGTATAGCAAGTTTTGCATTCCCTCTTTTTAAAATTTATAACACAATCTTATATTGTAAACCTTTATATTTTTTCCTAAATCAATAGTAAAAGTTTGTAAAGTTTGACCTTACAGACTATGGAGGTAGTATATATCTTAACATTTGATTTCATACAAACAAATTGATTTCATACAAACAAATTGATTTCTTAAATACTAATACGCATTGCAAAAACAAATACAAATATATAATATTTATATCGTTATAAGACAATATTGTATTGATTTTGTATTATTTATACTGATATATACAAATTGGAGCCTCCAAGTAGATATATAACGACATATAACAGTATAAATATTACTAATATATCTGTAAATATTATCTATAACAATATAGATATTATCATATCAATATATTATATACAATAATTCTCTTCTGTCCCCCTCCCATCTAGGCTAAGATTTATGATGTTATATAACAAATTGGAGGCTCCAAGTATATATATATAGTACACAACAGTATAATTATTACTAGTATATATGTAAATATTATCTATAACAGTGTATATATATATATATATATATATATATATATATATTAATTATCTATAACAGTATATACATATTATCATATAAGATATTATGACCCATTTGTATGCATACACTAGTGAAAATATTTTTCAATTACGGTATCATTTCTTAGTGTCAAAACCTACCACATGTACAAATGCCAATGAGCTATTACATTTCTCAAACAGTGACGCATAGGTTTCACACGAGACATAGAGTGACTTCTGTCCCCATCTCATGTAGGCTAAGATTTATGCTCATTTTTGACGTTTTATAGGCCACATGGTGAAATAAAAGTAAAGTCCTAAATGTATCTCATATAGGCTAAAAAAAGTGTGGTTTATGTTTTTAAAATAGCAAAATATTGCTTCCCCCCTCTTTTTAATGCACATCTATGTATAATGATTCTTAAATTTGCTCTTAGTGCATATATAGGAAAACTCTTCTTAATAAATGATGTACCCAAAAAATGAGATGGTCGAAGATCGACCACCCCACACTTCAAGAACCAGCTATGCGCAAGAGCCTGGTCGATCGAAGCCCATCCGATTCAGGAACTTGCGAGACAAAAGCAAAATGTGTCAGACCTCGACCAGTCGAAGAACAGCGACAACACCCGGAGCCAAAAAGGCCACGATCGAGAGATCCTCAGTTCTCCAAACAGACCGAGGTACCCTCTCTCTTTCCGAGACAGACAACCCAAGTAAAGCCGCAAACTCCCAAGTCGAGCAAGTATTGGCCAATCGTGGCCAGCACAGGTCAACCGAGCCTGGGAACCTTAATTGACACCATCAACTGTACTTGGGGAATAGTCCCGAAATATCCGGGAGGTTTCCTTGGCGCCCACTCCTCAAACACAAGGACAAGAATGACGACATAATCGTACGACCCTAACATGACGCCTTAACGAGAGATCGTACCAGACCTCATGTGACACCCCCCTCATTCCACCTCAGGAGGACCGTACTCCTCGGGGTACGTGGTCGACCGCCATTCGAATACCCGCACAGTATTCAAGAGAAAGGTAATTTCCTTCCATTCAGAGAACATTCAATCTGATTGACGCATAAAGGAGAATAATCAGATCCTTTGACATTCTTCTCTGATAGTGCGTCCGTCACCCACATTCAATCACATGCATCCATACTCATCCATATTCAATTGAATCAATCACATTCCGCCGATCACATTCATAGCTCCTCTCGAGCAATCCTTTCTAACTTTACCATGGGAGGGGTCTTCTCGTGTCGATCCCCCAAGGTATCCTACGTTTTCTATCCCGTGCAGGAACAGGTGATTGTTCACAGACCACCCAGACACACTCGAGGCACGTTCCACCCAATCGACCTCATACAGCGGCTCAACTCCTCCCCAGCGATCGTACCCCTCAAAAACAGTCGAAACAAAAAAGTATAAATTAACAAGATAACGGTATATATAATCAAACACCATTTTTTTTTTCCAATTACAGTATTATTCATTAGTGTGAAATATAAGACATGCATAGATGTCAATGAGCTACTCCATTTCTCAAACAATGACTCACAAATTCATGTTATTGTTGTGAGAGTTCTATAATGATGTTTAAACCGTGCGATTTGTGATTTTCTCTAAAAGTTTTTTTTCCATGTGATTTTTAAATTTTCTCTATAAGTTTTATTTCCATTTTCTCTTAAAGTTTTTCTTTCCATGTGATTTTTTGTTATATATTGATATTGATTCAAATTAGTCAATGTCACTCAAATCAGTACACACCATATTAATTTTAGGGATTCAACCATCCATTTTGCATCGCAATGTAAAATATCGTATCATGAATAAAGATATCGTTATATTATCTAATACACTTATATACAAAATACAATATATTAAAAAGTTGGAAAAAAACACAAAAATATAAAAACGATAATAGGAACTACCCAAAGCTAAATCAAGACACAACTATTCATAAAATTTTTCATTTGCCCACAATCATCACAATGAATGTTACTCCCTCCATCCCATAATTACGTAATCTTTTGTTTTTTGTTCGATGATCAAAATTATCTTTCTCTTTCTCATTCTCTCTCCTCATAAAACTAGTAAACTATCATAATTGATTCACTAAAGTACATTTCTTAACTAAGTAAATAACCAAATAGTAAATTAAAGTCAAAACTCTTCTAAATTTGACTAAGTCATGGCCGCATGAACATTTAATGAACAGAGTCCATATATTAGACTCAAGTAAAATATATTTAGGATTTATTTTCTTGAATATTTTTATAACAGTTTATTAGTTAATATAATGGTATTTTTATTTCCTATATTGGTATTTATAATGTGATGGGAAATGGATGGTTGAGTCCCTAAAATTAATTATGATGTGTAGTTGGCTCATTTGAACCGGCCAAAGAGTAGGTTATACACGTCGTTCTTTAAGACAAACGATACATATGACTTGGTTATAGGCGTCAGTCTATTAAGACAACCGACACCAAAAAAGGTTCTAGATATCGGTTTTTTGGAGAGAAAATACTGTTATTATACCGTAATAGTAACTGGAAATCTACATATTTTCTGGCTCCTGTGATAAATTTTACAATTGCAAATTTTGTATAGAAAGCAGAACAAAGCAAGATTCATTATATACTTACAAAAGGGATGATAATGACTAGACAAGGTATTCGCACATAGAGAGATTGATATAGTCACAGCAAAAGCATGGTTAGCGGGATCCAAGGAAGTTGAGAAGCAAGTTGCAGAGATTAGCATGCAAATGAGGTTTCCATCAGAATAAACTCGCATGATCTTGGTCCAAACAGATTCTGGAGATCAAGCAATGGATTCTGCAGAAGATGGTCAGCAGTAAGAAGTTAACTCCATTGAGGAGCCTGGGCATTGGCTTTGGGGATTTGAATAAAACAGCTGAAAACTAGAGCACCCACGGTCAAAAACTGCTCATAACAGAATAACCAAGATCAATTTCCAACAATTCACTACAACAAAAACACTAATTACCCACGTTGAAAACCATTGTTTTCGTGGGAAAATTCAATGTAGAGATTCTCCACGCTTTTTAGTAGCACATATCTCCACGCTTTTTTCCGTGGTCTATTATTAATTCCCACGGAGTCCACGCTTTTAGTTGTCATATTTTTTTCATTTTTCTACCCCCTTTGAGGGCGGAAACCTAAAAGCGTAGCAAAATTTTGGCGGGAATTTCTTGATCACCTCGCTCAATAGTGTAGAAAAATATAAAGCAAGCTGAACAATAAATGTTACAAAATTTGCTTTGCATCAAATTTATAAACAAAAATACTTCTATGTATACGCATATCAGAAACATTGTATATTTCGCTATTAAAATAATATTAAAGTCATAATCATCCATAAATTACATATGATTCTAAACCGCAAAAATTTTACAGGCACAATTAAAAGGAAACTACATTATGACTTTACAAAAGGTGATTCCTACCATGCCAACACCAACAAACAAAGTCACATAAAATATTAGACAAACTAAGCTTAAGTCTTGAACTTTAGTCTTGAGCTTTTTCATCATCTAAGTCAAGCATCTTTTAGTCTTCATATCTGTACCCCCTTTAATGCGTTTATCACACCCTGCAAAGAACACAACAAAATTTATGAAAAATGGTATGCATACATCAAATGTATTATACATTGTTTTTTATTAATGTGTTGTCAAGTTCCTATTGATTATCACTTATTGTAATAAAAAATAAAGGAAAAAAAACTTTTCACTCAATTTTCATTTGAAATTCAAAACATTTGACTTCAAAATTCAAAGTGTAACCTAATTAATTGGGGAGAAACACAATAATCACATGGTTTATGTTTTTAGGCTAATTAAAACAAAATAATTAGAAGTTAAATTATTTGTAATAACCACCTTTTATTATTTTTGGTTAAAAACTCCGGCGAACTATTTCTCAACCATTATCCGGCGATAGATTGAGTGAGTGAGTTAAGAACTCCGGCGGCCCAGTGAAGGAAGAACTCCGACGAAGGTCGCCGGCGATCAAAATTTTTCAGCGAAGCTCAATTTTTTGTTGTTTTCTTTACATGTATCTTTGGAAGGGTTGTTTTGCCTCAACAAGACTCGGTGACGGCGACGAGTACGGTCAGAATATGAGTGATTTCAGCTCAAGCGAGTTGGAGGAGGAAGAAATTATTAGCGTTAGTATATTATTGCTTCAATTTTCATTCATTGTGTACTTCATTAGTTTTAGAGATTAAAACCATGATTGAGTTCATGTCAAATGGATTAAAAATCCTTTAAAACAATTGTTGTAGTAACCGTTTCTTGAAATTTCGATTAGTTGTGAAGCAATGTCCCGGAGATTTTGATGAAGAAGATGAATGAAGAGAGAGAAAGCATGATTGTTTTCCCGTTAATTTATTAGTAACAAACAGAGTTTTTTTTTTTTAGTAACAAAGTGACTGTTTAGATAAGTGGCAATGATAGCATATAATTTGCCAGTAACAAGACGTATATATAAAATGGCTGCTACGTAATTTAATCCGATAGTCACATACTACTTGTTGAGAGTCAATAGGCGATTTTTGACCAAACGACATTCAAAATGAGTCGGAGACGTTTAAATCACTTTTGAATTTGCTTTTAATTCCATATTATACTTACTAATACATATCTCTAGTACGTCTTTTTCACATTTTATTGAAAATAGTATCCGATAGTCACATACTACTTATTGAGATTCAATAGGCGCTTTTCGACCAAAAGGCCTTCGAAATGAGCCTGAGACGTCTAAATCCCTTTCGGATTTGCTTTTAATCCCTTATTATAATTACTAATACATATCTCTAGTACGTCTTTTTCACGTTTTATTGAAAATAGTATCCGATAGTCACATACTACGTGTTGAGAGTCGATAGATGGTTTTCGACCAAACGGCCTTTGAAATGAGCCGGAGACGTCTAAATCCCTTTCGAATTTGCTTTTAATCCCTTATTATAATTACAAATACATATCTCTAGTACGTCTTTTTCACGCTTTATTGAAAATAGTATCCAATAGTCACATACTACTTGTTGAAAGTCAATAGGCGCTTTTCGATCAAACGTAGGCGCTTTTCGATCAAACGGCATTCGAAATGAGCCGGAGACGTCTAAATCACTTTTGAATTTACTTTTAATCCCATAATATAATTACTAATACATATCTCTAATACATCTTTTTCACGTTTTATTTAAAATAGTATCCGATAATCACATACTACTTGTTGAGAGTCAATAGGCGGTTTTCCGACCAAACGACCTTCGAAAGGAGGCGGAGACGTCTAAATCACTTTCGAATTTGCTTTTAACCCCTTATGATAATTACTAATACATACCTCTAGTACGCCTTTTTTCCGTTTTATTGAAAATAGTATCCGATAGTCACATACTACGTGTTGAGAGTCGACAGGCGATTTTCGAGCAAACGACCTTTGAAATAAGCCGGAGACGTCTAAATCACTTTCGAATTTACTTTTGATCCCTTATTATAATTACTAATACATATCTCTAGTACGTCTTTTTCACGCTTTATTGAAAATAGTATCCGATAGTCACATACTACTTGTTGAGAGTCAATAGGCGATTTTCGACCAAACGACCTTTGAAATGAGACGGAGACGTCTAAATCACTTTCGAATTTGCTTTTAATCCCTTAATATAATTACTAATACATATCTCTAGTACGTCTTTTTCATGTTTTATTGAAAATAGTATCCGATAGTCACATACTACGTGTTGAGAGTCGATAGGCGGTTTTCGACCAAACGACCTTTGAAATGAGCCGAAGACTTCTAAATCACTTTCGAATATGCTTTTAGTCCCTTATTATAATTACTAGTACATATCTCTAGTACGTCTTTTTCACGCTTTATTGAAAATAGCATCCGATAGTCACATTCTACTTGTTGAGAGTCAATAGGCAGTTTTCGACCAAACGGCCTTTGAAATAAGTCGGAGACGTCTAAATCACTTCCAACTTTTCTTTTAATCCCTTATTATAATTACTAATACCTATCTCTGGTACGTCTTTTTCACGTTTTGTTGAAAATAGTATCCGAAACTTGTTGAGAGTAGTTAAGCGGTTTCGACCAAATGACATTCAAAATGACCCGGAGACGTCTAAATCACTTTAGAATTTGCTTTTAATTCCATATTATACTTGCTAATACATATCTCTACTACGTCTTTTTCACGTTTTATTGAAAATAGTATTCGATAGTCACATAGTACTTGTTGAGAGTCGTTAGGCGATTTTCAACCAAACGACCTTCGAAATGAGCCTGAGACATTTAAATCACTTTCGAATTTGCTTTTAATCCCTTATTATAATTACTAATACATATCTCTGGTACGTCTTTTTCACGTTTTGTTGAAAACAGTATCCGAAACTTGTTGAGAGTCGTTAGGCGATTTTCAACCAAACGACCTTCGAAATGAGCCTGAGACGTTTAAATTACTTTCGAATTTGCTTTTAATCCCTTATTATAATTACTAATACATATCTCTGGTACGTCTTCTTCACGTTTTGTTGAAAATAGTATCCGAAACTTGTTGAGAGTCGTTAGATTATACTTATTAATACATATCTCTAGTACGTCTTTTTCACGTTTTATTGAAAATAGTATCCGATAGTCACATAGTACTTGTTGAGAGTCGTTAGGTGATTTTCAACCAAACGACCCTTGAAATGAGCCTGAGACGTTTAAATCACTTTCGAATTTGCTTTTAATCCCTTATTATAATTACTAACACATATCTCTAGTACGTCTTTTTCACGTTTTATTGAAAATAGTATCCGATCATCACATACTACTTGTTGAGAGTCAATAGGCGGTTTTCGACCAAACGGCCTTTGAAATGAGCAGGAGACGTCTAAATCACTTTCGAATTTGCTTTTAATCCTTTATGATAATTACTAATACATATCTCTAGTACATCTCTTTCACGTTTTATTGAAAATAGAATCTCATAGTCACATAGTACTTGTTGAGAGTCGATAGGCGGTTTTCGACCAAACAGCCTTTGAAATGAGTCGGAGACGTCTAAATCACTTTCGAAATTGCTTTTAATTCCATATTATACTTACTAATACATATCTCTATTACGTCTTTTTCACGTTTTATTGAAAATAGTATCCGATAGTCATATACTACTTGTTGAGAGTCGTTAGACTGTTTTCGACCAAACGGCCTTCGAAATGAGCCGGAGACGTCTAAATCACTTTCGAATATGCTTTTAATCCCTTATGATAATTACTAATATATATATATATATATATATATATATATATATATATATAGTACGTCTTTTTCACGTTTTATTGAAAATAGAATCCGATAGTCACATAGTACTTGTTGAGAGTCGGTCGGCGGGTTTCGACCAAACGACCTTTGAAATGAGCCGGAGACGTATAAATCACTTTCGAATTTGCTTTTAATTCCATATTATACTTACTAATACATATCTCTAGTACGTATTTTTCACGTTTTATTGAAAATAGTATCCGGTAGTCACATACTACTTGTTGAGAGTCGATAGGCGCTTTTCGATCAAACAGTATTCGAAATGAGCTGGAGACGTCTAAATCACTTTCGAATTTGCTTTTAATCCTTATTTTAATTACTAATACATATTTCTAGTACGTCTTTTTCACGTTTTATTGAAAATAGTATCCGTTTTATATGCTCCTACTTTTTCTTTTTTTTTCTTTTTTTGCTTGCATACAAAAAAAATTTTTTTAATTGTTACAATGGTTTTGATTATTATTTTCCCTGCATTAAAAAAGGTTTTATTTTTACAAATAAGTATGTTATTTCTTCTTGCCATATTATCCAGCAATCCTTGTTTTACGCGTTGGATACTTATATGTGTATCGGATTGTTACGGATAAATAGTTTTACAAATACAGATAACATTTGTTTTGGTGCTCGAACGAGCTTATTCTCCTCTATTACACAATTTACCTGTAACAATGCTTTGAACAGAAGACCTTATTGAAGCATATCGGAATTAAGTATGTTGGATGACAGTAAGGAAAGTTGTTCAAATCCACCAATTGTGTTGCACATCGAATGCATTGTGAATGATTTATTATCGAAATTGCTTAACGTAAATTCTATTTTACTCAATGCAAATCTTTTTTTTCCAATTCTTCCCAACTTACCCTTTTATTTGCAAAACACCTTTCTTCCTTTTACTCATTTTCCTCTCAATGCTCCCTATGACAGGAATAATTGTTTTGATCCATACAACATCTTTGACCAAATTAGTAATGATATTCAAATAAACATTGGAGTTAGAATTAGAATTAGATTTTTTAATAATTAATTAGGATTTCTGGCGGTTGCTTGAGCGATGAAGGCTGGCTGGTGGAGGCCTGGAGGGGGCGCAGTGGCTAGGGGCGGCGAGCAGAGGGGGTGGGCGAGTGGTTGGCTAGTCTGGAGGAGAGAGAGAGAGAGGCGGGAGGAAGTGAGAGAGATGGAGAGTGGCCAAAAGGGGGTGGGATGGAACAAGACAACTGCCGGTGAGAGGGACAACTGCAGGTGAGAGAGCGGTGTCGCCGGCGGGAGGAAGGATGGTGGTGACAGACATGGGTGGCGGTTTACGCTTGAGGCCCTTGAGGATGTGACACTGTCTTTGGTTTCAGATTTGTTTTTCTCTTTTTGAATTTTTTTTTTACTGTTGGCCTGGTTTGTGATGATAATTGATGATGATAATTGATGATGATGATGATGATGATGATTGATGATGATGATCGATGATGGTGATGATGATTAATGATGATGAACAAACCCAGAAGAAAGAAGAACTGAGAGCCCGCTTTCCTATGGGGTGGTTAATGGAGATTGATGAAGGCAATTGATTAGATTTAAGTCAACAAATTAGATTAAACTAATTAGAAAATTATATGGATTGTGTCATTCGAGTATTGTTATTCTGGCAATTAATAGAGAGAAAGGAGAGAGAAAACTGAATAGATGAATGACAGAGAGGGAGTGAAAATTGGTTGAGAGAAAAGGAAGGAAGAGAGAGAAAGGGCAGAAAATTACTTAGGGGTATTGTAGGAAGTGGGGATTTACGTTTAGTAATTTGCGATTTACGTATAACAACCCCCTTTATTATTATTAAATTTTATACAAAATGAAATACTGTTGTATTGTGAGCTCTAAAAAGTTGACAGAAATATATGTGGATAATGGTAACTCATAAAATAAACTCTATTTACTGAGTTGAATACAAAAAGTGAAGTTAGCTTCTTCTAAACAAGATGTAGTTGCTAGTAAACATGCTCATCAGGCACCATCTCTTGTGCCTCTTTCTTCATGATCATCCTCATCATCTCTATCACTTAACATTTCAATTACGTTCGCATCATTAACACCATTTTCTTTCTCACGATTCGCATACAACACAATCTGGTTGGACACCATACTTTCAACATGCATTGCATCTATTTCCTCATCAGAATCACTATCTAAACCCCATAAGCATCTTCTAAATTCTGTGATGAAATAGAACTACCAGTCAGAGTAGTCACCACTTACAAATAGGAACATTCTTAAATTGATCTAAATCAATATCAGGTTGTTACTGTTAAATTACGTAGCATCCATTCATATATAGGTCTTGTTACTAGCAAATTATATGCTATCAATGCCACTAATCTAGACACTCACTTTGTTACTAAAAAAATAAAACTCTGTTTGTTACTAATAAATTAACAGGAAAACAATCATGCTTTCTCTCTCTTCATTCATCTTCTTCATCAAAATCTCCGGGACATTGCTTCACATACAACTAATTGGAATTTCAAAGAAACAGTTACTACAACAATTGTTTGAAAGGATTTTTAGATCCATTTGACATGAACACAATTATGGTTTTAATGTCTAAAACTAATGAAGTACACAATGAATGAAAATTTAAGCAATAATATACTAACCCTAACAATTTCTTCCTCCTCCAACTCGTTTAAGCTGATATCACCCATAACCTGGCCTTCCTTGTCGCCGTCACCGAGTCTTGTTGAGGCAAAACAACCCTTCTCAAAGATACATGTAAAGAAAACAGCAAAAATTTGAGCTTCGCCGGAAAATTTTTATCGCCGGCGACCTTCGCCGGAGTTCTTCCCTCACTAGGCCGTCGGAGTTCTGTTCTTCACTCACTCACTCAGTCTGGGGTTGGGAATCCTAATGTTTAACATAATTACTTTGGATTAACAAAATTGGGAATTTTGGGCAAATTGGGCGGTCAATACATGTAGTTTTCCCCCCCTTTTGTCCAATGATTTCCCCCTCTTCTACACTCACTTTCCCTCCCAAATCAAATCTCACCTGCCACATGTCAACCATCCATAGTGCCACGTCATCCTTCAAAATTGATGTATCATACATTAGATGTATGACTATCATGGTCCAAAATTTATCTTACAAACATGAGCACATAACACTACTTGAATTAGGCAATAAAAAGCTACGTTTTTCCAAAATAATAATGAAGCATGTGACCAAAAAAAAGGACCTGATGTCTGATATCATTCAAGGTACAATTTTCATTCTAATGCAGTGACAACACTTATCACTTATAATGCACTGACATCACTTAGTACTTACAATGCACTGACAACACTTATCACTTATGTGGCACAATATGCAGCACCAACATTTTATAGTATGACTTTACAGCTTTTTTTACAAGAAAAGTATGAGTTTATGACATATAATGATGATACTTCTCATAAAATTCTAAACCATATTGCGAAATTTCATTAGGCAGGAACATGTCTGTTCCCAGCATCAAAAGTATCCAAGGCTTTCAAGAAGGAATAAATTCGAAATCTGAAACATACATAGAAACAAAAACTTTCAAGAATTGGGTTAATATGGACACTTTAACAAGCACATAGACTCAGCAACTCGGGAAAGATCACAAGGTTATCATAGCCATTAAGAAAAAGAACAGGTTTGGTTTCAGACTTTCAGCAAGGCAAAAAGATAGGCCTCTTCCTCATAGGCTTCCACAATTTGTCGCTAATTTGAGGACACGAAAGCAATTATACAGAGAACAAAAGTACAAAAAACAGTAAACACCAATTTCTAGGGATAAGTTTGTGATATAGTTACTCAGTTTGTTGCTCAGCTAAATCAATTAGGACTTCTGGAGGCAAAAGAGCTATTGCATCAGTAAATATAAGGTTTGGATCCCAGCAAAGAGTACAAAGTGGTTAGGCCAGCTGAGAGCCTGAGAACCATGGCAAGAAACAAGAAAGTAAGAGCATGTTCCAGAATTGTTACCCAACAACCTCTCTGGCAAGGCACAGAAAAGGCTTCTCAAAGTTATAATTGCTCTTGGCAGAGATATCATAGTACTGAAGGCTCTTCTCCCGGTGAAATGTAACTTGTCTGGCTCTCACCTGGCTGTTCCTGACATCAACCTTGTTTCCACAGAGAACCATCATGATCCTCTGGCAGACCCGGCCCTATGCAGTGATCAGATTATATGAGCTACACATATAACTGTAAGAGTCCACAACAGTATACTCGAAACCATGACCAATCTAATATGTTCATATGTTCAAGACCTGAACATGTCCCACTGCCTCATGATCACATTCTGTTATCTCATTTGTGCAGTGATATCAAATATCATATATAATAGCATACTGCCCATGAACAATACAAAGGAAACAGTTCATATCAAAAACTATGTCACTTCCTATTTAACAATCACTTCGTAACTGAGATCATTACCCTTGCGAAATGGACTAAGTATTAGGAGCTAGGGAGAGAAAGCTTTAATACGAGTTTCTGAACAATTCATTCCCCTAGTGCATTTGTTTAGGATTCCCATTATTTACAGATAGTGGTAACGGTTGATAGAACTCTTCACTGTCATTCTATTCCTGACTTTGCTAACCATTCAACTTCTGAATGCACTAAAAAACATTATCAAGTACTAGGTTAATTACTATCTTCCACATTTTTCTAACTCATCCATAGTCTTTTGTAGATTTTTTTTCTTAAAGAAACATTAATATATTATTCAAGATGACATCAACAATATTCTTCTGATTACTCCAACAGGTATTATCATTTTCTTAAAGAAACATTAATAGATAATTCATGAGTAAAAACCTTGAATGTTTGAGAAATGAAAGCTTCGAGCCTGAAGACTGAACTCAACCATCCCGTCAATAATATTTCTCTGCAAGCTCTTTACTCTTCTTTAAACTCTCATTCTTTGGTACTTCACTCAATATATGGGAAATGGGAGAAAAAAAACCCTTCCTTCGCATACAACCTAACAATATTGTGCCTCTACTATGAACTTATAAACAAAGAATTGGGAAAAATCCCCTCTCATTTTGAAACCAATTGCTTAAACCTGGATTACCCAATAATCCAATTTGTCAGAAATAAAAATCACAGCTCCATTCACTCCCTAAATACTAAAACGAGTCTGATTTACATCAATCAAAAGCCCTAAAGAAAGAACCACTGGAAGCATTTCCAGTACCAAAAGATGTGGATTTGGCTCACCAAAACACGCCCTGTTGTGTTGATCTCATATGTATATCATACAAGTGTTGATCCTTCTGAAAGGTTTTGCAGGTATTAAAACGTTCCCAGTACTATGTTACTCAGACTTGGCTCACAGTGTGAGACGTGGCTAAAAGCTATTAATGTAGAAAAATTTTCATACAAAAGTTTCAGTTATCATCAAAGAATCATCATGTGAATTTCGACAGCACAGTTTGAGTAATTTCCAGGTTAAATCAAAACCCATGTAGATAAAAAGTATACCAAACAATGAATGAAGATGAATGCACAATAAAATCAGAATTTAGTTAGAGAAGATACCCCAAAACCATCAAACAACACGAATCAAGTTGAAATCAAGTCCACTGTGCCAATTGAGTCTAGAAGCCAACCGGTCAATGACTAGCAAAACCAATTATACACTTACAAACTCAACATATTAGGCATTGAATGGGGCAAATAAAAAAATTGGAAAAAAAACTCTTACCTACTGTAAGAAATTCCAAGACAACAGGAAAATGGTTGCGGCCAAAATGGTATACAAATGCCTAGTAAATCAAACAACTTCCAAGACACATTCTAGTAAGCAGCTCGATCAGAAAACTGAACACCATGTTAAGCATCTCATATCTTAGTAAAACAACACCTTAACACATTAACAAAAACCATACAAGTAGTCAAGCCCTTCTTTCCAATACTCACAATTCGGAGCAACATCAACAATATACTGATCAATTTTACATATCAAATAAAGCCCTCGAGGCTTGCCCAGCCATTCACATGGCAAGTTGCCCTACACACGTTTAATTCAGAAGCCAAATTTCAGTTATGCTCAAAAATCAACCATAACAGCCATTCACATGCCAAAATTCAGAAGATTAACTATTTTATTTTACCCAAATTAGGGGGCAAGAAAACAGATTCAGCAGCCTAGCTCAAATTACCAATACATAAACTAATTATAGGAAGAAAAAAAAACAGCTCCCACATTCTCATATCAATTCAATAAATATCAAGTAAAAAGGAGAAATCCATTATTATTACCTTCAGATCAGCACAGTCTTCATTCAAAGAGCTATCTTCACTTTCATTTCCTGAATTGAAAGAATCAAAAACAAAATATAATTAAGAGGATAACAAAAAAAATGCTATAATGAAAAACCAGAGAGAGAGATATATACCAGAAAAATTAAGATGAAGGAGAGTGAGATTATTGCAAAGAAGCCAGAAGGGCGCTGAGATTGTGGGGGCGTGGGATGGTGGTGGTGAACTGGTGATGGATCGAGCTTCGCGGATTGAAGAGAGAGATAAGCAGAATTGGTTGTGTAGGAAGGAGATGCTAGATACGGCCATGCGGGGGCTAGGCAGTGCTGGTTGCGGTGGTTCGCCTGTGGGCTTTGTTGGTGAAAGAGGAGAGAGAGAGAGTGTATAACACAGGAGAGAGAGGACAGAGGCATTGTCGTATTTTATTGCCTCTTTGACCGTAGCTTACAAGTATGATACATGTATGGCTACTAAAAAGACAGTGGGACCCGCACTGTGTGGGTGTTCTATTTACCCACGTAGTATTGGATTTAGAATTATCCAGCAAATCACCCCCTTTTTTTTTTCTTTCTTTATTCTTTCTTTCTCTTATTAGTTTTTGATTTTATCTCTAATTTTGTCTCACTCTCCCTAAATCAACAAATATCTTATTTGTCTCATTTTTACCCTATTTAAGCAAACTTTTTTTAGAATCTTATTTTTTTTATTTACTTTTTATTACTTCTTCCACCCACCTAAGGTTGAGTAGTTGACTCCTAAACTTGCCTCCTAACAACCTATTTTTCAATTTCTTTTAACTTTTATAATTAGTTTTTATTAACTTAAAATTCTGATTTTTTAAACCCTCAACTCTAATCTCCACCCTTACATTTGCCTATAAATACCTCTCATGTTCCCACTTATAAAAAGGCTTTTTTTGCTTAGTGAATTTTCCTAAGTTATTTTCTCATCTTCCATCTCTACTCCTCACTTTCTAGTAGTATTAAGTTAGATATTTTTAGAAGTTAAGAAATATCAAGAAAAAAAAACCAAAAACAAACACAAACACAAAAAACAAAAGGCTCTTTTAGTATTAATCCTCAACAATTGAAGAATCAAGATCAACCTCAAGCAAAGGGTAATAATCTCTTCTTCTTTGTACTTTTTTTATTCATCCCCTTTTCATTCTTTTGATCTTTGTGTAAATCCCTCTCCCATTTCAATTCATTATTTAATTTTATTTATTAAACTAACTTAACTAATTATAAAGTCACTCATTGGTTTGTTGCGATATGGGATGATCCATTGGGCTACCATTTTTCAAAGGCCAAGAAACTAATAGGATTCAACCTTCATTAAGGGTTTAGACGTCAATTACAAGATAAAAATGAAAAATCGGTGAGGATGAGTGAGTGCTAACTTTGTGTGTTTTGGTCTTACTTGTGTAGTTATACTCACCATCTTGATATTCTTCATCAAAATTGCTAAAAAATGTTCATTTTGCATTTCAAACGAAATAATGGCCTTAGAGGAATGAGTATTATTTAGTTGTTTTAATAATACTGGACCTTTGACAGTTTCGTAGTATCAACTTCTTTTATATTTTGCGGATGATCCAACGGTTAGATCTGAGTGAAATTAACGCTACACAAGACTTTGGTTTGTTATATTTAAAATGCATTTAGTTATAATGATTCGAAGTTGAGATGTCTAGATCTGACCCTCAATGATAAAACGAGCTATAACTTGTGAAAATGAACGATTTAGACTTAAGCTATTTTGGACAATTTGTAAAGGACATTTCCACGGTGCTACAGAGATTGCGTTTACATATTTTGGACAAGTAAATAATTTACCATGAATTCTTTAGTGACGAAGTCATGTTGGACAGTTTGGACATTTGGACATTTTTAACTTATTAAACAATGACCTAATTACCTCACTTACAGATATCAATAATTTTTCATATTTTTTCGTGACATTTAAACATGATGAAGTTATAATGAGTGTAAAAAATGCTAAAAATGGATAAACGAGATAATGTCCAGAATTAATAACCTTCAATAACCTGTAAATAACATGGTGATTTGCACTACCTCAATGCAAAGTGACTCTTGAAATGAATACTAGACTTGATTTGGACCATTTTGGACTTTATAATTACTCGATTTGGACTTCTAATGTATTTTTAACGAATTAAACAAAATTGAGCAATAATCTGCCAAGAGAGAAATGTTTCTGTCAAACTTGGCATCATGAACGAAGTGCTAGACTTTTGTTTAATTTCGTTAATTGTCTTAACGTCCACGATAATTCTCGATAATTTGTGTACATAATAAAAAATCGACTTAGTTTAATGTGTGTAAATATTGGACACTCAGTCCTTGTATTTAATTCCAGTAAAATCGAAAATCGAAAGTCCAAATTTACATTCCAGAAGCTTGTAATTTGACAATAATTTACTACTCAGGAACTGTATCAACTCGAGATTTTTACATTAGAAAGAGGACCCAAAATGACACAGATTAGGCTTTGAAATCACTCTATTTTTTTACTCTAAGATGTAGTTATGGTTTTTCGAAATTCTGTCCAGACTTGCACAAAAACAGTTTTCCTCTACTCGTTTGAGGATTTTGTTTAATTATCAAATAAAATGATAAAAATACAAAGTTCTCTAGTCTAGCTCTTTAATGAGTCTAGTTTATTCTAAAAATAATTTCATAAATAAAAAGAAGCGTTTGGACCATTTCCTTGTCGAAATTCGTTAGAGTGCGCTGTAAATAATTAGTTTTTAGATTAATTCATTGAAAATAATGATTTCAACATCGGTTTTCTGATCTTTCGAAGACGGGACCCAATCCCGAGCCCCGGAGCAACAAAGGATATCAAGATCGAGTGATATTTTATTTTTTTTAGGACTTGTACATATTTGTATCATTTTGTTGTATATATTTTCCAATGATGTAATTCGTCTCCCTGAGGCCATTATAAATTCGTTTGTGTACATATTTGCGTATGCATATTTTCACTAAATAATTCAACTCACCATAATAAAAAAAAAATTGTTTGACTTAACCATGAGTGTCTGCATACTTATACAATTATTGTTAATAAAGACTGGTATATTCACTTATGTACAAAACCGGCCCAAATTCTAATTCGAGGTTTGAATCACTTATTCACTTATATGCGATCATGGGTATTTCACCTATTACTATTCAAAATCGACTTCACTCATCAATCCCCAGTGGATATTTTCCCAGTAGCGTGAATCCTTATCGGATACCCCACAGATGAAAACCGCTTTCCCAAGTGGAATACCTATCATCAAATATAAATGAATAATTGATCGTCCCCTCTTATTTGGCTTTGGGCCATCTCGGGGAATTCTATCTAAGACTCTTTCGAACCACTATTCACCAAACCCATAACCAAACTCTACTCAAATCATCCATTTATCCAACCCCAGTGAATGTTATTCCCTAGTAAAGAACGGATATTTTCGAGAAGTCTAATACTTATACTCAAAGCCAAGAATTGGGTTGATCCCCGTATATTACCAGATATTTTTGGGTTGAACGCCTCGAAGGAGTAGGCAAATCATCCCATTTTGAACCATTTCTTGCTCCATGTTAGGGAAGTAGGAAGTTCCTCGGATCAATTTGACTCTAGTAGCGAGTCATCTCATAACTTTCTCGATTATATCCCTCTAACGGGAAAGAACGAACACACCCGCCCTAGTGGCGCCCAAGAGTCTAATGATGGAATTCTCCGTTCAAGAACTACGATTAGGGCTTTGATCCATGAGTAGATTCAAGTCCTACGATGACTGGTACGTAGTGCAGTATAAGCGTATCCAAGCCCGTTGTACATATGTGAATATATCGATTTTTAGGCATTTGCCTTGATTTGCGTGCAAACATGTTGTGTGACAATGTGAACTTATGTGTTTTGTTTTCATTTTTAGGCATAATGTAAACAAATTCGAAGCTTTCAAAGGGAATTGACGAATTAGTAAAGAGCCCGTACTCAGTACGGAGGAGGAGACGGGTCCGAGTGACGTCCGCACCTTCTAACCTAGATTTCGAACCCAAATCTTTGCATTCGTAGACCAGTCACAAGAACTTTCGTGCCTTATCGCAATGGAGTCAATTTTGGGTTTCTTAAATGATTTTCTTTTAAATCTTTAATAAAGCCCTTTCCTTTTGGAACCCGTCATTGTTTGGGTCATAACAAGGTGGCGACTTCGAACCCTTATTTATATTTCTTTTTAACAAGGTGGTGATTTCAAGCCTTATGATGATTCCTTGACAATTGACCTCTTTAATCGGTCGATTTCCGTGGGACGTGGCCTTTGGCATGTAACGCGACGATTCCGGATCTAATCTTAAAAAACCCGAGAATCCAGCCCCATACTGGGTACCCAATATTTCTGCTCACCCCTAGACTAAAGATATATTATTTTTTTTCGACAGCGTATAACAAGATTTCCAATGGTAGAAGCCTCTTCTGGCTAGCATTGATAGCCTGATTATGAATTTCGTGAACAACTCCTCACGCGACTTTTTGGATTTTGCACCATCCAAGTCGGCGAGCTGCCTCCCTGATTTCATGACCCGACTTACAAGTTTACATCTAACAAGGCCACAATTCAACCTACTCTTTCTTCTTTATGACACTAACGAGGTAGTTCTTACTTCTTAAGGGCAACCTTACTCTTTGCTCCATTCAGTATCCTGCACATAGAGAACTTGTTTTTTTTTTTTGTTTTTTTTTTTGGAAAAATCGATAAAAATAATCCCAAATTTGAGCGGTCAGATAAAAATAATTCCAAATTGTAAACTCTATAAAATAATACCAAGTTGTCATTTTTGTCACAAAACTAATCTGATACGTTAAGTCGTCTAATTATGTTACTTAATTAACAGTTAGCACTACTTGAACTAAATCCTCATTAATTTCATTAATTCTCTTTAATTATGTTTTCTTTCTAATTTACCTAACCTCAATCTCTCTCATCCATCAAACTCACCTCTTCCACCACCACCATCCTCCCTCTCTTCACTCAAGACCACCAAAGCCACTGCACGCCACCCTTTTTCTCTCTCCATCAAAGCCGCCTCCATCACCACAACAACCACCGCCACCACTTCGTCAGACAAACTCTCCGTCGTTAAATTCGTAAAATATTAGAACTTTTTTCTCTTCCCTCAAATCTCAATACCACCACCAATCCATTGTTAACCAACGCATCACCACCTCAGCCCAACCTCCCTAGCACCAGCCAACCACCCACGCACTTCCCAGCCACTACCTTTGCACCCCTCGCTTACCTTCCCTCCCACCACCCAACAACTGTACTCGCCCAGCCCACTCGTCCATGATCTATTCCCGCGCAACACCATCCCATTCAGCCCACTCGCCCACCTGCTCGTCCACTTGCTGTGATGACCCATTAAGATCTGACCCAATAACAAATAACAGCGTCGGGGCGGGCCACCACTTGCGAATTTACAGCCACCACCACCGCCATTGATGTGGCTCGATTTGTGAGCGACGAGGAGAGAGAATCAGAGTGACAAATTTAGTGGTGGTGGGCTGGTGGCGGCCTTTTTCCTTGATGGTCAGAACTTGGTGGTGGCTAAGATGGTAAGGAGGATGGTGGGCTGGTGGCTGACATGGGGAGCAAGAGAGAGAAAAATCAGATTTGAGGGGGAGTGAGAGATTTTTATCCAAAAAACAAAATGGTAAATTTTTATTATTAAGAATTAATATGTATTAATAATAGGGTGATGTTATTGCCACATCAATAAACACTATTGTCAGGTCTAATATCAAAAGACTAGCTCTTCCATATTTTCATATATGGAAAAATATGGCATAGAATGACTTGACAATAGTGTTTTATGACCTGGCAATAACATCGCTCTAATAATATAATAATTAACAATCAGTAGGACTAATTAACGTTAATACTAACGAATTAAGACGACATTAGTATCGAGTTCAGTTTTGTAACAAAAATGACAACTTGAGATTATTTTTGTAGAGGTTACAACTTGGGATTATTTTTTGTTGGAGCGCTTAAACTTGGGATTAATTTTTATCAAATTTTCCGGTCTTTTTTTTGCTTTTGTTTGTTTGTTTGTAAAGAAAGAAATCATGTATTCAGTATCGAAACTGCTTAACTAAATCCAAAATTACTAAATGCAAATCATTTTATTGCAATACTTCCCAAACTAACCTTTGTATTTGAAATGCAACTTCATTGTCATTATTTTTTTCTCTCAAATCTCTCCTTTATTTCCGATTTATCCATTGCAAGGACAAATTAAATCACCATGGATAAATTGATACCTTTGATGGAGAAGATATTAATATATGATATAGATAACCATTAAAATTAGACTTTGAACTATGTTAATTATTCAAAAAATAATAATTATTATTTTAGGGTTTGTGGGTGGTGGGCTGGTGGTTTGACTGGCGGCGTGTGAATGGTGGGTGTTCGGTAACTTGGGTATTGGGGAAGATAGAGAGGCGTAGGACACATATATTAAGTTGTGCAAAAGCAGAAATCTTGCATTGTGAATGTACATGCAATTAACAACAATTAATCAAATGGGAAACATGAAATTTTGCGGTGCCTAAATTATTTGAGCCTACCAACTTTCAGTTATTAGCCACCAAAATTTGGGGAAAAGAATGGAAGAAACGGAATAAAGTTAATTTACCCGGTGGATAAGCTACCTGGCTAATGTAGCTCTGATGTAGGATTACAAATTGGCCAAGTAGACAAGTTAGAATGTGAGAGGTCGGCAACTTTATTGAGATTTTTTTTGTGGCCTAAATTATTTGAGCCTACCAACTTTCAGTTATTAGCCACCAAAATTTGGAAAAAAGAATGGAAAAAACGGAATAAAGTTAGTTTATCCGGTGGATAAGCTATCCGGCTAATGTGGCTCTGATGTAGGATTACAAATTGTCCAAGTAGACAAGTTAGAATGTGAGTGGTCGGCAACTTTATTGAGATTTTTTTTGTGGGGATGTTTTGGGACTCATAAGTAAACAAACAAGGGGAAGATAAAAATTCATAATGGTCAAAAGACTCAAAACGGTAGTACTCCGTAATAAATAAAAGTGAGCCAAATTTTCCGACCAGTTCTCATTTACTCTGATAGATCATCATCCATGGCTTCCACTAGACTTGCAGTTGTACATTAATCCTTTTTTATTATTATTTAAAATTACTAGTATTTAGATGATAATCTATTACAGCATCAGGAACTCTTCGAATTTCTTTATTTATCACACATTATCAAAAAAATTCTATAAAACGGTATTTTCGTAAATTTCGGTGAGACGAGGGTCACATTTAAGTGAAACAAGGGTCAGGGTTCATAAAAAGTGACCCCTGCATTTCTAAATAGTGACCCCAGGTCATTTTATTGTGAGTTGATCTCATGACATGAGATAAATAATTTAGCTTTTAAAAGAATGAATTTTCTTTTTATTTCTACTATTATAAATTTATAATTAGGTAAGTGCATGTAGAATCATGTAGGTCATATTATTTTAGGTTGGATTTTTCGTGTTCGGGTTATCACGAGTTTATGTTGCGAAAATTCTCGGGTTAGGTTGAGTCGACTAGGGTTGGAGCGGGAGTTACGTTGATATTGGATTTTAGATCAACTCATGTCGAATTAATTCGGGTTTCGACGATATTTGGTCATGTAAATGTTGTAAATATAGAGCTTAAAATAATATTTAGAAAATTTTGAATAACAATGATTATGTTTCCTTTACTATTTTTTTATCCATCGTTTTGCAAATTATTAAATCATTATTGGCTATAATCAGGTTCCAGGTAGATTATGATTCGGATTTATCTTGATTTCGGATCAATTTGAATGAGGTGTAATGGGGTTTCGATCAATTCAGATATCAAGAGTAATAAGGTATTTGAATGGATCGGGTCAGTTTAAAGTATGTGTTCGAGTTTTCTAGTCGTTTAATCTAATAAAGCGGTTAGGTCTGTGTTAATCGTTTTTCAATCCGTTTGGTAAACCGATTAGTTTGGGTCACCCATTTATATATAAGTTATAACCCAATCTGACAAATTCTTAGTCGTAATTCATTCCAATTGATACCGGTTCAGTTCAAATTTATTTAGGTGAAGAGAATAAATCATAAACCTTAAGCCAACGAAAATGGTGGGCTTTGCTAGAAAGGAGAACATTAAGCACCTTTTTACCGAAAAATTGAACTATATATGTTTTTTCACAAATTCTTTGGTACAATTGATATACCATGAGGCATGTGAAAATGGCCCATAATATGCTCAAACCAACTCATGATGATTTCTCTTTCATTAGATAACTTTCAACTCATTCTTCCAAATGAGTTCAATATTGAATATGTTTGAACGAGTTTATGTGATTAATGGTCAAGGTGGAAGGAAACACATAATTCAGAATCAAACCAATTCAACAATGTTTATTTTAGTTCAATTCAATTCAAATAAGTTATACTCTTTCAATAAGTTTAATTAGGAGTATTTTTAGGTGACAAAATGAATACATCAAAAGTTAAAGGAGATCGTCCATGTAATACAAAAAAGATATTAAATTAATTATCCTCAATATACAAAATTCTTGAAGGGGTTATTAATCAAAAAGAGAAAAAATTTAAAAAATAAAAAGGAAGAAGAGGTAGAAGAAAGAAGCAAAATGTGACATCCCCTAACTTTTCTTAAAAGGCAAAATCTATTAAAGTTAAAAGGAAAAAGTAGCGAATATGCATTGAATGAGCGTTGAGCCTTTGAGCTCTGTTTTAAGAATGAAGGACCAATAACATTGAGAATATGGCTCCATAGCCCCGTGTATGCTGAACTTTACCTATAACAAATTAATAATTAGGCAAAATGGAGATTGAAAAAGAATAAGAAAATAAAAAAAATCTGCACCCAACGACCCTCCCAGCTCCCTCCACCAGAAGTGTCACATTTTCCGGCAAAGCCATAGCCAAGCAATTTCCAGACTCCAAGTACAGGACTGTACAATTGGGAATTGCTGTTGGAATTCCCTCCCACTTAATCTTTGTTTTGTCATTATTTTTTCAATGTTTGTATTCAGCTACTTAATATCCATGTTGGATAATATATATAGTAGATTTATATCAGCTTTTTATTTTTAGTTTTAAAGTCCACATCAACTGGGTAATATACCCACTAAGTAGACTAATCATTCTCCCCACTGGCATCCTCCACCGCCCACCCTTCATGCTCTCTCTTGTCGGGTGATTCCCCAGCAACCTACCCAACCTCCTCGCAACCCACCACCCATTTTCACTGGCCGGCTTCCCTCATTCCACCCCCACCCACCACCATGCCGGCGTTTTTAGATCTTGATTGCTCCAGTTGCCTTGTACACAGATGGGAAGGAGAAACGAAAGAGAGAGAAAGGGAGGAGAGAGAAATGGGTGAGAAATTTGTCAAGGGTATTATGGGAAAAATAATTTGCGTCTAGTAATAAGCTAGCAATCCCCATCTCGCACACTTTCTCAACTCAACCAGCATGCGGTTGTGCGAAGCAACCGGTGGCCAAGCCACGGCGACCTCCATGGCCTCCACTCCGCCACCAGCCAGTCCTCTGCTAGTCGCATCTGTAGGTAAGTTATCTGAAACCCTAACTTCTTCAATCCCAATTATAATGATAATTACATTTCAATTTGGGCTATTTATTTTGATTAAAATTGATAATTATGCTGATTTATATGTTTGAATTTGATAATTAAGGTGATTTATATGTTTCAAATTGATAATTATGGACTTATCTATATAAAAGCTCTATTTCCACTCAAAAAAAAAAAAAATGATAATTATGGACTTATGGTGATTTATATGTTTCAAATTGATGATTATTGTGATGTGTTGAAATTTATTTCTTTGTGGCCTTTTTATTTCGTTTTTTTCTTGTCTGAGGATAGTGTTTTTTTTTTTGTTGTCGAAGGCACACACTAGTAGCTGGTAAACAGTGACCTTTTAAGAGCGTGTTAGGCCTAGCGTCATACACGATGACTCATAGTTTGGAAGAAGAAGTTGACATGACTGCCAGGATATCAAATCCATACGAAGTGTCATTGGCGATGAGTCATAATTTGGAGGAAAAAATTGACATGATGGAAGATGGTACCACCAAGAGCTTGAGCACGAGGCTGGCCGTTCTATGTGATGCAGCATCAGTTGCCTGTTGTCTTATTTAAGTACATTCTTTATCCACACTAAGTTTGAATAATTGTGGCTTCCATTTTATATTTTTATGCTTTTTCTTTTTCGTGTAACAATGAAATGCGTTGTTTTTAATGAAGGAAAAGTATTGTTTATCTGTTCGGGGACCATAATTGAGTGGGATGGTATGATATGGTGGGGAACATCCTAACATCAGCTACACTCTTGCAAGGCGAAGAAAAAAATGGAGACGATGCCCTTGATAAAGTTTCAGTTAGTATTCTTTGCCCTTTTCTTAACCACATGCGGCTTGTGAGAGGCATATATTTTGATGATATGCAATATTCATATTCAATGTGGTTTTGATGCTGATAGGGGAGTTGAGAAAGTATAGTTTGAAGGAAAAACTGAGAAAATGATAAGATTAGAGAACAGAGAGGAGAAGGGAAACTTAAGAGAGGAGAGTGGAGATAGGAGTCGGGAAGGGGAACAGGCTGGCTTCACCCAATGAGAAGGTGAACTTTTTTGTTGAGCAATTGAGTTTTGAAGATGCCAAACTTATTTAATTATAAAGTGATGCTACTTAACTTGTGTGTTAGTGTTTCAAGAATTTATTTATGCAAGAGTTTGCTAGATAAAGATCAAGAAGAAGACACAAGTTCACATGTTCTCTAAGTTATTTATTTTATTTCTTAGAGCTCATATTAAAGTTATGCAGTTATATAAATGTGGAATTTATATCTATAAGGCAACTAAATAATAAGCGTTAAAAGAGTTTGTGGTCGGGAACGATCTTTGAAACTTTAATGTTCAATGGAACGTTACCATGACACATACAATAACACGTTCGTTCACTGAGATAAATTCAAGTTAAGTGTCTTAAATTTATTCTCTTAATATTTTATTTTGCCAAATATTTTATTTATAAAGAGATTTCATCAAAATCTGTTTACTTCTATACTTTGGCTATATGATTTTAACTAAGAAGAAAATATTCTCTTTAAAGATATTTATTTTATTTTCTTCATAAAAACTGAATTTAATATATATGCTTTATATGATAAAGATATTTATCCTCCTTTATGAAAATCTTATTTTGCAAGTAAAGAAAATGATATTTAGTTTCCTAAGTGATAATTAGCTCTCCAGTCATTTTCTCTGTTTGCGTCTCTCGTTTATAAGGTGTTTAACAATCAGTTTTTACTCACGCCTCTCCCTGATCAATTGAACGTAACATATTCTTAAGAGAGTCAAATTAACAAACGTTGCCTCACAACAAAGAACGTTGCCTAATAGATATATTATCTACACGTTATTATTGCATTACTTATAAGATCTCAATTGTACCTTATTCACTTATTGAAGTTTATCAAGGTAAACAATCGTCTTTTATCTATTACAACTAGAGCTAGTTGTTAGGCTTAGGTGAGTGTCTAAGTGCGTTTGGCTTGAACGAGTGTTCGAGTGCGAGATTGAGTTAGAGTAAACTTGATCTATTTGTACTATTCTCTTAATAAAAAAAGTAGTCTTTAAAGTCATTCGGGCCGTGGTTTTTTATCCTTTCTGAGTTACAAAGGGTTTTCCACGTAAATTGTGAGTACTTAAATTCTAGTTCTTTTTACTTGTTTTAATTCCGCAAAATTTGGGGTAACACAATTCACCCCCCCTCTTGTGTACCTTGTGCTACTAATAATTGGTATCAAAGCCTCGTTTTCTCTTAGATACACGTTCACACTTGAAGAGAATGTCAATCTCAAGCACATCAAAGGGAATTAGAGAGGGTCAATCTGCTGTAAGACCTCCATACTTCGACGGGCACCACTACTTTGGATGGAAAAATCGTATGGAAATTTACATTAAGTCAGAAGACTATCAGGTATGACAAGTTGTTAAGAATGGACCATTTAAAATTGTTGACACGGTATGCAAAGAAGTAGAAGAGGATAAATGGACTGAAACAGATTTCAGAAAAATTGAAAAAAATGCTAAAGCTATGAAATTGTTAGACTGTGCTTTAGACCCTGATGAATTCAGTAGGATATCTGCTTGTTCTAGTGCTAAAGAAATATGGGACACTTTACAAATTGCTCATGAATGTTCCAACGAAGTAAAAATGTCTAAAATCGATCTACTAGTTCAACAATATGAATCGTTTGAAATGAAGAAAAAGGAATCGATTAAAGATATATTTACTCGTTTTACCATTATTATAAATGTACTAAAATCCCTTGGTAGAGAATATGAAGTGCAGGATCAGGTTAGGAAAATTCTGAGGAGTCTACCGATTAACGATCAATGGATGCCTAAAGTTACGGCGATTCAAGAAGCTAGGGATCTCACAAAATTACAATTGGACCAACTCATGGGATCTCTGCTAACTCATGAGATGAAGCTTGAATCCCGAGCTCCAGAATCATCAAACAGAGACAGAGGACTTGCACTAAAGGCCAGGGATGATGATGAGCAAGTTGGAGAACTTGATGAAGATGATATTGTTTTTATTGTTAAAAAGTTTTCTAAGTTTGTTAAAAATTTCAAATCTAAGAAACCATTTAAAAGAAATAAGAACTACTCTACTAGTAATAACAGGCAGAATACTAATGATGGACTTTGCCATAAATGCAGGAAACCTGGACACATTATAAACTAATGTCTAATGTGGGACATGGAGAAGAAAAGGGACAAAAGAGCAAACTTATCTAATGCTGTAGATAAAGAACTTGAGAAGGCGATGGATGCCACATGGGGAGAAGAAGAAGAAGAAGAAGAAGAAGAAGAAGAAGAAGAAGAACTAGAACTGGAAGACGATGAAAACCCTATGCAAGCCAACGTTGCTCTTATGGCAAAAATGGATGACCCTACTGATGAAGAAGAAGACATTGAGGTATCTATGAATGAATTGAAATCTAAATTATTTTCTTTTTCTAAAGAAAAATTGATGAGTGCTATGAAAGTAGTTATTAATAATTCTAAAGAGACTTTTGATAAAATCAAAGAAGAGGCCGAAAACAGTAATTCCATTTTGATGAATGAAATCAATGACCTAAAAGATAGGATTAATACTCTAGAAAAATTAGAAAAGATGTCTACTGTTAAAATTTGTGACATAGAAAAGAGTAATGAATCTTTGACTATGCTAAATAAAAGTCTGGAGGAAGATAATAGAGTTTTGGAAAGTACTCTGGATAATTTATCAAGTATGAATAACTCTCTCAGCAAAATAAATTCTTCGCTAAAAGGTAAGGTTGCAACTTTGGAAAATCAGTTAAAGAGGAGCACGACTGATCTAGCTAATAAACAACGTTTAAACGAAAAACTAGTTAAAGAGAAGAAAACGTTGGAGAAAACCTTGAAGGAACGTTCTATAAAACTAGAGAAAATCAATTACAAACTGAGGTTTGTTAAAGAGACTGAAAACTCTAGTAGTCATGAGGAACGTTCTCAAAATTTACAAGAACGTTTGGATCAACTAGAGAAAGAAAATAAAACGCTTAAACAGAAACTGACCAACGTTGAAAAAATAACAACCAGTACCACACATAAGAAAATTTATGGTATATTGGACAAAAGGCTTATGTGATGTACCTACCATTCCTAATCAAGGAACTAGAACCATAGCCAAAGCTAACTCAAAGAAAAAATATAATAAATATATTGATGTGCCAGAACATCGTATTTGTATGCATTGTGGTTTCATTGGTCATTTTACTTATGAATGTCCTTCTTGGAAATTATCTCATGATAAGAATAAGGTTGTGCTTAAACAAATATGGGTTAGAAAGGATTCTCCGCATAATGTTAGGTTCCTAAAATTAAAACTAATTAATTTTGCAGGTCAAAGTGAGAGGGAACAATCAATGGTATCTAGATAGTGGGTGTTCACGACATATGACAGGTGACATACAAAATTTCCTCTCACTTCAAGCTTTCAAAGGTGGTGCAGTGACTTTTGGAGATGATAAACATGGACAAATAGTCGGCGTAGGTAAGATAGGAAAGTCATTTGCTCATGCTATTGATAATGTTTTTTTGGTTAAAGATCTAAAATATAATATGCTTAGTATTTCCCAGCTTTGTGACGGGGGAATAATATATTGTTTTCTGCTAGTGATTGTCATTTTTTTAATGCTAGTACAAATAAATCTTTATTTAGAGGAAAAAGAGTTAATAGTAATTATCAAGTTGATTTAGATAATATTGCTGAAAATAATTTATCTTGCATGAATGTTATGGATGATGATCCACTTTTGTGGCACAAACGCTTGGGTCACTCTAGTCTTACCTTGTTAAATAAACTTCGTACAAAAAATTTAGTCATTGGTCTACCTGACTGCAAGTTTACTTATAATGGACTATGTGATGCGTGTGCCAAAGGAAAACAGGTTCGTTCATCGTTGAAATCGAAAAATTTGGTAAGTACCTCTAAACCGGTCGAATTGATTCATGTTGATCTCTGTGGCCCTATGCGTATTATAAGTAGAGGAGGAAGCAAATACGTTTTTGTTATAGTGGATGACTATTCAAGATTTACTTGGACCTTATTTTTATCTTCCAAAGAAGATGTATTTGATTCTTTCTTGTCTTTCATTAAGTGCGAACAAAAACAGCTTAATCATCAATTGTTTGCTGTTAGATTCGACCATGGTACTGAGTTTGACAACTCAAAATTTATTGCTTATTGTAATGAACATGGCATTGTGCATGATTTTTCGGCCCCTAGAACACCTCAACAAAATGGGGTTGTTGAGCGTAAAAATAGAACTTTAGAAGATATGGCTAGAACCATGCTTATTTCTAGTGATCTTCCTAAATATTTTTGGGGGTCATTAATACTGTTTGCTATATAATTAATAGAGCCATGGTTAGACCTCTTTTGCATAAAACTCCATATGAATTATTGGAAGGTAAAAAGCCGAACATTGCTTATTTTAGGACTTTTGGTGCTAAATGCTTCGTTCATAACAATGGAAAAAATTCTTTGGGCAAATTTGATGCTCGAAGCGATGAAGTAGTTTTATTAGGCTATTCCTCTCATCGTAGAGCATACAAAGTTTATAATAAGCATACTATGTGTATAGAGGAAAACATTCATGTAATATTTGATGAATTTCACGTGCCAAATGAGAATGTGCAGGATTCAGATATTGATTTTGAGATTAGATTAATTCGTGCTCAATCCAGTGAGGAAATTCCCGACGTCACTGTACAGGGAGAAAATGAACAACAACACAACGTTGTAGAACCAGGAGACAACGTTCTCAGTGTGATTAATTAATTAAACATCGACAACAGTAGCGAGAGACTCACTGGGGATGAATCACAAGTTCCTCAAAGCCAACCAACGTTCTTGGATCCAAAACCTTATAAGTTCCAGAGTTCTCACCCCCTTAATCAGATTATTACTGATCCAACAAAGGGAGTGCAGACTCGATCTTCCACTCGGAATTTTATTTCTTTCAATGCATTCTTATCTGATATAGAACCTAAAGATTATAAATGTGCTTTGAATGATTCTGATTGGATCTTAGCTATGCAGGAAGAACTAAATCAATTCAAGAGAAATAAGGTATGGCACCTAGAACCCAAACTAAAAAATCACACAGTGATTGGTACAAAGTGGGTTTATAGGAACAAGTTGGACGATGAAGGTAATATTATTCGAAATAAAGCCAGGTTGGTGGTCAAAGGTTATAATCAGCAAGAGGGCATAGATTATGATGAAACTTTTGCCCCAGTAGCTCGATTGGAAGCGATTAGAACTTTAACTGCTTTTGCTGCTTTTGCTGCTCACAAAAACTTTAAATTATTTCAAATGGATGTTAAAACTGCGTTTTAAATGGTTATTTAAAAGAGGAAGTTTTTGTGGAGCAACCACCTGATTTTGAAGATAAAGAATTTTCCAATCACGTCTATAAATTAGATAAAGCTCTTTATGGATCTAAACAAGCTCCTAGATCATGGTATGAGAGACTTTCAAATTTTTTGATGGAAAAAGGTTTTAAAAGGGGTGTGATTGATAAAACTTTATTTTTGAAATTTGAAAATCATGATATTTTAGTTGTTCAAGTATACGTTGATGATATTATTTTTGGTTCGACTAATGATGCAATGTGCATTAACTTTTCTAACATAATGCAGGGAGAATTTGAGATGAGTATGATGGGAGATTTAAAATTCTTCCTTGGACTACAAGTAAATCAAAGAAAAGATGGCATACAAATTCATCAACAAAAATATGTGAAAGAGTTGCTAAAGAAATAAAAAATGGAAGACACTAAGCCCTACAACACGCCGACTCCAACTTCACAAAAATTAGACTTGGATGAAAAAGGGACACTTGTGAATGAAAAAGAATATCGATGTATGATCGGATCACTATTATATTTAACTGCTAGTCAACCTGATATTGTTTATGGTGTTTGTCTATGTGCTCGCTTTCAATCTAGTCCTAGAGAATCTCACTTAATCGCAGTAAAGCGAATTCTTAGATACTTGAAAAACACTATTGATTTATGTCTTTTTTATGCTAAGTGTGATAGTTTTAACTTAAATGGCTATTCCGATTCTGATTATGCTGGATTCCTAGTAGACCGTAAAAATACTTCAAGTATGACTCAATTTTTAGGATCATGCTTAATTTCTTGGGCTTCTAAAAAGCAAAATTCTGTTGCTCTATCTACTGCCGAAGTAGAATATGTTGCAGTTGCTGCTTGTTGTGCTCAAATTTTATGGTTGAAGCAACAATTACTTGATTTTGGTGTTAATTGTGGTTGTGTGCCTATTTACTATGATAATACTAGTGCTACTAGTATTTCAAAAAATTCTGTCAGCCATTCAAGGACAAAACATATTGAAATTCGTCATCATTTTCTGCGTGACAATGTGGAAAAAGGTTTTATAAAACTTGAATCTGTTAACACTGAAGATAAAATAGCTTATATTTTCACAAAACCTTTGCAACGTGATAGATTTGAGAAAATTAGATTAGATTTGGGCATGATGAAAATAAATTAATGTGTATCACTAATTGCTTGCTTCGATGATTGCTTAGTTAATGGTTAATTTTGGTTTACATTTTGGTTGAAGCTTTATTTTTGCGATTACAATTTTTGGGTCCTAGATATTAATAGTATTAGTTTTAACGTTAAAACTTCAAAGGACTCGCTATGTGTTTTGATACTATTTCAATACGTGAAGTCGAATGTTCATATGTCTCAACATTCTATTGTTTCTTTTCTTTGGGCAATCCGAAAAAATTCTTTCATAGAGAACTAATTATAATTTGTTGCCACGTTATAAGTCAAATTAGTTCTCGAAATTTTGAGCCTAAACACTTACCAATCTCCACTTAAAATCTTAGTCTCTTCTTACCCATGTATATAGACAAGGCTAGTTGTCTAGGGAGCATTTCTTTACTATTTTATTGTTTCGCGTAATAAATAAAAAAGAAAAAAAGAAAAAAGGGGAATCAAAGTGCAGATCAGTACCGTATAGTCTTCATCATGGGTGGAGTGGGGAATATGAAAATTCAGTACTTTTAGAAGTCATTCACTTTTGAGTAGAGTTGTATTGTCATATAACTGATTGGAGAAGCTTTAGGCAAATTTTGTTTCCTTCTTCTTAGTTGTTTTTTTTTTAACTCACTCACTTTTGGAGTTTTAGGAAGGGCAAGATTCTACAGTTTTATCTTTCCCTTAATTCTCTCATTGCTCTTTCCTTATTACATTATGCCTTGTGTCTATATTACAAACCTCACCCAGTTTATTTTTCTTCACCCATATTCACGCTTAACTGACGAGAAAAAAAAATAAAAATTTCTCTTCTTCTCTCAAACGTTCCCAATAATTTAAAAACGTTCCTTACCCTTTACAAAATTGTGCACGCTCAATGTAAGAAGGCACAAGCTACTGAAGGACAACAAAATTCTCCAATCTTTATTCATGGTGGTTCATCTCAGGGGGAACTCTCTCCCACTCAGGAAAATCGAACCATTACCGATCAAGCCAAAAAATCTAAGGCTAAGAGAAAAAAGCCTGTCAACAACCGTGGTACCTCCAAACCTCCACTACCTGTCCAACACCATTACCCTCTTCCAACTCATGTTTTCAACAACATTGCTGCCAAGTTCAATCACCGCAAACAACCTCCTTTGAAGGTCATTAATAAGGTATGGTTAATTGAGAATGAGTTTGAAGACTTATGGACTTTTATTGATACGCAAGGGTGGAGAAGGTTGTTTAGTACTCCTGAGTATGTTTATCCTACTGCAATTAAACAATTTTTTGGTAGTTTGGAATTGGATGGTAATGTGGTTCAAGCCATAGTTAATGGGAAGAGTAGAATGTTTAATTGTGAAACTTTGGGAAAAAGTTTGGGAGTTCCTAATGTCGGATTTGATGATTACAATAAGGAAGCTTGGCCTCTTGTCCCTTTTACTACACCTTCTCAAATCCTTCGTCGTTTTGCTGGAGGAAATCCCAAAGCCCACAAACATGACCAAGTGCCAATCTCCAAATTGTCTGTCCCTCACCGTATTCTACACCGCCTTGTATGTCAAAACATTGTTACCCGAGGACAAACCCGCAATGTTGCTATATCTCTTGATCTTGTCCTTATGGAGTGTCTAGTTACTCAATAACCCATCAACCTTCCATCCCTTATGATTAAACACATGCTTTATGTCGCCCAAAACGATTCACATGCCCTCCCTTATTCTAAGTGGTTGACTCTTGTGTTTCAAGCTTGTTGTGTGCCTCTTCCACGTGGTGATGAGAAGTCTGATGCTGATATATTAACCTCGACAACTTTGGGTCGTATGACTTTTATGTATGATGAAGCGTCAAAAACTTGGGTTCGCAAACTACTGGCCGTTCTTCCAACCAGGCTGGGAACGTCCTGCTGAAGCCGATAACGTTTTCGAAGATGATTCAAGCTCAGACAGTGAAAGTGGTGATCCTGTTACGGTTGAAGATAGGTTTATGCTTATTAACAGTGATCTTGTGGGTATTAAAAAGGACATGAAAGTTGTTAAGGACAATGTGAATCGTTTGAAAAGTGACTCTAGCTACATTATTTCGGTTCTCAAGAAGATTCGGGGTGCCATTCTACCTAAAGCTCGTCGTGCACACTCCTATTAAACTTCTACCGACATTATCAACAACCTTGAACGGATTGCCAATCCTTTTGCAAACCTTCTTTTTGCTCCAACTTCATATTTTGATGTTTAGAGTCTATGTCTTTTGATGGATGGGTGTAGTTACAGTGTCATTACATGGTGCTAGAGCTACTTTAGTTGTTTACTTCTATGTTTTTATAAATCCTCTAGGACCTTAAGTTGTTATTCGCTTAAATAATCCCTTCTCCTCATGTGAACATTGTTGATCTTTTCAATGATGGCAAAAGGAGGAAGAGTAGTGATGCTAGTTAATTTGTTTCTAAAGCTTAAATCTTTTGTAGTTGATCAATCCCATCCATTGCAATAATATTGTGTTAGTTATGTCTTACTATTCTTATTACACTGTCTTCATTTTTTTTAGGGTTTAAATATTTATCACGTTCTTTTACAGTAGCAATATTATTGCTCTTGTTATTCCTTTTGGCTAGGAACGTTTGTAGATTCCAACTCACTGCTTTCCTATGCATATAATTATGTCAGTAGCATATGCTTGCAAACGTTTATTGATAATTGATTGATCCCTCTATTCACTATGGATAGAAAGCACTACAATCTTTTATTTGTGCACAATTATAGTTGTTTATATTATTTTAGCACTATTTTGCATCACAAGTTTGCCATCATCAACAAGGGAAAACTTGTTGAGCAATTGAGTTTTGAAGATGACAAACTTATTTAATTATAAAGTGATGCTACTTAACTTGTGTGTTAATGTTTCAAGAATTTATTTATGCAAGAGTTTGCTAGATAAAGATCAAGAAGAAGACACAAGTTCACATGTTTTCTAGGTTATTTATTTTATTTCTTAGAGCTCATATTAAAGCTATGCAGTTATATAAATGTCGAATTTATATCTATAAGGCAACTAAAATAATAAACGTTAAAAGAGTTTGTGGTCGGGAACGATCCTTGAAACTTTAGTGTTCAATGGAACGTTACCGTGACACATATATTAACTCGTTCGTTCACTGAGATAATTTTAAGTTAAGTATCTTAAATTTATTCTCTTAATATTTTATTTTGCCAAATATTTTATTTATAAAGAGATTTAAACAAAATCTTTTTACTTCTATACTTTGGCTATATGATTTTAACTAAGAAGAAAATATTCTCTTTAAAGATATTTATTTTATTTTCTTCATAAAAACTGAATTTAACATATATGCTTTATATGATAAAGATATTTATCCTCCTTTATGAAAATTTTATTTTGCAAGTAAAGAAAATGATATTTAGTTTCCTAAGTGATCATTAGGTCTCCAGTCATTTTCTCTGTTTGCGTCTCTCGTTTATAAGGAGTTTAACAATCAGTTTTTACTCACGCATCTCCCTGATCAATTGAACGTAACATATTCTTAAGAGAGTCAAATTAACAAACGTTGCCTCACAACAAAGAATGTTGCCTAATAGATATATTCTCCACACGTTATTACTGCATTAGCTATAAGATCTCAATTGTACCTTATTCACTTATTGAAGTTCATCAAGGTAAACAATCGTCTGTTATCTATTACAACTAGAGCTAGTTGTTAGGCTTAGGTGAGTGCCTAAGTGCGTTTGGCTTCAACGAGTGTTCGAGTGTGAGATTGAGTTAGAGTAAACTTGATCTATTTGTACTATTCTCTTAATAATAGTAGTAGTCTTTAAAGTCCTTCTGGCCTTGGTTTTTCATCCTTTGTGAGTTACAAAAGGGTTTTATACATAAATCGTGAGTACTTTAATTCTAGTTCTTTTTACTTGTTTTAATTCCGCAAAATTTGGGGTAACATAATTCGCCCCCCCTCTTGTGTACCTTGTGCTACTAACACTTTTTAAATATAAAGAATTTCTTTCATTAAAATCGAACTAGCTGTAAAATGTAAGAGGACAAGGAGTCCTCACAAAGAATACAAGCTAATTGCAAATCTCCCTAATGACCGTCAGTTAGTGGCACCCCTTTAAAAGCCCCAGCTGCCTGATTCTAAAGAGACGCTAACTAAACCACTTAATCCCATAATAAATCAGGAAAACAGTTCTAGCATTATGCTTTAACCATATGCACCAAAAAAGGCGAGAAAAGCGCATAATCTAGCCTCCTTGCCCCTACCCCAACCAAGATAATGTGCTTGCAGATGTTGTACAAAAGAAAGTGGCTGGACAAACCACATGCTCTTCGCTCATACCAAGAAGTATCCGCCAACACGTCCAAACAAAACACTACAAGAATAAATATATAGGAGTCTCATTAGCTTGATTTCCAAGACGACCCTAGAATTCTCTGTTGCATCATATCATGGAGTATTCAGCTGACCTAATATCGAAGGGGAACATAGGTACTGTGATGGTAGTCTAAGATGGTGAAGAAAGGATTTACAGGAGGAGGTCCAATCTCCAATCCAAACCCGAGTTCCTCATTAAACCTTATTTGAATGGTATCTAGAATGCTAAGCAAAGAGGTTACCTCTTCCATTTCCCAATCTTGAGGTGCTCATATGAAGGTCTTAGGATCCCCATCGCCACGAAAAGTAGCGATAGGGCACATCACGAAGAGTAGACAATTGAAAAACTGAGGATCGATGATATCTGGAAGAGAACAAGGAGTCCAATTCCAGATATCCTCCCAGACATTATCCTTCAGTGGAAAGAAGAAATAGGATACCTGAGGCATACATTTCTCTCGATCAAATCCATGGTCCTTAAAAAATGTGCATGTTCAGAAGTATAATGCCATCCTAGGATAGTAAGTCGTGAGGTCAAGAATCGTATAATTTTGTATTGACTTGAAGCTCAAATGTCATAGTCATACTTGTACCCCTTTGTTAGTGTTGTTACTCTTCCTTAGGCGTTGGCCTCATTTGATTGTTTATATTGCTTCCTTAGCTTGATGGTCAACTTTTTTTTTTCTTGTTTCTTTTATCTTTGTAGATAACATGTATATCTGGGCTTTGCCACTGGCCAGGTGCTCGTACTTGGGACCTTTGGAATAGATCTCAAGGCCTTATTAACCGAGCTATCCCCTCTTGATGGTCAATTTTAAATAGACTGCTCGCTTTTTAGGTTTATCTTTTTAAAGAGAACTCGCCTTCTTTCTCGGGTTTTGTGATGAAAAAATTATTTGACAGGACATTAGGTTCAGAGTTAGGAAAGTGAAAGGAATCAAGATGAGAAACAGGAAAGACGATAGGATGAGTTGATTACCCATCTTGTTTGGTTCACTCTATAAAGGGAATAAAATCCCATTATTCACTTTTATTCTTTTGTTGTTTGGTTTATCTATACTTTATAGGAGTTTAAATTTTTTTTTTTTTTTGTTATAAATTGAATGCTAATGATGTGGTGTAATTGGGTGAAGTCAAAATTTGGCTTTAGGTAGATAGTTGAGTTAAAGCCAAGTTTATGCAATAAACACCAAAACCCATGACTCAACATTGATAAATGTTTGCATCAATTACTTGAATAATAGTTGTAGCTAATAGATATATTATTATTAAAAATTGTTTAACATTTTTTCTTTGATAATATCTGTGAACATTACTTTTAAAATGCTAAAATAGGTTTTGTCTTTACCAAAAGTATTATTTTTTTTATGGAAAATTTGTGAATAAGTATGTACCTTTTAGGCTTTTATAAGATTCATTTTGTGAGATATTACTTTGTTTTCTTTTTTTTTTTTGGGGGGGGGGGGGACTAACTTTACGATTTTTTTTTTTTGTGAACGACTACCAAAATGACATAAAATAACATTTTAAACTTTTATGTTATTAAATTCTGACTTGAAAGGTGAAATTGTGTTTTTATTAAATTTTCCTTGACATAAATTAATTCGCTATCCCGTTCTTTTTCCCCATCATCCTTTTTTCTTCAGTCACCCCATGGTCATGGATGCAAATGACGCTAGGGCTGGACCCAATGGGTTTTGAAGGATTTTCATATAGCTTGGAATTGAGTATAGGAAGCTTTAGCGTGCTATTTTTGAGCCAATATTTAAGCACGAGTCTCCAACCATTACTCGGAAATTTAGACCCACCATGTGTTCGATTATTTGCCAGAGACAGAAAAGGTACAAGGTTGTTCATTGGGTTACTACATATTGATCTACCAAATATTAAAACAACACTCCATAAAGATATACACATCCAAAATGTGGCATTAATGGATGAAGATAGATGGGGGGAAAGAGGAGATAAAAAAACAAGAATTGAGAGTGGTGGAGGGAGGAGTAATGAGAGTGAGTCAGTTGATCAGAAGAAGACGGTTGAGAGGGAAAAATCGGGTATTTGAGCTACAGTGGCAATGAGATTAGGAATTTAGGGGAGAGAAAGAGGAATGGAAGAAGAAGGGAGAGGGGGAGGGGATTTTTATTAAAGAAAACTGAGTAAAAAGAAACTAAAATCTAGTTTATAATCAGATATATTTAACGTAAGGGTAAATTTCATTCCATTTCATTTTTATAGTCTTTCACCAAAGAAATGTCATAAAGGGTAGATTCCACAAAAAAAATTAAAATTGAAAGGTACTATCTCGCAACATGAACCTTATAAAAGGTACTTTTCCCCAAATTTTTCTTTGTTGTTGCTATTGCATAATGGCTAAGGTGGAATAGGTTAATAATACTAAAAGAGAATAAAAATAAAACAAAATGAATACCAGAAGTATTTACTTTTCAGAGTAAGTGCCCTTTCTTTCTAGTGATCCCTGTCTATCGTGGGTGTAGGTCATAAGGGATATCAATAGTCGCCTGTGGGTAAGGCTCAGGGAGTCTCTTCATCTTTGGAGACGAGATTTGTTTGTTACTTTATGGAATTTTTAATAAAGTTAAACATTTTGCAGTGCAACGAGAGGGCTTTGATTATTGAAATGTGGAGTTTGGTCGGAGGATGGAGTTCCAAATCTGGCTGTGTTGAGAGGTACTCTGGTGGGTGCGGAGCTTTGTCACTCTCCAGGAGGAGAAAGATAGGAGATGGGTGTACGTTTCATAGTGATGGTTACATGTTGTTTCGGATTGGTACGAACACTTTCAGCTGATACTTATTGTTGGAGAAACAACCGAGGAAGGGGTGTGCTCCATTAGAGTCCTGGAAGTGCTGTTGTTCCAGGTGATCCCGTGTATCTCCTCCAGAGGTTGATGTCTGTGAGAATTTCTGATCTTCAGCTTAGGTGTCAGAGCTTGGAGTCTGGACGAAGAAGACTGACGGAGCTTGATTGTCTGGTGGTGAAATTGTTCTTGGGATAGTTTGCCATCTGACCTTGTTTGGGATAAGATGACCTACATAACTTTCTTGTGGGCTAACAGGGGAGGAGCTTTTAGGAGTTACCTTATTGTTGATGTTACATGTAACTGTAACTCTTGTCCCCCATTTAAATAAAAATTCTCTTTTATGTAAAAAATAAGAATTTGGAAGTTGGAGTCCATAGAATGAGCTCCTCCAGCAGAATCTTGAATTTTGGATTTTTAGATTTGAGAAGTTTGAGAAGATTTGATATTCAAGAGATGCAAGTTGTTTCCTAAAACGTCATTCATTTGATTAAACCATATCTGATATGGGTAATGGTGAAAATCAAGCTCACATCCTGTCAGAATGTGTTCTCACTAGTTTCTTTTGTATGTAATGGGGTATTCAATAATATTTTATGTTTTCAGGTTTCTTTTCTTTCCTAGAGCATGCTTGGATTGAGGGTAATGATTAAGGGGGTAATGAAACAAATTAAAGAGTAAAATAGGAAGGTGGAGGTGGTGATGGGATAATGATTAAGGGAGTTATGGGGGAAATGAAGGGAGAAAGGGGGGCGGGGGGAGTAATGCATTACTCTAAGGGGAGGGTGGGTAACTTTTTACCCCCCAAATGGGGGGAATGATTATCCTCCTCTTCACAAAATCTAACACCCACCATCTTCCACACCCTCCATTTTAGCCTATAATTCTACCTATTACCCCCTTAATTATTACCCTCATTCCAAGCATGCTCCTAGTGTTGTTATTTCATCGTTGTTAAAATTCTTTTGTCAGGTTAAAGTTCAACTGTCAAATGGAGAAATTTTTGATGGTGAGGTATCGGTCTATGATCTTCATTGTAACATAGTCGTCGTCTGTATTAAATCCAGTAAACCTCTTCAAGTTGCAAGGCTCGATGTATGGCTTTGTCCTTGCCCTGGTGGTAATAGGATGTCATTATGAGGATTTAGAGTTGATGGCTGCCTATGGAGAAGTCAATGTTGAATTTAGCAACTTGGACTTCCAAGAACTTTTGGCTTTAAATTAGGAGATAGAAAAGGTCATATATCTAAACATTTCATCTTCTTATCTCAAGCCATTTTCTCACTTTCGTTTCTTTTTCTCATATATGATTACATTTTCATGGAAGAATCTTGTCTACAATCTTACAATCTTTCAGCACTTGCGAGGTTAAGGTGAGCAGAATGAGAACTGTAATAGAATACGGAATTCAATACCTTTATTGGGATTCAGGGAATAAGATAATCAAATATAATTTTTGCAATGATTTTTGATGAACCAGTCATAAGGGTCAATACGAGTCAGGTTCAAATGCTCTAGTAAAAAAAAAAAAACATGCCCTAGTCAATTTGATAGAGATCACGATGAGGGAAGGATGAATTGAGAGAAAAAAGAGAAAAGACTCAAACGACAGAAAATTTGAAGAGAAGGGAGAGTAGGGATTTTGAGGGATATTAAAAGAGAGAAAGAGGCAAGGAGAAAATAATAGGAGTATTTTAATCATAATAAGCACCATGGAATGTGTTGGTGGTTGAGTCATGCTTGCTACAGTAGCCTCTTATGTTCGCAAGTGTCTTTTTGCTCCTTCCCTGCAAGGAACTTATTTCTTTCTCGGAAAGACCATGCAGGGAATTAGTTGTTTCTTTTCCTTGGCCTTTGTTGCCTTTGAGCTGTTTGCTTTGCCCTACTTTCTGAGTTTTTGGTGAGGGAAGAATTTAGGAGGAATAATCACGATTGGCAGTGGGATGATCTCAATAAACCTTGTGGTATCTCAAAGGCTATCTGCTTCTCCGTAATGTGCATGAGATGTTCTGGTTGGAAGATTCTCCTGGTACTTTTTCCTTCACAAACTACAACTTCTCCAAATCAACGATGGTTCCCATTCTCGAATTATATTTAGAAATCAAAAATGCTAAAAGGATGAAGGGTTTTTGTTTGGATGACAATGCTCGTCAACCTCAGCTACGCTAGCGCTTTTAACTTGATGCTTGTCTGATATCCTCTCCTAGTTGACAAACTCGAGTCATCATTTATTGCAGGTTTTGCTAGTGGAGAGATGAAAAATTATGTGTTCTTTCGCTGTCAGTTGGCTATTTTAGTGTGGCTCACGATAGCGTAGTGGATATGTCCAGGTTTTATTTTGTCACATCTCCCACTTAGTTACATCAGGTATTGTTAGCATAAGGAGAGGATAGTTCATTGAAGATCTACTTGTATGGATGTTCTTTGAGTGTTGTGATTGATGAGCAAGAAAATGTTCCAGAATAGATGTTTCCCATCTGATATGGGAAACAAAATCCCTGTTGGTGCTCAATCTCTTTGTAGGAAGAAGAAGGGTAGTCGAGAGCTTGAGCGACAGAAGTTTAGCATTAATTATGATGGTCGTTGTTTGAAAAACAAGCACTGAGCTTTAGGTTTAGTTTCTTTTAGGATTAGGTTTGTTCTTTGAGATCTGGTTCATATTCTTGTATTCTTTCCTTCTTCATTAAAATCTTTTTCTTATCTAAAAACAAAAAAAAAAAGATGTTTCCCATCAGATAGAGTTAGTCTCCTGGCTTTTCTTCAGTCACGAATCATAGATTTTTCTTTGGATGTAGGAAATACTCTTCTTTCCGTTTAGCATCTGTATGGAGGACTCAATGTCCTTTTCCCTTTGATTATTTTTAGTTGATCTGGATATATTATTTGTCTATCCCTAATATCGTTCAAGCAACCATCCCCTTGAACTGTAAGTTTCATTTAAAGTCTGACCATTGCTTATCAGAGAATTTGGAATTGAAAAAGTCTATGAAGTAAAGACAATAAATAATAAATAAAAAAAACACAAGAATGAAATGGTAAAAGGCTGCATATTTTTGAAGACACCTCCGGCTCCCATAACCCAATCTTTAGTCTCGACACCATACGTTCACATTTGTTAGCTTTACTAAAGTTTGAATGAAGTGAGAATAATACTAACTCTCCCCAAGAACAATAATACTGGGAATTAGAGTTGAATGAGTCCTAGGCAGAACTTAACTCCTACTCATGTCTTATGGCCAAAATATGGAAAAACACAGACAAGGTGTCAATCATGCACCCTAGGAGTCTAAAATGTTAAGCTTCATGACCCAGATAGGAGGTGTAGCTAACCTTATTATTGTCTTTCTCAGAGAAATTAAAGGCTCCTTGAATAGCAATTTAAATTGGATACACATGGGATCAGAATTGCCATAAGTTTTTATCACACGTGTGAAATGAAACTAAAGCGATTCTATTTTTGTTTTCCTCCATCTTTGTGATGGATGCTAGGACAGGTCTGTGTAAACTCTGTCAGGATTTTGTTTTTATTTATTTATTTAATCAGTAATTTTGTTAGCATTTAATTTGATATATGGACACGATGTAATCTCTTAATCTCAAGCTTTCTCTATATTTAATGTTATTTTGGTGCCAAAACCTTTTCTTTGTGAATCTTCAACAAAAGCTTCCTTTTAAATTGGTGGAGGACATCACAAGTTTTCTCAATTATGAAGCTTGTTGCAGGTTGGGATTGGGGGACCTCTTATCAATCCTAACAGTGGACACATTGTTGGTATGAACTTCTATGATGAGTACGACACTCCTTTTCTTCCAAGTTCCATCATTATGAGATGTCTTAATCACTTGCGGTGTTTCAGGTTTATTGTTGACCATTGTATGAGACTCAGTTTGTCCTTCAGTATATTATGTTTCTGAATTATGATGATATAATTTTCCTCATGGTACTTTATAAATGAATCCCTTGGTGTTTTTGCTAAATTTGATCATCCTTCCCAAATTGAAGGTCCACTATTGACTTTTACTTTTGTCCCAAAATAAGTCTGTCGTGGAGCATCTAATATTCACATAATTTCTCTTACATTCCCTAATTTTGTGGGTGAAGCGTTCCCAAATTGGCTGGAGGGAGTAGTAACGAACAAAGAATATTACTAGGACACCAAGGAAGTGTCTCCTATGTGCAATTACAAAAGGAGGGCTAAGCACGACGAAAATTTATCTATCTTAAAATTAAGACAAGACAAGTGGCACTCAGATCGAGGCACCTCTTGCCTTCAATTAAGTGCAAATTTTTGTTGAGATGAAGCTTTGTTCTCAAAAAGACTGTTGGTTTCTTGCCTTTGAAGCATAACCTGATCGTATGAGTTGTCATAGACAGTGGCATGTCTCTGGTCTTATTGGGCTCTTTGGTCTTGTAAAACTATATGTTCATTCCCAATGGAGCCGAAAGATTCAGTAATCTTTTGGCTTTAAAATATAATGGACTAAATCAAACTGTCTGAACTTCTTATTTATTGTGAAGTTTCAAATGGTCTTCGTTGTAAACACCAAAAATTGTGTCTATAATAAGTCCCCGTAAAAACCTGATGATGAAAGGATTGGATTTTGCTTGAACTTGGGTTGCGAGAATAATTGCTCTGATGATTAGCCCAGTTCATTTGAATTAACCAGTGGAAGCCTTTTGTATAGGTGATCCAAACCAGTTGGACTAAATTCAACTGGAGTACAAAACTGAGAGATAGGCCTCTTTGAACCTAAGGGCCCGAAAGGGAACCCAAACCCATGAGTCAACCCTTGGTCAAACAAGGGAACTCAGTCAATCCTGCGTGGACCCCCTCGAAAAAGCCTCCCCGCTTAGAAAAGCAGTCAGGCGCCTATAAAGGCATGTCGCTCCAGGTCCAAGCGGCCACGCTTGAGCTCAAGCGGTGGCCGCTAGGCCAAGCGGTTTGATCGCTTGCCTTGCGGCTAAGCCTCTTGCCAAGCGGCTTGACTGCTTGTCCTGCCAGCTCAGCCGCTTGGCCTATGTAATACCCCGTATATTTTCAGTATTTTCCGAAATTAATTTATTATTTTCTAAAGTAGTATTTATTTAGTTTTATAGTCATTGGACTTAATACGTTGATTTAAGTTTGGTGTGTATTTATTTTTGTCTTTTACGTGAAAAAAGAAAAATGAGGTATTTGAGTTCTACTAGAATCTGTCCAAGTCTCCACCGCCTCCCTATTTCTTAAAAGCGTGGTTCTTAGCTTTGCTTTTCAAAAGCCTTTCTTCGTGCCCCTGAGCAAAACCCACGACACCAACACCATCACGCACAATCCTCGACCACCACCACCGCGACTGCCCTTCTCTTCTCTATTTTCTTGCTCATCTCGAAACTCTACTGCTGCTCCTGTTACTTTGCTGTTGATCGAAGATTTTCGCTGCCTTTTTCTCTCTCCTGCGCATGTCTCTTTTCTGTTGAGGGCGGAACTTCTCTCTCCTCTGTTCTAGTGCACTACTGTCGTTGCTGTTTGGCTGGTTGCAGACCACCACGAGGTGGTTGATGACCCAATTAGACCGCCCGGAGTCATGGGTTTGTGGCGTAGCTTGCCACCGTCTTCATCCTTTCTCTCTCCTAGTTGGTTTGTTTTCCAAAACCCTAAGCCCTAAATTGAATTGGGTATTTAGTGACTTGTATTCTGATTTTGGTTTTAATTTATCTATTTTGTTAATATGCATATTTGATGGATGTTTGAGGATTGAATTGGAGGATTTATGGTGCGTAATGGCTTTCGGTGGTTCGATTAGAGGTAACTACATTTATTACGTAGGGTTCATTTTACATTCGTTTTGAGCCTTATTATGTGTGGGTGATTGATATGTTGGCATCAAGTTTGTGGGGTTGAATGATTGTAGTGTTCTGCTCTGATTTACACGCAAGGATATATTAGTTAGCTACTGTTTGGTAGTTGAAGAACTGTATACAGCTTACTTGGGCTCCTGTTTACTGTTTTGCTTGTTCTGTGTCATGTTACCTTGTTGCCTAGTATATCAAAGAGGTGATTTACATTGTTACTTACATGCTGTCAAGAATTAAATAGTGAGTATATAAAGATAAATCAGCTTTATCATAAATAAAAATATGCCAGAATTATAAACAAGGAATCCTTCTAAACAGGGTACTCAAAAGCGCTTCTTGAAAGCATGTTTTATAAATTAGAAGGTGTGTAATCGTAAAGGCTAAGCTTGTAGAAATACGTAAGCTTGGTTGTCCTTGTTAGAGAACAACTAATGATAGACATATATAAGTAAAAGGAGTAGTTGAGTTATTGATCTTTTGTCAATGTATCGAACTATAGGCTACGGAGGTTATGCTACTTGAACTTTGATAGGTGTGTGTAAACTCGATTTCAGTACAAGATACTATACAACTAGCTAGTAGCTACTGATGGTTTGTTTATGAGAGCAAGAGCTGCCTTTGATTGCCTATTGAGTTTGAGAAGGGTGCATGTCTAGTACTTGTTTAGAAAGTGTTTTCATGATTAATATGTATGGAGAACCATTTTGAGTATTGGCTATGGTGATTGAATACCAAAGAGAGTATGAATATATAAAGAAAAGATTAAAGCACGCTTTGCTAGTTTGTTTGGTAGAGGCTTATGTTTATGTGTATGTTTTGTTAGTAAGTTTGTGCCTACTACATGGTCTATCAGAGCAAGAGTTTATATGTTCTTTTAAGTTGAGATGAATAATGATGAGCAAGGAGTCAGCTCCTTAGGTTATGTATAGTACAAGCAAGTTATACTGGAAAGAAATGTACAAGAAAATGACACATTGTGAAACGTCATAAGAAAGGAAAGAAATGAAGAGCTATTAAGTTCTCAAATAAGATATAAAAAGAAGAAAGAATGCTGATATATTGTTACTACAAACTAGATGTAGATATGTGAGTAATTATGTCATGTGTTGTGCTAAAGCCATAAGATACAAAAGAAAAGAAAAGCTACCTAAGCTACTAATAACGTAAAGTGGAAGATGGCTCTGGGCAGTAGGAACCTATGGGTACTCCAGATATGTTATATGGGAGACGTCCCCAGAGCTTAGCTGCGGTCCCCAGTTGTGACCTAGCCCCCAGTTGTGGCTATGACTCCCAGTTGTGGTCAGCAGGTGTAGCACATTTGGCCCCCAGTTGTGGCTTGACCCCCAGTTGTGGTCAAGGGTTTAAACGCCCCCGAGATGCGGCGACCCTAGGAACCGCTCCCTTATGCCCAGCTCAGTAATGCAAGATTAATAATAAAAGCTATTAAGATATCCCGAGTATAGAGGATATCTAGAAAGAAGTTACATGTTTTTAGTACTATCGTCGGTATTCTCTTTATTTGTATAAGTGTATGGTGTTTATAGTAAGTAAAGTTTGCAAAAGACTAATTAGGATCTCTTGTTTGATTAAATTGAAGCATGTTTATACGTTTAGACTTGATTTGAATTTAGAATGAGCTTTACGTACTAGATGTGAGTTACTAGCATTGCTGACGTTGCAAATTCTCACCTTTTTGCAGATTTAAGTTAAAGTATATACAGATGCCAGTGAGGAACGTTTCAGATAGACGTATACAAGGAAATAGTAGTTTGGTCTTTTATTAAGATAATTAAGTTGTAATTAAATAGACCACCTAGAATAATATTGAGATTATTGTTATTATTAGTTTTCAATTGAAGAGCCTTACACTCATTCGTATGAGTGAGTGTGGCGGTAGCGTCCCAGATGTTATTAGAGTCTTCCGCTGGGTTGTTGGATTTTGTTTTATATTTTTGTTAAGCAGGTTTTTATAAGCCTTATTAGGCTGGGTAGTGTATTTACAAAAGGAACTATGCCGGATTTTTGGCTCGAGTTTGTTTATTTTTATTTATTTATTTTAGTAGAAAATTCGGGGTGTTACAGCCTAGCTGTATGGCCGCCTGGACCTTTTCTCGCGGACGGTGAATTCGAGGCCCATCTCGATTTCTGTGCCAAACCCTGGCAGCTCCCCCTCTTCTATATAAACAAACCGTAGGGTTCAGTTGAAGAGGTTGGGAATTTGAGAGGTTGGACATCCTCTCTGAAATGGTGGTCTTTTGGTTGGCAGTTCTCTCTCTCTCATATTAAACCAGAAATTCTGATCCTACTCCTTCTTTAGGTTAGCCCTAACACCACAAAATAAACCTTCACACTTCATCAAGAGCATGAATTCAAGCATTATAGCCCAATAAGTTCATTGTGAGCATCCAGGTAATCCAACCTGAGGGTTTTCAATAAATTTTTATATTGCTTGTTATTATTAACGATTTTGGTTTATGTGATATGTACATGCATGGCGCGTTTTGAGCAAAAGGGCTTGTATTAAGCCTAATTAATGGATGAATGAATCTTGCTTTAATTTTGTTATTTATTGCTGCTTATGATTAAATTATGCCTTGCTTGTGGGTTGGTGGATGAATTATTGTTTTGTCTTCTAACTTGCAGGTTTTAGCATATTTATCGTTTTTTAACAATAAAAGCATGTAATTTGTTAAATTGTTAAAAGTGGTCACAATAATAATGTTTGTTCAACCCATTAGTTAAAACTAGAAATTTGGACAAATTGAACCTTGTTTGGAACCATAGCATTAATAATTATATTGAATCGATTAGTAAAGGCCGTTGTTGTCAACGGGCGAGTTGGGTGCCTAACACCTTCCTAGCTCGTACTCACGCTCCCGAACTCATTTATGAAGTCAATTTCCCCAATAAGGATTGGGGTGCACAAGAATTGAGTTGACGTCTTTCTAGACTATCGACTTGATTCCAAGGTTTCCAAATTACCTTAAATTTGGTGGCGACTTCCGACAATCTTAATCATGTACTTAGTGCAAAAGGAAAATCTTAATGTGCATTCACACTCAAGGGTTCACGAAAGCCCGAACGACCGCGCTCTCCTAGGCTGCTCGGAAACCCGAAGGAAAAAAGGGGGCGAAAAAGGGGAGAAAAATACGGTAGCCTACAGTGGCGACTTCACTGGGGACATGATTAAGAGGGTGTAACTTGAAAATTGATTCATTATCATTATTTTTGCTTGGTTCATTACCTTGAGTGTTCTTATTATTATTTTGTGACTTGTCATTCATCTATTAATTTACATTCATTGCATTCATATGCATGCGCTTGCGCGACTTCCGAGCTTGTTTTTTACAAGTTCAAACTAGTTTTTAGCCAATGGAGTGTGGTGAAGTGCCTTGGTGAGAATCCACTCGATTCTTCTTTGCCAAGAAACATGGATCCCCCACCTCATGTACCTTCCTACGCATTCGTCCATTCGACGAGTAGGATAACTAGAATGCCTTACATTGTCGCGCATCCCGCGGATTGTAGTACATTCTTGATCATGAGTACCTTTTGACCAAAACCCATAAGCCTACCCCATTGCATGAACTAGAACCAATATTTTAGGTTGAAACTCAGTCCCATGTCCATGCTAGATTTTCATAATCATGTCATTTTCGTTGTTGTGTTGTTTGCCCATATGTGAACGCAATCTTTGCGTAGTCTTTTTGGTCGTCATAGAATATTAGGTTAGACCCCAATTAGGATCTTTTCCTTTTTTGAGTCTAGATTTTGTCTTAAGATTGAGTCTAGAATCTTTATTTTTAGGAAACAATATCCCTGAATGTTCTATATGATGCTCGTTACCTTAGGAAAGATTTGAATGCTTTATTCTTTCCTTTTATTTAGGTATTGAGTCTAGGCCAAAAGAACTCGAAAATATCTCTCCCCTCTCCTTTTTAGTCAAGAGTACAATATCTTTTGCTTTATCCCATATTGAGTCGAGATAATATCTCTCCCCTCTCCTTTTAATCAAGAGTATAATATCTTTTGCTTTATCCCATATTGAGTCGAGATAATATCTCTCCCCTCTCCTTTTAGTCAAGAGTATAATATCTTTTATCTTTCTTTTTCCGTGTCGAGATCTTTTGACCTAAACCCATTACTTAGCCCCCAAGGGTAACTATGTTGATAGAATATTCTAGATAGAAATTTTCCATCTTTGTTTTAAAGCTTTTCTTTTGTGGAACTTGTTAGTCTTTCCTTTTCTAAGTCTTATCTGCTGTCCAGGATTGGGAAGAAAACAGTCGGTCCGAAAATTTGGGAACGCGATCATAGTGATCAACGTCTGGTTAGGAAGCTCGTATTGGAATCTCCCCCTCCGAGCAAAATTAGGTCTGACGCAGTGTTTGTTACTCCCCCTCCATATCGACTACCTGGTTCTAAGTTGACCAAAATGGCCGAAGATGATATGCCACCTCCACCACCTAAGACTACTGATGAGATGTTGGCTGAAATGATGAAAATGTTGAAAACCATAGGAAACCATGTGACATGGATAGAAAGCAAGGTTAAGGAAGCTGACCCTTTCAACCAAGATGATCCTCCACCTCGAGATGACAAAGTAGAAGAGCTAAGTGCTCAAATTAAGAACCTTGAGTTGGCTCTAACTCAAAACAAGATCATAAGTGACTACATGATCAATGCTGAAGGATATTCCTCTCACATCAAGGGAAAGCTCCCACAAAAGTTCTCTATGCCTGAAGTCCCCACCTTCAAAGGGACCGACGATCCAAAAGATCACATAAGGGCTTTCACTACCGCAATGGGCTTAAGAGGAGTGGATCCTAACCTCTATATTCACCTTTTCCCATAAACCTTGGACCCCACTGTTAGGGCATGGTTCTTCAAGCTTGAGCCCAATCAGATTCAAGAATGGAACAAAGTGTCTAGCTTATTCCTCACCAGGTATGCCGACAATGTCATCCAACCAACTACCATGAGAGAGTTGGAAGCAATGAAGCAATGTGAAAATGAAAGCTTCACTGACTTTGTTAAGAAATGAAGAACTAAAGTGGCCGAAATGCTCGAGCGTCCATCCGAGGAAGAGCAAATTCGGAAACTCATCAAGAACTTACAACCTCCTTACTTGAATCCTCTCAAATATCAAGCAATTACTTCATACACACAACTCAATAGTGTGGGATTGCTCATAGAGGATGATCAAGCACTTAAAAAGGAGAAAAACAAGGATTTCTTCAACAAAGGCACTTATAACTCGAACTACAAGAAGAACCCAAATTCGGGAAACCCTTCCAACAAGGCTAATGAAGTCAATGCTGTCTACGACAAACCGCAAAGGCAATACACCCCATTGGGCATGACCTATGCTAAAGCTTTGGAATAGCTTGTCAAGAATGACTATCTCAATGCCATGGGTCCCACTCCGGATCCTGACATCGAAAAGAGGAGCCCATCATGGAATCCTAATCTTTATTGCAAATTTCATAGAGGAAAAGGACATGATACCGAGAAGTGTTGGACGCTCAAGAATAAAATCCAGGATCTCTTTGACAATGAGACTATTCCCAAGCCAAATAATGTTCCCACTCCAAACAACAACATCAATCCTCTAGGTGCGGTTTTCGTCATTATAAATGAAGAGGAAGAAAAGGACCCCTCTCGCTTGATTGTGCCAATTGGACATTCTATCCCACCATTTAAGCTTGACTCCCTTCACAAAGAGGTAGCCGGAATTTGGGATAGTGATGAAGAAGATGACCTTCAAACAATAAAAAGCACCCCAAAGAAATCATTGGAAGAATTGCTCATGGAAATCACCGTTGGTCTATAACAAATAGACAAGGAGGTAACTAACATTGAGATGAAGAGAAAAGAAAGAGAGGACGTAGAAGCGCAGTCCGTATCTATCCTCCATCAAAGCATAAATCTCCCACTTAGTCACGCCCCATCCACGAGGGATATGACCTAAAGGGACTTTTCCCCATTACCTCTCCGCCTTACTCACACTCTTGAAATACTCATAAGTATTGGGATCATATGACCACTGGGACCTCCTCGGGATCCTGTCTCTCCAGGGAGTGCCTGGCACCCACATAAGTTTTGCAATTACCACAGGGGAAAAGGCCACGACACTGAAGAATGTTGGGCACTGAAACACAGAATTCAAGATCTTATAGAAGTTCAGCCATGTAGCTACAAAAATACCGCCAATCCCGAGAAGGAATACCATAACCGAATGCCAAAAAGGTTACATACCTCCCTCATTTCAACCCTAACTCAAATCTTTCAAGATCTTTGTTGGAAAGGTATTCTAGATCCCATCGGGCCAACACCTGATCCAGATCTTGGAAATAAGAGTAAGAACTGGAACAATACCTCTTTTTGCATCTACCGTCGAGGAAGAGGACATTATACGGACGAGTGTGCATACCTGGAATGCAAGATACAAGACCTCGTCGACAAGGGGGTCATCTGCATGACATGAGACCTTATCCGACACCCCTGACAAAGGAAGGATCACCTTCATCCCTCCTTTACCTGTAAGAAGGAGGCTAAACTTTGATTGGGTAGAGAACACACCCAACAACGCTTTGGGTCTATTATTTGGACAAGAGCATCGCCATCTAGAAGATGAGGAGCTCCATAATGTCAATAGCGCAATTCAAGATGCGAACTTTGACCCAACTAAGTTGATCACTCCAAAAAAGGGTCAACTCACGAAACAAAAACGCACCATAAGTTGGACAGGAGCCAACGGAAAGAAGATCAAGATCACGGTCTCTGAAGAATCCATGCCCGACACCGACACTGACTCCGACCGGACTGAGTCTGATTTTGAAGACGAGTCTAATATAGTAGAGTCGGATGGTCCACCCAAATCTATGTTTAATTCTGTTTGCAAGTCTAATGATGTTAAAGCCAATAGTGATGGCTCAGTTGATGTCCCAGTTTCCTCTATCAATGAAATGATTACTGATTCTGCTTACTTCTTGGACTACTTAGTAGCTAATAATTCAAAAGATGAACAAGAATTGCCCAAAGAAGTAACTAAAGCACTATTAGATCATGAACAAAAGACTTCAATTGTGGAAGAAACAGAATTAATCAATCTTGCAAGCGATCAAGAGCCGCGCCAAGAGCGCGTTGGCTTATCGTTAACTCCCAAAGAGGGAGAAAGCTTTTTAAATCTCTTAAAAGAGTACATAGATGTTTTCGCTTGGTCCTACAAAGATATGCCGAGAATAAGTCGTGAGATAGCACAACATACAATACCGCTCAATCCTGATTCAAAACCGGTAAAGCAAAAACTTCGGAGAATGAAACCTGAGTGGACATTGAAAATTAAAGAAGAGGTACAGAAACAGCTCGCAGTAGGGTTTATTAGGGTTGCTCAATACCCAGAATGGGTTGCTAACATAGTGCCCGTTCCAAAAAAGGATGGCAAAGTAAGGATGTGCGTTGATTTCAGAGATCTAAACAAGGCAAGTCCAAAGGACGACTTTCCCTTGCCACATATAGACGTACTGGTGGATAATACCGCCGGACATGCCCTTTTATCCTTCACGGATGGCTATGCAGGGTATAACCAAATACATATGGCCGAAGAAGACATGAAGAAAACCACCTTCATAACCCAATGGGGAACATATTGCTATACCGTCATGTCTTTCAGGTTGAAGAACACGGGAGCAACATACCAAAGAACCGCGACTTCCCTTCTACATGACATGATGCACAAGGAAGCTGAGGTGTACGTAGATGATATGATCATCAAATCCAAGGAGAGAGAAGGGCATATACCCTCTCTAAGAAAATTCTTCGATAGGCTTCGAAACTACAATATGAGATTAAATCCTCAAAAGTGCGCATTTGGAGTAACTTCTGGCAAGCTTTTAGGGTTCGTCATAAGCACAAGAGGCATCGAAATTGATCAAGCCAAAAAGGTTATGGCATAGGAGTATTATTAGTCAGCCCAGAAGGCACACATACTCCCATAGCCGTCAAACTAGACCATGAGGTAACCAACAACGGCGCCGAATATGAAGCATGCATCATTGGTTTAGAAGCGGCAATAGAACTACAAATTAAGGATTTAAGGGTATATGGAGATTCCACTCTTATCATAAACCACGTTTCCAAAAAGTGAAAAGTGAAAAGCGAATCCCTGGCACCTTACCAAGAATATCTTGAAAAGATAGCCAAATATTTCACTCATGTCCGTTTCACATACCTTCCTAGAGATGACAACCAGTTCGCGGATGCCTTAGCAAAAATGGCTTCCATGATAAATATTCCAGATGATGTAATCTCCATGCCCATTCACATCCAAAGGCGCACTGAGCCCGCCTTTTGTAATGCACTTGAAGTACGCGCCAATGAGGAAGAAGAAGAGGAATGGTTTACCGACATTCTCAATCTGCTAGCCAAAGGTGACTACCCTCCACAATCGACACCTAGGGCACAAAGAGCTTTAAGAAGACTAGCCGCACAATATAAACATGTGCAAAGCAAACATTATAAAAAGACACCACAAGGGCTAAGTCTTCTATGTCTAAAGGAACGTGAAGCAAGCAAAGTCATGAGCGACATACATAACGGTGTATGTGGTCCTCACATGAATGGACTGACCTTGGTCAAGAAAATCCTAAGGCAAGGATACTATTGGACTACAATGGAGAAAGACTGCATCGAATACGTGAGAAAGTGCACACGCTGCTAATTTACAACACAGACCTCCTACTCCTCTACATACATTCACTTCACCATGGCCGTTCTCTGCATGGGGCATTGACATCATTGGAAAAATCTCCCCTACAGGAAAAGGAGGCCATGAATACATACTAGTCGCGATAAATTATTTCACAAAATGGGTTGAAGCTCGTTCGTATGCAAGAATAGCGTCGAAACACGTAGCAATGTTCATACATGACAACATCATTACTAGATATGGAGTACCCCACGAAATCATAAGTGATCACGGGACCCAATTCAAAAATGATGTTGCCGAACTCTTCACCAAGTTTATAATTCAACATCGACAGTCTTCACCTTACAGGGCACAAACAAATGGAGCCATAGAATCCGCAAACAAGAACGTAAAGCAAATGATAGCTAAGATGACGGAAAACTACGAAGATTGGCCCGACAAGCTACAATTCGCCTTATGGGCATATAGAACTACTATTCGATCCTCAACAGGAGCAACGCCTTATTCTTTAGTATACGGAATGGAGGCGGTACTCCCAGTCGAGGTAGAAATCCCTTCCTTAAGGATAACTTTGGAAAGTGAATTAACTGAAGTGGATTGGGTCCAAGCTCGGTATGACCAATTGATCTTGCTAGATGAAAGACGACTAAATGCCCTACATTATGGTCATTTCTACCAAGCAAGGATGGGAAGACATTTTGATCAACGATTCAAAGCTAGAGGACTAAAAGAAGGAGACTTAGTCCTAAAAGAGGTAAGACCAATTGTAGTCGACCCTAAGGGAAAGTTCAGGCCTAATTAGGCCGGCCCATACATCATCAAGACATAATTATCTGGTGGAGCGGTAAAGTTAATGGATTTAGACGTCAACGAGTTCACTCAACTCACAAATATGGACCAACTTAAGCGATTCAATGCATAAATGTTAAATCTTTGAGAGAGCCCACTAAGGCACCAAATCCAAGTCAAAATCGGTCGCGGGCCCACGATTGAAAAAAAAAATCGAGATTTTTTTTACGAACTACATTGGCCTGATTGCGCATGGATATGTAGGTAACCCACGTAACTTGGGCCCGACCACTTTAATAAGATAAATCTCTAAGTGAGTTTTAATTCATTCGATTAATGCAAAAATAAGCAAGTCTTTCATTAATATGGCTAAAGTCCATTACATGCTCTAATAAAAAAAAAAAGTGCGAGAAAGATAATAAATAAATAAAAGGGCAATTCTAAACTACATCTATTTGGGCATGCAAACCCGTTATTTGAATTATACTACTAAGCACAAAAAAAAAAACAAGACTTGCTAGACAACTAGAGGTGGATTACTCCTCCTTGTCTTTGACTTCGGGCTCTTGGACGGGTTCACTAGGCTCATCAAGTTCCATTCGTTTTTTTGGAACCCATATTTCCCTACCATAGCTAGAAAAGGCCTCATGATCATTGGGCCTAATTGGAGCTACTTGCTTGGCCGAGTGGGCCGGATTCTTCCTCTTCTTAGATTGGGCCTTTGCCTTACCTTTTCCCTTATCCTTAGTTTGGGGCTTGGAAGGTCTAGCGGGCCTATCAATGGGAGTTATCCTTATACCGTTTGGCTCATCGTATTTGCGGGTTTTGAACAACTCCTTTTCCTCTTCTAGGAGCCTTTGGTTGACTTGATGATCACCGCTCCAAATACACTCCTCATAAAAGCTAGACAACCCGTTTGAGTGTGGGTATACAGGCTTAGTCCACACTTGGCGACGGTTCCAGTGCCGTTCCCAATTAGACACCAAGGAGGATGTTAAGGGCCTTTGGCAAGGAGGTTCACAACTTACATTCGGAATTCTTTGCCTTAAGCCATATTAGCGGAGGAGGCGGTTCGGTAAGAAGAACGTCAAAGTATACAAACCAATGATCCTCGTAAAGGGCACATTCTCGCTACACCCTACAATCTTGGTAGTACGCCACCATGAGACGATTCAAGCCGGTTGGATGTTGGTATAGAAGTATGCTATCCACTCCTCGCGAGAGGATTCAGAGAACTTTCGGCGCCTCGCCGGAAAATGCTTAGGGAGGAACTTCCTAGTGTCTATTGGGGCCTCAAGCAAGTGAAGTCTCTCTTGAAGCCATATCTACACAAAAGCAACAAAAGAAAATTCAAGTCAATACAAGATGAGAATTTCACCAAATAAAGTTAAATCCACAAAGATTAAGGCTTTATCACGAAACTTACTTGAAGGAGTAAATGGCTCCCGGTGAAGGACTCTTGATGATTGCTCTTGAGCCTATCTAAATCAAGGATTGTCTCTCCCACAACCAAGTGCATAGGAGAGCTATCCCATTGAATTTGCTCGGTCACCCTAAGAAGGCAAGATTTGCCCCTATTAATGGTCATCTTCTTCTCGGAGGGAATAAGAGCATCTTCGTTACCACCAACGAACAAATAGCGATGGAGGAGACAAAATACAAAGGCACGTTTCTTATACCTCATATCTATCGCATCCCGGGCCTTGGAAGTGAAGAAAGTCACAAGCTTGGCAAGATAAACATCCTCACCATGAAGCACTTGACCCGCTTGACGGGGAGACAACCCGAAATACCTTTGAAAATCACCCACGAAAGCATTCCCCAAGTAAGGAACGGCGGGAGGACTTTCGGTTGGAAAGCCAATAATATCGGAGAACTCCTCCACCAAAGGGCACATCTCATGAGCACCAAAACGGAAGACATGGAACTTAGGATCCCAAAACTCAATGGAAGCAAGAAGAAAGTCCCACAAAATCTTAACTTGTTTGAGGTGAAAGAAGGCACTAAGGTGGAAGGGAGTAAGCTCTAATCTCTCCTCTACCGTCATGGAAGCCAACCAAGCATCAAAGACATCATCAAAGTTCACCATTGTTAAGATTAAGGATTTTCTCTCAAGGAATTTTCTCTCTCTAGGGGCTCAAAGCAAGTGGTGAGAAGAAAAGAGAAAGAAACCCAACTATATAGAGGCCACGGTTGGATTCTCGTTGAAAAATTAAGGAAATTAAGACAACCGACGAAAAGGGGCCAGGCGGCCTCGCAGCTTGATACGAGTGTAACAAGCAACTCAACTGAGACAAGGAAGAAAGCATGGACGCTAATCGACTCTTTGCAAGCATTAGCACCATTGGTTATGTAGAGGCTCTTAAGGATAATCCTAACTGTTCTAAGGGTTATTTCTGGAAAACTCTTTGGAGGTTGCTTGGTACCCGTTTGCTCTTTTGTACCTCTCATCATCCTCAAACGGATGGCCAAACCGAAGTGACCAACCGAACCTTGGGTACATTATTGAGGGCTCTTGTGAAGAAGACACTCAAGGATTGGGATCTAAAGCTTCCCTTTGCTGAATTTGCATTCAACCGTACTCCAAGTAGTGCCACGGGTAAGAATCCTTTTGAAGTGTGCTATGGCCTCAATCCCCTCACTCCCTTGGACCTCATTCCTCTCTCCATTGAGGCAAGAAAGAGTGTTGATGCCGAGGCTAAGGCTCGTGAAATCAAGAAACTCCATGAGCAAGTTAGAGCTCAAATTGTGAAGACAAATGAGGCCTATAAGGCTAAAGCCAACAAGAACCGCAAGCTAGCTGCATTCCAGCCTGGTGATCTAGTATGGTTGCACTTGAGGAAAGAAAGATTCCCCTCCAAGCGCAAGAACAAGCTCATGCCTAGGGCTGATGGTCCATTCAAGGTGCTTGAACGAATTGGAAACAATGCCTACAAGGTTGAGCTACCAGGAGATTCAAGCGTTTCTAGTACTTTCAATGTTGGAGATCTTATGCCATACTTGGAAGATGAGTACTTGGACGACTTGAGGACAAGTCCAAATCAAGAAGGGGAGAATGATACGAGTGTAGCAAGCAACTCAACTGAGCACAAGGAAGAAAGCATGAACGCTAATCAACTCATTGCAAGCATTAGCACCATTGGTTATGTAGAGGCTCTTAAGGATAATCCTAACTGTTCTAAGGGTTATACCTTAATTACTTTGCTTAATTAGTCCTTAATTATGCTTATAATAATGCTTAGGCGTAGCTCTAATTTCTGCATTTTGTTTTGTCAAATATGCGTACTAATTAGGCCGTACAAAGGGAGTTTGTTCCTTGGCTTAGTAATTGATACAAATAGTTTGAAAATAGCATGGAGTGGACAGCAAGGCAGCAGCAAATGAAGATAAAAGGTACAACAACACCTACTAGTGGATTCGTACAAGGAGGCGCTCCAAATTGTACTATCCGAGTACACTTGTGAGCTGGCGCCAGGACCACAAAAACGGCTCCTTTTGAGAGCCTTATCTCATTGTGCCACCTTAGCTTGTTTCTAGAATGATCCTCTAGGGTTTTCAGCTTATAAATAGTATCCTTATCCTTGTAAGAAAGCAGATTTGATGAATGAAAACACAAGATAGAGCTCTGCCTCTGTTCACAAGCTATGCTTGGGTATTTACGCTTCTACTAATTCTTTCTTAGTGCTTAAATGCTTGGGAGAGATTAGCAAGGGTGGGGATCCTCTTAGAAGACTAAACTTGTGCTTAATTGCTGGGTTTTGGAGTTAAGAGTTAATTGCTTTCTTTATCTAAACACAAAAACACAAAAAGAAGTCACTCTGTTTCATTCCGACGAGCTTGATGTTTGTTTTCGCATCACAGCTAGTCGAGACGGCTAAGCCGCTAGGACAAGCGGCTAAGCCGCTCTGACAAGCGCTTGACCGCTAGGACAAGCGGCCAAACCGCAAGCCCAAGGGGCATAGCCGCTTACCCAAGCGGCAACCACTAGAGCTCTAGCACAGCCGCTAGAAGCTCTAGCGGTCCCCCTGTACAGGCGCCTGGTGTGCTACTTCGCGAGATGCCTCGGTCCATCTGACCCCACCGTTTGACCGGGCTCTACTTTCCTAATTCCCACTTGGACAGATTTTAGAAGTCTTTCCTTTTATTTTTCTTACCTTAATTTTGGCTCTTGCCACTTTTCTATTTATTCCCTTTTTTATTTTCTTTCCCTCTTTTTATTTTGATTATCAAGTTTCACTTTTACTTCCTTTTTATTTTCTGATTCTTTATTTCCTTTATTAATATTTTCCCCTTTTAATTATCTTTTTCTATTTTTTTGCTTTTCTTTACTTTATTTTTTTATTTTAGGGGAAGGGGTACCCCAAATGTAATTAATTCTCGGAAATCCTAAATTCTCGAATGTCGTGTTTTGTGATTTCCCATTCGAAAATTAGTTGATTAAGTTCACATCTGGGCATTTGCATGATATATTTTTGTGCGTAAATAAAATGCAATAAATTATAGCAGGTTTAATACAAGCCCGAAAGTTCGAAATGCACTACAACAAATATCACTGGCCATCTTCGCCAGTACTCGGACCCGCCTGAGGCGACTCTCCGTGTCCACTCGACGATGGAGCACCTGAAGGACCTTGCTGAGACATCGCCAAGCTCTAGGGTCAAAAGCAAATAATGAACTCGTCAAGTAAGCGGGATCCAGTGAATGACGCGGTGGCTCCGACACGCCGGGATAACCGCCATATCCCGTACTCTCCTGACTCCAAGAACCCCTTGGAGGGACTGGAGGATACATGGGCATATGATAGCTCGGATACCCCATATAGGGAGGCGGTGCAGGCCACTGCGGAAGATAAGGCATTTGGGGCGGGTTCCCCGTATCCACTCTAGCTCGAGGCGTCCCTTGACGCACCTCCGTACTCTCCCGCCTAGGAGGAGGACACTGCGGTGTGGACACCGACTCCGTAGTACGAATAACTGGAGGCCTGGGAGGCCTCACCTCGGGAACAGGCGTCAGAAAATTACAAAAATTCAAATCGATCACTATACTTGAAATGAACATACCTCTCGAACGTCGGACCGACGACTCATGCATACACTCCGAGATGCGAACCTAGAAAACGAATTCTTAAAGTCCTGCATGCCTCTAGAGATCTTTCGCGTCTCCGCAGCATCCAACTGTGCACGTAAAATAAAAGATTCTGTATAAATACAAAGGAAACATTGCAAGTTACAATGGATTCTCACTTACCCCCGTACAACCAGCCGGTAGAGGCAATCCCTCAACCTCCTCATCGGGACCACGAAACTCAGGAGTCAAGAGAACCTGAGGTGATCCATCCGCTCCTGTATAACTCACCGACATAGAAGGGAGAGTAGGGCGCGGAGAGGAAGCAGTCGCATGAGACGACAAAGAACTCGCAACACTCTGCAAAGACCCAAAAATATTAGACTTATTTTTAAATTTCCAAATGAAATGAGGAAACAAAGTACATTACTTACCGGGTCGGTAGAAAAGTTGGGGCACAACCGAGCCTCAACAAAATCAGTATATGCCACCATAAGATCCACCTCAGGATCAGCCGGAAGCAAATAGTCAAGGGCATTCGCCCCTACAGCAACAGCCCTTACCTGCTCCACGGTAAGTTGACGAACATAGAGCATGGAATCCGGAGGATCCAAAGGAATCCTCGAAGCCGGAAGGTCGGAGAAAGTCTGCCTAATCAGTCTCCCTCCCAAGAACCACTCAAAACCGAAAGGACCCTCAATAAGGATCCTCCTCTGGTCGTACTCTCGAGCACCCAAGAATCAGTCCGAGAGACCCGGAAGGTAATCCGTCCAGGGGAACCAGTCAACCTACAAAAGCAAAGATTGAGCATACAAAAGGGTAAAAGGACGATAAAAGCACAAAGGTTAAGGATTTACATCCTGAGCGGTCAAGGGATATATCGCCTCCCTAAGGGCGTGCAACGTAGTAAATGGGCAAGATGCCCGCCCCTTCCAGGTCTGCATCGCTGGAAAAGACAAATCCCCTGTCTCGAGAAGAGGGGCAAGGTCGGAGAAATGCTCATAAAACCAAATCTAAGACATGCAAAGCACATGGATTAGACACAAGTTATTAGTAAAAAGCCAAAAACACAAAGTATAAGAAGGGTAAAAGGAAATTACCTCCATAACCTTCCAATAATCGACCAAGGAGACGCGAGACGCGCCCTCCTCTCCACTGAGGCGGCTAGACTTCCTCAAGCACCAAAGAAGACAAGAGTATGTAGGAAGACCCCAATTATATTCCGCAACTCTATCCAAATCCCCCAAGCACGGGCAATAGCGAACATGGTACCTACTAGCTTTATCCGAAAAGATGGAACAAGCTAGAACATAGGCCAAGAAAAGGCGAGCGTGCTGCTCCACCGTAACCTTCTTCAACTTCCTCGAGTTGGTCAAGAACTGGACCATAACGTCAGTCCGGCCATACTTCCTACCATCCCAGTTGGCCCCAAAAAGGCCAAACATCTCCACCATAACCTCCCTACTCACGTCTCCATAAGTGATAGGAATACCGGTGCAAGGGAGCCCGGAAATGAGACCAAACTCGAAAGGGGTGATCATGATCTCACCCATAGAAAAATGAAAAGTACCGGTAGTATCTCAGTACCGCTCCGCAAGACCTTTAACAAGCAAGCAGTCGGAGCGCTCCGCAGAAGTGATGGACGCTAAAAAATGACCGAAGCCACAACGCTCCACAATAGCGTTGACTGAAGGAGTCACGTGCCTACGGGCTTTCTCGATACCCGAAAGGCTACCATAACCCCGCATGGTAGTGTCGACATCCTATACAACACAATAATTGCAAGACAATTAGCTAGGTGAACCTAGTAACAACTAACAGTCTCCGGTTTAGTCCTAAATTTTTACAACTCATAAAATTCAGCATTTTAGCTAAACCAATATGACAAGAGTGAATTTTAAAGAGAACGAATTTCACACAAGTTTATTCTCCACAAATATACTCGAAAAACCATCAACCACCACAACAAAGATAAACTTCACTCAAGTTTATTTTCACAAAATATATGATAATTGCAACGAGAATAAATTTCATACAAATTTATGTTTCACCATTAAAGATGAATTCACGCAAATTCATTCTTCACATGCAAAAATATATATATAATACAAGAAACCTACGGGAATTCACAAATTAGCAAGAAAAATAATTTCACGCAAATTGGTTTTTCCACATTTAGCTACACTATAGTTCTCAACCTAAAAGTGCTATGTTTGCCTACACATGATTTTCTAAGTGTAAAAGAGCAAAAACAAAAAGAAACAACGACATACCCGACATTTGGTACCAATGGTAACCAAATGCTCCTTCTTCCTGAAAACAAGATCGCTGGGCTCCCAACGTTCGGTAAGATGAAAATCACTACGAGTGAACTCATCCTGGACTAACCGGCTCTCACCCACCCGGTGATGGGGTATACCGAAAACAAAAACCCGAGTAAAAACATTCGGGGCCTCGTGAACAACAATCTCTTGCCCCTTCCTTTTCCTAACTCCTCTAAGTTTAGGAGCCATGGATGAAGAGTAAAAATGGAGTTTTTGGAAATTTGAGTGAAACTCATAAAACTCACAAATTCACACAATTTTGAGTTTTGACACTCAAAAACACAAGAACAACTAGCAAAATCAAGTTCTACTAAGAATTTGAGCAAGAAAACCTCAAGATTTGGAGCTAGGGGCTTTGAGAAACTTGAGTAAAAATGGAGGAGAGAGAAAGGAGAAGGCTTGAAATGGGGAAGATGACCCATTTCGGCCTTCCCATTTTCTTTTATGCATACCCGTGAAAAAACCTAATGGCCGGTCAAACCGCCAAGTTGGACGGTCAGACCACCCAGCTGGCGGTCAGACCGCAAGCCAAGCGGCTTGGCCGCTAGTCCCAATGGCTTGACCGTTTGGGTGAGCGGTTCAACCGCTCCACCAAGAGGCGTAGCCGCTCCACCTAGCGGTTAGACCGCCTGACGTGGCGGCTTGACCGCCTGACGTGGCGGCTTGACCGCCTGGCCCACTCTCTCACCTCTGACCTTTTTTGGGCCATTGGTTCAAAATCAGTGGGCCCCACACGATGTCCATAGCAATTATTTGCGCGCCAAAGCCCGTTTATGAAAGCAGGACTACTTTAAACCCACAGGTTTGTACAATTAAACTAGGCTAAATGGCATGGGCTCGCACCCGACCTAAGGCCTGAGCAACATTTTATTACCCTTTACCATAACATTTACTACTCACCTTATTTCTAAAGAAATATTTTTATTGTGTAACCTAGAGCACAGGGTTCCCCTTCGATTGAAAATCGAAGGACATTTATTGTGTGACCTACAGCATAGGGTCCCCTTCGACTGAAAATCGAAGGATTTTTATCTTTGATCTTATTTCTAACGAAATACATTTATTGTGTAACCTACAGCACAGGGTTCCCCTTCGAGTGAAAATCGAAGGACATTTATTGTGTGACCTACAACATAGGGTCCCTTCAACTGAAAATGGAAGGATTTTTATCTTTGTTCTTACTTCTAACGAAATACATTTATTGTGTGACCTACAGCACAGGGTCTCTCCGTTCGACTAGTAATCGAAGGTATTTTGTGCCTTGAATAGGGTCGTACCTAATTAATAAACCAATGTATAAGGCTTACATTGGAAGGTTATGTTATGCATACCAAGTTGCGATTTTTACTTAACAGTCCCAATATGGGCCCATTCCACCACCTAAATTATAGGTCTTCCGAGAAAAGATCCCTATAAAACTTTGTAATCTCAGAGCTGGTTCTCTCCACATCTGACACCACCTCCCCATTGCTCGTCCCCAACTCCCTAATGAAACTCCTCCTACGCACCATTGACCACTTTGAAGAACAACCAAGTATTCGGGTCCCCTTCTGTAGCCCATATCACCTTCATATTCTGTCTCTGAATATGTTTTTCCCTCAAAATTACCTCCTCCAGACTATTTTTAAATTCAAGACACTTCCTCAAAAGTTCCTCGTGATGCCCTACCTCAATCAAAGCCTGATCCGTCACTAATAGCTTCTACAAGAGCTCACCCTCACATCCCAAAAACATCCTTATTCCATTTCTACAGCTGCTCCTTAACAAATCTCAACTTACGCATAAAACAAAACCCCTCCAACCCTCAACCTCATAGCCTGTACAACACTTCTGAATCATTCTCCTAAAATCCGCATGAGAAGTCCACATATTCTCAAACGAAAAGGCGTAGGCCCCCACTTAATATGGGGAGATGAAGGAAGAAGTGGGAAATGATCCGAACAAGGTCGAGACAACACTCTCTAAGGTAAGGTGGAGAATTCATCCTCAAAATCATTACCAAAATGAAACTGATCAAGCCTAGAAGGTATATTTTGATTTTTTTAGGACCGAGAACGTTAAGGTATGAATAATGAGTATGTATCATAAGTTAAGCTCTGATAAAACAGGTATTTCATTTGGGATTTCATCGTCAACCTTTAGGCACTAGGCCCAAAATTTGTTACCTGCATTGGCTGCATTTTTTTTTTGTCCATGGCAAACCCTTATGGAATGGAATTGACCCTAGAGCATCTAAAAAGACCTTTTTGTTCTCATACAAATGATCCCTGTCCAACTTAATCTTCCCTTCTACTTTTTTTGTTTTGTTTTGTTTTGCTGATCTGTTCTTCCCTTTTACATGATGTGGAAACCAAATACCAGTTCTCATATAGCTAGGACCATTATCCTCTGATTCAGAGCCCGTTCCATAGATTTATCATCCTCCCAATCTTCATTTGATTCAGCAGACACAATTTAAGTATCACTTGCACTTGACAAGCTATCATCAGATTCATCTTCACCATCATTTGAGTAACTTGACCGTATGTCCTCATCTTCTAGGTCCCAATTATCCTCTGTTGAAACTGAGTCTTAACCTAATTCATTAGCATCTGTGGGTGTAATCCTTGGACTAGGTACTTTCTTTTGGGGTGGGTGTCTTTCTAGGACTAAGTGTCCTTGTAAAAGTGGGTGATTTTGCTGGAGTAATGGTTAGATCCTCAATCAATGTTTGATCATTGTTCCCATCATCACGTCAGTGTACTCATCTTCCCAATCCTCATATTCCAACTTCTTTCATCATTATTTTCCTAAAACATTTTCAGTAAGCATACCATAACAATTGACACGCTTTTAGGAATAACCATAGGCAAACATACAAGTGAGATTTTCAGCCAGAGTAAGATAATAATTGATTAATTTCAGCAATATTCAGCAAGTATAACGACAACAAATAACCATAACAATCTCAAACTAAAAAAACAATTGACACATTTTTCTAAATCAAAACCCTAATTTTAGCAAGAGTAATCATAAAAAATCATGATGAGTGAAAACAATGTAATGCACTTTTATCAAAATAAAAGTCCAACCCAAACAATCAATAATTTTTAATCACATTGCCACATACCTCCATTTAAATACAAGCAACAAAACCTTAAAACCCTCACTTTTCTACAAAATCGAGCTTGACTTACCTTCATGATACGAGTTCAAGGTTGGGATCCTTGGCGCTTCAGAATGGCTCCCTCAAAATTTCCAGCAATGAACGAAGAGAGTGAGAGAGACCAAAGTGAGTTCCTCAACGGAATAGGAAAGAGGACGACATTGAGCGAAATAGATGGAGTAGTGTTCGTGGCTTTGGAGTTTTAGGGACTGTGTGGAGAAGTGGTTGTGGCTTTGGAATGAAGGAAGAATAATAGTCAAAGTAAAAGAAAAAGGGAAAAATTTGAAACAAAATGAGAAACAATTCCCAGAAGGAATACTTAACAACTGGAGTAAAACGCTAGCTAGTCAAACTGAGACAAATAGGTTATTTATTTATTTTTTTGATCAAAGGCATACTTAGCAACTAATAAATTCACGTGCTTTTGTTGCGTCAGGCAGAGTTGGATTTTGGATTAAAGTGAAACCATTCTGTAAATAAAAAATATCGAAATCTGAGGTAACCAAAATGATATTACACCAAACCTGGGGTAACCGAAATGAAAATTTTCCTTATCCAAACCAAACCTTCTGGAATGAGATTTTGGGGCAGACCAAATATGAAGTGATTTTCATATATGTTTTTGCGGCTTAAGTATGTTATATATATATATATTATAAAAAATGCTTATTTGAGTTCCATCATATTCATAAATTTGCACTATTTAACGAATTTCCGCCAGGTGATGAGAGGATCTCCAGCAGAGACTGCTGGAATTCCGCTCAAGGATATTATTACCCATTGCAATGGAATACGAGTGCATTCGGTCTTGGAAGTATAATTTGTTTGACACTCTTTTATCATTCAGCAACTAAGTGGATAACTATTCAATTGTCTGGTTGTTTAACAGCTCTTTGCTGCATTGTTGGATATGCCCGCGACATTCATGTTACAACATAATATCGACACAAAAGAAAAAATGAAAGTTAAGGTAATATTATAGATGGCTTTGTTCTTAGGGCAGTAAAAGATATACTACATCCGTTCTGTATTTACGTTTACAGTTTTGGCACGGGTTTTAAGAGAGTGAACTTTGTCATTGACTTTTCCTGTATGCCCCTATCTTATTTGGCCTTTTTCATTCTCTCTCCTCCCCTAAGCATCCCATTCTCTCTCCTCCTTCCCTTAACTCGCCAGTCTCCACCCACCATAACCAACGCCTCTGATCACCAACCACCACCACCACAACCCACCCTCTCTCTCTCCTCATATCACCAGCCACCACTACCGTAACCACCACCACCACTGCCTCTCTCTCTCTCCACGAATCTCACCTACCACCCCTACTATCCCCCCTTCTCTCTGTTTTGGTCTCTCCAGATATCCACCCTCACCAACTCCCGACAACACCAACACCACCACTTCCAGCGTGTACCCTTCATCACAAACCGATGTTGGTGGAATCATCACAAACCGGCATTGGTGGAATCATGAGATGCAAAGCCCTCACCCGCAACAATAACAACAACAAGGACGATTTGATTCTTTATTCCGTTTTCTGATTTTCTCTATGTCATCCCCACAAATTAAACTGCCACCGCCATAACCCTCTTTATCTCTTTCTCTCACCTCAGATCTACCCATGAAACCTCCAGCCTCGAGGCAACACCATGACAAACCACAAGCCATCATCTCCATCTCTTTCTTACCACCAAGCACCCACCACGGAACCTAAACCTCAAATCTACCCACCTTCCACCGAAACCACGACCACCACCATCTGCATCTCAAGCCCACCACCACGAATGGGTTGGGAAATTTAATTGGGTTGGGTTGGTTGTAAAGAATCTATGAGATGAGAGAGAGAAATAGTAGGAAATTGGGTTGGGTAAATTTAATTTAATGGTTGGAAATTGGATGGACCAAAAAGTAAATTGTAAATATAAATACGTGTAGACACCAAAAATTGTGTCAATGATCATAAAACTCCGATGATGAAAGGATTGGATTTTGCTCAAACTTGGGTTGCGAGAATAATTGCTCTGATGATTAGCCCAGTTCATTTGAATTAACCAGTAGAAGCCTTTTGTACATGTGATCCAAACCAATTGGACTTAATTCAATTGGAGTCCAAAACTGAGAGATAGGCCTCTTTGAAACTAAGGACCCGAAAGGGAACCCAAACTCTTGAGTCAACCTTTTGTCAAACAAGGGAACTCAGTCAATCCTGCGTGGACCCCCTCAGAAAAGCCTCCCCCGCTTAGAAAAGCAGACAGGCGCCTATGCAGGCATGCCGCTCCAGGTCCAAGCGGTGGCCGCTAGGACAAGCGGCTATGCCGTTAGGCCAAGCGGCTTGACGACCGCTTGTCCTGACGGCTCAGCTGCTTGGCCTAGTTGCATGGCCGCCTGGACCTTTTCTCGCGGACAGCAAATTCGAGGCCCATTCGATTTCCGTGCCAAACCCTGGCAGCTCCCCCTCTTCTATATATCTCTCCCCTCTCCTTTTAGTCAAGAGTATAATATCTTTTGCTTTATCCCATATTGAGTCGAAATAATATCTCTCCCCTCTCCCTTTAGTCAAGAGTATAATATCTTTTGATTTATCCCATATTGAGTCGAGACAATATCTCTCCCCTCCCTTTTAGTCAAAAGTATAATATCTGTTTGTTTTTATCCCGCATTGAGATCTTTTGACCTAAACCCATTACTTAGTCCCCAAGGGTAACTATGTTGACAGAATATTCTAGATAGAGATTTCTCACTTTTGTTTTAAAACTTTTCTTTTGTGGAACTTGTTAGTATTCCTTTTCTAAGTCTTATATGCTGTCCAGGATTGGGAAGAAAACAGTCGGTCCGAAAAGTTGGGAGCGCGATCATAGTAATCAACGTCCGGGTAGTCCACCCAAACCTATGTTTAATTCTACTTGCAAGTCTAATGATGTTAAAGCCAATAGTAATGGCTCTGTTGATGATCCAACTTCTTCTATCAATGAAATGAATACTGATTCTGCTTACTTCTTGGATTACTTAGTAGCTAATAATTCAAAAGATGAACAAGAATTTCCCAAAGAAGTAACTAAAGCACTATTAGAGCATGAACAAAAGACTTCAATTGTGGAAGAAACAGAATTAATTAGTCTTGCAAGCGATCAAAAGCCGCGCCAAGTGCGCATTGGCTTATCGCTAACTCCCAAAGAGCGAGAAAGCTTTACTAATCTCTTAAAACAATACATAGACGTTTTTGCTTGGTCCTACAAAGATATGCCGGGGATAAGTCGTGAGATAGCACAGCATACAATACCGCTCAATCCTGATTCAAAATCGGTAAAGCAAAAACTTCGGAGAATAAAACCTGAGTGGACATTGAAAATCAAAGAAGAGGTGCAGAAAAAGCTCGCAGCAGGTTTTATTAAGGTCGCTCAATATCCAGAATGAGTTGCTAACATAGTGCCCATTCCAAAAAAGGACGGCAAAGTAAGGATGAGTGTCGATTTCAGAGATCTAAACAAGGCAAGTCCAAAGGACGGCTTTCCCTTGCCACAGATAGACGTACTGGTGGACAATACCGCAGGACAAGCCCTCTTATCATTCATGGACGGCTATGCAGGGTATAACCAAATACAAATGGCCGAAGAATATATGGAGAAAACCACCTTCAAAACCCAATGGGGAACATATTGTTATACCATCATGCCTTTCTGTAACACCTCTGAATTCGCAATGATTTCCTAGGAACTATCGACGTCGCTATGCACGACTCGACACCACTGAGTCGTCCCAAATCCGAGGGTAGCTACTACAATATTTATCACTAAGGAGTAAATGCTAATCAGAAAGAAACACTAGGCATCAAAAGGAGCTTCTAAGGAACTAAACAATCTAAAACAATTAATATCAGAGTTGTCTATATTGTGAGTTAAAAACCCCTAAACCAATTTATTACAACTTGCCTTCAAAGCGCTAAATCCAATAAAAATCCCAATGATCTAAACTAAACAGAAAGAGTTCTAAAAACGACTCCAACTCTAACTTCCAAGCTGTACGTCCTCAATCAACTAAACCTGCACTTTGGTTTCCGTGACGGAAACAAAACAAAAAGAGAAACAAAAATCAGATGAACTGAATAAACGTCATCCATATCCAGTAAAAATATTTCGCAAACCTTACCTGAGGCTTTAGAAGAATCATTGAAACTCATTTGCATACGCACATAAGCATATAATCAAGCATACGCATAACAACATTCTTTTATATGCAATTCTTGTATAGTGATCATACAAAATACGACATAGACAATTTGTCTTGATTAGAGAGATGTAACAGAGTGAATAGAACAGCGGTTACCCATACTGTTCATCGAAGATACAATCACGCCAAGGACTTAATGACTCTAGTGTGCACACTACCTCTCGCACAATTACACGAGCCTAGAGGACTTAATAAATGGGGAATGATCCATCCCAAACACACTGCGAGGTATCCATAAGTAACTTGGGAATCACTCATCCGTTGAACTACACCATTAGGTGTAATCCTGATTGCTCGACTACTCCTAGGGATCCATTAGGAGTCTTACTCTCATTTAATTCAATTCACATAATTTGCATTGGTTGACATAGTGGTACTACAAGACCACGACTTACTAATTCATTTCATGCTCTTGACAATGAATAGTAAATAAGGACGATAATGATAATTCAACACGATGAGAACCAAACATGCTTTAATTCAATAACGATAATTCAACAAAGATGGCATTCAATGTCTAGCACAATTTCGGCAGCACTTCAGCTAGGTAATATAATATCCAAAAATTCACAAATCAACCAAGACATTCAACGATAATATATAGGTGCTCACTAGCACTCAATAATACCCATACCAATTACCATATAATTAATAGCATAATAGTACTAGTACTTCACCATTCAACAATTGTCCAATAATCATCATATGGACTAATTAATTCTCAAAATATGATAACATGAACATGCTAATTATAATTCATAATTACAGCATTAAACATGCTTAATAATTCTCATAATAACGACGATATAATTTAATCATGTTTTGCTCCAAACAGTAACGCTACCAAACAGTAAGTGTGCTCCAACGATCGACGATTATCACGCTTGCTCGTTAGGTCCTAATTAAAATCAATTATCGAATCAGTATTAGTTAAATACGAAAATACAAACAGTAACAAAATATTAATCTGATAATTTTATTAAATTTCTTGATTTATTTTAACCAATTTAGGCTTTTGAAAATCCGAATTCCGATTCCGAATGAGTACAGAAAATAAAAACATTAAATCGAAAATACAAAATCAAATAAATAATTACGAAAAATATAAAAACGAAACCCTAACTTCAAAACTAGGTCTAGGTCACCATGTCCGGTGGTGGTGGTCTCCGGTGCTCCGGCGAAGAGGAGAGAGAAAGTGCGAGAGAACTTGCGAAAAGGAAGAAGAAGACAGAATGCGAGAGAGAGAGAGAGAGAGAGAGAGAGAGAGAGAGAGAGAGAGAGAGAGAGAGAGAGAGAGAGAGAGAGAGAGAGAGAGAGAGAGAGAGAGAGGGGCACGGTAGCACGCCGGCCACTCGTCGGTGACCCCTCAGGCGCCATTGATAGGGGCGGGGGCGTCTCGCGAAGTGAAAGAGAGAAAGAGGAAGAAAGAGAAAGAAAGAGAAGAGAGAGAAAGGGACGGCGACTCACCGCTGGTGGAGGAGCAGCCCGCCGGTGGCCGGTGGCAGGGAGAGGAGAGAGTGTGAGAGAGAGAGCCGGTGAGGAGAGAGATAGAGGAGAGAGTTACGTGAGAGAGAGAAGGAGAGAGAGAAAGCTTGAGGGTTTGATCAGTTGTGCAAACTGATTTTGCCTCCTCTTTTTCTTTATATAGGCCCTCAGTCAACCCAAGTCAAATACTACTAGGTTTAGGAATTTATTTAATAATTTTCTGATTTAAATAGCTAAGTAAAACTAATTAAACAATATGAATAATTCTTATTCATATATAAAACATTTTAATTAAACTCCTCAAAATTAATAAATGCAATTTATGAAAGTCCCTTAATAATAATTAATATTATTATGGCTTTAATTGAATAAATCGAATCCCTGAATATAATTACGATTTAATTAAAAGACGAAATTTCGAGGCGTGACATTCTACCTTCCTTAAAAGGAGTTTCGTCCCGAAACTCAAGTAGGACTAGTACCTTCTAGGAAGAGGTTTGGATACTTCTCGCGCATCATGGATTCAGCTTCACATGTTGCTTCCTCTTGACCTTGTCGAGACCAAACGACTTTGACAATTGGAATAGTCTTTGTTCGAGTTGGGCGCTCTTTACGATCCACTATCTTGATAGGACGCTCTTCGTAAGTCAAACTCTCGTCGAGATCGATTGCTTCAGGTTGAACGACATGAGTTGGATCATGTACGTATCGCTTCAACTGGGAGACATGAAACACACTATGGACTTTTGCAAGTTCGAAAGGTAAAGCTAGTCGATAGGCAACCACACCAATCCTTTCCAGGATCTCGTAAGGTCCAATGTAACGAGGACTCAACTTCCCCTTACCACCAAAACGCATGACACCTTTGGTAGGAGATACTCGCAAAAGTACCTTGCTTCCCACCTCAAACTCCTCAAGGTCTACGACCTCTATCTGCGTACGATTTCTGGCGATCTTGAGCACTACGAATCTTCGCTTGAGTCACTTTGACCACATCAACGGTCTGCTGGATCATTTCAGGACCCAGAACTGCAGTTTCGCTAATGTCGTTCCAACAAACTGGCGATCTACACTTCCTACCATACAATGCTTCATATGGCGCTCGATCAATGCTTGAGTGATAGCTATTGTTGTAAGAAAATTTGATCAACGGAATGTGTTTATCCCACGAGCCTTGATACTCGAGAGCACACGCTCGTAGCATATCCTCCAAAGTCTGAATCGTCCTTTCCGTCTGACCATTAGTCGCAGGATGAAAGGCAGTACTAAACTTCAACTTGCTTCCAAAAGCTTCTTGCAATTTATGCCAAAAATGAGATAGAAATCTCGAATCTCTATCTGAAACGATATCTTCTGGAACACCATGAAGTCTCATAACTTCCTTGACGTAAGCATCCGCTAGCTTCTCCATTTCCCAAGTATCATTCATTGGGATGAATATCGCAACTTTTGTCAAACGATCCACAACGACCCAAATGTCGTTGTTCTTCTTCTGTGTCAATGGTAAACCCATGACTAAATCCATAGAAATTGAATTCCATTTCCAAGTAGAAAAGTAGGAACTACTTCAAGCGATTGTATCATTCCACCAGGTCTCTTATGTTCGATCTTGACCTTCTTGCACGTCAGACACTTAGCCACGAACTCAGCGACATCTTGTTTTCATACCTTTCCACCAAAATGTTTGGCGAAGGTCTTTGTAAAGCTTGTCTCCACTAGGATGCACAGAATAAGGCGTATTGTGAGCTTCACCCAGAATCTGACTCTTGATATCCGGGTCATTCGGCACACAGACACGATCACGAAATCTCAAGACACCCTCTTGACCAGTAGAAAAGTCCTCAGCTGTACTCTCGTCCTTATTGCGTAGAATCCGTTGAAGATCCTCATCTGAATCCTGTTTACCCTTGATCTCGTCGAGTAAAGTTGGTCGAACTAACATATGCGCTAAGGTACATTGAACGTCACCTTTCACCCAATCTCCATGTCAAGACTCTGCAAGTCACGAATGATCTCCTTCGGAAGTACTAAAGCAGTATTCAGCGTATGACGAGTCTTTCTACTCAAAGAGTCAGCTACCACGTTAGCTTTCCCTTCGTGATACTGGATGTCTATGTCGTACTCCGTCAATAACTCTAGCCCATCTTCTTTGTCACATATTCAACTCCTTTTGTGTGAATATGTACTTGAGACTCTTATGGTCCGTGAACATCTTGACAGCAGAACAGAACCATAGAGATAATGTCGCCAAATCTTCAAAGCAAATACGATAGCAGCGAGCTCTAAGTCATGAGTAGGGTAATTATCCTCATGCTTCTTCAGTTGTCTTGAGGCATAAGCCACTACCTTTCCATGCTGCATCAAAACACAGCCTAATCCATGCTTAGACGCGTCACTATAGACTTCGTAACCTTCAGTTCCCGATGGCAAAGTCAAAATTGGCGCGCTCGTAAGTCGTTTCTTCAGCTCTTGAAAAGCAGCTTCACACTTTTCAGACAACACGAACCTCGTCGTCTTCTTCATCAAGTTTGTCATAGGCTGCGCTATCTTGGAAAATCCTTCCACAACAGCTAACTCAAGAAAACTTCTAACCTCAGTCACGGTCTTCGGTGCGGACCAGTCCATAACAGCTCTAATCTTTTCGGGATCAACAACAACTCCACTCTTAGACACCACGTGTCCTAAGAAGGAAACAGTTTCTAACTAAAACTCGCACTTCGACAACTTGGCGTAAAGTTGATGTCGTCGCAAGATCTCCTAAACGGTTCGCAAGTGTTGCTCATGCTCAGCAACGTTCTTCGAGCAAACCAGAATATCGTCAATAAAGACAACTACGAACTGATCGAGATAAGGCTGGAACGTACGGTTCATCAAGTCTATAAACTTTGCAGGTGCATTCATCAACCCAAAAGGCATCACCGTGAACTCGTAGTGTCCATACCTCGTCCTAAACGCGGTCTTTGCAATGTCAGGCTCGGAAATTTTGAGTTGATGGTGTCCTGAACGTAAATCGATCTTTGAGAAGACAGTCGCTCCACGGAGTTGGTCGAATAGATCGTCAATCCTTGGAAGTGGATAACGATTCTTGATCGTAATCTTGTTCAGCTCACGGTAGTCTATACACAGTGTCATACTACCGTCCATCTTACGCACAAACAAAAACAGGAGCGCCCCAAGGCGATACACTAGGACGTATGTATCCCTTCTCCAGTAGTTCCTCGAGTTGCGTCTTTAGTTCTTTCATCTCGGCAGGAGCCATACGATACGGAGCTTTCGAGATCGGAGTAGAACCTGGAGCTAAGTCGATCGTAAAGTCAATAATGCGTTACGGAGGCATTCCGGGAATTTCGTCTGGAAAGACGTCAGCGTACTCCGAAACAACTGGAATAGGTTTCGAATCTTCAGCTTCTCGACTTGTATCCACAACATGACATAGGTAAATCGCTTCACCTTTAGTCATACACTCCTTTGCTTTCATGGTCGCCACTACCTTCAACTTTGGCTTGACCACGACTCCTTTGTAGGTAATTCTCCTACCCTTCGGTCCACGCAACGACACATGTTGCTCAAAGCACTCTATCTTAGCCCAATACTTGGATAACCAATCCATTCCCAAAATTACATCGAATTCCTTCAATTCCATCTGAATCAAATCCGAAGGCAAATAGGAACCAGCTATCCTAATCGGACACTTTTCATACAACGCTTTACAATTAACATTTGACCCATCTGGCATCGTAATGTTTGCACTATACACAGAAATAGGTTCTAAACCTATCTTAGATGCAAAGCTCTTAGAAAGAACAGAATGCGTCGCACCACTATCAAACAAAACAAAAGCAGGTTGAGAGTTAACGAGAAAAGTACCAGCGATCACATTCGGGTTCACCTCAGCTTCATTGCGGTTTAGCACATAGACCCTTCCATTCACCCCTCTATTGTTGTTGTTGTTGTTGTTGTTGTTGTTGTTCTGCACGGGTTTGGCAGGTGCGGGAAGTAGTGCTTGATTGTTTGCAGCAGGAGCAGCAGTTTTATTGCAGTTGTTGTTGTTGTAACCCCCATTTCCACGGTAGTTACCACCATTTCCGCGATTTCCATTTCCATTTCTACCACGATTGTAGCTGTTATCGCGGTTCTGACCATTGTCGTTCCTTCCACGACTCCAGCATTCAGAAACTTTGTGACCAGGCTTGTTGCACTCGAAGTACATCACCACGATAGTTCTTGCCAGGATGCGTCTTGTTGCACCGACTGCAAGGCGTATTCCTCCAAGCTAAGATCGTAGCTCTATGACTATTTGAGTCATGATTCCTGTTCCCGTTGTGGTTCTGACTGCCACCTTGGTTGTTGTGATTACTGTGGTTCGGCCTTGGCCTCTTATCTGCATCATTTAACTGGGAAGAACTCCCTTCGTCACGTTTATGCTTCCCGAGCAATGAATCACGACGATCCACAGCACGCTCTTGGTTCAAGGCTTTCTCGTACGATCCTTGGAACGTCAGCGATTTTCCCATAACATAACGCTGAATATCCCACTTCAGTCCATCCTCGAACCTCTCGACACGTTCAGCTTCGATCGTCACCAAGTTAGGTGCAAAAGCAGCAAGCTCGTTGAACTTTGTTGCGTACTCAGCCAACGAAAGCTTTCCTTGATGGATGTTCTCAAATTCCCGTTGCTTCTGGCGACGGATAGCTCTCGGATAGAACCTCTCACGAATGGATTCCTTGAATTCGGTCCACCCGTATTCTTTAATGGCGAGCAGATCAGTGCCCACATCGCTCCACCACTTGTTCGCTTCACCCTTCAGGTAGTAAGTAGCGGTGTTGACCTTCATGTTGTTGGGCCGACTAGTTGCCCCAAAATCCTTCTCGAACTCTATAATCCAGTTGTCTATCTTGGTGGGCTCGGAGCCACCCTCAAACGTCGGAGGTTTGGGTGCGTCAAAATCCTTAAAGTTGCGCATTTCAGGATTCTGCACATTGTGGTCTTGCTCTTGGCGCTCTAGCTGGCGCGGGATGTGCTCGACCACATTAGTGAGTCCTACCTCTAGTCTCGCGATTCGGTCGTTGGTTGCCATTAAAAACAAATCTGAGACATAAAAGAGCAATGGTTGATCACCATTTCAGCAAAGTTGGCATATTTGACCCAAATTGAGGTCTAATTGAGAGATATAGGTTATAATTGAAACTTTTCTCATGACATTTAGCAAATAGCATTTAAGTTTCAATGATCGACCTTACATTGTAGGTCTAAGAAACATACTTGCTTTGAATAGTTCTCAGTTCTCATTGAAAATAATAGTTCGATATGCTATATCAAAGTAGACACATTGGTCTCACACGATTGATAAGCAATAACAATCACAATTCACACATCGAGGCTCCATACTACTTAGTAGGGCAATAAGTACTGACATTTGATTGCATACAATACATGCTTAGCCTTTGGCTCACAATTAATATGATCGTGCTCAATGAAAATTTTGCCATAATTCCGACATGGATTTTCCATCATGTCTAGGCAATACGAGATAGCATTTCGAAGCTATTTGTCAACCATGAAATTATGCAATAAAACGATCATATAAAACAAATTCTCAACGATATTCATATAATCAAATGAAATAGTTTTGCAATGAGACAAATTGCAAAGAAGTAACGATAATAATATTTGTTGCCTATGCAACTACACCAACATCATACTTGACCACCCAGGGCCATCACAATAACTAAAATCCAATAAAACTCAAATAAAACTAGTAAGGCAATAATCTAGTTCTACTTGACAGTCGCACACATCTGCTTCGCGTTAGGGGACTCATCGTGATCGTCCTTCCTCCTAGGCTTCACCTCCTTGCAGGGCGTGTATGGATAAGCATATCCACCGAACTACTGAGGTATGAAACACTTCCTAAAGTCTTCGGCATGTTTGCGCTTCTTTGTCCAGCAGTACTCGCACATTCCCTTCGGCGCAGGCACTAGCACATGGTTCACCTTCCACTCGAACTCGGATAGGCATAACTCCGCTGCCACACCTCTAAAGCAGAGAGACCATCGCGTACCTTCACCGTACTTCTTCTCGTGCAAGTGACCACTCTTGGAGAATACATCGTCGTACTTCTCCTTGAGTCCCATCCAAGGATGGATGTTAGGCAGACCAGCTAGTAGTAGCTCGACCCATAAGCCTTCATGTAGACTCGTGCGATTCTCGTACTGATAACGCTCGATCGTAGTGTAAGCACGTCGTATGTAGATAAGAATATCCTCAAGCTCAGCGTCAGTAGCGAAGAATGGCTCCACAGGAGGAGACCAATTTGCAGTAGGAATAGGTGCAACAGTAGGTGCAATGTTGTTGTCACTCTCGACACCAATATCTTCCAAATCCGCCATGCCATCTTTCTCTTTCGCTGGGGCATACTCAGGCTCGGATTCGGAGGGATCCTCGTCTTCGTCATGATCGTCACGTGCGACCTGTGCGACAGTTGCAACAGGTGCGACATCGGGGCTTGCACGGGGCGTGCGGTCTCATCGCGTACGACCTCCTCGTGCGCGGCGTGGTCTTGCGTGGCCTCGTGGTGCACGTTCGCGTTGTTTCCTGTCGACTCGTTGTCCGATGAAGGTACATACTCCACGGGTTGTGCACGATGAGCTAGGGCGCGTGCCCTTTGGTGTGCAGTCGACTTCCTCGTAGTTACTCTTGTCCTTACCATCTACAGGTAGACAATCAAACAATAAGAACTTTATGAATCACAAGCAAAGTGATTTCAAATAATTCCTATCTTCTAGGACTACTACGCTCAACGGCTTTAATTATATTTTATTTTCCCTAAGAATGAAACTAATCTATATTAATTCATTAATTAATACTAAGCAACCTTTTTAAACCTAGGGCTCTGATACCATTTGTAACACCCCCGAATCAGCAACGATTTCCTGGGAACTATCGACGTCGCTATGCACGACTCGACACCACTGAATCGTCCCAAATCCGAGGGTAGCTACTGCAACATTTATCATTAAGGAGTAAATGCTAAGCAGAAAGAAAGACTAGGCATCAAAAGAAGCTTCTAAGGAACTAAACAATCTAAAACAGTTAATATCAGAGTTGTCTATATAGTGAGCTAAAAACCATTAAACCAAGTTATTACAACTTGCCTTCAAAGGGCTAAATCCAACAAAAATCCCGACGATCTAAACTGAACAGAAAGAGTTCTAAAAACGACGCCAACTCTAATTTCCAAGCTATACGTCCTCAATCAACTACACCTGCACTTTGGTTTCCGTGATGGAAACAAAAAACAAAAGAGAAACAAAAATCAGATAAACTGAATAAACGTCATCCATACCCAGTAAAAATATTTCGCAAACCTTACTTGAGGTTTTAAAAGAATCATTGAAACTCATTTGCATACGCACATAAGCGTATAATCAAGCATACGCATAACAACATCCTTTTATATGCAATTCTTGTATAGTGATCATACAATATACGACATAGACAATCCGTCTTGATTAGAGAGATGTAAGAGAGCGAATAGAACAGCGATTGCCCTTACTGTTCATCGAAGATACAATCACGCCATGGACTTAATGAATCTAGTGTGCACACTACCTCTAGTACAATTACACGAGCCTATAGGACTTAATAAATGGGGAATGATCCATCCCAGACACACTGCGAGGTGTCCATAAGTAACTTAGGAATCACTTATCCCTTGAACTACACCATTAGGTGTAATCCCGATTGCTCGACTACTCCTACGGATTAGGAGTCTTACTCTCATTTAATTCAATTCACATAATTTGCTTTGGTTGACATAGTGGTACTACGAGACCACGACTTACTAATTCATTTCATGCTCTTGATAATGAATAGTAAATAACAACGATAATGATAATTCAATACGATGAGAATTAAACATGCTTTAATTCAATAACGATAATTCAACAAAGATGGCATTCAATGTCTAGCACAATTTCGGCAGCACTTCGGCAGGGTAATATGCTATCCAAAAATTCACAAATCATCCAAGATATTCAACAATAATATATAGGTGCTCACTACCACTCAATAATACCCATACAATTAGCATATAATTAATAGCATAATAATACCAGTACTTCACCATTCAACAATTGTCCAATAATCATCACATGGACTAATTAATTCTCAAAATATGATAACATCAACATGCTAATTATAATTCATAATTACAACATTAAACATGCTTAGTAATTCTCATAATAATAACGATATAATTTAATCATGCTTTGCATATTAAATTCACAACAAATTCCCAATTAGCACATAACACATCACAATAGTTTTGATGGGGCTTTGGAAGAAGGTAGGCATGAGCGCTACTATAATGCTACCAAACAGTAAGTGTGCTCCAACGATCGACGATTATCACGCTTGCTCGTTAGGTCCTAATTAAAATCAGTCACCGAATCAGTATTAATTATATACGAAAATCCAAACAGTAATGAAATATTAATCTGAAAATTTTATTAAATTATTTGCTTTATTTCAACCAATCTAGACTTTTGAAAATCCAAATTCCGATTCCGAATGAGTACAGAAAAATAAAAACATTAAATCAAAAATACTGAAAATCGAATAAATTACGAAAAATATAAAAACGAAACCCTAACTTCAAAACTAGGTCTAGGTCACGGGTACCCATGCATGGGACCCATAACCCGACCCATCACCACCACCACCACGTGGGCCACCATGGCCGGTGGTAGCGGTCGCCGGTGCTCCAGCGAAGAGGAGAGAGAAAGTGCGTGAGAACTCGCGAAAAGGAAGAAGAAGAGAGAACGCGCGAGAGAGAGAGAGAGAGAGAGAGAGAGAGAGAGAGAGAGAGAGAAGGAGGAAGAAAGAGAAAGAAAGAGAAGAGAAAGAAAAGGGACGGCGACTCACCGCTGGCGGAGGAGCAGCCCGCCGGTGGCAGGGAGAGGAGAGTGAGTGAGAGAGAGAGAGCCGGTGAGGAGAGATAGAGAGGAGAGAGTTACGTGAGTAAGAGAAGGAGAGAGAGAAAGCTTGAGGGTTTGATCAATTGTGCAAACTGATCAATTGCCTCCTCTTTTTCTTTATATAGGCCCTCAGACAACCCAAGTCAAATACTACTAGGTTTAGGAATTTATTTAATAAATTTCTGATTTAAATAACTAACTAAACTAATTAAAACTAATTAAAACAATATGAATAATTATTATTCACATATAAAACATTTTAATTAAACTCCTCAAAATTAATAAATGCAATTTATGAAACTCCCATAATAATAATTAATATTATTATGGCTTTAATTGAATAAATCGAATCCTTGAATATAATTACGATTTAATCTCCGAAACTGTTTATAAATCATTTATAAATCAATATAATAATTATAGAAAATATTGGGGTATCACACTTTCGAGTTGAAAAATGTGGGGGCAACATACCAAAAAATCGCAACTTCCCTTCTACATGACCTGATGCACAAGGAAGCCGAGGTGCATGTAGACGATATGATCATCAAATCTAAGGAGAGAGAAGGGCATATACCCTTTCTAAAGAAATTCTTCGACAGACTTCAGAACTACAACATGAGGTTAAATCCTCAAAAGTGTGCATTTGGAGTAACTTCTGGCAAGCTCTTAGGGTTTGTCATAAGCACAAGAGGTATTGAAATTGATCCTACCAAAATCAAAGCTATAAGAGATATGCCCTCTCCTAAAAGAGAAAAGGAGATAAGGGGATTTTTAGGACGGCTCCAATAAATATATCGATTCATATCCAAATTGACTATTACATGTGAGCCCATCTTCAAAAAGCACAAAAAGGACACCAAATCTACCTGGGATGATCAATGTCAGCAGGCTTTCGACAAAATTAAGGAGTATTTAGCTAATCCACCTGTGTTGGTTCCACCAATTCAGGGAAAACCACTTATGATATACCTAACATTCACAGAAACCGCCATGGGTGCTATGTTGGCCAAAGGTGGAGAATGATGAAAAGGAAATATACTACCTTAGAAAGAAGTTCTTAGAATACGAAACGCGTTACTCCACACTAGAGAAGACGTGTCTCGCATTGGTCACTGCAACAAAGAAGCTTCGACGCTACATGCTACAACATTCTATCCATATAAAGTCAATGATGAATCCACTAAAGTACTTGTTCGAGAAACCCATCCTTAGTGGAAGAATAGCAAGGTGGACTGTCATGCTTTCAGAATTTGATCTAACTTTTGAACACCAAAAGGCGATCAAAGGACGTGTCATTTCTGAACATCTCGCTAAAAACCCAGTTAGTAGCGAAAATGCTACACATGACTTTCCGATGAAGGAATAATGAATGTCGAAGAAAACACCTACCAGTTATACTTTGACGAAGCATCAAACCAAAAGGGTTATGGAGTAGGAGTATTATTAGTCAGCCCAGAAGGCGCGCATATTCCCATAGCCATCAAATTAACCCTTTTGGTTTAGAAACTAACAATGACGCCGAATATGAAGCATGCATCATTGGTTTAGAAACGGCAATAACGCTACAAATTAAGGACCTAAAGGTATATGGAGACTCAACTCTCATCATAAATCAAGTCTCCAAAAAGTGGAGAGTGAAAAGCGAATCCCTGGCACCTTACCAGGAATATTAAAAAGATAGACAAATATTTCACTCACGTCTGTTTTACATACCTTCCTAGAGAGGACAACCAGTTCGCGGATGCCTTAGCAAAGATGGCCTCCATGATAAATACTCCAGATGATGTAATCACCATGCCCATTCACATTCAAAGGCGCACTGAGCCCGCCTTTTGTAATGCACTCGAGGTATGTGCTAATGAGGAGGAAGAAGAGGAATGGTTTACTGACATTCTCAATCTATTACCCTTCGCAATCGACACTTAGGGCACAAAGGACTTTAAGAAGACTAGTCGCACAATACATACATGTGCAAGGCAAACTTTATAAAAAGACACCACAAGGGCTAAATCTTCTATGTTTAAAGGAACGTGAGGCAAGCAAAGCCATGAGCGACATACATAATGATGTATGTGGTCCCCATATGAATGGACTAACTTTAGTCAAGAAAATCCTAAGCAAGGATACTATTGGACTACAATGGAAAAGGATTGCATCGAATACGTGAGAAAGTGTACACGCTGCCAATTCCACGCCAATTTACAACATAGACCTCCTACTCCTCTACATACATACACCTCACCATGGCCGTTCTCTGCATGGGGCATTGACATCATCGGAAAAATCTCCCCTACAGGAAAAGGAGGCCATGAATACAAACTAGTCGCGATAGATTATTTCACACAATGGGTCAAAGCTCGTTCGTACGCAAGAATAGTGTCAAAGCACGTGGCAAAGTTCATACATGACAACATCATTACCAGATATGGAGTACCCCACGAAATCATAAGTGATCACGGGACCCAATTCAAAAAGGATGTTGCCGAACTTTTCACGAAGTTCAAAATTCAACATCGACAGTCTTCACCTTATAGGCCACAAACGAATGGAGTCGTAGAATCCGCTAACAAGAATGTAAAGAAAATGATAGCTAAGATGATGGAAAACTACGAAGATTGGCCCGACAAGCTACAGTTCGCCCTATGGGGATATAGAACTACTATTCGATCCTCAACAGGAGCCACACCCTATTCTTTAGTGTACGGAATGGAGGCAATACTCCCAGTCGAGGTAGAAATCCCTTCCTTAAGGATAGCTCTGGAAAGTGAATTACCCGAAGTAGATTGGGTCCAAGCCCGATATGATCAGTTAGTCTTGCTAGAAGAAAGATGACTAAATGCCCTACATTATGGTCATGTTTACCAAGCGAGGATGGCAAGACATTTTGATCAACGATTCAAGGCTAGACGACTAAAAGGAGACTTAGTCCTAAAAGACGTAAGACCAATTGTACTCGACCCTCGGGCAAAGTTCAAGCCTGATTGGGCCGGCCCATACATCATTAAGACAATACTATCCGGTGAAGCGGTAAAGTTAATGGATTTAGATGGCAACGAGTTCACTCAACTCACAAATATGGACCAACTTAAACGATTCTATGCATATATATCAAATCATTGAGAGAGCCCACTAAGGCACCAAGTCCAAGTCAAAAACGGCCAAACCCGTCCATGCAGGGCCCACAACCGGGGAAAAAAAAAACGAGATTTGGTTTTACGAACTACTTTGGCCTGATTCCGCATGGATATGTAGGTAACCCATATAACTTGGGCCCGGCCACTTTAATAAAATAAATCTCTAAGAGAGTTTTACTCCATTCGATTAATGCAAAAATAAGCAATTCTTTCATTAATATGGCTAAAGTCCATTACATGCTCGAAAAAAGAAAAAAAAAGAAGTGCGAAATAATAATAAAAATAAAAGGGCAATTCTAAACTACATCTATTTGGGCATGCAAACCCATTATTTGAATTATACTACTAAGCACAAAAATCCAAGACTTGCTAGACAACTGGAGGTGGACTACTCCTCTTTATCTTTATTAACTTCGGGCTCTTGGGCGGGCTCGCTAGGCTCATCAAGTTCCATTCGTTCTTTTGGAGCCCATCTTTCCCTACCATTGCTAGAAGTGGCCTCGTGATCATTGGGCTTAGCTTGAAGGACTTGTTTGGCCGAGTGGGCCGGATTCTTCCTCTTCTTAGATTGGGCCTTGGCCTTACCTTTTCCCTTACCCTTAGTTTGGGGCTAGGAAGGCTTAGCGGGCCTATCAATGGGAGTTATCTTTATACCGATTGGTTCGTCATATTTGCGGGCCTTGAATAACTCCTTTTCCTCTTCTAGGAGCCTTTAGTTGACTTGATGGTCACCACTCCAAATCCATTCCTCATAAAAGCTAGATAACCCGTTTGAATGCGGGTATACCGGCTTAGTCCACACTTGGCGACGGATCCAATGTCGTTCCCAATTAGACACCAAAGAGGACGTTAAGGGCCTTTGACAAGGAGGCTCGCAACTTACATTCGGGATCCTTTGCCTTAAGTCGTAATGGGGGAGGAGGCTGTTCGGTAGGAAGAACAGCAAAGTATACAAACCTATGATCCTCGTAAAGGGCACATTCTCACTACACCCTACAATTTTGGTGGTACGCCACCATGGGACGAACCAAGCCGGTTGGATGTCGGTGTAGAAGTATGTTATCCACTCCTCCCGAGAGGATTCGGAAATTTTCGGCGTCTCGCCGGAAAGTGTTTAGGGAGGAACTTCCTAGTGTCAATGGGAGCCTAAAGCAAGTGGAGTCTCTCTTGAAGCCATATCTACACAAAAACAACAAAAGGAAAATTCAAGTCAATACAAGATGAGAATTTCACCACATAAAGTTAAATCCACGAAGATTAAGGCTTTATCACAAAAACTTACTTGGACGAGTAAAGGGCTCCCGGTAAAGGTCTCTTGAGAATTGCTCTTGAGCCTATCTAAAGCAAGGATTGTCTCTCCCACAACCAAGTGCATAGGAGAGCTATCCCATTGAATTTGCTCGGCCACCTTACGAAGGCAAGCTTTGCCCTTGTTGATGGTAGACTTCTTTTCGGATGGAATAAGAGCGTCTTCATTACCACCAACAAATAAATAACGATGGAGGAGGAAAAATACAAAGGCACGTTTCTTGTACCTCGTATCTATCGCATCCCGGGCCCTAGAGGTGAAGAAAGTCATGAGCCTAGCAAGATCAACATCCTCATCGTGAAGCACTTGGGCAACTTGACGTGAAGACAACCCTAGGTATCTTTGAAAATCACCCGCAAAAGCATTCCTTAAGTAAGGAACGGCAGGAGGGCTTTCGGCTAGAAAGCCAATGATATCGGAGAACTCCTCCACCAACAGGCACATCTCATGAGCACCAAAACGGAAAACGTGAAACTTTGGGTCCCAAAATAGAAGCATGAAGAAAGTCCCATAAAATCTTAACCTGTTTGGGGTGAAAGAAGGCATTAAGATGGAAGGGAGTAAGCTCTAACCTCTCCTCTATGGTCATGGAGGCCAGCCAAGCATCAAAGCCATCATCAAAGTTCACCATTGTTAAGATTAAGGATTTTCTCTCAAGGAATTTTCTCTCTCTAGGGGCTCAAAGTAAGTGGTAAGAAGAGAAGAGGAGGAGACCCAACTATATAGAGGTCACGGTTGGATTCTCGTCAAAAAATTAAGGAAATACAAACAACCGACGAAAAAGGGCCAGGCGGCCTCTCAACTTGTCTGGACGGCTTAGCCGTTAGGACGAGCGGTTGAGCCGCTCCAACCAGCAGCATGACCGCTAGGACAAGCGGCCAAACCGCTAGCCCAAGCGGCAACCGCTTGAGCTCTAGCACATCCGATAGAGGCTGTAGCGGTCACCCTGTATAGGCGCCTGTCCAACAACTTCGCGAGACAACTTTGGTCCACTCGACCTCTCTATTGACCGAGCTCTACCTTCCTAATTCCCACTTGGATAGATTTTGGAAGCCTTCCCTTAGATCTCTCTTACCTTAATTTTGGCTCTTGCCACTTTTCTCTTTATTCCCTTTTATTTTCTTTCCTTCTTTTTATTTTGATTATCAAGTTCCACCTTTTTCCTTTATTTTTCTGATTCCTTATTTTCTTTAATTATTTTTATCTTTTTAATTATCTTTCCCTATTTTCTATTTTCTTTACTTTATTTTTTTTATTTTTTGGGGAAGGGGTACCCCAAATGTGCTAAGTTCCCGGGAATCTTAAATTCTCGGATATCGTGTTTTGTGATTTCACATTCGGAAATTAGATGATTAAATTCACATATGGGCATTTGCGTGATATTTTTTGTGCGTGAATAAAATGCAATATTTATAGCAGGTTTAATACAAGCCCGAAAGTTCAAAATGCACTACCACAAATATCACTGGCCATCTTTGCCGGTACTCGGACCCGACTGAGACAACTCTCCGGGTCCACTTGATGATGGAGCACCTGAAGGACCGGGCTGAGACATCGCCCAAGCTCTAGGGTCAAACGCAAATAATGAATTCGTCAAGTGAGCAGGATCCAATGAATGGCGCTGTGGCTCAGACAAGCCGGGATAGCCGCCATACCCCGTACTCTCCTGACTCTAGGAACCCCTCGGAGGGACCGGAGGATACATAGGCATGGGATAACCCGGATACTCCATATAGGGAGGCGGCGCATGCCACTGCGGAAGATAAGGCACCTAGGGCGGGTTCCCCGTATCCACTCGAGCTCGAGGCGTCCCGTGACGCACATTCGTACTTTCCTGCCTCGGAGGAGGACGCTGCGGTGTACACACCGACTCCAGAACACGAATAACTGGAGGCCTAGGAGGCCTCGCCACAGGAACAGCCTGCGAAATAAGCTCAAGGTCAGAAAATTACAAAAAATTCAAATCAAGCAATATTACTTGAAATGAACATACCTCTGGAACGTCAGACCGACGACTCGTGCATACACTCCGAGACGCGAATCTGGAAATCCAATTCTTAAAGGCCTGCATGCCCCTATAGATCATCCGCGTCTCAGCAGCATCCAACTGTGCACATAAAGAAAAGAGTCAGTGTAAACACAAAGGAAATATTGCAGATAACAATGGATTTTCACTCACCCCCCTACAGCCAGCTAGTGGAGGCAATCCCTCAACCTCCTCATCGGGGCCACGAAACTCAGAAATCAGTAGAACCTAAGGTGACCCGTCCGCTCCTGTATAACTCACCGACATGGAAGGAGGAGTAGCACTCTGCGAAGACTTAAAGATATTAGATACATTTTCAAATTTCCTAACGAAATTAAGAAACAAAAATACATTACTTACCGGGTCGGTAGCGAAGTTGGGCACAACCGAGCCTCAGCAAACTCGGTATACATACGCCACCATAAGATCCACCTCAGGATCAACTGGAAGAAAATACTCAAGGGCATTCGCCCCAACAGTGGCCACCCTTACCTGCTCCACGGTAAGGTGACGAACGTAAAGTATAGAATCCGGAGGATCCAAAGGAATTCTCGAAGCCGGAAGGTCAAAGAAAGTGTGCCTAATCAGTCTCTCTCCCAAGAATCACTCAAAACCGAAAGGACCCTGAATGAGGATCCTCCTCTGGTCATACTTCCGAGCACCCAAGCATCGGTCCGAGAGACCCAGGAGGTAATCCACCCAGGGGAACCAGTCAACCTACAAAAGTAAAGAATAAGCACACAAAAGGATGAAAAGCACGATAAAAGCACAAAAGATAATCACTTACATCCTGAGCAGTCAAGGGATATATCGCCTCCCTAAGGGCGTGCAGCGTAGTAAAAGGGTAAGATGCCCGTCCCCTCCAGGTTTGCATCGCTGGAAAAGGCAAATCCCCTGTCTCGAGAACAGGGGCAAGGTCGGGGAAATGCTCGTAAAACCAAATCTAAGACATGCAAAGCACATGGATTAGGCACAAGTGGTGAGTAAAAGCCAAAAATACAAAGTCAAGAAGGGAAAAAGGAAATAACCTCCATAACCTTCCAATAATCGACCAAGGAGACGCGATACGCGCCCTCCTCTCCACTGAGGCGGCTGGACTGCCTCAAGCACCATAGAAGACAGGAGTATGCGGGAAGACCCCAATTGTACTCCGCAACTCTGTCCAAATCCTACAAGCACGGGAAATAGTAAACATGATACCTACTAGCTTTATCCGCAAAGACGGAACAAGCTAGAACATAGGCCAAGAAAAGGCGGGCATGCTGCTCCGCCGTGACCTTCTTCAGCTTTCTCGGGGTGGTCAGGAACTGGACCATTACCTCAATCTGCCCATACTTCATACCATCCCAATTGGCCCCGAAAAGGCCAAACATTTCCACCATGTCATCCCTACTCACCTCTCCATAAGTGAGGGGGATACCGGTGCAAGGAGCCGGAAATGAGACCGAACTCGAAAGGGGTGATCATGATCTCACCCATAGGGAAATGAAAAGTACTGGTAGTATCCCAGTACCGCTCCACAAGACCTCCAACGAGCAAGCATTCGGAGCGCTCAGCAGAAGCAATGGACACTAGAAGATGGCCGAAGCCACAACGCTCCACAATAGCGTTGACCGCGGGAGTCGCATACCTACGGGCTTTCTCAATCCCGGAAAGGCTACTGTAACCCCGCAGGGTAGTATCTACGTCCTATACAATACAATAATTGCAAGACAACTAGCTAGGTGATCCTAGTAACAACTACCAGTCTCCCGTTTAGTCCTAAGTTTTTACAACTCGTAAAATTTAGCATTTTAACTAAACCAAAATAACAAGAGTAAATTTTAATGAGAACGAATTTCAAACAAGTTTATTCTCCACAAATATACTCAAAAAAACCATCTACCATCACAATAAAAATAAACTTCACTCAAGTTTATTTTAACAAATAAATGATAATTGCAATGAGAATAAATTTCATACAAATTTATTTCCACCATTAAAGATGACTTTCACACAAATTCATTCTTCACATGCAAAATATATATAATATAATGATCCTGCGAAAATTCGCAAATTAGCAAGAGAAACAATTTCATGCAAATTGGTTTTCCACATTAGCTACACTACAGTTCTCAACCTAAAAATTCTATATTTGCCTACACATGATTTTCTAGTGTAAAGAGCAAAAGAAAAAACAAAAACGACATACCCGACATTTGGTACCAACGGTAACCAAATGCTCCTTCGTCTTGAAAATGAGATCGTGGGGCTCCCAACGATCGGTAGGATGGAAATCACTACGAGTGAACTGATCCTGGACTAATCAGTGCTCACCCACCCGGTGACGGGGTATACTGGAAATGAAGACCCGAGTAAAAACATTCGGGGCCTCCCGCACAACAATCTCTTGCCCTTCCTTTTCCTACCTCCTCTAAGTTTGGGAGCCATGGATGAAGAGAAAAAATGGAGTTTTTGGAAATTTGAGTGAAACTCACAAAACTCACAAATTCACACAATTTTGAGTTTTAACACTCAAAAACACAAGAACAACTAACAAAATCAAGGTCTACTAAGAATTTAAGCAAGAAAACCTCAAGATTTGGAGCTAAGGGCTTTGATGGATGTTAAAAGCTTGAAGAAAAATGGAGGAGAAAGAAGAAGAGGGCACGAAATGGATTAAGACCCATTTCGGCCTCCCCCTTCTTTTCCCCTTTATTCTACCTTGAAGACCTAGCGACCGGTCAAACCGCTTAGGTGGACGGTCAGACCGCCACGCTGGCGGTTGAATTCCAAGCCACGCGGCTTGCCCGCTACCCCAAACAGCTTGACCGTTGGGAGGAATGGTTCAACCGCTCCAGGAAGCGGCTTAGCCGCTCCACCTAGCGGTTTAACCGTTAGACGTGGCGCTTGGACCACCATACACTTTTCCGTTATAATATTCTAAGGGCCATTGGTTCAAAATCAGTGGGCCCCACGTGAGACCCATAGCAGTTACTTGCGCGCCAAAGTCCGTTTATGAAAGCAGGACTACCCTAAACCAACAGGTTTATACATTTATATTCGGCCTATGGCATGGGCTCTCGTCCAACCGGAGGTCGGAGCAACATTTTACTATCCTTTATAATAACATTTACTACCCATTTTATTTCTAAACATGTTTTATTGTATGACCTACAGCACAGGGTCTCCCTTCGACTAAAATCGAAGGATTTTTAACACTTATCTTATTTCTAACAACCTACAGCACAGGTTCCCCTTCAACTGAAAATCGAAGGACATTTATTGTGTAACCTACAGCACAGGTCCCCCCATTCGACTGAAAATCGAAGGACATTTATTGTATGACCTACAGCATAAGGTCCCCCTTCGACTAAAAATCGAATGATTTTTATCGTTTATCTTATTTTTAACAATATATTTTATTGTGTAACCTACAGCACAGGTTCCCCTTCGACTGAAAATCGAAGGACAATTATTGTGTAGCCTACAACACAGGTCCCCCTTCGATTGAAAATCGAAGGACATTTATTATGTAACCTACAGCACAGGTCCCCCTTCGATTGAGAATCGAAGGACATTTATTATTTAACCTACAGCACAGGGTCTCCCTTCGACTAAAAGTCGAAGGATTTTTATCATTTATCTCATTTCTAAATATTTATTGTGTAACCTGCAGCACAGGTTCCCCTTCGATTGAAAATCGAAGGACATTTATTGTGTAACCTACAGCACAGGGTCTCCCTTTGACTAAAAATCGAAGGATTGTTATCATTTACCTTATTCCTAACGAAATATTTTTATTGTGTAACCTACAGCACATGGTCTCTCCGTTCGACTGATAGTCGAAGGATGTTTATTGTGTGATCTACAGTATAGGGTCAAACTCTCGGTCAAATAAACCGAGAAAATTATTACTTTATCCTAAAATGATTTGTTTATCTCTAACTAATTGTCACCTCACTCAGTTTGCCTGTTTATTGCAGGTATTGGCACAGGAATACTTTGACCTTCGCTCTATTCGAGCTCGGCCAAAGTAGGGGCTTTTGTAGACACCAAAAATTGTGTCTATGATAAGTCCCCATAAAAACCCGATGATGAAAGGATTGGATTTTTCTCGAATTTGGGTTGCGAGAATAATTGCCCTGATGATTAGCCCAGTTCATTTGAATTAACCAGTGGAAGCCTTTTGTACAGGTGATCCAAACCAGTTGGACTCAATTCAATTGGAGTCCAAAACTGAGAGATAGGCCTCTTTGAACCTAAGGCCCGAAAGGGAACTCAAACCCTTGAGTCAACCCTTGGTCAAACAAGGGAACTCAGTCAATCCTGCGTGGACCCCCTCGGAAAAGCCTCCCCTGCTTAGAAAAGCAGACAAGCGCCTATGCAGGCATGCCGCTCCAGGTCCAAGCGGCCATGCTTGAGTTCAAGCGGTGGCCGCTACGACAAGCAGCTATGCCGTTAGGCCAAGTGGCTTGACGCTTGCCTAGTGGCTAAGCCACTTGCCAAGCGGTTCAATCGCTTGTCCTGACGGCTCAGCCGCTCGGCCTAGTTGCATGGTTGTCTGGACCTTTTCTCGCGGACGGCAAATTCGAGGCCCATTCGATTTCCGTGCCAAACCCTGGCAGCTCCCTCTCTTCTATATAAACAAACCTTAGGGTATGCATGATAAACAAGAACCCGTGCATCGCACGGGCACGAAATCTAGTTTTCTTATAAAAACATGTGCAAAGATGATAAATGTTACTGTGTTGGTGTTGATGACCCATTAAAGCAATGGGGTCCATCTCTGAAGCCCATAGACAAGAGTATCATTTCAAAAGTTTGCTACTTAACCAAAGCGGTTCGGTTTACCGGTTTCCGCTTTTTAGCCAGTTTTCGGTTTTTGGCCGGTTTCAACTGGTTCAATCTGAGGCGGTTATTTTAGTCGATTTGAATTGTTGACTCCACCGGTTCTCGGTTAAACAGGCTCGACCGGCCGGTCCGGTCCGGTTTTAATAACATTGGAAAAGAGTGAGATGGTTGGAGACTGCTAGGTAGGTTATCTCTAAGGTTAGAGCATCGTTGTTCTGTGACCCCCACTATATATGAAGATTTTTTTATTCGGATTTGGAGTCAGACTTTTTTCATCTAATCAGATTGAATATCTGTTAGATCGCAAATTCTTGTCTAATCTCGAGATTAGGTTGTAGTCTAACCCAGGCAAGGCGCGTGAGCTTCACGCGTCGTTTAGTTGGCGCGTGAATCTCACGCGCCCCCAATTTTTATTTTTATTTTTTGTACTTTTCCATTCAATTTCAAGTTAAATCAAGCCATTTTAGGGTTCACCAACCCCCAATTTGATCCAATCTTGACCTAGGGTTGTTTCTTGGGTTTTCAAAAAAATTTTGGGGGGTTTTCGAATTTTTTTGGGGTCTTTTATGACTTTTCCGGCGGGGGAGCTGGGGGGAGGTGGTGGCTGGGGAAGGCCACGGCTAAGGTCGACGGCCGGAGTCGACCTCAGCCGTGGCAGGGGTGGTGGGGTGGTGGGACAGTGAGGAGAGAGAAAATAAGGGTTTGAGGGTGAGGGGAGGAGAGAGGGGGGGAGGGGAGGGGTGGACTGGTGGGGGCCACCGTCGTGGTCTCCGCTCAGCGCCGACCACGACGGTGGCCGGGGAGGTGGAGGTGAGGCGGTGGTGGTAGTGGTGGGGCGGCGTTTGGGGGTGAGGGGAGGAGAGAGGGAGGGGAGGGGTGGGCTGGTAGGGGCCACCGTCGTGGTCTCCGGCCAGCGCCGACCACAACAGAGGCCGGGGAGGGTGAGGTGAGGCGGTGGGGTGGCGCTGGCGAAGAGGGAGGGGAGGAGAGAAAATGTGGGTAGGGTGGAAGGAGAGAGAGTGGAGATGGAAGGAGTGAGAGAGAGGGATTACAATTTTCTTGTTGCTGTTAGGTTTAGAGGATTAAATTGCATCCAATGTTAATTTTACTTATGATTAGGGGGTCATTTGGTTCAATGATTGAAAAGGAAATGGAATGGAATAGATTTAGATTGGAGAGGGGAATGGTAATGCTAACCATTACTTTTGCAAGTTGTTTGGTTGGACACTTGACTGAAATCTCTTAAGGGTCGTTAGGTTCACTTACATAGGTATGAAAAATATATTTGGTATGAAACTTGAGAGGTATGGAATGGTATGGATTCAAAACCTCATTCCTAAAACATGTTGTTTGGTAGCAAAATTTGGAATTAATAATATTGCTACTTTACGAGCAAAAAAAGAATATTTTGTGCCTTTATTTGGTTCAATCTAGAATCACCTTTATCAACTTTTTTTTTTCTCAAAACTATTAAAATAACATTTTACAAAATAAGTTGATAAAATATTATAAACTGCTTCAAAAATCATAATAAAGGCTCAAAACAAAATTAGTAATATTATAAAATCTGTGTTAAAACATATAAAACATTTTTAAAAATTATATTTTCTCTCTCCTGACTTCCATAGCTATATTTTGTGGTTGATTATATTGGCCAATTTCAAAACTGAAATTTCTCTCAATTCAACTGCTAATAGAGTCTTTGGACTTATCACCATAATTATTCTTTGTTGGAGAAAATTTTCTGATCTAGAATAAACTTCAAAACCCTAGGTACAAATGATGAGGGAGAATTGAGGTTCAAAAAAGAGAGAGAAAGGAGGAAGGAGACAGAGAGAGGAAGGAGGAGAGAGAAAATCACCAGCACCACAGTTGAGTAGTGATAGTGAGAGGAGAGAGAAAATCACCAGCACCATAGTTGAGCGGAGGTAGAGAGAGGTAGAGAGGATGTGGGGGTTAGGGAAAGCAGGAGCGACAGACCGTCATTTCTTTTGTTTTCAAGGGAGTAGGTTGACACCCATGGGGGTGTGGGCTTCAAAGTAACGGATTCAAATAACCCAAGTAATGGATCCAAATCCCAGGTTTATTGAACCAAACACCTTGTAACAGATTGGCCCTTTCCATTCCGTTACTAGACTGTGAAAACTGGCCAACCAAACGGGCCCTAAGATTGTTTATGATGACAAAAATAAGAGTTTAATGATTATTTTAGCTGTATTTGTATGACTTTTTCTAATGTGAACTTAATTAACTTAATTTATCTAAATTTAAACAATTAGTTATTGATAATATGGCAACATTAATCGGATTTGGAGTAACCGGATCGGATCATACTCATAATTGATATCCACCGAAGTCGCGTTTATTTTAGTCGGATTTGGACTTCTTTTCAAGGAGGATGGTCTTGATTTGTTAGTCGGATGATACTCATAATCCATATACCAACCTCAATAAATCATAAATTCCTTTTTTATCCCTCTTATAACTCCCCATCTTTTCACTCTCTCATCCCCCAATTCCTCCACACAAACCCCATTCTAGAGTTGTTCATTTACGGGCTTGGGTCGGGCCAAACCCTAAAATTTTGTCCAATGGAAAGGGCCGGGCTAGACCGGCCCTTTAAAGCAGGCCTAAAATATGTGTCTGTGACCACCCTTAACTAGCAGGATGGGCTGTCCATGGGCCTAGCGGGCTTTTGCTAGTGAAAATAAAAAGTCAACCATTCTTCTCTGATTTGGGCTAACAACACCTGTCAACTAGATTCAAATGAAAATAACATTACTGTCCTAAAACAAAGCATTTAAACTGCAGATTGCACATGGTCTCATTCTTAATATCTCATACAGATACAGTGTAAAACCAAAGAGTTTATACATTTAAACTTAGAAGTACACCAAACACCAATAATAAAACATTGAAGTATGTTTGGCATTTAGCTTGACTCACTTCTCAAGCGAATAGTAGAATACTAGTACTACAATGGCGGTAGCATATTTTCCGCCCTGAAATGGTGATTTAACGGGCCTAACGGGCTAGCCCATGGGCATTTTTTAATGTCCATGACCAGCCCGCCAGCTCAAACAGGCCGGGCTGGACAGGCTTGTCAAATAATTTTTTTAAAAAAATCATTGTCCAAACCCGTCCTAATTCAGGGCCGGATGGGATGGGCCTAACAGGCTATCTCGCCCGTGAACAACTCTACCCCATTCCCTTTTCCCATCCATTCACTCTCTCATCTTAAAATAGGTCATTAGCACACAATTATTTACCTCTTGTTACATGCCTCATTGATCGATTGATACGAATTTTAGGATTGCAAGTGTAATCCATTTACCGTAGATCACACTGTGACTGATTTTCAGATCATGTGTGTTCGTTAACTGGAATGAACACAAGAAATTGTTCCTTGTGCTTGAATAATATAAGTCTGTTTTGAAAGAAGAGAAGAGGCGTTCGTTCTTCAGACAGTACCTTCACTTGGCTAGCAAAAAAAACCCGATGAAACTTATTCATAAGCTAAACCTTAATATTCTAGTCCAACTAAGAAACCTTAGTGATAGCCTTGTGGGCTTCTCATAGTGGACTCACATACCTTCCTCTATATCTCTATAATCTGATCTATTCAATGGATATGTGTGTGACTCGTTAGGTCGAAACGCATTTAGTAGTTAGCCCGCCCATTCATTCCCTCCATTTTCCTTTTTCCCTGCTTGAAAATTACAAGTTTAGAATGCTTTTGCACTTCGTGCATCACCTGCGCTTGCTAAGTCCATCTTTGCAGTTTTCTCATTCCCTTTTCTGTCTATGAATGAAACTTTTTACCTAGGTGCAAATCAGTGCTTGATCACTCAGATTCTCTTGGCCATAGTAATGTGAGATTGATATGAGCATTTTTTTTTTTCCGGTACGAATGAGATATTCATATTCCGTTACTTGATAGAAGTTACATAGCATCAAACCATTAATCATTACTAGTACTAGCATATTCTAAACAAAACAAGAACCAATTCTACAATCCTAACATTTCAAAACCCTAGATTCCGACCACCCCAACATCGACAATTTCCAGAAACGATAGAACATTCAACAAAACACATCTAACCCCAAGAACCAGATTGATATGAGCATTTCAATATACAACTCATAAAACCTTTCATTCCCCGTCCTCGTTCATAATTCTTTCCACAACTCTACTCATTTGTTGCTCTCTCTTTGACTTTGCAACTCTAATTTGAGATTCTAACATCTGTAGCTCCTACTGTGTAGCCGAAAGTAGTTGTCTCAGTGTACCATGGGTGGCAAGCCTTCAGTTCTCTGTTGTTAGAGTCTCCATCTCCAAATGTTGAGCAACCCCAAATGGCTCAGGGTGTGAATCACCGCATGTGACCTAAGCCATCCCGAAGAACAACGACTGTAGATGAAGAGAGAGTACTTATTGATTCCCCCAGATCTGAATTTCACCATAATAAACAAAAAGTTAGTCAATAATACGCTCAATTTGATAATAATTGGGGAAAAAACCAAACTTAATTGAATTAGGGTTCACACATTATTACGCCAAAGTCGGGCTCAAGAAACCCTAATTTACAACAACGAATATTCAATTAAGATAGAAACAAAAGGGCTGAGAGGGAAAATTCATGTAGTGTGTCACTATCTTTCTGGTGTGAGAGGAGCAGCAGCCATTGATGATGATGAGCAGATGAGAGAGGAAGACGAACGTGACAGGGAAAAATAAGAGTGTCTTCTAAAGTGCAACATTTCGTTTAAAGATCACGTGGGGGTCATGTGCAAGGGTATTCTATTCTTGTCTGGTTTAAAAGCACCGGAATAGTAGAATAGGTATATCCCTTATGATGGTTTGTTTTAAGTAGGTGCTTGTTTGGAAAGAAAAAAAACTACTCATATTAGGCGCTTCTGTACAAAGTGCAGTTTCTATAAGGTGCTTCCCAACCAATTTTTCATCATTATAATATGAGGGTTGTATCACTGAAATTTTATGTGGTGACAATATAATTCGATCATTTGCAAATGGACCTGCACAATTTCGATATGAAAGGGGCCATAACTTAAGAAGAATTACAACCACCTTACAGTCATAAGTGTGTAAAAATACACCTGAATGTCAAAGAACCTACCTTCCACGTGATCAGATTAATAGTCGTCCTCAGGTACAATAGGCCAACTAAAAGGTGTAAGATTTTAAAATAAAATGGAGAACAACTCAATGAAAAAGCTAAAAATGATCAAAAAAATAAAATAAATAAATAATAGGATGGGAAATTTCAAAAGCAACATACCGATTGAGACAATCTAAGCCAAGCTCACTGACGAGCAAACTTTTTGTTTCTGGGTTTTCTGCCTTCATGCTTTGCAAAATCATCTATTCCACCAAAGCACATTGATAATTCCATGTCGTACAAAGAACCCCAAAACAGTTCAATACTATACTCTATTCCGTATTGTAGGCTACCGGATTTTTCTCCCCTTTATCCTGATTTTTGGGCGGCCGGCTGGATAGTCTGGGAGAGCGCGTCTTTGGGTTTCGTGAATCTCTTGAGTGTGAATGCACATAAAGATTTTTCTTTCGTACTAAGGACATGATTAAGATTGTCGGAAGTCGCCACCAAATTTAAGGAAATTTGGAAACCTTGGAATCAAGTCGATAGTCTAGAAAGACTTCAACTCAATTCCTGTGCACCCCAATCCCTATTGGGGAAATGGACTTCATAAATGAGTTCGGGGGCGTGAGTACAAGCTAGGAAGGTGTTAGGCACCCAACTCACCCGTTGACAACAACGACCTTTAGTAATCAATTCAATGCGATTATTGATGCTACGGTACCAAACAAGGTTCAATTTGTCCAAATTCCTAGTTTTAACTAGTGGGTTGAGCAAACATTATTAACGTGACCACTTTTAACAACTTATCAAATTACATGCTTTTATTGCTAGAAAACGATAAATATGCTAAAACCTGCAAGTTAGAAGGCAAACAAGGTAATTCATCCACCAATACACAAACAAAGCATAATTTAATAAAGAGCAATAAATAATAAACATGCATTCATTCATCCATTCATTAGAATTAATACAAACCCTTTTGCTCAAAACGCGCCATGCATGTACATATCACATAAACCAAATTCGTTAGTAAATAACAAGCAATGTAAAATTTATTGAAAACCCTCAGGTTGGATTACCTGGATGCTCACAATGAACTTATTGGGTTGTTATGCTTGAATTCTTGCTCTTGATAAAGTATGAAGGTTTATTTTGTGGTGCTAAGGCTAACCTAAAGAAGGAGTAGAATCAGAATTTAGGGTTTTTTTTTATATGAGAGAGAGAGAGAGAATCAACCTCTAGTCTCTAACTGCCAACCAAAATACCAACCTGAGAGAGAAACTGCCAACCAAAAGACCAACTTGAGAGAGAAACTGCCAACCAAAAGACCAACCTCTTCAACTGAACCCTAAGGTTTGTTTATATAAAAGAGGGGGAACTGCTAGGGTTTGGTACAGAAATCGAATGGGCCTCGAATTTGCCGTCCGCGAGAAAAGGTCCAGACGGCCATGCAACTAGGCCGAGCGGCTGAGCCGTCAAGACAAGCGATTGAACCACTCAATCGCTTGTCCTGGCGGTTTAGCGGTTCAATCGCTTGTCCTGACGGCTCAGCCGCTCGGCCTAGTTGCATGGTCGTCTGGACCTTTTTTTCACGGACGGCAAATTCGAGGCCCATTCGATTTCCGTGCCAAACCCTGGCAGCTCCCCCTCTTCTATATAAACAAACCTTAGGGTTCAGTTGAAGAGGTTGGTCTTTTGGTTGGCAATTTCTCTCTCAGGTTGGTCTTTTGGTTGGCAGTTTCTCTCTCAGGTTGGTCTTTTGGTTGGCAGTTAGAGACTAGAGGTTGATTCTCTCTTTCTCTCTCAGATAAAAAAAACCCTAAATTTTGATTCTACTCCTTCTTTAGGTTAGTCTTCGCACCACAAAATAAACCTTCTTACTTCATCAAGAGCAAGAATTCAAGCATAACAATCCAATAAGTTCATTGTGAGCATCCAGGTAATCCAATCTGAGAGTTTTCAATAAATTTTACATTGCTTGTTATTTAATAATGAATTTGGTTTATGTGATATGTACATGCATGGCGCGTTTTGAGTAAAAGGGTTTGTATTAAGTCTAATGAATGGATGAATGAATGCATGTTTATTATTTATTGCTCTTTATTAAATTATGCTTTGTTTGTGTATTGGTGGATGAATTACCTTGTTTGCCTTCTAACTTGCAGGTTTTAGCATATTTATCGTTTTCTAGCAATAAAAGCATGTAATTTGATAAGTTGTTAAAAGTGGTCACGTTAATAATGTTTGTTCAACCCATTAGTTAAAACTAGGAATTTGGACAAATTGAACCTTGTTTGGAACCGTAGCATTAATAATCGCAGTGAATTGATTAGTAAAGGTCGTTGTTGTCAACTGGCGAGTTGGGTGCCTAACACCTTCCTACCTCGTACTCACGCCCCCGAACTCATTTATGAAGTCCATTTCCCCAATAGGGATTGGGGTGCACATGAATTGAGTTGACGTCTTTCTAAACTATTGACTTGATTCCATGGTTTCCAAATTTCCTTAAATTTGGTGGCGACTTCCGACAATCTTAAACATGTCCTTAGTACGAAAGGAAAATCTTGGTCCTTAAAAACGTAACTTTGAGCAGATTCTCCCTCAGAACCAGAATCTGAGGGAATCTTGTCTAAAAAAATATTTTTAAATATTTTGACCTATTTTCCGTAATTACTTATTGGGTTTCCTTTTTTTTCCCATTTTATTTTTTCCTTTTTTCTTTATTTTCCTTGCCCCTTTCTTAGCTGCAGAACTGAAGTCTGTCAATGCTTTCGAACCTATCCACTCGCGCTCCATTTTCATCGTTTCTCTCTCCTCAATCTCCATTGATTTCTCCAATTTTCATGTCCATTTCTATGATTTAATTTCTACACAAAAAAGTTGAATGACGAATACCAATAAAAAGAAGACAGTAGTACTAGTAGTGGACTGTGGACATGTGGCTCTTGTTTCTCTTGTTGGTGTTTTTTTTTTTTTTTTTTTTTTTTTTTTCTACTAACAGAGTAACAAGGGCTGCCTTTGTTCCTAGTGATTGTTGTAGTGTTGGGGGTTTTTCATGGGAGATTCACATCATTTCTTTTGGCTTTTGTTGAGAGGGGGGACGTGCTCTATTTTAGAAAGTGAGGTTTTGTATAAAAAGTGTGATCTTGTCCATAGGTTTGTTTTGGATGCTCTGAGTTTCAATCATAGATAGGTGTCTGTATTTATCTTCCATGGGTGCTCTGTTCAGTAGCATGTTTTATCATGCCTGGCTTGATTAATAAAAGTTTTCACTTGGTCAAAACTAAAGAAGCTTTCACTTATCCGCAAAAAGCGAACCCGTGAGAATAAAAGAAATGTTTCGTTTTTGGTTTTAAATTTGGTATTTTTTCCTTGGGTTAAAATGTCGGTTAGGTTATCGGGAGGAGAGAAGGCGATGTGGTCGACGAGTTGAGAGTAAGGGCGAGGGCGACAAACAGAAATTGTGGCGAAATGAGGTTGTGATGCGGTGGAGGAAGGCAGTGTGTTCTGGTGGTAGGGATGGGGTTGGGGAAGGAGAGAGAGAGAGAGAGCTGATTGGAGGTTGGTTTAAGATTGGAAGGGTCGCCGGTGATGAACATTCCAGCCAACAGAGTAGGTCAAGGGAAAAGGAAAGGGGCAGGGAGAATGAAAAAGGAGAAAAAAAACAAGGAAAAAACATTAAGTAATTACGAAAAATAGGATAAAAATACGAAAACGATTTAAAAATCTTTTTTTAGACGAGATTCCTTTAGATTTCAGTTTTGAGGGGGAATCTGCTCAAAGTTACGTTTTTTAGGACCAAGTTGACCCACGTGTCTTTTAAATGACCAAATTGTCCAAAGGTGGTCACTTAAAGGATCAATTTGGTAATTCGGGGCCTCCCTTCCCCTCTATTCTCCAACTCCCAAACAGACTCTAATGATTTTATGCTATCGTTTTATAGTTTGTTTTTATTTAAAATGTTAAATATTTAAAATACATATATTTTTTCCTTAATTTTCAAAGTGTTATTAATATTTTTTATAATTATCCAACCGATTAAACCATTGAACCAGTAAAATAATCGGTTCGATGTCCGATCCGGTTTTCAAAACATTGCTCTTTTCATAATTTGTCAAGATGCGTCAATCCCTCAACTCCCAAACTCCCAACTTCAATCTCATAACCTAATGAGGCAATGAAACGAACTCATCTCAACTCATTTCTCAACGAGAAATGGCGAACCGCAATTCTCACAATCACCATTTTCACTCTCATACTCCTCATCTTCCTTACATTCCTTCACTCAAAGTCATCATCAACATCAACATCAACATCAACATCAACCACCCCTAATTCTCTCTCCTCACACCATCATCTCTCAAACCCATCAAAATCACATTCATGGCTTCCAAAATTGCCAAGATTTGCATCTCTAATCTCAGGTACAAAAGTCCAAGTCCCACAAATCAAGACATTATTCCAAGCTGTATACCACCCAAGAAATTACTATGTTTTACATCTTGATCTTGATGCTTCAGATCAAGAGAGATTTGAGCTAGCTAAGTATGTGAAAACAAAGGTTGTTGTGAGTCAGTTTAGGAATGTTATGGTGATTGGAAAAGCGGATTTGGTCACTCAAAAGGGTCCTACGGCTATTGCTGCTACCCTTCATGCTGTTGCCATTTTGTTGATGAGGGCTAAAGAATGGGATTGGTTTATTAATCTTAGTGCTGAGGATTATCCCCTTGTTTCACAAGATGGTTAGTTCCTATGTTCTGCTATGAGTTTAGTTTTATTCTTTTTATTGCGTTGGTATTATTCAGTTGAGCTGGTGTTTAATTATTTGGTAGTGTTTGTGGTTATTAATTTGCAATTGATACCTGTAATGGAAAAGTTAATTTAAGTGATCTTTGTAATGTTTGTGAGAATTGACTGTGTTATTTGCTTAGGAAGAAAACAACTATGAGCTAACCTTATCCCACAAAAAAAAAAAAAAAGGACTTATTTTTTGTCACCAAATGGCAATGATGAAATCAGGAATTGAATGTGTTCTTTGAGTTGAGTTGGTGCCTCAAATTATCCCCTTGTTTCACAAGATGGCTAGTTTTCCAGCTTTCTACTATAATTTTATTGTTGTTATATTTATTGCATATTTGCAATTAGTGGAGCTGCTGTTACTCAACTAGTGTTTGTGGTCACTGGTTTGAATTTGATACTTTTAGTGTTTGTGAGAATGAATGTGTTCTTTGCTTAGAGGTAGAGGGAGGGGAGATAATTTGATGCGATGAGGGGGTAAGGACAAACACCACTTAATTTGATACAATGATTTGTAGCTTTTCAAATAAAACAAGAAATTGGGAAAAAATTGAAACCAGAACTTTTGTGGACAAGATTTCTAGTTATTTAAATGAAGTGCTGAGTGTCCAAGTCCAAGCAACCCACTAGAGGAATTTGATACGAAGCACAGTGCTTAGCTTGTACTTCGATTCAGAGCTGGTAACTTCATAAGAATAAGATAGAGTGGTAAAAAAGATTTTTTTGTGGCTGAGGGTAGTGGTCAGTGTGTTATGGAAACGCTGGATGCCCGATCTTAATTTCGTGAGCTTTTGGTCCTTAGTCTTACTTCTCCATCTTGGAGAACTTTTGATTTTTAATTTTGTGAATTTTAATGACCATGTTCTTTTGTTTAGGAGGAGGAGGAGGAGGGAGGAGAGAGAATTTCAAAATACAAGGGCCTAGACTAATTTGAAATACATTCTCTTTTCAATTCCCAGTACCACTATACCTGAGAACTTTGGCAATCCAAAATCCAAATTTCTGTGGATATCGGAACCAGTGTATTAAAAGGCGCGCCTAGGCGCACAAGGCGTGAGGTGCACGAGCCAATCGCTTTTTAGCTTCTAGGCGCAGCGACATTAGTGAGGCGCAGGCGAGGCGCTCGAGGCGCACCTGAGATACATTTTGATGATTTTTTTTATTTTATTTTATAGCATATTTTCAGTAATACACTAGTGCGCATCACATCACTGAGGCGTGCGCCTTGCGCCTAGGCTCTATGGACCTCTTCGCCTCATTGCGCCTCGGGCCTTTTAATACATTGATCGAAACATTGGATTTGGTCCTAATGTAGAAATTCAAGTTAAGAATATGTCTCCAAGCAATCTACTAAAGGAATTAGTAGTGCCACTTATACCATTATATTTTGAATCTTATTGTCATAGGGCACTTATACGTTATACCAAATGTTGTATCATTCTCCTTTTCAAAAGTTCAAAACCTTCGCGCTAGAAAATTTTACATAGTAAGTTAATAAATGGGCGAGTGCATGAATGAGCACATAACAGCCTGATAGGTTCATGGGTCAAAGCTTTACAATAAAGGATGTTTTTCATTTTCAAGCCCCCAATATAGTTTTAAGCTTAGAATCAAGGGGATGTATGATGTATGTGAATGTGAAGCTTAGAGCATGGATTATTGTGAGGACTAGAAAGTTTGTTGGGGCACTAATTTTTGTGAATGAGTAGCACTGTTTCTTTACAGACTTGATTTTGATTCTATCTATAGAACCAAATTTACTCAACAGCCACCTTTTGCTTATGCTGCATGCCTCTTCCTTAGGGCTTCTCTATCTTTTCTTGGCATCTTTGTATACGTAGAATCACATTGCCAGAATCTTATCATGAAAACAATGTTCCTGAATCTTCCATGGCTGTAAGACTGTAAGACCATACAATGTCTTCAGTGGGTCAGCAGCAGGCCCGCACGAGGACTACTTCGTCCACTTTATGCACTTCAGAAGCTTTTCAAGTCTCAAGAATAATACTATGACTGTACCTCTCTTCAATTTTGGTTGGTGTTGAACCTTAGGGCTCGTTTACTTCCTAGCAATGAAATGCAATGCAATCAATTTATAGAGTAAATGTGAGGTGCAAAAGGAATGAGGGGGAGGAGATAGAGGGGAAAAGTGAGGTTGTTTGCAACCTCCAATGTAAACATCATTACATGGGTTGAAGTTGAGCAACTAGATTACATTGGAGGTTGCAATCAACCTCACTTCTCTCCTCTATCTACTCCCCCTCATTCTTTTTCCACCTTATATTTACTCTATAAAATGATTGCATTGCATTACATTACATTGCTAGGAAGTAAACGAGCCCTTAGGTTCTTTTTCCCGTATGTAGGTTTTTAACCTTAACCATGGTGAGTAGTCTAGTCTATGGTACTCATTTTAGATTTATGGAACTCTTCCAGAACCTGAACACAGTCTCATCTTCAATGTCAAAGAACCATGGAGTAGTGTATTAAAGGCAAGTTCTACGGTGCCTGGGTTGTTCCATCATATATAGAGGGAATCTACAATGGGCAGTTCCCCAGCTATCTTTAGGATTTGAATTGATTATCACTGACACATGTCCGGGTATTCTATGTAGTGATTAGGTAACGATTCAAGCGAGTAGAAACTCTTCACATAGGTAAGTAACATGGAATTAAATAGCGGCCGCTATGTAAAAGATTTTGAGCTCGCCGCGACGCGTTTTACCGCGTTGCAAAGTTGAGAAGTCATTCATGCTGCAACAGCCGCTACGGCCATTACATTACGCGAAAGAGGCGCTTTTTACGGTTACTTTCTGATATGATTATTAAATTATTATCATTTACTTTATAACTCTATTATTAGTTTCTTTTAACTAATAATCTATTTTATAATGAATTTGAATACGTATTATGTTTGAATTACGATGGTAAAGCAAAGATTTCAAAATGCAATTAGAAGTGTAAATATTCCTTTATGTGAGTCATTCACGCCGCGATTTCCGCTATTCGCTACACGATGCCCGCAACAGTACGTTTCCGTGATATCGCGACCGTTACCGCATTCGCGATCGCGACCGCTATTTAATTCCCTGGTACGTAACCATGGAAGATCTAAAACCTTCTTTAGGTCCTTCAATAGTTAGCGATATATATATATTAGTTGGAAAGCTTGACTTGAAAATGTAAGCAAAATTTAACAGTCCCAAAAACTGATTTAAGAACATGTAAACAAGAGGTTCTGGTGGCTTTAGTGGCAAAGGATAGGGTGGTAGTAATGGTAATCTTGGGGATTGATTTCTATGTGATAATGACTTTACTATCATCGCAATGGTACTTGCACGTGTCCGACACTCCGACTAGTACCAAGGGCCGACTTTGAATTGGTGCACAAGCTGTTCAGAGACCAAACTGAAGTGAAGCTATCATCAGAGAAAAGCTTCTCAACATTTACTTTCTCTTTTTTTTGTTGCTGTGGCATAGAATTGAAAAGCTTATGAAGGATTTTTTGTGGTCCGGAGCTGATGGGGATAGGAATGACTACTTGGTGAGCTGGGATTGGGTGTGTCGTCCTAAGAAAGGGGGGTTGAGTGTCGGCCGGTTGGTGGCCAAGCATATTGCTCTTGTGGGTAAGTGGCTTTGGCGTTTCCCATGGGAGTCGGAGAGCGTTTGGCATCGGGTTCTTAGGAGTCGGTATGGGTTGCAAAAGAATGGTTGGGATGCACAGTTTACAGGGAGCGCTACACATGTAAGTCCGTGGAAGTTCATATGACAAGTCTCCTCACTTTCCTCCTCAGGTTGAGTTGGCACTTGGGAATGGTTTGTGTGTTAGGTTTTGGGAGGGTACTTGGAGAGGTGGTCAGCCTTTTTGCACAAGATTCCCTAGGTTGTTACAGTTATCCACATTACATGGAGCTGTTGTCGCTGCTTTTTTCTCATTAGACAATGGGTCGTGGAACTTACATTTACGGCGAGTCGGCGACCACCTCATGACAGGGAGATGCAGGAGCTTACGTCCCTCCTGAAACTTGTGGATCTAGTTCAGATTTTGAGTTCGGAGGACTCTAGGAGGTTAGCTGGTGATCCTTTGGGGGAGTTTTCTTGTATGTCCTTCATTCGATGCTTGGGGACTCCCCTACCCCAGTTTGGCTGATTTTATATGGAAAGCAAAGGTGCCTCTAAAGGTAAGGGATTTTGTGTGGACTTTGGTGCCGGATAGGGTCAACACAAATGATTTGAGGCAGAGGAGAAGGCCAGGGTCACCTTTGCAGCCGGATGTCTGTTTGCTTTGCCGGGATAGTAGTGAGACGTCGCTACATCTTTTTATTGATTGTGCTGTGGCTCCTAGTTTGTGGAATATGTTGTTTGTGAGCTGTGGGTTTTCCCTTCTAGTGTGGCACTGTTCTTGCAAATACGGTTTGGGGGTTCCAGGGGTGCGAAAGAGAGGAAGTTGTACGGTGGTGTAATGTTTATTTTTCTATCTTATGGTGTATTTGGTTGGAGAGGAATTCTCAGTTGTTCAATGGGGTGCCAGTTTCTCCTTTGATGCTTCTTTGTGGGCTAAAGCTGCAAGGGCTTTTCGGCATTGCACTATTACTGAGATTCAACGGAATTAGTCTATTTTGTAAATGTTGCTGTAAATTGGCTTCTTCATTAATAAAAAGCTTTTCCTTATTGAAAAAAAGGTACTTGCTGAATAGGAAATTAACCTAAATGCTTATATAACTACAGTTAACCTACGACATGGGATATATCACTACTAAAACTGCATCCTATTTGTGCGATGTATCTTAAATATTCAATTGGAACATCTAGTATTATTCTCTCGTAGGGAATCAGAAGTAGTAGGACAGACATCAGTGGTGGAATAATCTTGAGGTACCTCTTTTAGTGCGAATTCCTCAAACTATAGTTGGTGCAGTTGAATTGTTGAAATGAGATAAACTTGAGGGTTTTCATGTCTCAGGAAAAATGTCCTGGTCACCTGGCTTGAACTAGTCTTCATTTCCTGTTTCTTCAGGAAGCAAAAACGCAAGTATGCTGCTCTAATTGAGTATGTTGATGACCTCACTTCAGTTTTAGTCTGTTCTTGAATTCATGTCATGTACATTACTTGCCAACAGTTTAAATCCCACATTCTGTAATGAAAGATACTCTAGTTCTTCGACAAAGGAACATATTAAGAAATAGATAAAACCTCACCCCACCAAATTTTTTTCGAAGTACAGGCCACCACCAAGTCCAATAGGAATATAAACATAGATCAACACATGCTCTGCAACAGAAGCTCACAAATGAAAACCAAACTGTAACTGAGAAAAACTTAAAAGAAACAAAATCACGTCGTATTTAGCAAACTCTGGATTAATTTGTACACTGCTGCACCAATCTTGATTCTCTCTGGCAGTTCTGGTTCTCTGTATAGTAGGACCTTCAGCTCATATATGCAATTCTGGCAGCCAAGCTGTCAATACTAGGATTTTCCTTCATGAATCATGCGTCTTCTGGAAAACCAGATGTCATAGATCATAAATGCATGCTGTAGATCCTGATTTATTTATGGTTCTCTGAGCAGAAGAGTCACTAGCATCTGCTTTTTTTTCTTTTTCTTTTTCTTTTTTTTGCCAATTTTGAAGCACCTGTTTTGAAACATGTTAGAGAATAGAGATTATATGTTCACCTCAATTTTGGTGTACTGATGTCAGCTTTGGTTTTCTACTCCTGCACATTTTCTCTTACTTGCCTAGAGACTTGAACTTTCTTGAGCATACCAGTGACATTGGTTGGAAAGAGTGAGTATGTTATTCTGTTCTTCAACTTCAATGATTATGAATATGAAATTTTAACCAAGTATATGTGCAGAAATCAAAGAGCAAGACCTATCATCATCGATCCTGGCTTGTATCATTTAAAAAAATCTGGTGTGTTTTGGGCTAAAGAAAAGAGGTCTTTGCCTTCTTCTTTCAAGCTGTTCTCTGGTAAGTATATCTAATGTATTGTTGGATTGGAATCTTAATCATCAGTTAGTTTTCATCTTTCAAGCTTCATTTAACGTGTCTTTGTGATCTTAGTAGCCTTTTTTTCTCTGTTGTTTCTGGATATCTCAATGAACTTAAGAATCTTTTTACCTATCTAGACTTGTTTTGATGTAATGAGCCTGTGTAAGTCTTGGTTTGCTATATAAAAGTTGGGAGGAAAAGGTTTTTTTTTTAAATGTATGTTTGTGTCTCCTCTGATTTCATGCTTAGAGGTAATGAGGTGTTGCAAGAGTTGGCCCTCTTTGTTTTTGCTACTTGTCCTTCCATCTGTGCGCCAACATATCCTGGTTTCTTTCAAGATGGTGTCCATCTTGATAAGGTTAGCATAATTTGAACACCTGTGTTTTTCTGTGTTTTTTCAGGTCATCATTAGTAAGAGAGATCACTCTTCCCATACATATTAATTTTCTAATGTTTTTTTTAAGATTGGAATTGTATAGTTTCTTTTCTCAGCTTTGGCCTGTTGGAAACCTGAGAAGAAACCATACCTTCAATCATGTTATGCTATTTTCTATCTTCTACCGCCTTTAACTAAGATCTTGAAGTTTGAAATTCATTGGCAGGCTCTGAATGGGTGGTGCTAACCAAGTCATTCGTTCATTTTTGCGTATGGGGATTGGATAATCTTCCTCGGACATTGCTCATGTACTACACAAATTTCATATCCTCTTCCGAAGGCTACTTCCACACTGTGGTATGTAACCATAAAAACTACCAAAATACTACAGTGAACCATGACCTGCGTTATGTGAAATGGGACAATGCTCAAAATCAGCAACTCATCAACTTGACCCTGGAACATTTTGATGAAATGGTTGAGAGCGGTGCTCCTTTTGCACATACATTTGCAATGAATGACCCAGTTCTTGAGAAGATTGATAGGGAACTTTTGGGTCGAATGGATAGCCATTTCGTGCCAGGGAGATGGTGTGTTGGGAAGTCTGTTCTTGGGAACGATCCTTGTGAACTCTTTGGAAGTTCAGATGCTATTAAACCTAGTGTAAATTCCAGAAGGCTTGAGAATTTTATACTTCACCTACTTGATCCTGAAAACTTCAGATCGAAACAATGTCAGTAGCTTCTAATTATTCCTTGAAAAGAGGTCCAAAGTTCAAACATTTTGGTCGACTGAGTGTAAATGCACCATCTTTTCTTCATACAGATGTGTATAATGTTCTTTATCACTGAAGGGAATGGCATGTTCTCTAAAATGTAAATCTAGTCCAATTCTGATATTGAGTGATATGGTCCAAGGCATTGGCCCAGGCCGAAATATGCAGCTAGATACTGGAGATATGCAATGCTGCTGGTGACTGAAGAATATTTTGACTTTCAAGGGTGACTTGGCTATCTTTTTTCAGGGGAGTGACTTGGCTATCTTTTTTCAGGGGAGTGACTTGGCTATCTAATTGTGCTGAGTTGGAATATGTGTTGTAATGAGCAGGGGAGGTTACTGACTCCAGCTTAATTATGCGTTGTAAATTGTAATGTGTTGTAATGACCTGAAAAATCCTTTGGTGAACGTAATTGCAAGAGAGCTCGAATCAATCAAAATGATCGGTGTGAACAAAAATTTCGGAAATTATGAGCAGAAATGAGAACCATTTGAATCCTAGATTATGATGGGAGGTTGATCAATTGAAGGAGAAGATCTAATCTAATAGATAGAAGATTCCAAGCAAAATGTGATGAACTCATTCAGAAGTTGAATTTAGCACTGATACCGTATTGATTTTGATCGATTGATAAAAGTTCAAACATTTGTGTTGAAGAGAGAAAGAGCGAGTATGTTTGTGATGCTTCTATATTCAATCCAAATCACGAATGTACATTTCGACTGGGAATAAGATTATATGAATGGTAGGCTAATGTGTCTATTTGGAAAGCAAGAACAACAGAAATGGCACCTATTCTTTACATCATTACCAGCTCTGACCAACTTTTGACTGATTATGCAGAAATGGAATAATAATTAAGAAAATAGTTTACAAAAGACTCTGTCAGCAGCAAGGAGTCGGGAGTCAGGAGTCAGCGCAGATATGTACTGGAGTGATGTCTTTAACATTTAAATCGTAGATGATAAAGTCTTACTTTTTTTAGGATACGATGAACTCGTAACAACTACTCTTTGAGTGTGCATGGATAAATCTCGAGTATTTACAATAGGCTACAAATCACATAGACCAGTCAAGCCAACAAGATAATTTTTGTAGAAAGGCTCTGCAAACAGGCTTAGTGAGAACTGAAACCATGAGTCCATGACCGCTGCCATGAAATCCAACCCCATGACCAACTCTACTACCCCTTTAGCACCAACATATACGAAATGGAGTTGACAATAACTAGTTTGAGACCCAGTCATAAAGAGGGTTTATAATTATAAAATAATCCTTGGTTTCACACACCATCCCACGATTTCTAGTTTTCTACAACAGAAAGAAGTTCCCAAGACAGCATACACACATACACACAAAAAGCAACGCAAACTAAAACAGTAAAAGTTCTGTTGAACCTCAAACAATATACTTTTTTTTTTGCTAGTTCTAACCTCAATCAATATACGATGAATAAGTCAATGGCTATTTATGCACAGGTATACATGAACATCAGGCAGTCACAAATCACAATTTGATCTCTAATGGGGTCCAATAAATCAGATATCAGTCTCCTTGCTAGTATTTTCTAAAGGTACCTGCGGAACAATATGCCCTGGAACACAATGTTGCTTCTCTGGCATCTCTGCTACTGCTAGTCTCTTCCTGCTCTGGTATCTAACCTGAAAAAGATACGTAAAAAGCGTTACGAGGACAATTTCCATCTGTCCGAGAAACAGCTGAGTAGAACATTAATGGTTACTGCACGAAAAACTTCTAGTCACACAATAGCACCTCATGCAGAGTGATTATCTTCTCAGTAGTGCTGTAATTTTGTAGTGACTGTACTGATGAAAATTTTCAAAAAATCTATACCAGTGGGGGGGGGGGGGTAGAAGGATTTTTAAAACAAAAAACACAGGGAAGCACATTTGAGATTTTGGGGGGGAAAAACAAGAATAAAAAAACAGCATCATCCTGAAAAAGAGGACCTCATAGTCCTTTCAGGGAAAGAAAAAAAAAAACAAAGAATAGAAGACAACCTCTTAGCCCAAAACAATAAAGATAACAGATTACCCACACAAAGCCAAGGTATAAATCCTTTTACCTTTCTTTTAAAGCATCTTCTCTTCCTTTTCTCTCGGAATTTGTTCAATGCAACTTCTCTTTGGGCCACCTTGTTTTCATCTATCTTACGCTCACTGCCATTTCTACATCCATTGCCACTTTCACTCCCACCCCTGCTACCATTACCATTTCCACTCTTGCCTCCTGCTCCATTATACCTCTCCAAATTCACCCCTCCAGCGTTTGCTCCGCTACTGCTCCCATTTGGGCCATTGCTTCCATAATTGCTTCCCGAGGCACTTCTGTTGACGCTACCATTCCCGATAGTACCTTCTAGATGCCCACCCAATGCAGTGGATGAACCACAGTGAGGTATAGGTTCTGCCATTTTCTGGATCAGCAAATTTTCACGGTTTAACGGAAGCTGTGGCATCTGGGTATTATGGATAGGATGAACCTGAAGTTCTTGCATTGAATTCACTGGACTAACAATCATGATTAAAGCAGTTGTTTTATCAGTATCTTTCAGCATGGATTGCGGGGAGGAACATACATGGTTTTTTGTAGCTTCATATAGAGAAGGCAGCAAATCTTTAGTTGTTGGAGTTTCAGCAATCTTGTCTTTCAAAACAATTGCTTCAGTTAATCTATCGTTTGAGGTAGAGGTCATGTCTACATGACTACCACCGTTTGAGCATTGGTTAGGTGCATCACTTCCTGAATGAGATTGAATCTTGTGTCTCAGTTCACACTTTTTGTCCATGCCATTTTCAAGAGGAGTCAGACTTTGGGCATCAGTGATACAAACTTTATCATGCAAGGGTGCATTGTACCTATGTCCAGAAACAACAAAAAAAATGTTTCATCAGCTGAATCTTCTCTGACTACATTGAACCAAAATTTTAACAACATTCATTCCTAAACACCTGGAGAAGGCTGATGACTCTGAACGTCTGAGTACATTTCGGTCATCCTGCACTGCTTTTCCTATATCCAGAACCCCTCTATGTCTCTTCAAACCTTGTTCTATACATGGTAGCTCTTTTCTATCATCAATTTTTGTATCATTAGTTAGTGGGATCTTGGAGAATATATTTTCCTCGTCAGGCTCCTTGATTTCTGTTTGAGGGTCAGTCCAATTATTATGAAGGGAGTCAATCATTTTGTGATACATGCAGTTTAATGTACCAGACAGGTCCTCACCGTTTAATTCCCTCGCTTTGTTGTCTAATTGCTCACTGTATTGGCTAGAGTCCAGTTTGGGAGCACGATACTGATTCATACTGGCCAGTTGTGTGGGGACCTCAACTGAATGCAGACTGGAAATTTTCAGCATACCAGTATCCAAAGCCTTTACCAGTTTGGTACTCTCTGATACAGCAAATGCAGCACATCTCAAACTGGAAGTAAAGACATTTGGGAAAGACAACCAAAAAGGAGAAACATTTGACAGAAATGAAACAACTGCTAATAGAAATACCAAGTGGTTCTTTTTGTTTAGGGGCCTCCTTTGTTTCAGACATGGATAGCAGTTTGCTCCCATATGGGTTTGTTGCGGGATTCATAACTTGAGCACATGTGCTATCAGGACACTCGTGTACTTCATTTAGAGGACATACCATTCTGGGGCTATCAACCTGATCCTCTACAGCTTGCTTTGTCCAAGAACTCTGTCAATCAGAGAAATAACTTTTTACCTACTCATCTTCAGGTAAACATGGTTCGGTTGGGGAAAAAAACATGAAAACAGTTTATTAAGCAGAAGTTCAAACATCCCAGTAAAGTGATCCTTCCATTTCTGATAAATACAGTAGGCCTTCCATCCCATTGTCTACTACTCTTTTTTTGTTTTTTTTTTTTTTTGAGAACCATTGTCTACTACTCTTGAGAATGGAAGGTATCTGAAGATTATAGAATAAAAAATTTACACGAACGAAGATTCTTATCGTATCCATTGCACAACACAGAGCCAGAGCACTAGAGACTGATCAGAACCCAGTACGCATGTAAAATCTAAAGACAATAGCTCATTTTATCAATACAAATCAAGCTAGTTGTGCTTTCTAACCCCCATATCAGAACAACACAAATAGCACAAAGTCCAGAACTGTAAATATTGATTTTTTTTTGTAAGCCATTAAGTATACACCATCTCATAAGTAACTAGAAATCAGATAAAATCAGTAGTTTTATATTCACAGCAGTCAGATTTTAGGACAAGCATGTAGAAGAAGTTACTAATCTTAACTCTTATTCACCTTCCTTCACCAAAAACAAATATAGATATAAATCAAAGAAACTCCTATTTACCTGTATATCAGAAACAAAATGAGATATAGCTGAAATACATGCTGTACAGACGAATAACAAATTTACACATTACTAAAATTTTCTTACCTGAGTACCACTTCCATGATCACTTCCATTCCCAAAGTTTATAGCTGGGCTACCATTTTCCTCCTCATCAGTGCTGTCACAGTTATTATTTGATTGTTCAGCTCTGTTGCATTTTACAGACTTCTGTGTCTGTGTTCCACTTCCACTCTCACTTCCACTACCGCTAGACTAAGGAAAAGAAGAGTAGGTAGAAAAAGAAACTGAGTAGTAATAGTCACAACTCAACAATAATGAGGCAAATATGAACATAATGTTAGACGTTAATGTCCTCCATATGTTCCAATAGGTAAGCATTAAAGGATTTCCCCCATTTCTCCAATAGGTAAACTTGAGTCAGAACAAGGATTTTGAGAGAGAAGTGTATATTTAACCAATAAGGAATGCATCTTCAATGTGTCAGTTCACGAACGTGGACTTTTTAAAGCACATGATGACTTTCAAAATATTAATTCATCTCCCAAAATATGTCATGGATGGAATACATTTACTAGAGCCTTAAGAGGCCGGTGGGGGTTAAGCGGAGAAAAAAAATGAAAGAAAGACACGATAATGCTAATTGAAATATATGCGTCACAACATAATATCCTAAAGGAAAACGTGACTGCCATAATTCATAATGATATGAGAACTAGAAAATTTTATGGGGTAAGGATACCCCTGTACTTTGTCAAATTGTAAGAGATATCCATTCCTTTTGAAACCCATGTGGTACCCCCTAGTAGTTTCAAAAATCTTATCTCAAATGCAGTTTTTCTTGAAAAATCCCAACTCTGCTAACTAATTTACTTGGAAGACCTTTTTATCCTTATATTCAGTTACAGTGGACAGTAGACATGAAAGTGCTTTGTAGGCAAGAAGGGAACAATTAGTTTAAGGAAGTAGTGGCTACTGCCTCTGGGAAAGAGTAGAGGATGGAGGTAATCGGAGGGGTAATTTTATAGTTGTACATATCTATAATGGGGATCCGATTAGATATTTTGTGGAAAAATGTAGCTGTAAAGACAGAAGAGTAGATTCAGTAATAACTTCAGGGCCCATGGGATTAGTCAAGCAAAGCTTGGACACCCATATTATCTAAATAAAAGTAATAACACTTAGTTACAAACCCCCACCACGTCAAATATACAAAGTGTAAAGGTTCTGTAAAAAACATTAGTATGCGCGATACATCCTTTTGAAACTACATGGATACCAAATGCAAGTTCCAGAACGAATGGATACCCTGTACAATTTTCCAAAGTACTAGTGTATGTGTACCCCATGAATATCCAGTGATAAAAGCTGAAGAGCAAGCAGTGCATCAAGTTAAATCTTCTGGATTATAAAGAGTAAAAGAATTTGAAGCGGAAAAAAGGAATGAAATTTAAGCAACATTTTCCAACTCACACTTTGACATCTTCTCCAGACATGTTGCCAGAGAATTTTCAGCTCATTCTTTCGTATTGGCTTCACCAAAAAGTCCACCGCACCATTTGATAAACACTTAAAGACTAAACCCATTGAATCATGAGATGACATCACTGCGGACAAATCTCGTCAGAGTGTGGTTCAAATGTTTCTCATTCTAAGAAGTAAAAATGAATGGTTGCTGAAGGATAACAAAAGTGCAGCAGTGATGAGAGCATCAGCTCTTCACTCGCACATGCAAAGTATGGAACAAACTAAAGCACACGTTAAAGACTGACTAGATAGAGTCTCTCTGTCTAAAAAGAATCTCTTCCTGCTACAGTTCGAGCAACATATTTATTTCTTCGTTTGTACAATTTATCCAACTAATATCCATTTCCACTAACCCAACTATAAACAAAGGACATCTTCAAAATGGACGCATATACAAAAAGGAATGCTAAATAAACTCCCTTTACACAGGTTTCAGATGTACATCTTCTCTGTAGCTCATATGGAGGTAAACTGTCAAGCCAAATGACAAAAAGTTGGCCACATGATGAGGAGTTACCCCTCATGCGTAGTTTAAAAAACAACCAAGCAAAGTGTTAGGTTCCGCCCTTCACACCTTGTAATTTACAGCTTTCCTTTACTTTCCTTGCAAAGTAACATGTCTCTAAGGCGCTTCCTGCGTGTTGACCATTGGACATGTCTTTACGCTTTCTAGTTCTCTAGTAACATGTCTCTAAGGCGCTTCCTGCGTGTTGACCCTTGGACATGTCTTAAGCTTTCTAGTTCTTTTACTTTTAGGAGTAGATGTTGAGTATGAAAGTTATGCACTCTTGATGTATACTCCTGTCAGAATGAATAAACCTTTTAAGACTCTTTATGGGGAAAACAGTCCTCCATATCGATGTATTGATGTCAATGCTTGTTTTGCTCGTGCATCATCCAACCCCTCTCTCAAAACCTCACTCTCTTGTGTTCCACGGACACCCCAAAGACGTTCCTTGTGTACGGCTGACACTCTTACCGCTAGGAGACAAGAGCGCGCCGCACGTGCCGCAACTTAAAAGGGCGGACCGTGATAGTTGGTATCAGAGCACAGCTAGAGAAGCACGCTCAGTGAAAGGTTACTAGATTGAATCCGAAACCATGGTGACCATGGAAGAGCTAGAGAAAATGGTGATTGGATCGGATGCCCAGATAGATGCATTGGAGGCCCAAATGCATGAGATGTCCTCCGCAAGCTTACGGGAGGAGCTTGACCACATCCACAATCAAATTCAATCATTGTGGGATCAGTGTACTACGATCACCAAGGCCGTTGCTAGCGGTAGTGGTGGATCAGGGTCGAGACGGGTGAAGCCCCCTCAGCCCCGGACATACAGTGGAGCCAGAGACTCCAAGAAAGTAGACAACTTTGTCTTCAACCTAGAACAATACTTCCGAGTCAGTGGATTGGAAGAGGACCAGAAGGTCGACACCGCGGTCATGTACCTGGGGGATGACTGCAAGATGGCCGTCAAAGTTGAGTTGCTACAACTGCAAAGGGCCACACAAACACACCGAGTGCCCTCATCGAGACTTGAGTGCCCTCCAGCAGAATCTATCTAAGATGTCTGTGGAGTCTGATGGCACCACCGAAGGAGAGACAAGCAGGAACAATGAAATGGATGAGGATGAGATACCACACATGGGAGTTGTTCATTTACTGGGCGCCCTAAGGGGTGATGAGACCCCCCTAAAACCCAAGTCGACGGAGCTCATGTACGTCGACGTAGTGATCAATGGACGTAGCATTCGAGCAATGGTTGACACCGGTGCCACCCATAACTTCGTGGCCGGCACCGAAGTAGAGAGATTGGGACTGAAGCTGGACCGCGCAGGCGCGGCATGAAGACCGTGAACTCGGCAGCAAGACCTATCCATTGGATTTCCAAGTGAGTCCTCACTCGGATAGGGGAGTTGAGTGGTTGATTGGACCTTACAGTAACTCCACTAGATGATTTCAAGATGGTAATGGGTATGGACTTCCTCCGCACGTCTAAAGCAGCGCCCATGCCACATTTGAGTTTCTTGTTGTTGATGGGTGACAGCCCATGTCTTGTGAAAGCGTCGAATGTGAAGGTTGAGAGTAAACGGGGACAGATGCTCTCGTCGATGCAATTTGAGAAGGGACTTCAAAGATGTGAATCGTCGTTTCTGGCTACTTTGTCGATGAAGGAAGATTGTAGGGATGATAACACTCCTCCGGAAGTAGTGAGACTGCTTGAGGGATTCAAGGACATCTTGCCCGATGACCTACCCCAAGTCCTCCCTCCTCGTCGATCCGTCGATCATCAGATCGAGTTGATCCCGGGAGCCGTGCCACCCGCTCATAGTCCTTACAGGATGGCACCTCCCGAACTGGCCGAACTGAGAAAACAGTTGGATGGACTCTTGAAGGGAGGATTCATCCGACCGTGCAAAGCGCCCTATGGAGCTCCGGTATTGTTTCAGAAAAAGCAAGATGGGACTCTCCGGCTGTGTATTGACTATCGGGCACTCAACAAGTTGACGGTGAGGAATCACTATCCTATTCCGTTGATTGCTGACTTGTTCGATCAACTCGGCGATGCTGTGTACTTCACGAAGCTTGATTTGAGGTCGGGGTACCATCAAGTTCGTATATCAGAAGGGGACGAGCCGAAGACATCTTGAGTGACGAGATATGGGGCTTTTGAATGGTTAGTGATGCCCTTTGGACTAACGAATGCTCTTGCAACATTCTGCATTTTGATGAACCATGTCTTCCACGGGTACTTGGATAAGTTCGTGGTGGTATACCTCGATGATATTGTGATCTATAGCAAGACCATGAGCGAACACTTAAGACTTGTGTTCGAGAAGTTACGCGAGCACCACCTCTTCGTGAAGCCAGAGAAGTGCTCGTTTGCGCAAGAGGAAATTAGTTTCCTTGGTCACTTTGTAGGAAAGGGGAAGATGCGCATGGATCCTAAGAAAGTCTCTGCCATCAAGGAGTGGCAGCCTCCGAAGAATGTCACTGAGCTCCGTTCCTTCCTTGGCCTTGCTAATTACTACCGGCGTTTCAGTGCAGGTGCAGGATATTCTGGTATTGTGGCTACCCTTACAGACTTGCTCAAGAAGTGTGAAGGTTGGAATTGGGCCGAATCACAGAATGAGGCGTTTGAAAAGTTGAAGAAGATGGTAACCAGGGAACCGGTGTTGGCTCTCCCCGATGTCACAAAACCCTTTGAGGTCGAGACTGATGCCTCAGACTTTGCCCTCGGGGGAGTACTACTTCAAGAAGGGCGCCCGGTTGCTTTCCAGAGCCGCAAGCTGAATGGGGCCGAGAGGCGGTATGCCGCTCAAGAGAAGGAGGTACTGACAATTGTACATTGCTTAAGGGTCTGGAGACACTACCTTCTGGGTTCGAAGTTCCTCGTTCGCACAGACAACACTGCGGCGAGCCACTTCTTAACCCAACCAAGGCTCACTGGTCGACAAGCTCGGTGGCAGGAATCTCTGGCGGAATTTGATGTGGAGTTTACATAGGGTCAACAACAAGGTCGCGGATGCTCTCAGTCGTCGGGCTTACTTTGCTGCCTTGAAACAAATGGCTCACTTGTCGGCAAGTCTTGTGGCCACTACAATCCGCGACCAGATCAAGCAACATCTGGGTCAAGATACGATGGCGAAGACCATCAACCAGCTCATTGAAGAAGTGAAAACGCGACGATTTTGGATAGAAGATGACCTTATCTTCACAAAGGGACATAGGTTGTATGTTCCCAGGGCCGAGGGCCTTCGGAGAAAATTGCTGAGTGAATGTCATGACACCCTTTGGGCAGGACATCCGGGGTGGCAGCGAACCTTGAGCTTGTTAAAGCAAGGGTACTTCTGGCCCAGATGAAGGATGACGTAATGAGCTACACTCGGACGTGTCTCGTGTGTCAGTAAGACAAGCCGGATCGATTCAAGCAGGGCGGCTTGCTAAACCCACTCGCAGTGCCGACTAGACCATGGGAGAGTGTCTCCATGGAACTTCATCAACGGGTTACCGAAGGTCGGACCCCTGTCCGCGATTATGATGATAGTGGATCGATTCTCGAAGTATGCCACTTTCATCCCTATGCCGAAAGCTACTGGAGCAGAAGAGACAGACGTCCTCTTCTTCAAATACATTGTCAAGTACTCGGGGCTGCCTAAGAGCATTGTGAGTGACCGAGACCCTCGGTTCACATGTATCTTTTGGGGTGAACTCTTCAAGCTTCTTAGGTCAGAGGTGAGCATGTCTTCAGCATACCATCCCCAGACGGACGGACAGACAGAAAGATTCAACGGGCTTCTCGAAGAATACCTTCGACACTTTGTGAGCGCCAACCAGAGAGAGTGGGTGAGACTACTAGATGTAGCCCAACTCTGCTTCAATTCTCAGAAGAGCTCCTCGTCCAACAGGAGCCCCTTCGAAGTTGTCACGGGACAACAACCACACACTGTGGATGATCATTATAAGGGCCGAAGCAAGAAGGCTTATGAGTTCACCAGAGAACGGAAGCAAAACACCGACATTGCTCGGAGTTACTTAGAAAAGGCTTCGAAACACATGAAAAAATAGGCCGACCAGAAGAGAAGGCCACTAGAGTTCGAAGTGGGAGACCTAGTGATGGTGAAGATCCTCCCAGAGCAGATGAGATTCCTTAGAGGAAGTTACAAGCGGTTGGTCCGCAAATATGAAGGCCCCATCCTTATCACCAAAAAGGTGGGAAGTACGGTTTACAAAGTGGAACCCCCGACTTGGATGAAAGTACACCCTATCTTTCATGTGACTCGTTTGAAGCCGTACCATCCAGATCCGGAAGACTGCCCGCAACAAGTCTAATCGGGCCAACATCCACACCAAGCCATCCCCGACACTTGATGACTGAATCACGTCGCCGAGGACGTCGACAACTTTAGTGGGGGAGAATGTTAGGTTCCGCCCTTCACACCTTGTAATTTACAGCTTTCCTTTACTTTCCTTGCAATGTAACATGTCTCTAAGGCGCTTCCTGCGTGTTGACCCTTGGACATGTCTTTACGCTTTCTAGTTCTCTAGTAACATGTCTCTAAGGCGCTTCCTGCGTGTTGACCCTTGGACATGCCTTTAAGCTTTCTAGTTCTTTTACTTTTAGGAGTAGATGTTGAGTATGAAAGTTATGCACTCTTGATGTATACTCCTGTCAGAATGAATAAACCTTTTAAGACTCTTTATGGGGGAAGCAGTCCTCCATATCGATGTATTGATGTCAATGCTTGTTGTTGTTAAACTGTATTGATTGCGTGCATCATCCAACCCCTCTCTCAAACTCCGTTCCTCCCTCACTCTCTTGTGTCCACGGACACCCCAAAGACGTTCCTTATGTACGGCTGGCACTCTTGCCGCTAGGAGACAAGAGGCGGCAAGAGTGCGCCGCACGTCCCGCAACTTGAAAAGGCGGACCGTGACACAAAGCATAAACTACTTTTAGAGTTTCTAGGGTATCAGGTGTTGACATAGACAATTTGATGGGAGTGAGTGTTTCTAGTGTACAGGAGAGTGTATCTAGCATTCCCATTTCCAAGGAGTCACGCAACACCTGAACTACATTATGTTTTGGGTAGAGAACAGAAATGTTAGCAATAACTAACAAAAAATAGATAAGTTAAGGAGGCATCATCCGAGGGGAGGGGGTAAGTAAAAGAGTTACATGAAGAAGTCTTACTGATTACAGGAACATTCTTCCGTGATTTATGGCTCATTATCTTGCATAGAAGGGCGACGCCAGAAAAATAAGGCATCATCACCTCAGTTAAGACAATGTCTATACAATTTGTTAGATCTTCTAAAAATTTCCATGCTTGTAATCCATTTGATGCTTCCACAACTACAATGGGCAATAAAGTGATGGACAACATTTTTACCATGCATGACATGAGAGGCAGGAAGGGAGTAAGTTTCAACATAAAAATGAAATCATACTATGAACTTATTCGCATGCATTATTCCCCTGATGAAACCCCCCAAAAGGCAGAAATTAATATTCTGCATCATTTACCCCACCAAAACAAGTTTGCGATCAATACAAGCAATTACCTAGGCACTATTGTTTCCTCCTTGCACAACAGGTCAATTACATTTTGAATTGTGCATTTTATGCTACTATCAAATACCTTGTGCATTTTATTCTACTATTAAATACCCTAGGAACATTATACATTTTCTTCTTTGTATCTTACTCAATTAGCTAATATTTGAATTATGTGTTTCCAAAATATGGGTTTCATGAGTCATGACGATAGAGTGGGCTACCTTTGTTACTTTCTCTTTCATGTACACCTAGTTAGGCTACAAAGGAAACTATTAAGCCCAGAAAATCTGCACGTCGTGATTTCTTGCATACTATCCCAAGTTCTCATGACACAGAAAGAGTATAGGTGTACCACCAATTTGCACACATAGGATTCACAAGGGGAAGCGATAGCATGCCAGCAAAAAGAGAGAGTAAGGACAGGACGTAAACATCAAACTTTAACATAGTTTCAGTGCAAAAAGAATCTGAGGCAGGTATATATGAGAGGTCATTTCTGAATGCTGTGGCTCATCTTTCTTAGGGAGAAAGACTCTTATCTGAAATAGATGGTCAGTAATGTCAAAACAAGCCTGCTTATAGCCAATCCCCCCCCCCCCCTAAAAATAAGCTCCAAGGAAATTACTGGATCTACAAGAATACAAATATCTGCAAGGCTGTTAATAACTAAGCAGCTGTAGAACAAGAATAATTATATTCGATATGAACTTCGAAAATATACGGAAGCTATAAAATCTATGCTCAGTCTCGATCTACTGACTTGGGACATTGTCACCTGGATAATTAACAATTTGGATACCATCAAATAAACTGTCTGCGATTAAAACTAGGTCTAACAAAATGAGCACCCAACTCCCACACATATTCATCTAAAAGCACTGTATGCAAGCATCAATTATAAAGAGCTTGACTGACATACTTGTGGAATAAAGCTACTAACCTTCATAACTGCAATTTCGTAGCAGTGCTGCAACAACATGACGTGTACAGTCATCATTTTCCACCAACAGAACCCGAATTGATCTCAAATGAAGAAACCTCTCCCAACAAACTGCAGACCCTAATGACCGCTCCTGAGGGAGAGGCGGAACATCCCCAACAGCCTCAGGCAGCACCAGCCCATCAAAACTATCCTCTATGTTTTGTCGCACCAGGTTGACCCTTGATTGTCCATCTTCAAACAAACCTCGCCCCTCCGCCGACAATTCATTATCAATTATATCCTTCTTATTCCCCAAACTCTCAACTAATTGGACTAACTCCTTGTTCCCCTCACCCTCATGGCTCATCGGACAACTCCCTGCCAACCAAGTCAAAAGAGACTAATAATACATCTAGAACAAAAGTTACAGAACTTAAGCTCAATCCTTTTGGCAATATTTTCACCCCACAAAACAAATAGCACATGTCCTCTAGTCATCAGGTTCCAAACCACTTCTTGAAACAGCCTCAAAGACCCACTTCTCAAAACCCATTAAACAACCAGGAAGCTCACTCAAACTGAACAAAACAGTAGTGCCCAAATCATTTCCATTCAAAACACTGTCACACAATACCTGCAAAGCAAATTTCTCCTATAAATTCAAAACAAAGCATTCCACAGGATAATGAACACTCAAGCCTAATGAAAGCTAAAAACAACAAAAACCCACCATCAGAAACAATAAGAAACAACAGCAACAATAAAAAGGATCCGGAAAAACCCACATAGATCTAACACTCTCACTAATCAGTGATAGTAATCAAAATTCAAACTTCAACTATGATTCTCAGAAAAATCACAAAGCAAAGCTTTTTTAACACACACAAACACAAATTAAAAAAAGAAGAAGTAAGAATTAGAAATATGCAGAAAGTACCCGATATTAAGAATAAATTGGTGTTTAAAGATGGCATTATCAAGCATGTAAGGAGCTGGGACAGTTGAACTTTGAAGAGAGATCAAAGAGAGAGAAATGGTGTTTAACTTTTCATGGGGTTTGGTTAGATACTTAGATATTATTTCATAAAAAAAAAAATCTCAAAGAGCTTTGCAGTTTTCTAACATGAAATTGAAGGGTGACTAGCATAGTTCCACATAGGATTAAGCATTTGCCAAAGTGGCTAACATTTAGCGGCTGAGCTGGACAAGATCAAAATCTAACGCTCAGTGTTCCCTGCCAAAATATGTCAGATCATTCAGAAATAGGAGAGGACACGTGGCGAAAGGTAGGCCCTTCTGAGGAATTGACTGCGTTGATGCGTTAGATTTGGGTCATCTAGTTATGGAATCCTAACTCTTTTTTTTCTTGGAGGGGGATGATTGAATCTGTTAGCGGTAAGGCTCGAATTCGTAAACTTGGTCACGATTACGAATTTGGGGTTGTCACCATTGTGACAGACTGATAGATCCTCATGACTTATCGAATGCTAACATTGCTAATGCCTAAGGGTGTATTTTATACAGAATTGAGGTTAATAGATGAGAATTTGATGGTGATGAGTTTCGTTGTTTCTGTATTTTTTCGCGGACTGATTGGGAAGCACGAAACAAACGAATTTGTAAGGGTCTTGTCCGATCTACAATAATGGACATAAAACTCTATGCTTGCAAGCTTCAGGGTGATATGGATCGTGATGCAGTTGCTCGGCCACTGGGGTTGCGGGCTACGAAACACATGTGTTCATGGATTGCTCCAAAGGCTAGTGTTGTAAAAAATCAATGTCGATGTTGGGCGCTTTGGAGAAAATTGGTACTTCGGTGGGTATTATTTGTCGGGATGTTGCAGATAGGGGTGAGCAATGGGACCAAGTACCTGATTTTAAATCAGGAACCGGTCAGGACCCGGCGGGTTCAGACTTGGAACCAGTCCCACCGGAACCAGTTCTGGTTCCAGAATTTCGAAATTGGTTGGAACTAGTATCAGTTCACGGTACCAGTTTTTGGGACCAGGTACCCGGCAGGACCAATTCCAAGAACCAGTTTATGAGTTTTATACATTGATGTGGCATTGAGTTTTATTAATTATTGTTTTTGTATTTTTGTTTTTGGGTTATAATATTATGATATTAGGTGAAATTTAGTAATAGATGGTTTATTAAAGAAAGTTGTATAAAATAATATTAAGTTTTGGGGAAAAAAGAGAATAAAAAAGTTTATGAAAAAGTGAAAATGGGTACTTGGTCCCGGAACCGGTAACCGCCAGTTCCAGTCTCCCAGATTTCAGGATCCGTGGTAACCAATTTCAGTACCAGTTTCAGGTATTTTAGGCGGGTACGCAGCCATGCTCACCCCTAGTTGCATATGCACCCAACCCCAAATGTCTCGAAATCCGAATTGACCCGAAAATTTTTATTCTATGGTTTTATATCTAAACTAAAATGTAAATGTCAATTGATGTTTTATGGGGAAAGCTCTGAACTGTTACGTCACATACTTGCATCTCATTTTTACAAAACCCACATATAAAATCTCATTCTAAAATAATCATATCACAAACTCACAACTAGTAATTTTTATTTTTATTTTGAGATGTATCTTCAGATATAATAGCAGAAGATTATCTTAAATTGTTTTTCCTTTGTTCTTTGTTTTTTTTTTTGTTTTTTTTTTTGAACTTTCCAATGAACTTGTGGTGAGAACTTGTAAGTTGTAACCGTTTATCTTTTAAAGCCGTAAAAGTTATGTTACCAAAAAAAAAAAAGCCGTAAAAGCTATTATTATTGCCTCCAAAAAATGTAGGGTATATTTATTGTTGCAAATTTTTGGTTCTCTACAAGATTCTTCTTAATGAATATCAACATATAATTATTTTCTTTTAAAAATACTTCATTTGTCATAAAAATCTTAAACATGCAACACAAATGTTATCGCAATTTCTTCTTAAAGAGCTACTAAACCAAATATCATGGTTCTATGGCTTTTATTACAAATATTGAAATGCACAACAAGATGACATAATTCCATCAATGAAGTAACCAAAAATCATGAGAACAATGGCAGAGAAATCCTGATTTGGGGGGTGGTGTGTGTGTGTGTTTCAACCAAACTAGATTGAAAATGAATTCAGGGAAAAGAATCTAATTACTAGATCCTTAATATGAGTAAAGGGCTAGCTAAAACTAGAAGATAACAAGTGACCAAAAATAAAGGTTAAGGAAAGAAAAAGGCTAAGATAGAAGAGACAAAGCTTGGCTAGAAACGATCTCTGATGGGGTGGGGCTAGAGATGGCAATGGGGCGAGTATAAGTGGGTTTTGTCTTGTATTCGATCCAGTTGGAGCGGGGATGGGGAAGCGTCAGATGGGGATGGTTTTAAAAAAGCAAAACCGTCATGGGGATGGGGCGGGGATGGTTTGTATTTTTCCCCAGTTGGATACCCGCCTCATACCCACCTAAAAATGAAAAAGTGTAGAAATTCTAAATATAACATATATTAATACAATTTGTTCAATTTGTTAAAATATTTCTTAGTTTTGTTGTTTGTGATAATGACACAATTTGCACATTTATTAGGTTTTATTTGCTAAATATATTGTAATTTCTTTATGCGGGTATCATGTGGATTTAAGGCGGGTATTAGGTGGGTTTGAGGTGTGTATTAGATGGGAAACCCGTTGGATATTTGGGTCGGGTGTGGTTTTCATCTCATACCCACTGAGGTGGGGATGGTTTCAAGAATCTTACCCATGGTGGGGATGGAGCGGGTGACGAATTAACCGTAGCCAGGTAGGTATGGGCATGGATATACCTATATCCACCCCCGCCCCGCCCCGCCTCATTGCCATTCCTAGGTGGGGCGATCGTGAGGGGGTATGGCCACATGAATACTCTACATGGGTGTAAACGAGTCAAACCAAGTTTGTGTGAAGTATTCATGTTCGTTTGTTTACTTAGCAAACGAGCATTGACCAAGTTTGAGCTTGACTGAGCTTCACTTTCCTAGTATCATATTCTATCCATCGCATGAAGTTCCGATCTAGTATCATACATTGCATAATAAAGAAAAGCCAAAACATAACAATATAAACAATCTCACAAACGTCATTAAGATGCTCCATCATTCTGAGGATGAGGTAGGAGCTCAAGTGGTAAGTGCTCCACCCTCATAACCCAATGGTAAGGGGTTCAAATCCTCATCTATGTAGGGAGAATAAAAATATCCTCTACCTTTCTTTATAGGGAGGGTCTCCTCCTCTACTTGAGCCCGTCGGTCCATCAAATATGGGCCCGGCGCGTGTAGTTTGCGTGCTATTGCCTATTGCATGCGTCCTTGTAGCAAAGAAAAAATGCTCCATCATTCAAAAAAGTAAATACTAATCCAATAATTGGACTGTGATCACAATAATGAATACATCACAAAACATAAAACCCTACAAGGAGTTACCCCACACTATTATTCCACTTCCAGGCTGTGTAACAGGTTTGTTGAGATCCCACGGTTACATGTATCAATCAACATCTTGTGACATTATTCTCTACACTTATTGCACTCAAACAATAAGTCCTGGAATACGATCTTCACGAGTCACGACAACCGTTGCATCAATTTGACTACATTCTCTCCCCCTCATTAATCACTATAGTACAAGATGACTATGCCAGGCATCTGCCATCATACTAACAAAATTGTTCGGCATGCTTCGTAAACATGCAAAAAATTACAAAATCGCTTTGAACAAGTTAATGAAGAATTCAAGCCGCAGCAGAGAGCTTCTCTTCATGTTCATCGAGATTAAGAGCTTCCAACAACTTGGGCCAGGACTCCGGGATCCCTCCAGGGAGGTCGAATTCTAATAACTTCCCACGGATGCGATAAAACTCCTCAAGAGGCTGACTCTGCATATGTAATTCAAATGGCAGTAAATGACCGTTCTTAATTCACAGTGGAAACATTATACAGGAACTTTCAAATGAGGCCATTCATGTTAACCAGTCATTATCTTATCAAACAATTTGCAACTGTAAAACATGCATCTTGAGTATCTCAAACAACAAATGAGTAAAATTCTAAAATTGCACAATTTAGCACAACAGTGTCTCAATATATGTGACATGTAAGCTGTTCTATGAACCTTTTGGACATGACTTTTAGCTAGGCAACTGTACCAACTCTCTCGTAGGCTCTTAGCCCTTAAGGAATGGAGAAGGAACTTGAGTTAGGGAATCACAAAGTCAATAGCACAGAATCTGAATATGTTAAATCATAATACTTGCAAGAAATATCTGAGCCTTCATCAAACTACTAACTAAATAGAAATTTAAAGAAATACTCCACTCTGGAAATAATAGTCAATGTTACTTTTTGAGGATGTTAGAAAAGCACTTTCAACTAGTACTGAATTATAGTTGTATGTCACATATTATCAAAGCTTACTCTAGAGTTGCACAACTGGTGTGATAGCAGGTGAATCAACATTGAACACTGTTTTGGTAAAAATGCAACAAACACTTAATTTAAAGGGGTTGTCTAGTGACTGTTGATTCCAGATGGAGAGAGTGCAAAAGTATTTCATGCCTAAGCAATTTAGACATTCTAAACCAGCAATGCAATAAGTGAGACCTCCGGGGAGAAAAACATGATATTGAAACATTACCATCTCATTGTATATCCGCAATCTTTGTTTCACTACTTCTTCAGTGTCATCAGCTCGTGTGATGAGCTTCGAAGCACACTGAGGAGGGGAGTTAAGAGGAGCCATACTGATTCCAGGCTTCCCATTTTCACCTTTGATGTTGATGGAGGCAACATTAAAATTTTTGCCACACTGGCCGCAAATCCTTCTACCAAGACACTTCTCGATCAAAGCTTGTTCAGGTAGCTTCAAATTTACCACTAAGCCAATCTCTGTTACCCCTTCCAATATTTCCTGACAAAGGAAACAAGGCATAAGCAATCCCCAACAAGAAAAATATTAACACATGGAAACCCTTCCAATATGTTCAGAACAATACGTAAATAGCAATAGGGCAAAAAAAATTCAAACAATACAATTATAACACATCAGAAGTTTACACCCTCCTCAATTCATGTGCTATAATCTTTGTTAGCTGAAAAGCTGTGTTTCAGTGACATCTTTACATCTTCAATTCCTCCTTTTCTTTTCTCCAGATGGTGGTTGGGGTGGGGTGCGGTAGGGTGTGCAGAGCACTGGTGCATTCAAAATCAAACTACGACTGGTGGAAGCTACAGACAGCTGGAACTCAACGTGAAAGAAAGAAAGAATTAGTTTCATCAGCGCCTCCATAGACTTTTCTTAATATTAAAAAGTGGTTTTGCTGGAGTTTAATATTGTTATCTTTAGCTAGGGCTCTTGATTTTGTGTATTTTGCTGGAGTTGATGCAGTAGGTACTAGTGGTGGGCTAGCTGTCTTTTGGAAACCACCTATTAGTGTTAATGTCAGTATGTCGTGTTGTAATTTCTTTCTTTGTAATGTGCTGGATGATGAGAAGAAATCATGGAATGCTCTTTTCTTGTATGGTGCACCGGTCCTTGCTGATAGATTGAATGTGTGGAATGCAACTCGCCAGGCAATTTCAAACCTTACTGATAATATCCTTATTATTGGAGACATCAACCAGATAGAGTATAATGAGGATAAAAGAGGAGGGTCCCTGGATATTGGGGGTTCGACTGACTTCATAGCCTGGAAACTCTTTTTGGGCCTAATTGATATTCCATTTGTTGGGCCTCGCTTCACATGGACCAACAATAGGGAGAGTCCGGATACAATTGAAGAAAGATTAGACCGCGCATATAGCTCGTGGGCTTGGCTTGAAGCAAGGCCCAATGCAGTGGTCATTAATTTCCCGATTCTTATATCGGATCACAGTCCCATCCTTTTGGATACTAGGCCCAACACGCAGCGGAAGAAAAGGCCCTATAAGATTGAAAACTGGTGTCTCACTTATGATGAAGTCAAAGAACTGATTCAATCAAAATGGGCCACTTTGATCAATGGATCGCCCATGTTCCAGATCGTGGCAAAACAAAAATTAATCCCACGTCATCTCTTTAAGTGGTGTATGGATAGGAAGCTGAAACTTGGCATCCAGTGGGACAAGTTTCATGAGGAACTAGCTCAGTCACAAACCAATGATGAGACACAACCCAGTTCCTCTGCCTCTTCTCATAGAAGGGGAGAAATTCTACAGACGGTCAAAGACCAGAATACCTATTGGAGACAAAGAGCTCGAACGAATTGGAAAGCGGAAGCGGACTGCCACACCAAGTTGTTTTTTGAGTATGCAAGGGAACGAGTCAGACGAAACGAAATTTACTCGATTTGCAATATGGAAGGAGAGTGGGTAACCAGCAAGGCGGGGATTCACTCAATCCTAACTGACCACTACATGAGTCTCTTTCATGTGAATATTGAGAGGCCACGAGGACACTCGCATCAAGAAGCAACGGAGAAGGCTCTGGATATACTTCAACCAGGACTCACGCAGGTGGATATTACTTGGCTATCCAGACCCTTCCTCCCCAATGAAGTCAAGAAGGCAATGTTCGATTTAGGCCACAACAAGTCTCCGGGGCCAGATGGATTTACAGCGGAGTTTTATCAAAAAAATTGGGAGACTGTAGGGAATCACATCACAGAAGCGGTTCTGTCTTTTCTCTCGAATGGTCATATTCTTCGAGAATGGAACTGAACATTCATCGCCCTTATTCCTAAGGTGGAGAATCCTGAAGAAGTGGGTCACTTTCGACCGATCAGCCTATGCAACGTGGTCTACAAATGCGCCTCAAAATGTATTGCGAACAGGTTGAAGAACTTGATGGGAAAACTGGTAGACACCTCTCAGAATGCCTTTGTCCCGGGTCGTTTATTGAGTGACAGTTGAACTCATGAGTCATATAAAGAAGAGAACGAGAGGTAAAGACCACATGTTGGCTATGAAGATTGACATGGGCAAAGCATATGACCGAGTGGACTGGAAATTTCTCAATCTTTTACTTATCAAGTTAGGGTTCCCAGCCAGTTGGGTGCAGCTCATCATGGAATGTGTAACAACGGTGGATTATTCCATCCTTATCAATGGGGAGCCTTCCTCTGGATTCAAACCCAACTGCGGACTTCGGCAAGGTGATCCCCTCTCTCCATATCTCTTTCTCCTTGTTATGGATGTTTTATCTAAAATCCTGACAAAAGAAGAGCAACGAGGCAATTTAAAGGGCATAAAGCTCTCACGGATGGCACCATCAATATCTCACCTTTTTTTCGCCGACGATGCTCTCTTCTTCATCCACGCGACTCCGGAATCTTGTGTTACGCTACAACAAGCAGTTGAAACTTTTTGCGAAGCTTCAGGCCAAGTGATCAATCGAGGGAAATCTTTCGTAGTCTTTAGTCCAAATGTTCCTATGGAGCTAAAGACCTCTTTCAAAGATATATTTAGAATAAGGGACCAAGAGGACCTAGGAGTCTACCTAGGGACGCCTGTGACTTTTGGAAAAAAGAAGAGTGAGGATTTCATGTTTTTGGTGGACAAGATACAGAAGAAACTTGCGTCTTCACACAAGCAGGAAAACTGGTACTCATTAACGCTATCCTTGTGGCGTTGGCAAAGAATGTGCTCTCGGTCTTTAATATTCCGCAAAAAGTGTGTTCGAAGATTGACGCAGTTATTAGCAACTTCTGGTGGACAACTAATGGGGACAAGCGACCCATTCATTGGAGGAGCATAGGCCTACTAGCTCAGCCAAAAGGGAAGGGAGGCCTGGGCATTCGATCACTAGGAGATTTTAACTTGGCTCTTTTGGCGAAACAAGCATTCTGAATTCAGAATAACGAGGACATCTTACTATCACAGTGCTTAAAGGAGAAGTACAAACGAGGACCCTTGGATGAAGCAGGAAATGACCGCTCTCAATCAAATTGGTCGTGGGGTTGGAGGGGCTTAATAATAGGAGCTAGAGCTGTCAAGGATGGAATAGCAAGAAGAATTGGCAATGGTCTACGCACGAGAATTTTTGATGACCCCTGGCTAGATGACCCAATCAAGCTTCGAGATCCTTCCCAAGAGGAAATTGATAGAGTTTTTCCGCATGGGATGCCAGTGATGGTTAGTGACCTGCTCGAGGAAAATTTGATTAAGTGGGATATTCGGAAAGTTCGCACGTGTTTTGATAGTGACACAGCTAACACAAAACTATCCATTCATCTCCCAAGTACTCCCCGTGAGGATACTTGGTACTGGAAGTGCGCCCAAAATGGACACTTCAGTGTCAAACAGGGCTATGCGCTTGTCACAAGCAGAAATGAGGAAGATTTCCATAGCGTGATGCAGGGTATGCGCTACTGGAAGATTTTGTGGAACCTTGATATGCAACCAGTTTGGAAGATTTTTATGTGGCGAGTGGGCCAGGATGCTTTGGCTACAATGAACAACCTTGTGAAAAGGAAGTGTCTCCCATATGGAACTTGTGTACTATGCAATAGCCACGAGGAAACCACAGCCCACCTATTTAGAGATTGTCCGATGGTCTCACGAGTATGGCAAACGAGCACACTGGGGCTGAATGTACTAGCCAATGGTACAGTCCCTTTCCATGAATGGCTGGATGGAATTTGGTGTTATCTGGCAAAGAAGCACGACGAAGCGCGCTCACTTCTGGTCTACTTCGTAGCAATTATGAGGGGGATCTGGCTGCATAGAAATGAAGTGATTTTTCGTGGAGTCCAACCTGATCCAACACAGCTCTTTCTCCTGATCAACAAACAGCTCAAGGAGGACGGAGATATTCAAGCTAAGCTGCAGTCAGAAGCACTCAGGCAGCAAAGGGATTTAGGAACGCAAGGAACACCAAGAGATGCAGAATTCATTTTGCAAAATAGCACACAAAGGAGTGAACCAATGGTTTTAGTAACGGATGGATCTTGGATTAAGAAGAACAAGAGAGCGGGAATGGCCTGGACGACCTTGAACCAGCCAGCAGCCCCAATTGGGGGTATGAGATATGGCCTCACAGAAACAGTTGTTCAAGCCGAAGCTTTAGCAATTGAAGGAGCTCTCAAATGGTGCATATTGAAGAATATTCGCAGCGTAGTGGTGAAGACAAACTCGAAAGTCACGGTGGAAGCACTAAGGAACCCCAACCACGGTCCGGTGGAAATACGAGATATCCTTTTCAATATCCTTTCTGGGAAGCAATCTTTTGATTTCTGTGCTGTAAGCCTAGTCCCACGAAGCTCAGTGGCCAATGCTCACTACCTAGCGAGTGTGGCAAGGAAACAGGGCCTAGATGAGGATTTTTAGCTTTCTTAGAGCTTATTTAGTTAGCTTAAATTTTCATTCTCCTATGTAACTGTATTTCCTTCGGACAAAAAAAAAAAAAAAAAAAAAAAAGAAGTGGTTTTGTGTTGTCCCACACTTCCCATCTCTTCCACAATTTCAGAATCAGTTCACATGCCTTGTCTCTTCACCAGCAGGATTATGGAGAAGTCTACAGTATCATCTCGCCATCAGCACCAATTACAGGAAGAGCAAACAATATGAAAATTTTCCAGTAGGAGTGAAAGTTAGAGGAAACGAAGGTCGAAGGGAAGGGGATGATATTCCTATTTTATATTCAGTGACATGAAGTTGGGAAAGCAAAAGAGCATGTCACTCTTATGTAACATCATAAACCTTCCAACAGTACAGAGCAGTGAGCCAGTGAGCACTCCTGCAGAGGATGGATAGTTGGATACAACCAAGATGAGGATTTTAAGGCAAATGTATTCACATACAGAAGAAAGCCGAAAGAAAAGTCATCAAAGCCATGGTAGGATTGTACAAGCAGGTCCGAAACAAAACTAGACTGGTAAATTTAATACCAGCTTCGTCAGATAAGTTGATGTCCAGTCTTCAGTATCCAAAAATTCCCACTATTCCGCTTGAGGTCCAAACCAATTGCGGTCCAGTTCTAGATGGGTGAACACCACTCCAATTACAAGAAGAAGATATGGAAGGATTGTTTCCCACGTTTAGTCGGTGACAGACACGTGAGGTGGGGACCGCAAGCTGGAAGAAGATGCGAAGTAGGAACTATCTCGTTCAGAACAGCAATGAAATAGGCTGTTTGTTTGGAAGTAAGGCGGTATCCCAGGAAATGAATTTACAACGCAAAAGAAACAAAGGACATATATTTATGACCTGTCTAAGCACACTAGAACTCATGCATAGCTGCATGACCTGTCAGATCTGTTGAAATCAATTTTAGGCCCTTAAATTACACCCCGGTTATCTTCTATAATTGCTGCTGCTACTGCCACTTTTGCTCAAAATTCACCACTTGAAGTCTTGAATATTTAGTTTGCACAAACAAAATGCAGGTAAAAGGATAAGCTCAGAAGGTTGATACAGAAAGGCGAGAGATAAATCACTCTTAGCTTCAGTAAACAATTTATTGTTTGGTTTCGTATATCTGTCATATGGTTTTATGGTAAATTTTTATCAACAAAAGTTTCAGAGAGGTACCCTGAGGTTCATCGAAAATAAAGTGAGGAACCTTGATGCCTAAATAATATCTTATTTTTCTTTTTTCTAGATAATATTGATATTCGTGCTTTGCGCGACTAATCCCACGGGCCCCGAAGAACAGCTAAGAAAACCTCCGGTACCCTAAGAAGGCTATGTCTCAATAATATCAAGGAGGCCTTAGGAAAACTTTCAGTGGAAGCCTTTTAAGGCCCTAGGCTTGGATTTGGCCTACCTCCATCTGAATTTGGTCTTTTTAATGTTAGGATCTGGCTTGCGATTTCAGATGAAAGGCATACTTAATAAATTTGTTTAACTACTTAGAGTGATCATAAGCATAGCCTAGCTTGCATCAAGAACGTACTCTTTCCATGAGATTATAGAGTTTGATAACCTTTCTCTCCCTCCTTCCCTCCCTACCTCCCTTTCTTTTGCGTCGGCCAAAAACCAATCACATGCACGTCTTGGGCAATGTTCTTGTAGGGCACTATGTTTGTCCCTTTGTTTAGTTTGGCAGGAGAAAAGGAGTTTTTTTGGTCCCCTTTCACATGCTCCCAGTTAGACAATAACTAAAGACTTAAAACCTCCAATTCAAGCAACTTGAGGATTCAACAGTTGTACTCACATCTTACACTATCCTTGTCAGTTTGACAATATAATCTTCCTCCCTTCTCTTTTCCTCCATATAAAAAGAAGACAATACTCACAATTCATTACTGAACCTGAAAATTCGACATTCCTGAATGAAAGAATTATGCAAGCTAAAGATCAAAATCTGCCACCTTACATTTGTTACTAGCTTCAATGGCTTCCTACATAGAAACACGGCATTTTGGCGGGAAAACTCTTCTCCCACGTATCTGAGTTAGTAAATACCGATATGACTTGAGACTTAACACCCTTTGTTCAAGAGAGATGAGTAGTGTGATTCTATGTTAAAGCTGCACACATATCTACAACATTGCTTAAATTTTCAGTAAAAAACTGTCCTGACATAAAATTAATATAGACCACCGATTCACCCAGAAACTTCTCTCTCAAATGGTACTAATCAACTGCTGAATTTAAAAGTGAATAAAAAGTAAGGAAACAACTCAACCTCAAGACCAAATGCAATTACAAAATCATTTGGATACAGCCTCCATCAAAAGATAATTCTCTCTTTGTGATGGCACATCTTTTCGAAATAGCCTTAATAGGAGGTCAGCATATTTAAAAGGAGTAAAAATTTTCAAAGCTAGGAAATTAGACAATTATTTGGACAGGTTAGAGTAAGAAGCTTGTTTTAGAAGGGACAGAGAAATTGAAATCAAATGACACATAAAAAATCAAATTGACAATCCCTAGCTCAAGGTAGCACGGATTCGGAACGCGGACATGAGATACGCGGACACGGGACACGTCATTTCTCAAAATCTTGGAAACGCAGAAACGGCAAAGAAAAAAACTAAATATAAATAAATATTAAAGATACAGAAAATTATTATCCTACAGAAGATAATTATGCCTTGAAGAAGAGTGAACAGTGAAGATAGAGAGTGACAACCAGAAGAAGTGTCGGCAGAATGGAGGAATTTTAGGGTTTAGAAACAATTTTAGACACAGAGAACCAGAAGAAGTGCGCGTGTCCAAGGCATGTCAAGTGCCAATACGTTTGGACACGAGACACGACACCTAAATGGAGTGTCTGTGCTTCCTTGCCCTAGCTAGATTTTCATCAGCTACACCTATACTTTGAATACAAATACCCAATAATCCAACAATTTAATTGGATCCATAATATAAAATAAATTAAAATAAATTAACCTCTATAACCTGGATATATCACTTCCCTAGAAATCCAAATCAATTTATTAATGATCAACAACGAATAAAGGATTGACCCAAAACAAAATTAGAGCTAGATAAACATTTTTAATAAACAAAATCGAAGAACAGTTGCACAAAAGAAAAGAGCTAAGTGTGTAGCCTGTGCATCTGCCACTACCCCTAACCTGTCTGCATATTTAATATGCGCTGGAGATATTCCTTCCTCAGTTGTTTATTACTACAATATATAAAAAGGAGTGCTTCAACCAAAAAAAGAGCTCACCGCCTGTCTTATTGTACGTGGAAATCCATCAAGAATGAAACCTGATTCACCTTTTGCTTCTCCAGCTTCAAGCCTCTTTGATAATAAGGTAATAATTATTTCATCAGACACTAGTTTACCTTGGTTAACAATTTCTGCAAGCTGGGAGGAAAAACAAAAAAAAAATCATTGTGCATCAGTAAGACCACATGCTTGTTATTCACGACACTAAAAAGGTTTGATTAAGCAACCTACAAGAGTTTTTAAGTCCCCTTCCAAGTTCCCCATGCAGCTAAGCAGAAGCATTTAATGAGGACATTTTGTATTTTAGATAAGTCTCAATTACACCATTATTTAAAGCATGTCCCTCAATATGAGCTTCAGCTCACAAAGATACATTCAAGTAATTTCCTTTAATTCATCTCCTTAGATATCTACATAAGACTGAGATGTCCAACAATTGCAGACGCCACGACAAAATGGTTCAACACATAACTTAGTAAAATGCTAAACAGAAGTCCAGAGAATTTCGATGCTCACACCAAATTCGCTTGAATTTCAAACCCTGAATAGTTGTAGTAGTCCGATCAGTAACTTCATATATGTCTTTTGATTGATAGTAATCTTAGGAACCAAGTGGAAATCAAACTTATTTCAGAGGAGCACCAAGTAATTGAACAGAAAATTCAACTTTTGTTTTATGGGAGAGGACTGGGTGTACCCAACTACTATTGCTTTACAATTGCAAGATAAGCATGTTAGTGATGGGTAACAAGAAGTGTGCGAGTATGCTTCTATGGCAATACAATTGCAAGTTAGTATGCTTCTTTAGGGGCTAAATATATACTTAGCCGGTTAGTGTCATTAGCAGGGGAGTGTCTACAACTTATATCAATGCCACTGGGGCGATTTGTTTAGCCGGTTAGTGTCATTAGCAGGGGAGTGTCTACAACTTATATCAATGCCACTGGGGCGATTTGTAATTAACTTGCCTTTTGAAGACTCCTTGTCTTCTTAGGTTGTATCTGCTACTTCTCTTCTATTGATACAATCCCATTAGTTACTTTCCTTATTATCTTTAGGTCTCTTAAATTATAATAAAAATAAAAAACAACCGCAAATGAAGAGATCCACACTTGGTGGTGATGAATGGTGATGTTGTTGTTCATTGTTATTGTCAATATTACTATCTACTTTTCTTCACTTAAAAGGTCACATTTTTATAGGTCAACCCAGATATACAAATCAAAATTCAGTTCCAAACATACAAATTCCAAGATACATTCAATAGAGAACACTCATTTCCAAACCCAAAACATCATCAAAAGATCAAAATCCAACCCAAAACATTAAAAAAAAGGTGTAAATTATTAATTAATGAATGAATTACCTCACGAGAGAGAGCCCCAGAAGAGGAAAGCTCGTTACGAACAAGGTCACCAGTAGCAATATGAGGGACACCAAGAAGGGTAGAAAGGCGACTAGCATAAGTTCCCTTTCCAACACCAGGGCAACCCAAGAAAACCCATTGGATGCTTTTGCCTGTTGGATCTGATCTTGGTGAGACAGAGAGAGAACTTTCATGCAACAATGAAGATTTAGTGCTGGTGGTCAATGTTCTCAATAATGCAGGAGCTGTTGTTGAGAACTGCCTTGAGGATTTGGCTAGGCGTGTTAGGGATGCCATTGTTGTGAGAGAGGAGAGAGAGAGAGAGAGAGAGAGAGAGAGAGAGAGAGAAGAGGGGAGGGAGGTGTATTGATAATGTGGCGGACTCTTCTCTTTCTCTACTCTCGGGTGTCTCAACTCTCGCTCTTTGGGGTTTGTCCGAGGAATAGGTCGCTTTACTGGGTGTGTCACTCGTTTTTCCCTTAAATTAATGACAAAAGAAAAACCACAAAAATTAGAACACTTAGGATAGGACAGGTTCTAAGAACCTGAAAATTGGTAATGACAGAAGTAACTGAGAGTAATTGGTGGCAATTGGGAATAATTGGTGGCAATTGGTAGCAAGTAAAAAATCTAACTAGTAACTGGGGTTAATTAGGGGCAATTGGTGGCAACTGGGTCATATTGGAAGCAACTGGTAAAAACTAAAAATTTGTGTTTTTTTAGTATTCTTTTACTACTACTACTACTACTACTACTACTAATAATAATAATAATAATAATAATAATAATAATAACAATAATAATAATAATGAATAATGATAATTAATAATAATGATAATGATAATAATAATAATAATATTTCTATTAAAAATAATAAAAACAATAGTAAAAATTAATAATAAAAATAACAGTAGTAATATTAAAATAATAATAATAATAATAATTCTATTAAAAAAGATATTAATAATAGTAATATTAAAATAATAATAAAAATAAAAAAAACTAATAATAACATTATTATTATTAATACAAGAAATATTATTATTATTAATTATATTATTATTACTATTATTATTATTAAAATTATTAGAACACTTAAAACTGAAAACTGGGCAAAACTAGGTCAAATTGGGACAACTGGGGGCAACTGGGAATCAGTTTAAAAAAAACATGCCCTAAGTGTTAGGGATTCCCTCCAAAAAAAGTGTATATCTCATTAGTTGAGGCGTGTTTGTTTTTTTTTTTAATTGGTAAGGAGCCTTCTAGGAGGAGGGAAAGGGGATAAAGCCTCACTAGTGGTGATGGGAAGACTCGAACCTAGGTCTCCTGAGAATTCGAGTGAGGAGCTTGTCATCTCAGCTAACTCCTCATCCCCCTAATTGAGGTATGTTAGGGATGTCATTCCCCTTTCTTCTCCTTTGTATTTTATTCTTTTTTTCTAATCAACCTCTCTTTTTTAATTGATAATGCGAGCTTGTAATATACGATTTTTTCATTTATTTACTTATTTTCTTGTAGATGTCAATTTTTTATGTCCATTTTAACCCTCTCAAAAGGAATCAAGTAAGAGTAAAATAGAATATTTAAAAATATGACACCAAAGGTCTCAAGAGTTGGCTTATCTGTTACTCTTACATAAGCCAACTCTTGAGCATTTTGGTGTCATATTTTTTGAATATCACATTCTACCCTCGCTATGTTTCTTTTGAGAGCAAAATGGACCATAAAAAATCCACATTTACAATAAATAAAATAATAAAAAAAATAAAATGAAGTAACCGTACGTTCCTTTATCAGTTTTCTTTCTTTTTTTTTTTTTTTTTTTTTTGCTCATCTCCTTGCATTAGCAGTTACCCCCTTTATTTCCCTTATAACTGCCAATTAAAAAGAGAAGTGTTTTTTTTAACTAAAAAGAGAAATGTTTTTTTTTAGTGAATTAAAAAGAGAAGTTGATTAGTAAAAACAATTACAAAAGAGAAGTTGATTAGTAAAAAATATTGCAAAAGAGAAGAAATGAGACTGCAGTTTAATCAGTAATCTATTTTTATTCATTCACACAAAGCTACATAAACAACTACCACCACTAATCACACCCAAAAAAATAAATAAAGAAAACTACCCTCGTTGGTGACTAGCCAGAAAAATAGAAACAAGAAAACTGATTGTATATACAACTTGGAATCTTTTACAGAAATGGTTTCAATAAATAAAAAATAACACCATTTTGGGTTGGTTTTAAAACTATTTACCAATATGGTGTTCACTTAGGTTCCAATAACACCCAAACATCTTTTTGTTCTCCAGCCCAAACGTACTTGAAACTATCCAGTTATTAATACCAAAACACCAAAACAGCGTAAACTCATCCCAAGTGATAATAAAAATTAAAAAAAACCAACCCCCTACCCTGCTTCTCTCTAACCCCCTACCCTCTCTCTCTCTCTCTCTCCACCTCTGGAGAGTATGTTGGAGCATACAAGGAGACATTTTATCCAATCCATGACGACTCGAGGTAAGGTTACATGTAGCACATGTCATGAGAGGGGGCATAATAAGAAGAAGACTTGTCGTTCTATAGGAGCAAGTGGTAGAAAGAATAATGTTGGCTTAATAAGGTAAAACTAGATCGTATTTCTACTTTTTGTATGTTGCGTGACATTACCTCTTTTGTTGTTTTTTATTGCCCTAACAAATATCCTAATGTGTGTAATCTAACTTGCAGATTAAATGAAGGTGACAATATATCCAGGACCATATGACCCATCCATGCATTTTCACCTTGAATCGCATGATAGGGCCATGTACAATGTTTTTGGCTAACTACCGTCATAACCACTTTCTATTTAACATTTGGTTTGATACCGGTTTAAATCTGATGCGGTAGCCACCATTTGGCAATGCTTTTACATGAATTGATCATGAATTGTCTCCGTCACCTACAGTTTGGAGTATTCTACTTGTAAGTCCAAATGAAGAGGAGATCCATGATGTGGAGTCTATGAAGGCAAAAAGACCTAGAGGCTAGTTTTCATGAGTTATAGTTATTCGTATTTATGTATTTAAGTAACTGATATTTTTTTGGTCTAGATACAAATTATTTTGTAATAAAGCTAACATTGGATCACATTGGTATACCACCTTTTGAGAAATTACCAAGTACCTGTTTTGAAAGTCAGGATGATAATATTGGAATGTTTTTGAGTTTGGGATAGAGTGAATTTGTGTGCCATTTGATTTGAAAATTATTGGCTGGTTTTACATGTATATTGTAAACGGGTTTTGAGAAGTGGTGATATATTGATATTCTTGTGTGGGAGAAGTGCACGGTATGAAAGATGTATTGTCGTTGACGAAGACCACGACTTCGTTAAGAAATAGTAGTTAATATTAGCCCACCAAGTTTTCGGCTTCATTTTCAGCAACTAATATACAAGAAGTAGATGAGCGACACAAGACTTATGTCTGGGCCGAAAAGAAAAGGGAAAAAAAGTGGTCTGGTGTTATCCGAACCTACGTGAATACCATATTGTTAAATAGTTTTAAAACCAACCCAAAATGGTGTTTATTTTATTTATTGACAAAATTTCTATAAAAGATTCTACTCTTCATACTCAACTTTTGTTTTTTCATTTTAATCCAAAACTTATCTTCAATTATTATTCCCTGCAAACTGCAAAGTCCCTCTTCACTATATATCTCCCTGACACCCTCTACCTCTAATCTCTATCTCTTTATGTACGCTCCAATATAATCTCCATGTGTTTTCCATCGGTATTTCTTTTTTCTTTGATGTTTCTTAGTTAAGACAATAATATAATAATATTCATGGTTTTAGCTTTTGTCAATATTGTCGCGTTAAGTAAAAAAGAGGAAGGCAATTTAATCATTTCTTTTGGTTTAAATTATTTCAGATTACTTCATGTCTGGTTTAATAAGTTTCCTTTTTTAAGTTTGCAGATGAACTGAAACATGTATTTATTCGTGCTTGGCGATACTTTGATGTAGATGAAGACACTGAGGAGTCCAATAATTCAAGGTTCTCAAAATGAACAGAAGGAGAAAAGCATAACATAAGGAATAAGCAAGTGCACTTTCAAAGTGGAGTACAAGAAAATGCCCAAGTATATGTATATGCAAGGTGTTTGTTTCATTGTTTGTTAAAGTTATAATTAGTTACTATCTAATTTACATTTACTTTTCAATACCTTCTCCAAATGTAGCTATATACGTACCGTATACTATTCTACAATTGATTTCTGAAGTTTTTTGATTTTTATTTTGTTTACCACAATTATTCACAAGATTTAAACTCTTAACTATTCACAAGATTCTGAAGTTTCAGATAAGGAATTTTACAACTTATTGGACATAAATTATATGTTCATTTCACCTTTCTACTGTTATTATAATTTTTACTCATGCATGCATTGTGTGCAATAAAATACTAGTGTAAAAGTAATAGACGTGTCAGGATTGGTAGAATATTCCTCTACCCCACTCTACAATGAATATATCAGTAGAATTTTTTTGAACTTGAATTTAAACTTAGGAATGAATTTTAATTTTTAAATTTTAATTTCTAAATTTCAAATGAAAAACGGTGCCTTATTAATTACTCTCACATTCTCATGCATTGGTAACAAACATCTAATCACCTATTAATTAAAAATAAAAATAAAAACGTCCATCCATCTGAGCAACGACCACCATAAATGAAGGACCTACGTACCACCCTACCCACAATAACTTTTTCCGGTGGCCAAATTTTCTGGCAACAAATTTTCAGGGTACACAATCGTAAACATGAAAGAGGAGAAGTCGATCCCTTTAATACCCGACCGAATGTTTTTTCCGACGAGACACTACAAATTGTTTGGAAAATAAAATTCTAGTGAGACAACACAAAATTAGTTGAAAAATAAATTTCGACGTTACACCATTTTTTCCGACGAGAATGCAAACAAAATTGATACGAGTTAACGTAAAAACAAGAGTTAAAATTACGAATGAATATTATGGAAATAAAACTACCAAATGCACCAATTTTGCTACCCAAAGTCTTGGGATACTTTGAGCAAACTAATTCAATGTGTAAATAACATTGATATTCATACAGTCATAGTCAACAAGGCAAAACTACTAAACGCACTAATTTGCTACCAAATTTTTTCTTTAACTAAACTGATTAGATTTGCCAACTACATCTATGGATTAATATTAAAGATACATCGTTCATGAACCGATAACAGAAGAATACTAAGGACCATTATATTCCTATTAAACTCTTCACATAGAAAATCCTTCAAATTTGTTCAATAAATACATTTAAATCTAAATCTTAGACCTCCTTTTGCTACTAAGATTGAATCCAATGTATGAGTTACACAAATATTGATCAATTGAGAGAACATGATGGGTTTAGACTTTGGAGTGTGATTTTGAGTTTAGAGGATAAAAGGATTTAGTTTAGGACAATGGTAAAGGTTCAGTCGATAAATGGAAAGGTAAAGAGATTAGGATCATTTACCATATACCTAATTTTGCTACAAGAATTGAATGCTAATGTCACAATTGAATAACTGATACGTTTGCGATTACAACCTTAATAATTTGTAAACAAAAACAGAAGATTAAGAGAAGAAAGGATAATGAGTATCACCACTACCAAAGCTATAAAGGATTAAACCACCAAGCTATGGATAAAGATTACTACTTGCTCACCAAATAATCCTAAGATTATTGTAAATAACGCAAGGTTTGTAAGAAGGCAACAACCGTGTATATTCATTCAAAAACAAGTGCCTATTACATTAGCTAATCTTAAATATTTATAGGGGCTACAAATGTGCCCTAATAACCTAGGATACTCTAGAATGGGTGATCTGTCCAAGAGTAGTGCCTAAGGAATTCGAAACTTCAGTATTCTACCCAAAAATGAGCAAAATACATGCAGTACAATTTGAAGCGCATTCCGTTTTGGACCACTTGACAGCTTTGATTGTCCTTGCATAAGGACAAACGTGGGTGAGCTGTAAGAGGAGCCTTATTCTTCATCCTGATCTCCCCCATGTGCTACTAGGCGCGCCTCATTCAACAACTACTTAGGGAATTCCTACAACAACTACATTCGTTAATTACGCTAATTACAAATGCTTATTTATACGGACTAATCTTGTACGTATATGATATAGATTAAGTGGCCAAAAGGACACTAAGGCCTCTAGGACCAGAAATATCACCATTCAAGCGTGAGAGAGTCCCAAATGCCATGATCTTTGCGTTAATGCTCATGCTAGTCTCTTGGTAACCTGATGCTAACGCATCATCCTCCCCAACTTTTTTCCAAATCATCAAGGTATTTATCCTCCAAGGCAGCAAATCTCCCACATTAAAAGTTGCTGAAATTGAGCTCTTTCCAGGAAGTTCAAGCGTGTATGCATTGTCGTTGATCTTCTCGATGATTTTAAAAGGGCCTTCTAATCTAAGCATCAACTTGTGCTTTCTTTTTGCTGGAAACCTCTCCTTTCTAAGGTGCAACCACACTAAATCTCCTGGATTAAACTCATGTTGCTTGCGGTGCTTGTTTGCTTTGTTCTTATACAACTCGTTCATCTTCTCAATGCGGCTTGTCATCTTCCCATGTAGCTTTTTTATGTCTTTAGCAAACGTTTCAGAATCTGGACTCACCTTCCTCTCAATAGGCTAGGGCAAAAGATCAATAGGAGTTAAAGCATTGATCCCATAAATGATTTGAAAAGGAGACTTGCCCGTTGTAGAATGAGGAGCCCAGTTGTATGCAAACTCAACATGTGGTAGAGTTTGATCTCACCCCTTGAGTCTCTTCTTGACCAACCCTCTAAGAAGAGTTGTGAGGGTTCTATTGGTCATTTCGATTTGCCCATCTGTTTGGGGGTGATAGGCAGTGCTGAACATGAGCTTAGTACCCAAAAACTTCCACAATGTTTTTCAAAAGTAACTCAGACTTTTAGAGTCCTTAACCGAGACAATGGACCTTGGAATCTCATGACGGCGAAATGTGTGAGGCATCATTATTTTGTTGCAAGGAACAAAGTGAGCCATTTTTGAGAATCTATCGACAATAACCATCACGGCATTCTTGCCTCTTGGTGTACGAGGAAGCGCCACTATGAAATCCATGCTTAAATCATGCCATGTACAAGTAGGAGTAGGAAGAGGCTTGTACAAGCCCTGGTGAAAAATGGGACTTAGATTGTTGACAAGAGGCACTGAAAGAACCCTCGCCTTTTGGTGCTAAATCGAGATACTTGGTTGGAATTAATGGTTCTTAAATAATACGTCATATGCAATATAATTCAATTGTGATGGGGAAATAATTAGCAAGCAATGAAGTCGACACCAATTTTCAAGGGAACAATTGGAAACCATCAAAAAGTGCACCTAACTCCTAGTGGAAATTGACTCATACCCAAAGGGGGCTAAATATTGAGTTTGGGGGTGTAGGTACGAAATAAACAAAATGAATCTCATCTAAATCGCTCGAATTAACGGCCTCTAATAAGCTTATTCATGTCAAATATTTATTTAAGCTATATGGTTCCACATAAATCCGGTCGCCCAAAGTCCTAAAGTTAACTAGGCGGGTTAAAGACAACCAATTTAGCTACCGTTATCACTTTGCACAATTTATATCCAATTGCATGCATAATCTACCAAACACAAACCAATTAATAAGAGCAATAATAAAATGCTCCAACCTACCATGCTTGCTAAACACATCAAGCATTGCATATGCGCATCAATAAATTTGTTACTAACTTCAATGGAAGTACAATGCAAAAATACCAACTTTATGCTAAAATAAACCTAAAGAGGTTGCTACATGCATGAATAAAAAAAAAAAAGATGCAATATGCATAAATCAATAGAAAAGATGCAAACTTTAAATTAAACTAACATCCATAATTATTTACAAAGATCAAAACATGCATAATTATTCAACCATAATCAAAAGCTAAGTAAAACATGATTGTAAATATAAAAGAAGAATTTAATAAAGATATTTAGGCCCTCAGGATGGTTAACCTGGACGTTTTATTCAAACGGGACTAGTAGAATTGAGATTGCTCTTTAATCTTGGGTACTAGAGTGAATGCAAGGGCTTGCTTGAGCCTTCAAATTCTGAATTCTCTATGATTTTGGATTTTTGCGCTCTCAAATTTCTCTCAAAATTATAAACTGACCAACCTCCCTTAAAAGAGGGTGAAAGAGAGTATTTATAGAGTTAAGAGACGAAATTAGAGGCCTAGGGCTGCAGCCCCGGCGCCAAACTCGGTCTAGCCAGAAAATCATGCCCAGCGGCCACACGGAGGGCAGCTGGAATCCTTACAACAAGGGTTATACAAAGACTGAGGTTTAAAGGAATTTGGTCTAGATTTCCGAGCAATGTCCTTTTCTACTTACGTCCAAATTAATCCATTACCATCATCATCGGGATTTGCAGTGCCAGGGGATGAAAACCGATTAGGGTGTCTACAGGCACACCTCATGATTATGGCTTGGACATCTCCTTGCATTCTTGGCCAATAAAAGTGCTCACTTAAGACCTCAAGAGTTTTCACAATGACAAAGTGGCCAACCAATCCTCCTAAGTGAGTTTCCCTTACAAGTAGGTCTCGGATTAAGCCCTTAGGGATACACAATCTGTTGTACTTCAAAAGGAACCCTTCATGAATTTGAAAAAGGTCTTTTTCCATCTCCTTGCTGCCATCAAACACGGCAGAGAAATCTAAATCATCTTTGTAAAGTTCCCTTATGAAATAGAAGCCTAGAACCTTGGCCTCGAGGATAGACAATGTAACACCCCGAATTTTCTACTAAAATAAATAAATAAAAATAAACAAACTCGTGCGAAAAATCCGGCAGAGTTCATTTTATAAACAAACCGCATGTTATCACCCAAATACGACAACAAACATCCAAATTGTCGCCAGAACTGGCGATAACATGGGATACAGTCGCCAAAAATTGGGAGCAACAATATCTACTTGTTATCGCTTGTTCTTGGCGACTATAGGCAATAGGTGGCATCTTCCGATGGTCAACTTTCGGGCGATGAGGAAGATTGCGTAACTCAGTTATGAGTGATGGGGGCGAAATCATGTCAATCTACAAAGTAATCAATTCATAAATTATTACTCATGATGAATAATTGTTAAAAGTTTGATTTCCTTTGATAGCGGCTCAATGACGTCAATGGTGCTTAAATTATGAGATTAATGGTGTGTGGCTTTTGGGTCGATGGACATTGATGGGTATATGTCGCTGAGTATGGTTGTTGACGGTAGGTTAACGGTACCGAAAGTGCACTTCGGTATGGTAATCAAAATTATCGATTCGATCTTTTCTCATACTGTAATCGTACCGAGAGTATCTATTAACCAAGTTCGCTTAACCAATATTTTCGGTATGGTTAATCGGTTAACCGAAACTTTATAATATTCACTTCATACATTTTTTTTTAAGTTAAAAGCTTAATATTTTTCAATTTCTTATGATAAATTCTTAAATACATTTTTTGAAGTCAAAGATTCATTATTCTTGTTGAATTATGAAGCAAAACAAAGGTAGAAATTGCATGCTCAAATTGGTGACCTTCTCATAGAAGAATAGAAATTCTTAAATTGGTAGTGGAGCAGCAAATGATGATAGAGGAGGTAAGTAGATTTGGGAAATGACAATCATGGCAGACGATGTAGAGCGCATCAGCCATGACTGGCACAAGTGGTGGTAGCGGGACCACTGTGACCAACTAGTGCACCGGAGAAAAAGGAAAAAGAGATACATGCGGTTAGATGATTAGGCAACAAGTGGAGTTGGAGACTCTTAAACCCAAAGAAAGAGAAACATAGGGGGGGAGGGAGTGATAGTACATTCATAGGTGCATGTTTTAACATGGTTTTATCTTAATTCTAGTTAGTTTTTACTGGAAAAGATGCTAGGAAATAATATTGGTTGGGATATTCTAGATTTATATTAGAAGATTTTAATATTATTTAATATCTAAATTATTCATGAATAATATCGTATGATTGTGTATCATGTATTACCATATATAGGAGGGTTATAGCTCTATAAATCTGGTCATTCATATCAATAATTTAATCAAGGAATTATGTGGATTATTATTAGTTTACATGTTATTAGAGCGACTATTTTTTTAGTAGCCTAAAAATACAAACTCTACTAAGCCACCGGATGACGGCCTTAGACCATCCAGCGGACTACTAAATTTTGTTGTCTATATATTTCCAATCCCCATTATTTCTCATATATTATTACCCATACCATTTTCTTTCAATTTTCGCCATCATCATCATGTACACAATGTGCATAGCAAGCATATAGCCTCCCAATATATGGGGTCCATGGGTGGGCCTCATCAAATATGCCCACTATGCCTAATCTTGACTTCACTGTTAATCTCAAGTTTAGTCCCCATTTATCAATCTCTGCAAGTGCCAAATTTCTTTCGTCCTTAATTATGATTCCTTTATTATTGCGAGCCTCACAATTTTCAAACTCTTCCAAGAAATTTCACCTTTTCAATTTCCTAATTTTTCTTTAGCCCATTTTCTTTGGGAGTTGAGGGATCGGTTCTTTATAATATGGTTGAGTAACTCTTAATTTGTGCCTCCCTGTAGACAATCTAATCGGTTCTCATTCCCTGACACCGCAAAGCCCGATGATGATGGTAATGGATTAGTATGGACGTAAGTAGAAAATGACATTGCTCGAAAATCTAGACCAAAATCCTCGAAACCTCAGTCTTTGGATATCCCTTGTTATAAGGATTCCAACGCCTTTGACCTTGCTTCAATCAGGTTCCTGGATCAAGAGATATCGCGTCTTGAAGATTTGGGTACTGCTCGATTCCGATCCCCTGGGTCAGCTAAAGGGCATTTTCGTAATTTACTTAGCACAAAAGTCAAAAATCCCTAATCACGCGTGCGCCTCCGGGTCGAGCGGCTGACGCTGTTGACCCAACGGCACATGCGTGACAGCTGAGGCCTTTAGGCCAGCAGCTGGGCCCAACGGCGTGCCCCTGAGCCCCAGCAGTGCACCGCTGAGCTCCAGCGGTATGCCGCTGAGCTCCAACAGTATGCCGTTGAGCCTTCAGCGGCAGCCGCTGTCCCCAGCGGGCCTCCGTGTGGTCGCTGGGCTTGATTTTCTGGCTGGGTTGAGTTTGGCGCCGGAGTTTCAATCCTAGGCCCCTAATTCTGTCCCCTAACTCTATAAATACTCCTCTTCACCCTCTTTCATAAGAGGTTGGTCAGTTTATAATTTTGAGAGCAATTTTGAGAGCACAAAACCCTAAATCATAGAGAATTCAGAATTTGAAAACTCAAGCAAGCCCTTGCGTTCAACATAGCACCGAAGATCGAAGAGCAATTCCCAATTCTACTAGTCCCGTTCGGATAGAACGTCCAGGTTAACCATCCTGAGGGCCTAAAACTCTTTATTAAATTCTTCCTTCATATTTATAATCATGTTTTATCTAGCTTTTGATTATGGTTGAATAATTATGCACGTTTTGATCTTTGTAAATAATTGCATACATGTTAGTTTAATTAAAGTTTGTATCTTTTCTATTAATTTATGCATGTTGCATCTTTTTGATGTTAATTCATGCATATAGCAACCTCTTTAGGTTTATTTTAGCATAAAATTGATATTTTTGCATTGTACTTCCATTGAAGTTACTAACGAATTTATTGATGTGCATACGCAATGCATGGCGGGTTTAGCATGTGTGGTAGGTTGGAGCATTTTATTATTGCTCTTATCTCTTGGTTTGTGTTAGCAGATTAATGCATGTAAATTGGATATAAATTGTGCAAAGTGATAACGGTAGCTAAATTGGTTGTCTTTAACTCGCCTAGTTAATTTTAGGAGTCTGGACGACCGAATTTATATGGAACCATATAGTTTAAATAAATATTTGACATGGATAAGCTTAGTAGAGGCCGTTAATTCGGGCGATTTAGATAGGATTCGTTTTATTTATTTCATACCTACACCCCCGAACTCAATCTTTGGCCCCCTTTGGGTATGTGTCAATTTCCACATGGAGTTGGGTGCACTTTTTGATGGTTTTCAATTGTTTCCTTGAAAATTGGTGGCGACTTCATTACTTACGAATTATTTCCCCATCACAATTGAATTACATTGCATATGACGTATTATTTAAGAACCATTAATTAATTCTTCCAACACCTTTCGAGCAACAAAAATATCTCGATTCGGGCGGCGGAAAGGCGAGGGTTCTTACAATGGCGACTTCACTAGGGACAATTGCAGGACGGTGTAATTCGAAAACTTATCCATGTCAATAATTTATTTTAGCTTTTTGGTTCAATTGCCGTATGTGTTTACGTTCATTGCTTTGCATCCATATTATTCTTTTGCATGCGTTATCATCGCAAGATGTCGAAAGACATCACAACACCATTATAAGATCTACCACTTGGAGCATTATCTATGACTTGGTTAGTGACCCACTAGGTCCGAGTTGCCTTGCACATAGTCGTGTTCCGTCCTATGACACTTGCATGTTTTCCATTCGAGGCATGCCAAAGGTACGTCTAGTTTTACTATGCATCCCATAGATGACGAAACGTATCCGGCCGTAAGTTACCTTATCCAACCATAGATTGTGTCAACTATTGCATTTAGTGCCATGGTCCATATCAAGTTGCTAATTGATTTACTTTCCATATTTGATTGATTGCTTCCTTGCTATGTGATTAGTTTCCGTAGAACATTAGGACTAGATCCCCCCTTAAGATTTCTTGAGTCCAACATCAGGGAAGTTTTTTTTTTGTGTGTGTTTGTGCGTTTTGTCAAGATTTCAAATAGTAGTCTAGGATCTTTTCTTTTTAGAAAATAGAATCCATGCATGATTCCGACGATGCTAGTAACCATTTTACGAAGACGTATCTTTCCATACGAATTAGATTGCGTGCAAAAAATATATTCCCGTCAATAATCTTTCAAAAAAAAATAAGAGTCTTATATATTTTTTTCTATAAAGCAAGTCAACAGTATATTTTCCTTTTATTGAGTCTGGAATATATTTTCCGTATATAAGTCAAAAGTAGATTTTGTTTCTCTTTTTACAAAAGCAAAGTAAGTCAAGAGTATGAATTTCTAATTTACTAGAGTCGAAAGATCATTGACTGAAATATGCTATTTACATAAGATCGCGTCTTCCTTAAAAGTTGTCGTGTTGAGGATTTAATGCTAGATTCTTTTCCCACATTTATTTTAAAAAATAAAATCTTTCGTGGAGTTTTCCATTTCTTTTCGTCCTTTTAAATAGGTCTTTTTGTGTCCAGAATTGGTAGGAACAAATATCACGGTCCTAGAAAGTGGGAGAGAGACGAGTCCAACAAGAGATTGATCCGCAAACTGTCATTCGAACCGCCACTGCATGCACAGTTCGTGGGCCCTATTTGGCTCGATTACCTTCAAGCACCGCCATTGTCACCGCATACCTCACTGCCTACCTCACCCAAGTCCATTATGTTTGGAGAGGCTGAAAAAATCCAAGACCAAAAGATGGATGATCTTTTGGCCCAGATGGTTGCCATGAATGCTAGATTCATTTCATGGAAGCTCGTGTCGCTAAGTTGGATCCCCCTACTAGGGATGAAGATGAGCCAAAATCAAATGAAGATAAGACTGAACCCTCCACTAAAGAGGTCCAAGAACTCTAAGCTAAGCTAAATAGGCCTGAATCCGTTCTAGGCAAAAGCCGTGTATTCAATGACATGATCATCAATTCCGAAGGCTATGCTCCCCACATCAAGGGAAAATTGCCCACCAACTTCTCCATGCCTGAAGTTCCCACATTCAAAGGAACTGATGATCCACAAGATCACATTAGAGCTTTTACTACTGCATTGGGCCTTAGAGGCATTGAGCAAGACCTATATGTTCACCTCTTTCCCCAAACCTTAGACCCTGCTGTAAGGGCCTGGTTATTCAAACTACCCACTCAAAAGCTACAAAAAGTGGGAAGATTTGTCCACTCTTTTCTCAGAGAGATATGCTGATAATGTCTTGCCTCCCATGACATTGAGAGAATTGAATATCACTACGCAAGGTGATAAAGAAGGCTTCACCAACTTCGTAAGAAGGTTGAGGACTAAGGTCGCTGAAATGATCGATTGCCCCTCTGAAAGGGATCAAATTAGGATGCTAGTTCAAAATTTGGCATCTGAATATCGCGAACACATAAAGTTTCAACCCATAACCACTTATGCCCAACTAACTGAAGTAGGCATGACTATTGAAGATGACTAACTCCAAAAGGGGAAGAACAAGGTCACCTACAACAACAACACAAGTGGCTACAAGGATAATAAATACGCTAACACCAATCATACCTCCACAAATAGAAGAAATGAGGTAAGCGCCATTATTGACAGGCGTCCAAGAAGGTTTACCCCACTTGGGATGCCTTATGTCAAAGCTCTAGACAAGCTGGTCAAAGGAGACTACTTGCACCCTATTGAGCCTACTCCTGATCCTCCCGTCGAGAAAAGATCACCATACTGGAATGAGTCCGCATTTTGCAAGTACCATAGGGGTCGTGGACACGACACCGAGAAGTGTTTCACTCTCAAAGATAAAATTCAAGGCTTGTTTGACAATGGCACCATACCACTGCCTAAAGATGCACCACCACCTAGTAACAATACTAATCCCCTCGGGAACTCTTTCTCCATTGACGTAGAGGAAGGGTTTGATCCATCCTACCAAATCACTCCAATTGGGCAAGCGATACCACCTTATCCAAGCCGAAGGCCCACACTAGACATTTGTGGCCCTTGGGATAGTGATGAAGAGGATAATGGGCATTATACTGATCCCGAAGATGTGCTAACTCCTCAAGTCCACGACGTAGCCAATGGCAAAGCATGGTATGACATCTCTGATGATGAGAAGGATGAAGATGACAAGGCTTTGAACTACCTTACAAGGTCCGATCGCCAATTTAGGTCCGAAAACATCTACATGGATCCATCTCAAATCCAACCCGTAGAGCCCGTGCGAATCCCAATAGGGATCCAACTCAAAAGGAGACAACTAAAGAGGATGATAGAACTAACATCCTCAGGCAATTGCAAAAAACAAAAGCTGACATATCCATTTGGCAATTGTTGACTATTTCTATCACTCATAGAAGGGCCGTGCTAGAAGCGCTAAATGCAACCACTATCTCTCCAAATGCTATTCTTGAAGATGTGGTTAATATCATGGTCAAAGGGAAGTCTTCCACGCCTATCACCTTTTCTGATAAGGATCTTCCACCCGAAGGCATTCATCACAACAAAGCTCTGTATTTAATAGTCATATGTCAAAAAAGGCAAGTCCCCATGACTTTAGTTGAAATGGCTCTGCTGTTAAATGTGTGCCCTTTGAGGACTGCTGAACACCTCAAAATAAATTGCAACAACCTCGCGCATTCCGCACAAGGACTAAGGGCTTATGACAACTCCAAAAGAAATGTTATAAACACATTCTCTATGAATATTAACGTTGGGCCCATCGAGAAAATGGTCTAAATCCATGTCATAGACATTCCGGCCACCTTTAACCTACTTTTAGGAAGGCCTTGGTTGCATGGGTTTAATGTTGTAGCCTCAACCCTTCACCAAAAGGTAAAGCTATCCCTAGCATAATCCACTCTGGAAGTCTGCGCTGATACTATGGTAGCTCAAGTGGAAAAAGCTCCGGTATTAAAGATAGAGCACAATGAGCAAGATGAAGAACTATGGGGCTTTGAGAAGATAACCTTCATAAAAACAATAGAGCCAACGCTTGACGTAAATACCTTACTAAGAAAGCAAGCCTACTTTCTAGGCACTACTTTGGGCCATCACCCAAGGTAACCCAATCTAACTGGAATACTAAGATGAAGAATGATCTATTTAGGCTAGGCTACAAGCCCACTAAGCAAGAGCTTCGAACCTACATATCTAAGGAAGTGGCTAGAAATAAAGCCCACGCGGCCAACAAGCCCATCATAAACGACATGGGTCTTTATCCCCTTACTGTCAATGAGCAGTTTCTCCAAGAAGGCGATCCATACCCCTACTATGGATTTCCTGAACCATACACAACCAATGGAATTCTGGTTTCAGGCTTTGAGGCATTTCAAGACTGTTTCACTATGACTGAAGAGGCACCATCACTTCTCAAAGAGGACTAATCCACTAAAGATTGGGCTAATGACATGGCACCCAACAACCTTGGGTTATTATTTGGTGAAGAACGTCGCCAATGTAATGAGGCCATGAGCAAACTTTCCCTTACTGTGCTTTTCAACGAAGGTTTCGACCCGTCCAAGATGATTGCCCCAATCAGGCCCGACCGTGCCGCATGGAAGCACGAGACGAAGTGGGCTCCAGTAGAAGGAGTCAAGTACAAGTTCACAATCCGCAATGGTCCTTCAGTAAGGCCCAATTCTGATTCTGAGTCTGATTCCGAGTCCAAGTCAGATTCTGAGTCTGTTGTCATAGAAGTGTCAGGTAGTCCACCCCAGTCTATTTCTGTTGCTACTAAGGTCGCTAGTGACGACCTCATTGATATATTGTCCGCTTCTATTAATGTCATGAGTGCCGACTCCGCTTACTCGGATTGCCTTGTTGCTAATAATTCGAACGACATAACTGAATTGCCAAAAGAAGTCATTAAAGCACTAATCGAACATGAAGAAAAGACTTCAATAGTCGAAGAAACGGAGACAATAAATATTGCAACTAATGATGAGCCACACCACGTGCAAATAGCGTTGTCTTTAACTTCTAATGAATGCGAACAATTCATAACACTTCTAAAGAATTATACGGATGTATTTTCCTGGTCCTACAAGGACATGCATGGTATAGATCGCAACATTGCTCAACACACTATCCCGCTAAAGCCCGACTGCAAACCAGTCAAACCAAAGCTAAGAAGAATGAAACCGAAATGGGCTCTTAAAATCAAAGAAGAGGTCCAAAAACAAGTCGATGCAAGCTTCATAAGAGTGGCCAATTGCCCCTATTGGGTAGCTAACATCGTTCCAGTCCCAAAGAAGGATGGACGAGTACGAATTTGTGTGGATTTCAGGGACTTAAACAAAGCAAGCCCCACGGATGACTTTGCACTAGCCTACATAGATGTCCTAGTAGACAATACAGCCGGACACGCCCTCTTATCGTTCATGGACGGATACGCAGGGTATAACCAAGTCTTGATGGCCACGAAAGATGAAGAGAAGACAACATTCATCACCCAATGGGGCACCTATTGCTACACTGTAATGCCATTTGGGCTTAAGAATGAAAGAGTTTCATACCAAAGAACCGCAACCACCCTTCTTCACGATATGATGCACAAAGAAGCAAAGGTGTACGTGGACGACATGATCATCAAGTATAAAGAAAGAGAAGGGCATGTACCCTCACTTCAAAAGTTGTTCGATAGACTTAGGAAGTACAATATGACACTTAATCCCAAAAAATGCGCATTCGGAGTAACATCCGACAAACTTTTAGGATTCGTGATAAGCACTAGAAGAATTGAAATTGATCCATCCAAGATCAAAGTCATAATAGACATGCCTTCTCCAAAAACAGAAAAGGAAATCAAGGGTTTCTTAGGAAGAATACAATACATTAATCGATTCATTTCTAAAAAAAAAATCACATGCAAGCCTATATTTAAGAAACTCAAGAAAGAGGCGAAAACCGAATGGGACAAACAATGCCAAAAAGCCTTTGACAAAATTGTGGCCTATTTGTCAAAACCACCCGTGCTAGTACCGCCCACTCCAGGCATGCCTTTAATCCTCTACCTAACAGTCACAGAGTAATCGATGGGGGCCATGCTACGCCAAGAAATAGACAAAGATGAAAAATCCATCTACTACGTGAGTAAAAAGTTTCTTGAATATGAAACTCGTTATTCCCCTTTGGAAAAAACCTCTCTCGCTTTAGTCACCACGACCAAGAAGTTGCGACATTACATGCTCCAGCATAGGATCCACATAAGATCGAGAGAAAATCCTCTAAAATATATATTTGAAAAGCCCATTCTAAATGACAGAATAGCAAGATGGACAGTCCTTTTATCCGAATTCGACCTCAGGTTCGAACACCAAAAGGCAATTAAAGGACATGTCATTTCAGAATACCTAGCTGATCAAGTTATAGACGAACCTGACAGAAAGGAAGAATATCACTTCCCATATGAAGGAGTTATGACTCTAGACACCGAGACCTGGAAACTATATTTCGACGGAGCATCTAACCAAAAAGGATTTAGGGTATGAGTGTTAATAGTATCCCCTGACGGTGCACATACACCTATTTTGGTCAAGTTAGATCACGAGGTCAACAACAATGGTGCAGAATACGAGGCTTGCATCATAGGACTGCAATCCGCCATAAGCCTTGGCATAAAAACACTGCGAGTCTATGGTGACTCATCTCTCATAATTAACCAAATTTCCAAAGTCTGGAAAGTCAAAAGTGAATCTCTGGCACTCTACCAAGAATACTTAGACAAAATTTTGGTGTACTTCAACCAAATACATTTCACCTACCTTCCATTAGAAGATAATCAATTCGCAGATGCATTGGCCAAATTAGCAAGTATGATCAACATACCTGATTCCATTCCAATGATGCCCACTTGTGTGCAAAGAAGGTCCGAACCTTCATACTGTGACGCTTTGAAGGTATGCTACGATGAAGAAGATGAATGGTACACTGATATAAAAAAACCTACTCATCCATCAAATCTACCCTCCTGATTCTAGCCCTAGAGCCCAAAAGGCCCTTAGGACGCACGCGACCCAATTAATTGAGGTATACGGCCAAATACATTCTAATTGCTATTGACTACTTTTCTAAATGGGTTGAGGCGCAATCCTATGCAATGCTCAAAGCAAAGCATGTGGTTAAGTTCATCACCAGAACAATATAATAGCTAGATATGGCGTTCCCCAAGAAATCATTAGTGACAAAGGATGCCATTTTATGAAAGAAGTAATTGAGCTATTGGCTCAGTTCAAAGTCCAGCATCAAAAATCATCTCCCAACAGGCCGCAAACAAACGGCACAGTAGAAGCAGCTAACAAGAACATCAAGAAAATCATCGAAATAATGGCTGAAAATTACTACGATTGGCCCGACAAGTTGCCCTTCGCACTTTGGGGGTATAGTACTTCCATTCGCGCATCAACGGGAGCAACACCTTACTCTCTAGTTTATGGGATGGAAGCCGTTTTACCAATCGAACTAGACGTCCCTTTTTCTAAGGATCGTCCTAGAAAGCCAAATTCCGGAGGTGGATTGGGTCAAAGCCCGGTATGACCAACTAGTACTATTGGATGAGAAAAGCTTGCAAGCTTTGCACAATGTAAGAATCTATCAAAAAAGATTAAAAGCACTTCAACCAAAAGCTCAAGCTGAGAGACCTCAAAGTTGGAGACCTATGTTGGATTTGCCCTATGAACTAATCATAAGAATTAATAGTCGCATTATTGGTTGGACTATGGAAACCGATCTTTACTTGATATGGGTAATCGTAATGTTTTGCTAGAAACCAATTACGGTTTGTGGGCCCGAAAAGAATTTTGGACTTACTGCCACATTAAGTAAACCAGAGTTTTGGACTTACTGCCACATTAAGTAAACCAGCAGGGTCGCACACTTAACAGGCTCGTTTTATTAGAAGGGTCTAATTCGGATTAGGCCTATTACACACTTAACATAATGAGCCCTCCTGCCTCCCTATATATATCGTGACTTCTGATCAGTTAGGGTTACACGTGATAATCAGTTTTCACGAAACCCTAACTGTGTGTCATTAGAGTAAGGAGAGAACAGAGGTTGTGAACGGGATCGCTGTACTAGCATACTGACGTGTGGATTCGAGCCTTTGTGTGGATACCAGTTGAGGCACGACATCTAACGTGTTCATCCATACCCAACCACTGTTCATCCAACCAGCGAGGTAGGATTTCGATTTGATATTTAATTACAGTAATCACATGTTTTCTGGGTTAATCGAATTTCTATTATGCATGTATGATCATATTAGTGGTTAGAAATTACTTCAACCTAGTACTCAAAGAAGTGAGGGCCAATGTCACTGACCCTCAAGGCAAGTTTAGGCCCAATTGGTCCGGTCCTTTTCTTATCACAAAAATCCTAACCGGCGTAGCTACAAGACTGGCATACTTAGACGGGATTGAATTCAGTCAATAGATAAATATGGATCAAATGAAAAAGTTCTATGCCTAGGCAACGCATCTAAATAGTACTTTCGAGAGGCCCATAAAAGGCTAAGTAATCCCGTTAAAAAAAATAAAAAGTAAAAATGGGATTCAATGTTTAAACACACGAATAAGAACTACGAGCGGCCCGATTCCCCTAAAAGGATACGTAGGATAACCCAATTACAATTGGGCCAAGCCCCTTCATCATTTTCGCATTTAAAAGTTGTTAAAATAACAATAAAGTAAATAAAGTTGCAATATCGCATAAATTTGAGCATGTCTCCATAAATAATAAAAGTTCATTACAAATGACTTGGCAATTCTAAAAAATGCAAATATTTAAATTTAAGTCCTAAAGGGGCACATCACCCTTATTGAATTTAAATGCAACACAAAAGGCAATTCTAAGCTAGACATGCTCCAAAAGAGTATTAACATTAATAGACTACTCCGTAACCTCGGTAGTAGGACCCGCATCTTGTGATACCCCAATATTTTCTATAACTATTATATTGATTTATAAATAATTTATAAATAGTTTCGGAGATTAAATCGTAATTATATTCAAGGATTCGATTTATTCAATTAAAGCCATAATAATATTAATTATTATTTTGGGACTTTCATAAATTGTATTTATCAAATTTGGGGAGTTTAATTAAAATATTTTATATATGAATAAGAATTATTCATATTGTTTTAATTAGTTTTAATTAGCTATTTAAATCAGAAAATTATTAAATAAATTCCTAAACCTACTAGCATTTGACATGAGTTGACTAAGGGCCTATATAAAGAAAAAGAAGAGGCAATTAATCAGTTTTCACAACTGAGCAAACCCTCACAAAATTTCTCTCTCCTCCTCTCTCAAACTCACGTACACACTCTCTCTTTCTCTCTCCTTTCTGTCACCCGTGCTCCCTCTCTCTCTCCTCCCTCTCACCGGCGCGGCCCTCGCTCGCCGGAGAACCGCCATCGCCACCTTCTCACCGGCGATAACACTCGCTCTCCCTCTCTCTTTCTTTCGCTTTCTCTTTCTCTCGCGTTTCTCTCCCCTCTCCCCTGTTTTGGCCGTCGCGCCACCGCGAACCATCACGGCGCCACCTGGTCGTGCCTGGGTGGTCGCCGGTGATGGCCTAGGGCCCACGACCTGGCCCCGTGCTCTCTCTCTTCTTCTCTCTCGTTTTCTCTTCTTCCCTCTCTTCGCACCTCTTTCTTTCTCCTCACCGCCGGAGCTCCAGCGACCACCACCATCGGCCATGGTGGTCAGTGGGTGGTGGTGATGGTGATGGGTCGGGTCATGGGTCTCATGCATGGGTACCCATGACCTAGACCTAGTTTTGAAGTTAGAGTTTCGTTTTTGTATTTTCGTAATTATTATTTCGATATTCAGTAATTTTGTATTTAATGTTTTTTATTTTTCTGCACTCATTCGGAATTGGAATTCGAACTTTCAAAAGCCTAGCTTTGTTGGAATAAACCAAAAAATTTAAATAAAATATCAGATTAATATTTTGTTACTGTTTGCATTTTTGTATTTAATAAATTCAGTTTCGGTAATTATTTTTAATTAGAGCCTAACGAGCAAGCGTGATAATCTTCGTACGTGGAGCTTACGTACTCTTTTGTAGTATTTTATAGGTAAGCGCTCATGCCTACCTTCTTCCAAAGCCCCATCAAAACTATTTTGATGTGTTATGTGCTAATTGGAAATTTGTTGTGAATTTAATATGCGAAGCATAATTAAATTATATCGTCGTTATTATGAAGTTATTAAGCATGATTCACTGCTGTAATTATGAATTATAATTAGCATGTCGATATTATCATGTTTTGAGAATTAATTAGTCCATATGATGATTATTGGACAATTGTTGAATGGTGAATTATTAGTATCATTATGCTATTAAATAATTGCTAATTGGTATGGGTATTATTGAGTGCTAGTGAGCACCTATATATTATCGTTGAATGTATTTGGATGATTTATAATTTATGGATATCATATTACCCCGCCGAAGTGCTGCCAAAATTGTGCTAGACATTGCATGTCATCTTTGTTGAATATTCGTCATTGAATTAAAGCATGTTTAATTCTCACCATACTGAATTATCATTATCGTCGTTATTTACTATTCATTGTCAAGAGCATGAAATGAATTAGTAAGTCGTGGTCTCGTAGTACCACTATGTCAACCTATGCAAATTATGTGAATTAAATTAAATGAGAGTAAGACTCCTAATGGATCCCTAGGAGTAGACGAGCAATCGGGATTAAACCTAATGGTGTAGTTCAAGAGATGCGTGATTCCCAAGTTACTTATGGACACCTCACAGTGTGTCTGGAATGGACCATTCCCCATTTATTAAGTCCTCTAGACTCTTTTATTATACTAGAGGTAGTGTGCACACTAGAGTCATTAAGTCCATGGCATGATTGTATCTTCGATGAACAGTATGGGTAATCGATGTTCTATTCGCTCTCTTACATCTCTCTAATCAAGACGGATTGTCTATGTCGTATTTTGTATGATCACTATACAAGAATTGCATATAAAAGAATGTCGTTATGCGTATGCTTGAATATATGCTTATGTGCGTATGCAATGAATTTCAATGATTCTTCTAAAACCTCAGGTAAGGTTTGCGAAATATTTTTTACTGGGTACGGATGACATTTATTCAGTTTATCTGACTTTTGCTTCTTTTCTTTTCTTCTGTATTTTGTTTCCGTCACGGAAACCAAAGTGCAGGTTTAGTAGAGTGAGGACGTACAGCTTGGAAGTTAGAGTTGGCGTCGGTTATTAGAACTCTTTCTGTTCAGTTTAGATCGTTGGGATTTTATTGGATTTAGCCCTTGAAGGCAAGTTGCAATAAATTGGTTTAATGGTTTTTAGCTCACTATATAGACAACTCTGATATTAACTGTTTTAGATTGTTTAGTTCCTTAGTAAGCTCCTTTGATGCCTAGTCTTTCTTTCTACTTAGCATTTACTCCTTAGTGATAGATGTTGCAGTAGAGCCCTCGGGTTTGTGACGGTTCAGTGGTGTCGAGTCGTGCACAACGACGTCGATAGTTCCCAGTAAATTGTTGTAAATTTTTAGGGTGTTACACATCTTCTATTGGCTCATCCGCTATGAGCCCTTCCGCATCTCGCTCCTTGGGAGCCCATCTCTCACAGACCGCGGGTTCCTCCTCTTCAACCTCCATTGGAGGTGTGCTTGAAGACGCCTCATGGTCATTGACTCGAGTTGGGACTACCTCTTGCGGTTAGTAGTAATCTTCTCCAAAGATTTTTTAGCCTTTGGGTTAAGGATGCCTTTCACGTGCTTGACTCCCTTTTTCTTGCCCTTCCCCTTTGGGTCATTAGGGTTCGAAAGTATTAAACTAGCTTTGGTCGATTGGGTCTTAAGGTCATCTTGCTCGGATTTCCTACATGCACGACGACCCTCCGTGGTCTTGCAATCCAGCGAAGCTTCATAGGCCGATGATATGGCTGTGGGCGCCTTGACATGAGGAATAGTCCACTTAGGGCGACGGTCCTATGCACACTCCCAAGATCTCACCATGATTATTGTCAAAGTTCGCGCGGTAGGAGGTACACTATCCTTTTGTGGGATAATTTGACTTTTCCCATATTGTCGCATAATACGAATAGGAAATATGCAAGTAGAGTTGAGGAGACCAAGGATTTGATAATATCCCGAGTCTTTGTTGCATCCGATTACGGGTTGTAGACCCCACCACTTAACGGTCCATCGTAGGGGCAAGCTTTAAGGTACCCACGCCACTCATCAATGGTGGATTCATAATACAATCTCCGGCGTGCGGGAAATTGCTTAGGTTGGTATTTAAGCGCATTAGCGGGTCTTTCAAAAAAGCACACATGTGCTCAAGAAGCCATATCTACAAAAGCAAGCAAGCAAAATATAATAAAGTCAATAATCCATCAAAGATTCAAACTTTATTAACAAGCAAATAATTTGGCAATTAAAAAAAAAATCCAAGCACTTACTTGGGGAAGGAGAAGGCTCCCCGTCCATCCATCGAAAGATGGCTCTTGTTTCTTGCGATCCAAGCATATTATAGTTTCACCAAGAGCAAGAGACATAGGAGTAAAATCGTTTTAGTTTTTTTCTACAATCCTAAGCATGCTAGATTTACCCTTATTACCTCCACCAACAAAGAGGTACCTATGCAAAAAACATAGAATAAAAGCACGTCTATAATATGTCTCGCTCATCACATCATTGTCATCCCTTACCTTGGGGAAAAAGACGTCGATTACACCGTTGAGGTCCAATTCATCACTCCTAGCAATGGAGGCGGCTTGGGTTGGTGATAGGCCGAGATATCTCTTGTAGTAGCCTTCAAGGTTTGCTCCAAGCAATGGAGTAGCGGGAGCTTCGTCATGAGGAAATCCAAGAATAGCGGCAAATTTTTCGGGAAGAGGACATAGTTCATTATACCCATAACGGAAAACGTGAAGCTTGTCATCCCAAAATTCGATCGCGGCCTCAAGGAGACTCCATACAATTTGAACTTGCTTGAGGTGGAAGAGAGCATTCAAGTGGAAAGGCACGAGCCTCATCCTCTCTTCGGGAGTCATGGATTGTAACCACTTATCAAATTTCACATCAAAACTTGTCATGGCTGAATTCTTAAACAAATAAGGGGGTTTCTCTCTCTAAATGCTCTCTATTGATGATAAGTTATGAAGGTGATGATCCAAATCGGACTAACCCAAGGCCTATATATGGCTCGCACGAAAAAGACAAAAAATAAGGCAACCCATCAAAAAAAGGGCTCCAGCGCGTCCAGTTCCAGCCGCTGAAGGCTCAGCGACGCTCGATAGTGCAGCACTGGCCCAGCGGCACACCGCTGAGCCCCAGCGGTGCTGCTAGACCCTGTCGGCCCCTGTTTCAACCCCCGCTGGACGACTGTCTCGAAGACAACCTCTTTTTACTCCGAATTAGAGACTTTCCTTAACCGTTTTGGACTCAATTATGGCTATACTTCCTATTTTTTCTATTATTTCTACTTTGTATTATTTTCCTAAAATTAATGAAAACTCCAATATTTCTTTATTTTCTTTTTTGCTGATTATTGTTATTATTCCTTTTATCATCTTTTTATTCACCCCATTTTCATTATTAATTATTTTTATTTCAGTTTCACCCCTTCCTTTTTTTTCATTTTTTTAGAGGGGATAGGGTACACCCAATTTTAACTTTTTGGCTGTACCGTTTTTTCTAAATGGCTATTACTTGTGTTTTGCTTGACTACGTGTGGATTTGCATTAGCCTAACTATGTGCAGGGACAAATAAAATAAGCAAGCAATATTTACAAGCACAAAGTCCGAATGTTTTGTTCAATACAAATATTCAAACGTATTTCACACAAATACGTTGTCATAAAAACCGCCATCACCCGCATCATCATCCGTATGGGCCACCTCAAAATTGTCCTCCGACCTCCACCCCTCATCACCAAAGATCAACGCAGCAAACTGGCTAGGGTCAAATGAGGAATGACAGGCAAGCTCCCGATACGAGCTCCCCTCTCCAGCATAGCTCGAGTCGTAACCCCACGAAGTGCAAGGAGGCATGGTAGGCACCATCGAAGCAGGAACTGGGGGCTTGTAATAAAGACCACCATAGGAAGGGTGCCCCGCATACTCGGGATAAGAAGGATACATTGGCATATGCATAGGAACATGCTCCACATACGGAGTCATCCTACTCCCACCGGAACAGTCCGACCGATGCACGCGCACCCTCTCTCTCCTAGGATTCTCCCTCCGAGGGCTCCTCTCACGAGAAGGACTACGCTTAGGTGAGCTCACACCCTCATCATCCGACAACACCACCTGTCGCAACCTACGAGAAAGGGGTCGACTATACTCAACCTCCATTCCATAGAAAATTATAAACACATTTCTCAAAGCACGCACCTTTGAAAATGCAAATAGAAGTTTTACCTTGTCCAAGTCAGTTCTCGAGCAAGTACCCTTCGAAAGAGCTCGAGATATCCAAGGCTTCATGGCATGAACCATATTGAGGACCTTCCCGGTCTGCTCACGATCAAGCTACACAAAAGAAGGTTAGTACAAGCATATAACGAAAATTAGTATGGTCACTTCGGCATCATCAACCCGAGGTTCCTACAAAGCAGAGAAAATTAGTAAAAATAAGGCAAAAGGCATAGAATATCAAGTATAAAATTCTTACCTTCAAGCCCAAAAATGAAGGCATGAGGCGATCATGGCGGAACTGCTCATAATGATCGGCGAGGTCCTCTACAGGCTCCCTCAAATAACACATAGCATTTGAGCCCACCCTGGCCGCAACAACCTGCTCCCGAGACAAGCACCTCACCAAAAAATGGTCGAGGGAGGATCCAAAGGGATCCTAGGGCCATCCAAGTCCGGATAGACCTGACGGAAAACCCGCTCTTCCAAGTACCACTCAAAGGAGAACGGACCCGCGATCAAGACCCTCTGACGGTTCACCGCCCTAGAAGCAAGGATAGCGTCCGGAGCCAGCCCATGATACTTCGCACACGGGAAGTAATCAATCTGCGCAAACAAGCAAAATAAGATATTTCCATACAAGAAATGCAATCTATACAACAAAAAGCAAATAATTTTACCTCATGCCAGTCAATGCGCAGAAGAGCCTCCCTAAACTGCTTGAGAGTGCTCTGAGGCGCAGGACCCCTATGGCGTCATGCCCTACAAACCGGAAAATCCAAGGCCCAACCATTAGGTGGCAACTCCGGGAAATGCTCAAAAAACCAATGCTACATGCAAACATGAAATTAAGCACCGCACACTTAAATCATGCATAGAGCAAATGCAAAGGTAAAGAGAACGCACCTGTAAAACCTTCCAAAAGTCGCATAAGCTCACAGCAAGAAGGTTCGCATGCTTGTATCCCTCATCACTCACGTGGCAGGTATACCGCATGCATCTCAAGAGGTTGGCGTAGCCCGACAACCCCCAGTTGTACTCTCTCACTCTATCCCAGTCCAGCAGACTCGGGTGATAGATGGCATGAATGCGCTCTCCCTTATCACTAAAGATAGAGGTAGCAAGAAGATAGGCGACAAACATCCTCGCCTTTTGCTCCATTGACGTATTTCTCTTATACCTCGGGTACTTCAAAGCCGCAACAAGCTCGCTATAAGAACGGCAGTGGTGACCCCAAGTGTTGCCCCAAAGGCCGAAAAGCTCCACCATATCCGTCTTACGCTTCCAAATGGAAACGTCATAAATAATGGGCGTACCCACGCAAGGTATCCCGGTCAACATCGAAAACTCCGAAGGAGTAATCATCATCTCCCCATCACCGAAGTGGAACGTATCGGTAATGTCCTAAAAACGCTCCAAAGACAACCGCACTACACATCTCTTGACTCGCTCCACCAAGTCCACCGCCTTCAAAAGAGGCCCAAACCCCGTATTCAACACCGCTTCTTGCACCTCTTTCGGCAAGGTTTTCAAGAGTTTGACGGAAGAGCCATAGTTTCCATAGGCCCTCAAATTCCCATCGGGTTCCTATAATCAAGTTTTCAATCTCTTAAGTTCACATTTCAATCAAATGTTCAATCCTAAAGCATGTTTTTAAGTTCGTTCAAGCCGCGCAAGATCACATGCGCTACAAACTTGCAAATTGCATGCAAATTAAATCCAAGGCAAGCATATAAACTCAAAATTCAATGCATAAAACTATGAATACAAAAGTTTGAGGACTTACCACAAATTTGGAGGCCCAAGAACTCAAGTGAGTCGACGGTCGGAAAAGCAACTCCGATCGATCCCAAACAATGTCGGGCATCCTATCCGACCGGGTGTATCTATCTTGAGGGAAAGCCACATTGGGCTTCCTCTTTGAAGGCTGCACATGAGGAGGAAAAGCCTTAGTAAAAATGTCGATTTCTTCGACACCCTCCTGCACCTCGGTCCTCTTACTCCTCCTCTTTCCCAATTTTGGAGCCATTGAAGAAGGATGAACAAGCAAGCAAGAACAAACAAGCAAAAATGGAGAATTTCGGATTTTCTCTCTCCAAAGGTTTCAAAAACCCACTCACAATTTCACCCCAAATTTGTGAGAAATCACAAATAAACTTCAAATTATGCAAAGATTATGCAAAAGCAAGCAAAAAGAAGCAAATTTGAGCAAGAAATGGCAAGAATCAAAGCTTAGGCAACAATGGAGGAAGAGAGAGAGGCTCGAAAATTTGGAGATAAAATGACCCAAAAATTGGCCTTCTCTCACTTAAACCCCACCCGCAGCGATGAATCGGCCCTTGCGGCCCGGCTCAGGACGGCCCAGGCTCAGCGGTCCAACCACTGGCCCTGGCGGTCAGACCGCTGGCACTAGCGGCTAGACCGCCAGCCTTGGCGATCCCTTTAGGCACCCCCGCAACCCAGCCTCAGCCGCTGGGCGGGCTCGTTTTCACCGCTAAATGCCCAGCGAATGCATGGCCGCTGGGGCTCTTTTCTCGTCCACCCCTCATAGGGCGGGCCCACAAGTTCAAATTCCGGGCGAGATTTCATTTTTCGATCGTTAGAAGCCCGGGAGGTACAGGCACGTCACCCAAAATGGCTATTTTACCCCCGCAAGATGGTTTCCTATCCTAGAGACCCGATAAAATGAATTTTTGCAGGCACATGCACAATATCATAGTTTTTGCAGGCATAGGCACAATTTTGATTTCGCAAGGCACAAGCATTTTATCTTTTAAGGCACAACAAGACATCGGGAGCGATGAAAGCTCTTCGACGAGAGGCTATCATTTAGTCTTACGTCTGCATCGGCAAAGCACAAGCATTATTTTGGCAGAGCGACGCAATGCTCCTTGACGATGAAGCTATTAAAATTAGCATCACGTTGACACCCGTAAAGCAGGTAACCCTGGCCACGGCGGTCAGGATTTCCTTTTATCTTTCCTCTAACGCAAGCATTATTTTGGCAGAGTCACGCAATGCTCTTTGACGATGAAGCTATTAAAATTAGCATCATGTTGGCACCCGCAAAGCAGAGCGACGCAATGCTCTTTGACGATGAAGATATTAACATTAGCATCACGTTTGCACCCGCAAAGTAGGTAACCCTGGCCACAGGCGATCAGGATCTACCTTTTTATCTTATTTCTAGCAGAAGCATTTTCAAAAAAAAAAAAAAAAAAAAAAAAAAAAAAAAAAAAAAAAAAAACTGCAGGCTTTTTTTGCAAATACTTTGACCTTCTCTTTCACAAGCTCGGCCAAAGTAGGGGCTTCTATAGACACCCTAATCGGTTCTCATCCCCTGGCACCGCGCAAAGCCCGATGATGATGGTAATGGATTAATATGGACGTAAGTAGAAAAGGACATTGCTCGGAAATCTAGACCAAATTCCTTGAAACCTCAGTCTTTGGATAGCCCTTGTTATAAGGATTCCAACGCCTTTGACCTTTACCTCAATCACGTTCCCGAATCAAGCGAAATCGTGTCTTGAAGATTTGGGTCAAAACCGCTCGATCCCGACCCCCTGGGTCAGCCCAAGGGCATTTTCGTAATTTACTGAGCACAAATAGTCAAAAATCCATAATCACGCGTGCGCCTCCGTGTCGAGCGGCTGACACTGTTGACCCAGCGGCACACGCGTGATAGCGGTGGCCTTTAGGCCAGCCGCTGGGCCCAGTGGCGTGCCGCGATTCCCATCGGTGCACCGTTGGCCCCTGCGGGTCTCCGTGTGGCCGCTGAGCTTGATTTTCTGCCTGGGCCGAGTTTGGCGCCGGGGTTTCAACCCTAGGCCCCTAATTCCGTCCCCTAACTCTATAAATACTCCTTTTCACCCTGTTTCATAAGAGGTTGGTCAGTTTATAATTTTGAGAGTACTAAACCCTAAATCATAGAGAATTCAGAATTTGAAGACTCAAGCAAGCTCTTGCATTCAACCTAGCACCCAAGATTGAACAACAATTCCAATTCTACTAGTCCCGTTCAAATAGAACGTCCAGGTTAACCATCCTGAGGGCCGCCTAAAAAACTTTATTAAATTCTTCTTTCATATTTATAATCATGTTTATCTAGCTTTTGCTTATGGTTGAATAATTATGCATGTTTTGATCTTTGTAAATAATTGCATGCATGTTAGTTTAATTAAAGTTTGTATATTTTCTATTAATTTATGCATGTTGCATCTTTTTTATGTTAATTCATGCATATAGCAACCTCTTTAGGTTTATTTTAGCATAAAGTTGATGTTTTTGCATTGTACTTCCATTGAAGTTACTAACAAATTTATTGATGTGCATACGCAATATTTGGCGCGTTTAGCAAGTGTGGTAGGTTGGAGCGTTTTATTATTGCTCTTATCTCTTGGTTTGTGTTTAGTAGATTAATGCATGTTAATTGGATATAAATTGTGCAAAGTGATAACGGTAGCTAAATTGGTTGTCTTTAACTCGCCTAGTTAATTTTAGGACTTTGGACGACCGGATTTATGTGGAACCATAGAGTTTAAATAAATATTTGACAAGGATAAGTTTAGTAGAGACCGTTAATTTGGGCGATTTAGATAGGATTCGTTTTATTTATTTCGTACCTACACCCCCAAACTCAATCTTTGGCCCCCTTTGGGTATGAGTCAATTCCCACATGGAGTTGGGTGCACTTTTTGATGGTTTCCAATTGTTTCATTAAAAATTGGTGGCGACTTCATTACTTCCGAATTATTTCCCCATCACAATTGAATTACATTGCATATGACGTATTATTTAAGAACCATTAATTAATTCTTCCAACACCTTTCGAGCAATAAAAATATCTCGATTCGGGCGCCGGAAAGGCGAGGGTTCTTACACACCCACATCTTCACTGATCTTGGGAGTTGATAGTTCAATTGTTTATAATCTCTTTTTTTTCTAGTTATTACTGCTAAATGTAATTAAACCGGACTCGTGTCTCCTTTCAAATGCTAGACATTTATACTCATTCTTTGTCGTAATGTAATGCTATGGGTTCCTCTCCTTTTATAACCCATTGAGTCGCTCTAGGTTCATCTCTCTCTGCAATCCTTTGAGTCTTTCCTCTCTCCAAATTCTAGTCATTGAGTGAATTATTAGTTTGGAGTCAATTTGCATGTTTGAAGCATTTTTTACACCAATACAGTGTTTGAGTATCTAATATGATTAGAGGTGGCAAATGGGTCGGTCAGGTCAGGTTCAGGTCGGGTCAGTTTCGGTCGGGTCATTTACAGGTTGGGTCGTTTCGGTTTCGGGTTGGGAAATGCTTGTTCATGACCCAGAGCGTTCGGGTTCGGGTCGACCCAACGGGTTGTGCATTTATTTTTTTTAATTAGGTTATAATTGCATAATTAATTGTATTTTCAACTTTAAAATAAAAAAGTTCCAGACTATAATGTTATTAGACATAATATATATGGTTTTAATCTACTTGAAAACTATTTCGTAAAGTTTTTACAAGTTATTATGTTTTTACTAATGCATACGAAGTATCAAACCGCTACCTATGTAACAATTAGTTAAGATTGTTCCACAAGGATTAAAAAAATCCTTATTAAAGAGAAATCTGAAACTACATATGTCAAAATTGGTTGATATATAAGAAATTCTGATATGATTAAACTTTTTGCCATTCACTTTTCTCATGCTGATATGTCTTGTTTTGAAAGCCTCGACCCACGACCCAGATCGGGTTTGACCCAATAAATGTCGGTTTTTAGGGTTCGGTAAGTATCGGATTTTGGGTTGGAATTCTTTGTTCAAGACCCAAACTTTTCGGGTCGGTATGGGTCGGGTTCTCGGGTCGGGTCAAATTTTGCCAGCTCTAAATATGATTACAGTGGTGTAGTAAGCAACATCTCATATATGGTCAATCACATCGTTTAGTGATCGACATGTGCGATTGCAGAGGTGTATTGGAGAATATACTAGGATATAATATTTGTTGGGACATTCTAGATATATATTAGAAGATTTTGATATTATTTATATCAAAATTGTTCTAGAATAATTATGATCTTATATATTTTATTACCATATATAGGTGCTCGTACATCTATATATATGTTCCTTCATATCAATAATATAATCAAGCAATTGTCTGAGATTATCTCATCAATTTACAGTTTCTAGTATTTTAATTTCCCTTTTAACTAACTAATTTTACCTTTATTTTCTAGATTACGTTTTGCCTTTGATTTTTCGTGTTTTGTTCTTTTTTGTAGGTAATTCGACCTAAAGGAGACACTTTGGAAAAAGTTCGAAATGAAGACCCGAGCCTAGAGCCAAGAATACCTCAAGTGAAGAAAAACTTCCCTCCTAAGCTTGGCAAACCATTTTTCTTCCTTCAAGATCGTTTTCCTCGGGTTAAGCACCAAAGTTATCAGCTGATTTCCGCGAGGAAAAACGGTCAAGCTTGAAAAAAACAGCTAGGCCATTTTCCCCATGCAGGTCGTTCTATGCTCTTTCCTCTCGTGCACGCAACATGGACCTATTTAAACCCCCTCCCATTTTCATGTACAGGATTCCGGATTCAAGTTTAGTTCCAAAAACTTATTTTTAGGGCTTTACCTTATCTTTAGTGAGTGATTTGAGAGATTAGTGAGATCCAAGCTTTGATTTTGTGACAATCAAACTTGATAATCTTCATTTCGGTATTGTAATCTCTCTCTCTTCACTCTCCAATTTCTACTTGTTTTGTATTTATATCTCGTTTATTTCATATTAATGGATGAGTTTAGTTTGATGATGTTTATGTTTAATCTCATGATTAGTGATTAAATCTCTATCTAGGATTGAAGATTAAACTCCATTATTCTCTATGGATATGTGATTGACCCCTTCCCCATGGTTTTGTGATCAAAAAATCAATGTTGAAGTTGAGCATGCTAGGTGTTTGATGAAATAATTAAGAGAGTGTTGAGCAATTGAGTTTTAAAGATGACAAACTTATTTAATTATAAAGTGATGCTACTTAACTTGTGTGTTAGTGTTTCAGGAATTTATTTATGCAAGAATTTGCTAGATAAAGATCAAGAAGAAGACACAAGTCATTCTCATGTTCTCTAGGTTATTTATTTATTTCTTAGAGTTCATGTTAAAGCTAAGCAATGATATAAATGTGGAATTTATATTTATTAGGCAATAAATTATTAAACGTAAAAAGGTCTTTGTATTTGGAAACGATCCTTGAAACTTTAGTATTCACTGAAACGTTGCCTACACACATACAAGGATATGTTGCAAATAATCCCTTATTATTTATATCCTTTTTATTGTGCCAAAGATATTATTTGCAAAGAGATTTTTCTGAAATCTATTTATTCTTATATTTGGCTACATGGTTTTTAACTTGGAAGAAAATACTTTCTATAAAGATATTTATTTTATTTTCTTCATAAAAACTGATTTTGATATAATGCTTTATATGATAAAGATATTTATTCTTCTCTATGAAAATCTTGTTTACCAAGTAAAGAAAAAAGAGATTTGGTTTCCTAGTTGCAAATAGGTTTCCTAGTTGCTTTTTACTTCTTGGTTATGCGTATAAAAAGAAGTTGAAACCTAAATCAGTTTTTACGCCTCTCACCGTATTGAACGTAACAATTGTTTGAGAGGAGTCTAATTAACAAACGTTTCCACATTACACAGAACGTTGCCTAATAGTTATAAGTGTCATACGTTTATTCATTGCGAAGCTATAGGATTATTATTGTACATTGCCACTTATTGAAGTTCATCAAGGTAACATTGTTCCATTGATTAGAACAACTAGAGTTAGTTGTTCAGAGATTGGCTTGGGTGAGTGCCTAAGTGCGTTTGGCTTGGAAGAGTTTCTAAGTGCGTTTGGTTTGGACGAGTGTTCGAGTGCGTGGGTTGAGTTAGAGTTAACTTGATCGAGTTGTACTATTCTCTTAATAAAAGAAGTAGTCTTTAAAGTCCTTCGGGCCGTGGTTTTTTATCCTTTGTGAATTACAAAGGGTTTTCCACGTAAATCGTGAGTGCTTTTATTCTAGTTCTTTTATACTTGTTTTAAATTCCGCAAATTTGGGGTAACAAAATTCACCCCCCCCCCCCTCTTGTGTACCTTGTTCTACTAACATTTGGTATTAGAGCCTTGTTTTCTCTTAGATACAGGTTCACGCTTGAAGAGAATGTCGATCTCAAACACATGGAATGGTATTAAAGAGGGTCAATCTGCTGTGATACCTCCATTCTTCGACAGGCGCAACTACTCCGGATGGAAAAATCGTATGGAAATTTACATGAAATCTGAAGACTATCAGGAATGGCAAGTAGTTAAGAATGGAACGTTTAAAATTGTTGACACGGCAGGTAAAGAAGTAGAAGAGGATAAATGGAATGAAACTAAGTTTAGAAAAATTGATAAAAATGCTAAAGCAATGAAATTTTTACACTGTGCCTTAGATTCTGATGAATTTAATATAATATCTGCTTGTTCCAGTGCTAAAGAAATGTGGGATACTTTACAAACTGCTCATGAAGGATCTAATGAAGTGAAATTATCTAAAATCGATTTATTAGTTCAACAATATGAATCTTTTGAGATGAAGAAAAACGAATCGCTAAGGATATGTTTACTCGCTTTACTATTATTATAAATGAGCTAAAGTCCCTTGGCAGAGAATATGCAGTGGAAGATTAAGTTAGAAAAATTCTGAGGAGTCTACCGAATACAGAACAATGGATGCCTAAAGTAACTACAATTCAAGAAGTTAGGGATCTCACAAAATTACAACTGGACCAATTGATGGGATCTCTGTTAACTCATGAGATGAAACTTGAAACTCGAGCCCCAGAGTCATCAAACAAAGATAGAGGACTTGCTTTCAAGGCCAATGAAGATGATGAGCCAATCGGAGATTTTGATGAAGATGATATTATGTTTATTGTCAAAAAGTTTTCCAAATTCTTAAATATTTTTAAATCTAATAAAAACTCTAGAAAAAACAAAAATTACTCCACTAATGTTTACAAGCAAAATATTAATGATGGACTTTGTCATTAATGCAGGTTACCTGGACATATGATAAATCAATGCCCACTGTGGCATATGGAGAAGGAGAAAGATAAAAGAGCAAATTTATTCACCGCAATAGACAAAGTGTTGACTGCATTGAGAGAAGAAGAAGTAGATTCGGAAGAAGAAGAAGAACATCCTCTGTAAGCCTACCTAGCGCTTATGGCAATTTCGGATGATGAGACCGATGATGAAGAAGATATCGAGGTATCTATGAACGAATTGAAATCTAAACTATCTTCTTTTTCAAAAGAAAAATTGATGAATGCCATGAATGTTGTTATTAATAGTTCTCAAGAGACATTGTCTAAAATTAAAAAAGAAGCTGAAAGTAACAATTTCATCTTGTTAAATGAAATTAGTGAACTTAAAGAAAGTATGAATACTCTTGATAACAATTAAAAATGCTTGACTGTTAAAATTGATGAAATAGAAAAGAGTAGAAATACTTTGTTTACGTTTAATGAACAACTCACCAAAGAAAAGGAAGTAATCAGTGAAAGGATAAAAAATCTTGATAAAGAAAATCGTTCGCTGAAAGAAAAGAACGTGACCTTAGAAAAGGAAAAGGAAATGTTGGGGAAAAACATGAAAGAACGTTCCCTAGAGTTAGAAAAGGAGAAACGTTTAAACGACAATTTAGTAAAAGAGAAGGGAACGTTGGATAAAAAGTTGAAGGAACGTTCTGTGGAATTACAGAAGCTAAAATTTAAAGTGAAATTCGTAAAAGAATCTGATGCTTCCACTAGTTCCAACGATCATTCTCATATGTTGCAGAATCATTTAAATGCTCTTAATAAGAAAAATCAGACCCTTAAACAAAATTTGTCCATCGTGGAGAAAAATAAAATTAACACCACACACAAAGAAAACTTGTGGTTTATTGGACAAAAAGCTTATGAGATGTATATGAAACATGTCAACACCCCTTCCAATCAAAGAATTAGGACTATAGTTAAGAGTAGTCCTAAAAAGATATATAGAAAATATGTTGATGTGGCAGAACATCGTATTTGCATGCATTGTGGTCTTATTGGTCATTTTACTCATGAATGTCCTAAGAAATTATCTCATGATAAGAATAATGTTACGTTTAAACAAATATGGGTTAAGAAAGATTCTTTGCATACTATTAATGCTGCTAAACCAAAGGGAACCAAAAAAGTTTGGGTTCCCAAAACCAAGAATTGATTGACTTGTGCAGGCTATATGAGAGGGAGTAAACATTAGTATTCACTAATTTTGTCATGTATGTTTGAATGTATCTTGAATTGCTCTCACTCATGGCCTTTGAGAGTGAATGTGGTGGTGATTGGTGACAATAAGAAACACAAAATTTTCAAGAGCAATAAGGTTAGTAAGTCACTCACATATACTCTCTAAGAACTGTGTTCTTGGTAGATGTTTTAATGCAAAGCTTATTTGACAATACTTGGCCACTTGACAGGGGGAACATGCTTAATTTCAATGTTAATTAATTCTTGTCATTTACTTAGGAAAATCCATGTGGAATCATGTGCAATGACAACATATATTTAATATGCTCTGAAAGTGTTTATTGATAATAATTTAACTTTCATACTAGTTTTGAATGATGACATATTATTATTGATTGCAATATGTGAACGTGGTATAAATTTGTGGCACCCATTTACTAGATGGGTAGTTTCCTAAATTAATGAAGCTTTTGTTGATTGATTAATGGTTGATATTTTTACAAAAGCCTTACATAGAAAATAATTTGAGAAGGATCACGCTTGATCTAGATATGGTTATAATTGAGTAGTTAGTATCACTGATATGATCCCTCAATGATTGACTAGAAAATATTGGTTTGTTATTTTTCATAATTGGTACTTATTTACAAGAGTATAACGTACGAGTCTTTGTTGATTTCATTTACATAATGCATTAATATAAAGGACTCACTACAAGAAAAAGTGTTTTTGGCAACGCTAAAAGTCGTTGCGAAAAATACCATGTCGTTGTGAAAAATATTTTTTGCAACGACATTTATCGTTGCGTGTCATGGCGTTACAAAAGAATAACGCAACGACTTCCGTCGTTGCAAAAAATACATTTTCTACAACGACTTTCGTCGTTTCTATAAATATGTCGTTGCCATACTCGTCAATACTTGCATGATGACTTAACATTTATAGCAACAACTTATGTCGTTGCGAAAGTTACACCTTTTTTTGGCTACGACAAAATGACGTTGCGAAAGTTACACCCTTTTTTTCTGCAACGTCAAAATGTCGTTGCGAAAAATAATTCACATTTAAAAAAACTAAATAATGAGCGCACGTGTTAGAAATTCACTCAAGGTCCATGTTCCACAACTAAACCTCCAAATTTATTTCAAGTAATAATTAACGAAAATTATATATCACAATAATCCACGTCCAAAAATTACATTATCATATAAACAATCAAGCGAAAACTCCTAAAGTCGATCAAAGATCCATTTTCCCATCTCTGCAGCTTCTAGATCATCATGGTGCATGTAGTGCTTACTCTTACATTGAGAACGATATCTCCAAATAATACGACAACAGACGACCTGTAATGTATAGCAAATTATGATAAGTTGGAGCCAAGTATTCCAAATCAGACAACAAATTAAATCACCCAGAGACAGACAGAAAAATCCCCATGTAGTACCCTGATTTTTAAGCATAGTAACAAAGCATTAAGTACTTGCTAGTCTATGACTTTTTGAGCTAGACTAGTTAAATCATATCATAATTTTGAGCTCAGAAGAACAGACCAGAAATATATAAGAATTGCAACTAATCTCAGCTCCCTGTAGTTAACACCTAATTACCAGATCTAACATACGCATACACTTCTATGCCAATTAGTCTATCTTTACTAGGCCTGGCAATTTCACCCGCATCCATGGATACCCGCTCCACCCACCCCGAATAAATGGGTGAAAACCCGATAAAACGGGTTTTTTCGTGGGTGGTGGATGGATCGGGTGGGATTCGGGTGACAAATTTTCACCCGCGAATCTAACCCGTGAATCCACCCATCACCCGTTTAATATTTTAATATATATAAATATATAAATAAGCTAAAAAAATATGACTACACAATTTTTTTTCGCTTCTGTTACTGAGATAGTCGCACAGATACTATACATTCCTTGTCCTCTCTTTCTCCCTAATCTCCTCATCTGTCTGTTGAGTCTTTCACTTACTAACTTTCCTTTCATTCAGTTGCACAGTAGCACTTGCAAACAATCTCTTAATAAGTAACCACTTTTTCAATACAAGACAAGATATTATTATTATTATTATTATTTGAAAAGGAAGGCTGGAAGCATAGCTGCATATAGGTAGTGAAATGTAGGCAGAACTTATTCCAGAGTATTAAACAAATCAACTATTTACTTTTCTGTTAGCATATATTAAAAATTTTCCTTATCGATTATATCACCCGTTAGCCACCCGATCCATCCGTTCATCCGCGGGTGATGGGTGGATTGGAAGCGGGTGGAGTATTTCGCGGGTGATGGGTGGATGGATGGGGCTAAAAAAATAAATGGGTGGATGCGGATGATGCTCCACCCGACCCATTGTCAGGCCTAATCTTTACTCCCCACCTGGTATCTTAATTTGAGAGTAGCTGGTCACAAATACATGATCAATAAATGTATCAAATCCATGCTTGTCTAAACCAGGTAGAAAAAAAAGTAGATCAAACAATGAGTTAAAATTTTTAAAATAAAACAATCAATTGCATAAATGGACATTCTGATAAAAAAAAGAGAGTGGAAGGAAAGAAGGGAAAAATTTGGAGCAATCATTACCAACTTGTAATACTTTCAAGCACCCTGTGTTTCCAGCTTCTACTGCATCACCTCTAGCCACAAGTAACTTGAATCTGCGCAAACACCACAAACCTTATGATTTTTGGAGCAAAGGAGAATGTCACGACTCAGAATATACCAGAATGCAGCAGTAAAAGATTCACAAAAATAGCAGAATGCTGCAGCAGCAACAGCTTAACAAAAACAGTTGCAGCACATAGACGCATCAGTTAAAAAAAAAAAAAACAGCAATAGATCACACAAATGACACCAGTGCTCAAACCCAAATTTCAGAACTAGTTTGATAATACGTGTATCATGAGACTATGTTCACAATTTAAGTTAGAGCCTTTTGTGCCATTTGCAGAGAGTTACAGGGCAAACCCAAAAAGGTTATATGCAATTAGGTTCCCTTCAATTGTCTCAAATACCAAGAGAGGAAGAGAGATACTATTGATGGATGGAATTTTTGGGTGCAGCAGTTCTTGTTGGTGCAGTCACCATGGAGTATGTCATGCTACAACGAAACACGTACGCAACATGGATGAGTGAACAAAAAATAAAAGTAAATACAAGCCGCTGTAAAAGCCTCTTTTACTCAAGATATCTAATAGAAAAAAAAAGACATAAAAGCTAGGGTGTCCTTTCAATTAAATGTCCTCTAATCTCCACTCCAGACAAGCTGAATAGTGGTAGCATCTGTGGGACCTTGTCCTCATCTCCTAGGGAGGGTAGCATAGGGTTTCCCCCTCTTCATGTGATAAGCAATTTACAGAACATACACTCGGAGATTCCAATACAAACTAGCAGAATATTATAACAGCAACAAAGTCGTAGTTGCAACTTATCAGACATGCTTTAAACAACCTGGAGATCACAGTTCATACCTCAGCTCAACGAGTAAAGGGTAAGTGATAGACTAAGAGCTAAATACAGCTCTTATAGAGGAGAAGGTTCACATGACTTTGTTGCAATACCGAGATTTTTCATTTACTGTGTAATGGCACTTCAGAAAGATAGGAGCAAAAACGTGGATTACCTAGAGTACATACATAAAGTTTTGACACTTAGGAATTGCTTTACCTCTTGCACCTATCAATGTACTTTGTTGAACTTGAAGATCTCCTCCAGCAAGCTGAAGCTGAGCTGAATTTCAAAAACCGTCATTCCAACCATATTGGTCTCAATTTCCTTTATTCTTGGATCCACCTCTTCTAGGCATCCTACTACCTGTTACAAAGTTAGACACATTTCTTTTGCTCACTTCTAATAGTCACCACCATTTTATATATGTCGCTGAACTACTCATATGATGGAACCCTTTGTCTCTCCCTAAACTAATATACAAACAAGCACACATGTACACATATATAAACAAAGGTTTAATCCAAAACAAAAGAGCAAAGGACAACAACCTGATTAATGATTAGAGATGATACAAGTACAAGTAAAAAAAAAGAGGCAGGACATTTTCACTTCACAACACTGGAGACATGTTGTAGCATTTTGTTATAGATGATTGAATCCCATATTTTAGAGCCTAGAGAGTTATCCAGCTAATACCCAATTTTGTTTTTCTTTGGGCCATACAGTATTCTAGATAGAGCTTGAGTTTTGAGATGCTTCTCTCAGAGTACCCAGCTAAGGGATTGTCCCTCAATAATTTCAAAAATGAAATCTGCATAACAAATATATATCTAAATTGAAACCTCCATAAATTAACTATGCAACTAAGGATATATAGAAATTTCCAAAATCAATAAATAAATTATAAAAAAATGAACACTTCAAACTAAACATTAAAATTAAAAAATTAATCAAATAAAAGGAAACGATATACAATTGAGCAAACCTGTCAAGAAAATACAACCCTAGAACTTGTTTTACCAAACCGTTCACAAATTAAACTCGTAAATCCCAAATTTCAGAACTAAATACAACAACTTGAACACCAATTGGGGGATTATTAAAAGAAATTAACAAGAGAGAGAGACTTTTACCAGCAACAAGGACACAGTAGCTACGTCAATGGCGGGTGCTGACATTGAGAAGAACAAAAATCGAGATGCTTTGCTCAATTCATCGAATTAGTGCTCCATCTGTTTACTATTCTCGGCTCTCTAATTCCAAAATCCGGTGAATGGCGAGAAGAAGAAAACTCATGTGAAGAAGTTCAAGTTTTGGGAAAAAATCTAGGGTTTCCCCAAAACTCAAGCTTAAGAGGCGATGTAGGGAAGGATATAGAATATTGCTGGTATGATGCTTTCAATGGCGAAAAATTTACACTATGGCAACCATGGGTGTGAATTTGTGAAGGTTTTTCCAGATGGGTGAAAGGGGGAGAGAGAGAAAGTGACGGTTAGTTTGATGCATGTTGGTGAATATGTCCATTGATGGGTGAGAGAGGAAGAGAAAGGGTTAGAGCGTGAGTTTGAGGGTATTTTCTTTTGCTTTTCATTTTGTTTTTTAATTTTTTATTCACGTATTTATGGCAACGACAGGTCGTTGCTATACACGTGGTCCGACTAATACAATGACTAGTGTCGTTGCAATAAAACAGTAAAATGTACAGCAACGACCTTTATCGTTGCAAAAAACATTTTTAACTTTTTTGAAAAGTCGCGCTTAGTTTTTGGGTGGGAGGGAAATGAAATTGGCATATATGGCAACAAGTATTCGCAATGACCTATTCAGGTTGTTGCAATAAATATTTATCGCAACGATATATTTATGTCGTTGCAAAAGACTCGTTGCTATAAAAGGATTTTCTTGTAGTGACTCGCTATTTCTCACTAGATGCTATACTGATACTGCATTTATTGTTTATTGTTACTTTTCATACGTCCAAAATTTTCTTTTGTGCAAGACGAATTCCTTCTTAAAATACTGATTATAATTTGAAACCACATTACAAGCCAAATCAGTCTTTGAAAATTTGAGCCAGTGAAACACAACCAAGCTCCAGAATGAAAATTTTCCTATCCATCTTTTTACCCATTGCTAATGTCATGTTAAATATTTTTTTAGGGGGAATTATTGATGAGATTTGGTATAGTCTCTTTTTTTGGAGAAGTTATTGCATTTTCAGTAGTCGTATATATTTGGTTGAATTGGAGAAGTTGTGGCCTTTCAAAAAAAAAAAAAAAGGGAAAGTTTCTGTAGCTTTCAAAATCAAAATAAAATAAAAATAAAAAAGAGGAAAAAGAAAGGCAGAATAGTGGAGGTGAATTTATTGACATTCTGAGAACGTTTGCTCTGTTATTAGAACGTTCTTTGTAAATGTAATGTGAAGTTAATTTACGTGGTTACAGAGGAGAAATAAGGAGTGATTCCTTATTGGTGATTAAATTTTCTTTTAAGGGATATAAGGAAAGATTTTTTTTAATAATGGAGTTACTTTTTTTGTGTGAAAATATTTTGTGGGAGAAATTTTTAGGTAGGAGAAATAAGGGGATTCTTTCAACATGATGTTTCGAAGATTGAATTCTTGAATTGTTACTAGACCCTCTCAATTTTCTCCTTATAATGTGACATTGGCTAAACCTTAAACCAACTAATTTCTTCACTTCCCAACCATTTCATCTACCCATGTTTCCCAAATCTAAAAGGAAGCATCTTCTAAGGGGAAATGATCTCCTTGAACCAATGAATGATTCACATATGCTATATCCTTCATCATGATCAAATCATGACACATCTCTATCGTCTTGTAATTTAAACAAGAGCTTTTGACTTAAATTCCTTGGATGTCATGATGTGTACTTGAACATTACATTGCTTTTGGTGTAGTCATAGTATCACTGTGCTTGAGCTACTTTAGTTATGCTTACGTTATGATTATCATACTCTTGACTCTATTTTATGGCTTTGTAATAAGGTATCTTCCTTGTCTTGACTTATTAATCTTTTCGATGATGTCAAAAGGGGGAAGAGTATGGTGTGATGCTAGGTATTTGAGCTTTGATCTGTCTAGTTTCAAAGAAGGTCTTATTAAATTTGATCTATCTTTGTCTTTTGTGCTAATACCACTATGGTCATCGATGAACTTCTTAATTATGAATGAAATACATGGATGACACAATTTATCTTGAATGAGCTCTTTGATTATCTTGCTTTAACAATATGAGCTCTTGAATGAATGACTATAATTATTATGTTTAATTGCTCCCTCTATTCACTATGAATAGAAAGCGCTACAATCTTTTAGTTGTGCTTAATTATAATTGTTTATATTATTTAAGCACTATTATGCATTACAAGTTTGCCATCATCAAAAAGGGGGAAATTGTTGAGCAATTGAGTTTTAAAGATGACAAACTTATTTAATTATAAAGTGATGCTACTTAACTTGTGTGTTAGTGTTTCAGAAATTTATTTATGCAAGAGTATGCTAGATAAAGATCAAGATGAAGACACAAGTTATTCTCATGTTCTCTAGGTTATTTACTTATTACTTAGAGTTCATGTTAAAGCTAAGCAATGGTATAAATGTGGAATTTATATTTATTAGGTAATAAATTATTAAACGTAAAAAGGTCTTTGTATTTGGGAACGAACCTTGAAACTTTAGTGTTCACTGGAACGTTGCCTACACACATACAAGGATATGTTCAATCGACTAATATAAATTTGAGATCGGTATCTTAAATTTTATCCCTTATTATTTATATCCTTTTTATTGTGCCAAAGATATTATTTGCAAAGAGATTTTTCTGAAATCTATTTATTCTTATATTTGGCTACATGGTTTTTAACTAGGAAGAAAATACTCTCTATAAAGATATTTATTTTATTTTCTTCATAAAAACTGATTTTGATATAATGCTTTATATGATAAAGATATTTATTCTTCTTTACGAAAATCTTGTTTACCAAGTAAAGAAAAAAGAGATTTGGTTTCCTAGTTGCTAAAAGGTTTCCTAGTTGCTTTTTACTTCTTGGTTATGCGTAAAAAAAGAAGTTGAAACTTAAATCAGTTTTTACGCCTCTCACCGTATTGAACGTAACAATTGTTTGAGAGAGTCTAATTAACAAACGTTTCCACATTACACAGAACGTTGCCTAATAGCTATAAGTTTCATACGTTTATTCATTGCGAAGCTATAGGATTATTATTGTACCTTTCCACTTAATGAAGTTCATCAAGGTAACATTGTTCCATTGATTAGGACAACTAGAGTTAGTTGATCAGAGATTGGCTTGGGTGAGTGCCTAAGTGCGTTTGGCTTGGAAGAGTTTCTAAGTGCGTTTGGCTTGGATGAGTGTTCGAGTGCGTGGGTTGAGTTAGAGTTAACTTGATCGAGTTGTACTATTCTCTTAATAAAAGAAGTAGTCTTTAAAGTCCTTCGGGCCGTGATTTTTTATCCTTTGTGAGTTACAAAGGGTTTTCCACGTAAATCGTGAGTGCTTTAATTCTAGTTCTTTTATACTTGTTTTAAATTCCGCAAATTTGGGATAACACAATTCACCCCCCCTCTTGTGTACCTTGCTCTACTAAGAGAGAGTATTTTCTCTTAGTTCTTGTTTATCGAGTCTTGCATTGAGAGGTGTGACTTAATATGGAACTTTCAATATCACACTTGTTGATGCATCATGAAAGTAGTTGGGTTAACTAGTGGGTTGTTAATCATCCAATACTTGTCATCTTACATGCTTAATCACCATGAAAATAGGAGTTGAACATTGTTAGATGTCTATCACTCCTTGTGAGAGGGTGATAGTAGATTTATTTGTGGGTGATGACCCATTAAGTATCTATTATAGCGTAAGGGGTAGTTAATGGATATAGTTGAGTATTTTGGGGTGTAAACCCCAATTCTAGTTCTTTTTATCCATTGCATTAAAATGTTAATAATTTGCTCTTAGTTTATTGTCATTAGTTTATAGAAGTGGAAAATCTATCAAAAATCAACCCATGAAATCTAATTTGCCTAACTTTACTTATTATAGAATTTTTAATATTCGAAACACCTCACTCCTTGTGGAGACGATCTTATTTATTACGCGATAAAATCTGTATACTTGTAGAGGCTATCAATGGGACAAACTAAATGGTGGAATTTGTGGGCTAAGAGAATTCTAGACAGAAGGTAGAGCACACGTAAACGATCTATAAAACTAAATGTCATATTTCATGAAAAATTCCAAATTTATAACTAGGCTTCTTTAATTGTAATAAATTGACATTATTTGAAAAACGCTTTTAGTGAAATTAAATTCATTTAATTGTTATTGTTCTAGTAACTCTTGCACTTTTCAATTATTCATCGTGGAGCTAGTTGATCAAAAGTATTTACTTATTTTCGTTTGTTTTAGTGAGTAAACCATGGGGTGACATGTAACGAGAGAGTGGGGAGTCTCTTGCGTTTTAATATATTTATATAGATATAGATATTAGGATGTCATTATGCCACTAACCTATTCCGATTTGTATATTGAACATTTAATAGTGTATAACTTTTTCATGAAAGTCTTACTGATGGCATTTTGCTTTTACCATCTAAGCACAAATAATTGAGTATCGTGATATAATTTCTATTTATTTGGAAAGTGTTCCTTAACAATATGCTAAATCATTTTGACATGTTGCTTTTACTCTTTTTTAAATATTGCGTGACACAAATACAATTATGTACATGAGAAATAAGAGAGATAGAGCAACAAACATACAGTTTGCGCAACAATGTTTTGAAAATCGAACCGTACTAGGTGGTTGAACCAATTTATTCGGGAACGAAAGCCCTTATCGATTTGTTTCAACCAACAAAAATCGTTTGTAAGTAAACCGATCAGTTTTGTTTAAACTCGGTAAAAGCAGGGAATCAATTGAACCTGAGTGTCTCAAAATTTCTTCTTATTGGGCCACTTGAACGGGCCTCACAAAGTTTCATTATTAGCATTTCCTTAGGCGTAGAACTAAATATGTATGTACATGTTAATTATATTGCAACTGGGAAAATATTTGCCTTCAACATTGATTTGGAACGCTCAAGTCAAGAGCATTATTTTCACTTCCTCTCATTCTCTCACTCACGTCAGAAACATCCATTTAGTCCTTTGTTCAAGTTTTAATTTAATTTTTGTTGACCTCTAAAGTTATATGGTTGCCATATTTTTGTAAGTTTGATTCTTTTTTTTTCATTTATTTTGATTCTTTAGGTTGTTACTTATAAAAATAATACGTGTGTGTTTTCCTGTAATAATTTTTTCAATTTATTTAGAACTTTTTTCTCCGAATTTTTTCTATTTAAGAATATATTTTAAATATTAAAAACATATTATTTGAGGTTGGTCGAACCAATCGAACATCAAACCTTTTAGACAACTAGTTCGATACTTGATCTGGGTTTAGAACATTGACAAAAAATAACAAATGGGAAGAGCACCTAAGGAAATAATGAGTTGGTCTTGTATGAACCAAATTGTGCAACTTGATTTGCTCCATGTAAACATTTACACGATTAGATAGTTTTTCAATACATAAAATTCACTCTCCAAAATTTGCTTAGCTCTCTGAATTCAGTAGGATCATGAAAGATAGGTATTTTCATATGACAAAACTACCCTTGCACAATCCAACTAAAGAAGTTTCATCTAGCGCAGATGATGGAATTGTAAGAAATGGTGTTATCATGGTCTCACCAAAACTGCTTTAGATACATCTAAATGGTTAATACAACATGTTCCCAAAAGTGACTCTGGGAGTTCTTCTTCGGTGTTCCCCTACAATATAGAAACTTTTTAATTAAAGCATTTTAATATCTAGAATTAACAATTTGCATTATTTCCTTTCACAATCCAGAAAATTGTCTCACAAATGAAATTGGTATCTTACTATGAGATGTGAAAAAAACTTCTATATATTGATGTTCTTTATAGAAAAGAAGTATCAAATATTAATGATGTAGATATTTACCTGAATTAGGAATGCCAATTCTATAACAAGATTGTTCAAGTATCCAAGAACAAGACTAACAACGCCTCTCGCTACTGTTGAAGATCCAACATCTACGGCAATCTGAATGTTAAAAGCAATGTGAAGTTAAATAACTACGCAAAAGTCAAATGTAGTCCATAATATGCATATGGACTTACTAAATTGTACACATTTTGTTTAATTACCATCATGTGTAGGGTTCATAAACACACACTCCATCTATTTCGAGTAAGTTTACATATGGACGCAATCCTTCAATTGCATTTTAACCATTAAAGAATTTGAAAATAATTTACCTTCAGAAATATTTGCGCAATTACAAGCAAAAGTGAAAGATAAAATAGTCATGGTTCACTAATAGTTTAGAAAAATGATTTCATATTTCTCGAACATGATGGAATTTGACAATAAGATGTAAGAAATGAGGCTTAGCTGGTTTGGGCATGTTAGGAGGAGACATCGAAATGCCTCGGTGAGAAGATGTGAGAGGATTTTACTTAGGGGCTGTAAGAGAAGAAGAGGGCTCCCAAAAAAGATTTGGGGAGAGGTAATCGGAGGGGATTTGACCCTTCTAGAACTTACAAAGAACTTGACCATAGATAAGAAAATTTGGCAAGGATTCGTGTAGAGGACCCTCGATAGATTTTGGTTTTTGTGTTGCCTAGAAACTAGAGCTTGCATTATTTTGTTTTGTAGCTTGTAGTTGTCTTCTACACTTTATCATATACATTTAGTAATTTTATGTGTTAGTATGTTTATACTTTATTTCACTTGCCTTTTTTGCTAATTATTTATTTATTTATTTATTACATGCACTCTTGAAAAAAAAAACCTTTTTTGCAAATGTTCCTTGTTTATAAAAAAAAAGGGTATTGTGGGTCTTTCGGAAACCGTCTCACTTTTAGGCGACTAGTTAGGGGTAATGTTGTGTACATCCGTACCCCTCCAGACCCCCTAGGCGGAATACTTACTAGGTTGTTGTGGTTGTTGATGGAATTTCTAATCATAACTATAATTTTCATATGAACGAGTGTATGTTTAAGTTTTTTTAGCAGTGTATGAAACATTATTGAAAACATAAATATATATACATAATAGACAATTCTCTCACAATGGAATTACATTATAATATATAGAGGGAAGAGAAATGTTACCATATTGTAAACTACAGTACCTCTATGTAGTTCTTCCCATGAAAATAATGCACTTCAAGAGCTTGTCCCACTAAACATGCTTTCTTGCCGACACTTTGCTTCACTATCCATGATCCCTATATACGAAGAAAATTTGTAGCCTTATACACCGTGATAATAAGTGAAAGATAATGATAATTAAATATTTTCACATATGTCATCACTATTTTATGTAGAAAACCAATATGGTCTCATCTTAGATGAATTAAGATGCATAAGTTTTACGGTTATCTTTGATATGTAAGGTATAAGTTTAAACCTTGAGTTTCTATAAGCATCATCTCCATTCACAAATTTATCAAGTAACGGAATCTCCTTTAAAGGAGTCTTTGTCATATAATATAGTGCGAGGTTATATGTAGTCGCACCTGGAATCTAATTACATGCAAAGAATATTTCAAATATGTCATTTAAGATCGAGAAATGCAAATCAAAGAAACAAATACTAATGAGGAAAACATCACCTGTAGGTTGACAACAACAAAATATTCAGGTCCACCTTGTGTAGCATATTTCTGCATGGTCATTGTAAAAGTTGATTAAAGAAAATACATATATAGAAAGAGCCCATTCATAATTGATCTAGATAACCTTATAATTTACTTAGACATGTAATACGACCATTTATTTCCAAATTACACGCAAGAAAATATAAATAATTATTCAACCTGGACAATACTTCCATGTCGACTTGTAAGGTCATCTTCTCGCTTATCAGACTTAAGCCAATCTGCACCCACGATTTGCAACATGGTATTTTTTGCTTTAACCTAAATTTAAAATTATATGATCAATAATCGCAATCATAGTATAAAATCAATGTCAACAAACCATTAGGTGAAATGTGCTCATCAAAATAACACGAAATATCTAAATACTCTTGAACAATTTATTAGCATTTAAATTCTAAAATTTTATGAAAATTTGCACAAATCTCAAGATGCACGCGAGAAGATGATAACTACGGGTAAGTCGGTCATTATAATACCTTTACATGCAAGCTTGTGAACGAGATTAATGACACTAACTAACAATAGATTGCTGCAAAGGTCATAACCACGACAACGTTAAACAAATATGGATTTCGTATGAAGTTTCAAATTATGAATAATATTATGTTAAAAAATTTCAAACCACAAGGTTAACATGTAGAGAAATCCATATTTGTACCCAAGACTCCACGTTTAGAGATGATGCTAATACTACGTCTAGTACAACTAGTTGTGGGTATAATAGCTGTGAGTTGAAGATGTAACTATGAGCTAGAGCTACCTCTTTAGCGTTTTAGAAACTTTGGGTAAGTATCTTTCAATTTCAGTATTTCTTCTCCTTAAAAAAAAGTAACGCCCCTCAAAATACATTGGTCTACCAAACAAGGTTGTTTTAGGTCAAAACTTAGTTTTTGGTCAAAAAAGATAAACTTTCCAAAAAAAAAAATTCAAATTGCATACCAAACATGGCACAATAATAAATATTATTAGAGCAACAATTAATAATGGTGAAATATTTTCTTATTAAAAACAAAAAAAAATGGTGAAATATTTGACAAGGAGGCTTGAAACACTAAATAAATGTAAAATAACTTATTACTATTTATTCTTGGATGTTTAAAATAAAAAAAAAAAAAAGAAATACTTGGAGGAAGTAATACCTTTTGTTGGTCATGCAAATAAGTTCCGCCACGAATTAAAAATGATGAAGGATCAGCTGCAGCCCAAGTGCAAGGCATACTAAAAGTTTGGTCTTTTGGAAGAGTTGTTCCATAGCAACATGTTAAATCATCAGTACGAGTGAAATCTTGAAATTCCACAGAACTAATCTTCTTCTGAGCTGTAATATAATGTGAGACCACGTTATTGTAAAATAAATGTCATACACTAATTCCAACTTATCCTCCATGAATATGAAATTGTGAGTTATACCTGCAAGATCTTGTAACTTTTTAACTAAACCGGTAGCTGAAAGTCTAGGCTGGTGGTAACTCTGGAAATGACATATGAAAATGTCAATGTATCATATACATAAGCAAAAACATAAATCATAAAAACAAGATTATGTGATGAATGAGATTTCAATGTTCACTCAACTAGTAAACTATATGGATCCAAGAAAGTATTTCAAAATAATTTACTAATATGTTTTACAATGAATTGGTATGCTCCCACATATCACAAGATCACAATGTTTCGTACCATAAAATGTAATGTTTTAGAAGTGTACATCTGATTGTTCTAAAATGTAGCTTTTACTTTTCAATGTCATCAAACTTTGACTACCAACTTTTCTCAAAATACACAAGAAAATATTATAAATTTATTCAAAGAGAAACTTCATATGAACACAATTTATAAAAATTCTTGTAGTTTGTCAAAGTAGTTTTTCAAAAACTATTGGTGAACATCTAAAACAAATATCTAAAATGACATAAAAAATCGAAGGTATTATTAAAAAGAGTTTGGCAATAAATGATGGCGTATGGATGAAGGAGTGCTTTGATTAGATGAAAGACCAATGAAACATTTTGTTTTTGCTGTTCAAAATTAAACTTTATATATCCATTATATTTTTTTTTTTTTTTTTTTTGGTTCACAACCAAGGTATCCACCGTCGACCGCAGTGACTATATCCATTATATTTATCATTATAACTGAAATCATTACACGACATTACCTATTATCCTAACACAGAGATATGTGCTTAATGTGATTTATCTAGCAAAATGAACCAGCATTACAATGATCTTAGTGGTCTTTATTGACACAATGGAAGATATTTAAAAAAATGAGTACCGGTGAGAGTGATTCTGTTCTTTCTAGAGGCCACTCGCTCTCTAAGTTGTCAAAAGATGAGGGTTCAGGGACATCAAAGAACTCATCAGATGCATCATTTAGATCCATAAGGCTTGCAGTCAATGAAGTTCTCTCAGTGTCATCTTTGGATCCATGAACCTCCATTACTCTTTGAATCTCTGTTGAAGCATGTACATTAATATCAACATCATGCATTTCACTTTGAGGCAATCCTATGGCTTGTGTTGTTCGTCGAGATGATAATTGACGTACGGGGCCTCCCCCTATTTTAGCGAGGAATAACTCTCTCAATATTGCAAGAGATGCAATCTTAGGTTCCAAAATAAGTAATGTACTTAGAAAGTATTTGTTTCATTTTCGTGCATTGTCATGTAATGTTAAAAAAATAATCAACATTAGTGACAAATACCAGCAAGTCTCTCTAACATGTGAATTATTATGGATTTTGCAGAACACATTCGTAAATAAGATCTCCATGACTTCCAATCTATTGCAAGCATGTGCCTCACGACAGATTGATTGCCATGGTTCATTGGACAAATTACATACCTTCCACCTGCATATAAGTTCATATAAGGCTCGCACTCGTAAACTTATAACATAGGAAAAACCATTTATATACTTTCCATGCTAAATAATTAAAATAAAAATTTTAGAATTCGAATAGATATATTACCATAAAATGATTTTGTCTTTAAAAATCCATCACTTTTAAGAAATAGTTTCTCTTATGCAAAATAATAATCAAACACAAAATAAACCAAATATGATTCACTAAAAATATATATATCAATGCTAAATAAAAGAATACATTACTTTTAAGACACGTACGAATGTATCCTTTCTGAGGGAGACACTTTTTGTGGTAAACGGAGTGGTATAGGATCACTGCAACCAACCATATAAAACTTAGAAGAATATTTATTTAGCTTGAAAAAATCAAAGTAACGTACTCAAAAATATGTACGCAATATCACTATCATATGTTCCATCATCTTCCCTCCACCAATAACGCCGTAAAAGCAAATCTCTTCGTTTTGAACCCCTATAAGATAATATTTTATTATGATGATTATTAGTGTGAAATCTACCACATATAGTAACTTACAATGCACTCAATAGGTAAATAAGAGTTACTTACCAAGGTAGCCAGTCTTGATACAACTGTTTGTGGATTATATCTGTATGACCATTTAAGTGCTCAACCACACTGCCCCTATGGAAGCAGAAGTCCCATCTGCAAATGTAGTCAAATATTTTATATCGAGACTTTTTTTGTCGAATCAAGTCTAACACCAATCTTTTCGCAAAGTTCTATTACATAGGTTAGAGCACAGTCATGACTCAACACCTATGTTGGAATATAAAACTTAATATTTTTTTTCTGAAATGATTCTTAACTTCAGCTTTTTAGATCTTATACTTGTCAAATAATTCTCTCTCTCTCTCTCTCTCTCTCTCTCTCTCACAAGATTTTTTGGAATAGGACAGCAAACGAGTTGAGCTAAAACAGAGTGTTGTTGTGCTTGTGTTATAATCATTTATTTAAATGAGCATTGAATTGGTGTTAGTGCTCGAAGGCTTTATTATTGAACGAATTTTGACCGATCATATTAGCGAGCTGCTCACCAGGACACCGATTTGTTTGCAACCCTATTCGGGAATAATCAAAACTAAAATATGCGACCTTTTTCAGTTCTCTATTTTTCACATTTCTCACTTATTTGGTAATTCGAAAACAAAATCCAAACAAATCAACCCTGTAAACTCAATCGTTTTCTGTAATACTCAAGGAAAATAAAGGCATTTGAAACATAGTTGGTACTTATGGGCTAATTAATAAGATCTAGGCACGAATTACTATACCTCTGCCTCTTATGGCATCCACAATACTAAGTTCCTTCATGAGGAGCTAAACCGCCATTTTTCATATGATATACTATCCACTTCAATACTAATCTCCTTAAGAATTGAAAAGTGATACCACATGTTTAAAGCTATAACTAGCCGAGTCGAGTTCGATCCAGCCCGGCTCGAAGGTTGGCTCAGTTCGATCTGTTTCGCTCGAATCGGGCTCGGTAAGCTCGGCTTGAAGTTTGCCAAACCAAAAAAGTTGAGGCTCAGCTCAAATTGGTTGGGCTCAACTCGAATTCAAACTCGTTATTACAAACATCATAAAAAATGGACCAATTTAAAATATTTGCAATTGAATTCGACAACATGTGATCATTTGCACATTATAAAGTGGGAAAAATAAAAAAAAATAAAACATAATTCAATAAAGATTTAATGGTCCTAATCAAATAGAGGGGACTATCAATTCAACCGAGCCAATCGAGCCGACCAAGCCGAGCCATAACATGCTCAGGCTTGGCTCGAAAAGTATTCGAGGCGGCTCGGGCGCAGCTCGACCTCGGTTTGACCCGAGCTCGAACCGAGTTTTGATCGACTCAGTTACACCCCTATGCATGTCTACACGTTTTATTTTGAGGTCTATACATTTTATTTTATTTACCTAAGAGTTGTTGCGCTCTCTCTCTCTCTCTCTCTCTCCATAACTATGCTCTTTCTAAACTCCCTAGAAAAAAAAGTTCAAATTGTAATTGACCTTATACATATCACTAACTTACATGTGTATACCTGCTATATCTAGCTCATTAACTCTTTCATACTGCGATTTAGGTACATGTGAATGCTAATGAAACTATATGATTTTAATTGGGAATTAGTAACATGTATATCACAATAAGTAATACAAGATAATTTTCGTAGTTTTATGTTCATTAAAGAATTATAGGAATTGTGATCAAAAAATAAAAAAAAAGAGTGATAGGAATTACATGACGAAGTTGTATACCTAATATCTAGCTATACACCATTCCTTGACTCATACATAGTGCAACATAGGTATAATTACATCCTAATGAAATTATACGTTAGGAATTAGTAAGATGTATACCACAATAAGTACTACAAAGAGAATTGCTATATGATGTTCACTAAAAATGATAGGAATCACAAGAGGTAGATGTATACGTAATATCTATCTATACAGGGGTGGAACTAGGGGTGGCAAGCAGGGGCTGTCGCCACCCCCAAGTTATGGACAATGCTTATATATCCTATTGTACATGATACTACTGTTAGTGCTTGGTAGCAAAATTGGCAATGAATTGATGGTTTAGCCCTTCAACCAGAGTTCGATTCTGGTAGCTTACTTTTATTTTTCTTTTTGGTTATTGCTCTGTCGTAGTTATTACTTAATTCCTTGGCTTTTTAATTCACCAGGATCATTAATTCCTCCTTCTCGTTCGTTCACCTTATTCTTTCCTAATTCCATGTTCACTATAACTACCTAAAAGGGGAACATCAAATTTTTCTTTGAAAAACATAAATTCTAATAGTATATAGAAAAAATAAGGCATCTATTAGATATTATAAAAACTTCAATGAAGTATGATTTCATGTAACCTCAATGAAGTGCCCCCCTTTCCAACTCTTTTAACTTTAGAGTGCATTAATAATTGTTAGTTTTTACGCATATCATGAAGATGGTAGCTTGAATAAACTCCATGATTAAAAAGTATGTGTAGTTTAGCAATCTTACTCGGATCTAGAGGGACCTAGTGACATTAGAGTCTACCATTATTGCTGGATGATCATCCCATAATTGTTCAATGAAACATAAATTAGAGAGATTTCGTGGACATTAATGATATGCACTTCCATAGAGTAAAACTTAGCATACCTTCATGTGCACCTCATTTTTTGCTTCTTTGAATAGTCGTAAACCTGTAAATGATGTGATATATTGTGGTAAATAGGATAATAATGCTCTATGTGACCTCACTTTTCACATTTGTTGTCATACTTTTGAAAATAAATATAAAAATTTTAAGCAAAGTAAAGTTTGACCGGTGGTAACGTATCCCAAGGTGTTTTAATTATAAAAACGAAAAAATGACAATGGAAGGAATCATTTCTCATATGAATAATATATGGTTATACCATTCCGACAACCAACAAGTTTCCACGGTGAGGGTGCAATAACATCGGTTGTCATTGCATCCAGACGTGCTGCAGAACATTGGATCAATTCTGTATAATTCCCTGAAAGTATCCTACTTGAACGATGCAATCTATCAAAAGAAGAAAAATAATAATTATCAACAAAATTATATTATTCAACAAACTCCAAAAGTATTAAACATATTGTGTTACAACATTAAGTGTTAAAGGTCGGATTTTTCCTTCTTTCTTCCAAATCAATATGTCTTCAAACTCATCTCGGAACTCTTAATATTATCAAAATATATGTTTATCAGTTTAACAACGTTGTCGAAGAAAGGAAATATTCCTAGTTCCTTAAGAAATTGATGAGTGAAAAAAGACATGCTTTCTCTCACCTAACCCGCACACCTCTTAACTCCCACCTACTTTTAACCAGTGTTTTGCTCACCGGTGACCGGCGTGAGTTAGACGACTTCGCCTGGTTACCGGCGAGTCCTTCTCAACGATTTCTGTAGTAGTCTCAAGGCCTCTCAACATGTACTATTTCTTGTTTAGGTTTGTGTTTGCTCTTTGTTTGCTTTAATTTGGGTAAAATCAGTAGTTCTTGTGGGTGTTTGTCTAAATTAGTAGATGGCTTTTGTTGTTTGTGATGCTCTGAGGATGTTGGGTTGCTTTGTTTGAGTTGTTTTCCATGGACAAGTGTGACGATCCTAAAGGTGATTTATTCCTTTTCGATTTGATGAGAATGATGACACTTTGAGTGGGCTGATGGATTCTTTGTCTAATGTGAATGGCTATGAAATCTTATGCGTGTTACACATTTTAAAGAGGAGGTAACTCTCTTTTCAAATTGGGGAAGTTTAATTTTGCTGGTGAGAAATAGGAGATGGCTGGGAAATTTCTTGCACTAATGACACCCTTAAACAATGAGGAGAAACACTCTTATATTGAGTTGAGTCTATCTTTGAATATGAATTTAGATGCTTGTTCCCTCAAGTTCCATGATTATGCTAAAGCTGGTATTTTGTGTTCCCTTGTATTGAATCATGGCCAAAAAATGTGAAAGCTTTATTTAGAAGAGTTGTTGTTGCTTTAGAGCTGGGAGAGCCAACCTTGGCTTTCTCTGATATATCTAATGCTTTGGAGATTGACCCCAATAATAGTGATGTTATGAAAAAGTTTAAGGAGGTTAAGGATTTGGTGACATATTCCTACAAGGAGAAGGATGTGGAGGTCTCTGAGGAGCATGACTTGACTCGGAGAATAAGAGAAGTACACATGTGCAATAAGTTTGATGCTGTTGGGGTCTCATCAAGTGCTGGAAGTAATGGCCAGGGTAATAGGAGTTGTGGTGCTAGTTTAGTGACCTCTTCGTTTCACCACCATGGTTTGTGTCAGGATGTTCGGGCTAGTTATAAGGGTTGTGATGAAGAAGCTGATTCTCTTAATCATGGTCTTGAGGATATTGTGATGAAAGATAAGTTTCAGGAGACCACATTTGTCTCCTTTACTGATAACAATGATCTGGCAGAGCCTAAGATTTGGTTTTTTAACTGACGGAGGTCGGGCTCTTTTGTTCAACTCTCCTCGTCAATTATTATATGATTGCTAGTGGTAGAGAGGTCAGTTTCTACTCCCGCATAAGATGGCTATGATGAAGGTTAGTGTTGTTGGGTCCCCAAAGTGGCCATCAAGACTACCTCTGAATCAGCAGGATGTATGGAAGTGGAGTCGTGCTCTAAGCCAATCATCAGTGTTGAACAACATGGTCATAGAGACAATGAAACTTGTGTGGAACAGGTTGCTGACAACTTTGGTGGTGTTGATGCCTCTCATGCCTCATGCAATGGGCCAGATGTTCCTTCAACAGATCGTGTTCCGTTCTCATTTTCAGCCAATCTCAAGTCTAAGTCAAGGGAGTTTACTTCTTCCAAACGTTTGCGGACAAGGAGGTTTGTCAATGGTAGTAGATTTTGCGTTGGCGTAAAGAGAAAAATTATACCTTCTTATTCAAAGGAGTATTTCAGCCCACAGTTGAAGAAAATTGCCCTCTTTTTCCCCTGTTCTAGTGTTACTACTAGTTATTTTTGTGCAGGTGATGTAGGATTGCGTTCTGTTCCTTAAAACTTGGAAGCTACTAGGGGGGATTCGATGGTTGGTTTCAATGCTAGAATGCTGGCAGGGAGATGAGTATGCAATATTCCACCATCAGGCAATGGATTATATTGTTCTTCCAAGGGTCACATCTTCGATATTTCGGAGTCTGCTACAAGGTTCAGTATCTCAAGGGAGGCTCGACAACTTTGTGAAACTATTACTCAGGGTTTGGGTGGTTGGAGTGAAGTGCAGATGGTTGGTAAGGATGGATGCACAATGTCTCGTACCACGAAAGCGGGGCATCTTCACAAAGTCCATGGAGGTCTTGCTCGAGATGCGTATGGATTGGCGACAAGCGCTTAATAGATAGTTATTTCTTTTTACAACTGCTAAATACAACATGGATGTTTTTAACAATACAATATTTTTTAGCCAAAATGACCCATATACCTCCTTTTAGTTTAACACTCTCACTGTCATTTCTCTCTCTTCCCCAAAGCTCCCCCTCTTTCTTCTCAATCATCAAAACTACTCGCTCCAGTTGCAATACCTAAACGAAGCATTACCACTTCCACTTCACAAATGGAATAATGAATGATCATGCTTTTCTTGATTGGTTGTCTTATTCACTGTCTAGATAACTATGTGTGCTATTAGTACTTTGTATGTTTTGTTGATCATCATCTCTTTCACAAATCTGATTATTCCATCAAATTGACATGTATTTTTTTTTATTTTCTGATTTACTTAATTAGATACAATAAACAAAACCCATCTTTATTACCACTCATTGAATAGATCACGTGCGTGTTGCCGCCAAAGAGTCATCAAAATTGGTTTTGCTTTCACTTTCGCCAATAATTGGCGATAACAGGGCATTATAGTCGCTTGAACTGAGCGTCAGTCATGCCATGTTGTCGCTAATTCCTGGCGGCCAAGTTGAGATGTTGTCTGAGCGACTATACTTGAATACAACCACCTTGTTCGGCTACAACATACATTACCTATGTTTCACTTATTTTCGATGACTGATTCTGGTGTTTCGTTCATTGTTTCTTTAATTTTGAACTCATACAACCTTCACTCCCACAAATTAACAGAAAAAAAATTATTTAGAGTTTTTTTTTACAATGTATCAAAATCTTGATTTACATACTTGGATTTTATCTATTTCAAGTTTTCTTTCAAGTTCCAATAATTTGGCACTTTTGCTGGTGCAAATAACAACATTAGTTTGCCATGGATGAGAGAGAGAAGAGAGGTGTTGAAGCCTTAAAGAAATGATTATTGACTTGAGTGATTGAAAATTAAACTTAGGGGTAATGAATGTCATTGTGCATGGAATGATGTTGTATTTGGTTTAAAGAGCGTGTTGTATTTAGAGGTCCCTTTTCTTTTTAACTAATTCATGTTTGCTTGTATTCGCTTTCGTCAAAAAAAAAACATTGTAGAAGAAGATAATAAATGAAGTTATGGGAGGGTAGACGAGTATTTTTGAGAAAAAAACAAGGTGGCATACAATATAATTTATTTTCCTAGGTAGTATTTAGTCTGCAATTTATAACCAAAGTTATTTTATGTGGGTTAAAATGATACGTAATTACACGGACTTATCAACGTGGTTCTTTTTCTTCCCCACCCCCTCCCAATCAGTGATTTACTGATCAAATGGATCACATTGGCTTTTATCTGGTGTTAAGTATCCCATTACATAGAATTCTTACAAAAACTCATTACATAGAAATTAGAATTATAACAAAACATTCAATTCTGGGTTCTAGTTTCTTAATTAGCAAATTGCTTACCGTTTGGATTTTGATGTTGGGAGAAATATTATCGTTAAAGTCATGGCTACGTACTTGATAGGTGGATTTTGAAAAAGTTTTGATATATATTGCTTTTTTTTCCCGAATATGTATTGCTGGTTGTGATTGAATTTGATATGTATTTAATGTTACTTAGGGTTGATTTGTTTGTTTGGGCATTGCTTTCAAGAAATAGGATGACTAAGAAGGGCACACATAATGAAAATTTGCCAGATGGAGGTTCATAAACAATGTAGTGGTTGTTTCAAATCAATATATTGCTCCAACTTCTGATGATAAGGCAGTTGTTTTGGAAACCAGTAATTCTTTTCGAAGGTTCTAACAATGGAGCGGTAGGTGGTGAGTGGAGGATCATGAGTAAGGGTGGAGAGAAAGTAAAAAAAGAAGAAGAAGAAAAAGAAGAAGAAAAAGAAGAAGAAAAAGAAAAAAAGAAGAATACTCCCTTTTGAAATTGGACGGAATTCATCCAAGAGTCCTTAAAACCCAAAAACAAAACTTCTGCCCTAAAAACCCAAAAAAGGACAAAGTTCAATCCTCAATAGTGGTGTTAACTTGAATTAAGTGATAAAAAGAAGAAGAAGAAGAAGAAGAAGAAGAAGAAAAGAATACTACTCCCTTTTGAAATTGGACGGAATTCATCCAGAGTCCTTAAAACCCAAAAACAAAACTTCTACCCTAAAAACCCCAAAAAGGACAAATTTCAATCCTCAATAGTGGCATTAACTTGAATTAAGTGATATAATTAAATTCACATCATTTTTATTTTATTTTCATTTACTAAATGAGGGTTATGATTATTCATTCATTTATTTCTTAGAGTTTATATATAATTTAAAAAGTGGGTAAAATGGGCTTAATCGCTAGGAAATGAAGAGGATGTACATTCTTCGCGTATAATTCTAGCTATAACATTTATCAGAAAAAACATTTCAACAAATATACTTATGTGTCATGTAGTGTGTTACATAGTAATATTTTCACAATAGAGTTAAGATTGCTCTTCCTGTAATTTTTTTTTACCATAATTGTTGATATATGGAGAATCGGAGAATCAACATCCTTAATGTTTTTATTATTGAGAATAAAAAAATGATTCAGCAACTCACCTCCATCTTCTACGGGTATAATCCACAAGATTACTAGTAGTGTTTGGACACTCCTGTAAATAAAGTTGATTAGTGTTACACAACATCTCGGCGGCATTATCGACCCATAAATGTTTTTTTTCACATGTATTATCATAAGTTTAGAGTAGAACCATTGACATAGCATCATGAAGAGCACGAATCCACCTAGCTGCTTCCTCTGGGCTAGTTGCTCCCAACTGTAGAGATAATATTATTATACGGCTAATAACCCCAATTACGCAATCGACGCCTAAAAGCAACACATTCATATGTGACAAAAAGTTACATACCTTGAGTTGTTCATTATGATTAGAGGTGTTGTAGAGGGTGCAAAAAAAAGAATACCTGTAGGTTGCACATAAATGTTTCAAACACAAAAGAACTAAAAAAATCGCAATAAACTAATTGATCTTTTGCTCTATTTAGGTTAATTTAAAAGACAAGCTTTTGACCTCTTACTTTCTTATGGACGTTCTCCATCCCATTGTCTGTCACCCTTAGACAAGAGTCAATGATTGCACTGCCTATTGGTACCTAGAAATGAGAACGAGACTTAAACATGAAGTATTCAATGTGTACTAGAATTTATGATGAATGAATTAGGCTATTAACTTAGAATAGCTCAAGTTTTTAGGGTTCATCATGCTTCAGAAAACTTTAATCACAAAACTTGTAGTTCTATTCTATTAATAAATGATAATGCATCTTGAATTATCGCTCTTTGCATCTCTATCCCATATTGAACTATTAGCGCAATAACTTCGAAGTAAAGTGTAAGATTATTTCCTTGCAAACTATAACACTTAAGCTATTCTAATTCTTCGAAAAAAGGACTTGCATTTAACCTCTTAAATTTATAAAAATACAAAATCCAATGTCATTGATACAAGGATAATGGCATGCAACAATACAAATATAAAAATAGTAGTCAATTTTCAGATATGAAGCTATATATTCACACAAAAACTAAACATAATAAAGTATACTCATATTACCTCATGATCAGTGGAGGAGATTGACTTGAAACTTTTGAGGCAATTGTGATGGAGGATAAAGTATCTTTTGCGAATATTGTGCAACCCGAATCGATTGTAAGTAATAAGATAAAGCCAACCCTCCATTTTGCCATCAACATGGAACATGTCCATTTCAAAAAAGAGAAGTCACAAACAAAATCACATTCAATGAAACCTAAAAATCCTGGGTTTCATCAAATTAGAGAACTAAGCCCATGTCTATGTTTCTTAAACGAGTTTAATTTTACCACCAAATCTGGAACACTAAACAAAAATAAAAAGAAATAGATCTATACTATTTTTCCTTTGTTTTCAACCAATTTAATTATTTGGAGACGTGATGATTTCAGTTAAGACAAATAACAGAAGAAGAATTCAAATGTTGGGTAAGAACCAGGCAAGACAACTCCTCTGATTCCTTTCAGAGGGAATCAGAGGATTAATTTGCAAAAGTTCCACCCTGAAGTTTTGCACTGAGTTTATTTTTGTTGTTTTAATCTTCTCTTCCAGTTGTTAGGATGAATAATTTGGTATGTTTGGGAAGGAGAGAAAAAGACGCTGAATTTAACGCTCAAAGGTTCCAAATTCTCATTATACAAATTAAAAACTGCATGTACAATTTTTTTTACAGTTCACAAAATACATTTAGAATTATTTTTTTATTAAGACAAAGAATATTTAAGTTAAATACCCTTTCATCAAGAGTTCATTAAATTCTATAAATCAATATATTTGTCGAGTGGCCTGAAAATCCATATTTAAATACTATATTAGAATTTTTCATGATAATGCTATATATATATATATATATGAATAAAAAATAAATTTTCTAGCTATTTGTTTATATTTTTTTTGTCAAATATATTTTAGTTAAAGTCACAAACTCCTTTCAAATATTAGTATATAAACAATATTTTTTTCAAGAGATCAATCCCCTCAACTTTATACCACTAAATATTTCTCGTCATGATCAATGCTTTTTTGTAGTGTAATATTTATCACAAATTGGTGATAAAGTGAACAAAGTTTTTCTCATTGAAAAAAATATTATTTGACTAATGATGGAAGGTTTTAACCACTTTAGGGCAATATAGAGCTTGAAGATAATTTGAGTAATTTTAGTACAGTCGTTGTTGGGGATTGATGATCAGATTGAGAAAGCTATTATGAGTATAACTTGTTAATAAGAGGGAGATTAGCTAAAAAATTGTTATTAAGAGGGTGCATTCCCAATGAGATATCTAGGAATGCCCGTATCTCCAGTAGATGGAACAAAACATATTGTTAATCTATTAAAGCAAATATCACATGATGAGATGCCTATTGGTTTTTTTGTAAAACCTTTCATGTGCAGATAAATGCATGTTAGCTGATTAATTAAGTCTGTCTTTCCTTGCAAGTCTCCTATGTCTTTGTTTTCATCATTCCTTTGAGGTCAAGTAAGTCGATAGGGCGCCTAATTGAATCATTTTTGGAGACAAAGTGTCAATCTTTCAAAGATAATATCAGGTTTGAAGCCTTAAAAGTATGGTAAGTTCAACTTAAGACTTGTAAAGTGTGGAATAGAGCAGATATATGAAACACTTGTGGGTTGTAATAAATTAGCATAAAATTTTGTGGATTACACTGGTTTAATGAGATTGTGATAAGAGGGAAAATTTCTAGGAGTACTTGCTACGACAAGACTGGTGCTAGTACTAGAAGAGAAAAAGTGAATCTGAGAAAAACCTTTGCAATTGGCTATACAATATACGCACAACATGTGGCAGACTTGTAAAGATACATTGTGAGTACTCCATCTCTTCTAGCTACATTTGACTGCGGGATATCGATGACAAATTTAGGCTTGATAGAAATGTTTAAGGGAGAATGACATCCTAATCACGCGCTCTCGGAAAACTCCTCACTAGGGAATGACTGACCAAGTTTCACATTGATGCCCATTGTCCTCTTTGGCCTTTGTGTATGGAAGCAAATGAATCAACGTAGCATATGTTCTTTGAGTGTTGCTACTCAAAGCAAATCATCTACTAAGTCAAAGTGCGAGCTTGTGATCTAGTGTCCTATAGGGTATACATACGACCCAAGTGGTTTAGAAAACATAGAGAAATGACATATTTTTCTAGATTGGTTTAAAGTATGCTTCATTTTTCTCCAAATTCCAAGAAAACATCCAGTTAATCCAATTTTCTTCAGCTTGTTTCATTTTTCTCCATTTTCTTCATTTAATAGTTTTTTTTAGTATTTTGACATAATAAATATAATATTTAAGTCTCCTATATCAAAATAGTAAAATGAGTATGCATTTCATTATATTTAAATATCTTTTGAATTATTCCCATATTTATTACGTAGTAAAATAATAATTATTATTATTATTTTATTATTATTATTATTATTATTATTATTATTATTATTATTATAGAAAATTGGAAAAAAATTGAAACTTATTATAATTTTCCATGTATGTGTTTTTATCATTTTGAATAATAATAGTAATAAGGAAAAGTAACTATAAAGTTTGTTTCAATTTGTTTTAGTTTTCTTCAATTTTTAACTAAAAGTTTTATTTTTCATAAATTTGTTCCAATTTTCTCCGGTTTACAATCTAGAAAAACATGCACAAAATATGATTCACAAGATGACCATTTACAATTATGAATTCAGATAAACTCATTTATGTTTCACAACTGAATTTTTTCTAATGTTTTTTTAATCTGATTGAATATGTTCTCAGAACTCATTTGAGTCTGTAAAGCAAAAGAAGCTAATTTCTAGGGATCAACAATTTTATTTTGATAACTACACCTAAGACCATTAGGGTGCATGTATTTTTATTTTTATTTTTTATATTTGAATCTGTTCTGTTCGGTTCGGTTCAGTTCAGTTCAAGTCAGTAGAGTTCATATTAATTCAATGATCTACTTTTTTTTTCTCACATATTACTATTCAGTTCAGTGAATTTCAATTCAGTTCAATTACTCGATTAAGTTCAATTTAGTTCAGCGAAAAAGAGAACACACTCTCAATCCTGAATGATCAGCACTTCAACACCAGTTTTAGAAGTTGGCTAAAGCTAGTCCTTCTCCCTTATGATTTTAAATGAAACTTAGCTTGAGTTTCAAGCTTGGTATACGTAGTACTATTATCTCATTCCAACAAAAAAAAAAACAATAGTTGTCATTAGTCATGATAATTGAAAACAATTTCGTAATTTTTTTTAATTAAACTTAGGCCTTGTTCTCGGCAACGGAATGATGGGGCACGGTGAGGAACGGAACGAAAATTGCAGCGCAGTGTGGAACGGAACGAAAATTACAGCGCGGTGTAGAACGGAACGGAAGTTGCAGCGCGGGACGGAATATAATAATAAATATAACTTGTGTGGTACGGAACGGAACGGAAATTACGGTACGGTGCAGAACGGAACGAATATTGCAGCGCGGTGTGGAACGAAACAGAATGCAGCATAGAAACGACGAAAAGAACAGGGCTTAGTGAAATCTCCAATAATACACCAAAGTACGTACTTGCTAGGAATCAATATGTACTTCCAAGTGCCAGTTCTCATCCTCCCCTTGATCTTTTGTTAATTTTATACTTACATGAACTCTCTTTCAATCTCTTCACCTTACACTTTTAACAAACGAAATCCAGAAACAATGGCACGAGGCAAACGGCAAAAAAGCAAAAAATAATTAAAAAAACAAAAAAACACGGTATCATTTTCCCTTTCCTTTTCATTTTGTTTCAGGAGAACTAGCTTTTCGTAAGATCTCAATTGTTTCAGTTTGTGGGTTTCCATCACTTTTTTTTTTTGCCTTATCATGAAATAATTAAGTTACCTTGACCTTTAAGAGATTGGCCTTGTTTGGCAATTGGTTGGTGTCATTAGCTGTTGGCTGATGGCTGGTGGCTGGTGGTCGATGACTGGTATTGTTAGCTGATTTGACCGGCTGGTAACATTTAATGTCTGGAAAGAGATGTTTGGTAACATTGGGTGGTAACATTAGCTGGTTATATGTAAAATGACATATAAGGACATTCATATGATTGAGGAATTTGATGGCATAGAAGTAAATAATTGCAAGTCTTGGACTATTATGTCATTGGACTACATTAATGCCACCAACCAATACCCATAAGCCAACCTCCTTGGCTTTTCAAAAGTTGGCTTGTGGGAACCCAAAAGCCAATCTCACAAGCCAACATCCTAACACCAATATTGGATGGTGGACTGGTCAAACATCCAATTTTGCCAAAAGCCACCTCACAAGCCAACTAGGGATGGCAATCAAGTCCAAACCCGATCCGATTAAGCCAAAAAAATCCAAACCGAATCCGAAACAAAAATAATCCGAGTCCGAATCCAAATCGGATTCGGATGTTGTGTAAAATTCGCAAAATCCGATCCACCTCCGAATCCGATCCGAATAAAATCCGAATCCGATCCGCAAAATAGCCGACAATGTTACGCTAAAATTTGAAATCTTCTACTACATGACTACAATTTCAAAATCTAGGAATCATAGAACTAATTATTGTCTAATAGATATACGCTCTTAAATACCGTGAATGAACGAGTTTATCATTTATCATTTGATCAAGTTGTGTGAAAAATACAAGATTGGATTGACTTACTTCACCTTTGTAAAATATTTTTTGAGCCAAGATCGAACTCTCCATGAAAGTCATAGTTGCATTACTTTTTAGTTATGTTATTCACCATTTTTGAAATTACATCAATATGTTCAGTTCAATCATTATTCATTTGTCACTTTATTTGATCAAGTTGTGTGAAAATACAAGAACTTAAGACTTAACTGACTCTTAACCCTTCAAAGTTAGATGTATTACTTCATCATAGTAATACATTTACTTTAATTATGTAAACAAGATTACGAAACTATTATAATAGACATGGTTGTTCGTCTCTTCTTCTGTTATTCATTATTAATGGAATTACATCAATATATATGTTTAGTTCAATCATTTGTCATTTGATCATATTGTGTGAAAATACAACTTAACTGACTCTTAACTCTTCAAAGTTACCCTAAAAAAAAAACTCTTCAAAGTTAGATGACTTACTTCATCATTGTAATACATACATTACTTTAGTCATGTAAACAAGATTATGGAACTCTTATAATAAAGTATAGACCTGGTTGTTCGCCTCTTCTTTTGTTATTCATTATTAATGGAATTACATCAATATATATGTTTAGTTCAGTCATTTGTCATTTGATCAAGTTGTGTGAAAATACAACTTAAACTGACTTTTAACTCTTCAAAGTTAGATGACTTACTTCATCATTGTAATACATACATTACTTTAATAATGTAAACAAGATTATGGAACTCTTATAATAGATCTGGTTGTTCGTCTCTTCTTCTGTTATTCATTATTAATGAAATTACATCAATATATGTACAGTTCAACCATTTGTCATTTAATTAAGTGTGTGTGAAAATACAAGAACTTAACTGACTCTTAACCTTTCAAAATCAAATGACTTACTTATCATTATAATACATTACTTTAATTATGTAAATAAAACTATGAAACTATTACTATAGACTTTGTTGTTTGTTTCTTGTTCATTTTATTGCTATTTTTTGTCAATTTGTTTTTTTATTAAAGTAAATATACTGACATTAAGTAAATATACTAACATAATATAAAATAAACAGAAAAATTAAAAGTAAATATACTAACATAATTGTAGTAAACAAAACAATTTTTGTTTTAATTTTTGAACAATATATTAGTATTATTTATTACTCAATTACTAGTTTACTACTACTCTTCAAATACTCAATTACTTATAATATATAAAAAATAAAACAAAAAACATAAAAAGTAAAAGAAAATATATAAACCAAATGTTAGAAACCCAAACATCAGATTCAGACACACTCTTGCCTCCTACTCCCCCCCCCCCCTCTCTCTCTCTCTCTCTCTCTCTCTCTCTCTCTCTCTCTCTCTCTCTCTCTCTCTCTCTCTCTCTCTCTCTCTCTCTCTCTTCTCTTTCTCTTTCTCTCTCTCTCAGCTCCGGCTTGCTCCGCCACCGCCCACCAGGTAAATTTTTTTTTTTTTCTGTTTGTTTTCGTTCAATCTGTGTGGCTTCGTTTTTTTTTTTTTTTTTTTTTGCGACCTGCACCTGACTTTTCCTCTCTCTTTCTCACTCGGTCTCTCTCCTAGATCTGGCCAGCCCATCTGCTCCGGCCCTCAGGTAATTCGTTTCCTTTTTTTTTTTTTTTTTTCGCTCAACTGTTTTAGGCTTCGTGTTCTGTTTGTGTTTTTATTTTTTGGGCGATCTGACTCTCCCTCTCGTTCTCTCTCTCTCCTAGCTCCGGCGGTCCCTTGCATCAGGTAATTTCTTCTTTTTTTTTCGTTCATTTCGTTTATTATTTTTGTTCACTTTGTTTTTTTTTCTTCGTTTTTCGTTTATATGTGGCAATGTGGGTTCTGAATTTGTCAAAATTATGTGGGTTTGCTTGTTTCAAATTTCTAAATTATCGGTGTCATATTATGCATTTGCTGGGTATTGAACTGATTGTTGATCTTGAGTGTGCAACTATTTATGAGGATGAGGATGTGGAGATTCATGATGAATTATGAGAGAGGTAAGTTTGTGGTATTATTTTTGGTTTGGATTTCCATTACACACTAATGTTTATGATATCTTTATTTTATAGGGTATGACTTGTGTGGGAGTATATTGGACTTCAAGGATTGGGAAGGAAGCTTAGATATATGTTGAATTTGTTTATGGCAAATTGTGGACTTTGTGGTTGTAATTGAATATTTTATGCTTTTTAAGTTGTATTATTTAGTGATATTTAAATTACTTATATTTTTTTTTGTATTTATTTGGATTAAAGTTCTTAAATAGTCAACACATGATTAGTTTTATTAGAGTATTAAAAAAGCACAATATAAGTGGGTTATTAGGCGTGTTAAAAAAAAAAAAAGAAAAAGTAATCGGAGGCGGATCGGAGTTGGAGGATGGAGACTCCGAATAGTTCAGATTCGGATTGACACTAATCGGATTCGGATTGACACTAATCGGATTCGGAGGCAGTTTTAGACTCCAATTACTATTCGGAGCTATTGTCATCCCTAAAGCTAACATTCAAACACCCCAATTAAAAAACAAGAAAAAGAATAAAGAGCACACCACAACGCATCAAAAGCCGTTGACGGTGAAAATCCCTGAAAGCCCCCAAATATCAAAAATACATACAGTAATAATTTTCGAAATCTGAGAGCGGTGGAAGAGAGAGAAAGAAGCACGGGGTGTGGGTCCCCCCAATTTAGTACGCGATTTCATTTTTATATTTTATTTATTTTCTTGTTCACAAAATTTGTTTAAGACACTTTTTTTGTACTTTTAGTAAGACCGTAATTATGTTTTAGTGGGATAAGAGTTATAACTCATAATTTTTTTGACGCGAAGAGTCACAACTCATAATTTAATCATAATAATTGATCCACCGCATTTTTAAATAGTGATCGCATTTTTCTGTTAATTTTTTTAACTCGTTAAAAAGAGTATGCAAGTGAATAACGATCGAGATACCCGCGCTACACCATGTTCGGATTCTCGTATTCAACAGTGAACATATCAGACCAACTAAACAATCAGTGCAAGCACTGGCTCCGTTAAGGTAGCACCAACAAGGGGCTAGTATAGTTCATAATAAAAGCCAGCAGACACAAGACATGACGCAATGAAGATTAAAACCTATAACCTTACCTTACCAAACCACTTGGAATAAGTTTGAAATCACAAGACCACCACCCTTATTGATCCATTTTTTCTGTTAGTTGTTCTTTTCGATTTCCATAACACAAATATTTGTTTGAGACAGTTTTACGGTGATTTTTTGGTAAGACGATGATTTCTTTTAATAGAACACTGGTCACCGTTCTTAAAAAGTAACCCTTATATTTCTAAATAGTGATCCCATTTTTATATTGTTGGTCAAACATAAGGGGTGTTGTTTCCATTAGGGGTGAGCAAAAAATCCTGGTACCCAGTACCGGAACCGGAATTGGTTTGGAACCGGTGGTTCCGGAACCGGAACCAGTCTAACCAATTCCAATTCCCAAAACTAGGAATCGGTACCAACCAATTCCAATTCCAATTCCTGACTTCTGGGAACTGAAACCGGTTGGGTACCCAGTGTAAATAAAATTATAAGACATTTTCCTTTACTAGAAATAAAGAAGGGTGATTTTCTAGTAAGATTAGTGGTTTGAAAAATAGTACTTTGTAATTTTAATATTTTGATGATTGTATTTTTAATGTTAATAATTAAATGATTGTATACGTTATTTAAATTTTAATTTACAATGTTAAGTATTTGATTGTAGTATTTGATTTTATGTTTGCGGTATTTTCGAAAATTAATATTTGTAAGTGTAATATTTTAATTGATGTTTTCTAACATTAAAATACTGTTTACATTTATGTGATTTAAAAAATGATAAAATTTGGATCTAATGTGGACTTGGGTACTTAAGAATAGGTGGGTACCCGATAGATCCAATTCCAATTTCTAAGATTTAAGATCGGTGCAACCAATTTTAATTCAAATTCCTAAGAATTAGAAACTGCTGGATCTAATTCCAATTTCAATTAGTGCAATACCTGATGGGTACCCGGTTACGCTCACCCCTAGTTTCCATGGTAAGACTTCAACATCAAGACAGTAGGAAGATTCAATTGTTTGTAAAAATAAATAAAAAAAATACTTAAACAAACAGCTAGCAATTTGCCAATTAGCTAATAGGAGTAAGAAACGAAGGCTCACCTACCTTCACTGCACCACTTCACCCCACACCACACCCTCTCACTTTCTCTCTCCTGTCTCCTCTCTTTTAAAGTCACCCAATTTTCTCTTCTCTCTCTTTTCTTGTTTCATAATAATCTTTGCCCATTTCTCTCACTATCATCTCTCAGGTCAGTAATGGTTCCATTATTCATGATCACCATATTTATTACAGCACATTATTGTATTATAGTACTGAGCATTTTTCACTAGAATTCCCTTTTTTTGTTTTTATTTTGGCGCCCATAGTTTTTGTTTTTGTGTTCTGCAATTCTTCTTCTTGGAGTTCTCACCGTTTAGCTAACCCAACACATTTTTAGAGGTGGGTCAATTGAATTTTGGTTTTGGTGCTCATTTTGGGCGGGAAAATTGGGGTTTTGTTCATCTTTGACTTGAATATTCTTGCCAATTTTGATAGCTACACCCGTAAATTCCGCTTAATTTTCCTTTTTTCTTTTGTGATTAGTGCTCAATTCTGTTCATTTGAGCCTAATTTTTCAATGTGCTTACGAAATTGGTGTGTTCTTTTTTTCTTCTCCATTTCAGGTACTATATAGGAATTAAGCTAGCTTGGAATTAAGCTTTAATTTTCAGCAACAATTTTGCTAGTATTTCAGTTCAATTACGTGAGTCAAATTTCCAGCATTTTTTTTCCCCATAATTCGAGAAATTCTTCCCTTTTTCTCATAAATCGAATTTTCTGCGCTGGAGAATTTTTTCTTTCTTACAGCAGAAAATTAAAGAAGAATTTACAGTTGTAGTGTCAGTTGAGGGAGCTCATGGGTACCAGCTCCATCTTAGCTTTCACCTTTTATGCTTTAAAAAAGATTTAAATAAAAAAAGATACACTTAATAGGAGTAATATTTGTTTTTACCTTTTTTTTTATAAATTAATATCAGGGCGGATTTGATACCCAAATTGAAAAGCAACAAAAATGGGAAATGATATTCAGTTTTATCTTTAATTTATTTCATTGATTGTAGTCTAATATAAGTTCATCACATGTTTGTTTATTTTCTCAGGACAATTTTTTTTGGCTTAAACATTAGACATTACAAAAAAAAGTGAGGAAGAGAGAAAATAGCCAATATGGTTGGGAGCAACTTCCTGGAGGAGATAGACTGTGGGAATTTCTTCGACCACATTGATGACCTGCTTGATTTCCCAAAAGATGACATTGACAATTTGCTAGTTGGTAAAGGTGGAGGAGTGTGCGGCGAATTCCCGTCTTTTTGGCCCGAAAACTCGCCGAATTCCGAGCTACCCGGGTCCGACTCGGTTTTCTCGGGGACCCACAGTAACAGCGCCTCCGACCTCTCGACCGAGCTTTCTGTTCCGGTGAGTCGCTTTTCCACGCACCAATTTAAAGTTGTTTGGTTAAACATAGGAAATAAGTTCATACATAATGTTACCAATTTACCATTTTGCATGATTTATATTTGTCCAATTTTAATTGTATGTTTTATCATTTCTGTATGAAGTTTCACTTACTTTAAGAGTTGCATGATTCGTGAATGTTATTTTGGTCTATTGGTGATTTGTCAACTATAGTCTAAATATGACTAACAAAAGGAAAATTATTCATTGGGTTGGCAACCTATAATTTTTATGTATCTATCTCTCTTTTCTATATCTATTCCCAAAAAATGGCATTTATGGTAGGAGAGAGATTGATACAAAGTGAATATGGATTGCCAACCCACGGTCAACCAAACATTTTTCCTAACAAAAATTACAAAATGTTAGTACTATGAATTTGTGCATTTTGTCAGCTAAATAACGACTAAATTGTAACTAATTCTCCAGAAACTTACACAATTTTTGAAATTTATTATTTATTTTTAAAACTCCCAAATACAAAAACTGAAAATTAAATTAAAATAATGGCTTTTACGTGCCTTCACCAATAATTTTCCCACTACTAAATACAGATCACGTGCTTGGGTGGATATTTTAGAGTTTTTATGCATCTGTTTGTCTGAGGACGTTATCTCACCGACGGGGGTTGTAAATGGCGCTTTCAAATAATGATGTCATAATGTGACCCACTTGCTGTCTTATTTCTTTCCTTTTGTTTTTATTATTCGAGTCATAATGACAGCTAGCAGTTTTTATTTTCCTTTTATTTAAGTTTTTTTTTCCTTACACAAGTGAATGTTTCAACTTTTTTTTTTTTTTTTAATAAATCATCCCGCCCACCTCCTATGCCACCAAAGATTTAGAAACAACAAAAATTGGAATGGGAATTGATATTGGAATTTTATTGCTCGATTTTATGGTTGCTAGTTGATGAGTGGGCAAATAGTAATGCTACATTTTCTAAAACATGGTAACATGGGTAACATGAACTGAATATTTGACAAGGTCAAGGTCAATTTTGTAATGTTAGTGCTTAGTGGCCCAGTTGGATAGAGATCATTACACCATCATGGAAACTAATAGCGGGAAACACGGTAGTATTATACAAATTACATCCTTTTCAGCTAGTCTAATAGTGTGAAGAAAAAGATTGATTACACCACCTTGTTATTCATCTTAGGTGTTCTGGACCTGTGCAAAGATTCCCATTATGTTGCATATCATTGGAACTACTACTCTGACTACTTGCGGAGTTCAGATCCTCTGTTGTTCTCGAATAACGAATTTGTATGAACAAAAATGTTTAACTGTTCTACCACTTGCTTCGGATATCAAACACAGTACTTCTTAATGCTCAGAGATCCCTGCAAGACACAAAAAAAAAAAAAAAAAAAAAAAACCCCTTTTTCAAGACTAGTTACTATTTTGTCTGAGCTCAAAAAGTTGTGTTTTTTCTTTTTGTTGCTTTGTTAGTGTTTGTTTGTACTTTGATCTGTTTCTCATCCATCTGCTTCTGTTCTGTCTTGCAGTATGAAGACATTGTGCAGCTTGAGTGGTTATCGACTTTTGTTGAGGATTCCTTCTCTGGTGGAGGCCTGACGCTCAAGAAGTCTGAGACGACTTCACCCTCGAGCAATGACACCTCTCGAAACCAGTTTCAGACTTCTAGTCCTGTTTCTGTCCTTGACAGCAGCACTGCTTGTTCCAATGGCAAAGCACTCCCCGTTAGCCATGAAAAACGTGCTAGGAGCAAACGCCCTCGTCCTGCAGCATTCACCCCTCGTGTGGGCATTAAGCTTATATCACGCACATCTTCTGAATCAGAAAGTTTTGCGGAGTCTTATCCCTCGAAGAAGTTGCCTAAGCCAGTCCAAGCTGAACAAGTGCAGAAGAAAAAGAAGATCAAAATTCTACCCCCCTCAGGCTCGGTTGTGGTTAGCAAGAATCAAAACGAGTATTCAATTGCAAATAACCCTCCATCACAGTCTGTGAGGAAGTGCATGCATTGCGAGATTACTAAAACCCCTCAGTGGAGAGCAGGGCCAATGGGGCCGAAAACCCTTTGCAATGCTTGTGGTGTAAGGTATAAGTCGGGCAGACTTTTTCCTGAGTACAGGCCTGCTGCTAGCCCGACCTTCATTCCAGCACTGCACTCAAATTCTCACAAGAAAGTCATTGAGATGAGATGCAAGGGTACTGATGAGAAACCTGCTGTGACGTCTGCTGCAGCAACTTCATCAGCAGCAATAAGCCGCGATACTGATGAGCTTATCCCAAGGAACGACCTTCCCCCAGCAAGTATGTGATCGAGAATATGAAGATCACAGAGAACATTAAAATTTCTCGATCTATCGAATTAGTGGCCCTCCTACTAGCCTTACATTCTAGAGCCTGTGTCATTGTTTGTGAGTTATTTTGCTACATATAATTTCTTGGTTCATTTGTTTTTTTGTACAGAGGAAGAATGGGGGTAAAAATAGCATCAATAGGAGACAATATTTTTTAGCCAAGTAGAGAAGAATCAAAGATAAGGAGATTGAGAAAAAAAGGGGGGATTTTCATTAGAAAGCAATCCGGAGTTTGTAGGTCTAAGGTATTGCTTAGGTTATGTTTAATTAGGTCTATAAGAGTCAGTTTGGTTTCCTTCCCTTTTTTTTTGGTCATTTTTCCTAATATTTTGATGTAGTTTCTTTATTGAAATTCTTTTTGCAGTTAAATTTTCAATTAGAAACCTTATGGAAATGGAAATGGGTTTTGTTGAGTCACATTCTTATTCCCTGCAAATTCTTCTCCTATTAACCCTTTGCACTTTTGTTACATGGACTCGGCTGCGCAAGTGTCCAATGTGGATACATCACACATGTTCATGTTTCGGATTAGGCAATATTTTGAAAATTTGGCATGTTTTTGGCTGAAAATAAAGTGTCGAGTGTCCATATTACGTCCGAATGTCGAGTATCCGACACTGTGTGGATGTATTTGCACGTTTTAGGCTCCGTTTGATTTACCTGGATAAAACTGATCTGAACTGAATTGATTTTTTAAACTTGACCGTTAACCATTTAAAATTCGTCCAAACATAGTTAATATTGGACTCATTTGAAAGTATGCTTTGAAATCTTTCCGATGACATAATTTTCATCATGAAATTATTTCGAAATAAAAAGTTATATGAGTAATAAAGTTACACATGAACTGAATTGAACTGAACTGGACTGAACTAAACTGAATTTAAGTAAAATTAAGGTGAATCAAACAAAGCCTTAATCTTAATGATGACTACTTTAGGGTCTGTATTATCATCACTGCGTTTAAGATGATATTTATCATAATTCATACACGCTGATATGAAATCTGTTATTTTAATATGTTAGTCCTTCAGATATTGCTTTCCTTTACCGTCACTCAATGAATGGTACTCCCAAACTCGATGCCTGTAATCAATTACAATAAATTGATCGTGATTTAAAGGAAGTTCTGATGCTGGTACTTCACCAGAACAATCGTAAAGTTGAAGTCTTTTTTCTAGATATGGGTGTTTCTTTTAATGGCATTTGTCTTTTGCAATGCTTGTGGTGGAAGCCACACTAATAATTTTGACTTCATTTGGTTGAATTTCAACCTCTAAGAAAATTGTAAATTCAGTAAATTGAACTTTGCCCATAGCACTGTTTAATTTTTATATAAGTTGTAACATGCTTGGTTTTCAACTTTTCCGATTAGTACATAAGTTGGTATTAGGATAATATTTGATCTATCCCAATTGGTAGTTTATCCATGTAATATGGATTACGAAAATAAACTTTTAAATTAGGACTCAAATAATTTCAAGTTTATAAAAAACTCACTCTAACAAGTAACGACCTATAACAACTCACATTATTCGGATCGGATTTATCTATTATGGAGTAAATAATTACTTATATAATAATCCAGTTATTAGGGTACAAAAAGTATTTAAGTTTGCGCTTAGGTTCCGTTTGATTCACATGGATAAAACTGATCTGAACTGAACTGAACTGAACTGAATTGATTTTTTAAACTTGACCGTTAACCATTTAAAATTCGTCCAAACATAGTCAATATTGGACTCAGTGGCGGACGCACGTGTTAGAGTATGGTTGCAATTGCAACCATATTATTTAAATTTTTTTGGTGAAAGCCTTAGTAAGTTAATGAAAAAAAAAATCACTCTACCATTTGCACCCTTATTATTTGAACATAATTTCATTGCACCCATACAATGGCTTCTAATAAAGATTAGGGATAGGATAGGAAATACAAACTTTAATGAAACAAGCCCCATGTGATTGTGAACCTGTGGTCCAATTGCTATATAAACTATTATTTTTTAATTCTGAAAAAAGTTTGAAACACTCTCACATCACATCTCCTCTTTGTAAACAAAAGCAGAAAACAAAGGCACACTCTCTCTCCTCTCCCCTCCCCTCATATATACTACAGTGGGTTTATGGATGACCTCATTCAATCGTTTTTTTCAATGACTCTTAATATTTACAATCCCACCTTTATGCAATGTATAAAGATTCAATCTTTATTGTTATTCATGTTAACAATTTTTTTTGTTATTAATTAAATTGAATTTAGAAATTGATTGTAATTGGGTTGAAATCATTGAAATTAATGATTGATTTTAATTGAATGTAGACTATGTAGTTGATGAAATTGTTTTTTTTTTTTTTGCTAAGCAATGAAATTGTTAGTTCAGCACATCTTACCTAAAATTTATTTTTTAACTTCTAAAAATTTAATTTTCAAAACTTTTTATTTTATTGTTGGTGATGTGTGGATGGGTTGGAGTTTGTGGTTCAAACGATGGGTTATTTGTCGTAACGGATGCGGGTGAAGTTGACACCCCTTAGCTGGAGTATTTTTCTTGCTTTTCATCTTGCACCCATGCTTTAAACTTTCTGGGTCCACCACTGATTGGACTCATTTGAAAGTATGCTTTGAGATCTTTCCGATGACATAATTATCATCATGAAATCATTTCGGAATAAAAAGTTATATGAGTGATAAAGTTACACATGAACTAAACTGAACTGAACTGGATCCGAACTGAACTGAACTGAATTTAAGTAAAATTAAGGTGAATCAAACAGAGAAAAAAAACAAAAAAACAGAGCCTTATTGACCACTAAAAGTAAAATAATAATTTCCCCCTTATTGCTCCTTATGAGCTAAAAATTAACAATTTCTGCGAAAAATTATGAGATAGTCTCAACCATAAGTTATGATTACTTCCCTCACAAAAAAAAAACCAAAAAAAAAAAGAGGAAGAAAAAAGATAAAGAAGAGGAAAAAGTAGGGTAACTTGTTAAATAAATTGAAATGATCTCCGCAAATTTTCAGAAGAAATTACTTGGTTTTCTTAAAGAAAGTAAAAGTAGTTGTACCAAAATCAATTTTGCGGTTCGCTTTGTATTATTAATTTAAGTTGAAATTAAGTTAAAGTCTATTTTGTTTTTTGCTTGTTAAGAAAGAGGGTAAGTGAATGGCGATTGAGACACCTTCGCTACATCATGTTCGGACTCTAATATTCAACAATGAACATATCATACTATTGAACAACCAACACAGCACTGGCCGCGTTAATGTAGTACCAACAAGGGGTTAGTATATATTTCTAAAAGTTAGTAGACACAAAGCAGAGGGGGATGAGTGATCAATATTTAAATCCATGACTTTGCCTTACCAAACCACTTGTAATAAACTTGGAATCATTAGACCACCAATCCACTATCCATGTTGGTAAAATCTAAGTTCACCTAGAGGTGATTTTTTTCCCCCTCATTTTACGTCCTTGTCATTCTATGTTTCTCTTAATTTTTGAGGGGAGTAATTAGGGATGGTAATGGGGCGGAGTGGGGGTGGATATAGGTATATCCATACCTATACCCACCTGACTACGGTCAATTTGTCACCCGCCTCATCCCCATCATGGGTATGATTTTCAAAACCATCCCCACCCAAGTGAGTATGAGATGAGAATTACACCCGCCTTATTTACCCAGCGGGTATCCATATCCACCTAATACCCACCTCAAACCCACATGTAACCCGCCTTAAATCCACATGATACCCGCATGAAGCAATTACAATTTATTTAACAAACTAACTCAATAAACGTGAAATTGTGTTATTATTATAAACAACAAAACTACGATATATTTGAACAAATTGTGTCAATGCATTTAATATTTAGAGTTTTTACACTTTTTATGTTTAGGTGGGTATGATGCGGGTATCCAACTGGGTAACCATACCCGCTCCATCCCTACGGCGGTTTTACTTTTTCATAACCATTTCTGCCCCATCCCTACTCCAACTGGGACAGATGCTGAGTAGAACCCACCTATACCCGCCCACTGCCATCCCTAACGGGGCGTTTGTTTAGTGGGAATAGGAGGTGGGGATAGGAATTAGAAAATTAAGATTGTAAAATCTCATGTTTGGTGTAAGGGATGGGGAATAGAGAAGGAGAAGGGATGGGGATAAAAAGGCCTCTAATCCCACCTTTTTAATCCCATAGGGAGGGCTGGTAATTGGAGGTGGGATAATGATTTTAAAAGTCAAATTATTATCATGCCCCTTAAAAATGACTGCAGATTTTGTCTCCTCTTTTATTTAATGGCATTTTCGTAAACTAACTTTACAATTCCCAATCTATTCCCTAATCTAATACCCACATAACAAACATGATAATGGAATTAACAATACAAATTCTCTATCCCCTCAACACAAATTCTATCCCCATCCTTATAGTTTCATAATTCCATTTTCCCTTGCCAAACGTCCTCTAAGAGTAACAGATAAATTAAATCAACAAGCAGCCACAAAACAAAAAAAGTAAAGCTTCGATAAAGTAAAATGTCATCACCCCTAAAAGCAAGAAGGTAAAATGTCGTAAATGTGTTTTCCCTATACGCCGACATTACTAATTAGCTACTCCGTACTATCGAGTTGATGACTTGCGGGCTTGCGGCCTATCACAGTGGTATCACTTTTTTCTTTTATTTATTTTATTTTTATTTATGAGATAAGGAGGCTTGCTCCTAAGCTGGCCCATCTCAGGTTTAAGGCTCAGAAGTTTAATGGTCAGGTATTTGGGGTGTGTCGAGGGGGGGAGTGGGTGGGGGAAGGGGAATAAGGGGAAAGGGATCCCAAATACCCCTAGTGGGATTTGAACCTTGGTGCTGGGTAAGGAAATCAAAGTTCAAGCCACTAGACCAATCTATGTTGGTTATCACAGTAGTATCACTTATGCATCTCTGAGCCATGCATTGACCGACTAACTGGGGGGGGGGGAGTGGGTGGGGGAAGAGGAATAAGAGGAAAGGGATCCCAAATGCCCCCAGTGGAATTTAAACCTTGGTGCTGGATAAGGAAATCAAAGTTCAAGCCACTAGACCAATCTATGTTGGTTATCACAGTAGTATCACTTATGCATCTATGAGCCATGCATTGACCGACTAACTAGTCTCAAATTATATTTGAGGTCAAAATCTCCTACATAAGCAACAGTTTGCGGCTATTGCTACCGACATTTAGGTTAGTTTAAGAACAATTTTGGTATTTCACAAAAAAAAAAAGAACAATTCTAGTATGAAGTGACTTTATGCATGAATCAAGTTCAGTTGAATTGTGAAAATATTTTCACAAAAACAATAACCAAGAAGTTAGCAAGTTTTAACCTAAGTTTTAAGGTTAAGGAACGTAGGAAGTAATTGTCTAATGCACATTTATTTAGATAAATAGTACTATGAAAACAAAAATGATGGACAACCACAAAAGAAAAAAAAGAGTTGAATAACTAAAGGTGATAAGAGTAAAAGAGTTTCATATAAATTAGGATGCATGACGTACAATATCACAGTTGGGATACAAAGTGTTATATATAATGGGATATAGAATCTGAATTATTGACAAAATGCTAGTTACATGTATACATTGGCGGTTGGGGGGGGGGGGGTGGGGTGGGTGGGGAGGGGGGTGGTCTTACCCTTACTTCCCCCTCTCACCAAAAATCAAAGTTTTTTATGGGATATTTTTTTTGGGTGAGTATATATTGTACTCCAATTATATATTTTTTTCCAATTTTTTTACCCTTGTTGTCACGTTCCAAATTTACTATTTTTCAAAATTAAATAATTATACAACAAAAATTATTTGTCAAAAATACAACAAACTTAAAATTAAATATTACAATTCAAATACTTAATATTGCAATTAAAATTTAATATTTGTACAATAAGTAACTCATTAATATTAGAAATTAAATTACAATCATACAATCACTAACTAAACTCACAAATAAAAAATATTAAATTCACTACTATCACTAGAAAATTAAAACAATGAAAAAAGTTTTATAACAATATTTTTGAGTGTTTTCTTTATACTAAGTATCCAACCAGCATAACTTTTCAAAATTGGAATTTATTGATAGCGATATCCATTTTTAGGAAGCGGAATTGGATCCGTCGAATTGGTTTCGATACTAGATATATGGTATTTCTTTCTTTTTGGTTCACAACAAAAGGGTATTCACCGTTGACAAAAGTGACTATTTCTCCACGCTGGTTTGTAGGCACTTCAAAGGGCGGGACAACTGGCCAACGAATTTAAATCTGCTCTATGCTCAACGCGAGATTCGAATTCTTAGACATTGGTTAAGGATAAATGAGTCCCTATTACTCAACCACATCTCTTTGGTCAGATATACGGTATTTCTGCTCACGATGAGGTATGACTTATGAGGTTCCAAGTTTGAGCAGTAGTTAAAAGTGTTTTTAAAGAAAAATATCTTTTTTGGGAGGTGATCACGATGTATTTTAAGCTTGAATGAGTTGTGCACTTGTGCGACAACCGACACATGCATGAGTGTTACGTCCAAATCTCATTTCAAATCGGAATGAATATAAAAAGGAAAAAAGAAGAAGAGAGAAATAGACAAGCAAAGCCAAAAGGTCTTTTGTTATGGTCATATGGCATATGCCCCTGTCATGTTAGCACATGACCACCGCTCTATGATCAGATCGGCTTTGGTACTGTCGGGGCCGGCTAACTCCACCACGGTTTAATCTGCATCCTCTTTCAAGGAAATCCCCAGCTTTGAATCAAAGGCATGATCTCGCAAGTTTTTGACTTCTTTGCACTTGGTCTTATAATGAACACATATATCTTATTAATTTTATTTTTTATTTTTTGCTTTTTTGATCAAATATATGTTATTAAGTTGTGAATCAAATCCCATATAAAAAACAGTTTTGAATAAAAGGTTATATAGACTACTAGGAAATTATTCATATTTGCTAAAAAAAAAACGAAATTAATAATAATAATAATAATAATAATAATAATAATAATAATAATAATAATAATAATAATAATAATAATTATTATTATTATTATTATTATTATTATTATTATTATTATTATTATTATTATTATTATTATTATTATTATTATTATTATTATTATTATTATTATTATTATTATTATTATTATTAAGCAAACGTGAGTTAGTAGAGACCGTCATTTAATTGGGCGAGTTGGGTGTCTAAGACCTCCCAATTCGTATCTTTCCCCCAGACCCCTCATTCTTGGGTAGCCGTATGTTTTAAATGAGCATACGTCTTTCTAAAACTTGAGCCCCCAGATCCTCCAGTGCTAACCAATCCCTTCGGTAAACGCGCCACTAGTAGAGAATTGGGCTCTTTCATGGTTTTCTTCATTTCAGTGTCTTTCAAAATGATTTTATAACTCGACGGTTTATTAAAGTTACTTAGTCCATTGATTCAAGTACAATTAAAATTCTGTGAGGATCGCACGGAAGCGTCAGTCCTTACAGTGACGACTTTACTGGAGACTATTTATGAGGGTGAGACTCGTAAGTCAAGTTTGCTTAATTAATTGATGTCATATTCCATATTATTGTATCACTTGCATTATTTGCATGTGCTTTGGCATGACTATCTACCCATATCTATTCCTAGGAAGTAAAAATTGTAACTCGTGTAGACTGACCAATATATTATAAAAGAGATATACAAAAATTATGATGGGCAACCCAACACTTTCTCACCCACAGCGCTTTATTGGGCTCTTGTTTGGTGAAAAAGATTACAATTGATGTCGGTTTGTAGACGCAAAAAAAAAGTGTCGTCAGATTTGCGCAAATGCTCGATGATGAAATTAGTAATTTTTGTACGTGTGATATTATGCTTTGATAGGTAAATGAGATCTCAAGTCATCTAAAAGTCTCATCCATTTCTAATTCATTCAAGAACCCCTTTCAATAGATTTTCACTGCTTCCTTCCGTGTCAAATCTAATTCCGCATCTAAGAGTTATGGTCAAATGAAGTTAAGGGCAAAACAGATGTACCCAATTACTGAAGACCATGATTCCAACCCAATTTGGGAGTTCGTTTGATTGAAATAATTTTCGAGCCTTACATTTCTGGATTACTTTACAAATAACTTTCCAATGAAATATCATGATCCCACACCACATTTCTAATCATGGAGATACGAGCCTAACATTGACCGGTGCTTCAAAACAGACCACTTCTTACTATTTCTTGTATATCTCGAGATCCACAAAACATTTTGGGGTGAAACCAACGCCATTTGAAACTAGGCCCACAATCCAAAACGGATCCGAAATGGGTGAGATATAGCCCGTGAATATCATACGACGACATAATATCGTCATCCACGGCAACCGCTAACAGCTATGCGATGGCCAAGCCCGGTTGCCGTTCGGTAGCGCTAGCGACTACCGTGAAAGCCATAAGCGTTGTCGCGCTCCAGTTGGTGAGAGCTCATTTTTTTCGAGATTAAGAATTTGTGCCTATCATCTACCCGTGCAATCCTATTTTGTACCTCTATAAATACGACGCTCGACCCTAGCCTTTCACAAATCACACAGTCATTTTGTTGACAACTCCATTCTCAAGAGTATTGACACTGAGCTTCGCCCTCTTTCTTTTCTTGAGATCTCTATTTTCCTAATCTTTGCTAAATAGACTATAGTTCAGGTACTAAACTCTTGAGGGCTCAAATCAACTTTCTTACTTTCCTGTTTATTTTCTAATTGTGGAAATGTAGATATCATGCTAATCATGCTTTCTATTGCTTCTTAAATATTGTCTTTATTTCTTGTACAAAGCATGTCCTCTCGTTATGCTGCTCAACTTGTCAATCAAATGCATGTTAAAATATAGGTAAATAATAAATGTTGTAAAATGCTTGTGATCAACCAATTAATAGTCTAATCTAAGTTGTTAACCCGGATTTGTGTGGGAATTATGTCATTAATTTATTAAGAAAACTTCAGTTAGTAGAGGTCGTCATAAACGGGCGAGTTGGGTGCCTAAGAGCTTTCTAATTCGTAGATTCGCCCCCGAACCCTTATTCTTGGGTACTCATATAATCATATGTTCTTTGTGAGCCGAAGTCTTTCTAAAAACATGATTAGTTCAATTTTTCAGTTAATATGTCTTCCCTTCGGTTGTCCCTTCGGTTTGTCCATTCGATAAACCGCCGGTAGAAGAATTTTGGACTCTTTCATGATTTTTATTCAATTCAATGTCTTTCAAATGCTTTTCTAAGTCGACGGTTCCTTGATTTTATCTAATCCGCCGATTTAATTACAAATTATAGTTCTATAAGGACTGCCAAAGGCGATTCAGGGTCCTTACACGGTCCTAGGTCGGACGGAGATTGTAGTCTGTCGTGGTGACCTCGCATGAGCGAAAAGCCTATTAGCCCAAATTATACATCCACTTGCTTGTTGTGCATATTATGCCCGTCTGATCGCATGTTTGCTTGTAACTACGTCGTTGTAATCCTTGTCTGACTGAGTGAATGTCGTGAGTATTGGCCAACATGTACCAACGTGCTAGGAATTTTATCCTTTTATTTTTAGATAGTTCCTAGATGCCCAAAAACAGTGAGAGAAATAATTTTTCAATGAACACTAGTTTCCCGCCAAATGATATAACTTCATACAATGTCGGAGTCACAGACAAAATACACAGGGGAGTTTCAAGTAAAAAAAAAGTCTAGTTCTTTTATTTTCCCCCCTTTCCCTTCATGTTTCCTTTTCCGGCTAAAAAAAATGAAAAACCGTGAGACAGCGTGCCATTTTTTTGTTAAACGGAGAGGTGTACGCATGTTAACAAAAAAGCTCGACGGGCGCATGTTACAGTGGATTTAACTAACATGCACTGAAGTTGAAAGGATGTCGGAAGTCGGATAATCAAGTAGTGCGACGAAGACGGTCACGCCTGCATTAGGGGTACGGTTGAACAACTGACGGAACCTCTCAAATTTGAAAGTCGGATACTGTAGGAATATGTTGTTATAGATTCTGTTGTAAATTCTGTTACTAGTTAGTTAGGAGCAGTCAGTAAGAGTTTGTTAGCTATGACAACTCAGCACTAGTAATAGAGTACTGTACATATATATACACACAGAACCTCTGTAATCATCAATCATCATAATAACAACAGTAATCTTTCTCTCTCTAGATTCTTTGATTCTCAATATTCTCTGATTTTCAATATGGTATCAAAGCTTTGTGCTCCCAAAACCCTAGTTTTCACTAGATTTTTCAATTCGATTATTGATTTGTTCATCAGTAATCTAGCTAAAATTTCCTCAAACGAATTAATTTTCATTTCGATTTCGAGCTTTTGGATTGCTTTCTTCAATCGCTCAAGCTCATATCAATTAGGGTTTTGGCTCATTATTTTCGATCAAATTCCGCAAAATCAATTTGATTTGATCACTTCTTGATTCTTGAACATGTTGATTACGCATTCACATCCATTATACTTACATCCTTCGGATCATCCGGGGATGAATTTAGTTTCACAACCCTTTGATGGCACTGGATATGGTGGATGGAAGAAAGAGATAACGATTGCGCTTTCAGCGAAGAATAAGTTGAGCTTTGTTGATGGCAGAATTCCAAAACCAGAGGCAAATTCACCATTGTTGGGACACTAGCAGCGCTGCAATGATATGGTAACTTCTTGACTCTTAAATTCTCTATCTAAAAAAATTGCTGGTAGCGTTTTATATTCATCATCTGCTAAACAAATTTGGGATAAGCTTGAAGAGAGATTGGTCAGAGTAATGGTACTTGTTTGTTTCAGATTCAGAAGGATTTAACATCATTAGATCAGGAAACTGATGATATAACTACATATTTCACAAAGATTAAAAGAGTTTGGGATGAATTGAGCAACCTTACCACATTGCCAGCTTGTAGTTGTGATAAAGCAACAAGGGCTAAGCTAGAACAGGACCAAAGACTAGTTCAATTTCTAATGGGGCAAAATTCTGAATATAAGCCAATTAGAGGGAACATGCTTATGATGAAACCATTACCAACTGTAAGCCAGGCATATTCTTTGTTGTTACAAGAAGAAAAACAAAGGGAAATAAAGACTGGAGGTCATTTTATTTCTGATTCAACTTCATTTCATGCTGGAAATTATAGAGGAGGTTAGTTCAATAGGCCAAAGACTGATGATGGTTATAAGGGAAGTCAGTTTAGTAGATCAAGAAATGATGAAACAAGAACAAGAAGTGATAATCAGTTCAATTCTATGATATGCAATTACTGTAAGAAACCAGGACACCTCATTGGTAAATGCTATAAGCTTCATGGATTTCCTTCTGGTTTTAAGAGCAATTATAAGGATAATGGTGGTTATAAAGGGCAAAGGGTTGCAGCTGTAGTTGAAGGTTCTCAGATGCCTGGTTATACAGAACATAGCTCCCCTGAATTTGTTGGCCATGAAGATGGACAGAATAATCTGTCTGGTTTCTCTCAGGAGCAAGTTTCTAAGTTGATGGCTTTCTTAGGCAATGTTCAGATGAAGGGTCCTCAGGCTCATAATGCTATTAGGTCTTCTGCTTTTGCAGGTATCTCTAATAGTTTTCATTGTGATAATTCTGTTGCTTGTACATGTGCTAATTGTATTCCTAAAGCTGTTAAAACCTAGATTATAGACACTGGAGCCACTGACCATATGTGCCATGATATCAGTTTGTTCACTTCCATTAAACCTCTATCCAGACCATATTCCATTACCTTACCTAATGACCATCATGTTCATGTTACCAAGATAGGTACTATACCCATTACCAAGGGTTTATCCCTGTACAATGTGTTATTTGTTCAAGATTTTAAATACAACTTGTTATCAGTTGGCAAGTTAATTTTCCACACACAATGTTCAACTATCTTTACACCCACATCATGTTTCTTGCAGGGCCCTTCTCTGAAGAAGCCATTGGATCTTGGTAAATCTAGAGGAGGGTTGTATCTGCTTGATATGCCTGCTACAAGTTCTGAAGTGCAAGATTTGTCCTGTTCTTCTGCTGCTTCTAATATACAGCTTGAAAATAGTTCTCATTCAGCTAAATTTCATGCATCTGTTAACTGCAATGCAGTCTGTAATAAATCTGTTACCCTATGGCATAATAGATTAGGTAATTTGCCATTTCATAAACTCAAATACATGTCTTTGTTTGATCCTCAATGTGATATAGATTCTTTACTTCCTTGTGATATCTATCCTAAGGCACGCCAACATAGGCTGTCTTTTCCTCAAAGTTCAATTCATACTTCTCATATATTTCAACTGATTCACATAGATCTCTGGGGACCTTATCACACTAAGACCTATGATGGTCATAATTATTTCCTGACCATTGTAGATGATTTTAGCAGAGCGACATGGACACATGTTTTACATTGCAAGAGTAATGCTCTTGATCTTATTAGGTCATTTACTAGTATGGTTCAGACACAATTCCAAACCAAAATTCAGACCATTCGATCTGACAATGCTTTATAATTAGGCCTTAGCAAAGAAGCTACTGCATTCTTTCTATCCCAAGGAATTTTGCATCAAACTAGTTGTGTTGATACACCACAACAAAATGAGGTAGTTGAGAGAAAACATAGACATTTATTGGAGATAGCTAGAGCCTTATTATTTCAATCCAATGTGCCGTTAAAATACTGGGGTGAGTGTGTGTTAACAACTACCTATCTCATTAACAGATTTTCCTTTAGAATTATCAAGGGTTTTACTCCATTTCACTTGCTGTTTGGCTATTCTCCTGTCTATACCCACCTCAGAACTTTTGGTAGCCTCTGCTATGCTTCTACATTGAAGAGAGGAAGAGATAAATTCCAGCCTCGAGCTTCCCCTTGTGTATTTCTTGGATACCCTTTTGGAAAGAAGGCCTATAAAGTTCTTAACCTAGAAACAAATCAAGTGTTTGTCTCCAGAGATATTGTGTTTCATGAGTCAGTTTTTCCCTTTCATAATTCTTCCCACTCTTCTTCTCATTCTCATTTTCCATCACATCTCAATCCCACTGATCCCTTTTATATTGATTCCTCTACTGATTTTATTCCACCTCCTATTTCTCCTCAAACACAATCTCCTCAAACACATTCTCCTCCTCCTCATCATTATTCAGAACAGGACATCTCTACAGTTGCACCTCTCAGAAGATCTACCAGATCTCATCACACACCATTTTACTTAAAAGATTATAAATGTAATCATGTTCAGTCAGATTCTCATATTTTCTGTCATACCATTACCTCCACAAAACCTCAACCCAGACTTCTTTGTTGTAATGCCTTAACACCTCAAAGCCACCAGCTTTTGGATACAATTGACCATGTGCAGGTACCAAATTGTTATGATGAGGCAGCTAGTGATCCTTCTTGGCAGGATGCTATGAATAAGGAGTTTGTTGCTTTGCTTGCGAATGATACACGGGAGTTAGTGGATTTGCCTAAAGGGAAGAAGCCTATTTCATGTAAGTGGGTATACACTGCTAAGTATAAGTCAGATGGTACAATTGAGAGGTTCAAAGCCAGATTAGTCATTAAAGGGTTCACACAAAAAGCTGGAATTGACTTTAATGAAACATTTTCTCCCGTGGTTAAAGATGACCACAATTAGAAGTCTTATTGCAACAGATGTGAAGAAAGGATGGAAGCTACATCAATTGGATGTTAATAACGCATTTCTCCATAGGGATTTAGATGAGGAGATCTACATGGCCCCTCCACCTGGTTTATCTACCAATTAGAATCAAGTATGCAAATTGAAGAAGTCTCTTTATGGCTTGAAACAAGCCTCAAGACAGTGGTATGCAAAACTGTCAGAAGCTCTTAGGTCTCAGGGTTACAAGAGCTCCAAGAATGATTACTCTCTATTTTATAAAAAGATGGCCTCTTCAGTTGTCTTTGTTGCTGTGTATGTCGATGATATAGTAGTAACTGGAGATAATACAGCTGAGATCACACAGTTGAAGTCTTTTTGGATGGAAAATTCAAAATTAAGGATCTTGGCTACCTTAATTACTTCCTAGGCATGGAAATATATCAGGAGGATACTGGTTTGGTTATGACTCAAAGGAAATTCACTCTTGAGTTATTATATGACTTCAAGATACAGCACTCACATTCTGTTACAAGCCCTCTGGAACCTAATCTCAAGCTAGATAATGAAGCAGGTTCTCTGATTTCTGATCCATTATCTTACAGAACACTAGTTGGCAAGCTTAATTATTTGACAAATACTCGTCCAGACATTGCTTTTGCTGTTCAACTTCTTAGTCAGTTCATGCAAGCTCCAAGGGAGCCTCATATGTCAGCAGCCATTCACACATTGAAGTACCTTAGCAAGGCACCAGTTCAGGGTTTATTTTTCAACAATACATCATCTTATTCCCTACAGGCATACTGTGATTCTGACTGGGCTGCTTGTCCATCCACAAGGAGATCAGTTAGTGGATATTATATTTCATTGGGAGGCTCTCCAATTTCTTGGAAATCCAAGAAACAACCCACTGTTTCTCTTAGTTCAGTTGAGGCAGAATATCGCTCTATGAGAAGGGTGATTGCAGAACTCTCATGGCTTACAAGACTTCTTGATGAGCTCACTGTTCCCTCCATTCTTCCTGTTCCATTAAATTGTGACAGTATGGCTGCAATATACATTGCTAAGAACCCAGTTTTTCACGAAAGAACTAAGCACATCGACTTAGATTGTCACTTTCTCCGCGAGAAACTCCAAGAAGGCATGATTACCTTATCTTATGTTCCTACACAAGATCAGCTTGCTGATGTCTTTACCAAGAGCTTACCTGATCGTCAGCATAATCATATCCTTAGCAAGTTGGGGGGTACTCATTCCTTCCCACCCTCCAATTGGGGGAGGGGTGGTGTAGGAATATGTTGTTATAGATTCTGTTGTAAATTCTGTTACTAGTTAGTTAGAAGCAGTCAGTAAGAGTTTGTTAGCTATGACAGCTCAGCACTAGTAACAGAGTACTGTACATATATATACACACAGAACCTCTGTAATCATCAATCATCATAATAACAACAATAATCTTTCTCTCTCTAGATTCTTTGATTCTCAATATTCTCTGATTTTCAATAGATACCAGATGAAATGAGTTTTATGAAAGACGGTCATGTGTCCGATAACCCGTCGGAAGAAGAGATGCCGGAGCCGGAACCATCTAGTGCTGCCCAGAAACTTACGTTTTCTGATATTTCGAGGCAACCCACACCAGTAGACCCAAAAAGACCAGTGGAGACCTCTAAAAATGATGAAAACAACAATGGTGCGCGTGTGAAAGTCGAGCAGTGACGAGAGGGATGTCACTTGCCTATGTTCCGCAGGTGATGAAGGGGAATCCATGGTTGTGAAACTTAATCCAGAAACACTTAAAGCACAGGATAAAGCATGAAGCACAACGCCAATCCGGTATTGTAATACCCAGAATTTTTTTAGCATTGTAAAATAAAAAAAAAAAAAAAAAAAGCTAGAAAACCCAACTAGGAAGAAAAGTCTATCCCACCAACCGACTCATCCTTTCTCCCTTTTTAACTCTTAATCAACCTTTCTTTTTGTTTGTTTTTACTCCAAAAAAACCCACAAAGTGATTCACCACCATCACACCTTATCAACATCACGCACCATCGTCACTCATCAGTTATCACCACCACCACCCTCACGAATCAGCACATGTCACCACTAACACCGCCAGAGCACCACCAGTCATCATGCCCCCTTCCTCTCACGCACCAGTGAGTAGCGATAGTTGAACGACCACCACTAGTCCGCGACCTTGGCCGACGGGAGCCACCAAAAACCACCCCTGCCACCTTGAAGTAGCCATTTACAACGCCACAAGGTACCTTCCCAATCAAGTCCGTCATCATCACGCCCCACCGGTTCATGTTACAGATTGGTGAGGTTTAAAGCCCATCTCTGATTTAATTGTCTCATCTAATTCAGTTTACAGAAATTGAACAATTAGTGCTAATTTAGTGTCCCAATGGTTAGATATGGTAGAACTTGGAGTCTCAACTTGTGGGTATGACCGATTAGGACACCCTAACCGCAACTGAGGTAACTACATGTATTACGTCAGGTTCATTTTACATTCATTTTGAGCCTTATTAGAGCATCTCCAATGTAAGGTTTTTGGAGAGGTTTGTGAGGTGAAAAACCCTTCCAAAAAGCCTCTACCCATAGTGATAAACTTGTAAACCTCTTTTTTTTACAAATCACTTTGTGTAGACAAATCAGGCTTGTGGCATACTCTATTTTTAAATTGGGTCCCTCACCTAGAGGTTTTTGGAGGTTTATACCATTGGGAGGAAGGGGTTAAATAAAGAGGATTTTTGCATTGATGATGTGGCTCAAATAAAAACCCACTTAGAGCTTTGTTGCTCTTATGTGTATGTATGATTGATTGGAATATGATGTATATGGGAATCGAATAGTAATAGTAATATCAGTTTAATTTAGTTCATGATACTAAGTGCACAAGATGTTTGGGTAAACTTTGAAAGTGTACAAATTAGCCGGGATTATTGATTTGGAAACATGTAGATATGAACTAAACTCCTGATGTTCAATTGTTTGCAGTTTTGATGATAAAAAAAAAAAAAAAAAAAAAAAATTGTTTGTAGTTTTGTGTAAAGTGTAAATGCAATATGCTCATGGCTATCCTGTGTAAGAGACGGGAGCTGAATTTCTAGTAATTAAAGGAATTGGCTTCTCTTTTTACATGTTCAGTATTGAATATATGTGTAAGATGGGTGTGAGACTTCAATTAACTTTATGATAAGGGAAAATATTTTAGTATTATAGGAGACTTGGAAAGGCTTGAAGCTCTGTGTGATGGCCTATGATTATGTTCATTGCTGTGTAAGTTTACGTTGTACTGCTTGCGTTGAAACCTTACTAGATGATAATATTATGCTGCATCAATAAGAGAGTTGATTTTGCCCATTAACTATAGACATTTACTTGAGTAAAAGGGGGAGTGAAGCTACTGCTACCATGTCAAGCACAAGTTTCTAATTGAATTCTATGGTGGAAGTCTTGTGAGTAAACAAAGAGCTGCCAAATAAAAATTAGTTGCTTATACTAGTAAATATGTATGCTCTATGTAATATACAGATCAAATGAATGATGATGATGAGTTGTCTTCCCCAGTTGTGTAGTTATATAAGTGAGTTATGAATATAACAGTTGATAAATGATGTGGTTTTACACCACAAGCTAGCTATGAAAGATGTGTACGAGTATATGGCGTGATGAGAAAACATCATAAGAGATAAGAGATATTGTGTATTTATTGAGTTGAGGTAGGTGACGTAGAATATGTATAGTAGAGTTTTTATGCTAGCTTTATGGTCAAGTTGTGTTTTCTGTTTTACTTATGTGAGATGATTTTAAGTGCTCTAGTGTTATCATTTATATGATATTAGTTTTCAGCTAGCTAAGTTTAAAGAATAAGAATATATAGTTATTGTTTGACTTATGAGACGATGACTAGCTTATCTCATGAGCTTTGTGAGATACTAGTAAGTATAGAAGAAAAGAAAATGATAGTAAAAGTGCTCTTGTGCTACGAGCTAGAGATGGACAATATGTACAAGTATAATAATTGTACGAGATGTTCAATTATAAGAAGTTCTTATGATGCAAAAGAATAAGAAGTATTCTAAGTGTTTAAATGGGTAAGATTTAATGTGCTTGTTGATACAAGCTAGTTATGTTTATGTGAACAAGTATATGACGTGAGGTGTAAACGCCATAAGAAATGAAAAATTACTTAAGTTACTAATAACGTAAAGTGGAAGATGGATTTGGGCAGTGTGGAATCTATGGGTACTCCGAATGTGTTATAATGAGTTTACGGGAGTCGTCCATGAGTTTTGAACTATGCCCCTAAGATATGGCAATGATCAGCAGTTCCAGCCCCTATATGGGAAGAGTCGCAAGGCTAGTTACAGACCCCTATATGGGAAGAGCCCCCAAGATGTGGCTAGTTACAGATTACACATTTGGCCTCCAAGATGGGGCTTGACCCCCAAGATGTGGTCAAGGGTTTAAACGCCCCCAAGATGTGGCGGCCCTAGGAACCTAGCTCCCATATGCCCACTTCAGTAATGCAAGACTAATCATAAAAGCTATCAAGATAACTAGAGTTATCTGAAGTGAAGATTCGTAATTTATTTATGCTTTTGAGTATGACTAATGGTATTATCTTTAGTGCAAGAGCTATGGTATTTATAGACGCAGATAAAGTAGATTAAAGTGTCAAGCATGTTTACACGTTTAGACTTGATTTGAATTTAGAATGAGTTTTACGTACTAGATGTGAGTTACCAGCTCTGCTGACGTTGCATAATCTCACGTTTTTGCAGATTGAAGTTTATTTATAGATCAGTGTCAGTGAGGAACGCTTTCAGATCAGACGTATGCAAGAATTAGTATCTGTTTATTTTAGAGTTTATAAAATGTAATCAATAGACCACCTAGACTATTTTTGAGATTATTGTTATTATTAGTTTCAGTTGAAGAGCCTTACACTCATTCGTATGAGTGAGTGTGGCGGTAGCGTCCTGAATTTGATTAGAATCTTCCGCTGGGTTGTTGGATTTTGCTTTAATATTCTGTTTAAGCAGGTTTTGTAAAGTCGATAACTTGGGATGTCTATTTACAAAGGAAACTCTGCCGAAATTTTGGCCAAAGTTTTAATCATTTTTATTTATTTAATTCAGTAGTAAATTCGGGGTGTTACAGGTATGTTCTTGGTGATTGTCATTTCTTTAAAGATATCCTTCAATTGTGAATGGGGTGTGGCATTTTGTTGGCCAACCTCGAGTTCATCTTCATTCTGATGGTTATTTTCTGTTTAAGTTCAAGAATATTGCTGATAGAAATGCAATTTTGCAATCTTGACTGTATTATTACAATAATCATCCTATTCTGCTATGTTTATAAGAACCTAATTTTAAATTTGTCAAGGAATAATTCGTATTATTCCTTTGTGGGTGAAATTTAGTTGCCTATCCATTGTTGGGAGGTTGATGATTTGAGTCGTGTTGCTAGTTTTGTGGGTAAACCTTTTCATACCGATGCTCTGACTGATAGTCAAAATAGGATCTCTTATGCTCATATTCTCATTGAGGTTGATGTCTCAAAACCATTGCTAACTGAGATGCCCATAGAGAGACCTGATGTTAGTATCTTTCTCCAACCTATTGACTATGATTGTAAGCTTCGTTTTTTTGTTGAATGTGTCGAATTTGGAGATGTAGCCGGGGAATGCCATGGGGCAGCTGGGCATAGGGTTCATGAGAGAGGTGGAAATGATGGAAGACAAATGAATGCAAAAAATGCTAAAGGGGGATGAGGAAACCCACGAATAGGAAACAACAGGTCTGGGTAAAAAGGCCACCTGAGCCTATCCCAGCGCGCATCAATTGAATCTTAGAATGTCATTGAGGTTCCTGTTACTCAAATGCTTAACAAAGGGAAGTAGATAGTAGTATTTCATGGGAGTTCTAGCTCTAAACAGGAAAACCAGACTAAGGAGACATTCTCATGGCACGAACTCTTTCGGCATCCTTGAAACCTATAGTGAAAATGTGAGGGAGCTACAAGAGAAGGGTAGCTATCCTCCAGCTAAACCCTCCCAACCCCCATCATTATTGTAAGCCAGAACATGAGGGGGTTCGATAAGCCCAACAAGAAGAAGGAATTGAAATCCCTCCTGCTTAGGAATAAGGTTAATCTCTTTGGATGTCTTGAAACCAGAGAAAAATGCAAAAAAAAAAAAAAAAAAAAAAGTTGTGAGAAAAATTACAAATGGTTGGGATTACGTTTTCAACTATTCTTATGCAAAAAACGAAAGAATTTGGGTCTTATGGCAGACTTGGCATATGAAACTGCGGGTTCTAAAGCTAGCTCATGCTGAGTTTGCTTACAATTGGAGTCCATTTAGAACTACAGGTAAAGCTCCTTTCGAGATTGTCTATGGAGTTAATCCTTACCTGCCAGTGGACTTGATTCCTATTCCAAAGATTGAGTTGTTGAATTTTGAGGCAAAGGCACGATTAGAAGCTTTTAAGAAGCTACATGATCAAGTGACAAAGCAAATTGAGACAGCCAATGCCAAGTATAGAGACAATGCTAAGAAAAATCGCAAGCAACCAGAATTCAAGAAAGGTGATCTAGTATGGCTACATCTTAGAAAGGAAAGGTTTCCAACCAGGCGTCAAAACAAGTTGATACCTCGGGCTGATGGTCCTTTCAAAGTGCTTAAAAGGTATGGAGAGAGTGCCTACAAGATTGAGCTCCTAGATGAGTATGGAGGTATTAGTGCTACCTTTAATGTTGGTAATTTATCTCCTTACTTAGATGATGACAATTTGAGGGGAAATTCTTCAAAAGAAAGGGAGAATTATGCGGGAGCATCCTTGATGTTACAGGTTGAAGAGCTTAGAGGTGATCTCCTTGGAGTACCTAAAATGATCAATCAAGCTTTTGTTAACATATTGACATGGGTGAGGTTGAAGTGGCAGGTTAAAAACCAATGGAGCAAGAACATGAGCTAATTATGGACGAAATTGGCTTGCATGTATTTATCTTAGTTTATTGGTGTTAATCAGCGTATTTTAATTATGTTTGCATTTCAATTCAGTTAATAAATACACTAATGTGTATTAGGAAGCCTACACATACACGTTATTCCGTCCAAATCAAAAACAGTGTTGAAAAACACGTTTCTTGATTTAACTAGTCTTAGACGTGTGTAGCTGATTAGTTTAGGAAAGTTTACAGCATATTAGGAGAGTTTTGATCAGTTTGGATTGTCCTCTAAGTATATATTCTAAACTGTGTAGAAAACTGTTAGGCGGTTTGAATTAGATTAGGACTAGTTTTCATAACTAAATTAAGAAGTTGTTGCCTATATAATGGCCTGGCGTGTGGGTGTTTGTACCTAAAGCTTATATTCATTAATAAACACTTTGTTTACTCTAAATTCTTTGTGAGTTTGAGAGCTTTCGTGCCTTTGTGGTACAACAGCGTCTTGGTGGTTCAAACCTTGAATTTAGTTTACTAGTTTCAAGCGTTGGTGGTTTAGCTGGTTTTCTGATTCAATAACCTATCTTTATCAATCTTTATCATCCAAGATCCATTCTTTTAATCAAGAAATCATCTTCTCATTAGTCTACATCAAATTTTGGTATTAGAGCACAGATTTGAAGCTTAGTCAAGCTTTAAACGATCCAAGAACACCAAGAAACACATTCATTCATCCATAACAGCCTACTTCAACGATTAAAACCACAAACTGCCAACCCTTTTACTTAAACACTACCTTCATAAATCAGATCGTTCTTTTCCAACCCAAAACTAAACAACCATGCCTAGTGCTGAAGATGAACGCTTCAGGAAGGTTGTACGTGAAATAGTTTGTGAACAAATTGAAGACAAGTTAAGGATATATGATACTACAATCACAGAAAAGCTTGATGAATTTGTCAAATCAGTCAATTTGAAGGTACAAACAACTGAGAGTAGTTTGATTGAAACTCATGAGACCAGGGAGAGCATAGCCAGAGGAGATGTACCCACGAGGGGTAATGGAGGTAGACTCAAGGAAGACCATGATGATGATCGAAATCTCAAACTCGATCTACCTAAGTTTGATGGTCGATTAGATCTAGAGGATTCCCTAGAGTGGTTGTGTTCTCTTGAACGAATCTTTGAGTACAAACAATATGATGATAAATGAAAATTCAAAGTTGCAATCCTAAAGGTGAAAGGATTTGCATCTGTTTGGTACGAAAACCTCAAAGCAAGCAGGAAAAGAAAAGGCAAGAACAAAATCGATTCCTGAGAGAAATTAAAGAAGCATATGAAAGAAAGGTTCTTACCACGAGAGTATGAAAAAAATCCCTACCACAAACTCACAAAATTGAGGCAAGATAAGCTGAATGTTGAAGAATATATCCAGGAGTTTGACAAACTGTCCATGTTATATGACATAGAGGAGAAGGAGACTCAAAAGATGGCCCATTATATAGGTGGATTAAATACGAAAATCCAAGAAAAGGTTGAAGTAGAAACCTATTCAAACTTTGAAGATGTGTGTGATTTGGCCATAAAGCATGACAAGCAAGTAAACAAGGTCTTTGATAAACCTGTAACGAGATCTTTTCTTTACAGTCGTGACAAGCCTAGTACATCTTCGAGCATAGGGACAAAGCCCTTATTTAACAAACCTCCTCAAGGTGACCAGAAGTTCAAGAACAAGCAAGAAGCACCTAAAGTGGAGAATAGGAGCTAATAACAGTGTTATAAGTGTCATGGATATGGACACTTTGCGGCAGAATGTGAAAATCAAAGAACTCTATCCAAACAAGAGTGCTAGGAGATTGAAGATCCACCTAGTGATGAGGAGAACGACGACGAAGAAGAAGATAGTATTCTCGAAAAAGGAGGGGAGTTTGTAATGTTGAGACGTGCTCTACATGATCAAAACGAAGTAGAGGATGAGGTACAAAGGGAGCAACTTTTCTATACTCGATGCAGAGTAGAAAGTAAACTTTGCAATCTCATAGTAGACACTGAAAGTTGTACTAATGTTGCATCTACTGAATTGGTGGGAAAGCTAAATTTTCCTCTAAAAGAACACCCTAAACCTTATACATTGCAATGCCCTAACAAAGATAAAGGGTTAAAAGTGAGCAAGCAAGCATTAGTTTCTTTTTCAATTGGTAATTACAAAGACAAATTGTGGTGTGATGTATTACCTATAGATGCTTGTCACATACTATTGGGATGTCTATGGCAGTTTGATAGGGACGTTTATCATGAAGGAAAAACCAATATCTATAAGGTAAAAATGGATGCAAAGAAATTCAATTTGAAACCTTCAGCTCCTAGTGAAGTGAGAGAACTCAAACACCAAAAGGCCCAAACCCATGAGAGTTTGTTCCTAGATGCAAAGAGATTGAGCGTGAGATGTTAGAGGAACAATAAGCTTATGTGTTGGTGTGTAAAGATGTAAAACAAGAGGGGGAGTTGAGTGTAGATCCCGAATTGAAAACCCTATTGCATGAGTATGAGGATGTCTTTCCTAACGTCTACCTCCTGGTTTGCCTCCTATAAGAGGGATTGAGCATGCTATTGACTTGATTTTTGGATCCTCATTGCCTAATAAGCCAACCTATAGATGTAATCCAGAAGAAGCCAAGGAATTTCATAGGCAAGTGCAAGAACTACTTGATAAAGGATATGTGCGTGAGAGCATGAGTCTTTGTGCCTAAGAAAGATGGGAAGTGGAGAATGTGTGTGGATAGTAGAGTGGTTAACAACATCACAATCAATATCGTTTTCCAATGCCACGACTTGATGACCATCTGGATGAGTTACATGGTGCTCAGGTTTTCTGTAAGATTGATTTGCATAGTGGTTACCATCAAATGAGAATTAGAGAAGGTGATGAGTGGAAAATAGGGTTCAAGACCAAGTTTGGGCTATATGAGTGGATTGTGATGCCCTTTGACCTTTGTAATCCTCCTCGTTCTTTCATGCGCCTGATGCATGAGGTTTTGAGACCTTTTATTGGTTCGTTTGTTGTTGTTGTGTACCTAGATGACATTCTTATCTACAGCAAAACGAGAGAAGATCATATGCAGTACTTAAAGTTGTTATTTGATAAGATTCAGTGAAACTCTATGGAAAGCTTGAGAAGTGTTCCTTCATGATTGATAGTGTTTTATTCCTTGGGTACATAGTGTCTGCTGATGGTATTCGGGTCGATCCTAGCAATGTGGAAGCAATTGAAACATGGTCAGCTCCTAAAAACGTTCATGAGGTACTTAGCTTCCATGGAATAGCTTCATTCTATATAAGGTTCATATGCAATTTTAACACACTAGCTGCACTATAACTGAACTGATGAAGAAAGGTGAGTTTGTGTGGACTGAATAGGCTCATAAAGCATTTAAAACTCTAAAAGATAAATTGTGTAATGCTCCTATTTTAGCAGTTCCTTGTTTTGAGATGTTGTTTCAAGTAGAATGTGATGCTATTGGTGTGGGATATGGTGTCGTTTTGATCCAAGACAAACGCCCTATTGCTTTCTTTAGCGAGAAATTAGGCGGTTCGAAGCTCAATTATTCCACATATGACAATGAGTTTTATGCTATTGTGAGGAGCAATGGGAACATTATTTGCGTCCAAAACCCTTTGTGTTATATTTTGATCATGAGGCATGGGCAAAGAAAACTTAACCCAAGACATGCTAAATGGGTGGCTTATTTGCAAACTTTCACGTTCTCTACAAAGCACAAAGATGGTAAGTCTAATGTGGTTGCTGATGCTCTTTTGAGGCGTCATTCTATTCTTGTAGTGCTTGAACATAAGCTCTTAGGCTTTGAATTTATCAAAGAGCACTATAAAGAAGACAAAGACTTCGCTGAAATCCTAGAGGAGTGTAAGAAAGGTGCACATGGTTCTTATTCTGCTTATGATGGTTATTTGTTTAAGAATAACCGTTTGTGTGTTCCTTTGTGTTTTATGAGAGACTTACTTGTACATGAGGTACATTCTGGAGGATTAGCGGGGCACTTTGATATGAACAAGACACTTAAGATCTTTCAAGAACAATTTTACTGGCAAAAAATGATTAAAGATGTTCAAGGTGTAGTAAATCGATTTCCTACATGTCAAAAGGCCAAGAGTTTCATCCATAAGGGACTTTATTTTCCCTTACCTATTCCAGAACAGTCAGGGAAGGAGTTAGCATGGACTTCATCATTGGTTTGCCTCGCATCCAACGAGGTAAGGATTCTACTATGGTGGTCATTGATCGGTTCTCTAAGATGGCTCATTTCATACCATGCCATAAAACCGATAATGCATCACATGTTGCAGATTTGTACTTTAAGGAAAATGTCCGTTTTCATGGAGTTCAAAGAGTATTGTGTCCGATAGAGATGTGAAGTTTCTCAGCTATTTCTGTAAGACATCGTGGAGATTCTTGGGAACTAAGTTGCTATTTAGTACCTCTCATCATCCTCAAATTGATGGCCAAACCGAGGTAACTAATCAAACCCTGGTACATTGCAGCATGGCCTAGTAAGCAAGACAACAAAGGATTGGGATCTAAAGCTAAGTCATGCTTAGTTTGCTTACAATCGGAGTCCATCTAGAACTACATGTAAAGCTCCTTTCGAGATTGTCTATGGAGTTAATCCTTACCTGCCACTAGACATGATCCCTATTCCAAAGACTGAGTTGCTGATTTTTGAGGCAAAGGCACGATTATAAGCTTTTAAGAAGCTACATGATCAAGTGAGGAAGAAAATTGAGACATCCAATGCCAAGTATAGAGACAATGCTAACAAGAATCACAAGCAACCAAAATTCAACAAGGTGATCTAGTATGGCTACATCTTAGAAAGGAAAGGTTTCCAACCAGGCGTAAAAACAAGTTGATGCCTCGGGATGATGGTCCTCTCAAAGTGCTTGAAATATATGGAGAGAGTGCCTACAAGATTGAGCTCCCAGATGAGTATGGAGGTGTCAGTGCTACCTTTAATGTTGGTGATTTATCTCCTTACTTAGATGATGACAATTTGAGGGCAAATTCTTCCAAAGAAGGGGAGAATGATGTGGGAGCATCCTTGATCTTGCAGGTTGAAGAGCTTAGAGGTGATCTCCTTGGAGTACCTAAAATGATCAATCAAGATTTTGTTAACATATTGATATAGGTTGAGGTTGAAGTGACAGGTTAAAAACAAATGGAGCAAGAACATGAGCTAATTATGTACGGAATTAGCTTGCATGTATTTATTTTAGTTTATTGTTGTCAATATGTGTATTTTAATTATGTTTGCATTCCAATTCAGTTATTAAACACATTAATGTGTATTAGGAAGCTAGTAATACACATTATTCCGTTCAAATCAAAAAACAGTGTTGAAAAACATGTTTCTTGATTTGACTAGTCTTAGGCGTGTGTAGTTGATTAGTTTAGGAAAGTTTACAGCTCATTAGGAGAGTTTAGATCAGTTTGGATTGTGCTCTAAGTTTTCTAAACCGTGTAGGAAACTGTTAGGCTGTTTGAATTAGATTAAGACTAGTTTTCGTAACTGAATTAGGAAGTTGTTGCCTAAACTAAAGACCTGGCGTGTGGGTATTTGCACCTACAACTTTTATTCATTAATAAACACTTTGTTTACTCTAAAATTTTTGTGAGTTTGAGTGCTTTCATGCCTTGGTGGTCAAACCGAGCCTTGGTGGTTCAAACCTTGAGTTCAGTTCAGTAGTTTCAAGCCTTGGTGGTTTAGCTGGTTTTCTGATTCAAGAACCTATCTTTATCAATCTTTATCATCCGAGATCCATTCTTTTAATCAAGAAACCATCTTCCCATTAGTCTACATTAAACAAATTCTCATTCGCGTCCTTCGGTGGATCCTTTACCCAAAGAAGTCTTAACTCTCAATTCATTTTCATAAGATGATCACATAACAAGTAATACACATATCTTGGCATTTCTCAAGTTACTCCTCACAGTTACAAAATGAACAATTATAACTCACAATTCCGATGGCAAATTTTACATGAATGACCATCAAGGCTCCAATTCACCACCACCTCGCAAAGACCCACTTTTTGGGTTTCACTAATCTCCACAATTCAATAGTCGAAGTTCATCTCAACTTATTGAAACAACATGCTTACTATCATGAATCCACATGCTTACTAACATGATGTAAATAGCGATAGACTATATCCAAATTGAACAAATATTCAAATATTTGTAGGTCAATATCCACAATAATTACTCCACGTAATTACAAAGATTACCATGCATCATATAACATGATTCTCAAGAAGTAGTCATTGCTACAAATAGTGAATTTCCAACATAGTTCATCATGCGTTCACCATATCATTCATCTCATAATTTTATACGAATTAAACATAAGGAAATAAATATTCAATTACTCCTTTGTCACAATAAATCTCAATATGAATTATATTCTTAATTCATAACTACTAGGTAATGATTGTACTTAATTCACCAATCAATACTAGACAATGAGTTACCAAAGCAAAGAGAAATCCAATCAAACAACGTAAGCTCCCTACGTTAGGTGCGATCAACGGGTCCTAACAAATCCACAACAATCCACAAGTCAATACATTGACTTCTAAACCTCCAAAATTAAGCATTAAGGATGATTTAGTTCGTTAAACTTAAATAATTAAGTTGCTGGAATTTTATTACTCATGCATGCTCAACTATTTTTCAAACCAATTTTTCATAAATCAAATTAGGGAATAATTCAACTAAATCCTAATTGAATTCAACTCTCTGAGCAAAAGTCAAATACCAAAATCAACACCACCAGCAGGCTCACTGGTGGTCCGCCGGCTGGCGCTACAGCCGCCAGCGACGGTTGCGCAGGCCGCGACTGTGTGGTCCTTTTCTCTTTTTTTTTTTTTTTTTTTTTTTTTTTTTTGTTGTTGTTGTTGTTCAATTTAACAAATCCAAACCTTAATTAAATCTGAATTTCAACAAAAATTACAGATTTAATAAATTTCATAAAGATCCAAACTTTAGTAACACTTTTGATTCAAACTCAATAAAAAACATCAAATTCAACCCTAAACATGATTCTAACATGCAAATCATTAAAATCTAGCAACCGTAGGTTAAAACACAGATTAGGGTTTACTCATCAACATGCAAGGGATCATAAAACCTAGAACTTGAATAAAAAACACAGGTTTTAAAAATCATAAAACTAATTAAAATCACTTACTTGTAAAACTAGGAATCAAAATTGAGCAAGAGGATGAACTATGAAACATAGCCAAAATTTCTCTTTCTTCTTCCCCTTTGGACGGGTCGAACGTGAGTGAAAGACGTGTTTTTTTTTTTAGGTTAAGTGATCAGTTGATTAGGAAATATAGTAGATTTAAGAAACCTAAATCTATTCCTTCTTTATGTCAAATCACTTCCTAAAATCTCTCCAAAACAATCTCCTATCAATCCTCACTTTTAGGAAACAAATTTTAGAAAATAAAACTGATTTTTATCGAAAATTTTGGGCTAGTGGCCGAAATTCAAGCACAAAGGCTTGTTCAATATTTTCGGCCAATCCGAAAATATTTGCTCACAAAATCCTTTTTATTTATTTTAGCCCAATTAAATTAAGTTAGGTGCAAAACTAAAATCCACATATTAATTAGGCATTTTAAACACTTAAGAGCCCAATTAATATTTTTAAATTCAAAATTCACATTTTCTTTTAAGTAATTATTATTGTAAAATGAATAATAATACGGGGTATTACACTCACAATCAACCAATAGCAAAATCAAGGCGCAAGATATTACTGATTCACAGATCCTTAAAGATGTTCATGATAAGCTCATAGCTGACAAAGCACCAGGTAAAGATGGTTTCCGATTGATTTTTTTAAGGAACACTGGCATGTGATTGGCATAGATATTATTCATACTGTGAAGCAATTTTTCAAAAATGGAAAGATGGTTAAAGCTGTTAATTGCACAACAATTACTCTTGTGCCTAAAGTTGCACAACCTACCTATGTAAAAGGCTTTAGATCCATTGCTTGTTGTTCTACATTGTATAAAATCATTGATAGAATCATTACAGCTAGGCTTAAAACTGTTAATGATATGCTGGTGGGTTCTGCTTAATCTGCATTTATTTAGGGCAAACATACCCTTGGCCATGTGGTCCTTAGTCATGAGTTGGTTAAGGGCTATACTAGGAAGGGTTTATCTCCTAGATGCATGTTGAATGTAGACCTGAGAAAAGCCTATGATTTTATTGAGTGCAGTGTTCTGAGATTGATTCTGCTTGAGTTTGACATTGCTTATAAATTTGTGGGCTGGTTCATCAGCTGCGTCACTACAGTCAGTTGTACCTTACTCCTCAATGGTGGTCTCACTTCTGTGTTTGAAGCTAGAAATGGTCTTAGGCAGGATGATCCAATGTCACCTCTACGTTTTGTGTTAGCTATGAAATATTTGAACAAATCTTTGAAGCAATTGCGCATGAATCATGATTTCAACTTCCACCCAGATGTTGGAAAATGGAGATTACACATGGCTCCTTTGTAGATGACCTACTCTTATTCTGTAGAGGAGATTTATCATCTATTTAAATGCTTGTTGATGCTTTTGAGCATTTTTCACAAACTTCAGGATTTAAAGCAAATTTAGAGAAGAGTTTCATCTATCTTGCAGGGGTTTCTTCTGATGTGAGGGATAACATTGCTGCATCTATTGGTTTTGTTGTTGGTTCACTTCCTTTAAAATACTTTGGAGCGCCTTTATCATCAAAGAAAATAACTATTATGCAGTGCAAAATCTTTGGTTGATAAAATTGTGGCTGGAATAAGTTGGTGGACCTCTAGATTCCTATCCTATGAAGGTCGGCTTCGTTGATAAACAATGTTCTTTTTGGTATCCAGACCTATTGGTCTCAGATCTTTTTACTGTCAATAAAGGTTATTAAGTTTGTTGTTGCAGCTTGTAGAACCGTTTTTAGATAGGACAAGCCTCTACCTCCAAGAAGGCTCTCATTGCTTGGGAAAAACTCCGCGCTCCTTTGAAGAATGGTGGCTTGAATATTATAGATGTGTATAACTGGAACAGGGTTGTACTCTGCAAGGTGCTTTGGGCCATTTCTCAGAAAAAGGACAAGCTTTGGGTGCAATGAGTTCAAACTTTCTACTTGTAGGGGAACTTAGATTTGGATAGTGATATGCCCTCACAAGAAATTTGGCTTATCAGGAAAATAATTGAAAGCAAGAAGTGGTTGGGGACTTCTATTGAAGCAAGCCACCACCTCACTGATTTTACTACCCAAGGGAGTTTTAGCATTAAGAAAGCTTGTGAGTTTTTGTCTCCTCATGTTGCTTCTGTCTCATGGAAGAGATTGATACTAATCCCATGGTTAATCCCAAGAAGCAAGTTTATCTTCTGGATTGCACTCCATGGAAGATTGGATACAGTTGTTCAATGTGCGGCTTGGGGAATGCAGGTTTCAGTGTCTTGCCCTTTGTGTGAACTGAAGAAGATGAATCTATGGGGCATCTTTTCTTTAAGTGCCCTTTCTCGAGTAAAATCAGGTCTGCACGACTTTCTTGGTATGGCATAAGGGGACAACGAGGTGCTTGGGAGTAGGAAGTGCATTGGATGCAGAAGACAATGAATAATAACAATCCTCACTGTTGTAGCACGCTATCAGGTCTGCAATGCTTGCTTACTAACATTTTCATTTGCTGCAGCACTCTATCATATATGGATTGCAAGGACTTGTCTGAGGTTCATGCAAGAGAAGCCATCTCATACAGGGATACTAATGAACATTGTCAGAGAACTCCACTATAGAGGAGTTTCCTTTCAAAAAAGGCAGAATGTTTTGTTAAATCTTAATATCTATCCTAGTCTGTAATACTAGTTGGTTCTTGAAGAGGGGTGGCTGTTTGCCTCTTGATAGGGTTTCACATCTAGTAGTTGGGCTTTTGTGTATCTGGTTGGTGAATCCAAACCACCAATTGTAATATCACCCTTATTTGGTTAATAAAACTCTTTTATTTGACAAAAGAAAAAAACCGTGAGAAAAAACAAAAATCGCTTGAAAAAAAAAGTCGGCCTACTAGTCCTTTGTCTTTAATAATTTTCTTTCTTTCGAGTCTGAAAAAAAAGGGAGCCCAAAAATAAAATAAAAATGCAATTTCGTCAATCCTTTTTTTTAATTTTTATTCCTCGTCCATCGAATTTTTTTTTTTCGTTTTTCACTTGATATGACGGAAAACATATCGAGCATTTAGGATTACGTTTTTATTTTCTTCTTTTTTCATTTATTTACATAACATTGTACATATTATAGCTCCATGATAGGACTCATAAGTCATAACTAATCGTCATGCATGTATAGTCTTCATTTTGCATCTGCATTTGTACAAATGTCCAGGCATTGCATTTATTAATTTGTCCATTTGTTTACTACGTCTCATGCACTAGATGTTTAGAAGAGTCATCCATATATCATTTTATAAAGCATCCATTCACGTCATACAAGGTCAGTCATTCGTGCATCATGCATAACATTGTCATAACATCATCGTAGCATTGTCGTAATAATGCATTCTCTACATATAGGCGTCCATTGGTTCATTCACCTTAGGGCTATCGAGGGTTGATGAGTGCCTAAATAGTGTTGATTTTCATTGTATATATGCACTCGCCGTCCTATATTTGTGTGAATATTCTCGTTTATAATTGGCTTTTATTCATTTATGAAGCGGATCACTGACTGGGTATGTTTGTGCGTTTAATGTGATTTTAGGATCATTTTGGAGCTCAAATGTACAATCGGAATCAATATGGACTTTGGAGTGTCAAGAGAAGAAGCAAAGAAGAAGGAATCGAAGTTGGAATGACAAGATATGCTAGAAATTGTGAAGCTTTGGACTACTCTACAGTGCATGACCATGCTTCCAATAGGCATGATCATGTGTCGTCATATGGGAATGTCAGTAGCCAAAAATCTTGAAGAAAAGAGCAACCACGATCATGCCTATGTTGGCACTATTATGCTCCTGTGCAATTTATGCATAAACGACAAGAGAAATTTCCTCTTCTTTTCTCCCATGAGATTAAACATGTATAGTCTTATAAAAGGGCTCATCTCTTCTTCTTCCTCTCTCTCTCTCACTATCCATCCATCATCTCTCTCTACTCCATTAGAATAGGTAGGAATTTACATTGAGCACTTAGATACTCTCAAATTCTCTAGTTTATTTGCAATTTGAAGAACAAGTTCAAGTTTTAGGCAATTTCAATTGAAGCTTCTTGGTTTATCTCTCATCTCTACACTCTCTCTTCCCCTTCTCTATTGCTTTTAGTTTTCAATCCTTTAGTTTATGATTGTTATTTCATTGAGTTTGCTAATTCATGTTTAGTTTGAATTTCATTATTTGCTTAGTAGTTTCTATAATCATGAGTGGCTAATTTTCATAATCTAGGGTTGATGTATAGCTTAATTGGGTTGTTTGATGTTTTGCTAAATTGATGCTAGCATGTTTGTTAAATTGTTGCACATGATTATTTGTTTGCTTTTTGTTATTCAAAATTCTTGAAAAAGGGTTTTGAGTGCTTGGGATGATTAGTACAATATCGAAAGAGGAATACTAATTGTTGGAACTGAAATAATCGCCTTGATTGCCTCATCACGAAAGTAGATTAGAAAATCTTGTGGGCTTTGGATTGACTTTCGTTCTTCATGCTCCTGATGTTACTTGACTCCATGAGAATAAGTAGTTGAATTTGCATTTAGTTTGCCTCAATCGCTTCGAGAGAAGGTTTAGGCTTCTTTATCCGTCTTTGCAACAATTGACATTGATATGCTAATTGAATTTATCTATCGCATCAAGTAATCTAGTTAAGCGAAGGCAACCTTAGATCTTTTATCTTGCTAAATTTCATAATTTTATTCTCTTTAGTTTCGTTGTTTGTATCATCAAAATTCCTACTCGAATTTGCTTAGCTTGTTATACATTTGAGAAAACTTAATACTTGGATATACTGGCTCCCTGTGGATACGATAAATCTTTTATACTACTTGATAAAATTCGTATACTTGTGGAGGCTTTCAATGTTTTGGCGCCGTTGCCGGGAGCTTGACGTTTTTCCAACATTAGGCGTTTTTTAGATAGACTAGAGTACTAGACTAAGCACGTGTGTGTGTGTGTGTGTGTGTGTGTGTGTGTGTGTGTGTGTGTGTGTGTGTGTGTGTGTGTGTGTGTGTGTGTGTGTGTGTGTGTGTGTGTGTGTGTGTGTGTGTGTGTGTGTGTGTGTGTGTGTGTGTGTGTGTGTGTGTGTGTGTGTGTGTGTGTGTGTGTGTGTGTGTGTGTGTGTGTGTGTGTGTGTGTGTGTGTGTGTGTGTGTGTGTGTGTGTGTGTGTGTGTGTGTGTGTGTGTGTGTGTGTGTGTGTGTGTGTGTGTGTGTGTGTGTGTGTGTGTGTGTGTGTGTGTGTGTGTGTGTGTGTGTGTGTGTGTGTGTGTGTGTGTGTTACTTGTGTGTTTTCGATTATTCTTCCTTTTTGCGTTTGATCGTCTTTTCTAGTGTTTGTGGTGCATGATCAGGAGTCAAGGGTCCGACAACCTCTTACCTTTGGACCCCGAGATCGAAAGAACATTTGAATAGAAAGGGAGCACGAAAGTGCCAACAAGAAGAATTGAGAAAGCAACGTGAGCTTGAACTAGAACAAGCTACCATGGGGGATGATCTTTGGTCCTTGAGGGATTTCTCTAATCCCACCGTTGGTAACATTGGTTCAAGTATCACAAGGCCGGTTATTGTGGCCAACAATTTTGAGATCAAAACGCCTTCATTTCCTTCATCAAGGAGGACTAATGACCACATTTCTCTATTCTTGGAGAAATGTGACACCTTGAAGATGAATGGGGTTAGTGATGATGCTTTTCGCCTTCGCTTGTTTTCATTCTCTTTGGCGGGGAAAGCAAAGCTGTAACACCCCGGATTTCGGGAACAATAAAACTTTTATAAATCAATAATATTTAGATAAGCGGAAGACTTCTATACAAAATTCAGGGCGTTATCGCCACACTCACTGCAACAAATGAGTGCAAGCCTAAACAGTACAACTCTCAACAAACTAGATAGTACAATAAATGACTATTGATTACAAAAAATACAAGCCCAACTTCTTGGCAGCTCTAGTCGATCGTCCAAACTTGATCTCCAATGCAACCTTCAAGCAAATCACCAATCTACTCCCCTATAGAAACAAATTTCATACAGGTTCATCATAGGTCCACCATTGAAAAGAAATGGACAACAAACACAAGTAACACAAAAGCAATCAGTCAGCAAAGCTGAGTAATCAACATTTCATCGGACAATATACAATGTCATAAGTTCATATGATTATTCTCAAAAGCTATAAGTGCAAATTGTATCACATAATCAATACACAACTTAGGTCTTCTTAGACCTTACACTCAATCCCAAAGGATATAACTATAACGTCTCAAATCCCAAATGCTCTTGAATACCACTTTGCTAATCACTCAATTAACCCAAAACTTGTGCCATTTGCTCTTGGTCATCAAATCCTAGCCTTGGACATGAGGAAAGCAAACTGACGGTAAATTCCGTAAAATCAATATCAATAACATAACCATAGCTATCACAGGCTCTCAATAACATAGTCATAATAGGCTCTCATTAACATAGCCATCACAGGCTCTCAAAAGTCCACTCTGGACCAATTCATAATTGAATCATTACGAGATTCCAATTTTCATAAAAATAATTGCTCATCACCTAAGAGTCAATCTCTTAGGCTACTCGCCAACATGCCAAGGTCTAAGTAGCTAATAAACCTAATGAGCCTCAAACCAAAATAATTTGTATCAACTCATTCTCAAGTTTATACCTCAATCAATTACCCACCATGGGTTAATTCACAATGATATCCTCAATCACACACCCATTCGGGTTTATAATGATATATAAATCACAAGTTGACACGGTTTCCCAAAGTATAATATATTCTCGAGTTGTCTTTCACTCAAATAGTGACCATAAACTACTCTTAATGTACTCATCTAGTCATCTCAAATAGAGTAAACAAGCATCTATCTCAAAGTATGCTCCTTTGCATTTAATCCATCACCATATCACAATCTACTATAAACTCTCATCGAGTTAAACCACACCTTAAGCATATAAACTGATAATCAATAACATGTAAATAATTAATGAATAATTTCAAAATTATTGTTCAAGTATCATGGAAAATCAATCAATACATGTAAAAATAAAAACAAACATCTCTAAACATGAAGGTTACACATGAATAAATAATCAAATAACAGTATCATACTTCTCCAACCTATAAGAATGATGGTTACCTTTCGATTCAATCACCATAAACCACATAGAACAAATCTGAAATCTGAAATCAGCACGTGCAATCTGAAACAAACGCTCGAACGGACCATCAAACGAAGTCGAGATACTCTAAAAATTGGCGTACATGCTGAGGACATACTAAGGTTAAATTACACTGAAAGGTTTGTACAAATCAGGAGTAAGTTTTGAGATATGATAGAACAAAGTAGGCGGTTCTGAATCTCACATCAGCACTGCGCTGCCTCAAGAGAATAATTGTTTAGGGTATCAAACGATCTCCAAAAATTACGAAACGTTGCAGTATGGTTGTAGGAATATTGATCTCAAACATATCCAAAATTCGATTCCACAAGATGGGTAGAAAAGGAGAAACAGATTTTTCAATTTGACAGTGTGTGCTGGACAGGTTTTAGGATTTTTATGAGGCTTCCAAGAGAGAAAATGTGAGTGAGTTTTATGGATTCACTAGGGCACGAATGGAGAGGAAAAGAATCAGATTTAATAGTACCAAAGGTATTTATAGAGGTTAGGAATCCTTGACCTAGATAGAATCATTGACCTAGATAGAATCCTAATCCAACTAGAACACAACTCAATTAAGGAAACTATCACAAGGAAAATATCTTTTCCTTTTCAAACACCATTTAATCAGGGAATAAATATTCTTTCTTCCAAATATGCATATTTCAAATCAATTAATCACATTATTGAATATAATAAATATTGAAAATATGCGGGGTATTACAAAAGCAATGGTTGAAGAGCCAAGATACCAACTCATTCACTACATGGGAGGCTTTGTCTAATGCCTTCTTGATTCAGTATTTCCCACCGGACTTGGCCAACAAGCTGAGGAATGACATCCATGCCTTTTGATAGTGATGGCGAGTCCTTGTATGAAGCATGGGAGCGCTTGAAAGAGTTGCAAAGAAAGTGTCCTCCACATGGCATTGAACAATGACTCCTTATTCAAACATTATATAGTGGATTGAATCCCACTATGAGAATGTCCATTGATGCCGCCGCTGGTGGCTCTATCATGACCTTGAGGCCGACTATGGCTAAAACCTTGTTTGAGAACATGGCCTCTAACAACTATCAATTGTCTTCCGGTAGGCCGGGAGCTCGCAAAAGTGGAGGTAAACTTGAGGTTGATGCGGTGAGCCTCTTAACAAGTAAGTTGGATGCACTTTCTCATCAAGTCCAACAAATTCGACCTCTCATGGGCATTTCTCAAGTGCAAGGTTCCTCCGGTGAAGTATATGGTGCTCGAGGGCAAATGGGCAATGAGTTTCAATACAATCCGTCATCCTCTCAAGAGATGACAATTGAGCAAGCTGATACTTTCAACAACTTCAACCCCCGCCCTGAAAATGACCCATATTCTAATACATACACCCCAACTTCTCCTACCAAAATACAAGCCCTTTTCCTCCACAAAACAACCATCCTCCACAAAATAGCCACCCTCCACAAAATTCCCCTCTCAACCTCCTTTCCAAGCTAGAGCTCCATTCCTTACTCCCACACCTCAACACCCACCACCATCCAATACGGATTTCTACAATGCTCAAATGGAGCAAAACAAGGCAGTGAATGATACACTTCGCCTAATGATGTCAAAATTGGATTGTTTGGCCACTCACAACAAAATGCTTGAGAACCAAGTTGCACCACAAGCTAGTTCGTCAACAAGGATTCCGGGGCAACTTCCGAGCAAGCCAGAAACCAATCCCAAAGGGCATGTCAATGCTATCATATTAAGAAGTGGAACAACATATGGTGGGCTCGTAATGAAGGATGATGAGAATGTGGTGAGTGATAAGGTGAATGATGAGGTTTGAACGATGAGCTTAAAGCGATTGAGGTGGAGGAGGGAAGTGAGAAAGAGAAAGTTGAGACTCCTAAGCCACAAGAGAAGGTTCCTACTCCCGATCCCGAGGCTTACAAGCCTCCGGTACCTTTTTCTCAAAAGCTAGCCAAAGTTTCTTTAGAGAAGAAATATGGGAAGTTCATGGAGATTCTCAAAAAGCTCAAAATTACCATCCCGTTCTTAGATGCTATCTCCGAGATGCCCTCTTATGCTAAGTTCTTGAAAGATATCCTCTCTACCAAGAGGAAATATGAGGAGCATGCCACCGTGTCCTTAACGGAGGACAACAACAACAACAACAACATAACCCCAGTGCCTCCAAAGAGGCTCCCGCCTAGGCAGGGTAAGGGGGGTCGGTTGTACGCAGCCTTACCCCTGCGAGAGTCTCACAGAGAGGTTGTTTCCTTTTGACCCGAGATCCGAAGTGCGACGACCATTGGCAACTTCACAATAAATAAGAAGTGCTGACAGTTTTATGAGCCATTTTGCTTTAGTCCATTATAACCCCAGTGGCCTTAACGGAGGAATGTAGGGCTATTTTGCAAAACAGGGCACCTCCTAAGCTTGGTGACCCCGGGAGCTTTTCTATCCCATGTTTCGTAGGGGATGTGACCATTGATCGAGATTTATGTGATCTTGGGGCAAGTTTGAGTCTCATGCCCTTGTCTATATGCAAGAGACTTCAGATGAGAGATTTCAAGCCTACATCCATGTCATTACAATTTTGGCGGACCGCTCCGTCAAGTCCCCTTTGGGAATCCTCGATGATGTGCCTTTTAAAGTCGGTAACTTCTTTATCCCTTGCGATTTTGTTGTTTTGGACATGACGGAGGATTGTCACATCCCCATCATTCTAGGAAGGCCTTTCTTGGCTACCGCCGGCCCCATTATTGATGTGCGTAATGGAAAGCTTTCCTTGAATGTAGGGGATGAGACAGTAGAGTTTAACTTGAATAATAACGTGAGTCCCCTTCCCCCGAATCATGTTTTAGAGTAGACTCATTAAAGAATTCACTTGATAATGCTTATGCTTGTGAAATCTCAAGTGATTCTCTTGAGTCTTATGTTGTGAATAATGGTGTTTGTTGTGATAAGAAGGATGAGATGGAATCCTATGAAAAATTTCTTGATGAGAGCCCCATGTTCATGGAAAAGGGCCTAATGTGGAGGTGTTGGAGGTCAATTCTAAAGCCTCCCAAGAGAAGAAGGATGCACCTAAGGTTGAACTCAAAGCTCTCCCTTCCCACCTAAGGTATGCATTTCTTGATGATGATGAGCTTTTTCCCATTTTCATATATGCTAAACTAAATGACCAAGAGGTTGAAAAATTGCCTTGTCTTCTAAGAAAACACAAGAGTGTCATTTGATATAGCATAGATGATATCAAGGTGTAGACACCAAAAATTGTGTCTATGATAAGCCCCCATAAAAACCCGATGATGAAAAGATTGGATTTTGCTCGAACATGGGTTGCGAGAATAATTGCTCTAATGATTAGCCCAGTTTATTTGAATTAACTAGTGGAAGCCTTTTGTACAGGTGATCCAAGCCAGTTGGACTCAATTCAATTGGAGTCCAAAACTGAGAGATAGACCTCTTTGAACCTAAGGGCCCGAAAGGGAACCCAAACCCTTGAGTCAACCCTTGGTCAAATAAGGGAACTCAGTCTATCCCGCGTGTACCTCCTCGACAAAACCTCCCCTGCGTGAAAAGCATGTCAGGTGCCTATGCAGGCAGGCCGGTCCAGGTCCAAGCGGTCACGCTTGAGTTCAAGCGGTGACCGCTAGGACAAGCGGCTATGCCGTTAGGCCAAGCGGATTGACCGCTTGTCCTGCCGGCTCAGCCGTTCGGCCTAGTTGAATGGCCGCCTGGCCTTTTCTCGTAGACGACAAATTTGAGGCCCATTCAATTTTCGTGCCAAACCCTGGCAGCTCCCTCTCTTCTATATAAACAAACCTTAGGGTTCAGTTGAAGGGGTTGGTCTTTAGGTTGGACATTCTCTCTGAAAGGTTGGCCCCCAAAGTTAATTCTCTCATATTAAACCAGAAATTCTGATTCTTCTCCTTCTTTAGGCTAGCCCTAGCACCACAGAATAAACCTTCATACTTCATCAAGAGCAAGAATTCAAGCATAACAACCCAATAAGTTCATTGTGAGCATCCAGGTAATCCAACCTGAGGGATTTCAATAAATTTTATATTGCTTGTTATTACTAACGAATTTGGTTTATGCGATATGTATATGCATGATGCGTTTTGAGCAAAGGGCTTGTATTAAGCCTAATGGATTAAAGAATGCATATTTTGTTATTTATTGCTTTTTATGATTAAATTATGCTTTGTTTATGAATTGGTGGATGAATTACTTGTTTGCCTTCTGACTCGCAGGTTTTAGCATATTTATTGTTTTCTAGCAATAAAAGCATGTAATTTGATAAGTTGTTAAAAGTGGTCACAATAATAATATTTGTTCAACCCATTAGTTTAAACTAGGAATTTGGACAAATTGAACATTGTTTGGAGCAGTAGCATTAATAATTACACTGAATCGATTAGTAAAAGTCGTTGTTGTCAACGGGCGAGTTGGGTGCCTAACACCTTCCTAGCTCATACTCACGCCCCCGAAATCATTTATGAAGTCAATCTCCCCAATAGGGATTGGGGTGCACAGGAATTGAGTTGACGTCTTTCTAGACTATCGACTTGGTTCCAAGGTTTCCACATTCCCTTAAATTTGGTGGCGACTTCCAACAATCTTAATCATGTCCTTAGTGCGAAAGGAAAATCTTCATGTGCATTCACACTCAAAGATTCACGAAATCCGAACACCGCGCTCTCCCAGGCTATCCGTCCGGCCGCCCGAAAATCAGGAAAAAGAGGGGAGAAAAATCTGGTAGCCTACAGTGGCGACTTCACTGGAGACATGATTAAGAGGGTGTGACTTGAAAATCGATTCAATGCTATTATTTTTTCTTGGTTCACTACCTTGAGTGTTCTTATTATTATTTTGTACCTTGTCATTCATCTATTAAATTGCATTCATGTTCATGCGCTTGCGCGACTTCCGAGCTTGTTTTTACAAGTTCAAACTAGTTTCTTAGCCAATGGAGTGTGGTGAAGTGCCTTGGTGAGAATCCACTTGATTCTTCTTCGCCAAGAAACATGGATCCTCCACCTCATGTACCTTCCTACTCATTCGTCTACTCGACGAGTAGGATAACAAGGATGCATCACATTGTCGCGCATCCCGCGGATTGTTGTACATTCTTGATCATGAGTACCTTTTGACCAAAACCCTTAAGCCTACCCCTTTGCATGAACTAGAACCGATGTTTTAGGTTGAAACTCAGTCCCATGTCCTTGCTAGATTTTCATGATCATATCATTTGCGCTGTTGTGCTGTTGGCCCATATGTGAACGCAATCTTTGCTTAGTCGTTTTGGTCGTCATAGAATATTAGGTTAGACCCCAATTAGGATCTTTTCCTTTTTTGAGTCTAGATTTTGTCCTAAAATTGAGTCTAGAATCTTTATTTTTAAGAAACAATATCCCTGAATGTTCTATATGATGCTCGTTACCTTAGGAATGATTTTAATGCTTTATTCTTTCCCATAATTTAGGTAGTGAGTTTTAGTTAAAGCTCTCGACAATATCTGTCCCCTTTCCTTTTAGTCAAGAGTATAATATCTTTTGCTTTATCCCATATTGAGTCAAGATAATATCTCTCCCATCTCCTTTTAAGTCAGGAGTATAATATCTTTTTTGTTTAACCCATATTGAGTCGATATAATATCTCTCCCCTCTCCTTTTAAGTTAAGAGTATAATATTTTTTTTTTATCCCACGTCTAGATCTTTTACCTAAACCCATTACTTAGTCCCCAAGGGTAACTATGTTGATAGAATATTCTAGATAGAGACTTCCCACTTTTGTTTTAAAACTTTTCTTTGTGGAACTTGTTAGTCTTTCCTTTTCTAAGTCTTATCCGCTGTCCAGGATTGGGAAGAAAACAGTCGGTCCTAAAATTTGGGAACGCGATCATAGTAATCAACGTCTGGTTAGGAAGCTCGTATTGGAGTCTCCCCCTTCGAGCAAAGCTAGGTCTGACACAGTATTTGTTACTCCCACTCCATATCGACCACCTGGTTCTAAGTTAATCGAAATGGCCGAAGGTGATATGCCACCTCCACCACCTACGACTACTGATGAGGTGTTAACTAAAATGATGACAATGTTGGAAACCATGGGAAACCGTGTGACATGGATAGAAAGCAAGGTTAAGAAAACTGATCCTTTTAACCAAGATGACCCTCCACCTCGAGAGGACAAGGTGGAAGAACTAAGTGCACAAATTAAGAACCTTGAGTTAGCTCTAACTCAAAACAAGATCATAAGTGACTACATGATCAATGCTGAAGGATACTCCTCTCACATCAAGGGGAAACTCCCACAAAAGATCTCTATGCCTGAAGTCCCCACCTTCAAAGGGACCGATGATCCAAAAGATCACATAAGGGCTTTCACCACCGCGATGGGCCTAAGAGGAGTTGATCCTGACCTCTATATTCACCTCTTCTCACAAACCTTGGACCCCACCGTTAGGGCATGGTTCTTCAAGCTTGAGCCCAAATAGATTCAAGAATGGAACAAGGTGTCTAGTTTGTTCCTCACTAGGTACGCCGACAACGTCATCCAACCTACTACCATGAGAGAGTCGGAAGCAATAAAGCAAGATGAAAATGAAAGCTTCATCGACTTTGTTAAGAAATGGAGAACTAAAGTGGCCGAAATGCTTGACCGTCCATCCGAGGAAGAGCAAATTCGAAAACTCATCAAGAACTTACAACCTCCTTACTTTAATCCTCTCAAATATCAAGCAATTACTTCATACACACAACTCAATAGTGTGGGATTGCTCATAGAGGACGACCAAGCACTTAAAAAGGAAAAAGGCAAAGACTTCTTCAACAAAGGCACTTATAACTCGAACTACAAGAAGAATCCAAACTCGGTAAGCTCTTCCAACAAGGTTAATGAAGTTAATGCTGTCTACGACAAACCGCAAAGGCAATACACCCCATTGGGCATGACCTATGCTAAAGCTTTGGAAAATCTTGTCAAGAATGACTATCTCAACGTCATGGATCCCACTCCGGATCCTGACGTCGAAAAGAGAAGCCCATCATGGAATCCTAATCTTCATTGCAAATTCCATAGAGGAAAAGGACATGATACCGAGAAGTGTTGGAAACTCAAATAAAATCCATGACCTTTTTGACAATGGGACCATTCCCAAGCCAAAGAATGTTCCCACTCCAAACAACAACACCAATCCTCTAGGTGCAGTTTTCGTCATTACAAATGAAGAAGAGGAAAAGGACCCCTCTCGTCTGATTGTCCCAATTGGAGATTCTATCCCACCATTTACGCTTGACTGCCTCCATCGAGAGGTAACCGAACTTTGGGAAAGTGATAGTGACAAGGAAGACACTACCCTCCAGATTTCTAAAGTGTGGTACGATTCTTCTTCTGATGAATCTCTGGAAGTTGAGCACCTCACGAGGCCGGGAAGGCACTATATATCACCCGATCTCCAAAATAAGGATCCATTACAAAACACAGCTTCAGTCATACCACAAGTTAGAGACTCTCCACTAATCCAAAACAAGGACCAAAACCCTCCAATTGAGGATAATGGCACGACACTACTTAAGCAGTTCCAAAAGACTAAGGCTGATATTTCTATATGGCAACTTTTGACTACATCTCAAGTACATAGAAATGCCTTACTAAAAGCACTTAACCAAACTATGGTTTCCCCCAAAGTTACTCCGGATGACTTGGTCAATCTCCTCACAAAAGAAAATTCTTTGCAAGCGATTGAATTCACTAGTGAAGACCTTCAACCCGAAGGAACTCACCACAACAAGGCACTCTACCTAACTTTCATATGTGAGAAGAAACAGGTTCCCATGACCCTAATAGACAATGGATCCGCTGTCAATGTTTGTCCCCTAAGGACCGCCCAATGCTTGGGCATAAATGTCAACAACCTCGCGCATGCCGCACAAGGGTTGAGGGCCTACGGCAATTCCAAACGAAACGTCTTAGGCATATTTTCGGTTAATCTTAGCACTGGACCAATTGAGAAAATGGTGCAATTCCATGTCATCGACATCCCAGCTTCATTCAATTTACTCTTAGGGTGCCCATTGGTCCATGGATTAAACGCGATAGCTTCAACATTACACCAAAAGGTCAAAATGATGGTCGGAGGGGTAGTTCTAGTTGTTAGAGCCGATTCTATGATCGCTAGCATTGAAGACACGCTAGTTCTTAAAGTCGAGCACACTGCACAAGACAAAGAATTCTGGGATTTTATGACTGAAGGCGTCGCCCTACTTGAGCAAGATATAGCTTCTTGTACACCATATTCCCACCTAGGAATTAATGCCATCCTAAGGAATCAGGTGGACTTCCACTAGTATAAATCAGGCCTTATGCGTCGGTCAAAAACGCCATAGGCGTCGATTGGCAACCGATGTATAGCAGCACGACGCCTATACTCAAGTGTATTGGCGTCGGTTATTGAGCCGACGCCAAAGAGGTATTGGCGTCGGTTGGTTTGTTCAACCGACGCCTATAACTATACTTTTGGCGTCGGTTGAGCAAAACAACCGACGCCTATTCCATTGTTAGGCGTCAGTTTTTTTGTTCAACCGTCGCCAAAAGTATAGTTATAGGTGTCAGTTGAACAAAAAAATCGACGCCAAAAGTATAGTGATAGGGGTCGGTTGAACAAAACAACCGACGCCAAAACCTCCTTGATTTTTAAAAAAAAAAAACCATTCACGCGTAATTGTTTGCGTAATTGTTTGCATCGGTGGTCTTATTCGACCGACGCAAATTCTTTTTTTTTTTTAATAATAAAATTTTGATTAGTATCCCCTGTAGCACGCAGCACAACAAATTCTGATTACCAGCCCTGTAACATTGTACATCACACAAACGCGAACATTAAAAATACCACCAGCGCACTTGTACCACGCAGCAGCACAAGTTCTGATTACCAGCCCTGTAACATGCAGTACAACATTACTCAAACACCAACATTACTCATACCACCAGTAATGTGCACCGACCACCAAACGCCTCAAAATCATGTACACGTGCACCGTACTACAAAACGCAACAAGCCAGCAATTCAAGGCATCATAATATGTACACCTCAACAAATTTCCATTAAGAAAATCCATTTCCATTGACTAATAATAAAATGTATCTTCATTCTAAATAAAAATACACATACCAAGTGTTCACTAGTTCACATACAATCACTCATAAAAAATTCTGCCCAAAGATCTCGAATCTCGTCAATTTGTTCTTTAGTATACGCTCTTGTTTCACCAAAACCCTGTAGGGAAAAGAAAAAAAAATGAAAAGATGACAAACATTTATAAACACTACTATACACGAAAGCAAATCAGCATACACATTAAATTAGGAATTAACACATCTGTGACCATCTCGCCTCAACTATCACAACCAAAAAAGCAAAAAAAAAAAACAAAAAAAAAATGATACATCGCTATGTACAATAGTTTATATTGTAGGTCTTCGTGTTTTACATGTGGCAACGGACCTACATAGACAAATAACTCCCTTTAGCATCATCTCTGCCTAAAAATGAAAACAGGACAACAAGATGTTGAAAGCTAGAAAATTGATATCTAACAGACCATAAGATATTGAAAGCTAGAAAATTGATATCTAACACGAGCCTGAGAGCATGCTAGTATGTAACTCATCATCAAGAAAATGATACAAGTAATACTCAAAAAGGGATAGTACTCAAATATAAGGCGTAAGTTGCTTAAGAATGAAAATATAACGAATGTAAGGGAGGAAATAATGAGATGCAAATTCAAAAATATGCATACAGCATAGCAAGTGATGATGTGAGCAAATGGGAGCCAGCTGTATAGGAAAGAAAAAAAAAACATGAAAAGTAATTGAAAGTAGGCTTTGCTGCTGGTAGCCTTAGATCTTGCATCCAGGGTCCTTTGCTTTTGCATAAAGATGATATATGGGATTGGACTAAATTTTTCTTTGATTTTCCAGATAGTTTAAAGAGTGTGATGAAAGAAGTGTTTTAAAATCCTTTAACAAATTATTTTCCAGATTTCTCCTATGCTGCACTAGGCTCCTTTGATAGTAAAAAGGTCTATTCTGAACAAAACAGATGTGCTCGTTAAGCCATTCAAGTATACAGCTGCAAAAACATGTTCTCTTACCCATCACCCTCGGTTGATCCTGCCCATCTTCTCCCCTGGAAATACTTGTTCTCATACCCATCACCCTTATACTAATTTACATGACTAGACTCTGATCTACTCAGCTATATCAATATAATTCAAATGAAATTCCAACATGACAGCAAATTACGCAAAGCCATTCAAGTATACAGCTGTAGAAACAATAATATGGAAATCAGGCCATACCTTTTCCCAGTTAGTTTCAGGATCTTTCTGGTACAGTGTGACTATCTCATACATGTACCTCATAACATAATAATCGCACTCTCTACCTCCTATTTGTTGAGGACACTAGAAAAAGTCAGATTGATATATAGGGTTAATAAATAGGCAAGAAAATGTGAAAACGAAAACAACTTTAAGTTTCTAATTAGATACGATTTTATACCTGAATTTGATCGTCATAACAATTCAACTTAGATCCATTTTTATGCTTGCCACCCTGAAGTGTATATAATCTAAATGCCCTACAAAAGAAGAATAAGTAAATAAATAAAGAATATATGCTTTTGAAATAAATAAAGAATATATAATACAAAACTTGTACAATATTTTTAAGTTATGAATTAATATATAACTTACAATCCCAAGTATGGCTTTAAGTCTAGGGTTCGTTTTTTCTTAATCGAATCAAACACATAAAGTGCGTTTTGACGACAACAAATAAGAAATAAAATCCAATGGTCACTGCGTTACAAATATCAAAGTTAGATGATATCATAGAAAAAATGAATAAGAAAAAACGTAACATTTGTTATGTTCTTACTCTTGGAAATACGGTGCTAGAATAAATTGCTTTGTCTGAGGGTCTAGGAGAACTTTTTCCATGTATGCAGTTGTCGCATCTGTACGCTTACGCACCTGTAGGCTGCCATAGTTTTCTCCCCTCTTTTGACGTGTCTTCCTTTGACCCTTTCTGGGTTCGGGTTTCCGGACAGCATGGGAGACCATGTATGCAGTTGTCGCATCTGTACGCTTACGCACCTGTAGGCTGCCATAGTTTTCTCCCCTCTTTTGACGTGTCTTCCTTTGACCCTTTCTGGGTTCGGGTTTCCGGACAGCATGGGAGAGCGCGGTGGTGTTCGAGTTTCGTGAATTTTTGAATGTGAATGCACGTAAAGATTTATGCACCAAGGACGTAATTAAGATTGTCGGAAGTCGCCACCAAATTTTAAGGTAATTTGGAAACCTTGGAGTCAAGTCGATAGTCTAGAAAGACGTCAACTCAACTCCTGTGCACCCTAATCTTTATTGGGGAAATTGACTTCATAAATGCGTTCGTACAAGCTAGGGAGGTGTTAGGCACCCAACTCGCCCGTTGACAACAACGGCCTTTACTAATCGATTTAATATAATTATTAATGCTACGGTTCCAAACAATGTTCAATTTGTCCAAATTCCTAGTTTTAACTAATGGGTTGAACAAACATTATTATTGTGACCACTTTTAACAATTTATCAAGTTACATGCTTTTATTGCTAGAAAACGCTAAATATGCTAAACCCTGCAAGTTAGAGGACAAACACATAATTTATCCACCAATCCACATACAAAGCATGATTCAATCATAAAAAAGCAATAAATATCAAAATTAAAACATTCACTCATCCATTAAGTAGGCTTAATACAAGCCCTTTTGTTCAAAACGCGCCATGCATGTATATATCACATAAACCAAAACCTTTTGTAATAACAAGCAATATAAAAACTATTGAAAACCCTCAGGTTGGATTACCTGGATGCTCACAATGAACTTATTAGGTTATATGGCTTGAATTCATGCTCTTGATGAAGTGTGAAGGCTTATTTTGTTGTGCTAGGCTAACCCTAAAGAAGGAGCAGAATCAGAATTTATGGTTTAATATGAGAGAGAGAGAGAGAGAGAGAATTTTCAGCCTAGGAGTCTCTAACTGCCAACCTTTTGGAGAGAATGTCCAACCTCTTCAACTGAACCCTAAGGTTTGTTTATATAGAAGAGAGGGAGCTGCCAGGGTTTGGCACGAAAATCGAATGGGTCTCGAATTTGCCGTCTGCCAGAAAAAGTCCAGGCGGCCATACAGCTAGGCCAAGCTGCCAAGCTGGCAGGACAAACGGTCAAACCACTTGGGAAGCTGCTTAGCCGCAAGGCAAGCGGTCATGCCGCTTGTCCTAGCGGCCACCGCTTGAGCTCAAGCGTGGCCCCTTGGACCTGGAGCGGCATGCATGTATAGGCGCCTGACGTGTTTTTCACGCGGGGGAGACTTTTCCGAGGGGGTCCACGCGGGATTGAATGAGTTCCTTTGTTTGACCAAGGGTAAACTCAAGGGTTTGGGTTCCCTTTCGGGCCCTTAGGTTCAAAGAGGCCTATCTCTCAGTTTTGGACTCCAATTGATTGAGTCCAACTGGTTTGGATCACCTGTACAAAAGGCTTCCACTGGTTAATTCAAATGAACTGGGCTAATCATCAGAGCAATCATTCTCGCAACCCAAGTTCGAGAAAAATCCAATCCTTTCATCATCGGGTTTTTACGGGGACTTATTATAGACACAATTTTTGGTGTCTACAACACCAATGCTAATTCACTCGGGCACATGAATCCAAACGACTCTATATTGGATTCCTTGCACAACCTGTTCACGTACCTTGAATGCAATAGAGATGTTATTAGTTAGTTTGTAAGATAAAAACTTTGCCAAAAAAAAAAAAAAAGAATTTAAGTCTTAAATCATGAATATCTCGCAAATGGGTACATTTAACCATTCCATTCTCAAAAACTGAGAGATATCACTAGTGACCAATATAGATTGGTAATTCTGGACGTTTGACAGCCATGAATACTTCCTTATCTAGTGGAACTTCAACCGTCAATTCAGAGGGCACATTCTTCATCACGTTATGCAAATATCGACATTTCTTACTCAAACCTTGTAGGATGACATCATTAACAAGCAACCCCTCCTTTTTCTTGGTAGGCGTAGCCGACTCTTTACTAACTACTTGTTTGTTTTTGTGAGCAGCTTTCTCCTTTTTCTTGGTAAGCGTAGCTGACTCTTTACAAACAACTTGTTTGTGTTTTTGAGCGGCTTTCTTCTTTTTCTTGGTAGGCGAAGCTGACTCTTGACTAACAACTTGTTTTTGGTTTTGAGCGGATTTTTGAGGGACCTTCTGAGGACCAAGCTTAGGGGATTTTTTCTTCTCTGATACAATGGGATCCTAAGTAGATAGACATAAAGTTAAAAGTTCATACATTTTATTCGATTACATACAATAATTGAAAAGCGCATTTACCTGTCCAAACATCACAAGAGTTTTTTGGCCATTGAAAAAAACTACCGGTTGCATCACCCACCCTTTTGTGTTCTTTAGATGCCACTGGAAGAAGGGCAACTTTAAATTCAGCAACAACATCATCAACAAAAACTCTCACATTATCTAACGCCATTTGTTCTCCATGAACCACACTATCCCCTTGGGACTTTGTTGGAAAAACAATCCCCCTCGCCACAATCACTCTCTTTGAGTCAGAATTTATCACGCATAGACGACATGGAGTTTCCATCTATGTTAACCACATGAAGAAAAATCAGTTAGTTATGCCACCAGCCCATAAAATGAAATAAAAAAGAATAATAGATATATTTGCTTGCACTTAGTTTCAGTAGTTTGCAGCAGCACCTGGATTGAAAGAAACATTGCGTGTATGAGTAAGGAAATCAGTTCAGGCCATGAATTTAAAGATGTGTTTGCAACACCACTTGAAAATCTAAACTTAAGCATATCTCAATCCTTGAACCATTTTTCAGCTTGTAAACAACAATTCAAAAGAGACAATGTGGACCTTGTTTGTAGACCTAGGAAAGCAGGAGGTCAGATTAAAAACTGCTCTCTGTGGAACCTTGCTCTCATTGGCAAGCATGTGTGGGCTGTTGCTCGGAAGAATCACACAATGTGGGTGAAATGCATGCCAATATTATTTGGGGGCCACTGAATTTACCTAGGCATAACTTTATTCTCTGGTTATGGAACCTGCAAAGGCTGCTAACAAGAGAGAGAAAAACAACATGGGATTCTATCATGGTAACTTGAAATGCTTATTGTGTTGGGAGGTTGATGAAACCCACCAACACCTGTTTTTTGCATGTAAGAGAGCGCAGATGCTACTGGTAAAACTGAAGAACTGGTTGCAGTGGACAACAAGAGCTGCTTCTCTACCAGCAATTATCCAAATGCTGGAGATTGTTTACCAGAACATTTATCAATAGGTTTAACTTTCAGATTCAAACTGCAATCACTTGAACATATCCAAAACTAATCAGAGCAAAAACAATACAGCAGCAATACTGACCCAAATGTGCTCAAAATTAGAAAAAAAAGGTGGATCTAGTAAACAATGTGCCCAAATGCGAAAGCTTAATATGTATGCATATGTTCAAACTCCAACTAATACAGAATCTGAATTTAAAGCCATAAAATTTAACTTTACTATAGGTAAATAATCAGACCCAAGCCATAGGGAGCCCACTGTAGCTACAAAACCTTTAACAATGTTTTAACTTTTAAGGCATAAGACAAACCAATTTGGGATCAAAACAGAGTTTGTTTTTTTTGTACTTAAATAAAACGTCAAATCCACTCATTCTCTACTACTTGCTACTAGTAGTAGTTACGCCATTGTCATCATGATCATCGTGACCAACACCACCCAGAACACCAACACAACAACACCAATTTACAACAACACCAACATTACAGCAATACCAAAATTACAGCAACCTGCACGCCCACAAGACACCTGCTACTGCACACTATCAACCTGACCACCTTCGACCACAACCCGACACTACCTGCAGACACAAACAGAGCACCAGCCACCACAAACAGACTCCACAGTGACCCGACAATAGCCCAAGCAGTAGTCTAACAGCCGCGGAACGATTTCGGCGAAAGAAATTTTTTTTTTTTTTTTTTTTTTTTTGGCACAAACACACTACCCATAAACTCTATTGAACAAGTAAAGAGACTCAATTGACAATATGTATACAATCCCTTTTTCAATAAAACCCATGAAAAAAGAGAATCCTGTCTTATAAGCTTTATTTCACTGCTTTTGTGTTACTTTATCTACAAAATGATCCTAAGTAGTACAACTGAACTAAGTATAGAATGCATAACAATTCTAAACTGGATCAACAGAAGATTTCGCACAAGATTTCAATGAAGTATTGCAGCTACTGCACTTGCAGGGCTTGTTTACTTAATATGGAGAGAGCGTAATTAAATCTGCTTTAAGAAAGAGACACGACTTTATGACAAAGGCTTTCTGTATATACAGAGGAGTTCCTCTCACTGCAGTTTGTGCAGGGGTGAGCTAGCTAGGAAGGCTTTTGGTATATCCAGAGGGGTTCCTCTCACTGCCTTATAGGTGTAATGTGCACTTTCTGGTAATGTCAAAGCTATAATTTGACCAAAAAGAAAAAACAACAATTCAAAAGCGTACCTGCAAATCTAAGAAAGGATCTGGATCGACCGAATGAAAACTACTCTGAGTCATTTGTGTATGTGAGGTCTCAACCTCTGCCCCGAATTCTGCCTCGAATTCAGCAGGAAGCGGCATACCTAACTGGTTGAAATGGTTCAAAATGCTTCTAAACTTCACATTCATTTCACTCACGATCTCTTCCTTATAATCCGCTCTTGCTTTCTTGGTTATCTCTTGTGTCACCACAGCCAAGTCATCCATTGAGATGGCTCCGCTCCGACGCTTGCCTCTATCAAACCCAAATATATCTTTGATGCAAGCATTTCCTCAAACACCTCTGTCGCGCCCACCATGCTCCTTCTTTTCAAGCGCACGTGTCAATATGTCATCGTGCCCATGAGGACTCCATGTTCCTTCAGAAGCTTTCTCCTGCCATTCCACATGTTCCAAATCAATTTTACAAAGTCCATTTAATTAGGTAGTGCAGTATAATAACTTATCTTATATTGTGCTGTAATGAAAAAAAAAATTATATTATGTTTACCATTTTTCCGAACACTTCCTTAGCGTTATACTCTGAAGGGAAATAATAACCTCCTCCTTCCTTCTCCTTAAGTCTTGCCCTAACCCAATCAAAACTATGATCCATTGTATCATCAGTAATAATCGATGGATCCATGAATTCCGATGTAGACAAAGAAACAATTGGGTCATCAATGACCCACTTAGCCCTTTTAGCTGCATATCCACCTCTTCCAAGAAAAGGTGGGTTAGCATTACATTTTTGGATCTCCCTTGCCTTGTCACTTATTTCCTGTTTTGGATGTTGAAAACAAAGTCAGAATTCAATAATATATAGTTATGAGCAGTGGCGGAGCCAGGATATTATCTTTGAGGGGGGGGGGGGCGAAAATAAATGTACCATATGTCTACTCAAAATAAAGTTCTCAATTTTAGTAAGATAATTATAAATTATACCTCACTTAATTATAAAAACTATTAGTCATTCATGCTTTCTCTATTAAAAAGTTAAACTATAAGTTCAAACCACACTAGTACTAATCATTGATAAAATAATGTTACCTTAAACTCTTCACTTTTATGGTTTTTCTTGAATATTTCCCATTGCTCTTTAGTAATAAATGGATATTTATCACACGGGTCCTTACCGGCATGCAAGAAACGGTTGACTAGCCTTGTCTTGAATCTTTCATACATCTCGCAGCAGTTCCCAATATTGTTTTTCTTGCGTCATCATTCTTTATGTTATACTCACTCTGAAAGACAACGAATAAACTCGAGCCAAAAATAAAGAAATAAAAACGAATAAATACGAGCCGGAAACCGGGCAGAGTTCCATTTGAAAATAGATATCCCAAGTTATCGACTTTACAAACAACCTGCTTAAACAAAAATTAATACAACAATACCACAATTTACTGCGGAAGACTTCTAACAACATCCGAATCACTGTAACACTCACTTGTACGAATGAGTGCAAGGAGAAAAACCGACTTCTCCAGACGTGCACACACACACATGCCCCTTTTATTTTAAGAAAAAACCCTAAACTAAAAGCTAAATTAAATACATATATAACCAAAACTAAACGCTAAATTAAATACAGATAATAACCAAAACTAAACAAATAGCACACTATATTAAAATAAATCTTTTTCAGAAAAAATTACAAATACTAAGGGTATTACACCGTATCAAGAGATAATATCAGCCAGGTTGTATGCAACCTATACTTACAGTAAATAGTAAAGACTTCTTAAGAATCATCGGTACATCCTTATGATTGAAAAATTCAAACTCCATTTATAGTCCAGGGAAACAGTAAAAATGCAGCAGTTCTTGGAGCTGTTAGTGTGATTCATACCTTGTCTCCTTCAATCCTTCGCGTATTAGATTCCAATTAATATTTATATCCACTTGCATTCGAGCTACCAATACTATATAAGAAGTGAAACCATCTTTCGACTTACCAATTGGGTTACCTAAATTGTCGAACTCAATGGTTTTCTCCTCTTGTTTACCAGCACCTTTCTCCTTCAATTTCTTACACAACGTTGGCCCTCAGGTCTTTTTGATTGGTTTGTCACTCGAGTTTCCAAGGCCATCCAAGTTATCATCATTTGGAGACTCAGCCATGAGAAGTACCTGCAAAATGTTACAAGGAATAAATTAATTGTTAGTTCAAACCCAATTGCATTAAATATGTAGAAAATACTTTGAATGGAAATTGCTTCAAAAGTTGAAAAGAAAAGAGAAATTTCAGTAATGATGCTGAGTGGTCAGACTATCAAGAGGTAAACCAGGAAAACAACTCATGCAAATAAAATAATGGGCATGTTGATTCATATAATAGTGTTATATTTAAGTCAAATCATAAGACTTATACCTTACGCACGCAATTAAAACATTTAATTTTGATGATCAATCCATTGCCCTTCAACATGTTCATTACGTAAGTAATTTGTATCTAAATTCTCTTCCTCAACTGGGGTAGGTAGGCCCGTAGAGAAAGGCGGATTCTCATCAAACTGGTTATACTCTTCTTCATCTACAACATCACCAATATCAAGAATACGTCTCTTGCCTTGAAGAACAATCAAATTCCCTGGCACATCTTTAGGCAAAGATGTCTCCAAACCACTTCTAAATTGGTCATCCAATGCCGGAAATAATCTTTTTAGGTTGGGCTATAACCCTACCAAGCAGGAATTACGGGAATACATCGCTAATGAAAATCCAAAGAGAAGGGCCATTAAGGAAAACAAAGCCTATGACATCCCCATGGCACCATATCAGCATACACTAAACAGGCAATTCGTCCAATCTGGAGATCCATTCCCTTATTATGGCTTTCCTGAGCCTTATGTTCTCCTTGTTTATGGAATCCAAGTTCCCGGATTCGATGTCTTCCAAGACTGCTACGCGCTGAAAGAAACTCCTTTGCCTATAAGAAGGAGGCTAAACTTTGATTGGGTAGAGGACACACCTAACAATGCTTTGGGTCTACTATTTGGACAAGAGCATCGCCATCCAGAAGATGAGGAGCTCCACAATGTCAATAATGCAATTCAAGATGCAAACTTGGACCCAACTAAGTTGATCACTCCAAATGAGGGTCAACTCACAAAGCAGAAACACACCATAAGCTAGACGGGAGCCAATGGAAAGAAGATCAAGATCACGATCTCCAAAGAGTCCAAGCCTGACACCGACACCGACTCCAACCGGACAGAATCTGATTTTCTGAAGACGAGTCTAATATAGTAGAGTCGGGTGGTTGTAGACGCCAAAAAAGCGCTTTCAGATTTCTCCGCAAAAGCCCGATGATGAAAGGAGTAATTAATAAACTTGAAAGCTATTTTTGCTTTAATAATTAAGATAAGGTCTCAGGTTTTTTTCCCTCTAAACGCTCCTTTATTCAAGTCACATCAAAAAGCCCCCTTTAAGAGCTTTCCATTGCTTCCTTCTGTGTCAAAATACGATTCCGCACCTAAGAGTTATGGCCAAACGAAATTAAAGGTCAAAACAGATGTAGCCGAATACTGTGGACCATGTTTCCAGCCTAATTTGGGAGTTCATTTGGTTGAATTATTTGTGAGCCTTATATGTTTGAACTCCTTATTCAAATAGCTTTCCAAAGACATATCATGAGCCCACACCACATTCCCAACCAAGGAGTTATGGATCCAACATTGATGCGTACTCCAAAACTGACATCTCCTTACTATTTCGGGTATATCTTGAGATCCAAAAAACATTTGGGCCTGAAACCAAAGCCATTTGAAACTAGACCCAATACTATTTCTAACACATCTTGAATCATCCAATTTAAAGCCCAAAAATGTGAGATATGGCCCAGCAAACATCAAGCTGGCAAGCTGACAGCCCTCAGCGGCCCTGACTAAAATTCCAGGGCCGCTAGCGGCGCTGACGTGGCTTCTGGCCCGACTCATTTTTCAAGCCCAATTTTATTTTCGGCTCCTTTTCAGCCGTCCAACCCTACTTCCCTGCGCCTATAAATACGACCCTCCTCCCTCAGTTCAAATCACACAGTCTACAGTTGACACCCTCTATTCTCAGTAGTATTGACTCTGAGCTTCTCCCTCTTTCTTCCATAAACAATTCTATTCTATTCTCGGGAGTATTGACACCAAGCTTCCCCCTCTTTCTTCCAAACTTGAGATCTTGTCTTTACTTTTTTTGTCAAATATAGCCTACAGTTCAGGTAATAACTCTTGAGGGCTCAAATCAAATTAATTGCTTAATTGTTTATTTTCCAATAGTGCTAAGGTAGATATTATGCTAAGTAACGTCTTTTATTGCTTCCTAAATATTGTCCTTCCAAACATGTATAGTCGTTGTAATGCTCAACTTGCCAATCAAATGCATGTCTAAACAAGGGTTAAAATAAATGTTGTGATGCTTGTGATGAACCAATTAATAGTCTATGTCTAGGTTGTTAGTTTGGTTTGTGTGGGAATCATATCTTTAAATTATTAAGTAAACTTGAGTTTGTAGAGGCCATCATAAATGAGCGAGATGGGTGCCTAACACCTTCCCACCTCGTACCTTCGCCCCCGAACCCTTTATTCTTGGGTACTCATATGTTCTATATGAGCGGAAATCTTTCTAAAAACTTGATTAGTTCACTTATCGAGCTATTGGGTTGTCCCTTCGGTTTGTCCCTTCGATAAAACGCCGATAGCAGATTTGTGACCTCTTTCATGGTTTTTATTCAATTCAAGTCTTTTCAAAATCTTTTCTAACTCGACGGTTCCTTGAACTTATCTGAACCCTCAGCTTACAAATTTTCTATAAGGACGCACTCCGTGGCCGTAGAAACCTCAGTTCCTTACAGTGGCAACTTCATTGGGGATTTATTTAAGAGGGTGAGACTCGAAAGTCAAGTTTGCTTAATTGTTTAATAACATGTTCCATATTTTGCATCATTTGCATCATTTGCATGTGCCTTGGCACAACCTTTTGACCCTTATCGACCCTCGAGGAAGTTTGTGTCGCAACTCGTAGACAACCCGTATATCTAAAGGAATATACAGTTGTCCTATCGTGCAAATCGACGCTTCCTCACCCATGACTCATCAATCCTTGTTGGTGAAAAAGAATTACAATTGATGTGTCGACCATCCGTCGAACGGAAATTGTAATTTGTCGTGGTAACCTCATAGGAGCTAAAAGCCTCTAGCCCACATTCGTGCATTCGCTTGCTTGTTGTGCATGTGTCGTTGTAATGCCCGTCTGATCACATGTTTGCCTGTAACTATGTCGTTGTAATACTTGCTTGAATACATGAATGTCGTGACTATGTGCCAACTTGTACTTACATGATATGACTATTTTTCTTTTATTTTTAGGTAGTTCCTAATGCCCAAAAATAGTGCGAGAATTAAATCAATGAGCGCTCGTTTCCCCAATGATATATTTTCATATAGCGTCAAAGTCATGAACAATTTTCTAGGACCTTTTTAGCACAAAACAAGAGTCAGTCTCTCCAATTCCCCTCTCCCACTTTTTTTATTTTGATGTAATTCAGATTCGGCAAAAAAAAAAAAAAAAGGAAAAGCAAAAAATGGCGCTAAAAAAAAAAGCCAAAAAAAAAAAATGAAATCGGAAAATAAAAAAAAATGCCGAAGTTTTCTTTTTTATTTATTTATCCCATTTTGAATTTTCTTTGAGTCTAGAAAAATTTAAAAAATAGGATAGTCCGTCTTCTTCTATTTTTCTCATTTTCGTTCATCGACTTCATTTTTCCTTTGATATGAGAGGAAATAATCGGGCATTTATAGGCTTAGGTTTTTACTTTCTTCTTTTCCATTTCTTTGCATTGCATTGCATTGTACGTATTAGACGCTCCATGCTAGGATTCATAAATAATCGTCATGCATACATTGTCGTCATTTTGCATCTGCATTTGTACAAAAGTCCAAGTCCTGCGTTCATCAATGTCTCCATTTGTTCACTACCTCTCATGAACTAGAAGTCTAGACGAGTCGATCATAACTCTTCTAGGGTCATTTTGCGTCAATTCATTGTCATACATGTCAAGGTCTGTCCGCCATGCATCTTGCATATTGTTGTCGTGACTCTGTCATTGCATTGTCATCATCATGCATTCGAGTTCATATAGACGTCCTTAGATTCATTCACCTTAGGAGCTATCGAGGGTCTTCTAAAAATCATATGTCTTTGTTTTCAAGTCCTTTCTTTGGCGTCTTTCTAAGTTGAGACTTGTGTTCAGGATTGGGGGCTCGAGAAAGAATTACGGTGACAAAGGTTGGGCTCGATCGTCCGGCAGATTGGTCTGTGTACAAGCTACATCCAAGACACCACATTTCAAAAGGCCATCACCACATAATCCATCACCACCACAAAGCTCGCCGCCACTCAATACATCCCTTACCTCACCGATCATACCCCCAAACTTCACCATGGTCAAAACCACCAACGAGAGACTTGATGAGCTCATGAGTGAGTTAGAAAGGGTGTGACTCAAGGTTGAAGATTTGGAAGAGAAGAAAGAGGATGAACCAAGAATCCTCTCTGACTCCGACTCTGAGGAAGAAGGACCAAATGCCAAGCTGGCTAAGATTAATTCTGTGCTCGAAATTAGCGGCATGTTTGCCAACTACCATACTAATGTTGGTAAAGTCAATCCCAGAGTCAAGGGCAAGCTTCCAGCCAAGTTCTCCATGCCCGAGGTTCCGACATTCACCGGCACTGATAATCCACAAGACTATCTCAAAGCCTTCACTACTGCCATGGGTTTAAGAGGAGTTGACAAAAATATCTACATTCACTTGTTCCCACAGACTCTTGATGCCCCAACTCGTCGTTGGTTCTACACCTTGAATTTGGAGGACTACCGCACTTAGTCAAATTTCACTACAGTCTTCCTTGCACGCTACAAGGAAAATGTTGCTCTACCTATGACCCTTCGAGAGTTAGAGATCACCAAACAAGAAGAAGATGAGGGATTCACTGCCTTCCTTAGGCGTTGGAAGCTAAAGATTGCCGAAATGGTTGAGCGACCTTCGCAAACTGATCAAATCCGCCAACTCATGAAGAACCTGCAACCTGCTTACAAGGAACCCCTCAAGTATCAAGCAATTGACTCCTACAACCAGCTCTATGTTGTGGGCATCCTAATTGAAGATAATCTTCTTAAGAATTCCACTTAAGTCGTGAACAACGCGGGTATCTACAGGAGGCTGTCCTTCATATCCCTGTGAATAGCCTGTGCTCGAGAAGTTGAAGAGAGTTGAAGTCTCCTAGTGTGCAAGTCTAGTCGAGTCCAGTCAAGTTTAATGATGTCTAGTTTGTCTTTTCAATTCGTCTATAGAGTATAGCTTACTTCTCGTGTAATGCTTTTCTTCGATTCAACAAAGATTGCATTTTGATTCCCATCATTGTTCTTTGTTCAATCCTATGACGAACTTAAGTTGCCTATGACGGAATAAAAAAAAAATTAAAAAAAAATTCAAAAGAAAGCCTTCATTGTGGAAAACATCAAACGAAAACTCCCTAATGATCATCCACATAGAGGACATATAGTTGAACCGTTCGTGCCGAGGACAGGAGGCATTCATTTGGCACCTCACATCAATATCCTTTACTACCCTATACATCATTACCACTCGCAATCCTTTGAGCCTTTTACACATAGCCTTTCATTTCTTAACCACATCATCCTTACCCGGGGAATGGGTGTGTGCGACATGGAAATAGAAGCAACCTTCTAGGCAAGGTGGACCGACCTAGAAAAAGAGCCACCGAGAGAAATACCAAAAAAAAAGAGAGAACTCGAAAGTTCAAGAAAAAAAAGCAAAAGAGAAAAAAATTCGAGAGCGATCAAAGATCCAAAAGAGTGCAAACACTTTAAGCACAACCAAACGGTGGCCTTACCAAAACATTGGTCCCTAAGCCAACTCGCCTAGATCAAAAACTTCTATATCATCTAGCATACTTTGGGGAGGGGATTTACATTGGCTGCATGGAGCTGTGAGTCAATAGAGTCTCCATACATCATATTCGCGTAAGTACTAGAGTCGCCTTCAAAGGCATGCATGTGTACATAATTTCTCAATGTCTTGAGTTCCTGCGTGTTTACATGTCAAATCCCCTTTGCCCCGTACATATTACTATGTCATGTCTTGTGCATCTTGTCAGGGTTAGTCGGGCATGTCTATTGCATCTTTTCCCTATGTGCATATTTCCACTGCAGGTTTGAGTCTACCCGCTCTCCATCAAAATCAGTATGCCCGGAACTCATGATCAAGCCCAGAAGAGACCTTCCGACTACAACCAAAAATGGAAATAACCTTCCAACAACAGCCAAGCGCGCGGGCCCCCTGCTGTCCCACGACTTTTCCAGCCCAGAAGCCGTTACTCCAGTTCGTTCGCGGCAAATATCAGTACCTAGCGCACGGGAGCAAGACTCTTCGGCCCAAAAATTCAAATTCGACAATTGGCCCATTTTACGATACCAAGTACTTTCAGGTAAAACTAACCCAATTATATTTTACAGGTCCAAAATACTGAAACTCGGATACATGCAGCGACGACTCTTACAGCCTAGAGTGCCCAAAAATATTTTAAGCCCGGAAAGTCTATCGTCCTTACCAAATATCCCAATGTCACAAATTTTGGGCTCAGTCAATGGTCGCTTAAGCTATTGCGGTTAAACTATCCTCCTGGAAGATCACAAATTTTGGGTCAGTCAATGATCGCTTAAGCTATTGCGGTTAAACGGTCCTTCTGCGAGGTTACTTATTTTGTGTCAGTCAATGATTGCTTAAACTACTGCAGTTATACTGTCCATTATTTTTTTTATATGTTTCAGTCAATGATTGCTTAAGCTAATGCATTTTAACTGTTCATATGTTTTAATCATATTACAGCCGTCATTTTGATCGCGTTGTCTCGTCGACCTTTTCGTTTCTTGTGCAGGGACGGAATCTCGGCATCCGCCGAGTGGTGTTTAGTCACTGTTTGCTCGATAAAGCATTTATACTATTCACTCTCACCAATGTTACTTTCCATTTTACAGCCGTTATTTTTAATCGCGTTGTCTTGTTGACTTTTTCGTTTCTCATACACGGACGGAATCTTGACACTCGCCGAGCGGTGTTTAGTCACTGTTTGTTGAAGCACTCCACGTTGATCATTCTCAAAGTATTACTAACTTTTTCATTCACTCTGAATACAGGTCCCCAGCAGACGTTTAGACCATCTACGAGCGGTGTTATATCCTACTACCATAACCTTTATTTTCTCTTGTGTTCACAGAGATAAAATTTTAGCACGCTACGAGCATGTCCCAACACAGGTTTGTCTTCATATGCATACATACTGTACACTCTCACACACCGTGTGCACATCAGCATCCTGCATGTCGCCTTCGGAATACTTTGATCTTCGCTTTTAATCAAGTTCGATCAAAGTAGGGGCTTCTGTAGACGCCAAAAAAGCGCCTTGAGATTTCTCCGCAAAAGCCCGATGATGAAAGGAGTAATTAATAAACTTGAACGCTATTTTTGCTTTAATAGTTAAGATAAGGTCTCAGATTTTTTTCCTCTAAATCCTCCTTTATTCCAGTCACATCCAAAAGCCTCTTTTAAGAGCTTTCCATTTCTTCCTTCTGTGTCGAAATACGATTCCGCACCAAAGAGTTATGGCCAAACGAAGTTAAGGGTCAAAACAGAGGTAGCCGAATACTGTGGACCGTCTTTCCTGCCCAATTTGGGAGTTCATTTGGTTGACTTAATTTGTGAGCCTTATATTTTTAGACTCCTTATTCAAATATATTTCCAATGACATATCATGAGCCCACACCACATTCCCAACCAAGGAGTTACGAACCCAACATTGATGCGTACTCCAAAACTGACCTCTCCTTACTCTTTCAGGTATATCTCGAGATCCTTAAAACATTTGGGCCTGAAACAAATTCCATTTGAAACTAGACCCAATAAGATTTTCAACGCATCTTGAATCATCCAATTTCAAGCCCAAACAAGTGAGATATGGCCCGTCAAACATCCAAGTGGCAAGCTGACAGCCGTCACTGGCCCTGGGATAAAAACCAGGGCCGCTAGCGGCGCTGACGTGGCTTCTGGACCGGCTAATTTTTCAAGCCCAATTCGATTTTCGGCTCCTTTTCAGCCGTCCAAACCTACTTCCCTGCGCCTATAAATACGACCCTCCTCCCTCCGTTCAAATCACACAGTCTACAGTTGACACCCTCTATTCTTAGTAGTAGTGACTTTGAGCTTCTCCTTCTTTCTTCCATAAACAATTCTATTCTATTCTCGGGAGTATTGACACCAAGCTTCCCCCTCTTTTTCCAAACTTGAGATCTTGTCTTTACTATTTTTGTCAAATATAGCCTACAGTTCAGGTACTAACTCTTGAGGGCTCATATCAAATTAATTGCTTAGTTGTTTATTTTCCAATAGTCATAATGTAGATATCATGCTAAGTAACGTCTTTTATTGCATCCTAAATATTGTCCTTCCAAGCATGTATAGTCGTTGTAATGCTCAACTTGCCAATCAAATGCATGTCTAAACAAGGGTTAAAATAAATGTTGTGATGCTTGTGATGAACCAATTAATAGTCTATGTCTAGGTTGTTAATCCGGTTTGTGTGGAAATCATATCTTTAAATTATTAAGCAAACTTGAGTTAGTAGAGGCCGTCATAAACGGGCGAGTTGGGTGCCTAACACCTTCCCACCTCGTACCTTCGCCCCCGAACCCTTTATTCTTGGGTACTCATATGTTCTATATGAGCGGGAGTCTTTCTAAAAATATGATTAGTTCACTTATCGTGCTATTGAGTTGTCCCTTCAGTTTGTCCCTTCGATAAAACGCCGATAGCAGATTTGTGACCTCTTTCATGGTTTTTATTCAATTCAAATCTTTTCAAATCCTTTTCTAACTCGACGGTTCCTTGAACTTATCTAAACCCCCAGCTTACAAATTTTCTATAAGGACGCACTCCGTGGCCGTAGAAACCCCGGGTCCTTACAGTGGTCCACCCAAATCTATGTTTAATTCTGTTTGCAAGTCTAACGATGTTAAAGCCAATAGTAATAGCTCAGTTGATGTTCCAATTTCCTCTTAGATTACCTACTAGCTAATAATTCAAAAGATGAACAAGAATTGCCCAAAGAAGTACCTAAAGCACTATTAGAGCATGAACAAAAGACTTTAATCGTGGAAGAAACAGAATTAATTAAACTTGCAAGCGATCAAGAGTCGCGCCAAGTGCGCATTGGCTTATCGTTGACTCCCAAAGAGCGAGAAAGCTTTATAAATCTCTTACAAGAATACATAGACGTTTTCGCTTGGTCCTACAAAGATTTGCCAAGAATAAGTCGTGAGATAGCACAGCATACAACAACGCTCAATCTTGATTCAAAACCGGTAAAGCAAAAACTTCGGAGAATGAAACCTGAGTGGACGTTGAAAATCAAATAAGAGGTGCAGAAACAGCTCGCAACAGGTTTTAATAAGGTCGCTCAATATCCAGAATGGGTTGCTAACATAGTGCCCGTTCCAAAAAAGGACGGCAAAGTAAGGATGTGTGTCGATTTCAGAGATCTGAACAAGGCAAGTCCAAAAGACGACTTTACCTTGCCACATATAGACGTACTGGTGGATAATACCGCAGGACATGCCCTCTTATCATTCATGGACGGCTATGCAGGGTATAATTAAATCCAAATGACCGAAGAAGATATGGAGAAAACCACCTTCATAACCCAATGGGGAACATATTGCTATACCGTCATGCCTTTCAGGTTGAAAAATGCGGGAGCAACGTACCAAAGAACCGAAACTTCCCTTCTACATGACATGATGCACAAGGAAGCCGAGGTGTATGTAGACGATATGATCATCAAATCCAAGGAGATAGAAGGGCATATATCCTCTCTAAAGAAATTCTTCGACAGGCTTCGGAACTATAACATGAGATTAAATCCTCAAAGGTGTGCATTTGGAGTAACTTCTGGTAACCTCTTAGGATTTGGCATAAGCACAAGAGGCATTGAAATTTATCCTACAAAAATCAAAGCTATAAGAGATATGCCCTCTCCCAAAAATGAAAAGGAGATAAGGGATTCTTAGGACGACTCCAATATATGAGTCGATTCATATCCAAATTGACTATTACATGCGAGTCCATCTTCAAAAATCTCAAAAAGGACACCATCTACCTGGGATGATCAATGCCAGCAAGCCTTCGACAAGATTGAGGAGTATTTAGCTAATCCACCCGTGTTGGTTCCACCAATTTAGGGAAAACCACTTATGCTATACTTAACAGTCAAAGAAATTGCCATGAGTGCTATGTTGGCCCAAAAGGTGGAGAATGATGAAAAGGTAATATACTACCTTAGCAAGAAATTCTTAGAATATGAAACGCGCTACTCCACACTAGAGAAGACGTGTCTCGCATTGGTCACCACGACAAAGAAGCTTCGACACTACATGCTACAACACTCTATCCATATAAAGTCAAGGATGAATCCACTAAAGTATGTGTTCGAAAAACCCATTCTTAGTGGAAGAATAGCAAGGTGGACTGTCATGCATTCAGAATTCGATCTAACATTTGAACACCAAAAGGCGATCAATGGACATGCCATTTCTGAACATCTCACTGAAAACCCAGCTAATAGCGAAGATGCCACACATGACTTCCCCGATGAAGGAATAATGAGTGTCGAAGAAACCATATGGCAGTTATACTTTGACGAAGCATCAAACCCAAAAAGGTTATGGTGTAGGAGTTTTATTAGTCAGCCCAGAAGGCGCACATACTCCCATAGCCGTCACATTAGACCACGAGGTAACTAACAACGGCGCCGAATATGAAGCATGCATCATTGGTTTAGAAGCGGCAATAGAACTACAAATTATGGACCTTAAGGTAAATGGAGACTCAACTCTCATCATAAATCAATTCTCTAAAAAGTGGAGAGTGAAAAGCGAATCCCTGGCACCTTACCAGGAATATCTGTAAAAGATAGCCAGATATTTCACTCACGTCCGTTTTACATACCTTCCTAGAGAGGACAACCAGTTCGCGGATGCCTTAGCAAAGATGGCATCCATGATAAATATTCCAGATGATGTAATCACTATGCCCATTCATATTCAAAGGCGCACTGAGCCCGCCTTTTGTAATGCACTCGAGGTATGCGTCAATGAGGAGGAAGAAGAGGAATGGTTTACTAACATTCTCAATCTATTAGCTGAAGGAAATTATCCTCCGCAATTGACACCTAGGGCACAAAGGGATTTAAGTAGACTAGCCACACAATACATACATCTGCAAGACAAACTTTATAAAAAGACACCACAAGGGCTAAGTCTTCTATGTTTAAAGGAACGTGAAGCAAGCAATGGCGTATGTGGTCGCCATATGAATGGATTGAGTTTAGTAAATAAAATCCTAAGGCAAGGATACTATTGGACTACAATGGAAAAGGACTGTATTGAATACGTGAGAAAGTGCACACGCTGCCAATTCCACGCCAATATACAACATAGACCTCCTTCTCCTCAACATACATTCACCTCACCATGGTCGTTCTCTGCATGGGCCGGGGCATTGACATCATTTGAAAAATCTCCCTTATAAGAAAAGGAGGCCATGAATACATACTAGTCGCGATAGATTATTTCACCAAATGGGTCGAAGCTCGTTCGTATACAAGAATAGCATCAAAGCACGTGGCAAAATTCATACATGACAACATCATTACCAGATACGGAGGACCCCACGAAATCATAAGTGATCACGGGACCCAATTCAAAAAAGATGCTGCCGAACTTTTCACTAAATTTAAAATTTAACATCGATAGTCTTCACCTTATAGGCCACAAACTAATGGATCCGTAGAATCCGCAAACAATAATGTAAAGCAAATGATAGCTAAGATGACGGAAAACTACGAAGATTGGCCCGACAAGCTGTAATTCGCCTTATGGGGATATAGAGCTACTATCCAATCCTCAACAGGAGCAATGCCTTATTCTTTAGTATACGGAATGGAGGCGGTACTTCTAGTTGAGGTAGAAATCCCTTCCTAAAGGATAGCTTTGGAAAGTGAATTACCCGAAGTAGATTGGGTCCAAACCCGGTATGACCAATTGGTCTTGCTAGATGAAAGACGACTAAATGCCCTACATTACGGTCATGTGTACCAAGCAAGTATGGCAAGACATTTTGATCAACGATTCAAGGCTAGAGGACTAAAAGAAGGAGACTTACTCCTAAAATAGGTAAGACCAATTGTAGTCGACCCTCGGGGAAAGTTCAAGCCTATTTGGGCCGGCCCATACATTATCAAGACAATACTATCCGGTGGAGCGGTAAAGATAATGGATTTAGACGGCAACGAGTTCACACAACTCACAAATATGGACCAACTTAAGCGAATCTATGCATAAATATTAAATCTTGGAGAGAGCCCACTAAGGCACCAAGTCCAAGTCAAAATCGGTCAAACCCGTCCACGCGTGGCCCACGGCCGAAAAAAAAAACGAGATTTGGTTCTACGAACTACATTAGCTTGATTCCGCATGGATATGTAGGTAACCCATACAACTTGGGCCCGGCCACTTTAATAAAATAAATATCTAAGGGAATTTTAATCCATTTAATTAATGCAAAACTAAGCAAGTCTTTCATTAATATGGCTAAGTCCATTACATGCTCTAATAAAAAGAATAAGTGCAAAAATAATAATAAAAAAATAATTAAAGGGCAATTCTAAACTACATCTACTTGGGCATGCAAACCCGTAATTTGAATTATACTACTAAGCACAAAAAAGAAAGCAAGACTTTCTGGACAACTAGATGTGGACTACTCCTCTTTGTCTTTAACTTTGGGCTCTTGGGCGGGCTCGCTAGGCTCATTAAGTTCCATTCGTTCTTTTGGAGCCCATCTTTTCCTACTATAGCTAGAAGAGGCCTCGTGATCATTGGGCCTAACTGGAGCTACTTGTTTGGCCTAGTGGGCCAGATTCTTCCTCTTTTTGGATTGGGCCTTGACCTTGCCTTTTCCCTTACCCTTAGTTTGGGGCTAGGAAGGCTTAGCGGGCCTATCAATGGGAGTTATCCTTATACCGCTTGGCTCATCATATCTACGGGCTTTGAACAACTCATTTTCCTCTTCTAGGAGCCTATGGTTGACTTGGTGGTCACCACTCCAAATCCATTCCTCATAAAAGCTAGATAACCCGTTTGAATGCGGGTATACCGGCTTAGTCCACACTTGGCGACGGTTCCAATGTCGTTCCAATTTAGACACCAAAGAGGACGTTAAGGGCCTTTGGCAAGAAGGTTCACAACTTACAATCGAGATCCTTTGCCTTAAGCCGTATTGGCGGAGAAGGCGGTTGGGTAGGAAGAATTTCAAGTATACAAACCAATGATCCTCGTAAAGGGCACGTTCTCACTACACCCTACAATTTTGGTGGTACGCCACCATGGGACGAACCAAGCCGGTTGGATGTCAGTGTAGAAGTATGCTATCCACTCCTCTCGAGAGGATTCAGAGAACATTCGGCGTCTCGCCGGAAAGTATTTAGGGAAGAACTTCCTAGTGTCAATGGGAGCCTCAAGCAAGTGGAGTCTCTCTTGAAGCCATATCTACACAAAAACAACAAAAGAAAAATTCAAGTCAATACAAGATGAGAATTTCACCACATAAAGTTAAATCTACAAAGATTAAGGCTTTATCACAAAAACTTACTTGAAGGAGTAAAGGGCTCCAGGTAAAGGACTCTTGAGGATTGCTCTTAAGCCTATCTAAAGCGAGGATTGTCTCTCCCACAACCAAGTGCATAGGAGAGCTATCCCATTGAATTTGCTCGGTCACCCTAAGAAGGCAAGCTTTGCCCCTATTGATGGTAGAATTCTTTTCGGATGGAATAAGAGCGTCTTCATTACCAGTCACGAGCAAATAACGATGGAGGAGGCAAAATACAAAGGCACGTTTCTTGTACCTCATATCCATCGCATCCCGGGCCCTATAAGCGAAGAAAGTCACGAGCTTGGCAAGATCAACATCCTCACCATGAAGCACTTGACCCACTTAACGAGGGGACAATCCGAGATATCTTTGAAAATCACCCGCGAAAGCATTCCCCAAGTAAGGAACGGCGGGAGGGCTTTCGGTTGGAAAGCCCATGATATCAGAGAATTCCTCCACCAACGGGCACATCTCATGAGCACCAAAATGGAAAACGTGAAATTTTGGGTCCCAAAACTCAATACAAGCATGAAGAAAGTCCCACAAATCTTAACTTGTTTGAGTTGAAAGAAGGCATTAAGATGGAAGGGGGTAAGCTTCAACCTCTCCTCTACGGTCATGGAGGCCAGCCAAGCATCAAAGACATCATCAAATTTCACCATGGTTAAGATGAGGGATTTTCCCTCAGGGAAGTTTCTCTCTCTAGGGGCTCAAAGTAAGTGGTATGAAAAGAAGAGGAGGAAACCCGACTATATAGAGGTCACGGTTGGATTCTCGTCGAAAAATTAAGGAAATTCAGACAACCGACGAAAAAGAGGCCAGACGGCCCTCATCTAGTCTGGACGGCTTAGCCGTTAGGACGAGCGACTGAGCCGCTCCAGCCAGCAGCATGACCGCTAAGAGAAGCGGCCAAACCGCTAGCCCAAGCGGCAACCGCTGGAGCTCTAGCACAGCCGGTAGGAGCTCTAGCGGTCACCCTGTTTAGGCGCCTGAGGTGCAACTTCGCGAGACAACTCTGGTCCACACGACCTCTCCGTTAACCGAGCTCTACCTTCCTAATTCCCAGTTAGACAGATTTTGGAAGGCTTCCCTTAGATCTTCCATACCTTAATTTTCACTCTTGCCACTTTTCTATTTAGTCTCTTTTTATTTTCTTTCCTTCTTTTTGTTTTGATTATCAAGTTCCACTCTTTATTCCTTTTATTTTCTGATTCTTTATTTTCTTTATTAATATTTTCCCCTTTTTAATTATCTGTTCATATTTTCTTTTTCTTTACTTTATTTTATTTTTTAGGGGAAGGGGTACCCCAAATGTGCTAAATTCTCGGGAATCCTAAATTCTCTGATATTGTGATTTGTGATTTTCCATTCGGAAATTAGATGATTAAATTCACATATGGGCATTTGCGTGATATTTTTGTGCGTGAATAAAATGCAATATTTATCGCAGGTTCAATACAAGCCCGAAAGTTCAAAGTGCACTACAACAAATATCACTCGCCATCTTCGCCAGTACTCAAACCCGCCTGAGACGACTCTCCAGGTCCACTCGATGATGGAGCACTTGAAGGACCGGGCTGAGAGGCATCGCCCAAGATCTAGGGTCAAAAGCAAAAAGTGAACTCGTCAAGTAAGCGGGATTCAAGGAATGACGCGGTGGCTCCGACATGCCGGGATAGCCGCCATACCTCGTACTCTCCTGACTCAAGGAACCCCTCAGAAGGAACGGAGGATACAGAGGCATGTGATAGCTCGGATACCCCATATAGGGAGGCGGTGCATGCCACTGCGGAAGATAAGGCACCTGGGGCGGGTTCCCCGTATCCACTTTAGCTCGAGGCGTCCCCTGACGAACCTCCGTACTCTCCTGCCTAGGAGGAGGACGCTGCGGTGTAGACACCGACTCCGGAGCACGGATAACTGGGGGCCTAGGAGGCCTCACCACAGGAACAGGCTGCGAAATAAGCTCAAGGTCAGAGAATTACAAAAAAAATATATCAAGCACTATTACTTGAAATGAACATACCTCTCGAACGTCGAATCGATGACTCGTGAATACACTCCAAGACATGAACCTGGAAATCCAATTCTTAAAGGCCTGCATGCCCCTATAGATCTTCCGCGTCTCAGCAGCATCCAATTGCGCACATAAAGAAAAGAGTCAGTATAAACAAAAGGGAAATTTTGCGAATTGCAAAAGGATTTTCACTTACCCCCTACAACCAGCTGGTAGAGGCAATCCCTCAACCTCCTCATCGGGACCACGAAACTCAGGAATCAGTATAACCTGAGGAGACCCGTTCGCTCCTGTATAACTCACCTACATGGTAGGAGGAGTAGGGCGCGGAAAAGAGGCAGTCGCATGAGACGACGAAGAACTCGCAGCACTCTGCAAAACATAAAAATATTAGACACATTTCTAAATTTCCAAACGAAATTAGGAAACAAAAGTACATTACTTACCGGGTCGGTAGACAAGTTGGGGCACAACCGAGCCTCAGCAAACTCGGTATATGCCACTATGAGATCCACCCTAGGATCAGCCAGAAGCAAATACTCCAGGGCATTCGCCCCAACGGTGGCCATCCTCACCTACTCCACGGTAAGGTGACGAACATAAAGCATAGAATCCGGAGTATCCAAAGGAATCCTCGGAGCCGAAAGGTCGGAGAAAGTCTGCCTAATCAGTCTCTCTCCCAGGAACCACCCAAAATCGAAAGGACCCTCAATGAGGATCCTCCTCTTGTCATACTCCCGAGCACCCAATAATCTGTCCGAGAGACCCAGGAGGTAATTCGTCCAGGGGAACCAATCGACCTACAAAAGCAAAGAATGAGCACACAAAAAGGATGAAAAGTACGATAAAAGCACAAAAGATGATGACTTACATCCTGAGCGGTCAAGGGATATATCACCTCCCTAAGGGCGTGCAGCGTAGTGAATGGGCAAGACGCCCGTCCTTTCCAGGTCAGCATCACTGGAAAGGACAAATCCTCTGCCTTGGGAAGAGGGGCAAGGTCGGAGAAATGCTCGTAAAACCAAATCTAAGACATGCAAAGCACATGGATTAGGCACAAGTTGTGAGTAAAAAGCCAAAAACACGAAGTATAAGAAGGGTAAAAGGAAATTACTTCCATAACCTTCCAATAACCGACCAGGGAGACGCGAGACGCGCCCTCCTCTACACTGAGGTGGCTGGACTGCTTCAAGCACCGTAGAAGACAGAAGTATGCGGGAAGACCCCAATTGTACTCCGCAACTATGTCCAAATCGCATCGCAAAACATTGGCATCGTTTTCTCTCTCTAAAATGCTCTCTTCTCTCTCCTCTACACCGCTCGTCCGCCATTGACGCAGCTGTGAGTCTCTATGGGGAAGAAAGACAAGGCAAAACGAGGGACAGAAAAGCACGATGACAATGGGAAAAATTCAGCACCACCAGGTCCTACGAAAACTGCGAATCAGAGACAAAGTACAAGCATCAACCGAGACAACCTAGATCGGGTTGTGCGCAAACTTACTGATGAATTGGAGGCACCGGAGGTCATGACTCCTGATGCACAAACAGAAACAGTTCAACAAATGGAAATTGCAAGAGAAAAGATCAATACTTGGCTCTCGAAGATGAAGGAAAAGGCAAGAACACTATCTTCGTCTGAAGATGAAGATGAAGGCCCAAACCAAACAAAACAGCAAGAGACAGCAACTGTAGGTAATACCTCTGCTTGGGAAAAATTTGACATCTCCAAATTGAAAAATTCGGGATTTAAATTGGATTTTATTGCGCCAACAATGCATGAAGGAAAACCTGTTGGGGAAATTAGTTTCATGGACATAGAATCTGAAATCAATTACTGGAATAAAGTTGTTGTTTGCTATATTATGGGGTCAAGACCACCAATTAATGTGTTAAGCGGATATTTAAGAAGAATTTGGGCAAAACGTGGGATGAACAAAATTGCTATGATGAAAAATGGCTTGGTTTTGGTTCGTTTTGACTCCCTAGAGCAAAGGGATGTTGTAATTCAAGAGGGGGTTTACCACTTTGATAACAAACCTATGATAGTAAGGCCATGGTCTGAAAATGTGGATTATGCACAAGAGGAATTGACCTCGGTGCCTATTTGGGTAAAATTCCCTGGTCTTAATGTGAAATACTGGAATGCTAAGGGACTGAGCAAGATTGCGAGTCTTGTAGGAAGGCCAATGATGGCAGACAGAAATACAGAGCTCAAAGTAGGGATCCGATATGCAAGAGTATTGATTGAGGTAGAAATTGGAGTTGAGTACCCTAACAAGGTGCACTATAAGAATGAAAAGGGCAATATTGTGGAGCAGGAAGTGGAATATGACTGGAAGCCCATTCTTTGCAACCACTGCAAACAATATGGGCATAGGGAAGCTGAATGCAGAAAGAAAGCTACTGCAGGTTCTGTGATACAAACATTGCCTGTACAGATTCCACCAGCACTACCTCCTAGGGCTCAACAATGACAGACTGCAGGAAGAGGGAGAGGTAGAGATTGGAATTCAGGAAGAGGAGTGAGAGCAGGAAGAGGCAACTATAGACAAGTGCAACAGTCTAAAACTATCACTACCCAGATGCAGAACAGTTTTGATATTCTGCAAAATGAAGAAGGAATGCAGGAGGTTCTAAAGGCACAGACAGAAGAAGCACTGGAGCCAGAGCAACAAAAGAATCAGAATGAAGATGAGGTGCCATCACATGGTAAGTCTCCTATCTTGACTGATAGTCATGGATAGGATACTAATATGGAATGTTAGAGGCCTAAATGGCCCAAATAAGCAGAGGGATGTTGCCCTTTTTTGTAAAGAAAATAATTGTGGGTTGGTGGCTTTTCTAGAAACAAAAATCAGATTAGTTAACCTAGAAAAATACAAAAAAAGTTTCATGCAAGATTGGGATTCTTACAGTAATCACAATGAGCATAGGTTGGGTAGAATATGGTTAAGATGGTTGCCCAACTGGTTTCATGTGGATATATTATTCTCATCTGTGCAAATGATCATTTGTAAAGTGGTTAATATCATGAAAAAAAAGAGAATTTGTGGCTAGTTTTGTATATGGCTTAAATGAAAAGGAGGAAAGGAAAATATTATGGAAAGACCTAACAAATTTTGCAATTAATTGCAATAAACCATGGTTTGTTGGGGGGGACTTCAATAATGTGATGCTACCTGACAATAGAAAAGGAGGAATTCCAGTTACATTTTCTGAAATACAGGACTTTAAAGAGTGCATTGAACAATGTTTCCTCACTGAAATGGATTGGTCAGGGTGCCAGTTTACATGGAATAATAGGCATGAAAGGGGTGGGAGAGTGTATTCTAAAATTGATTGGGCCTTTGCAAACAGCCTCTGGTTCCAGGAATTTGATCAATTTGACCTTAAATTCCACCCAGAGGGTGTTTCTGATCACTCCCCAATTTGTCTAGCTATTCAGAGAGAACCCACAAAAACAAAAATCCCTTTTAAATACTTCAACATGTGGAGCCTCCACTCTGAATTCCAGGCTATGGTTCAGCAAGCTTGGAATTTCAAAACACAAGGCACAAAAATGTTCAGAGTGTACCAGAAACTGAAAAAGGTGAGAAGAATGCTGAAGAAGCTAAACAGGAATGAATTTAGGGATATTTTAGCACAGGCAGACATTGCTAGCGTTGCCATGACTCAAGCTCAGACTGAGGCTAACAAGGAGCCCCTAAATGAGGAAGCACAACAGAAGGAAATACAGGCCAGGAGAAGATACAATGAGGTGAACATGGCTGCTGAAAATATTTTACAGCAGAAAAGCAAGGCAAACTGGGTTCAGCTGGGAGATGGGAACACTCACTTCTTCCATGCAGTCATGAAGCAAAGAAGACACAAGAATAGAGTGCATACAATCAGGACACAGCAGGGGACTCTACTGGATGATCAGAATATGGTTATGGAGGAATTTGTGAGATTCTAAAAAGAAGTGTTGGGGGTTTCAGGGGCTAGAGCAACCACAGCAGAAGACAGCTTCTTCTCAGCAGGTCACAAACTTGATATGCATCAACAGATGAACCTTATTGCCCCTGTAAGTGCTGATGAGGTGAAAAAAGGAATGTTTGAAATTGATTGCAACAAAAGCCCGGGCCCTGATGGTTTTGGATCAGGATTTTTCAAAGAAGGTTGGCATATTGTGGGGCAAGAAGTGACTGAAGCTATAATTGACTTCTTTGACTCATCTAGAATGCTCAAAGAAGTGAATGCTACAAACTTATGCCTTTTGTGCAGAAGATACAAAACCCAGAGAAGGCATCTGACTTCAGACCTATAGCTTGTTGTAATACAATATACAAGTGCATCTCCAAGATTTTGTGTGGGAGCCTGGAAAAAGTGCTCCCAGTGCTTGTATCAGTGAACCAGGGAGCTTTTGTGGCTCAGAGATCAATTGTTAATAACATCATGATATGCCAGGATCTTATTAAGCACTACAATAGGAAACAGTCATCTCCTAGGTGCTTGATGAAGATAGACCTAAGGAAAGCAGATGACACAATTCGTTGGGGATTTGTGAAAGAAATGCTGCAAGGGTATGGATTCCCTGTAAAGTTCAGTGGATGGCTACTTGAATGCATCCAAACAGCTAGCTTTAGCATCAATATGAATGGGGAAGCACATGGATACTTTATTGCAAAACGTGGCATTAGGCAGGGTGATCCAATCTCTCCATTAATATTTGTATTGGTAATGGAATATCTGTCAAGAATACTGAAGATAGCCTGTATGGATAAGAGCTTCAGCTGGCACCCCATGTGCAAAGAACATGCTTTGAGTCACCTCTGCTTTGCTGATGACTTAATGTGTTTCTGTAAAGCTACCCCTGAATCTGTGAGTACCATGATGTACAGCATAAACCACTTCTCACAAGCTACTGGTCTGTCTGCAAACAAGGAAAAATCAAATATTTATGTAGCAGGGGTAAATGAGCAAGTAAAGAATGAACTGTTGCACCTATCAGGATTTAGAGAGGGAACTTTGCCCATGAAATACCTGGGTGTCCCATTGTCCCCTTCTAAATGGAGCAAATTAGACTGTGAATGCCTGGTGGATAAAATGACAAGGAAATTGCAGATTTGGGCCTCCAGGAACCTCTCTTATGCAAGAAGAGTTCAATTAATAAACTCTGTATTATTTTCCATACATGTATACTGGTCAAGCATATTCATAATGCCTACTGGGGTACTGAAAAGTGTGGAGCAAAAATGCAGATTTTTCTTATGGGGGACAACTGAACAGAAGCACAAGACAAGCTTGGTGGCATGGGATATTGTATGCAGACCAAGGAAAAATGGTGGACTAAATGTAAAGAATTGCAAATGGTTCAACATAGCTCTTAATGGGAAGCATATCTGGGATCTAGCCACTAAAAAAGACACACTGTGGGTAAAATGGATCAATGGGGTTTATCTGAAAGGTGAAAACTTCTGGAATTATGCACCAGTATGGGGTACCAGCTGGTACTGGAAAAAGCTGAACAAGATCAAAAGCTATTTTCAGGGGCGATACACAACAAGGGGAGTATGGAAGTATGAATCTGATGGTTTATACTCTGCTGCAAGTGGCTACAGAATGTTGCAAGGAAATATGCCAAAACTCAGACATGCTAATTTGATCTGGGGAAAAATATCCATGCCTAGACAAAGCTTCTGCCTATGGCTAGCTCAAATGGGGAGATTATTAACTAAAGAAAGGCTGCAGAGGATGGGTTTCTTGAATGGAGATGACTTATGCTACCTGTGTAAGTTGAAACCAGAGGACCACAACCACCTGTTTTTCAACTGTAATGTGTCAACAGCAGTCCTGGTTCAACTGAGAGGATGGATGCAAATATCAGCAAAAGCAAACACAATTCAGGGCATGCTCAATTGGATAAGTAGGCAAAAATGCTCGAGACTCAGGAAGGAAGTGTATGCAGCAAGGCTAGCAGCAGCAGTCTATTGGATTTGGAGATGCAGGAACACTCACTATGTTGGTGAAGGCAGTATACCAGTGTCAAAGATCATGGAACAGGTTCAGCAAGTAGTTAGAATCAAAATCCAACAATGCAGGAACAACAAGAGGAAGATTAACAGAAGGGATAAGAGATGGATAGAGGAGATATAGTCAGCAGTGCTCTGGATATGGAGAAGCAGGAACTTGCAGCAATTTGAAGGGAGCAGACTGTCTGTGATGCAGTGCAGTAGGTTCAACAGAAAGACAGCATCAGAATTCAACAGCAAGGAAAAATGGCACAGGGAATGTGTAATTGGTGCAGAAAATTCATGCAGTAATTTTCATCAGGGAATCCAGAACCAGTTGGTAGAAGCTAGACTGAAAAAAGGAAGAAGCAGAATCACGCAGACCAGCAAGGATAGAAGAATCAGTTCAGCAGACAATTCAGAAGCAGATTTCAGAAGTCCCAACAGAAGGAAGCAGAGTAACAGCAAGGATAGAATTGGATCAGGAATCTGTAATAGCTTGTTTCACTGTATTTTGTAATTGCTGTATTTTGTATTTGCTGTAAGTCAGGAATGTTTTTGTTTATGTTGCTTCAGGAATGAGGTTCCACTGGGTGTAATGTGGATACTCTAGTACTGTATTAGGGTTGTATGGTTGTAAAGGGATGTAGAAAAAAGGTACCCTACCTAGTAGGTGGCCTTGGATTTACATTGCCTGTGGGCTGTAATCGTGTTACATTACAGCTAGTAATAATACATCTTCTGACTTGCATCAAAAAAAAAAAAAAAAACTATGTCCAAATCCCGCAAGCACGTGAAATAGCAAACATGATACCTACTAGCTTTATCCGAAAAGATGACATAGGCCAAGAAAAGGCGAGCGTGCTGCTCCGCCGTGACCTTCTTCAGCTTCCTCGGGGTGGTCAAGAATTGGACCATGACGTCAGTCCGCCCATACTTCATACCATCCCAGTTGGCCCCAAAAAGGCCAAACATCTCCACCATATCATCCCTACTCACCTCTCCACAAGTGAGAGGGATACCGGTGCAAGGGAGCCCGGATATTAGACCGAACTCGAAAGTGGTGATCATGATCTCACCCATAGAAAAATGAAAAGTACTGGTAGTATCCCAGTACCGCTCCGCAAGACCTCTAACAAGCAAGCGGTCTGAGCGCTCAGCAGAAGAGATGGACGGTAAAAAGTGATTGAAGCCACAACGCTCCACAATAGCGTTGACCGCGGGAGTCACGTACCTACGGGCTTTCTCGATACCAGAAAGGCTATCGTCACCCCGGATGGTAGTGTCTACGTCCTATACAACACAATAATTGCAAAGACAATTAGCTAGGTGATCCTAGTAGCAACTACCAGTCTCCGGTTTAGTCCTAAATTTTTACAACTCGTAAAATTTAGCATTTTAGCTAGACCAATTGTAAGGACCCGGGATTTCTACGGCCACGGAGTGCGTCCTTATAGAAAATTTGTAAGCTGGGTGTTTAGATAATATCAAGGGACCGTCGAGTTAGAAAAGCTTTTGTAAAGACTTGAATTGAATAAAAACCATGAAAGAGGTCACAAATCTGCTATCGGCGTTTTATCGTAGGGACAAACCGAAGGGACAATCCGAAGTGACAACCCAATAGCATGATAAGTGAACTGATCATGTTTTTTTGAACGACTCCCGCTCATATAGAACATATGAGTACCTAAGATTAAAGGGTTCGGGGGCGAAGGTACGAGGTGGGAAGGTGCTAGGCACCCAACTCGCCCGTATGAAGCCGCGTGACTAGGCCAAGCACGAGAGTCACATAGCCTCGATAGGCATTCAGCAATTCGAAGATGATTAGCTTCATTGTTTTAGATTATGATATGCAATTCATCATTAAAACATTGTTTCTGTACATTTATCACATTAATAAGATTTTGGTTCAATTCAATTTTCTGTTTGGTTTCGAACTTTAATCCAAAATAATATAACACAAATATCCAAATAGGTTATCAAGATGATGTCTTGGATAATAAAACCATATTGAGTGAACTGGATTTTGTGGTCATTTTGTCCCTAATCTAGGTATTAGAATTAGATTTTAATAACCGGTGATGATTAGATTGCAAGATGATCTAACTGCATGTTTCATGGGTTGGAGAAAAAGGATGTCAAGGATCATTTGCGTAGATATGAATTAGGAATTAATAATCAGATAGATCCACCATGAGAGTTCTTTAATAACAAGTAGTCATATTAAACTCTCATAAAACTATCTTAAACAATTTCTCAAACCTGAGTGGTTATGAATTATGGTATGAGGATTGGTGATGTGTGATTATTCTTAACGCCTGCGTAAAAGGAGGTAATAACAGATATATTTGAATTGTTGAAAATCATGTTCAGATTCATGAACGCAAATGATGGAAATTGTCCTCCCTACGGGGATAATTGTCTAATGGGCCTCTTGTAGAATTGGCATTGTAAAATGCATGGTCGTACTCAAATAGATTATGGAATAATCATTTGTCTTAACAATCCAATTCGGAATCAAGAAAACATATGAACGATGTAAGGATGATTAGACTTCTTACCTTACAAGCAATACGTGACAAGGGAATCGATTTGCACAGTTGTCTTTAGGACAAGTGGGAGATTGAAGAATTTATGTCTTGTCAGTCAAGGTGCAAAATTGGGGATTAAATTACAGAGATAGTTAGCTCATTGATTTAGTAGGTCGTAACGTTTAGTTAGAGACCGCTTACGATAATTGGACCGATATGAGTCAGCCGACTACTAAATGCGACGGGCCTAATTAGTCACACACTTAAGTAATCGATGGATCAATAATTAATTAATGGATCAAGGAGTCGCATTAATTAATTAATAAGAGAGAACAGTAAGTGGGCCCACCTAGGGTTAGTCCACTATATGTAGTAGTCATTTATTAGGTCTTTAGAAGACCTAATAGTTCGGATTCTACAGTTTAAATAGAGGAGAGGAGGAGTTAACTAAGTTACACGTTTCAACTGATAGCCTCATCCTCTCATATTTTCTCTGAAAAGAAACCAAGCACCTCTATAGCCCAAGGAACGGTTTTCTTGTGCTCGTTCTAACTAACGAACGTGTTTGGATTGATCAAATCGATTGATGCGTGGACTACAGTAGAGGGATTACAATTGGAATCCTAATTTCACATCCATCGATATTTAATTGATCAACGAGGGACACATCAAGTGGTACATTAATATGTATTTAATGACCCATTAAGTAGCCTGCTTCTAGTTGTCTTCCACTTATATGATTAAATTATTACAACTAGATCCTACAAATAGGTGTGAAGATCCTCTTCATGCCACCATAGCCTTCTTTGAAGGTGAAGCTTGCACAGTCCAAATGAATGTTTAACAAGCTACAATCACAAGGAAAATGACTTTCTCTGTTAGAAGAAAGACTTGGGACAAATAAATTTATATATCATAGGAAACTTTTGATTAACTGGAGTTTGCTACCAGATGAAGCAAATCTGTATATCCAGAAATTAGTCCTTGCAATAATTTTATCAATGAGATAAAGTTAGCTCTTTAGAAAACAGAGGCACACCAAATATATGAAAGGAAGTGATCCAGTGGTGACTCCAACAGTTTGAGCAATTTTTTTCTTCATTATCACTGTATATAGACTTCAGAAAACTACATAAATCTTTTATCATGATTTGGTTGCAAGCTTGACTCTTGAGAAAAATGGTTGAAGGCATTGAAAAGACGTCGGACTGAAACAACATTATCTCTACCGAAAAGTAAGAGGTCAACTGCGAAGCATACACGGGTTACGCCCAATATCTTGCGTTTCGGGTGAAAGTTATAATTAGGTTTTTTTTCTTCAACTACTTGAGTGACCTATTTAGGTTCCCCATAGCCAAATGGTAGTGATATTAGATCTTGCAAAATAAATAAAAAATAAATAAAAATATATGTAGGCTACCGGATTTTTCTCCTCTTTTTTCCTTCGCCCCACTTTCGGGTTTAGGGCAGTCTGGGAGAGCGCGGTGGTATGTTCGGGTTTTCGTGAACCTTTGAGTGTGAATGCACATAAAGATTTTCCTTTTGCACCAAGGACATGATTAAGATTGTCGGAAGTCGCCACCAAATTTAAGGTAATTTGGAAACCTTGGAATCGAGTCGATAGTCTAGAAAGACGTCAACTCAATTCCTGTGCACCCCAATCCCTATTGGGCAAATTGACTTCATGAATGAGTTTGGGGGCGTAGGTACGAGCTAGGAAGGTGTTAGGAACCCAACTCGCCCGTTGACAACGACGACCTTTACTAATCGATTCAAAATAATTATTAATGCTACGGTTCCAAATAGGGTCAGTTTGTCCAAATTCCTAGTTTTAACTAATGGGTTGAACAATTATTAATATTGTGACCACTTTTAACAATTTCTCAAATTACATGCTTTTATTGCTAGAAAATGATAAATATACTAAAACCTGCGAGTTAGAATACAAACAAATAATTCATCCACCAATCCACAAACAAAGCATAATTTAATCATAAGAAGCAATAAATAACAAATAATGCAGTCATTGATCCATTAATTAGGTTTAATACAAGTCCTTTTGCTCAAAACGCGCCATGCATGTACATATCACATAAACCAAAATCGTTTGTAATAACAAGCAATATAAAATTTATTGAAAACCCTCAGGTTGGATTACCTGGATGCTAACAATGAACTTATTGGGTTATATTGCTTGAATTCATGCTCTTGATGAAGTATGATGGTTTATTTTGTGGTGCTAGGGCTAACCTAAAGAAGGAGTAGAATAAGAATTTCTGGTTTAATATGAGAGAGAGAAAAACTGGTCAGCCTTTCAGAAAGAATGTCCAACCTCTAAAAATCTCAACCTGGGAGAGAAACTGTCAACCTCTTCAACTGAACCCTAAGGTTTGTTTATATAGAAGAGGGGGAGCTGCCAGGGTTTGGCACGGAAATCGAATGGGCCTCGAATTTGCCGTCTGCGAGAAAAGGTCCAGGAGGCCATGCAACTAGGCCGAACGACCAAACCGGCAGGCCAAGCGGTCAATCCACTTGGCCTAACGGCATGGCCGCTTGTCCTAGCGGTCACCACTTGAACTCAAGCGTGACCGCTTGGACCTGGAGCGGTCAGCCTGCATAGGCGCCTGACATGCTTTTCTCGCGGGGGAGGCATTTTTTGGGGGTCCACGTGAGATTGACTGACTTCCCTTGTTTGACCAAGGGTTGACTCAAGGGTTTGGGTTCGCTTTCGGGCCCTTAGGTTCAAAGAGGCCTATCTCTCAGTTTTGGACTCCAATTGAATTGAATCCAACTGGTTTGGATCACCTATACAAAAGGTTTCCACTAGTTAAATCAAATGAAGTGGGCTAATCATCAGAGCAATTATTATCGCAACCCAAGTTCGAGCAAAATCCAATCCTTTCATCATCGGGTTTTTATGGGGACTTATCATAGACACAATTTTTGGTGTCTACAGAAGCCCCTACTTTGGCCGAGCTCGAATAGAGCTAAGGTTAAAGTATTCCAGTGCCATAACCTGCAATAAAACAGGCAAACTGAATTAGGTGACAATCAGTTAGAGATACACAATCATTTTAGGATAAAGTAATAAATTCCCCGGTTTATTTGACCGAGAGTTTGACCCTATGTTGTAGGTCACACAATAAAATTCCTTCAATTATCAGTCGAACGGAGAGACCCTATGTTGTAGGTCACACAATAAAAATATTTAATTAGAAATAAAAGATAAGAAATCCTTCGATTTTCAGTCGAAGGGTGGGACCATATGCTGTAGGTCACACAATAAACGTCCTTCGATTATCAACCGAAGGGGAACCCTATGCTGTAGGTTACACAATAAATGTCCTTCGATTATCAGTCGAAGGGGGACCCCGTCTTGTAGGTTACACAATAAAAATATTTCGTTAGAAATAAAAGTAAATGATAATAATCCTTCGATTTTTAGTCGAAGGGCGACCCTGTAATGTAGGTCAAACAATAAACGTCCTTCGATTTTCAGTCGAAGGGGAACCCTGTGCTGTAGGTTACACAATAAAAATATTTTGTTAGAAATAAGAGTAATGATAAAAATCCTTCGATTTTTAGTCGAAGGGTGACCCTGTGCTGTAGGTCAAACAATAAACGTCCTTCGATATTCAGTCGAAGGGTAACTCTGTGCTGTAGGTTACACAATAAAAATATTTCGTTACAAATAAAATGGGTAGTAAATGTTAACGTAGAGGGTAATAAAGTATTGCTCAGACCTTAGGTCGGGTGCGAGCCCATGCCATTAGGCCGAGTATAAATATACAAACCTGTGGGTTTAAAGTAGTTCTGCTTTCATAAACGGACTTTGGCGCGCAAATAACTGCTATGGACCTCAGGTGGGGCCCACTGATTTTGAACCAATGGCCCTTAAAACGTCATAAGAGAGAGAGTGAGTCAGGCGGTCAAACCGCCACGTCAAGCGGTCGAGCCGCTAGGTGGAGCGACTGAACCGCTAGCTGGAGCGGCTAAACCGCTTGGTGGAGCTATCGAACCGCTCACCCTAACGGTCAAGCCGTTGGGACTAGCGGCCAAGCCGCGTGGCTTGCGATTCCACCGCCAGCTGGGCGGTCTGACCGTCCACATAGGCGTTTGACCGGCTGTTAGGTTTTCAGCGTGTAAGCATAAAAGGAAAGGAGGGAGGCTGAAATGGGTCATCTTCCCCATTTCGATCCTTCTCCTTTCTCTCTCCTCCATTTTTACTTAAGTTTTCAACCTCCCTCAAAGCCCCTAGGTCCAAATCTTGATGTTTCCTTGCTCAAATTCTTAGTAGAACTTGATTTTGTTAGTTGTTCTTGTGTTTTTGAGTGTCAAAAGTCGAAATTGTGTGAATTTGTGAGTTTTGTGAGTTTCACTCAAATTTCCAAAAATTCCATTTTTGCTCTTCATCCATGGCTCCTAAACTTAGAGGAGGTAGGAAAAGGAAGGAGCAAGAGATTGTTGTTCATGAGGCCCTAAATGTTTTCACTCGGGTTTTTGTTTCCAGTATATACCCCATCACCGGGTGGGTGAGAACCGGTTAATCCAGGACGAGTTCACTCGTAGTGATTTCCATCCTACCGATCGTTAGGAGCCCCGCGATCTTGTTTTCAAGAAGAAGGAGCATTTGGTTACCGTTGGTACCAAATGTCGGGTATGTCGTCTTTTTTTTTCTTTGCTCTTTTACACTTAGAAAATCATGTGTAGGCAAACATAGAATTTTAGGTTGAGAACTGTAGTGTAGCTAAATGTGGAAAAATCAATTTGCGTGAAATTGTTTTTCTTGTTAATTTGCGAATTCCCGTAGGTTTCTTGTATCATATATATTTTTGCATGTGAAGAATGAATTGCGTGAAATTCATCTTTAATGGTGGAAAATAAATTTTCATGAAATTTATTCTCGTTGCAATTATCACATATTTTTGTGAAAATAAACTTGAGTGAAGTTATATATTTTTTATTACTGTGGTGGTAGATGTTTTTAAAGTATATTTGTGGAAATAAACTTGTGTGAAATTCGTTCTCTTTAAAATTTACTCTTGTCATATTGGTTTAGTTAAAATGCTAAATTTTACGAGTTGTAAAAATTTAGGACTAAATCGGAGTCTGGTAGTTGTTACTAAGATCACTTAGCTAATTGTCTTTCAATTATTGTGTTGTGTAGGACGTAGATGCTACCTTCCGGAGTTACGGTAGCCTTTCGGGTATCGAGAGAGCCTGTAGGTACGTGACTCCCGCGGTTAGCGCTATCGTGGAGCGTTGTGGTTTCAGCCATCTTCTAGCATCCATTGCTTCTGCTGAGCGCTCTGGCCGCTTGCTCGTTAGAGGTCTTGCGGAGCGGTACAGGGATACTACCAGTACTTTTCATTTTCCTATGGATGAGATTATGATCACCCCTTTTGAGTTTGGTCTCATTTCCGGGCTCCTTTGCACCGGTATCCCACTTACTTATGGAGAGGTGAGTAGGGATGCCATGGTAGAGATGTTCGGCCTTTTTGGGGCCAACTGGGATGGTATGAAGTATGGGCGGACTGACGCCATGGTCCAGTTCTTAAACAACCCGAGGAAGCTGAAGAAGGTCACGGCGGAGCAGCATGCCCGCCTTTTCTTGGCCTATGTTCTAGCTTGTTCCGTCTTTTCGGATAAAGCTAGTAGGTACCATGTTCGCTATTTCCCGTGTTTGCGGGATTTGGACAGAGTTGCGGAGTACAACTGGGGTCTTCCCGCATACTCTTGTCTTCTTCGGTGCTTGAGGCAGTCTAGCCGCCTCAGTGGAGAGGAGGGCGCATCTCGCGTCTCCTTGGTCGGTTACTGGAAGGTTATGGAGGTAATTTCCTTTTACCCATCTTATGCTTTGTTTTTTTGGCTTTTTACTAATAACTTGTGTCCAATCCATGTGCTTGGCATGTCTTAGATTTGGTTTTATGAGCATTTTTTCGACCTTGCCCCTCTTATCGAGGCAGAGGAGTTGTCCTTTCCGGTGATGCAGACCTGGAAGGGACGGGCGTCTTGCCCATTCACTATGCTGCATGCCCTTAGGGAGGCGATATATCCCTTGACCGCCCAGGACGTAAGTGATCATCTTTTGTGCTTTTATCGTCCTTTTATCCTTTTGTGTGCTCAATCTTTTGCTTTTGCAGGTCGACTGGTTCCCTTGGACGGATTACCTCACGGGTCTCTCGGACAGGTTCTTGGGTGCTCGGGAGTATGACCAGAGGAGGATCCTTATTAAGGGTTCTTTCGGTTTTGAGTGGTTTTTGGGAGAGAGACTGATTAGGCGGACTTTGTCCGACCTTCCGGCTCCAAGGATTCCTTTGGATCCTCCGGATTCTAGGCTTTACGTTCGTCACCTTACCGTGGAGCAGGTAAGGGCGGCTGCTGTAGGGGCGAATGCCCTTGAGTATTTGCTTCCGGCTGATCCTGAGGTGGATCTTATGGCGGCATATACTGATTTTGTTGACGCTCGGTTGTGCCCCAACTTTTCTACCGACCCGGTAAGTAATGTACTTTATTTCTTAATTTCGTTTGGAAATTTAGATAAATGTCTAATATTTTTTAGTCTTCGCAGAGTGCTGCGAGTTCTTCGTCATCTCATGTGACTGCTTCTTCTCCGCGCCCTACCCTCCCTTCTATGGTGGTGAGTTATATAGGAGCAGATGGATCACCTCAGATTCTCTTTATTCCTGAGTTTCGTGGCCCCGATTAGGAGGTTGAGGGATTGCCTCTACCAGCTGGTTTTAGGGGGGTAAGTGAGAATCCATTGTAATTTGCAATGTTTCCTTTGTATTTATACTGACTCCTTTCTTTATGTGCACAGTTGGATGCTGCTAAGACACGGAAGATCTATAAGGGCATGCATGCCTTTAAGAAATTGATTTCCAGATTCATGTCTCGAACTGTATGCACGAGTAATCGGTCCGATGTTCGAGAGGTATATTCATTTCAAGTAATAGTGCTTGATTTGTATTTTTTGTAATTTTCTGACCTTGAACTTATTTTGCAGCCTATTCCTGTGGCGAGGCCTCCTAGGCCTCCAGTTATTCATACTCTGGAGTCGGTGTCTACACCGCAGAGTCCTCCTCCTAGGCAGGAGAGTACGGAGGTGCGTCAGGGGACGCCTCGAGCTAGAGTGGATACGGGGATCCCGCCTCAAGTGCCTTATCTTCCGCAGTGGCTTGCACCGCCTCCCTATATGGGGTATCCGGGCTATCATATGCCCATGTATCCTCCAGTCCCTCCAAGGGATTCTTGGAGTCAGGAGAGTACGGGGTATGGCGGCTATCCCGGCATGTCGGAGCCACCATGTCACTCACTGGATCCTGCTTACTTGACGGGTTCGTTATTTGCCTTTGACCCTAGAGCTTGGGCGATGTCTCAGCCCGGTCCTTCAGGTGTTCCATCATCGAGTGGACTCGGAGAGTCGTCTCAGGCGGGTCCGAGTACTGGCGAAGATGGCCAGTGATATTTGTTGTAGTGCATTTCGAACTTTCGGGCTTGTATTAAACATGCTATAAATTATTGCGTTTTATTCACGCACAAAAATATATCACGCAAATGCCCATATGTGAACTTAATCAACTAATTTTCGAGTGGGAAATCAGGCTAAAAAGAAACCAAAATATTTATATCCCAAACATACATACTAGATAATTAAATAATAACTATCTTTTCAACTAGACTTAAAACCATTAGTCCTAAAGAATAATAAATAGTAACTATTAATTCCCATGCAAGAGAATTAATCTCAATACAATTATAAAATCCGAATATTGAAGAAGTTCCAAACTAAACAATAAAAATAAATTGTTCTTAGAAGATTTACAATCTTCTTTCGTCTCCTTCCCTAGCTCACACCTTGAGCTACAAATCCTGTCAATATACTCCCCCATATAGACGAATTCAATATAGGTTCATCATAGGTCCACCATAGAAGAGAAATGGACAACAAACACAAGTAAAAAAGAAAAACAATCAATCAGCTACTCTGAGTAAGTCATAACCACATAGTCCATTAAAATCTCCAAGTTAAGCCAACATGCTTAATCAAATAAAATAATAATCATACTTAAGAAATAAAGACAACATGCTTTAATTCAAAGGCAGGCATAAACACCAAATAATAAATCTCATTATTTATTATTATCCATTAGCCAAGTTCATTAGAGAGTAGAAAATCGCATGAATTGTCAAACCAACCGCAGTCGATTTAATAGGATCTTAGTCCCGTGCACATTGGCAAAAGAAGGATCACCCGTCCCGGAGTATAAATGACCCCCGAAGTACTTCAAATGTTCCTTAGTATGCATACCCTCCTTCGACCCTAAAGTCTAAAGGAAGAACTGTTCCGGAGAACCACTCGTCCAATTACTCAGTTTGGATACAAGATTTCCAATACATTGAGGCCATAACCAATGGAACCACTCAATGTAACAAGTAACAAATTCCCATTCGCATCCTTCGGTGGATCCATTACCAAAGAAGTCTTAATTCTCAATTTATTTCAATATGGTGATCACATAACAAGTAATACACATAATCTTGGCACTCAAGTAGCACAATATGGTTACAATTTCCGATGGCATTTTACATGAAGGGCATCCAGGCCTTAATTCAAAACCACCTAATTCAATAGTCAAAGTTCATTTCATCTTATTGAAGTAACATGCTTCTAACATGAATCCACATGCTTACCAACATGATACAAAAATAGCAACATAAGCTATACTCCAATTGAACAATTCTTAACATAATTTACGTTCAACAACCATAATAAAACATGCATCTCGTCACATGATTAATAACAAGTAGACATTGCTACTCAAAGTGATTTTCCAACATAATACATGCATTCACTAACATATAATTCTATACGAATTATCACAAGAACATAAATATCAATTATCCCTTTCCAAAATACTCACAAGTCCAAATATGAATTATCATTATCAATCCAATACCAGATAACATGAATACAATTTTCATTAGACATTAATTATGACAAAGAAATTACATAATTCACCAACCAATACTAGACGATGAATTACCTGTAGCAAGTAAGGCAAGTCACGACAATTAACGTAACCTCCTTACCTTCACGTGCGGTCAACAGGTCCTAACAAGTCCACAATACACCAATAGTCAATACTTTGACTTCTAAAGCACTTTATTAAACTTTAAAGATGATTTAGTACCCTTAATTAAATTAGTTAAGTTGCTGGAAATTTCAGTTACTCATGCATGCTCAAAGTTTCCAAAAACAATTTATACAACTAAATTAGAAAAGTTTCCAAAACCCTAAAAACAAGTCAACAAGTCAAAACAAGTCAACCATCATCACCAATACCAAACACCACGGCACCACCGCCGCTGACCACTGTCCAGCAGCGGTGGTGGCCGTGACAGTCACTGCTAGAGGCCGTGACAGCTGCCCAGCGGCTGCGCACGGTCCAGCCGTGCGCTGTACGCGGCCTGGCTGTGCTCGGCCAACCGGATCCCTTTTTTTTTTTTGTTAAACAATTTTAACAAACACTAATCTAATTAAATTTCCAGATTTAATTATATCACAAGATCCAACCATTTGAACTCAAACTTCATTCAATTCAACAAAACAATAAACCTAACCCTAATCATGATCTTATCATGCAAAAACAATAGAATCTAGCAAACCTTAGGCAAAACATAAATTAGGGTTTACTCATACAAACTAGGGTTCATTAAAAACTCATACTTGAATCAAATTTAAAGCTTTTAACAATCCAAAAACAAGTTTAGAACACTTATTTGAAAATCAAATGATTAAAACTGAGCAAAGGATGAATTGTGAAAGAGTGTCAAAATTCTCTTTCTTCCTCCTTGTGTTCGGCCGTGTGAGTGTGAGAGAGAGAGAGAATCTTTTTTTTTTTTTTGATTTGGTAAAGCGTCAATTGAGTTTGGAAGCTGAGTGTATTTAGGAGCCCAAATACACTCCTTCTTTATCTCAACTTATTCTTTCCTAAAACCTCTCCTAAAATCACTACACTAACCAAAAATTTAGGAAACAAAATTTTAAAATAAAATTCAAAAAATCTTCCCCCTATTTTCGGCTATGCTGGTCGAAAATAAGGCCGAATGAAGCCTTATAATTTTCGGCCACTTCCAAAAATTATAGAGCCCACATACTTTTATTTGTTTTGGCCCAATTACACTTTAAAAGAGTCCAAAATCAAAACTTAATATTAATTAGGCACTTTAAACATTTATGAGCCCATAGTTATTTTAAATACGAAATTGCATTTTCTTTTTAAGTAATTATTATTCTAAAATGAATAATAATAAGGGGTATTACAACGATATTCGGAGATTTATGACTCCCGAGAAGTAAGCACATTTGGGGTACCCCTTCCCCTAAAAATAAAAATAAAGTAAAGAAAAAGCAAATAGAAAAAAGATAATTAAAAGGGGAAAATAAAAATAAAGAAAATAAAGATTCAGAAATTAAAAGGAATAAAAGTGGAACTTGATAATCAAAATAAAAAAAAGAAAAGAAAATAAAAAAAGGAATAAATAGAAAAGTGGCAAGAGCCAAACTTAAGGTAAGAAAGATCTAAGGGAAGGCTTCCAAAATCTGTCCAAGTGGGAATTAGGAAGGTAGAGCCCGTAGTCAAAGACAAAGAGGAGTAGTCCACCTCTAGTTGTCTAGCAAGTCTTGTTTTTGTGCTTAGTAGTATAATTTAAATAACGAGTTTGCATGCCCAAGTAGATGTAGTTTAGAATTGCCCTTTTATTTTTATTATTATTTTCGCACTTTTTTTGTTTTAGAGCATGTAATGGACTTTAGCCATATTAATAAAAGACTTGCTTTTTCTTTTTACATTAATCGAATGGATTAAAACTCCCTTAGAGATTTCTTTTACTAAAGTGGCCGGGCCCAAGTTATATGGGTTACCTACATATCCATGCGGAATCAGGCCAATGTAGTTCGTAAAATCAAATCTCATTTTTTTTTTTTTTCGATCGTGGGTCCTATGTGGACGGGTTTGACCGATTTTGACTTGGACTTGGTGCCTTAGTGGGCTCTCTTTGTTAAGTTGAGTGAACTCGTTGCCGTCTAAATCCATAAACTTTACCAATCCACCAGATAATATTGTCTTGATGATGTATGAGTCGGCCCAATTAGGCTTGAACTTTCCTCGAGGGTTGACTACAATTGGTCTTACCTCTTTTAGGACTAAGTCTCCTTCTTTTAGTCCTCTAGCCTTAAATCGTTGATCAAAATGTCTTGCCATCCTTGCTTGGTAGACATGACCGTAATGTAGGGCATTTAGTCTTCTTTCATGTAGCAAGACCAATTGGTCATACCTGGCTTGGACCCAGTCTACTTCGGGTACTTCACTTTCCAAAGCTATCCTTAAAGAGGGGATTTCTACCTCGACTGGGAGTACCGCCTCCATTCAGTATACTAAAGAATAAGGCGTTGCTCCTGTTATGGATCAAATAGTAGTTATATCCCCATAAGGCGAATTGTAGCTTGTCCGGCCAATCTTCGTAGTTTTCCGTCATCTTGGCTATCATTTGCTTCACGTTCGTGTTTGTGGATTCTACGGCTCCATTAGTTTGTGGCCTGTAAGGTGAAGACTGTCGATGTTGAATTTTAAACTTAGTGAAAAGTTCGGCAACATCCTTTTTGAATTGGGTCCTGTAATCACTTATGATTTCGTGGGGTACTCCATATCTGGTAATGATGTTGTCATGTATGAACTTTGCCACGTGTTTTGACGCTATTCTTGCATACGGGCGAGCTTCAACCCATTTGGTGAAATAATCTATCGCGACTAATATGTATTCATGGCCTCCTTTTCCTGTAGGAGAGATTTTCCCAATGATGTCAATGCCCCATGTAGAGAACCGCCATGGTGAGGTGAATGTATGTAGAGGAGTAGGAGGTCTATGTTGTAAATTGGCGTGGAATTGGCAGCGTGTGCACTTTCTCACGTATTCGATGCAGTCTTTCTCCATTGTGGTCCAATAGTATCCTTGCCTTAGGATTTTCTTGACCAAGGTCAGTCCATTCATGTGAGGACCACATACTCCATTATGTATGTCGCTCATGACATTGCTGGCTTCACGTTCCTTTAGACATAGAAGACTTAGCCCTTGTGGTGTCTTTTTATAAAGTTTGTCTTGCACATGTATGTATTGTGCGGCTAGTCGTCTTAAAGGTCTTTGTGCCCTAGGCGTCGATTGTGGAGGGTAATCACCTCTGGCTAGCAAATTGAGAATGTCGGTAAACCATTCCTCTTCTTCCTCCTCGTTGACGCATACTTCGAGTGCATTACAAAAGGCGGGCTCATTGCGCCTTTGAATGTGAAAGGGCATGGAGATTACATCATCTGGAATATTTACCATGGAGACCATTTTTGCTAAGGCATCCGCGAACTGGTTGTCATCTCTAGGAAGGTATGTGAAACGGACGTGAGTGAAATATTTAGCTATCTTTTCAAGATATTCTTAGTAAGGTGCTAGGGATTCGCTTTTCACTCTCCCTTTTTTGGAGACTTGATTGATGGTGAGAGTTGAATCTCCATATACCTTTAGATCCTTAATTTGTAGTTCTATTGCCGCTTCTAAGCCAATGATGCATGCTTCATATTCGGCGCCATTCTTAGTCCCCTCGTGATCTAATTTGACGGCTATAAGAGTATGTGCGCCTTCTGGGCTGACTAATAATACTCCTACGCCATAACCTTTTTTGGTTTGATGCACCGTCAAAGTATAACTGCCAATTGGTTTCTTCGACACTCGTTATTCCTTGATCAGGAAAGTCATGTGTGGCATCTTCGCTATTAACTGGGTTTTCAGCGAGATGTTCAGAAATGGCGTGTCCTTTGATCGCCTTTTGGTGTTCAAAAGTTAGATCGAATTCTGACAGCATGACAGTCCACCTTGCTATTCTTCCACTAAGAATGGGTTTTTCGAACAAGTATTTTAGTGGATTCATCCTTGATTTTATATGGATAGATTGTTGTAGCATGTAGTTTCGAAGCTTCTTCGTTGCAGTGACCAATGCGAGACACGTTTTCTCTAGTGTGGAGTAGCGTGTTTCGTATTCTAGGAATTTCTTGCTAAGGTAGTATATTGCCTTTTCGTCATTCTCCACCTTTTGGGCCAACATAGCACCCATGGCGGTTTCTGTGACTGTTAGGTATAGCATAAGTGGTTTTTCCTGAATTGGTGGAACCAATACGGGTGGATTAGCTAAGTACTCCTTAATTTTGTCGAAAGCTTGTTGGGATTGATCATCCTAGCTAGATTTAGTGTCCTTTTTGAGCTTTTTGAAGATAGGCTCGCATGTAATAGTCAATTTGGATATGAATCGACTTATATATCCCGTCCTAAGAATCCTCTTATCTCCTTTTCATTTTTGAGAGAGGGCATATCTCTTATACCTTTGATTTTTGTAGGATCAATTTCGATGCCTCTTGTGCTTATGACAAATCCTAAGAGCTTGCAGAAGTTACTCCAAATGCGCACTTTTGAGGATTTAATCTCATATTGTAGTTCCGAAGCCTGTTGAAGAATTTCTTTAGAGAGGGTACATGCCCTTCTCTCTCCTTGGATTTTATGATCATATCGTCTACATACACCTCGGCTTCCTTGTGCATCATGTCATGTAGAAGGGAAGTTGCGGTTCTTTGGTATGTTGCTCCCGCATTCTTCAACCCGAAAGGCATGACGGTATAGCAATACGTTCCCCATTGGGTTATGAATGTGGTTTTCTCCATATCTTCTTTGGCCATTTGCATTTGGTTATACCCTGCATAGTCGTCCATGAATGATAAGAGGGCATCTCCTGCGTATTGTCCACTAGTACGTTTATATGTGGTAGGGGGAAGTCGTTCTTTGGACTTGCCTTGTTTAGATCTCTGAAATCGACGCACATCCTTACTTTGCCATCCTTTTTTGGAATGGGCACTATGTTAGCAACCAATTCTGGATATTGAGCAACCTTAATAAAACCTGCTGCGAGCTGTTTCTGCACCTCTTCTTTGATTTTCAATGTCCACTCAGGTTTCATTCTCCGAAGTTTTTGCTTGCCGGTTTTGAATCCGGATTCAGCGGTATTGTATGTTGTGCTATCTCACGACTTATTCCCGGTATATCTTTGTAGGACCAAGCGAAAACTTCTATGTATTCTTTTAAGAGATTTATAAAGCTTTCTCGCTTTTTGGGAGTTAGCGATAAGCCAATGCGCACTTGGCGCGGTTCTTGATCGCTTGCAAGATTAATTAATTCTGTTTCTTTCACAATTGAAGTCTTTTGTTCATGCTCTAATAGTGCTTTAGTTACTTCTTTGGGCAATTCTTGTTCATCTTTTGAATTATTAGCTACTAAGTAATCCCAGAAGTAAGCAGAATCAGTAATCATTTCATTGATAGAGGAAACTGGAACATCAACTGATGCCATTACTATTGGCTTTAACATCATTAGACTTGCAAACAGAATTAAACATAGAGTTGGGTGGACCACCCGACTCTACTATACTAGACTCGTCTTCAGAATCAGACTCAGTCCGGTCGGAGTCAGTGTCGGTGTTAGGCTTGGACTCTTCGGAGATCGTGATCTTGATCTTCTTTCCATTGGCTCCCGTCCAGCTTATGGTGCGTTTCTGCTTTGTGAGTTGACCCTCATTTGGAGTGATCAACTTAGTTGGGTCAAAGTTTGCATCTTGAATTGCATTATTGACATTGTGGAGCTCCTCATCTTCTGGATGGCGATGCTCTTGTCCAAATAGTAGACCCAAAGCGTTGTTGGGTGTGTCCTCTACCCAATCAAAGTTTAGCCTCATCTTACAGGCAAAGGAGGGATGAAGGTGATCCTTCCTTTGTTAAGGGTGTCAGATAAGGTCTCATAGCATGAAGATGACCCCCTTGTCGATGAGGTCTTGTATCTTGCATTCCAGGTATACACACTCGTTCGTATGATGTCCTCTTCCTAGATGATAGATGCAAAAGGAGGTATTGTTCCAGTTCTTACTCTTATTTTTTTGATCTGGATCAGGGCCCGATGGGATCTAGATAACCTTTCCAACAAAGATCTTGAAGGATTTGAGTTGGGTTGAGAAGAGAGGGGTATATACCCTTTTTGGCATTCGGTTATGGTATTCCTTCTCTGGATTGGCGGTATTTTTGTAGCTACATGGCTGAACTTCTATAAGATCTTGAATTATGTGTTTCAGTGCCCAACATTCTTCAGTGTCGTGGCCCTTTCCCCTGTGATAATTGCAAAACTTACGTGGGTGCCAAGCAATCCCAGGAGAGACAAGATCAGGAGTAGGTCCCTGTGGTCGTATGATCCCAATACTTATGAGTATTTCAAGAGTGTGAGTAAGGCGGAGAGGTAATGGGAAAAAGTCCCTTTTGGTCATATCCCTCGTGGATGGGGCATGACTAAGTGGGAGATTTATGCTTTGATGGTGGATAGATGCGGACTGCGCTTCTACGTCCTCTCTTTCTTTTCTCTTCATCTCAATGCGGACCCTTTTTATTGTTTGAAGGTCATCTTCTTTATTACTATCCCGAATTCCGGCTACCTCTAGGTGGAGGGAGTCAAGCTTATATGGTAGGATAGGATGTCCAATTGGCACAATCAGGCGAGAGGGGTCCTTTTCTTCCTCATCATTTGTAATGACGAAAACCACACCTAAAGGATTGGTGTTGTTGTTTGGAGTGGGAACATTCTTTGACGTGGGAATAGTCCCATCGTCAAAAAGATCCTAGATTTTATTTTTGAGTGTCCAACACTCCTCGGTATCATGTCCTTTTCCTCTATGGAATTTGCAATGAAGATTAGGATTCCATGATGGGCTCCTCTTTTCGATGTCAGGATCCGAAGTGGGACCCATGACATTGAGATAGTCATTCTTGACAAGCTTTTCCAAAGTTTAGCATAGGTTATGCCCAATGGGGTGTATTGCCTTTGCGGTTTGTCGTAGACAGCATTGACTTCATTAACCTTGCTGGAAGAGTTTGCCGAATTGGGGTTCTTCTTGTAGTTCGAGTTACAAGTGTCCTTGTTGAAGAAGTCCTTGCTTTTCTCCTTTTTAAGTGCTTGATCGTTCTCTATGAGCAATCCCACACTATTGAGTTGTGCATATGAAGTAATTGCTTGATATTTGAGAGGATTCAAGTAAGGAGGTTGTAAGTTCTTGATGAGTTTTTGAATTTGCTCTTCCTCGGATTGACGGTCAAGCATTTCGGCCACTTTAGTTCTCCATTTCTTAACAAAGTCAGTGAAGCTTTCATTTCACCTTGCTTTATTGCTTCCAACTCTCTCATGGTAGTTGGTTGGATGACGTTGTCGGCATACCAAGTGAGGAATAAGCTAGACACTTTGTTCCATTCTTGAATCTGATTGGGCTCAAGTTTGAAGAACCATGCCTTAACAGTGGGGTTCAAGGTTTGTGAGAAAAGATGAATATAGAGGTCAGGATTTACTCCTCTTAGGCCCATTGCGGTGGTGAAGGCCTTTATGTGATCTTTTGGATCATCGGTCCCTTTGAAGGTGGGGACTTCAGGCATAGAGAACTTTTGTGGGAGCTTTCCCTTGATGTGAGAGGAATATCCTTCAGCATTGATAATGTAGTCACTTATGATCTTGTTTTGAGTTAGAGCTAACTCGAGGTTCTTAATTTGAGCACTTAGCTCTTCTACTTTGTCATCTCGAGGTGGAGGATCATCTTGGTTAAAAGGGTCAGCTTTCTTAACCTTGCTCTCTATCCATGTCACACGGTTTCCCATGGTTTCCAACATTGTCATCATTTCAGTCAACATCTCATCAGTCTTCTTAGGTGGTGGAGGTGGCATGTCATCTTCGGCCATTTCTGTCAACTTAGGACAGGATGGTCGATATGGAGGGGGAGTAACAAACCCTGCGTCAGACCTAGCTTTGCTCGGAGGGGCAGATTCCAATACGAGCTTCCTAACCAGATGTTGTTCACTATGATCTCGCTCCCAACTTTTCGGACCGACTGTTTTCTTCCCAATCCTAGACAACGGATAAGACTTAGAAAAGGAAAGCCTAACAAGTTCCACAAAAGAAAAGTTTTAAAACAAAGATGGGAAATCTCTATCCAAAATATTCTATCAACATCGTTACCCTTGGGGACTAAGTAATGGGTTTAGGTCAAAAGATCTCGACGCGGGGAAAGAAAATAAAAGATATTATATTCTTGACTAAAAGGAGAGGGGAGATATATTATCTCGACTCAATATGGGATAAAGCAAAAGATATTATACTCTTGGCTAAAAGGAGAGGGGAGAGATATTATCTCGACTCAATATGGGATAAAGCAAAAGATATTATACTCTTGACTAAAAGGAGAGGGGAGAGATATTATCTCGACTCAACATGGGATAAAGCAAAAGATATTATACTCTTGACTAAAAGGAGATGGGGAGATATTGTCGAGATCTTTGACTAAAACTCACTACCTAAATAAAGGTAAAGAAAAAAGTATTAAAATCTTTCCAAGGTAACGAGCATCATATAGAATATTCGGGGATATTGTTTCCTAAAAATAAAGATTCTATACTCAATCTTAAAACAAAATCTAGACTCAAAAAGGAAAAGATTCTAATTGGGTTCTAACCTAATATTCTATAACGACCAAAAAGACTATGCAAAGATTGCGTTCACATATGGGCAAACAGCACAACAGCGCAAATGACATGATCATGAAAATCTAGCATGGACATGGGACTGAGTTTCGACCTAAAACATTGGTTCTAGTTCATGCAATGGGGTATGCTTAAGGGTTTTGGTCAAAAGGTACTCATGATCAAGAATGTACAACAATTCGCGGGATGCGTGACAATGTGAGGCATTCTAGTTATCCTACTTGTCGAATGGACGAATGCGTAGGAAGGTACATGAGGTGGGGGGATCCATGTTTCTCGGCAAAGAAGAATCGAGTGGATTCTCACCAAGGAACTTCACCACACTCCAATGGCTAAGAAACTAGTTTGAACTTGTAAAAACAAGATCGAAAGTCGGGCAAGCGCATGCACATGAATGCAATGAATGCTATTTAATAGATGAATGACAAGTCACAAAATAATAATAAGAACACTCAAGGTAGTGAACCAAGCAAAAATAATAAAAATGAATCGATTTTCAAGTTACACCCTCTTAATCATAAATCCCCAGTGAAGTCGCCACTGTAGGCTACCGGATTATTTTTCCATTTTTTCTTTCGCCCCGCTTTCGGGTTTCGAGCAGCCTGGGAGAGCGCGGTGGTATGTTCGGGTTTTCGTGAACCTTTGAGTGTGAATGCACATAAAGATTTTCCTTTTGCACAAAGGACATGATTAAGATTGTCGGAAGTCGCCACCAAATTTAAGGTAATTTGGAAACCTTGGAATCGAGTCGATAGTCTAGAAAGACGTCAACTCATTTCCTGTGCACCCCAATCCCTATTGGGGAAATTTACTTCATAAATGAGTTCGGGGGCGTAGGTACCGGCTAGGAAGGTGTTAGGCACCCAACTCGCCCGTTGACAACAACGGCCTTTACTAATCGATTCAAAATAATTATTAATGCTACGGTTCCAAACAGGGTTCAATTTGTCCAAATTCCTAGTTTTAACTAATGGGTTGAACAATTATTATTATTGTGACCACTTTTAACAATTTATCAAATTACATGCTTTTATTGCTAGAAAACGATAAATATGCTAAAACCTGCGAGTTAGAAGACAAACAAATAATTCATCCACCAATCCACAAACAAAGCATAATTTAATCATAAGAAGCAATAAATAACAAATAATGCAATCATTCATCTATTAATTAGGCTTAATACAAGCCCTTTTACTCAAAACGCGTCATGCATGTATATATCACATAAACCAAAATTGTTAGTAATAACAAGCAATATAAAATTTATTGAAAACCCTCAAGTTGGATTACCTGGATGCTCACAATGAACTTATTGGGTTATATTGCTTGAATTCATGCTCGTGATGAAGTATGAAGGTTTATTTTGTGGTGCTAGGGCTAACCTAAAGAAGGAGTAGAATCAGAATTTCTGGTTTAATATGAGAGAGAGAGAAACTGGTCAGCCTTTCAGAGAGAATGTCCAACCTCTAAAAATCCCAACCTGAGAGAGAAACTGCCAACCTCTTCAACTGAACCCTAAGGTTTGTTTATATAGAAGAGGGGGAGCTGCCGGGGTTTGGCACGGAAATCGAATGGGCCTCGAATTTGCCGTCTACGAGAAAAGGTCCAAGCGGCCATGCAACTAGGCCAAACGGCCAAACCGGCAGACCAAGCGGTCAAATCGCTTGGCAAGCGGCTTAGCCGCTTGGCCTAACGGCATGGCCGTTTGTCCTAGCGGTCACCGCTTGAACTCAAGCGTGACTTCTTGGACTGGAGCGGCCAGTCTACATAGGCGCCTGACATGCTTTTCTCGCGGGGGAGGCTTTTCCGAGGGGGTCCACGCGGGATTGACTGATTTCCCTTGTTTGACCAAGGGTTGACTCAAGGGTTTGGGTTCCCTTTCGGGCCCTTAGGTTCAAAGAGGCCTATCTCTTAGTTTTGGACTCCAATTGATTTGAGTCCAACTGGTTTGGATCACCTGTACAAAAGGCTTCCACTAGTTAAATCAAATGAACTGGGCTAATCATCAGAGCAATTATTCTCGCAACCCAAGTTCGAGCAAAATCCAATCCTTTCATCATCAGGTTTTTATGGGGACTTATCATAGACACAATTTTCGGTGTCTACAATATAGCACATTATTGTTATCTTAATCCAATTACATATGTTAAGGATGCAACATATTGTCAATGCCTTGAGTAGGATCGATGATATATGTCTTCTGTAATAACGGCTAAAGCATTTTGTTATCCTACGCGGTTTGCCAAATTTGTACAAAAAATTAAATTGACAATTTCAAAAAATTTACTACAAAAGAAGCAGATTTTCATTTTCTAAGAAAACATAAATCCTTAAACCTTAAGATAGTTACATCGATACATAGTTATATAATTTGTCTTTCATAATGAATAACGAAGAAAATCAACTAAGAAAAAAATAAGAGATTTCATTTGTTAACGGCTAAGGAAAGCTCCTCAACCGTTGACGACTAAGGCCAATCGTCGACGACCGTGTCTGTCATGTCTTAGCCTTTGACGACTGAGACACAACCGTCGACAACTAAGACATTTATCTCGTGAGCGCTTTTTTGATTGGATGAGTGATGATATATGACGTGTTTCGACCAATTAGAAAATTGTTGGTTCAACATTTTGGAGGGTTGCCTCAAAAATTAGCCTTGATTTATGAAAATGTCGTTTCACCCTTTTGGTAGTGAAAAGATGAAATCATCCCTAATTCTCCTGCTAATGATATCTTTGGAACCAGGACTCAAAATAGGACTCAAGTAGTATCTTTGGAAATTTTTGAGAAGGACTAATTCAATGAAGTGAAAATGAATGGGCTTTCAAATGATTTGAGATCACATTTACCTATTTAAGTATTCACACAAGCACAAACAATTTTCTTTTATCATTGAGCATTTGCAGAAATCTTACATAGGTGTCTACAGTACACTAATCCAATTTGCTATTATGTTAAGAATGCTACATCTTGACAATGTCTTGAGAGAGTTCTATGATACACATCTTCTGAGAAAGTGGGTTAAAGCATTTTTTGATTTTAAGTGGTTGACCAAATTTTACTACAATTTAATTTTCTTCCAATAATTTCAAAAATTGTACTGCAAAAGAAGTGAATTTTCTTCTTTTAAGAAGACGTAAATACTTAGTTATTCAGATAGTTACAGTGAGACGTGGTTATATCATTCGTTGTACATAATAAATGATGGGGAAAATCAATAATATGCCTTACACTTTTGCGCAACGAATGTTATGATGAATGAAGGTTAAAACATATAAGGTTTAATAAGTGAAACTCACATAAATTTGTTTTAACCATGAGTAAATATGCATGTAAAAGAAATATAAGTGGCATCTAATAAAGTTTCATAAAATAAACAATCATTTGGAGATTATTAGATTCAAGAATAAGTCAATAAAATCTCGTATGCATGATTGAACGCTACAAAAATAGGAATTTTTGAAAATCACTCAAATTTTATCTTTTTTTGTTGCTGTAAAATTTGCCTCCTACCTTTATTTAGAAGAATTTTATGAAAACAAGAAATGAGCACTCAAAATATACATTGCAACTTACTTAAAATATATCAAAAGTAGTAATGAAGGTATAGTTCAAAAGTTCTGTTCAAAATGGTTATCAATGTCCTTGTTGTAAAATCCAAAAATAGTATTTATTCCAAGATCTGGCAACAAAACATAACAAATAAATGTAACATTTCTAAAACTGCCACATTTTTTCACATTTTCACGCGATGTTGTTATTCGGGACCCCTGAAGTTCTCCTTCATGTCCTACTCATTTCAAGTTATTTTCTTGTATATTTGGGGTCAGCCAATCCACTCGATGTCATAAATCAAGTTAATGAACAAATTCTTTCAAATCAGAAACAACATCACCTGGATGCTCTAAATGTCATAAATCAAGTCAAGGAAAACCTTCTCCAAAACCAAAACAGTTATCATCAACATCATCACCACCATCACAACCATCATGGATCACCTTCTGCACGTGAGTTCCTTACAGCCCATAACAAGGTACGAGCCAAGTATAGTGTAGCCCCATTAATATGGGATAGAACACTAGCTCTTTTCGCACGTCGCCATGGTAAGAAACTTGTAACAAATTGCACAATGGTTCATTCTGAAGGGAAATATGGTGAGAACTTGTTTTGGGGCAAGTTAGACCATTGGACCCCGACAAAAATTGTTGAAGATTGGGCAGATGAATCACAATACTTTGATATGAAGACTTGCAAATGTACAAAGGATTGGACAGAATGTGGTCATTTTACTCAAATTGTTTGGGCAGATACACATCGAGTTGGATGCTATTACCTAAAATGAGCAGGGGAAGGTAAGGGTTATATGGGCATTTGTAATTATGACCCACCAGGGAATTCGATTAGCCAAAGCCCCTTCACTACTACAAATACACTATCAATACCTCATCATCCCTAATTGGTACAACATATAGTTTATCATAAATGTTGTTTTAGTTTGAACAGAGATTATGGAAGAGAAAATTGTTTATGAATCTAAGTTCGACTCTTTGTTCATAAATTAATTTATCCCTTATTATTAATTTTATGTTACTGGATTTTGTCACACAAGTATCTAATACATTAGCAAACGCCTAGCCTAATTCATAGCATTTCCGTTTTTTATAAGGTCATATAAAGAAATGGTTGAAAACATGTCTAACATTGATCATTCTTCAAGTATGTCTTATATTTGTATATTGGTCAGCTAGATGGAGGGTGTTTGGATTCTCTACAGTTCATTTTTCTAGAGTTCTTGTATGTGCGTTCCTTCTTCCTTTCTCTCTCTTACATGATTTGAACGATCGGTCACGTAGGGAGGAGACCTATTTTCCACACAAAAATTACACCCTCTAATCCAAGGATTCGGTACTAGCGGACTGTTTTGAACCCCTAACCCATAAAGTAGCATCAACAAGGTTTAATTCATCGCTTTCACATGCAAAATCTTCAACAAACCCCGTTTATCGTTGTATCCTTTAATTAAACTGGTGAAAGTTGATCACCAATTAGATTATTATGCAAATTTTTTCAGAGTCTAATTTTCAAGTCCTATAATCCTATCCAGAAAAAAAAAAAAAAAAAAAAAAAAAAAAAAAAAAAGGTATGTAGTACTTCAATAATGACTAGCTAAGGACCCGTTTGGGATGGGTTTGAGTTGCAAGTTTTTGGTTTTCAAATTGGATTTGACAACGAAAACATTTTCGGCTCAAATGGTGATGAGTTGAGTTTTTAGCCCCATTTGGAAATTGGACACAGATTTTTGGCAACCACAAAAGTGATTTTGTGGTCTAATTTTCGTTGTTAAAAGCGGTTATCGGCGCGGGAGACACTTTGGCTTCTTCTGTCTATCCTCCCCCTCCTTTTTATTCTCCTCCCGTCTCTCTTTTTCCAGTGCCTTTGACTCTCATCTCTTTCCTCCCACTCTCTGTTTTGAGTTCTGACCTTTTTCCCTTTTCTGTATTCCTCTTAGTCTATGTTGTTTGCCGACGACATTGTTTTGATAGACGAGACTAGAGAAGGTGTCAACGCCAAACTAGAACTTTGGCGGGATGCACTAGAGTCAAAGGGATTTAAGTTAAGTAGGACAAAGACCGAGTACTTGGAAGGCAAATTTACAAGAGATGGGGTTGCTTCAGATATGGAGATTAAGATTGAAACTGAAGTGGTACCGAAGAGGGATTGTTTCAAATATCTCGGTTCAATCATACAGGGCAACGGCGAGATTGACGATGACGTGACTCATCGGATCAGAACAGGGTGGCTAAAGTGGAGGAGTGCAACGGGAGTTCTATGTGACAAAAAAATTCCACTAAAACTTAAAGGCAAATTTTATTGTACAGCCATCAGGCCAGCTATGCTATATGGGGTGGAGTGTTGGCCGGTGAGGCAGGTGCATGTGCAGAAGATGCGGGTGACCGAGATGAGGATGCTTCGTTGGATGCGCAACTCTACAAGAAGAGATAGAATTAGGAACGAAGTGTTGAGAGGCAAGGTGGGAGTGACAGATATTGACAACAAGATGCGAGAAACAAGGCTTAGGTGGCTTGGGCATGTGAGGAGGAGACATCGAGATGCACCGGTGAGAAGGTGTGAGAGAATTACACTTAGAGATTGTAAACGAAGAAGAGGACGCCCGAAGAAGACTTGGGGAGAGGTAATCAGGCAGGATTTGACCCTTCTAGATCTTACCGAGGACTTGGTCCAAGATAGGAAATTATGGCGTAGCAGGATTCGTGTAGAGGATCCGCGTTAGATTATGGTTGTGCATTGGCTAGTACTAGAGGTTGATTCATTTTGTTTATAGCCTGTAGCGTCTCCTTCACTTTATGTTGTTCAATTAGTAGAATCTTGTGTTAGTATGTTTACTGCTTTACTTCTCTTGCCCTTTTGATCATTCTTTATTGCTTTAAAAAAAAAAAAAAACCTCTTTGAAAATGTATTTTAAAAAAATAAAATAAAAAAATAGAGTTTTTGTGGGTCTTTCGGAAACAATCTCTTTTCTAGGCGACTAGTTAGGGGTAAGACTGCGTACATCTGGACCTCCCTAGACCCCGCCCTAAGCGGGATACTTACTGGGTTGTTGTTGTGTTGTTGTTGTTGTATTCCTCTTAGCCTCTCTCTCTTGCTCTCCCAATCTATCTCTCCATATTCAGGGCCTTCAAAATAAAATCTTACAACAAAAACTGAAAAATCACAACTTACAACTGATTTTTGTTTTTACATTATCCAAAACATAGAACTAAAATCATTTCCGAACGGGCCCTAAATTAAACCAATTGTATTCCCAGTTGTCCAATGATCATGTCATCAATAATAAGTTTAAACAAGCTTCCCAATTGAATGCCACCTCGTTCTACAAGGTTGAGAATTCATGATTTTCTCCGTTTTCCCAGTCACATAATATTTGACTTTCTGATTGATATTTGATTTGGTAAATAAAGGTCCTTTGTTTCTGTTTTCTCTATAAGGCAGATTCTGGTTTAGCCTGTTTTCCTTGGCAAAGACAAACATCAAAAAAATTTCCTGATGTTAATATTACAGGCTATATGGCCTGCCACATCAAGAATTTTTTACTAAATTCCAGCTCATTTTTCCGAATATTGGTGGCAGAGGTGTAATTTGTTTTTGGACAGTAACAATGAGGATTTTCTATTACTTCCAATAGATAGGCAATGTACAGCGCAGTAATCACAAGACACTCAAATTACACACCATTGCCTATGTGATTTAGAGCTTGAAGGATCATCACCCCTCAACACGCCCACCTTCTAGGAAGGGTTGTGTATTCAGAGACAATCATTTGGAGCTCCAAATCTTACGGACCAGAATACGAAAAACTCATCAACAAAACAATCTCATCCCATGAATTTCAAGGATAAAAGTTACAAGAATTTGGTACAAAATCAGCAAACACCTTGTTCTTGCAGTTTTGCCCTCGAACATGAATTTCTTTCATTATCTGCTTGACAAGATCAGTAGTAGTTTTGTTCACTTCATTAAACAACCTGTTGTGCTCTGTCCAGAGGTGATAAATGCTCGCCACAAACGCAGCAGCAACAACGAATTTAAAGGGGTTCTTGCCATCACAGTTACCTGTCTCAAATCTGAGGAACTTGACGCCAGGATAGGGTGGTACAGAATATACCACACCATAGCATAAGCATCCTCAAAACACTACTAGAATAAATAAAATCATAGAACAAATGCTCTTGACTGTCCTCATGGACCTTGCACAAGCTACAAAACACTTGCAAACTTGTGTAAACTGTTCCAGGTAGACAATCTGTGAAGAATTACAAGCCAACTGATGAAGCCATGTTTAGGAAGGGCCAAACCGCCAAAGGAACAGATCGCTCGACTCCACTTTTGTCTTGGAAGGTTCTGGTGTACCAGGCATTAGACCTTTTTGATAGAGTAGCAGGTCATTTGGGACTGCACAACAGTTTGCAGTCGATCCGTCTTCTCACAGATTTGTTACATTGCCCAGGCAGCTTATGTGGGACAAGAAGCATCCCAGAATTTATGATACCGTATGCAATAAGTAGTGATCCACTTAATCCACAGTTTCCTAATTTTTACTTACAACACATAGTAGCTTGCTAATACAAGCTAGATTCCATGAGCAAATATCAAACAGAGCAAGTCCCCCTTTAGACTTAGCAACAGGGGCTTTTTTGGTGTTCTCAACATTACCACACCAAAAAAATCGTCTACAGAGCTTCTCAATGTGGTGTATAATGCTATTTGGGAGACTGAATGGCACCAGTAATGGTGCATAGCATAGGTGACATAATTGATTAATTGGGACCTCCCTGCATATGAAAAGAATTTAGCAGTCCAACAGGTCATCCTAGCAACAAATTTCTGAATCAAAGGGTCTTAATCAACCCAGCTTTAATGTTCTCAGCCCAAATCGTCCAAGCACCTAGAGAGAATTCCATACCAAGAACAAACAAATACGGGATAAAGGATCCACTTGTCTCAGCCCTCTCTTGGCAACAAAAAGAGTCATGGGTACTCCATATGAGTGACTTATTTAGTATAGGCACATAATTGAGGTTCCATTGTCAGCAAATCTAAAAGTTTCTTACAAGGAATCGTAACAATTCTCAAGTTCTCAGATTAGAAATATTAGATGACATTTAATTTGCGATTTGACAAAAAATGCAATGCAGTGTTGGCTTCTCTACAACAACCACCACAAACACCCTATGTTAAATACGTTTTTTTTTAATAATTAGATAAATTTTTTATTAAACTTCAAATCTCAGCTACAAAAGGATTGTAGCTAAAGAACATACACCAAGGGCTCACAACCAAAAAGCATCATTCAAGCACCTACTCCCCACCTTCTATGAAGGATTGAAGAAAGGCATGCAATCATGTGCTAACCCAATGTTAATACCTAGAGGCTAAAGGGCAGGGTCCAGGAGAAAAACATATACACAAGTACACTACATACATACCCCATTTCTGTTTCAGAGTATTTTTGAGTAACCATAGGAAAAAGAGGAAAAAGCAATTTCAGCTTCTGTCCGGACAATATATTATTTTGCCTTTTGGTATATTTCTCAAAGTTGCATATGGGGCATGGGCATTAAAATGAACAAATATCTCTATACATCTTCAAATAATTGGCAAGTTGGAGGTCTAATCATAGTATCGTGATTTGTATGTACTGCACTATACTAGTACCGACTAATTACCAGCTATACCACCAACTTCCAAGCCATGCAAACCAACCGTATTCTGTTGCATGTCCTTCAATTGTCTAGAAGCAGATGGAGCTTCACCTGATCTCTCCAGATGTTCCAAGAAGTCCATCACGAATGGATCGGTCCATGGTGCCCCAATAGGAGCTTCGTCTCCTGCTACCCATCCCAAATGGCCACCCTTCGGTGTGACAATTAATAAGCAGTTCTGATTTGCCTGAGCAAAGAAAACAAGTAAGAATAAGAGCAATTAAATATACAACATAACTTAAAGATCCCCCTCCTAGTCTACACTAGCAACAACAAGAAACAAATACTAGGTAAAACTTAATTGTCATGCAGACAGGCCATACACATACAGTAGAAGAAATAAAATTAAGAGGACAGACGACGGACAAAAAAAGTAGAATGATGAGGGCCAGTGAATTAAGTTTTAGCTAGTAGCTAGTAAATTGAGCTTGGAAGGAAACCATGAAACTCAAAGCCTTAGAAGCATGATTATTCCCATCGAGATAAAAATTCAGGCAAAGTGACATGCAGAAATGCCACATGCCCCCATGAAAACAAAGAGAATCCAACTACCTACAGAGGATGCCAAATCCAACCAGTTGTATTACTTGACCCAAACCTCTTAACAGTTCATGTTTGCAGTTGATATATCTAACACCAGATGGACTGAAGTTACGCTGTGGTATCTTTTGCCATTTGGAAAGGAGCTAATAAAAGGTAAAAGTGCCAACAGAAACCAAATGGTCCAACTCGAAACTACCAAGCTGCTGGAAAAGGCTCCAACTTGTATCCAACTTACATATTTATTCTTCATCCTTTTGTTGGGTGGGGATGGAGAGGGGAGGGGGGTATATTCATTACAGGCTTCGCAACAAATGAAAAAAGTGAAAGTACACACCTCGATGTCTTTGCGAGGAATACCCCTTGCTGGAGCAATGGGATCATTTGCAGCCTGCAAACATTTAGACTAAGTTGCTCAGATTGTTTTGCAAGAACAGCAAAGAGTAACATGCTCTTAGAGTTCATTCCAACTTCGACACCCTTGGTACTGTAATTGAGCAGTTGATTATGGAAGTAGTGAAAGACAACAGTCTTCATGGCTGTTGCATATGAAACTACCAGTCCATAAGTGTCATATCTTAATTGATATACCTAGTATCAGACTACACGCAGTCCCATATTTTATGCATAAAATTACATTTTTCCACTGGCCCTTATCTATTCTGGGCAGATCAAATAGGCAGGTTATCTCAGCTTTACCTTGACACAAGGTGTAGGAAGTGAAATATATAGCTATAAAAAATATTAGAAGGCTGACATGGCCTAACCTGAATACACAGTAATGGTATGTGAACATGTTTAATTGAATCTGAACTGCTCGAATGCAAATAGTAGTCATCCACTGACTTGAAACCAAAAGATACTGCAAAATATTAGATAGAAAACCCCATTAGCCATTGACAACAAAATGCAGCAAAGCAGATCACTTTAGTATACCATGAAAAATAATAGACCTCTTGTTAATGCGTCATCAAATTCTCGCACAGTCTTGGCATTTGTAGCCATTGGTATGTTATATTCTCCACCCATGTCTTCAAAAAGAGTGGCATGACTGTGTAAGAAGCAAATTTAGCATTGGAAGAAAGAAACCAGCAGAGTTTAGTTCAAGAAATAGGGGGAGGACAGAACAGAGAATAAGAGAGAGAGAAGAAGACGAGACACTAGACAAACATGCCTCATTGTGTTATTTTCTATTACCTTTTGAATATTTTGCCCAGGGCATTTGCAAGAGATCTGTCATAAGTATTATTAAAGCCCTTCCTAAAATCCTCGTCTGCAATGGGCAGATTGAATGGGTTACACAGAGACACAGCCCCAGCAAGAGTGCAATTGTGGGATTCCTGTAAAAGAATCAGAGTAAATAGTGCATGAGAAGCAATTATGTATTGTTACTGAGAGAAAAAATGGTGGCAGAGAGCTTGATCCATGCCCAAAGTCAAAACTACAACAGACAAACAAGTTTCCTGATCACCAAAGATACCCAAAAGTGTTTCAACTCTGGATCTAGCCACCAGACCAATGGGTGACACTTTAGGCCAAAAAGTTTGCCTACATGACAGAATTTCATCATTTGGTAATATCATAAAGCAACACGAAAATAGATCGTCATGCCAACAACAACTCCAAGAGATGCACCCAAGTTTCAAGGGGTACATGAATATGGTGCATAATCAATTAATTATATATACATACTCGTATAACCTCTGTAGGAAATGTAGGATGCAATTTGACAAGTGTATTAGAGAGAGGAATGGATAGACAAAAGAACATATATACCTGACCAAGGTAACGAACAAGAATGTTAGCTCCAAGAGACCAGCCAACAGCATATAGATTGGTTCCAGGATATCTACCCTTGACATGTTGAACCACTTGACTGAGATCTCCAGTGAAAGATGCTGAATAAAACTGCAAAAGCCCAAAATGAATGCAAATATGCATGTGAGCAGCTGAATTATGTTTTTGTTCTTTGTTTATTTTTTTGATTGCGGGGAGATGATTGTTTACCTGAGGCGTGGTGACAGGACTGTTGCCACAGCCACGGCTATTGAAGACAACTACCCGCCAGCCTTGTTTCCTGGCCCTAATCAGCATATGTCTAACATAAGTGTCTTCACTGCCCCCAGTAAGACCTGGCTGCACAATATATTGTTTACTTTTATTATCAAATGTATGGAATTGGAGAGAATCAATTAAGTTTAAGTTAGTTACTCACAAGTAACATCAAGATAGGAGAGAGAGGGGGAATGTGTCGATCATCTCCAGCGACCCAATCGAGAGCAACGGCGCCATCATCGTTGGTCCTCAGACACTCACGGCGGAACCTAACTTCTGGAAGTGACCGGAAGAAAGCGGCAAATATGGTCTCCACGTGGCAATTGGACCCGAATACGGGAAATGAGTTGTAGGGGGCCTCCAGTTTGGTCTTGAGGCAGGGGAGATACTTGTCGCACCCACCTCCCAGGACTTCTAGCGATGGATGGACCGAGGCGACGGCGGATGTCATGGCAGGTGCTCTATGATTACGATTACGATTACTCGGCCTGGATAATCTGGTTTGGATAATAAAGGCCCTCCTACAATCCAAACGAGCTGCTGTTGCTGTTGCTGCAGCAAGTGTACTACCTACTCCCAGTCCCAGTCCGATGGAAGATAGATGGACCATTCCCATTTGGCAACGCCTTAGAACGTAGGTTGCAGGTGCAGCCAAACCAAAGGATAAGACAAACACAGCACATATCATAACATACGTATCAATCTTTGGATGTCCTTGCTTTCTTCCATGACTTTTCTCGGTATAGGGATGTTTCTTTTGCTAATCTCATCGCCTTCATCAGATCTTGCTCAACCCCGACATGTTCTTTGGATTCTTTGCTTTTTCTCGATTCTTTTCACTTATTTAATTCTGCAAAAAAAGATTAAAATAAAGTATTAATAAATAGAAGGGGAGGGGAGGAAATAAAAAACAGTTCACTCGAGAGCCCCAAGCTCAACAATAGCTTAGGTTCTGATGATAATGTGTGAAGTTTGTGAAATGTAGGTTTGTCCTTGAACAGTTGGGAAAATAGAATTGAAATTCCTTGCTTTTTCAGGTGAGATATTAGCTTCCATGCTGTGATTTGACGACTGGGAATACTTGTCAGAGTGCTGCCTCTCTTTGCGCAAAAATCTCTTCTTTCTTTTGAGCAACTGCTGATCTTGTGGATTAGACTGAACCTTTAGATTTGTTTCTTAGTGATTTAGGCTTTTAGAGAATTAAAGAGGTGGCTCCTTTGGCTCCTTTTATCATTTTAATCCTTAACAAAAATCTGTTCTATTTTCTCTTGAACGAGCGGTTTTGTTTACTGTGGCTCATAAAACTGTCGGCACTTCTTATTTATTGTGAAGTTGCCAATGGTCGTCGCACTTCGGATCTCGGGTCAAACGGAAACAGCCTCTCTGTGAGACTCTCACAGGGGTAAGGCTGCGTACAACCGACCCCCCCTTACCCTGCCTAGGCAGGAGTCTCTTTGGAGGCACTGGGGTAATGTTGATGTTGATGTTGATGTTGATGAGCGGTTTTGTGTTGAGCTCTATGCATCAAATGTTCGAACGTCTTGTACAAAATGTGGTTTTTTTTTTGTACTGTAAAGAGATGCTATGAATATAAACAGTGATGTTTCTTATGTCTTGAAGAATACCAATGCAGGTACTAGTGCATAAAATTCAGAAAGTTGCACTCTGAACAGGATAATCAAACAATGAGAAAACTTAAAGGCCAACTGCAATCAACAAACGAAGACAATATTTTCCCGATAACTGAAAACTCATTGGGAAAGAGTAATTAAATTCCCAAACAACCCTCATGGAGTCATGGATGCCACTAAAGCCCACAGGCTATAAATTAAGCAATATTTTTTTTTTTTTTTTTTTTTGCTGCTAATAAAATAAGCAATATTGAACCCTGAGGGGGTAGCTCAGCTGGTAAGACCTCTATAAATGCCCCCAAAACAATTGCAGAAATGATCCACAAGAAGTTCAATTCAAGGTAACTCAACCGTAAAATCCAACCCACTAACAAAATATTAAATGAATTTTAGCTCTGAAGGAAGCAATCAAAGCAAGATGATGTGAGTGTAACTCTGATTATGGAAATGTCAAGGGATCCAGTATAGGCAAGTCCAGAGTATTCCAGTGCAGCTCAGGACAATGTGATGCCACTGAATATGCTGATGCAGAGAATATAAGCCTCTAAAGGATAGCTCACCTATTTGCTAACGGCTTGTAATAAAAACTCTACCGCTTGATGTTATATCCAATGAAGGAGGGACATGTTTGTTTTTTTAAAAACAAATAGCGAAATGAGTAGTTCATTAATATTGGCAATAAATTGCCTAAAGAGAACACCACCACAAGTATGTTCAGAGTCTCAATATCCCTCGTTACCAACAATACAGACCAAACTTTCTCCCCAAGTTCACCTCCATGTTCTCCCTGAGTATTTGATGAGTACAATTCATCACAGATTTGCAAACACCCCATTTGTTAGACTTCCCAGACCCCCTAACATCACAAGATAACACTCTAAGTTCCATAAGGCATCACTTCTCACCTTATTCCTTCCAATTGCAGACCCTCTTCTTCCTCAATGATCACCCGAAGTTTATCATAGAAATCTGACTTATCCACTCCTTTACAAAGACCCAATTGTTGAGATAGCTGCCAAGTGGAATTAGTTTGTTGCAGCACCAAATTATGTCTATTCTGCATCCCACTTTCAGTTGCGCTTGTATCTTAACTAATAGTTGCATCTTAACTATTACTAGTTTGTCGCAACACTGGTATACCTCTTGTCCACTGCTATAGGGAATCCCAAACCATGTAGTTTCTTCAATTTAGTTTTACGAAGAGAAAAACTTCCTCAAGCCTCAGGAATCTCCTTAGTAGCATCCTCACACGAGCTAGCAGCAATGTTATCACCGCCATCATCCTTTTCCTAAAGTTGACAACTTCCTTAGCACCCGTCTCCTCTTTCCCACTTTTCCCTCATTCCGATTTCTTTCTTCCACACAAATGTTATACAAATCACCCTCTACCACAATGTCCAAGCTCGCTTGACTAATCCCATGGGCCTTAAGTTAACGACCGGTAAAACCTCCAGTATAGTCATCAACGAAATATCTATGCTCTCAATCCCCAAAATTCTTTGTCTCTCTCCTCTCAATCCTTCAATTTAACATTTTTCTCTCATTAATTCCGCCGATAATTCTTAACTCAAACCCTCCAGATTATTGAAATAATTGATTGATCGTTGGAATTAGTTTTGACATTAATCAATTCAGCTACTCATTTTGTCAAACTGCATCACAAGAAAACTAACCATGCGAAAAAAAAAATGCAAAAAACAGGAACAATCATGACTACACCAAAAATAATAATAAAATCCTAACACTCGAAATTGATGGTGTAATTTTTAATTGAAAAGTATAAATAATCGATATAAATGGCAGACACAAACATAAATAGAAAGTAATAAAAAAAGAAAGAAAGAGGAAAACCTGTGGGTTTTGGAGCTCCTTATAAGTTGATGAGTGTCTGGCCTTTCAAATTTTGGAGAAGAAGACCACGGTTTGAAAAATTGGAGAGAGGGGATGAGAGTGAAGTGAGAGTGATGGAGATTGGTTTTAATAACTGCCACTGGATTGGCTTGGCGAACCATGGCCAAGCCAAATGACTGAAATTGCACTCTCTGATAAATGAGCTTTTTTTATTTTTTATTTTTATACGAGTATCTCTCATCAAGTATTCTTTTGAGTGTGTACCAGATAAATCCCGAGTATATGTAATAGCCTGCAACCACACACACTAGGCAAGCCAACAAGATAAATCCTCTAGATAGGCTCAGCAAAGAGACCTAGTTGGAATTGAATTCATGACCTTTATCATGAAATTTCAACCCCACGACCAACTCCACTACCACTTTCAGGGCCTGAGAAATGAGTTTAACCATGACTCGCTGTCGGTACCCACTTTGTAATCACAAAACGTTTGAGTTTCAAGGTATCATTGAGTGGTAGAGAATGGTTTATAAATCTCTCGTTTTGGGCGTGGAGCAATAATTGTGTCATAGTTTATGGGTTTTGATGTAATTTCATTAGATGCACAATTTCAATAAAGAAAAAATGAAAAATTTGCATTGTGTTTAGGGATGTAAATGGATCGGATTCGGATCGGGTAAAGCATCATCCGCTCCATCCACGAAATACATCTAATCAATCTGCTCCATCCGTCATCCGTGAACCATCCAATCCATATCCAATTCGTCCGTCATCCGCGGATTAGTGGATGGATCGGGTGCTTAACGGTTTATGGACTAAAAACAATAAATAGACCCAACTATAATAAAACTATTAGTAGTCAAACAAAATGTCAACTCATATACGATTATTTTACCTTGTAACAATAAAAATAACACAATTTAGTTTAAATAATAACAATACAAATTAGAAAACAAGCAGTAAAATTAAACTAAGATGTAAATGTAACATAGGTTTGATATCTTTTTTATATAATTATTTACACTCTTATATCTAAACGGGTGATGGATGGATTCGCGGATCGGGTTAGCGGATGACAAATCTCATCCATCATCCGCTCCATCCGCCATCCGATCCATCCGTCATCCACTCCATCACCCATTTAATCGGGTTTTAATCCATATATTCGGTTCGGATGGAGCGGGTATCCGCGGATCATGAATCCATTTACATCCCTACTTGTGTTAGATTTGTCCTCCTTGTCGTGTAGACTTATAAGATGTTCGAAAGCAGTTATTGCATGTTGATCGTTGGATATACTCCGTATATTCTAAAAAGATGGTAAATGCTGACTTTTTTTGTGATAAATTTTGACCATTATTTTATCTAAATTTATATAAAGTTAGAATAATAATAATAAAAATAATAATAATAAACTGAATAGTTAGATTCGTCATTTAAGATACTTAAATACTACTCCATGATAAATTTTGACCCTTAATTTATCTAAATTTAAATGAAGTATTATTTTCTATCAATTTTACTAATATATATATATATATATATATATATATATATATATATATATATATATATATATATATATATATATATATATATATATATATATATATATATATATATATATATATACTCCATGATAGTCAATTTTACTATTTGTCATTTAAGACTCGTAATGGATTCCTATGAGTAGTCGAGTCGGAGTGCACTAATGAATGTTACTGAAGAGATGCATGATTTCCAATATTTTACTTTCTCATTATGGATACAACAATGTTGCAGTCGGGATGGATCATTCCCCATTTACTAAGTCATATCGTCTAACCATGAGTTATCTCCAGATAGTGTGCCACTAGAGTCTCTAAGTCCATGTCATGATTATTATTCAAGGTTTTGCCTTCATAAATGTCGTAGATGGTATATCCTCGGTTTATGTAAAGATAAGTGTTGTGTTTTGGTATGGAGCCAAATGGCTTGTCTAGATGACTTATTACTCTTCAAGATGAATTATATGTTGCGTGGTTACTAACTAAGAAAATATTGAATGAGGTGTCTTAAATAACTACTTGCCTATGTGAGTGCAAATGAATTTCAATGTCTCTTTTAAAACTCAGGTAATGTTTTCAAAAGGTTTTTACTGTGTTTGGATGTTAATTACTCAGTTTTTATAATTTTCGTTTTGTTTTTCTATTCTTTTATTTTCGTCATGGAAATTAAATATGCAGGTAAAGGCGAGTGAGGACGTATTAAACTTAGCGTAGTTTTTAAGTTTCCGCTATCGAACTTTGGTTTTGATCGGATTGTCTCCCGTGTGTTTTGGGCTATTAATGTTGGATAATAATTTAAGTTTACTATATTAGACAATGCTGGATAATGTTTTATTTAACCTTAGTTGCTCATTGGGATACCTAGTCTTTCTTTCTACTCAGCATTTACTCCTTAGCGAAAAATGTTGAAGTAACAACCATTGGGTTTGTGATGGTTTAGAGATGTCGAGTCATGGATAATGTTTCAGGGTACTTTCTGAGGGGTCCACTAAAGAGTGTCGATTTGAAGGAGCTCCTGAGTCAAAGGTCCGACTGGGCGACCTGCAAAAGAGAGCAAGCGTGACTGCCCGGGGGGATTTCCCGGGAGAGGGGCCCCTCTGACGGTCAAGTCAGATATTTGCAGGAAGAGAGAGAATATCTTGGAAGTAGTGCGAGAGAGAGAAATTAATTACCTGAAATAAATGACTGACCGTCTATTTATAGGAGACTCAATGGCAGGGGGTGTAATTTTCCACCCTGTCAGATGTCAGACGTTAGCCTTCCGCCTTTTCCTTTAGGCCTGCCATACATCGGTTTTTGGGCCTTGTTGGATCAGCTAATGTGTCAGGGAATATTCCCGGAATTTTAGGGGGCTCTGATGAACTCTTTGACTGCCACGTGTCGGCTCTGATTGGCCGTTTGACTTATTGACTTTCTTGATGACGTGGAGGTCGAGAGTGGTCAAAATGAATATTTTGGGTCCCAACAGATAATGACGTCGATAATTTCCAGGAAAAATTGTTACAAATTCGGGGATATTACAATAATGGCTGAATGAGCATCGTAAAATCCTTTCACGGTTGTTTGAAACTTCGATTGGCGGTCATTTTTCTTTCAATTTTCAGCAACTGTCGTGAATATTAGTGATCATACTTAGAATTACCTATAGAAAGAGTGACTAAACATTAAAACATGGTTCATTGAATATATGTGAAGCCAAGGGAGTTTATTATTACACAATAGGAAGATAGACAATCACAATGATGTAAATCATTCATTCCAATTTTCATATTGAAGAAGCAAATAGCAATCTTATCTTACTATTAAAACACAGTGCGACCTCCCTAGACTTACCTGGTGATGACACATAGGACGCCAACTAGGAGGACCATGTTCATGTGATGATGCCACATAAACGACACATAAGCACAAGGTTCGTCACATAGCATATCACTACAAGAAAAAAAAACTTTGGGCCACCAAAAATATTGCCGCCCAAAGCCTGAATTTCGTCGCCCAAACTTTGCGCCACGAAAATATTTGATCGCCCCTTTCGTCGCCCTATCCTCGTCGCCCAAAACCTGGGCGACGAAAAGGCGAGATTCGTCGCCTTATGTTGCTAGATTGGGCTGCCTATTTGTGTGACATTGGGCGACGAAATTATTCTGTGGCCCATTGTGCATCCTTTTGGGCGACGAATTGTGAGATTTCGTGGCCCAAATGTGGTGTATTGGGCGATAAATTGCTTTTATTTCGTGGCCAAACGTGGTGTATTGGGCGACGAATTTCATCATTTCGTGGCCTAAATTGGTGTATTGGGCGACGGATTTCTCTCTTTTCGTGGCCCAATCCTTGTCTCCTTATGCTTGTTTCATTTGTTTCCTGTTTTCTTTTTTTTTTTTGGATATGAAAGTGTTATACTAACCATAAAGATGACAGATAACTGAAAATAATGTAGAGATTTATTAAAAGGAATCTCCATTACATAATCATATATGTCAAAAGAGTTTGGAAACTCCCAACTACAAAAAAAATAAATAAAGTAAATGCCTATGTGAGGTGTTCTCACTCTAAACATAGCCTTGTTCACTCAAACACAATTTTTTTGAAAAAAAACAAATACTTGATCGAGTCATGCATGTCCCAAAGCAGCAGAGCAGCAAATCACCGATGCAAAATCCTGTTACCCACAATCATATACAAAAGATTAGTAGATAAATAAACTCCACCATAGCAAAACTCATAAGCATCTCACATAAGGACTTGAACAATGGCAGAGAATGGTGGAAATAAGTTGGATCTTTGCTTTTGGGAGATGGGGGTAGTCAATTGAGACATAAGGATTCTCATGTTGTTGAGAAGCTTTCTGGTTCCCAAAGGATAATTTACAATAAACTTGTTACTGTCAAAAGAAAATTCTACATGTACCTCGTTGCCCATTGCCATTCTTGAATAACCTATAAGTACTAAAAAAGAACAAGTATACATTCTTGATGTACTTTTTCAATTTAATTGCTATAATGACAAGCTTTGCTTTCCTACTTTTACACCATGTCACTAAGGATCTACAGGTTATAATTCAAGTCAAGGAAAAGAAATACTAGATTGAAAAGAAATACTAAACTTCCAACTATGCTACAATGTCTACTGTTCAAGGAAAAGGCGAAGCAAAACTTGCAGAATGAGCTGAGCTCACACGCATACACTTTGTAGCATGTGCAACCATGACAGCTTGTTGGGTATTAATAGATAATGATCAAAAGCTAACTACACTTGAAGTCTAAATTCAGACCAAGGCATGTTAACAGGCGCAAAGGAAAACAAAAATTTCCATTGAAAGAATGCTGGAAACCAAGATAAACAAACCAAAATTAGACAGAAAAGAAAGCATCACAAGGGACCAATACCCACTACTCAAGTACTAGGAAAATCAAAGCACAAAACATCATAATTCACTAAGGGAAACATAAAGAGCTAGGTAATATTGATTAGCTTTTTTTTTGCATCTTCTTCTATCCTTTAGCTAAGATGTAGGCATTGTAAATATTTGGAGGTGGTGGTAACCAATCCTCTTCAACAGCAAAGTCACACAACCTCACCATAGTAACTGAGTCGTAGTTGTCAGAACAACGCATACACAGACAAATTGATTCGAACACTGCGCATAAAATAACAAAGTCATTTAAAAAGTAAAGATCAGTATCAAGTACCAACTCATATCAGAATCAGACACCTATATCGGTATACTAATTTTTCACTGTATTTTACCCTTTAAGCAAGAAAGTTACATGGTTCAAAAGCCAATAATCAGGCCTGGAAATAGAATTAAATTCAACCATTTCTCAAGCAATTTGCATTGCTTTTATTTAAGTCAATCCGAATAAGAGCTCTATGTTCAATCCAGCTCAACCATTACTGCCTAATACAACATTACAACCGCCAGATAAGTAATACTCCTTTCCCATACAGCATCACAAACAAACAAACAAACAAACAAATGAATAAAAGAAGATGCAAAAAGAAATATATAATAAAGCAAAGACACTATTCAATGAAAAGAACATTCAAGAAGATAGAAAATGACTTCTTTGGGTACCAATAAATTCATCCTGGATGTTCTTTTTCTTTTTTGTCTTTTTTTTTGTGCTAGAATTGGAATGTTCTTGAAGACAATACAATTTGCATTGGCAGCTCCAAGTCTTTCTTTCCTGTAAATTGATGTACAGAAAACATCTACTGTGAAAACACACCTAATAGGTACACCTCCAAGAAAAAGCCATTAATGAGATTTTTTTTGTGTTGTTTCATGGAGATAATCTGCTAGGTCTTGTTCTCTTATAGTGATTATCTCATTCAATTACTCTAATTCTTATATATCCAATAACTAATTCAGTGAAGGTTTTGGGTAAAGAGCAAATCTGTATACGATAAATAAGACAAGGGGTAATTAGAGGGAGAACAAAACACTACATAAATGTATATAAAAAATCTACAGCACATCTTATCCCTATCCGTACTCCATCACATAAATTGAACTAAAAAATAAAAATTTCAACAAATTACCCATCAAAATTCTCAAACGCCAACAAAAACAAAAACAAAATCAAACAGCAAATAAAACCCTAAATCAAACCCAAATCTGAAAGAGAGAGGGAGAGAGAAAGGAAAGATGGAGATGTACCAGGATGAAATTGCAGAACCTCGAATTTTACGTAATTAACAGCACGACAGAAGAACGATTTCGATGGAGGCATAGACAAAGAAGCATGACCAAATCTACATAAACCAGGTACAATAGAAGAGAGATTAGAGATTAAGAAATCAAATCTATGCAAGTTAAATGCAAAATTGAGTGGAAGAGAAACCCTAGCCATCTCAGTGAAATAGTGGAGAGAGAGAAGGGGAGAAGTGAATGGCAGCCGTGGAATGGGAGATGAGGAGTGATGCTAGATCCCAAACTAGTTTGGGATGAATAATCCCAAACTCCAATATAATATTGATTTGTATTCAGTTGGGCATAAAAATCTCGGGCAGCTACGAAGGACAAGTACAAAAAATAACTCTACAAGCGCATATACTAAAATACGCAAATCCATACAATACGGCGATGAATACGTACGCTGTATTAAATTCAAATGCAAGAATTGCACCCCAAAAAAACAAAAATGAGGAGAGAGAAAAACGATTGTGAGAACTGAAGAGCTCATTGGGAGAACTGAAGAGCTCACTGGGAAAGAAAGTAGAAGACACGGCGAATGCGAACCCTGCGAAGTAATCGACCGACGATCGTCGCCGCCGACCTTTTGATAATCGGTAAATTCTGGCTTTGTAGATAAATTAATTTTTGAGTTTTGCGCCTGGTTCTGGCTTTGTAAGGATTTGTAGCTAACTTAATCTGGTCGTTATTGGGAATTTTGATTCCACTTTGTTGATTGTTTTGGTTTGTCGAATTGAGTTTTGAAAAATAAATTGATGTACTACTGCGTTTGAACTAGGGAGTTAGGGTACAAAACACGCAATTCTGATTGTGAATGGATATACGTTTCCTAATTGATTGGAAGACATTACCTTATAGAATTCCCTAATTGAGGATATAAAAGAGGTTAATTGGTTTGAATTCTGGGGTTTGGTTTGTTTGAATTGCTCTTTTGAAGAATTTTGGGGCTAAATTGAAATTTGAATTATTTCAGTATGGCTAGAACTAAATGGCCAAGGGTTGCCCGTACAAATTTTGAACCAGAACCCTAGAATGTGCCTTTTGAAGAAATTGATCCTCAAGAGGTGGTGGTTGTGAAACTAATCATCATGATGCATCACTTAGTAAACGAGGTCGAGGTCGAGGCCGAGGTCGAGGTCGAGGCCGAGGCCGTGCGAGTATCGGTGATGGTGATCACGACAATGAAACAGTCCCAAAAATGATGCAAATGATAACATCCCAAATGATGCAAATGATCAAAATCAGGAGGCACAACCACCATATCGTAATAAACGAGGTGGGACTGCAATTCTTGGCAGGCCTAAAAAGTGGCCGCGCGGGGTATGAACCTATTAACCTATTATATGAGGTGTTTTTCCAATTGATAGAATACATAATTTATTTACTTGTTTGTTCAATCTGCGATTAGGAAGAACCGGCAAGTGATAGTGTGGTGAGAAGAGCTTGGTTATTGCATCGGAAGGTAAGTGGGTTGTGGCCGTTCATAAGTTATATTTAATTGGCTTGCAAATTTAGATTGTCCTGATCACTTAATTACATGTGTTAACAACCAAAGTTATATTCTATTACCCTGATCACTTAGTTACATGTGTTAACAACCAAATTTATATTGCCCTGATCACTTGAATTGGCAAACTTGTGTTTAGCAACCAAATATGAACTGTCAGATAGAAACGTTTTTGCGTATCGTTGCAACTTTTGATAATCTGAAGAGAAAAATTGTTGAAAGTATGGGTTTTGGAGGGCTGCTTGATATCCAATTGAACGTGAATCAGAGACAACTCAGCTATTGGTTGATGACTCGTTTTGACCCAAAACTTAAAGCACTACGTGTACGTGATGGCAAGATTTTGTATCTGACTCCAAAATATGTCAGTTGGGTTTTGGGAACTTCTTTAACTGGGAGAGATGTGCCATTGAAAGCTGATGAGACGGTTAGTGCAAAGATTGAGGATCTTCGTAGGAGTTTTATATGGTACAGAGGGGGCTTCTGTATGGATCGATAGTGGGGGTTGTACAAAGTCCCTAGACGGGGAAGTCTCCGAGTTTGCCTTTAAAGATTCATTCTTGATGATGGCTTTGCAAATGGTCCTAGCTCCAACAACCTCCTCAAGTCTGTGTAAGCAGTTGTTTCCTGCCGTCGCAATTGCAAGTAAAGCCAATAAGTATAACTGGAGTAAATTTGTGTTGGATAAGTTGGCTCAGTACGGGAGAATATTCAAGAAGAAGTACGACAAGGAACAGTATGTACCGGCTGTGGTGGATGCCTGATATTTTTAGTGGTCACTTTATTTTCATTTTTGTGGTTTATTATTTGTTATTAGCATATTTTATGGTTAATTTTCTATACATGTCTTTGAATTTGATGCAGATATTTTACTTAGATCGGCTGGCTATTCCCCCTGTGAGGTGGAATTTGTTTCCTCGCATCAAGGCGTGGACTCAACAAGATGTTAGATTTGCAAAGAAGGCGGACTAGTGTAGTAATGGTGACTACGGTGCCTACGAGGTCAGTTAGTAAAAGTAAAAGCATTGCTACAGATATAGTAATAACAATAGTAGTAATAACGAGTATAAGTCTTTTTCGTAGATGTTGGATGCTGCATATGGGAGCAATCACCCCTTAGAAGGTCGAGATTCGTCACCGCCTCCGCCCAATTTGATGGTAATAGATAATTGTGAGGAGGAGTTTGATTCCAGCACCGGGGTTCCCCGACGGAAGGGTAAGGTGAAACCTCCCAGGACGTTCAAGAGAAAAACGAATGAACATGGTGATATCGTATCAAACCAGAATGGTGTTTCCTTACAGAATGCGAATGCGAATGCTAAGCTTCCCCGTAAACGGAAGAAGATGAATGTTGAAGGTACTAACAGTCAAAATGCCCCTGACGATGAACATGCTGAACATCATAATCAACAGAAGAGGACCACGGAAATAGCAACAAGTAAGGAGGAGACCGAGGAGGAGGAGGAGGTTTATGAAGAACTGAGCGAACCAGAACCAAGCAAAGCAGAACCAAGTTGTTGCTCTTCTGGAGAGCAATATATGCCAGACGGTGAGGCATATCACCTTCCCCATCATATTAGGATGTCTAATGCGGATATTGAACGTATTACGCATAAGTTGACTATTTCCAAGTCGCTACCAATTACGTAGATAATAATTTTGATGACATGCTTTCAATTAATGAGTTGTTAGGTAATGTTCCGATCTTGAACACATCGGGTAACAACAATGGTCAAAATGATAATGATGAGAATAATGAAGCTGACAATACTGACAATACTGCCAATGCTGATTATACTGAAGTTTTAAAGTCTGCTGAACATAATGACAGAGAAGTTAGCCATCATTCTGGCAATGCTGATGTTCCTGACGATGATGCTGCCACCAATGCCAATTGCAATGGTGACACTGCCACCACTGGCAATGCCAATTGCAATGGTGACACTACAACCACTGGCAATGCCAATGGTGACAATGCCAGTGGTGACAATGCCAATGGTAACAATGCCAATGGTGATGCTGTAGGGAATGGCAATGCCAATGGTTACACTGCCACTGAGAAATCTCAGCATGCCAATGCTGACACTGCTAGCAATGCTCCCATAAAAGGCCTGAGTGACGATGCAAATGATGCGAAAGGACCGAGTGAGGATGCAAATGATGCGAAAGGATCGAGTGAGGATGCAAATGATGTGAAAGGCCCGAGTGAGGATGTCAATGCTGCCAAACTGAGTGAGGATGGGAATGCTGCCAAACTGAGTGAGGATGGCAATGCCAATACTGCCAAAGGCCCGAGTGAGGACACAGGCAAAGGCCCGAGTGAGGATGCCAATGCTGCCAAAGGCCCGAGTGATGAGGATGCCAATAATGCCATAGCCAATGCTGAGACAGCCAAAGGCCCGAGTGAAGATGTCAATGCCAATAAAGGCCCGAGTGAGGTAACCATTGGTGTTGTCAATGACCTGAAGGAACAGGACAAGAAATATGATTTCTTATCACAAGATGACGTTTCATCAAGAGAAAGTGTTGCATCAAGAGAACGTGCTGCCAAGTCACCTAAGTCTTCCTTCAATGAAAAACCTGCCAATAAAGGTCCATGTAGCCGGAAACGGAGAATCCTCACCGATCCGACGCCGGATTTTTTTGAGAAGTCCATTCCCTTGAAACACCACACCACATTCCAGAAATAATTTTTACAATGGGTAAGAGATTACAAGGTGACAGGAGGAGGAACAACAACTATTAGAAAGGAAAGTGAAATGTAAGGGTACATTTATTTTTCCAGCAACTAACTAACCATGTCTGTTTTGCGGCGGGTCTTTAAGATGTCAAATTCCATTCATTATAGGGAACCTGAACAAAAAGGACCTGTGGTGTTTTCACGAGGCTTATACTATGCAACAGTGACAAATGTGGCAACAATGGCAAAGCCGCGAAGTCGCTTGTTTGACCAGGTAACATTTCAAATAGTAATAGTCGCTTAAAACATGTACTCGTTATTTACACCATCAAATGCATTGACCATGTATTTGTTTTGAAGTACGTAAATTTTGCTGCGCATATTTACACGGATCGATGGCAGCAAAGTGAGTTTAAGGATAAGAGCAGGAGAATCATGCTTGAAGATTCCTTCTGGGTAGGGCTCTTAATCTCATCTTTTTCCAAAACTGAATTTCTTGTTCATTGATACAATACCACATGCAGAGACATATCACATCACACACAGAACAAGGCATTTTGGCACAGACATTTGACAAACGTGTTAAAGATTCAGCTCAACCTCTTGCCGGACTGAAGCTTGTAAATATTTTTGTGGTAGGTACGAAATATATATTTATTTTATCACTGTATTTAGTTGTGATATCTAAAATACTTCAATACTTTTTTGTTTTGTGGAAGGTATTTGTTCCTGTCATGGAGGGTGAGCACTGGTATTGTGTCACGTACTCTATGCGAGACGAACAAATAGTGATCATAGATTCGTTATACGATACAATAAAAGAATGTCATTCAACTGTTGTATCGTTGTTGGTAAGATACCATTATGTGACATTGTATTAGATAAGCCAAATATGACCCTTCACATAAATAAACAAACCTGAACATATGTTTATTCATACAGAACAAAGGCATGCATAAATTATTTTCGTATTTGGACGCAACCTAGTCTGCGGACCTGAGCAATTGGGGTCTGAAGATGTTGAAAATGACGAAGCAATCAGATTCGTACGTCTTGTAATAGTAATTGTTTCCGTGATAGTATATTCCCTTGTATTGTGAATGGATAATCATACAGTATGTACTGTTCAGGAGTTCTTGTGGCGTGCTAATGCTTTTAGCTATCAAGAAATGTGCTTCACGGTTCGTTGACAATCTCCAACTGGTACGTTTACATAACCTTTATTGTTCTTTTTTGTTATTGATGCAAACTGCATGCGTAATAAATCTTATTTATTGCAGGACCTTAAAGACCAACGAGAGCAGTTGATCATCGACGATGTTCTGTCCGCAGACAATAAGTCATATACGGAAGTGGAGAAAATGATGGGTGTTAAGAAAGTGGAGAAAGTGGAGAAAATGAAGGGTGTTAAGAAAAGAAAATGCATAAAAAGTTGAGGGAGGGAGGGAGGTCCTTTATTTCGGGAAGTACCCCGTTTCGGCTTTGTTTATGAATTGGTTTGTTTAAGAATGATTTCCGAATGTAATGTTTTATGGCTAATGGTTGTGGGCCAAATATTGGGCTGATTTGATAATTGGAAGTGCTATTTGACTTTGGGCCAAATACTGGGCTGGTTCATGAGGAAAAAAAGTAGGGCCCGAATTTTACAAGCAGTTCAAAAATATGGCCTTTGCCCAGAAACCAACATTTTGATAATCTAAAAACAACCATAAAAAACAAATGGTCCAGTCGGAGTAAACTTTTTAACTTTGAAATTGCTTTATGATGCTGAATGCTTTCCAATTATATTGATTGACAAGTTATTTCATGTTCAATTTAGGGGGTTGATATTGGGCTGATTTGATAATTGGAAGTGCTATTTGACTTTGGGCCAAATACTGGGGTGGTTCAACCATAATAAACAAATAGTCCAATCGAAGTAAACAATTTAACTTTGAAATTGCTTTATGGTGCTTAATGCTTTCCAATTATATTGAGAGAAGCCATTCATGTTCAATTTAGGGAGTTGATATTGGGCTGATTTGATAATCGGAAGTGGAAAAGATAGGACCAATTCATGAGAAAAAAACTACGGCCCGAATATTATAAGCAGTTCAAATTTTGGCCTTGCCCAGAAACCAAAAAAATAAAACCCCATAAAAAATAAATGGTCACTAAAGCCAAAAATCGGAGTAAACAATTATAGGCAAATATTATTTCCAAATTTATTGCTTAATGCTTAATGCTTAATTCTTCCAATTATATAGTTGGATTTCCAAATTTGAAAAAAAAAGGTACATCAAGACTTTCCAACACCATGCTTAATCCCCATTAAGCATCCCCAATCCCAAGACAACATTTACATTAAGACTCCATCATTTCCCACCATCATCGCCACTAGCATTCACATCATCACCATTAGCATTCACACCATTAGCATTCACACCATTAGCATCATCACCATTATCCTCATATTTCTGAATCCTCTCCTTCATATCCAAAATTTCCTCCTCCATTAAGGCAACTTCGTCTTTCAGTCCCTTGTATCGACGTTTTTGCTTCTTCATCGCCCGTACTTGCTTCTTCAATTCTGTCGCCTGCTCCAGAATTTTGTCCCCCATGGAGGATTGAATTCTCTGGATCTCCCTCATGTAAGGGGACGGAGAAATAAAATCTGGAAGTGGAAAAATATCAAATACAGCAAATATCACTTTGTTAGTGGGAAAATATTGTTAACAGCAAATATCATTATGTCTTAGGGCATTAACAAAATATTATACCACATCTGGAGTAAGGCCTACGCCTTTCCCGTTCATGTATCAACTCAATCAACTCAGTAGTATTTTGTATCTTATTGTTAGAAGTGGGCACCTTCAAAATTCTGTATTCTTCTGTTACGCTTGAGATATCGTATACAGTTGTACTTCTTCTAGGGTTTGACATAATTAAAGGTTGGAAAAGGAAAAGGTAGTAATGGATGGTAGAAAAAAGAAGACGATGGGTGGAGGTGAAGAAGGAAGGGATTGATCTCCTTTTATATCCAACGAATGGTCTGAATTAATAGGGTAGCACTGTTCGTAATAACTGCAGTTGGTGGCAGGTTAACATTAACTAATACGGACACCCCAATGAACTTCCAAAACAACTATTTTTAAGATACATTGAACGGGGTTTTAATTACCAACAACTATTTTTAAATTCCAAAACAACTATTATATAGGTTCAATACTATTACATAAGTAGCCAAAAGTTTCGAAGTTATTATTTTCAGGTGTCAAAAGAGGCACAGATGTCAAATACCATGCAGGAGCACCAAACCACGAAAAACGTGTATACAAGTTTCTTTGAATGCCTTTGGTATGTATATATTTGCATTCCACATGAAAGTATGGACAACAAACTTCATGGACAAAATTGTATTATACAACACCGTCATAATGTACGTCTACATCGTTTTCGTATTATAATACGGTGTTGAAGTTGTTAATACTATGCTTTGGGTAGTGAGTCAAATCACATCAATTCTCAACAATTAATTGGTACACAATGAGATGATGAGGAATTTGTGTTGAATATTTGAAATGGGTGTAAGTCGTGTGAAGTGGTAAGCTATGGAACATATGATTTGGTTATATATTTGTATATATTTGTACACACGGCCAACAAAATGGTCAAATGCACACATCTCATCTTCTTAAGGGTAGTACATCGAATCTTTTAAGGGCAGTACATTGAAATGGGTGTAAGTATTTTGAAGTGGTAAGATATGGAACATATGATTTAGTTATATATTTGCCAACAATGCCAACAAAATGGTCCCGATGCACACATCTCATCTTCTTCAGGGTAGTACATCGAACCCCCATTAGGAGCCAAGGGCGAGCAACCTCGTTTGCATGGCACAAATTCAAATATAACCACGATTACAAGTGTACATAAGTTTCTTTGAATGCTTTTGGTATGTATATGTTGGCATTCACATGAAACTATGGACAACACACTTCATTTACAACTGTGTATTATGTAACACTGTCCAGAGTTACGTTTACATCGTTGTATTGTTAGAATACGTTGTTTAAGTGTAAAAAACGGTGCGTTCAGATAGTGGGTCAAACCACATCAATTCTCAACAATTGATTGGTGAAGATGAGATGATAAGGAATTTTCGTTGAACTTTTGAAATGGGTGTAAGTATTTTGAAGTGGTAAGATATGGAACATATGATTTAGTTATATATTTACCAACAATGCCAACAAAATGGTCCCGATGCACACATCTCATCTTCTTAAGGGTAGTACATCGAACCTCCATAAGGAGCCAAGGGCGAGGAATAACGTTCGCATGGAACAAATATCATTCAATTGGAGCACCAATGCAAATATAACCACGATTACAAGTGTACCTAAGTTTATTTGAATGCTTTTGGTATGTATATGTTGGCATTCACATGAAACTATGGACAACACACTTCATTGACATTTGTGTATTATATAACACTGTCTAGAGTTACGTTTACATCGCTGTATTGTTATAATACGTTGTTTTAGTGTAAATAACGGTGCGTTCAGATAGTGGGTCGCATTACATCAATTCTCAACAATTGATTGGTGAAGATGAGATGATGGGGATTTTTTGTTGAACTTTTGAAATGGGTGTAAGTATTTTGAAGTTGTAAGATATGGAACATATGATCTAGTTATATATTTGCCAACAATGCCAACAAAATGGTCCTGATGCACACATTTCATCATCTTATGAGTAGTACATCGAACCCCCATTAGGAGCCAAGGGCGAGCAACCTCGTTCGCATGACACAAATACCATGCAATTGGAGCACCAATTCAAATATAACCACGATTACAAGTGTACATAAGTTTCTTTGAATGCTTTTTGTATGTATATGTTGGCATTCACATGAAACAATGGACAACACACTTCATTGACATCTGGGTATTATTTAACACTGTCTCAAGACACATTTACATTGCTGTGTTGTTATAATACGTTTTTTTAGTGTAAAAAACGGTGCGTTCAGATAGTGGGTCAAATCTCATCAATTCTCAACAATTGATTGGTGAAGATGAGATGATGGAGAATTTTTGTTGAACTTTTGAAATAGGTGTATGTATTTTGACGTGGTAAGATATGGAACATATGATTTAGTTATATATTTTCCAACATAATGGTCCCGATGCACACATCTCATCTTCTTAAGGGTAGTACATCGAACCCCCATTAGGAGCCAAGGGCGAGCAACCTCGTTTGCATGGCACAAATACCATTCAATTGGAGCACCAATTCAAATATAACCACGATTACAAGTGTACATAAGTTTCTTTGAATGCTTTTGGTATGTATATGTTGGCATTCACATGAAACTATGGACAACACACTTCATTTACAACTGTGTATTATATAACATTGTCCAGAGTTACGTTTACATCGCTGTATTGTTATAATACAGCATTTTAGTGCAAAAACGGTGCGTTCAGATAGTGGGTCAAACCACATCAATTCTCAACAATTGCTTGGTGAAGATGAGATGATAAGGAATTTTCGTTGAACTTTTGAAATAGGTGTAAGTATTTTGAAGTGGTAAGATATGGAACATATGATTTAGTTATATATTTTCTATTCTATTTTATATAGTTATATTGATCATTAATATAACCCCCATAGAACACCGATTTATAAATTCAATTATAACCACGTTTTATTATTAATATTATTAATATAACACCAATTTGCGCCGTATAAAAACAGGACTAATTCAGCAATATAGGACTTCAAATTTTAATAGATAGAAATATGATTTATTTCACTATAGTCCAATTCATTAAAGGAATTAAATAATCAAGTTCACATTCGATATTATAGGAAAATATATTTCACTACTAATTGTTCACATGCGAAACTAGAAATAAACAACTTCACAACCATATTACATCATTTTAGTAATAAGTGAAATTAATCACTATCTCCCTTTCCTTCGTCTTGTTCCTTCATGTAATTTTCGTACCACTGCTTTAGTTCCTTGTATTCTTCCTCAATTGGTTTACTGGAATTCCTTCTCTCCTCATATTCTGCCCTCAGTTCCTGCAAATTTTCTACATTATGAAGGTTCCTGTGCCACATTTGCCGATCCCATACAAGTTCACAATGCTGCTTCATATTGTTTCGTATATCATCTTTGTGATGGTTATAGAGGAAGTCACTCCAGTCCTTCAGGGTGCTATCGATATGTGCTTCCTTCTCTCGCACCGCCTTTTCCTTTTCCTCCATAGCAGCGTTCATTTCCTCCATCCTTTTTATACCAAAAATTATCATAGCAAAGTCAAGAAAAACAATATGTAAGCCACATAACATATAACATGCAACTTATTAAACATAGCAATATAAACATAAGACTAAAAGCATATACTCTTTGCTTGCGCTTCTGTGACTCTTTTATACTCCGCCTTTAACGCGTCCAATTTGGTTAACCCATCTCCATTGTTGGCACCGTTAAAGTTGTTGGGATCCATTTTTGGGATACTATCATCTGAATTCTTAAAAAAGATTTATGTGAATAGAACACCTGAATTTTGGGGGAGTATGTTGAGGTGTAAGAAAATGTGGATCAAAGGGGGTTTATTTTTAGTGCCATGTAGGGTGAACGTACCGTTTATTTTAAAAAAAACCTAGGTGCCTTTTCAAAAATCCTAAGTGCCTTTTCAAAAAACCTAAGTGCGTTTTCAAGAGATAGGTTTTATTGGTTGGGCGGTTTAGTATAGCGTTGGGAAGATATAGTAAAGTGTTACGATAATAAACACATTTTTGTCGGTTTATTATGAACCAAAGTGATTTATAAAAACTTATCAACAACCAAAGTGGTTTATAAAAACATATCAACAACATTGGGAATATATAGCAATAGTAAAAGCCTTAAAATACAATGGTCGGTTAATAAGTAAAACTGATTTTTCAAAACTCGTATTTATTAGAGTCATGTTTGTTTTATTAAAGTGGTTCAGTTTATTTAGTAACTTGCGTGTATATATATTGGAAGCATATACTAAATTGAATTCTTGGAAAAGCCATTGGTAGTGGGTATTAAATCGGTTTTGATGACTATTGAATAAGTTAAAATTTTGTCAATTTTGCTTTTCTTGTCTGATTTTAAATGGCTAAGTGGCTAAATGTAATTGACTAATGCCTTTTTACTTTATCACATGTTACCATATCATGGGATGGGCCTTTTTCATATACCTTAAGGCACATTAGACATTAGAATCTTTAAAAAGGAACATATCCATCCAATAATACTAATAAACATTTAAACTTAGGGAACAACATACTAATAAACATTAGACATTAGTTTTTACATTACACATATATTAAGCTGAACTACCAGTCACCATTATCATCAACAGACTCGTCCTCATCATATTCATAATCATCATCATCATCATCTTCTTCTTCTTCTTCTTCTTCTTCTTCTTCTTCTTCTTCTTCTTCTTCTTCTTCTTCTTCTTCTTCTTCTTCTTCTTCCTCCTCCTCATCCTCATCCTTATCCTCATCCTCATCATCTTCCTCATCATATTCCTCTTTATCCTCATCCTCATCATCTTCTTCATCTTCTTCCTCATCATCTTCATCACCTTTACCATCATCTTCTGCATTTTCCTTCTTATAATTCTCGTACCACTCTCTCAGTTTCCGAAACTTCACTTCAACCGGCTTCACTGAATTCATCCTCTCTTCTGTCAGAGCTAACAGCTTCTCTCTTTTTTTCCCCTTAACCAACCTATGCCACATTTGCATTTCCCAAATAGCATCACAAAACTCCTTCATTTCTTTCTCAATCCATCTGTCTCATCCTTAATGAGTTTCTTGGTCCAAACACCAATCAATGAGACTACCTCTTCTTCTTTCTTGCTGAGGTCTACAAATAAGGCCTCTGATTTTGCATGCATCATTTGCAACCCTACACACAATAACAGATCTTAATATATACAAATGAATGTGTAAGAAATATATAAGAACATTATTAGTTTGCACGAATGTACAAGTTCATACAAAGACAAGAATTAAACCTCTCATTAGTTCGTCTGATTTTTCTCTCCATTTGATGATCATTTTTGTAATTTTGTGAAAGTAATCGTCATAGTTGTTGTTGTTGTTGTTGTTGTTGTTGTTGTTGTTGTTGTTGTTGTTGTTGTTGTTGTTGTTGTTGTTGTTGTTGTTGTTGTTGTTGTTGTTGTTGTTATTGTTGCCGTTGTTGTTGTTGTTGTTTGGGTCCATAACTGGATAGTTCTTAGTTGCTGACTTTTACTGATTTTGTTGGGTTTGTTAAGGTTGTGAATTTGAACGGAGAACTTGAGGGGGGGGGGGGGGGGCGGGGGCAGTTGCATGTATTAAATAAAAGGATAATTTTCACTTTGGTACCCTGACGTATTGCATAATCATTTTTTAGTGACCTGTATTTTTCATATTTCCACTTTGGTTACCTGAGATATTGAAAAAAGTTTTAGTCTGGGTATTTCCGTCAGTACCATTAAAATTTTCCGTCAATTTGCTGACGTGGCGACTATTAAGTGTAGAGTATAGCTAGTACATTTGTTTAATGACCAAAATACCCTTCACTTAAGTCACTACCTTATCCCCCCGAAAAAAAAAAGTCACCTTCTTCTCCACCAATTCACCTCCACCGTCTCTCTCTCCTAGCTTCAATCAATAACATTTTCCTCATCCCGATCCCCATCCCTACTGGCCTTCATGGCACAATTTCTCTCTCCTCTATTTGCTTATCTCCCCACTCTTCACGACAAACGAGGTCGCCGACAATAATGTTAAGATCTATTTCCCAGCTTCTCACTGGTGTTAATGGCGGAAATGGACGACGAAGATCGAGTGATCGACGACGGTGAACGGCGCAACTCGACTCAACGCTCTAGTGCTAGAAATGCAAGGGTTTGTTATCGATCTTAATGCTCATCATCATCAATTGATGCTCCTCTCAAACCCAGAAAGGCAATGGCAATCTAACTGAATTACATCCTCCCTCATCTTCTTTTCTAATTGAATTGTCTTTGCCGTGGATTATTGTTTTTTGAAGCCGATTTGGGTTTAATAATGTGTTAAGACTGTTAGCCCTAATTCAGTTAAGTTAGGTTTAAATTTCCCATATTAGAAATAAATTGCGCATCGATTGACTACATTTTGTTCTTTATGGTGAAGTATGTCAAATTCAAGCACCAATTCATCCCACATATATATTATGTAGATGTGATGTGGAACCATCTGTTGTTCAATCATGGACTAGATTAATGTTTGTGTTAAAGTGACGAGATGTATGGATATGAATCTGTAAGAACAATTTAACAACTGGCGCATTACACTGCTACGGTTGCGATTGCTGTTGCTGTCATGACTTGGGCAAACCACTAATTCAACATAATAAAAACTAGAGTATTTTGCCATTGTGTTAAAGTGTTGCTGGGTAAGATGAAGGAGAGGGGAGGGATGAAGATGATGAGAGAGAAAGTGGGGTAAGGTGATGGTGTTGCGTGGTGTTGGAGGGGAGAAAAAGGTGGTGGTGGATGAGAGAGAAAACATGGGGATGGGAGGAGAGAGAAAGGAAAAGATGGGGATGGAGAAGAAAAATGACCAATTACCCCCTTTAAAAAAACAAAACGCCCTATTTGTCCCCTTTTTTAACGGAAAGTTAACGGAGGGGACAAAAAGTTGCTAAGTGAAACAAATCTAGTTAACTCAGGTAACTAAAGTGGCAATATGAAAAACACAGGTCACTAAAAAATGATTATACAATATGTCAGGGCACTAAAGTGGAAATTTTCCTAAATAAAACTATATACCATTTACTGATTTTACTAAATAAACTATAATAAAGTAAATAAACTATATGCAATTTACTGAATTTGCTAATTAAACTATATGCAATTTACTTAGTGAACTATATGCAATTGACTTACTCAACTATATGCAAATTACTCTATTGAATTTCATTCCTTACCAAGTAAAATAAGTAAAAAGAGTTTATTAATAAGTATACAATGAAATATTTGGCTTAATGTTAATCCATGTGAAATATAGTCAGAGTAATGATTTATTTACTGAATTTGATTTGCCAACACTTACCTTACCATTGAATACGTGCCCAGCAGTTTCCGTCCCATCATCATTACTATGGCATGCAAAAGTCAAAAACGGTGCAGGATTAGTATTTGTGCCACCAGTTTAATAACTTGCTCCATCAGATGAATAAAGTTGAAGGAAGTGTGTTTAGTCATTTGGTAGTCTGTCAAATACATCACCTATTCAAAGCATTTTTTCTTAATCAAATAAATGTCTTAATCTTAAAAAGGGTTTAATAATAAGTATACTAAATAAACTTTAATAAAGTAAATAGACTATATGCAATTAACTGAATTTAGTGAATAACTATATGTAATTTACTCGATTAAATTTGTAACACCCCCGAATTCGCAACGATTTCTCGGGAACTATCGACATCGCTATCCACGATTCGACACCGCTAAACCGTCCCAAACCCGGGGTATGCTGCTGCAACATTTATCGCTAAGGAATAAATGCTAAGCAGAAAGGAAATTTAGGTATCAAAGGAAGCATCTAAACAACTAAACATTAATATCAGAGTTGTCTATCAAGTGAACTTAAGTCCAATAAAGTATTCTTAAAACTTTGCCTTCAAGGGCACAAACCAAAAATCCCAACAAACCAAAGTAACCAATAAAAAATAGTTCTAAAGGAACAACCCACATTAACACTTCAAGTTATCCGTCCTCACTCGGCTGCACCTGCACTTTGGTTTCCGTGACGGAAACAAGGTACAGATAAAAAGAGAAGAAACAAAAGAAAACAAAAATAAGATAAACTGAATAAACGTCGTCCATACCCAGTAAAAACACTTTCGTAAACCTTACCTGGGTTTTAGAAGAATCATTGAAATCCATTTGCATGCACAAGTAATCATACAATCAAGCACACGCAAACTCAATATTCAATTACATGCAATTCTTGCTTTAGTGATCATTCGAACACAAATATATAAACCATCTTGATTAGAGAAATAAGAGAGCGAATAGAACAGCGATTACCCATACTGTTCATAGATAGATATAGACATGCCATGGACTTACTCTAGTGTATACTCACACTACCTTTAACATAATAATCGATATGTAGAGAATTAAACGATGGGAAATGATCCGTCCCGAACACACTACGAGGTGTCCATAAAAAGTAACTTGCGAATCACGCATCCCTAGACTACATCAATTAGATGAGTCTCGATTGCTCGACTACTCCTAGGGATCCATTAGGAGTCTTATTCTCATTTAATTCAATTCACATACTTGCATTGATTGACCTAGTGGTACAACGAGACCATGACATATTATTTCATTTCATGCTCATGATAATGAATAATAATTACGACGATAACGACATAAATGCATATCATCACAATCCTGCTTCACATATGTCTAACGAAATTTTGGCAGCACTTCGGCAGCAAATCATGATATCAAAAACTACAATTTCAACAAATAATCCATCCAAGTATGATAGGTGCTCATTAGCACTCAATAATAACCCATTCCAAATAGCTCGTATATTATATCATAATGATATTAGAAATTCACATCGTCATACATGCTCGATAATTAGCATATGAACTAATTAATTAACGAAACTTCATAAACTTGTCATACTCAATATAATTCATATTTTCAGCGAATAATATATTTCTAATTCTCATAATTAATGACGATATAATTTAATCATGTTTCGCATATTAAATTCACAATAATAATCAATCAGCACATAACACATCAAAATAGTTTTGATGGGGCTTTGGAAAGAGGTAGGCACAATCGCTTACCTAAAAAAGGCTCACTACGCAGTAGGTAACCTTGCTAATCACAACCCGATCATGCTTGCCCATTTGGTCCTAATTAAAAATAATTACCGAGATATAATCAGTAAATACGAAAATGCAAACAGTACTGAAACTGTAAACTAATATTTTTATTAAATCCTTTGATTTATTCCAACCAATATAGGCTTTTAAAAATCTGGATTCGGGTTCCAAACGAGTACAGAAAAATAAAAACAATTATTGAAAATACTGAAAATTCGAAATTAATTAAAACGAAATTATTAAACGAAACCCTTATCGGTTCTTCGAGTCTAGGCCGTGATACACCAAGCATGGGGACCCACGACCTAGCCCATCACCAAGACCACCACCCACCGACCACCATGGTCGGCGGTGGCTCGCCGGAGCACTAGCGACGGAGGAGAGAGAGAGAGAGCGAGAGATCGCGAGGGAGAGAGAGGAATTGCGAGAGAGAGAGAGCGAATGAGAGAGGGAGGAGCGACGAGGAGGACCCCGCCACGTCGGCCACTCGCCGGCGACCACCCAGGCGCGGCCTGGTGGCGCGACAGTCGCGAAGCATAAAAACAGGGGAGGGGGCGAAACAGAGCACGGGAGAGAGGAAGAGAGAGAGAGAGAGAGAGAGAGAGAGAGAGAGAGAGAGAGAGAGAGAGAGAGAGAGAGAGAGAGAGAGAGAGAGAGAAGGGGGATTACCGACGGGGGAGAGGAGACCGGTGTTGGGCCTGGAGGCCGGCGACAGCAGGGAGAGGGAGAGAGAGTGAGTGTGCAGTGGGGAGAGAGAGAGAGAGAAGAGAGAGAATAGCGTGAGAGAGAGAAGAGAGAATTTGGGGTTTTGGCTCAGTTTTTGCAACTGATCAACTGGCCCATCTCTTAGCTTATATAGGTGCCTAGTCAATGAAAGTCAAAACCTACTAGACCTAGGATAAATTTTCTGATTTAATTGTTAATTAAAACTAATTAAAAGCTAATTAAAACCAATTAAAACAATATGAATAAACCTTATTCATATACAAAACCAATTTAATTAAATCCCTCAATTTGATAATTATAAATCCCGAAATTCCCATAATAATAATTAATATTATTATGGCTTAATTTTAGTAAATCGAATCGTTAAATAAATATACGATTTAAATCTCCGAAACTATTTATAAATGAATTATGAATCGATATTATAATTATAGAAAGTATTGGGGTATCACATTCTACCCTCCTTGAAAGAAGTTTTGTCCCGAAACTTGAAACATGAAGTAATCACTTCTTAACGACGAAACAAGTTTACCCATGCGAAGGTATAAAACGATTTTAGGACAACGACAATGCAATGCGTGTACTACGGTTGTGATCTACGTCGATTAGCAATGCAGCATGCAATGCTAGAACATGCAACTCGTGCAAAGCGATAAACAAAAGACGAATTTACTAGGTGTGACATTCTACCCTCCTTAAAAAGGGTTTCATCCTGAAACTGAAACGGAATTAGTACCTTCGATAAAGAGTTCTGGGTACTTCTCGCGCATCATGGATTCAGCTTCCCATGTTGCCTCTTCTTGACCATGACGGGACCAAATTACTTTCACAATGGAATAGTCTTTGTTCGAGTCGAGCGCTCTTTGCGGTCGGTGATCTTGATCGGACGTTCTTCTTACGTCAAACTCTCATCAAGTTCGATCGTTTCAAGTTGAACGACATGAATTGGATCATGTACGTATCGCTTCAGTTGAGAAACGTGAAACACATTGTGGACGTTTTCAAGTTCCACAGGCAAAGCTAAACGATAAGCAACTTCACCAATCCTCTCTAGGATCTCGTAAGGTCCAATGTAATGAGGACTCAATTTCCCCTTACGACCAAAACGCATAACGCCCTTGGTAGGAGATACTCGCAAAAGTATCTTGCTTCCCACCTCAAATTCTTCAGGTCGACCACCTCTATCTGCATACGATTTTTGGCGATCTTGTGCACGTCGCATCTTCGTTTGAATCACTTTCACAATGTCGAAAGTCTGCTGGATCATATTAGGACCCAAAACTGCAGTCTCCCTAATGTTGTTCCAACATACAGGCGATCTACACTTCCTACCATACAAGGCTTCGTATGGTGCTCGATCGATGCTCGAGTGATAGCTGTTGTTGTAAGAAAATTCGATCAATGGAATGTGTTTGTCCCACGAATCTTGGTATTCGAGGGCACACGCTCGTAGCATATCCTCCAGAGTCTGTATCGTTCTTTCCGTCTGGCCATCTGTTGCAGGATGAAAAGCGGTACTAAACTTCAATTTGCTTCCGAAAGCTTCTTTTAATTTCTGCCAAAAGTGAGAGACAAATCTCGAGTCTCTATCAGAAACAATATCTTCAGGTACACCATGAAGTCTCATGACTTCCTTGACGTACGCGTCAGCCAGCTTCTCCATTTCCCATGTGTCGTGCATTGGGATGAATCTCGTAACTTTTGTAAGATGATCTACAACGACCCAAATGGCGTTCTTCTTCTTCTGTGTCAAAGGTAAACCCATGACAAAATCCATAGAAATCGAATTCCATTTCCACTTTGGAACTTCCAGTGATTGTACCATTCCACCTAGTCTTTTGTGCTCGATGTTGACCTTCTGACATGTCAAACACATCGCTACAAACTCAGCGACTTCTTGTTTCATTCCCTTCCACCAGAACACTTGGAGAAGATCTTTGTAAAGCTTGTCTCCACCAGGATGTACAGAATATGGCGTATTGTGAGCTTCGCCCAAAATCTGACTTTTGATAACTGGGTCATTGGGTACGCAAACACGTTCACGAAACCTCAAAATTCCATCTTGGCCCAAAGTGAAGTCCTCGGACCTACCCTCGTCCTTGTGGTTTAGAATCCGCTGAAGATCCTCATCACCACTATGTCTATCTTTAATCTCTTCTAGCAATGTTGGTCGAACAGTCATATGTGCTAAGGTACACTGAACATCACCTTGGAACACAATTTCCACCTCGAGACCTTGCAAGTCACGTATGATCTCCTTAGGAAGCACTAAAGCAGTGTTTAAAGTATGTCGAGTCTTCCTACTCAAAGCGTCAGCGACTACGTTCACTTTACCCTCATGGTACTGGATATCGATGTCTTACTCCGTCAAAAGTTCTAGCCATCTCCTCTGGCGCATGTTCAACTCTTTCTGCGTAAAGATGTATTTGAGACTCTTGTGATCAGTGAACATCTTAACTGCGGAACCATACAGGTAGTGTCGCCAAATCTTCAATGCGAATACGACAGCAGCAAGTTCTAGATCGTGCGTAGGATAGTTATCCTCATGCTTTTTCATTTGTCGTGAGGCGTAAGCCACGACCTTTCCATGTTGCATCAAAACACACCCTAAGCCATGCTTAGGCGCGTCACTGTAGACCTCATATCCTTCTGTTCCTGACGGCTATGTCAAATAGGTGCACTCGTAAGGCGTTTCTTCAACTCTTGGAAAGTAGTCTCACACTTGTCAAACCATACAAACTTTGTCGTTTTCTTCATCAAATTCGTGATTGGCTGTGCAATCTTTGAAAAACCTTCTGCAAATATCCTATAGTAGCCAGCGAGTCCAAGAAAACTCCAAACTTTGGTCACGGTCGTTGGTCTTGGCCAATCTGTAACAGCTCGTATCTTCTCCGGATCTACGGCTACACCATCCTTAGACACCACGTGTCCTAAGAAAGATACCGTGTCTAACCAAAACTCACTCTTAGACAACTTGGCGTAAAGTTGATGTCTTCGCAGAATCTCCAAGACAGTACGTAAATGTTGCTCATGTTCCTCGGCGTTCCTCGAGTAAACCAAAATATCATCAATAAAGACTACAACGAACTGGTCTAGGTAAGGCTGGAACGTACGGTTCATCAAATCCATAAACTTCGCAGGCGCATTCGTCAACCCAAAAGGCATCACAGTGAACTTGTAGTGCCCATACCTCGTCCTAAATACTGTCTTCGCAATATCAGGCTCATAAATCCTCAACTGATGGTATCCTGATCGTAAGTTTATCTTTGATAAAATAGACGCACCACACAGTTGGTCAAACAGATCGTCAATTCTGGGAAGTGGGTACCGATTCTTTATCGTGATCTTGTTCAACTCGCGGTATTCAATGCACAGCCTCATACTACAATCCTTTTTTCCGTACAAACAAAACAGGAGCACCCCAAGGCGATACACTCGGATGTATGTATCCCTTTTCTAACAAATCCTCTAGCTGTGTTTTCAGTTCCTTCATCTCAGCAGGTGCCATACGATACAGTGCATTCGAAATTGGTGCAGAACCTGGAGCAAGGTCAATCGTAAAGTCGATAATGCGTTGTGGAGGCATTCCAGGAATCTCTTCGGGAAATACGTCAGTGTACACGGAAACTACAGGAATAGGTTGCGGAGCTTCCGTCTCGCGACTCGTATCCACCACATGACAAAGCTAAATTGCTTCACCCTTAGTCACACACTCTTTGACTTTCATAGTCGCCATCACCTTGAGCTTAGGCTTGACCACAACTCCACAGTAAGTGATCCTCTTACCTTTAGGTCCTCGCAAAGAAATGCGTTGTTCGAAGCACTCTATCTTAGCCCTATACTTGTACAACCAATTCATTCCCAAAATAACGTCAAAATCACCCAATTCGAACTGGATCAAGTCTGCAGGTAACTCGAAACCAGCGATCTTAATCGAACACTTCTCGTACAACGAATTACAATTAACATTCACCCCATTTGGCATCGTCATGTTTGCCCTATACACTGAACTAGTTTCTAGGCCTATCTTAGATGCAAAGCTCTTAGAAAGAACAGAATGCATTGCTCCACTATCAAACAAAACAAAAGCGGGAAAAGAATTAACAAGAAAAGTACCAGCGATCACGTTCGGGTTTGCTTCTGCTTCATTGCGATTCATCACATAAATTTTGCCATTAACCCCTCTATTATTGTTGTTGTTGTTCGGCGCGGGATTAACAGTTGCAGGAGCTTGAACCTGGTTGTTCACAGCAGGAGCAGCATTGTTGCGTTTGTTGTTGTTGTTGTTGTTGTTGTTGTAACCCCCATTTCCACGGTAGTTACCACCATTACCACGATAGGCATTGTTATTACCACCACGATTGTAGTTGTTATCGCGGTTCTGCCCATTACCATTCCTACCTCGGCTCCAACATTCAGAAATTTTGTGACCCGGCTTGTTGCATTCGTAGCAGTGCAACACGTCACCTCGACAGTTCTTACCAGCATGCGTCTTGTTACAGCGAGTACAAGGTGTATTCCTTCTAGCCATTATCGTAGCTCGATGACTATTCGAGTCACGATTTCTATTTGCATTGTGGTTCTGGCCACCTTGGTAATTGTTGTTGCCATTAGGCCTTGGCCTCTTGTCACCATTGTTCAACTGCGATGGATTGTCTTCGTCGCGCTTGTTCTTTCCCAAATGCGTGTCAGGACGTCCAACAATCCTCTCCTGGTTCAGGGCCTTGTCATAAGATTCCTGAAAATTAACGGATTGTCCAGCGACAAAACGTTGAATGTTCCATTTGAGTCCATCCTCGAACCTTTCGACTTGCTCAACTTCAGTTGTCAGCAGATTAGGCGCAAAAATAGCAAGCTCGTTGAACTTGGCAGCATACTCGGCGACAGACAGCTTGTCTTGGCTTAGCCCTTCGAACTCACGCTGTTTAAGGCGTCGTAGAGCACTAGGATAAAATCTAGCATGAATGGATTCCTTAAAACGATCCCAATTATAGTTCGGCATTGCAAGCAAGTCCGTTCGCACATCGTTCCACCACTTGTTAGCTTCATCTTTTAGGTAGTACGTTGCAGAGCTAACCTTCATGTTGTTAGCCCGACTCGTAGCCAAGAACAACTTTTCAAACTCAACGATCCAAGTCTCCAGCTTTGTTGGATTGGCACCACCTTCGAACATAGGAGGTTTAAGAGCGTCAAAATCTCAGAAACTACGCGCTACAGAGGCTTGTGCGGTTTCCATCTCTTCTTGACATGCCATTTGTCGTGCCATGATCTCGATCACATCGGTCAGACCATCCTTGAGTTGTGCAATTCTTTCGGCGTTGGTTGTCATTTCGCGATCTGAGAATATAAAAGTAATGGTATCAACACCATTCACGCAACTTGCACATCTCGACTCGTTAAGGTCTAATTGAGAGAAGTAGGTTGTAATTGAAACCTTTCTCTTGACATTTAGCATATAGCATATAGGTTTCGAAGATTGACCTTACATTGTAGGTCTAAGCAACATACTTGCTTTATTGTTCTCAGTTCTCATGCATAATAGTTCGATAGGCATATAAAACACCTTAGACACATTGGTCTCACAAGAATAGACAAAGATGTTCATAATGGACATAATGAGGATCCATACTATTTTAGTAGGGCAATAGACCATCACACTTAATCATATTGATATGCTTTAGCACTTGGCTCAAAAAAGAGTTGATAATGCTCAACAACGATTTTTCCATAAATTCGACATGGATTTCCCAGCATGTCACGACGATAAGAGATAGCATTCATGCTTTTGGTCAACCATGCAAATATGTGACAACGACAATGATATAAACAAATCACAACGACTTTCATATAATCAAACGAAATAGTTTTGCAATAAGATACATTGCAAAAGAAATATGAGTCAAAAATATTTATTGCTTAGGAAACTACACACCACACCAATCTTGACCACGCAGGGCCATCACAAAAATGGAATAATGTTTCTAAACAAAACGACCAACTCTAGTCAATAAAATAGCTAAACAGCAACTGAGTTTTGCTTCGATCCGGGAGGCGTATCATCATCATCGTCCCTCCTTGGCTTCACTTCCCTACAAGGCGTGTAAGGATGCTCGTCACCTTTGAACTTTTGAGGCATGAAGTGCCTTCTGAAGTTGTCCACAAGCTTGCGCTTCTTGGACCAGCAGCTCTCACATATGTCCTTTGGAGCAGGCACCAAGACGTGATTAACCTTCCATTCGAACTCAGACAAACATAACTCATTGCCAACACCCTGAAAAGTTAGCGCCCAACGATTGCCTTTGCCGTACTTCTCATCGTTGATGTAGCCACTCTTCAGTACCACATCGTCATACTTCTCCTTGCGACCTCTCCAAGGATGCAGGTTGGGTAAGCCAGCTAGTAAGAGTTCTACCCAGAAATCTTGGTGTATCCTCGTACGGTTCTCATATTCATAACGCTCAATCGTAGTGAATGCGCGATCGATGTAGGCACGGATATCATCTAACTCGGCATCAGTGACAAAGAAAGGCTCCATAGGAGGAGACACATCAGCAGGAGGCGAAGGAGGTACAGAGTTGTTGCCGCTTCCATCACCAATATCCTCTAAGTCTGGCACGCTAGGTGAATCAGGGACACCAGCTCCATACTCAAAACGCATCTCTAGATCCACAGAGTTAGGCTCAACGCTTGGCTCGTCAGCAGGAGCATCATCAGTTTGAGGTTCAGACTCCGTAGGTTCCTCTTCAGAATCAGGATCCTCGTTAGCTTCCAAGTCATGGTTAGGCTCAATTGGAAAGTCATCATCACAAGCATCATGCGCGGGTTGATCCACCTCGAGCTCGTGCGCACCATTGCAGTGCGCCTCGGGCTCGGGTATGGCCTCGTCATGCGTTGGCTCGCTATCGGAAATGTCTACGTATTCCACCTCATTCTCGGGCGCAACGATCATCGCTCGCAGTTTTCTACCTCTAGTCGACTTCATTGCGGTCAATCGAGTAATTGCCATCTACAAAAGGGCAATCAAACAACAAGAACATTTAAATCACAATTAAGGTGATTTCAAGTAATTCCTAGCTTCTAGGACTACTACGCTCAACGGCTTTAATTACATTTTATTTTTACCGAAAATGAAACTAATATTTATTAATTCATTTATTAACCTATGCAACCTTTTAAACCTAGGGCTCTGATACCATTTATAACACCCCTGAATTCGCAACGATTTCTCGGGAACTATCGACGTCGCTATCCACGACTCGACACCGCTGAACCGTCCCAAACCCGGGGTATGCTACTGCAACATTTATCGCTAAGGAATAAATGCTAAGCAGAAAGGAAAACTAGGTATCAAAGGAAGCATCTAAACAACTGAACATTAATAACAGAGTTGTCTATCAAGTGAACTTAAGTCCATTAAAGTATTATTACAACTTTGCCTTCAAGGGCACAAACCAAAAATCCCAACAAACCAAAGTAACCAATAAATAATAGTTCTAAAGGAACAACCCACATTAACACTTCAAGTTATCCGTCCTCACACGGCTACACCAGCACTTTGGTTTCCGTGACGGAAACAAGGTACAGAAGAAAAGAGAAGAAACAAAAGAAAACAAAAATCAGATAAACTGAATAAACGTCGTCCATACCCAGTAAAAACACTTTCGCAAACCTTACCTGGGTTTTAGAAGAATCATTGAAATCCATTTGCATGCACAAGTAATCATACAATCAAGCACACTCAAACTCGATATTCAATTACATGCAATTCTTGCTTTAGTGATCATTCGAACACAAATAGATAAACCATCTTGGTTAGAGAAATAAGAGAGCGAATAGAACAGCGATTACCCATACTGTTCATAGATAGATATAGACATGCCATGGACTTACTCTAGTGTATACTCACACTGCGTCTAACATAATAATCGATATGTAGAGAATTAAACGATGGGGAATGATCCTTCTCGAACACACTACGAGGTGTCCATAAAAAGTAACTTGGGAATCATGCATCCCTAGACTACATCAATTAGATGAGTCTGGATTGCTCGACTACTCCTAGGGATCCATTCGGAGTCTTATTCTCATTTAATTCAATTCACATACTTACATTGATTGACCTAGTGGTACAACGAGACCACGACATACTACTTCATTTCATGCTCATGATAATGAATAATAATTACGACGATAACGACATAAATGCATATTATCACAATCATGCTTCACTTATGTCTAACAAAATTTCGGCAGCACTTCGGCAGCAAATCATGATATCCAAAAATTACACTTTCAATAAATAATCCATCCAAGTATGATAGGTGCTCATTAGCACTCAATAATAACCCATTCTAAATAGCACGTATATTATATCATAATAATATTAGAAATTCACATCGCCATACATGCTTGATAATTAGCATATGAACTAATTAATTAACGAAACTTCATAAACTTGTCATACTCAATATAATTCATATTTTAAGCGAAGAATATATTTATAATTCTCATAATTAACGATGATATAATTTAATCATGCTTCGCATATTAAATTCACAATAATAATCAATTAGCACATAACACATCAAAATAGTTTTGACGGGGCTTTGGAAAGAGGTAGGCATAATCGCTTACCTAATAAATGCTCACTATGAAGTAGGTAACCTTGCTAATCACAACCCGATCACGCTTGTCCGTTTGGTCCTAATTAAAAATAATTACAGAGACATAATCAGTATATACGAAAATCCAAACCGTACTGAAACTGTAAACTTCTTGATTTATTCCAACCAATCTAGGCTTTTGAAAATCCGGATTCGGGTTCCAAACGTGTACAGAAAAATAAAAATAATTATTGAAAAATACTGAAAATACGAAATTAATTAAAATAAAATTATTAAACGAAACCCTAATCGGTTTTTCGAGTCTAGGCCGTGATACACCAAGCATGAGGACCCACGAACTAGCCCATCACCAAGACCACCACCCACCGACCACCATGGTCGGCGGTGGCTCGCCGGAGCACCGACGACGGAGGAGAGAGAGAGCGCGAGAGATCGCGAGAGATCGCGAGAGAGAGAGAGAGAGAGAGAGAGAGAGAGAGAGAGAGAGAGAGAGAGAGAGAGAGAGAGAGAGAGAGAGAGAGAGAGGAATTGCGCGCGAGAGAGAGAGAGAGAGCGACTGAGAGAGGGAGGAGCGACGGGGAGGACCCTGCCACGTCGGCCACACACTGGCGCGTCATGGTGGCGCGGCGGTGGCGCGACAGTCGCGAACCAGAAAAACAGGGGAGGGGGCCAAAAATGAGCACGGGAGAGAGGAAGAGAAAGAGAGAGAAAGAGAGAGAGAGAAGGGGGATTACTGGCGGGGGCGAGGAGACCGGTGCTGGGCCTGGTGGCCGGCTACAGCAGGGAGAGGGAGAGAGAGAGAGAGAGAGAAGAGAGAGAATAGCGTGAGAGAGAAAAGAGAGAATTTGGGGTTTTGGCTCAGTTTTTGCAACTGATCAACTGGCTCATCTCTTAGCTTATATAGGTGCCTAGTCAATGAAAGTCAAAACCTACTAGACATAGGATAAATTTTCTGATTTAATTGTTAATTAAAATAATTAAAACTAATTAAAAGCTAATTAAAACCAATTAAAACAATATAAATCAACCTTATTCATATACAAAACCAATTTAATTAAATCCCTCAATTTGATAATTATAAATCCCAAAATTTTCATAATAATAATTAATATTATTATGACTTAGTTTGAGTAAATCGAATCGTTAAATAAATATACTATTTAAATCTCCGAAACTATTTATAAATGAATTATAAATCGATATTATAATTATAGAAAATATTGGGGTATCACAGAATTTCCTTCCTTACTAAGTATTCCTAAGTAAACTAAGTAAAAAGGGTTTATTAATAAGTATACAATTAAATATTTTGGTTATTCCATGTGAAAATATAGTAATGTAATGATTTATTTACTGAATTTGATTTGCCAACACTTACCTTTACCATTGAATTGAATACGTGCCCAGCAGTTTCTGTCCCATCATCATTATTACGACATGCAAAAGTCAATAACATCGTCGGATAAGTATATACCACACCAGTTTCATAAATGCAAAGATCAGATAAACAAAGTTCCAGTAAGTGTGTTTAGTCATTTAGTAGCCTGTCTAATACAACACCTATTCCAAGCATTTTTATTTATTACCACTCCCTCATGTTTGTGACAACCTCATGTTTGTATTAATAATAATCAAATATATGTCTTAATCTTAAAAAGGGTTTATACTAAATAAACTTTAATAAAATAAATAGACTATATGCAATTTACTGAATTTAGTGAACTATATGCAATTTACTCGATTGAATTTCCTTCCTTACTAAGTATTAAGTAAACTAAGTAAAAAGAGTTTATGAATAAGTAAAAAGGGTTTATTAATAAGTATACAATTAAATATTTGGGTTAACCCATGTGAAAATATAGTAATGTAATGATTTATTTACTGAATTTGATTTGCCAACACTTACCTTTACCATTGAATTGAATACGTCCCCAGCAGTTTCCGTCCCATCATCATTACTGCGACATACAAAAGTCAATAACATTGCCGGATAAGTTTTTACCACACCAGTTTAATAAATGCAAAGATCAGATAAACAAAGTTCCAGTAAGTGTGTTTAGTCATTTAGTAGCCTGTCAAATACAACACCTATTTAAAACATTTTTATTTATTACCACTCCCTCATGTTTGTGACAACCTCATGTTTGTATTAATAATACTGCATTTCGTCACGGTGTTGCCCTCCTCCTTCAGCCCACATGAAGAAATTGCAACCTTTGAACACCTCATCCTGTAATATAGACTAAACCCTGAGTTCTCAACTGGTTTCAATTTCAAATCACCAAATGTAATATGGCCAGATATCGATTTCTAACTAATAAGATGCGAAACATTTAATTAACTTAAATCAAAATCCAAATATGGTCAGCCATCGAATTCTAACTAAAATTCCAATTATGACCAGGTATCGGAGATCTAAATTAACAAAAAAATCCAATTAACTAAAAATCAAAATCCAATTATGGCCACCCATCGAACTATAACTACAAACCGGAGATTTAAATTAACAAATAATCAAATTTTGCAGGCAGATCAATTAAATCTGATAGCCAAATTAGATTTGAAACTAAATCTGACAAGATGATACATTTAATTAACTACAAAATCGAAATATGGGCAGTTTTTTTGAAATCACTTTGTAAAATGGGCATCCATAGAAGTACTTCATCCAATTTCTCTCTGTGTAAGCTCTTCTCTTAACAGCTGGTGCGCCGCAGTGGCGCAACGGGACAACCGCCATAAGTGATAGGTGTGTCTGTGTCTGCAAATTCTTGATACCAGTGGGATATAAATACCCGTCCAAATACATACCGTAACAAAGTATTAATACAACGAAGTATTATAATTATAAAGTGGTTCTGTAATTAATAATGTGTTGTGGTGTATAAAGGTTACATCATTGACAGCTAGAAAAATGTATAAAGCAGTAAATTGGAATGAAGTTAAAAACCATGTTGTAGTTATTAATAACATGTTTATTATAAATAAAAACGTTGGTCTAAACATAAGATAATGTTAAATTATAAAATATTATGTTAAAAGCTTTAATAATCTATTGACAAATCCTTGCAAAACGTGCTGAGTACAAAAGGGGAAAACGTGCTGAATACTAAAGCAACAGTCGTAGAATTCAAAATACCATGTAACATTTTATAAAAGCTTCGTGGACAAGCTTTTTTCAAGTACATATGAAAATTCAAATTTGAACTCCTCCTTATAAATTACTCCATTTTACTGATTTTTGAAAGAGAAAACTCATTACTCTTCAAAAATACTCCATTTTACATATTTAAAAAAACACATTCCAAAACTCACTAAATGGAATTCCAACTCCCTCCTTACAAACAATCCCTCTATGGTTATACCCCAAAGCAAATATTCAATGCCATGGGGTATGATTTCGGGCTATCTGAACCAGATGGTATATTTTATTACCAATTTCTACCACCATATGGACCAATAAATACCTGTTGAAATGGACACTCTAGAACGAGAGTGGGATCATAGAGTTGTTGAATCTCAAAAATACGAGAACACCCTCACAGGAATGGGTTTGAAAGTTGATTTACATGCCTTACAACTTCCTCGTTTGACAGATGAGCAGAAGAGGAAAGCTTTAAATGTGATCTGTTTGGAAAATCATTCAATGGCGTGTAGGATAAGCAGGAATGATACCCTCCATCCAGCTAGAGAACGAGGGGAGTCAAATGACATTATGCAACAATGATGCAGAATTATTCAGAGTGGGGAGATGGTGACCTTCCAATCCACTCTTTGTCCTCCTACTAGGGTGCGGGATTATGGACGTTCCCCTCATAATCAGGATAGTTGGGTTCTAGATTCATCAAAGAACAAGTGGGATGAAATTTCAGTCTATCTTTCTGATTCTCATTTGAATGTCAATGAGGAGATGAATTGGCGCTTGATTGAGAGTAGAATTCTTGCGATAGAGCTACGTGATTGGGATACACCGGTGCCTTCAGGCCACGAGGTCTCTGAAATGGATCAAATTAAGAAATAAAGACGATGTTGCTGCTAGTGAAGTGCCTGAATGGTATTGTCTCAATCGTTTGCGCGGGGAAAACAATTGTATGCTTCTACGACTTGCCCGATACTCTATGGTGGCTATTTGCAAACAGTTTGTAATTGACAACTGATATGAATTCATACCGGAAATTAGTGACAATGTTCACAGCTTCGAAGAGTATCTGTCAGAAGAAGAGTTAATTAGCAAGGAAGATGACCTTGATGAGTAATCTTTGTCCTGTTTTGTCGTGTGTCCTGTTTTGTCTTGTTGTCTATCTTATGCGTGTCTAGGAGTTTATTAAGCGTGTGGGTACTTTTATAATAACGTTATATGAATTACGATGCGTCTATATATATTGTGAGAACTACTGCTTCTTTTAAAGTAATGGATTATAGTTTTAATAATATAAATTATTCGTTAACAAACATTATTTTTGATGCATTGATAAAATATCATAGATTGTAATACAAAATCCATAAGGTTATTCTACAAATGATTCGACAACATCCAAAACATACTTAAATCCCTTAAAGGCTGCTTCATCATTCTTACACAGTTGTTCTTCGTTCTCCACTTACACTTGGCCCTTCGCCATACTCCAACTGCACCTTCTCATCAAGGATATTTTTCAAATACCCATTAAGTTTTTTATGCAAATTGGGTCTATGCTTGGATGCGGTTTCAGCATGCTGCATAAGGGCAAACAAACGCATCAACTTTGAACCCCGAGCACGATTCTGACAAGCAAACGAAGCTCCATGTCTGTAACCAGGATCTCTTGCGGAGACATCTCTCTCAATAATTTGATAGTGTCGCGAAACATCTTTGGGGGTTTAACCTTCCCAACCTCGTCCCCTGATGAGTAGACGGAGTCGTTCCCAGATTCGTAGTCTGATCGTACGGGTTGTTCCATGTAGGGAAAATATAAGGCTAACTTCCTAAGTTGTATTGTTGAGATAGATAATTTAGAGGGGTAGATAACTTAGGGAGAACATAAGGCAGGAGAACATAAGGCAATACATGAGGTTATTTATAGGAGAAGAAGGGTGTGTGGTAAGTGAGTACTGCTTTATCCAATTATATAATAAGATTGATGTCGTCATTCTACAACTGTTAGCCTTGTATATAACCACGTTTTGGTTTATAATGGACAGATGTTAATGACGTTGTTATTTGTGCCTTGACAACTATTATGGACGACAACATCCTATTGGTGAAATGCCATAGTTATTTGGGGTTGGCGATAATCACAAAGTTGTTGGTGAAAACAATTGGCGAAGTCAACATAAGGAATCCAATTGGGTGATTATGAAGATTTTGGCACGACCAAGAGTTTGAAACACTGACAATAACACTACAAAAAAATACACCTACGAAAGCACCCCTACGACAGCGGTCAATACACAATCGCTGTCATAGGATATGTACAACAGCGTTTCACAAATGGGCCGCTGTCGTAATGGCCTTAGCACAGCGGCTTCAGTTGGGCCGGGCCGCTGAGCATGCTTCAATATCAATCCCATTTCACCCAAAGGAAAGACCTAAGCAACAACGAAACATTTTCTCTCACTCGACCCTCACTTTCTCTCTCTCTGCAAACTGCCGTCACCGGAGCTCTTCGTCACATAGCGTATGCTTCTTACCCACCACCAGCAGCTCGAACCATCACCTCCATCTCCTGCACTCGTTGTTGGGATCTCTCACCTCCATTCTCTCTTTGCGGCTAGTCTTCTTCTCCAAGAGAGGTTCTTTAAATTCCGTTCTATTGTGAGGAAATTCTCCAGCTAGGTAAATCAACTTCTATAATCTACTCATTCTTATGTAATTTCTGCAATTAAATTGATTGATTTCTTGTTTTAAAACCCTAGATCTGGCTCATCGAATTGAAAATTGGAGGTAAGTTTTGGTAACTGTTTATGGCAATATGTAATTTGTTAAATTAGGGTTTCATGTTTGAGTTTTGATGTAATTAATGCTCCAATTTTTGGTTGTCTTACCGATTTATGTGGTTTTGCTCTAGTTCTTTTAATATGCAATGTATTGGGGTTTGAGATTGTTAGGGTTTTGGTATAAAAAAGGGATTTTGTTCTTTGTAATGTTCTTGATTAACATGTGCTTTGAATTGGAATCTATGTAAGTAACATGTGCCTTGAATGTAATTTTATAGTAATTGGATAGATGGGATTGAATTTTGGAGTAATTAGATTTGGATCATATTTTTATTGATTTTTGCTTGTGATTTGATAGTAATGGATTGGTCTTTTCAATGGTCTTTTCAAGTGATTGGTCTGTTCAAGGAATTTTGGATTGAATTTCGGAGTAATTTTATGGCAATGGCAGCTGCTGTTATTGAATCATGCATAAATGGTTAGTTTCAGATTAGGGAATGGGGAAAAATCAATTACTGATGCTAATTTGTTGTGTCTGGGACAACTAATTTTGATCAGACAGGTCAGTTGGTGTGGCCTGCGGCAGAGTTGATGAATGATGACCTCTCCAAAAATGCTGAGATGCTCAAAGGGCTTTCTGTTCTTGAGTTAGGTTCTGGTGTTGGTATGTCATTCATATCTTTGATCTTTTCTCTTTTTGAACTTATTGTGTATAAGTACAAATGTGGATTTGGGATGTAATTTTATGGAGCATGTGCCATTTATATACATAGGAACTCTTGAGTATTGTGATTTTCTCTGAGGATCTTCCTTGCATGATTAATGAAAACCTCAGATTAGTATGCTCCTTTAGTTTGCCCTTAACTTATTAAGTTGTGCACTGAAATTCTATTACTCACATTGTATGAGCGAGCTAGTATATGCATGCGTATGTAATATGTATGAGTTGATGTATGTAAGTTGTACTTTAATGAACGGATTGAATATGAGTGGGTGAATACATGAAGATGAAATCAGTGTGGCATGATATTGGTCAGCAACATGGCTTGCTAATTTCTAGCAACAAGATCCCACATCCCTTGAGGAGTGAGGGGCCCTTTTTCTTTTTGCATTTTTTCTTTTTCTCTTTTTGGGTTTTTGTTTGAGAAAGTCATGTTCCAGGTGAATCATGGTCGTCAAGGTGAGCTCAATACACGTACACCGGGGAGGGTAGTAACTTTAGACCTGGCAAACGGGTTGGGTCAGTTCGGGTCGGGTCGGGCCACAATTTATGCCGGATCACAAGTGTTTCTATTCACTGGATTCTTCAGCGCGTTTCTTGGTCTCCTTAATTCTGTTCGAGTAAGATCCTCAAGGTTTTGTGTGTTTTACTCCTCAATCTGCTTGGCCTTTGTGCTGATTTTATTATCCCTCCCTGTTTAACTAGCTTTGTGGTTCAAGAAAACTGTATTTTGCTGCTATTAATTTCACCACTCCCTTTTCCCTTCTTTTTGTCCAAGTATTTCTTCTGCCTCTCCTTCTTCATTTTACCCTTTTTTATCCCCATAATAATGACCACCTTTCTGAAATGTAATACTCGATCCAGTATTGAATATGGAAGTACTTACTTAGTTGAATTGCTAGTATGCGCAGAATTGATTGTTGACATGCAATACTTGTCATTCATGCTGATGGATGTGAAAATGTTGCTGGTGTTCATTTCTCCTTCTGTTGTGTTCACTCGTTTCTCTCACTTGGTCTCTTTTTCTGTTTTATTTTGAAGTTTAGTTTCAATTTAATTTGCTCTCGTTCATTTTCTTTGTGTGTCTCTGACTTTCCTATCCCTACATGCATATTCAGTTTGTGATTTATCATTTCAATAGTTTCTCATTTTGTTTTCAGTTGTAGGCACTCTCTCTGAGTCTCTTTCACTTGGTGGGCTGGAAACTGTTTTTGCTGGGTTAATCTATTGAATCAAACAGAAATGAAAAGATGCTACACTTGGTTTGTGCCAAAAGGCCAAGAAAGGTATTAATACTAGTACACACACACATTCTCATTTTCTCACATTTTCAAGAGAGGCATCAATCAGTAGGCTGTGGTGATTTTCGATACTTTAATGCTTGTTTGGTTGGTGGTAATGAATCACTGAAATTACAGTTTAAGTGGCTAGAGTTTCGAAGTTAATTACTTTAAGCATACTGTTTCTTTGCTTCAATGCCTTTCATTATTGTTAACCCCAGATTTTCATATCCAAAATAATGTGGGACTATGATCTCTCTGTTTTGATGTTGCATGCAAATATGATATATGTTTCTTGGGGCTTGCCTTAAGTGCATTTCCTAAGTGATTCCCTCATACTAAACGAGTTGGCAAAGGAAAAGTCAAAGTTATTTGATGCATCTAAATGAGGTTTTCCACTGGCTTTGCAGCAGCTGATGATTTATGGGTTGAAAATGTTTGTTTTGGCCCTTTATCGGTTACACAGTTTGCTTTGAGTATATTTGGTCCATTTATCAGGATATAATAATTACAGGAATATGTCTATGTCTCTCTCTCTTTGTTTTTTTGCTCTGCCTAATTGAATCTATGGTTTGATTTTGGTTCTCTGTCCTTGTTACCTTTCTCATTGGAATTGATAACAAAAAAGAAAGAAAGAAAAAGAAGCGCTAGAAGATAATTCCAATGTTTTTTAGGGTAAATTGTCCACATTTTTTTTTTACTGGTTTGCTTGTGACTAGTACAATGGGTCTGTTCTGTTTTCGGATCTGTTTGTCGCCTGTTTGAGCATGATTTCATTGTTCCTGGTGCTAGATCTAGGAGGAAAGAAGTCAGTTTCCAGTTCTGATGGACAACATGAATGACAAGTAATAAATCATAATGGTTTTTGGCTTTGTGATTATAGTGTAACTTGTCATGGATTTCTATCTATGTAGATATAAACATCTGATCCGTGTATGCTAGAAATTATGATCTGATCTATCTATGTAGAAATTATAAACATCTGATCTGTATGTGCAGATTTTGAGAAGATTTCGGATATCTGAGTCCTATGTAATGAGTTGAGCTAATTAGTTAGACTTTTTGTGATAAATTGATGTACTCTTACTACTTATTAGTATGTGGGACTAATGTTATTATATTTGTTATAAATTGATGTGATTGGACCCACTATCGGAAAGATGCTTATTAGGTACTATAACAAGGTATTATAACAGAACAACGGTGTATGTATACGTAGAAATGATGTATTTATACGTAGAAACGATGTATGTATACGTAGAAACGATGTATTTATAAAATCTTCTTGTCAATGTAGTTTGTTCTCTATAGTTTCATGTCAATGCCAACATAGACATACCAAACGCATTCAAAGAAACTTATGGGACTCTTGCATTGGTGTTACTTGTGCATGTTATTTGTGTCATGCGAACGTGGTTCCTCGCCCTTGGCTCCTTATAGAGTTTAATGTACCCTTTGAGAAGATGAGGTGTGTGCATTGGGACCATTTTGTTGGCATTGTGTACAAATATATAACCAACTCGTTATTATTATTATTATTATTATTTACCTGAATATAATGTTACCTTTCTAAATTAAAATATTATTGGCGCATATTTATAATAAAAATAATTAACATAAAAGTAGACGGTAACCAAATCTATCGAAAGTTGAGTTATGATAAAAATTAATGCAAACTGTTTGTTAAGGGAAAAGTTTTTAATCAATAAATAAATTTTTCTGAGACCAAATCTTTATTTCTTTGATTAAACTTAGTACTCTATTAAATGTTTGGTATAGGAAACAAAAAAAATAATGAAAATAATTGTGTGTTGAGTTAATGCAAGTAAAGATGGAACTTGAAGTGGGTAGCAGAGTGACGCACCCCAAACTTATCGAAACAGAAAAGACCGTGATTTTTTTTTGGGTGGAGGACAATTATAGGAAGCAAAAAATAAAGTCAATAAGATACGTAGAATTACCCTTATAGTTCGTATTTTTAACAATTGGAGCATCTCTTGATTCTCATGTTGTACGAGACATTAAGCACAATCAATTTTGAAACTAGCTAGTAGAAATAGTCTCTTCTACACAAAAACTTGTTTAAGATGGTCGTGTTGTAACTTTTGGCGAGACGATGGTCCTTTCTAGTGAAACAAGTGTTATGTATGCCTCATAATAAGTGACTCCCATATTTATTTTATTTTGAGTGAGTGACCCCCATATTTCTAAACAGTGTTCCTCATTTTTCTGTGAGTTGGTCTTACACAAGATTAACTCTCTTTTCTAATAGTCTGTATTTAAAATTGAAATAAAAAAAACAAGGCAATCTGAAAAAGGTGAAAGATAATAAAATGAGAACATCTTGTGTGAGACCAACATAATTCACTGAAATATGGGATCACTATTAAGAAATATAGAGGTCACTTACTATGAGCTGTGAACCTTGTTCAAATAAAAGTGACCCCTCTTAAACAAGTTTATGTGTGATAAAATAGGAAAACAATAAAGATTGACTTACAATTTTGTTTAGAGGAACTCAAAGTACCTGATTTCATTTGCACCAAAAAGAGCTTTAAAGAAAAATCCCAAAAAGAAGAAATAAAATAAAAAAAACGAAGGAAAAAATGAAACAAAGAAAGTAGAAAACTAAATAAATAGTGCCAGCAAGCCCAATAATTGGGATTAGGATTTTGTTACAGATTCTCACGATTTGTTTTTTTTTTTTGTCAATAATATTTGAAATAAAATCAGCTCATAGAAGTGCTGCAAGTAATTTTAAAAAGTGCTGTATTTGGTTTTCAAAAAAAAGCACTGCACCATGTAGCGTTTTTCTAAAGCGTTGCACTAGACATAAAAAATGTTGTATTAGGCAAATGCAACGCGAGTAAAGGCAGCACTCCAAAAAGTGTCGCCTTTGTATAAAGCAACATTTTTACGTTCATTATGTAATTTGTTCTCATTTTGATTATTGTGCTCTCATTATTTATCCCGATTTGATTTCAGAAAATCCCGACTGCTTTCCTTAAAGCTATTAACGGGAACTTAAACCCTAATTGTACAATTAAGGGCCCAAACGACTAGGTTTGGGAGGTGACGATACAAAATGATGGTGATGCCAAAAAATTCTCAATTGGGTGGGCAAAATTTGTTGAGGATAATGAGTTACATAAAGGTAGTTTATTGATGTTCACGTACCTAGGAAATTCATCTTTTACTGTTAACATTTATGAACCTAATGGTTGTGAGTCTGCAAAAAGTTACTTTGGTGGTTCTTCATCTGAATAATTAAGGAGTTTTGCTGTTGTAATAAGAATTATGTTTAATTAAATTTTATTATTTGTACTTCCAATTATCTTTGTCTTCATCATTCATCATTAAAGCTTGGGCTTGGACAAAATTTATCTTCCCAATTGATTCCATTGATTCCCTAAATATTTAGATTGAATTGACATATGAAGTCCCTAAATCTTTAGATTGAATTGATAGTTCAACCCAGTCCCTGCAATATGATACCCCTTTGCAATCTATAAAACTGCTGACATTCGATCGATCATATCTATATGTTACTTGAATTTTGTTTTTAAAATGCAAGAGGAAGAAGAATGATGGTAAGTTGCGTTTTGAACTGTATATGTAATTTATTTATTAATCGGAAAATAAAATAATAAAAATTAATCGATAGATATGATGGTAAGTTGCGATACCTCTAAGAATTAATCGGAAAATAAAATAATAAAAATTGGTGAATCCAAAAAGTCCAATTTGAAACGCCTACTTTGGGTTGTATTGGATTGGTTAGTGGATTTAATCCCATTAATTTTCACCCCACAATACTTATGTTATGCGTTATATATAATAAGCCCACAATACTTTCACAAATTTCACAAATTATTGTTCATATAATTGTTACTTAGTTACTTAATGAAAAGTAAAATAAGTCCAGCATAATAGTAATTAAACTACTGAAATTCTTAAAAAAAAAATATAATTCTAATTAAACAAGACACTAATTAAGCCGCACTTCTAACTTTCACTTCTTCTAAGGAGAATCTCTAAGGAGAATCATAAGCGGCAGGTCCCCCGCCATCATTACCAGAATCACCATCATCATCAGAGTGTCCTCCATTAGACGACCCAGAGGTAGAGGATCCTCGTGAACCCTCGTACATCCTTATAACACCGTCCGCCCTTGCATCCTCACTCTTTCGAACGTAGTTGGGGTCAATAGGACCAATTGGGGTTCTTAGAACACCACCTTCAAAACCATTCTCCAATAACATTGTTCACTGAAAACCGTCGTTTATTTCGGAGGTGGGCCTTGCAAAGTGGCGTAAATCGAAGTCAAAGGTGGTGAGCCACCTTCAAACAACATGAAACGAACCATTTTCACGGTATTGACGACGTAGCATCAGCAGATCGTACGCCGGCTTGGTTGGGCCGTTCATGTGGGTGAAAGTTTGTTCCCTCCATTCAGACAAAGGCTATATCCATTCCAAGAAAGAAATCAAATAAGGGTTGTATTGATTTGCCATTAAAGTTGTAACAACATTAATCAACATTTCAAGGGGCCAGATTAAGCATACTATGTAAAGCTCAAGAAGGTACCACATGAAGGCTCTGGCTTCCTTACGGAAGTGATGGGGGTCACCAAGCCTAAACATAGTCAGAAAAGGGTAATCTGGATGGTAGTATAACCCATGTAATCCACGGTCTGCAGATCTGGCGAGTAGCAATAGTTGCCAGCCACGTAGCATTTTCTTGTTCCTTGTTGTCAGAGTGTTTCTTAATATTAGTACCTTGGTGGTAACCTTGCTAAAAACGTGGCCATGACAATGGTGGTCACATCCATTGCTGAGTAATGAAGATGTTTTTAAAAGATGGTTTTTATGAAGATGTTTCTAAAAGATGAAGATGAATGAGGTAATGTCATAAAATGAACAAGGATGGTTGTGGAAAATAAATTCAAAACAAGGGTGGTTGCAAAACAATTTTGCCCCTTCAGTCAAAAAAATTATCATTTACCGAGATATGCCCATCACCCATCACCAATCACAGACTTGTGACATTTGCATGCCTCCGCCCATCCGTCAGTTTGCCCCTTTTCTGATACTCTAGTACTAGGCTATATATTGAGTGTGTCAGAGGTCTAAAAGAATTGTATCTCATACAAATTGCGTGATTACTCACTGTCGTCATAATTCAAGTTAACACGAAATCAACGGTACCAATCACGAAATCAAGTAAACCAATCCAACGCCCAAGACAATTTCCAGTTCCAGATTTGAAAATCTTTCCTGAATTTCAAATTCAAATTTCATAGTTTTAAATTTCAATTTCAATAAGATAAGTTAAATATATGAAGAACCCTACATTACTTATAATTAAACGACGTATGGTACATAATTAGGAAAAACATAAACTTAAGAAGAAATAATGATAAGAAAAGCGTTATGCCTTACAAGTGATGATTGTCTAACAAGAGAGAGGTCATATGAGATGACATGAGGGACATAATTAGATGGCCTTAATTCTATAAACCAAGCTATGAGGGAGATAAACAACATTATAATTAGATGGCCTCAATTCTATAGACGTGTACATAGTTGCATTGAAGTTCCTGGTATTAACATGTTCAACATAATTATAAATACTAGGAACGACTTACTAAGGTTAATTGTAAGTACTTATTTTAATGTCAATGCCAACATATACATACCAAAAGCATTCAACAAACTTATATACACTTATAGACGTGGTTATAGTTGCGTTGAGTTCCATGTGCATGGTATTTATTGCTTAATGCATGTGCCATGCATCCCTCCACCATGTGTGCATTACAAAACTATAACGAAATAAAATATTGGCATAGCTTAAGACTATGCAATAATCACACCCATTCCAAGTATGCAACACAAATCCTCATGTCATGTCAACTTCAAAGGGCCTCAATTCTATGGTTTTTATTGATGTGACGAGACCCACTCCTTGTGTGCATGAGTAGGTTGTACTACCTTGTGTGCATTTTGACCATTTTGTAAAAAATATCACCAAATCAAATGTTGCCAACACAATTCCTCATCTCTCAACTTCAAACGGCCTCAATTCTATGATTATTGATGTGATGAGCTCACTCACTTAAAAACGACAACAGGTTTATAACTGATAGAAACGACTTATTAAAGCTTCATATTGGTGTTGTATGATTCTTAAAAGTGGTGTCTCGCCATTGGCTTCTCATAATCTTCCATAGTTTAGCACTTTACAATATTTAGTTAATTAAACACACGTAATTAATTTGACACACCATGTAATTTTATTAATTTACAAAGATATTAATTAATCAATATATTATTAGGGAGTTTCAGTGAAAGAATTTAAGTGAAGGAACTAGTGAAGAAATAAGGCAACAACTTCTTCATAAATTTTTGTTGCAGTATGAGAACTATGAGAACGCAACACCGGAACTTTTGGATGTATTACGGATACATAGAGATAAAATGCAGCTCTAGATTTAATATTTTAGAAAAAACAAATAACAATAGACTCATATTTCATTAAGTTTATATAATGTGATTACGAAATCGATGTCCGGTATTAAAACCAAACACACATATATTAATTCATAGCAACAGCTTATTAAAGTTCTCTATCGGTGTTGTACGATATCTAGATGGACCAACAACTTGACCATTGACAAAAACTACCGTTTTTATATCATGTTCGATAAGTATAATACTCTAAAAGAAAGGAAAAAAAATAAAAATTAAAAAGAAAATGAAATTGACCTATTAGAAAACTGCCACAAATATGGAAAACTACCAATATTCTTAAGTCAATATTATTTTGAATTTATAAATGGAAGTATGAAAAACTACCAAAAGTAATTATTGTTTAGTCAGACGATTTTTTATATGGAACTATAGAAAAATGTATTTTTTTTATGGAACTATGGAAAGCCAATAAATGAATGGGTACATTGTATGAGAGTTTGAGGGCAAACATGAATGGGTGTTAGCAAATGTGAATAGGTGTAAAGCCAATAAATGAATGGGTGCATTGTATGAGAGTATGAGGGCAAAGAAGACTTTCTATTATCCCTATCCGACCCTATTTAAAGGACAACATTGTTCATGACTCACTGCCAAACTCATTTGTTATCCCCCTAGCAAATTTCTCCCTACCAAACAAACTGTTTTCCATCCTCTAATAACCAAATATGTATCAAGAAAGGTCTGATTATGAGTCTGGCAACGACTCTGAATACTCCTCTGGTGAGGAGGCCGGTCAGGTTAAACCTCCGGCGATGCTCCGGGACACAATCATTAAATTCAACAACATGTCTCCAACAGAGTTTCTCACAACTCAAAGGCAGTTCCACTGCCCTGCATGCAGCAATCGCCCTGGTGCTATTAAGTGGTGGACCATTCCAAAAATGATGGACCATGTTAGAACTAACAAAAAAGTCAGACCAATAATGCATGAGAAATTCTATGAGTACCTGATTAACATCAAGACTACTAAGGAAGCCCTGCTGGAGGCCGAGAAAAGGAGGACTGAGGAAGAAGAGAAAAGGAAGAAAAACAAGGATCAGGCCGAGTCATCTACTTCGGCATCGGTTTAGTTAATTCATGATCTATCTTTATGTCGGTTTATTTTCAGTTTTATTATATGTGTCGTTTTATTATGAATATTGTATTTTTATTTTGCGTTGTTTTATTATAATTACGTATTGTGTTTTTACTATAATTGTGTAATTTGAATCTTAATTAATATATGAATTAATCAGTTAGTAAAGTTTTTTTGTTATGTTCATTTATAATATTGTTATATTATGACTAATGTGTGTTTCTTACTATTATAAATTTATAATATATAAATTTGGGATTTTATCAGTTAGTAAAGTTTTTTGTTTAATTTTTTTTATGACTAATGTGTGGAATTTGGGATTTATCAGTTAGTAATATTTTTTTTTATGCTCATTTATAATAATGTTTTATTATCACTAATGTGTGTTCTTTCTATTATAAATTTATAATATATTAATTTGGGATTTTATCAGTTAGTAAAGATTTTTGTTTAATGTTTTATTGTGACTAATGTGTGTTGTTTCTATTATAAATTTATAATATAGAGTATTAATTTGGTATTTTATCAGTTAGTAAAGATTTTTGTTTAATGTTTTATTATGACTAATGTGTGTTGTTTCTATTATAAATTTATAATATATTAATTTGGGATTTTATCAGTTAGTAAAGTTTTTTGTTTAATGTTTTATTATGACTAATGTGTGGAATTTGGAATTTTATCAGTTAGTAAACTTTTTGTTATGTTCATTTATAATAATGTTTTATTATGACTAATGTGTGTTTTCACTATTAAAAATTAATAATTGGGAGATTAAGAATTAGGGATTTTATCATCAAATTTGAATTGGGATTTTATCCATTATTGAATTTAAAATTTGGATTTTTATCTTTTTACTTGGAATTGGGAGTTTGAATTTGTCTCTTCGACTTGATTATTGTCTCTTCGCCTTACTTGAATTATGATGACTCATAGAGTAAGAATACCAACGGTTTCGGATACGATTCCTTTGCAAATATTTATTACATTGACACACGCAATACTTAGCCTTGTATCAAAGTATGACAATTGAACTGACCCATGCATGTGTCAAGTATACAGTGAAGGGCATATCTCAAAAAACATAAGTCTATTTTGCTTTTGACTGACATTATCTCGATTAACACAATATTAGATTATTGCACACTATTGATTTGTTTTTCAAACCCAGTTCACATTTCTTTTCCAGAACACATTTTTAAAAAATATCTTACAATTATCAATAATGGATGTCACCTCCATTGTCATGGCCACTTTTATACCAAGCTTACCACTAGAACTCCAAGACCTAATATTAAGAAAGACACTAAAAGCAAGAAACAAGAAAATGCTACGTGGCTGGCAATTGATGACCTTGGCCAAATGCTGAACGTGTATTGTGTGGGTTAGCAGACTACCATCCAGATTTCCCATTTCTGACTATCTTCAGGATGGGTGACCCCCACTTTTTCCGGAAGGAAGCCAGAGCTTTCATGTGGTACCTTCTAGACCTTTACTCGGTATGCATGATGTTTCCATTAAACTTGTTGTTCAGTATGGTGGAAGGATTACGTTTGGGAAATCATAACAACCCTTATTTGATTTCTTTCTTGGAGTGGATATGGCCTCTCTCTGAATGGAGGGATCAGGTCATAAACATCATGGATAGCCCAAGCAAGCCTTACTTCAGTCTGCTTCAATACCATCCCAACGCATCCCATCATGTGGTTGCAAGGTGGCTGATGACCACCTCTGACGACGATTTCGGGTTCAGTTGCTGGCCGCCCAGTTTTGAAGTGTATGATGGGACGGGGACTTCGTTTCAGGAACTAATGTTAAGCAAAAATGGTTTCAAAGGTGGTGTTCTAACTAGCCCAATTCGCCCTTTGGACCACGAGTATCTTCAGATTACTGAAGATGCAAGGTGGGAAGGTGTTAAAAGGACGCAAGAGGGTCCACCACAACTTTTATTCAGTGACTCGTCAACTGATGAAGGAGGTGATTCTGATGATGATGGAGATGATTCTGATGAATCGGAAGCCCAAGCGGATGAATCTCTTTAAAGGTTGTGCAAGTTACAAGGGGCCGGTTAAATTTCAAATAGTACTCTCTGTTACTTACTATCAATTAAATTTCAAATAGTACTCTCTGTTACTTACTATCAATGAAATGGTGTACTAATTACTATGAATCAAATGGTCCTAATTAATTCGAGGAGTCAGTACACCCATTTCATATATGCAACACAAATTCCGGATGCGTGATTTGATCCACTATGTTCCAGATAGGTATTTTATACAACACCATCGTATCATAGAACAAGGACAACGTCATAATATTTCACATCGGTGTTTTAATATACAAACTTATCAATGAAGTTTGTTGGCATTGTGTACAAATATATAACCAAACTTATCATAAACATCATGTACTAACCTTGTGCATGTTATTTGTGCCATGTGAACGTGGTTCCTCGCCCTTGGCTCCTTATGGGGTTCAATGTACTACCCTTTGAGAAGATGAGGTGTGTGCATTGGGGCCATTTTGTTGGCATTGTGTACAAATATATAACCAATTATCATATGTTCCATAGCTTACCACTTCACAATACTTACACCTATTTCAAATATGCAACTCAAATTCCTCCTCCTCATCATCTCATCTTGACCAATCAATTGATGAGAATTGATGTGATTGGACCCACTATCGGAAAGATGCTTATTAGGTACTATAACAAGGTATTATAACAGAACAACGGTGTATGTATACGTAGAAATGATGTATTTATACGTAGAAACGATGTATGTATACGTAGAAACGATGTATTTATAAAATCTTCTTGTCAATGTAGTTTGTTCTCTATAATTTCATGTCAATGCCAACATAGACATACCAAACGCATTCAAAGAAACTTATGGGACTCTTGCATTGGTGTTACTTGTGCATGTTATTTGTGTCATGCGAACGTGGTTCCTCGCCCTTGGCTCCTTATGGGGTTCAATGTACCCTTTGAGAAGATGAGGTGTGTGCATTGGGACTATTTTGTTGGCATTGTGTACAAATATATAACCAACTCATTATTATTATTATTATTATTATTATTATTATTATTATTATTATTTTTTTTTTTTTTTATTTTTTTTTTATTATTTTTTTTTTATTATTATTATTATTATTTTTTTATTATTTACCTGAATATAATGTTACCTTTCTAAATTAAAATATTATTGGCGCATATTTATAATAAAAATAATTAACATAAAAGTAGACGGTAACCAAATCTATCGAAAGTTGAGTTATGATAAAAATTAATGCAAACTGTTTGTTAAGGAAAAAGTTTTTAATCAATAAATAATTTTTTCTGAGACCAAATCTTTATTTCTTTGATTAAACTTAGTACTCTATTAAATGTTTGGTATAGGAAACAAAAAAAATAATGAAAATAATTGTGTGTTGAGTTAATGCAAGTAAAGATGAAACTTGAAGTGGGTAGCAGAGTGACGCACCCCAAACTTATCAAAACAGAAAAGACCATGATTTTTTTTTGGGTGGAGGACAATTATAGGAAGCAAAAAATAAAGTCAATAGGATACGTAGAATTACCCTTATAGTTCGTATTTTTAACAATTGGAGCATCTCTTGATTCTCATGTTGTACGAGACATTAAGCACAATCAATTTTGAAACTAGCTAGTAGAAATAGTCTCTTCTACACAAAAACTTGTTTAAGATGGTCGTGTTGTAACTTTTGGCGAGACGATGGTCCTTTCTAGTGAAACAAGTGTTATGTATGCCTCATAATAAGTGACCCCCATATTTATTTTATTTTGAGTGAGTGACCCCCATATTTCTAAACAGTGTTCTTCATTTTTCTGTGAGTTGGTCTTACACAAGATTAACTCTCTTTTCTAATAGTCTGTATTTAAAATTGAAATAAAAAAAACAAGGCAATCTGAAAAAGGTGAAAGATAATAAAATGAGAACATCTTGTGTGAGACCAACATAATTCACTGAAATATGGGATCACTATTAAGAAATATAGAGGTCACTTATTATGAGCTGTGAACCTTGTTCAAATAAAAGTGACCCCTCTTAAACAAGTTTATGTGTGATAAAATAGGAAAACAATAAAGATTAACTTACAATTTTGTTTAGAGGAACTCAAAGTACCTGATTTCATTTGCACCAAAAAGAGCTTTAAAGAAAAATCCCAAAAAGAAGAAATAAAATAAAAAAAACGACGGAAAAAATGAAACAAAGAAAGTAGAAAACTAAATAAATAGTGCCAGCAAGCCCAATAATTGGGATTAGGATTTTGTTATAGATTCTCCCGATTTGTTTTTTTTTTTTTGTCAATAATATTTGAAATAAAATCAGCTCATAAAAGTGCTGCAAGTGATTTTAAAAAGTGCTGTATTTGGTTTTCAAAAAAAAGCACTGCACCATGTAGCGTTTTTCTAAAGCGTTGCACTAGACATAAAAAATGTTGTATTAGGCAAATGCAACGCGAGTAAAGGCAGCACTCAAAAAAGTACAGCACTTTCGGAGCGTCGCAATAGGCTTTTTTTGTAGTAGTGATGTTATTTGTGCCATGCGAACGTGGTTCAATGTACTACCCTTTGAGAAGATGAGGTGTGTGCATTGGGACCATTTTGTTTGCATTGTGTACAAATATATAACCAAATCATATGTTCCATAGCTTACCAATTCACAATACTTACACCCATTTCAATCATGCAACTCAAATTCCTCCTCATTATCATCTCATCTTGACCAATCAATTGTTGAGATTGGACCCCACTACAGGAAAGATGCTTATTATACACTGTAACGCGGTATTGTAACAGGAAAATGATGTATGTATACGTAGAGACGGTGTATTTAAAATATATTCTTGTCAATGTAGTTTGTTGAGATTGGACCCCAACATATACATACCAAACGCATTCAAAGAAACTTATGGGACTCTTGTAAGCGTGGCTATAATCGCATTGGTGTTCCTTGTGCATGTTATTTGTGCCATGCGAACGTGGTTCCTCGCCCTTATGGGGTTCGATGTACTACCCTTTAGAAGATGAGAGGTGTGCATAGGGACCATTTTGTTGGCATTGTGTACAAATATATAACCAAATCATATGTTCCATAGATTAACACTTCACAATACTTACACCCATTTCAAATATGCAACTCAAATTCCTCTTGAGAAGATGAGGTGTGTGCATAGGGACCATTTTGTTGGAATTTTGTACAAATATATAACCAAATCATATGTTCCATAAATTAACACTTCACAATACTTAAACCCATTTCAAATATGCAACTCAAATTCCTCATCATCTCATATTGACCAATCAGTTGTTGAGATTTGATGTGATTTGACCCACTATGCGCCAGCTGCATAATATATACACAAGCAACGTATTGTTAATCATCGACGGTGTATTAATAATGGTAATCGGGGTTGTATAATATCTTATCAACAATGAAGTGTGTTGTCCATAGTTTAATGTGAATGCAATGCCAACATATACATGCCACTTCACAATTGTAAGCGTATATTTAAGGTTCGATGTAAGTAGATGTGATTATTGAGACAATTTGGTTGGCATTGTGTACAAATATATAACCAAATTAATTTTATGTTCCATACCTTACCACTTCACAATACTTACACCCATTTTAAATATGCAACAGAAATTCCCCATCATCTCATATTGATACTATCGAATTGTAAAAATACTATCGAGTTCAATTGTTTTAATTTGTACTTTCAGAACATATTAAAGAACTCTTATCGATCGGCTTGTCAAAAAAAAGCCGCGCGATGAATTGTGTTTTCATATAAAATTGTCCCACGTACAAATCTCTGTTAGGTAAGGTAAGTTAGGTTTTGCTTGTACAAAATTGATCTTAAAAGTTTACAGTTACTTACTTCCATTACTTCCTTCCACGTAAATTACAGTTTAATGCAACTGCCAGTATTCCAAGTACTACCAATTCCAAATTCCAACTACCAATTGCACTAGTTCCGGGTAATTTGAATGTTCTATATGTAACTGTTTTTTAAACTTAAACCGCCGTATAATAAACTGCACATGTGTATTAAAAACGACACCGTCATAACAAATGATAATCAAATCGTGTAATAGTAACAGAATGCGGTGAATGCCCTAGTAACGTCCGTCCCCCACTCCTTACACGTATCATAATACTTCCCTATAATATTCTAACTGCCTCCCCATAACTTCCATTCATTTTTACTATAAATTGCAACCTTATTTGGACGAAAACAAATAATTGCACCATATCTACCCCGCCATATCTACCCATAACAAATAGTACTAAAAACATTCCCATATACCCCACATGGCGTCCTCTTTAACTAGTTTTTGCCTCACTTTGGAGAATGAAATTCAGCCCCATGAAGTTGCTAGCCTTGGATTTGCACCTACGAATGTTGTGTCTTACATGATAGCAACATCTGAACGAAAAAATCACATCATCATTACTTGCTCTCAGCCAGCGCCATTTGGGAAACCGGAAAATAATATCGACACAACTGTATTCCTTACTCACAACTCGAGACAGATATTGGAGCCTGTTGAGAACAACGTTATAAGGAAGTTGCTTACACACCCAGAAGACGCACCAGAGCCTATGCGCAACCTGCAACTTTGGAATGACGGAGTTTGTATCCTAGCGTATATCCCCACCTTTCCGACCTAGGGAAGCCTGACTTTCCTGAATATCGTATCCGATTCTATGCCTATCGGATTGAAGCAGATGGAAGACTAGACTGTTGAAAAATTGTGCCTGATGGTGTGGTAGAGCTCCTTGATCCTCCTCAAGTAATCCCTGAAGTGTCTGTGGAGCCGCTGATGTTGAATACTTTTCAACCCATTCGGATTATAATGAAGAGTAGATCAAATGGGTTAAAGGTGATACAGACAAACGGACGCGCGACGCAACTCAGAGTTTTTACCACATGGAAAAAAGATGTTGCTGGTATGGGTAGAACCGGCGCCGTAGAAATTGAGTGGCCAGACAAATACCTCTATGACCACGAGTTTAAGAGTGTAGTTGTTTTGGGGGAGGGCGTTAATCCTAAGAGGTGGATGGAATGTCCTACGATTCCAAAGGACACCAACATTGTTGTATGGAATTGTAAGGGGATTTCGAGGATTTCCTTCAAAACTAATATTGATCGCATAGTAACAATGTACAATCCTCAAGTTGTTATCCTTATGGAGATAAGATAAAGTGGCAAGGACACCTGGGAGGTGATAAGTACGTCACCATTTGATAGGTACTTTGTTGTAGAACCAGTCGGATTAACTGGGGGTATTGTAGTCCTATGTTATTCAAGTTCAATTCAAATCCATGCCAGGGACCATGGACAAAGTCAAACCTTTCATAGTGACATTATTCAGGTAGACTTCACATGTGCTTAATTTTCATGTAACCTTATTTGATGTATCTCATAGTGAGACATAATTGTAATGTTAAATTTTAATTGTAAAATAAGATAAGAAAATATAATTAAAGTAAATTTTCAAAATATTGGGACTTAAGTTTCGCACTAGACAATGTTATAGGTTATCAGCACGGAACAAATCTTTTTCGTAGAATTTCTTCTGTATCTTGAATAGTTATTATATGCCCATATTTTATTTGCATGGTCACGCACATAATTTAATTGTAGGCGGCAGACGTTTGAATGAAAACGGATGAAGATTTGGGCGTAGGATTGTGCACGATAGTGAAGGAACTCAATCCTCATCGTGTTCCAATTAGTTTAATTTATATTCATTGTTTGTTTCTTTTTGTCAAACTGATCTTAGAACTCAAACAGTAAAGTGTTGTTTGTTAGTCTTTATCTTAGAACTAAACATTGGTTTCGTTTTCTTTACTTTTATATTATCTGTCTGTTGGCTTTTTTATGGATATTTACGTATTGTTTGTTTTTATGGACACTTTTTTTTATTTTTAATGTCTTTTTTATGGACATTGATTTCTTTATAAATTTTTCTTTGATTATTACTTGGAGTATTTTGGTGTTGAATAAAAGGTGAAAATGGATTGTATTAGCGTTTAAATTAAGTACAAACATATATTAATTGTATTAATTCGGGTATTTTAATTTTTGAGAGAATGTGAAATTAGATGGCAATAGCGTGTGAATTCGAGTGGAATTAAGTTACATTGCATTGTTTTGAATGGGGGTATTTTGATTTTTGAGAGAATGTGAAAAATTATGGCAATATCGTGAATTCAGCCCAAACGTATAAAAAGTCTTTTTTATGGAGTTTGATTTATTTTTGAAGTCTTGTTTGATTATTACTTGGGAGTATTTTGGTCTTGGAGTATTTATTTTGGTCTTGTAAAACGGGTGAAAATTGATGGTATTAGCGTTTGAATTAAGGGCAAACGTATATTAATTGGTTAAATTATGGTATTTTGTTAAATTTTGAGAGATCGTGAAACTGGATGGCAATAGCGTGTGAATTCAAGTGGAATTAATTAGACTGCATTGTTTTGAATAGGGGTATTTTGATTTTTGGGAGAATGTGAAAAAGTATGGCAATAGCGTGTGAATTCACCCCAAACGTATATAAATTGCTGTTGACTAAACAATAAAAGTGATCACTGTTTATCAGTGAGGTAGGAGTAATTAATTACTTTGCATTGGATCCATCAACTCTTCACCCACCCTGCTACATCACACCTAAATACTCTGCCTATAAATACATGTACATATTGGACTTAGTTTCTTGCATCAATCTCTTCACATCTCCCCTTTAATCTCTTCACCAACGTTCCCTTTAATTTTTGCTGATATCCAAGATGAAGATAACTGTCACTGTGAAAGCTCGTGACCACCCTATAAGGCCAGTCTTGACAGAGATTGAGAGGATGATGGATATGTACCGTCAAAGTAAGTTTATGTTATGTTTGTTAGTTTTCATGTTGTTAATAATTATTTTTAAATTAATAATTTGTTAATCGGTTATGTTTTATCAGAGTTGAAAGAACATGGTGAAGATGCTGACGAAGCCCGCCGTACCCTCCCTTCATTTCTGAAGGATACTAAAGACATCCTTGATGCAAGTCATAGCTTAGTGCGCCACGAGGGGGGCTATGGTGAAAAAGAAGATTTGCGACAAAATTTGGGAGTATAAACTTAAGAGAATGGGGGAATTGGGGATGACTGAGGAGCAAATCAACGTCCTCAAAAGCCAGCAGATCAGTAACCCTCCTTCTGTTGATGTGGAGTATCCCCAGTTGAGGGAGTGGTTTTATAACGAATCTTAATCTGCTCCTTTTATTTGTTGTTTAGAGGAACAATTTGGGACAAGTTTGTTTTTTGGTTTGTTTATTGAATTAAACTGTTGGTTTTTGGTTGTTACCAAAAAACTGTTGGTTTTTGGTTTGTTTATAATATGATATTATCTACTTTCGAACAAGTTGATTTTTTGTTTTGTTGCTTGAATTAAACTGTTGTTATTTAACTGTCTTTATTTAAAGCATTGTAAAATAGTTAGTTGTCAATCAATTAATCATTTCAAGGCAAGTAAAGTAACTGACATAACACTTATTGCATACAAATATAATCTTTGGATAAATGCTACCACAATACAATAAAACACTTGGATTAAGACTATAAGTTATGTGTTGATGACATAACACAAGCCATGTAATATTATAAGTTGTTCTTAGACTATAAAATAGTTAGCTGTCAATCAATTAATCATTTCAAGGCAAGTAAAGTAACTGATATAACACTTATTGCATACAAATATAATCTTTGGATAAATGCTACCAATTTAACAATACAATAAAACACTTGGATTAAGACTATAAGTTATGTGTTGATGACATAACACAAGCCATGTAATATTATAAGTTGTTCTTAGACAATTTTATTCATACGTGTGAAACGAGGATTTAGGGTTTGACATGCACTTAGTAGTAGACCAGGGTAATTAATGTAACACCACGGTGTGTTTTCCCTAAGCGTCGTTTATTGTCTCCCAACTACCGTGATAAATGCAGATGTTTCCCACTGTCTTTTTTAAGTGATAAATGGATTTTTTAAGCCATGTACTTTTAACTAAATATATATTATTGTCCCCAAATTGAAACTAACCTAAACCTTAGGTACCCTTGTTGAAATATTTTCTTGATCTATTTAGAAAAGGCTCAAAATATTATACGAAGCAATCCATATGAACCATGTAAGGTGAGTGATAGGACTATGTTTGCTGAAAGTGTGGATAAGGTTCTTGTCCTAGTAGCTTATATTGTTCCAATGTTCACAAAAAAATTCAATGAAATGAAAAAAAAGTACCTAAGGTGTTTGGATAAGTGAATCATTTAGGTCGATTCAAGTCTTCAAAATCATTTAGGTAACATAGAGTTATTGTATTCCAAGGTATAAATCACATCAAGTATGGGGTTATTATTAATATGTTGTAAGATCCTTTTTCATGTTATCTTCAGTACTTTTACAAGCCATGTAATATTGTAAGTTGTTCCTACACAAATTTATTCATAATATGTGTAAAACGAGGCTTTAGGGTTTGACATGCACGTAGTAGGGGTATGATTACTTGAACCAGGCAACTTAATGCATCACCACTGTGTTTTGTAGCGAAGCGACATTTACTGTTTTCCAACCACCGTAATAAATACAATCTTTTCACACTGTATTAAGTGCTGTGGGATTTTTCAATTTCCACAATCGCAATCCTCCTCCATTCCCACCAATCCCCCACAAAGACCAACATGGAAAAAAATAACCCAGATAACTCTGTTCAACACAATAATAGCATTGACCTTTCAAATTATAATGACAATCCTTGGCTGTGGGCAGCGGACAATCTCGATTCCTTTCACGCAGAGCAGAAAGAAGGTGATTTTTAATTTATGTACCCCTTCAATTGTTTCTTCAATTTTCCTATTTAAACTTGTTTTCTCACAACTTCTCATCCTCTCTTTCACTTTTGTAATTAGAATTGCGGCGGTTGCATGAAACCACACGTCAACAAATCGAAAGAGCTACTAAAGAATATTTGGCCAAACTGGAAGCTCTCGAAGTAAAGGAGCGAGTAATCAAGGCCAACATGATCCAGTCATCAGAGGACACTGAGGAATTAAAAGAAGAAATACAGCATTTTGAAGATAAAATTGAACAAGAAAGAGTTCGTGAACAAAATTAAGTTTAGGGTGAATGAATATTCGCCATTAACCTTTTTAATCCTTTCCTATTTTTGTATTTTATCTCTTCAGAATTGTATCAATGTAATGGGCTTATGTAATTCCGTTTAATTCAGAGTTCTGGTGCTTATACTGGACTTTGGTAATATGGGTATGGTTTAACGAGTACTTTTCGTTTAGTTACAGCCCAGATTTTGCGACATTTCGTTTTTAAGTGGGCATTATGGCCCAGTTTCGTTTTTAAGGCCATTACAGCCCAGTTTCGTTTTTAAGGCCATTAGAGCCCAATTTTGTTTTTATGCAACCAACAACTTAATAGCAAATTAGAATTTACAAATTAAATATTAAATTTACAAATTAAAACAGATTAATGTAATCCAATTAATTGTTAAATGGAAACTAGACATTCCTTTTACGTTTAGGGACAAGTTTTCTGCAGTTTTGGTTTCTCCATGTTGTTTCCAACTCGTTCAGCAATTGTGGGGAGATTAAAAAAAGTGGCATTCAAATCACGGGCAACTAGGGGGCGCGCAGCTGGTGCGGCTATGGAGAGATTAAATGAAGTGGCTTTTAAATCACGGGCATTTGGCGATCGCGACACTGGTGCAGTTGGCGGGCGCGCTGCTGGTGCATTCGGTGCAACCGCCGCTGGTCCAATCGGTGCAATTGGAAAACAGTGCAAGTGTTCTCCAGATGTGGGTTGGCCCATCGTCTCTGCGCCTGGAGCATTGGGGAAGCTTACGATCTGCCAACCAGCGGACATGACAAGCTGTTGTGAACCCCCAACTCCTCCCTGCACATTCATAGGGATATAACATGCAGTCTTCTCCAAGTTATTGGATACAGTATACTAAGACACATTTCCGGCCACACTTGTCATCCCACCACCGGCCGGAGCTGGATGAATACCCTCCTATAGGAAAACATAGGTTCAAACGATCATAAAAATGTCCGCCTAAAACATCGGTCAAAACGATCAAAAAACAATATGTCAAAAAACAATCTGCTTACCATATGTTGCACTGTCTGTTGACCAGGCGCTACGGACCTTGCTGCGAGTTTTGTTGCCTCCAGATCGCCTACCTTCGTACGATGGAGTTGTAAACATGCAAAAGTTAGTTGGTTTTAATGGTAACAAAATGGTATTAACATCCTGAACAAATAAGTCATATTTACCTCTCTCCCCTTCCCCTTGCTGCGGTATCTCTTCGAGGCCAACAGAATCCGTCCGTTTTGCTTATTCTTCGAAATAGGAGGGCAAAGTAACCTGACTTGCGAGTTACTTGGGGTTTCTGACCCCATGTTACCTACAGTACTTGGGGTATCTGGAGGAGCGGCACCATTGCTCGTATCTGCACTACTGCCCAACAGCAATCCATTGCCTACAGATGTATCACTACCAAAACATGTTAATCCAGTTGAATCAACAATGTTCTGACACCTCTTCCCTTCTGCTTCCTGCAGTTTCCGCTTCACATCTTCTATTGCTACCATCACAATGTCATAGAGGGCACTGTACTCCATTGCCTGAAGGGCAGCGGCATCGAATGCAAGGTGCATCATATCATAACGCTTCACTTCCTCTAACTTTGAGTGGTCATGGTAAGCCACTTTGACAGCCGTGTGTCTCCTAAACACATCCTTCTGCCACCGTTTTAGTATGTATTGCTTTGGGACCTCCTTCACTTCATGATAGTCTAAAACCTTAATGCAGTGCCTACACATTATCTCATGGCACTCCATTAACTTGCAGGCACACTCAATCGTCAGTGTTTTCTTATTAAATGTGATCCGGTCGATTCTTTTCTTCTTTAGCGAATGCAACTTCACACGCTTACTTCCACTGCTAACACTCTTTTCCACCCAAACCCTATCTTCTATCAAATGTTCGACAGTGTCCGCATCAATGTTCCTCCTTTCAATACTGTTACAGTACATGACCCTGTTACACTCCCTCTGGACTTCACAAAACTTGGCGTCAGTCTAAACCTTCTGGAAACAGGACTCCACTTGCAACTCAGTGGTTAGTTGTCTAATGTATTTGTTATCATTGACATCAGCGTTCTTCTCGTCCCGAGCACGGGTTTCCATAGCAAAGAAGTACTTCCCAACAAACCACCTAGGCTTGTGTGCTTACCTAGATACCCTTTAAAAAAATGATTTATGCTCTCTACCCGTTGAGTAGTCTTCATACCCGCCCAAAACAGGTGCCTCAAATACGCAGGAACCCACATCTCCCTTTCTTTGTACAACTTCTTAAGCCATTTTAACGTCTTCACGGGTTTCAAGTCCAACCCATACACCTTCATCAGATTTGCCCAATCGTCCTCAAACTCTTGCAAACTCAATGACTCGTAGACTGTTTGCCTAAAATCGAAACTGAATTTATCGTACCGATTCATACTCTTAAGCTTGTCAGGGATCTTGTTCAGTATATGCCATATACATCATCTATGCCTTGTTAAGGGCATTGTTGATCTAAGAGCTGCGCGCATCGCTGAGCACTAGTCAGTCAGTATGCCATCAGGATGCTTGCCGCCCATGGCTAGCAGCCATGTCTTAAACACACACTCGTATGACTCTGTCGTCTCCCTTGATAACAATGCACGCCCTAGCAGAATTGACTGACCATGGTGATTCACTCCCACAAAGTTAGCAAAAGGTAACTCATACTTATTAGTCAAGTATGTAGCATCAAAGATCACCACATCGCCAAAATCCTCATACGCTGCTCAGCTCCTAGCATCCACCCACAACGCATCTCTCAGCACCCCAGATGTATCGTGTCGCAATTGGTAAAAGAAGTTCTGATTATCCTTGCTCATTCTCAGAAAGTAATCATGCATTGCCACTGCATCACCATCTTTCAACTTCAGTCTCCTTTCTTTGTCAATAAAATTACGCGTGTCCTTTTCGGAGAATGGCATGTTACCTGGCCGCTCCGTTCAGCCCTCCGTGTCACGTTGATTTGAGCTACCGATAAACCAGCTTCTATAGAACACATTATCTTTCTCTTAATATGTTTATGAATGTGTCTATGCTGGCGCGAGAACTGTGACTTACTAGGGCTTGGATTATGGTTTGCGTGTTCCAGAACAACCTTCTTCACAACAAACCCTTCGTCCTTGTGCTGGACATATATCTTTGCACCACAACCACATTTTTTGGACTTACCTGGAGGCTTATCAACATAAGGGATCATAGTCTGGGTCGTTTTAAACCGCCTATCACGTACGTTACCATAACACTCACAAGTCCAAGTTTTAGACTTGAGCTTTTTGTTAGAATAGTAATTGCAGCCTCCAACCACCACACCGAACCCCGAAGCCCTTCCAAAAGCTCTGTAATAATCTTCAACATCAGATTCCTTATCGAATATCATACCCACTCTTGGTTGTCCTACCTCCTTCCCTACAGAAGATGTTTCTGAAACTACACCCAAATGCCCCTCTTTCAAAGGTGTCCTATACACATACTAAACCAATGAGTTCCGGGATTTGGTTGGTGTCCTACACACATATCCAACACCTTGGCCATCAGTTTGTGAAACTCCTTCTACGCAATAACACTCGTCCACAACTCCAGTTTCTTCTGCAGTTTCTTTGCCCTCTATCGAATCAGAATCTGAATCTGAATCTGAATGATCCCAGCACCAGTGGTTTACACTTCCTTTCACTGCAGCATCTATGTCCCCTGAAGAATCTGAATAATGTGCATCTGCTAAGTCGCCCGACTGTTCCCTGACATAGTCAATTGCCATCCGATTATCCTGTTGACAACAATTGTATTTTAACACACATATGCAGCTGACACACATATTCATATGCAACAATTTTAACACACATAAGCAACTAACACCTACATTTGATGATTCAGTATGTATAAATTTCGTGATTCGACAATTCAATCAATAACCCTAACTCAATAACTCAAATCACTCCACAATCCAGCTCAAAGATACAAATGTAGGTCAAAAATATTTAACTCAAATATAAAAATATAATATTAATAAAATTATTGAGAGAAATCGACATTGCAATGCAAAATGCATACCATTCCTTCGCTTGATGAAGATTTGGCCAGAGTTGCTTCCCAATTGAACGCCAGAAATGAAATGCGTCCCAATTGCCCGAAACCCTAATTGTAAAATCAGCCTCTCAGGAGTTGTTTTGTAGACAGGATTTTCCAAATTTTCCGGTAAAACGATGTTTAAAACGTTCCACTTGCGTTCTCCAGCTCCGATGGCGATGGATTTCGAGCTCACAGCGGTGGATTTCGAGCTCCAATGGCGGTCTGACCTCACTAAAGTAACGGCATTGAAAGAGGAGAGAGAGAGAGAATAATAAATGTTTGTTTGGAGTGATATATATTGAGTTAGGAGAGAGAATAAAAGCCGTACACAGTGTTGTATAGGGATGTATTCATACATTGGGCAAACTTTTTTTTTCTTTGCCCCATACGCTGGCCAGCATTCAAATACCCTGCCCGTATTCCAAGCTTCTTATGCCCATCTGAATACAAATCAATATAATATTGGAGTTTGGGATTATTCATCCCAAACTAGTTTGGGATCTAGCATCACTCGGAGATAGGGGTTTTCATTTTGCTTTGTCTTTCAACTTTCAAAGTGGCGTTCTTTTCTTCTTTTTTTTTTCCTGGCTTTTAAAATGTTTAATTTTCGTTTCCCTCTCTATATTTATCATTTCCCTCCTGTATTGGACCGCTAATGTTTTTCTACTTGGGCCACGACTTTCATTTTTTTGACGCCCCTGCAGGAGCATGGGCCACGAAATACAAGTTATGTCGCCCATTTTCACCTGACCTCACATATGGGCCACGGAATCACAATTTTCGTCGCCCAATACGTAGTATGCGCGACGAGAAACTTTCGTCGCCCAAAACTCAGTTTGTGCGGCAAAATACTTTTTGTCGCCCCCATTTTAGGAATTTTGTCGCCCAAAGTCCTTTTTCTTATAGTGATAACTAGAGCTGGCAAAATTTGACCCGACCCGAGAATCCGACCCATACCGACCCGAAATATTTGGGTCTTGAACAAAGAATTCCAACCCAAAACCCGATACTTACCGAACCCGAAAAACAGACATTTATTGGGTCAAATCCGAACCCTCTCTGGGTCGACCCGTTGGGTTGAGGCTTTCAAAACAAGACATATGAGCATGAGAAAAGTGAATGACAAAAAGCTTAATCATATCAGAATTTCTTACATATCAACCAATTTTTACATATATAATTTCAAATTTCTCTTTAATAAGGGTTTTTCTAATCCTTGTGGAACGATCTTAACTAATTGTTACACAGGTAGCGGTTTGATACTTCGTATGCATTAGTAAAAACATAATAACTTGTTAAAACTTTACGAAATAGTTTTCAAGTAGATTAAAACCATATATATTATGTCTAATAACATTATAGTATGCAACTTTTTTATTTTAAAGTTGAAAATAGAATTAATTATGCAATTATAACCTAATTAAAAAATAAATGCACAACCCGTTGGGTCGACCCAAATCCGAACGCTCTGGGTCATGAACAAGCATTTCCCAGCCCGAAACCGAGACGACCCGACCTGTAAATGATCCGACCGAAACTGACCCGACCTGAACCCGACCTGACCGACCCGTTTGCCACCTCTAGTGATAACGCATCATCCAATTGTTAGACATTAATGCCTTATCATTAGTTGAATTTATTATATATTTGTTAGTACTTTCAAATTACAAAATAAAATAACTTTAGTTACGTAACTCAAAAAATTATAATTTTTATCCCATCGGATTGGATTCCAAAAATACTTCAAAATGAGATATATATGTCCTATAATATTTGGTAGAAGCTAAATGGACAAGGCATTTAGGGTGGCTATATTTGAATTATATAAAGAGAAAGGTGATTATATATTTTTATTTTATTTTTTTAATTAAAAAATTATTATCTATATATCTATCTTTTATACTAAATACAAAAACAAAGTGCAGTCTTACGAGTCTCGCCATGTAGCACTCTTATGAGGTCTCTCCTATCTTTATTAGGATGTCACCTAATAGCTAATACAGTTTAACCATGTGGTATCACCCTTTCCATATGGCATTCCTATGAGGTCACTGCTATCTTTTTAGTTACCACATAATTCACCTTTCCCATGTCGTTACCATGTGTTGTTATTTCATTAGTTACTTATCAATCTACCATTACGTTGGCAATGAATTAGAAACTCAAATAAAAAACATAGATTTACATCTTAATATTTACTTAGTCATGACCTCACTTTGAGTAGTCCATTTTTAAGTCACCATCTATAAACACGTCGTGGAGTTATTGGTGTTAACTTTTATGTTCTTGCTTATTTATATTACGAACAAATGAAGTTCGACATATTATTTATTCCAAATCTTAAATAAAATACCTACTACAGACAATGGTGCAATACCTAAAGGTAAGACTATCCATGTGCATCGCCCGGGTGCCAAAACTTGTGACTACCAAAACAAAAATATCAAACATCAGCCAACAACATAACATAAAAAAAATAGGACAGAAATGAAATAGTGACAATTACACCATTAAAATATAAAACCATGGGGGGAAAAGTGTAGGCTAAAAATCTAACCAAATCCATGAGTTAGGGGTCATCTATTTGCTTAATTACAGATGTAACTATAACAAAATTGACTAAGGAACCCAAAACTGATGTGGAGGAAGAAGCCTCTTTTAGTTTTGTCGCCATCAATGACGGTAATAGAGAGGAGAGAGAAGGGTGAGTGGTGAAGATGAATGAGTTAATGGAATGTTAACTTCAATTTCACTTAATCCATCCGCGTTAACGCCGTCAATATTTGGAATTATTCTGAATTAAAGTTGTTTGTGAGATTATTTTTGTACGACTATCCAAATGTGGCATTACTCACATCCATTTTTCCTAAAAGAAATAATAATTGAATCAAATCAAATGAAACCGGCAACAAAAAGCTTGAGTTGTGTTAGGTGGCACAATATGACTCGACTCGAAAACCGACATGATTAAGACGCAATCCGACCCAAAAAAGCTCAACTTGCTAATGATCCGAAGTGTGTGAGTAGGGATGGCAATGGGGCGAGGCGGTGGTGGATTTAGGTAGATCCATCCCCATACCCGCCTGGCTATTTAGATTCCGCCACCCGCCCCATCCCCACCACGGGTTGGAGATCCCAAATCCACCTCCGCCCCACTTATCCGGCGGGTATCCACCTCCGCTCCATTTATCGGGAGGGTATCCATATCTGCTTTATACCCGCCCGAAAACAAACGAAACTCACATCTAGATCTACCTCAAAATTCACCCTCAGATAATTTGAAGGAAAAATTTGAGCTTTATTTTTATATATTTGGTAAAATAAGATTTTATATATATATATATATATATATATATATATATATATATATATATATATATATATATATATATATATATATATATATATATATATATATTTTTTATTTTTATGTGGGTATGAGGCGGGGCGGGTATAAGGTGGGGCGGGGCTCCAACGGGTATCCATCGGGGGAAGAAGGCAAATCACCTCTGCCCCATACCCTTTATCAAAACCATCCCCACCTAACGCTTCTCCATCCCCGCCCCAACTGGGGCGAATGCGAAACGGTACCCACCTGCACCCGCCCCACTGCCATCCCTACTGTGAGGCAAGATCTGTTTTGGTCCGATAACCAAGTTGAACACAACATAATCGTACTCGATAGTGACCGGAACTGCTGATACCCGAATTAGAAGAGACCGACCCGACCCGTTTGTGACTCGTGAGAAGTTGTGCCTCATCTCGTTGACTTGTCAAGTTGTCAATTTGTCATAGTGCGAAGAAAAGGATGCCTTGCCCGGTGTACTGTCAGAGTCTGTCAGACTGTCACCTCAACGCCAACGGTTCGTTAACCGAACTAGTCAAGGTCATTATGTCAAGGGTCCTTTTAACTTACGCCATTACTTTCAGTTCTCTCTCTCTCTCTCTCTCTCTCACCTGATGAGATACCTGTGCCCTAAATATTAAAGCACGAGATTCTTCGCGTCACTGGTTCATTTCGATTATCGACGTATATCGTTATATTGATATAATTCGTGATTGTTTGTTATGCGGAATTGATTGATGTTATGTTCGATGAATTCTGGGCTTCCAGTTCCAGCTATCTTTTTCCTGTTGTTGATCGTTCTTAGCTGTTCTCAAGGTACATACCAATTTGATTCTGCAACTTTATTTCATTCGAATGTTGTTTATTTCCAATTCATCTTAATTTGGTGACAATCATTTATTTTTGATTCGAAATTTTTATATTGGGATATTTCATAAGCAATATCATCGAAATGAATATTGTTCTGGGACATTTTGTTATTTTGTTATCTTTAGAGATGAATCATTTTAGGAATGATTTTAGAGGTCTCATGAAATTTGATTAGCGTTTGTATTAGTATTGATTCAATTGGATGGACAGGAAATAGCTATTGAAACTTATGGGCTAAAGTATAGAGACTTAGAAATGGAGAAATTACTCAGTAGTCGTAGCCCGTACGCTTACCCTTGTTAATTTTTGAAATGTCAATGGGAGAGAATTTAAGGAATTCTCTACTACGGACCTGTAAAATTTGGTATGTAAGCTGTGGATTTTGTACGAGGAAAAGTGAAATGAATTCTCTTTTGAAGACACATCTGACGACTTATATATTAAGTATTCGAGGAAGTTGTGGCTTATAAGCTCTTTATTGGGTTAATTAGTGATTGATTGAGACTGTTTCATTGGTTAGAAGTTTACGGAAGGCTTAACAATCATGGCACTAGAATGGTTAGAATGTTCTTCTGTCAAGCCCTTGAATCCAATGCTGAGCACCATTATACAGATGACTTAACGCAACGGAGGAGACCCTGGGTGCCTTTGTCACCTGATATTTGTTGGCTATGCCGGTCTAATGGCGAGACTTCTTCACATCTATTTCTTTGGTGTGATGTGGCACATAGTCTTTGGCATAGGTTGATTTTGGGGGAGGTGTGGATTTACCCTTCTAGTGTTGAGGCATCTTTGCAGATGCGTTTTCGAGACTTTGCGGGTGACCGGGTGGGAAGGAGAGGAAGTTGCTGTGGCGCAATGCTTATTTTGCGATTTTGTGGTGCATCTATTTAGAGAGGAATACACAGAGTGTTTAAGGGAATTTCAGCAACTCATGCGGTGCTTTGGGAGAGGATCATCTATCTAACTTCTTCAGGGACTAACGCTGCGGGAGTTTATGGGGATTACACTATACCTGATATTTTACAGGAATTCGGGCAATCTGCAAATGTTTTATGCAGAGGATACCTTATCCTCTCTTTTGCTGTACATTTGAAGTCTTATCTATATACTTTTTCTTTATCTAAAATGTTTTTAATCTGTGTGTTTAAGATTGCAAGTAAAAAGCTGAAGCTTAAGTTAAGTGTATAGAAGCGAGATTAAGGAAGTTAACTAGTTAGGCTCAAAGACACTTGTAATTATCATATTTGCAAGTGCAAAACATTGATCCCTTCAATAGTCGTTTGAGTCAATTGGCCTTAGACATACATGCAAGCTTGAGCCTCAAAACATCTAGTTTTTTTCCTTCTCAGTTTCAAGTAAGTGAAAGGCATTGAGATAACGAGTTTGAAAATGGCCACAATCCCAAATGTACTTGAATAAACTCTAATGTCGCATTGCTTCTAAGAAAACCTTCAGTGACAACCAGGTATTTAAAATGGAAAATTGGCGTACTTAAATTAAACCTTAGGTTCTGGGAAGAATCTCCAAAGAGGCCTAATTGTGTTTAAATCTTTTTTCTCTAATTTTTTTCGTTTAAACTAAAAGGAGTTAACGAGTTATAAATAATGGGGGATAAGAGAAAAGAGATTGAGGATTTTGTAGTTTAACAGAAAGATAATATTAAAGATATCGTCACCGGGGATTACCATCGGAATCTCCCTGGTCAGGCTTAAGTGCCAAACTCTGTCATTTTAAATTACTTATTGACGCCGAAGATTTTTCAAAATACCAATTTGGCAATGGGGGTCCAGTGTAAATACTTGGCATTCCTTTCGCTTGATATCATATTTCAAACAGCTCTATTTTGAAATTAGGTGTATGTTTTTTTTAAAATTTTTATAATTAATATTTGGTGTATGTTAGGCTTCAAGAAACTGCTAGGTTGGTAATAAAATTTTGTTTATTCTTAAAGATGCTTCAATGCCTTTTGGAAAAGTCTAATTGATAGGTGTTGCATTATTTCTGCTTCTAGGTTGCTTGGATTATTGAAGTCGTGTGTTAGCAGCATAATCAGGTCTAGGTTACATGTACTGATTGTTCTTGGGTATTGAATACTTGGTCTGTCAAATACTCAAATTGCTTGACATAAAGGAAGCATTGAGTGTTATCCTTCCGTTGTTTATTCTAACAAGCTAAGGATTCTGGAGTGTGTTTTTGGACAATAATTTGATGGATCATGCGTGAATCAGGATAACGTTTTGTAGAACATGACTACGTTTTCTTCAGAGGCTGTATCTTATTCATGGTTTTTTAGCATTTTGGGTTTTGATAATGATTTACCCACCAACATGAAATATTGGATCTAGCTTGACTGCTTCTTTGTTAATCGACCTTGAATGATCATTCCTTTGTCCATCGTTTGGAGTTATTCATGCTTGACTTCTTTATCTCTGGTCTATTCTCCTTCCATTATTCATATCACTTGTTCGATGATTTAATTTGCCAAAAAATACTCTTGCCATTTGGTATCTGGTTGTTCACGAGTCAATGCCACATGAAAAGTTACTTCATCCAAACAACAACTTCTGAATATCACTGAAACCTACATGAATATCTATTAATCTATATCAACAAGAGCTTCGGAAATCCTCCATGACTCGCGGAAACTGTTTCATGATCAATAACATTCTATGACTAGTTGTAGATCGTAGGATCGTACACACTTACGAAGTATATTAAATTTATTTTTATTTTTGGGTAGAAAGATAGAGAATTTCCTTACCAAAAGCGACGCAGCCTTACAACCTAAAGGAAAAGAGTAGCCACCTACTAGGTAGGGTTCTCCCTCTAAATAATCCCCGAGCATAACGAATTACAACTGAATTTTAAAATAGAAACAAAATGGAATCAAGATTTACATCAAGCTCTCAATCAAAAGTCTGTCCTGTCTCTTTAATTTTCTCATTCTACAGCCTTCAATCCTAACAGTCAACTGTATCTACTAGAAAATGTAGTCATTAGTCATTGTCCCATTGCAAAAGCAAACATTCTTTCTCTCATGCCAGATCCACTAAGACCTGCTAGTGCAGCAGCAAAAACTACATCATGAATCTTCTTGTTGTTCTTCTGGCTGTCCAGGTTAGCAACCCAGGTAAGGAATCTAAGTGTATCTACCTTTGCATCCAATCTTTTAACTCTGCATAGCTGCACCTGTGACCTATTGCATCAAAAGAAAAGGTCGTGTGATTCATGAGATGTCATACAAAGATAGCAGGCCGTAGCACCATGATTAAAGCCCATTTCTAACATTCTGTCTCTCCTTAACAGCTTCTTAAGGAGTTCCAACCAGAGTATAAAAGCTATGTTAAGGCATACTTAGTGTCCCTCAGATCAGGTTGGCATGTCTAAATTTGGGAGTTGAACCCATGAGGTGAGTGTAACCACTGGCCGCAGACAAAGTTTCAGTAACAGCACCCATCCAGTTGTTAACATTGCTGTACGCAGCAGAAAGTTTATGCTTGATGTTGTTGAGCTTGGACCAATACCAACTATTCCCTTGTTTGGGACCATGTATCCAAAAGTCCTCATTTTGTTTCTAACTAGACACCACGATTCACCCATCTTACCCACAACTGAGCTAAGTAGCATCAGAACTCAAGCGAGTGTATCAAACTGGTTGGACATGACTCTGGTCTGATGAGCAAAAAAAAAAAAAAAAAAAAGAAAAAAATCTTACCCACGTCATATCCTTCTTAGTGGCAACATCCATTTTTGCTTTCCGTTCAAGGCATGATCCAGAGTTTTGCAATTCTTGAAATTCAGACCTCCATTTTTCTTATGTCTGCAAACAAAGTCCTAGGAGACCAAACATAGGGTTTTCCTGTGGGCATCAGCCTCCCACAATAAGTTCCTGCATTTCTGTTCAATAACTTTGATGATTCCACTATGTAGCACATAGAACTTGCCTAGTCAATGTGTAATGACATGATAACTGAATTAATTGGTTGTGTTCTTCCAAGTTCCAGCATAAAAGAGGTTTTTAGAGGCCCATGTATGAAGCCTACTAGTTATTTTATGAACAAGGTGAGCACAATCAGCCTCACTCCATTTTGAAGGTGACAGAGGAACTCCTAAATATCTCATACGGAATTTCCCCTATTTGAAGCCTGACATTCAGTAGTTGAGCTTTTTTCTCACTTGAAACTCCAGCGGTGAACATTTGAGATTTATCATTATTAGCTTTTATCCAGTGACTTGAGGAAAGTAAGAAAGGCTCTCTATAGTTCTCTTCACAGATTGATCATTAGCTTTGCAGAAGACCATAAGATTCTTGCATGATGATTGAGAGCCAATGATTTACACATTAGATGCAACTTGAAATCTGAAGATGCACTGGCCAACTACAGAGTCCTAGATAGAATTTCAATAAGCAACACAAAAACAAAAGAGAGATTGGGTCCGCTTGTCTAATCCCTCTTTTGGCTTCAAAAATGCCCATGATTCACCGCATTCAAACTAATGAAAAGCTAGCTGTCTGCACACAAGCTCTGTATTCTTATATCTGAAGATGTGTAATCTTGTAAAACTGCAAAGGAAAATATAAGGTAATCTATTTGCTGAAATCTTTCCACCATTTTATGCCCTCATAGAATCATATTCAAACTGAATTTGGAGCCGTGTTCAACCTTAAAGTTGTGTTAGCATCTGTAGACCATGATAAATCCCCATCATCTCTGCTTGATTTGACTCCATAAGACTCTGAATTTCCCACTCTGAATCTATTTTTATGCCTTCACAGTCTGCAGCTCCAGGCTTCCCATTGCTGATCCATCAGAAAAAAACTTTTAGCCATCCTTCCATAAGGGATGTCCACTGTTATCATCTCTCATATTTCTGGTAAACGTAAATTGAGAAGTGACAAAAGATAGTATACTAATAGGTTGCAGAACCAATTCGCATGCCACCAGACTCCAAACTCAGTTGAGCTTTTAACCACCCCCATATTCCTAGTTTCACCAAATCAAGACTCCCAGAACCAGGTGATAAGTTGCTATGCGAACGACAGTGATTACAAGGTAGCAAAGAGAACAGTTGTCCTAGAAGATTTACTGCACAATATTTGCTATGGCTGGACGAGTCCTTTGATGTTAAGCTAAAGATTTATCACGAAGAGATATTCTATTTATAGTTCAGATTGGATTTGATTTTTTCCTAGTTGTGTATAGTTGCGATAGTATGTCTAGTGGTCTACAGTTATGGCATTCATTTTATTGGCACATGAACCAAAACAATGATCGAATTTTCTTTTTTTCAAATTCTTCTTACATCAAAACTCGAACTGGTAGCGCAGTTAGCTGTTTGGCATGGATATCTGTCTTATTGAGTATTGACAGGGTTCCCACATAAAACTCCAATTGGTCCTAGTGCTTGTTATATAATCTTTGCGTAAAACACGACAAAAGGACCGGATACTACTAGAAGTTGTCTTACATCAATTTATACAGATTATTATTGGATTGTTGCCAGACGATGTTTCCAGGAGAGTGAGCCCCTATTTGTCGCTCTAACCTATCCACATCCACTTCTCCCTTTTGACATAACTTGTCGCTTCTTCTTCATTAAATATTTCCCTGGACAAAATGTACAACTGTTGCAATTTGCAGTTTTCTTTCTTCTGACATCCTCTAACAGTCTCTAATCACTTTCATTAGAGGCATCTGTTTATCATCATGATCACTCCTATTTTGATAAACTTATGATCTACTCTTTTATCAATAGCTGAAAGTTACATTACATAGAATGTTCCAGGACTAGACACCTCTATAATGTTTTTAAAATTTTTTCCTTCTAATGACCTAATTAAACCTTTAATTTTTATTATTTTTATATGTAAAACTGCATAGTGTTTGAGTTATTGCATTCTGCGACAAAAGTTTATAGCAGCACTATGCCATAAAAGTTCAGCCAAGTATTCTAAAGTGGTGTGAGCTCCTTTTTGTAGGATATGTAGCTGCTGCAGTTGTCACTCTTCATTCAATTCAGTTATACCAAACGCACGAGTTGTTGAACACCAAGCCAACGGTCTACTTTGAGTGTAATGGAGAGAACAAGACACTTCTGCCAGATGTCACAAAAGCCAACACTGTATTTACTTTTAAAGGCGAAGAATCTTGGCAGGTATCAGTTTGCTGCTTGGAGTGTTACACATGTTTATTTAATCAGTTTCTTGAGTTAAATTTATTGTGTCTGCTCATTTCTTTAAACGGCCTATGATATTGTCAAATATGTTACTCTCCCCTTCCTGCATTGATGATATTCCCATTTGCCTTACATTTTGTTTCGATATCATCTTTTGGTTTTGAGATAAGTTTGCTGCTTTTTGTGTTACACCTGTTTATTAAATCAGTTTTTTGAGTAAAAGTTATTGTCTGCTCGTTCCTTCAAAAGGCCTATGATTATTGTCAAATGCGTTACTCTTCCCTGCATTGACACCCTCAGTTGCCTTTCCTTTCGTATCAAGATCATCTTCGGGTTTTTAGATACACTGTACCTGATTCGGCTATTGCCCTTCATATTACTTTGCGGTAAATTACGACTCTGAGTCATTTCTCCCTCTCAATCTTTATTCAAAAACTCGGCATATAATGCAGGAGCATCTTAGACAAAATAATAAATTAAATTGATGTATGCAGTTTTACAAAATGTGCTTTTTGCAAATGGGAAGGGCACCAGTGGACAGAGGAGTCTCAACTAGAGTGTTTAACATGTTCACTTAATATATTATCCCTGTATACTGCATGACTGAGTTCCTGAGCCGTTCTTTTGTCTGCCTTTCCTTATAGGAAAAATTGGCTTGAAATAATCATTAGTTTCAGGGGTTGTCCGATAATAACCTCAAGTTTGAGTATATCCGCTAATATTTGGAAGTTTGTATTTTGCCCCACCAACTGTCCCAAATAGAACGATTCAATTGCCCGTTTGTTTTCTTGATGATGTGACAGAATTCCCAATTAAAAGTGCTAAACTTACGGGCTGGTTGAGAATTTGAGCTTTAATTTAGCGTAATTGAAAAATTCACGGGGTGCTTGGAATGAATTTGGGAATTGTCGAACAGTTTTGGGTTTAGGATTTTGGCCCAACAGTTTGTTCAATTTCTATGATGAATTATCGACATCAGTTGCATTGGCACTTTTAACTTAGGAGACCTGCCACGTCATAAAAAACAAACGGGAATTTGACACCATTCTATTTGGGATCGTTGGTGGGACAAAAGTTTAAACTTTGATTTATTATTGGATATATTCAAACATAAGATTATTATTTGATTGACACTGACGGATTATTTTTGAACAAATTTTCCTTCCTTTTATGGCCAAAAGCTTTCCCCGAGTTTTTCCATATTGATTAGTTTTGGTTACCTATTTAACTAAGCAAAACAAACCAAAATATCCACCCAATACACAAGGCTCCCTTATTTTGATGTAGACAAGGTTTGAGCTTAGATTCACACAGCCTGCCACTTTACAACAAATAAGCAGGTCGGCAGTTAAGTACAATGTGTGTGATTTGGTCACTTACAATACAAAGCTAAAACATTTCTCACTAGTGATTCATTAGCTTTGTGGAAAAGTGGATAATCCTTCTTGTTTCTGTAATTCGACAAGTAGATTATACGGTATTGATTTTGAGCTTGGTTAATTAGTGATTTCGTTGAGACTATTTACGTCTCTAATATCAATGATAACTATTGTTCTGTCAACATATCATTTAATTGCTTTTAGCCTTTAGTTAGCTGGAAGTAAAAGTATCTCTCATGTCAACTGTCTATAATGGACTTGCTTGTATTCCCGAATCAGCGATTGTTTATCGCCGCTGAGTTAATTGAATGCTGTAGCTATATTTCCGGGATTCAGCATAATTATGACTACTCTAACTTCAGCATTGCTCCACTGGTCTCCCTTTCCACCACTAATACCCTCTTCTTATCTAAATAAAAATAATAATTATGACTAGTCTAACTTCTTGAAAATATGAACGTAAATGTCTTATAGATGGCATTTAAAAATGTCTTGCTCAACATAAGCTATTCAGTGTACTGACTTTATATCCTTGAGCATGGTTCACTTGACGAGGGATAGTCAATTATTGGTAGGGAGAGGTTAAACTTCCAGGAAAGTATCTTACACACACAATTTGTTTTATGATCATTGATCAGATATTCCGCTCTACTGTGACCTAACATCGCTTGAGATTGATTGTCATGGATATTTGTGGCCCCATAAGTTTCAGTTAGACAAGTCAACTAGCAAGTCAATAAATTCTTTTAAAGGGAAAGTGATGATTAATTACTTTTGCAGATCATGGATCTTTCTTTATGGGGAGAATATGAGCCCCTTTGCCTCTTAACAGCTACTCCCTCTGTCCCAAGTTGTTCATTCCATTGCAAAATGACACGGTGTTTAAGAGTAGTCATCCTTTGCCCAAGTTCTTCATAGATGCCCCTGAGTTTGTGAGACAGAGCACATAGGTGCTGTGAGGACGGAGAGTGAAATGGGCAGAGAATCCACATTTTGTGAGAGGGAAAGGAGGGTGTAAGTTGGTATTTTACTAGTCCAAATGTTACCACATGGGGAAATGGAAAGAAGAAAATAGATTATTCCAATGAGGAAAACAGAAAGAACAAGAGACAGAGGGAGTAGTTTTATCAGAGCCGTAGTTCAGAGTTCAGACCACTTCAGTTTTAGTTTGATAAAACTGGTAATTTTTGTTCAAATACTCAGGTGAGGTCACAACCAAAGCATAAGATAGAGTTTGCTTTTATGCTGTTTCTGTTTTATGCTACCAAACCAGTGACGGCATAAAAGTCCTGAAAGTTTATTTGAGATGTGCAATTTTTTTGGATGAGAAAGAGAGCCTACAACAACAATATCCCAGGAAGAATTCCTCTGACGGCAGGGTTTGGGGAGGTTTAAATGTATGCAGACATGATAAGTTAATGAGCATGTATTATTATTATTTTTTCAAAGAAGTACTCGGAAATATAGTAATACAATATTCAAAGAGAGAAGAAGACCAGGAGTCCTCAATACAAGAAAAAAGAAAAGAAAAGACTAAAGCTGCAAAACAGATTACCATCCATGCTGGAGTCAGATACTGGTACCCCGGAACACCCCTCACTCCCTCAGCACGAGCCCAACACATCAAGAACACCACTCTATCCGTAAGAAGGTTCCAGCCAGAAGAAACAATGATTCTCTCAATCCATAACACCCACAATCCCCAGCATTGATGTTTTCATTGAGACTTTGCTTGTTGCTTATGCAGGGATATTATGCTGTGGGTGTTTGCTCTTTTTTGCATGTGTTTTGTTACTTTGCAATTGACTAGTTGTCTATTTACTGTCACATGTCATTGTGTGCCCCAGAGTGTTTTTGGTTCAGATGTCACAGTAACAAGTTAATGCTAAAACATTGTCATCTTTGTTGTTGTAGCCTTTGACGAAATTTTCAAGTAAAAAGTGCAAGAGATGTGGATTTTATCATGAGAGGGATCTTTTGTCCCTCCGAACTGTCTTTGATGAATGGGAGCTTTGTCCTTCTGATTTCGCAGCTCCTGATGGGATATACACTCATATAAAAAAAAAAGAATTGAACGCCACTTTATTGTGTCCAACATGCATAGATCTGGGTGCAGGTAATATTGTAAACTAAAAGCTTGGTGAAAATTGTTGGCATCTTTAGTGCGCTTTACTGCCAAGTTTTCGTGCCGATTTGTTTGAGTTGCTTACCGGTATTTTAGTTGGTTCTTCATTCACATGTGCATCTCTTCCACATTTCCATTTCCACCTGCATCACACCCAGAGTATTTTGCTCCTCTGTCTCATGATTATATATATTGTGTTTTTCACTGAGCAATCTGGAGTGTTAACTACATATGAAATTCATGTTCCTCTCTCCACCAATTCTAGAATCCTATCAAATTACATTGTAGTCATTGTTTTGTGAGTCTGATGCTTGTATTTACACTTAAGCTCAAAAGTGGGACATTTATATCATTCTTTTCTCTAAGTTTAGCTTCTTGTTTATCATGCCATGTTGTTGTAGATTCTAATGCTGCCCCTTCTTCTGATGGTGGAGCAAAAGGAACAAGTATTGCTTTAGTGATCCTGATCAGTGCCGCTGTTACTATTGTTGTCTTAGTTGGTTTTGTGGGAGGGTATAAGTACTGGCAGAAGAGAAAGAGACAACGAGAACAAGCACGGTTTCTGAAGCTGTTTGAAGAGCATGATGATATGGAAGATGAAGGTCTTGGAGAGATGGTGTGAGCACTAGCTGACAGTTTAGGATACATAGGTCTGTAAATGAAAACACACATAAACTTACATGCATAGACAAGACATTTTGTTTTACTCGGATTTGTTTTGAAATACTGAAATCCGTTTGTACATGATATCAATAGGTTCTGGTACTTTTTTTTTTTTGGCTGTTCCTGAAAGAGATGAAAGTGGAGATCTGATACTTTGGTGGCTGGTTGTCCCCTCCCAGACATGTTGCAAAGTTAAACAAAACTCGGTGTTTTGAAATGTGAGAAGTGGGACCAATCACCATATTTGGATGATTACAAGAGAGAATCTAAGGATGGATAGCTTTGTTGCCCGTCCTCGGTACTTTGCTTTGGTAGTTAGCCAACTTGTACTAAGCAGCGGTCCAACTCCTGACCTACCAGAGCAAAAAAAATAAAATAAAAGATCAAAGCCAGAAGAACAGGTTGTCCTACTTGCTCGTGATTTCATCAAACAAATCCGTGCTGTCTTAGTCTAATGGGCGATATTGAGGTACTGGTTATATTACGAGTGCGTTTGTTAGAGCTGAACTTACCTGAACTGAATTGAACTGAACTTAACCAAGCACCACTAAACTGTACTGAACTGAATCGAACACCACTGAACTGAATTGAACACCACTGAACTGAACTGGAACATAATAATAATAACAACTGAATTGAACACCACTGAACTGAACTGATTTGAACACCGCTGAACTGAATTAAACAATACTGAACCGAGCCGTACTTATGTGTGACCATCCCTGAACTGAACTGAACTGACCCGAGAAGCTCTAAAGAACGCACCCTACGTCATAGATTTGAATTCCCCTACCTCTATGTATATGTATAGTAGTGACATTTGTGCCTCATCTAAACATTCCCCAAAAAGAATTAATTCTTAATTGCTTATGTTGGGTACGCATGAAGTGTTATTATGACCCTTGCAATCTAAATGTTCAAAAGTGAAGTAAACTTTTTCATTCAAAAAAGAAAAGAAAAGTGAAGTAAACTTTACAATAAACAAATGTTGTACCTTTACAATAAATACAAATGAATACTGCTGTTTGGTTTTTATTGATCCTCAAAACATCTTTCGTGTTGGGGTACTCTGAGATCATGTTAATTTCCAAAGAGAGACAAAAATTTGGTGGGAAAATAACAAAGTTGCAGAGATATTGAACTTTTACACTTCAAACATTGATGTAGGTCTCTATGATTCCAAATGTACTCTTCTGAAAAATACAAATTAGATAAGTGAAAAATAAAACAAATGAACGAAATTATACTAATCACACCTTTATCTCCTCTTGTTTTTGCTGCCAAACATCAGTGTGACATAAAACAGGAACCTAAATAGAAAACCCCAGGCAATGGTGATCCACAGGCAGCTCAGTTTACTCAGGTCAGTAATCCCCTGTTGCTGGAGTATATCCAGACCCGTGGTCAAGCAGCTATTACCCGTAAGATTCCTTCCCAATTCGTCGCCCATTGTCTTCAATAGATTCAACTTGAGACTATCAGGAACAGCTTGAAGTGGAGTATTATCGAACATTTGAACTCCTTTAACAAAGCACTTGGTTGGATCACTGAACTCGTTCTGAAGAACACCTTCGTAGGGGTACTTGACTAGGGATATGTAATGGAACCAAATCCAGTAGGATGGGATTCGGTCACGAGTTATAAAGAATCCACTGAAGAGTACGAAATAGGCCAGGATTGCAACGACGACAGTGTACCCAAGCATGACATGGGTGACAACACCTGATAGGAAAGTAACAAAAGAATGACCAGCCCAAAATGAGGCCATAATGAAGGCGAAGAAGTATAGGAAGCCTGATAACCCACCAGCTAGGCCCACGGCCCAGAAGGTGATGGCTGCAAAGGTGATGGAGAGGACTATGAGCGAAGGGAGTGAGACAAGAGCTTGGCTTAGGACGTAGGAGGACCTACGGTAGGCATTATAGGCGGTTTCTCTCATGAAGATGTACCGCTCTTGGAGGAAAGTCGGGATGGCTTCAGCACAGGTGTAGAAAGTGGTAGACATGGCAAAGGCATAGAACCCGACCCTTTCTTGGGCGCCTTTCGGGGACTTATCTAGGTGCCAGAAGATGGTTGCTAGGATTATGCCAGTAACCATAACTGCACCTAGACGAATTCCAAATAGCTCAGGCATTCTTCTCGCGTTTAGCATTGATCTTTTGCCAATAACGTACACTTCCAACCAGAAAGGATTGGCGTATTTTGGAACTGAGGTTGGGTTTGTGTCGCTAGCCGCACCTGAGACCAACTTCCCTTTTGAAATGCTATTACTAATTGCATCGTTTAAAGACATCTTAGGCTGATAACAAGGAGAAACAGACACATTATTAGTTGAGTTCTGTTTCTGGTTCTGTAATTTCCAAGATTGGTTGAACTCAACCAAGCCTTGGGTTCCACCGGGTGATTCCTCTAGCTCACGGATGAGGTCAAGGGCAAACTCAGTCCGATTCTCATTCTCCGGGATTGGGTGACCAAACTCGGAGAAGAACTCCGGGAGATCGGAGGGGGTTCCACTGAACACAGTCTGTCCACGTGACAGGAAAATCAGCCTATCGAGCAAACTAAGAATCCTTGAACTTGGCTGGTGTATTGACATGACGACTATGCTCCCGCTTTGAGCAACCCTTTGGAGGACTTTAACCACCATGAAGGCGCTCGTTGAGTCGAGCCCTGACGTGGGTTCGTCAAGGAACAGGATAATGGGGTCATGAATGATGTCAATGCCTATCGAAACCCGCCTTCTTTCACCTCCTGACACACCTCTGTGACCCTCATCACCGATTACTGTATTAGCAGCATTTCTTAGACCCAGCTGGTCTATTAGAGCTTGAACTCTGGCCTTCTTTTTCGACTTGGAGAGTGTTCTAGGTAGCCGAAACTCGGCTGAAAACATGAGCGTTTCTTCTACAGTTAACATTGGAAACAAAAGGTCTTCTTGCATAACATAAGCTGAGATGACTTTCAACAGCTTGGATTCTAAGACCTCGCCGTTTAAAAGAACTGAACCTTTTAAACTGTCTTTCGATATCCTGTCAGCTAAGGCATCGATAAGGGTCGATTTTCCTGAACCACTTGCTCCTAGGACAGCCATGATTTCGCCTTCCCTGGCTTCTCCAGAGATGTTGTTCAACAACACCTTCTGGTGTGTTGAACCTGAGGGTGATGTCCCACCCTGCAGGGGAGGGGATGACAACTTCTGTCTGACCTTGACATTATATGTCAAGTTCTGAAAAGAAAGCACAAATGGGTTTGTTGGTTTGGACCCTACCTCACATAGCTCTATTACATGATGTGAGGACTTGTCTTCACCTTCAGAATCGTCGTCTTTGTTCTTGTTGTCTCCGACCCATCTGAGAAGCTCTCTGAGGGTCGTCGGATTGAGACTGGGTTTCGCTCTTTGAGAGTACTGTTTGTTATGGTAGATTGTCTCCTTAAGGTTCACATATGGAAATTCTGGCACTTCATCACTTTGGTTTGTTCCATTTCCAATGGGAGACATTGGAAATGTTCCTTTTTTTTTTTTTGTGGTTTTTGTGTTTTGTGCTTTTTGGGTTGTTCAATTCATCCAAAAGTTTGTAAATGTGTGAAGGTTTTTATATAGAAGAGATTAAGAAAGAGGGATATATAAACAGTGCGTTGTGTGTTATAAGCCAAGAAAAAAAACGATCCAATCAACTATGAGAAGGTTTCAACTACAGAAACATTGATGATACTAAGATATGCGGTATATAAATGCGTTAAGAGGTGAAGTAGTAGTATAAGTTTGGTGGTTGTCTTAAGTTGTTTGGTGTAGCAAATTAAGTACTTTGTGTGTTCGTATCTTCAAATTTTGGCTAAGTAGGTAAGAGGAGTTGCAACTCTTTTTCTTTATTAACATCAATTTCTTTTTTATTTTTATTGTGTAATCTTTGCTTATTGGGGCCTTACAAGTTATTTCTCTCTTCATCTTTGACAATTATACAACCAAGGAGGTGTGGTTGAGTGGTAGGAACTCATCCATTCTTAACCAAGGTCGAGGGTACGAATCTCGCCTTGGGCATGGAGCAGCTTTAAATTCCTTGGCCAGCTGTCCCATCCTTTGAGGTGCCTACAAGCCAGCGCGGGAAAATAGTCACTGTAGTCGACAATGGATATCCTTTGTCGTGAACCAAAAAAAAATCTTTGACAATTATACTTGATTATCATATCCAACTTTTATACCATGTCTCCATATTCAATGTTTTTTTTTGAGAGGGTCATATTCAAAATTTTCATACTCCCTTAGGTATACTTATACTATGCCAATTTGATGGTGATTTTAGCCAGCAATTCAATTAAACCTGCTATTTAGTTTATCTTACCACACTCATAATAAAAAATGTGTGGGTCAGAATTTTTTGGGCCAGACATTAAAAATTTGCGAATTTCAGCCTAATACTCCTACTACTTAACACTAAGGTTCTTTAAATGGCTAGTCATATATTTGAATCCCCAAAACTTAGTCAATGAAGTTTTAACCTAGTAATTAATAATAATGAGTATATGAGGTCCGAGGTTTTGATTCACCCCTCCCTATTAATAGAGATAAGGTGATGGCTGAGAATTGTGAGAGGAGTAAATAAAAGTTGCTAGAAGTTAAACCAAATACTCCCTCCGGACCATAAATAACATTACGTTGGACTTTTTGCGGTCTTCTAGACACTACTTTGACCACGTATAACTCTTATTATATGAATATATAAATTATAAAAATTATAAAAATTAGATTTTTTTGACACTACTATTTAAAATAAATCTAGCAGAAGTATATTTATATTGTAAAACTTTATAATTTTTATTAACGAATGGTCAAAATTTATTAACTTTGACTCCAAAAAGTCCAAGGTAAAGTAATTTGTGGTTTGGAGGGAGTACACCCTAACCCCCTCTGATTAATTGCTTTTCTTTTGGTGTTCAAATACAATAGTTACTTTTGAAAGGTTTCAAAAAAAGGAATACTCTTTTCCCTTTCTCTCTCTAGAACCTCCCCCATCAAAATTGTCGCCTCTTGCCCCATCCCCACAAGGGGACCAAATTAATCTCGCCGGCAGCTGGTAGACGCTATTCGGCGTCGCCTGCTTGCCGGCGAGGTCTTGCTTCTTCAGTTGCTTGATAGTTTCTTTAGTTCTTTAGGCTTTGTCTTTTCTGGTTGGTGTAGGCACTGGTTGGTTGTTATTTTGTCTAATTAGTTTGGGGGTTTTGCTTCCTGGTATCTCTTGTGTTTAATTTAATCCTGGATTCCAAATCTTTTTTTTTCCGACCTGGTGAATGTTCATCTCTGTACTGAGGATGATTTGGTGGAGGATGATTTGTGTCAACTTCTTGCGCATCTGGAGGGCCATAAAGATCTGTTTTTCCATGTGAATCTTTTAAAGGATCAGGGAAATTGTTGGTTTAAGGAAGGTAAGTTCAAGAATGCTCATGTTTGTTATGATAAAGCTGCAAAATTACTTTGCTTTGGTATGCCCATGTGTGATGAATCGCAATCTGTTTTTCATGATTGGGCTATCTCCCTAAATTTAAATTTAGCTGCATGTGCCCTTAAGTTTCATAATTTTCATCGAGTTTGTAGTCTTTGCTCTGTTGTTCTGGGTTGGATGCCTTCACACCCAAGGCTTTGTTTAGAAGAGCTCTTGCGTTTATGGAATTAGGTTTATTTGAAGATGCCCACACTGATTTACTTAAGGCTAAAGTTATTGAGCCTAAAAATAAGGATGTTCTGCGGGAATTGAGTAAGATTGAGAATTTATTGGGTTGTGGCTCCAGGGCCAAAAGGAGTTATGGGGAGATATCTGATGAGTGCCTGGATAACAAAGGAAAGAAGGTCTCGATTTGTGAGGATGAGGAAGCCTCCTCAAGTTGTTCTAACCAGTTTATGAATCAAAGTTATGAGTTTAATAATTCATCTAATGATGTTAGTTTTCCCGTAGTATCATCTTGTAAAGTTGTAGAAAATAAATGCAATGATGTCAGCTCAGAATGTTCAGCTGTGGGTCATGGTATGGAAGATATCCATGAGGATATGGCAGTGGATTCAAGTGAGGAAGCGGATTGCCCTCGATCACAATTATGTTGCTAGTTGTATAACCAGTGCCTAGTTGTAGTTTAGTGGTTAGCTTTTAGTTTAGTTGCTTTGTTAACATATGTAGAAAGTTTATGCATCTGTATTTCATGTTGCCAAAAAAAAAAAATAAAAAAAATACAATAGTTCGCTAATGGAAGACTAGTCAAATTCATTCTAAGACTCAGCCTGTCAGACAGATCAGGGCAGTAAATTGTCCAAAAGGAGTACATTAGTTTATTGCAAATTGGTTTATGAAAAAATTATGCACAAGAGAGAAACATACAAACAAAAATACAATCGACTGTATATAAAAATCAAAGTGATTCTCTTTGGGAAGCAACAAAAAAGGCATATAGTGTTAGTAAAAAATGACTACCAACAACTAAGATATGTGTAGAGTAGCGAAGATAGCAACAAAGGTCATACAAACTCTTATCGTTTAGACTTTTAGTCATGTGGGCCATCGAAGGTGACAACTGGTCATATAAGCCATTAACGTTATAATTTTGGGTCATACAAGTCATTGCACATCGAAGTGTGTTAATCACTCCCCGATTTCTCGACTTTTAATGGTTAAATGACTGAAAAATAAAATTAAAATGGCATATATGACCAAAATTTAACGTTAAGGTTATAGACAGTTAAAAGATTTAACCTTAATGATTTTACAATTATTTTTGTTTCTCTTCAAATTTCCGCTCAATTATTAAGAAACATAATAGTTTTGTATAAAAATTTGTCTTCTTAAAATTATATTTGTACTATAAATAAATTTTTTAAAGTGTCACTTTTTATTCTTTATAATTTTGTAACTAGAAAAGGAAGGTCAAGAAGATTGTGTACTAAAATCCAACCACATCGCATGAGCAAGTTTTTAATTTAAAGATCCAGATATTTGTCAATAATCACAAATTAGATATTTCTATTAAAATAATTGAAGACAAAAACATGAAAATCCCTTATCCAAATTTTACTATTTCTATTGAAGTTTTAGTAGATATTTCAGTCAACGTTATTTCGTGAGTTTATTATATTGTCTTATGATCATAATTTTTGAGCTTGTTTGTATCGTTTTTGTATGATTTTTTATCAGTTAAAACTTCTGACTTTATAGTTAAATATATCTCCCTCTCCAAGTTTATATTATTATCCAAATTTTTTATTACGAGGAGGACTTCATAAAAAAAGTAACCGAGAAATACTCTATTTTTAAAAAAACATATAAATTTGGTATAGTCCTAGTAAATTTCATATTATTTTTTTAATGTTATAGTAGAAAAAAGTTGTTCCACTTCTAATTATTTATTAACAACAAAACTCATGAAAAAATGTAACTAAATTTATTAATTGAGTTAGAATAGTGATAATAAAAAGTATCCAAATAAATAGCGTATATATGTTATCACTTGCTTTGCTGTAGTGTATAACTCACTTTCCTGTCTAATAGCTTGTATGGTCGAGCTATTGAACGTTAAGGGCTTAATCGGCTTATATGACTACTTTTCAAAGTTGATGGACTACATAGCATAGATGAACAACGTTAATGGCTTATATAACCTTTGTTGTGTAGATATAGAGAATGATTGTCAATGGAACTCACTAATATTACAAGCGCAAATCGAAAGAAATAGACTAGATTTTTTTCTCTCTTTTGTTTTTATCTGCAGAAGTACACTATCTAATATGGAGTATTATATTGTAATAAACCTATGTAAGTAAGCCGTTAATGTTGAACGTTTGGTACTATAACCATAGACTGATACCGAAAACTTATTACTCCTTTCATCTCAAGATCTTCTTTATAGTTGACATTTTATTATTATTTTCAAGCTAACACTTTGACCCTACAACATTTAGTGTAAAAAATAAATTATAGCAATATGATATTTTGAAAATGCTATATAATTATAGTATTATTTTGTAAATGTTAATCCTTATACTTTTTCACGAATTAGCTCAAAAAGTCAAAGGTAAAGAAGAGTTTAGAGCAAAGTAGTATAGAAAAGTAATAATGATAAAGCACAAGACACTGAACGTGCAATTCACTCTCTTAATTTTCATATCAAATATTTTCTATATATGACCCGAGAAATCCAACATCTAATGATGTATGAGTATATAGCTAGTTTTCAACTAAATTTTGAAACGTGAAACTCAAAATTTATCTCTTTTGTTTTCTACAGACTCGAAATTTATCTAATTGAATAATCTGTATTTCAATAAGTTAAATCCGAATATATTTTATTAATTGACCGGACTTCCAAGCATACGTTAACAATATTGGAAAAATTATGGTTAGAAAATTAAATACAGTTGCTATTTAAATACCAATTTTTTTTTTATTTTTTTCATTTATTTTTTCTTTTTTTGTTTTGGAAATCTTCCCATTATTCAAGTATCATCAAGTAATAAAAATTACCTGCAATCAATGTATATTTTTTAAATTATAATCGAGATTCGAGCAGGTAGTGTCAATCCAATGGAGTTTACGAGCAGGATGTGCATGGTGTTTCTCTAGTAGTGTGGAAGATCAAATGTTTGACAACTAACGAACAAGTTAAAAATTTTCGAAGAATGGCGCCAATGCATGCAATTCGCTGCATGTGATCGTTGAGGGCTGGGCCCGAACCCGGGCTGGGTACCGTTGGCCGGCGTACAGTTCTAGTAACCTCGCGCCTCTTTATTACACTGTTTTATGAGAGCTTGATGTATAATTTCTAGATAGATTATATGCAAGTTATATCTCTATTTTATTTGGTTTGTTATTCCTTGCTCGTATTATGAGCACGGATTTAGGTTATGTTTCTGTAATGGTTGTGTAGATTATGGTAATGCGATATGAGGTCCAAGAAGTACTTGATCTTGGGTTCAGAAGTATATTTATGTCGAAGGGGATAATATGATTGTCATTCAAGCTATAAAAAGAGAGATCGTCGTTCCGAGAAAAATTCACAATGTCATTATATATAGACTCTCGCAGAATACTAAATAGATGTAACTCGATTATTATCAACCATGTTTTTCGTGAAGGTATGTAATAGCATTGCAGATTGGATGACCAACAAAAGGTCCTCAATCTAACTCCCCTTTTTATTGAACCACTTCTCCATCTGAAGAGTTGGACTAACCTTTTTCATGCGTATAGGTTAGGAGCAACTCTCGAGAAGAGGAGGTCCTAACTCAATTCTTTTCTTTAATTATTAAAAAAAAAATCTCTATTTTACTTTCCTTTGTAGCATTTCTGCAATTGCGCCTTTAATAAGTTTTCTATTAATTTGGATATGTATTTTGGCCCAATAATCAATATTAGGAATAATGTTACATATAGTTAGGGGCTCATGAGTTACTTTTTTTTAATCCTCAGAGAAGTGTTGCCTAGGTTGTTTTTGAGGGTTGTTTTTTTGATTGTGATCATTTTTTGTTCAGTTCCACAAGTTTTAGTTAGATTAGTTTCATGCTGCACTAAGCGAATGAGAAAAACAGGGTGCCCAACAAATGCTCATGAATGTTTTAATACGCTTACTAGTTTCGTTTTTATTTTATTCTTTTCTCTTTTTAAAATCTTGGAGTTTGATGAGTCACAACAGTTATATAAGACGGTTTCATCTTAGGAGCACAATAAAATTTGAGTTGTTATTTTTGGAATAAAAGTATCAAAGGTATGTTACATTTGGAATAAAAAGTATTGTTTTATTTTTAACTGTTTTAGGGTGCGTACCACGGTCAGTTCAGTTTAGTTTAGAGTGTGATCTTGTGTCAATGCAGTGATTCCCAATTCAATTCAGTGGTGTTGAGTTCATAAACCTACTTTTTATCTCACATATTAAGTTATGTTCAATTCAATTCAGCTCAATGGTGTTCAATTGATTTCAATAGTGTCTAGTCATTAATAAGTTCAATTTGATGTAGAATTAATTCAATTCAGTTTAGTTCAAATAAGTTCAACCTTAAAGGAGAACGCACCCTTTTTTCTGGAATGTAAAGGAGAACGCACCCTTACCAAGAAACAAGAAACAGATTTACATAGGATTTTTTTTGTTGATGAGGTCAAATGTGGGGTCAAAGGTTATTATTCCGAAGAAAATCTTAGTTGGGGTATTGTTGATATACATATTTATCAGGTCCGTCTCAACCATTTTGAAGGCTCTGTGCCAAAACTACAAATTAGGCCCTTAAATGAGGAAATGCATAAATTTTCACAGAAGATTAATTATATTTAAATTTCATTGCTTCATATCTTGTATCAGGCCTTGATTTTGAAACAAACATCTTCATCATTTCCATAAATCCAGAAAAAAAAGGTTAAAGTTGAAACAACATGCCGTATATAATAAAATAATGATAAAGGATGAACAAAATTTTGACAATAATTAACACTTTACTTTGAACATAGTTATGGCTTGGTGACGGAAAGGAAGAGACCATAAGAAATAAGGCATGAGTATATTAATATTATGACAGTAACTTGAAGAGAAGATAGAATCGAAGATTGCAAATATGAAGCACAAGAAGACTGATCTCCTCCTCTTCTTCTTTTTTCCTAAAGTTGGGCCACACCACCACCAGAATTGGGCCCTCCCGAAATACGGGACCCTTTGCCGTCGCACACTTGGCACATGCTAATCTACAGCCCTGATATTTATTAACTTACACCTTATAGTTAAGATAGACTTCCTTCATAAACTAGAACAATTGCCTACACACAGCAATTGCGTCAATAAAATCTACAATTAACCACACCTTAATGTCTAGCAATTTACCTCAACATTGAAACACCACACGTTTTCATTTCTAAGCTTCAGGGTAATAAATGATATGCTTTAAAAACATCTCGTAGCATGACTTAGCTAGGCAAGAGTAGTTGTGGGATGTTGATCAAACCGTTGATTGCTGTTTCTACGTAGGAATATATAGCTTTACACGATAAGTATGAGAAAGAAAAAGGGAAAGTCTTTAATTTTGACTTAAATTTCTATACTTAGGTTCTACTATATAAATAAATCATTAATTATTGGAGTATGAGTATTATATATGTATGGACATGGGCTTGGGTAGATGTAGCTGTTTATCCACCGAAGTAAATGACTTGTCTCTTTCAAATCTTTGGCAATATATTGACGAAATGGGTCAAGATATTCGTCTTTCTAAGATTTCATTATTGGACATAAATCCAATAAGGTAACACAATAATTCAAAAAAACTTCTATTTTCACCCTATAAAATAAGACGAAATGGGTTAAGTAATTTGTTAGAACTTGGCTAACCTATGCCCTTTAATGCCTATTCGTTGGACCTGTGTCAAGCCAAGATGGCTGGACCAGGCCCAAAACGAAGGCAGTGCTATACCGCCCAAAGCGAAAGCACGCCCGCCCCTTGTCAAAAAAAAAAAAAAAAAAAAAAAACGAATCAGTTTTTTGCAATGAGCTCGCCCTGTCTGACTTTTGCTCTCACTCTCAATTCGCTCTCTCTCTCTCTCTCTCTCTCTCTCTCTTGCTCCCTTTCTCAAATCACTCAGTTCTCCATTAAAGGTTCTTGTTTGTTGAATCTCTCTTTCAATCTTTCTATTAAGTTGTTTTGTTCAATCTCTCTATCATTGCGAAAATTCTTTTCTCCACAATCATTCGTTTACAGGTTAATCAAAATTGATATATTACTTCGAATTTTGATTTTATAATCGATTATATATTTTCGCCATTGTTGATTTTATGTTGTTCTATTATTTATTTCTTCAATTTCTTTTGCAGTTACTTCATAACTTACTTATTCAAAAGAAGAAATTCATCCAAAAAATGAGAACTAGGATAAGTACAGTACAATTTATTGTGCTTTTTATATAGAATTGTTGTTAATTTAGTATACTAGTAGAAGTACAAAAATTACTTGTTGAATATTATGTGATTTTAGGGTTAAATTTTCAACTTATTGAAGCATTAATGAACAAAAATGCTAAAAAAGCTTATGAGCATTCTATTAAGACTTCTGAAAAAATATTGTGTTAAAATTGTGCTTATATGAACATTTAGTACAATTTGGATGAACATGTGGTAAAAATTTATTGAACTTATGGTAAAATCTCTATCAACATATGCTAGTAGCTGTATGAACATATCCTACTAGGTCTATGAACAAATGCTAGTAACTCTATGAACATATGCTAGAATCTTTTAATTGGTGATTGTGAGAGTTTTCTGGTGATAACTCTTGTCTATATTAATCATGTCCACTTAATTTAGGCTTAAGCTAATTTATATTTGTACAATTGTAACAATTGCTAGGAAATAGTGCACTTTGCATGAATGATATGCATTGCTTGAAAATTTTGAAATTTTTATTTAGTTTGAGATAGTCAAGTTGATGAACAAAAAGGTAGTAAGTTATGAACAAATGGTAGAAAGTTTATGAACATTGGTATAAAGTTTAAGAATAAATGTTATAAAGTTTATGAACATTCTTTTTAAGACTTTTGAAACTTATTTTTGGTGTAGTTTATGAACATATGTGATAAGTTCTTTAAAATACATGTTTCATCCCTCATTATTGTCATGTTTTGATTAGTTTTAGAACACTATTATTTGGGTTTATGATAATATTTAGTATTTTACCTTTTATTTTTTATTTTCATATTTTGTTGTGTTTTAGGACTATTTTTTATTTTCTTATTGTGTAGGTAGTGTTGGCGGAATAAAGGAGAGCAAATTCGGCCAAAACCGTAATTCGAAGCAATATTGACAGGAGTTCGTATTGTGGCCATAAATCCTTCGTTCGGGATCGGATTCGGATGATTCAAAATGCTATGGAAAGCCCAAAAGAAGAAATAGAACTATCATGTTTTAAACTTTTCCAGAATCAGAGCTCATCATGGCCGAAATTGTACTACAAGTTATTGCAGCCCTAACTTTCCTAATTTTTGTACCACTTGATGCCCAAGCAAAGAAAGATCTCTACACCCATAATACTAGAAAATATTGCACGATTTTGGGGAATATTTCTTGCTGGTTAAAGCCCACAAAATATCACATCAATCAAGCATAAAAGGAGCGGAAAGTTCAGCATAAAGAAGGGAGCAAGCAGAACATTAGACACATAAACTTGAGAGCAAATAAATAAAGGTTCTAGTCCAAGGAGAATGTAAGAGTCAAGAGGTCTACAAGCCATTGCAATCGAGCTGGTTCGTGACCTTTGATGGTGGATTTTGGAGCTTGAATTATCGGGTCGAAGCGGTGCTCAAGTTTACAAGTCCGGCCTAAGAAATTGAATGAGTCGCTCTTACTCTAATACCTTTTTGTATCTAGTGTTCTAAGTTTAATTTGTTTTCAAGTGCTCAACTTTAGTTTAGAAATCTATGTTTGGATGTTTGAGACAATTTATTAGTTCAATTTAGAATTAATATATTAGAGTTAATTTTAGTATTCACGCGTTGCTTGAGTTAATTGATTTATGATACATGTTTTTATATGATCTGGAGACGTCCTTCTATGTTTGAATATGAATCTATTGCTATAGTTTGATCTTTAGTTCGTATACTACTGAAATAACGAATGTGTAGCAACTAATTAAGAAGTTAGTCGGTCAAATGATTTTTTTTTTGAAAAGGCAAGACAACCAGGAAAACCTCTTTTAGAGGTTATCCTAAGATGTCCTTCACTAACAGATTAGTGAAGGACTAAGGGACAATTATAGCCAAGAACAAACAAAATCAAAGCCTAAAAATGAATCAAAATTAGATAAAACTCTAAAATGGGAACATCTTCATCTTCAACTTCATCTTGTTCATAGCTCAAGAACACAGGACCTCAAAGAGGATCAATTTCTTCAAAATCCCCTTTGCACCAACATAAGAATCATCCAAACGGCTAACGTCATAGAAGAATTGACAAGGCCAAACCACCACCTTACCATCCAGGTCAAACACTAGCCACCACAAAGCCGAAACCACCCAAAAATGAAAGCCAACAGATCTGAAAAATAAGACTTCAAAGCCCAAATCGAAATTTCACCCCCGATCTACGCAAATAAGGCTCAAACAAACATAAAAGTGAAGCAATATCTCACAACAAGCAACCAAGTCATCAATGGAAGTGGGAGGAAAATAGACTTTGAGTATCTCTCTCCTTCTCCCAAAAGAAATAGAACACCCTTATAGATCTGAAAACTAGCATAAAGCTAGACGAAGGGAGGGCTAGAAGAAGAGGATAAGGATGAAGAATGCTAGAGAAAGGATCTTTGCTTGGAGTAAAAGGCTTAAAGGAGGCAATTGATAGTGGAGAAGAAAAACTAGGGTTTTTCTAGAGGAGAGAGAAGCTAGTAAAGGAAGATAGGAGAAGCTAGCTAGTAGGAGAAGCTAGTAGGGTTTTTCTCTCTCTACACTCCTCGCATTTTTTTCTTACCTTATTAATCTCATAATCGGTCGAACGATTGGGTCTTAATTAGGGCATTGCATGATCTAGAAAAATTACATTCTTGCTATCTTGGATTAATTTTCCTAGGGTTAATGATGTTTTCCTACTATTTATTTATTTTTTAGTCTTAGGATCGAGCTGGTTCGCTTTCAAGCTAGTAAAGGGAGATAGGAGAAGCTAGCTAGTAGATTCTCTACAATTAACCTACTAATTAACTTATTTGTCAAAGACAAAATACGACTTGGGTAACTAAATTGATTTGAACTTATGGGCTTAATTAGTTTGCCTATTTCACTTGTAAATATTAGGTTACTTAGTTTATTTTCGATTTTTTTAGTCTTAGTGATTCTTTAATCAAACCCCCCGATATGTCTTGTTAGGTAATTTGTGAACTAGGATTAGATTAGTTGAAGTTAACAAGTATTAACTTTTGTCCTCGTGGGATTGACCCTTATTTACCGTATACTATATTAGTTTATGAACATATGTTTGAAACTTTATTTGGTGTAGTTGTGCTTTGTGGAACTTCTTTTTATGTATGTAATTGTAGGATCCAGTGACTGTAATCTGTATTTGATGAGAGGTTTGGTTTAGTGGTTTGATATGTTTATGCTTTTGGATGAAAATACTAGTGCCTTTTGAGTGCTACAAAATTCAATTTGAAACAATCATTTTACTAATTATTTTCATAACTGCCGAGACATTGACAAAATTTGCTGAAATCTAACTTAACTTAAGGTTAAAAACTTTGTTGTGCGCATGGTGAGTTCACTGCTGCAGAGAGTTTCTGTGCTATCTGTAATGATTACTCAATGTAGTTTGGTATATGTTATTTAAAGTGATGGTGTTTTTATCACAAGAAGTTTGGTTTCTGACACTGATTATTTATGAACATTGTTAGAAAAGTTTATGAACATTAGGTAGCAATTTTATGATCATTGGTGAAAATTTTATGAACATCCTTTTTGAGACTTGTGAAACTTGTTTTGATGTAGTTGATGAACATATGTTGTTTTATTGTCTGTTTTTTAGAATATAAGTTATAAGGAAAAAGAGAGCACCAAAGTGAAAGAAGAAAATGAGCAAGAGGAAGTTGAAGTGCCTCTTTTGGCACTTAAAAAGCGCAGAGGAAAACATATGGCAAAGAAATCAGTTGTGGAAGAGATCGAGAGTGGTGATGATACAGATAGCGCAGATATGAATTACAATCTATCTCCCATGCAGATTTGTGATGAGAAAAATGAGAACATTGAGATCAAAGAAGAGAAGGGGAATGCAATTGTTTTGCAAGAGATAAAACAGAGAGCTTCGAAGAGGAAACGTAAAAACGAAATGGTTTTGTTGGAAGAAGTAGATGAGGAGGAAGAAGGGGATGAGACAGTAGCAAATGATGAAGATTTTATACGCACTAGAATGTCTCCTGTTAATTTGTTTAATCTAGTGCGTAAAATGAGCCCTAAGCAACGCGAAGCAGTTAAAGAGATAGGCTTTGGAAGTGTTCTCGACTTCATCTTGAAGCAAGGTGATGGGATTTATTTATTTTTTGGTAAGAATTAGATATTTCATTACCAAAGCAAGGTGTTACACCTAAAAGGCAATCATGAGGTCAGACCACCTACTAGGTAGGGTGCCCAATGCCCATGATCCCTGAACAACACTATACAAACCGAAACATTAAAAAAAAATTCAGAACAAAATTACATGAGTAAAGCAAAGAAATTTTTATCCTGCCTATTAAGCTTTCTAACTACAATTGTGTGTAAACGAGCCCTCACTGTAAACTTAATCTGGTGCATAAGCTGATCATCACTTGCTCTTGTCCCTGTGAAGCAGATGCTATTTCTCTCCCTCCACACAACATACAATGCTGCAGCAATGCATGCTGCAAAGACTTGTTTCTAATATTTAGACCTCCTTCTAGCTGCACCATTCAGTAGACCCTGCAAACTTGTTGCTATGGAAGCCCAACCAAGCCACTGTTTCACTTGTTGTAGGATAGCTGCTGATCTATTGCACTTGAAAAATAGGTGCTCAGTAGTTTCAGTATCATTATCACAGAGGTAGCAGTTCATATTACCAGAGAAAAACTGTAATTTCTGCATTCTCTCTTTAGTCAACAGTCTATTCAGGTGAGCTAACCACAAAATGAAGCTGTGTCTAGGAAGGTTGTACTTCCCTCATATCAAATCTGCATGTCTGAGTTTATCAGAATCCTCCATAAGTAATTTGTAACCTGCTGCAACTGTATAAGGACCATCTGAACCTTGCCATACACCTGCAACATCATACAAGTTTCTGAATTTTTCCTTCAATTTGTTAAGCTTATTCCAGTACCAACTGCTAACTGCTATCTGCCTTTGGGATGTAATCCCACAAGTTAACACCCTTCAAATAAATGCCATTAATCCATCTGACCCATAAAGTGTCCTGTTTGGTAGAGAGAGCCCATATGTGCTTTCCATTGAGAGCAAAGTTCCATATTTTACAGCTCTTCATTTGCAGACCACCCTGTTTCCTTAGTTTGCATATCCAATCCCATGCAACCAGGTTTGGCTTCTTCTTAAGCTCATCCCCACCCCATAGGAACTGTCTACATTTTTATTCACTAAGCTTCAAGACACCAGTTGGTAGTACAAAAACTCCAGACCTGTAAACAAGCAAAGAAATCAACACAGAGTTGATAAGTTGAGTTCTACCTGCGTGTGAGAGATTTTTGGTAGCCCGACAACTCAATGTTTTAGTTATTTTCTCCACAAGAAAAGTAGCTTCAGTTTTATTCCATGTGATGGGAAATTGTTGAAATACCTAGTTCAAAATTTCAAAGTTGGGATAGTTGCAATAAGGCTTAAGAATGAGGAGCTGCCTGTCACTTCTTATGATGTTTGGAGAGTTCTGAATTTGCCTTTTGGAGGCAAACAAGGTTTTGAAGGAAAGAACAATGAAGAGGAGGACCCTTTGGAGTACAAGGAGTTAGTGAATGATTATAAAAAACAATGGAAGGTTGATCAGGTAATACCAAGCTAAAGGTAGCAGCAAAAGTAAACAACTTGGTAAGTCAAATGGGGAAAGAACATGAGCAAAGGGTGGTTTTGGGGATGATTTAAAGAGAGATTTCGTTGTCTACATTGACAATTGTTTCTTGAATGGTCATAAAGCTAGATGGGCCAAGCTGGAGATTTTATAGTCACTCATTAATGTTGATGACATAAAGAACTTTGATTGGTGTGATTACACTTTCAGAGGTCTTTTAGATTCTGTAAAGGTGTGGGAAAAAGACTGGAAAAGGGCAAAACCTCCTTTTTCATCGGACCTATTGTGTTTCTGATGGTATTGCTTCCTACTCAAAATGTTATGTGCATTTTTTATGATCTAATATGATGTTTATATGATCTAGCTGTGTTGTGTGTTGTTGCCACAGCAGCAGCTCTGCTGCGTGCCTTGTGCTGTTTATGCAGCAACAACAACTCTACTGTTGTGTTGTTGCTGCAGCAGCAACAACTATGTTGTGTGTTGTTGCTGCAACACCACCAGCAGCAGGGTTGCGTGCAACACTAGCACTATTTGGTCCATGACTTCTCCAGTTACTGTTTTGTAGGTAATATTTATTTTGGGCTTTTATGAACTTTTAGTTTTTATATAAATCAAATTTTGTTCTGTATGCAACTATTCTACTCTGAGAGAATGAGCTATGAATTGACAAATCTACAAGCTAATCCAATCTTCCCATCTATTCGTTCATGAGACAAAGAGAAGGTTGATCAACGAATAAAGGATGAGAAAGATATAAGTGGATTTGGAAAAGGCATTGTTGTTCCATGGGGTGCAATCAAGGACGATCACCCTAATAGACCTGTTAGTGCAGATTCAAATGTAAGTCTCATTGTTCTTGTTTTACATTAAATGTGTTCTATGCGTTGAACCTTCAAACATAGGCCCGTCAACCTTATGAAAATGTTGCATTAAATTCATGAACATGTAGCTCAAACCTTATGAACATGTTGCTGCATGATAATGAACATTTTGTACTAACCTTATGAACATGTGGCACCAACCTTATGAACATGTAACTCCAACCTTCTGAACATGTAGATCAAACATTATGAACATTTTGCTTAACATTATTAATATAAGGGAAGGTGATTGAAATTATTTTTGATTTGCTCAAACATTTGGTATAGCATTAACTTTATGAACATGTAAGTCAAACCTTATGAACATGTAGCTCAAACTTTAAATGTTATAAACTTCAAGACTTAGGTCAGTCAACCTTGTAGACATGTAGCTCCAACTTATGAACATGTAGCATTAACTTTATGAACATGAAGCTTAAACCTTATGAACATGTTGCTGCATGATTATGAACATTTGGCACCAACCTTATGAACATGTAGCATTAACTTTATGAACATGAAGCTTAAACCTTATGAACATGTTGCTGCATGATTATTAACATTTGGCACCAACCTTATGAACATGTAGCATTAACTATGGACATGTAACATTGGCTATGAACTTGTAACTCAAACCTTATGAACATGTTGCTCAAACCTTATGAACATTTATGATAATGGTCACTCAAGGCACTTTAGCTTTGAGCCTTTATGTTGTAGCATAGTTCGTTACAGTAGCTAATCTGTTTTGATTTGCTTTTCAAATTGTTTAGGTCTTTGCTCAGAAAATAAGCTCGTTATTGAAGAGCTTGGCTAGCAATGCTTCTGAACTAGCAAAGACAATGAATGAATATGGACATCGCGGTCCAACTCCTGCTCTAAACCAGACCCTAAATAACTTTGCTGAATTCTTTTCAAGCTAAGCTCATGCAAATACTGTAGAGAATGATGTGGGAAAGGATTGGTATGGAGAAGATGCTTTTTATAATAATGAGTTGATGGATGAAGCTGTTAAGGAGTGTCAAAAGCTTTTGAGACAAGGATTAAATGTGCTTTACGAACCAGAAAATTACCTGAAACACATGACCATCCAACCCCTGGTGCAGACAAAGGAGGATCTCCAAGAAAAAATGCTGCTGCTACAAACCCAGAATCAAGCACTGGAGATAGGGTTAGTGCACAAAGCAAAGTTGCAGCCACAAAACTTCCACCTGTATTACTGAAACTCAGTAAAAAAGACAACGCAACAAAGGAACGCATCTCTCCACCTGCACCAAGATTTTCAATTGGCTTGACACCACCAACAGACAACAACCTTTAGACACCAAAAATTGTGTCTATAATAAGTCCCCGTAAAAACCCGATGATGAAAGCATTGGATTTTGCTCGAACTTGGGTTGCGAGAATAATTGCTCTGATGATTAGCCCAGTTCATTTGAATTAATCAGTGGAAGCCTTTTGTACGGGTGATCCAAACCAAATGGACTCAATCCAATTGGAGTCCAAAACTGAGAGATAGGCCTCTTTGAACCTAAGGGCCCGAAAGGGAACCCAAACCAATGAGTCAATCCTTGGTCAAACAAGGAAACTCAGTCAAACCCGTGTGGACCCCCTCGAAAAAGCCTCCCCCGCGTGAGAAGCACGTCAGGCGCCTATACAGGCATGCCGCTCCAGGTCCAAGCGGCCACGCTTGAGCTCAATCGGTGGACGCTAGGACAAGCGACTGTGCCGCTAGGCCAAGCGGCTTGATCACTTGCCTTGCGGCTAAGCCGCTTGCCAAGCGGTTTCACTGCTTGTCCTGCCAGCTCAGCCGCTTGGCCTAGCTGTATGGCCTCCTGGACCTTTTCTCGCGGACAGCGAATTCGAGGCCCGTCTCGATTTCTGAGCGAAACCCTGGCAGCTCCCCCTATTCTATATAAACAAACCTTAGGGTTCAGTTGAAGTGGTTGGTCTTTTGGTTGGCAGTTTCTCTCTCAGGTTGGGAATTCTAGAGGTTCTCTCTCTCTCTCTCAAAATTAAACCACAAATTCTGATTCTACTCCTTCTTTAGGTTAGCCCTAGCACCACAAAATAAACCTTCACACTTCATCAAGAGCATGAGTTCAAGCATTATAACTTAATAAGTTCATTGTGAGCATCCAGGTAATCCAACCTGAGGGTTTTCAATAAATATTTATATTGCTTGTTATTACTAACGATTTTGGTTTATGTGATATGTACATGCATGACACGTTTTGAGCAAAAGGGCTTGTATTAAGCCTAATTAATGGATGAATGAATGTTGTTTTAATTTTGTTATTTATTGCTTCTTATGATTAAATTATGCTTTGTTTGTGGAGTGGTGGATGAATTAATGGTTTGTATTCTAACTTGCAGGTTTTAGCATATTTATCATTTTTTAGCAATAAAAGCATGTAATTTGATAAAATGTTAAAAGTGGTCACAATAATAATGTTTGTTCAACCCATTAGTTAAAATTAGGAATTTGGACAAATTGAACCTTGTTTGGAGCCGTAGCATTAATAATTATAGTAAATCGAATAGTAAAGGCCGTTGTTGTCAACGGGCAAGTTGGGTGCCTAACACCTTCCTAGCTCGTACTCACGCCCCCAAACTCATTTATGAAGTCAATTTTCCCAATAGGGATTGAGTGCACAGGAATTGAGTTGACGTCTTTCTAGACTATCGACTTGATTCCAAGGTTTCCAAATTACCTTAAATTTGGTGGCGACTTCCGACAATCTTAACCATGTCCTTAGTGCAAAAGGAAAATCTTAATGTGCATTTACACTAAAAGGTTCACGAAAACCCGAACGACCGCGCTCTCCCAGGCTGCCCGGAAACCCAAAGGAAAAAAGGGGGCGGAAAAGGGGAGAAAAATACAGTAGCCTACAGTGGCGACTTCACTGGGGACATGATTAAGAGGGTGTAACTTGAAAATCGATTCATTATCATTATTTTTGCTTGGTTCATTACCTTGAGTGTTCTTTATTATTTTTTGCGACTTGTCATTCATTTATTAATTTGCATTCATGTGCATGCGCTTGCGCGACTTCCGAGCTTGTTTTGACAAGTTCAAACTAGTTTTTAGCCAATGGAGTATGGTGAAGTGCCTTGGTGAGAATCCACTCGATTCTTCTTTGCCAAGAAACATGGATCCCCCCACCTCATGTACCTTCCTACGCATTCGTCCATTCGACGAGTAGGATAACTAGAATGCTTCATATTGTCGCGCATCCCGCGGTTGTAGTACATTCTTGATCATGAGTACCTTTTGACCAAAACCCTTAAGCCTACCCCATTGCATGAACTAGAACCAATGTTTTAGGTTGAAACTCAGTCCCATGTCCATGCTAGATTTTCATGATCATGTCATTTGCGCTGTTGTGCTGTTTGCCCATATGTGAAAGCAATCTTTGTGTAGTCTTTTTGGTCGTCATAGAATATTAGGTTAGACCCCAATTAGGATATTTTCCTTTTTTGAGTCTAGATTTTGTCTTAAGATTGAGTCTAGAATCTTTATTTTTAGGAAACAATATCCCTGAATGTTCTATATGATGCTCATTACCTTAGGAAAGATTTGAAAGCTTTATTCTTTCCTTTTATTTAAGTAGTGAGTCTAGGCTAAAAGATCTCGATAATATCTCTCTCCTCTCCTTTTAGTCAAGAGTATAATATCTTTTGCTTTATCCCATATTGAGTCGAGATAATATCTCTCCCCTCTCCTTTTAGTCAAGAGTATAATATCTTTTGCTTTATCCCATATTGAGTCGAGATAATATCTCTTTCCTCTCCTTGTAGTCAAGAGTATAATATCTTTTTCTTTATCCCATATTGAGTCAAGATAATATCTCTCCCTCTTCTTTTAGTCAAGAGTATAATATCTTTCATCTTTCTTTTCCCGTGTCGAGATCTTTTGACCTAAACCCATTACTTAGTCCCCAAGGGTAACTATGTTGATAAAATATTCTAGATAGGAATTTACCATCTTTGTTTTAAAGATTTTCTTTTGTGGATCTTGTTAGTCTTTCCTTTTCTAGGACTTATCCGTTGTCCAGGATTGGTAAGAAAACAGTCGGTCCGAAAAGTTGGGAACGCGATCATAGTAATCAACGTCTGGTTAGGAAGCTCATATTGGAATCTCCCCCTCCGAGCAAAGCTAGGTCTAACGCAGTATTTGTTACTCCCCCTCCATATCGACCACCTTGTTCTAAGTCGATCAAAATGGCCGAAGATGACATGCCGCCTCCACCAACTAAGACTACTGATGAGATGTTGGCTGAAATGATGAAAATGTTGGAAACCATGGGAAACCGTGTAACACGGATAGAAAGCAAGGTTAAGGAAACTGACCCTTTAAACCAAGATGATCCTCCACCTCGAGATGACAAAGTAGAAGTGCTAAGTGCTCAAATTAAGAACCTTGAGTTGGCTCTAACTCAAAACAAGATCATAAGTGACTACATGATCAATGCTGAAGGATATTCCTCTCACATCAAGGGGAGGCTCCCACAAAAGTTCTCTATGCCTGAAGTCCCCACCTTCAAAGAGACCGACGATCCAAAAGATCACAAAAGGGCTTTCACTACCGCAATGGGCCTAAGAGGAGTGGATCCTGACCTTTATATTCATCTTTTCTCACAAACCTTTGACCCCATTGTTAGGGCATGGTTCTTCAAGCTTGAGCCCACTCAGATTCAAGAATGGAACAAAGTGTCTAACTTATTCCTCACTAGGTATGCCAACAATGTCAGCCAACCAACTACCATGAGAGAGTTGGAAGCAATAAAGCAAGGTGAAATGAAAGCTTCACTGACTTTGTTAAGAAATGGAGAACTAAAGTGGCCAAAATGCTCGACCGTCTATCTGACGAAGAGCAAATTCGGAAACTCATCAAGAACATACAACCTCCTTACTTGAATCCTCTCAAATATCAAGCAATTACTTCATACACACAACTCAATAGTGTGGGATTGCTCATAGAGGACGATCAAGCACTTAAAAAGGAGAAAAGCAAGGATTTCTTCAACAAAGGCACTTATAACTCGAACTACAAGAAGAACCCCAATTCGGGAAACTCTTCCAACAAGGTTAATGAAGTCAATGCTGTCTACGACAAACCGCAAAGGCAATACACCCCATTGGGCATGATCTATGCTAAAGCTTTGGAAAAGCTTGTCAAAAATGACTATCTCAATGTCATGGGTCCCAATCCGGATCCTGACATCGAAAAGAGGAGCCCATCATGGAATCCTAATCTTTATTGCTAATTCCATAGAGAAAAAGGACATGATACCGAGAAGTGTTGGACACTCAAGAATAAAATCCAGGATCTCTTTGACAACGGGACTATTCCCAAGCCAAAGAATGTTCCCACTTCAAACAACAACACCAATCCTCTAGGTGCGGTTTTCGGCATTACAAATGAAAAGGAAGAAAAGGACCCCTCTCGCTTGATTGTGCCAATTGGACATTCTATCCCACCGTTTAAGCTTGACTCCCTCCACCTAGAGGTAGCCGAAATTTGGGATAGTGATGAAGAAGATGACCTTCAAACAATAAAAAGCACCCCTAAGAAATCATTGGAAGAATTGCTCATGAAAATCACCGTTGGTCTAAAACAAATAGACGAGGAGGTAACTAACATTGAGATGAAGAGGAAAGAAAGAGAGGACGCAGAAGCGCAGTCCGCATCTATCCTCCATCAAAGCATAAATCTCCCACTTAGTCATGCCCTATTCACGAGGGATATGACCAAAAGGGACTTTTCCCCATTACCTCTCCGCCTTACTCACACTCTTGAAATACTCATAAGTATTGGGATCATACGACTACTGGGACCTACTCCTGATCCTGTCTCTCCAGGGATTGCCTGGCACCCACGTAAGTTTTGCAATTACCACAGGGGAAGAGGCCACGACACTGAAGAATGTTGGGCACTGAAACACAGAATTCAAGATCTTATAGAAGTTCAGCCATGTAGCTACAAAAATACCGCCAATCCCGAGAAGGAATACCATAACCGAATGCCAAAAAGGTTATATACCTCCCTCCTTTCAACCCCAACTCAAATCTTTCAAGATATTTGTTGGAAAGGTATTATAGATCCCATCGGGCCAACACTTGATCCAGGAAATAAGAATAAGAACTGGAACAACACCTCTTTTTGCATCTATCATCGAGGAAGAGGACATCATACGGACGAGTGTGCACACCTGGAACGCAAGATACAAGACCTCGTTGACAAGGCGGTCATCTGCATGATGTGATACCTTATCCGACGCCCCTGACAAGGGAAAGATCACCTTCATCCCTCCTTTGCCTGTAAGAAGGAGGCTAAACTTTGATTGGGTAGAGGACACACCCAACAATGCTTTGGGGCTATTATTTGGATAAGAGCATCACCATCCAGAAGATGAGGAGCTCTACAATGTCAATAGCGCAATTCAAGATGCGTACTTTGACCCAACTAAGTTGATCACTCCAAACGAGGGTCAAATCACAAAACAGAAACGTACCATAAGTTGGATAGGAGCCAACGGAAAGAGGATCAAGATCACGATCTCTGAAGAATCCAAGCCCGACACCGACACTGACTCCGACCAGACTGAGTTTAATTCTGACGAGTCTAATATAGTAGAGTCGGGTGGTCCACCTAAATCTATGTTTAATTCTGTTTGCAAGTCTAATGATGTTAAAGCCAATAGTAATGGCTCAGTTGATGTTCCAGTTTCCTCTATCAATGAAATGATTATTGATTCTGCTTACTTCTTGGATTACTTAGTAGCTAGTAATTCAAAAGATGAACAAAAATTTCCCAAAGAAGTAACTAAAGCACCATTAAAGCATGAACAAAAGACTTCAGTTGTGGAAGAAGTAGAATTAATCAATCCTGCAAACGATCAAGAGTCGCGCCAAGTACGCATTGGCTTATCGTTAACTCCTAAAGAGCGATAAAGCTTTATAAATCTCTTAAAAGAATACATAGACGTTTTCTCTTGGTCCTACATAGACATGGCGGGAATAACTCGTGAGATAGCAAAGCATACAATACCGCTCAATCCAAATTCAAAACCGGTAAAACAAAAACTTCGGAAAATGAAACCTGAGTGGACATTGAAAATCAAAGAAGAGGTACAGAAACAGCTCGCAGCAAGTTTTATTACGGTTGCTCAATATCCCGAATGGGTTGCTAACATAGTGCCCGTTCCAAAAAAGGATGGCAAAGTAAGGATGTGCGTCGATTTCAGAGATCTAAACAAGGCAAGTCCAAAGGACGACTTTTCCTTGCCACATATAGACGTACTGGTGGATAATACCGCAGGACATGCCCTCTTATCATTCATGGATGGCTATGCAGGGTATAACCAAATATAAATGGCCGAAGAAGACATGGAGAAAACCACCTTCATAACCCAATGGGGAACATACTGCTATACCGTCATGCCTTTCGGGTTAAAGAATGTGGGAGCAACATACCAAAGAACCGCAACTTCCCTTCTACATGACATGATGCACAAGGAAGCCGAGGTGTATGTAGACGATATGATCATCAAATCCAAGGAGAGAGAAGGGCATATACCCTCTCTAAAGAAATTCTTTGACAGGCTTCGGAACTACAGCATGAGATTAAATCCTCAAAATTGCGCATTTGGAGTAACTTCTGGCAAGCTCTTAGGGTTCGTCATAAGCACAAGAGGCATCGAAATTGATCCTAGCAAAATCAAAGCCATAAGAGATATGCCCTCTCCCAAAAATAAAAAGGAGATAAGTGGATTCTTAGGATGGCTCCAATATATAAGTCGATTCATATCCAAATTGACTATTACATGCGAGCCTATCTTCAAATAAGCTCAAAAAGGACACCAAATCTACTTGGGATGATCAATGGCAACAAGCTTTCGACAAAATTAAGGAATACTTAGCTAATCCACCCGTATTGGTTCCGCCAATTCCGGGAAAACCACTTATGCAATACGTAACAGTCACAGAAACCGCCATGGGTACTATGTTGGCCCAAAATGTGGAGAATTACGAAAAGGCAATATACTACCTTAGCAAGAAATTCCTAGAATACGAAACACGCTACTCCACACTAGAGAAAACGTGTCTCGCATTGGTCACTGCAACAAAGAAGCTTCGACATTACATGCTACAACATTCTATCCATATAAAATCAAGGATGAATCCACTAAAGTACTTGTTTGAAAAACCCATCCTTAGTGGAAGAATAGCAAGATGGACTGTCATGCTTTCAGAATTCGATCTAACTTTTGAACACCAAAGGGCGATCAAAGGACATGCTATTTCTGAACATCTTGCTGAAAACCCAGTTAATAGTGAAGATGCCACACATGACTTTCCTGATGAAGGAATAATGAGTGTCGAAGAAAACACTTGGCAGTTATACTTTGACGGAGCATCAAACCAAAAAGGTTATGGCGTAGGAGTATTATTAGTCAGCCCAGAAGGCGCACATACTCCCAGAAGGCGCACATACTCCCATGAGCTAACCAACAATGGCGCCGAATATGAAGCATGCATCATTGGTTTAGAAGCGGCAATAGAACTACAAATTAAGGATCTACAGGTATATGGAGATTCCACTCTCATCATAAACCAGGTCTCCAAAAAGTGGAAAGTGAAAAGCAAATCTCTGGCACTTTACCAGGAATATCTTGAAACGATAGCCAAATATTTCACTCATGTCTGCTTTACATACCTTCCTAGAGATGACAACCAGTTCGCGGATGCTTTAGCAAAAATGGCGTCCATGATAAATATTCCAGATGATGTAATCTCCATGCCCATTCACATTCAAAGGCGCATTGAGCCCGCCTTTTGTAATGCCCTTGAAGCACGCGCCAATGAGGAAGAAGAAGAAGAATGGTTTACCGACATTCTCAATCTGCTAGCCAAAGGTGATTACCCTCCCCAATCAACACCTAGGGCACAAAGAGCTTTAAGAAGACTAGCCGCACAATACATACATGTGCAAGGCAAACTGTATAAAAAGACACCACAAGGGCTAAGTCTTCTATGTCTAAAGGAACGTGAAGCAAGCAAAGTCATGAGCGACATACATAACAGCGTATGTGGTCCTCATATGAATGGAGTAACCTTGGTCAAGAAAATCCTAAGGCAAGGATACTATTGGACCACAATGGAGAAAGACCGAATCGAATACATGCCAATTCCACGCCAATTTACAACATAGACCTCCTACCCCTCTACATACATTCACTTCACCATGGCCGTTCTCTGCATGGGGCATTGACATCATTGGAAAAATCTCCCCTACAGGAAAAGGAGGCCACGAATACATACTAGTCGCGATAGATTATTTCACGAAATGGGTTGAAGCTCGCTCGTATGCAAGAATAGCGTCGAAACACGTAGCAAAGTTCATACATGATAACATCATTACCAGATATGGAGTACCCCACGAAATCATAAGTGATCACGAGACCCAATTCAAAAAGGATGTTACCGAGCTTTTCACTAAGTTTAAAATTCAACATCGACAGTCTTCACCTTATAGGCCATAGACAAATGGAGCCGTAAAATCTGCAAATAAGAATGTAAAGCAAATGATAGCCAAGATGACGAAAAACTACGAAGATTGGCCCGACAAGCTACAATTCGCCTTATGGGGATATAGAACTATTATTCGATTCTCAACAGGAGCAACACCTTATTCTTTAGTATACGGAATGGAGGCGGTACTCCCAGTCGAGGTAGAAATCTCTTCCTTAAGGATAGCTTTGGAAAGTGAATTACCCAAAGTGGATTGGGTCCAAGCCTGGTATGACCAATTGGTCTTGCTAGATGAAAGACGACTAAATGCCCTACATTATGGTTATGTCTACCAAGCAAGGATGGCAAGACATTTTGATCAACGATTCAAGGCTAGAGGGCTAAAAGAAGGAGACTTAGTCCTAAAAGAGGTAAGACCAATTGTAATCAACCCTGGGGGAAAGTTCAAGCCTAATTGGGCCGGCCCATACATTATCAAGACAATATTATCCGGTGGAGCGGTAAAGTTAAGGGATTTAGACGGCAACGAGTTCACTCAACTCACAAACATGGACCAACTTAACCGATTCTATGCATAAATGTTAAATCTTTAAGAGAGCCCACTAAGGCACCAAGTCCAAGTCAAAATCGGTCAAACCCGTTCACTTAGGGCCCACGACCGGAAAAAAAAAAAAAACGAGAATTGGTTTTACGAACTACATTGGCCTGATTCCGCATGGATATGTAGGTAATCCATATAACTTGGCCCCAGCCACTTTAATAAAATAAATCTCTAAGGAAGTTTTAATCCATTCGATTAATGCAAAAATAAGTAAGTCTTTCATTAATATGGCTAAAGTCCATTACATGCTCTAATAAATAATAATAATAATAATAATAATAATAATAATAATAATAATAATAATAATAATAATAATAATAATAATAATAATAATAATAATAATAATAATAATAATAATAATAATAATAATAATAATAATAATAATAATAATAATAATAATAATAATAATAATAATAATAAAGTGCGAGAAAAGTAATAAATAAATAAAAGGGCAATTCTAAACTACATCTACTTGGGCATGCAAACCCGTTATTTGAATTATACTACTAAGCAAAAAGAACAAGACTTGCTAGACAACTAGAGGTGGACTACTCTTCCTTGTCTTTGACTTCGGGCTCTTGGACGGGTTCGCTAAGCTCATCGAATTCCATTCGTTCTTTTGGAGCCCATCTTTCCCTACCATAGCTAGAAGAGGCCTCGTGAACATTGGGCCTAATTGGAGCTACTTGCTTGGCCGAGTGGACCGGATTCTTCCTCTTTTTAGATTGGGCATTTTCCTTACCTTTTCCCTTACCCTTAGTTTGGGGCTTGGAAGGTCTAGCGGGCCTATCAATGGGAGTTATCATTACACCGTTGTGCTCGTCATATTTGCGGGTTTTGAACAACTCCTTTTCCTCTTCTAGGAGCCTTTGGTTGACTTGATGATCACCGCTCCAAATCCACTCCTCATAAAAGCTAGACAACCCGTTTGAGTGCGGGTATATCGGCTTAGACCACACTTGGCGACGGTTCCAGTGTCGTTCCCAATTAGACACCAAAGAGGATGTTAATGGCCTTTGGCAAGGAGGTTCACAACTTACATTCGGAATCCTTTGCCTTAAGCCATATTGGCGGAGAAGGCGGTTCGGTAAGAAGAACGACAAAGTATACAAACCAATGATCCTCGTAAAGGGCACATTCTCACTACACCCTACAATCTTGGTGGTACGCCACCACGGAACGAACCAAGCCGGTTGAATGTTGGTATAGAAGTATGCTATCCAATCCTCCCGAGAGGATTCGGAGAACTTTCGGCGCCTTGCCGGAAAATTCTTAGGGAGGAACTTCCTAGTGTCTATTGGGGCCTCAAGTAAGTGGAGTCTCTCTTGAACCCATATCTACACAAAAACAACAAAAGAAAAATTCAAGTCAATACAAGATGAGAATTTCACCAAATAAAGTTAAATCCACAAAGATTAAGGCTTTATCACAAAACTTACTTGAAGGAGTAAATGGATCCCGGTGAAGGACTCTTGAGGATTGCTCTTGAGCCTATCTAAAGCAAGGATTGTCTCTCCCACGACCAAGTGCATAGGAGAGCTATCCCATTGAATTTTCTCGGTCACCCTAAGGAGGCAAGCTTTGACCCTATTAATGGTCATCTTCTTCTCAGAGGGAATAAGAGCATCTTCATTACCACCAATGAACAAATAACGATGGAGGAGGCAAAATACAAAGGCACGTTTCTTGTACCTCATATCCATTGCATCCTGGGCCTTGGAGGTGAAGAAAGTCATAAGCTTGGCAAGATCAACATCCTCACCATGAAGCACTTGACCCGCTTGACGGGGGGTCAACCCAAGGTACCTTTGAAAATCACCCACGAAAGCATTCCGCAAGTAAGGAACGTCGGGAGGGCTTTCGGTTGGAAAGCCAATAATATCGGAGAAATCCTCAACCAAAGGGCACATCTCATGAGCACCAAAACGGAAGACATGGAACTTAGGGTCCCAAAATTCAATGGAAGCATGAAGAAAGTCCACAAAATCTTAACTTGTTTGAGGTGAAAGAAGGCATTAAGATGGAAGGGAGTAAGCTCTAACCTCTCCTTTACAGTCATGGAAGCCAACCAAGCATCAAAGACATCATCAAAGTTCACCATTGTTAAGATTAAGGATTTTCTCTCAAGGGATTTTCTCTCTCTAGGGGCTCAAAGCAAGTGGTGAGAAGAGAAGAGAAGAGAAAGAAACCCAACTATATAGAGGCCACGGTTGGATTCTGTCGAAAAATTAAGAAAATTCAGACAACCGACGAAAAAGGGGCTAGGCGGCCTCGCAGCTAGTCCAGACAGCTAAGCTGCTAGGACGAGCGGCTAAGCCGCTCTGATAAGCGCTTGACCGCTTGGACAAGCGGCAACCGCTAGAGCTCTAGCACAGCCGCTAGGAGCTCTAGCGGTCACCTTGTATAGGAGCCTGGTGCACTATTTCGCGAGAGGCCTCAGTCCACCCGACCCCACCGTTTGACCGGGCTCTACTTTCTCAATTCCCACTTGGACAGATTTCGGAAGCCTTCCCTTATATTTTTCTTACCTTTATTTTGGCTCTTGCCACTTTTCTATTTATTCCCTTTTTATTTTCTTTCCTTCTTTTCATTTTGATTATCAAGTTCCACTTTTATTCCTTTTATTTTCTGATTTCTTTATTTCCCTTATTAATATTTTCCCCTTTTAATTATCTTTTTCTATTTTTTGCTTTTCTTTACTTTATTTTTTATTTTAGGGGAAGGGGGTACCCCAAATGTGTTAAATTCTCGGGAATCCTAAATTCTCGAATATCGTGATTTGTGATTTCCCACTCGGAAATTAGAAGATTAAGTTCACATATGGGCATTTCCATGATATATTTTTGTGCGTGAATAAAATGCAATAATCCTATATGGGCATTTCCAGAAAGTTCGAAATGCATTACAACAAATATCACTGGCCATCTTCGCCAGTACTCGGACCCGCCTTAGACGACTCTCCGGGTCCACTCGATGATGGAGCACCTGAAGGACCGGGCTGAGGCATCGCCAAAGCTCTAGGGTCAAAAACAAATAATGAACCCGTCAATTAAGCGGGATCCAGTGAAAGACGCGGTGGCTCCGACATGCCGGGATAGCCGTCATACCCCGTACTCTCCTGACTCCAAGAACCCCTTGGAGGAACTGGAGGATACATGGGCATATGATAGCCCGGATACCCCATATAGGGAGGCGTTGCAGGCCACTGCGGAAGACAAGGCACTTGGGGCGGGTTCCCCGTATCCACTCTAGGTCGAGGCCTCCGCTGACGCACCTCCGTACTCTCCTTCCTAGGATGAGGACGCTGCTGTGTAGACACCGACTCCGGAGTACGAATAACTGGAGGCCTGGGAGGCCTCACCACGGGAACAGGCTGCGAAATAAGTTCAAGGTCAGAAAATTACAAAAATTCAAATCGAGCACTACTACTTGAAATGAACATACCTCTCGAACGTCGGACTGACGACTCGTGCGTACACTCCGAGACGCGAACCTGGAAAACCAATTCTTAAAGGCCTGCATGCCTCTATAAATTTTTCGCGTCTCCGCAGCATCCAACTGTGCACCTAAAATAAAAGAGTCAGCATAAATACAAAGGAAACATTGCAAGTTACAATGGATTCTCACTTACCCCCCTACAACTAGCTGGTAGAGGCAATCCCTCAACCTCCTCATCAGGACCACGAAACTCAGGAATCGAGAGAACCTGAGGTGATCCATCCGCTCCTGTATAACTCACCGACATAGAAGGGAGAGTAGGGCGCGGAGAGGAAGCGGTCGCATGACACGACGAAGAACTCGCAACACTCTGCAAAGACCCAAAAATATTAGACATATTTCTATATTTCCAAACGAAATTAGGAAACAAAGTACATTACTTACCGGGTCGGTAGAAAACTTGGGGCACAACCGAGCCTCAACCAAATCAGTATATGCCACCATGAGATCCACCTCAGGATCAACCGGAAGCAAATACTCAAGGGCATTCGCCCTAACAGTAGCCGTCGTTACCTGCTCCACGGTAAAGTGACGAACATAAAGCATAGAATTCGGAGGATCCAAAGGAATCCTCGGAGCCGGAAGGTCGGAGAAAGTCTGCCTAATCAGTCTCTCTCCCAAAAATCACTCAAAACCGAAGGGACCCTCAATAAGGATCCTCCTCTGGTCATACTCCCGAGCACCCAAAAATCTGTCCGAGAGACCCGGGAGGTAATCCGTCCAGGGGAACCAGATGACCTACAAAAGCAAATATTGAGCGTACAAAAGGATAAAAGGACGAAAAAAGCACAAAGGTTAATGACTTACATCTTGAGAGGTCAAGGGATATATCGCCTCCCTAAGGGCGTGCAGCGTAGTAAATGGGCAAGATGCCCGCCCCTTCCAGGTCTGCATCGCTGGAAAGGACAAATTCCCTGTCTCGAGAAGAGGGGCAAGGTCGGAGAAATGTTCATAAAACCAAATCTAAGACATGCAAAGCACATGGATTAGACACAAGTTATTAGTAAAAATCCAAAAACACAAAGTATAAGATGGGTAGAAGGAAATTACCTCCGTAACCTTTCAATAACCGACTAAAGAGACGCGAGATGCGCCCTCCTCTCCACTGAGGCGGTTGGACTGCCTCAAGAATCGAAGAAGACAAGAGTATGCGGGAAGACCCCAATTGTTCTCCGCAACTCTATCCAAATCCCGCAAGCACGAGAAATAGCGAACGTGGTACCTATTAGCTTTATCCGAAAAGATGGAACAAGCTAGAACATAGGCCAAGAAAAGGTGAGCGTGCTGCTCCACCATAACCTTCTTCAACTTCCTCGGGTTGGTCAAGAATTGGACCATAACGTCAGTCCGGCCATACTCCTTACCCTCCCAGTTGGCCCCAAAAAGGCCAAACATCTCCACCATAACCTCCCTACTCACGTCTCCATAAGTGATAGGAGTACCGGTGTAAGGGAGCCCGGAAATGCGACCGAACTCAAAAGGGGTGATCATGATCTCACCCATGGAAAAATGAAAAGTACTGTTAGTATCCCAGTACCGCTCCGCAAGACCTCTAACAAGCAAGCGGTCAGAGCGCTCCGCAGAAGCGATGGACGCTAAAAAGTGGTTGAAGCCACAACGCTTCACAATAGCGTCGACCGAAGGAGTAACGTACCTACGGGCTTTATTGATACCCGAAAGGATAACATAACCCCGCATGGTAGTGTCGACATCCTATACAACACAATAATTGCAAGACAATTAGTTAGGTGATCCTAGTAACGACTACCAGTCTCCGGTTTTGTCCTAAATTTTTACAACTCATAAAATTTAGCATTTTAGCTAAACCAATATGACAAGAGTGACTTTTAAAGAGAACGAATTTCACACAAGTGTGTTCTCCACCAATATACTCAAAAAACATCTACCACCAGAACAAAAATAAACTTCACTCAAGTTTATTTTCACAAAAATATGATAATTGCAACGAGAATAAATTTCATACAAATTTATTTTCCACCATTAAATATGAATTTCACGCAAATTCGTTCTTCACATGCATAATACAAGAAACCTACAGGAATTCACAAATTAGCAAGAAAAAACAATTTCACGCAAATTGGTTTTTCCGCATTTAGCTACACTACAGTTCTCAACCTAAAAGTTCTATGTTTGCCTACACATGATTTTCTAAGTGTAAAAGAGCAAAAAAAAAAAAAAAAAAAAAAGAGAAACGACGATATACCCGACATATGGTACCAACGGTAACCAAATGCTCCTTCTTCTTGAAAACAAGATCGCTGGGCTCCCAACGATCGGTAGGATGAAAATCACTACGAGTGAACTCATCCTGGACTAACCGGCTCTCACCCACCCGGTGATGGGGTATACCGGAAACAAAAACCCAAGTGAAAATGGAGTTTTTGGAAATTTGAGTGAAACTCACAAAACTCACAAATTCACACAATTTTGAGTTTTGAAACTAAAAAACACAAGAACAACTAGCAAAATCAAGTTCTACTAAGAATTTGAGCAAGAAAACCTCAAGATTTGGAGCTAGGGGCTTTGATGGAGGTTGAAAACTTGAGTAAAAATGGAGGAGAGAGAAAGAAGAGGGCTCGAAATGGGGAAGATGACCTGTTTCGGCCCCCGCTTCTCATTTTTATGCACAAGCCGTGGAAAACCTAGTAACCGGTCAAACCGCCTACGTGGATGGTCAGACCGCCCAGCTGGCGGTTGAACCATAAGCCACGCGGCTTGGCCACTACTCCCAATGGCTTGACCGTTTGCTTGAGCGGTTCAACCGCTCCACCAAGCGGCGTAGCCGCTCCATCCAGCGATTTAGCCGCTCCACTTAGCGGTTCGACCGCTTGACGTGGCGGCTTGACCGCTTGGCCCACTCTCTCACCTCTTACGTGTTTTGGGCTATTGGTTCAAAATCAGTGGGCCCCACCCGAGGTTCATAGCAGTTATTTGCGCTTCAAAGTCCATTTATGAAAGCAGGACTACTTTAAACCCAAAGGTTTGTACATTTAAACTCGACCAAATGGCATGGGCTCACACCCGACCTAAGGTCTGAGCAACATTTTATTACCCTTTACTACTCATCTTATTCTAACGAAATATTTTTATTGTGTAACCTACAGTATAGGGTTCCCCTTCGACTGAAAATCGTAGGACATTTATTGTGTGACCTTGTAGACGCCAAAAAAGCGCCTTCAGATTTCTCTGCAAAAGCCCGATGATGAAAGGAGTAATTTATAAACTTGAACGCTATTTTTCTTTAATAGTTAAGATAAGGTCTCAGGTTTTTCCTCTAAACACTCCTTTATTCCAGTCACATCTAAAAGCCCCTTTTAAGAGCTTTCCATTTCTTCCTTCTGTGTCAAAATACGATTCCGCACCTAAGAGTTATGGCCAAACGAAGTTAAGGGTCAAAACAGATGTAGCCGAATACTGTGGACCGTGTTTCTAGCCCAATTTGGGAGTTAATTTGGTTGAATTAATTTGTGAGACTTGTATTTTTGGACTCCTTATTCAAATAGCTTTCCAATGACATATCATGAGCCCACACCACATTCCCAATCAAGGAGTTACGAGCCCAACATTGATGCGTACTCCAAAACTGACCTCTCCTTACTCTTTCGGATATATCTCGAGATTCCCAAAACATTTGGGCCTGAAACCAAATTCATTTGAAACTAGACCTAATAAGATTTCGAACACATCTTAAATCATCCAATTTGAAGCCTAAACAAGTGAGATATGGCCCGTCAAACATCCAGATGTCAAGCTAACAGCCTTGAGCGGCCCTGGGATAAAACCCAGCGGCCCTGATGTGGCTTCTGGCCCGACTCATTTTTCAAGACCAATTCGATTTTCGGCTCCTTTTCAGCCATCCAAACCTACTCCACCACGCCTATAGATACAACCCTCCACCCTCAGTTCAAAAACAGACAGTCTACAGTTGACAACCTCTATTCTCGGGAGTATTGACATCGAGGTTCCCCCTCTTTCTTCCCAACTTGAGATCTTGTCTTTACTATTCTTGTCATATATAGGCTACAGTTCAGGTACTAACTCCTGAGGGCTCAAACTAAATTGCTTGCCTAGTTATTTATTTTCTAGTCGTCATAATGTAGATATCATGCTAGAATAACCTTTTTATTGCTTCCTAAATATTTTCCTTCCAAGCATGTCTAGTCGTTAGTAGAGGCCGATGGAATGCATGTCTAAACAAGGGTTAAAATAAATGTTGTGATGCTTGTGATAAACCAATTAATAGTCTAAGTCTAGGTTGTTAATTCGGTTTGTGTGGGAATTATGTCTTTAAATTATTAAGCAAACTTGAGTTAGTAGAGGCCGTCATAAACAGGCGAGTTTGGTGCCTAACACCTTCCCACCTGGTACCTTCGCCCCCGAATCCATTATTCTTGGGTACTCATATGTTCTATATGAGCGGGAGTCTTTCTAAAAACATGATTAGTTCACTTATCGCGCTATTGGATTGTCCCTTCGGATTGTCCCTTCGGTTTGTCCCTTCGATAAAACGCCGATAGCAGATTTGTGACCTCTTTCATGGTTTTTCTTCAATTCAAGTCTTTACAAAAGCTTTTGTAACTCGATGGTCCCTTGAACTTATCTAAAGCCCCCAGCTTACAAGCACTACGTGGCCGTATAAATCCCGGGTACTTACAGTGGCGACTTCACTGGGGATTTATTTAAGAGGGTGAGACTCGAAAGCCAAGTTTGCTTAATTGTTTAATAACGTGTTCCATATTTTTGCATCATTTGCATGTGCTTTGGCATAACCTTTTGACCTTTATCGACCCTCGAGTAAGTTTGTGTCGCAACTCGTAGACAACCCGTATATCTAAAGGAATATACAGTTGTCCTATCGTGCAAACCGACGCTTCCTCACCCATGACTCATCAATTCTTGTTGATGAAAAAGAATTACAATTGATGTGTCGACCATCCGTAGAACGGAAATTGTAATTTGTCATGGTAACCTCACAGGAGCCAAAAAAACCCCTAGCCCACATTCGTGCATTCGCTTGCTTGTTGTGCATGTGTCGTTCTAATGCCCGTCCTATCACATGTTTGCCTGTAATTATGTCATTGTAATGCTTGCTTAAATGCATGAATGTCGTGACTATGTGAAAACATGTACTTACGTGCTAGGAGACTTTTATTTTATTTTTAGTTAGTTCCTAATGCCCAAAGACTGCGAGAATTCAATTCAATGAGCACTCGTTTCCCCGATGATATATTTTCATATAGCGTCGAAATCATGAACAATTTTCAAGGACCTCCAGTTCCCCTCTCCCACTTTTTTTTTTTATTTTTCCTTTTTCTTTTTTGTTTTGATGTAATTCAGATTCGGCAAAAAAAGAAAAGCAAAAATATGGCGTTAAAAAAAAAACCCAAAAAAAAAAACAATCGGAAAATAAAAAAAATTGCCGAAATTTCTTTTTTTTTTTTTTAGTTTATCCCATTTTCCATTATCTTTGAGTCTAGAAAAAAAAATATAGGATGATCTGTCTTTTTCTATTTTTCTGATTTTCGTTCATCGACTTCATTTTTCCTTTGATATGAGGGGAAATAATCGGGCATTTAGGCTTAGGTTTTTATTTTCTTCTTTTCCATTTATTTGCATTGCATTGCATTCTACGTATAAGACGCTCCATGCCAAGATTCATAAATAATCGTCATGCATACATTGTCGTCATTTTGCATCTGCATTTGTACAAAAGTCCAAGTCTTGCATTCATCAATGTCTTCATTTGTTAACTACCTCTCATGCACTGGAAGTCTAGATGAGTCGATCATAAGTCTTCTAGGGTCATTTTGCGTCAATTCATTGTCATACATGTCAAGGTCAGTCCACCATGCATCTTGCATATTGTTGTCGTAACTCTGTCATTGCATTGTCATCATCATTCATTCGAGTTCATATAGACGTCCTTAGATTCATTCACCTTAGGAGCTATCGTGGGTCTTCTAAAAATCATGAGTCTATGTTTTCAAGTCCTTTCTTTGGGGTCTTTCTAAGTTAAGACTTGTGTTCAGGATTGGGGGCTCGAGGAAGAATTACGGTGACAAAGGTTGGGCTCGATCGTCCAACAGATTGGTTCGTGTTGAACCTACATCGAAGACACCACCACATTCCAAAAGGCCATCACCACCACAAAGCTCGCCTCCACTCAATACATCCCTTACCTCACCGATCACACCCCCAAACTTCACCATGGTCAAAACCACCAACTACAGGCTTGATGAGCTCATGAGTGAGTTGGAAAGGGTGCGAGTCAAGGTTGAAGATTTGGAAAAGAAGAAAAAGGATGAAGCAAGAGTCCTCTCTGACTCCGACTCTGAGGAAGAAGGACCAAATGCCAAGATGGCGAAGATTAATTATGTGCTCGAAATTAGCGGCCTGTTTGCCAACTACCATGCTAATATTGGTAAAGTCAATCCCAAAGTCAAGGGCAAGCTTCCAGCCAAGTTCTCCAGGCCCGAGGTTCCGACATTCACCGGCACTGATAATCCACAAAACCACCTCAAAGCCTTCACTACTTCTATGGGTTTAAGAGGAGTTGACAAAAATATCTACATTCACTTGTTCCCACTGACTCTTGATGCCACAACTCGTCGTGGGTTCTACACCTTGAATTTGGAGGACTACCGCACCTGGTCAAATTTCACTACAGTCTTCCTTGCACGCTACAAGGATAATGTTGCTCTAACTATGACCCTTCAAGAGTTAGAGATCACCAAACAAGAAGAAGATGAGAGATTCACTGCCTTCCTTAGGCGTTGGAAGCTAAAGATAGCCGAACTGGTTGAGCGACCTTCGCAAACTGATCAAATTCGCCAACTCATCAAGAACCTGCAACCTGCTTGCAAGGAACACCTCAAGAATCAACCATTTGACTCCTACAACAGGCTCTATGCTGGGGCATCCTAATTGAAGATAACCTTCTTAATAATTCCACTTAGTATCTACAAGGGGCTGTCCTTCATATCCATGTGAACATCCTGTGCTCGAGAAGTTGAAGAGAGTCGAAGTCTCCTAGCGTGCAAGTCTAGTCGAGTCCAGTCAAGTTTAATGATGTCTTGTTTGTCTTTTCAATTTGTCCATTGAGTCTAGCTTACTTCTCGTGTAATGCTTTTCTTCGATTCAATAAAGATTGCATTTTGATTCCCATCATTGTTCTTTGTTCAATCCTATGACGAACTTAAGTTGCCTATGACGGAATAAAAAAAAATCAAAAAAAAAATCCAAAAGAAAGTCTTCATTGTGGAAAATGTCAAACAGGAACTCCCTAATGATCATCCCCATAGAGGACATGCAGTTGAATCGTCCGTGCTGAGGACAGAAGGCATTCATTTGGCACCTCACATTAATATCCTTTACTACCCTATACATCATTACCTCTTGCAACCCTTTGAGCCAAACACATAGCCTTTCATTTCTTAACCGCATCATCCTTACCCGGGGAACGGGTGTGTGGGACATGGGAATAGAAGCAACATTCTAGGCAAGGTGGACCGACCTACAAAAGAGCCACCGAGAGAAATACCAAAAAAAAGAGAGAACTCAAAAGTTCAAGATCAAAAAAAAAAAAAAAAAAGAGAAAAAAATTCGAGAACGATCAAAGATCCAAAAGAGTGCAAACATTTCAAGCACAACCAAACGGTGGCCTTACCTAAATATTGGTCCCTAAGCCACCTCGCCTAGATCAAAAACTTCTATACCATCTAGCATACTTTGGGGAGGGGATTTATATTGGGTTTCTTTGAGCCTTTATCCTTTCTTAGACACCTTAACCCAGCCTAACATTACAACCCAAAAGCCCTCCAAGAGGTACGATCATTCAATTGTATAGCCCCGAACTACGTTGGCCTGATTCCACAAACTGGATACGTAGGAAACCTCAAGAAGGTCCAGCCACGACAATCACTTTGTCACATGATCATAAGGAGTTTTCCCATTCCACCATTCTCATCTAAGGCTAAAAAAAATGAGCCCGGTAGGTTGAAAACCCGAAAGGGCGGCTTAGGCAAAAGTTAGGGCAACCAAAAAAAAAATATAAAACAAATTCAACATCTTGAGGCAACTTAAATTTCCGAGGATTTAGAACATTGTTTCTCATTTAAGAACTCTTTGGTCAGTCATCTAGAGTCATACTCATCACCTTTCTCGTAGGCTTGCACATAGACTTCCTAACTGGGGGCTTTTTCAGAATGAGTCGGTTCTTTGTCCGCTACTTTCCATGTTGTCCATTAAGTTAGGATATTTTGTACTGCTGCATCAACATCCTAGCTCCTCGAGTATGTCATAATCATCAGGAACCACACATTAAACTGAGGGTTGATTCTTCCTTGACTGCACCCAGTCTTGTCCACTTGTCTCATACTCTGTCAAGATCACCACAGGAATGAAATTCTTGATCACAAAATTTTTTCCCATATGAAGACCCTCTTTAGACCCTATAGGAGAGTCTTGCATGTTAGGCTAGGCCGCATGGAGTTGTGAGTCAATAGAGTCTTGCATACATCATATTTGCATAAGTACTACAGTCGCCTTCAAAGGTATGCATGTGTACATAATTTCTCAGTGTCTTGAGTCCCTGCGTGTTTACATGTCAATCCCCCTGTGACCCATGCATATTAGTATGTCATGTCTTGTGCATCTTGTCATGGTCAGTCGGGCGTATCTATTGCATCTTTTCCCTATGCGCATATTTCCACTGCAGGTTTGAGTCTACCCGCTCTCCATTGAAACTAGCAAACCCGGAACTCATGATCAAGCCCAAAAGCGACCTTCCTACTACAACCAAGAATGGAAATAACCTTCAACAACAGTCTGCACGCACGGGCCCCTACCTGCTATCCCTCGACTTTGTTCCAGCCAGAAACCGTTATTATAGTTCGTTCGCGGCAAAGCTCAGTACCAAGTGCGGGGGAGCGAGTCCCTTTGGCCCACAAATTCAAATTCGACATTTGGCTCATTTTACGGTACCAACTACTTTCAGGTAAAACTAACTCAATTATATTTTGCAGGTCCAAAATACTGAAACTCGGATACATGCAGCGACGACTCTTACCGCCCAGAGTGCCCAAAATTATTTTTAAGCCTGGAAAGTCTATCCGCCTTACAAAATATCCCAATGTCACAAATTTTAGGGTCAGTCAATGGTCGCTTAAGCTATTGCGGTTAAACTGTCCTCCTGCGAGATCACAAATTTTGGGTCAGTCAACGATCGCTTAAGCTATTGCGGTTAAACTGTCCTTTTGCGAGGTTAGTTATTTTGTGTCAGTCAATGATTGCTTAAACTGTTGCAGTTATACTGTCGATTTATTTTTTATATGTTTCAGTCAATGATTGCTTAAGTTATTGCATTTAAACTGTTCATATGTTTTAACCATTTTACAGCCGTCATTTTGATCGCGTTGTCTCGTCGACCTTTTCGTTTCTTGTGCATGGACGGAATCTCGGCATCCGCCGAGTAGTGTTTAGTCACTGTTTGCTCGATAAAGCATTTATACTATTCAGTCTCACCAATGTTACTTTCCATTTTATGGCCGTTATTTTTAATCACGCTGTCTCGTTGACTTTTTCGTTTCTCATACAGGGACGGAATCTCAACACCCGCCGAGCGGTGTTTAGTCACTGTTTTTCAAAGCACTCCACGTTGATCATTCTCAAAGTATTACTAACTTTTTCATTCACTCTGAATATAGGTCCCCCGCAGACGTTTAGACCATCTACGAGCGGTGTTCTATCCTGCTACCATAACCTTTATTTTCTCTTGTGTTCACAGAGATGAAATTTTAGCACGCTACGAGCATGTCCCAACACAGGTTTGTCTTCATATGCATACATACTGTGCACTATCACACACCGCGTGCACATCAGCATCCTGCATGTCGCCTTCGGAATACTTTGATCTTCGCTTTTACTCAAGCTCGATCAAAGTGGGGGCTTCTTTAGACGCCAAAAAAGCGCCTACAACATAGGGTTCCCCTTCGACTGAAAATCGAAGGATAGTTTTTGTATGACCTTGTAGACGCCAAAAAAGCGCCTTCAGATTTATCCGCAAAAGCCCGATGATGAAAGGAGTAATTTATAAACTTGAACACTATTTTTGCTTTAATAGTTAAGATAAGGTCTCAGGTTTTTCCTCTAAACACTCCTTTATTCTAGTCACATCCAAAAGCCCCTTTTAAGAGCTTTCCATTGCTTCCTTCTGTGTCAAAATACGATTCCGCACCTAAGAATTATGGCCAAACGAAGTTAAGGGTCAAGACAGATGTAGCCGAATACTATGGACCGTGTTTCCAGCCCAATTTGGGAGTTCATTTGGTTAAATTAATTTGTGAGCCCTATATTTTTGGACTCCTTATTCAAATATCTTTCCAATGACATATCATTAGCCCACAGCACATTCCCAACCAAGGAGTTACGAGCCCAACATTGATGCGTACTCCAAAATTTACCTCTCCTTACTCTTTCGGGTATATCTCAAGATCCACAAAACATTTGGGCCTGAAACCAAATCCATTTGAAACTAGACCCAAAGCTATTGGGTTGTCCCTTCGGATTGTCGCTTCGGGTTGTCCCTTCGATTAAACGTCGATAGCAGATTTGTGACCTCTTTCATGGTTTTTATTCAATTCAAGTCTTTACAAAATCTTTTCTAACTCGATGGTCCCTTGAACTTATCTAAAGCCCCCAGCTTACAAATTTTCTATAAGGACGCTTTCCGTGGCCATAGAAATTCCAGGTTCTTACAGACCTACAGCATAGGGTCCCTTTCAATTAAAAATCGAAGGATTTTTATCTTTGATCTTATTTCTAACGAAATACTTTTATTGTGTAACCTACAACATAGGGTTCCCTTTTGACTGAAAATCGAAGGACATTTATTGTGTAACCTACAGCATAGGGTTCCCCTTCGACTGAAAATCGAAGGATATTTATTGTGTGACCTACAGCATAGGGTCCCCTTCGACTAAAAATCGAAGGATTTTTATCTTTGATCTTATTTCTAACGAAATACTTTTATTGTGTAACCTAAAGCATAGGGTTCCCCTTCGACTAAAAATCGAAGGACATTTATTGTGTAACCTACAGCATAGGGTTCCCCTTCGACTGAAAATCGAAGGACATTTACTGTGTGACCTACAGCACAAGGTCTCTCCGTTCGACTAATAATCGATGGATTATTATTGTGTGACCTACAGCATAGGGTCAAGCTCTCGGTCAAATAATCCGGGAAATTTATTACTCTAAAAATGATTGTTTATCTTTAACTGATTGTCACCTCACTCAGTTTGCCTGTTTTATTGCAGCTATTGGTACAGGAATACTTTGACCTTCGCTCTATTCGAGCTCGGCCAAAGTAGAAACTTCTGTAGACACCAAAAATTGTGTCTAGAATAAGTCGCCGTAAAAACCCGATGATGAAAGGATTGGATTTCCTCGAACTTGGGCTGCAAGAAAAATTGTTCTGATGATTAGCCCAGTTCATTTGAATTAACCAGTGAAAGCCTTTTGTACAGGTGATCCAAACTAGTTAGACTCAATCCAATTGGAGTCCAAAACTGAGAGATAGGCCTCTTTGAACCTAAGGGCCCGAAAGGGAACCCAAACCCATGGGTCAACCCTTGGTCAAAAAAGGAACTCACACCCGCGTGGACCCCTCGGAAAAACCTCCCCCGCGAGAGATGCACGTCAGGCGCCTATACAGGCATACCTCTCCAGGTCCAAGCGGTGGCCGCAAGGCCAAGCGGCTTGACCGCTTGCCTTGCGGCTAAGCCGCTTGCCAAACGGTTTGATCGCTTGTCCTGCCAGCTCAGCCGCTTGGCCTAGCTATATGGTCGCCTGGACCTTTTCTCACGGACAGCGAATTCGAGGCCCATCTCGATTTCAGTGCCAAACCTTGGCAGCTCCCCCTCTTCTATATAAACAAACCTTAGGGTTCAGTTGAAGAGGTTGGTCTTTTGGTTGGCAGTTTCTCACTCAGGTTGGGAATTCTAGAGGTTCTCTCTCTCTCTCTCTCAAAATTAAACCATAAATTCTGATTCTACTCCTTCTTTAGGTTAGCCTTAGTAGCACAAATAAACCTTCACACTTTATCAAGAGCATGAGTTCAAGCATTTTAACCCAATAAGTTCATTGTGAGCATCCAGGTAATCCAACCTGAGGGTTTTCCATAAATATTTATATTGCTTGTTATTACTAACGATTTTAGTTTATGTGATATGTACATGCATGGTGCGTTTTGAGCAAAAGGGCTTGTATTAAGCCTAATTCATGGATGAATGAATGTTGTTTTAATTTTGTTATTTATTGCTTCTTATGATTAAATTATGCTTTGTTTGTGGATTGGTGGATGAATTATTGGTTTGTCTTCTAACTTGTAGGTTTTAGCATATTTATCGTTATTTAGCAATAAAAGCATGTAATTTGATAAAATGTTAAAAGTGGTCACAATAATAATGTTTGTTCAACCCATTAGTTAAAACTAGGAATTTGGACAAATTGAACCTTGTTTGGAACCGTAGCATTAATAATTATATTGAATCTATTAGTAAAGGCCGTCGTTGTCAACGGGCGAGTTGGGTGCCTAACACCTTCCTATCTCGTACTCACGCCCCCGAACTCATTTATGAAGTCTATTTCCCCAATAGGGATTGGGGTGCATAGGAATTGAGTTGACGTCTTTCTAGACTATCGACTTGATTCCAAGGTTTCCAAATTACCTTAAATTTGGTGGCGACTTCTAACAATCTTAATCATGTTCCTAGTGCAAAAGGAAAATCTTAATGTGCATTCACACTCAAAGGTTCACGAAAACCCGAACGACCGCGCTCTCCCAGGCTGCCCGGAAACTCGAAGGAAAAAATGGGGCGAAAAAGGGGAGAAAAATACGGTAGCCTACAGTGGCGACTTCACTGGGGACATGATTAAGAGGGTGTAACTTGAAAATCGATTCATTATCATTATTTTTGCTTGGTTCATTACCTTGAGTGTTCTTTATTATTTTTGTGACTCGTCACTATTAATTTGCATTCATTGCATTCATGTGCATGCGCTTGCGCGACTTCCGAGCCTGTTTTTACAAGTTCAAACTAGTTTTTAGCCAAGTGTGGTGAAGTGCCTTGGTAAGAATCCACTCGCTTCTTCTTTGCCAAGAAACAGGGATCCCCCCACCTCATGTACCTACGCATTCGTCCATTCGACGAGTAGGATAACTAGAATGCCTCACATTATCGCGCATCCCGCGGATTATAGTACATTCTTGATCATGAGTACCTTTTGACCAAAACCCTTAAGCCTACCCCATCGCATGAACTAGAACCAATGTTTTAGGTTGAAACTCAGTCCCATGTCCATGCTAGATTTTCATGATCATGTCATTTGCGTTGTTGTGTTGTTTGCCCATATGTTAATGCAATCTTTGCGTAGTCTTTTTGGTCGTCATAGAATATTAGGTTAGACCCCAATTAGGATATTTTCTTTTTCTGAGTCTAGATTTTGTCTTAAGATTGAGTCTAGAATCTTTATTTTTAGGAAACAATATCCCTGAATGTTCTATATGATGCTCGTTACCTTAGGAAAGATTTGAATGCTTTATTCTTTCCTTTTATTTAAGTAGTGAGTCTAGGCCAAAAGATTTGAAGATATGGTATTCTCTCTATGAACATATGCTAGTAACTCTATGAACATTTTGCGAAAAGCCAATTTCTTTTGTTTTATTTAAGGTAGTTCTATCAACATGCATGGGATCTATGATCTGTTTTGACACAAGACATGACAAATACTTATTTTAACAGGTTGTGTAAGATAAGGCTATAATTATGTGATACCCCAATATTTTCTATAATTATTATATTGATTTATAAATGATTTATAAAATAGTTTAGGAAATTAAATCGTATTTATGTTCAACGATTCGATTTATTCAATTAAAGCCATAATAATATTAATTTTTATTATGGGGCTTTCATAATTTATAATTGTCAAATTATTTGAGAGTTTTATTTAAATATTTTGACGATCGAGAGAATTCTTATTTCTTTTATTATTGACTTGGAAGAATTTTATTCAATTAATTTAATGGGAATATTTTTCTTATTTCTAGCTTGACTTTTATTGATTCAAACCCTTATGGGTGGCTATATAAGAAAAAGGATGGAGACTTTCATCAGTTTGCAAAACTAAACTAACCCTAACCCTACTCTCTCTCTCTCTCTCTCTCTCTCTCTCTCTCTCTCTCTCTCTCTCTCTCTCTCTCTCTCTCTCTCTCTCTCTCTCCTCTCCTCTTGCTGTCACCGGCAAGCTACCGCTATCACCACCGCCGTCACCATGTTGAGTGTTCTCTCTCCTGATCTTCTTTCTCTTCCTTTCTCTCTTTCATTCTCTTTTATCTCTCTTTTGTAATGGCTGCCGTGAGCCACCACGGTGGAACCACTACCACCACCGACGCTAGTGGGTGGTGAGTGGGTCACTGGACCACCATTGGTGGTGGTTGTGGTGGTGGTTCATGGGCTGAGCAAGTTGTTTTTGTTTTTCGCAATTTCGGGGATTTCGTGCAGGTTTTTGATAATTTCGACAGATTTTGATTTCTTGTTTTAATTTTTCTGTACTCGTATGGAACCCGAATCTGGATCTTCAAAATCCTAGGTTGATTTAAATAAAGCAAAGATTTTAAAAAAATATCAGATTAATATTTTGTTACTGTTTGAATTTTCGTATTTAATAAATTCATTTTCGGTAATTGTTTTTAATTAGGAGTTAACGAGCAAGCGTGATCATCTTCTTACATGGAGCGTACTTACTAATTAGTGAGCAATTTTTAGGTAAGAGATTGTGCCTACCTCTTTCCAAAACCCATAAAAAGGTTTTGACTTGTTATATGCTAAATGCCTAATTGTTGTGAATTTAATATGCAAAGCATGATTAAATTATATCGTCGTTTATTATGAGAATTAGAATTATATTCTTCGCTGTAATTATGAATTATAATGAGCTATGTTGAGTTTATAAAGTTTGCTTTAATTAATTAGTTCATATGCTAATTATTGAATTAGTTATGTGATCGAGATTATTGTATTATTATGCCATATTATATGTGCTAAGTGGAATGAGTTATTATTGAGTGCTAATGAGCACCTATTATACTTTGTTGGATGTATTAGTTGAATGTGAAATTCTGGATATCATGTTTTACTGCCGAAATTTTATTAGACATATATCAAGCATGATCATTCGTTGTATGCATAATGTCATTATCTTTGTTATTACTATTCATTGTCAAAAGCATGAAATGAAGTAGTGAGTCGTGGTCTCATTGTACCACTACGTCAACCACTGCAAATTATGTGAATGGAATTGTAAATGAGAATAAGACTCCTAATGGATCCCTAGGAGTAGTCGAGCAATCGAGACCATATCTAATTGATGTAGTCTAGGGATGCAGGATTCCCAAGTTACTTATGGACACGTCGTAGCGTGTTCGGGATGGATCATTCCCAATTTGTTAATTCTCTGTGCATCGATTATTATGTTAGAGATAGTGTTAATATACACTAGAGTAAGTCCATGGCATATCAATATCAATTGATGAACAGTATGGGTAATCGTTGTTCTATTCGCTCTTTTATTACTCTAATCAAGATGGATTGTCTATTCTGTTCGAATGATCACTAAAGCAAGATTTGCATGTAATTGAATATCGAGTATGCGTGTGCTTAAATGTGTCATTACTTGTGCATGCAAATGAATTTCATTGATTCTTCTAAAACAGAGGTAAGGTTTGCGAAAGTGTTTTTACTGGTATGGACGAGGTTTATTGAGTTTATCTAATTTTTGTTTTCTTTTGTTTCTTCTCTTTTCTTCTGTACCTTGTTTCCGTCACGGAAACCAAAGTGCAGGTGTTGCTGAGTGAGGACGGTGTAGCCTTGGAATTTAGATGTGGGCTTGTTCTCTAGACTGATTATTTCTTTAAGTTTATGGGATTTTGGTTTGTGCCCTTCAAGGAAAACTTGTAATAACTTTTTAATGGATTTAAGTTCACTCTATAGACAACTCTTATATTAATGTTTTAATCCGTTTTAGTTATTTAGTTTGGTCCCTTTTGATGCCTAGCTTTTCTTTTTACTTAGCATTTATTCCTTAGCGATAAATGTTGCAGTAACTACCCTCGGGTTTGGGACGCTTCAGTGGTGTCGAGTCGTGCACAACGACGTTGATAGCTCCCAGGAAATCGTTGTGAATTCGAGGGTATTACAAATGGTATAGGAGCCCTAGGTTTAAAAGGTTGCATATGTTTAATGAATGAATTAATAAAAAAAATAGTTTCGTTTCGGGGAAAATAAAATGTAATTAAAGCCGTTGAGCGTAGTCGTCCTAGAAGTTAGGAATTTCTTGAAATCACCTTGTTCATCATTTAAATGTCCTTATTGTTTGATTGTCCTTTTGTAGATGACAATTACTCGTTTGACCGTGATAAAGTCAACAAAAGGTAGGAAACCGCGAGCTACGATTGTTGCACCTGAGCACGAGGTGGAATATATGCATTCCTCGGACAGCAAGCCAATGCACGACGAGGTTGTCGCCATGTTCGTAGCACACGACCATGACGCAGATGGCGAGGAACCCGCAGTGGGTGATGATCAATGGCGACGTGCCAATCGACAACGACCATGACTTGGAAGCCAATGAGGATCCTAAGTATGAGGAGGAACCTTCTGTGTCCGAATCTAAGGCTGATGATGCTCCTGCTAACGAGCCAAACGTTGAGCCTAATCCTGTTGATCTCGAGATGCGATTCGAGTATGGTGTCGGAGTCCCTGATTCACCTAGCATGCCAGACGTAGAGGATATTGGTGATGAAAGCGACAACAACTCTATACCTTTTTCGCCTCCTGCTGATGTGTCTCCTCCTGTGGAGCTGCTCTTTGCCACTGATGCCGAGCTAGATGACATCCGTGCCTACATCCACCGTGCATATACTGTGATCCAACGTTACTAGTATGAGAACCGTACGAGGATACACCAAGGTTTTTGGGTAGAACTCTTATTTGCTGCTTTACCCAACATTCATTCTTAGAGAGGTCTCAAGGAGAAGTACGACGATGTGGTACTGAAGAGTGGCTACATCAATGACAAGAAGTACGGAAAAGGCGAGCGATAGGCGCTATGTTTTAAGGGTGTTGGCAATGAGCTATGCTTGTCTGAGTTTGAGTGGAAGGTTAACCACGTCTTAGTGCCTACTCCAAATGACATCTAAGCTGTTGGTCAAAAAAGCGCAAACTTGTGGATAACTTTAGAAGACGCTTTATGCCTCAAAAGTTTAGAGACTACGCGCATCCTTACACGCCATGTAGGGAGATGAAGCCAAGGAGGAAGGATGATTATGATCAAATCAAATCAATTGTGAGCCAAGAGCTAAAGCATATCAATATGATTACGTGTGATTGTGTGATGCCCTACTAAACTAGTATGGAGCCTCAATATGTGAATTATGAATATCATTGTCTAATCATGTGAGACTAATGTGTCTAAAGTGTATTACATGTCTATCGAACTATTATGCATGAGAACTGAGAACAATAAATAAAGTATGTTGCTTGGACCTACAATGTAAGGTCGATCATCGAAACTTGTATGTTGTTTACTAAATGTCAAGAGAAAGATTTCAATCACAACTGTAACACCCCGAATTTCCGTCTAATTTAAAACCATTTAAAATCACGAGTTGCAGCGGAAAAAACCTAGAAATTCGACGCGCTACCGCCGTATTTAATGTTCAAATTAAATACAAGGCTAGAAAGAAACCAAATGTTTATATCCCAAACATACATACTAGATAATTAAATATTAACTATCTTTTCCAACTAACTTAAAATAATTAATCCAAATGAAATATAAATAATAAACTATTAATTCTCATGCAAGAGAATTAATCTCATTACAAATATAAAATCCCAATATTAAAAGAAGTTCCAAACTAAACAATAAAAATAAATTGTTCTTAGAAGATTTACAATCTTCTTCAGTCGCCTTCTCACTAGCTCTACTCCTCGAGCTACAATTCCTGTTAATCTACTCCCCCATATAGACGAATTCCATATAGGTTCATCATAGGTCCACCATTGAAGAGAAATGGACAACAAACACAAGTAAAAAGGAAAAAAACAACCAATCAGCTACGCTGAGTAATTCATAACCACATAATCCGTTTTAAAATCTCCACTTAAGCCATCATGCTTAATAACATGCTTGAATAAATAAAAGACAACATGCTTTAATTTAAACAACCAAACAATTCAAATAATAAATCTCATATTTATTATTATCCATTAGCCAAGTTCATTAGAGATAAGAGAATCGTAAGAATGTCGGAACCAACCGCAGAAGGCTCAATAGGATCTTAGTCCCGTGCACATTGGCAAAAGAGGGATCAATCGTCCCGGAGTATAGGTGAATCCCGAAGTTCTTCTAGATGTTCCTAAGTATGCATACCCTCTCTCAACCCTTAGGTTTACAAGAAGAACAGTTTCACAATAAAACTTACTCGCCCAATCATCATATATGGATACAAGATTTCAGTACGTTTGGGCCATACCCCACAGAATATGAACCCACTCAACGCAACAAGTGACAATTCCCATTCGCTCCCTTTGGTGGATCCATTACCAAAGAAATCTTAACTCCCAATTAATTAATTCAAAGGTGATCACATAATAAAGTAAATCACATAATCTTGGCAATTCTAAAGTAACGCAATATGGTTACAACTTCCGATGGCATTTTACGTGAAGGGCATCTAGGCCTTAATTCAAAACCATGTAATTCAATAGTCAAAGTTCATTTCAACTTATTGAAGTAACATGCTTCTAACATGAATCCACATGCTTACTAACATGATACAAAAATAGCAATACAAGCTATACTCCAATTGAACAATTATTAACATAATTTTCATTCAATAAACGTAAAAAATCATGCATCTTCTCACATGAATATTAACAAGTAGACATTGCTACACCAAGTGAATTTCCAACATATTACATGCATTCACTAATATAATTCTATACGAATTATCACAATGAAATAAATATCAATCATCCTTTCCAAAACACTCACAAGTCCAAATATGAATTATCATTCTCAATCCAATACCAGACAACATGAATACAATTTCCATTAGACATGAATTATGACAAAGAAATTACATAATTCACCAACCAATACTAGACGATAAATTACCTTTAGCAAGTAAGGCAAATCACGACAACTAAAGTAAGCTCCTTACGTTCACGTGCGGTCAACGGGTCCTAATAAGTCCACAATACACCAATTGTCAAAACCTTGACTTCTAAACAACTTTATTAAACTTTAAAGATGATTTAGTACCCTTAATTAGATTAATTAAGTTGCTGAAATTTTGAGTTACTCATGCATGCTCAAAGTTTCCAAAAACACTTTACATAAACTAAATTAGAAAACTTTGCAAAACCCTAATTGCAAGTCAACAAGTCAAAACAAGTCAACCACCTTCACCAACACCAACACCAAACACCACCGCACCACCGCCGCTGACCACCGTCCAGCGGCGGCGGTGGCAGTGACAGTCACGGATGGAGGCCGTGACAGCCGCCCAGCGGCTGTGCACGGTCCAGCCGTGCGCGGCCAGCCGGATCTTTTTTTTTTTTTGTTTAACCAAATCCAAATCTAATTAAATCCACACAATTAATAAATTTCAAAATTTAATTAAATCACAAGATCCAACATTTTGAACTCAAACTTTGATTCAATTCAATAAAACAACAAACACAACCCTAATCATGATCCTATCATGCAAAAATAATAGAATCTAGCAAACCCTAGGCAAAACATAAATTATGGTTTACTCGTACAAAACTAGGGTTCATTAAAACTCATACTTGAATCAAATCTAAAGCTTTTAAGAATCAAAAACAAGTTTTGAACACTTACTTGAAAACCAAAGGATTAAAACTGAGCAAAGGATGAATTGTGAGAGAGTGATGAATTTTCTCTTCCTTTTCTCCTTGTGTGTCGTGCGTGTGAGAGTGAGAGAGAGAGAGAGTCTTTTTCTTTTATTTGGTAAAGCGTCAGTTGAATTTGGAAGCTGAGTGTATTTAGGAACCCAAATACACTCCTTCCTTATCTCAACTTATACTTTCCTAAAATCTCTCCTAAAATCACTCCACTAACTAAAAATTTAGAAAACCAAATTTTAAAATAAAATTCAGAAATTGGTGGCCGAAAATAAGGGCCCAAATCTTTGCCCATAATTTCGGCCAAATCGAAATTATAGCCAAAAAAAAAACCTTTAGGCACTTTAATTTAATTAGGTCCAAAATCAAAACCCAATATTAATTAGGCACTTTAAACATTTATGAGACCAATTAATTATTTAAATTGCAATTTTGGATTTAAGTAATTATTATTCTAAAATGAAAAATAATACGGCGTATTACAACAACCTATATCTCTCAGTTAGATCTTAACGGATCGAGATGTGCAAATTGTTTGAATAGTGTTAGTACCATTACTTTGATATTCTCAGATCGCGAAATGACAACCAACGCCGATAGGATTGCTAGACTCGAGGATGGTTTAACCGATGTGCTCGAATTCATGGAGCGACAGCTAGAACGCCAAGAGCAGATGGAGACCGCACATGCATCTGAAACGCGCAGTTTCCGAGACTTTGACGCTCTTAAACCTCCTACGTTCGAGGGTGGTGCTGACCCGACCAAACTGGAGAACTGGATCATTGAGTTCAAAAAGTTGTTCCTGGCTACGAGTCGGCCTAACAACATGAAGATTAGCTACGCGACTTACTACTTGAATGGTGAAGCTAACAAGTGGTGGAGCGATGTACGAACTGATTTGCATACAGTGTCGAACTATAACTGGGATCGTTTTAAGGAATCCATTCGTGCTAGATTTTATTCTAGTTCCTTGCGACTAGAACTGGCAAACGGGTCATTTAGGTCGGGTTTGGGTTGGGTCGCTTCGGTTTGGTCTGATTTGGGTCATCTCCAATTTCGGTTCGGTTCGGTTCGGGTCGGGTATATTTGGGCTCGGGTTGATTCGGTTCATGTTGTTTTCGGATCGGTTGCGGGTCGGGTCGGGTCAATCCGGTTCGGGTTGAATTGGGTTATCACGCACTGTACTCGGTTCGGGTTCGGGTCTGTTCGGTCAGGGTATATTTGGGTATGGGTCGATTTGGGTCATGTTGTTTCGGGTCATATATGGGTGGAACAGATTTCAGTCACAATTTTTTTCAAGGTCGATTTTAGTACAATTTTCCCTTGTTGCATTATTACATTTTGTGTTCAGGTACAAGTCAGGTCAACATCAGAATGATTGCACATTGTATTCAGTCATATCTCATCCCAATATTGTAAGTCACATATTTCAAAGTAGACAATTAAATTGGGACGGGGGAGTAATATTTCGTAGTGCCTGCAATTTTTATAGGAGTAAGTGTAACAGAGTTAAGGAGATGTAATCCATTGCGTTGAAATTTTTTTAAGAGTAATTATTATAGGGCTACAAATATATAAATTGACTATATAAATAGATATTTTAATAGGTGAGTGTAATCACAATGTTTTGAAATATTTTAATTTTACTGTTTTTAAAACACTAAAAAATAAATAAATTAATTAATTAATAAAAATAAATAAATAAATAAATAAAAATAGTATATTATCATTTTCGGTTCGGGTTGGTTTGGGTCATAAATTTGGGGTTCTGTTCGGTTTGGGTCCCTTCGGGTTATTCGATTTCGGTCGGTTTCGGTTTGGATCAGATTCGGGTACGGGTCATATCAGGTCCGCTAATTTTGGGTCGGTTCGGTGTGGATCGAGTTGTTTCGGATTTTTGGTTCAATTTCGATTCTTGCAATTCGGGTTGAATCGGATCACGGGTCGGGTTATTAGGATCAGGTTCTCGGGTACGGATCAGTATTGCCAGGTCTACCTACGATGCCTGAAACAGCGCGAGTTTGAGGGGTTGAGCCAAGACAAGCTGTCTGTGGCCGAGTATGCTGCCAAGTTCAATGATCTTGCTATTTTTGCTCCTAATCTGCTGACAATTGAAGCTGAGCGAATCGAAAGGTTCGAGGATGGACTGAAATGGGACATTCAACGTTTTGACACTGGACAATCTGTGACTTTTCAGTAATCTTATGACAATGCCCTGAATCAGGAGAGGATTGTGGGACGTCGTGATTCGCATCTGGGAAAGAACAAGCACGACGAAGGCAATCCCTCGTATTCGAACATTGGCGACAAAACGGCAAGACCAAGTGAAAACAACAACAATTACCAAGGTGGAGGTCAGAACCACTGTGCGAATAGGAATCGTGACTCGAAAAGTCATCGAGCTACGATAATGGCTAGAAGATATACGCCTTGTACTCATTGTAACAAGATGCATCCTGGTAAGAATTGTCGTGGTGACGTGCTGCAGTGCCATGAATGCAACAAGCCTGGTCACAAAGCTTCTGAGTGTTGGAGCTGCAGAAGAAATGGCAATGGGCAGAACCGCGATACAACTACAATCGTGGTGGGAACGGAAATGGTTATCGTGGTAATGGTGTTAACTGTCGTGGATGAAATAGACGCCAGGACTGCTCAAATGTTGTCTAGAAAAAGCATGTCAGGTAAAATTTGGTGTCTGGACTCAATGAAGGATAATAGGGTGGGAGAGTTTGTTACTAATGTGTTGTCTAAAGGGTGGGGTACTTACTTGACCACTAGGACCACATTTCATTATGTTGAATTCAAACAGTTCTATTTGAATTGTTCGTGAAGAATGGGGTGGTTAGAAGTGAGGTGTCTGGGGTTACCTTTAAATTCAATGCTTTTCACTTAGGGAAAATTCTGGGAGTCCCTTGTGAAGGGTTTGCTGAGTGGGCTAGTGGTGGTGTATGGCTTGAGTATGAGAGAATTGACCCTATAGCAATTGTTAGGAAGTATACTAGGGACATGGAAGTGGATAAGGCCAAGAGGGTCAAGGCAGTGGACCTTGTTCCCATGCACAAGTTACACTTTGCACTTGTGTTCAGGACAATTGTCCCTAGGGAGGAGGCTAGGGAGTATTGTTCTGCTTATGACATGTGCCTTATGGACCTTGTTGAGAGAAGAGAAAAAGTGAATCTACCGGCTGTCATGATTCACCATATAGTCTATGTGCTTAGCGCGAAGAAGATCACTCATTCCTTTCCCTATGGTTATGCTCTCACTCTGGTCTTCAAAAATTTTGGTGTTCCTCTCTCTACTGGGACGACACCAACATTAGTGAAGGAAGTGGGCAAGCTGAAGCCTTAGGGGAAATAGGGCCCTGAAGCTGTTTCCATTGAAGGGGTCAGCATCAGTAGAGCAGCACTGTTTACAACGCTGCAACTTGTTGAAGCCAGACTGAATGTAGTGACCTCCAAGCAGGCTTCTCTAGCTCAAAAGGTTGTTGATCTCACTGATGCAGTGACGAAGTCTAATGAGGCTTATTAGAGAAGGCATGATGAGCTTGTCTGTTTGAGGTTGAGACTGAAGACACACCTGCTGACAACTCCAACCCATCAGACCCTGTTCCTCCACCTGTTCTTTAAGCCTGTCTTTTCTTTCTTTCTTTTTTTCTTTCTTTTCTATCTGGATGTTGTTTAAGCTGTAACAATGTCTTCTTTTTGTAGCTGTGAAATATAATTGGTCTCTTGGTTTATATGATTTGACTATTTTCTGGATGGCCTATATCAATAGATTGCTAAGTTTGAGCTACTAATTTTTGCATTTGTTTGCATACACTTAAACCCTGGAGGTGATGGTTGTGACGTGTTTGCTAAAATCTGGCTGAACTTATCTCCTATTACTACATGTTTAACAAATGTCGATGACACTTTTTGATGATGCCAAAAGGGGAAGAGTGGTGTGCTTATAATTGAGTTTGATATTGTAAAAGGGCCGTCAGATTTCTCTGCAAAAGCCCGATGATGAACGGAGTAATTTATAAACTTGAATGCGTTTTTTGTTTTAATAGGTAAAATAAAGTCTCAGGTTTTTCCTCGATCGCTCCTTCATTCTCGTCCCATTCAAAAGCCTCGTTCAAGAGCTTTCCAACAACACCTCTCATGACTTTTTCCGACTCCCAGTCGCCAAGTTGGAAATCGGGGGTAGAAGCGTCTTTTACCATCCAGGGGTAAAACGGTGTTTTCATATTTTTTTGGCACACTAAATTCCTCCGAAAAATTTAAATAGACTGGATGTCGTCATTATGACGACATCCAGGTGGCATACCACAGTCGTCGGCGGCTCTGGAATAAAATTCAGGGTCGCTAGCGGCTGTGAGCTGGGCCGCTAGCGACGCTCGCTGAGTGTCCAGGCCCGACTATTTTTTCAGCCCAATTTCAAAAATCGACTCCTCTTCACTCGTCCAGCCCTACTTTTTTCTTTATAAATACGACCCTCCTCCCTCAGTTCAAAACACACAGCCTACAGTTGACAACCTCTATTCTCAAGGTTATTAACACTGAGCTTCTCCCTCTTTCTTCCAAACTTGAGATCTTGTCTTTACCATTTTTTTCAAATATAGCATACAGTTCAGGTACTAAACTCCTGAGGGCTCAAATTAAATTAATTGCCTAATTGTTTATTTTCTAGTAGTCATAATGTAGATATCATGCTAGAATAACGTCTTTTATTGCTTACTAAATATTGTCCTTCCAAGCATGTCTAGCTGTTGTAATGCTCAACTTGCCAATCGAATGTATGTTTAAACAAGGGTTAAAATAAATGTTGTGATGCTTGTGATGAACCAATTAATAGTCTAAGGGCCTGTTTGTTTGAATACATGGGAATGAAATGAGTATGAAACTTGATAACTATGGGTATGAAATGAGAACTCCATACTTGATATCATGTGTTTGGTTCAGTCAAGGAATGGATTCTTCATCTATTGTTATTGTTTGGTTCATGTTCATCTAAATTATGGAATCAAGTAAATATATTATATATATATAAATATATATTTTTTTTCACTTGTAAATAGAGGTAAAACAAGAAAACTAAAAAAAGAAATGAAAAAAATGTCAAATGATCCATCCCAATCGTCAGTTCTTCACGCAAATGAAAATTGGACAACCAAAACTTTCTCTATCCTACCCTGCCATGGTTATCACCTACAATTTCCAACCAAAGTTTGCTTCTCCCATCCACTCATCCAGCCAAACACCCATCCATGGCCTATTCATCCCACCTTTTCTACTCTCGCTCTCTCTCTTCTCTCTCTCTCTCTCTCTCTCTCTCTCTCTCCACTGCCAAAGACTTAATTTTGGTCACTATACAAATTGGGGGCTGCAGATAATGGATCGGGACTTTTTGACCGTCCTTATATTGTCACCAACCTGTAATTTTGCTAGCAGAGATCTTATTATAATGTTCTGCGTAATGGTGGCGAAATTGGGTGGTAGTGTCTTTCTCTCTCATCCTCTTTGTGTTTCTTATCTATGCGTGGAGATAAAAATGGTGGTTGGTGGTAGTGGTTTTGGTGGGATGGTGAAGATAGCCATTGCAATGGAAGTTGAAGGTGGCAAGACTGGCAACCATGGTGGGAATGGGGTGCGTGGTTGGAAGTGGGACTGTGGGAGGGAAGAGAGAAGAAGAAATCAGATGAAAAAAAAAAAAAAAAAAAAAAAGAAAACTACTACCAAAGGTATGAGAACTTCATACCCGTGGTAGATGGGCGGATTCAGGTAGTGTAGTTTTGGGGGAACTTTATTCCCACGGGTATAAGGTTCCAGATCAAAATATCCCTAAACAAACACTCAGTATCACAAAAGGTGATGCAAACCCATTCCATTCTCCTTCCAGAAGCCCAAACAAACACCCCTTAAGTCTAGGTTGTTAATCCGGTTTTGCATGGGAATTATGTCTTTAAATTATTAAGCAAATTTGAGTTAGTAGAGACCATCATAATACGGGCGAGTTAGGTGCCTAATACCTTCCCACCTCGTACCTTCGCCTCCGAACCCTTTATTCTTGAGTACTCATATGTTCTATATGAGTGGGAGTCTTTCTAAAAACATGATCAGTTCACTTATCGCACTATTGGGTTGTCCCTTCGGATGTCCCTTCGATTTGTCCATTCGATAAAACGCCGATAGCAGATTTGTGACCTCTTTAATGGTTTTTATTAAATTCAAGTCTTTACAAAATCTTTTCTGACTCGATGGTCCCTTAAACTTATCTAAAGCCCCTAGCTTACAAATTTTCTATAAGGACGCACTCCGTGGAGCAGATGGAAAATCCCGGGTCCTTACAATGGCGACTTCACTGGGGAATTATTTACGAGGGTGAGACTCAAAAGTCAAGTTTGCTTAATTGTTTAATAACATGTTCTATATTCTGCATCATTTGCATGTGTCTTGTCACAATCTTTTAACCCTTATCAACCCTCGAGAAAGTTTGTGTCGCAACTCGTAGACAACTCGTATATCTAAAGGAATATACAGTTGTCCTATCGTGCAAATCGAACCTTCCTCGCCCACTACTCATCGACTCTTGTTGGTGAAAAAGAATTACAATTCATGTGTCGATCATCCGCCGAGCGAAAATTGTAATTTGACGTGGTGACCTCACAGGAGCCAAAAGCCCTTGCCCACATTCGTGCATTCGCTTTCTTGTTGTGCATGTGTCATTATAATGCCCGTCTGATCACATGTTTGCATGTAAATTGCGTTGTTATAGTGCTTGCCTGAATGCATGAATATCGTGATTATGTGCCAACATGTACTTACGTGGTAGGAGTCTTTTCTTTTATTTTTAGCTAGTTCCTGATGCCCAAAAATGGTGCGAGAATTCAATTCAATGAACACTCATCGTTTTCCCAATGATATATTCTATCAAAGTCATGAGCAATTTCCTAGGATCTTGTAGTAAAAAAAAAAGAGTCTGTCACTCCAATTTTCCCTCTCCCGTTTTCTATCTCTTTATTTCTTTTTTTTTATGTAATCCAGATTCGGTCAAAAAAAAAAAAACAAAAAAAAACCACAAAAAATTGGTGTAAAACTAAAAAAATGCCGAAAAAAAAACAATTGCGAAAAAAATAAAAAAAAAATGATGACCGAAATTCCTGTTTTTATTATTCATTTTTTCGTTCATTGACTTTATTTTCCTTTGATATTAGGGAAAATATTTGGGCGTTTAGGTTTAAGGATCTTTTTTTAGGACAATGTTTTTTTCTTATGTGCGGGTTGTCCTTTTTCTTAGGTGAGAGTCTTGTGGTCTTTTTGATTCTAAATGGTCATCTACTCGTTCAGATCATGCCAGGGTCCAGCAAGCGTTCCTCAGCTGAAGATACACAGAAGGAATCTCTCCTCATGCCAAGGTCAGAAATGGGCCAGCGTGCTAAGAAGATCAAAACTCATTTTGGGACAACTGCATATCCAGTCCACGAAGCTTCTAAAGAATCGGTACTTGATACTCAAGATGAGTCCCTTAACTTAAAGGAGCAATTGGACCGATCATTCCGAGAGGCCAAGATCTAAGTAGGCCTTAACCATGATGAGACCCCTAGTCTCGTTGAATACAGAGGCACAAACAAGCCAATCTAGGCCCTTGTTGAAGCACAAGACGATATTGAGCACCTGTCCCAATATATAATTATCTACCACTCAAAGATCAAAAGGCTACTGAAAACAGTTGCTGGGCTAGAGCAAAGGATTAAGTCTTTAGAAGGCGACAAAGTCATTCTTGACCAAGGGCAACCCCGTTGGCCTCAAGAACACATCTTTCAACAAATGAGGGCATATGGCTACATGCATTCAGTGGGGCCTACCTATGAACTCATCCCAGAAAATGGAAATCCAGTTGTTTATTGCGAATATTGCCGAGCCTGCGGACATCACACCAATGACTGCAGGGATCCGAGAGACATAATCCAAGCCTTCATTGATGAAGGGACCATGTGGCCCGTGCATCATTGGTTATCCAAGAAAAGATCAAGTATTCCTACCCGTGAGTTCACGCCACTTGCGATACCTATTCATGATGTTATGACAGCTCTACTTCGCCGTGGAGATTTGCAATTCTTAGAAGGGGTTTTGCCAGAAGAGGAAGATCATTACCTATATTGCAGATATCATAGGTGCTTTGGCCACCTCACTGAACAGTGCTACCGCTTGAAGTGTGACATCCAATTTGTCATTAATTTTGGGGCCGTCTCTCCTCCGAAATCTCATATATTCAAGATCAGAATACGAAAGTATGAACCGCAGCTTGAAGTTAATGTGCTCGAAAGAGATCAAGCACCATTCATACCGCACTCAAACCCTCATGTTAATGGTTTTCTCAAGAAGTAAGGGTACATACCCGGTATGGGTCTGGGAAGAAATGGACAAGGGCCTATCACCTACGAATTCGAAGTCAAAAACAACTCCTTTGGACTTGGTTACAAACCTACTGACAAAGAAATCCACGACTAGGCTCTGAAACGAAGGAGACAATTTAAGGGAAAACAAGTCATTTCCAAAGAAGTAATACCTCCTTATAGCCACACGCTAAATGGTCAGTTCATCACAGAAGGGGATTATTGCCCATACTATGGCTTTCCCGAGCCATACTATGACAAGGAAGCCAAGGTCCCACACCCAGGTTTCGAAATTTTCCAAGACTGCAACCAATTAGACGAGGAGGCACACCACACCTCAAAACCGACAAGTCAAGATTGGACCAAGGCGCCAGGTAACCGTCTACTAGATCTCCTGTTTGGCCAAGAAAACTAGAATGGTTGAAGCTCCTGAGATTAATGAAGAAGTAATGGCTCTCTATGATCACCAATTTCAATCCTGCAGACCTGATATATACTACTAAAGATGCCACGATGGAATGGAAAAAGGAAGTAAGCTGGAATGGCCCAAATGGACGTAAGGTTATGATAACCACTGGAGAGGGACCAATGATGGAAGAATCTGATTCAAAGTCTCAGTCAGAGTCAGTGTCTAGCTTAGGTCCTAAGGATAAGTCAGCAACGAGGAGTGTCCCTTTTTCTTTTTCTAAGTCTGGTGTCAATGTGAAGGGAAATTCAGATCCCTTTCTTTCTGTTTTCGGTTCTAATATCAATAAAATGAAAAGTCCTTCTGCTTATTTTTCGTCTTATTTAGCTATTGATAAACCCAATGATGAAAATGAGTTGCCTAAAGATTTGCTAAAAGCAGTAATCAATGATGAACAAAAGACCTCTATTGTGGAGAAAACAGAGTTAATTAATTTAAGCAATGAAAGCGAACCTCGTGAAGTAAGAATTGGATAGTCCTTAACTGAACAGGAACGTGAGCAATTTGTTGAACTTTTGAAATCGTACACAGATGTTTTTGCTTGGTCCTACAAGGACATGCCAGGAATTGAAAGGAGCATAGCCGAACATAGGATCCCTTTATACCCTGATGCTAAACCAATTAAGCAGAAACTACGGCGCCTTAGTCCAGAATGGGCACTGAAAATAAAAGAAGAGGTACAAAAGCAACTCGCCGTTGGGTTTATCATGGTATCAGACTATCCTGAATGGATTGCCAATGTGGTTCCAGTATCGAAGAAGGATGGCCGAGTCAGAATGTGCGTCGATTTCAGGGACCTCAACAAAGCTAGCCCAAAGGATGATTTTCCTTTACCCCATATTGACCTCTTGGTAGATAACACAGCTGAATATGCTCTATTATCATTTATGGATGGTTACGCAGGATATAACCAGGTTCAGATGGCTGAAGAAGACATGAGCAAAACGACGTTCATAACTCCCTGGGGAACCTATTGCTACAGGGTCATGCCCTTTGGATTAAAAAACGCAGGTGCAACTTACCAAAGGACCGCCACAACTTTACTACATGATATGATGCATGAAGAAGCCAAAGTCTACGTGGATGATATGATTGTGAAATCAAGGTACTAAGACGGGCATATTCAGGCACTCCACAAGTTCTTTGAGATATTACGCAAGTATAACTTCCGACTGAATCCTCAACAGTGTGCATTCAGGGTTATGTCAGGCAAGCTGTTGGATTATGTAGTCAGTCAAAGAGGAATCGAAATTGATCCATTCAAGATCAAAGCAATAGTTGAAATGCCGCCACCCAAAAATGAAACGGAGATTAGGGGATTCCTCGGTCGACTTCAATACATTAGTCGATTCATATCAAAGTTTACCATAACATACGAACCCATATTCAAGAAGTTGAAGAAGGGGGTCAAAATTGAATGGGATGACCAATGTCAGGAAGCGTTCGACAAGATTAAAGATTATCTAGCCAACTCACCTATTCTTGCTCCTCCCAAGAAAGGTCTGCCATTGATCCTCTATTTGACAGTAACCGACACAACCATGGTGGCTATGCTAGCCCAAGCCATAGAGGACCAAGAACGAGCCATATATTACTTAAGCAAGAAATTCATTGATTATGGAACCAGATATTCAAGCCTTGAAAAGACCTGCTTAGCTTTAGTCTGGGCCACCAAGAAGCTCAGACATTACATGTTCAATCACCCTGTCCTGCTAAGGTCAAGGATGAATACCCTTAAATATATCATCGAGAAGCCAGTCTTAAGTGGAAGAATTGCGAGGTGGACAGTTCTGTTGTTCGAATTTGATCTCAAGTTTGATCCAACAAAAACCATCTAGGGACACGCAGTTTCAGAATACTTGGCCGAGCACCTCACTCACACAGCCAAGGATCATGAGCAATATGACTTCCCCGATGAAGATGTGGCCCTAATTGAAGAAAATTGCTGGAAAATGTACTTTGATGTGGCATCCAACTAAAAGAGCTATGGCGCGGGAGTACTTCTGGTGTCTCCGGATGAAGCTCATACTCCCATCTCAGTAAAACTGGACTTCCCTGTCACTAATAATGCAGCCGAATATGAAGCTTGTATTATCGGTCTACAAGCAATCGTAGGCCTGGACATCCGAGTACTCAAAGTCTATGGGGATTCTCTACTAATCATCAATCAAGTCTCCAGGAAGTGGAAAGTTCACAGCGAAAGCCTGGCACTCTACCAGGAATTTTTAGATAAAGTACTTTACAACTTTGAAGATGTAGCCTTCACATACCTTCTACGAGATGACAACCAATTTCCAGACGCTCTATCCAAGCTAGCATCCTTGATTATCATACCTGACCGAGTCAGCATGATGCATGTTTGTATACAAAGAAGAAGTGAGCCAACTTTCTGCAACAACCACGACACGGGCCTAATCCTAGCTCCAATCAAAGAAGATCCTTGGTACCAAGACGCCTTCAACTACATCCCCAAAGGCAGATACCCTCAAGACGCGCCAATCAAAGCTCAACGGGCCATCCGTCTCTTAGCGGTGCAATACATAGAGTATAAAGGGGTTCTATACAAAAAGTCCCACAACGGAGTTAACCTCAGATGCGTGAAAGCCGAAGAAGCCGCAGAGATCATGGATGAGGTACACAATGGGGTGTGCAGACCACACATAATGGTCGAATGCTCTCTAGAAAGGTCCTACGACTGGGTTACTATTGGACCACTATGGAAAGAGATTGTTACGACTATGTCAAGAAATGCAAGAAGTGTCAGATATATGCCAACCTACAGCATATGCCACCCTCAATGCTCCACAACTTCACATCCCCTTGGTCATTTTCTGCATGAGGAATAGATATCATTGGTAAGATCACCCCGAAAGGCTCTGGAGGGCATGAATACATCCTAGTAGCCATAGACTATTTTACCAAATGGGTTGAAGCCCAATCCTATGACATCCTCCCATCCAAACAAGTGTCAAAATTCATAAGGAACAACATCATATGCCAGTACGGCGTTCCGCATGAAATTACTAGTGACCATGGATCCCATTTCAAAGCCGAAACAACCACTCTACTAAAAAGCTACAAAATCCAGCACCATAAATCATCCCCTTACCGTCCCCAGACCAACGGCGCAGTAGAAGCCGCCAACAAAAACCTCAAGACTATCATTGAAAAGATGATAGAAAACTACAAAGATTGGCCCATAAAACTCTCATTTGCCCTTTGGGGATATAGGACGTCCATTAGATCATCCACAGGAACGACACCTTATTCCCTAGTCTATGGAATGGAAGCAGTGTTACCCATAGAAGTCTAACTACCCTCCATGCGCATACACTAGTACAAAACCACCTATAGGCGTCGGTTAAAAACCCCCATTGGCGTCGGTTTTCGACCGACGCATACATGGGTGACGCCGATTCCCATGGGAATAGGCGTCGGTTATCCAACCGACGCCAAAAGGTTATTGGCGTCGGTTGATTAAAATGACCGACGCAAAAAGTCATATTATAGGCGTCGGTTAACCAAGACAACCGACGCCTATTCTCCTTTTCTTTTTTTTTTCTTTGCGTGCCCAGCAATAAAATTAAATCTGTTTCATAAGCAGCCTATGTGGGATTCGAACCCACATCTTTTGTGCAATAGCACAATTGCTCTACCAATTGAGCTAATAGGCTTCAACACATAAAACATATATACACCATGCCTTAGTTTGAGAACAATTTGAGCAACACTAAACAGTATCTATCTGAATTTGAATAGAAATAGAGAATGAGAATTTAGAAAAAGAGGAACAAAACAAGCGGACAACTCTCAAAATTCAGAAATGTATATTACTGAGTACCTCATGAGCAACATAGTTAGGAAGAGTCCTACAGGAAGTGTGAGTGAAGTAGACCATCTTCCTATAAAAGGTAAAAATAGATCAGCCTCTCCAGTACTTGAATGCAAATTCCTAGCTGTTTACTTTTACTTCATTGCTTCATACATTTGATGTAATAACAAGAAAATAAAGAAGACACAACAGTTACAGAAGAGAAACAGTATGCAAATCAGCTAGACAATCCCGAAATTCAGATTCAGCACTTTAGCACATCAGCAAGTTTCCATGCAGACAACTCGTAGATTTCCATGCATTTCACTTTTCTTCTCACTTGGACACTTACTCAATTATTCAACTAAGAATGGAGCAAATCCTAGCCCAACTATAGGTCATAAACACAGGGTCAGATCAGAACATAAAATTTAGGTCGAGTCTTTTAAATGCACAACTGTATTCTAGGCTATGGATATTATTGGTTCTTCTTCTCTTTTTAGTCAACAACCTGATTCTTTTCTTTATTCATGAAGCACTAAGCCATTATCTAGACCAGTTTAATCTACTCAAAACAACTATTCAACATGAGTTTTACCAATTAACTTTCTGTATCAGGTGGATAGAAAATAAATTATGTCAGAACATTAACAACTCATGTACTCACAATATGTCTAAACATGCACATAGTACAATTAGCATACAGAGGGAGCACAAAAGTTATAAAACAGGTGCAAATAGCAACTAAGGAGATATGAAATAGGGACTGGAGATGATAGAGTACCGAAACTGAAAATTGAGACTGTGAGAGAGAATAATTCAGGTTAAGGGCCAACGATAGTGGATTAACTTTTCTGTCTCCGGGAAACAGGCAGCCTCGTTGACAACGACAACCAGAAAGCAATCCTGAATTCACAGGGCCAAACATTCAAATAGGAAAGACCAAAGTAAATTGGAGAACACACAAATATTAGAGAGAAGAAATTGTAAAATACCCAGATCAATAATACAGAGAGAGAGAGAGAGAGAAATAAACATGTATAAGATCGATCTCAAGGGTCGGAAGGAGAGCGATCTGCTGAGAGTAAAAAAGAGGGACAACATCTGAGATTCGAATAACTCCCTTACCAGAATCGAAACAACCAAGCAAAACGCCATCAAGCAGATGGGTCACAAATTTGACGAAATAGAACAGTATCGACCTCTGAAAAACAACAGTGTCCGTTTCTCTGCTTGAACCTGCCAATATATAAGCCAAAATTGAATATGAAAATTTGAGGATAAAATGAAGACAACTAATTATAAGTTAAAACTTTTATAGAACAGAAAATTTCAAACAAACACAGTTAGCAAGAACTAGATACAAACTTTTTTTTTTAGATAACATGGGTGTCCAAGCTTTGATTAAAGAACTAGATACAAACTTTAACATTAGCAAATTTTGCAAACCATATATTCTATATGCTACAATCAAAGAAAATCAGTTGCTTGTGATAGGAGAAGTCGTCGAAATTTTGAAATGACAAAGAGAGGTAGAAAGGTATTAATAATAAGCATAAATGTGTAAAATCAGAAACATGAATTAGGAATACTTAAATTAATTGCGAATCTGTTAAGACAATATTTGAACTCAAAATTCGAAACCCAGATAAGAAAGGACAAATTTGAGTAACAAACCATGAACAAATCCCACATCAAACTCAAACCATCAAAACTCTAACACGAATGAGAACAAAAATTTCACAAAATCACCACAACAATTCAACAAAAACAGAAAAGAACACATAGATTCGTGAAAAGGAGCTTTTACTTGTGGATTCAATCGCAACTTATCGCAATATCAGCGGAGGTCATTATCAAGAACAAGAAAGCGATCAATGATACATTAACTGAGTTGCAGGTAACATGACTATCAGTGCACCCTGTGCAGGTCATAATCAACCAAGGTCCTAGTTGAATTTCTCTAAAACAACAGTGGTTCAAATAGAACCCAAAAAAAAAAAACAGATGATTTATACAGGACAAGGATAGGCAGAATAGGACATTCATAAGTCTCTCACATGTAGTAAAGATGCTTGTTGCATTATTGATCCACTTAAAGCAAGATTCATCAGTTTTATGAACGAATTATTAAACAACAATTATATCAACCAAATAAAAAAAAAGTATAAAATATAAAAAATTTAGAAATCGTTTTGACGGAGATATAGCTTAATAGAGAGAAAAACAGGGAAAAAAAATTACTCAATAAGGAATTGAAACCCTAGATTTATCAACAGTTTGAGAGTACAAGTGAACTATGAACGAAAAGAAAAGGTAAAATAGATAAAAAGCCCTCTAATTATAGTAATTAGCAAATGAAATTGAAAAGAAACCTCTAAAGCAAGAACAATTCTATGTAAGATGGAGAAAAAAACGACATTTAAAAGATTGATTGCATACCAGATCTGGTCGAGGAGCACGTAGAGAGAGAATGAGAGAGGAGAGCGAAATCGGTAGCGACTCAGGCTAAAGAATAGAAACATAAGAGGGGAGGAAGGGGAGGAAGACAGACCTTGATGAAGGAGGTGGGTTCGCTGGTGATGTGCAGGAGAACGAAGGGAGAGAGAAGATGGCCGGTGACTATGGTGAAGGGGCGCAGCTATGAAGGAACGAGGAGAGAGGAAGTGGGAGAGTGGAAGTAACTGATGAATGAATACTTAATAGCCCCTACTCCTTTGCACCTAAAAGCTTTTATGTTTTTTTAGTTTTAATTAGCTATAGGCGTCGGTTCTTGCAAATTAACCGATGCCTATTAGTTTTCGCTATTTTATTTTGTAAATATTACTCATTTGCGTCGGTCCTATAGAACAACCGACGCCTATTCTTCACCACTTAATTACAATTATGCCACCGCGGGGTTATAGGCGTCGGTTGTCTAAAAGCACCGACGCCTATGACTGTTTTTGTACTAGTGATAGCCTTAAAGGGTGAAATTCCCGAAACCCAATGGTTGCAAGCCTGCTACGAGGAACTCATGTTCACAGACGAATGACGCCTACGGGCCCTAGACCATTCCCACATGTACCAGCAACGTATGACAAGAGCATTCAACAAAAAGGTTCGACCTCGAAATCTGAAAGAAGGGGACTTAGTTTGGAAAGAATTGCGTGCCCAAGTTACCGACCCCAGAGGCAAATTTCGACCAAATTGGTCCGGTCCATTCATCATCAAAGACATCTTTTCAGGAGGCGCGGTCCGGCTCATGGACATTGACGGCATCGAGTACAGTCAGCTCACCAATATGGACCAACTGAAGAAGTGCTACGTCTAAAAAAAACAATTCCGAAAATTTAAAAAAAAAAAAAGAGACGTATACAAATTGAACGAACTACGCTGGCCTGATTCCACACTAGATACGTAGGTAACCCTTTTAAGGGGCCCAGCCAAAATCAATCCTAAATTCCATTCAACTCATTCAAAAAGGGATAATCTTTATTCAAACTAAACGTATAAGCTTACATTGCAAAAATTGAACTTCCTAAGGTTACAAAAAAAAAAGGTGCAACTACGAGGGTTTAAACTAAACAAATTCCTATTACTTTTTTTAAAACTAGACTTGCTTTCTAAGAAAACTATTTTAATCCTTCTTCCCTTTAGAAGGCTTCGTTGAAGAGTTCTTCTTTGAAGGACCCTAGCTTGAGGACGACTTATGATCGCTTCCTTGAGCTGGGGGCTTGCCTCTTTTTAGTACGTGATAGCCTTCTTCATAAGGTCATTCCTTTATTTTCTTGCTTCCTGTTCCTGAGTGATACTTAGGCTTTAGTTGGTCCCACTCCTCATGACGAAGGGCTCGTCTCGCTTCTCCATCACTGCAAGAAAGCCAGTTCAAGTAGGTCTCATAAACTTGGGTAGGGGCAATCGCCCGAGGTACAGTCCAACGATCCCTGCCACACCAATATTTTCCCCAATCCTCAGCAAATTTAGTGGTCAAAGCCAAGGTAGGTGGTCTCGTGGTCTCCTGACGAGGGATAACCAGCTTCAACCCATATTGCCGCATAACCCTAGAAGGAAAGAAGAAAGTACTCCTGTACAAACCCACTACGGTAGTGTGAGGGACAAATTTGCAGCAAGCCACCAAAGAGGTCAAGCGTCACATGCCAACGGATAGCAGTCCTGCATGGAAAAAGGCATCCCATTGAGCAAGGGTCTTCTCATCATATAACCTTTTTCTAACCAAGAAGCTACCAGCAGTATAAGTCTTCTTTTTCCAAGCTTGAGGGGTTCGAGCTATCATCTTCTCTGGCGATTCTATCAGTCTTAGATGTTCACACAACCAAATTTAAAGCAACAGGGGGCTGCCAGAAAAGCTTCGTGAGGCGAAATTTTCAACCTGTCAAGCCCTAGAATAGTCTCCCCTACAACCAGATGCAAAGGAGAATGCCCTTCAGCTATTTGATTCACCACTCGCAACAACGAGGCTCTACCTAGGGTGGAGAACTCCGCATTAGCAAACACGAGGCGATTTAACAGGGAAACTACAAAAGCCTGTCGGCGGCAACGCCTAAATATCGCATCATGTTCAGAACAAATAGCAAACTTTTCACAGATTTGAACTAAGTTCACATCGACACCGAGAATCATGCTTTTGGCTTCTACAGATGTCAAACCTAGAGATTTCCTGTACTGATTGCTAAAACCATCTCTCAAATAATGCAGAACTGGGGGAAGAACATCAGACATATTAGTAATTGCAGCAAATTCTTCAACTAGAGGGCATAATTCAGAGTTACCAAAACGAAAGGCGTGCAAGTTTGAGTCCCAATAATTCAGAGCAGATCAAAGAAGGGGCCACAAAATTTTGGTTGGTCTTAGAGCCAATAAAGTTGAGACATGGTACGGAGACAGTTCAAGTTTATCTTCTATGGTCAGAATTTTACACCAGGTGTCGAACAGATTTTCAAAGGATTTCACCATGGTAGAAGTTTTGGGAAATTTGAGAAAGCTAAAGTCTGAGAAGAGCTACGGCATTAGACATCCCGTAAATTCTATTTATAGGCAAAGAATCGGGTCAAAAGAAGTCAGAAATCCACGAAAAAGGCCTAAAGCCAGAGCTGCTAGCGGCTGTGACCAGTGCCGCTAGCGGCCCTCATCTCCAACCCAGCGCCGCTAGCGGCCCTGACCTCAGCCCAGTCGATTTTTCCAACCAGCCCACTTGGTCTATTCTGCTCGGTTTAAATCCAGCTTTTCAGATGGACAACGGAGTTACAAGGCCCGAGACTCTCTTAGTCTTATTCTTTTCCTTTTTATTTTTTTATTTTATTTTATTCTTTTTTTTAGGGGGTATAATATATGTGTAATTTTTGGGAAGGTGTTAGGACGACTGGGGGTATAATATATGTGAAATTTTTGCTTTTTCTTGCAATTTTTACCCTTTTTCTTTATTTTATTCCCTAAATTGTGGCCTACCCTTTACTGCATAACACAATGCATACTTAAAGATCAGACGGGCATAATCGAGTCATCATAGCATACATATCATATAAAATGCATAAAAACAGGAGTTCAAAGTTTCAAGGACAAGGTTTACAAAGCAATCCTACATTGCTCAATCGGAGTCATCATCGGCATTGCTTAGCCTCATCCTCAACGGAAGGCCCCTGACCGTAGTTCCCAGCCGAATAGTGGAAAGAGCCCTGCGTACTGAACGAGCTATAAATAGGCCTGTTGTTGTTAGGCCTCATGTCCCGTCCATCATACACTGGTGCATGCATAGGGGTACCTGCCGGAAACCCGCCCTAAAGAAGCTCTCCGTGGCCTGACTAGCAAAGTCCATAGCCATATCCTGATATGAAGGCCCATCTTGAGGCACGTCCCATTCAGGGGCGTTCGCCCAACCTCCAACCATAAGGGTCACAGTAGGCCTACTATCGAAAGAAGGCTGGAAACCCACCGGAAAAATTATCTCAGGCATAGGAATGTACGGCACAAAAGGTCCGGGCGCCTCATCAACAGGAGGCCTGGTCACAACTACAGGAGGTGAATGAGCAACAAACGGCCTACTCGTCGAAGAAACCCTCGCAGCAGAAGAACATTGGGGTCCCTCCGTAGACGAAGACTGTGACATCTGTAAACAATCAAGACCAAAATGTTACGCTAAGCACCACACTCAGCTAAACAAAAAGACAAAAGTCTACTTACATCAGCAGTCCTGGATCGAGAACTCTTCCCTTTACCCATCACCCGGCCATAGCCTTTCTTCAACAGGTGGATGAGCTTGAAGACTTGAGAAGTCTGCCCCCGATTCAGCTACCAGAAGAAACAAAAGATAGAGTCAGCATTCAAAAGCAAACACAAAACACAAGAAGGGATAAAAAGAAACTTACCCCCGTACAACCATCAGGCAAGGGTAAGCCCTCCACGGTCTCCCCATCAGCAGTATGTAGAGGGAACTCCTTTACTATACGTCCCCCACTCTCACCAATATACCTCACCTCATTGCTCGGCAAGGTCACGCTTGGGGGCTGGCCACGAGGAACTCTGGAATGGGACCTCCGGGGACCCTGAGGAGCCGAACGATCCGCCTGCAAGATACAAAAGTCAGTATATCACGCATATAGCTGAAAAGGGCACAAATAAAGATCTTACCTCAGAAGTGAGGTCTGGCATCAGACGACCCAAGCAATAGGCCAGGTACACAGCCGTGCGATCCAAGCCAGCAATCTCCAGCTCAATAAACTCCATGGCCGCCATACCACGAGCCACGACCCCCAAATCTTCCGCGCTCAGGCTGTGCAGGTAGAACATGGCCATCGGAGGGTCCTCCGGAACCAAATGACCACCCAAAGCGGGATAGACCAGCCGAGTTAAGCGGTCCTCCAAGTACCACACAAAGCCAAATGGCCCCTCAAAGACCACTCGCAAGGAAGATACCCTAAAGGACTCGATGGTAATATGGGAAGGAACCCCGGGAATACCGTCAAAGGCAGTCCACGACACCTGCAGATTACCGGATCAAAGTTCATTCACATCAAATGGACCAAAAACATACATAAGCAAATCGAAGGCGACATACCTCAGACGCAGCATGATTCTCAAAGGTAGCCCGAAAATGCTCCAAAAAGGTAAAAGGGTGGTTATCTCTACCGACCCACCATGAACCTAACGGGAACATCCTTAAACCAGGACGGTGAGGACCAAAAGCGAAAAAATACTCAAAGAACCGTAGCTTCCATACAAGCAAGAATAATAAGATACAACTCTCCTACAAAACATGCATGTGCAAAGGAAAAGGGAAACATATATGCCTACCTCCAATATCTTCCACGGGCCCGAGATAGACACCCTCTGACTCGTCGACTTAGGCCTGCAAGCCCGGCGACACCATCTCACTAAAGTAGCATACGCGGGAGCACCAAAGTTTTACTCATGGACTATGGACAAGTCATCCAAACATGTCAAGAAGTCAACCTGACACACGCTCTTCTTCTGAGCAAAAATGGTCGCCCCCAATAGGCAAGCTAAGAAAATATGGGCCCTCTGCTCCTCAGTAAGCCACTACTCCGCCAAGGTTGCCCATAACTTCGGCAAGGAAACTCAGTCCTTTCTGAAATGGGCGGACACTGGCCCATATAGCTCAAGCAACCTATCACTCTGCCGATAGTAACTCGCGTCATACTGAATACGACGCCCTCGAAAGAACAGACTCGTCAACACAGCAAACTGATAAGGGGTAGGAAACATCTCCCCACAGGCGTATGGAAAGTGTTCGTGGTACCCCAGAACCTCTCCAACAACCCCCGAGCGATTATCCTAGTGTCCCCAGAATGACAAGCCAGGATAATCGACAAAAAGTGCCCAAAATCCGAACCCTGCGCTATATCCCTAGCTCCCACAGAAAAAGTCTCCAACATCATAGCCCAATGGGAAGGGAAGTGGACCCATGAGCCTGCAGCAGAACACCAATACCCTAGCCAACAAACAAAATTTTCTCAACACCCCATATACTACAAAATACAACCAAAATAATTTCACACAAATTATATACAGCTGACCACCAATCCAGTGCAAATCCCAATTTGTTCGTGTGCCGACGCACTAACAGTTCAAATTTTCAGTTGAACAGAACTAAAAAAATGAGAGAGTCAGAAACATACAACTAAAGGTTAGATTGATGACTTTGCCTGTCCAGTAGCAAAACACTACGGTCCCAAACCCAAGTCGAGCGCCAGTCCATCTGCATAAACGAATCCTGGTACAAATTTGCCCCGTCTGCATGTCGGGCAAGGGGCGCACTAGAAGAAGGAAACCCAGTACGAAAGAGGTCCCGGTTCTCCTCCTCCTCACCTATGGGATGTTTCCCTTTATCCTTGCGAGCCATAGAAGAAGAATGAAGCTTTCTCTCTCTACAAGTAAAAATTTCAAGTTTTCAGATTCGCAAGAAACAAGTACCCATTCAACAATGCAACCCAAAATTCAGCAAATAGGTGGAAAAATAAGCAAGTTCAAGACAAAAATCAAAGAATTTGGTCAAGAATTAACTTACCTTGAAGAAGTGGAAGCACTCAACGATGGCTTTCGACGAAGAAGAAGCACAATGAGGCAAAACGCGAAAAAATTCGCGAAAAAACATTTTAGGCTACTCAAGTTAAGAGCCGTTGTGACCAAGAGCCCAGCGTTGCTAGTGGCCCTGCGAGGCCTGCACACGCGGGCCCCTCCTGCTGTCCCACGAATTTTATTCCAGCCCAGAAACCAATTTTCCAGTTCGTTCGCGGCAAAGATCAGTACCAAGTTCGCGGGAGCAAGTCCCTTTGACCCACAGATTCAAAGTTCAACAGTTGGCCCATCTTACGGTACCAAGTATTATCAGGTAAAACTAACCCAATTATTTTGCAGGTCCCGAACACATGAGCCAGGATATATGCCCCGACGATAATTATCACCTAGAGTGTCAAATTATTCTAAGTCGCAAAAGTCCCAACGTCCTAAAGTCGGGTCAATGACCGCTTAAGTTATAGCGGTTAAGCTGTCCTTTTTCCACAAAGCCCCAAAGTCCCAACGCCCCAAAAGTCGGGTCGGTCAATGACCGCTTAAGCTATTGCGGTTAAACTATCCTTTTTCTACGAAACTCCCAACGTCACAAATTCGGGTCAGTCAATGATCGCTTAAGCTATTGCGGTAGAACTGGCCTTCTACGAGGTCACAAATTTGGGTTAGTCAATGATCGCTTAAGCTACTGCGGTTAAACTGGCCTTCTACGAGGTCACTTATTTTGTGTCAGTCAATGGTTGCTTAAACTGTTGCGGTTATACTGTCCTTCTTTATTTTTATATGTTTCAGTCAATGATTGCTTAAGCTATTGCATTTAAACTGTCCATATGTTTTAACCATTTTACAGCCGTTATTTTTAATCGCGCTGTCTCGTCGACTTTTTCGTTTCTCGTACAGAGACGGAATCTTGACACCCACTGAGAGGTGTTTACTCACTGCTTGTCGAAGCACTCTACGTTGATCATTCTCAAAGTATTACTAACTTTTTCATTCACTCTAAATACAGGTCCCCAGCAGACGTTTAGACCATCTACGAGCGGTGTTCTATCCTGCTAACCATAACCTTTATTTTCTCTTGTGTTCACAGAGATGAAATCTTAGCACGCTACGAGCATGTCTTAACCCAGTTTTGCCTTCATATGCATACATACTGTTCACTCTCACACACCATGTGCACATCAGCATCATGCATGTCGCCTTCAGAATACTTTGATCTTCGCTTCACTCAAGCTCGATCAAAGTGGAGACTTCTGTAGACGCCAGAAAAGCAGCCTCAGATTTCTCCGGAAAAGCCCGATGATAAAAGGAGTAATTTATAAACTTGAACGCTATTTTTGCTTTAATAGGTAAAATAAGGTCTCAGGTTTTTCCTCGATCTCTCCTTCATTCCCGTCCCATTCAAAAGCCCCGTTCAAGAGCTTTCCAACAACACCTCTCATGACTTTTTCCGACTTCCGGTTGCCAAGTTGCAAATCGGGGGTAGAACCGTCTTTTATCGCCCAGGGGTAAAACGAGCTTTTCATATTTTTTTGGAACACTAAATTCCTCCGGAAAATTAAAATAGACTGGATGTCGTCATTATGTCGACATCCAGATGGCATACCACAGCCGTCAGCGGCTCTGGAATAAATCCAGGGCCGCTAGCGGCTGTGAGCTGGGCCCCTAGTGGCGCTGAGCTAGGGCGCTAGTGGCGCTCGCTGAGCGTCCAGGCCCGACTATTTTTTCAGCCCAACTCCAAAAATCAACTCTTCTTCACCCGTCTAGCCCTACTTTTTTCTCTATAAATACGACCTCCTCCCTCAGTTCAAAACACACAGTATGCAGTTGACAACCTCTATTCTCAGGAGTATTAACAGTGAGCTTCGCCCTCTTTCTTCCAAACTTGAGATCTTGTCTTTACCATTTTTTTCAAATGTAGCCTACAGTTCAAATACTAAACTTCTGAGGGCTCAAATTAAATTAATTGCCTAATTGTTTATTTTCTAGTAGTGATAATGTTAGTTGCAGTGGAGAGGTGACATATCCCCAATTCATAAAATTCGTCCCCCTAATTTGCTTTTCACTTTGTTCGAATGGCATCTTGCAGTTGTGGAAGATCGTAGGACAACAACAATAGGGGTAATAAGTTAATTGAAATTCGAAATGTTTTATTATTTTGTATAAATGGAAGGTTAACTGGATGAATAATTTGCGTTGCATTAAGAGGTGCGTGGAATGCTGCTGCTAAGAGGGCAAGGTTGCTTGTGACTGTGGGTTAGAAGCAGACTACTTAACCTCCATGACATATGATAACCCAGTGCCCAAATTACAAATTGATTCCCTTAATTAGGGATGAGTTACTTGAACTGATGAGAAACTCAAAAGTACCCATCACTTCAGTAATGTCAAACTATTCTGCTTATGAGGTTGAGTTTCTTTTTGATTCTCTTTCAAAAAGGTCGAATATTTTCTACGTCACCCATTTTTTACAAGCTTCTATGTTTTCACTCTCTGTCTATTCACCTCTCTGCCATGGAGGTTGAGTCTTGAGTGCAGTAAAGAAAAAAACTACCACCTGCTTTGGTTTGAAATGAATGAGGGAAAAAGTCAAAACGTGAGGAGGGAAAAAAAATGAGGGAAAAGGAAAGGCACTGGAGGAAATAAATAAAGGGAAAAGGGAAAAAGAAAGTAAAGGAAGAAAAGATAATAGGTAAATAACGAAAAAGGGGAGAAAATGAAAAAAAGGATTAATTAGAGTTTAATAGGGTAGATTCTCATTAAATACACAAGATTCCGATTTTATGGGGGTATATGCATCTTATTATGTTTTTGTAATACCCTAATGTCATAAGTGATTTTATTTATACCATATTGTCCATTTGTGCTCACTAAATATACCAATTTGGTCATTTGAGGCATATGTTCTATATGAGCGGGAGTCTTTCTAAAAACATGATCAGTTCACTTATCGCGCTATTGGGTTGTCCCTTTAGTTTGTCCCTTCGATAAAACGTCGATAGCAGATTTGTGACCTCTTTCATGGTTTTTATTCAATTCAAGTCTTTACAAAATCTTTTCTAACTCGATGGTCCCTTAAACTTATCTAGAGCCCCTAGCTTATAAATTTTCGATAAGGACGCACTCCGTGGAGCAGATGGAAAATCCCGGCTCCTTACAGATATGATCATGTTTAGATTTAGTCTAGTTTAATTCTCGTACCTTATTAACCTATTCACTATGGATGGGTAGCACACAAATTTTTGTTTCTGCTCTAATGGTTTCTGGTTTGAAATTGTTGATCCTGTTCTTACTACTCTGATTCTCCTTAAGTCTTGAAGTTGCATTCTGATTGCAAAGTTTCTCTCTGCAAAAGTCTCAAAGTGATGGATGATAATGTTAAGCTGACGTTCTTGATGATGAAGCTGTGAACCCTGTTTCTACTTACCCTGGTTCTTCTGGTTGGTTCACAGCAATGGTAAGTTAAGGTAAGCGCTTGAGTTAGTTTATAATCTATTCAATTTGGTATCTAGTTCATATAAGCACACTAGTTTGTCATCATCAAAAAGGGGAAATTTGTTTGGTTCCTGGTTTTGATGATAACAAACAAAGTGTCCTTATCTTCGATTGAATTAACAATGATGGCATGTTTATTTAAGGATGTAAGAAGTTGAAATGCTAGATGCATGATTGCTCATGAAGATGCTTGGATCCTCACAAGACACTAAGAATATGTAATGTAGTTAAGTGTGTTTATTATTAGTCTTTGTGTACTATGCTTGACTAGTTAGTGAGAGTCTAAGTTGATCATGACAAGGGAACAAGGTTGTGTGAGACTGAGTGCATGCGTCTATGAGTATAGGGGAACAGCCTTGTGAACCCTGTTCTCTTTGACCAGCACTGAAGCTTCAAGGAACCAAAGGGGAACAACGCTTTGGACCCTGTTCCTTCTACCTTTGTATCTGGACGAGTTTTGCACAATATCGTATTTATTATTTCTGTGAATATTTGTGTATTATCTTTCTAGATCTTCACACAAATATTCTTCTGAAAAAATATAAATTATTTTGGAAAATTGAGTATTGCAAAATCGTGTTTGAAACAGAAAAGTATTTTACTTTGAAAATATATTATCTTGGAAAAATATTTTACTTAATTGGCAAGCTTATATTTTTTAGGTAAGTGAATTATCTTTTGGAATATTTCTCATTTTCTTTTAGAGATTATATTCTGATAAATCACTTCCTAGCTGGCCAAGTTTTTCTCTTAAAGTAATTTGGACGTTTTTATCATCTAGGTTGGTTTAAGGAAAGGTATTTGATCTTTACTTAAGCTTTATCTTATCTTTTGGGAAATTCTATCTTTTATATTCTGAAAAGATTTAACCTAGATGGACTGAGCTTCTAATACGCTTGTCTATATAAGGTTCTTGATAGGCTCAGTTGTAGGTTAAGCTTTGACTGCATTATTGAGTTCAGAATCATTTGTGCAAAGTGTTAAATCATTCAAACCAGATACGTCCTGTGCTCACACAAGAACAACCTTAAACCATGTTCCCTGTCCTGGTTAGTTTGAGTCTTGCTTAGATTGATATCATTGCATAATAGGTTTTTCTGTGGTCTTATTTTGATTAGTATAGAAGCGTGTAATACGACAAACAATCTGGTAATCTAAAATAACTCTAGCTTAGTAACAAGCGTAGAGTTTCCTTCAGATCAGGGTGTGACTTGGAAGGATTGGCAACACATCAGTAATGGTGTGTGGTGTGATCAGGGTACTGTGTTGTATCCTGTCTTGGCTCTGGTTATAAGTTAAGTAGTGTGACAAAATCCCAAGTAACTTGGTCGTGGTTTTTACTCCTATTGAGCCTAGGAGGTTTTCCACGTTAAAAAGGCGTGTGTTATTTACTTTCAGTCTTTTGCTTTGTACTTAGTTTGCTGAGTAGGAACAACGTCCACAACGTTGTTCTCACCATTGTTCTTAAGTCTTAAAAGTCTGTATTATCGCGAGAAATTGAAGCCACTCTATTCAACATCCCCCTAAAGTAACTTAGAGCACTCTTCAACATTGATATAAGTTATAAATACCAAGTGAAAAGATTTACGCGAAATGGAAGGAGTATAGGGTTGACAGCAGTCGGCACTACTCACAAATGTAGGCCATCAACGTAATAGCCAGCACGGCCAACAAACTAACATAGTTTAATTCTAACTTTGGGGTCTACAAGAGGAAAAACAAAGAGAAAAACACAGTCATTACAAATCATACCAAATCATTAATCACAGCGTTCCTTTAGCTAGAAAGTGCAAGCATAGCCCCAATTTCTTCTTCTCATCTCCCTACCATATCTTTTCTTGCAATCTAAGGCTTACTTACCACCCCATTTATATCCCTCACACTCACAAACATTCATTCACTAATTCCCTAATTAAATTCTTCAAAAGTTTCCACTAAAAATGAGCTCAGTTTGCATCTCAAGCTGTTTAGAAGACACAAGGGTCCCGGCTAGGGTGAGGGCCACCTATGTCAACCTCTACAAGTGGCCGGAATCCGATGCCGAGTTTGTTCGGTCGGTCAGCTTCCGAGGTCCCGGCCACCCGAGGCCGAAGGTGGTGGAGAGTATCTCCTGTAGGCAGCTCTACCTTAAGAGCTACACCTTCACTAGGAAAGAAAGTGTAAATGAGAAGACTAAGAAGTGCATTGGGAGAGTCAAGGAAAGGGTTGTGAATGGGGGAAAGAATAAAAAGAAGAAAGAATGTGAAGAGAAAAATAGTAAGGCTGGAGAAAGAGCAAGAAAGGTCAAGGAAGTTCCTTGTGCAGCTCTTAAGTCTCTTTTTAGGAAGTTGCTCTTTTGCTCTGCCAGTGTAGATGTTGTTGATGGCAATATATGATTCACTTGTAAGTTGAGCATATATAACTAGTGATCACTTTGGTTTATTTTGTTATTTATCTCTAGGAACCCCAATGTTTATTTGTATTTTTGTGGAGGTGATAGAAACTAAAGTGTTAAAATGCGTGTAAATGACAATTTTGAGATGGTATAATAATATGCTAGCTAGTGATTGTACTGTAAGTTGTGGCTTCAATGATCTAGTGAGATTACCCTCTTGTTTTGATCTGTTCTTTCCCTCTTGCTAGCTAGGAAGTCTATGCCTTCTTTTTTTTAATTTTTGAATTGCAAGGAAATCACCCTCTTTAAAAGTAATAAGACTCGATCCCAAGTCAGTATTAGGGATGAATGGAGAATGCGCCACTCTGCTATCAATCCCTAACTCCAAAACTCATGAAATGGCTTGCTTTTCTATTACTCTCTGCGCAACAATTTGACCATCAATAATTGTAATTATATAGATACAGAAATTATCATTAACTTGTGTACGAACTACTCATAAACCATGCTTGTGGTTGTGGCTAAATAGTTCATATATATGCATTGTGATCCCAAACATTCTGTTTTTAGTAGCCAAAATTCTAAATGGTTCTTAACATCGACCACATGCATGTTTATATATACATTATGTGTCATCTCCCGTTATTCATGGATCTAGAAACAAAAAAAAATAAATTGTAAATCAACTGTAAAATAGTAGCTGTGTGATGATCATATGTGAATATATCTTATGAGATTATGTGCTACGCCGCCTACTTAATGTGCCAACTGCCAAGTTGTTCTCCAAGTAGACGAAGAGATCTTTTTCTCTTATATTTAGAAATTGAAAAGGCTGGCGTTGCTTGAACAATCGGAAGTTTCTTTTTTATTTTTAAATTCATTGAAAATGTGATTCCGCCGTAATTATCCAAGCAGACCATTAGCAAATTAGACTTTCATGACCTTTTTGTTACCCAAAAGCGAGAAATTAGTTTCATGCATAGGGGTCAATGAGCTTGACAAATTGCTCTTGGTGATGCCTAAGTTTAACTCCTTTGATACATTAGTTGTGATTATGAAGAATACAGTTTTTTTTTTTTTTTACTATATATTTTTTACTCTGATTCAATGTTGCCAACAATAATAATTGTTATACTCTTCATACAAGTGTTTAACATAATTACTCTTCCTAAAACTCAAGAAGCAATCTTTTCTCCTTTTTCTCTCTCTCCCTCCTCCCAAAAAAAACTCTAGCCCCTTTTTGGTTTAGGGGCTCCCATTAGCGATTCTTCACTAATGGTAAGCCCCAATTATTTGTGTTTCATTGTTTTGTTCTGTTGTTTAGTTTCTTTATGTCGAATAATTTCAATCTCTCCATCTGTGAGAGTTAGTTTGTCTCATTCATTGGGTTCAGTTGTCTCTCACTTTTTTAGAGTATTGTTAGTTTTTCATTTTGTTGTTTACTTTGGCAGATCTATTCTAACAAAAGGTGGTCTACGATGTCGGATATAAGCATTCAAGGCTATAGCAAATCTTCCGTGAAAGCTGTAATATGGAAAACAATGATTAAATGGAAGCCAATCGGAATCGTTGCATCTCTAGTGCTATATAGTTTTTCCATTCGAATGTATTCTGATATTTTAGATCTATTTCTTGTTGAATCATTCCTTTTTATAAGTGTTGTGTGGCTTTCAATTAATGAAATCTTCCCCTAAAAAAAACAGTAATTTGTATAATTTATTTATTTTTGTTATTTTTTAATTTAGGGAACAATATTTTGTTATTATTAGTCCTTAATTATTCTACAAAGCCCTGAAAATTCAATCGTTAGGTTAACAATAATGATGACTACCTTATTAAGCTGATAAAAAAAAGGTTGATATATAGTGACACAAAAAACAAAATTCAAACAAAAATAAGATTATGAGGTGGAGCAAGTTTAATTTGTGAAACATTCTCAAGACGAGACAGCGTTGCTTTTCTTAGAAACAATGGTCATCAATTATAATTAATGAGTTAGTTTCCCTTAAAAGCTATCATTGTCTTACCTTGAACTTAACTAAAATGAGTTGTATCGAACAAAATTTAATGAAATTGAATTGAACTAATATTGGAGGAAGAAAATGTAGTCTACACTATAAAACACTGTGATTAGATTAACCATATAATTGAAGGCTCCAGGCATTATGATGTCCGTCCATGAACGTCATTATTGAATTACATAGCATGCCTTGCATCATTATCACCATAGCAGCAGTAAGAGTAAGGTTATATGAAGGGCCCAGAAAGTTATCATGAGGAGCACCAGCTAACACTAGCTATAGCTCTCATTTTTTTTTTTTTTTTTTTGACAAGGCAAGAAAGCCCCATGAATGGCCAAGAGTCTCAAGACTTAATACAGATTACAGAACGTGAACATAAACGAGAATACTAAAAATCAAACAAAGATCCAATCATGACCACATATATTTTATCAACCGCTACTTCTTCAATCCTGTTAAAGAACCAGTCACGGTGACAACCAGACGGAAGTACTCCGGTCTTCAACCGCCAGGACCACCACCAGCTTCACCATAGGATGCATACGCCGAATCCATAGTGGCTAGTAGGTTGTGAAAATAGAGCAATCTACATCCTCAGTCAATACAAGTATGTTCACTATCAAAGTGAAGAACAAAACTAACAAAAAACTCGAAAACGACAGGTAAAATGACTAAAATCTGATCCAACCGATGATGAATTACCATAAGAAATTTACAGAGTTAGATAGACCTTTATCCCTAACGCTCTAAAAAAACCAAATCTACAGTCCATATCAAGAAGATTGAGGCTTCATCATAAAATCAAATATGACTGTGTGAAATCGTAGGCTTCAGATTCTTGCATTTTGCAGCAATCAAAGATCTATTAGAGTACGACTAACAAAAACAAATTGCTGACAAGAGCCTTCTTTAGGCTTAACAGAAAAAGTTAATAAAATAAATTAAAAGTTTCATTCTTATGGCTTGCTCAGCCTGAAATGAAGAATTGTCTTTATGAATTATGATTGAACAAATCAAATAGAACTGCTATGCAAAAAAAAATTATCTTCAAAAGTTGGCTACCCACACCAAGAAATCAGCCTTACTGAGAAAAAGGAAATTTTGCCATTTAAGGTGATGGAATTGCTAATTGATGACGAAGTACAGATTTACCAATTATCTTCTTTGATAGGAGAATATACTCAAAATTTAGGGTTCATGAACTGAGCTGAGATCCTTCCAAAATTAAAAGGGAAACAAAAAAAAACTCAGATTAGTGCTAAGAAAGGGTGAACTAGAGAGAAATCCCAACAAGAAAGAGGGATGTAAGATCTTGGGGAAAGAATTTTGGTTGGGATTTGCTGAAAATTGTAAACGATTTAGAGGTAGGGTTCTTGCGTTTCTATTTTTTTCTTTTTTTCTCTCTCATGAGCCTACCTAAGACTATTGGAGCCTACCTAAGACTATTGACTAGCTATAGCTCTCATACTTTCACGTAATTTTTCTTCTGATCTAGCCACTGACGACTATGTGCTCTTCCAATATTGTTATTATTCTTTTCGTTTCTAATTTTAAATCTTATTCTTATGTTGTTGCCACCTGCATATATGGAGACTGTAAAGAAAACCAAAATGGCTTATCTCTGAATCTTATCCTCTGTAGAATCTAATTGTAATGATCTAATCAAATAAGCGGAAAACAACTAGAAGAAGGAAACTTAACGGGTCATTAAATATATATATATATATATATATATATATATATATATATATATATATATATATATATATATATATATATATACCTCTTAATGCGTGCCTCGTTGATTGATTAAATATTGATATATGCAAATTTAGGATTCCAAGTGTAATTCCTCTACTGTAGTCCACGCAACAATTGATTTGATCAATCCAAACACGTTCGTAAGTTAGAACGAGCACAAGGAACCATTCCTTGGGCTACGGTCGTACTTGGTTACTTTAGAGAGAAAATAGGGGAGAAGGAGTCTATCAGTTAAACGTTAACCTAGATGTGTCTTCCTTCGTTCTCTTCTATTTAAACTGACTACTACATGTAGTGGGCTTTCCCTAGGTCAGCCAACTTACTGATTTCTCTTATTAATTAATTAATGCAACTCTTAGGTCCATTAATTAATTCTTGATCTATCAATTACTTAAGCGTGTGACCCGTTAAACCCGTCCCATTTAGTAGTTGGATGGCTCATATCGGTCTGATTATCGTAAGCGGACTCTAGCTATACGTTACGACCTACTAAATCGAGAGTTATATATCTCTGCAATTTAATCCCAAATTTTACTCCTTGAGTCCTTAACTGACAGGACAAAAATACTTCAATCTCCCACTTGTCCTTAAGACAAGTGTGCAAATCCATTCCCTTGTCACTTATTGTCTTAATGTGAACGTAAGGTAAGAAGTCTAGTCATCATACCAATCTGATCCAAGTTGATGTGAAATCTAATTTAACTCAATTCAAATTGACCCAAAATCGGACATCAGCAAAAACCTGACTTCATCCAACTTGATCGGATAATCTTGAAACTCGAAATTAAAATGAGACAACCCACTTGATTGAAGTCCAGATCCACTGTAACTCCTAAAATAACCGTAGAGAACTGTTCCAAAATTATTCACTTATGGATAGCAAGGGCAGATTTTTTGACAATTGGATAGATGGGTGGGTTTTAAAATTTAAACAATTAAAGGAGAAAAATAAAGAGAGGGAAAAAACCACCAAAATTAGAACATTAGAGAATCCAAACTGATTTGATTGCACTAAATAGTTGTCGTCATAAAATATATTTATCTTGAAGTTATAAATACTATAGAGATAAAAGTATAGTAAGAAAGTAGTAAAGGCATGTTCTGTTCAACTTTTCTTTGAAGTATTCAGTAAAATTCAGTTCAGTTCAGTAAAATTGGTTTAGTTCAGTTCGGTAAACCGATTACAATTTTACTCTTTGTAATTGTAGATTCAGTAAAGATAAGTTATGTTAAGTTCAGTTCAGTAAATTTCAATTTAGATCAGTATTGTGCAAATAAGTTCATTAAAGATGGATGATATGTGCAGCCTTACCTTGAGGCTGCAATTTGCCCCCCCCCCAGATCAACATAGGACACATAAGCACTTGTAAAAGAAAAAAATGAGAAAAAGATAACCATCTCCCATTACAAGTGCTTACATGTCCTGTTTTGATTGGGGGGCTGCAAATTGCAGCCTCAAGGTGAGACTGCACAAAGTATCCCTTTTCAGTAAAAAGAAGGTGAAAAGAACAGGGCTAAATCATGAGAAGTAGTACCGAAGTGATATGATGACCTCTCCACAAGTTTGGGAAGTACTACAGCCCCATATGTTTTGGCTCAATCACAAAGTCTATTTGTCGGTTGCCAATCACTATGATATAGGACGACTAACCACCCCAATATAATCATATTAACTGTTGATAGTGACTAAGCTAATTTGAGCCGTTAATTAATTTATTTAAGATAAAAATACAAGTTATCTACAAATATTAGTCATAATTAAATGACCCATCTTTCGCCACCGGTAATTATAACATGCTACTATTAACCACTTAACTATAATATTAGGTGGACCAAAAAAAACTTACCTGTTTGGCCTATCTTCTTCCAATTTCTCCTCTCCTCCCAAATTTGTTATTGCTCACTCCCTTTTTCATCCACTTTCCTCCTCCATTTCCAACTTCTTAAAAGTTGAAATAAAGCTAAAATTGGAGTAAAATGAGAAGTTACAAATTTGTAATTTCTCCTTCTCCTTCCACTTCTAGCTTTATTTCAATCTCTAGAAGTTAGAGGTGGAGGTGGGAGTTGATGAAAATGAGGTGGACAAAAACAAATTTGGGAGGAGAAATTGAATTTGTAAGAATTAGGCTAAACGGGTATAATGGTTAGCCCTTCATTATAGTGATTGACAACCATGAGGGACAGAACAGGATTTATAGGGGCACCAGAAGGAAGCTAATCCCTTTTTTCGTTTGTAGTGATTAGCATTCTTCAGTACTCCTACAACAACCGGCAATTTTAACGTAGTGTACTGTGTGCTTTGTACAATTTATTTATTCATTCATTTCATAAATTTAGCCTCTCTAAAAAATTTTGTGGGGTGTGATTTCGATTCTTAAGCTTTGACAGAGATGTCGGCATTCAGTTTACCTGTTCCGACATGTTTAGGTGCCGGCATTCTGTGTTTGTAGGATGTGTTGTCGTACGCTTTCAATCATGACAACGAATCTCTGATGCATACTCAAAAATCAAAATAGTTTCAATCCAAACGTAATCGATACGTTCTTTAAGATACCCACGTGCTTATTCAAGATGATCCATCAGTTCGAACTACCTTAGCTAAAAATACAAACCATGCTATCACTAATCAGTCTATGCTTCCTTTTGGAGCAAGCTTGTTTAGCATTCAGACAACAATCCAATCCATCATAGAGCAGAGAAGAACTCAAGACCATAACACCCCATGCCCTGGCAACGAAATTACACTACTACTAGACGCTCCGCACGTAATATTTAACCTTTCTGTCGGAAACATAAAAGGATGGACCACCTCAAAACCGGCTTGAAGACGGGATGAGGAATACTACTGGTCATTAGGCAACCAACCTCGCAAAAGTTATCAAAATGGCATTGATCAACTAGTCGTCATTATCAGAGGTATTACTTTGCCACTCAAAGCCACTCATAAGAAACTGAAACAACATTCCCAGAAACAGTCTGTACATCTTGCAGAATCTGTGCTTACTTTATCCACCTATCTGAAATGCACAAGTAATGCTCTGTGTTGCCCTGCCTTAATTGCTAAGATGAATCCAAACACACAACACTAATAAGAGACTGGAAACCCTGAGGGAGTAGCTCAGCTAGTAAGACTTGTGAGAAGTATACCAGAGGTCCCAATTTCGAGTCTCCTCAGGGCTACTGGAGGTCCTGGTCATTGACTTCAGGGCCAATTGAATTAGTCAAGCAATGCTTCATGAACACCCATGTTATCTAAAAAACCTATTTTAAGAGACTGGAAAATAAGTGGTAAGGATTTCATGTTTGAATTCAGGCCACGACCCAGAGTGACTGCAGCTTAGATCCTGCTTGAAGTGATGATACGAGTGTAACAAGCAACTCAACTGAGCACAAGAAAGAAAGCATGGACGCTAATCAACTCTTTGCAAGCATTAGCACCATTGGTTATGCAGAGGCTCTTAAGGATAATCCTAACTATTCTAAGGGTTATACCTTAATTACTTTGCTTAATTAGTCTTTAGTTACGCTTGTAATAATGCTTAGGCGTAGCTCTAATTTCTGCATTTTGTTTTTGTTAAATATGTGTCGCATATTAATTAGGTCGTACAAAAGGAGTTTGTTCCTTGGCTTAGTAGTTGATAAAAATAGCTTGAAAATGGCATGGAGTGGGCAGCAAGGCAGCAGCAGATGAAGATAAAAGGTATAACAACACCCACTAGTGGATTCGTACAAAGGAGGCGCTCCAAATTGTACTATCCGAGTACGCTTGAGAGCTGGCGCCAGGACCACAAAAACGGCTCATTTCGAGACCCTTATCTCATTGTGCCACCTTAGCTTGTTTCTAGAACGATCCTCTAGGGTTCTCAGCTTATAAATAGTATCATTATCCTTGTAAGAAAGCAGATTTGAAGAATGAAAACACAAGATAGAGCATTGCCTCTGTTCACAAGCTATGCTTGGGTATTTACGCTTCTACTAATTCTTTCTTAGTGCTTGATTGCTTGGGAGAGATTAGCAAGGGCGGGGATCCTCTTAGGCGACTAAACTTGTGCTTAATTGTTGGGTTTTGGAGTTAAGAGTTAATTGCTTTATTTATCTAAACACAAAAAAAAATATAAAAAGAAGTTACTCTATTTCATTTCAACGAGCTTGCTGTTTGTTTTCGTATCAATTTGGTATCAGAGCTTTGGTTATTAAACTCGTTTCTTCTAGGATTTTTGTTATTTGGTCTGTTATCTTTCTTCTCGTGGTGGTTTCAAGTGGAAAGGAGGAGTTTTGGACCTTCAAACAACTCATTATATTTCATCGCTCTCGCTGGACGAGCGACTGGAACAATCTTGGAATTTCTCTTATATCTGAAGTTCTAGAGGTAAAGTTTGTGACTTTCTTAGTTCTTTGGATTCCTAAGACATAGATCTACAAAACTCTCTTGGTGGAATTTTGAATTTGTCTTAGAAAGTCGTGAGATAATTCATGTTATTTGGATTTGTTTTAGATGAGTTTGAGCTGAAGCTAGTTGTTTGTTGTTGGAAAGTTATTTGTTGGTTCTGTTGTGATTATTTGGGTGATATAAGCTTGTAATCTTCTTGTCTTAACCTTTCTCTTCTTAGTCTATATTTCTATCTCTCTCTCTTATTCTATTGAAGCAAGAAGATTACACCCTCATTTCTCTAAACGTTTACCTCGAACGTATTGAAATCTTAGAGGCTCATTTGTGATTTGCTTCCCAAAACACAATACCTTCTATTTTCTGTCTAAACCAGCCACAAAACAAACCCTTAAGCCAAATATTTTGCCAACACCACAAAGAACCTAGCTACAAAATGGCCGGAGGTTTTCAAAAGGGCATGACTTTCAAACAAGCTCAACTTTCGGGACGCCTTAGGGCTCTTGAGGATAAGCTTGATCGTGTCCTTGCATTTATGGAGAGACAAGAAGGAGGTGAGAATCCTTTTCACAATAGAGGTGGTCCTCCCTATGAGAGTGGAGACTCTAGCTCATCCCATGGCGAGTCTAGTGAGGGCTCTCGTTCTCGTTCTCCTCGGAGAAGAAGGGGACACAAGGATGATTTGAGGGACCTCAAGCTAGAGGTTTCGGACTTTGAGGGTACTCTTGACTCTAGTGACTTTCTTGAGTGGCTACGCAACATTGAGAGGCTTTTTGAAGCCAAGGCTATGATAATGAGAAATGCTACAAGGTGGCATCTGTTAAGATGAAAAAGTATGCTTCTCGTTGGCTCGACAATATGCAACAACAACGAGCAAGAGAGGGCAAAAGCTAGGTCAAGACATGGAGTAAGCTCAAAACCTTGCTGGCAAGGAGGTTTGTGCCTGAAAGTTACAAGCAAGACCTATACTTCCAACTCACTCAATTATCTCAAGGGGCTATGGAGGTGAAAGAATATGTCCAAGAGTTTGAGAAGCTTGTGATGTCTACCGGTGTCATTGAAGCTCACGAACACACCATAGCACGGTTTTTTCATGGCCTAAACCCTAGCATTAGGGAGAGGGTCGAGCTACAACAATTGTGGACCTTAGAAGAAGCCATCAAGTTGTCTCTCAAGGTGGCCAAGCAACAAAAGAAAAAGAGGTCTTATCCTAAGCTCTTTCCTAAGACCCCAACTACCTATTCTAAGGGTAGTACAAGCGACACTAAGGACTCTAGTGTCAAGCAAGAAAAGAAGCCCGAGGCGAGCAAGTCTCCCTCTATGAAGAAAAGATGCAACAAGTGCCATGGTTTTGGCCATTATAAGGCGGATTGCCCTAACAAGAAGGCCTTGACAACCAAGGAGGCCGAAGAAATACCCACGGATATTGAATCCGAGGATGAATTATTGAGTGATCCTCACTATGATGATTATGAAGAGTATGTGGAGGCGGATAGAGGTGAACTTCTAGTCACAAGGAGAGTCCTCCATGCCGAGGAGATTCCTAAAGATCGGGCTCAAAGGAAAAACATCTTCCATACTCGTTGCACTATACAAGGGAAAGTTTGTCAACTCATCATTGATGGGGGTAGTTGTGCAAATGCCGCTTCTACACTCCTTGTAGATAAGCTTAGCTTGCCTACCTCCAAGCACCCTAGCCCTTACAAGCTTCAATGGCTTAACAAGGGAAGTGAAGTCAAGGTAACTCGACAAGTTTCTATTCCTTTCTCCATTGGTACTACTTATAAAGATGATGTGCTTTGTGATGTGATCCCTATGGATGCTTGTCATGTTTTGTTGTGTAGACCGTGACTTCTTGATAGGCATGTATGGCATAATGGGAGGGCTAATACTTATTCCTTGTTCTTGGGTGGGAAAAAGATCATTTTAGCTCCTTTATTGTCGTGTGATCTTGTTGATAAACGTGATAAGCATGAAAAAGGTTTGTTCATGAGCATGACCGAAGTTGAAAAGGAGATATGTGATAATGTTGTTGTGTGTGCTTTGCTTGTTGTTGAAGAAGGAGAGTCCTTGGATGGTTGTGACATTCTTAATTTGGTGAGACCTTTGCTTGAGTCTTATTGTGATGTGTTTCCCAAGGATTTGCCCCTGGGTTTGCCACTATTTAGAGGGATTGAGCACCAAATAGACCTTGTTCCCGGCTCTACTCTCCCTAATAGGGCAGCCTATAGGTGTTCCCCTATGGAGGCCAAAGAATTGCAAAAACAAGTTGATGAAGTGGTTGCTAGAGGCTATGTTCAGCCAAGTATGAGTCATTGTTCGGTTCCAGCCCTATTGGTTCCTAAAAAGGATGGTACTATGCGTATGTGTGTGGATAGCCGTGCCATAAACAATATCACAATCAAGTATAGGTACCCTATTCCTCGATTGGATGATATGTTAGATGAATTGCATTGTTCAAGCTTGTTTTCTAAGATTGATCTTCGTAGTGGCTATCACCAAATCAGAATGCGTGAAGGTGATAAATGAAAAACCGCTTTTAAGACCAAAGGAGGCCTTTTTGAATGGAAGGTAATGCCTTTTGGTTTATCAAATGCACCTAGCACTTTCATGAGGGTGATAAACGAGGTTTTTAAGGCCTTTTATTGGGCGTTTTGTGGTCGTTTATTTTGATGATATTCTAGTATATTCTAAGACACAAGATGGCCATTTGATACATCTCAAGGAGATCTTTGAAACCTTGAGAAAGAACAAGTTGTATGGCAAAATTGAGAAGTGTGAGTTCTTGGCTCCTAAGGTGATTTTTCTCGGTTATGTGGTCTCTTGTGATGGGATTTCTATGGACCCTACTAAGGTAGAGGCAATCAAATCTTGGCCTCAACCCAAGAGTATCACGGAGGTGCGTAGCTTTCATGGCCTAGCTTCATTTTATAGGCGCTTCATAAGGGATTTCTCTACCCTTCTCTCCCTTATCACGGATTGCATGAAAAGAGGGAATTTTGAGTGGACTAAGGCTGTAAATCAGGCCTTTGAGTCCTTGAAGGAGAAGTTTAGTTCAGCTCCTATCTTAGCACTCCCCAACTTTGATGCTCTCTTTGAACTAGAGTGCGATGCAAGTGGAATTGGCATTGGGGCTGTATTGATTTAAGAGAATAGGCCGGTTGCATTCTTTAGTGAGAAATTGAGTTGTCCTAAGCTCAATTACAGCACCTATGACAAGGAATTCTATACTCTCGTGCGTGCTATTGATCATTGGGCACACTACCTTAAGCCCAAACAGTTTGTGCTCCATTCTGACCATGAGGCTTTGAAATACATCAATGGCCAACTTAATCTCAATCCAAGACATGCCAAGTGGGTAGAGTTCTTGCAATCATTCTCCTTTGTGTCCAAACACAAGGAAGGCAAGAGCAATGTCGTGGCTGATGCGTTGTCAAGGAGATACTCTATGCTCTCTATCTTGGAGGCTCGGATACTTGGGTTTTCTTTTATCAAAGATCTCTATTTGGAGGATGATTTCTTTGCTCCTATTGTCAAAAAGGAAGTCCCTGATCCTAAGGCTCAATATACCATGCAAGAAGAGTTCTTATTCAATAACAACAAGCTTTGTGTCCCTAAGAACTCCATAAGGCCGGGACTTGTTGATAAAGGAGGCGCATGGAGGTGGTCTAGCTGGTCATTTTGGCTACACCAAGACTTATGAGATCTTATGTGAGCATTTCTATTGGCCGTGCATGCTTGGTGATGTTCAAGCGTTTGTGGCTCGTTGCTCTTCTTGCCAACAAGCCAAGGCTCATTTTCACAAAGGACTTTACACTCCTCTCCCGGTTCCTAATGGCCCTTGGGAAGATTTGAGCATAGATTTCATCATGCCTCTTCCTAGGACTCAACGAGGCAAAGATTCTATCATGGTGGTTGTTGACCGCTTCTCCAAAATATCCCATTTCGTTCCATGTAATCAAACTAATGATGCGAGCAAAGTTGCTGAATTGTTCTTCAAAGAGATAGTGAGACTTCATGGTGTTCCTAAGTCCATTGTCTCGGATAGGGACACCAAAATTCTTGAGTTATTTCTGGAAAATTCTATGGAGGTTGCTTGGTACCCGTTTTCTCTTTAGTACCTCTCACATCCTCAAACGGATGGCCAAACCGAAGTGGCCAACCGAACCTTGGGTACACTATTGAGAGCTCTTGTGAAGAAGACACTCAAGGATTGGGATCTAAAGCTTCCCTTTGCTGAATTTGCATTCAATCGTACTCCAAGTAGTGCCACGGGAAAGAGTCGTTTTGAGGTATGCGATGGCCTCAACCCCCTCACTCCCTTGGACCTCATTCCTCTCTCCATTGAGGCAAGGAAGAGTATTGATGCCGAGGCTAAGGCTCGTGAAATCAAGAAACTTCATGAGCAAGTTAGAGCTCAAATCCTGAAGACAAATGAGGCCTATAAGGCTAAAGCCAACAAGAACCGCGGGCAAGCTGCATTCAAGCCCGGTGATCTAGTATGGTTGCACTTGAGGAAAGAAAGATTCCCCTCCAAGCGCAAGAACAAGCTCATGCCTGGGCCGATGGTCCATTCAAGGTGCTTAAACGAATTGGAGACAATGCCTACAAGGTTGAGCTACTAGGAGATTCAAGCGTTTCTAGTACTTTCAATGTTGGAGATCTTATGCCATACTTGGAAGATGAGTACTTGGACGACTTGAGGACAAGTCCGAATCAAGAAGGGGAGGATGATACGAGTGTAACAAGCAACTCAACTGAGCACAAGGAAGAAAGCATGGACGCTAATCAACTTTTGCAAGCATTAGCACCATTGGTTATGTAGAGGCTCTTAAGGATATTCCTAGCTGTTCTAAGGATTATACCTTAATTACTTCTCTTTATTAGTCCTTAATTACGCTTGTAATAATGCTTAGGCGTAGCTCTAATTTCTGAATTTTATTTTTGTTAAATATGCGTACTAATTAGGCCGTACAAAAGGAGTTGTTCCTTGGCTTAGTAGTTGATAAAAATAGCTTGAAAATATCATGGAGTGGGCAGCAAGGCAGCAACAGATGAAGATAAAAGGTACAACAGCACACTAGTGGATTCGTACAAAGGAGGCACTCCAAATTGTACTATCTAAGTACGCTTGTGAGCTGGCGCCAGGACCACAAAAACGACTCCTTTTGAGAGCCTTATCTCATTGTGCCACCTTAGCTTGTTTCTAGAAAGATCCTCTAGGGTTCTCAGCTTATAAATAGTATCCTTATCCTTGTAAGAAAGCAGATTTGAAGAATGAAAACACAAGATAGAGCATTGCCTCTGATCACAAGCTATGCTTGGGTATTTACGCTTCTACTAATTATTTCTTAGTGCTTGATTGCTTGGGAGAGATTAGTAAGGGTGGGGATCCTCTTAGGCGACTAAATTTGTGCTTAATAGCTGGGTTTTGGAGTTAAAAGTTAATTGCTTTATTTATCTAAACACAAAAAAACACAAAAAGAAGTTACTCTGTTTCATTCCGACGAGCTTGCTGTTTGTTTTCGTATCAAGTGAACTGCTGCGTTAGTTCTCTACTCCTCTTACAAGGCAACCCCTAACGTTAATATCACAACCACTTTCAAAAGATTATTTGGTCTGTAGATACCAAAACCAACCTGTCGGTAGAAGGCAGCCTCCACTAACTCATCTAAACCAGGAAGGGATTACTACGAAAGAATGATAATGGTGACAAACATTCCTTATTACAGATTGTGGGCAAAACATGATTGCAACAAGGGGAATGGGCAACAAAACCAACCTGTCTGTAGAAGGCAGCCTCCTCTAACTCTAAACCAGGGAGGCAGGGATTACTGCAAAAAAAAATGACAAGGGCAACAAGAGATTGCCAAACATTCTTTAATTACAGATTGTGGGCAAGACATGATTGCGACAGGGGAACAGGGCAACAGTAATTCCCAGTCAGCATAACTGTACTAATTGGAAAACAGTATCCATAACGCCTTATTTTCTGATGCATTAACCAGCAGGGAGAGGGTGTTAGAAAGGCCTTGCCTGTACTTCAAAGACCAAGGTAGAGCAGACAGTTATGACTTTGAACTCATAGGCATTCACATTCACAGCTTAAACACTAGTAAGTTACGGGTAGCACAGCGGCTACCACACAGGATGTACTGAAATTCTCCCATCCTCCACCCACCGCCCAATTACACACTCCACCAACCACTAGAAGGAAAAGAGAAGGCAGAAAATGGAAACAAAACAAAACAAAAAAAGGAAAACATATCAATAGTTCTAGATATCTGAAGAACAGGATAAAGTTCTTTCCACCTTATTCATGACTTTTTTACTGATTGGAAGTATTAGTTTCCCAACAATAAAAGAAGATTCAAGCTAAATTTCTGTTAGTACTGCTGTCATTGGCAAAGTAGAAATACTACTTCTCTACCTCGTCCCCAATTCAGTAGAATAGAAGAAGGAACCACAGAATGACAGAAACACTTTCAGCTCATAACTTTCCTCTCTGCAAAGTCAAACTCTCATACAACTCTGCAGTGTAAAGTAGCCAAATCCTAGACACCTGACTCGCAAGTTGAGGAGTATGGAGTAGCCATAACTTCATAGAATGTTTCCTACTTATTCCATCACTGATCTCCCTACCTATTCAGCGAAATGTTACTTTTATGTAACCATAGTATAGCTTGGTCAGAGCACTCCTGAATGACCTTCCATAACCTAGATGGTTAGGTTGACTCATTGTATTTAACCCTACCTAGTGAATAATTGTATGGTTTTACCCTTCACCCTACCCACCTACGTTTTGAAAAATTTCTAAAGATGGGAAAGACTGAGGTTGGAACAAAATAAGCTGGGTGAAAACATTGAAGATTTGAACAGCAATCCCAAAGCTTGGAGCTTCTAACAAAACTTCGGGAAAAGGGTATTGGGCGGGGTAAGGGAGGGTCGGTTGTACGCAGACTTACACCTGTGAGAGTCTCACAGAGAGGCTGTTTCCGTTTGACCCGAGATCCGAAGCGCGACGACTATCGGCAACTTCACAATAAATAAGAAGTGCCGACAGTTTTATGAGCTATTTTGTTTTAGCCCATTACATTCCGAAGCCAAAAAGTAGAGAAGCTTTTGGCTCCACTGGAAATTGTGGACATACAGTCAAAGCTTGAGATCAGATATATGAAGTAAATAAGTACAGAAGAGATTATATGCACACATATATATCATGTGACTAGTGCTGGGCTAAGGGAACACCGGAAAAAGGTAATGAAACTGATTCAAGTACTGCCCTGGAGAGACAGCTGATAAGATTAAAGATGGAATCATTACAAGAGGAGAAGACTTCACATATGTGATAGCTTAAAATGGTATCCATTCTTTAATGCAGGGAGGCTGGATTGTGAGCTAAGCCATCCACTAATGAAATGACTAATCCGAACAAGAACTGACGTGCTCTCTAACAGGTTCATTATTTCACTCCCAGATAACTGTCCGTCTATTGCAGTAAAACACGTCCTACATAGGTGCCTAGCACAAGCAGTCAACTCAAACTTCATACATATCATAACAAAACTGTGACCAAGTACCTGCATGTGTGACTAGACCTTTCACAGTTACACAACGGCTTTGAGCCCGTGAACCATGCCACAAGCCCAGTAATTATTACCATCTTCGTCTGCCCACTCACAAACCCCTTCCTTCCCCCTCCCCCCCCCCCCCCTTCCCCGGCCCCCCTTTTCCCCCAAAAGAAAGGAAATTATGAGCTTGTGTGGAATGCCTTACATGTTCTGATCATAGTGTACGTAGATCTTTCGGAAGCTAGTTTACATGTGAACAGACAAGAACTATTCTTAGAACTATACCATTCCTAAATATCATTTTTTCTTAGATAAAGAGAACTATACCATTCCTAAATATCATGTTGCCACTTGATTAATTATTATCACTTATCAAGTCAACTGGCACTACTTATAATTATAAATAAAACAGATAACTGGAAAGGGGCAAACTTATGCCTATAAGCCAACTTCAAAAGTGATTTGTAAACACTAATGTCTTGGATTTGTAAGGACAACATAGAATAGCATTTGACAACTTCATAATTTAGAATCACCACAGTATCAATAACAGAGAGACATGTTTGTAGGCAAGAATAGACAATCCAATGAAAACAGAATTATAGACTCAAACTCCTAACGAAAAGATACACCTGAGCATTATACATGTCACTAGAAGGAACAAACTACAAACACAGATCGCACCAACAAATATGATCGAATTTAGAATTTTGCCTGTTAAGTATAGGTAAAATTTGTTAACATTACATGGCAAGTAATAAACTCTGTTTAGACGAAGTACAACGACTACTCAAATTCCGAAATTCTGATAAGTAAAAAAAAGGCGACAGCATAGAACAGTAGCAGCTGCACACCTGTAAAAGCAGTTTTAAGGGCAAAACCTCGGAGGAGCAGCTATCGAAATCTCCAGCCAGCCACAGTATCAAAGTGTTGAATTAGGAGGCCAAAGCAACTGTCATCCCTCAACTCTAAAGCTCAAACTCCTCATCCCGAAGAGCCATCTCAGCAGCTTCTTCTTCCTCGTCATCAATGGCAAAATACTCATTCTTCTCAACAGGCCTAAACATGTAAAACATGATCGAATAGAACACCAAACTAGCGATCTCCTCAGCCGCATTACTCACCCACTGATACTTATAAGCAGAGATAGTTTTCAACGCGAACACAACAATCCTCGTAAAATACAAATACCCAATAACCACAATGTAGAATTGCCTGAAAAGTGTCAGCTTAGCCAAATTCCTAGCAGCTTTCCCGTCTGTCTTAGACGTCTCCCTCAAGGATCTAATCGACCACACGATGGGGAAGATAATCGCACAACAACAGATAATATCAACCAACAAGAAAACCTGATTCCAAGTAACCCAATCCTTAATAAAAGGCCCAGTTTCCCCAATCACAATAGAAGCCACATTAGCCAAAACCTGAAGTGGGATCACAATCATAAGCACTTTCTTCTCTTTCTCTTGTAAGAAAGGCTTCAAAAAAGACCAACCAGTTCCAACCAACACAATAACAGTAAACAACAACACAACCCTAATAAACTGGAACAAATAAAACAAAACATCCCACCCGTGTGGCGAACCAGTGACCTTAACGTAATGCTTATCTTCAGCAGCACAAATCAAATTCACAGCTTTAATAACCAACAAACCAGCCATCAACATATGAATCCTGTGAACACTTTTCTTATTCTTCACACATTCAACACCCCAATACCCTAAAAACACAAAATAAGCAACACAGAACAAGAAATACAAAAACGGTAGCTGGGTTTGACCAGCAGGCAAATAATCTTTGACCCCATTAAATTCAAGGTTATACATCTCAGTACGAACAGTCATTGTAACAAAACTTTCAGGGTTACAATTAGCAAAAAAGAGACTATATTCATTAGGGATACTAACAGGGTAAGTCTGATTAAAAGAAGAAGCTGGTGGTGGTGAAAGATCACGGAAAGTGAAGAGATGGGTTGTGTATTGTGAATCAAGGACACAAAATGAAGGGTTTTGTTGGATCTCAAGAAGAACTTGAAGAAGGGATTCTTCAGAGAGAAGAAAAAAACCCAAACGAGATGGTTCTGGTGGTGAGAGATTTGAGGTGACTGAAACCGATGAAACAGCTACTGTTACATGGCCATTGTGGGTGAAGCCGAATTTTTCAAAGAGGATCATGGGACGATTGTCGGTGCTGATTTGGAGGGTTTTGATCTCGGCTATGGTGGTGGAGAGAGAGAGAAGGATGAAGAGGAGAGAGAAAAGGAAGGGACGAGCCATGGTGGAGAGAGAATGGCTTGGGAGATCTGGTAGAGATGAGATGAGATGAGATGAGGTCTACTGGCAATTGAGATTTGGGAATGGAAGTTGGTTGACGAATTTGAGAAGGTTGAGTAGGTTCAAAGATGATGTCGGGGTGAAGGTGGAAATGAAGAGGGAATTGGGTTAGGGGTTGTTTTCGAAGGATTTAGATCTAAGCAAAGGGGTCAAGGGAGAATTGACTGAGTTCTCATGGTTTGGTTTTCATTAAAAACCAATAAACATGTGGGTTAATATTTTTATCTTTTATTTAGGGAGTTGCTCAATGTAAATACTAAATCGGTTTTACTAACCATTGTCCTATGGATTAACTTCATTAATTACTAAAATTTCTCTTGAACTAATACAATGTATTAATTATGTTTAATTATTTCATTAATGAGTACCAAAAATACCTTTATAATAACACACTTTTCTCTCTCCTACCTTTTATTCAATTCTACGGCTCAACCCCAATTTCCAAACCCCAAACCCATTTCCCAACCCACTCTCCCTGTTCTTCCCAACTCAGCCAACACCAGGCCACCATTTACCTGGAAGCTTAATTAAATAACACACCAAACACCATGGAAATAACCACCCAAAAACTCACCACCATCTACCCTTCCAAACCCACCCATTCAGCACCACCATGTCCTCTGTCTCTGTCATACCTCGACACCGTACTGACCCCAGGGCCCACCCTACCTTTCGCTAATTTCGTGTCTATGCCAGCCAAAACCCCGACCACCACCCCTTCGACGTCATCACCTCCGCCCTCGCCACAACGACCAAGATGAGAACCATCTCGAGTTGCACTGTCAGACTGGCTGCCCTCGAGGAACCCGCCGACCATGAGGTATCCCCGTTTTTAGAGCCACCTAGACTGCCCTCGAGGAACCTGCCGATCACCTCTACTCCACCACTAGGAGAAGGGGATCGGAATGACGGAATGGACGCCGGTGGTCTGGGTCATAGAGATCTATGGGTGGTCTATTTTAGAGGAGAGAGAATAAAAATAGAGTAATAAATGAAAGTTGAAAAAAATGGTATCAGACGGTAATAAAAGGAGGGTATTTTCGGTATTGAAATTGTGTTGATGTGAAATGAATTTAATATGCAGTTTAGCACTAATAGCAAATTACTGAATATTTGCAACTTTTGAGACAGATTCAAAATAATTAATAAGTTTGTTAATTCTTAAGCTTTGCCCTAAGGGCAACCATTAGCAAAATCGATACTAAATTACTCAATGTAGATTTTTTTTTCCCCAAAATACCCTTGACATAATACATCCCTACCGTTTCTCCCACTTCTTCCCTCTCCCCTCCTCTTTGAGTCTTCCATGGCTGTTGAAGCCTTGAAGGAATTACCTTCTACTTTTTAAGTATGAATCGGTCTTAATTTATGGCAATTTTACGCAACAATATTGGTGTGAATCAACTCATCAATCACACAAGACCCAACTCATCAACCCACCATTAAAATATACCAACACTATCAAATGGGGGAATCATCCATCAGGTCCTTTAGTTTCATTCCAATGTATAAGAGATCAGCATAACATTATAATTACAATCACTTGTGGATCCCAACCAAATTAGATCATTTTCTCCATCAGCCCCATTAAACGAATCTATCTTTCTCACTCCTCTCTATGTAGTTTAATTCTCTTTGGGGTTTGCCGTTTTGCCCTGTCCTTTGAAGACAGGTTCACAAAATGACTTTCCACCCACCGAATTTAATTTGCGGCGAAGCGATTCCATTATCAACAATCATCAACATACAAGATTCACAGCCCAGAATCTCGACGCCACAGCCCTAGCTCCACACACCTCAACAACCCACGAACCCTAAGTCCCAAACTGAGATTAAAGTAAAGTGTAAAGGAGAAAAAAAAAATAGACATATACAATTAAATTATAACTTTCATGGTGGTTTAATTAGTGATAAAAGGATAGATCATGCTTAGTTGTGAGTATAAAAAGTGTAGGTAACTACAAGCATCACATCTTGATAAAAGTTTTTAACGATATGGAGGTTAAAAATAATAGAGATTAGAGAGGTAAAAAATAAAGGGAGAGAGAGTGTGTGTTGTGTTTCACATAAAAGGGTGTTTCGGGAAATTTTGTGATAAAAATATTTGATTTGATGTAGATTTCTTTTTTGCTCGTCATTTGATTTGATGTAGATGGTTTCAAATTTGCTTGACTAAGTTATGATAAAAATTTCACTCACGAGAAAATTAGGAAAATATTAATTACGATGTAGAAAATGGATGGTAATAGTTTCAAGCACGCATAGGACAGTTGGATTGGGTTCTTGTTGGATCAATCTAATTTATTTATTTATTTTTTGTTACAAGGATGCATGCAATAGCCCGCAAACCACACACTTTTAGTCGATTCTCAAACTGTGAAGTTGGTTGTTGTTGTTAATTTATTTTGGTCTGCTCTGGTTGGATCGGGTTTAGGTTTCGAGTTTAGCTTTCTATGTGTCTGTTATATGAGCTCGGGTCAGGTAAATCTAATTTTGTTGGTTTGAAATGTTTTTTGTGTACTTCTCTAGTGGGCTTTCGACCAATCAAGTTAGCTATTCTTAATAATATCTCGATCAGGTCAGGTCAAGTTTTTAGGTCGGGTGAGATTTTTCCATTTTTAATTTCAATTTTGTATGTGTGTTGTATGAAGTGTAGAGCCGGCAAAACCTGACACGACACGATAACACGACACGAACCGAACACGAAATAAACGAGTTAGTGTTGAAATTTTCGACACGATTAACTTAAGCGGGTCGACACGAGTAACTCGTTTAGTTAAATGGGTTGGGTTAGTGTTGAGATTTCCAACAGGAAGTTGACATGCTCTGACACGATTATTCAAACATGTCGAGAGAAAAGTCACTTAACTAATGATAATAACAAAAAATAAAGTTTAAATCCATGATATTCATTAGTTCAATTGAGTAATACACCAATGTAAGCTTAAAAGTGATGTTTCAAAATTTCATTACTATTTTTTGTTTGTTTTTTATGTTATATTTTTTAATTTTCTTAAAAGAAAGTATATTAAAAAAGTTAAGCGGATCAACACGAATAACATGATTATTAAGCGGGTTGGGTTAGTGTTGAAGGTTTTCGACACGATTAATAAATGGGTCAGGTTAGTGTCGGGAGATTTCTGACACGATTATCTTTGACACGAACACGAACATGACACGACACGACCTATTTGCCAGCTCTAATGAAGTGTGACATAGTGCATATGATGCACGGAGACTCTTGTGAGCAGTAATCTTGTATGTCAGTGTCTTACACATTGTGTAAATTGGACATGATACTCGCTTCCCATGATGTTCAAAGAATAATTGACATAAAATTTGGTGTTGTTTAATTACCCGTTTTCACTTTCCATATCTCATCTCCGTTTTCATTCAACATAACTTAAGTGAAACATGAATACTATATTTAGACATTTATTTTAGTTATGAATGGCCAAATACATATTATTTAATTTGGAAGGGGGATGGGTTGTTGCTTTTCTATTACTAGGTGTATGTCCGTGCGTTGCACGGACTGTGATTATTAATCTCATTGAAAAATCAAAGTGTAATTGTCACTTTTGAAAAATTATTAGTAATATATGGATAAATTTAATATAATTCATTTAGTGTCATGAATGTCAAATAATAAGATTATTATGACTTTATAGGGCATCTTATCTAATTTAAATTCTTATCACCAATTTCAATTAATATTTAATTAACTCACCCCATATGTTACATGATACAAGAGGCAATAATTTCAAAATCTTTCTATGTTTGATGTTGGTACTTCAATGCTCTTATGTTGATATAAGTGTACAACAGTACAACTAACCTTTTAAAGGTATGATCCTTCTTTTATGCTAAAATCACTTTAACTGTGTAATGTATACATAATTTTTTTTGCAAAAAATAAAGAAGTTTAAGACGTAAACCTTAAAATAGCAAAACATGTTTTAATACTTGCTTGACCGTTTTTTCAAACTTGTATACATTAACAATTATAAAGTTGAAGGGAACATAAATTGAAGCCTAAAAATAAATAGGGGATCACTCTAATACGTAAAGTTATAAAATAATACGTGATAATTGTCAAGTTTCCTATTCAAGATTGGACCTAGAATCATTTTAGATTTATCGTTTATTTCTTCATTTTACACATACTCTTTTTATTATATTTTGTCTTGAGATTGCTTTTTAAATTTTTATAACTAATATATGTATCTTTTTTCTTATTTTTACATTGCAACTCTTTAGTTGTATCAAGCTAATTACCTTTTTAGGTGGATGCATCGGACACTTATTTAGTGACACATGGCAAATGATAAATCTTTTTAGGGGGAAGTATTTCACGATAGAGAGAATTGTAGGAGGTAAAAAATTTCAGTTAGGAGGGAATACTGGGGATGGGAGGGAATACTTATGTTGCAAAATTTATGCATCTTTTATATGCTCATATATAATTTATTTTTTTAATCAATAAAACATACTACAAATTAGTCTACTCTTGTTAATGCATCTTTTTAAGTTTTTAAGCTGTGGAAGTAAAGTTATATGCTTGTTAAAATCTAATAGTCTACTCTTTAATAATTTTGGAAAGTGCAACTTTAGTATATATGTTATACTAAAACCTCCAATAATAGTCTACTCTTTAACGATTTAGGAAAGTACAACTTTAGTATATATTCTATACCAAAACATATATTTCTATTTTATATTTATATTAAAATTTTATTACAATTGCTCGCTTAGGTGGACGCCTCCAATGCTGTCAAAAAATGCCGCTAAATGCTGTCAAAAAATGCCGCTAATATATAGATATTATGATTATGATTTGGTGGCTTCTAACTTTTGTAATTATAGTTTTACCAAAAGTAATATCTAGTGGTACTTATAGGAATACCCCAAATGACCAGATTGGTATTTTAAGTGAACCTATTTGGACATATTGGTCTCTTAAAAATCACTTAAGACATGAGGGTATTAAAAAGTGAAATAAGTGATATATAAACCCTTTAAACCGGAATCTTACAATTTAAGTGAGAATATTCTTATTAATCTATTTTATTAATATTATCCCTCTTTCTTTTATTCATTTTCCCATTTTCTTATTTATTCCCCTTTTTTATTTCTTTTCTTTTCCCATTTTCCCTTTTTTTCTTCCTTTGACTAAGGCCTTGTTCTTTTCGTCGTTTCCATGCTGCATTCCGTTCCGTTCCAATCCGCTCCGTTCCGCGTCGTTCCGTTCCGCATTCTGTACTTCACTTTGCCTCACATTTTTTAAAATTATCTGCGCCGCACCGTTCTGTTCCATTCTATTCCAATCCGTTTCGTTCCGCTCCATTCCTCACCGTCCCGCACCAATTCGTTGACGAGAACATGGCCTAAAAACAATAAACAACCATGGTTAAAAGGACGATGGAAAAAAACGAGGGTAAAGGAAAGGAATTCTTTGTACTTGGCTGCACATATCCTTGGCCACACCATTTTCTCTCTCCTCAACATAGTTTATGATGAGGGCAAAGGACCATGATATGTACAAACAAGTGGAGAGGCTGTGAGAATTTGAGGAATCAGGCTCATCTTGGTCTAAGTAGAGCTGTTAAATAGGTTAGGTCATATCGTGTTCTTGTTTGTGTCAAGGTTAAATGTGTCGAGAATCCCTTGATCCAAATCTAACCCATTTATTAATCGTGTCGAAAATCCTTGACCTGCACCTGACCTGTTTAATAATCGTGTTACCTGTTTGATGACCTGTTAACCTGTTTATCTTTACTTACATTCTAAACTAATTGAAATATGAGAAAAAACATAAGTTTTACCTACATGTTTAAAGTTTTAGTAATATAAGTGTATATTCAACGGTCTAAAATTATTAAAATGCTCAAGATAGGTGAGATCTATTACATTATTTACTTGTTACAAATTATTTAAACTTAAATTTGACAATTAAAATTAAACGTGTCGTAAGCAGGTTGTTTTCGTGTCGGAAATCTCAACCTTAACCTAACCCATTTAACTAAAAATGTTACTCGTGTCGACCCATTTAATTAAACGGGTCAAAACCTCTCAACACTAACCCGCTACATTAGTGTCCGGTTCGTGTCGTGTTGTCGTGTCGTGTCGTGTTAGCTTTTGACAGCTCTAGGCCTAAGGTCCTGATCTTTTAGTTGTTTCTATGCTGCATTCTGTTCCGTTCTGCACCACACCGCAATTTCCGTTCCATTCTGCACCGTACCGTAATTTCCGTTCCGTTCGTCACCACACAAGTTATATTTATTAATTCTATCCCGCACTGCAATTTCTGTTCCGTTCCGCACCACGCTGCAATTTTCGTTCCGTTCCGCTACTCACGCATTATGCATTAGATGAAGCAAAACAATATATTTGTTTCGTTCTCTACCTCATCAGCGTAGTCTATAATTACATATTGTTGAAATTCGATGGTAATAGTAGTTAAATCAAAAACCTATTGTTTAAGATAGAAGGTTCGAGTTGAATGGATAATGTTCTTTCTAATGGTACAACTGAATTGAGATAGATGAGGTGGGAACAATTCATGGGCCAAAAGTCAAATACATACAGTGGGCTTGAAGTGAGAGAATGATAGGTTGACCTTGTGGGTTAACAACCCACATTTGATATTGGAGTATTTAATAAGAGTTTTGGTAGAAGAATTTTCTAATTTAAATTCAAATTGTGGGGGTCCATCACACGATTACCTAATAAAATTGTCGGAGTTACCAACCCAGATAGTCAACCAAACATTTTCCCTTGAAGTGGGGGTAAAAGATTAGAAGGTAACAAAGAGAATCCTATTATCCTCATTTTCGGTGTCAAAGTTACCTACCCTCCCCCAAGGATAATGTATTACCCATTTCCTCTTTGTTCTCGTTCATCACTCTCTCCTTCTCTCTCCTTCTCTCTCACTACCTTTTTCATGACTCCATTTGCCACGGTGGACTTTCACTTCTCTCTTCTTTCTCTCCTCTCAACTCACTTACACCCTGTGACACCACCAAAGATGGTCGATTAGGTCTTTGTGGCCTTCTCCATGATCGAATTTAGTCACAATGAGTGTCGATGAGGCCTAAACGACAATTGCCTATGCCGAGGATGAGAAAAATATAAGTAATGTTACAATGTCGGGTTTTTACTTTCTTTCCATGAATTTTACCCTTAAATATTTCCTCCCTTATACTGTGCCGAATCCAGAAAAATATTAGAGGTGGTTCAGTCTTTCAATAAAAAACAATTTCCCAACCAAAAAAAATAAATAATAATATCGGGGTGAAATAAAAATACTTCTAAACAAAAAGAAGTTTAAAATACGTATCATTAAAAAGACAAAATTAAATACACAAATACCTTTAAGGTAATTTCCCCCGGCAAGATTTCATGTTTTGAAAGCGCTTCATAACAACTTCATTTGGGATTGAATCAGACACGTCTCTTTCTTCATAAGTCACTAAGAAATCATTCAAAAATTTGTTCTCCATTCTATTGCGTAACTCAGACCTGACATACTTCACTGAGGAGAAGGCTTCTTCCATACATGCAAAGGCAACTAGTAAAATCAATGCTAACTTGATATGCAAACACACCGATGAATGGATGCAATGCTTCCTTGTGTTAACCATCATCTTAGAAAGATCACTGTAGACGCCTAAAAAGTGTCGTCAGTCTCCTCCGCAAAAGCCCGGTGACAAGATGAGTAACTTTATATGTACCTGTTTGCTATTTTTCTTAGATAGGTAAATAAGGTCTCTGAAAAAGCTTTTTCATCTCCTTTCCATTCAATAGTCTCATTCAAGAGCTTTCGAACGACATATCTTGAGCCCATTCCAGCTCCGAGGAAAAAATCGTCTTTTCACGTCCTTAGGGGCAAAATCTTCTGTTCACCTCTCAAGGGTAAAATCGTTCTTTTTCCTTTGAAAAATACATTCTCAAAGGTGACTGGATACATAATTCTATCCTGTTAGCTGGCTCCGTAAAGGATTAAATGTCCACAGCCGCTAACGGCTGCAGCTGCAGTCGAGCACGGTTGTCAAGCGATAGCCGCTAACGGCTTCCGCTGTAACCGCTTGTCTAGTGACAGTCGCTAGCGGTTGTCCACACTCCCAACTGGCGATTGTAAGGACCCGGGATTTCTACGGCCACGGAGTGCGTCCTTATAGAAAATTTGTAAGCTGGGGGCTTTAGATAAGTTCAAGGGACCATCGAGTTAGAAAAGTTTTTGAAAAGACTTGAATTGAATAAAAACCATGAAAGAGGTCACAAATCTACTATCAGCGTTTTATCGAAGGGACAAACCGAAGGGACAATCCGAAGGGACAACCCAATAGCGCGAAAAGTGAACTGATCATGTTTTAGAAAGACTCCCGCTCATATAGAACATATGAGTACCCAAGAATAAAGGGTTGGGGGGCGAAGGTACGAGGTGGGAAGGTGTTAGGCACCCAGCTCGCCCATTTTATGACGGCCTCTACTAACTCAAGTTTGCTTAATAATTTAAAGACATGATTCCCCCACAAACCGGATTAACAACCTAGACTTAGACTATTAGTTGGTTCATCACAAGTATCACAACATTTATTTTTAACCCTTATTTAGACATGCATTCGATTGGCAAATTGGGCAGCACAACGACTAGACAGACAATATTTAGGAAGCGATAAAAAAAACGTGTACTAGCATGATATCTACATTATGACTACTAGAAAATAAACAATTAGGCAATTAATTTAATTTGAGCCCTCAGGAGTTTGTACCTGAACTGTAGGCTATATTTGACAAAAATAGTAAAGACAAGATCTCAAGTTTGGAAGAAAGAGGGGGAAGTTCGGTGTCAATACTCCCGAGAATAGAGGTTGTCAACTGTAGACTGTGTGTTTTGAACTGAGGGAGGAGGGTTGTATTTATAGGCGTGGAGAATTAGGGTTGGACGTTTGAAAAGGAGCTGAAAATCGAATTGGGCTTGAAAATTGAGTCAGGCCAGAAGCCACGTCAGTGCCGCTAGCGGCCCTGGAATTTTAGTCAGCCGCGCTAGCGGCCCTGGGTTTTATCCCAGGGCCGCTGACGGCTGTCAGCTTGCTAGTTGGATGTTTCACGTGCCATATCTCACTCGTTTGGGCTCCAAATTGGATGATTCAAGATGTCCTGGAAAGCGTATTTGGTCTAGTTTCAAATGGATTTGGTTTCAGGCCAAAATATTTTATGGATATCTAGATATATAGGAAAGAGTATGGAGAGGTCAGTTTTGAAGTACGCATCAAAGGTTGGGCTCGTAACTTCTTGGTTGGGAATGTGGTGTGGGCTCATGATATGTCATTGGAAAGCTATTTGAATAAGGAATCCAAAAATATAAGTCTCACAAATTAATTCAAACAAATGAACTCCCAAATTGGGCTGGAAACACGGTCAACAGTATTCGGCTACATCTGTTTTGACCCTTAACTTCATTTGGCCATAACTCTTAGGTGCGGAATCGTATTTGGACACGGAAGGAACCGATGGAAAGCTCCTGAAAGGGGCTTTTAAATTAAGTGGAAATAAAGGAGTGATCGAGGAAAAACCTGAGACCTTATTTTACCTATCAAAGCAAAAATAGCAGTTCAAGTTTATAAATTACTCCTTTCATTATCGGGCTTTTGCGGAGAAATATGAAGGCACTTTTTTGGCGTCTACAGAAGCCCCCACTTTGATCGAGCTTGAGTAAAAGCGAAGAGCAACGTATTCCGAAGGCGACGTGTAGGATGCTGATGTGCACATGGTGTGTGAGAGTGTACAGTATGTATGCATATGAAGACAAACCCGAGTTGGGACATGCTCGTAGCGTGCTAAGATTTCATCTATGTGAACACAAGAAAAAATAAAGGTTATGGTCAGCAGGATAGGACACCGCTCGTAGATGGTCTAAACGTCTGTTGGGGACCTGTATTCAGAGTGAATGAAAATGTTAGTAATACTTTGAGAATGATCAACGTGGAGTGCTTTGACAGACAGTGACTAACACCGCTCGGCGGGTATCGAGATTCCGTCTTTGTATGAGAAACGAAAAAGTTAACGAGACAGTGCGATTAAAAATAACGGCTGTAAATGGGAAGTAACGTGAGAGTGAATAGTATAAATGCTTATCCTAAGCAAACAGTGACTAAACACCACTCGGCGGATGCCGAGATTCCGTCCCTGCAAAAGAAACGAAAAGGTCGACGAGACAGCGCGATCAAAATGGCGGCTGTAAAATGGTTAAAACATATGAACAGTTTAAATGCAATAGCTTAAGCAATCATTGACTGAAACATATAAAAAATAAATGGACAGTATAACTGCAATATTTTAAGCAATCATTGACTGACACATAATAAGTAACCTCGCAGAAGGACAGTTGAACCGCAATAGCTTAAGCGATCATTGACTAACCCAGAATTTGTCATCTCGTAGAAGGAAAGTTTAACCGCAATAGCTTAAGCGATCATTGACTGACCCCAAAATTTGTAATCTCGCAGAAGGACAGTTTAACCGCAATAGCTTAAGCGATCATTGACTGACCCCAAAATTTGTGATCTCGCAGGAGGGCATTTTAACTGCAATAGCTTAAGCGATCATTGACTGACCCCAAAATTTGTGACATTGGATTTTTTTTTGATATTCAGATTTGTAGATAGGCCGACGAATTTACCGGGCTTAAAATATTTTGACGCTCCGGGCGGTAAAAGTCGTCGCTGCATGTATCCGAGTTTCAGTATTTTGGACCTGCAAAAATAATTGGGTTAGTTTTACTTGAAAATAGTTGGTACCGTAAAATGGGTCCACTGTCGAATTTGATTTTGGTGGGCCAAAGAGTTTTGCTCCCCCGCGCTTGGTACTGATATTTGCCGCGAACGAACTGGAATAACGATTTCTGGCTGGAACAAAGTCGGGGGACAGCAGGGGGCCCGCGCGTGAAGACTGTTGTTGGAAGGTTATCTCCATTCTTGGTTGTAGTCGGAAGGTCGCTTCTGGGCTTGATCATGAGTTCCGGGCTTGCTGGTTTTGATGGAGAGCGGGTAGACTCAAACCTGCAGTGGAAATATGCACATAGGGAAAAGATGCAATAGACATGCCCGACTGATCATGACAAGATACACAAGACATGACATAGTAATATGCATGGGGCAAAGGGGAGTTAACATGTAAACACGCATGGATTCAAGACATTGAGAAATTATGTACACATGCATGCCTTTGAAGGCGACTCTAGTACTTATGCAAATATGATGTATGCAGACTCTATTGACTCACAGCTCCATGCGGCCTAGCCTAACATGCACGACTCTCCTATAGGGTCTGAAGAGAGTCTTCATATGGGAAAAGTTTTTGTGATCAAGAATTTCATTCTTGTGGTGATCTTGACAGAGTAAGAGACAAGTGGACAAGACTGGATGCAGGCAAGGGAGAATCAGCCTCCAGTTTGATGAGTGATTCTTGATGATTATGACCTACTCGAGGAGCTATGGGTGTTGATGCAACGGTTACAAAATATCCTATCTTAAGGTATGGGGATGAAATGGACAACTTTGAACGTAGCGGATAAGGAACCAACTCATTCTGAAAAAGCCCCCAGTTGGGAAGTCTATGTGCAAGCCTACGAGAAAGGTGATGAGTATGACTCTAGATGACTGACCAAAGAGTTATTAAATGAGAAACAATGTTCTAAATCCTTGGAAATTTAAGTTGCCTCAAGATGTTGAATTTGTTTTATAATTTTTTTTTGGTTGCCCTAACTTTTGCCTAGTCCACCCTTTCGGATTTTCAACCTACCGGGCTCATTTTTTTTTTCAGCCTTAGATGAAAATGGTGGAATGAGAAAACTCCTTATGATCATGTGACAAAGTGGTTGTCGTGGCCGGACCTCCTTGAGGTTTCCTACGTATCCAGTGTGTGGAATAAGGCCAACGTAGTTCAGGACTATACAATTGAATGGTCGTACCTCTCGAAGGACTTTTGGGTTGTAATGTCAGGTTGGGTTAAGGTGTCAAAGAAAGGATAAAGGCTCAAGGAAACCCAATGTAAATCCCCTCCCCAAAGTATGCTAGATGGTATAGAAGCTTTTGATCTAGGCGAGGTGTCTTAGGGACCAATGTTTAGGTAAGGCCACCATTTGGTTGTGCTTGAAGTGTTTGCACTCTTTTGGATCTTTGATCGCTCTCGACTTTTTTTCTCTCTTTTTTTTTTTTTTTTTTTTTTTTTTTTTTTTTGCTCTTGAACCTTCGAGTTCTCTCTCTTCTTTTTTTTTTTTTTTTTGATATTTCTCTCGGTGGTTCTTTTTGTAGGTCGGTCCACCTTGCCTAGAAGGTTGCTTCTATTCCCATGTCGCACACACCCATTCCCCGGGTAAGGATGATGTGGTTAAGAAATGAAAGGCTATGTATTTAAGGCTCAAAGGGTTGCAAGTGGTAATGATGTATAAGGTAGTAAAGGATATTGATGTGAGGTGCCAAATGAATGCCTCCTGTCCTCAGCACGGACGGTTCAACTGCATGTCCTCTAAGGGATGATCATTAGGGAGTTCCTATTTGATGTTTTCCACAATGAAGGCTTTCTCTTGAATATTTTTTTAAAATTTTTGAATTTTTTTTTATTCCGTCATAGGCAACTTAAGTTCGTCATAGAGTTGAACAAAGACAATGATGGGAATCAAAATGCAATCTTTATTGAATCGAAGAAAAGCATTACACGAAAAGTAAGCTAGACTCTATGGACGAATTGAAAAGACAAACTAGACATCATTAGACTTGACTGGACTCGAATAGACTTGCACATTAGGAGACTTTGACTCTCTTCAACTTCTCGAGCACAGGCTATTCATAGGGATATGAAGAACAGCCCCCTGTAGATACTCGCGTTGTTCACGACTTAAGTGGAATTCTTAAGAAGGTTATCTTCAACTAGGATGCCCACAGTATAGAGCCGGTTGTAGGAGTCAATTGCTTGATACTTGAGGGGTTACTTTTAAGCAGGTTGCAGGTTCTTGATGAGTTGGCGGATTTGATCAGTTTGCGAAGGTCGCTCAACCAGTTCGGCTAACTTTAGCTTCCAACGCCTAATAAAGAAGGCAGTGAATCCCTCATCTTCTTCTTGTTTGGTGATCTCTAACTCTCGAAGGGTCATAGGTAGAGCAACATTTTCCTTGTAGCGTGCAAGGGAGACTGTAGTGAAATCTGACCAAGTGCGATAGTCCTCAAAATTCAAGGTGTAGAACCAACGACGAGTTGGGGCATCAAGAGTCTGTGGGAACAAGTGAATGTAGATATTTTTGTCAACTCCTCTTAAACCCATGACAGTAGTGAAGGCTTTGAGGTGGTCTTGTGGATTACTAGTGCCAGTGAATGTCGGAACCTCGGGCATGGAGAACTTGGCTGGAAGCATGCCCTTGACTTTGGGATTGACTTTACCAACATTAGCATGGTAGTTGGCAAACAGGCCGCTGTTTTCGAGCACATAAATAATCTTAGCCAGCTTGGCATTTGGTCCTTCTTCCTCAGAGTCGGAGTTGGAGAGGATTCTTGCTTCATCCTCTTTCTTCATTTCCAAATCTTCATCCTTGACTCGCAGCCTTTCCAACTCACTCATGAGCTCATCAAGCCTCTCGTCAGTGGTTTTGACCATGGTGAAGTTTGGGGGTGTGATTGGTGAGGTAAGGGATGTATTGAGTGGTGGCGAGCTTTGTTGTGGTGATGGATTATGGGGTGATGGCCTTTTGGAATGTGGTGGTGTCTTGGAGGTAGCTTGTATACGAACCAATCTGCCGGACGATCGAGCCCAACCTTTGTCACCGTAATTCTTCCTCGAGCCCCCAATCCTGAACACAAGTCTCAACTTAGAAAGACGCCAAAGAAAGGAAAAGACTCATGATTTTTAGAAGACCCTCGATAGCTCCTAAGGTGAATGAATCTAAGGATGACTATATGAACTCGAATGCATGATGATGACAATGCAATGACAGAGTTACGACAACAATATGCAAGATGCATAGCGGACCTTGACATGTATGACAATGAATTGACGCAAAATGACCCTAGAAGACTTATGATCGACTCGTCTAGACTTCTAGTGCATGAGAGGTAGTGAACAAATGGAGACATTGATGAATGTGAGACTCGGACTTTTGTTCAAATGCAGACGCAAAATGACGACAATTTATGCATGACGATTAGTTATGAATCCTAGCATGGAGCGTCTAATACGTACAATGCAAATAAATGGAAAAGAAGAAAATAAAAAATCTATGCCTAAATGCCCGATTATTTCCCCTCATATCAAAGGAAAAATGAAGTCGATGAACGGAAATGAGAAAAATAGAAAAAGACGGACCATCCTACTTTTTTTGATTTTTCTAGACTCAAAGAAAATGGAAAATGGGATGAATAAAAAAAAGAAAATTTCGGCAATTTTTTTTTTTTTTCGATTTTTTTTTGGGCGTTTTTTTGTAACGCCAATTTTTAATTTTTTTTTTGCTTTTCTTTTTTTTTCGACTATGAATTACATCAAAACAATAAAGAGAAAAATAAAAAAAGGTGAGAGAGGGGAATTGGAGAGACTGACTCCTTTTTTTTGGCTAAAAGGTCCTAGAAAATTGTTCATGACTTCGACGCTATATGAAAATATATCATCGGAGAAAATGACGGGTGTTCATTGAATTTAATTCTCGCACCATTTTTGGGCATTAGGAACTAGCTAAAAATAAAAGAAAAGACTCCTAGCACGTAAGTGCATGTTGGCACATAGTCACGTTATTCATGCATTCAGGGAAGCATTATAACAACGCAGTTTACAGGCAAACATGTGATCAGACGGGCATTACAACGACACATGCACAACAAGCAAGCGAATGCACGAATGTGGGCTAGAGGCTTTTGGCTTCTGTGAGGTTACCACGACAAATTACAACTTCCGTTCAGCGGATGGTCGACACATCAATTGTAATTCTTTTTCACCAACAAGGATTGATGAGTCATGGGTGAGGAAGCGTCGATTTGCACGATAGGACAACTGTATATTCCTTTAGATATACGGGTTGTCTACGAGTTGCGACACAAACTTCCTCAAGGGTCGATAAGAGTCAAAAGGTTGTGCCAAGGCACATGCAAATGATGCAAAAATATGGAACATGTTATTAAACAATTAAGCAAACTTGACTTTCGAGTCTCACCCTCTTAAATAAATCCCCAGTGAAGTCGCCACTGTAAGGACCCGGGATTTCTACGACCACGGAGTGCGTCCTTATAGAAATTTATAAGTTGGGGGCTTTAGATAAGTTTAAGGGACCATCGAGTTAGAACAGCTTTTGAAAAGACTTGAGTTGAATAAAAACCATGAAAGAGGTCACAAATCTGCTATCGGCGTTTTATCGAAGGGACAAACCGAAGGGACAATTCGAAGGGACAACCCAATAGCGTGATAAGTGAACTGATCATGTTTTTGGAAAGACTCCGGCTCATATAGAACATATGAGTACCCAAGAATAAAGGATTCGGGGGCGAAGGTACGAGGTGGCAAGGTGTTAGGCACCCAACTCTCCTGTTTTATGACGGCCTCTACTAACTCAAGTTTGCTTAATAATTTAAAGACATGATTCCCACACAAACCGGATTAACAACCTAGACTTAGAATATTAATTGGTTTATCACAAGTATCACAACATTTATTTTTAACCCTTATTTAGACATGCATTCGATTGACAAATTGGGCAGCACAACGACTAGACAGACAATATTTAGGAAGCGATAAAAAAAAAGTGTACTAGCATGATATCTACATTATGACTACTAGAAAATAAACAAATAGACAATTAATTTAATTTGAGCCCTCAGGAGTTTGTACCTGAACTGTAAGGCTGTATTTGACAAAAATAGTAAAGACAAGAAAGAGGGGGAAGTTCGGTGTCAATACTCCCGAGAATAGAGGTTGTCAATTGTAAACTGTGTGTTTTGAACTGAGGGAGGAGGGTTGAATTTATAGGCATGGAGAAGTACGGTTGGACGGTTGAAAAGGAGCTGAAAATCGAACTGGGCTTGAAAATTGAGTTGGGCCAGAAGCCACGTCAGCGCTGATAGCGGCCCCGGGTTTTATCCCAGGGCCGCTGACGGCTGTCAGCTTGCCAGCTGGATGTTTGACAGGCCATATCTCACTCGTTTGAGCTCCAAATTGGATGATTCAAGATGCATTAGAAAGTTTTTGGTCTAACTTCAAATGGCTTTGTTTTTAGGCCCAAATATTTTGTGTATCTAGAGATATACTCGAAAGAGTAAGGAGATGTCAGTTTTGGAGTACGCATCAATGTTGGGCTCGTAACTCCTTGGTTGGGAATGTGGTGTGGGCTCATGATATGTCATTGGAAAGCTATTTGAATAAGGAGTCCAAATATATAAGGCTCACAAATTAATTCAACCAAATGAACTCCAAAATTGGGCTGGAAACACGGTCCACAGTATTCGGCTACATCTGTTTTGACCCTTAACTTCGTTTGGCCATAACTCTTAGGTGCGGAATTGTATTGGGACCTGGAAGGAAGCGATGGAAAGCTATTTAAAGGGGCTTTTAAATGAAGTGTAAATGAAGGAGTGATCGAGGAAAAACCTGAGACCTTATTTTACCTATCAAAGCAAAAATAGCAGTTCAAGTTTATAAATTACTCCTTTCATCATCGGGCTTTTCCGGAGAAATCTGAAGGCGCTTTTTTGGAGTCTACAGCGATAGATTTTTCTCCCGCTTTCACGCGCATGACTCTATCTTTTAGCTTATCGGTTGTTACCTCGTACCACTACGAATATGACCTTCGATCCTTCATTTCAAATTGCTTAGTGTGCACCAGACAACCAATTCACAACAACCGACCTCTTGTTCTGGCATTCTTCTCTCTATTTCTTATCTTTCCTGCGGACCTTGTTTGCTTATAATCTTTGCTAAATAGCATACAGTTTAAGTACTAACTCCTGATGGCTCAAATCAACTATTTGTTTTATTGTTTATTTTCTAATTGTTAAAAAGTAGATATCATGCGAATCATGTTGTTTATTACTTCCTAAATATTGTTTGTAAATCTGTAAATATCCATGTTTAGTCGTTGTGCTGCACAACTTGTCAATCAAATGCATCTTCAAAATATGGGTAAATAATAAGTGTTTTGATGCTTGCGATCAACCAATTAACAGTCTAATCTAGGTTGTTAATCTAATTTGTGTGGGAATCATGTCATCAAATACTTATGCAAACTTGAGTTAGTAGAGACCATTATTTTAAACGGGAGAGTTGGGTGCCTCACACCTTCCCGATTCGTACCTTCGCCCCCGAACCCTTAATCTTGGGTACTCAAATGTTCTATATGAGCGGGAGTCTTTCTAAAAACATGATTCGATTTTCCAGCTACTGGGCCGCCCCTTCGGTTGTCCATTCGGTTTGTCCCTTTCGATGAAGTGTCAGTAGGGCTGTTCATACGCGGGTATCCGAGAACTCGGATTTGGATACTGGATTTTTCTATCTGAATCCGTATCCGAAACTTCGGATACCAACTTTCGGATATTTGAAATTTTCGGATATCCAAATACGGGTACCCGAATATCCGAAATATTTTTTTTGATTTTTTTTTTCAAATTAAAACTCCATTGACATTTGGAGATAAATTTGGCCATGCCAGACAGGAATCCCACAAGTGATTAAGTTCTATGGATTTAAGAGGAAAGGGTGCTCCAACAATGGTGTTGTGGTGGTGCTAATCTGCTACTTTGAGGAAGGAGAAATATCCATGTAAGAAAGGGGGTGGGTTATTAGATTCGGAGTATGAGTATGAGGGGCATCGACTGATTGTTGAATGAGTTGAGTGGTGGTGCCTTCTGGTGGTAAAGTTTCAGGCTATAGCTTGTCTGTGAGTGGCATTGGAGAACGGGGAAGAGAGAGAGAGAGAGGAGAGAGAAAATGGTGGATGTGGGTTGTGGCTTTAGTGAAATAGGGTGAGTGAGTTGGGTGACTTATGGGTTTTGCTAAATGATGGTGTAAAAACAGAAATGCATAACAAATTTGGGATCAAATATCGTGGGTTTGTGATGTGAATAAAACAATAGACATGAAAAAGAAATTAATGTTGTGGCCCTATGGGTCTTATTTGAAGACAGGACGTTGAATACAAAACTATTAGCCTTGAACCACAGAGCTACAAGGCGTATTAGATAACAAAAAGCGCTTATATTATCATTATTTCGGATTTTCGGATATTCGAAATATCCAAAAAATTTCATAAATGATATTCGAACCCGAATCCGAAATATCAGATACACGCTTTTCGGATATTCGAAATTTCGGATACCCTCTTTTTCGGATAGTTTTGGATCAGATTCGGATTTTTTTGGACAACCCTAAGCGTCAGTAGCAGAATTTTGGGTCCTTTCATGATTTTTCTTCAATTCAGTGTCTTTCAAATGCTTCACTAACTCGACGGTTCCTTGAACTTATCTAATCCCCTTTCAAATACAAATTTTCTATAAGGATTGCACGTTCAGTGCGCGGCGGGGTTCTTACAATCACCAAGCCCTGTAAGACCTTGAAACTCATCACGATAATGCATATCCATGATATAGGCTTTCAACTCAGAGGAAGTGCTCGTAAGTCTGTTGTATCAAACTCATATGGATACAATTCGGCCATTCTTACCAACTTTGACACATCAAAAGCACGAAATGAATCTTTAGGACTAAAGCATGCTACAGAATTGAGCAACTCCGTATCAACTTCATTGAAGCGATTGCTAAGCTCTTGAAGCTGCAAATCAATAACCTCATACTATACATCAAAATGATAATGATGATCGTTAGTGTTTTTTGGAGCTCTATGCTTTGATTTCCGTGGAGCCACATAATAATCATATGTCACAGGAATATCAATATTATGAGAATAACAAAATTGCTAAACGTTTTCCCTAAGATCTTCATACTCCTTATCTGTTCTCATTATTTTGATTCTTTGCTTAGATATCGCTACCAAGTGCATTGCATTGATAATATCTTGTTCGGCCCTTTGTAAAGCTTGTGATAACTCATTTGTGATTCCCAAAAGATCCAACATTAAGTGCAAAATAAAGGCTTAATCAAATGTGTCTAATATAGCTATAAGACTACGTGCATCCTTCTTATTCCCCGAGGATGAATGATCATGATAAATATAATCAAGCACTTTATGCACATCTAGATGCATTTTAATCAAATTTAACAGTGACCTATAATGAGAACCCACATTATATCACCCGGCCTCTTAACACCAAGTTCTTGATTCAACACTTTCTCGGTTTCAATCTTTCCATTGTTTATGGCATATGCAATTCTTATAGCATAGACATCCTTAAGAATACCTCGCCTCTTAAAAGAAGATCCAATCACATTAATTATATCACGGGCAACATTAAAAAACCAAATAATATCAACATGATTCTTTGAAGTTTTTATGAGTGTCAACTGAAACTGATGAGCAAAGCAATGAACATAATAAGCAGACTCATTGTCTCTCAAAATAAATCAATGTCTTAAGACCACCTAATTCACCATGCATATTACTTGTTCCATCATATCCTTGTCCACATATCCTTGAGACACTCAACCCATGTTCCAACAATAAACATTCAAGAGCAAACTTAAGAGACAAAGCAGTGGTAAACATGCATAATTCCAAGCAAGCGCTCTACAACACTTCCCACACCATCAACATTACGCAAGACAACAGTCATTTGTTCTTTATTAGACACATCGTCAGATTCATCAACTAAGATGTCAAATAAATCAGCACCAAGTTCTTCCATAACAGCTTTAGAAGTTTCTTTTGAACATGAATGAACAATGTCCTTTTGAATGGAAGGGGAGACCATATGATAATTTCCAGCAGCATTGTTTAACCCAACTCTATCAATGTCAGGATTCAAAGAACAAGTTCAATAAAAGTACCCTATTAACTGACTCTTCAGTTTTATCATGACCACGAAAAGATGATCCCGTACGGATAAATATCTACCACAAGTAACAGGTTTGTTCAAACGATTTTTATAATCATTCTTTAACTATGATGATTATGGTGGACTAAATGTTGTTTCAATAGAGGCTTTTCCATTTTTCATATTTTCATACTTCTCAACTGCGTGCGTGATTGTGTGAGTTATTAAATTTACCAACATGTAATTTTACCCTACCCTTCTTGTGCCAACAAGAAAAACCATAAACAATAAAAGTCTCACCCATTCCTTTAGTTCCCTCGGGTTTTGAATAAGTAGCACGACAAGCAAAACAATGCATCTTTTTTTCCTTTTTGTTTAACACCCAACATTACTTATATTTTATTCATCTTCTGAATGTCTTTCACCAATAATGGTAGACAAACAGCGGAAAAAACGTTCAAGTCACGTGATACAAAGCATTCATGATGTGAGCAAGAAAATGAGGTACACTATTGCCTTCACGTCAAATATGGGACCATTTGCACATCACAAACTCACACGCCTTACGTTTGAGATCCTGCACAAACATCCCCATAGAGCATCCGGTTACTTTCATATTTCGTAACTTATATATGAGAGCAAGCAAATCTGTCTCCAGTTCAACTCGTGTATATCCAAGTTCACGTGCTATCACCCACCTTATACCTTCAGCTTCCCGCCATCTCGACTCCCCAATTCACATTCAGTTTCTTCGTTCCCATCACCAAAGTATCTCTATTCATATTTCTCCCAACCAATCCAATTCGCATCAACCCATCTGCATCCAATCCTGCATCTGTATTGAAATTGATTTTGTCACCTGTTGGCGCTCGCCAATAAGTACCTAGCTTCTATTTTGGGACTGTACTCTTCGGCTTGTGCAATTGGTGATCTGCAAGCTGTATCTCTGCCCACTGGATCACTTCCTCTGGCAGTCATGTAACAACCTCGAAGATACGTGTATTTCGATCCCTCCATATAGCCCAACTCATCATTACTCACTTACTTACTTCCTCCTTCCTAGCTCGTGTCATCACCCAAATCATCCACTCAAAAAAATCATTACTTCTACACTTTTAGAGCCACATCTCAGTATTTAATTTCCATGTACTCCTAGCATGGGGACAATCTCTTATAAAACAATATATTCTAGCCAATTGCTAAATTCATCAAACCATTCAGATTGAAATCTTCTCAAACTTCCACTAATCAGTTTTTGGGAGGAAAACATGTTTACGTGGTAGGATAGGACCAATTTCAATATACTTCCTCCTTACGGCGTCTTGCAAATTGAAATGGTAGCTTGATATTCGTTTCCTTTCTCCGGGATCAATGGGAAGTTTATTCAAATCAACTTGAGTATTGGAATTGGCATTTGAACCACTTCCATTTGTGCCTTCTTGAAATTGAGAAGATCTTTGTGACAAAAGAGATTACTTACCAAAAATTTGTTCATAACTTCTGTCCAAATGAATAACATTATGTCAAATATCAACCCATAATATTTGAATATAGTTTTAGTATTTAGTAATCAACTATTTATTCACCAAAGTGCATATAGTAATCACACATTCCTAAAATATGTGACTATTGGTACGTGCAATTTATGGTCAAAAAAACCTTGGAGATATCATGAAATCGTTTCAGAATGTACTGTGACATTTCAACATCAAACCTGAAAAACCTGACCCAAACAAAAAACCACCACAAAACATATGTCAAAATTAATACTCCCATAAAAGACTAGGCTGTGTTACAGCAACCAAACCATCTTTAAACTTTACATGGCTCTTACAATACATTAAATACTAAATCCCCTGCTGCCTTTGCTCTTATAGCCACCACATCTATCGATCATCAATGCTTCCAGTAAATTCCTCCTTTTCTCTTTCGCATTCACATCCTAGTTTTCCCCTTTCCTTTTACCATTATTTTTCTCTCTCCTAGATGCTAAATACCTTGTTGCCTTTGCCTTAAAATTGTTTTTACTAATAATAATTTTGATAGCCTAACTATCTAAGACATGTTAAAAAAAAATCTCATGATGTCTCAATAATAATTAGAGATAGTCCAAAACAACACATAAATCAATTCAGGAAAAAAAAAATCAACAACCCTAATTTCTGATTAGTCATTTAAAATAATATCATCTCATAAAAAATACAAAGATAAACACATAATTAATTACACATAAATTGCCTAGAATAACATAAAAAATTGACATACTTAAACTAGTCTAATTTAATAATTCATAACTAATTGCATCAATCAACCATAAATAGATCTAAAATCGCAAATTTTAAGGAAAAAAGGAAAAAGAAAAAGAGAAAGCAAGTACCTTGAAATTTGAAGCTCTGGCTCACAAGAAAAAGGACGACGAGTCGATGACAGTGAGACTGTGAGAGATTGAGATTTGAGAACGAGAATGAAGGGAGCATGCTTTGTTGAGAACTGAGAAGGATAATGGAAACTATAACAAACTAAGGGGTCAGTCAGTGGTCCAAGTGTAGTCAGTGTTCAAAACAAGTGAGGCAATTTATGGATAGTTAAAAAATTCTTTTTTTTTACAAAAGCAACTTCATTATTTTTTTTCCAAGTGGAGTCACTTGAACACTAAAGCCTCTTAGTACATCAGTCACTACTCGTATAAGGCATGGCCTAGGGTAAGACTACATAAGAAATGATAGGCTCATAATACTTGAAGAGTGCCTTTGCACAATTTAGGCATGTCCCATGAGGTGTACAAGAAGGGCAATTGCATAGGACCTCAAATTTTGAGGAGCCAATTTTTTTAAGTTTTCTGGTACAAAATTAATGAGTTTTCATTACCAAAGGCTCAAAACGACATTACATGCTATCGACAAGTCGGCAACTAAAAATCAAGAGTCACCTACCCTCCAAAATTCTTGCCCCAAAGTTTATAAGTACAAGTCAATCGAGTAATTTATCTAACACAAATTGTCAACAGAATTAATTTCGTCCTATTAATAGTCGAGAGACTAGTCTTAACATTAGAAAATTGCAGATGCTCACTTGAACACGATTTCATTTGTGCATGAGCAATCTCTAAGGCATATGTTATTTCTCTCTTCCATACTCTGTATAGAAGAGAAACAACTCCTGCAGATGTTAGGTGTCTCTAGAATTTAGTTTTCCTTCTCTTACGCCAGTTGAGAAGAGTGTAATCAAAATCAATATATATATATATATATATATATATATATATATATATATATATATATATATATATATATTGAGTTCTCAACAAGGTTGCATTGAATAGTTATAAATGTAACTTAAACCAAATTAGATAAAGAATTATAAAAGAAATATAAAAAAAAAAAGAACAACTAAACCTCAACAGCAAAATTAGACAAAGAATACAACAACTAACATCACCTAAACGCGGGGAACAAAAGGAAAAATTACCAGGACAGTAAATGAGAACTTGACCAAGGTAGACATTAATATATATATGTATAATTGAGTTCTCACCTAGGTTGCATTGAATAGTCATAAATGTAATCTTAAACCAAATTAGATAAAGAATTATAAAGAAATACAATAAAAAAAATAAAAGAACAACTAAACCTCAACAGCAAAATTAAAAAAGGAAAAATCACCAGGACAGTAAATGAGAACTTGACCAAGGTAGACAATCAATAAGGGAGAAAATCAGTAAACTTGGAGAGCAAATGAAAGCCAGTGGTCAAATGAAAATCAATATTAAGAGCAAAAAGAAGTAAGTGAGGTAGATGAATAGCAAAAGAAATGACAGTAAATAAGAGCAAATAAAATCAGCAATAAGAATGCCACTTAATGAGACAAATGAAGAGACAAAAAAAAACTGAAACAGAATCTAAGGACTGCCAGAGATCAACAATGAGAATAATATCAAATGAGGTATTTGAAGAGAAAGGGACACTAGTACAAAAATCATCATCTGCATCGCCTAATATGTGACGGTCGATAGAGTGAACCGTCGCCCATAATGAGGCGGTGGCATATTTGTAAATAATTGTTGAGAATGTGTGGCGGTTCTACTCTATAACCGACGCATAAACGTTAAATAGAAAAAAAAAGAGCAGGCAATAATATGCGACGGTTCTTATGAATAACCGCCAGACAAAGTCTACCTAATGCGTCGGTTGTTATTATGAACCGCCACACATTCTCTGGAAATTAAAGCTACTAGCTCATCACGCACGAACATCTTTTGAACTCTCTCTCTCTCTCTCTCACGCACTCACGCCCATCCGCCTTCGATCTTCATCTTCATCTTCCTCTCTCTAACGCCATCGATCAATTCGAGTTTGTTTCATCAATTTCTACGTCTGTTTCATCGACAATTAGCGTTGATAAAGCCACTAGCAAACTTCTTGTTGGCCCTGATTTTAGAATTACGGTTGATAATTGGCCTGATTCGCTTTATCAAATCCTTGATTTTCGCTCTATCAAATTGGCTCCTCTCGTGCCCAGTCCTCAATTTCACTGTAAATTGTGGCTCGTCGTCGTTGCTGATTGGGGAAGAAGCAAGCAATTTCAAAATTTGGGGCTCGTCATTGCAGATTGGGGAAGACGCAATTTCTGGGTAAGCCGCGCGATTTGCTTCACTTGCAAGTGATTTATTCTCTTATTAGTTTATTTATTTGGTTTGTGGTTTGTAATTCGTTTTGGGTGAGCTGGGTTTTTGTCACTTTGTTACTTGGGAGCTTGAAATTAAGTTTTTATTTTCTGAATTTCTTGTGTTTTTAGGTTGATTTGGTGAGGAAATGCCATATTCTATGAGTTGTTAGATTATTATTATTTTTTTGGGTAGAAAATTAGACTTTTCATTACAAAAAAAGCAGGTTACAACCTACTAGAAGTTCTGCAAAGTTACAGCACCCCAACAAGAGGCCTATCACAACTGCATCACCCCCTGAGCATCTATTACATCATCAATGAAAACCAGTTGATTAAACTAGGCATTACAAAAGGAACACTAAGTTTGATGTTCTTAGATAACTCTCAACTTAATGCTCTCATCTAGCTGTATTCAAGCCATTAATACAGGACTTGCCACAGGCTGAGCTAAGCAGAATACTGAAACAGCTCGCCTGAATTTCTCTGGTTGTTTTAAAAAATTGAATTTTGAGCAACTTTCTTTTGTGTATCTTTAGGGAATAAGATGCTCATCATTAAGATAATGTTTTTAGATAACTCACAGCTTAGCAGATCATACATCGTTTAGCTTCCGTGAGCTTAGTTTGATAATATCCGACTCGGGTTTGAGCTTGACTCCAGCTTTAGAAACACATTTGAGCTCAGTTCAATTGTTACACAAAATGAATTGACGTTGAAATTATTGTTCAATTCTCATGCTTTTTAGCAAATGTTACAAGTATTTAATGTTTTTGTCGTACTACTAGATTCATTGATGTCAACGACTTGAGTTGGTAAAACTAGCTTAGATGTAAAGCATTTAGTCAAATTGAGCAAGCTGTTTGTGGCGAGCCCTACTTTGTTTTTTAGATAAAGAAAAAGTAGTAAAGCATGAGAAAACTAATGAGAATTACAGTAGTTTAGCTACCAGGCCTCTCTCTTTTCTTCAGCTTGCTCACAACAATGCTACTGAGCCTTGCTCTGATTATGAACTGAATATTGCTCAGCAATAAGTTGTCAGATGTTCTGGTGTTATTAAAGCAAATTGCATTCCTTTCTCTTTATAGAGCATAAACCAAAGCTGCTAGAGCTGCACTCGAGATGCTCTTCTGTAATATGTAACCAGTCTTCTGTTTATCCAGTTAAGGATATTGTTAACACTGAGCATTAGTATTCCAATTCAACCAGCTTGCCACCCCCGTTAGTAAGTACTCTCCCCCATTTTTTTTATCGATAAGATTTCTGTTAACTGACACACTACTCATACTTGAGATATAATCTAGTCATATAAATGAAAGTTATAGTAAGTGCCTACTCATATGCTGATATACAAGGAAGTTTATCCTGGTTGTATGGCTCTTGGGTTGTAGACTTGTTGTTGCTATTTTCTTGTCAAGAAATGCGCAGTTGATTTGGGGCTAATATTTTGCTTAAGAGTATGGAATTTTCTTGTCTTTTTTCTTTGTTATAAGTTATAAGCTGGTCTTCTGTATAGTTCTTACAATGAACTAGGCATTCCATGCTCTTTTCATTTATTGTTGAGTTGTTCCATTGTGTTAGTTAAATATCAAAGTTTATGGTCAATGTACTGTAAATTAAACTATCCATAAGATTCTCTGTGCTAGCAGCAGTAACAAAGATTTGCTCATTAGGCACTTCATACTTGTCAGTTGTGTCACTACATTTCTCATGGCTAGCTATTGCTCCAGCACAAAATGAGTGGCTGAGTATATGAATTGGGTGTATTTTTGCATGATGTCATGATGCTGGTTAAATATTTATTTGAGCTCTAAGTTATTTATCTTTGCATAAGTGCTGTTTAGATTTCATTCAAAGTATCTTGAAGAAATATGGGCTTAATAGTGAACTGTTTTGCAACTTTTTGTTTTTTCTCACAATATGGCTTATTTAAATTTGCAGTGGACTTCAAATTGTGGTTTACACTTTGTGATACAAGAGATATCTAACCTATTAGTGTTTGGTGCCGGTAAATTCTCTTTCCTTTGTCTCTCTTTCCTCCTCTACCTTCTTTATTTTTTTCCTTTATTGTATCATTTGTAATTGAATTATATATAAATTATGTCGATTTAGTTTCAAATTCGTCGTGGTGGTTGTTGCAAAGGCGGATCGGTATTGACCCTATGGCTTGTGGTGTTTGATATTAAGGACTGTTATACTTGTTATTTTTCAATTGAATTTTCATATGCATCATGAGCCTAGATGTCTTCAAGCTGCATGTATGTTATTAAATTTATATTCTTTCGCTTTTTTACATATGTTAATTGTTCGCTTTTTTATTGCATATTTGTAATAGTAAGACATGGATCGTCAAACATGGTGTAAGGACCCGGGATTTTCGTCCAATCCTTTATATTGTGTATTGGTTTCCACGGAATGCGTACTTACAGAAAATTTGTAAGTTGGGGGTTTAGATAAGTTCAAGGGACCATCGAGTTAGAAAAGCTTTTGTAAAGACTTAAATTAAATAAAAAACCATGAAAGAGGTCACAAATCTGCTATCGGCGTTTTATCGAAGGGACAAACCGAAGGGACAACCCAATAGCGCGAAAAGTGAACTAATCATGTTTTTAGAAAGACTCCCGCTCATATAGAACATATGAGTACCCAAAAATAATAGGTTCGGGGGCGAAGGTACGAGGTGGGAAGGTGTTAGGCACCCAACTCGCCCGTATTATGACGGCCTCTACTAACTCAAGTTTGCTCAATAATTTAAAGACATAATTCCCATGCAAAACCGGATTAACAACTTAGACTTAGACTATTAATTGGTTCACCATAAGCACCACAACATTTATTTAACCCTTGTTTAGACATGCATTTGATTGACAAGTTGAGCATTACAACGACTATACAGACAATATTTAGGAAGCAATAAAAACGTTACTTAGCATGATATCTACATTATGACTACTAGAAAATAAACAATTAGGCAATTAATTTAATTTGAGCCCTCAGGAATTTGAACTGTAGGCTATATTTGACAAGAATAGTAAAAATAGATCTCAAGTTTGGAAGAAAGAGGGGGAAGCTCAGAGTCAATACTACTGAGAATAGAGGTTGTCTACAGTAGACTGTGTGTTTTGAACTGAAGGAGGAGGGTTGTATTTATAGGCGTGGAGGAGTAAGGTTGGACGGCCGAAAATGAGCTGAAAGTCGAATTGGGCTTGGAAAATGAGTCGGGCCAGAAGCAGCGCTGCTAGCGGCCCTGGGAATTTGGTCACGCCGCTAGCGGCCCTGGGATTTATCCTAGGGCCGCTGACGAGTCCATTTTTATTTTTCGGAGGAATTTAAATATTCTGAAAAATGTGAAAAGATCGTTTTATCCCTGAACGGTAATAGACGGTTTTACCCCTAAATCGCAACTTGGCGACCGGGAGTCGGAAAGAGGCATGAGACTGTCGTTGGAAAGTTCTTGAGCTGGGCTTTTGAATGAGATTGGTATAAAGGAGTGTTTGGAGGAAAAACCTGAGACCTTATCTTAACTATTAAAGCAAAAATAGCAGTTCAAGTTTATAAATTACTCCTTTCATCATCGGGCTTTTGCGGAGAAATCTGAAGGCGCTTTTTGGCGTCTACACATGGATGTATGATATAAAATGTTCCAAGGACGAATATGTGAGAGGGGTTAACGAGTTTATTACATGTGCGGTGGAACACCAAATGAAGAATAGGGTAGAGGGGAAAGAAGACATGATTCTTTGCCCGTGTTGTGATTGTAAAAATTTCAGAAAATATGATAATGTGGAGTTAGTGCGGGGGCATCTGTTTAGTCGTGGTTTTAAGAGGGGTTATACGAAGTGGATTTGGCATGGTTAGGGCCTAGACTCTAATAAGCCCTCTAGTAGTAGATATTTTGAAAGTGAGGGAGTTAATATGGTAAACATGGAGGAAGATGATCTGGACATTGATAGGGTAGGAGATGATACAGGATGTGCAGAGCCATTTTATACCACAAACCGGATGTGTTTGAGAGTTTGGTTAGCGATTCCAAGAAAGCTTTGTATCTCGGGTGCAGTGAAGAGTTCACAAGGTTGGCAACAACGTTGAAATTGTGTAAGTTGAAAGCAAAGAATGGGTGGAGGGACAAGAGCTTTACAGAGTTGTTGAAACTTATGGGAGACATAATTCCGGCGAATAATGAGCTACCCACCTAGTAACATCCCGTAAATTATTTATTTTGAATGATTTATTTATTTGATTATTTATGTTGGTGAAATATTTATTAATTTGATTTAAGTATTTAAAGAAAAAAAAAAAGAGAATTTCGGATTTTAAATTTAAATAAATTAGAAATCAGTTTTTAAGTGGTTAATGGGTTTCAAATTGTCTTTCGGTTAAAATTAGAGACTGACTTAACTTCCTAGTATTATTTCATACGTCTCTCCCCCTCTCTAATCTTTATGGGTGTTAAAAAGAAAAGAAAAGAAAAGAGTCTTCTTTTTCAATCACAATATACGTTCAAAACAAAAACAAAAGCCCTCAAAACCTCTCAAGCTCTCAACCCTTTGCTCTGCCTTTGTCACGAACACCATCATCCCCATCACTTTCGCTGACCATCACCACCACCGCGAAAACTCTACTGCGTAACTTCTAGTTTTCTGGTGGGCTGATTTCTTCACTGTCAATTAAAGGAGAAACCTCGCTGCTGTTCCTCTCGTTCTTTTTCTCTCTCTTCTGGTTTGTGTGTGCGGCTGCCATGGAGTCTTGCGGCCAACAGCGACCTCAATGCCCCGAATTCCGCTAGAATCCGTCACCCAATTTGCTGATATGTATAGATAATCGTTGATTGATTGAAGGGTATAATTTGAATGGAAATCAATTGGGGTCTTCGATATGGAGGTAACCAACTTTCTATTCGATTGGACATGATGTTCTTTTTCTTTTCTATGTGGAAATCATAATTAATAGGTGAATTGATATGTTCTTAGTTAAGAAATTTTAATTATTAAGTTGCTTGAGTTTGAATGATTGAATACTTGAATTTGTGTGGATTGTTTGGTTGAGTGAATTCCTGTTTCGCACCTTCATGCTTCAATTCGACTATTTTAAGTTTGGAATCTGAAGATGGTCAAAATATGAAAGTTATAGCCGTTGTTTTAAGGTTTCCACGGGTTTTTGAATCACCTCGATACGATGTCTAACGAGTGAGATATGGCCAAAATACAGAATGTGATAATCACCCGAAAACAGAGAATTTAACCCTTTAACCTCTTGAACCCAAATTGATGCTTGAACTACATGGCTTTTGTGGAAACTTGTATAAGTGTATAGTTGCCTATGATCTTGGATATGTGTTAGTTATATTATGGTGGGATATAATCATGTGATATGTGCAAGAGTTGGTGATAATTACTGTTAAGACATTAGATGAGTTTGTAGTATGTTTGTAGCTCTCTAGTTATGATTTATACTCATGTGAATCTTGTTTATAGCTGCTGGTTTTATGGTATAAAGTACGTATTTGCAATGTAAAAGATTGGTTTATTGGGTGTGTTATTAATCTTGTAAAAGCTTGATTAGTTGCAGGCTGATTGTGGTATTAAATTACTATTGTTTGTACTTGTTTATGGAGCTGTTGAATGCTGAAATTATAATGTTAAGTATACTGAAATAATATGGTTAAGGATGCTGAAATTGTGACTTGAATGACTTGCTTGGCTAGTACACAGAATGATCGGATGTGTCCTTGTGATCTAGTGTTTGAGGAAGATATAAATATGTGCTGTGATCTTGACATGAATACTTTTATGAGAATTGTTGAACTGATCCTGTTGGACTGTTTGGTTATGACTTTATGAGAATTAAATATGACTGGTGGCTAGCAATAGCATGCCTTGGATTGATGGATGGTTACGGAATTGAGATGAATTTGGTGATATGACATTCTGTTGGACTTGTAATGTTCACTGATGAAAACTTGAATTCTCTTAAGCTATTAATACTTAAACTTGAACAATTGAGGGTAAGATATCTTTCGGGTAGGATTTGTGGGGCAGGTCTTCCACAAATCCTCTCATGAGATTATTGTGATTACTCATGAACTTGGGGTAATCCTTTTGATTATGGATATTTTGATTACTCATGAACTTGGGGTAATCTGTCTTCTCCTAGTCATGAACCACTATGGCAGACTGCGGTCTTGAAAACCCCATAAGGCTAGGAGAGTGTGCACACTAGGGACTTGGCCATTAATTTGAATTGATTTGTCTGAAAGTTGAGATCGTCTGATCTCGTCGTTCTCTTCCCTCTAAAAGTAAAATGATGAAGTGGAAGTTTGAAACCTTTGAAAACTATGGAAATTTGGAAATTGATATGTATATGAAATGAGTGTATGAAGCTACATGAAAATGATGAGGCTTGAATGAGTTGTTGCGTGAAGTAAGAAAGTGAATTTGTATATATTACTTGGCTTGAGATTTGGAGTGACATACTTGCGTGATTATAATGTCGTAAAACCTATGTCTGTTTAGATATAATAATTGAGCATGTCTCTTGTTTTAGTTTGATTATATTATAAATGTTATTGCTTTTATTATCTCGATAGAATACTTGGTTACTCAGCTTTGCTGATTGGACATTTTTCTTTTTTATGTGTGCGTGTTGTCCATTTACTTATGGTGGACCTATGATGAACCTTTTGCGGCTTAACTGCAACTGTGGGAGTAGATTGAAGAATATTTGCAGGTTGATTGTCCGTGAGGATCTCTTATGCTAGTTGGACGGTTGGATTCAAGCTGTCAAGAAGTTTATATAATATTTTATTGTCAATTGTTGTATTGAATAAATTTTATAGAGTTATTTGGGTAGTTGGGATTTTGTAAAGGTTTGTCTTGCACTCATTCTATGAGTGAGTGTGGCAGTGATGCTCCGAATTTTAGTTAGAAGTCTTCCGCTGTTGTTTTGGATATTTTGTTGTTTTCTGATTAAGCAGGTTTTTAAATGGTCGATAACTTGGGATGTCTATTTACAAATGAAACTCTGCCCGATTTTTGGCTCGAATTTATCTATTTTTATTTATTTATTATTTAGAAAATCCGGGATGTTACACACCTCCACCTACGAGGCAAAGAAGATTTTGTGCCCCATGGGGATGGATGTAGAGAAGATACATACATGTCCAAATGATTATGTATTGTTTCGAAGAGTATAAATAATTAGACACATGTCCTAAGTGTGGAGCATCTCGGTACAAGAGGGGGGCTAATGATTCTTGCGAGGACGACAAGAAAAGGTCTCATGCCAAGGTTATGTGGTATTTACCCATAGTGCAAAGATTCAAACGTCTCTTTGCAAATGCGAAAGATGCGAAGCATTTGAGATGGCATGCTGAAGTGAGGAAATCAGATGGGAAACTTAAGACATCCGGCCGACTCTTCACTGTGGAGAACCATTGATGGAAAGTTTCCTGAATTCGGTGGAGAAGTTAGAAATCTACGACTTGGACTTTGTACTGACGGGATGAACCCGTATGGCACTCTGAGTTGTCAACATAGCACCTGGCCAGTTCTCTTAACGATCTATAACTTGCCTCCTTGGTTGTGCATGAAGCGCAAGTATATCATGTTATCGTTGCTAATCTCAGGGCCTAAACAACCAGGAAATAACATAGATGTTTATCTTCAACCGCTTATTGAAGATTTGAAACTCTTGTGGGACGAAGGTGTGACTGTGTACGATGCATACACTCAAACAGATTTCACATTAAAGGCAATGATATTCTGCACCATAAATGATTTTCCGGCATATGGAAACCTTTCAGGGTACATGGTGAAAGGAGCTAAAGTATGCCCCATTTGTGAAGATGCTACAATTGACCGTCCCTAAACAATTGCAAGAAAAATGTGTATATGAGTCATTTCTTGAGCCTGAGCACCCTTATCGTAACATGGAAACAGAGTTTGATGGGCATACCGAGACTCGAGAAGCTCGCTTTCCTTTAACTGGGACGGAGGTTTTTGAGCGGGTTAAAGATATTTATGTTGAATTTGGCAAGCTCTATAAACCTCCTCCTGATAGTCTATAAGAAAAGATCTATATTTTGGGATCTCTCATATTGGGAACACTTACCGGATAGACATTGTCTTGATTTTATGCATGTTGAGAAAAATGTGGTTGATAGTGTTGTTGGGACAATGCTAAATATACCGGGCAAGACAAAGGATGGGATCAAAGTCAGAAAAGACATGAAAGAAATGGGGATACGTGAAGAGTTAGCACCGCAAGAATCGGAGAAGCGTACATATTTACCTCCAGCTTGTTATACTTTGAGCAAGAAAGAAAAATTCAGCTTTTGTAATTGTTTATCTGGTGTGAAGGTTCCACATGGATATTCTTCAAACATCCGAAGGTTTGTGTCAATGAAGGATTTGAAGCTAGTGGGTATGAAGTCACATGATTGTCATGTGTTGATGCAACAATTATTACCAGTTGCAATCCGAGGTATATTGCCGAAGCATGTAAGACATGTTGTTACGAGACTCTATTTCTTCTTCAACGCTATATGTAGCAAGGTGACTGATACCTACACATTGGATAAATTGCAAACTGATATTGTTGTTACACTTTGTCAATTTGAAATGTATTTTCCACCTTCATTTTTTAACATTATGGTTCACTTAATTGTTCATTTGGTGAGAGAGATCAAGCTTTGTGGTCCTGTGTATTTTACGGTATATGTACCCTTTTGAGAGATACATGGGGATCTTGAAAGGATATATGAGGAATCGATATAGGCCAGAAGCTAGTATAGTTGAAGGATATTCTATTGAGGAGACCATTGAATTTTGCACAGAGTATTTAGCAGGTGTTGATCCTATTGGAGTTCCCAAATCTCGTCATGAGGGAAGACTTGATGGGGTTGGTACATTGGGTTCTAAATTGATTTTCCCCGATGTTGAGCTACGCAATAGAGCACATCTTTTTGTCTTGCATCATATCACTGAAGTTCATCTTTACTTAGAGGAGCACATAAGCATGATTAGGCGGGAGCACCCTTCAAAGAGTGGCAAGTGGGTCACTAATGAACACAATCACTCATTTGTTGAATGGTTTAAGGGTCGAGTAATGTCTCAGTTATCACAAACTCCCGATGTCGTTTCTAATACGATAAAATGGTTAGCATATGGCCCTAACATACTTGTGAGATCTTATGAGGGTTATGATGTTAATGGATATACTTTCTATACCCAACGTCAAGATGACAAGAGCACTATGCAGAATAGTGGAGTTACAGTGGAAGCTTCCTCAACGGAATTCGCAAGAGGTAAAAATACTGGGTTAATAGATTCGAAAAAGTCATATTATGGGGTAATTGAAGACATTTGGGAGCTTGATTACAAAGATTTCAAGGTTGCTCTCTTCCGATGTAATTGGGTTGATAATCGCCGTGGGTTTCGAGTGGATGAGTTAGGATTCAGTTTGGTCGACTTGACTCGGTTTGGTCATGGAGATGATCCATTTATCCTCGCAACACAAGTGAAACAAGTATTCTATATTCAAGACCCCGCCGATCCTAAGTATTCGGTTGTTCTGCAAGGCAAGAGACATGTTCTTGGTATTGACAATGTTGTAGACGAAGAAGAGTATAACCAATTTGATGAGAATCCCCCTTTCTCTAGTGGTCTACCTACCCCATATGGCGACGATAATTTAGATACAAATTATGTACGTAGTGACCATGGTGAAGGGTTATGGATTGAAACTCAATCATAAATGTCTTGTATGCATGTTTAAGGTACATTTTTTTATTGTAATTTGATGATTTGTTTTAGATATAATTGTTTTATTAGAACCCTTAGGTGTTTAATATGTGCTGATTTACTTTATTTCCTTTATTCACAGTTATTTGTCATGGATGGGCATCCTGATGATGATATTTTAAGCGCTGATTCACGGTCCAATAAAGAACCAGAAAAAAGGACTCGAGGCCCAATAACATGTAAGTGGAAGGAGATGAGTGCTAATGAAGAAGATCTGAAATTCATTGACTTTGATGAAATTGGTAATCCAATTGGAGAGGCGGCAAAGACCTTCAAGTCTTATGTAGGATCGGTGCCTCGAACAAAAGTGGATATCAATATTGAAGGTTGGAATAAAGTAAACATAGGGTTGAAGGATTTACTTTGGAAAGATATCAAGGTATTAATACTTGTCAATCTAACTTTAATTTCAGAAATGATAATCTGCACTTAAATTCAATCTGCTCTTATGGTTTTCTTAGTTCAAGTTCCCTGTGTAAATTGTGGTGGTTAACCCTGATACATGGTTTGGGTGTTATTTTCTCCTTAATGTATGTTACCTATATTTGAGTATGCATCTGTCTAGTGAAGGCCTGGGAAAGACGTGAACTAGAACACCTATAATACTAACTTTGGTAGTTGCCAGTTAAGTATGTTTGTGTGTTAGCTGAGGATGTAAGGGGAGCTAACTCTCCTCTAGCTTTTTGATTCCGAATCTGTCAGTAGATTTATCCTCCAGGCCTACAATAGATATTTCTATCTTACTGAGTTTACAGGACATGTTTATCATTTCTGAAATTTGCCCCTAAATTGATTGAACAGAGTTTACAAGACATGTTGCAGCATCTTTAGTTCTTTACTTACCAAATGCTGGATTGGATTGATTGATTCAATTTCTTTCCTTCTTTTCTTTCTTTTTTCTATTTTTGGGTTTGGGATTGATTTGATTATTCATGCCTTGTTTAAATCTTTACAGTGACAGATGGGATTGAAAGATGCTTAATAGGAGGGTAAAATGCCAAATGGGGTTTGGGGTTCACATTTTCCCAATTCCCACACAGGCACACACAACCCAATATAGCAGAGGAAAGCTTAATTCTTTATTCAGAAGATTTTGTATGCCCTGCAGAAAATGGAAACATGAATTTCATACAGTACAGTATTCATCTTTTACCAAGAAGCCAACAAAAGTAGAGAAACTTTACCCTTGGAAGTTTATAATAAGTAATGCTGAGCACTGGGCTAGGCTAGTATTAGAAGCCTGCAACAACTGAGATGGAAAAAAGAGGACAGTGGGGGTTCACCCCCACTATAGTTATAATGGCCAGCATTAAAAAGAGCATCTAGTATTGGATAAAAGTGGTCATAGACTCATAGTGCGCAGAATCTGATTTGCATCCAGGCCCGTGTTGCAAAGAACACAAGGTCTGTCTTGTACAACTAACCAAAGTATGACTATGACGTGGTATATAGCATTTGAACAGCATCTAGTATTGGATAAAGCTGGAGTTTATGACTAGCTATGAAAAGCTGTAAAAGAGGAGATAGCCTGAGATACACATTTCTTTCATCATTATCCCAAATCTCTTGTTTACAGTTGGGATTTCTGGTGTCTTGTTATGTGGCTAGAAGCAGATAGAGTTGCGAGTCTTGATAGTTACACTACTACTTGCTAGTAACATTGTATTTTGCATACCGTCGCATATTAGTGTTTTGAACCGCCACAGATGACCATTTCTGCACTAGTGGGAAATGAATTCATAACATAAAGTCCCAATGAATTCCATAACTCTCCAACCTTTAATTTATTTATAGTATATATATGCCATGACATCCTGATTGGTAATCCACCGTAACGGTGTTTGTCAGAGACCCCTCTTCGCATTTGGTAAACTTCTACAAGTCCTCCAAACTGAATTACCACATGCAAACCACAAAAAGTGCTCAAACCCTCTATTTCTGACCTGACATGCATTTGCTGTGCTCTGCTGGTGTCATCAGTGCTTCATCACTTACTAGGATCCATGGCTGCAAATGCTAAAAGGTAAGCGACACGCTCACCACACACCAGTATTGTTTACCTATTCAGATTACATAAGAGACTACATTATTCATAACTCCTTAATCTACTCTGTACAACCATTCAAGCAAAGGTAAGGAGAGAACTGACCGTGTCATCATGTTCTCTGGAATGAAAACCGGCGTGTGCAAATCAAAAGTGAAAGCAATGATAACAAGGAAGATCACTGTCTCAACTGGGCAACCAAATAACCTAAGCACTGATTTAATCCTTTGTGATGAAGAGGTAACAAATTTAAAATAACTGTATAGAGCAACCAAATTTTGTAGTAGAACAATAATTACAGCTTCCAAACCTGTTGACATTTGGCTCAGGGGAAATTTATTCACTTGGTTATTTGGTCGAACTTGATGCACCGCATCCGGGAAGAGTTGAACGAAGGTGGAGTTTACTACATCGAAAACTTTGCAGTGAAGAATAACAAGGATGATTACAGAATCTGCAAGGATCAAGATTTAATGATATATGCCCATGCCGGCACGCTGTTTGGGATAGACTCCAACACAAGCATATTCAATCGTTACTTTTTTGATTTTGCGAGTTTCAGACTTGGAAAACTTGAATTGGAACTATCTTATTGGTAATTCCTTCTTCTTACAAACTTCTATACAGAAATAGTTCAGGATAAGATACCTTTGAAGATTTGGTCCCAGAGTTAGTACACTTTACTTTCCTTCCGGTCCTTTCAATATGCAAGGGGAAATAGTCTATTACCTGCAATAATGATAAAAACATGAAACACATCAACTACAATGTAGTGAATAAGCAAATTGAAAAGCATAAAAGACAAGAATTACATAAAGTAGAGGGACTTTTTTTTGGTTTTGGTCATCTCTATAACATGAGGTTACTTATCAGACGGGGAGTGATGAGAATGCTTATCTGTATATACTAAAAACATTATAATTCATCATAAATGTGCTGCAGATGTGATTGGCTATGTGCATAATGTTGAAGAACCCACCATAGTGAATACAAAACCAGGGCCCCGGAAGTTGCTGAACGTGTTAGTCATGGATCTCAGGTAATGTCTACAATACATGTCTCATTGACACTTTAGTTTATGTAAAGCATACATCTCTAATGCTATCTGTTTGGCAATGGATATTAGTGGAGACACCGAACTGATCAGCCTCTGGGGCGATTTCGGTATGGAATTCAAGAAACAATATGAAGCAGCCAACAACAGTTTCAACACCGTTATCTTCAACTCATTGAAGATCAGATCATATATGAGTAATTTATAAATTAAAGTTATCTAGATATTTCATATACTTGAACAATACTACCAATACTTTTGTAACATGGACAAATTCCCACTTCCAGGGAAACCACAATTGAACAGCACAAATTCCTCTCTACTATATTTAAATGATGACGTTCCAGCCATAACAGAATTTTGTGAGAACTTCTGGTAAGCCCATATTTAAACCACACATACCCTACAAATAACAAATATTTCTGACCTGACTTGATTACCCAAAAATTTCCACCACAGGAGAAGTGATTTACATGCCAAAATACAAAAAGGAGACTTGACACCATGCGTGGAAAAACCTCCAGAATTGAAAAGGGTGCCAAAGAGTGTACTCGAAATGGTTAATGAAGGCCGAAATTTTGAAGCTGAGGTATGAGTCCAAAAACCCTCTAACACTTCCTTCTCAAAATGTAATTGTTTTGGTAATAAAAAACTCACCAAAGGATCAATCACAGCAGGGCTCATTATATCTTTGCCATGCCAAAATGATCGATATTGGCGTCAAAAGGGGTTGGTGCTACATTTCCTGCACAAATCCCAACTGCTTAAAACAACTTAAAATGGAAGAAAATCGCCACTACTGTGAAACATGTGAAAAGTTTGTGAAGTTCCCTATTGACCGGTGAGCACACACGAATGCAGTACAAGTAGTTTCCTAACTTAAATTGTACCCAACTATTAACACCCCTCTCAATAACTGCAGTTACAAAATTGAAGCTCGTATTGAAGATGAGTCGGGCAGACCTGTTTTAACTATTTTTGACGAAGTCGCCAACGACCTCCTCAAAATATTTGCAGCCGAATTAAAGAAGCTGAGCAAAGTAAGCATCATAACTCACCATCGACTATTCATTCATATGGTAGCTAATTTACTGATTTTGATAGTATTTGAAAAAGTTCTCTATTGTTAAAAAACTATGTTTTTTTGGCTGAAGGTTGGACCAACAAACGAACTGCCAGAAGCAATAAAGGACCTCATTGGGCAGGAATTCAATTTCCAAATTCGGCGAAATTCGTTCCTAGACATCCCCCCGTATGGAAACTTTGCATGCGGAAGAATTTTCAAAGATACTGTGTTAGTGCTGCAAAATGGTATGCAAAACCCCGCCGTCCAAAACAAAGTAGAGGAACAGACAGGAGTTGTTTCATCCATAGACCTCAGTGTTGAAGGAGATTTAACCACATAGGCAAGGTGAAAAGGAAAATAAACCACTGCCCTACGGATGATGAAGCTGAAATGTCAAAGGAGGGAGATGCGGCCTTCAAAACAAAAACACCCAAGCAAGAACATGAAAAGAAGAAACTACACAGCATGTATGAAACCTAAATCCAAAAAAAATACTAATGACTAACTTTTTCCTTTTCTAACTATAAACCTTACTTTCCAAACATTCCAGGCCTCAACCACCCAGCAAGACAGATGAGCAACACAATCACCAAATTTACATGGATGAAGATGCCAAATATGAGGAAGTAACAAATAAGAAAACCAAAAAGAGACTAATGTAAGAGTTAGGGTACTTACAAACTAGAATTTTATTTCTAAAGCATCCATTAAGTTATATGTCTGAGTTTGCATGAAATTAACTATCAAAATTGTGAAATTTTGCAGACTAGAAAGCGACGAAGAAGAGTGCTAAGGAAGAAGCTGTATACTTGAAGTACATGATTCTTAAATGGGAGAAGAATCATCTCTGCGAACAAATTGCTGATGAAGAAAAATAAAAACATAACAATGCTATTAGAGTTTATGTTTAGCACTTTTTAAATGTTTCTTAGTTTATGATAGTTCTGAAAGATGTATTCATCCTCAAAAGATTTTGATATTTCCAATGAAAATCAAAAGGGTTCATTACAATATTCTCACAATGGTTATTTAAATGAAAGCTATTACACCTGAAGGTGTGAAATAAGCAAAATTCTACAGCACCTGAAAGTCATATAGTTCAACAGCTACACATTGTGATTTACGCCATGTCCCACTACCTAAGGACTTCCCCAAATTGACAAATCAGATTACCCCAAATTCATTACAAGATTTCCCATAGAATGAATTGTGTTGTTTCAATGTATATACAACTAAAAACAATGAACTGTCACACACAAACATACACACAAAAAACAAGGGGGGAAAAAAAGACAACCCACACCCTTAATTCACATACAATTAAGATTGCATTCAAAAAAAAGGTATCAGTGTCACTTTAAGAAAAGAACAACACTTTAGTTTAAAGAGGAAAAGAACTTATTCTAAGCCTAAATAGTGGGCTGCCAATGAAGTGATGAACACACAATCAAATAACTGCAGACATCAGGACACATATATTTGGGCAGAATGACACGTAAACCAAAAAAAAAAAAAAAAAAAAAAACAATGAAACAAAGACTCCCTATGGTAATCTGTAATTGAGGAAAACCACCAATTATTTACATCGATTACATGTAAAGGTCATTAAAGTCATTGTATTAGAACTTAATCATGCAATATACTAAGCCTACTGTAACTACTAAAATGCAACAGGAACCCTTCACTTTATAGAATCTGCAGTTTGAACCTTATGATTCACTAAAGTACAGAGAAAAATCAATAATAGTGCTCATTTCCAAACATTGTGGTTGGAAAAACAGTTCTCATTCAATGGACACAGAATAATAACTGCAGTTCAACTGATATAAGGAAAATCAATGTCATCACCACATAAGAAGTTGAAGAGACAAAGAAGAGACAATGTAACTGACACAGAATTTAAAAAGAACCATTAATACTCAGTAGTCAATTAACAATTCAATGAGGCCTCTGTATGATTAACTATTAAACCTTATATATACTCAAATACTCCTTCGCTTTCTCATCTCTATCCAGAAAATCTTCACATAACAGACAATCTAATGGGTTTTCCCAACTCGACGCACCCATTACCGGACACTAATTTGAAAACACACCATTCCCACAGCATGGAACCCAATGAGTTATTCAATATGTATCAGAAATCAGTTGCAGATCATACGCGACCACAAATTGCACAGGCTCAAAATCATATTGGAAACACACAACAGAGATTTGTTGGTAAGCCCCTAACAACTTGGTATTAGGCAGAACAAATTATAGTTCAAATCAAAACTTAATTACATGAATTCTAGAAATCAAAATGCATATTCAGTAAATCACCCAAAGCACTTTTGTCTTACGCTCCTTTTTGGCTTTATAAAAATGTCCTAAGTCCTACGTGGTGAAGGGCAGCATAAAATTTATATACTCTGCATGTAAATGTTTGTGTGTTGAAGGATGAATTAGATAAGGAATCTAAGAATATTTGGCATGCAATACAGGTTTAACAACGACGCAAACCTTTGGCATCCGTGGACACTTGGAACACAAACATTTGCGAAATGATCCCACTCCTACGACAAGCCCAACCTCTGGAGTCAATGCGTTGCCAATGAACAACAGCAGAACGAGAAACTTAAAGCAGACTGCACAAAGCTTTGTCGGTAATAATCATTTTCCCCACTCAATGCAGTCGTACTGCTAATTACATCATTCCTAACAACCATATTTACTCCAATAACGTAAGGAATACCAACAACACTTCTAAATGAGACTATAGTTTAAATCCAAACAATTATTTGAATTCAAGAAATTAAATTCCATACTCAGTAAATCCTCCAAAAGAACTTTTTCCTAGGACTACTTCTTTCCTTTATATAAATGTGTTAAGGCCAATGCGGTTAACAACAGTATAATAAATTTAAAACATTCATGCAATGGGGCATAGTATACTCTGCATGTATATGTTTATACATTCAATAATGAGTTAGAAAAAGAATTTCAGAATATTTCGCATGCAATGCAGGTTTAACAACAACACTGCTAAATCAAACATTCCGCATACCTGGACTTTTGGACAAACAAAGCCGGCCAAATGAGCATGCTCCTACGACGTCCACAACCTCTGGAGTCAATGAGTTGGCACTGACCAACAGAAAAACGACAAACTTAAATCAGCCTACACAAAGCTTTGTCGGTAATAAACATTTAACCAGCTCACTGCAATTGTACCGCTAATTACATATTTTTATACAAACATATTTGCTCCGTTCATTTCAGGTCTAACAACAACGTTTCCAAATCAGACATTGAGGTCGCATAAAACTATGTCGTTCACTCAACCTGAGTCAAACAGAGCACCAAAGACAACAATGTTCAAGCCAAAGCCAATTGCTGTAAACAACTTCAGCCTAAATATTGGACAACAGGCCAACTCAGACCAACCAACACATCAAAATTATGTCGGTATGTTGCCATGTTCATGATTTATCATTTCACTTAAAGCATATTTCCCATTTCACAGCCAAATGCTTCATAACATACGCATTACCCAAATCCAGGCACTTAATATAGATTGGCAAAATCATTATAGAATGTTAGCAACAATAAGTTGTCTTCTCATATTAAAGTGCAAGCAACATATGCCTACTTCTCATCATATAAATTGAATTATATTCAACAGGTTTCACAACAACAAAACTTCAGAATTTCTTCAACCAACCATTTAATGGTAAAGCGATAACTGATAGGACGCAGACAACTACACCGATGCTGACACTTACAACAATAGCTAACAACCAGTCTTCAGCATCAACAACAGAACCTGATGCCTCAAATGCAAAGCATAATCTAGCCAAAACACAAGGAAAAAGAACAGCGCATGAGAATAAGGATCTCAATGAAGCAACACAAACTACAAGACAAAAAAAGAGAAAGAAAAGCAATACCAAGAGGAAACAACGCAAAAAGACAATGCCACCAGGTATACATCATACTCATTCACAAAGGATCATTAACTGAATAGTGACGCAAGTTACTGACATGAAATACACAAATTGTAGGCTCCCCTGTAGAATATTGGAACATGGGAAAACCATCATATGAATGCATAAACTGTGGAGCAATGATGTGGTTTGAAGAGAGAGCAATGAAAGGGAGGAAAAAACAAAATGTGACATTTTCTTTATGCTGCCAAGAAGGGAAAATCAAGCTGCCCCCTTCAAGAGAGCCACCCAAACTGCTTAAGAAACTACTTGACTACAAAGGAGGGAGAGAGAGCACAAGGTTTCGGAAGAAGATACGACTAGCAAACAACATGTTTGCATTCACATCAATGAGCGCTCAAGTTGAGAAAGACATCAACAAAACAAGAGGACCATACATCTTCAAAATATCCGGCCAAAATCACCATAGGATTGGATCGCTCCTGCCCCCAGATGGCCAGCAAGCCAACTTCGCACAAACATATATATATGACACTGAAAATGAGGTTATGAATAGAAGAAAGGCTTTGAAAAAAGAGAAGGAAGATGGGGACATCAACGACAAACTTGTCGAACAATTGATCAATATGTTTGATGAAATAAACCCAATTGCAAAGGCTTTTCGAATGGCGCGAGACAGGTTTAAAGAGAACCCATCATTAAACTTATCATTGAGGCTACTAGGCCAAAGAAGTGGAGATAATAGGCAATACAATAGTCCCCAGGCGTCAGAGGTAGCATGCTTGGTTGTTGGAGACGTTGGAAAAGCTGATCATGGGAAGGATATCATTGTCCAACATAAATCAAAAGGCCTCCAAAGAATTTTAGAATCCCACCCCTCCTTCATGGTCATGCAATATCCCCTTTTATTTCCGTATGGAGAAGATGGATACCACAACAAGTTGACATATAAAAAAAACAATGGGAAAAGACAAACAAAAAGGGATAAAGTCACTATGAAAGAGTTTTATGCATATATACTCCAACAACGAGTTTTGCAGACAATGATTTTGATCTTAGGAGGCAGACTATTCTTGCAATATATTCTTGATGCCTATGCAGCTATTCAAGATGAGCGGTTGAGATATATTCGTAACAAACAAGGTCGACTGAGAGCCGATTTATATCGCAATGTCAACAATGCCCTACACAAGGGGGACGCAGATGCAGATTCTATTGGTCAAAGAATAATCTTGCCGCCCTCATTTACAGGCGGACCGCGTTATATGGTCCAAAACTACCAAGACGCTTTAGCAATCTGCCGATGGATGGGAAGCCCAGATTTGTTCATCACATTTAGCGTCAATCCAAATTGGCCAGAAATCGATTACATGCTCGAAGCAATCCCAGGACAGCCAAGCTATGATCGACCAGATATTCAAACAAGGGTTTTCAAAATTAAGCTAGATCACCTTATGAAAGATATCACAGATGGTGAACACTTTGGTAAAGTCAGGGAAGGTAAAAAACCTCAACAAATTCGTTATAGCTTAAGAATTATCTAATATGCTTTTCAAAAAATCTAACATGTAATATGTGACATGCAGCTATATATACAATTGAATTCCAGAAACGTGGATTGCCACATGCACACATCTTGCTTTGGTTATATGAAGACGCTAAATGCAAAAAACCCAAAGACATAGATCAAATAATATCAGCCGAAATACCCAGCCAAACAAATGATCCGGCCGGTTATAAAGTTGTATCTCAATACATGATGCATGGCCCATGTGGACACCAGTGTCTACGAGATGGTAAGTGTATCAGACACTAGACACTTCCCCAAACAATACACCAGTGCAACATCTATAGACGAGGAAGGCTATCCAATATACAGAAGAAGGAAGACAAGCGAGGTCGTAACAAAGGGAAATGCTATCCTGGACAATTCATATGTTGTTCCTTATAAGAGAGAGCTACTATTGAAGTATGAGGCCCACATCAATGTTGAATGGTGCAACCAAACAAGAGCTATAAAATATTTGTTCAAATACATAACAAAAGGTCCAGATCGCGCAACTGTGGTTGCAGAAGAGAATAGGAAACAAGATAAAGACTCACCTCCCCAAACCAGACACGTAGCAGATGAAATCAAACTCTATTTGGATTGTCGATACCTCTCCTCATGCGAATCCTGTTGGCGCATTTATGGATTTGATATTCACTACAGGATTCCTTCTGTTATCAGTTTGGGGTTCCACCTGGAAGATGAACAGTTTGTCATTTTCAATGACATATCAAATTTGGAGGAGGTAGTAACAAGTGAGACAAGCACAAAAACAATGTTTTTACAATGGATGGAACGTAACAAAGTTGACCAACAAGCAAGGGAGCTAACATATGTTGAGTTTCCAACAAAGTATGTATGGCACAGTAAAGACAGAGAGTGGAAGCCTAGACAGCAGGGAAAATGCATTCGAAGAATATCATACGCACATCCAATGAGTGGTAATCGATACTACCTCAGAATATTGTTAAACAGAGCAAGAGGCCCAATTTCATACGAAGACTTACTCACAGTAAAAGGAGCAAAATACAACGATTTTTAAAGAAGCATGCTCTGCATTAGGCCTCCTAATTAACGACGAGGAGTGGGACAACGCTCTTAAAGAAGCACACTTTTGGAGCTATGGGACTTACCTCAGGAAACTATTTGTCTTGATAGTCATTAACTGTGAGGTAACCAATCTACACAAACTCTGGGAAAATAACTGGGACTTACTTTCAGAGGATATTTTGTATGAGAAAAGGAAGGTCTACAACCAACCAGAACTTATTCTTGATGAAGAACGAATAAGAAACTACTGCCTGCTGGAGATTCAGTTGCTGTTCGAAAGATATGGAAAATCAATTAAAGATTATGATGGAATTCCCGCACCTAATCCTGCGTTGACGAACAAACTAAGCAACAGACTCATACGAGATGAATTGAGTTACAATGTTTCAGAACTCATTCACCAACACAACAAGAACTTCCAAATGCTCAACGAAGATCAAGAAAAAATATATCACGCGGTCATCCAAGCCACAACAAAAGGCAACGGAGGGATGTTCTTTATAAATGGACACGGAGGCACTGGGAAGACATTTCTATACAATACAATAATAGCAAGACTTAGGTCAGAAAGAAAGATAGTATTGGCAATTGCTTCATCAGGTAATTCCATTGAACCTCTAACTTAAAAACCCTACAAAAACCTATACTCTTAAATTAAAGAACTAATGTTGTCTGCAATACTGCACTACAGGAATAGCATCATTGATATTACCCGGCGGGAGAACTGCACATAGCCGCTTTGACATTCCAATTGAATTGTTCGAGAATAGCACATGTGGCATAAAACAGAAAACACATCTAGCAGATCTCATGATTGAGGCATCACTCATAGTCTGGGATGAAGCACCAATGATGAATAGACAAGCTTTTGAAGCGCTGGACCGAACTCTACGTAACATCATCGGGAAAAAATATCCACAATGCAGACACATGAAGTTCGGAGGCAAGCCTGTGGCACTTGGAGGGGATTTCAGGCAAATTCTTCCAGTTATTCCCAAAGGAAAAAGGCAACAAATAATAGACACGTGTATAAATCACTCTACACTGTGGGATGAATGTCAGGTATTCCATCTAACAGAAAGTATGTGAGTTAGTGAATATCCAACAGTAAAGTATCAGAGAAGAAAGAAAGGCTGTCAACAAATGGATTTTAGACATCGGAGATGGTAAAACACCAGCAATCAAAAGAGGTGATGATATCGAACCAACGTGGATAACAATACCAGAAAAATTTCTTCTCAAACATTCAAACAACCCTATTGAAACAATAGTCAAATTAACGTATCCTGAGTTCCAAGCTCACTAGCATGATGATGAATATCTAAGAGAACGTGCAATACTGACACCACTAAATGAAATAGCAGATGAGGTAAACAACTACATGTTGCAGCAAGTCAAGGGAGAGGAAATTCAATATCGAAGTGCAGATGAAATATGCCAGGCTTCTCCAGACTTTGAAAATCAAGAAAACATGTATCCTGTTGAATATCTCAACACACTAACGTTCTCTGGATTTCCCCCACATATTTTAAAGTTAAAAGTTGGAATGCCTATCATGCTGCTGAGGAATATAAATCCAACAGCAGGATTGTGTAACGGAACTCGACTGATAGTCACACGACTTGGAAAGTATATCATAGAAGCAAGAATCATAACTGGGAACAGATGTGGACAACGAGAGATAATACCCAGAATCACATTGACATCACCAACCACTAAAATACCTTTCATCATGAAGAGAAGACAATTCCCTGTTAAACCATGCTATGCTATGACAATCAACAAGAGCCAGGGACAATCACTCAACAAAGTTGGAATATATCTACCGAACCCAGTGTTCAGCCATGGACAACTATATGTTGCTGTTTCAAGAGTTACACAACCAGAAGGGCTAAAAATACTAATTCAGGATGACACCGAAGATTTCAAGGACAAAACCAAAAACATTGTCCACTATGAAATCTTCAACAAGTTAACAGGGCCGGACAACCAGAATCAACAACCAACATTGTAGCCTTTATACTATGCTTATTTTGGACGTTACACAACACAGCTGCCTTTTTAAGTTGCTTCTTTATTCACATACCCAATAAAAGATTTAGTTTTGTATGCAAATGATTATGTACTTATTATAACATGAAAAGGCTTAAGTACTCGGCATGTCAATTAAGCTCCCAATTTCAATGGGAAAAACAACTATATCAAATGGTTTGTGTCATGTTTAGAGATGATTACCGACATCTATATAAAAATACTAAGCTCCCAACTTGAAATTTAAGCTTTCAAATTCAAGTCAAAAAACCAACATATACAAGGATTTGCGGTTAACTAAGTAAACACCCCCACCCCCCAACCAACAACAAAAAAAAAAAAAAACAGACAAAGCAATCTCTCAGCATTCATTCCAACTTCTACCGCCACTCCTTCCTTACAATAATACCCAAGCGATTTACCACTATTGATCATAAACTAGAATGCATACAAACAGCCCCCCCCCCCAAAAGAAAAAGAAAATTTAAACATCAAAACGTATAACAAAGTCGATCTTATCTCAGTCACAAAGAAGCCCATTGTGGGGCTGCCTGTGAAAGGACTCAAACAAATACTGCATCAAATGCTTTTCAAAAATATAGTGGAATCAATAAAAACATAAAGCTATTTTTTTAAAATTATTTAGCCATTGAAGGGCTCCATAGAGGTACAAAACCAAACCAAACCGGAACAAACCTAAATTGGACCGGTCCTGAATCTAGCCAACTGGTGGACCAAGGACCGAGGACCTAGAACCTAACCAAACTGAAAAACGTGGGCCGAACCGGAATTAGACCTAATGGACCTGAACTGTTTTGAGCTCCAATAATTTTTTAAAAAATAACTCATAAAAACCTTGCCCAAATAATATTCAAGTCCAAGCAAGTGAACAACACTAAAAAATACATAATAAAGCTCCAAACAAGTCTTAATATGAAAAGCAATGCTAGAATGAATTTTAAAAAAATCAAAGGTTTTCGGTCCACAAACCCACTTTTTTGAATATTTTTTATATTTCAAGGGTTTTCAGTCCAACAGGTCCAAACAACCCCGGACCTAAAACAGAAAATACTTAGAAGTTGACCATGGACCCAATCTAATGCACTAGGTTAGGTCTAGGTCCAACCCAGTTCGGACGGTCCGGTCAGGTCCAAAAAGCCGTTCCTGACCTATTTCTGTGCAGCCCCTGCCTCTAACAACCAATGACTATGACTACCTACCATATGAATTTCCACCTGCATAACCACAAGGCCACATGAAACTACACACTGCCAACTGATTCAAAGTCATACACACAAGCACCAAAACCTTAAAAACCACAACAGCTTCACTATCACCTTGAAGCAAACCCATGACCATATTAGTTAACCAACACATCTTCTCTCAGGCATTTTAACAAACAGTTGGCGGGAAGCACCCAATTCACCACACTTCACAAAAACACCCAACATGATCTCCCAATACACCACATCAAAGCAAAAAAACGAATCCAAGAACATTTAAACAGCAACAATACGACACAATTTGCATAGATACTTATAATTACAAAAAAATTACACATTTAAAACATCCAAATTCAAAAACGCAAGGAAAAGGGATAACAAAATGAAAGATTAACAAACATACCTAACCGACGCCAAATACGATTGAGAGAGAACGCTGATCTGCACATAATTGTATATGAAATATCAACGGAATCGTCCGAAATACCCGAACTGAACGTCATATGCAATTCAGTTCCATTGGAGGAACTGAATTTTGAAGGGGGGTCACCACTACTGGGTGAAGGAGAGCAAACCGAGATAATTTACAAGGAGATTTATGTTATTAAAAGAAAAAAAGAAACAAAGAGAAACAGAGTAAAGTAGGAATAAAAGGAGTTCTTCTCTCAAAAAAAAAAATAATAATAATAAATAATAATAAAAGGAGTTGGTTTGGATGAACCGTACACCTTTTTTTAAGGATTTTTTGTGCGGAACTACCTTGTTTGGGGTGTTATTTGTGACTTACTACCTTAAAAGTTTTTTTTTGTGGGGAACTACCTTAGAAAGCCAAAAAGTTTGTTGACCACTACCCTTGACCATATTTCCGGGTATAATTTTCTTAAAATCCCAAAACACCCTCACATGACCAGCACGTGATCTTCTATTTCTCAATTAAATCACTGTTTCAAACCTTAGCCATGACTTCTCTACTAGCAAACGGCATCTCTTGTTTCTCTCTCCAATCTTCATCTTCAGACCCAACATCAAGATCAACTTATCAAATGCATTCACTGTAGAGAATATAAACATTAGACATCAATTTGATTCTCTGAATCCTTTTTCAAAAATTGGATTCGGAGAGTCAAATAAATTTCTCATTTTCTTGAATTATAGTTATCACCACCATAAAGGTTACCTTGCATGCAATATAATTGCTGATCAGCTCGTGATAATAGAAGCTTATTAGGCCCAAAAACTCAGTCAACAAAAATTGAAAATTCTGAAGTTTTGAGGGATTTAGAGAAGTGGGTATTTTGGATAATCAAGTGGATATGTCCCAAAATGATGGAACAATGGAGGGTTGGTTGTATGTAATCAGGTTTAATAGGTTTGGGTTACAAAACTCGCGCAAGCGTTATTTTGTTCTTGAGGATCATCACTTGAAAAGCTACAAATCAATCCCAAACATTATCATCACCTCCATCCCAGATTTTCTTTATCGCTCTGATTTCGCTGAATGCATTGGTCAGTTAATTAATTTCATCAATTTTCATTCAATTGATCATATTACATAATTTAATTTCGGTATTTCGGTCCAATTGAATAATGTAATTGATGAATTTTGATTTCTTATTTGATTGATGAAATTAGGGATGAAGGATTCGAAGGAATTCGCATTAGAAATGTTCGATGCGTTGAGCAGAAGAAGACGATTGAAGGTTGAAAAGATCAGCAAAGATGAGTTGTATGAGTACTGGTCTCAGATCACCGATCAAAGCTTCGATTCTAGGCTTCAGATCTTCTTCGACATGTACGTAATCATTGAATTCTTCCTTTTTTTTTTCTTCTTGTTTTTGAATTTTTTTAATTTGAGTTTGTCTCCATGAATTGAGTGATTGATTGGTTAAATGACATTGTTGATTGTCAATTCTGAGATTGTCTCGTTAATTTTGCAAAAGAGAAGAATGAGAGAGAACTTGAGGAGATCCTTCAATGGAGATTTGGAGAACCAAATTGTAAAGAACATGATCACGTGCTGGTCATGTGAGGGTGTTTTGGGGTTTTAAGAAAATTATACCCGAAAATATGGTCAAAGGTAGTGGTCAACAAACTTTTTGGCTTTCTAAGGTAGTTCCCCACAAAAAAAAACTTTTAAGGTAGTAAGTCACAAATGACACCCCAAACAAGGTAGTTCCGCACAAAAAATCCTTTTTTTAATCACCACTGCCAGTTCCAACAATTTTGTATCTCCTTTCTTGGTGTTTTGGTAGTTTTGTCATTTCTTTATCAAATAAGGCAGATTAGGCACTTGGTTCCAGTGATGGAATATTGCAAAAACTAAATACAGGTCCAGATACCAAAAATAAAGGAAGGAATAAAGATTAAACAAAAACAAATACAAAGGAAATGCAAATAGAGAACAAAAATTCTTACTCTCCCAAATAGCAAACGAATACATTACTATTTCTCTTCAAAGTAAGTGATATAAAATTAGGCCCTAAAATTAAACAACGGTTATTAATCTCCCAAATACCAAATCATTACATTAACATTACTCTTCAAACTAATGGCTAAAAACTCCAATCAACATATCCATTTGCATTTGGACGGCACAGTACTCACACGTCACTAGATCATGATGATTGGGAGTGTTTCCAACATCATTATGCGTAACCCATTGACCATCATCGCTCTTTGCACAAATCTTCTTCAGAGGAGGAGCAAATGGTAAAGGCCTAATAGTCGTCATCTTCTCGAGCCAACCACGATAAATCGAAAGCATCCTTACACCGTCTTCACGACGAGCCAACTCCAAAAGCATAATCAACTCATCGACACTCCTAAAGCCGAAAAGAATCATACCTAATACAAATCGTGCAAATAAAAAAACCTTTGTCCGAAGCCATCTCAAGGTTCCATCTTCCGAGCTCCACGTTACGCCTTTCAAAATAATTATAAATACCCAAAATTGTAAGAGCATATGGATCAAAGACAGCAGCAGCCTGTTCCACATCAAGTTGACTTGATATCGAGAGTGTAGAAAATGGGCGTAGATAAGCCATAACCAGCCTCAAAGCCTGCCAAAATACAAAGTTACCAAACGTATAGTTTTGTTGTTGCTCTTTGTACATGCAAGGCCAAAATATCAATACTTGCATATATATATATATATATATATATATATATATATATATATATATATATATATATATATATATATATATATATATATATATACAAGGTGGCATTCCGTAATCATAAATGTGATATTAACCCATATTGGATAAACAAAAATACAAAAGAAAAAACACTAAGGCTCTGTTTGATTCACCTCAATTCTACTTAAATTCAGTTCAGTTCAGTCCAATTCAATTCAGTTCAATTCAGTTCATGTGTAACTTTATCACTCATATAACTTTTTATTCCGAAATAATTTCATGATGATCATTATGTCATCGGAAAGATCTCAAAGCGTACTTTCAAATAAGTTGAACATTGACTATGTTTGGACGAAATTTAAATTGTTAACGGTCAAGTTTAAAAGATCAAGTCAGATCAATTCAGTTCATTTCAATTCAGTTTAGATCAGTTTTATCTAGGTGAATCAAACGGAGCCTAAACGTAAAAAAAACAAAATTAGATGAATAACACAATCCCCTCAAAAAAAAAGATAAATAACATAATAATAATAATAATAATAATAATAATAATAATAATAATAATAATAATAATAATAATAATAATAATAATAATAATAATAATAATAATAATAATAATAATAATAATAATAATAACTCAACGTGGAAAACAAAATGAAAATCAGCATCAACATTATTCAATAATCATCAAATGTGATCCTCAACCGCTTAGAGCAAATAAAATGTCAGTAAGTGAGGTAGATGAAGAGCAAAAAAAAGGAAAGAAAATAAGAGCAAGTAAATTCAGCAATAACAATGGCAGTTATGAGACAAAGAGAAAAAAAAAACTGAAACAAATTGAATGGTCAAATGAAAGTTAATTACAGACATAGGAGACGTTACCTCCATCTTCTCTCAACTAATCAGTCTCTCTCTATTCGCTGCAGAAATAATTGCACCCAAGGAGAATACGAACCATATTCGCATGTATCTATTCACATGAGGTTGACTACATACATGTTATACCAAATAATGATATCACAATTGCAATCATGATAGGACATATAATATGGGAAAAGTAAAAGCCATAGGTGGCATCAAAATAAAAACAGAGTGAACTACACCAATTAACAATATCAATATATATACCTCTAACCGGCCATCACAAATACTATAACACAATACTACAACAAAAAGTAGAGGAAAACTAGCTAAATAATGAATCCTTTCAGAACCCCATTCAACCAACTACCAACCAGCATCCAAAATAGTATACGAGCATCAACATATCTTGACCACACTGTAGCAAATTATATCATGGTTGTCCACTACATATTCGAAGCCCACTAACTGCGGAAAGGCCTTCGGAAACTACGAAAGACAGCACAAGTTGAGTATGAGCCCGCTATTTTCCTTATTGGAGTAATAAGGATAACAGGAGGGAAAATACAAGGTTTGTTTGATCTCCTAGAAATCGCATCAAGGCCAAATGGGATGCACTTGCTGAATATGTATCGTGAACAAATACAACAGATGACAAGTCCGGGTCCATTGTGTCTACCCAGTTTAAACCAACGGATTTGTGTGGAACATGGTCCAGCACATATAAACATTTCACCAAGAAATACCACCACTCACATCGATCCTCTCCAACTCACCTGCAAATATTGTGCTATAGAACTACAACTCCATTGGCTAACATCTCCATAGAAATGAAAGGCATATAACCTTCAATTTAAGAAATTTAGAGTTATGAACGAAGAGGTGGAAAATTTGTAACCTGATATATCCATAACTCTAACAAATGGGATATATTCATCCAAACATAAATTAAAGCTACTATATTTATGTCCCCATTTTTTTCACAAGCGGATACAAGACTTACTTGCTTAGTGTCATTCATAACGCTCCCCCAAAAAAAACCTTTCAGAATGACTGTATTTTTTCCTATATTCAAAAAAAAAACTATTATCTACAAAATAAGTTATTAGTAACATCCAACAAAATAAAACAATACATGGGTAACAACTACGACCAACTTAAACACGAAACCGTGCATCGCACGGGCACGAGATCTAGTAAATATATAAAATTGAGTAGTAACAAGTGGTAATAAATAGTTATAAATGCATGGGTGATTAAAAAGAAATCAAAAATAGTTTCATTTTATTTTAATAAAAACAAATAACATAAGTTACCCTTAAAAAATATATTACATATTTCCTAAAAATGTAATTTCTTTGTTAAATGTGATTTTTTTGTTGATAAAAAATTATTATTGTCTTGGAAATGCTTGCTACTCTTATTATTCAACTTTATATATTGATATGATTAATTTTTTCTCAATCGATGCTAATGACGGAGGATGATGAACAAGAACCCGTGCATCGCACATGCACAAAATCTAGTGCATAAATAAAATTTCATATTGTCAGCTCACATAAATTTAGGCTATGTTTTAAAATAAATAATAATAATATACTAACGCCCTCTTCTTTTCGTCGTCTCCATGATGCATTCTGTTCTGTTCCGTTCTATCCCAACCCGTTCTGTTCTGTTCCGCGCCATTCCAATCCGTATTTTGTACTTCATTTTGTCTCATATTTTCTTCCATTATCTGCGTCGCGGCATTCCGTTCCTGTTCTGTTATGTTCCAATCCGTTCGGTTCCGTCCTGCTCGTCACTGTCCTGCACCATTTCGTTGAAAACAAACAGGGCCTAAGTGGTGGAAAGGGGAAAACGCGAAGGCTTCATACGTAGGCCAGTTTAGTGAAGATGAGGAAGGGTGCAGCTTAGTGGAGTCATGAGAGTGATGAGTCTTTGACGATGATCTTAGACACTTTTTTACCATATGTAACGGTGTATATGCAACCTCTAATCATCCCTACAATTTCTATGTTTGGTATAAATTTACTAGTATTTTACATTTTCACCCCTCATATTTCCAACATTAAACATCCTTCAACTACTCACCCCAGTAATCAATACCCACATTCCCACATTCCCACATTAATTAATTGACCCCCATGAATCATTATTCATCTAATTACCCCAAATTCTCATCGAGTCATCAACGTATCCGTCCATTCCCTCCTGGGCGTCCTCTCAGCCCCTCAATTTGAGAACTCTCTCTCTCTCTCTCTAATTCTCTATTAACCTTAGATACCACAAATAATAGTTCATATGCATCCGATTAATTCAACCTTTCTCTCTCAACCAAAATTCAATTAACATCTCTCATTTTATCTCCTCTCTCCTCCCAATATGTATATCTCACTATCTCTCTGAATCTCTATGGACAACAGCAAGGAAGAAACATAGTAAGAAGTTTTATTTCTCTTCCGTTCGCCATTAATGCTTACATAAGAAGCTTTCTCTCTCCTCTCTTTGTCTCTCTTTGGGTTTGGTGGAGATTTATTATGAAGATTTTGAATTTTAACCATTTCTCTCTTCCGGGGTTTGTAATTTAGGAACTGTTCTAAGATTTTGAAAACAAATTTCGAATTTATTTTTCGAATATAATTCTATTTATTCATAGAATTGATTGTGCATAGAAAAAGTGTGAAATAAAATCTAGCAAATTGGAAAAGTAGATGAAATTAGTAGCCTAATAGCACTATAGCAGCTATTTTAATCAACAAAGCAAACAAAAAAAAAGTCTCAAGCTCCTATAAATGTAAAAAGGTGATAGTAACAGCTAATGTCAAGTCCAAACTCCAAAGTTAAAAAAATTAATCAATTTTATAAGTCAATAAAGTTAGAAAAATATGAAAAGTTACAAGTCCCACATGCATTTAAACCACTAACCTTGAGGGCAAATATGGGATTAACATGCCAAAACTAACTTGTCTTGTTCTTTATGCCAAAAGTAAATGGTAGAGTTTTTGTAGAACAGAGGGAATACTACAAATGAAAACTAACTTACATAAGTTTTAGTTTTTAGCCAAATATACCAATGCTCGACCATATTCCCTGGCTTCCTCATTGTAAACCTCACTAATAGCCACCTCCATAGTTTCTCTGCTCCATGCACTCAGTCTCACCATATAGCCAAGCTTACTCCCCCAACCTATGAGGTGCTTTCTCTTAAGCCTATCTAAGTAAAATATCTCCACATAAAAGAGATAATTTGATTATGTAACAAAATCCAACATAATTACATAACAAAATACATTATCTAATTACATAAAATGAGAGATAATCTTTTTACATTTTTGTTGAAAGCATCAATACATCTTACCAAATTTCATATGTATTAACTTATCTTACCATTAAAAAAATTAGTAAATTACCATACGCCCATGCATAACCTGACTCTTTGTTCACCTGACCTTCACAAACCGATGCCCTTTGTTCCATCTTTTCTCTTACCTTCCTTCTAGCTCCCAACAACTCATTCAAAAAAGTAGCCGATCATATTCAATTGGATCCCTAATACTTACTGCAATCTTCACAACCCTTGGAATTATATTATTCCCTTGCGTCGCGCATATAAAAATGTGCCTAAAACATACACGAGGAAATAGATTTTAAACTCCTTATACTCACTATCTATTTGTATGCACCTCAATACAACATTTGGATTTATACCAAGTTTTCCATCTTATCTCGACATTATCTCATAACGCACTTTCCATGCATTATATGAATCAACTTCTTTCAATGATCCCCAAACGGGCAACACCATGCTTCGAAACTCAAGTATCAAGGGCACATGATTTGTTGTCAATTCAAGCTCCACATTCTTCTTTAATTTAAGTTTTCCCGTTTTGTCATCAAATATGTCCATAAGCCAAACTGCAAATCCACGGATCCATATTCAAATAATCCATCTGAAGTATAGAACTAAATCCCATTTTAGTCACCCAATGCTTCTGTTGTTCAGTGAATTCATTTTTCAGACAGCTAGCTACTTTTTCTGGTAATGACCTCATGATAGGTACGGGTCGCCTCCGCTTGCCCTTCTTCTTTTCTAACTTGTCTATTGGATCCACCTTCTGTTTGTCTCCTGCATTCTTCACCTCTTTTGTTCTACTCCTTTCATTATCTCTCCCCATATCTGTTACATTTTTAGTACAACCAATTAATCACCATAATCCAATATACTTGATTAATATTGTTAATTAAACTTTTTCATATGACTCTTCTATTACAACCAGTCATTTCAATTAATAAAACAATCTATTGTGCAATAACACAAGACTCCACAATGGCAACAACATAACCGGGGATTTCTTTGCTACTTTATCAACAAACAACGCCCTAAAACATGAACATGCATTTCGTACCTGGGGGTACACTAATTAACAAGTATTGAATTGTAAGTCATGTAATCATATACTACAATATTGCCTCTAGGTATCCGATTTCAAACAGTCCTCACTATGAACACATGATTGTTACATTGGGACATAAAAATAAACCCAGTAAAATACATCTTTCCAAACACATCAAAATATAGTGTACAACTAGACCTGGCAAACAGGTCATTTGGGTCAGGTTCGGATCGGGTCGTTTCGGTTCGGTCTGATTCGGGTTATCTCTAATTTCGGGTCGGGTCGGGTATATTTGGGCTCGGTTTGATTCGGTTCATGTTGTTTTCGAGTCGGTTGTGGGTCGGGTTGGGTCAATCCGGTTCGGGCCATATCGGTTCAGGTTGAATTGACACACTATACTCGGTTCGGATTCGGCTCGGTTCGGTCCGGGTATATTTGGGTTCGGGTCGATTCGGGTCATGTTGTTCCGGGTCGGATATGGGTCGGACAGATTTCTGTCACAATTTTTTTTCAGGTTCGGTTTTGTACAGTTTTCCCCGATTACATTACTACATTTTGAGTTCGGGTACAAGTCAGGTCAACATCAGAATCATTGCACGTCGTTTTCAGTCAATGTCTCATCACAATATTGTGAGTCACATATTTCAAAGTGGACAATTAAATTGGGATGGAGGGAGTAATATTTTAGAGTGCCTGCAATTTTTATAGGACTAAATGTAACAGAGTTAAGGAGATGTAATCAATTGCGTTGCAATTTTTGTAAGAGTAACTATTATAGGGGTACAAATATATAAATTTATTATAAAAATATATATTTTAATAGGTGAGTGTAATCACAGTGTTTAAAAAGATTTAAATTTTACTATTTTAAAAAACTAACAAATAAATAAATTAAAATAAATAAATAAATAAAAATAATATATTATCAGTTCGGGTTCGGGTTGGTTTGGGCCATAAATTTCGGGTTGTGTTCGGTTTGGGTCCCTTCGGGTTATTCGGAGTGGGTCGGATTCGGTTTGGATCAGATTCGGGTACGGATCATATCGGGTCTGCTAATTTTCGATCAGTTCGGTTTGGATCGGGTTGTTTCGGATTTTCGGTTCTATTTCGGGTCTTGCTATTATGGTTGAATCGGGTCACGGGTCAGGTTATTCAGATCGGGTTATGGGGTCCGGGTCAATATTGCCAGGTCTATGTACAACACTTTCCCAATACACAAACATTCAAATAAAATTTAATCTCAATTATTAATTTTGATTAAAACTAAGAAACTACAATCTGGAAAATTTAAGTACAAACATTCAAGCATAATGATTTCTCAAATTTTAGTTGAGGAAAAGAGTAACTAATTACAATCTGGAAAATTCAAGTACAAACATTGAAGAATAATGATTTCTCAAAATATCATTAGAAAAACAAATTACGATCCCGAAATTCAAGTACAGATTGTTCGCATACTCATCACATAAAAGTAGCCCTAAATTAATTTTTCTAATCCATCAACACATGCAATTTGTGGAATGTTTTAGGGTTCACTTACCTTTGAGATTTCTCGCGAATAGGGTCCATCGCCGATCACTCACTTTGTCAAACACGACTGTTGACAAATTTAGGCCTCGTTGTTTACTTGATCTTCGCAGTCTGGGGTTTAGTAAACGCTACTACCGTAAACTAGGGTTTAGCTACCGTTTCTCTCTTCCCTGTACGAACCCCTACGTGGAATCATCCCAAAAGATCGTACCACAACTCACGTGACCACCCCCTCTAAGCCGACTTAGAGAGGGACGTACGTACAGGGCTACGTGTCCACTGTTCATCGACAAAGCTAGCCGACTTTTGCCCTATAAATACCTGCGCGGAAATCAAGGCAAAGGTAAGGTCATTCTATTGAGAGAACATTCACGCTGTCTGACATTGAGCTCTGACATTCCGTCTTTCAGCTCTGATTCCCGTAGTCTGACGCTCAATTAAATCCTCACCTCATTACTCCAAATATACCTGCCTGTACAAAAGTACCTCTCGTACAGATCTCCATTTACTAACTTAAGCATCGGAGGGGTCTTCTCGGGTCGACCCCCCGAGCTAGTTCACCTTTGCTTGTCTTGTGCAGGTAGCAGTGGAGAGGGCCAGGGAAACAGACAAACAGCCCCCGCTCGCACATCTCGATCCCAACATCTTCCCAGTGTTCGACCCCCTTTCAAATCGGGTGAAACATTTGGCGTCGTCTATGGGAAAGGTGTATGGTTTTGCATGAGTGAGCGGCCAAAAATCCCAGATTCAATCGAACTCCCTGACCTAATAACTATAAAATTGCTTACACCCCCATATCTACGCAAGAAACACAAAACAGTTAACATGGAAGCTATCCCAGATCTCGAGGGATCACAACATTTTGATGAGAATGGGTGCCAAACCTTTGGAAATCCCGAAGTCCCTGTAACTCGGGGGGAACTACAGCAGATCATGGAGGAATTACAAAATACGATGAAGGAAACTCTTGAGTGTCTGGTGAAAGAGTTGAGGCCTCCTAAAAACCGGGAAAAGGGGGAAACTTCGAGGGGAGGGAGGAGAGTTCCATCAGAGACCAGGCGTCCTCCCCCTCCTCTGCGACCCGAACCATCTCCGTCTCTAACAACTAGGTCTATAAGGGACAACTGGTCCACTCGTAGCACTGGCGGATCCAATGAACGCAAAACATCTCGAGGGAAACCCTTGAATCGTCCGACTAACTCGGACGACTTGAGGAAATTCCTCCGAAAAAGAGAGCGGAGAAAGAGGTCAGCAAGTACGGAACCGACCTTAGGGGTATTATACTCAAAAGGGAGGAAGCCCGGTGAGCGGAAGAACAACAGCTCCAAGAGCTATACAAACTCTATGAAAAAGAGAAACAGAAAGGGTCGAGTCGGACTCAGGAAGACCTTCGCAATATCATTGAATACCGAGAGGCTGAACGCCAAATCGAAGAGCAGAAACTGAAAGAGTTGAATCAAAGATATGAGAATGAACGAAAACGGGATCAGGAACACCTCACGGGGTTCAGTCCACCTCAAATTAACACAATCTTGCAACCGTTGATACTCCAAATCCCGAGCCCCACCACCATGGGAAACGTTGGGGTATCTAATACCTTAGCAAACTTGGGGAGTGAAACACTAGCTGTAGGATTAACTCCGTTCAGCGACGAGATCATGGCGGTCCCAATGCCATCCAAATTAAAATCAATGGCGGATAAGTATGAGGTCCCCCAGAACTTACAAGATCACATCATGGCTTACAGAGCGACCATGATGAACCAAACTCTAACTGATGTGGCGCTGTGCAGAAATTTTCCAATGACTCTGAAGGGGCTTGCCATCCGATGGTATGCCTCACTTGCCGCTAAGAGTATCTACTCTTGGGCTCAGATGAAAAAAAGCTTCAAGAATCACTTTGCGGCACACATCCAGTAGAGAAAGACCACGGAACACCTCTACAAACTAAAACAGGACAAGAAAGAGGGCTTGAAAGATTATCTTGCTCGATTCAATACAGAAATCCTCGAAACTGATGACCTGGACGAAAGGCTCGCCAGCGCGGCCTTTGTGTCGGGGTTAACCGAGGGGCCGCACTTCAAGTTCCAGATAAATTTGAAGCGAGAGGAAAAAGGATTCCTAACCCTACCAGAGGTTAGACAACTCACCGTGGCATATGCCAACTCACAGGAACAGTCGGGACGATATACTCCGGGTAATGGGAAGACAGACCCAAAGCCCGAGGCTAAGTCGAGTAAAAAGACTAAAAGCGACAAAGGCAAGCAACCAGCAGAAGCACTTGCTGTGTCCAGGGGGCCTCCTAAAAGAAGTGACTGGAGGAAGACTGACCCTTCAGATGATCAGTGGTCGTTCAGTGTTGACCAACAAACCATCTTCAACAAGATGGATCGAAAACTGCTCGACATCCCGCCTCCCATTGTTAGGGATCTCTCTGAGAGAAACCCAAAGCTTTGATGCGCATACCATGACGATGTGGGACATACGACCCAAGACTGTCAGAGGCTGGTAAAAAACCTTGAGAAACTAGCTGAGGAAGGAAAGTTGAAGCAGTTCCTCAAAAGGAAAAATGTTTACAAAAAACCCAAGGTGACGACGGTTGTGGAAGACGAAGAGTTGGAAGAGGATGATATGACCAACGTCGTTAAAATGATCTATAGTGGCCTAGGTGGAGGAGGGTCGACCAAAATGCAATGACAGGATCATTATCGCAGTGCTGAACAAATAATGGCTGTGGGGGTTCCCCACATAGGCAAGATCCCGCCTGTAACCTTCAACGAGCGTGATGCCTGAGCATTGCATCATCCACATGACGATTCACTGGTCGTAACTCTCAAGATCGCAGGCTTACTCACCGAGCGAGTCCTCATTGATATCGGAAGTTCGCCCGACATCATCACCTATAAGTGCCTCCGACGATTGGGGTACAGTGAAGACAAGATTACCCCCGTATCACTGCCCGTCTTTGGGTTTGGCGGGCACAAAGTCTACCCTATCGGCACCATCATTCTCCCGGTACGAATAGAAGAAAAGGGGGCTCGTCGAAGGTAGATCATCGAATTCTTGGTGGTCGATATGAAATTGGCCTACAATGCCATCCTCAGTCGACCCACTCTAGCAGCTATCAACGCGGTGATCCACATGTCCTGGTTAATTATGAAATTTGATCGGGGGAACGGCCTAATCAGGCAGGTGTTAGCGACCAGAAGACCACCCGAAAATCGTATGTCGATTATCTGGATAGCAAGAAACTGGAAAACGAAGACGAAGACCTTCCCTTATTACCTACGAAGTCAGTGGTGATAGCGCATGACATAGGGACAGCACTGACTGTTGCCCCTACCTCTGCAGAGATCGCAACAGCAAAAAAGAAGAGTGTAAGGGAAGGCAAGAGGAAGATAGCTGGATGCATGCTCCTAGAAATGTATCTTGCTGATCATATCGATACCAGGTTTGAGCCTGAACATTGACCCGAACCATCGGGGGAAACCTCGGAGGTCAGGCTGAATGAGTCACAGCCAGAAAAAATCATATATATCGGGGCAGACCTAGTCGACCCTCATAGAAGAGACATAACAGGGCTACTCCAAGAGTATTCCAACATCTTTGCATTCTCTCCATCCGATATGCCAGACATAGATGGTGATCTAATCATCCATAGTCTAGGGGTACAGCCCAATTTTAAGCCTGTAAAGCAAAAGAAGAGGCAAATGGGTAGGGAGAGAAGTGAAGCTGCAACAGCCGAAGTTCAAAAGCTGCAGAAGGCCGGATTTATCAGAGAATGCCTTTACCCGGAGTGGCTAGCCAATGTGGTGCTAGTTAAAAAACACAATGGGACTTGGCGGATGTGCGTCGACTTTACAGATCTTAACAAGGCATGCCCGAAGGACGACTTCCCCCTCCCTCGAATTGACGAGTTGATTGACTCCACATCTGGGCATGAATTTCTCAGCTTTATGGATGCTTTTTCAGGGTACCACCAGGTACGGCTAGCAGAGGAAGATCAAGAAAAGGCAGCCTTCATCACTGACGATGGAGTATTCTATTACAATATGATGCCCTTCGGTTTGAAAAATGTGGGGGCAACATATCAACGCCTAGTAAAAATGGTTTTCTCTCCTCAGCTGGGGAGAAGTGTCGAGGCTTATGTAGACGACATGGTCGTCAAAACCAAGAAAAGCGAGGACACCCTGCATCAGCACAATATGAAGCTCAACCCCAAAAAATGTGTGTTCGGGGTCCCGGGGGGAAAATTGCTGGGCTTCATGATAAGCCAGCGAGGAATCGATGCCAATCCCGAGAAAATACAGGCTGTAATAGACATGCATCCACCCAAATGCCTAAAAGACGTGCAGCGGTTAACCGGCTGTGTCGCGGCTCTCAGTCGCTTCATCTCACGATCGGCGGATCAATGTGCCTCATTCTTCAAGGCCATCAAAAACAGAGAAAATTTCGAATGGTCGACGGAGGCCCAGGCCGACTTCGAGAAACTAAAAGCATATCTAGCTAGAGCACCACGGATGGTAAGCCCAGAAGTGGGAGAAACTTTTTTTATCTACTTGGAAGTCTCAGAACGGGCAGTTTCAATGGCCCTGGTATGTGAGCGAGATAAGACTCAGCATCCAGTCTACTTCGTGAGCCACGTCCTTTTGGATGCGGAAACACGATATCCTGATATCGAAAAGTTTGCTTTGGCTCTGATCATAAGCGCACGACGGCTGCGACCTTACTTCTGTTCCCATGAGATTACTGTACTCACTTATCAACCCTTGAAGGCAGTTCTGCAGAGCCCAAAGCGAGCTGGAAGACTAAAGCCATGGGCCACCAAGCTAGGCGAGTTCTCCATAGGATATGAGCCCCGGAGAGCCATAAAAGGGCAAGCATTGGCCGACTTCACAGTGGAAATGGCATCTATCAACGAACAACCAGTGCTGTGGTCGACAAAGTGGGAACTGGTAGTCGATGGTTCATCCTGCCGTAACGGGAGCGGGGCAGGTCTGGTACTCAAAAACCCCGAAGGAGGTGTGTTCGAATATGCCATGCGATTCCAATTCACAGCATCTAACAACGAAGCAGAATATGAGGCCCTGCTAGCAGGCCTACAAATGGCTCGAATGGTAGGAGCCCAGAGTGTGGTAGTAATCATGGATTCCCAGTTGGTAGTATCTCAGATCACAGGAGACTATGAGGCCAGGGAAGACTCCATGAAGGCGTACCTCCAAAAAGCGAAGGAAGAAATTTCAAAATTCGAAGAATTCTCCATCAAGCATGTGTTGAGGTCAGACAACCAACAGGCACATGCCCTGGCCAAGCTGGCCAGCTCTGCTATCAACGGACTCCCACGATCGATTTTTTGGGAAGTCCTGCAAGAAAAAAGCATCACAAAGCCTCCTGAAGTAAACTTGCTCGATAGGTCGGAAACTTGGATGGATCCCATAATCGACTATCTCAAAGATGGGACTCTACCGGGGGATGAAAAGGAAAAGACGAAAGTAAAGAAGCGAGTAAAATGGTTTATCATGGTTGACGAAGTATTGTACAGGCAAGCTTTCAACCAACCATTACTCAGATGTGTCACTCCCTCGGAGGGAGCCGATATCTTGGATGATCTGCACAGTGGAATGTGTGGGTCACACATCGCTGGAAGAGCCTTAGCCAGAAAAGCTCTCAGAACCGGATACTTTTGGCCGACCATAAGATCCGATGCTGTGAACTTGGTAACCCGATGCAAGAATTGCCAGATACACTCCAAAGTACAACGACAACCAGCTATGAACTTATCCTCAATACTAGAACCACTCCCCTTTCACCTTTGGGGAATGGACATATTGGGTCCCTTTCTAGAGGCACCAAGACAATTCAAGTTCTTAGTCGTAGCAATCGACTATTTTACAAAGTGGATCGAGGCTAAGGCCTTACGGCATATCGAGGAACAAGACATCAGGAAGTTCATCTGGGAGAATGTAATCACCCGCTTTGGAGTTCCCAGGGGGATTATATTCGATAACGGTCCTCAGTTTGATAATCCAGGATTGAAAACATACTTGTCGGATCTTGGCATAAAGGCCCGATTCACCGCTGTGGCCATACCACAACCGAATGGTCAGGCTGAAGCAGCCAACAAAATCATCCTCAATGGTCTGAAACGCAAGCTCGAGGCAGCCAAAGGACTCTGGGAGGAAAGGTTGTATGAAGTTCTTTGGTCGATCAGAACCACCACAAAAAATGCCATGGGGGAAACTCCTTTTAGATTGGTTTATGGATCAGAAGCTGTCCTACCCATAGAGTTGGTTACTCCATCTCCCCGAGTAATTTCATACGACCCTGAAGAAAACGACCGACAGTTGAGGTTCAACCTCGACCTACTACCTGAAACGAGAGGAGACACTCTCCTATGAATGGAAATAGCCAAAAATCAGCTGATACGACAATTCAATAGGAGGGTGAAGGGGAAACATATGGCTGCAGGCGACTTGGTACTCCGCAAAATGGAGAGTACGGGAAAACAGTCTGAGCAAGGGAAGCTGACTGCTAACTGGGAAGGGCCCTATAAAATCACGGGGGTCATTCGACCAGGCACATACCGGCTGGAAAATATGAGTGGAATCCCACTACCTAGAGCGTGGAACCTCAACAACCTGAGGAAATTCCACATCTAACAGAGGTTGGCTGATTTTTTCCTAAAAATCGAGTGAAATGGGTTGGCGAATCCCAGCAAAAATCGACCCCAGGGTTGACAAATCCCCTTAAAAAATTGTCTTTCTTTCTCATGGGTTCACAAATCCCTACAAAAATTGTCTACTAAATCAAAGGGTTTTTTGGCGATCCCACCAAAATTGTCCAGATTGTAAAAGGTTAGGCGATCCCTGCAAAAATCGACCTCTATAAGTGGTGAGGACCCCGACAATACCTCTATCAACGACAAAAGGGTGGGAACCCTACAACATCTTCTATCAACATCTCTTATCAACTACTTAATTGCTAAAAAAATCAATTAGCCCGCGAGCTTGGGGGCATACGCATATGCGTTTCGACTCCATAACAAGCTTGCAGGATAATTGATTTAACAAGACTCGATGGTCAGACGCGTAATAGAGGGCAAAATATCTAATGTTTTGACAACCCTATTCTAAACTATTACGCGCCTAACCACCGAACAATCGGGCTAAATAGGTCCAACGACCTAAAAACGCCTTACATTGGACTAAGATGATTCGACGATCATGAAAGTCTCACAGGGTCCAAATGGCTTAAATCTAATTGCAGGCAAAAACAGGCCCACAAAGCCTAAAGCCTTTACATGAGCTTCACGTCTCATGCGCAAAATACTACTACTCGGGGACGTAGACTTGAGATCTTACGACCCTCCACAGCAGGCCAAACGCCTAAACAATCGGGGCTAAATAGGTTCAGATAACCTAAACGCCTTACAGGGCTGAAACGCCTTACATACCAACAAGAAAAAGGATCGATTGGCCAAGCCAAGACCTTTGTAAAAACAAACGATTCTAGCAGATCAATACAGTCATAAGAGACAAAAGGAGCTTAGCAAAAGGTCGATCTCATTCATTGAAACGATATTTACAAGCCTCATTGGGCCAAAATGTTACAGACCCCAACAGGCCAAAAAAAAAAAAAAAAAAAAAAGAGCAACTGAAAGAGACCATATCAAGGGGCAAATCCTGGGGCAGACTGACCACCAGGGGCCTCAAGCTGTCGACCGCCCTCAGCAAGACGGTGACCGTACTCTTGGAAAAAAGAATGTCGACCACTGTCAGTAATAAGGGCAGTCTTGTGAAGGACCGCATCCTTCTCAATAGCCTCTACTCGAGCATTCTCATTAGCAATCTCCTTTTGGATGGCCGTCACCCTCAACTCAGCCATCTTCAGCTCGATGACCAACCTCTTCAAGTTATGGTCGGCCACCGCCAGCTTCTCACAAGCCTTTGCAAAGCCAGAGTGATGATGCTTCCGGTCATACAGAGCTTTGGTTGCTTGAGCCTCAAGGGCCTGAGGGTCGATAGGAGCGTCAGCAGGCAGAGGGGGGAGATAGCCTTCCCACCTCCTAGCAAATCTGAGAGCGTCCAGAGAAACGCAGTAATCACACCCACAATGCTCCTCGTGGGAACGGGGGTCAAGGGGCATATTGACCATTGTCGATCCACTGGGCCCAGCGGCAGGCCCGACCTTAGGGGTGACTGGGACCCTGCCCATCGTTATAGACAGACGAGGGGTAGATCTACCCTCAAGATGGATCTTACGACTCTTGGAAGGCGGAGAAGACATGTCACGGCGACTACTAGGCTACCTGGAAGAGCTTATATGGAGCTCAAGAAATCTAGAGAGAGAAAGTGAAAACGAGAAATGACGATGAGAATGACGAAATTTTCGAGCAACCCTGGGGGTATTTATAACCTTTCCAAAAGAAGACGAACCGTCACCTCCAACCGGCGTCTGGGGGAGAAAGAGCCTCAATTCAGAGAGGACACGTGTGGTATCTCGAAGGGTTGAATCTCCCAACCGTCAAATCAACCTGAAATAATTATGACAAGGGAGAGTAACCAGCGTTGAAAAACACCAGACTATACAACTCCCAGAATAAAGTAAAAATACGACCCAAACAGCCGCACCTCCAGTGTGGGGGCAGGGTATACTTAACTCAGTACATTTTACACTCGAGGTACGACGAGTAAACAAGTATCAATGATCGAACGATGGAAAAAAGTCGAGCAAAATTTTAAAATTTGCAAACAACGACAGAATCGAAGCATTCAAACTAATAATCTTTAGATTGATTAAAGAAAAAGATTACACAAGATCGAAGGATGAAACTACACAGTTTGAGTTCATCTACAAAGTTCCTAGTCGACATGCAAGCTCGACAAAGCCAAAAAGTCTACCTACGAAAAAGATAAGACTCGACCCTCCGACCTAACTCTGGAAGAAAGAGGTCGGGGAAGAGATTGTCAAGTACAAGACAACCTCCTGACCTGCCCATGGAAGAAAGAGGTCAGGGAGGAGATCGCCAAGTATAAGACTTGCTCAATACAGAGCCTAAAGGGATAGAGGGGGAGAAGCAGGAGGCTGACCCTCCAGCTGGTTCCTCACAACCCTCACTTCATTAAGGAGCTCCTCCTTCCGCTCCCGAAGGCCGTTCAACTCCTCGACCCCTCCAGTAATCCGAGCCGCCAGCTCGGTCCTAACGTCCAGGAGGGCATTGTCACTCTGCTCCCAACGGCGGATTTTAGCTTGGGTGGCCGCCTCCCTCTCACAAGCTCCACCGATCTCCCGATGAAGCTCCTGAAGACGATTGGTCAGCCGTTTCGACAAAGGAATAAGTCGAGCAGGCGGTTCAGGCCCTCTGGCAGCAGGAGGGGGAGCCAGAACCTCAACGGCAGGAAGTGCCCGACCATCGGACCCTCGATGCTCCGCTCGAGATCTCCTAATAGCAGTGATCAGATCTCGAGCCTCCGAGCCCAAGCTCGACCCAGGAGAGGATTAGGGAGTGGCTGGGGTGTAAGACTCTGAAGAAGTCGAGACACAACTCTTCCCAGCACCCTCGACCTTCCTAGCTTGCCTACTAGATTCTCCACGATGAATGATTGTAGCTTTCCTCTTGGAACCAGCCATCTCAGAAACAGAGAAAAGCTCGAGAAAGATCACTGGAGTCTGGAAGAATATTTCTAGAGAGAGAAAGTAATGCGAGAAGAGTTGGATGAAATTGTGAAAAGTTCACTCAAGTATTTATAGGCAAAAAAGCCAAGGGAGACCAAGCAACGCCTCTCTTCAGGAGACACGTGGCATGGAGATACAGTGTGAACCCGGTTCGGGCCCTCTCCTGAAGAGAAAAGAAATGCTTCGGTTACCTCACCTTTCCCTCGAGTGGGAAAAGTAACTACACAAGCTAGATTCAAGAACATAAAGTCATTCATTCATTCAAAATATCGAGGGTACAGATTAATACAGAGAAGCTACATAACAGATCCAAAATAACTGTAGTAATGGAAAAGGACGAGGGCCTATGGATCTAGAGCTTCACGCTTGTGCTTGATTTCCTGCTCCAATGCTTGTTGTCTCTGAACCAGAGAACGATGGAGTTTCCTCTCCTCTTCAAGGGCCAGGGTTTTATCCTCGACTACCTGCTTCGCAGCACAAAGGTCTTTTATGAGTTGATTAACCCTCCAAGCTATCTGTGTCTGCTCCTCCAATATTGATCTCCTAGTCTCCTCAGCATGCTGAATCTCTTGCTCCAAAGCCTGCCTACGGGTTTGCTGAGCCTGACGACCCTGCTCACCCCCTGTCTCATGCCGACTTTCGCCTCGAAGGGGGTCTGTACCTTCAGGATCCCTCACTCTAGGAGAAAGAATATCTGGACCAGGGTCGACTTTAGGAGGAACGGGGGGAGGAGAGTCATGTCTACTTCCACCCTCACCAGACAGCCTTACGGCCAAAGGCTCAACTTCGAGACATTCCAGGACCCCCTGGGATTGAAGTTGCTGAAACACCATCCAAATATGGGTACGGAGACGCTCGGACAGAAAAGTATCCTCGAAGAGGCGAACGAAATCAGGAACTGTCAGCCTAGCTAAATTAGCCTCACTGAACTTATCAGGGACTTTCAAGGGCTCGTCATGAGTTGACTTCGAAGCACCTTCCTCACACGCTTTGTTTGATCAATTATTCCTTACAACGCGCCTTCCCGACCGAAGGCGATACGCTCGGGATACCGACTCGGTATCCATGGAGGACTCATCACTAGAGCCTGAAGAAATGAAAATGGCTGAGGAAGACATCTCTCTAGAAAGTTGGATGACGAAATCAATGAGCTAGACAAGCCTATTTATAAGCAAAAAAGGAAAGGCACGAGCGGTTACCCGTGACAGCTGTCATACATGCAATGACCTCTCAGAAAAACAATAAATGATCATTTATTGAAGTTGACGAAAGGATGAGCTAGGGAAAAAATAGATTCGAGTTTACTGAGAATCGACATCTCCATTAATCAACCCTCAAAAGCGGAGGGGACGCAAACAGTTTACAACAAGGGTGACCAACCACCCTGAAAAGAAACAACTACAAACCCCCCTAACTCGGGGGTGTAGGCCTCAGACGGCCCTTATCATTCTGCTTCCTCCTCTGCCTGCCTCTCAGCAATAATGGCCTCTATATCCTTCAGATCCGAGGCAATAGAGTCCTCGATTCTACTGGCCTCAGCTAGATGATCGAGGTCGGTAGAAGTTTGGAGGTTCCGAATTCTAGCCAGGGAGCTGACCACAGAAGCTCCAACATCTCCTTCTCCATACACGTGGAGCAGGGATTCATTCCAAAATCAAGTCTGACGATCCACAGCCACCCTCCGGTCAGCCTGGGCCCGAGCCTCCTTGGTCTTCCAATCTTCGGCTTCAGCCTTGGCAACTTCGAGGAGACCTGTGACTTGAGCATTGGCCTTGTTAGCCTCCTCCAGTCTCCCTCTCAACTCCTCGAGGGAACGCTCTCTCTCAGTAAGAAGAGACTTCCCCTCCTTAAGGTCGACCTTCACCTTCTCCAACTCGGCACTAAGACCCGACAACTCAGCTCGAGCCTCTTCCCGGGCTTTAGCCTCGACGTTGGCCTGCCACTCTTGACACTGGATGACCAACCGACGCCTTTGAGCCTCGTCGGCCCTAATAACCGCACTCAGGAGAATGTCATCCTGAAAAACACAAACAAATTAGTAACATCCGAAAAAACTGGGCTGAAAACAGACGAAGGAAACGGCTGTGAAAGTACCTTCAGTCGACTTATGGCCATACGCCTCAGAAGGGTCGTCACGACATCTGTCGACCCCACCTCAGAAGTTACCTGCTCCATGTCCTTCTCATGGAACAACTGAGGGAAGACGGCCTCGAAAATCTTGGATTGTTCATCCAGAGGAGCCCCCAGAACGGCCGGCATCTTGAGGGCATGACCTTCAGGACTCTGCCTGCAAATCATGTACGCCTGGCCCGTGAACTCATTGTTGTCCCTTCGGGTAGATCGGACAGCCTGCATTTCATCAATGCTCCTCAGACTCGGTGGGAAAAATTCTCCTGCTATGACCGAGATGGAAGGGCCAGCACCCGTCTCTTGAATTCCGACAGGAGGGGTAACTATCCCCCAGGCAACGGCAGCGGGTTGACTCACTGGGACCAACCCGACACCAGGGGTATCAACCTTCTTCTTCTTCGAAGGAGACACCCTCTCCTGTGACACCGGGACCTCGTCACCCGACCTCTTTCTAGGGTGAGGGTCGACGTCAGATAAAGCTTTAGTCGAAAAACCTCCCTTCTTCAACCTTGCCTTCGTCCCGAAGACCGTTGCTTTCTTCTTCTTGGGAGGCTGCATAAAACAAGAAAGTCATCAGCATCAATTATGGGACTATCGACTACAACAGATGGGGGGAGAAAAGATCTGTTACCGATGCAAGCTTCTTCTGAGCCTCGGCCGTATCCTTGAAAGCTCCAAGAAAAGCCTTGGAGGTCTTCCCGGCCACCATCTGATCTCCCTCCGACATCTCTAACAGCTCAACAACGGCGGCCTCTGCAAAACATGAAGAAATGAAGAGAGTTAAGCACAACCCTCGACCAACAGAAAAGATTTAGAGCAAGGAAACAATGAAGACAAGGCCATTATACCATGAGTCATGGTCGACCGAAAACCAATGAAGACCAGGAAAGCTTCATTGGAGAACCAGGACTTATCGATCTTCCAATGGGGAGGAGCTTTGACCTTCTCACATACACCCTCATCTCGGATAGGGTGACGGAAGTACTCTACCATCCGACGCTCGGCCAGGGACAAAGAGTTCAGGGGCTCGCGATCCGGACCAAACAACTCACTACCTACCTCCTCTAGATAGTTTTCCCTCCAAGGAGGGCACACTCCATCCCATCCCTACTCATTGTGCAGAAACAGGAAACTCTCTTCCACAGGGTGACATTACTCAAGGACCGACACATGGAAAAACCCTTTCTAGGGCTCAAATACCAAGTCCCGAGCTTGGTCGACCGCACCCTGAGATACAGATGACGAAGAACAGCATCGGTCACCTCTAGCTTATGGACATGGACCGCTGCTGCTAGGCCAATCAACGACCTCCAGGAGTTCGCCTGGAGCTGAAAATAGTGAACTCCCAAACGACCCACTATCTTCCTAATCAAACGAGGGAGGGGAAACTTAAAACCCTCGTCAAAAACTTTTATGGAAAAAGGGATACAGTTGGGCGGAGCAGGGTAGCACTCCTCCGACTTGCTGGGACAGATAAAAGACATCCCCGGGGGCAGGTGATATCGCACCATAAGCGATTAGATATCCTCAGTCGACCTGCCAGCCCAAACCGACCATTTCAAATGAATAGGGGCAGCATTGACTTTTTCCCCTTGCTTCGATCCCCCATCCACGGGATCCTCCTCCACATGTTCCAGGCCTGGCTCTATCTCGATGCGTTCCTGATCAGCCTGTTCCGCCTCCTCCAAAGGCACGGAAGTGGGTGAACTCTCCCTCCTACTGGACCTCGACTTCTTCTTCTTCTTCTTCTTCTTCTTCTTCTTCTTCCTCCTCTCCTTCTTCTCCTCTGAAGAAGGGGGAGGAAGATCTTCATCCTCAACTGGAGAAAAATCCTCGACCCTGATCTCACCGCTCTCCAAAGACCCTTGAGAAGCCTCAACCTCTTCATGTTCCGACCCAACAGGCTCGGGCATGCCACCAGGCGAGCCAGAAGTACTAGCTACATGATCGATAGACCTGGTCAACCGCTCAGATGAAGAGTCGGGTAAAACACTCGAAGCACTGGCTTGACCTGCCATTTGCCCCGAAGAACTTCTCTCTCTATACTCCCTACAAAATAAGCAAATGTAGAAGGTCAAAATGGGCAACAGGACTTTGGCAAAAATACAAAGAAAACTACTCGAAGGATAAAAAAACATACTTCATTATATGAGGGCAGACAAGCCGATCTTCTATCAGCTCAAAGTCACTCATGGGAGAAGAGCAGTCAAGACCCCCTCTTCCCGAACGACAAGTTTGTTTAATACGAGCCCTGGACATTTCGTCTTCGTCTCCATGCAGGGGAGAGACAGAGCGTAAGGGTTTGACCCCGTCTAAAACACGGATCTCTCCCAACGCTACACTCATTTGAAAGACATTCAACACATCCTGTTTGAAGCCTCGTGGAATGTCGGGGTCCGACAGAACCCTGGCATACCAAGACTCCTCCCGAAGCCGGAACGGAGTGACCCAATCCGGGAGAAGCAATTCGTCCTGGCTCGACCACTCAAAACCCAGATGAAACTCAGAAAAAGGAAACCCTGGCAGAATCGGGGGAACTAGGTCATCCGAAGGATGAGGGCAAGACTCCTCATACGACGGGCCAGGCCCCTGACTAGACGAACCTCGACCGGAACTTTCGGGGAAAGATCCCCAGGTCCCTGGTCGAGATGCCTCAGGCGAGCTATCAGACCCCGACGATACATCAATGGGCGAAGACATCGACATGAAAATAAAACAAATAAATACAAGCAAGAAAAGTACCAAGAGAAAAACGTTGTACCTTGTGGAAAGGTGGAAGGTGAATCTACAACGGTAGATCGAACAGACAGTAACGAATCAACAGAAGACTCATGAGAAATTTCGGAAACCCACTTTCTCTCTCTAAAAACTCAAATGGCAGAAATGAAGAGAGGAAAGAGAGGTTGGCTCTGACTTTTATAGGCGGAGAGACCTAGAAAAGCACAATACCCGCATGACTAACAGGTGGACGGCCCAACTGCGCCCACCGACTATTCATCCCGACAAAAGGGGCCCTTCCAACGGAAAAATGGACCCGAAAGCAAAGCCCACTGAACGAAAATCCCGTCAACGGACCAACCACATCTCAGCAGGACTCGACGGGAAATGACTCTCCTCCTACTAAGATGTGAGGGCAAAATGATATAACAAAAATATCGAGGGTCGAGCTATCGACCCCCGTCCTAGCTACACCAGAAGAATCCTGACCTTTAGCAGAGCCAGGATCATCGACAACTCTAAAAAGGCATTTCTTCACCTCGAGGGGCAACCCCTGATCGAGGGTTCCCCCGCCCACTGCTCAACATCACCAACAGACCCGGGAAGATCTACCTCAACTACCAGTCTCGTACCGACCCAAGGACTATAATTATGCTCTGGCTCGACTACGAGGGTCGGCTCAGCCATGAATCGACCCTTAGGCTTTCTGTACGCTCAACCCTAACGCCAGCACATATACTATGGGAACATTCCTACAGAGATCCCATGCTCTATAAGCCCCAAGGATAGAAGTGACGACATCAACTGTACGAACCCCTACGTGGAATCATCCCAAGGGATCGTACCACAACTCACGTGACCACCCCCTCTAAGCCGACTTAGAGAGGGACGTACATACAGGGCTACGTGTCCACTGTTCATTCGACGAAGCTAGACAACTTTTTCCCTATAAATACCTGCGCAGAAATCAAGGCAAAGGTAAGGTCATTCTATTGAGAGAACATTCACGATGTCTGACATTGAGCTCTGACATTCCGTCTTTCAGCTTTGATTCTCATAGTCAGACGCTCAATCAAATCCTCACCTCATTACTCCAAATATACCTGCCTGTAAAAAAGTACCTCTCGTATAGATCTCCATTTACTAACTTAAGCATCGGAGGGGTCTTCTCGGGCCGACCCCCCGAGCTAGTTCACCTTTGCTTGTCTTGTGCAGGTAGCAGTGGAGAGGGCCAGGGAAATAGACAAACAGCCCTCGCTCGCACATCTCGATCCCAACATCTTCCCAGTGTTCGACCACCCTTCAAATCGGGCGAAACAATATTGATGATAAATATGAAGGGGTAAGTTTTGCACCGTCTCTCTCTCTCTCTTCAAATTTCTGTAAGTAAAGCAAACTAAAGGGGAGGCTTCTACAATAAGCTTCCAGGGACACGTGAGCGTTTTTCAAAATAATAACATGACCTCACTCAAGCAGTACATGTCAACTGATTCTTTTTTTTTTTTAGATACACCTCATCAAAGAAGACGTCTTCTCATGATACATGTATCATCCCTCTTGCTGAAATAAGCAATAATTTAACTAGTGATGGTAATGTGCAAGTCGAAAATTACGGTACAGAAGACATTCTTGAGGATGATGAAGCTACTCTTTTAACTCCTATCTCCATGGATTCTCATTACCTAAGATAATGAAATTCAAAGCGGTAGTGAAAATTATTTGCTTTCTTTAACCTATTTTATCCCTGAATTTCACCAGGATATACGAGTATTAACCATCTTCCCGCTGATAATCGACACTCATATCTCTTTAAACCTCTCTTAAATTATGATACTTCTTTTTTTCCTCACTCATTAGCACCAAAAAATGACCATGATTATAACTAATAGAAGTCAAGATTCTAGACCTCCTCCTTCTCTTGGCCTCCTATCTTTCTCAAGAGAGTCAAAATTTTAACCTTAGAAGATGTTGATGATGAAATGCCCTCACCTCAGTCTGTTATGCCGATAGGTGCTTTTGTTTTTGTGCTAGTGGAGTTAATTGAAGGCGGTGATCGGAAATGTCATTTTACTTGCTTTGCTCGTTTAAAAAAAAGGAGAACAAGTCATGAATAAGCTACATAATTAGTGGGCTTGTCTTGAGTCTTTTAAATGAAAGGCATCTAGAGATGGGCTCTGTAGTTGTTGAGATTGATGGAGCAGTTAAAGTTTCATGTGGTCGGAAGAAGAGAAAAAAAAGGAAAGGGTAGGAAATTCAATTTTAATTTGAAACTGATATTAACAATATTGGTCGTTTGTTGCTGATATGCCTTTCGGTCATGGTAACTCTTCTCCTAACTGCATAAGATCCTTTAATTATTTTTTTTCTTCTAATAATCATGCTTCTCTTGCACATGTGTCTTCATACACACGCCCGTCTTCTCCAAATGGGCTTTAAGGGGTTGTCCCTAATCAATTCCTTATGGGGCCATGAGAAGTTTATCTTAGAATTATAGAGGTTTAAATGATTCAACTTCCCCTACAATTCACTTTTTATGTAATTCGATTGGATCTATTGATGTGGAGTTTATCTTTTTATTCCACCAAGACTAAATTTTCTATAGACAATATGAATAAAGTCTGTCATCCTGTGGGTTTCTCTTTTTGGGAAGGTTTTGATACACTTGGTTGTAAATGAGGTTTATGTTGTAGTTTAGAGGATGAAAGATCCTTTTAGTTTGTTCTTAGCTGATACTAACTTTATTGTACTTTAAATTAATTATGCAGGTGAGGAGTTATGGTATATTGTCTTGTTTTATGATTGCTTATTTCTTTCTGGTAGAGAGGATGTTTTCGCCTCCTTAGGAAATGCTCTCCTCTCCCTAAATACTAGTAATTTTATTATTATCAGGGATTATGGTGGATTATATTGATAAACTTGGTGGTTTTGAAACTATATATCTGGGATTTAGATATGTTCAATGAATGGATGAATAGTTGCAACCTACTTGATCTTCCTTTTTCTTGTCCTAGATATACACAGACAAATAAAACAGGGGTTGAAACCATTTTTGAGCACCTCGATAGAGCTACTTGCTCAATAAACTGATTATCTCTTTTTGACATACAATGCAATGGTCCAGAACTTACTCATATTCAATGCTCTAATCATGCGCCTATTTTTTTTTTTTTTTTTTTTTGGTCTCAATAGCTCTCATGCTCCCAAATTATAAGTTAGATGCCTAATGCCTAAACTTTGATGAATGCCAAAACATTGTTAATGATGTGTCGTCTTCTGAAGTAGAAGGTTTTTTTTTTTTTTTTGTTTTTTTTTGTTTTTAAGTGGCAAAGAAAATTCTGCATTAAGATATTCAATTAAGTCTTGAGCCTTGGCTAAAATGAAATAGTGGAGTAAATTGGGATGATTTCCAATATAAAGTCTCTACTTCTCGGCTTGATGGTGAAGATTCAGTTTGTCTTGATGAGAGTTATGCGGTTAGAGGCAAGTTTAATGATTTTCTTAAAAGTGTCAAAAGTTAAAATCAAATGACATATGGATGGTGATCGATAGTTATTCTAAGTAATTTTGTTTTTGGATTAAAGTTCCGAAATGGCGAAATAGCTTTTGAGTCCTTAAAAGAAAAAGAGGTGATTGGTGTACTAATAATGAAGATATGAACTCCATTATCAAACATTATTTTCAAGATTTGTTCGATCGTAGTTATGTTGACATGAAATTTGTGAGGAATCTATCTCTCCCTATTGATTCAATCACTAATGTTCTCAATGATGAATCTATATATATATATATATATATATATATATATATATATATATATATATATATATATATATATATATATATATATATATATATATATATATATATATATATATATATATATATAATTTTGGGTAAGATCGCTGGTAACGTGACAAATGTCACACTTTGATTGGTTAGTATTTATTTTTTTATTTTGGTTTTTATTATGGTGAGTAATGAATTGTCAAACATAAATATCATATAATAATGGCTATAAACTATTTATGTTTCTTAATTTTATTTAATATTAAAATTACATTACTACAACCTAAAATAGCAGTAATCTCCCGTATTAACGTTGTCAATTGTAACTTTTGACTATTCAGGTTGTAACGATGCTTCACTTGACGATTAGTTGTCTATAAAAAATTCTATTTGGGATTCAAAAATTAATTAAAATTTCTAATCAATTCGGTGTAGAGGATGAATATTTATTGGAAAAAGTTGCACGTTATATAAAAAATGTTATATAGTTGTGGGTATTAAAAGCGCGTGTGACGTACAAATGTTATAATTTGATAAATCTAAAATGGCATTAATGTCCAGTTTAAATGTATCAAAATTATAAAAACTTTAATTGAGTATAGATGATGAATATTTGGGGAATAGATGCACATAATATATACTATACAACAAGTTTTATGTAATTGTGAATATAAGTGCAGGTAACGTAAAAGAGTCGCATTTAGAGAACTTGCCTAATATTTTTCATTTTTCTAGATGGTGAGTTGTTGCAACTGTTTTTCCATTTGAAAGGAAGTTAGTCTTCCAATTTCTAAATTCAAATTAGTGAAATACACACTAAGGGACAATCTGATCAAACTGACACTTGTTTAATAACAACAATTGTATTAGTTGGTATAAACGTAGGTTACTTGAAAATGTACTATTATTTGTGGGGATAATCGTCGTTAATGTTACAATGGTCAAATTTTAATTAAGTTTTATATTTGAGGGTATAAATATAGGTTAGACATGTGACCAAATTTTGCACTGATAAACGAAAACTAAATGGCAAGTCTCACATTTGTAGTGCAATTTGTTAAGTTTTATTTTAAATGTACAGTTGCAATGCAAGTTAGGTGACAATTTATAGATATTTGTTTTTTTAATAGGACAATGATAAGTAATATGACACGTAACCTTTTGGCCAATCACTATATTCATTATTCTATATATATCTTTTTATAATTTAAAAAACTTTAAAAATTTATCTGATAATATTAAACATATAGTGATAAACGGACAGTCCGTGCGTAGCACGTGTTATTCCCTACTACATCTATATTCTTACTTAGCTCTATACTCATAAACACGTTGAGAAAGCACTATTTCAATTAGGCTCTTTTAAATCCCCGTGGTCCGATGGGATTTTTTGCAGAAATACTGACTTATTGTTAAGTAGGATATTATCTTCACTACGCTAAGTGCTCTTTCTGCGGGACATATTCTTAACGAATTTAATAATGCTCATATCTCTCTTATTCCTGAAAGAGAGAATCCAGAGAGCATGGAGCATTATCACCCTATTAGTCTCTGAAACGTGGTTTATAAAGTTGTATCTAAATGCATCACTAATCACCTCTGTTTTCTTATGTCAAAGCTTGTTAGTTATTTTCAAAATGCTTTATTTCAGGAAAAGCATAGCTGATGATATTTTGATTACTCATGAGATCTTTCATAAATTTCAAGATATTAAAAAAGCTCGTAATATTTCAATAGCTATGAAATCTAACATGGGCAAAGCCTACGATTGTGTGCGTTGAGACTTCTTGAAAGCGGTTCTTACTAAATTTGGATTCCCTTCAAATTAGATTAATTTTATCTTGAATTGTGTTACTATTGTTACATACAATGTTCTTTTCAATGGTGAACCACATCCATCAATCAAGCCGTCCGGTGGTATTAGACAAGTGTTAAAGTGAGTTTACCATATTAAACTTCTAAAGGGCCTAGACAAGGTCCATGGATTAAGAGAGAAAACACCACATACAAGTCAAGTGAGGGTCCATCCTAAAACCAATTGGCATTAGAAGGAGTAGCCCACTTTTGACTTATATGATGATGTTTCTACCTCAATACTTCCGATGTGGGACACAAGTCCTCACTCATTTTGACAACAAGGAGATACGCTATCTCCTTATTTATTTATCCTATGTGGGGAGGTATTGTCGTCTATGATTATAAAAGCGGAATCACTGTCCCTCATAAAGGGTATTCCTATTAGTAAAAGAGCCACTCCTATTTCGCATTTCCATTCTGTTGATGACGACTCGACATTTTTCTTCAAAGTTAATCTTGATTCTTGTCATACCCTTAAAGCTATTTTGGATCATCATTGCCGAGATGTTGGATAAGTTATCAATCTTAATAAGTCTCCTTATGCTTACTAACCCTAATACTCCTTCGAGGTTTCGAAGGATTTTTAGAAGTATCCTCAAATCCTTTAGCCAATTCATTTGGCGACTATCTTGGTATCCCTGTGGATTTTGGTACTACTAATTAGCAAAGACATTTCCTTTTTATGACAAGAATCGGGATTGTAATGCATTTAGCTTGGCTTTGAGTCTTTTTAAACTTTCGATTTAGGTTCTTTTTAATTTATCAAAAATGTTCTCTAAGTGTTTTCCTAGTGATTGGTGGCCATTCCTTTATAGTCTCTTTAAGTCCCATGTCTTTCAAAATTATAAAACTTGAATTTGAAGAATTGGCAAATTAGTAGGTGGGGTTTGATTACCTAAAAACAAAATTCCATGGGGATTCTTATAGTATTGAATAAAAACTGATGCATCATATTGATCACAAGTATCTGGTAAAAACGTACGAGCATTGAAATTGGTAAAGTGAAAATAAATTAAAAAGTAACGATCTGTTCTGTTATTTTGGAAAACACAAAACTAATTTTGCTACTTGATGATTCAACATTGAGTTCGTTTGAAAGTATTCTTTGATTTTTTTCCAACTTCATTTTTTTTTGGTGGGATATTTTTCAACGGCTTATTTATCAACATAAACATATTTAAAACATAAAAAAATTATTTTATCGATAAATTCCAACAATAACCAAAGTCAACTAAATAGGAATGAGCTAAATTGATATTAATTGAATTTTACTTAATAAATTGAAGTCATCAAAATAATACAGTCTAATTATCTTCACAAATGGAATATATGTAATGTATTTTTTTTTGGTTTACAAGAGTGATATCTACCATCGACCAAATTAAATATTTTTCCCTTCGGGCTTGTAGGAACTTGAAAGGGTGAGACAACTAGCCAACGGATTTAAGACTGCTCTTTATCATCAAAGAAGCATAATTGAGTGACAGAAAACTCATCAATCCTTAAAGAAGGTTAAGAATTCGAGTCTTGCATTGGCGATGTGTTTAAGAAATTGAAATTAACAATCGAAATGGCGAATCCATTTCCGTTTTCTGCCTAGACAAAAAGTAGTTCCATTGCTAGTAAGCACTTAAGCAGTGAATGCCACCTAACTTTTCGAGCCAAATAAGGGAAAAAAAGCCATGCCATGGACGGAACGCAACAAGGCACTTCAAACATAAGCTAAAAAGTCAATCGTTTTATGGACAACAATTTCTTTTCTTCCGCATAATCTCTTTCTTCCTCGTAATATTCCGTCCATTCCAAAGAGAGAGAGAGAAGAGAGAGAGAAGAGAGAAGAGAGAAGAGAGAATACAGAAGAGAGAGAGAGACGGACTCATTCTTCAACTGTGCAATTGCTGTATCTTCATTTTGCATCACACTCTGTCCAAGTAAGTAAAGAAGAGAAGACCCATGTAAAACTCTGAGATTGCCCTTTTCCTCATTTTCATCAATCTTGCTTGTCTTTCTTTTTTAATTGATTATTGCCTGATTTGATGTCTTTGTATTTCATTAAAGAAAGATAACACTTTCGTAAGTTCTAATTTGCGTTTGGTACATTCTTTTGTTTTTTTAATTTTCTTGCTGGGTTTTTAATTTTCTGTTGTATTAGTAGAAGAATGTTTGTTCTTTCATGTTCTAGGTATTAGCATTACTTGCTTTGATCATTCATTCATTCATTCATGTCAAGCTTTAATTGTTAATTGCAGGGCCTGATTCTTGCTGTTGCTTATAATATATGAACCAGCTTGATCATTTGAAAGGTTGTTCAATTGAGATTGAAATTTATAGGGGGTTTGTTCATTTGTTCTTTTATTGGTGGGGGGCCTAATTGAACACCTGAGATCATGAATGTGGTGCGCAACGTTGGGGGTTTAATATATTCAGTTGCCACCCCATTTCATCCGTTTGGCGGGGCGGTTGATATAATTGTTGTTCAACAACCAGATGGCAGTTTTAGGACCACACCTTGGTATGTACAGTTTGGTAAATTTCAGGGTGTTCTGAAGGGTGCCGAAAAGATGGTCCGTATTAAGGTAAATGGGGTTGAAGCTAACTTCCACATGTATCTTGATAATTCGGGTGAAGCTTATTTTATAAGAGATGCTGAATCAGGTCAAGATGTTGAGGACAATCGATTGCTGAAGGATGAAGGAGATGGTGCCTTAGAGCATAGTCTTAGTGTAGATAATAGTCAATGTAATGTAAATAACGATAATCTCGAAAATTATAGGCTGCAGAGCACTTTGTCTGACCCTGGTATTTTGAGGGATGATTATTCTTCTTTCAGGTCAGATCGGTTGGAGAGGAGTGACTCTGATGCATGTAGGTTTTATGATTTTCAAGACGATCAGTCATATGACGATTCAGGGGACTTGTCATCGGAGTTTGGATCTAATCGGTATGATAATATAGAAGCAATGGAGAATATTGTGGAAGCACAAAGTTCAGACTCCGCAATGGTCTTGGTTAGTGTGGATGGTCATATTTTAACAGTGCCCATCTCATCATCTGAGCAGAATACTGAGAATGTGCAATTGGATACACCTCAATTTCATCTAGGGCCAGGTGAAAGTAATGGGTTTTCTGAATATCTTAATGTTCTAGAAGCCTCACCCAGTAAAGCTGATTCTCTTGATGCCTCTTGTGAAACTAACAACATTCGTTCAGATGAGAGTGTACCTGGAAATTGTGAGCTTGAGGAGCATGCATTCCAAGATCAAGGGAGGGATGTCATGCACGAGGTGGAAGTGTGCCAAGATGAGAGCGAAAGAGATGTACTGAAAGCAGATGAGGGACATTCCCGTAAGAATATCAATCCATTCAAATCTTGTGAAGTAAATAAGAAGAGTGAAGGGCAAAGTGAAGAAGTTAAGGACATGCATGGAGTGGAAATTGGTAATGAAGATGGGGTACATGTACGTGCAGGTCAAGGACTTAGGGACGAGGCTGGGGAAGAAGATAGGATCTGTGCACGTCAAAATCAAGAAACCGATGGTGTTAAAAACCAGTCTAGAGATCTTTGTGTGAGTGATGCTGAAGATAGTGGTGTTAAAAGCCAGGAGAGAGATCTTTGTGTGAGTGATGTGGAAGATGCATCACCTCGTACTAAAAATAATGATAAGTTTAAGAGCTGTTTGGATTTGACCTTTGCGACAGTTGAAATCTCAGACAGTGAGGACTCTCACCTGGAGGCCCAAGAAGAAGCAAAAGGTCTAGATGATAAGCCTATACAAAATGTTGGAGTATCCGACGAGAACAAGATAGAACATGCACAAGAAATATCTCATCTAGGTGTTGAGCCAGTTATTGGTATCAATGTTGGAGGTGTTGCCGAGGATAAGAACTATGCTGCATTTGCTTCAACTTCGGATATGGCTGCCACTACATCTACTCCTTCTTCAAGTCAACTAGCAGAATCAGACCATACATCTGTAGAAAATTTTCATTCCGAGGGCACATCCATTGAAAAGGATTCTGTAACTGAGGTTGAACAGGATCTGGGGCCATTAGTTGAGACTGACAAGACTAATTCTGAGGGAGATGGCTCTGAAACTGAATCAAATAGAAGTGAAAATCTTGAACCACAGACCAAGAGTTCGTGTGAGCGAACGCCAGCAGATCTAACCTCAAGTAAGGACTGAATGCTGAACGTTTTGTTGATTGGAAAACCATTTGTCTGTTTTATGATCAACTGTTTTTTATGCTCTTGCCAGTTCACTTTCTTGTTTTTTTCTTGGTTTGATTTTGGCTTTTCCTATCTGTTGACAAAATATTAACCGCTCTAAAGTGGTAGGGAGCAAGAATAATGTGTTTTTATCAAATTCAAAGATAGTTTCAAAACTTCTTGTTTCAAAAATTCAAAAGAGATTCTTTGTACCAAAGTTGCTATTAAATTTAGGTGTCTCGTCTTTCATGCTCTCTGCGGTTTGAAAGTTATGTGGTCCTTATCAACCAGGATGGCAGGAACTTGCATTTGTCCCAATCAAAATTAAGGTTAACTCCATTCATATTTATTTGTATGATGTTATGCAATAAACTAGACGTAGTTCCAAAGCCTGGAAAAGATTCCTTAGTAAAACAAAGCTTGGATACCCATGCTATTTAAATAAAAGGAGAAGTATTAGAATCCCTGCAACAAACTCCAACATTGAGCAAAAAGTTCCAGTAACTTCCAACAAGCTCTAGCACTTTCCGGACATCCCAAAAATTCATCTCACAAATTATCTGATCCACAAGTTCCGACATACTCCAGCATATTCCAACACCCAGCAACAAGTTCCAACAACTCCCAACAAGTTTCAATTCTGACACCAAATTCTAGTTGAAAAGAACATGACCTTAGTTTAGTTGTCACACCTAAATTTTACACTAGGTTAATTATCAAAGGGCCGTACACTAATAATATCATCGATTTTGAGAACAAAAAAAGTGAATATTGCTGTAGTAAACATATGGGAAACTGCTATGGAGCTTAGTTTTCTTGTACACAAATGTAGTTTGATAACAAAACTTCCCGTTTTCGTTATCGTTATTTTGTATGTACTATATAAACAGAGTAATACAATTTTGTGGTCCATGTTTGCAGCATTTGAAATCTCTCTTTGCCGCCATCTACTTCGTCCTGGTATGGGATTAAGTGCTGCTGATGAAGCTTTTAGTGCTCATCGCATATCCGAGGACGACTTTGAAAGTACTGCAACATCAGTTATTAAGAATGAAAACCTCGTTATCAGATATAGGGAGAAATACTTACCTTGGGATAAAGCTGCTCCCATTGTCCTAGGAAGGGCTGCTTTTGGTTTGGATCTATCCGTTGAGCCCAAGGATTCGATTCAAGTTGAAGAGGAAGTGACAGTAAAAGTAGGCGTAATTGATTCTGGAAGTGCTTCTGGACGCAGATGGAGGCTCTGGCCACTTGCATTCAGGAGGGTTAAGACTCTTCAGCATTCTAACAGTAACTCCTCTGACGAAGTGTTTGTTGATTCTGAACCGGTTTCACATCTACCCCTTGATCAAACTCCAACATCTCAGAGTTGTACCCCAAGATCAGAAACTAGCAGTAAGTCCTTTCACAAGAAAATTGTCAGGACTAACCTTCCCACTAACGAGCAGATAACATCTTTGAATCTGAAAGAAGGTCAAAATGATGTGACCTTCAGCTTCAGTACCAGGGTGCTAGGATTGCAACAGGTTTGCCATCTGGACTTGAGTATAATAATTTTTCTATAAGAATGAATTGGAACTCTTCTTCCATATTGCTTAGACCCTTTCTTGCTGAACAGGTTGAGGCGCATATATATTTGTGGAAGTGGAATGCACGGATTGTTATATCTGATGTTGACGGGACAATAACTAAGTAAGAATTGCCACAGGTTCTATTTGTTGTTGAATATACTTTCTGCCATATTTTATTTTGGGTTAGCGTTTGCTCCGCTTTTGATAATTAACCTGTAGATTCAAAGTATATAGTTTTTCCAATGTAAGTCTGATATTCCTAACTGATAATAGTTAGCTAGATTTTTTTGCTGCAGCTTAATGAGATGGCCAATAGTTCAACGATCTTCCCAATACACCAATCCTTGTAGAACTTGTTCATACCATCAACAAACTTGTCAGACCTTAGTGTGTAGAAAGTCCGTGTTAAATGAGACTTGAGAGTTCATAATTGCGAAATGAAGGCAGAACCTGTTATTACTTAGCCCAGAAACAATGTATTAAGCGAGTTGCCAGTTATGGACATGAAATATAATTATATTCAGACAACACTGATGACAATGATTGGTTGTAGTTATAACACCTTTTTTGTTCATTATTTTTTGTCCCACCCTCATCTATGAACCTTCTTTCCAAGGGTATAATATGTATAATTCACTCCGTTTGATTTTGATAAATAAAAAGAGATAATGGAGCATTTGAAACAGTTTTGAACTATAATTTGTCATCTCTAATGGAAACCTATGTTAGTCTGCCACTAAGTTTGCAGCTTCAAAGTCGGATATGGTTCATCTTACTAAACCTTGAGGCTGTGATCGTCTCTATAAGTTTGTTGTGTATTAACAAAATTGAATGACTTTTGTTGTTGAAGACTTGAATCACAGATTGTTATTGAAGTCTGTGTTCCATGAAACACATTTGACTGACCTAATAAAGAAGTAAATATGGGCTGTCTGCTTTTGTCATCTGACTTGTCAAGTGGCCTGCTTTTAATAATGTCAGATATGACATTTTGACTTGTCCGTTTCAGATCTGATGTTCTTGGTCAATTTATGCCTCTGGTTGGAAAAGACTGGTCACATTCCGGGGTGGCTCGACTGTTCTCTGCCATTAAGGTGATAGACTTACCATCTACTCAAATATCACGCTATAAGCTTTGTCTCTCTAATAGAGGGCTATGCTGACACAGCTTTCCATGTGTAACAGGAGAATGGATATCAGCTACTTTTTCTGAGTGCACGTGCAATTGTCCAGGCTTACTTAACTAAAAGCTTTTTGTTCAACCTGAAACAGGTATATTGTTTCCCCTACTCATTATTGAGGGGCTTTTTGTTTTCATTAATATAACTGCTTTCTATAATAAGAAAAAGTAGAAATGTTGTTTTTCACAACTTATCTTTGTTTGAATCTGAAAATACTGCACAAGAAGATAATTTTTCTCAAGTGTATGACACCTTTTCTTTCCTATTAATGTGAAAGAAGTATATCTCTGAATGTTGGATGAGAGAAAATTCTTTTGTTGATTCTTTTGATTAGAAGAGCACATGCATTTTAAGGATTTGAACCACTTCTCTGAATTTACTAAAAGGATATTTGCGAATAGAATATGGCAAAAGATATTCAAGAAAAAACATTTTACAACCCACACATGTTTTAGAATAACTATGCGAGTAATTTTACCTTGAATAACCAAACAATGTTTTTCTTATAAAACAGCTTTCAACAAGTAGAAACAACAAAATCAGGTTTTATCATTTGATAATAAAAGCATTAAAAACACATCCAAATGCTACCTGATTTTGGCAGGCATTAAGCCTGTTTCAGTTGGCTTAATCTATAGTTTTCTCTAAACCCTTTTGATTGCATATGCTCGAAAACTGTGCACCGAAATCAGTGGGGTTGAACGTTGATCTCAATCAGATAATCAACTATAATTTTCTTGTCTATGTTTTAGTTTCTAGTATTTAGATACAATACTTCATAGTTACCGCAAAATGTTTAAATTTCTGAAAATTTTCCTTGCCTCATCCTGTCAATGTTACGAAAAATATTTGTTTGAAGCTTCCGACTTAAAAATTACTGCATAATTGCAGGATGGGAAGACACTGCCGACCGGACCTGTTGTTATTTCGCCTAATGGATTATTTCCTTCATTGTTTCGTGAAGGTACATATATTCCTCCCCTTGTCCACAGGAGTGATGGTTTCTTTTGCAACTGCATATAGATATATACTTATCATATAAGGTGTGAATGGTCTTTGTGGACTTTTCATATAGCATCTATTTACTGATCATTATGTTATTGCTAGTGAGGGAAACAAAAGTGTTCAATTCTATTGAGATTTCTTTTATATGGGCCATATATTCTCTTGTTTGTAGAGATAGCATTTCATACAGACAGCAGATCACACAAAAAAGGCATTGCTTCAATACGATGAGCAGCTTGTCATCAAGTCTGTGATCAGCTTGATGAGCGCTTGTTTGCATTTCTTTTATGCTATGCGGAGGCTCATCTTTTATTTGCAAATTGGCTTAATTAGGATCAGAAAGAAGCTTGACGCATAGGTCTTTCCAGTTATTGTAAGGACATAAGAATATAGAAGCATGAGTTTCAGAAGTTAGTTCTTCTCTGAAACATGCTTCATATTCTGAGCCTTTTATCCGATATTACCTACTTAAATAATGCGAGGTATTCTTGTTACATTTTTGGGGAATTCCGATTGGTATCCTTGTACTTCAGACTTTCCAATGGTACCAAAACCTTTTTTTGAAATCTAAATGGTGCCCTTGAATATATGAAATAGGGTATTTCGTAACTAAAGTGTGCAATTGGTGTTAGTATTTTGCTTGACTTTATGGTGTGGAATGTACAAGCAAGATCTAATAGTGGTTATTGATTAGTAGGGTGGTTAAGTAGACTAGAATACCCCTATTTGTTCCCTTGTTTTGGCTTTGACATTCTTCTAAGAGATTTTTAATCTATGCCACATCATAACCTGAAAACCAGGTTTGTCTAACGTTAGGTTTTTAGCTTTATCAAAATGGGAAGGAGGTTATATACCTTGCATTGGAGATGCTCTTATTATGTAGTTTGGATAAAACAATTTTGCTTTTTTGTTGCCGATCATGATAAGACTTGTTCCATCTCAAATGTCAGAACACTAAGCTTGAGCAGGATAGTTGAGTTTGTTAATCTTGGGTAAAGCTTTTGGTGAAACTTAAATGAAGGGGGATTGGATTTGGGCCACAGGCTTATGAAGAGCAGTGACCCGACATTTGGAAGTTGCTCTCCCTGCTTGGAAGTAGATGCCACTATAATGACCTTCAAAGTTCCACCATTACTGGCTTTCTAGCTGGGCGAGATGGCCAGATGACCTGCAGCTATCCATTGTCGGGCACTTCAAAGTTTATGCATCTGGTTTAGCTAAACTCATGTCAGCTTCGGTAAGGCAAAATTCTCAAAATAATGAACTTCATTAACGCTGTTATTGTAACATTCCAGTTTCCTGAAGTATAAGCTGAAAATAATTAAATGATATTTGGTGCAATTTGTTTTAATTTTTCTTTTTTAGTATGAATCTGAAAATTGATGTCTGCATTTTTTTCGTTTATTTAAGAAATGCAAAAACTTGTATGAGACCGGCTCATGGTGGGACGTAATGACTTTTGTGAAAAACAAGGGTGACTTGTGAATAAGAAGTCATCCTTATTCTTCATAAAAGTGACTTTGTCCCACCATGGGACGGTCTCATACAAGACTTATTGAGAAACGCAAAATGGTGAGACAAACTAAACCAGTTCAGGAAGGATGAAAGAAACCTTTTCACCCTTGCCTCCCCCTCCCAATTTTGTTTCTTTTACCCTTCTGTTTTCTTTTTTCCTCAACACTAAAATGCTAGTAGCTAGTTTAAGAACCAACTGTAAGTTTCAGAAATACAGAGATTGGTTGTAGCTTTCACTTCCTGCCTCCCAATTTCTCATCTTTTGTCCAGAGTTGATGGCAACGCCACGAGCTTAAGGAAGACTGGGCAAGCGACTGTGAGTGGTTAGAGACGACTTGGGGGCCTTCCCTGAGTTGTCCTTCTTTGGCCTTCGTTGTCCTTGAGTGGTTAGAGAAGACTTGTGCTTTCCATGAGTTGTCGTCCTTCGTCCTTGAAAGATGCGGCCTAGAAAACGCAAAGATGATCTTTGGCTTGGCTGAGAACGGAAAGAAATGTCAGTTAGTGAAACATGCGTCAAGCACAGCTAGTCGTCCTCGCACACTTCCAAGTACTGTGGGATATTTCTGATGGTGATGGAGACACGTTTCTTGTCATATCTCGGCGTTTCTGTTAGATATGGTGCATTGTAGGAGAAAGGAAAACAACCATCCAAACTTCGGTGAAGAGGGCATTTGAAGATTGCAAACCGTTAATTGCTTTATTGACTTGATCAACTGCGCCGTGGCTGGGAGGACTGTTGGGTATTATTGGAAAAAAAAAATTCATAATCTATTAATTCTAGGAAAGGGGCCTATTCTTTGGATAACCTTAATTGAATCAGTGACCATTATTTCTGGATGGAGAAAGTATTTAATAGGATCATATCTATTTCTAACTATAGCTTGTATTTCAACATAAAAATAAAATTGAGGATATTTCCTTTTGGTGAAGCTGTTGGAGCATGAGGAATTAGCCTTTGAGTGTTCCATATGGCTTCTTGAATAAGGAAGGTCCAAAGTCGAGTAGATATGTACATGTCATCCACGAAGTATCTTAGATGATATCCTGCTATGTTTTCCACTATTATTAGAAAAGGAAATATTTACCTCCATAGAGGCTGCCAAGAAGCTGCAATTGAGTGCATAGCAAGTGCAACATGCACATTTCTCCTCCTTTGCATAAGTGAAGAGTCTGCTTCTACCATAGTGGCTGGTAGGTCATTTTGTTTTTACACTGCCAGCTGGTGTCTGATGGCTAGGAAATAGTGAATAGTGAAGCCATTGATCATATTACACCTCACCTACTTTCATATGATACCGTTACTCCTATGATTCAACCATGTTTTATCACAATGCCGAAAGGAAGAAAAGCCTACATGTTATGCTCATTGAAACCATTTACCTCAATTCACACATTACCTTAAATCACGCCCTTCATGTTTCTGATTTTCAATTCCGCCTCAAGTCTGCCAATAATTTAATTCACACCTTTTCTCCTTCAAATATACCTTTACAACTGGGCCTAGAAGATTGACAAGACAGCATATACACCAACTTACTTACAGTATCTTCATATAGTAACTCTATGTTACCGGGATTTGGCTGGAAGTGTCCAGCATGGATTGCTTTGGGAGTGCGTGAAAGTCTAATGGTTAAAAAGCCTTCGTCCAAATCCCTGGGGAAAGGACTGGCTCGTGTCCAAGCGCCAGACTCGGCAATGTTTTGAAAATTTGCATGTTTTTAGCCTAAAATAAGTATCGAGTATCCTTACCCATGTCTGAGTGTCGAGTGTCTGACACAGATACTCGAGGTGAAATAAAGAGTCCGGATAACATAGTAGTAACTCTGCTCCCACCAAACCCGCCTGTCTTCAGTCTTCACCAACTGCTACCAACCACTGGTGCAACCTAGTATAGTATCATATCTTACACTGATCCTTACAAGTAAGCATCTCACAACTTTCCCCATACATTGAACTTACCTCATACTGTCTTCAGTAGATCCTCAGGGTTCAAGGCATGGAGTGTTAAATAAATGCTCTTAAAAAAACCAGACATGCACGAGAGGTGGATCTTCCTTTTGGGAAGCAATTGGTTGTAAGTGGGGGTACAACGTAAAGTTTTAGTCTGATGGTCCATGGGAGAGGTTCAAACCTAGATCGATGGTTAAGCCCTTAAGTTAACAATCAAAGGGTTATGGTAGAATCTTCTCACTATTTGCTAAAATAGTTACAATTAAAACCATTGATCCCTTGGATGCTAGTAAAAATTGTGGAGTTTTCAACTGAATGTGGATTTTGAACAACTGGGCCAGCTACTTTGGCTATAATCAGCGATTTCTCTCTTCCAAGGGCATGCTTGTATTGGGGGTAATGATTAAGGAGGTAATAGATTGAATTATAGGCTAAACTGGGAGTTGTGGGAGGTGGTGGGTGTTAGATTTTGTGAAGAGAAGGGTAATTATTATCCCCATTTGGGGGGTAATAGTTACCCTACTCCCCTAGGGTAATGATTCCCCCCCTTTCTCCCTCCATTTTCTCTCCCCTCCACCATGTTGCATCACCCACCACCACCTCCACCTTCCTATTTTACCCTTTAATTTGCTCCCTACCCTGTTAATCATGATCCCCAATCCAAGCATGCCCTAAAACTAAAAACCAATGAATGTTTGGATGGTTGACCGTTAAGGTTGTGAACTTAGGGGAATCGGATGATGTTAAATTGTTACTTATAGCCACCTGGCTGCCAGTTGTTTCTCTTGCAACATAATAATTATGCTCAGTGTCTCATTGTCCGCAGTATGTTTAGGTACATGGAAGTCGAAACTTCCATGTTTAGGAGTGACTTGAAATGCTAAAATTATGGTTTTTGAAGGCTTCAATCGGAACTGAAGTATGAGGTGGTTATCAGATGGCGAATCCCTCATGGTGAGGAAAGTGGAATATGATAAGATGATCCTGTGGTTCTGAGCATTTGCACTTTTATTATTCGTGCATCTAAGAAGTGAGACCAAGTTTGGTAGATATTTGTGATGGTTCGGGTTAAGTATTTACAGATTCACTACTGAAGATTTTTCCAGGATGACGGGCTCGTTTGAGCTGGATTTAGAGATTATAGGTTAAATAATGTTTAAAATAGCTTCGTATCAATAAATTGGAATATAAAATATGGAATAGTTCTATCTTCTCCGAATGGTGCTATATCTTTGGGACTAAGCGGAGAGATTGAAATTGAATGGGTGTTTGGTTGAGGCCTGGTTGAGTTTATCTATTGACAGTTGACACTTTGAATATTTGCAAATAAATGGAAGAATGTATAGCATGGCTGGATGGATGAATTGTAATTTGTACTGAGTGCGGCTTAATAGATTCAGATTATGGTAAACTGAATGCTTCATTGTGGGTGTTTTGGTGTTTATATGGGATTTTCTGAGCTGTAATGGTTTTGTATGTAGCATGCTTGACATGTGTTATGGTGTTGATAAGATCTACTAGATTTGGTAGAAAAAGGATTCTGGTAATAGCTTGGTCTGGTATAGCTTCATATATGAACACAAGGAATTTTAACCTGCTATTGAGATATTTTGTAGATTATTGTAGGTTAAATGCAGTGGTCACACATCATCAGGTTCCGTTTCTTGTGTGGTGTTGCTGGTTCTGCATGAATTTTACACTTACATGCAATGATTGGGATTGAGGATTCCATGTTCGGTATTAGTTTGGCACATTGCCAGATGGATGTTTGCATTAGTTTAGCATAACTTGATAAAGTTCATCCTGGGGAAGGGGAAGGGGTAAGAAATGACGAGGATAATTGGAGAGGAATAATCTAGGGCCATATCTTGCATAAGTATCTCAGATCTCACATTTTCTCCTCATCATTCAGTCAGTGTCACAAGGATCCTTGTGAAATGTGATGAAGTTGCATTAGCCATCAGTCTTCCATTCTGTCCGGTTTTGCTCTTTGAAGTACATTATGTGATTTGAAGTTGTCTTCTCAGTTCATAATTACAGATCTTCCAAGTTGCAGCTCCTGGTCATGTACTTTTTTCTTCATGAAAAATAGTTGTCGTCACAAACTCATAACTAAGCTAACGTTGTACTTGTTCTACAAATGCTAATATTCCTTTTCGTCAAGTATAACCTGTTCTATATATCCTGGTTATGGTGGTGGATTTGTGGTGTATCCATCTGTGGACTATTCTTTTGTCCCTGCAATTTGTTGTTATTCAGCAACTTTTGAGCAGAAATTACTTCGGTTGCATGTACTACACGTGGGCTTTTTATTTCTGCTAGGTTCTATTGGTCGTAACTGAACTGTACCATATTTTTTTTGCTCATCTCCTGTTGTACCATTTGATCCCGTTATATCATCTCTCAATTGACTTAATACTTTTATTATTGCAGTAATTAGAAGAGCTCCTCATGAATTCAAGATTGCATGTTTGGAGGTAAGTTTCTTTATGAACAGTAAATACCTGTAAAAGTAAAACCACCTTATGGGTGATATCAAAATAATGTGAAATATTTACTTGCAGGACATCAAGGCTCTATTTCCTTCCGATTACAACCCATTCTATGCTGGGTTTGGCAATAGAGATACAGATGAACTCACTTACAAAAAGATTGGGATTCCAAAGGGAAAAATATTTATTATCAACCCAAAGGTATATGATCTTCTACAAACATGCTTATGTCCTTGACATTAATGACCACCTTTGTGCTAATGTTAGCTGAAACTTACAGGGTGAGGTAGCTATCAATCATCGGGTTGATGTCAAGTCGTATACTTCATTACATACTCTTGTCCATGATATGTTCCCGCCAACATCGATGGTTGAGCAGGTAATAATTGGTCTGTATTTTGCTATTCACATTATCACATATGTCAAAACCAGCTTAAATGAATAATGCATAGCTGTTGTGTCTAACTTGTTGGCCACACTGGATAAAAGGACTAATATATTGTTTTTATATACTGTTTATTTATTTATTTATTTTATTTTTAATAGGAAGGACTAACATAATGTTAATGATAACAAAGTGATCTATGTAAGATGTAGGCATTTCCATTTTCCAATCACATGTGGGCCATGAGATATATCTAACAGTTACATACTGTATCAGACTACGTAGTAGTAATTGTTGACTACTTTCAACATTAACAATGACCCAAAGCCTCCAAAGAGGCCCATGTATAGGTGGAGTAAAGGGGGAGGCTGATGTACGCAATGTCACCATTCTGAGAACGGAAAGACTGTTTTCATCTAACCCTTAATCCATTATGCGACACCATCGGCAACTTTATAATAAGGCTAGAGAATAAATACATAATCTTCTACCCCTGCATTTCAGCAAGATGTTTACACTTCATTTTTGAAGGTCAAAGTTCACAAACTTTGACCATGAATTAGTTAAAAAATACAAAGATTTGTAATGCAAAAATGATTGTTATATTCATTTTAAACTTTTAAAAAATTATAATTTTATGATTTATTTATGCATATAATTACAATTATCTACGGTCAAAGTGGTGCATTGGAGACCGGAAAAAACAAACGTAAACATCTTCATAAAACGGAGGTAGTAGTAAGTAAATAATGTTCTAGTAAATTCAGCTTGGTACAAGTGCATTTTTAATCTACAAATGGACATTATATTTGGCAACTCACAGATCTATTGTTGCTCGACAATAGAGTAGACTGTAGAGCAGCACTCTAGTCTAGCAAATAATGTTGTGCCTACTTTGACGTCACCATGAAATTTTTGGCCACCCTTGTTTCCATAGCTGCCACCAACACTACCAATTTTAATACCTCCACATCTCCTACTATGGTTGCCCACCTTGGCATTTCTGTTCTATGTGCCAGATGAATTGTTGTCACAGGGAAAGTAGTGGCAATGAGGCAGATAGATGGGTTGGTAACAATAAATTGAGGGATTAGGGGAAAAGCAGGGTTTTGATTTTCATGACAGTTGCTCGGGGGAGAAAACCCAGTAGAACACGGAGGAGGAGGACCAGGTGGAATCGCGAAACTTTGTGTAGAAGTAGGACAAGGAACAGCAGTTTCCATGGTGTCTGTACGGCCCATATCCTGTATTATGTTTGAATCATTATTGCCAAATATTTAGGATTGTTATTGTAAATGTTCCTATGAAACCTTTTTATAATAGATGTTCTTGCAAAATGCTAGTTTTTTTAAGGTGTGAAAGGCTGAAGTCAAAGAATAAATTATCTTCTTGACTCCATTGGTCATTTGCTAATTACGTTGTGTTTGGTATATCTGTACTGTACAGGAGGACTATAACTCGTGGAACTATTGGAAGATGCCATTGCCCGATGTTGAATAATAACATTGAATCGTCTCATGTGGAAGGACATACATAATTTCTAATGCTGATTGATTCGGATGATTACTAGAGGATAGAGCTGCAATAGTTGCATTCTTTCATATATGCCGAGACAAATGCAGGAAATGTGGCCAGAAGTTCATTTTTATCAAGTCCTGATAATTGTAAATTATTGTACTTGCCTTATTATCTTGTACTGTATTTTTATGTAATATAGATAGATACTCCGTCAACTAATAAGGAAGTAGGTTATTCAAGTTTGACAAAAGCAGGGTATTAAGAAGAAAATGAAAGAAAGCAAGCTCTCCATCTTCAATGAGCTTAGAAATGCATTGACGACTCGTTACATAGGGTATAAATTGACCAAGGAGATTACATTAGCGCTTGGATTTGTTTGCAATGAGTGTTAAATTTAAATATACGCTTCCAATGAGTCAGAAATACCAAAACAAAAGTTCGCAAACACTAAGGCTTCATTTACTAGTTTGCAATCAAATGTAATGCAATGCAATCATTTTGGAGAGTAAATGTGGGGTGAAAAGTGAAGGAGTGGGAGAGGGATGAGAAAAGTGAGGTTGATTGCATCATTCAATGTAATCACAATTGCTCAATTTTTCCCATGTAATGGTGATTACTTTGAGTGATGTAATCAACCTTACTTTTCCCATCTATTTCCTTCCCCTCCTTCATTTTTCACCTCACAATTACCTTATAAAATGATTGCATTGCAAGCATTTGATTGCAAGCTAGTAAACACCACCTAAAGGCAAACCAGCGTAATTTGGTGAAAACCACCTGAAAAGTTCTACTTTTTGTCCAGTATCTCTTAAATTTTTGTTATGTGTTCAGTACCATCTTAAAAGTTGATTCTGCTCTGAGACTCACCCCTTAAATAATATTTGGCCAAATTTCTTACTTTTCTTCCCGTTTTGCCCTCACGTGTACTTCACATGACTACTTATATTAAAGCTAAATAAAATAAATTCAAAATTTAGTGTTAAATTTTTACCCACCCCCTTTAGTGAAATTAAATTCTCTCTCTCGTTGTATTGTAAAAATCTTCAGCTTTTAATTTTTTTTGGCTCTCCATTCATGAATTTCCCTTCTCCCTACTTTCCCAATTGACAATTCCCCCTAATTTTCTCTCTCCTCCCCATTGATGGCTTCCCCTTCTCCCTCCTCACCACATCTCAAACAAGAAGACACCTCCCCCTTCTCTCCATAACAACCACCATCTCCACCAACGATAACCCCACTCTCTCTCCTAATCCCCATCACCATCACCGCCACAACCACCACTCCCTCCACCTCTCGTCGCCTTCCACCACCATGTTGGACACCAAACGAAACCTCCGCCTTAATCGACTCTTACTGCGACAAAGGGGTACTCTCTCCGTCGTGGCAACCTCCAAGCTTCCCACTGGCAAGAAGTCGCCGATCATATCCACCGTTGTTGTTCCAACGTTACTCCTCCTAAGACTGCCATACAATGCCGTCTCAAAATGGAAAAACTCCGTAAACGCTACCATGCTGAACTCAATCGCACTAAATTGATTCCCCATCATCGGTTTTCCTCCTCTTGGGTCTACTTTTATTGAAGCAAAGAGGAAAAGAAAAGAGGCGAGGTTTATTTACATGGATCACCCGAATTTCGCTCTTATATTTAGAGATGGTGGATGGAGAAATGTCGACAATGGCAAAGAGGAAGAATGGGGAGGAAGAACGGAGAGGAAGAATGACAGAGAGGAAGAATGGAGAATGTCATGTTTTTAAGTGGGATTGGGGAGGGGAATTAGTTTGTTAATAATTAATTAATTAAATGGTCAAATTAGTGTTTAATTTGGTCAAATAGGGGTGGTTCATTTAAGTAGACATGTGCTGCACACGTGAGGGCAAAACGGGAAGAAAAGTAAGGAATTTGGCCAAGAAATCATTTAACGGGTGAGTCTTAGGGCGGAATTAACTTTTAAGGACAACCGAACAAATAACAACAATTCAGGGGATACTGGACAAAAAATGGAACTTTTCAGGTGATTTTCACCAAATTGCACTAAAAACTAATCGAAAGATTCTCATGTAATAGAGTAACATAAAAGTTTGTGAAAAATAAAGGTTTATAGTTAATAAAACAAAAATTCATAAAAAATAACCGGAAAGTTCATAAATATTAATAATGGTTGATAATTAACAAACCATAGGCTCATTAAGATAATAATCTAATAAATTTAAGAAAAAAACTCAAAACAACTAAACTAGATGGAAAACTAAGGAGAACATAAATAAAGAAGTTTCAAAATAGTGTTATGATGGTCTTCTATTCTTGCGCTGTTTTTCAAAACTCCAACTTTTATATTAGAGTGGTGGAATCTTGGCCCTTAGATAGTATTTTGTTGATTGGAAAAATAATTTAAACCTCATAGATATTGCATTCCAAGGCCCTCGTTTCATTTGGTACAACAATATAACCGTGATAAATATATTCTCGAGAGGCTAGACAAAAGAATGAGAGATACTGCTTGGAATGATTGTATCCGGAAACCTTCATTACTCATCTCCCTTTTTCGAATCATTGTCCTATTCTACTCAACAATACTCCAAGGATTAAGAAAAAAAATGAAGTTATTTAAAATTTATGAGTGGTGTTTAGACTATCCTGAGGTTCAAGTTAAAATTGGGGAGATTTGGCAGCATATTGTACAAGGTTCTTCTTCCTTTGTGTTGTAAAAAACAATTGGGTTCTACCCGGTCATTTCTTAAAAACTGGTCCTTGGATGAAAGAGAGGAAAAGGACATTTCATGGACATCTTTTGAGAAAAAATTATCCGAAGAATTGGGGTTAATTGAGAATGGAGCTTAATGTTCAAAGTTTTTACATCAACAAACTTCTTCTAGGAGTTCCTTACTAAATTGAAATAATGGACTGTGGAGGGTGATTGCGACACTAAATTCTTTTTCAATTGGACTAAATTGAAGACTTCACGAATTAAAATTACTGCTCTGCGGGATAATTGTGGATATTGGACTACTGATGAGAAGTGTATTGGCAGCTTATTATTCAATCAATATTATCATAATTTATTTCGGGTCAATGAGTAATGGGATATTGTTAATGACAGTGTTGAAGCTACTATGTGTGATGTGATCAACACTATGACGACTAAGAAATTATCTCCTCATCATATTGATATTCTCAACAAGCATTTACAAAGCATGAGGTGAGGAAGGCAATATTCAAATGGGTCATCTCAAGTCTCTTGGTGTAGATGGAGTCCTAGCAGTATTTGCAGAATCTATATACCTTTTTATTTATTAAAATATGATTTTATTGATCAAATGAGCATCTTAAGATAAAAAAAAAATAGGTTGAATATTTTTCTAAACTAGTGCTGACACAAAGAATTACTCCGAGTTTAGATGATGTGAAACTTCTTTTCAAATTTCTATTCACATAGCACGAAAATAAAAAAACAATATTTTTTATGGGTGAGGGTAGGGGTGAGCGCAACCGGGTACCAACCGGGTATTGCACTATCCGAAATTGGAATTGGATCCATCGGTCCTAATTCCTACGAATTGGAATTGGATCCACCGGGTACCCACCGGTTCCATTCTAAATCCATATTTACCTTTTGTTTGCTCAAATAAAACCAACTTTGGGAAGATGTACAAGAAACTAAACACTGTTTTTTTGCTAATCAAACTAGTACAAGCCAGTTATCCAGAAAATTAACTTCTTGATTGAACACCAGTTTTTACATTTACATCAAAACCCCTCATCTGACTAATACACACTTACATTGGTGATCAAATTGCATTACAACAGTAATGACTAATGCCATATTTTTGTGTTTCCCTAATGGCACTCATTTCTCTCAGCACAAAGGATAATACTCAACAAGAAACATGGTGCAAGCCCGACTTTTTTTTTTTTATTTTTATTATTTTTGTTAGCTCCTACAGAGTAAACGGGAAAAGGAAAATTAGGAAATTGGTTTTCCACCGGGTACCCAACCGGTTCCGGTTCCTAAAAGTTAGGAATTGGAATTGAAATTGGTTGTTACCGGTTCCTATTTTTTGAAATTGGAATTGCAATTGGTTGACCGGTTCCTGTTCCGGAACCACTGATTCTGAACCAATTCCAGTTCCGGTACTGGGTACCCGGATTTTCTGCTTACCCGTAGTGAGGGGGGACACAACAATTGTCGTCGAGACTCATAACAATAAGTGATCGGAAAAGTCATTAGAGCCTTGAACTATTAGAGTTACCCCCACATCTTGTTTAGTGAAACACCTTGCCCTTAAATTTTATCTCTCCATTATCGTTTAAATTTGTAATAAGTCCACCTCACTTCCTAGAGTTACATTGCACTCCGCACACCTACATACTTGCTCCTTTATCACCGTCGATTGCTCATTGAACTATGGACCGTGGCAAATTAAATCATAATATTATAGAAATGGCTAATACAGATAAATGGCTCTGTATACTCGTTGTATCTGAAATATTTTAACAAACTTGGGAAACTTGTTTCAACTCGGATCTAAAATAAGAAAAATATTATTTTTTAACAGTAGCTTAGAAAAAAATATTCTTTTAGGCTGCAAAACATATTTATATTTTAGTTTTAAACTGATTGGTTAAGAACAAAACAAGCTAAATGTCACACAAAACTCCAAAAAATTAGGAGCCAACTACTTCTTATGTTCTCTTTCTTTGTCTCTTTATCTCTTTCCAAATCAAAACAAACTCCAATTCTAGATTGATTATCTTTTAAAAAGTATTCTCTATGCATAACTCTATATGTATCTAATTTTATGATTGGAAGTATGTCATGGATAAGATCAACAGTGAATAAGGCAATGGATGTAAAAACCAAGAACAAAAGCAATCTCTCTTTCATTCAAAACGTTGCTGAAACTGTCATACAACATGTAGGACATGTTGCATCTGGTGGTGCCTATCTTTTCCAAGATCACATTGTAATTCTCATTTTTCTATTTTCTTTTAAATCTCATTTATCTGTTTTCCACCTTTCATTTTTCATAAATATATATATTTCCCATTTATTTTTTCCCCTACTATTTTGGTTGACAATCTTATATATCACCTCCATTTTGTTTCTTTAATGCTTTACAACAAATTGTTTTTTTTTTTCTTGAGAGGGCAAAACACTCAATTTTTGAAGTGGAGTTAATTACATGGCATGTAATTATTTCATTGAAAATGATTTGATCTCCTTCCAAATTCGGATGTTAATGACAATATTAGTTAAATAAATTACTCATAATATTTCACACAAAATTCATGTACCTAATAATTATTTTTCTCTATCCTAGCATAATCTAGGTAATCAAAATTCATAGTCAACTGTGCACGATGTAACAGGTTTCAACTTAAATAATTTAATATAATTTAGATATAATTTCAAATATAAAATTGAAATTATCAACATTTTAGGCTAAAGCAATCTAGCTATTCTAAGCTATTAGCATCTTTGTTTAGGTAGTCTCTCCCTCATCGTCATTTTTGACTGCTAATAAAAGTCAAACTGTATGGCAGCGGAGTCGAAATGCGCAAAGTTTCAAGCATGTTGTTAAACAACTAGAAGAAATTTATGTTTCCTGTACAGGAGAAGAGAGAATTATGCTTTTGAGACGATGGTTGGTATCACTGAATGAAACAGAGAAGATGAATATTTCGCGCATTCACAAAAGTAATATTTATGATGAAAAGAAGAATGATGATGAATCAACACAACCTAGCATTGTAAGTGATACACTTGTCTAATTCAGAAATATTGACAAAGTATAAGCTAATTTTTGGTATGTTTTTGTTCGTAGACTGAGTTCTTAAGGTAAAATGAAGAGTGATTTAGAAGAAAATAATCTCATATTTCAATAATTTCAAGAAGCAAAAAACTAACATAGTTACAAACACACCCGGACTCATCCTTAATTTGTTTCCAGCGAGAAGAACTTATATATGTTGTTTTATTGTTATAAAATTGATTTATGAAATGTGCGTATGAAGTGATAATGAACATGAATATGGAAGTAAAATTATCTCTTATCATGTTTTCTAACTCAAATTTCATTGGTTACCTTTGTATTTGACAAAATAAATATGTATGTCAAGTAACCATTATTTTTTGCAAGTTGAACAGAATACTCGTAAACTTTTTAAAACAAAAGTATCGCTAGTACACTTCTAACCCCTGCAATAGTTGTGTTTTAAATTGGGTAAACATGTTTCGGAAGCCATTTCGTTAAAAAAAAAAGCGATAATGCATTAAATATGTTGATTAGTAAATCGATACATTTTTATAAAAAATGAGGTTGTACCTTGAAAAATTTTCTTTTCAAACAACAATTTGAACATATAAAGTTTTTGTTTGGGAATTTTACGATACTCCACCCATACAAGTTCGAGATAAACATTTTTAAGCAATAGGCAAGAAAAACTACGCCCTAACTTAACGAGGTTCGACCGCAATTCAAGGACCTAGGTCCACGACCCTCATATAATTGTATCATTAATTAATCAACCACAAAACTAATAACACAATCCTCTTGGGATACCCAAAGTGACATCCTCTCATATTAAGCACTCCATCTCCTAATTTTACCGCACTATATGTTTTCCTTGACGTCCCCCTCCATGGGGTGCATCTCTCTCTCTCTCTCTCTCTCTCTCTCTCTCTCTCTCTCTCTCTCTCTCTCTCTCTCTCTCCCTTAGAGTATGAGTACACATATGTGATCTCCAACCCTATCCTATAACCCTCTTCTTAAATTGGCAAAGTAAACCTAACCTTAGAATAACTAGATCGCATAAGGATTGCAATTACATCATCATACGATACCAGTTTCCTTCTATATAATAATTCCCAAGATATTATTCCACACAAAAGGAAATTACATTATCATGGGATACTAATTTCCTACTTGTGCTGGATGTCCGAACTCAGTTCCCTAAGTGATGCTTTGTTCCACAGTTTGAAGTTAAACATTCCCAATCTTCCTTTGGAAGCTAGGACACATAAGTCATCCCACGCTACAAGAGCTCTCCTACTAGGATCAGCTGCACTAGACCATAGAAATCTTCGATAAAGCTGCTCAATTTTATGCATGACAACTGCAAGGATATGAAAGAATTGAGTCCAAAAATCCTTCATGAAGAGCAATGTTGACTTGATTAGTTGTAGTCTGCCTGTATATGAAAGGAAATAATTTAAAATTCCATGACTGGATTCTATCAGTAACCTTCTATACCAGTATTGAAATAATGTTTCCTCAAGAAAACATTAACAATATCATCGCAAAAATTACTGATTGAATAATACTGCAAAATGATATTAACAAAGGTTGGTAGTAAACCCATACAATAAGTACAATTGAGTTTTTCACAACGACAATGGTTAAAATTGAAGTTAGGTCCACCCTATAACTCTTTAAGAATTTAAACAAGTATTCCATTCTAACAAGTATAAACAATTAATGGGAGAGCGGCTTTCCCTATTTTAGATAATAATATTAATAGACTAATTTTGGAATTGATCAATTTAGTTACATCTTAATTGTTTTAAGCAACATGTTTTTTGAAAAAAAAAGAAGTAACAAAGATAATTGAGTTGTTTGAAAACTCATTTTACAATCGGTAGAGGGCATACCCTCTGGGAATCTAAACTCTTAATCTAATCAACCTCTAGAATGAACAAGGTAGTAGCTACTAGGTGGAGCTCTCCCAAGTTCTTAGGCTGCCAAGAAGGTTTAGAGAGATAGTCCCTTGAAATTTTTTATGTTCTTGCAGCAACTCTAACGGCTTACAAATGATGTATCGAAGTTCTATCATCACAGCTGATTTTATAGTCTAAAAGAACTACAATCCTCCCTTTCACAAGTATGTTAATTTTGTTAAACATAGCACATCCATCTCCCAGTATGCAGTGTTCATTTCTTTCTATACTTGATAAACATAAGCAATGAAACTAGCAAAGAGTACTTGTCTTCTAAATAGCCTTTGAATCTTCATCCGATGCATTTTATCTCCTTGGTATGCCACGCTATTTCTTGAACATAATCAATTCATCTCGAGCTAATTACATATTGAAAAATACATATTTGCATGACTCTATTCAATCCGCACAGAGAATAGATAGGTTATCAGAACAAACTTCAAAGGAGAAAATCATGTCTTTGGTTTAGAAACTTTGAAGCGTAGTCGAACATTTAAAACAAAATTTTGGTGACAAAACTTATTCCATACCTAGAGGTGCTAAGAAACTTTTTCAGTGTCTCTTTTGCACCAACTATAGCCACTAGAAACAATGTAGTGACCCTTAGGATAGTGTTGCCATTTGTTGTCAGCATAGCCCATGCTAGGCTTCTCTTCTTTCATACTGCATATTTTTCCTCCATGGCCAGCTAGAGTCACTTGGAGGGTGGTATTTGCACAAGTTTGTTTGATGAAGATACAAGTGATGCATCCATTTTACCCAAAGTGTATCAACTTTTGCCTACCACTAACAGGTCATATATATTTACTCATGGAGGCATTGTTCCAGGTAAAACAGTCTCGGATGCCTAGCGCTCCAACACACTTAGGATGCAAATGAAGTTCCATGCCACATGATGAGTTCTGCCACCGACCGCTTTCCTACCCCACTAAAAGTCCCTTACAACTTAAGGGATTTTCTTGAGCAAAATTTTCGGAAGGATAAAATAGAGGCCCAAAAAGGATGCAAACTTAGCAACAGTGAATTTAATAGTTACATTATCCCTGCACAAAAGAGGTGCTTAGAGCCCCATTGCCTGATTTTTATCACAAATTTCTCCACGAGTTATTCACCTTCAACAACTAACTACTTTTTGGAGGAAATGTGAAACCACAAATATCTGAATAGTAGCTTGCTTACTTTTAGAAAATTCAGTGGTATGGTAATGTTATTTACCACTACATCATCAACATTACAACAAAATATTGAAGTTATTCCATTCTTAACCTTCAAGTTAGTAGCATGAGAAAAGGTAGCAGATCCCGTTAATAGCAGCATCATACATGGATAATCACCTCTATAGAACAATAATAACTTATTGACAAAACATAGATGAGTCAAATTGAGGCAAAAAAATTTAGGATGAAAAGAAAAATCTTCCATAGTGCCCACCTTGCCATGAACTTTAAAAAGATACTCCATGCACAGAATATTTAGTCGGGAGACAAATGATCCCTCGGCCTTAAACCTGTTTTTCCTAGGAAAAAAACCATGTGAGATCCATTAGTTATTAGAGAATAATAAGGAGTAGCAACACATGGTAGGAGCCAATCTAAGAAATTCATACGAAACTACAAATTAGAGAGGATCTCTTTTAGAAAATCCTATGTTACAACATCATAGTCTTTCTTGAGATTATTTTAATGATAGATGTAGGAGATATTTTGTTCCTAGAATAACTCCTCACCATATCTTTACAGATTAGAATAATCTAAATATTAGTTATCCATTCCACAAAAGGTTAAAAAATAGCATGCAACTCATATTTCAATCTATTAAAGAACATCTAAAATAAGCACTTGTAAATTGTAGAGAAGTATACAATAAGTGTGTGATCAATGACTCAAATGGGATGAGAGCTTTTAGGAACACGAGTAATAGCAATAGTGTTTATTTGCTTCAGAAGCTTACCATGGTTGATGTAATCAAACAAAGCCTCTGTAAATCCACCCACAGTACTCCAACAACCATTAAAGAATTGCGTCCCAAATCCATTAGGGCCTGGAGCCTTAATTACCCTAATAATGAATGAAGTACTTTTTACCTCTGCTTCCGCGAAAAGTCCCTGCAAAGTAACTCAACATGTGTAGTTAGTCACCAAAATACCTAATATGACTATACTAGGGTTGGTTGTAATTGTAGAAGAATAGTATTTGACAAGTTTGTATAGTAGCAAACGAAAGCTTTAGCTACAACATCATTATCAGTTTTCTTGTGTTTGCTTTATCAATGATGGAGTAGATGGTATTATGATGTTTTCTAATTCTCAAGCTATTATGAAAAAACACAATCTACCTTCTCTGCTAAGGTAACCTTTTCAGTAGCAAGCTCTTGATTTAAAGGTCGTATATGCTTGAGAGCCTCTTGTCAAGCTGAAAGTGTAGCACGTGTTGCCGTAGATTCCTATTCAATATCCGAGAAATCACATTCATCAATTTGTTTCAAGAATCCTTTGGGTTTCCTTAGTTTATTTACTAACCTAAACATGAGAACACCTGACAAGTTAGGAGTCCAATAGTTCACCACACTATCCTTGAACTCTAAAGAGAGGCTCCACATATTATAGTATTGAAAGACTTCCTACCGCTAGTTGCAAATTCATAAAATTGAATGAGCGAAGGGCAATGATCATAGGCACGTTCAAGTAGAACAACTTCGGGCTGAGGAGAGGCAACCAACCAATCATCATTATTAAGGACGCAATCAATTTTGCCGAACACCCTAGAAGAATCAGGTTGTTTATTTGCCCGTCCATGTCAAGAAGGACCCAGTAAAATGATATCATGTAGCCTACAATGAGCTACATAATTTCTAAAACTAGTAATTTCAGAAGTTGTAGCAAGACTCCCAACTTATTCATCAAAGTTCATCACATTGTTAAATTCTTCGACACACAAGTTAGGGTAGCTGCATGTGATACACAATGTCTCAAGGCGGTTCTATAGAAAAAGCCTATCTTCATCCTTATTGAAAGCATACACAAATATACATGAAAACTACAACTTTGTCCCCCTATTAGCATTAGCAAAATGGGCGTACTGAGCACTAATAGAGAAAATGTTAACATAGAATAAACTTGACTATCATAACAACCAAATCCTAGCATTTGAGTGACAAGAGAAATTAGTAGTGAAACTGCTATATGTACATAAACAACAGGTAGTCATACTAAGGTTATTTGTCTTTACCCTAGTTTTTAAGAACCCAACCACCCCCACCTTCTGAGTATGCCTAAACCATTTGATCTCAGTATGCTTAGAGGGGTCATTTGGACCTCTTATTTTCATGTAACATAAGTTATCCATTCTGAGAATGGCAATGCCACATCTCATCTTGTTTGCTGCAAACACTATTAAGCATTTCATTCACAAGCTTGGGTTCCTTTTAGTATATTGAGAAGTATTCAGTAGAAGAACGTGAATAGCTTCAGTATCAAGGTCCACATTATCGAGGTCTAGAATAATGTTACACATTCCCAACATTTAACCTTTATCCACTACCTGAAAGACCTGCTTAGCCACTTTTATAGGCCTCTAGGAACCTTCCGTATCAGTAGCTTTGTGATTCATCTGATTCTGCATGATTCTTTAAGATGATGAGTGGTTCCCTTTGAACCACAAGATGATTTTTCTTACAAGTATCAATGCTATGGCCATAGCCACTACATTGAGAATATAGAATTTGTTTCAATTCATATTCAATAAACATCTTGTTTAACAATTTATCCCTATTCATTTCCAAACTCAACAAAATCAGGGAATTCCTACCTTATTTGTATTTCAATCGGTTATGTGATCCCTAATAGGACTAGCATCATTAAACTTAAATATTTTACCTAATTAGTTATGCTAAACAATACAAGTATGCCCAACACTTTCCATTTAACTCCTGGAACCTTAAAAATAGGCACATGTTTAATAGTCTCATCTCTAAGGTCAAGATCAGAGCCCCAAGGTTTAATAATAACTGGTTTACTATCAAATAATTGAAACCCCTTAGTAAGCATCTTAAACCTATTTTGATTTGATTTGAACCGCGTCATATAAAAAACACCCCTTAGAGAGAAATGAGATTTTCTCCATACCAAATTCGTCTGAAGAAACCATTCATCACCTTAATTGGAGGAATATCCCCTAAACCAAAGCATACAATTGCATTTTTTCAGTAAAAAAACCTATCACGATTTTCCTCCATAGTAAATTTAACCCCAAGGGCATGCTTGGATTGAGGGTAATGCATTAAGGGGATAATGAAGAAGATTTAAGAGTAAAATAAGAGGTGGAGGTAGTGGGGAGGATTAGATTCTAAGTGGTGTAGGGTAATAGTTACCCCCAATTGGGGATAATAGTTAACTCCCGTCCCCCTAGGTTAACAATACGCCCCCACTTTCCTTAATGAATGAAAGGGGTATAGCTAACCACCTCCATCTTCCCATTTTATCCTTTAATTTGCTCCATTACCCCCTTAATGCGTTTTCCTCATTACTTAAGTATGCCCTACGGACAACGAGGGTAAGAGGTCCATGGAAAAGAGGGAGTACCTAGATCTAGAGAAATAATCCCCTGAACTTGGGCTACCAGAAGGAAGTGATGTACGCCTTTTGATTGTGGAACCTCCGAAGCACAAGATGAACTCGCCTCTTTTTGTGTGTTTTTAATGTTTTCTCCTTGAGATTTCTTGGCAGTAGTCACGGATTAGTCACACGATTTATTATTATGTACATAAAATTCTTATACTTACAAAATCTCTTTTCTGCAGATAATATATTATTATTCTGATCATAGACATGAACAACCCAGTTTTTGTGATAGTTTTCTACACAGTCAAGCTCTTGAAGGCATTATACTGTCAATGGTTAGTTTCTATATCATTTTGGCACACATTACATATTTGACTGGCTCATAAAATAGAGGAGCTTCTTAAAATTACACGTAAATGATAGTTATAACGGTCAAAATTCCTATGACACATATTTTTCCTAATATCATAATGCGTTTAATTCATGGGAACATTAAGCCGTTCATTGTTAAGGGTTTTAACATAGCTTTTGATGTGTTGCAAGCTATGTTGTTTGTTGTTCGAAAAAACTGTATATAAGTTACATGGGAAAAACATTTATTCTTGACTATAAGATCATTTGTGAATACTATGAATATTACGTAGCTTAAAGGTTGGAGTATGACTACCTTATATATTCTTGTATAATATCGTCTGATCCTAACTTAGCGCATGATAAAGTTTTTTTTTATTCTCAAAGTTAAGGTGATTTATTATAAAGTCACAGAACACACCTATGTTCATATGGAACTCGCCCATACCTAATTAGTTATGTTTAAAAGTAGATTCATAGAAAGTCATCCAAACTCAACTACATCTTAAGTTAGCACGGTCTCATGCGGGACTTAGACTACTTTTAAAAATATTTGATATATTATTCAAAACTCCATTTAGATGCTCAACCGTGTAAGTCAAGTTTGTTCTGTTTATAAGATTATATAGTCAATCTTTCTTACTAAATTGTAAAATTTAATCTTTTTTTTTTTTTGGTAAAAGGTCAGTGTGATCTTATACCAACTAGTGGAAAAACGACTGTAATAACAGACTAAGGGAGGGAAAGGGGAAAATTCAGATCACCTCAAAGTAAGGTGTCTGACTCCCAGACTTTCCCAAGCCTCACAGTAGTAACAAGCTAACTGTAATTACATTAAATTGTCCAAAAACAACTTATCTCTACTAGTCACTTTTCCAAGAGTATTAAAACTCAATCTAATTCTGATCTCTTGGATTATCACCTTTGCTATAACATTCACAAGTCTCTCAACACTTCTGAAAATTCTGAAGTTCCTTTTTGTCCATGCATGGTAGGTGATGGTTGCCAGGCAAGCTGCTAAAATCTTCTTTTGGCTTCTGCACATTCTCTTCTTATTGTCCATCCATTTGTGCCATCTCCCATTGCCATCAGGGAAGTGGTCCACTTTAGCCCAGCTACATACTGTCTTCTTCAATTCAGAAACCCAGGGGCAAGAGTAGAATAAATGCTCATGGTCTTCATCAACATTTTTACACAAGCTGCACATACCATCAGTAGGGATGTTATACAGTTTGGCCATCCTATCCTTCGTAAGGAGCCTCTTCTTATCAGCTAGCCAAAAGATGAAAGGGTGCTTATGGACAACCACTCTTGACCATATAAATTTTGCAGTTCTACAATATCCTTCACTTTTCCTTATGTAACTGTAACCATCAGATATCCTGTATTTCTTCTGCAGGATCCTCCTATCACAAATTTCAGGGAATAAACTTCTCATTTCAAACAATTTTTTCAAATACCAGCTACAGTCAGCTGGAGCTTGTACTTCCCAGAAATCTCTACCTCTCATGTAGATGCCATCCACCCATCTAACCCATAGGTGATTTTCCTTTTGTGCCAGGGCCCACATTAATTTTGCAACAACAGCCTTGTTCCAACTCTGAACATGTTTAAAATTCAGTCCTCCTTGTTTCTTACCCCTACAGATAATGTCCCATCTCACAAGTGGAATCTTATTCTGTGTCTCACTAGATCCCCACAAGAATGTCCTGCAAACAGCTTCTATCCTCTTGGCGATACTCTGTGGTAACAGAAAGATTGATGACCAGTACACATGGATTGAAAGCAGTACAAAATTGATTAATTGGCTCTTCCCCATGTAAGACAGATGCCTTGTACTCCAGCATCTGATTCTCTTGGTGATCTTGTCTACCAAAAACTCACATTCTACTTTGGTCCATTTAGTAGGTGCCAAAGTCATCCCTAAATACCTCATTGGGAACTCCCCCTCCATAAATCCAGTGAACTGAATGATTTGCTGCTTAGCTTCTCTACTCATGCCATTAATATAAACCTGTGACTTCATTTGGTTTGCATATAGACCAGAAACCTCAGAGAAATGCTCAAACCCTTGCAATAATCTTTTCACTGATTGTTGATGACCTTTACAGAAGATCATTAGATCATCAGCAAAGCATAAGCTAACTAACTTCAAATTCTTACATGAGGGATGGTACCTGAAGTCATCTAGCTCACTAGCTTTTTTAAGTGTTCTTGTTAAATACTCCATAACCATCACAAAGAGCAAGGGTGACATTGGGTCACCCTGCCTCAAGCCTCTTTCACCTCTAAAGTAACCATGCAGGCCCCCATTCAAAGCTATTGAAAAGCTCGCAGTTCTGACACATTGCATAACCTAGTTGCAGAACATGGAAGGAAATCCAAACCCTCTCAAAATCTCCTCTACAAAATCCCAATGTACAGTATCATAAGCTTTCCTCGGGTCAATCTTAAAAAGACACCTAGGAGATACATTTGTTTTTCTACTGTATAATCTGATCAAATCTTGACTAATCAAGATATTGTGAATAATTGATCTGCCTTTTACAAATGCACCCTGATTTTCATCTATAATATCAGGCAATACAAGTGAGAGTCTACTATAAATCATTTTAGAAATACACTTATATAATGTATTGCAACAAGCTATTGGTCTGAAGTCACTAGGCTTAACAGGACAATCAGTTTTAGGTATCAAAGAAAGAACAGTTGAGTTCAAGGGTGAGAGTATTTTACCTGATTTGAAAAAATCAGGTATGGCTTCTGAAACCTCCTGTGCAATGATACTCCAAGTAGCTTTGAAAAAGCCACTTCCATAGCCATCAGGGCCTGGGCTCTTACTTGAGGGGATAGAGAACATTGCTTCCTTTACCTCTTTTCTTGTAAAAGGTTTAATCAACCTGATCTTGTGTTCTGTAGTGAGTCTTTTTCCATTCTGAATTATGCTCAGCCTAGCATTATCCATATCCTCCTGTGTAGTCCCCAACATCTTTTTATAGAACTGAATAAATTGATCCACAACCTGGTCAGGATCATGAATCCATTCATCCTGCTCATTCTTAATAACATTCACCTTGCGCTTGATTCTTCTTGCACTAAGCACAACATGGAAGTATTATGTTTTGGTCACCAAGTCCAACCCATGTTGCTTTGCTTTTTTGCTGTAGAAAAGATTCAGCAGCTAGGGATAACTCCCTGAATCTAGAAGTAGCCTCCTTCTCTTCCTGTTGCAGTGCCCTATCCATCAGATTGTTGTGTACAGCTTCCTGAGGCTGCATTATTTTAACTCTAGCTGTCTGGGCTTGTAGTTCAATATTTTGCAATTGGGTCTTGTTCAGCTTTCTTAACTCCTTTTTTAAGTTCTTCATTTTTTGGGTGATTCTAAACATCTTACATCCATGCACCTCTCCCCTCCAAGCATGTTCCATAAGAGGTATGAACTCCCTTGAATGTGTCCACATATCAAAAAATTTGAAATGAGGACTGTGATGCTGCTGTTCAGCCAGCATCCTTATAAGTGCAGGACTGTGGTCTGATATGCCCTCAGGCATGAAGCAAACTTCAGTATCCTCAAATTGCTCAACCCATTCTTCATTGCACAGAACACTATCAAGCTTAGAGAAAACCCTATGCCCATCTTCTTGTTTATTAGACCAAGTAAATCTACATCCTTGCCACTCAAGGTCCATCAAATGACAGTCAATCACACATTCTTTAAAGTCAATAAAATCTTCCATAGTCACAATATCTCCTCCTAGCCTATCTTCAGGTTGAAATAGACTATTAAAATCACCCATTAACACCCAGGCAGTGTTTAAAGTACTTGCAATTTGTCTCATCTCACTCCACAGACTCAATCTCTCATCAGTACTATTGGATCCATACACAATAGACACATGAAAAGATTAAGAAGATGTCAGATGCTTTACCTGACAAAATACCATTTGAGCTGTTGCTGAAATTATGTGTACCTGGAAGAGATGCACCCTCCAGAATAACCATATTCTCCCTTTAGGATGTGCATCATGGTTAATATATGACCCCCAGCAAGGACACACATTGTTTTGACATTTATTGAAATTAACAGCCCTAATCTTAGTTTCAACAAGACCACAAAAACCCACTTTATTCTGCATAAGGAAGAATTTCACTTCCCTCTGCTTATTTGGGGCGTTAAATGTCCTCATATTCCAGGCTAAGAGTCTATCCATGCTCCCCATGGGAGCTAGTTTCCCTACCCTCTCCTTCATAAGCTTTATACACAGGCTGAATAACATCTTCCGCATTCACTTGCAGTATCTCAAAGGTATTCTCAATATTAATCATTCCCACAACACCCTCTGCAATCTGGCTTGCTCTTTTTTGCTTTGAAACAGGTTGCCAGTGCTCTCCCCTTCCTGCTTGTATCTTGGGACTACTAGTCTTGCCCTCTTGAGTCTTGGAGCTGCTAGCCTCACTTGCCTTGACCCCAGGATTTAGTCCACTAGCCACAGTACCTTGTTGTTCACCATGCCTCTCCATAGGTGCAGACCCAGGAGCCTCTGCAGCTTCCTTCCCACCTTTTGCACCAATCTTTCTCCCCTTTTTCTGGTTATCCTTCTTTCTGCATTCACTCATATCATGTCCAAAGCCATTGTAGTGAGTGCACTTAACAGGCTTCCATTCAAAATTAATCCTCTGATGGATTAAGTCATCATACTCATCCTCAAACACAACATGATCTGGCAATTCTTCCTTAATATTTACATCAATGAGCACACGAGCCAAATTCAATTTTGTTCTCAATTCTGTAGCCCTATCAGTCATGATTGGCTGCCCTACTAAGCTTGCTATCTTACTCAAGGAGTCACTTGCCCAAAAAAGCATATCTAAATTATGAAAAGGAACCCAAATTAGAACAGACTTCACCTCTACATTCCTGTGCCCATCCTCTGTCCAGGGTTTCACAATAAATGGCTTGCTATCAAAATGATGACAACCAATCTGTAAAACATTATCCCTCCCCAGCAATGTCTTAAAACGAACTATGAATTTCCCATTGTGCAATCTGATCATTTTGTAAATTCCATATTTCCCCCAAATCCGATTGATATATCCTTCCATTACAGGTGTAGGAGGGTTAGAGCCAAGCACAAAACATATAATAGCATTTTCCCAATAAGCTTTTTCAGATCTAACATCATCATGTTCAATTTTACAAACAAACACACCCTCCTTCTTCTCAGGACGAACATATGTCAATTTCCCACCCGCATTTGTTAATTTCGAAACATCAAAATTAGACCAATGACTAGCATGAACAGGCGCACCTGATGTTGCCTTCTCCACAGACTCCTCTGATTGAGAATCAGATTCAATCTCCACCTCATCCGCCCACGACTTATTCGTTTTCGAGCTTGAATGTAACAGTTGAAGCCATTCCTGTTGCTTCTCTTTTGCAAATTCTTTTTTCCTATTAGGTTTATTAACCTCTTGCTTTAGTGCCTCAGTCACCGATTTAGTGATTTTGCTTTCCAATTCCTTCTCCATTACTGAAGCCTCTAGCTCCGAATGAAGGTTTCGAACTACTCTACCGCCGTTCACTGCCTTATCAGTCTCATCACCCTTCCTCTCCGTCACCGGCGAAGTGGTCGGTTGGTTCTTCTTCTTTGGAGGTCGGCCTCGCCCTCGTTTTTCCGGCGGTGCACGATCAGGAATCATGCGCCACGGAGGGAGTTTCTCTCTATCGATCTTTTAGTTTACAACTTACAAGTGTTTACATCCTTAAAAAAAAATTTAATCTTTATGTTTTAATAATCTTTATGTTTTAATAATCTTTATGTAAGAAAACTTATATACCTTATTCTATCTCATTTGATTAGATACTTGTTTGTATGTCATGCTTTAGTATTAATTGAGAGAAAAACTAAACTTGAGTTGTACTAAATAAATATGAGAAATAAGAACATGTCAATCTTACTGTACAAATGAAAACACATGAGCAGTGAAATTAAAGCTCCTGAAAAAACACTACGTCTAAAGTGTGTATGCTAAGTCTAAATTTCAAGGTAATAAAGAGGTACTAAAAGCGATCATAGGACAAAGTTTCGCCCATTGCGATTATGATTACAATTCATGTTTGATTATGATCGAAATCGAGCAAGATTCGATCAGAAAAAGGGTTGTTGCTGCTACAGTACCTACCTAACTTAATACATGGATTTTACTTGTGTATTTGGAATGGCCAGTTACAAGATGTTTCATCCACCCCTTCTTCTTATATAATCTGTAATCAATTGTTTTATGCCTATCTTGTGTAGCCACCGGACCAATACTTCGAGTAATACAATGTCAATTCATAAAGGTGGAAGGATCTTAACTTGCAAGTCTAATGATACAAAATATCTAACACCCCAAAACCTTCCATCATCAATAATATTTACACTCCCTCCTTGTACTTTAAATGTACCTCTATTGTGAAGCTACACCTTATGTCCGCAAAAAGCCCAGCTCGTTTTGTTGCATTAACGTTAATTGATAAAATCAGAATAAAGAAAAGGGTAATTATAGTCGGGGCCCCTGTATTTTTTACTTTCCATATGTTTCCCAAAACATTTTATGAAATGAAGATGGTGTCCTTTAGTTTCTGAAATATTATAGTTCATGGCCATCTTATTCGTTTGCCATCAATTTTCATAAATTCCAATATCACTCATACTAAAACTTCAACCCTCCCCCCCTCCCTCTCTCTTTCTCTCTCTCTCTCTCTCTCTCTCTTAGGTTAGATTTTACAATTCTCTAACGGTTAGAAATGAAGATCGTGTCCTTCGGTTTCTGAAATATTATAGTCCATGGCCATCTTATTCGTTTGCCATCAATTTAAATTCCAATATCACTCATACTAAAACTTCAACCCCTCTCTCTCTCTCTCTCTCTCTCTCTCTCTCTCTCTCTCTGGTTAGATTTTACACTTCTCTAACGGTTGCTGCTGCTGTTTCACTGCTGCTCTTCGTTGGACGTCAATGGTTCCACGTATCCTCATCTCTCTATCAATCTCTTTGCTTCTCTCTCTCTCTCCCTTGGCCTTGAATCTGGAATTTTTCTGCAACAGCTATCGTCGACTTGCCATATGTGATGCTCTATGTAACACCCCCTAATTTACATCAATTTCCTGGGACTATCGACGTCATTATCCCCATGACTCGACACCACTGAACCGTCACAAATCCAAGGGAACTACTGCAACCTTTATCGCTAAGGAATAAATGGTAAGAATAAAGAAAGCACTAGGTATCAGAATGAGCTTACTAAACAACCTAAAACAAGTTAAACATTAATATCAAAGTTATCTAAAAATGAAACTTAAGTCCATTAATCTTACTACAACCCACAAACTTGGGCAAGAAACCAAAATTCCAACAAAACAAATAATTAAAAGAAATCTAAAGATCCAACGCCAACTCTAATCTCCCAAACTAAGTGTCCTCACTCGAAAATACCTGCACTTTGGTTTACATGATGGAAATAAAATACAAAAGAATAGAAACGAAACAAAAGAGAAACAAAAATCAGATAAAATGAGTAATCGCCATGCATACACCGTAAAAACATTTTTGCAAACCTTACATGGGGTTTTCGAGGAATCTTTGAAATTCATTTGCATGCGCACATAAGCATATAATCAGGCATACTCACAATCGATATTCATTTACATGAAATTCTTGCTTAGTAATCATTCTAAACAAAACGTAGACAATCCATCTTGATTAGAGAGAAGCAAGAGAGTGCATAGAGCTGCGATTTCCCATACTGTTTATCGAAAAGTATAATCACGCCATTGACGTACTTTATGACTCTAGTGTGCACACTACCTCTAGTTCAATAAACGATTCTAGAGGACTTAAAAACTGGGGAATGATCCATCCCGAACACACAATGAGGTGCCCATAAAGTAACTTGGGCATTACTCATCCCTCAACTACACCAATTAGGTGCAATTCCGATTGCTCGACTACTCCTAAGAATCCATTAGGACTAAGGAGTCTTACTCTCGTTATTAATTCAATTCACTTAATTGCGTTGGTTGACTTGATGATACTACGAGAATATAACTTAGTAATTTAATTCATGCATTCGCTAATGAATAGTAAATAACGACAGTAATGCTATTCTACCATAATAAGAAAATTCAAGCTTAAATTAAATAATAATCCAGTCAGGATCACATTCAACATCTAGCATAATTTCGGCAGCACTTTGGCAGGGTAACATGAAATCCATAATTTACAAATCATCCAACAAATATAATATGTGCTCATTAACACCCAATAATACCCATGCCAAGTAGCACGTATAATATAGCATAATAAAATTAGCGATTCACAATCACAATAATTACTCCATAAATAGCATACAAACTAGTTAAATTACGAAACATGATTTAATTGACATGCTCATCATAAAATATAATTACAGCAGTAAACATGTTTCTAAGACTTCATAATAATCGACGAGATAATTTAATCATGCTTTGCATATTAAATTTACAATAATTTCCAATTAGCACATAACACAACAAAACTGTTTTATTCAGGTTTTGGAAGAAGATAGGCACATTCACTTACCTATTTAAAGATTCCAAATTTAGTAAGTACGCTCCAATACATGAACAATCACGCCAGCTCTTTAAGTCCTAATAAAAACACAATTACCGAGATTGCATTAAATAAAAATGAAAATATGAACAGTACTGAAACTTTAATCTAATATTTTTATTAAATTGCTTGATTTTCTGACAACCAATATAGGCTTTTTCTTTTCAAAAATCGGATTACGACATCGCACAGAAAAATTTAAATAATAAATTAAAACTAATGAAAATACGAAAATAATTAATTACGAAAATAATTTACATAACCCTAACTTCTCACACAAGCCACAATCACAACCACCTATGGATGGCAGTCCAGGGTCCGGTCTACACCACTTCAACCACCCACCGGCACACCAGTGCTGGTGGTGGTGGTTCTTGCGGTGGTTCGAAGAGAGAGAGAGAGAGAGAGAGAGAGAGAGAGAACGGGGAAGGGGTGACGACGTTGGCGACCACCCAGGTTGCGACCTAGTGGCGTGATGGTGGCGTGGTGGTCGCGGTAGTGAGAGAGAGAGAGAGAGAGAGAGAGAGAGAGAGAGAGAGAGAGAGAGAGAGAGAGAGAGAGCGCCTCACCAGAGGAGGGCAGTGATGGCAACAACAGGTCGCCGACGGCTGGGAGGAGGAAAGAGGGAGAGGGAGCCGGGTTAGAGAGATTAAGAGTGAGGGTTTGCAAAATGATTCAAGTCCCCTTCACTTTGTTTATATAGGCACCCATAAGAGTTTGGGTCTAACAATAGTTCACAAGGAATTTGGGAAGGATTACTAATTAATTTTCTGATTAAACTAATTTTTATAAATCAATATAGACAATATGAATAATCAACATTCATATAAAATTCCTTTTTTAATTAAATTGTCAAATAACTCAATAAATAATAAATAAAGGAATCCCATAATAATAAATATTATTATTATGGTTGTAGTCCAATGAATTGGGTGATCGTATATTCATACGATTTAATAAAAAAAACTATTTAAAAATAAATTATAAATTGATAAAATAATTACATAAAATATTGGGGTATCACACTTTAGCTAGTGCTTGCCACCAATTACTTGTCACTAAGTAAAGATATTTTAATTATGGACATTTTTCATGCACTCATATTTAGTACATGTAACCTGTTCTGACAAGTTTGATCACATTTTCATATTTCTTTCACTATTCCATGTGAGTATAAACTAAGGAGCGAAAAGTTTGACAATGACACCAATGTAATTCGACTAATATTACAGTATATCTGACCAATCATATGTTATATTATGTGTCTAAATACGTGCTTTTAAAATTTATTAAAAGGAGTGTGAGTTTTTGAACTTGTCGATGATTTTGGTAGTAAATTTATCTTTTTCTCTATATTTACCATAGATTCTTGAAACACCTTGCATGGAAGAAGTAGATTTGCTTCTTGAGATATTCAGGTGAGTTATTTGTGTGGTAAGACATGTACGTTTCATATTTATCACCACCTAGCTAGTTCGAACTTTTTGGTCACTTCGTAAAAATATTATTTAGTGTATTTAGTTATACTTATCATATATATGTTTCCACGAAAAATTAACTAATGTTAGTAAAAATAATTGAGTAATTTCTTTTTTGGGTAAACGAGAAGCAACTTTATTAAAAAAAGTTCATCCAAACAAGCATCGCATACAAAGCAATCAAGGGAGTTTAGACATGCCCAAGGCATCTTCTAGGAATACTTCTTGAGATATGCCTAACAAGTCTTGATATTACAAACTAAAAACAATTAGATAGCCTACGATCTCTCAGCTTGATCTTTACAGGTTCAATACAAATAATTCTACACTTAATTAAAGCACTTTTAATTTGACTAACAATAATACCGAAGTCACAAATACTAGCTAAGAATATAACTCTATTTCGAATCAGCCACAACCGATATACAATAACAGCTGCCACAATAGCAATAATCCATTTTTCGTGTTTTCCTACCTCTTCGATCTATTCTTCAACCATCTTTGAAATTTACTAAATTCAACATGACAGGGACAGATTCTAAACCACATGCAAAGCTCTTTAACCAACAATTGTAATACAGAACAGGAGAAAAAGAAATGTGCTACAGATTCATCTCGACCCTTACAGAGAGGGCATAAGCTATCGAGGACTTTCATATGCATCATAATCAATCTATCACGAGTAAGAAGATTACTCCGCACAACCAACCAGAAGAATACTACGTGTCTAGGAACATAAAACTTGCCTCACATAATAATATTATCTGCAAATCGTGGGTGATGCCCATTAAGTAGATTATAACTTTTTTTTAAAACTATATACTGTCCAAAATTATCTATAGGCCAATCATCACCTGGAAAAAGACCACTTGTAGGACTTCTAAGCCTCTTAAGCTTCTTCCAATACCAACTACTATCCATCGGTACCCTATGCTGATACAAATCCTCGCCTTTTAAGTACACAACATTGACTCATTTGACTCACAAGTTATCCATTTTCTTAGCAGTAGCCGAATGGTTTACGTTTCAAACCGCCAGACTTTTTAGGCAAGTAAATCCTCTCCCAAGCTACAAGAGGAATTTTTGTTATGTTTGTGGTTTCCCCCATAAGAATGTCCTACAGAGTAAAGTTGTTTAGTGCTCTTCACCATGGATTGAGGTAAGATGAAGATAGAAGCCTAGTACACATGCATAGTATATAGTACAGAATTTACCAGTTGGGCCCTCCCAGCCAAGGAGAGTTCCCTAATATCCCAACAAGGCAATCTACCAGTAATCTTAATTGTTTACCAAGAATTGACAATCCGGCTTTGTCCAATCAGAAGGAGACATAGGCACACCTAGATATTTTATTGGGAAATACCCTTCAGAAAATCTAGTTCAGGAAATTATTTGATGCTTGATATAATGGGCAACCCCCCTACATATACTTGAGACTTACTGAGATTAGCACTCAAGCCAGTAACAGTTGAGAAATGACTAACCTCTTTAATGACCAATATTATAGAGTCAAGTTCTCGCTTTACAAAATATAATAGGATCATCAGCAAATGTAAGGATAACAAGCTTCAAACTCTTACGTTGTGGGTGGATCGAAAGTGAAACCCCTTTTATCCACTGCTCTCAGAGTTCTATTGAGATATTCCATCACTAATAAAAACAGTAAATTGGATACTGGGTCACCCTTACGCTGCCCCTTGACCTTGTTGAAGATATAAGGTCACGAAAACAAACAATAATTCAGTAGTATATCTAATGTAGAATAGAAAAGTGTAGATTAAAATCATAAGTAGTATGTAGAGTAAAAAATAATATATATTACAAAGGTAAAACAAAGGAATTCTAGTTTCACCTTATGTATAATTGATATTGCACATTTTCCAAAAACTGTTAATAAAAATTTCAGATTAATGCTTGCAAACTATGAGATGTATATCAAGATAACAACACCTTCTGGATCATTAATATCTACCTAAGGCTAATTTAGAATCATAATGGAATGTATCTTATACAATAAGAGCTTTTTAATATGTTGAGAGATTAAATCAATTTCCGATAATATATTCGTGATTGATTATGGCACAAAACCCATATTAAATATCACAAAAATTTAACTTATTATGGCATTTCATTACGCATCTTAACTTGTGGCTGGACTAGAGCCAATTTTTCTTATATACTAATAATCGTTTCAATCGATTTTTGGATTTTCCATTCAGACATTCTCTTATGGGAGGAAAAGAAGTTCATAATGCGATTGTGAGCAGCATACAAGATTTAGCAAACGTATTTTCAAGTTATCATGATGAAATATTGGTATGAGCTAGTTACGCATATACATGAGACATATTTTTACGTTCAACATAAGAATATTCACACATGTCGTTCCCGTTTTCACCAAAGGGGAGGGGGGAGCGCACATACACACATAGAGGGAGGAAGAAATATCTCATCTTTTGCAAATTATTAAAATTTGCAATGTTCACTACTTAAAAAAACTTAAGCTTTTGTCTATTGTATTAGTTATTCTATTTCATTGAAAATGTTTAACTTATTTAGAAGTATTGTAATTAAAATATAAATTTCAAAAATACAAAGGATACAAAATATAAAGAAAACAGAGTAAAAATAGGCTGGTCAAACATTCTACATTTATGAACTTTTGTTTGTAAATATAATAAGATGGAATAAACGAAAAATACAAGAAAAAATTTAATTTTTTATATGGCAAAGTGAAAAAGGTTTGGTTGTTTAGGATAAAAGCGTGTCACAAATTTTGTGCATTAATGCATAAAGTTTTAACAAAGTGCAACTGCCATATAAAACAAAAGTTCACTATATCTCAAAATGAAGTTACATTTAGGCGTTTTAAAATTCATGGTACTTTGATGGTTTGCTTAAGCATAAAATTTCCTCTCACGGGTGTCTTCACCTAGACGCTACAAGTCATAATTGAAACTGAAGACGCATTGTGCCCTATAAAGAGAGGTTCAATTTTCTATGTCCCAATCAAATTACTCAATGGCGATGAATTGGTGATGCTACACTTTGGTCTTGTGAAATATTTTGTATATCTATCACGCACTCGCATAACTTTAATTCCACTTGTTATGGTTAAATCACGATTACATGATTCATACATATACCAATAAGCTAGAATCATGAAGTGATATAAAAGATATGAGATTAAGTAAAGTTCGTACGTCCACAGTTGTACTAAGATTTTGTTTCTTTAAAAATCATTGGATTATCCACGATGAGTGTTGGTTTAACAAACTCATGGTTAATTAGTTTGTTTTTGGATGAGGGATCTCTATTATAATCGACCATTTTCCATTCATGGGAGCACCATTTTTGCTTTGCTAGCTGCTACTATACAAGAACGTTTGATACACTTGATACTTTAATTTTCCAATCAAGTTCCAAGCTTAATAACTTTAAAACTGTTATACGATGAGAAGATGCTAACACCAATTGCTTAATTTGAATACTTGGATATAAAAAGAACTGAAATTTTAGTTTATCATCAACAACCATCTTACATTTAGGCTATCTTCTGCTCAACTTTATTAAACTTAAATTTGGTTCAGTTTAGTTCAATTCAGTTTAACTTAGTTCATGTGTAACTTGTCATTGTTTTAATTTTTTATTCCGAAATAAATTCATGATGATGCCTATGTCATTGGAAAGATTTCAAAGCATACTTTCATTCAATTTCGATATTGAATATGTTTAGAAGTGTTTTAAATGGTCAAATGTCAAGATTAATCTAATATCATTTGCAGTATAAATATTAGATTTTACAGTATACGCATTTAAGCATAGTTTATTGTTATGTTGGTATCCAAAATGTATAAAATTTTTGGGCCTCGTATTACGATATTTCAATACAAAGTTGAAATTGTGAAATGGGTCATGTCTCACAATGTTGCTCATTTTATTCAAATAATGCATACAATGAGTAAGGATTTTGGTGGTTTATAAATTATTAGATAAAATATTTTTATGAAATGTCAAATATTTTGGCTTTTAATTTGTTATTGCACCTTGGTTGAAATTTTATGTCTATTGTATACTTTCAAGTTTTATTTCTTTATTAGCATTTTTAGAATTCTACATATTCAACATTGTCACTTATAAAGGTTTTCTCATTGGTAGATGAAACGGGAGGAATTACTTCAATATGCCCAAACAGCTATTACAGGACTGAAATTGAATTTTGATCTCGCAAGGTACGTAAGTGCAATGTGTAGATAATGAAACCAATTCCCCAATGGTCAAATCACAAATTTATTTGATGTTCTCTTTAATTTGATGATCATGTGAGATATAAATAAAGTTCTCCCAGAACAAGGACTTAACTAATATCTAAAATAAAGACCACTGTCCTCTCACCTTAACTCAAATGAGCAAAACCCCACCACGACGATTACCTGTATGACGGAATGTTGTTACTACGTACAGATTAACCCTTATCTTTAATAATGAAATAACAAGTAGTGAGCAAGGATCGTCCCCACGAAGAGGAAGTTCTATATATAAATGATGCTCCCTTAGTATTGATTGAATCTAAGATTAAGAAGTGATCTACACGTATTTACTATCGTCCAACCTAATTATGATGTAAAACTATTATTATGATTGCGCTTAACACTAGTAGAGATTTAATCCTTATGAGACCTAAATCGAATTTGTTATCACATATCAAGTTTGACGAGTTTAATTTCTCATTTAGAATAAAAATGGATAAATAAATTTATAGAGAAGATATAAAGAAATAGAACAAGTTATATTCTAAAATGATCAAATCTAACTATATTACTCGTTTATGGATTAACCAATTTTATTTTAAATGTCTCAAATCTCTTAGAAAACCTCTAAAGCAACTTTAGGCAAATAAATAAGTTTGGATTAAATGAATATCATTCCCTTAAATCATACTTAGCAAACAATTCATCAACAAAAATCATTCGATTTACCAACTAAAACGTGAAATTAGGTAAATCGATTGACATGTAATTCTTCCCTTCCTAATGTAAGGACCCAAGGCTAGTCCCCTCGAGATCTTGAGTGATTTAGGGATCCGACGTCCTTCCACAATAAATAGTAATTGAGGTTCAAGGGACCTAGTAAATTTTAGGGAATTGTTTAGTTAGATTACATTTTGAAATAAATTTAATTTATAAAACAACAATAGAAAGAAGAATCTTTTATCGTTAGAGCGTTTAAAAAATGGGGCAAAACAAAGAAACATTCGAAGAGACTACGTTGCTTTAAGATCAAAAATTCCACATTTTAAAATGACCATTGCTCATTTATAACATATGAATACCTAGGGACATGGAACCTGAGCCAATGCTAAGAATCAATAGGCACGCAATCCACTCATTAAATGATGACCTCTATTGACTCAAATCTGTTGAAAATATTGATGTCATTATTTCAAAGCAAATATTATTTTTTTTTTATCTCTCCCATCCAAATATTTTTAACATCCTAGATTTAACTATTAAGATTGTTTATCACAAGTATCAAATATTTTAATCATTGCCCACTATAATTATGAATTCGATTCGTGACTTGGAGCAGCATAATAGCAACACTTAGTTTTTACATTATGAAAAGAAAAGAATTACTTCATGAAAATTGAAATAAAATAATGAAGAGAAATAATTTAGATATGCATAATATTTGAGAGAAGTTTCCCACGATAATTATGAATCCGATTCGTGACTTGGGCAGCATAATAGAAATACTTAGTTTTTACATTATGAAAATAAAAGAATTACTTTATGCAAAATGAAATAGAATAATGAAAAGAAATAATTTAGATATGCATAATATTTGAGACATGTAGATTGTAACAACAACAATTAGACACAACAACGGTTAGGAAATACGAAAATAAATTATATAATATTTAAGAGTGAGCCCTTTCGAAGTTTGTATCAGAAATGTAGGTTATAAGAAAAGATAAGTAATTGAGATCTCAAATAAAGAAGAAAGGGGGAGAATATCGGTGCCAATAGACTTGAGAATAGAATTTTCTAGAGTTTCTAGAAAAGGTGTTCAAAGTATCAATACTCCCAAGAACAAGAGGTGTTAAGAAGTAATGAAGAGATTTGAGAGTGAAGTTGGAGGGGCGTATTTATAGGAGTCAAACTAGGGTAAAAGATGAATCTTTCATGCGGAAAATGAGTTGGCAAAAGGATAAGGGTGTTGTCGCATGGCGCTCGTCTGGGCCGCGTCCAGATGGCGCAAAAGACAAGAGTACTACCTGCATTTGGTTTACCCTGGGTGTCGTAAATACAAACCTGAAGATAAAAACAATAATAATTAATAACTTATTAACTAAGAAAAGTAAAATTATGACATACTAACCACAATTAACAAATTACAAGTAAGAGCACCATAGTAAGACATAAAGATAATTATCATCACGGTATAAAATGTAAGAAAAACCATAGAATTTGAGACTTATCATTGTAATTGGTATATGCTACTTGTCGTCCTTTTTTCCTAACTAACATCCCTTGTTCTCTACTCGAGTGTGCTCCATTTGCATTCGGTTCCTATTGCGTAGTAAATGCCATCGATAATGAGCCTCACACTAAGTTTTAGGTTGCATTTATCGTTTTCTTTTTCTGTTTTTGGTGACGGATTTTGTATTAGGTAGACATGATTTCTTACACCCTATCTAATATGGTGAATTCAGTCAACCCTTTTTCTATTTGATTTCATCGTTTCACTTTACAACAAGGTTAGGGCTTCACATATCATTCTATAAGGAAATAACATATTAATGCATTTTACATTATGATGATGTACATTAACTTTGGAGGCCAAACATTAATGTAGATTCATGCATTTTTTATAGTATGATGTTATGTTAAGCTATGTATGTATGTATGTATGTATGTATGAATGTACGGATGTATGTATGTATGTATGTACGTGTGTATGTACGTGTGTATGTGTGTATGTGTTTGTATGTATGTGAGCATGTATGTATGTGTGTATGTATGTATGTATGTGTGTGTGTGTGTGTGTGTGTATGTATGTATGTATGTATGTATGTATGTATGTGATGCTCACATGTCCATCAAATAAGATAATAGATTGCACCAAAATATTTTGGTCATTCATCATTGTTGTGAGGTTTCTGTTTCTACCTTAATTGGTGGATTAAAATAACTCGTGGTAATTCCCACATCTGCTTCAAATGAGCCCCAAACATCTGATATGGTGTTACAAATTGAAAGTTGTTTTTGAGTATAAGGAAAACATTTATGTCTAGTTAAATGGTTATTTGGTAGTCATCTTTCACCTAACATACTTAACGAAAAAGGCCATGATAATTGGAGGTTTACTATAAATAAGTATTAAAAAAGAGAGAAAGTGGTTAACCTTGATTAGAATTTCAAGCATATCTAGGTATTAAGTCCACAAAGAACATCATTTTCACTTATGACCTTGAATAAATATTCTATGTTGTTTGACTATATGTGCACTTACATGATACAATTCAAATGTAGCGATGAAACTTTTTACCATATTTTCTGGTAATTTGGTCTCAGGATAGACTTGGAAGTTACGACATTGAAAAGCAAGCTTAAACCAATAGAAATCAAACTTCAATATGGTGAGGACAATGACAATTTATGTCAAGCAAATGGACTAACAACAATAGAGGTGAGTCATTTATTAATGCTTGGAACAAATTAATCTTATTTATCACTTATAAAGGATATACTACCTCATACTTCCATTACACAATACGAAAACAACATATTATCATAAAGTAAATTATACTTTTAATGAATTTAAATTTTCATATAATTATAAATTTTGTATTATCTTACGATTGTCGCATATGAATGATATTTACAAACAACATTTGAGGATACTATTGTTTAACATCACATTTGGTGCATATAATTTAAATTACAAAAAGCTTATACTTGCTTGTGCTCCAAAATTATGGTCTCTAAAATCTTTAAATGTGACATAATGATATTATTAAATGCGAACAAAACGAGAAATTCCTTTTCTAGACTATCATGTCCCTAATAACTTCTTTCTACTTCCTCCTTGTTCTATAAAAAAATCTTCCAAGTTGTAAGTGTAGATATCCCTACTCGGTGAAGCAATAGAAAAGTTGAAGTATCAATACATTACGAAATAAAATTAGCCCAATTTCAATATTTACAAATCTTCTTTGACAGGCTATTCATTTTTCATCATCTTGTTCAATTATGAAACAATGGACATATTTCATTTAAGTGTATGTGTTTTATTTAAAAAGTCTTCTACTCTATCTTTTGAATGCCCATTATCAATTAATCGGACATCATTATACGCAAAACTATTGTCATAAAATCCCTATAAAGCTTGGCGATGGGTAGGAATCGGGAGGTGGAACCTCACCGCTGCATCCACTCAAATATTCCACCTGATCTAATAATCCATAAGTTAAAGAAGTACATTGAGTGATTGATGGGTCAAACTTTGGAATAAATTTGTTGAGAGTATTGTCAATATCGACTTGAATCAAGATATAGAGTTATGGCTTGACTACAAGTGCACAATGTAAAGGATTTCATGGTTGAGGATAGGTTATATGGTTTGATTGTATTACTCATGTCACCAAAATATAGTTTGGATTTATTATTATTAAAAACATAAATTTTATATGTATGTGTAATACAATATTATTATCAAAGTAATATTTGCAATATACGTAAAAGGCTGAAGGGATCATAAGTCACCTTACTAGGTACGTAGGATTTCGACATTCACCGACTCCTTGACCAAAACTAGTTACAGAATAAACTTAGAAAGAAAGGTGTTATAGCAGTTTTTTAAATAATGACTAATCTGAACTACTCAACTTCTTTGTGTTTTATACAGTAAATCTAGCTCTAATAGAAACCTGGATGCTTTTGACAATAACAACTTTATTTGTATCAGATTAAGTGAAGTAGATCTTGTTCCTCTCCGTCTCAATGTTGTAGATTATGGCTACTAATAAAGTTGTACTAGTCAACCGCATCTGAAATTTTTACTTGCTTGGAGCAATCTAGCTAAGAACACCTTGTACTAGCTGAGTTTGACCATCCTAACCATACCCTTATGCCATTTAGGAAGCTTGTGTGGTCCATCATGTAATTTTAAGCAGTTTCTGTTATTATCCTAACCAACAGAAGAATTTATACCTAGGCATGATGTATCAATGCCAAATAAGATCATCATGCCTACATTTGCGAAGGCCCAAAATGAAAATAGTAACCTCTAGCAACAGAGTAATTGGCCAATAGTTACATTTCTCCACACACTTGTAGCATCCAAACTAGCAATAAACTTCTATTTAATTTGTTCTAGTACCACCTGACGATAGATTTTGGTACATACTTCCATATATCAAGACATTTAATATATATTTCATTCACTCACCCATTTCACGCACAAGTTATCATGTTTTTGTAAGAATGCCTAAATAAGTTTTCCATCGAGAGTCATCCTCTAAATTAAGCAATCTTTAATCTGCAGCCCCTAGTTTTTCCTTTACACCCAGAGTTTCAAGAGTCCAGGCTTTCTAGTGGAGTCAGAGATACACCATAAGCACTGCATGCCCTTCTTCTCAATAAACATATGCACACCATTAGGGAAGGCAAACACCCCAAACCAATAAGCATGCAAGGATTATAGAACTGAATTTATCATGTGACATCTACCAAAATAGAAGAGAGTTTTAGAGAGTCATGTGTGGACTCTTAGTGATATTTTCAACCAGAAAGTTACATCCAAATTTTCTGCACCCAATAGGGGTGAATACTTCATCGGAAAAGAAACTTTCCTAAAATTAAGTTAAGTGCAACAACTGCTTTTTAATAGAGGGAGTAACAACAATAAAAAGCAATTACATTAATTAATAATGATTGAGGCTAGTCACTTGAGAAAATTTACTGAAATCCTCCATAATCCTGGTAATGGAACTAGACTCACCTTTGCAAGACACCATCACTTCGTCAGCAAAACATATATGAGTAATTTGAACAGATTTAGATATTGGTTGATATATGAAGCCAGGAAGCTCACCCGTGATTTTCATAATTGTGGATAAATAATCCACAACCAGGAAAACAACAGAGTGGAGATAGATGGGATCCCCCTTTTACCATTAAAATATCAAAAAGAATGCCCATTCATACAAAGAGGGAAGCTATCAAATCTAACACATGACATAATGTAGGTATAAAATTAATTGAAAATCAGTAACCCAATAGCATTTCTTCAAGGGAGCCTTGCAAAGATCAATTTTTAATAAGCATTTATGAGACACATTTTCCCTTTTGTAGTCTTTGATGATCTCTTGACAAATTATCACATTATGCACTATATTTCTACCAGTCACAAAAGCACCTTGATTCAAAGATAATAAATCTAGAAACTTATGCATCTATCTACCACAACGAATTTTTGAAAAGCATTTGCATTTTGTACTATGTATTAGAACATGAAATAGGACGGAAGACAGAGCTAATTCAGGGGGAATTTACCTTTTGGATTAAACACAGATTAGTTATATTGCATTGAATTTTTTGAGAATTTTTTCCATAATACCAGAAATCCTTGTCTGTTTCAATAATTGTCACCACCAATTATGAGCCAAGCATCCTTATTAAAACCGCTACCAAACTTATTAGGGCCTTGGCTCTTTGTATGGTTAATATTAAACATTGTTGTTTTGATTTCTTCATCTCAGACTAGTTCAATTAACTATATCCTTATGAAAATCATGCACCCTTATGGGTCAAGTATCGTTATATAAATCACTACTAAACCCATAAGGGCATGATATCTTGTTATGATTAATGCTAAACATTGTTGTTTTAATTTCTTCATCTTTCACTAGCTAAATTAACTACATCTACTGAAGAATAAGAACATTACTAGTTTCAAACACAAATTTTGAAGCTTTCATCTTGTGTTTATCCTCCTCTCCAAATATGCATTTGTAGAAGTTAATCAACTCGATGTGTATTTGGTTCTGAAAAGTAAGCAAAGTCCCATCACCTTATTTCAGAGTAAATATTCCATTTTTCTGTCTATTATAACTTATAATGGCATGGAAATAATGATTATTTTGATCCCCTAGGTGGATCCATTTAATCTTGTTCTTCTGTTGTAAGAAAAACTTGTCATCATAATTAGTGATAGGAAAATGATGCATGCGATCTATCTCTTTTTGCTACAGATTAGTGCCGAAAGACGGCTGCAACACAGCCAACTTATCATCAATCAGCCCCTATCTAGCTGACTGAACTTGATTTAATAAATCCTAGTACTCAGCCTTATTTAATGTTTTCAAGGCCTTTTAAATATTCTTAAACTTTCTAGTCACATGGAACATATTGGTATTATGACCAGGTACCCCCCAAACTTGTTGTACCAGTCGGAAGAAGTTATCATTCCTTCCCATAAACTAAAGTATTCAAAGGAATTCCTTTCTCTCCGCATTTTCAAGAAATTTCTAACAGAAGTTGGAATGTGCTCATAAACGTCTTTAGAAAAAAGTGCACAGAGCAATCTTTAAATGCTTGCCACGATGAGTCATTAGAAAAAGCAAAATCAATTTTAGAGAAAGCTCTATCACCTGGTCCATGCTTATCATTGTAGGTTTCATAACACCCAATTCAAACTAGCTCAATTAAGGGGTTAAAGTCTAAGAAGCCTTGTAAATTAGGTAGTTTAGCAACACAACTTGGGCTACCACCAAACATGTCAAGATCCCTAAGTACACTGTTAAAGTCACCAAGTAATATCCAAGGATTAATAGAAGCAACAACAGTAGCATTAGTATCAATACATAAAACTTTCTAGCAAGTTTCATCACTTTTTCATAAAATATTTGGGATGGAAAAAAAATATCAACATCATACAAGAAAGGACCCCACAACACCTAGATCATACCACCAGGATGAGTATTATGCTATTCATAAATTAATCCAGAGCAGGAAAAGACAATAGATGAAAAATATGCAAATTATTACACCCTTCGTCCCAAATACATGTTTAAATTGTTATTTTGGCAGAGGATTTTATGCAAGGGAAATGGGGTACTTGTTTTCATATTTTTTCCTTCTTAAAAAATTTTATTCCAAATTGTGTACTTGTGAAAATGACATATTTTTTTTCTCTCTTCACCTCAAATGGGTCCTTTTTGGGGGGTAAGATTCATTTCTCTCTTTTACCTCATTTTGGGGGTAAGATTCTAATTACAATTGAAACCTAGTTGCTTTATAAACAATGTAAATATTTACGTGGGACAAGGAAAGCTGAACAATGTAAACATTTATCGAGCATGGAGGGAGTGTTTTTGTTTTAAGTAAGCCTACAAGGCAAATGTTATTATTTATACAAAAGAGAGTGATCTCTCTCTAGTTCTTTGGGTCATTAAAACGATGGACAGTTTACGAGAGCATACTATTCATGACCATATGGAGAAAAAGAAGGGGCCCAGGGTGCATGTTTTCATCACTATCCATAGCATTAAGTATTTCTAAGGAAGAGAAATATTGTTAATAGGAGTATTGACAACATAGCTACTCCTCTCCATTGTTGCATTTTGGGAAACTTGCAATCGTTTGGGGACATCTTTTCCTTGATGATGTTTAATAATTTATTGCACTAAATCCAAGACAGAAGCATCCTTATTGGTTTGGATTGCTTTAGCAACCCATATTTTCTTGTACTTTTTCTCACACTTTGGTTTTTCATCACCGGCGTGGTGCCAAAAGGAGCAGCATAAGCTTTCACTCATGCTTAGCACGCTGATCCAGTATGACACCCTTCTCATTCTGGAAATAAATAATTTTAGGCTTCTTATCACCTTCTCGAGCTTTGTATTCTATTGAAGGGCTACCAATCAACCTACCAAACTTGCCAAGGCCATTTTCACTCTAGTACTTTATGTCCAATAGCAACAATTGAAACCAAACAGACATTGAAGATACCTCATCATTTGAGATAATAAGATGTTCTGACCATGGCCTCACTATAAAGGATTTGGTATTAAAATGGTACATACCAGCCTACAAAACTTGATTCCTCCCTTTTGAGTATAAAATGAACTGACCAATTCTTGAATATATTGTAGCCCAACCCAAATTAATCCAAAGCAAAACCGACTCAAACAATCCGTTTGTCAGGTCTAAGCATGAATATTTCATTAATACCGTGTTCACCCCTTTTTTATCACTGAAAATCCATCAATATATTTACTAGAGATCTAACCCTACAATAAGATTCTTTTTGATGAAATATCATCTCGAGAAATATTCTCCCATGGATTGATCCATATAACAGGTAGCAGATTTCTAAGTTCAAATTCGACATAATTAAGCTTCGAAATATTAAAATATCCCAAATTGAGTAAGGCTTATATGGAGGAGGCAAATTAGCACTGAATCTTCCTCTCAATCCAATCGGCCCAAGATTGAGAATCTGGTCGAGTCCCTGTACCATTAGCATACCAAAATTGCAGTTTTTGATTGATTTTATCACGAGCAACAACAATCTCAGATACTGAAACCCCCATGTTTGCATTTCCCACTAAATAAACTTTCGTAAATAGAGTGAGCTCCTCACTAAGATTGCATGCAACATTGGACATATTCGGTCTTTTATAACATCCCATCTCAATCTTATTTTTTATTTCTATTTTTCTTCTATTGGATGCCCTCGTCTTCCTCCCACCCATCACATGAGGGCAGTTAGCAAGGGTTGCTAACAAGCGTCAACAGAGAATTTACCATGCAATATAAGGGTTCCCATGAGAACTCATCCTAACCTTTAATTTAAATGAATGAACAGCTAAGATTCGATCGATTTCAACTCACTAATGCTTCTGTGCTACTTACTATGCGTGACAACTGAAAACCCCGAGCCCCACTCGTGGCCTTCTCGCTGCACCTAACTCAAAGACCACGTAATCTCTCTCTTCTTCCTTGCCCTTACTCTATCCATTGCTGCTTTCCACCATTGATGTAAGCAAGCTACTGGATGGTTGCGTGCCTGCCCACACATCCCCCACACTCTCTTCTCTCCCTTCCCCAATTGACCCACCCGACCCTCTCCCAACGATAACGTTATGTCTCATTCATCCCTACTATCCCCACTCTTCCGTCAAGTATTCAATCAGGTCTACATCTGACCAGTGCTAGATATACATTCCAGCGTATAGAGGTGACGATGGGGGAAGTCACAAGCTGCCTATGTCAAAAGCAAGTAGCTAGGCCATGGCAGCAACAATGGAGGAGCTAAATATACATTAATTTGCCTTTACTGATGAATTTCCTTTCAAAGATAAATGAATCCTTTCATGTAACCAATGAATCTGCTTTTGTGGGGTGATGAATATGCAATTAATGACAATAAATTTGGGTGTGACAACTAACGAATCGTAATTTGATGATTTTTGATTTGATGAGATTGTTGATTGATTGAAGTAAAAAAAACGCCATAGAACTGGATGACATAGGAAAATAAGATGTTCCCATTGAATTTGAGAAGAGAGAAAAACATTCCATTTTTTTTATCAGAGCTTAATGGACATCGCTCGCTGGCGATTTCTGAAAGAGCTAAACTCAATCATACCTTTCATTAATTGGATGAAAAGTCAAACACGCCCTTCAATGTTTACAAAATAAAATTTAATCATCATGTATAAAAGTTAATCCTTGTATGAATAAAAGTTAACCATATCATGTGTAAAAGTTAACTCTGTTACAAGTAAAAGTTAACTCTATCACGTACAAAAGTTAACCCTGTTATAAGTAAAAGCTAACTCTATCACGTACAAAAGTTAACCATGTTATGAGGGTTCTCATAGTTCTCATATAATTAGCAGTTCTCATATGATCCTGAGCCCTACACGCACACACACACACGCACGCACGCACGCACACACACACACACGAATGGCTGTGGATGAAAGTATGAATTCGCGGGTGAAACGATATCTCCGGAATTTGATCCGATCAATCATCCGCTTAGTTATTTCTTTAGTCAGAGTTTTACCTTAACTTTTGATTTGGATGGAGCGGATATGCAGTGGTGAGGAGGAAAATTTTACCCTATCCCATTTCATCACCTCTTATTCCCTTCTCTTTTTGCCAATAATGTAACATCCCGAATTTTCGTCTAATTTAAAACCATTTAAAATCACGAGTTGAAGCGGAAAAACCCTATAAATTCGAAGCGCTACCGCTGTATTTATAATGTTCAAATTAAATACAAGGCTAGAAAGAAATCAAAATGTTTATATCCCCAAACGTACGTAATAGATAATTAAATAATAACTATCTTTCCAACTAGACTTAAAACAAATAATCCAAATGAAATAGAAATAATAAACTATTAATTCTCATGCAAGAGAATTAATCTCATTACAAATATAAAAATCCCAATAATAAAAGATGTTCCAAACTAAACAATAAAAATAAATTGTTTTTAGAAGATATACAATCTTCTTGGTTCGCCTTCACTAGCTCACACCTCGAGCTACAAATCCTGTCAATCTAATCCCCCACATAGACAAATTCCATATAGGTTCATCTGTAAGGACCCGGGATTTTCGTCCAATCCTTTTTATATGAGTATTGGTTTCCACGGAGTGCGTCCTTATAGAAAATTTGTAAGTTGGGGGTTTAGATAAGTTCAAGGGGACCATCGAGTTAGAAAGGATTTTGTAAAGACATGAATTGAATAAAAACCATGAAAGAGCTCACAAATCTGCTATCAGCGTTTTATCGAAGGGACAAACTGAAGGGACAACCCAATAGCGCGAAAAGTGAACTAATCATGTTTTAAGAAAGACTCTCGCTCTAATAGAACATATGAGTACCCAAAAATAATAGGTTCGGGGGCGAAGGTACGAGGTGGGAAGGTGTTAGGCACCCAACTCGCCCGTTTATGACGGCCTCTACTAACTCAAGTTTGCTTAATAATTTAAAGACATAATCCCATGCAAAATCGGATTAACAACCTAGACTTAGACTATTAATTGGTTCATCACAAGCATCACAACATTTATTATTAACCCTTATTTAGACATGCATTTGATAGCATGATATCTAAATTATGACTACTAGAAAATAAACAATTAGGCAGTTAATTTAATTTGAGCCCTCAGGAATTTGTACCTGAACTGTAGGCTAAATTTGACAAGAATAGTAAAAATAGATCTCAAATTTGGAAGAAAGAGGGGGAAGCTCAGAGTCAATACTACTGAGAATAGAGTTTGTCAACTGTAGACTGTGTGTTTTGAACTGAGGGTGGAGGGTCGTATTTATAGGCGCTGGAAGTAGGGTTGGATGACCGAAAAGGAGCCAAAATTTGGATTCGGGCCAAAAAAAGAGTTGGGCCAGAAGCAGGGTCAACAGCCAGCTCGATGTCGTCATAATGACGACATCCAGTCCGTTTTTCTTTTCCGGAGAAATTTAAATATTCCGAAAAATGTGAAAAGACCGTTTTACCCTTGAACGGTAAAAGACGGTTTTACCCATAAATCGCAACTTGGTGACCGGGAGTCGGAAAGAGGCATGAGACGTGTCGTTGGAAAGCTCTTGAACGGGGCTTTTGAATGAAATGGAATGAAGGAGTGTTTGGAGGAAAAACCTGAGACCTTATCTTAACTATTAAAGCAAAAATAGCAGTTCAAGTTTATAAATTACTCCTTTCATCATCGGGCTTTTGCGGAGAAATCTGAAGACGCTTTTTTGCGTCTACACATCATAGGTCCACCATTGAAGAGAAATGGATAACAAACACAAGTAAAAAGAAAAATAACCAATCAGCTACGCTGAGTAATTCATAACCGCATAATCCATTTAAATCTCCAAGTTAAGCCAACATGCTTAATCGAATAAAATAATAATCATACTTAAGAAATAAAGACGACATGCTTTAGAATTAAAGACACGCATAATCACCAAAAAAGAAATCCAATATTTATTATTATCCATTAGCCAAGTTCATTAGAGAGAAGAGAATCGCATGAATTGTCAAACCAATCGCAGTCGATTCAATAGGATCTTAGTCCCGTGCACATTGGCGAAAGAGGGATCAACCGTCCCGGAGTATAGATGATTCCCGAATTACTTCTAGATGTTCCTAAGTATGCATACCCTCTTTCAACCCTTAGGTTTACAAGAAGAACAATTTCATCCACAAAACTTCATTTGCCCAATTGCTCTTTGTATGGATACAAGATTTAACTAAATACGTTGGGGCCATCACCAATGAACGACCTCAACGTACCAAATGACATTCCCATTCGCTCCATTTGGTGGATCCATTACCAAAGAAATATTAACTCTAAATTCATTAATTCAAGGTGATCACATAACAAGTAATACACATCATCTTGGCACTCAAGTAATACAATATGGTTACAATTTCTGATGGCAAATTTTACATGATTGCCATCTAGGCCTCAATTAAAAACCACATAGTTCAATACCTTTAAGTAGGTTCCAATAGTCAAAGATCATTTCAACTTATTAAACTAACATGCTTCCTAACATGAATCCACATGCTTACCAACACGATACAAAAATAGCAACTTTCAGGCTATATTCCAACTGAACAATTATTAACATAATTTTCGTTCAACAACAATACATCATGCATCTCCTCACATGAATATCAACAAGTAGACATTGCTACACAAAGTGAATTTCCAACATAATACATGCATTCACTAACATATAATTCTATACGAATTATCAGAAGGAAATTAATAACAATTATCCCTTCCACAAACCAAGTACGAATAAACATCCCAATTCGATACTTAGACAATGAATATACATAATTCATCTAGACATGAATTACCTTTAGCAAGTAAGGCAAATCACGACAATTAACGTAAGCTCCTTACGTTCAAGTGCGGTCAACGGACCCTAACAAATCCACAATACATTGACTTCTAAACCACTTTATTAAACTTTAAAGATGATTTAGTATCCTTAATTAAAGTAATAAGTTGCTGGAAGTTTCAGTTACTCAAGCATGCTCAAAGTTTCCATAAACAATTTACATAAACTAAATTAGGAAACTTTCCAAAACCCTAAAACAAGTCAACAAGTCAAAACAAGTCAACATCAAAACAACACCAACCATCACCACTGCTGACCACCGCCAGCGGAGGCTGGTGCCGCTGGGCTGCCGCAGCACGACAGGGGTGCTGCCGTGTTGCACCCAAACCTATTTTTTTTTTTTTGTTAAACATTTCTAACAAATTCCAAATCTAATTAAATCCTCACAATTAATAAATTTCCAGATTTAATTAAATCACAAAATCTAACCTTTTGAACTCAAACTTTGATTCAATTCAACAAAACAACAAACTCAACCCTAATCATGATCCTATCATGCAAAAATAATAGAATCTAGCAAACCCTAGGCAAAACATAAATTAGGGTTTACTCATAGAAAACTAGAGTTTATTAAAACTCATACTTGAATCTAATTTAAAGCTTTTAAGAATTAAAAACAAGTTTAGAACACTTACTTGAAAATCAAAAGATTAAAATTGAGCAAAGGATGAATTGTGAAAGAGTGTCAAAATTCTCTTTTCTTCCCCTTCGTTCGGCCGTGCGTGAGAGTGAGAGAGAGAGTCTTTTCTTTTTTTTTGATTTCGTAATGCGTCAGTTGAATTTGGAAGCTGAGTGTATTTAGGAACCCAAATACACTCTTTCCTTATCTCAACTTATTCTTTCCTAAAACCTCTCCTAAAATCACTCCACTAGCCAAAATTTTAGAAAACAAAATTTTAAAATAAAATTCAGAAAATTGGTGCCTTATTTTCGGCCACCTAGCCGAAAATAATGGCCCAATTCTTTGCCCATAATTTCGGCCAAACCGAAATTATAGCCCACCAAATACCTTTTTATTTATTTGACCCAATTATAATATAATTAGGTCCAAAACCAAAATCAATTATTAATTAGGCACTTTAAACATTTATGAGCCCAATTAATTAATTAGATACGAAATTGCATTCTCTTTTTATGTAATTTATATTCTAAAATGAATAATAATACGGGGTACTACAAATAATGAGTGAGAGTGTAGCGCATGATGGGTCAAAATTTGTAAGGCGATGATATAAGGGTTTGCAAGGTATCGAACATAGTGGATGAAGTGGGGCCAACATGTATAGTTTAGCTTGGGAACCCTAATACCATTCTCTTAAAATTTATCACAATTTCATAACCTTGCGTCACATGCTAGAGTCCTAGATCTAGAACCCATATTATCAAACTAGGGCTTCAAACTTAACAACATTTTTCGGAAATGAAATATTATAGGTGGGTTATTCATATTTCGATACAGATCCCTTCGTCACTGGAGGAGGAGGATGGGGAGTAGCGTTGGAGTAGGGGTAACTCTGCACGGGGAATAATCGGAATGAATAAATAGGTAGATTAAATAATAGGGATATTAGTGAAGGTAATATAGATATTTTACCCAATTTTTTTAGCAAATGAAGAAATAAAAACGTGAATAGGGAACATCTCCAAAAGGAAAGTGAAGAGAAAATTATGAAACAAATTGAGTTCAAAAGATCACCACGCATCAAATTTTAATAGTTGTAAGCTTAGAGAATAGCATAGTATAAACTTAAGACTTCAGTTTCAAACAATCAATATTTGAACTTATTTGAGAAAGATTTTTGTTAAAAAATGTATGTTGGAAATTTGAACAAATAGTCCACCATATACTCATCGATATAATCTTTGTTGCTTTTTTATTTGATTATTATGTTAGTCTAGAATTGCGTACTGAGCTACATAAAATGAAATAGCTAAAACTTAAGCAAAATCAAGTTTGTTAATTTTAAATTTCTTTTGACAAGAGTCGCTTCTTTATGTTGACTCTTACGTATTTTTGAAATAGTCAATACTAACTTTTTTTGTATGTTGACCTATCGGAGCTCTTACATTTTCCCCCTCCTTTAGGCTTTAAAGGACGCACTTTACAAAATCTGGGCATATTCCAAGTTGGCATCACTCTTGCTCGAGAAGAAAGCCTTACATTTTGGGGATTCTCCAAAAAGTTATGCTCAAAAGGTGGTAAATTTGAAGGGTCATTTTCTTTTTATATCAAAAATTATTTTTACTTTGAATATCGCTCGCTCCATTTTAAATATGCATCTCATCATCCGCATTCAATCATTTTATGATATCTTACCCTCAAAGTTAAGATTTAGGATTGTCCCTTCTTTTAAGTTGGATAAAACTGTTTAAACTAATTTCGATAAAAAATATCAGATATAAAGCAAATTGATTGCAAACTGAATGGAATCAAATGGTTGTTTCTGTTTTGGCTATACCTTTAACTTGATTTAAATCTATCTCTATCAATCGTTGTTATCTCTTTAATATTGGGTCATTTGAAAAGATGCAGTGAAGTATTTCCTACAATACATGTATCATTGTGAAGATATATTTAAAGGAGAAACTAATTGAAATATAAATCTCGATATTAGCTAAGTTAGCTTGGATAGAACTGAAATAAAATTAAGGTGGCGAATACAAAGTCTTAACTGGTAGACTCTAACTGTCTAAGAAACTCTTACGTGGTATTACTTACAACCTTAAAATTTGCAAAGTAGATTTGTTTACTTGAACGTCATTTTATCATCCATTAACTATTTTATGGAGTGACTTGGTTCATTATCATTCATTGGTAATTAGAATATTTTGTATCTACTTACTAATAGCTATCATGATTTTTCAAACTAATGCAGGTTGATAAGTTGAACATTCTGTCAGAATCTCTTACTAACTCTACTTTAAAAGCTGAAAGGCGCGTAGTTGAACAAAGGTTATGTGTCTTATTAGCTTTCTTGCTGAAGAAATCAATATTGTAATTTTTTTTTTAAATAATCAGATCTCAATATTATAATTAAAATAAAACTTTTTGGCAGCAATAAACTTATCAAAATTCACAATGGTGTACACGAATAAATAATATTGGCAGCCTATGTTGGCCGAGTAAGTTAAATGATAGTCTATTGTTCCTACTTGTCAATGGTAAGGGCAATTTTCAATGCGGAGTACAGCAACAATATGACCATAAAAATCCTCCTACAATATGAAGAAGAATAATTTCTTGCCACCCGAAATCGATTCCGCTCGACACCCAATAACATATCAATTATCATTATTTGGAACCGACCTGACCCGATCTGAGATAACCCGATACCCGTGTACACCCGTTATTCAAATGGATCCTCACCCGTTATTCAAATGGATCCTCACCCGTAAATACCTAACCTGAAACTATCCCAAACCCAAATGAACCCGAATCGAATCTACCCGAAACATGAATATATACAACACATTATAACATAATATCCAAAATGATTGAAATTTTTTAAGTGAACATGTATGAAATCATTAATATTAGGGCCTGGTTACATCCAAATTGACCCAACTCAACCTGAGAACTCTTATAATTCAAAATAACCCCAACGAGATATGACCTGAAATCAAAATGGCCCGACCTAGATCCGACCCGATCCGCTTGATTGCCACCTCTAAGTAAGGATATTACCTTCTTAATCAAATTTCAACTTCATACTAATATGAATGCTCCAACCTTTTTTATAACTCCATCTTTATCGCACCCGCTTTGAGAGCACCAAGTATATATGTAAGGGAGAACAATTATCTCTTTCTGTTAGAGCTAGATTCTGTGTTTTAAAAATCAAACGAATAGACTAATTTTTTTGATCTGTTGTCAATGTCTTACTGCGAAGCACCCATCGCATTAAGTATATCCTTTTTGCAACACGTATGGGCCATTAAGTCAAAAAAATGACTTGAGTTTAATGGTATTAGATTAACCCTTTGTTCAAATGCACAAATTATTCTTAGAACTATTACTATGATTAAGATCAACTTGAACATTCATAAAAGAGAAATAATGAGGTTGATAGGAGCGAGCTTGCAACTTGTCCTTGAGATATCATTTGTAAACGCAAAATGAAATTTTTTTTTTCGAAAGGCAGAAAAAGATAAGCACTAGACATGTTTCTCCACTAAGAGAGAACTCCTATTTCAAATAAATAATTTTTAATGGTAGAAGACACAATCATATTTTCTATATAAAGACAAAAGTAAGCATTAACAACACCATACGCCTGATCTACACTTTTTGAAATTTACATAAATTTTTATGTCATACTCTTGACACCGCATTATATTAATCCAAAATTGCTAAATTTGATTAAGAGATATATGATGATTTAGTGGAAGTGTATCTATCTTAATTTTGAATTATCACTTTTTGAATTACCAACTCAATTAAATGCAAGACAACAATAAAAGAAAAAGAAAAAAAATGTAAATGAATTATTGAAAGTAGAAGATCCAATCATAAAGAATAAAATATTTTTGTTAAAAACATATGTTTATGAAATACTAGTATTATTTTTGGAAAATGGTAAGTATATTTCCATTCACCAAAGGGATACCGAAATAGCACCTTCGGGATAAGAATACAAGCACTATAGGGGATGGCCTATGTGAGTAAACTCACAGCAAACAACATAGCTAAGTAACAGACATACACCTAGGAAGCTAAATTAGCAACCACTCCACATCTTTAGGACTCTGAGAGACTTTGTAGACTTTAATACGAACATCACTTTGAATTTTCCTAACAATCTGCTCAAAAGATTGCTACTTATCACAAAAAAGCCGAGCATTGCGTTCCCTCCAGATGTGATAAACAGATGCACCAAACGCAGAACGCATAGCTCTTTTACGGATGTGACACCCCCTAACATGTGATTTAAACCACTGTAGTTCCTTTTTCAGGCCCGTAGATCTCTTACAAACTCCAAACCATTGTAAAATAGAGCTCCAAACTTTAGAAGAAAAATCACAGTGAAAGAAAAGATGCCCAACAGACTCTGATTGTCTCTCACACAAGCAACATCTATTGACGAGATGTCATCCCCTACTAACAAGATTGTCGACAGTAGCAAGTTTATTGCAGGATGCCATGTGAAACACAAAACGATGCCTGGGCACTGTCATGTTTTCCCGAACAATCTTATAAACAGGGCAATTCCTACCTTTGTTACGCAAAAGGTATAGGCAGCTGCTATATTGAATTTTCTCCCCTCTCCCCACTGTTGAACCTGGAATTAACCAGAAGAGTGTAGGAAATTGCATTTCTCAATTAGTTCATTTCTAACCCCCAAAATCTTCTTCCAAATCCAGGAATTATTTTTCTTGACTTGCACATCCGAAATAGATGTCCTCCTCAAGTAGTACTTCTTCATCCAACTAGTCCACATGGAATTTTTTTCACTGTCTAGATGCGCAATCCATTTAACAAACAAGGCCTTGTTCCATGAGGGAACCTCCTTAATATTGATGCCACCTTCACAAAGTGGTCGACATAAAGCTTCCCACTTCATGAAGATCATCCTGTCAGGGCCCCAAAAAAATCTTCTACAAAGCCTCTCAATATGGTCAACAACAGTTTTAGGCAGAATCAAGGAAGAGCACAAGAAAGCTTTAACCCAAAAAATAACAGAGTTCAGGAGTTGGGCTTTCCCAACATAGCTAAGGAACCGATTCGCCCAATTATTCAGTCTAGAATAGATCTTGTCCACAAGCATCTGACACATGGATACAAAGAGTTGTTTGGTTGTCGGGGGAACACCTAAATAGCGGAAATGAAAAGACCCTTGACAGAAACCAGTTTTCAAGAGAATCTCTTGCTTATTAGCTTCGGGAGCACCCCCAAAATAAATGGTAGTTTTAGCACAATTGGGAACAAGACAAGACAACCCAGCAAACATATTAAGGAAATCATTCACCATAGAGATAGTGGGAGAATCAACTCTACAAAAAATAAGGAGGTCGTCAGCAAAGATCATGTGATTGATATTGCATCGAGCGCAGTTAGGGTGAAATTTGAAACCAAAATTATTAGTCGTGTATCTCAACATCCTTGAGCAAATTTCCATACTAAAGGTAAAGAGTTAAGTGGACATAGGGTCCACTTGCCTCACACCTCTACGACCAGAGATAAAACCACAGGAGACCCATGAAAATTAATGGAAAAACAGGGAGTCTTCACACAGATGATGATCCACTGTATGAACATACACGGGAACTGCAAATATTGTAAAGTACTCTCGAGGAAATCCCAGCTAAGAGAGTTGTATGCCTTCTTAATGTCGACATTAATAATAGCTCTTGGATCTCTGCATTTGCATGAGATTTAAACCTAAAATCCTAACAATGGCGAAACCCTCCATTTCCACCTACTTCACCATTTTTTCTCTCCTCCTTTCCCTACCTCACGCCTTCAATCCAGAGATTCCAACAGATCAGCGAATCCTCGTCATTAGACGATGTGTCTCTCAAATCTTATATTATCATTCCATTTACTTCAACAATCTCCAATCTCGCGGTTATTCTTTCAATTTCAAGCTTTTCGATGACCGTAAAATAGCTTTCTAATACTAGTATTATTAATTTACAAAGGGATTAACAAAACTATAATTGTAAAGTAAGGCTCTCAGGACTATATTCCGTTAACCACAAGACATGAGCCTACAAAAGTTAACATAAATAACATAGCTTTAGAACTTAATGGATAGAAAGATCATTAGTTTGAAGGCAGCAAATACATCGACAATAATGTATCTAGAAACTGCTCAATCATGCTTGACTTGGGGAGATCTCTTTTTTAGTATCAAGAATGCTTTATGTTGATCTTCAAATATTCACTCAACGAAAAGAAATATTTTTTCTGGGCAAAACATGAAAAATGGTTAAAAATAAAGAGTGGTTGGTATAGAGTTATCTAGTAATAATTAACTACACGGAGCATGCAAGTGTGGATGAATGTAATACTCCTAAATTTTCACCATATTTATAAAATAAGTCTCACAATAGAAAAACTACAAACTCGAAAGTATTACCGTCTTATTTAAAAGTAACTATATACAACGCTAAAACTAAAAATCAAAACTAAATAATAATTATTAAAAAACTTATTAATTAAATTTCAATTGTCAAAAAATCATATAAAAATAATCCTCAATGTTTAAACAAATAATATATCTCAATTCCCAAACAAAGGCATTAGTCTAAAAGAACACTAATCCATTTGAAAAAGATAAAAAAAATCTTCTTCCATCATCTTCAAGACCAATTGAGCTCCAACAATAAGAATCAACATCATCAGACATGTCGATCTACTACTCATAAGCAACAAGATTTGCATATGTTCATCATAGAAGAAAAATAGACAACACACAAAGACAAATAACCAATAAGCAAGACTAAGTAGTTACATACATAAATCCCAAGTAACAATATTCATTAATAAATCTCATGCTTCTTTAATTTTAAATTTGCACTAACATGCTACAAAGTCAAACATAACAAATCCAATTTTGTATATTCAAAGTCAAGTGATTAAGATAGAAGAGAACGTGAGCTAAGTTTGATTAAGGATTATTGCCCTTACAGAATATCAAAGTTAGGATTGTCGCCTCAAAGTATAAGGACCCTAAATAAACCAATTGACTCAGAAATGTACGTAAATGTCCGCAAATTCCAGGCTATATGTTTATTTTCATTAGTAAAGATTCGATGAATCACTACTAATATTTCAGTATTTCCATACAGTTTTTGATATACGTAAGTAAGAAAAATACAGAAGAAAATTCATCTAATCAATATTCGTTTGGGACCCCCAACAAAAACTTTCAAGATTTGCGACTGATGTGACTGCCTTCTTCTGGGGATCCAACCCAAAGAAAACTTAACTCTCATATTTCATTTTATCGTTTTTGACCACATTGCACATAAAATCACATTTCTTGGCTTACAAACAATTCTCGACATTGAAATTCTAGACTATGAGTAAGTATTCAAATTTTTAAATATCAAAATTCCATCACAGGGTCCACAATTGATCTCAAATTAACTAGATTCATAATCTCAACTTGCATGAATGAATGAACGTTCTTATTGAACTTATTCATCTTAACACTTGCATAAATATATATTTTCTAGGCTTTTCATTGCTCAACGAGTCTAAATCATTCACCAATTAAATGTCTTGATCTCTATGAAAATGATAACATTCTTGCATATTAACTCATCTTCATGCATATGATACTCTGCATAGAAGGTGGGCATGTTCCTACTGATGCTTTTGTTGGTAAGTTTCTGTTTTTTTCAAGGTTGAGGTTTTCTTTAATTCTAGAGATCTACTTGGGTCTGGAAAACATTCTTTCTGGTGATTGATACAAAGTTCTTAATTACCAAAAAAATCATCTTTATACACATATTTTCATGATTACGTGTCATTGCAAGTTTGCAAATAGACATACAACATTGTCAAACAAGCATGTCCATAACAACAAACTTATCATTCTAGGTAGAAGACTTGCATTGAGTAAATAAATCACCAAATCAAGTAGCTAAGCACGAACGTCTCGTATGCTCCTTCAGTGTCACCATGTACTAAAATGATCCAAATTTAAAACATAGTCACCACATTGACTTCTAAACCTCTTCATAATCATTTAAGAATGGTTTAGCTACTTTATTTTAACCTTAAAATTTTGCTGGAATTTTGGTACATAATCATGTGCTCAATTAAGTTAACTGCAAAATCTCAAAATGCTAATAAAATGTCAACACATAAACCTTAAAACAATTTAAACAACCAAATCTAACCAACATCACTATTAATCAACCACCCTACTTGTGCTGCCTGGCTGGCGACATGCTTGCATGGTAGTGCCTTCCGGCAGCCGAGCAGCCACCAAAGCCCCATGCAAGGCGACGAATATATTTTCTCGCACCTCTCACGTGACTTTCTTTTTCTTTTTTTTTTTTGAATCCAGTTTCTAAAAAAGAAGTATTAAGTAAATTAAACATGCAATTATACATAAATTTCAGATTTAAAAAATCAAATTAAAAGGATTTAAATTTAACTCTTTCAATTTCAAAACTAACAGTTTTTAACATCAAAACACTAGAATGTGAGTTCAAATATAAACATACAAGAATTGATAAACATGAACCCCAATCATAATTAAAACCAATAAATACTAGCAGGGTATCAAACATGCTTTATTAAACATAAAGGTTAAAACTTTAAAAGAAAAATTAATAAAGTTACTAGGATTTGTTGTAAGAAATCACCACTGACAATCTAGCAAATTCATTGATCAAACCCTCGTAGAACTCAAGTCACTTGATTTCTCCTTTTAAATTGAAGCAAAAGAAAGTAAAGTTTTTTTTTCTTTCTCTTCTTCTTCTCTGAAACGCACGTACATTCACAAGAGAGAGAGAGAGAGAGAGAGAGAGAGAGAGAGAGAGAGAGAGAGAGAGAGAGAGAGAGAGAGAGAGATGGAGTTGGGTTATTGTGGTAAGTGAGTGTTTTACTTGGGACCACTTTCTTAATTATCTCTATTGTAATTACAATTCATCGTAAGTAAATCCTAAAGAAAATAGGAAAGTAGGTTAACAAACTAGGTTTCCTCCTTTTTCCTTAATCTATCCAAAATACTGTGTATTAACCTAACTTAAACACCAAATTTGAATCCTATTATAAATGTCCCTCATCTAATTTAAAAGAATTATATCTACAAAAAAAATATACAAATAGACTTTACATGCTATTGTAAATTTTCGGGCCAACCAAAAGTTGTCACTATCCCACGTAATCAAATAAATATGATCCAATTGATTAGGTGCCATATCTAATTATAAGAATTCAAATAAAAGCCCAAGAAAATAAATTAAATACAATATCTTCGAAATTATTATTATTGAAAATCAATAATAATGTGGGGGTATCAAAATGACTAAAAATATAAATTATACTTATTGTTTTGGTGGTTACAACTATAAGCGAGAAAAGTGAATATGGCACATTTAACCACAATTCATGACAATCTATCTTTGAATTCAGCAACAAGATAAGGGTACAGATCATCCAATACGGAAAACCCCTTAATCGACTATGAGATAGAACCAAACATGACTAGTGAATGAGAGTAAGAAAAGAGTACAACAAATATTAAATAACTAACTGGAGATTAGACTTCGTCCTCTTACAACCACTTTAACAAAGCTTAGGGCGAGTTATGCTTCTAGGCAATGGCTTTGCTAGAGTTTATAATCTAATATTTTGTCTGTTCCTAACAATCTTTAGCAGTAAGTAATATATTTATGCATAGATGATCCCATGATGTACATGTGCCAGTTATGTTGTGCATGCACAATTAGTTTTTATTTGATTTGTTTTAGGGGATTAACCAATCTTTTACATATTGGCATCATATTAGTTTTTAGGAAAATTGGACATAAAAATCCCAAATTTGCTATGTCATACAAAAATAATCCCCAAATTGACTTTGTACAAAAATTATCCCAAATTTTATTAACCTTCACAATAATGTGCCCATTGTTGACGGGGTTAACTCTCGATTAACTTTTGATCACGTGGCACCCCAGGCCTCAACTTCTTCATCACTCATTTCTCCACCAGCCCAAAAACCCTCATCCCTCTCATTCACCACTACCACCACCTCCTGCTCGTTGACCACCTTTGACCTCACTGCCTCCTTCATCCAACCCGAGTAGAGCTCGACTCTTATCTCCACCGTCAAATCCACCCGCCACAACTACCCCTCTCACTCTCTCTACAACTATGATATCCATTCACGAAGTTAGTCTTATTGAATAAAAAGAAACGAAGTAATAAGGCAGAAAATATCAGCAATCAGACAACTCACAAAAATTAGCTCAAACCCACAAAAAACAATTCATCAATTTAGGGTCTTTTTACATGAAATTCCCACACAGAAAGGCAAAATGAGTATAAGATAAAGGCACCTGAGGAAACTCAGTTTATTTGCATTATTTGGCATCCCAGCCTTACACTTAGGCTTAATAAAATAATTTCCTTTACATCAAAAAAAAATTCACTAATTATTATTTACGGTAGAGAAGAAACGAAACTAGAGTTTTACTAGAACCATTGGAAACTCCACGAAACTTCATAAATTAAAGCCATAGTTGTATAGAGAGCGAGTGAGAGGGGTTTTGGCTGGTGGATTCGACGGAGGAGATGAGATTCGAGTTCTGCTCGGCTTGGGTGAAGGAGGCATGGACGTTAAAAGTGGTCAAGGAGGTGGTGGTGGTGGTGGTGAATGAGAGGCTGAGGGTTTTTGGGCAGGTGGAGGAAGGGATAGGGAGGAGGTATGGGTTGCCACGTCATCAAAAATTAACCGAGTGTTAATCCCGTTAACAGTGGATCCATTATTATGAGGGTGAATAAAATGTTGGATTATGTTTGTACAAAGTCAAATTTGGGATTATTTTTGCTTCAGAGCAAATTTGGGATTATTTATGTCCAATTTTCCTAGTTTTTATTATAAATGTTGATTCCTTAACATGGGATGAGATAGAGTAGAAGTGACCAAAAGATTTTGACTTTGAAACTTTATTTGGAGTCTCATCCTTGATATCCTTGAAAATAAGAGTTATTTCAACATGAATTATATCCAACATTCACTGGGCCGATAATAAGTTTTCACATGTGAAAGAGGCATACACCACACGAGCCCGAGTGTGGTTCAATATTCAAAGAAACAAGTATGTAGGTGGAACTTTATTCTTGTTTTGTTTATTATATTCTTTCAATGTAGGACATTGTAGCGAAATATTGCCCCACTATGATACTACTTTGTAGGGATGACCCTCAAATTTATTAATTATCATAACACAATTATAATCTGGAATTAAATCCACTCACAACTTATTTTAAATAACAACGTAAGATTAGAATTTCAATTCTGCTACTAGCATGGGAAAGGCACAAAACTGGTTGTTCATGCTAAGTTAATCGTATCGAAAGTGTGTCCCGGTACGATAATGGAAAATATCGTTTCGACTTTTAATTTTCTCGAACGGTCCCGTACCAAAAATGACGATTAACCGAAGATCGATTAACCAAAGTTTTCGGTATGCTTAAACGGTTAATCGAATAAATTTATATATTTTCAATATTGGCTGATTTGTTAGGAGAGAGAAACTATTATTACCAAAAAAAGAAAGATGTGGAAGCTTGAAAATCATGCTCAAGGAAAGCTTTCCTTCACATTTCTCAACTCTAAGGCTAACTCAAACAAAGAAAATCCCTCAAATTGAAAACAAAACAAAAAAGCCTCCAACTACAACACTCACTCTTCTCTTTGCTTCATCTTTTTTAATTTTCTCTTCTTTTCTTCTTCTTTCTTCTCCTTGTTTTATTATGTTCTTCATCTGTTTCTCTTCGTTACTTTTTCATATTATTTTTTCTGTTCTTCATCTTCCTCTCTTCTCTTTTTTTTTCTTTCATCTACCTAGATCGATAAAAGAGGTCATCAAGAACAGATCAAAAACAAAAGGTTATCAAACCCATATCTAAAATAAGAACGAGAGAGAGTAAATAACCCTTTACAAAAATGGCATAACCACGAACCAGATAAAAATTTAAGGGTAATTATATCAACAAAAAAGAGGGAAGATTGGGTTTTGAGAGTAATGGATGCTAGAAACTTGTGGGGCGCCCTTTTCAATTTTTATTTTTTGGTTTTTCGGTTAACCACAATTCCCAAAACGCGAACGATAACCGTACCGGAAAATCGAAAATAACTACCTGTACGATAACTGTACCAAGATTATTTTTTTTTTCCGGTAAGGTAACATAATTTTCAGTACGGTTTTGCTCGGTTACGATACGGTTTTCGGTTTCGGTTTTTTATGAATACCCCTATCCAAAACTATCGCCTTCTTAGGTCGAAAGTAGAAACGCATTGCAATCTGCATATGTTGAGTATGGTCCGGTATTCTACCACACCCAAACCCACATTCGACATCAACAAGTAACTCTCTATTCCTTGTGCCCATGCCCAGCCTATTCAATCTACTACCATACCTGTAAATATAGGCCTTCAAAAGATTTCTAAATTTACTACAATGAGGAAATCTACCACATTCCAAATACTACTTTACTATATAAATAGAAAATTTATTTTAACTAAACTAATAGAAAATAACTAAACTACCAATTAGTATATTCTAAAGACACTCTTCCAAAATATTAACCTAGAAAAGTAATAATGTTGTGGACCATAATAAACCTCCCGTCATGTCCAATCTCATTCCTTTTAAGACCTTGATGCCTGCCTTTGAGTTCGAACCTCTATTACTCATATTTATAACCTTATTGTTACTTTTCAATCTTACAATATATGTTACTAATTTTTAGTGATAAGCCCTCAAATTATACTATCTACAGTATCACAATTATAAAGGGTAATTAAATTCAAACATGAGTGACTTTATGCACGGAAAAGACACAAAATCATCCCCAATATTATCTTCTAATTATCCGGCCAAAAATAACCTTCAAAAATAATCGCATAAATTATTATATCCTAAATAATATTGGTGTTGTATACCCTCGTTAACCATCACATGTGATATCCCTAATATGCATGTACACGGTACACAAATAGTTCAGTTTCACTTTTTTGGATGAAGGGACTCCTTCATAATTTTTCTTTGACCTGAATGAGTTAAAAATATTTGCCTCATTTTTACAAGTGTTTATGTTCTTACTACTATTCATATTACTTTAGACATCCCCATTGGTAGTGAATCATTTAGCAAACACGTCCACCCATAGGATACAAATAGGAAACACAACAGTTATTGATGTCTTCCATTTGCCTCTAGATCATTTTTCTACCATTTTATTAGAAGACAGAATACAAGGAGTGTAATATTGTTACACACACAAGCGGATAAGGATACATACACGTACACATGCGTGCGTTCACACTACAGTAATAAATTTATAGGGAAATTTCACCACGCGCCCCTGAAGTTTGGCAAAATGCACACAAGATACAACCAACTTTCAAAATGCACCATATACCCCTAAACTTCTACATTCTGGTCTAAAATATACATCTATCATTGTGTCGTGGACTTTTGTACAGTTGATTAATTCTTATTTTTTTATTTTTTTATTTTTTTTACAACAAATTTCATTTTCACCTGTTTATATATTCACCGTATTTTATTTTCGAATATTCACCATATCATTATATTATTTTTTGCTTCTCACAAAATAAATTTATTTCAATACAGTATACTAACTTTCTTTTTTTTTTTTCAAATAGCAGCTGATTTCAATAAATATTTTTGTTGGCAATTTTTTTGATTTAGTTCACAATGAAATTATTACATTGGATATTCTTTTATTTAATATACCACAAATAATCCTTCTAAGGTGACCTCTAATCGCTCTAATTAATCTCACCCATATACATTTTTTCCACCTTTCTATCCCCCTCAAATACTACGATTATTTTTTCGATTGCAAAGTAATAATAAATCAACGACTAATTTTAAACTTTCCATTCAACATCAGAGGTTATTACCTCTTTGTCCAGTACATCGATCACCGGGTTCACCACTTCAAAAAAAAAAATGAAAATCTACCAATTTCATGTATTGCGAATTAGTATTTTATGCCTATTTGTCTTAGCAAAGTTCACCTAAAAAATTGGAACCAAACATTGACGTTATTGTACAAATATTTTGCACATACTACTCTACTTGCTCTTGGAAACTACTCAAATAAAGTCTTGTCCAAAATTTTCCTCTACACATGACACAACCATCTACTATTCCTTTTCGTAAAATAAAAAAAAAAATGTATGAAAAAAATTGTTTAAAGTATCCGCAATCACAAGCAAATTGTCCAAAAACTTTAAAAAGAAAAATAAAAAATACAAATTGTTCAGCAACTTAACGGTAAATAAACAGTGTCAACATGTGTGAATGCTTTACACAAAACTTTAATAGTTCAGGGATATATGGTGCATTTTTAAAGTTGAATGTATATCATGTACATTTGGTCATACTTCAGGGGCGCGCCGTGAAATTTTCCAAATTTATATCACTTTTATTTAAATGCTTGTTGACAATATAAGAAGTAAACGGACAAAAACATTTTCAAAATATGCTAACACGCACATCACTAGTTTTCATATGTCACTTCTCCTTATCTACTGGTGTAGAATATACGAATGAAAGATAAATTTTGTTTTATAAATGTCTTAAATTATTAATATTTACTCCATGTTTGTGTAGGTCCCAAAAAGAAGCTGCTTTGCATTTTCGTTTGGCAATATCTGTTGAAGTCAGCCAAACGGAAACGGTATGTTATTCTTCCTTGTAAACATATTTTATGATTCTACAACATGTAATCAAGTGGAAATATGCAAAGAATTGATTTCTACATAATTAACTTATATGAATAAGCAGTAGCAACAACAACAACAACAACAACAACAACAACAACAACAAGAACAACAGCAATAACAACAACAGCAACAGCAGCAACTACATAAATGAATAAAAAAATATCTTTAAAAAATTTGCAACATCGAATTTTTTTCTAACTTCTTCCCACCAATTATCTATTATAAAGCTTGTTTTATGCCAAAAATCAACATTTTATTAAGCATTTTATGGCCATTTTAGATACGAAATAATTATTTTCATGCACAATTTGTCTAGGTATTAGTGGCTGAAGTTGAAACACTTGAGAAGCAGAAGGACGAACTTGAAGTTGAATTAAGAAAAGTATATTGGTCAATAACATGTCTTTTAGTTGCTTACAAACTAAAATGGACATTAATTTGCTTCTCCTAATTTTTTTAGTGTCCATTTATATTATAAATATGTGAATATGAGCCAGTTAGCTGTTAAACAAACTTACGTGTTGTACTAGTTTGGATATTTATCTTTGAACCTCCTCATAAAACCAATTAAATAGAATTAATCATTTTCTTATCACCTTCTACTAAGTTTGTGAAATTAAGAGAAATGCTCATGTTGACTAAACTTATGGTTATTACAAAGAGATAAACCCAATAGATAGAAATTTTAAGGACAAGATCACTTAACTTTTGTCTACATAACAGAGTCGGCCATTATGGGTGTGCATATGGGACGTTCGCACTAGGTTTTAAGATTTAAGGGGCCCCACAAGTTTGAGTTTAACGAGGATAATGAATGGGAAAAACACTTATTTTTTAATAGAAAATGCCTGCAACTTAAACGGGTAAACGACTAAACTTCGATGCTAACACTCTTCTTCGTTTTCCAAACTCTCCGCATTTCGAAATCCACCACAACAAATAAAAAATTAATCTTCTTCTCCACTCTGAAATATTAAATGGACAAAATCAAATTTACATATTCTCATCTCTTTTCTTAATCTTACTTTGAATCGAAATTGTGCCATTACGTAAACCGTTATTTCCTTGCCAAGTAAAACTCCTTCACTGGAACCAAATCTCTGTTTATCTTCCATGAGTTCCACCTCACACTTATGTTTCTTTTTCAGTAGGCTTCTCCTTTGTTTCATCTTTCTCATGGGGTGTGTGAAGGGGCTTAAGTGGTCAGGAGGAAGAATTGGTTTATCCACCGCCATCTTGATTTTTTTGTTTGCTTTTTAATAAAATTAGATAAACTTGTGGTCATATTTCTTTTGTTGATAGCGTACGAAAATAGTTGAAGTTCCACAACTATGAGTTTATACTAATGAATAATTATTCTTAAAGGAGATGATTGTAACACCCCGGATTTTGGAACCAATAAAAGCTTTTATAAATCAATATATTTACAACACCGAAAGACTTCTATACAAAATCCATGGCGTTATCGCCACACTCACTCCAACAAATGAGTGCAAGGCTAAACGGTACAACTCTAAACATACTAGATAGTACAATAAATGACTATTCATTACAAAATTTACAAGTCCAGCTTCTTGGCAGCTCTATTCGATCGTCCAAACTTGACCTTCAATGCAACCTCTGAGCCAATCCCAAATCTTCTCCCTCATGCAAACGAATTTCACATAGGTTCATCATATTAGGCCCACCATTGAAGAGAAATGGACAACAAACACACGTAGCAAAAAAAAACAACCAGTCAGCAAAGCTGAGTAACTCAACATTTCATCGAACAACATACAATGTCATAATTTCATGTGAATATATGCAAAAGCTATATATGCAATTGTGGCACATAATCAACAGACAACTTAGGTCTTATTAAACCTTCCACTCAATCCCAAAGGGTGTAACTATAACGTCTCAAATCCCAAATGTTCTTGAATACCACTTTTCTATTCACTCAATTAGCCCAATACTTGTACCACTTTTCTATGTCATTTGCTCTTGGTCATTAACTTCTAGCCTTAGACATGAGGAAAGTGAACTGGCGGTAAATTCTGCAAAATCAAAATACATAACATAACCATAGCCATCATAGGCTCTCAATAACATAGCCATAATAGGCTCTCATTAACATAGCCATCACAGGCTCTCAAAAGTACACTCTCGGACCAATTCATAATCGAATCTTTACGAGATTCCAATTTTCATAAAAATAACTGCTCATCACCTAAGAGTCAATCTCTTAGGCTACTCGCCAACATGCCAAGGTCTAAGTAGCTAATAAACCTAACGAGCTCAAACAAAAATAATTTGTATCAACTCATTCTCAAGTTCATACCTCAATCAATTACCCACCATAGGTTGATTCACAAGGATATCCTCAATCACACACCCGTTCAGGTTTATAACGATATATGATTCACAAGTTCGAACGGTTTTCCAAAGTATAATATTTTTTCGGGTTGCACTAACAATCATTCAAATAGTTACCATCAACTAGTCTTAGAGAGTACTCATCTAGTCATCTCAACTAGAGTAACAAGCATCTATCTCAAAAATATGCCCCTTTGCATTTAATGCATCACCATATCACAGTCTAGGTATAACTCTAATCGAGTTAAAAAAAAAAAACATGTTAAGCATATCAATTGATAATAAATAGCATGTAAACAAATAATGAACGATAACTTCAATCATGTTCAACTATCATGCCAAACCAATCAATACACGTAAAAAAAAAAAAAAAAAAAAACATCTCTAGACAATGGCAATGAATGTCACACATGAATAATACTCAAATAAAAGTATCATACGTCTCTAGCCTATAATAATGATGGTTACCTTTCGATCAATCATCACTTATCACAAAGAACAAATCTGAAATTAGCACGCGCAATCTGTAATAAACGCTCGAACGGAACATCAAACGAAGTCGATATCCTCTAAAAGTTCGCGTACATGCTGAGGACATAATAAGGTTAAGTTACGTCGAACATTTTGAACAAATAACGTTTATATTTTGATATATGATAAAACAAAGTAAGCAAATCTAAATCTCGCATCAGCACTACACTACTTCAATAGAAAACTGATTTGGGGTACAAAACGATCACTAAAAATTACGAAACTTTGGAGCCTGGTTCTAGACGTCGGGGTATAAAACATATCCAAAATTCAAGTTCACATGATAGGTAGAACAGGAGAAACAGATTTATCAATCTGACAGTGTGTGCTGAACAGCTTTTAGGGTTTTTGCGAGGCTAGCAAGAGAGAAAGCGTGAGTGAGCTTTATGAACTCACTAGGAAACGGATGGAGAGGAAAAGAATACTTAGGAGTGTCAAAGGTATATATAGAGGTTAGGAATCCTTTACTTATTTAGAATTCTAATCCAACTAGAACAACTCAATTAAGGAAATATCACAAAGGGAATATTTTTTTCTTTTCAAATACCAATTAATAAGGAAATAAATATTGATAAATATTCTTTCCTCCAAATATGCATATTCAAAATCAGATAATCACATTTTGAATATAATAAATATTTAAAATATTCGGGGTATTACATTCTACCCTCCTTAAAAAGATTTTCGGCCTAAAAAATCACTAAGCAACAACTAAGACATAAAAGTCTGATTTTTAGCCTTTGGGTTATGGGCCTGCTAAAAATAAAATTCACGTAAAACAAATTGTCAAATAAGCACAACAAAGAGAAACACGAGCATATGAAGATGCATGCGTTAAACCCAAAACTAACCCACTCTAATACCATTTGTATCAGACTCAACTCTAAATACCAATAATGAATGATGAACAACACGAGCATATGAAGTTACAAGCGTTAAGCCCAAAACTAACCCACTCTGATACCATTTGTAACACCTTGGAGTTCAGGACCAATAAAAACTTTTATAAATCAATAATATTTACAGCTGCGTAAGACTTCTATACAAAATCCAGGGCGTTATTGCAACACTCACTGCAATGAATGAGTGCAAGGCTAAACGGTACAACTCAACATACTCGATAGTATAATAAATGACTATTCATTACAAAATATACAAGGCCAACTTCTTGGCAGCTCTATTCGATCGCCGAAACTTGATCTTCAATGCAACCTCTGAGCCAATCCCAAATCTACTCCCCCATGCAAACAAATTTCGCATAGATTCATCATAGGTCCACCAGTGAATAGAAATGGACAACAAACACACGTAGTACAAAAACAACCAGTCAGCAAAGCTGAGTAACTCAACATTTCATCGAACAACATACAATGTCATAATTTCATATGAATATATTCAAAAGCTATAAGAGCAATTGTGTCATATAATCAACAGACAACTTAGGTTTTCTTAGACCTTACACTCAATCCCAAAGGATGTAACTGTAACGTCTCAAATCCCAAATGCTCTTGAATATCACTTTGCTATTCACTCAATTAGCCCAATACTTGTGCTATTTGCTCTTGGTCATCAACTTCTAGCATTGGACATGAGAAAAGCCAACTGGCGGTAAATTCCGCAAAAGCAATGTCAATAACACAACCATAGCATCACAGGATATCTCAATAACATAGCCATATTAGGCTCTCAATAACATAGTCATCACAGGCTCTCAAAAGTCCACTCTCAGATCAATTCATAATGAAATCATTACGAGATTCCAATTTTCATAAAAATAACTGCTCATCACCTAAGAATCAATCTCTTAGGATACTCGCCTACATGCCAAGGTCTAAGTAGCTAATAAACCTAACGAGCCTCAAACCAAAATGATTTGTATCAACTCATTCTCAAGTTCATACCTCAATCAATTACCCACCACAGGTTAATTCACAAGGATATCCTCAATCACACACCCATTCGGGTTTATAATGATATATGATTCGTAAGTTGGCACGGTTTCCCAAAGTATAATATATTCTCAGTTGCACTAACTATCACTAAAATAGTTACCATGAACTACTCTTAGAGAGTACTAATCTAGTTATCTCAACTAGAGTAACAGGCTTCTATCTCAAAAATATGCCCCATTGCATTTAATCTATCACCGTATCACACTCTAGCTATAAATTCTCATCGACGTAAAAAAAACATCTTAAGCATAGCAATTGATAATCAATAGCATGTAAACAAATAAAAAAATGGTAATTTCAATCATGTTAAACTATCATGCCAAACCAATCAATACACGTAAAAATAAAAAAAAAATGACCATGAATGTCACACATGAATAAATACTCAACAAACAGCATATATCATACGTCTCCAACCGATAAGAATGATGCTTACCTTTCGATTCAATCACCACTTATCACAAAGAACAAATCTGAAATCTGCAGGCGCGTTCTGAAACAAATGCCCGAATGGATCATCAAACGTAGTCGATATCCTCTTAAATTTGGCGTACATACTGAGGAGATGCAAAGGTTAGGTTCCATCAAACGGTTTGAACAAATAATGTGTAGGTTTTGAGATATGATAAAACAAAGTAGACAAATCTGAATCTCGCATCAGCACTGCGCTACTTCAATAGAAAAATGATTTTGGGTACCAAACGATCTCTAACAATTACGAAACTCTGCAGCCTGGTGCTAGAAATCTGGGTCTTAAACATATCCAATATTCAAGTTCACCTGATAGGTATATTAGGAGAAAGGAATTTTTAATCCGACAGTGTGTGCTGGACAGCTTTTAGGGTTTTGTGAGATTTGCAAGAGAGAAAATGTGAGTGAGCTTTATGAACTCACTAGGGCACGAATGGAGAGGAAAAGAATTAGATTTAGGAGTGTCAAAGGTATTTATAGAGGTTAGGAATCCTTAACCTAGTTAGAATTCTAATCCAACTAGAACAACACAATTAAGAAAATATCAAAGGGAAATATCTTTTTCTTTTCAAACACCAATTAATAAGAAAATAAATATTAATAAATATTCTTTCCTCCAAATATGCATAATTCAAATCAGATAATCACATTTTTATTATAATAAATATTATAAATATTCGGGGTATTACAGTGATTGTCGACCCTATTATTTAAATATTTCATTATGGCGTGTTTGGGTACTTGAATTTGAAATAATCAGTTTTAGGTGAATTTTTTCATGAAAGCCTAAGATAATTGTAGGTTTGTAATTGATCCAATTCCATGACCTTTCATAAAGCTTTAGAGTAAGAGAATTTCAAATTACACCACTCTACCTTCATATGTCTAATTCTTTTCCCTCCTCCATCATCCCTGCAATTGGAGGATTTTAATTCATCAAAGTTCTAAGTGTAAAAACATTTTCTTCTATTGAAATTTTAATTGCAACATCCAAACACAATCGTAAGGGGCAAATTCTCTCGAAACTATAGTGAGTAATTAATTCACTGAAATGTCTAAAAAACATTAAAAATATTTAAGAGTTCTATTTTTTTAATGGGCCCACTATTAAAATTTAGCACAAGGTCCCAATTAAACAAATATTATGCAATTTTTTTACAAGAATTTTGAACCTCTTGATAAGTTAATTATGCTTCCTATGCGACTCTTTTACACTCTCTTCAAATTGGAAATAGATAAATTATTGGTTCAATTATGATGACGAAGGTCTGGTATTGTGCCAAGACCAATTACCTTGGCACTATTTGATATGGACATAAATGGTCTTATGATTCCTTAGAATTATCACTAAACAAGTGAGAGTAAATCTCTTACCCAATTTGTACGTGTCTTCTAGGAAGATAGATATTTGTAATTTTTTGTGATACAAAATCGTGAATTTGTATTAGACTTTTTGAAATTGTAGTAGAAATATTTGTTTGTGGTTCAAAGTTTCTCAAAGTTTTAAAAACTATTATTACAATTTCACAATTTTTGCCTACAAAAATATTTAGCTTTAGTTGATCATGAGGCATTGACTTATGTATCTTTATTTCCTAAAAATGAAAAAATATTCCTAATATAGAGCAATAGTGTGATGTTGAACAATGTTTTTAAATGGATTTTTAAGTTATGAACTAACATAATATTAATGCGTTGGCCTAGTGGACTCTTTTATTTACTAAATCACAACCATGACTAACTGGTCATAGTATGTAGTAGGAGAGAGAACGAATTAACTTAAAAGTAGTATAATTGTATATGAGATAAGACGCTTGAAAATAGTAGTTTTAAAAAAAGGCAAAACAGATGAGTAGCTTGTCAAACTATCTTCCAAATGCATATAGAGTTGTTATAATCCTTTAATTAGGAGGTGGTTGGTTAGTTGATCCATTCACCCTTTGGCGATTATAAGGTTTCTTATCTCCACTTCTCTCAATAAACCTACCACACAAGTCCTATGAAGTGAATCCAATGTTATAGTATTGCAAGCGCATATATAAGATATTTTGGCAACCCTATGTCTTTCATCACATTAAAATGTTGATTGAGTTAAGCTCATGATCTTCAGCAATTCTGTTATATTGCTATCACTAATTAAGACTTCATTTACATAGATCAATATAGAATTAATGTTTCATTTACACTACCTAGAAAACAGGGTGTAATAAACATGTAAATCAATGCTTCGTTTCCCATCAATGATGCCCTATTCATGATCAGGCTCCACCTGCCTTAAATTATGGTAGTGTATACACTACATAAAAATATCCATCTGCAAAATATCTGTAACATAAAAGTCCTTAATCACAACTATCACCAAAGAGCCTCACAGTTCAAAAGGTTTCTTTCTGTACTAGATCCCTTGATTTACAAAGTAGAGTATTTGATTTGCATATTATCGTATAACTTTTACATAGTATTGTATAAAACCACTTACACGCACGTAATAGACCTTTTACTTGGGGTAAGTTTGTGTGATTTCTTGTAATGTGGCCCTCTAAAGCTCTTAACTCAATATTTATTTTCAATATTCCACAGTCCTTACGAAAAGTTTGATCCATAATATGGATAAAGGGGATTTGAAGATTTTGATATTTTGATAAAAATGTCCATGATCAACATAGTATAATAATGATATTAGGGTAATTGAGTTTAGTGATGTTCAATGGGATTCGTATTGAGGGTAACAACAGAAACAACGTAGTTAAAAAGCCAAGAGGGTGATTTTGTTGTCATTGATGATTCTCTTACTTTTGATTTTATATAAAGGAAGAAAACTCGATGGAGTAGCACGTTTTACAATTTTTATCTTTAAGAGTCATGAAAAAGAAAGAATATCTTATTTGGTTTATAAATATAAACCTCTTTCATGTATATGATTAGGAATGTGACGCAATATTCTTTAGTCTATCCAACTTTCAAATGTGAAAATTATATAATGAGGTGATGGTGGAGGTTGAAGATACTAAGCATGTTTATCATGTGTATATTAAAACACCCATTCATAAATTTTTACTAATAAAAATCGGTCTGGCTAGTAAGTTTAGAAGCTTTTACTCATTTTTGGTTTGAGAATATCCGAATGAAATATTTGATGGATTAGCAAGCACAACAAAATTTTTTTGAAAACATTCGTAAGTAAATCACATTAAGAATGTCTAAGGGATTTTTCCAGAATTAATGTGGGCAACCCTTAAAGAGATCCGAGTAGAGGGATAAGATTTAGGTGGATGAAAAAAGGAGTAGGAGGGAGGGAGCCATGGTGAGAAAAGAAGCGTTCAACCGCTGCTTCAATTTCTTTTCAATGAATTATGACATCGGTTTTTATTCCAAAGCCGACTGCATAAGCCCATGATCTGAGACAACTTTAAAACGTATTTATAAAATAATTAACACCACAGTCGACCTTTCCAAGAAAAAAAACCCAATGTGATTTATGTGTAACCATAACTAAACTGATATTGTTTCCCATAATCTACAAATACGCTACTATGTAGCTATCACATGGGTTTTTTTATGAACGGGCGTTGTATCCGGGACGTTGTTGCTTCTTTTTGTAATGGTGAGCATATCCAACTCTCTGAACCCCTAAGAGGATTTAAGTCTATGTCACATTATAGTACAAACATCCTCTTTTATTCACTTCTTACTCTCTATCCTATACAATTCTAAGTGCATATTATTTTGGGGCTAACATAAAAGCATTTCATACTATAAACCCGGTTTATCTAGGAAAATCGGTATATTAAATCTCCATAATATTTGGTTTGTCCCTATAGAAATGAATTTCTGGAGTAGCTTTTTGTATCACAAATCTCTATAAAAAGCTTGTATTGTACATGCTCTTATGACCGGTCTAGACTTGAAATCTCAAAGTTAAGTTTTTTTTTTTATCAACATAAATATATGTAATTGAGTTCTAAGGTGTGATCTTACTAATGATCATAAAAGTAATGATTAATTTTGATTTATTTTCTTATTTCCGTAGGGATGATAGAAAATGAAATTTTACTCTTCCTAAAGTAAGCCATATAAATAATTTTCATCTTAACTGTTTAGTCGGTTAAGAAGCGTAATATACTTGAAGCCTTTTCAATTTTTATAAGTTGATACATGCATTAAATATGATTCATTTAACACTAAGGAAGGTGATAAATTTTCGTAATTAGTAATTTCAGTTTTAATGTTTGTATTTTTATCACATTAGTTGTTTGTATATAAAGGGGTGCTTAAATGAAATTACTCATTTAATATTATGTTATTCAAAATACTCTATAGAAGCTCTGTTATACGCATACTTATGGGTAAAAATACAAGTTTCTAAACCAAATTTTGTACGTTAATTTTGATGATAATATAATTAGTAGACAATGAATTTTTTTTTTGAAATTTCTTAGGGATTAAGGTGAAGTATTAATTTCCTTGACTCGAATGAGCTCGAGTACTAAATTTCGTAACAGGTTAAGGTAGACTATAAACGAGTCAAACTTGAACACTGCAATACTTGATTTGGCCCGACTCGTTTACAGTCCGAGCAACATATCTTTAATATGCGAATCCTAAGAAAAATGTACCACTCTCAAAGTTTAATAGTTCTTGAGAGGTAATTAAGGGTATGTTCTCCCCAACTTATTTTTGTTTATATTTACTAATGAGTTTTGTTTATTATACTGAATTTTGTTGAACTTTGTTGAAGTTTACTGAAATACACAGAAAGAAACATAAATAACTTGGGAAAAACAGACCCTTAGGCTTTGAAAACAAGAAAAAATAAACTTATCTTAAAATGGACCCTCGTATTACTTACAGAAGTTTGATTATGCAAAATTTTATGTCAATTACTTGAAAATCGAATGAGAGAAAAAATGAGTTATTGGTGAGTCTAAAAAGGTCTCTAATGCTCAGTTATCTATATTTTCTTTTATCTAGAAAACACAAAGAGCAAATATTCACACGGAAAAAAGGGGTAAATGACTAGTTGCGTGGAAGAATAGGTCACTTATGAAAAATAAGTTGACTAGGGTTTTACAACAACTTACTATTTATTGATTGGTAGTTGAGGAAGACGATTCACATTCGTTATGATATTCTAATAAATTTTGAAAAATCCATAAAGTTAGAATATCTATGGATTATGACTTGTTCTTTCTAAAATGGTACAATTTTTCGAAGGTGTAAGTTGTGCCAAAAAAGGCAAAAAAGAAAAACCTCTTAGGAAACAAATAGACAAGGCCCCTAAATAGTTTGTGCAGAGTAAAAATTATGAATCTTGACACATCATGAGAATTTATTGGACTAATATTTACGTGGGTAGTTACATAAAAGAATTAGCTACTCACAATTAGGATGATACCATTTCCCAAAGAGGTAATTAGAAAAAAATTTAATACGTGAGTAGAGAATTTAACATAAAATGCTACTTATCTTATGAATTAATAAAAGCTTTAATCAATAAAATTTTGTATATCAACATTGTTTAATATTTTAGTAATTGTGTCACGAACATATCCTGTTAGTTTTAGTTAACCTTGATTTTAATCCATAAATTTGATTATGCGGTTTCTTTAGGTAAATATATCATTTTTAAATGCAACTAAGACACGTCTTCAAAATGCAAGAGAAGAAAGGAGCCAATTTCATGTTGCAAGTAACCAGATTGTTGAACATTTGCATTATAAGGTATTCCAACATCAATATAAATGTCCATATCTTTTCAAAAGGAAACCGAAAAAATGAAACAAAATATTTTGTATGGGAATGAATCTCAAACTTTGTTATATTATAGGTAGGGGAATTGTCATGATCAATTTCTTCCTATAAATCAGAAGCCACCGTTGTTACAACGTAGATTAAGTTCTTGGAGGATGCATGGCGTGTTCAATCTTCATTTGCGAGCCAAATGGAAAAACAAGTCAAGTATGCATGTCTCCTCTTAGAAATTTTTTCTTCTTATTTTCGAAAAGTATTGTAACATTATCAATTTTTTGGGATACTACCTTTATGAAAAGAATTCAATGGTAAAAGATTAGCCTTTATGACCACTTTGTCCAAAATTACTAATTGAGGCAAATAAGTTAAAATTGGGATTGGATATCCCGTTTTGCCAATAAAATTGAGAAACCTCTAATTTCATCTGTCTCCCCCTACAAGAGTATCAAAGAAAAATAATAACATTAAAGGCTCTCACCGGCCTTCATCACATCTAACGCTCTCCCTTTGAGATCCATCCCTTCAACCAATTCTTGCTCATTCATGTCATAATCTAATATCATCTCACCCTTTCATTAAAACTAATGGAGTTTTTGAAATCGATTTAAATTTTCTCCCATTGGGCTCCATGTCCATTGCGTCGTCCTTAGGGAAGTAAAGAGAAAAGGATGATGGCGCAGCTGAGGTGATGAGAATAGATAAGGAACCTTAAATCTATCAATATTTTCGATTTGTGTAAGGACCCAAGTTAGGCCCATCAGCAGTCATTCGGGGGTAAGAAATTCTCAAATAAAAAATATTTGTTTATCTTAAATGATTAGGGATCATTTATGCATTAGGGTGTCATGTAGTTAGAAAATGTTTGAAAATTGATTTTGTAGGAGCACGAGGAAAGACCAATTTTTTGTTCGTAAGTTCTCAACTAAAAATAAAAATTAAATGGAAAATCTAGTGAAGTAAGTTACAACTATCCACATTTCGAAGACCCCTACTGATGTTGAACGTAACAAGTATTCAATAAATGATTTGGGGATTAAGGTACGAAATGGGAATATATTATGCACTTAACTCGTTGTCATTTAACAACTTTTACTATGTCATGTTTGATAGATACATTGAAAACAAATTATTCATTTGGAGTAAAATAAAAAACTTAGATTTGACTATTAGGTTGGTTTTTCACAAGGATTAATCCAATCAATCTATAATGAACAATTTGAATATGCCTAATGTCATTCATAATTGAGGCATTAAATGGTTGTACATGATGAATAGAATACTTCAGGAGGAAATGAATAAACTTTGAGATAACTTATCTACACATTATTGTAAGGACTCGAAAAACCAGCCAGTTGTCCTTATAGAATTGTATTGTAATTGAATAAAGGGAGTAAACAAGTGTAAAGAACTTCCGAATTAGAAAATTATTTTGAAGAAAACAATGGAAGGGCTCAATCCTCTACTACAAGCACATTCATTGAAAGAGACAAACCGAAGGGACTACCGTGCACTGGAGGATCCGACTATTCATGTTTTAGAATGACTCCCGCTTATGTAGAATATATATGTACCTAACAATGTGGGTTCGGGAACAAACGTATTAACAAATTGGGAAAATATTAGGCACCCAATACGCCCGTTGAAATGATGGAGTCTACTAAATCAAGTTTTCTTACTATATTGACCACATGACTCCCATGTAAACATGATTGACAACCTAGATTAGCTATAAGTCTATTTATTACAAGCATCACCACAACTATTTATACCCATATTAGACATGCATTTGATTGAAAAGTTGAGCAACACAATGACAAAACATGCTTAGTACAAGAAGAAAACCGGTATTTAGGAAGCAATAAACTTAGGTGAGTTATTTATTAGAAATATTTTTATAAATATTTACATTGTAACGACTTGAAAATAAACAGTAGGCTATTTAGCAAAGATTAGCAAATAAAGAACTCAAGAGAGAAGAAAGAGGAGGAAGTTAGAACAAGACGTTATTGTGGACTGATTTTTTGTGAAGACGGTGTGCTTTGAATGATGGTATGAAACATTGTATTTATAGGTAACGGTATAAGGTTATACCAGGTAAAAGATACGATCTCGTGGGCTGCCCGGAAGAAAACAATAGCCAAAAAGATAAGATGACCTCAGTTTTCAACTGTTGAGGCATCTGCTTCAGTCGTTGATGGTTGATGCGGTAGTCGTCGACAATTGTGATATGCTTGTCTCAGCCGTCAACGACTATGGAAATGGATAAGCCTCAGCCACTCACATGATGTGGATGACAATATTTGACGTAATTCGACCAATCAGAAAATTAATTGAATCTAATTAATCGGGAAAGCTGTTTCGGATAATATAGACTAAGAATGTGAAATGAAGGTTTTACCCTTTATAAAGTAAAATGATGGTTGTACCATCGGTGATCTCGACAACAATGTCTTCATAACCGGGAGTCAAAATGAAAGCCAAAAGTAATCGTCGGAAAGTTAGTCGGTAATGTTATTTAATGAAGTTGGAAAGAAGAGAGCGTTCAGATGATTGAGATCTCATTTACCTATCAAAGCGTAATAGAAAACATGTACATAGAAAATTAATCACTTTATCATCGGGTTGTCATGGAGAAATCTGATGACACTTTTTAGGCATCTACAATTATCATTATTTGTGAAATTTACATCTTGCGATACATGATTTCATGACTATAACGGTTACAAAAGTTGTAAACTACTATTTCTTTTTAGTTATGTAGATTATAAGAGGGGTCACAGAAATGGTGGAACTAAATGTTAGCAAAACCTCAAATCAAATAAAGCTGAAGTATCTCAAAATAAGGAAAGAAATACAAAGAGGGGAACTTGATGTTAGTACTTTCTATAGTAGAATTGAGTTTCCTACTAAAGATAGAGGCTTCAGAAGAACTTTTGTTGTGCATACTTCCTAAGAGGTTGTTAACAAGTGACTATGTGATCTGAATGAGAAGCTTATGAGTACTAATTCGAGTGAACAAGGTGAAAACGGGGGCTGGAACCCTAGTTCTATAGAGAACGATCAGTCTCACGCGCTGCAAAATCATATTGTATACTCTAGGTCACGACGGGTGATTAGTGCTCCAAATGTTAACCATTGGGATATGAGTGTCCTTAAAATAGCAGAAGTACTTAGCTTATAAGTTGCTAGGCATCTTGGTTAATTATCCATTTGTCTGTCGTGTGGTAACACGTTTATGACAAGGTTAAGGTTCCAATATTAGTTCTTTGGGTGTGGCCACATATATTCCTAAATCCCTTCAATTTAGTAATTTTAGTTGGAATGTTCTGGATTCGACTATTTACATGAACATACGATATTACCCCTTATTTTTTAGATATTAGTTTCTTTAGTTCTAGGTGGTGGTGTTCACGAATGAGTTATTGTCTTCGAGTGATATCAGTCATCGTCTTAATACACATTTTCCGTTCATCATCAGTTTGTTTAAGGAGAAAATTGACGATAGTTTTAGGGTGTCTAATCATATTTTAATTTCAAAGGCATCGCCAAAGAATGTCTTTTTTACTCTCTTTACTACCCCTAAGCTTTACTTCAAAGTTCGGTACCTAATTTTCTATCGATTACATCATGTGGGAACCATCAACATAGAGAAGTGGAAATTGATGGAATTAGTGTATTACAGTTTTTGGGTTGTTCATTGAAGGTTATAGAGAGTCAATGATTCTCTTAGAACTCATTATAATGATTACATGGTTTCTGTGGAGGGAACTGAATGGAAATATGACAGACTAGTCTTTAGTGTAAGAAATGAGTATCTAAGAGTGAGAGCGAGCGAGCGAGAGAGAGAGAGAGAGAGAGAGAGAGAGAGAGAGAGAGAGAGAGAGAGAGAGACCGCATAAAAGAAAATCTAAGAAATTTCGACTAGAGTTCATCAAGGAATAGTTTACTAGAGTAGTCTACATAAATTGATAGACTTGACGTAGTTTCCAACAAAGTATCTTGATTTTTTCTTTATTTAGTGGTTTACTCAATCTTCTTTATCCCTTTCTTTTAACGATTTCACCTTTATTATTCGGATTACCTATTGTTATAAGTATATAATTTTATTTTAATTATTTGGTTTAGTGATGAATTGAAGATTAATGCAAAACATCAGGTGCAACTAATTATGCAACTTCTTCTTACATACGAGGTATATATGTTAATCAAATTGCACATTATTATTTAAACAATGATTTTGATATACAATGGTTATGTATCTAATTCATGGTCATTATGTACTAAAAAGACATAAAAAACTATAAATCAATATTAAATATATCTTTGGTATCCAATAATATGTCCATAAGTAGATATAAAACTATAAACAATTATCAAGTCATTATATATTCTCTTCTACTTATAAGTTTCGAATTCCTCTATTCTATGACTAGCTTGAGTTGCAATCTTCAGTGACCCGTTTCCGAGTACTTGTGTGTCGGTTGAAATCAAGTGTGGGGTATGTTCACTTTTCTAATGATAATACTTGATTACATAAAGTTCCTTCTTACATTTTTATCTTTTATGACTAAAATGAAACAATGTCACACTTATTACTATTATAAATAAGATCACCTAACAAGGTAGATTACTCAGATGAGGAAAGCCTCTGCATGTCTGTGGATAGTAAAAGTCTTGAAGAAGAATACTTGGACTTGGAAGCCAAGGTAAAAGGTTACTGAAATTTACCATATTAATTTTCAAGTAAGTGTACTTTTTTCTTCTTTTGAAAAACTATCTCCATTAATTTAGCTAACATATTATTTTATCATATCTTATAGCTCATTATCGCCTTTAGCTTGGTGGAAAGTATCAAAACTTTTTGTGCTATAGAGGAAGATTTCCCACGGTATTGTCAATGAATATGTAGTATCATCCATCTCTCTTTGTTCGTATAAAACTTTAACCGTATAACGTTATGAAATATTTTCATTGCAATTTGTCAATCGCAAATAGAAAAAACTAGAACTTAAGAATGGAATAAATAATATCTAGTTTATCCTAAATATTCTTTAATTCTTTTTATGTGAGAATAATTGGCATGCTTCATATTGAAAGGAAAAGGAAAAGGAAAAGAAAATATATATCAAATGGGAAAAGGGAATGAAACTTAAATCGTTGTTGAAAATAATTGACGTTCTTGAGTTTCAAGCAACCTTTGAGCTGACTTGTGCGAAAATAATATCTCATCAAATTGTCATGATCTATTATTGTGTTTATTCAGAGATCACTTTGAATCATCTGTGGTCACTAGAAAGTTCATTTTTTTTTTCTTTTATCGTTATTATTATTTTTTATGAAAACAATGATTACATTTTGTAAATTCTCCCTCAAAATAATAATAATAATTTGGTGTTCTTCGATACGTACAGGGACGTAGTTAACAGTGAGTCATTTGTTTCTCTTGTTGGCATCAAAGTCTCCTTCCCTTGATTTTTTTTTTCTATGTGATTTAAGTTAGTTAGGGACTTCAGCCAATATATATATAGGGTACATTCATAAAATAACTAGTTTAGATATGCTATCTAAACCAAAACTTTAAAGAGAATTATTGAAAATTGTGCCTATGAGACCACTCATTTGCAATTATGTGCAAATTTAAACTTTGAATTATGTCAAAATGAGATTATTTGTGAAACATTATTTAAAATCTTTCTCTTTTTTTTAATAATTAAGTAAATCGTCTTATTAAATCGTCTTATTGTTATTGGATTTTTTTTTTTTTTTTTTGCAATATAGGAAAAAGTTGATTGTTGTTTAACCTTTATTTATTATTTAGAAGTGTTTATAAAAACTAGTTGGCTATTGATTAACCAAATAGTGATTGTCCAAGTGGGTTGATTTTACTAATAAAAATACTCCTAATGGTTTATAATAAACCAAATATAAAAAAATAACTTAGAATGAATTTCTCTTTATAAGAATGTTATTTTTAATTTCTATGGTATCACCTTTTCAGAAAATGAACGAAACTAGTCTCTCTGAGTCTTATTACGTGGATCCCAACTTCTTTTTCTGCGTAATTTCCAAACTTAATTTTGTTCTTTTTTTGAAGATCTGAAAATTTACATATTTTCACTCTCTAAAACTTTATTCCAGTTTGAGAGTAATAGTATAATAGTCCCTCCGAACCACAGATAACTTTATATTAGACTTTCTGCGCTCTTCATGACACTTCTTTGGCCATATATAACTCTTATAATATGAATATAAAAAGTATAAAAATTTTGTATATTTTTAAAGTACTATTTGAAATGAATCTGGGAAAAGTATATTTATGCTGTAAAACTTTTATAATTTTTTATTAACTAATGGTCAAAGTTTGTTTACTTTGAACCCAAAAATTTCAATATAAAGTTATTTGTGGTCTAGAGGAAAAAGTTTATAAAGTGTATCTATATTGTAGTAAAATTTAAACTCACTGGTGAAAATCAATTTATCAAGGCCTGTATGGAACTAATTCTATATTTTTGTAACCAGTAAATATGATCAACAGGTGAAGCACTTATTTGATGCATTTGGCAAACTCAAAGACGAATTTGAACGATTAGAGATACCACCTCTACAAAGCGAGATGCCTAAACAAATATTATGGCATGGAAAACCCCTAAGGTTACCACCCAAAGAGACTCCTAAGAATCAAGAATCTAATGAAGGAGAATACTCTTCCAAAGGTTTGATGATGGATGGCAAACATCTTCTAGAATCGGAGGAAGCAACCCCAGAGTCAGAATTCGCACAATTTAACAAAGGCCAGGAGATCATTAATTGGGAGTTCGATGCAATAGAGAATTAATTACTAAACCTAGTACAACATAACATTTTTCTTTTCTTTTGGGTGTTGTACGTAGGCCTAACAACGTCACCCGCATCAATAGATACTAGCTCCACACGCCCCTAAGAACACGCCCCTAAGAAATGGGCGAAAACTCGATTAACCAATTTTGTGACGGGTCGTGGGTTGATCGGGTTGAATTCGGATGATGATTTTTCACCCGTAAATCATCCTATCACCTATCTAATATTTTAATGTGTGAAAAAATAAAAAATAAAACTATTACCAATTCTAAATGTTTCTTTCAGCCTCCTTCACTTAGAGACTTCACTAAGTACTCCCTTCTCCTATGTTACTCTCTCCTCACTCAGAGGCTTTTGAATGGGGTCCAAACATTGGTGTTATGTCATACAGTAGCAACCAATAGCTCGACATTATTAAATTTTGCAACTAGCAAGCTAAGCATAATCACTTTTTGTAATATTTTTTTAGGCTGACATTAATAAACAACTCCTCATTCTCTTGGTTTTATTTTACACCAAGTGATTTGTTACGTTAAATAATATCAGGATCTTCGCATTTACTTTACTTTATTATTTCACTCATTAACCACTCGATCGACCCATTCACCCGTGGATGATGGATAGATTAGATTCGGGTGGATTATTTCGTGGGTGATGGGTGAATGTGTGTAGTTGAAAATTTTAATGGGTAGATACAGGTGATGGACCACCCGCCCCGAACACGACCCATTGTCAGTCCTAGTTGTAGGTAACCACTTACCAACCCTCAATAATTTTCTAGGACAAATGAAGGGATACAATGTCTCAATACTGAGTATTCTCTACAGAATGGGAGGGAGTTTCAGTAAATTTATTAATCACCTCCTCCAAAATAATGTTCCTGATCTTTGGCTTTTCTACTCTGTAAGACATATTAAAAATTTGAGGTTAAAAAGAACATCTTACCTTACTTGATTTCACCCGTTGGAGTTCATCGAGGTTGTCGTCAATGGTTTCATGGTTTGAGAACACAGACTTGTGCAAGAGAGTCCAGATCTATGGTCGTCCCCCAAACAATGGTGGTCGCTACCCATGGATTTGAAAACTCTGAACCCCAAAGAGATAAAAATGAATAAAATAGAAGAGAGAGAGAAAGCATAATCAACGTCGAGACAGAGAGGGGGGGACACGCAGGTAGTAATGACATGGCGGCGGCTGCTTTGTGACGTTAATGAAATAAAGGGAAGAAGGGCGAAGGAGAGGGACGAGAGAGAGAGAGAGAGAGAGAGAGAGAGAGAGAGAGAGAGAGAAATGTGAAACGAAGGTTAGGGCTCATCTTGAGCTTTTTATATATGTAGGGGTTGGGAAATGATTAGATGGCTTGCGAATGGACCTATAATCTTTGCCAATAGAGTAAATGATGATTTGCGGTCTATATGGTCCAAATCTAATCCATTTACATCTAGAGTTGGCAATCCAGGTTAAACGATTGGCTTGACTTTTAGTTTTCTAACACATCAAAAATTAAGAGAAATGGTAGGAAATCAGTTTCCAACAAATTTTAGTGATGTGTGTATTATTCGTGATAAGTTCTATTTGTATAGGGTCTGGATTGGATTCTTTTGGTTTCATGTCAAGTTGTCGTTTCAGGTTGAGCATTCTCAACTCTAGTAACATTCCTATTTTGCAAGGAAGAGGGACAAGACATGAGACACAATGTCGCAAGAGGTTTGAGCGGCAACTCAACCGAGATTGCATGCTAAGAAAGAAAAAAAAAAGAGACTAGAAGAGGTTAGAGCAAGATAAATCTACCATTGAAATGCGGATTCAAAATTTCAGAGGTAAAAAGACAAAAGCACAAAAGTACTACAGAACATCTCGCTCAATAGAGCATATACATTGGCCAACATATAAATCATCCGCTTGCCCTTATTAGATGCCAGAAAATAAGGTATTTTAATCTACCTAGACTTTCCGTCGTATCGAAGATACCAACGAGGGTAGTAAAAATGGACAGAGCGTTACATTAATATATGGGCTGCACTCTGATTTTACATTTTCTATTAGGAAAATTACATGGTCTACCGCTCAGAATATTTGATGCGAGTGACGGGCGTGGATGTGTGGAGTTGAAAAGTTAAATGGATGCGGGTGATGGTCCATCTTCCTTGAACCCGACCATTGCTATACCTAGTTGTAGGTGACCACTTACAAGACCCCCATGGTTTTAAGGACAAATGGGGGAATACAATATCTCAATGTTGAATATACACTATAGAACGAGAGCGAGTTTCACTAAACCCATTAATCACCTCCTCCAAAATAATATTCATTTCTCTTGTGTAATATGCATATTCCATGTATACTGTGAGAAAATGAAGATTTCATCGTTTTTGGCTTTTCTACTCTGTAATACCACTTTATAATTTAAGCTTAAAAAGAACATCGTAATACCTTGCTTAATTTTACCCGTTGGAGTTCTTCGAGTTTGCTGTTAATGGTTTCATACTTGGAGAACATAGACTTGTGCCAAAGAGGTCAAATCTATGATCTTCGGCAAAAAAAAAGGGTGTTCGCTACCCACAAATTTAAAAACTATGAACCTCAGAGAGAGAGAGAGAGAGAGAGAGAGAGAGAGGTGTTATGACTCATTTTGGCCCATTTATATAGGGGTTAGGAAATGATTGTGTATTCCTCAACTTCTATTTAATAACCACTCTATCCATAGTGTATAGAAAACATATTTATCATTCAAAATTTGATACAAGGGCTGAAAGTAACACGTTAAGCACGTGGTCCACCCAGCTCATCATGATGGATGAGTTGAATATGATTAGATGGCTTGCGGATGGACCTATAAACTTTGCCAATGGAGAAAATGATGATTTGCGGTCTATATGGTCAAAACCTAATCCATTTAAATCTAGAGTTGACAATCCTCGTTAAACGATAGGCTCAGATTGGATTGGCTTAGTTCTCAAACACATTAAAAATTAAGCAAAATGGTAGGAAATCACTTTCCAACAAACATCAGTAATGAGCGTATTATTCGTGATAAGTTCTATTTGTATTGGGTCGGGATTGGGTTCTCTTGGTTTCATGTCAAGTTGTTGTATCAGGTTAAGCATTGCCAACTCTATTTCATTGCTACTGTGCAGTGATGTGGGACGAGACATGAGACATAAGGCTGGAAGAGGTTTGAGCGAAAACTCAAACAAGATTGCATGCTAAGAAAGAAAAGTAAGATAAATCTACCATTGAAATGGGGACTCGTAATCTCAGAGCAAAGTGACAAAAGTTCAAAAGTACTACAAAGCATCCCAGTCAATAAAGCATATACATTGGCCAACATATACTTCATATGTTTAGCCTTATTAGATGTAAGAAAAAAGTTATTTTAATCTATTTATTCTTTCCGTCATATCGAAGATAGCAACGACGGTAGTAAAAATGAAGAGAGTGTTACATTGATATACAGGCTGCACTCACATTTTACCATTTTAATTAGAAAAATTACCTAGTGTACTGCACATAATATTTTATAAAAAGCACAATATACCCATATTTTAAATATTGTACACGCTCTGCCCATAAGTTTATGGGTAATGTACAAAATATACAATATTAAATTGACTGCCAATGGGGACGTCAATTGCTGATCTGTCAACTACGTAATGACAAGTTTTCTCTCCAAACAAACTGAAATTGTTAAATAGTTAGTTAGTTTTACATTTACATATTGTAGCACTGAAGTTTTGTTAAATGGATAACATACTCAAGTACTCATGCCTTTCAATGACCCTAACATTCAAACTCAATGACTACTTTGAGGGAAAATTCAGAAGTAATCGTCAGGGTCTTTGAAAATCCCTTAGTCTTTCTAATGATCATCTCATCTCTTTTCTTTTCCTATTGGTTTCACCTACACTTATTTTCTACCGATCGGTCCTCTTCCAACAACCACCACATCTATCTTCTCAGCGCTCTCCTTCTTCCAACAGCTCTCTCCGTTAAGCATGGCCTCATATGCTAGTAATGTAAAAAGTAGTGGTTAAATTATAGTCAAGAACAAAATTTGAAACTCTGACCTCCCTCAAAGGGCTCAAATTAGGAGATCAAAATCATCTACAACAGGGTTGTCTCAACCATTCTAGAGGACAAGTGCGAAAGTGTAAATTGAGCCCCCTATTACACTATTTTTATGGTGATGATTATAACACCACTAAAACATTTTCTAATATTATAGAATTTGAACTTCTCCCATTTGTTATGTCGTCAATGTACAATAAATAATAAAAAAATAAAGTGGGTGGACTCATAGTTTTTGGCCCCTTAAAATTAGAACCCTTTGTGGTTGCCCTGTACGGTGCACCATAATAGTCAGCCATGATATGTAAACTGGAATATACTCTACTACCAATATGATTTGTGCAATTTTTTTGAGTGGTAGCATATGTGGCCATGGTTGACTAAGAATAAATGTGCAAGAGGGAAAAAGGGCTTATAAGATAGTAGTTGTGCTTGTTGGAGGGTAGAGAGGACGAGTAGAAAAGACTATAGATGAGGTAGAAAAGCACCAAAAAGAGAGAGAATGATAATCAAAAGTATGAGATTGGGTTCTAAAGGCAAATCCTAATGTTTATTGTTGAATATCCCAACGAAGTAGCCTAGTTTCAGGGTCATTCAACATAAATGTGTATCTTATGCATTAAACAAATTACAACATGTAAAATGTAACTCTATGAGTTGGGTTGTTTTTATTGGTTTCCAAATTTACCCGGTATCTCCCTATTTTGTCTAATTTCAAAAACTCAAGTATATCTCAATTTTCACCATTTTTTCCTATCTGTTTCATTTTTTAAAATATTTTCACATATTAAATATAATAAGTAAGTATGTAATATGTTGTAAAGAATTATAAACAATAAATAAGTATTAAATCACATCAAGAAAATTCATAATAATAATAATAATAATAATAATAATAATAATAATAATAATAATAATAATAATAATAATAATAATAATAATAATAAATGACAATGACAATGAGAACGATAATAACAATAATAATGACAATAAATGATAATTACAATGACAACGACAACGACAATAACAATGGCAATGACAATGACAATGATAATAACAATGACAATAGCAATGACAATGACAATGACAATGACAATGACAATAACAATGACAATGACAATAGCAATAACAATAGCAATAATAATAACAATGACAAAAATGACAATGACAATGGCAATGACAATGACAATGACAATATAACAAACAATAATAATGACAATAAAAATAACAATAAAGGTGTGTTCTTTTCCAATAAGGGTAGAGGGGATGAGTAGAAAAAGACTATAGATGAAGTAGAAAGGGACCAAAAAGACAGATAATGATCATCAAAGGTATGAGATTGGGTTCTAAACGCAAATCCTAATTTTTTTGTTGAATATCCCATCGAAGTAGCCTAATTTCAGGGTCATTCAACATAAATGAGTATATTATACATTAAACAAATTACAACATGTGAAATGTTGGATTGGTTTGTTTTTATTAGTTTCGAAATTACCCGGTATCTCCCTATTTTGTCTAGTAAAAATCAAGTATATCTCAATTTTCATCAATTTTTCCCAATCTGTTTTTTTTTTAAAATATTTTGACATATTAAATATAATAAGTAAGTATGTAATATTTCATTAAGAATTATAAACAATAAATAATTATTAAATCACATCAGGAAAATTCATAATAATAATAATAATAATAATAATAATATTATTATTATTATTATTATTATTATTATTATTATTATTATTATTATTATTATTATTATTATAACAATAACAATAACAATGCCAATAAATGACAATGAGAATGAGAACGACAATGACAATGACAGTGACAATGACAATGACAATGACAATGACAATGACAGTGACAATGACAATGACAATAACAATAACAATAGCAATAATAATAACAATGACAAAAAATGACAATGACAATAGCAATGACAAGGACAAGGACAAGGACAATGACAATGACAATGACAATGAAAATGACAATAACAATAACAATAATAATGACAATAACAATAACAGTAAGGGTGTGTTCTTTTCCACTTATTTCCAGGATTCTCACTGATTGAGTAAGGTCATCTCACTTATTTCCACTGATTGAGTAAAATCCTGCCACTGATTTTCACTAATTCAGTAATGTCCTGCCACTGATTCTGTGAGTAGGAATGTGGGCCCTACCATTGATTTTCTACTTATTGAGTAAGTTCCAATACATGAAAAAGAACACACCCTAACAATATATTTATTTTGGAGGTGTTAAGATGGACGTCGAAAACACTATTCTGTCTACTATTGGTTATGTAGAGGGTGATATGCCTTTTAGATATTTGGGGCTGCCTTTAAACTCAACAAGAATTACCAACAGCTATATTTCAGCCTTTGATTCATAAAGTAAAGAGGAAAATTGATCACTAGGCAACACAATTCCTCACATATGCAGGCCGAACGCAAGTGATTAACATTGTAATATTTAGGTTACAAAATTTCTATTGTACGACATTTTTCCTCCCTAAGAGCATTCTGAGAAAAAATGATAAAATGTTGCAAGCTTTCATGTGTGGTATTGCTGCGGGGGATAGGAAACACATCTTTGCAGCTTGGTTATCAGTATGCAAGAGTAAGTAGGATAAATGTTTCAACGTGAAAGAAGCTCCAAGTTGGAATCATGTTTTGGTTATTAAATGGATTTGGAAGCTAGAGGAACATATTGTTTCTGTGTGGACTGACTGAGTCAATAAATATTATCTATATTGGACTTCTATTTGGGTAGATTCTAGAGGTCGGAAACAATTGTTGCACAATAGGGATAATTTTGTTGGGCTAGCTGGTGATCCTCAGAAAGGAAAACATATTTTGGGAGTTGGAAAGTTGGAAGTAAGATAAGTGTTTCTAGAGCATATGTTTTCTGACTAGGTGATTCTACTTGCTTTTTTTTGGTACAAGACCATTTGGGATCTCGCATGTGTTCTTAAACATGCTCATATAGCAGCACTTGCGGTTCATAGAGGCTTGCCTACCATTGACCACTTCTTTTAAAAATATCTTGTGGTAAAGAGAATTTATGATCAGATACAGTGCAGGATGGGATTTCAGATTTCTGCAGACAAGCTCTATCAAGTTTCACGCAAATATCAGAGAATGAACAGAGGGAAACAATGGGAGAAGCGAAGAAGAATATGTGCGTGAGCTGATGCTATCTACCATATCTAGGCAGAAAGTAAGAGGAGGATCTTGAGAGGTATAACAAGATCTGAACACCAATTACTTTATCAGATTAAGTCTCTTGTTAGTATTAGAATGATTGACATAAAGAGTAGTGAGTTTACTGATGATTAAAAAGTTGGAAGGCTATTAGGATATATTAGTTTAGTTTATAAGTTTTATCCTTTTGTTGGTTAGTGGTAGGATTAGGCAGTTTTTTGGAGCTTTATGTGTACTGTATTGGTATGACAATTAGGCTTGTATCGCTTTATCCGAGGATATCGCATTACCTGCGGATAATTTTCTACTAGTAGTAGTATAACAAAAGGTTTAACTGAGGACAATTTTCTTACCCTTTCAAAACTCTTTTTTAAATTATGTTTTACTTTGATTATGATTATGGTTAATATATTTAGCTTGTTTTAATTGTTTTATTTAGTTCAAGATGTTTCAACTAATTTAATTATTGTTTTCATGATTATCATGTATAGGCTAGTTTAATTATTAACCTTTCATGATTTTCATAGTTTTTAGTCTAATTCTAGATTAATGCATGTTTAGCGTAAGTATTGCATTTTTGCATGACTAGCATATTTAATTAGCATATCAGCATATCATTAGGGTTTTGCATGTAATTAGCCCTAAATTGCATATTAGCATATTTTTACTATTTTGTTTATACTTATTACTTTCATTGAAGTTGCTAACAATCTCATTGGTGTGCATATGCAATTTGGCGCGTTTAGCAAGAACAGTAAGGTGGAGATTTAATTCTTTTATCTTATTATTGGTTTTGTTATGATTGTGAATTAATGCATGCAATTGGATAATATGTGCAAAGGAAAAACATTATTAATAATTTGGTTTGTTCAACCCACCTAGTTAAATCTTGGACGATCGGATTTGTATGGAACCTTGCGATGTGAATTAAAATCAACATGGATAAGATTAGTAGAGGTCGTTAACTCGGGCGATTTAGATTGGATTCGTTTATCTTTTTCATACTCACACCCCCAAACTCAATATTTCGCCCCTTTAGGGTATGAGTCAATTTCCAACACAAGGGTTCTTACAGTGACGACTCCATTGGGGATTTAATAAAAGGGTGTAATCTGAAAGCTTATCCATGTTGAATATTAATTCATATTTCTTGATTCAATGCCTTTATGTGTTCATTATTGCTTTGCATTCATATCATCAATTTGCATGCGTTATCTCCGCAAGATGTCGAAAGACATCACCACACCATAATGGGATCTACCCTTTGGAGAATTGTCTATGGCTTGGTTAGTGACCCACTAGTCCGAATTTTTACAAATAGTCGTGTTCTACCTCATGAGATTTACATGTTTCCATTCGAGATATGTGAAACGGTACATCTAGTTTTACTATGCATCCCACAGACGACGAAACACATCCGGTCGTGGGTTATCATATCCAACCATAGATTGTGTCAATCATTGCATTTAGTCCCATGGTCCATTCAAGGTGCTTAATTGATTGCTAGCCTTTTTGTGATTGATTGTTTCCTTGTTTTGTGATTTGTTTTCTTATATTGCTAGATTAGATCCCCCTTAAGATCTTAATGGTCTAGAGTATGGAAAGTTTCTTATTTGTATATGTGACTATCTTTGTAAACTAATTTAAGATCGAGTCTAGGATCTTTTCTTTTTAGGAAGTAGGATCCATGAATCTTCTCGACGATCCTAGTAACCATATTAGGGAGACTTATTTTCCAAGAAAATCAATTTCGACGAAGTGATATATTTCGACCAATGATCTTTCCCAAAAATAAAAAAGAGTCTTATTTCTTTTCTTAAGCAAGTCAATAGTATATTTTCCTTTTCTTGAGTCAGGAATATATTTTCCATATCCAAGTCAAGAGTCTTATGGCAAGTCAAGAGTAGCGTCTTTATACTTTCCATTGCAAGTTAAGAGTATCTTTCCCCTTCCCCAAGTCTAAAAGTCTTGTTCCCATAGTATGTCAAGAGTAATCTTTTGCTTCCTATATTTTGTTTAGGGTCTAGGTTCATCCTTTTTCCCTTTACTTATTTTGCAAGTGAAGAGTAATATTCTTTCTTTCTGGAGTGAAGAGTATTTTTTCTTTTTTCTTTTTAATAAAAAGATGAAAGATCATTGGTTAAAATACGCTACTTGCATCGCAAAATTTCCAAAATAAATTCAGTCTCCTTAAGAAGTTACCATGTTGAGGGATTATTCTAGATTCTTTTCCCATCTTTTTCTAACTAAAAAAAATCAAAAAAAATTCATTGCATAACATTTTTAGAAGCTCCATGCTAGGATATGTAGAATCATTTTAGATTGCATTACATATCATTTTGCGTCATCTTAGATCTTGCATACACCCACTTGCCATAGGTGGGTAGCTTCATATAGTCTTGATCATGCATCTCATGTTAGATATTTTGCATACATATAGGACGTCGTATATTACATTGCAAATCGTTTTTTGACATTCTAGATGGAGTCACCCATCTCATTTGCATGTAAATTATTTTCAGCATGTCTAAGACACTGTAGAGTCTTGCTTCATAATTGTTCACATCATATAGTTGCATTCATCAAGTCATATCCCACAAGGCATCTAGAAAGAGTCATCATTTGCATGTTCATCTCATGCTTGCATATAGAGTTCCCATTTTCGGACTTCGAGGATTAATTTAAGAGTTTGTCTTCTTCCAAAATCCTTGTTCGAATTTCCCTCTCAAGTGTCCCTTACAAAGTGGAGAATTGCATTCAGGATCGCAAAGCCTGACTTTACTCAAAAAAACCTAGCCCAATATGACTGGAGAAGGTGAGAAGACTCAAGCCAAATGATGAAAGAACTTTTGACCCAAATGGCTTCCATGAATGCTAGGTTAATTGAATTAGGGGCTAAGATTGTTAAGCTTGATCCTTACACCAAGGATCCCGAAGAGCCCATTTCAAATGATGATAAGCCCGAACCTCCCACTAAAGAGGTCCAAGAGCTCCCAGTTAAGCTAAATAGGCTTGAGTCCGTCTTGTGTAAAGTTGCATCTTTATTGACATGATAGTCAATTCTGAAGGCTTTTCTCCACACATCAAGGGAAAATTGCCCAAAAAGTTTTAAATACCCGAAGTTCCCACTTTCAAAGGAACCGACGATCCACAAGATCACATTAGAGCTTTTACTACTGCATTGGGCCTTAGAGGGATTGAACATGATCTGTTTGTTCACCTTTTTCCCCAAACCTTGGACCCCGCTGTTAGGGCCAGGTTCTTCAAGTTGCCATCTCAAAAGAACGAAAAGTGGGAAGACTTATCCACCTTATTTCTGGAGAGATACGCTAACAATGTCTTGCCTCCCACGACTTTGAGAGAGTTAGAGATCACCAAGTAAAGTGATAAGGAAGGATTCACCAACTTCGGAAGAAGGTGGAAAACCAAGGTCGCCGAAATGATTGATCGCCCATCTGAAAGGGATCAAATTAGAATGCTTCTCCATATATTTGGCATCCAAGTATCGTGAGCACATGAAATTCCAATCGATCATTACTTATGCCCAACTAGTTGAAGTTGGCATGACCATTGAAGATGACCACCTCACCCAATTAAGCAACAAGCAAGACAACCATGGCTCTAATAATGGAGGCTCGTTCGATTAAGGAAATGAAGTCAATGTCATTGCAATTAGTATAAAAGAGTATACACTCCTCTTAGCATGACACAAGATGAAGCATTTGACAAACTTGTCAAGGAAGGCTATATTTCGGCAATCGGTCCTACACAGGACCTAGAGCCCAATAAGAGAGGCAAGAATTGGAATCCTAATGCCTATTGCAAGTATCATGAAGGAAAGGGTCATATGACTGAAGAATGCATGCACTTGAAGCGCGAGATCCAAGATTTGATCGACAATGAAACCATCCATGCACCATGAACCCAAGAGTTTGAATTGGACGCCTAGCCCAGTTGCGAAGCCCAAGCTCAATAGCATAGAGTTATAGTCTAGTTGGAGAATTTCCTTTCCCCTTTATTTCCTTGTCAAGTCCAGGTCTTGTCTTAGGATTTCCCTTAAAGGATTGTATTGCTTTCTTTTGAATGAATAAAATAGGCCTGCATTTTTTTCTTTATTCATGGAATATCTCTTAAATGCAAATCCAATGATGAATCTGAGTTGCCAAACTTGATCAATGCAAAGGATCTTAACTATTGAGAAGAGGACCTAAAAAGAAAATTAAAAGAAAAGAAAAGCAATGGGACACACATCCTGTAAGTCATACCGAGGATATGAGACATTCATTTTGAACCCTTCATTATTATCCTTTCACCTACAATGCAAATCACCACCATTTGAGCCATCAAACACAAGCCACATTCTTTCTTTAACCACATTATCCTAACCCATGGTATGGAAAGTGTGCAACAATTTCTGAGTGTCGCCAAAATCTCAAGAGAGGCAGGAGAACTCCAAAGAGTTCAAAAAAAAAAAAAAAGACAAGCAAATGTCGAAAATTCAAAAAACAAAAGGGCAAAATGTCAAAAAATTAAAAAACAGAGAAACAAAAATTCTGAATGCATCAAGTGAGCACCAAAAATCAAGAGACTTCCTTCACCTCGAAACATCAAGTGACACCCAGCACACTGGGGGCTTTTATGAGAATTTGAGCCTTATTATCCATTCTTTGACAACCTACACCTTGGCCTAACATTACAACCCAAAAGAGTAGAGGTATGAATTTTGAAAGATGTGTGTGCACTTAAAAAAAATATAAATAATAAAAAAGAGCTCGCTAGGTTAAAAACCCGAAAGGGCGCCATAGGTAATAAAAGATAGGGCATAATCATTTAGAACTCCGCTAAGTCTTTTCATTAAATGACTTAGGCAAAAATGGCAAGCCTGCTGGGTTGATCATCAAAGAAAATGATCCAGACAAAAGTTAGGGCACTAAAAATAAAAGGTCCTCGAACTAGGTTTTGGCTTGATTTTTCTATGGATACGTAGGTAACCTCTTTGAGGCCCAGTCGTACTATAATCCCACATCTCTAGCTTGAAATTCTCCACTTTACATCGATTCACTACTCATAGTTTAATTTGTCGCATCCGTTGTAACACACGGAAAATTACAGACTAATTAACCTCGTGTTAGTACTAAAATATACTCCCTCCGTCCCTCCTTTACTTGGGCACATTCCTTTTTGGGATGTCCCTCTTTTACTTGGGCATATCCTTAATTAGTAAGAAAAAAGTGATGAATGTACTTATATGCCCTTTCTTTATTCCATCATTAGTTCCAACATGTGGGGTTAAGGAGTGGAGGAAAGAGAATGAGAAGGGATGAAGGTCAAGGGTATAAGTGGAAAGTGTATGCCAAAATTACCTCCCATTAAAACCCGTGCCATTTCTATATGCCCAAGTAAAGAAGGGACGGAGGGAGTAATATAATAGTCTAATTAACCACTATTAAAGTTTCATTCTCTTAACGAGGCTTATTATTATTTTCAGCTAGATATCTGCATAGAATTTAAAATATTATTATTTGTGATATATAGGTAATTTCTATAGAGTATTTTCGCTAATAAGAATTAGAATGATTATTGTTCTAAGTATTTATGTTAACTTCTTAAGTAAGCTGGTAGTAGTAACAATTTAACTAATACACTTAAATATTGCAAGCTTTGCCACGTGTCGCGGAAAGGGGGAAGACTTATCACTAAGCCAATACGTGTCACCACCATATCAAGCCACATGTTTTTGTTTAGCTAATCACATTCTTAATCCCAACTATTTGCATGATACACTATTCACTTCAGTAGATTTTTGCTATTTGTCATTCCACTTCTACGCTACTTTCAACCACCAGATATGAAGCCAGTCTCTACACTATTCTACATGCATTTTCACTTAACATCTTCCAAAAGCCGAAACAAAAGCAGAGAAGTGAGTCGTGAGACTCGACGTTGCCGAGCTCAGGCAATCTTCGCCGTCGTCATCGTTCTTCATCGTCACCTCCATACTAGAGTTTCTACTTGCATGCTTTATAATCTCTATAGCTAATTCTTGCACTTGCCAAAGTATTAAGGTATATATACCCACTTTGTTCAACTACCTATTTCTTGTTGAATTGCTACCTTGATTGATCTAATTCTTATTGTTCTTGTTTGTTGATGATCCTTGGTCAGTAGATCATCCTCAAGCTTCGACCACGACGTCCGACCTCGAACCGAGCCGAAACCAAGGATATCTTGCACCTCACGATATGAAACGCTTTCACTTTAATTTCATTGTATTACAATTGCAATTAATCGTAGGGATGTACGAACTAGCTAGAAATCATGCCTAGGATGTGTTAAGGACGACCGGTAGTGAAATCGGAGGCCGAAACCCCTTTGATGGGCACCCCAAGTATTAGATGAAACCCGACGTATTAGCATGTACTAGTAACCATAGGGGAGAAGTACTTAATTATATTATTGCATGATTAATTGAGCTAATTAATAATTAAGTATGTTAATCAATCGATTATGGGTCCCCCAGTGGCTTATCCACTAATGGGTAGTAAAATCGATGCATGCAACCCGAATTAAGATAATTAATTACAAGTAAATGATTGATTATGTGGACTATGTGTGAATAGTGGAATAACTAGTATTTCTTAATTTTCAATAAATAGGAGCTACGTCAAGCGCTCACTAGCTGAAGAAGGAGAAGACGAGGTAAATATACGTTCACCACCTCCCTCGCGGCTAATACAGATTAACCAGATAATCACCCGTTTTTACAAAATTAAGTGCTAGATGCCTATTTATGTTTTTGAAGTATAGTATTGGTTGTTTTTCACTAAGAAAGATAAAAACATGATAAATGACATTGCTTGGTGTTTTACGCAGAAGTTTTATATACTAGTATTTTCCTTTTTGTATAGTTCAGTTGCCTTGATTGATGAATTGATGTCCATATTTTATGTGAGCTAGTTTTTTGGAAAATATAAGGTGTTAGCTATGTACTACAAGTGATTAATTGAGTATAAAAATTGTTATGTGACTTATAGAACAAAATCTGATCAGAAGGTCATTCGTGCATATTTCTCTGTTTAGCTACTATGTGAGCGTTATATGAGTACTTTGGAATGGACTTATGAATGAGTATGTGTCTATGTGAAAATATGAAAGATGTACTTATGTCTGGCATAATGATAGCTATATTATTTCAACTATACGGGCTATAGTTCTTTTAAACAGAATTGTGGTTTTATATGTTTTGGGTAGAGAGTTTCGGATAAGCTATATATGGTCTATTACGGGTAGGACTCTTGTATGGCGTATACAGAGTAAAGTGGGCACGTTACATTAGGGTAGAGACTGGAATAGTTAACCCGAGATCCCCGGGGTGTGCACACTTTTAACCGCATAGCGGGTTGAGTATATTTTGGGCCCCCGACGCATAGTCGGATGTTATGTTGAGATATGGCGCAAAGCCAATGGAAAATAATTATTAGATATGTTGTAATATGGAAATGAGAAGGCATTACAGAATGACAGAGAATATGATGAGATACATTGATGCGAGTATGAGATGATTGATACACTTGTCCAGCGCAAGCCGGTGTGGTTAGCTGATGGGTATACCGTTCCCCGATGCTAATATGTGCTCTCTTATCCATAATGGCCCGTTATCTAGTAAGCCATTCAACTAATGTTGTTTGTATCCTGAAAATGAAATTCTATGATAATACATGTTATTTTATAGAAAATGTTGAGTTATAGATATATTCATTATTCATGACCTGCCAGGTAAGAAATAATATGAACCCCCTTATGTGTTATGTGTTATGTGTTACGTGCTAAACAAGACCACCTAATAAATGTTTTTACCCGATGGGGTCTATTTCCAAGCATTTATGCTGATATTCTCTGTTTTTCTTTGTTTTCTTTCTTTGGATGGAAATGCCCAAGTGCGGATTCTGGGAATGGAGGAGCGTGGAGACATCAGGGCGATCACGATCACATACCTAGTACTTTTGGTTTAGACTTTTGATTATGGAAAATAATACTGTCTGTAATAACTATAACTACTACTCATAAGTTGTCCATCAGAGACATAATTAAATTAATGATGTCTATTAAGTTAGATTTTATTTGTGAGTTGATACTATTTTCAACCTTGTGTTTGTGAGTTTGTCAAACCCGGCAAGCACGGCGGTAACACTTAGGAGGTTAACGCTACTTATTACGCTGCGATAGAAATATTATATTGTCGTTAAGTAGGCTTAATTTCCGAGGTATTACAGAGTGGTATCAGAGCAACAATAAATCTGAATTTATAAGTAAAAGCGAAAAAATACAATAAAATAGGATAAAGCCGAGTGAGTTTGAGAATGGGGTGGTTATTTTGAAAGGGTTAAATGTGTACGTGAGTATTGCTTGTGCTATGTGGTTTGGATTGAAATATGACTTGGTGTTATATCTGGTGTTGCTTTATAAGGCTAACCTTGCTTATGTGCTAACAATTACCTGAATAGATGAACCAGACAAACCTTCCCTTCATGAACTTCAATCACGAGAATGTACCACACCCCTATACGTTGCAACCTCTGAAAAATGAGCAGATACCGGATTACGTTCATCGTTTTCACCAGGCATGTCTTCACTACTTACGATTCCACCCGAATACTGATGAGCCTATGACTGAGGAAATTTGGCAAGTTCACGCATTCGTCCGAACTCTTCCATCTGAAGAGCCATGGTTGTGTGTTAAGAGAAAGTATGGTAGTATTACTAGGGATAATCACTTCTTTGATGTCCCACATTACACTGATCGCAATGAAAATTGGATCCTCACACTTCGTTTTATGGAAGTTGCTTTGCTCCAGGTCCAAGCCGAATGGCGTTGTATTCAAGAAGGAATTACCTTAGACCCCGAAACGGTTGTGTTCTATAAGGAAATGATAGACCCACTTCAGCCCGACTTCGACTCTGATCTCGAACCAGTTCCTTTAACTATACTTTCACTTGTGCTTTCTCTCCCTGCGACTGGAGAAGTCCCTAACCAGCCATTTTCTAATGGCCATGCTCCTCATATTGCCAATGGATACCTCTAGACTGCGACTACGTTATATGTGGTGTTGTTATATGTACCAGTAAGGGTTATGTGTTATATAAATAATTCGGCTAGTTTCTTTCCCTTATTTTTAATAATTTGTTGGCCGTAGTAGCTAGCTTGGGAAAAGGTTGTAATTCATAACAACAAACTACCTGATGTGCTAAGATGTTTTATCTATTTGAACTATATATGTGAGTAGTATTTTATATCTAAATGAACTTATTTTCAGCTACTATATGTATAGATGCGTTAATAATTAATGTTATATACGAGGCTAGGATTACGTTATTTATTTTACCAAGTATTATGAGTACCTAGGGATCGCTTCTTTATTTGAACAGAGAGGAGGAGATCGATTTAAATGCTTAATGTGTTGCGTGGGTGAGAATACATGAGTGGAATTTTCTGCATATATGAATGTTGGGTGTTATATCAACTGTAATTTATGATCGTTATTATTTGAGGAGAAACTAATATTGTTTGATTTAGGAGGAAGAAAATGAGTGGTGATACCCCTGTGTCGGGTGAGCTGCCAAAAAATACTACTGCAACTAGTGATGATCGTGATACTCGTCTTGAGATACTAGAGACATTGTGTCAATTCTTTGGTCATGCCTTAATGGAACAAATGGAAGATAAAGCTAAAGAAAAGATGAAAGAAAAGGAGAAAGAGAAGATTGAAGGTTATCCACAAGCCCTTATGTTTAAAATTTTGGGAATTCATCAATCACCAACCTATGAAGGAGGCGGTGACCCTTTAGCTTTAGAACACTGGATGCATAACATGGAGAAATTGTTTGAGCCCATACATTGTCCTGATGACATGAAAATTGGTTATGCTCAGTACTATTTAAGAAAGGAAGCAGATGACTGGTGGCAGATTGTTAAAGAAGAGACTGCTGATGAGAAAATTTTCAATTGGGATATGTTTAAAGAAAAGATTAAAGAAAGATTTTACCCCCATTCACTTAGAAGGAGGAAGCAATAGGAACTTGAGAATCTAATTCAAGGGAAAATGTCTGTGACTAAATATGCTGCTAAGTTTCATGAGTTGTCTCGGTTTGCAGAAGCTTTAGTGAAGGATGAAAAAGACAGAGTACAGAAATTTGAAGATGGTTTGAATTTAAAATTACAGGAGTTAGTTGCTGGTTCTTCTACTACTTTTCAGGAAGCATATGATAGGGAAATTAATATGGAAAGGATTCAGGAGCGTAGAAGTCAAGTTCTTCAGGTAAAAAGGAAAGGTGATGATCATGACAGAGTGAGTGATAGTCGAGACAAGAGGCCTAGGACTAGTTACTCGGGTAATAGCTTTGGGCAACGTCGTGGAAATGGTAATTACAGATGAAGTTTTAATCATAACCGTGGTGGGAATTCGAAGTTTACTAATGTTTGTAGGAAGTGTAGTAGGAGTCATCCTAACAGAGAGTGTGCTGGGTCGACGTCTTGTTATATTTGTGGTCGTTTGGGTCATAAAGCAAATGAATGTTATCAAAGGTTTCAGAATTAGAAAAATAACAGAGGAGGATACAACAGGAGTGTGAACAACAATGGTCAATCTCGTTACTACCAGGGAAGTTTTGTGACTAGACCTAGTCAAGTGTCAAGTGCCCCGCAACCTAGGATGCCTCAGAATTCAGCTCCATATGCTACTAATAATCGGTTGAGTCAGAAGGGCAATATTTATGTCATGAGTCAGAGTGAAGAAGAGGCTAGTCCACATGTGCTTACTGGTATATTTACTATCTATTCAGAACTAGCTTTAAATGTCATAATTTATATAAAGATTGTCCTATAGTCATAGCTGAGACAAAATTGTTAGTAGACTTGATTCAATTTGACTTAGGAGACTTTGATGCTATATTGGGTATGAATTGGCTTGGTAGATACAATCCACGGATTGAATGTCATTTACAGAAAGTTTCTTTTAAAGGACCAGGTGGTAAGAGAGTGTCACATAAAGGAATTGCCACAACACCTAGGATTAAACTTGTGTCTTCCATGAGCATAGAAACTCACATAAGGAAAGGATATCCCATCTACCTTTGTTTAGTGACTGATCACACACCACAAGAGAATGTATTAGACCAAATCCCCATTGTCTGTGAGTACCCCGATGTTTTACCCAAGGAAATACCAGGGATGCCTCCGCAAAGAGCTATAGATTTTTCCATTGATCATGACAGAGTGAGTGATAGTCGAGACAAGAGGCCTAGGACTAGTTACTCGGGTAATAGCTTTGGGCAACGTCGTGGAAATGGTAATTACAGATGAAGTTTTAATCATAACCGTGGTGGGAATTCGAAGTTTACTAATGTTTGTAGGAAGTGTAGTAGGAGTCATCCTAACAGAGAGTGTGCTGGGTCGACGTCTTGTTATATTTGTGGTCGTTTGGGTCATAAAGCAAATGAATGTTATCAAAGGTTTCAGAATTAGAAAAATAACAGAGGAGGATACAACAGGAGTGTGAACAACAATGGTCAATCTCGTTACTACCAGGGAAGTTTTGTGACTAGACCTAGTCAAGTGTCAAGTGCCCCGCAACCTAGGATGCCTCAGAATTCAGCTCCATATGCTACTAATAATCGGTTGAGTCAGAAGGGCAATATTTATGTCATGAGTCAGAGTGAAGAAGAGGCTAGTCCACATGTGCTTACTGGTATATTTACTATCTATTCAGAACTAGCTTTAAATGTCATAATTTATATAAAGATTGTCCTATAGTCATAGCTGAGACAAAATTGTTAGTAGACTTGATTCAATTTGACTTAGGAGACTTTGATGCTATATTGGGTATGAATTGGCTTGGTAGATACAATCCACGGATTGAATGTCATTTACAGAAAGTTTCTTTTAAAGGACCAGGTGGTAAGAGAGTGTCACATAAAGGAATTGCCACAACACCTAGGATTAAACTTGTGTCTTCCATGAGCATAGAAACTCACATAAGGAAAGGATATCCCATCTACCTTTGTTTAGTGACTGATCACACACCACAAGAGAATGTATTAGACCAAATCCCCATTGTCTGTGAGTACCCCGATGTTTTACCCAAGGAAATACCAGGGATGCCTCCGCAAAGAGCTATAGATTTTTCCATTGATCTAGTCCCAGGTTCCGCACCTATTTCTAAAGCACCCTATAGGATGGCAACAATTGAAATGAGAGAACTTAAAAATCAATTAGAAGAAATTTTAAGTAAAGGGTACATTAGGCCCAGTGTGTCACCTTGGGGAGCCCCAGTCTTGTTTGTTGAAAAGAACGATGGAAGTCTAAGATTGTGAATTGATTACCGGGAGGTAAATAAAATTACTGTTAAGAACATATATCCTTTACCTCGGATTGAATATTTGTTTGATCAGTTAAGGGGATCTGTGACATTTTCTAATATTGATTTGAGGTCAGGTTACCACCAGCTGAGGATTAAAAAAAGGAAAATTTTCCCAAGACTGCATTTCGTAGTCGATATGGACACTATGAATTTACTGTAATGCCTTTTGGACTCACTAATGCACCTGCTGTTTTTATGGACCTTATTCATAGGACTTTTCAGCCGTATTTGGATCAATTTGGAGTTGTGTTTATTGATGATATACTGGTTTATTCCATGAGAAAGGGAGATCATGAAGAGCATCTATGGATTGTGTTAGACATATTGCGTGAACACCGTTTGTCTGCCAAGTTGTCTAAGTGTGAGTTCTGGTTAGAGAAAGTTGCTTTCCTTGGTTACATTGTCTCTAAGGATGATGTTTCAGTTGATCCAGATAAAATTAAGGTTGTGCGTGAATGGCCTAAGCCCACAAATGTTACCGAAGTACGTAGTTTTTTTGGTTTGGCAGGATATTATCGACGGTTTGTTGAGAACTTTTCAAGGATTGCCCAACTGTTGACTAATTTGTTAAGGAAGACTACTAGATTTTAGTGGACAGATAAGTGTGAACAAGCTTTTCAGATTCTTAAGGAGAAACTTACTAGTGCCCGAATGTTTACTTTGCCGATTGATGGTAAGGAATATGAAGTATACAGTGATGCATCTAATAATGGTCCAGGATGTGTTCGTATGCAAGATGGTAGAGTTGTTGCTTATGCCTCTAGACAACAGAAGCCTTATTAGGAGAATTACCCCACACATGACCTAGAGTTGGCTGCTGTAGTTTTTGCTTTGAAAATTTGGCGTAATCATCTCTATGTATGACTTGCAAGATTTATACAGACCACAAGAGTCTTAAGTATCTTTTCACTCAGAAGGAGCTTAATATGCGACAACGTCGACGATTGGAATTGGTAATAGACTTTGATCTTGAGATTAAGTATCACGAATGTAAGGCGAATGTAGTTGCTGATGGACTTAGCAGGAAGAGTTAACATTCTTTAAACACCATGTTAGTTTTCTCCGATCAGTTATATAAGGATTTTCAGAGACTGAATCTCGAAATGGTTCGCCAAGGGAAAGTTAAAAGTTACTTTAATATGATAGCAGTGAGACCTACTTTATTTGAGGAAATCAGGAGTTTGCAACCTACAAACTCGAGATTGGAAAGAATTAGGAAGTTTGTCCGAGAAGGGAAGGGTAAAGGATTTTTTGAGTTAGAGGATGGTAGTTTGAAATTTAAGGATAGATGGTGCATTCCCAAGAATGAAGAGCTACGCTGAAAGATTTTAGGTGAAGCCCACGACACTCCGTATTCAGTACACCCAAGCGGGGAGAAGATGTATCATGATTTGAAGTTTCATTTTTGGTGGAGAGCTATGCGATGTGATATTGCTAATTATGTGAACAGGTGTTTAACATGCCACAAAGTTAACAGTGAACAACAGAGACCCGGAGGATACTTACATCCGTTGGAAGTACCTAAGTGGAAATGGGAATCGATTTCTGTGGATTTCATTACAGGTTTGCCAGTTATTTCTCGAGGTATGAATGCTATTTGGGTTATTGTTGATAGACTAACTAAGGTGGCTAGATTTATGGCAATAAAGAATACTTGGAACATGACTCGGTTGGCTGATGCCTATTTTAGAGAGGTAGTTCGACTACATGGAGTGCCACAGGATATAGTGTCAGATAGAGATTCTCGATTTTTATCTAACTTTTCGCAGAAACTTCAAGAAGCATTTGGGACTAAATTAAAGTTCACTACCGCCTTTCACCCAGCTATAGATGGACAAACCGAGCGTACTATTAGGACTTTAGAAGTTATGCTTCGCGCTAGTGTTTTGGAATTTCAGGAAACTTGGGAGAAACAATTATCTTTGATAGAGTTTTCCTATAATAACAGTTACCACACGAGTATTAGTAGGGCACCATACGAGGCTTTTTACGGGTGTAAATGTAGAAGTCCTTTGTGTTGGAATGATGTTAGTGAGACCATGTATTTAGGACCAGATATGATTCAGGAGACCATGAAACAAGTTAGAATAATCCAAGACAAGATGAAAGCTGTCCAAGATCGACAGAAGAGTTACGCAGATAAGAATCGTCGACCTTTAGAGTTTGAAGTTGGCGAGAAGGTGTTACTTAAAGTGTCTCCAATGAAAGGTGTAAAGAGATATGGGAAGAAAGGTAAATTAAGTCCCAGGTAAAAAGGACGATTTGAAGTACTTGAAAAGATTAGGGATACAGCGTATCGACTGGCGTTACCTCCAGAGTTAGCAAATGTCCACGATGTTTTCCATGCCTCACAGCTTAGGAAGTACCATTCGGACCCTACTCTTGTCTTTCAAAAGGAACCCTTTGATGTTGATCCTAGTTTGACATACGAAGAGCAACCAGTCATGATATTAGACAATAAGGATAAACTATTGCGGAATAAGGTAGTACCTCTTGTTAAGGTATTGTGGCGAGGTCAGAAAGTTGAGGAAGCAACCTGGAAACAGAAGCGGATATGCAGAAGCGCTACCCTCACTTATTCAAAGAAGGTTAGTATTTTCAAGTTTTGAGGACGAAACTTCTTTTAAGGGGAGTGGACTGTAACACATGGAAAAATTACCGTCTAATTAACCTCGTGTTAGTACTAATATATAATATAATAGTGTAATTAACCACAATTAATGTTTCACTCTCTTAACGAGGCTTATTATTATTTTCAGCTAGATATCTGCATTGAAATTTAATATTATTATTTGTGATTTATAGGTAATTTCTATAAATAGTATTTTCGCTAAAAAGATTTAGAATGATTATTGTCCTAAGTATTTATGTTAACTTCTTAAGTAAGCTGGTAGTAGAAACAAGTTGACTAATATACCTAATTATTGCAAGCTTTGCCACGTGTCGCGTAAAGGGGGAAGACTTATCACTAAGCCAATTTGTGTAACTACCATATCAAGCGACATGTTTTTGTTTAGCTAATCACATTCTTAATCCCAACAATTTGCATGCTACACTATTCACTTCAGTAGATTTTTGCTATTTGTCATTCTACTTCTACACAACTTTCACCCACCAAATATAAAGCCATTCTCTACACTATTCTACATGCATTTTCACTTATCATCTTCCAAAAGCCAAAATAAAAGCAGAGAAGTGAGCCGTGAGACTCGACCTTGCCGAGCTCACGCCATCTTCGCCTTCGTCATCGTTCTTCATCGTCACCTCCATACTTGAGCTTCTACTTGCATGCTTTATAATCTCGATAGCTAATTCTTGCACTTGCCAAAGTATTAAGGTATATATACCCACTTTGTTCAACTAACCATTTCTTGTTGAATTTCTACCTTGATTGATCTAATTCTTATTGTTCTTGTTTGTTGATGATCCTTGGTCATTAGATCATCCTCAAGATTCGACCCCGACGTCTGACCCCGGATCGAGCCGAAACCAAGGATATCTTGCACCTCACTGTATCAAACGCTCTCACTTTAATTTCACTAAATTACAGTTGCATTTAATCGTAGGAACGTACCAACTAGCCAGAAATCATGGCTAGGATGTGTTTAAGGACGACCGGTAGTGAAACCGGAGGCCGAAACCCCTTTGGTGGTGCGTCCCAAGTATGAGATGAAACCCCACGTATTTGCAAGTAATAGTAACCATAGGGGATTAGTACTTTATTTATATTATTGCATGATTAATTAAGCATATTAATAATTAAGTATGTTTATCAATGGATTATGGGTCACCTAGTGGCCTACCCACTAATGGGTAGTAAAATCTAAGGATGCCTGCAACCCGAACTAAGATAATTAATTACATGTTAAATTACTGATTATGTGGAATAATAGGGTGAATAGTTGAATGATTAGTATTTCTTAATATTCAATAACTAAGAGCTACGTCAAACGCTCACCAGCTGAAGAACGAGGAGACGAGGTATATACATGTCCACTACCTTCCCCGTTATTTATGTTTATAATATTGGTTGTTTGTCAATAATAAAGATAAAAGCATAATAAATGACATTGTTTGGTGTTTTACGCAGCAGTGCTATATACTAGTATTTTCCTGTTTGTATAGTTCAGTTGTTGTCACTAGTGAATTGATGTCCATATTTTATGTGAGCTAGTTATATGGAAACTATTAAAGTGTTAGGTATGCACTACAAGTGATTAAGTGAATATAAAAATTGTTATGTGACTTACAGAACAAAATCTGATCAGAAGGTTATTTGACCATATTTCTCTATTTAGCTACTATGTGAGCGTTATATGAGTACTTTGGAATAAACTTATGAATGAGTATGTGTCTATGTAAAAATATGAAAGGTGTACTTATGTCTGACATAATGATAGCTATATTATTTCAACTATACGAGCTATAGCTTTTATAAACAGAATTGTGGTTATAGGCATATCATGAGTTTACTAGTGAAATATGAGCTATTGATTTATGAGTTACATGCTGAATGTGAGACTATATGGATGACATACGTTGATATTGATTTATATGTTTTAGGTAGAGAGTTTCGGGCAAACTGTATACGGTCTATTATGGGTAGGCCTCTTGTATGGCGTCTACAGAGTAAAGTGGGCACGTTACATCAGGGTAAAGACTGGAATAGTTAACCCGGAATCCCTGAGGTGTGCACACCTTTAACCGCATAGCGGGTTGAGTATGTTTTGGGCCCTCGACGCATAGTTAGATGTTATGTTGAGATATGACGCATAGCCAATGGAAAATAATTATGAGATATGTTGTACAATGGAAATGAGACGGCATTATAGAATGACAAAAAAATAAGATGAGATAAAATGATGCGAGTACGAGATGATTGATACACTTGTCCGGCGCAAGCCGATGTGGTTAGCTGATGGGTATTCCATCCCCCAGGCTTATCGTTGCTCTCTTACCCATAATTGCCCGTTGTCTAGTAAACCATTAAATTAATGTTGTCTATTTTCTGAAATTGGAATTCTGTGATAATACATGTGATTTTATAGAAAATGTTGAGTTATATATATATTGTCATTCATTACCCGCCAGGTAAGAAATATAATAAACTCACCTTATGTGTTATGTGTTACGTGCTAAACAAGACCACCTAATAAAATATTTTTACGGGATGGGGTGTATTTACAAGCATTTATGCTGAGTTTCCTTCTTTTCTCTGTTTTTCTTTGTTTTCTTTCTTTGGATGGAAATGCCTAAGTCCAGATTCTTGGAATGGAGGAGTGTGGAGACATGAGAGCGATCACAATCACATACCTAGTACTTTTTGGTTTAGACTTTTGATTATGGAAAATACTACTGTCTGTAATAACTATAACTACTACTCCTAAGTTGTCCATCAAAGACATATTTATATTAATGATGTATATTAAGTTATGTTTGAATTTTATTGTTGAGTTGATACTATTTTCAGCCTTGTGTTTATCTAACTGGCAAGCACGGCGGTAGCACTTTGGAGGTTAACCCTACTTATTCCGCTGCGATAGAATTATTATATTGTCGTTAAGCAGGCTTAATTTTCGGGTGTTACATCCGTAGACATCTTTTCATGGATCATTAACTCCAACTAAGCATCCATCATTCATGGCATTTTCATGGATTTTCTCATGTGATCACTTCATGCATACTGGTGGCTTCGATTCCTCCAATTGCCGGAGAAAGATGTTGGAATGCTCGAAATCTCACCCGCATGAGTTTGCTCGCTTTACGGTCCAACCAGTAAAACTTGGGGCTTTGCCCTTACCTCATAAGCACCGATTACGCATACATCTCATAGCTTAAGAGAGACACTTTTGAAACAAAACGTCTGTTGCAACTAAAATGAAATCTCTTGTTTATCCCTTGGAGTTTAGTCTTCTAAGCATCGCATATATGTCATAACTATTGAGTCACATGCATCATTATTCATTGCTAGGTTGCATGGCGTTGTAGGCCTAGTTAGCATTGCATTTGCACACCTTGAGTTTAATTTATTCATTTGCACTTACTAAGCACTTTTTACCTCCGAAGCACATGCATGGCACACACACATATAGCATTGAGTGCGCTTAAGTCTAAGTGTCTTTATTTGGAGTCCGTTCTCTAATATTCCTTTTCGGTCCATCCCGTTGCATTAACAAGGTCCGTCTTTTTGTGGCCGTCCTGTTGCATTGAGTAAGGTCCGTCCTTTTGGGTCTGTCCCGTTGCATTGAGTAAGGTCCATCCTTTTGGGTCTATCCCGTTGCATTAAGTAAGGTCCATCCTTTTTGGGTCCGTTGGTCGCATTTAACTAAGGTCCATCCTTTTGGGTCCATCCCATCGCATTTAGCAAGGTCCGTCCCATTTCATTGAGTCGGGTACGTCCTTTTAAGTTCGTTCCGTTGCATTGAGTAAGGTCTGTCCTTAGGGTACGTCCCGTTGTATCCCCATACTCTCTTTGTCTTCCTATTTTATTGAACTAACATGTAGGTTACAAAGCAAATCACAGCCATTATTTCAGCAAAGCAAAACAAGGCACGGGAGCGATGCAAAGCTCTTCGACGATGGGTTATTACAAATTGCACCACGTCAGCAAAGCAAAGACACGAGAGCGACGCAAAGCTTTCTGGCGATGGACTATTACAATTATCAAAACGTCTGCAAAGCAAGGCACGGGAGTGACGCAAAGCTCTTCGACGTCTGGACTATCGCTAATAGCACAATGTCTGCATCAGCAAAGCAGGTAACCCTGACCACAACGGCCAGAATTTACTTTTATCGCATCTATTTCTAACATAAAGCATTTCAAAAACATTGCAGACATTTTTGGAAAATTCTTTGACCATCGCTTAAACAAACTCGGCAAAAGTGGGGGTTTCTGTAGACACCCAAATAAGTCCCCCCTGGTGTAGCGCCCAATGATGATAACCTATAATCATCTTAAAGAAACGAATGTCAATGCCCGACGTAGTTATGCTCATTTGAACCCATTATCCATCCTCACTCAGGATCTCATTAATTTTCATACCCAAAACAATTCCTTTGCATAAGCTTTCCAACGCCGTATCATTTGTCCCAAATGGCCACCGGAGTCAAAAGTTATGATTTGAAGATATGAGCTAAAAACGATGTTCTCATACACGCATATCACGGTTAAAGACTGATTTTAAGCCATGAAAGAATTAATTGGATTATTAGCCCACTAGTCTTGTATTCCCCTTTGAATTATCTTTCTAATGATGTATCGTGCGCCAAAATACCATTAGAAACCAAAGAGATATGATCCGATGATTGATTAATACTGAAAACAACATCTCTCTAGTGTTTGGGCCATAACGCATAGGATACTCACGATATATGAGCCCAAAATATATGAAATGAACACCCTTTGAACAAGGAATCCAACGCACCAAGAATCGGGCCAATCAGAGCTCAAACGAGCGCTCCAGAGGCGTTTTTGTAGCAGCGGGGACGAACTTCCCCACCGCTGGAGCTCAGCGGTATGCCGCTGGAGCACTGACGGTAGCCGCTAGATCTCAGCGGAAATATCGAGGCCGCTGGAGCTCCAACAGCGCTACAGGGAGTCGCTGGGCACCGATTTTTGCCCGGGAACCCTCATTTCCTATTTTCTTCGGTCTAATCCATATAAATACCCCTCTAAACTCCGTTTTTGGGAAAAAGACGTCATTACGGGATTTTCACCCATTAACTCATTTAGAGAACCCTAATTCTGTCTCTCCTCTCTCTCCTATCTTCCATACAACCCTAATCAATCAATTCAAACTTTCTTCAACCACCATTCAAGAGCAACTACATACACAAGAACAAGGCAAATACAATGGCAATTGACATTCAATTCTAGTGCAACAAAAGGTTAACTCGAGGGTAATTTTCTCAACCTTTGAAAACTCTTTTTCAAATTATATTTTACTTTGATTATGATTATGATTAATATATTTAGCATGTTTTAATTGTTTTATTGAGTTCAACATGTTTAGACTAAGTTAATTATTGTTTTCATGATTATCATGCATAGGTTAGTTTAGTTATTAACCTTACATGATTTTCATAGTTTTTAGTCTAATTCTAGATTAATGCATGTTTAGAGTAAATATTGCATCTTTGCATGATTATCATATTTAATTAGCATATTTAATTAGCATATTAGCATATAATTAGGGTTTTTGCATGTAATTAGCCCTAAATTGCATATTAGCATATTTTTACTATTTTGTTTATTTTTATTACTTCCATTGAAGTTGCTAACAATCTCATTGGTGCGCATATGCAATTTGGCGCGTTTAGCAAGAACGGTAAGGTAGAGATTTAATTCTTTTATCTTATTATTGGTTTGGCGATGCTTGTTAATTAATGTATGCAATTGGATAATATGTGCAAAGTGAAAACATTATTAATTTGGTTTGTTCAACCCACTAGTTAAGTTAGGATATTGGATGACCGGATTTGTATGGAACCTTGCGACGTGAATTAAGAATAAACATGGATAAGATTAGTAGAGGCCGTTATTTCGGGCGATTTAGATAGGATTCGTTTTATCTTTTTCGTACTCACACCCCCGAACTCAATCTTTGACCCCTTTAGGGTATGAGTCAATTCCCAATGGGTGCACTTTGTTGGTTTCCAATTGTTTCCTTAAAAGTTTGTGGCGACTTTGATATTTGCTTATTATTTTCCCTATCACAATTAATCATGTTACATATGATGTATGTATTATTTAAGAACCACTTACAATTAGCGCTGAAACGCGAGCGTTCTTACAATTATCCTCTTAATCTGAGAGTACTCAGAGTGCTAGTGAACCAACACAAAGGTATATAATGCTCCTATGTTGTTGTTTCTGCATCTTTTGTAGGGTGAAGATGGTCAGGCTAATCATGTCATGGTGATAGAAATGGGAGACTAATGGTGTATTGTCAATATACCTGATTTTGAATGATCTATGTCTTCTTGGCCTTCAAGCTGAAACCTTAGTGGTTTATGTTCTTTTCTCAGTGAACAGTGAAGAGCGCTATTTTTAGATTGTGCTTTCCTAGCAGAGAGTGTTTTCATCACCTTAGGTTCAGTGTGCAAGGCCTTATTGTTATTAACCTTATTACCTATCTCAACTTCGATTACGTTCTTTTCTTCTTCTGAATTTTTTTTTTTGTTCTGATATTTGGTTTTGCAGGTGCTTTTGAAGCTGGATTATGAATGCTCATGGCTTGCTGACCCCACTGATCAATCTTAGTAAAGTTTAGGTTGTTATAGGTAGATTTTTTTAGGCTTGCACTAGTCTTGTGAACAGAATTTTGTTATTTATTGTAATGAAATTTTTTGTTATTTCAATGATGATCTATTATTTTAATAATGAAACGAGTGTTTAAATTCGTTTTATATAATGGTCCTGTTTACTTTTATCGTATAACAATGGAAGTAATTTTCTTTTTTAAAAAAAAACAACAATGGAAGTAGTTAAAATTAAGACAATAATGACAAAAAAAAAATCATCGTTATTACGTAGATATGATAATAGTGCAACATCAATAACGAGGAAAAATATGGTCGTTATTAATATGTATCCGTCGTGATTGGTTGTCCTATAACGACCAAAAGACCATCGTTGTTATTATAATTTGATGACGAAAATTTTCAAGTCGTCGTTATAACTTTTAACGAGGAAAGCTATAACGACGAACGACAACGAACTTTTTTTTCGTCGTTAATATTAATAAGGACAAAATTTTAACCTTTAACGACCAAAAATTTCGTCGTTAATAGCATTTTTTCTAATTAGTGCAGTGATTATAGACCCATTACATATTGCAATGTGCTATGCAAAAATTTATCTAAAACATTAACAAATAGATTGAGGAAGCTTTTGCATGACATTGGAGTAGTCTGCATTCATAAAAGGAAGATGTATAGATGAAAACATCATTCTAGTTCATACAAATTATTAAGCATTTTACAATTGAATAGTAAAAATAGATCTCAAATAAAGAATATAATTGATTTCGAAGAAAGAGGGAGAAGTTCAGAGTTAATACTCCTGAGAAAAGAGGTTGTCAACTGTAGACTGTCTGTTTTGAACTGAAGGTGGAGGGATGTATTTATAGTGGACGGAGTAGGGTTGATCGGATGAAAAGATAGAACCGAAGAGTGAAAAGATCGGGTGAAAAGCTGGCGCCAGCGAGCTCAGAGGGAGCAGCTGGCGGCTCTAGCCACAGCCGCTAGCGGCTCTGAGCAGAGCTTTTGGCGGCTCTGGCTGAGCCGTTGACGACTCTCGATCATCCAGCTGGATATCGTCATATGATGACATCCAGTCATTTTTGGGATTTTTCGGATGAAATTGTTTCTTCCAAATAAAAATGTGAAAAGATCGTTTTACCCTTCTGCGTTGAAAGACGGTTTTACCCTCGATTAGCAACTTTGCAACCGAGGGTCGGAAAAGGACACGAGAAGTGTCGTTGGAAAGCTCTTGAACGAGGCTTTTAAATGTGATCGAGATAAAGGAGTGATTGTGTAGATGCCAAAAAAGCGCCTTCAGATTTCTCCGCAAAAGCCCAATGATGAAAGGAATAATTTATAAACTTGAACGCTATTTTTGCTTTGATAGTTAAGATAAGGTCTCAGGTTTTTCCTCTAAACACTCCTTTATTCCAACCCCATTCAAAAGCCCCGTTCAATAGCTTTCCAACAACACCTCTCATGCCCTTTCCTACTCCCGGTCGCCAAGTTGCGATTCAAGGGTAGAACCGTCTTTTACCGCCCAAGAGTAAAACGGTTTTTTTATATTTTTCAGAATACTAAAATTCCTCTGGAAAATAAAAATAGACTGGATGTCGTCATTCTGACGACATCCACCTGGCAGCTTACAGCCGTCAGCGGCCTTGACCAGGGCCGCTAACGGCGCTGACGTGGCTTCTGGCCCGACTTATTTTTCAAACCCAATTCGATTTTCTGCTCCTTTTCAACCATCCAACCCTACTTCTCCACGACTATAAATACAACCCTCCTCCCTTTGTTCAAAACACAGAGTCTACAGTTTACAACCTCTATTCTCGGTTGAGTACTCCCGAGCTTCTCCCTCATTCTTCCAAATTTATTCTTGAGATGTTGTCTTTTACTATTCTTGTCAAATATAGCCTACAGTTCAGGTACTAACTCCCGAGGGCTCAAATTAAATTAATTGCGTAATTGTTTATTTTTCGGTATTCGTGATGTAGATATCATGCTAGAATAACGTCTTTTATTGCTTCCTAAATATTGTCCTTCCAAGCATGTCTAGCCGTTGTAATGTCCAACTTGTCAATCAATTGCATGTCTAAACAAGGGTTAAAATAAATGTTGTGATGCTTGTGGTGAACCAATTAATAGTCTAAGTGTAGGTTGTTAATCCGGTTTTGCATGGCAATTATGTTATTAAATTGTTAAGCAAACTTGAGTTAGTAGAGGCCGTCATAATACGGGCGAGTTGGGTGCCTAACACCTTCTCACCTCATACGTTCGCCCCCGAACCTATTATTCTTGGGTACTCATATGTTCTATATGAGCGGGAGTCTTTCTAAAAACATGATCAGTTCACTTATCGCGCTATTGGGTTGTCCCTTCGGATTGTCCCTTCGGTTTGTCTCTTCGATAAAACGCCGATAGAAGATTTGTGACCTCTTTCATGATTTTTATTCAATTCAAGTCCTTACAAAATCTTTTCTAACTCGATGGTCCCTTGAACTTATCTAAACCCCCAACTTACAAATTTTCTATAAGGACATACTCCGTGAAAACCAATAACATTGGATTGGATGAAAATCTCGGGTCCGTACAGTGGCGACTGAACTGGGGATTTATTTAAGAGGGTGAGACTCGAAAGTCAAGTTTGCTTAATTGTTTAATAACATATTCCATATATTGCATCATTTGCATGTGCTTTGGCACAACCTTTTGACCCTTATCGACCCTCGAGGAAGTTTATGTCGCAACTCGTAGACAACCCGTTTATCTAAAGGAATATACATTTGACCTATCGTGCAAATCGACGCTTTCTCACCCATGACTTATCAATCCTTGTTGATGAAAAGAATTACAATTGATGTGTCGACCATCCGCCGAACGGAATTGTAATTTGTCGTGGTAACCTCACAAAAGCCAAAAGCCTCTAGCCCACATTCGTGCATTCGCTTGCTTGTTGTGCATGTGTTGTTGTAATGTCCGTCTGATCACATGTTTGCCTGTAATTATGTCGTTGTAATGCTTGCCTGAAAGCATGAATATTGTGATTATGTGCCTACATGTACTTACGTGCTAGGAGCCTTTTCTTTTGTTTTTAGCTAGTTCCTAATGCGCGAAGATGGTTCGAGAATTCATATTAATGAACACCCATCATTTTTCTGATGATATATTCTAAAAAGTCATGAACAATTTTCAAGAATCTTTTTAGCAAAAAAAAGAGTAAGTCTCCCGATTTTCCCTCTCCCTTTTTTTATTTCTTTATTTTTCTTTTTCTTCAGATGTAATTCAGATTCGGTAAAAAAAAAAAGGAAAAATCAAAAAACAAAAAAAATTCGGCAAAAATAAAAAAAGCCGCCGAAAAATCAAAATAAAAAAAGACCGAAATTCTTTTTATTTTTTATTTTTATCCCATTTTTCATTTTCTTTGAGTTTAGAAAAATAAAAAAAATAGGATAGTCCGTCTTTTTCTATTTTTCTTATTTTTGTTCATTGATTTTATTTTCCTTTGATATTAGGGAAATTTTTTTTTTAGGAGAATGTGTTTTTCTATATGCGGGTCAACATTTTTCTGAGATCAGAGTCTCGTGGTCTTTTTGATTCTAAATGGTCATCTACTCGTTCAGATCATGCCAGGGTCCATCAAGCGTTCCTCAGCTGAAGATACACAGAAAGAATCTCTCCTCATGTCAGGGTCGGAAATGGGCCAGAATGCTAAGAAAATCAAAACTCATTTTGTGACAACTGTATACCCAGTCCGCGAAACTTCAAGAGCATTGATACTTGATACTCAAGATGAATCCCTTGATTTGGGTGAACAACTGGACCGATCACTCTGAGAGGCCAAAATCCAAGTAGGCCTTGATCTTGACAAAACCCCGCGCCTCGTTGAGTACAGAAGCGCAGGCAAGCCCATCCAGGCCCTTGTTGAAGCACAAGATGATATTGAGCACCTAACCCAATATATAGTTATCTATCACTCAGAGATCAAAAAGTTACAGAAAACGATCGCTAGGTTGGAACAAAGAATTAAGGTTCTAGAAGGTGGCAAAGTGATTGTTGATCAGGGGCAACCCCGTTGGCCTCAAGAACACATTTTTCAACAAATGAGGGTATATGGCTACATGCATCCAGTAGGACCCACTTATGAACTCATCCCGGAAAATTGAAACCCAAGCGTCTACTGCGAATACTGCCGAGCTTGCGGACATCACACCATGACTGCAGGAATCTGAGGGACAAAATCCAAGCCTTCATTGATGAAGGGATTATGTGGCCCGCGCATCATTGGTTATCCAAGAAAAGGTCAAGCATTCCTACCCGTGAATTTACGCCACTGGCAGTACCTATTCATGATGTTATGTCAGCCTTACTTCGTCTTGGAGATCTCCGGTTCCTGGAAGGGGCCTTACCAGAAGAAGAGGATCATTACCTTTATTGTAGGTATCACAGATGCTTTGGCCACCTCACTGATCAATGTCATCGCCTGAATTGTGACATCCAGTTCATCATTGATTCCGGAATTGTCTCTCCTCCAAAGTCCCGTATATTCAAGATCACCATACGTAAGTATGAATCACAACCCGAAGTCAACGTGCTGGAAATAGTTCAGGCACCAATCATACCACACTCAAACCCTCATGTTAATGATTTTGTCAAGAAGTAAGGGTACATACCCGGTATGCGTCTAGGAAGACATGGACAAGGACCCACCACCTTCAAATTAAAAGCCAAAAACAACTCCTTTGGACTTGGTTACTAACCTACTAACAAAGAAATCCACGATCAAGCCCTGAAACAAAGGAAACAATTTAAGGGAAAACAAGTCATTCCACCTTATAGCCACACTCTAAATGGCCAGTTCGTCACAGAAGGAGACTACTGCCCATATTACGGCTTCCCTTAGCCGTACTATGACGAAGAAGCCAAGGTCACATACCCGGGTTTTAAAATCTTTCCAGACTGCAATCAGTTGGACAAGGAGGCACACCACCCCTTAGAACCGACAAGTCAAGATTGGACCAAAGCAGCGGATAACCAGCTGCTAGGTCTTTTATTCGGCCAAGAAATCAGAATGGCTGAAGCTCCGGAGATGAATGAAGAGGTAATGGCTCTCAATGATCGCAACTTCAATCCTGCAGACCGAATATATACTACTGAAGATGTAACAATGGGATGGCGCAAAGAAGTAAGCTGAACTGGCCCGAATGGACGAAAGGTCACGATATCTATCGGGGAAGGACCAATGATGAAAGAATCTGATTCCGAGTCTCAGTTAGAGTCAGTATCTAGCTTAGGTCCTAAAGATGAGTCAGGAGCGTGGAGTGCCCCCTTTACTTTTTCTAAGTCTAGTGTCAATGTGAAGGGAAATTTAGATCCCTTTCTTGCTGTTTTCAATTCCAATATCAATAAAATGAAAAATCCTTCTGCTTATTTGTTACCTTGTTTAGCTATTGATAAACCCAATGATGAAAATGAGTTGCCTAAAGATCTGCTAAAAGCAGTAACCCATCATGAACAAAAGACCTCCATTGTGGAGGAAACAAAGTTAATTAATTTAAGCACTAAAAGCGAACCTCGTGAAGTAAGAATTGGATTATCCCTAACAGAGCAAGAATATGAGCAATTTGTTGAACTTTTGAAACAGTACACAGATGTCTTTGCTTGGTCTTACAAGGACATGCCAGGAATTGAAAGAAGCATAGCCGAGCATAAATTCCCTTTATACCCTGATGCTAAACCAGTTAAGCAGAAACTACGGTGTCTCCGACGGGCATTGAAAATAAAGGAAGAGGTACAAAAGCAACTTGCCGCTGGGTTAATTGTGGTATCAGATTATCCTGAATGGATCACCAATGTGGTTCCAGTACCTAAGAAGGATGGCCGAGTCAGAATGTGCGTCGATTTCGGGGACCTCAACAAAGCTAGCCCAAGAGACGATTTTCCTTTACCCCACATTGATCTTTTGGTAGACAACACAGCTGAGTACGCCCTGTTATCATTCATGGACGACTACACAGGGTACAATCAAGTTCAGATGGCACAAGAAGATATGAGCAAAACAACGTTCAGAACTCATTGGGGAACTTATTGCTACAGAGTCATGCCCTTTGGATTGAAAAACGCAGGTGCAACTTACCAAAGGAAAGCCACCACTTTGTTACATGATATGATGCATAAAGAAGTCGAAGTCTATGTGGATGATATGATTGTGAAATCAAGGCACAGAGACGGGCATATTCAGGCGCTCCACAAGTTCTTTGAAAGGTTACGCAAGTACAACTTCCGACTGAATCCTCAAAAGTGTGCATTCGGAGTCACGTCAGGCAAGCTGTTGGGTTATGTAGTCAGTCAAAGGTGAATCGAAATTGATCCATCAAAGATGAAAGCAATAGTTGAAATGCCGCCACCCAAAAATGAAATGGAGATTAGGGGGTTCCTCGGTTGACTTCAATACATAAGTCGGTTTATATCAAAATTCACCATAACAAGTGAACCCATATTCAAGAAGTTGAAGAAGGGGGTCAAAATCGAGTGGCATGATCAGTGTGAAGAAGCGTTCCACAAGATCAAAGATTATCTAGCCAACCCACCTATTCTTGCTCCTCCCAAGTAAGGTCTGCCATTGATCCTTTATTTGACAGTAACCGACACTGCCATGGAGGCTATGCTAGCCCAAGCCATAGAAGATCAAGAACGAGCTATATATTACTTAAGCAAGAAATTCATTAACTATGAAACCGGATATTCAAGCCTTGAAAAGACCTGCTTAGCTCTAGTCTGGGCCACCAAGAAACTAAGACATTATATGCTCAATCATCCCGTAATGGTAAGGTCAAGAATGAATCCCCTCAAGTATATATTTGAAAAGCCAGTCCTAAGTGGAAGAATCGCGAGGTGGACGGTTTTGTTATCCGAATTCGATCTCAAGTTTGACCCTACAAAGACCATCAAGGGACACGCAGTTTAAGAATACTTGGCCGAGCACCCCACTCACACAGCCAAGGAGCACGAGCAGTATGACTTCCCTGATGAAGATGTGGCCTTAATTGAAAAAAATTGCTGGAAAATGTACTTTGACTGCGCATCCAACCAAAAAGGTTATGGCACATGAGTGCTCCTAGTATCTCCCGATGAAACCCATACTCCCATCTCAGTGAAATTGGACTTCCTGTCACTAATAACGCAGCCGAATATAAAGCGTATATCATCGGTCTACAAGCAGCTGTAGGCATGGGCATCCGAGTACTCAAGGTCTATGACGATTCCCTGCTAATCATCAATCAAGTTTCTAGGAAGTGGAAAGTTCACAGCGAGAGCAATATGGCACTCTACCAGGAGTTTTTGGATAAGGTACTTGACAATTTTGAAGAGGTAGCCTTCATATACCTTCCACGGAAAGATAATCAATTTGCAGATGCTCTATCCAAATTAGCATCCTTGATCATCATACCTGATCACGTTAGCGTGATGCCCATTTGTATACAAAGAAGAAGCGAGCCAGCCTTTTGCAACAACCTCGACATAGAAATGACCCTGGCTTCAATCTAAGAGGATCCTTGGTACCAAGACGTCTTCAACTACATCACCAAAGGGATATACCCTCAAGACGCACCACTAAGAGCTCAATGGGCCATCCGTCTCTTAGTGGCGCAATACATAGAATACAAGGGGGTTCTGTACAAAAAATTCCACAACGGGGTCAACCTCAGATGCGTGAACTCCGAAGAAGCCGCAGAGATTATGGACGAGGTACACAATGGTGTGTGCGGACCACACATGAATGGTCGAATGCTCTCTCGAAAGGTCACACGACTGGGATACTATTGGACCACTATGGAAAGGGATTGTTACGACTATGTCAAGAAGTGCAAGAAATGTCAGATATATGCCAACCTGCAGCATATGCCACCCTCAATGCTCCACAACTTCACATCCCCTTGGCCGTTTTCCGCATGGAGAATAGACATCATTGATAAAATCACCCCGAAAGGCTCGGGAGGACATGAGTACATCCTAGTAGCCATAGACTATTTTACCAAATGGGTCGAATCCCAATCCTATGTTGTCCTTACCTTCAAACAAGTGTCCAAATTCATAAGGAACAATATTATCTGCCGATACGGCGTTTCGCATGAAATCATCAGTGACCACGGATCCCATTTCAAATTCATAAGGAACAATATTAGAGGGTGAAATTCCTGAAACCCAGTGGTTACAAGCCCACTATGAAGAAGTCATGTTCACGGATGAAAGACGCCTAAGGGCCCTAGACCATTCCCACATGTACCAGCAACGCACGGCAAGAGCATTCAACAAAAAGGTCCGACCTCGGAATTTAAAGGAAGGGGACTTAGTTTGGAAAGAATTACGTGCCACAGTTACCGACCCCAGAGGCAAATTTTGACCAAACTGGTCCGCCCTGTTCATCATCAAAAACATTCTATCAGGAGGCGCAGACTCATGGATATTGATGGCATCGAGTTCAGTCATCCAGCCAAAATGAACCAACTGAAGAAGTGCTACGTCTAAAAAAAATAAAATAATAATAATAATAATAATAATAATAATAATAATAATAATAATAATAATAATAATAATAATAATAATAATAATAATAATAATAATAATAATAATAATAATAATAATAATAATAATAATAATAATAATAATAATAATAATAATAATAATAATAATAATAATAATAATAAATCCGAAAAAAAAAACACGTACACATATTGAACGAACTACGCTGGCCTGATTCCACACTAGATACGTAGGTAACCCTTTTAAGGGGCCCGACCAAAATCAATCCAAAATTCCATTCAACTCATTTAAAAAGGAGTAATCTTTATTCAAACTGAATGAATAAGCTTACATTGCAAAAAATTAAACTCACTAAAAAAAAAAGTGCAACTACGAGGGTTTAAGCTAAACAAATTCTTATTACTTTTTTTTTAAACTAGACTTGCTTTCTAAGAAAACTACTTTAATCCTTCTTCCCTTTAGAAGGCTTCGTGGAAGAGTTCTTCTTTGAAGGACCCTGGCTTGAGGACGACCTGTGATTGCTTCCTTGAGCTAAGGGCTTGCCTCTTTTCAGTACGTGATAGCCTCCCACATAAGGCACTTCTTTTCTTTTCTTGCTCCTTGTTATTGAGTCATACTTAGGCTTTATTTGGTCCCACTCCTCATGATAAAGGGTTCGTCTCACTTCTCCATCACTGCAAGAAAGCCAGTTCAAGTAGGTCTCAGAAACTTGAGTTGGGGCAATCACCCAAGGTACAGTCCAGCGGTCTCGGCTACGCCAATACTTTCCCCAATCCACAGCAAATTCAGTGGTCAAAGCTCTGATAGATTGTTTCGTGGTCTCCTGACGAGGGATAACCTGCTTCAACCCATACTGTCTCATGACCCTAGAAGGGAAGAAGAAAGTACTCCTGTACAGACCCAGTATAGTAGTATGAAGAACAAGATTGTCACAAGCCACTAGGGAAGTTAAGCTCCACCAGGTCACATGCCAGCGGATAACAAGTTTTGCATGAAAAAAGGCATCCCATTCAGCAAGGGACTTTTCAGAATATGGCCTTTTCCTAACGAAGAAGCTAGCCGCAATATAAGTTTTGTTTGACCAGGCTCGAGGGACACAAGCTATCATATTTTCTGGTGACTCTATTAGCCTCAGATGCTCATATAACCAAATTTGAAGCAGCAGGAGGCTGCCAGAAAAAGCTTCATGAGGAGAGATTTTCAACCTGTCAAGCCCAATAAGAGTTTCCCCTACAACTAGATGCAAAGGAGAGTGCCCTTCAGCCATTTAATTCACCACTCGCAACAACGAGGCTCTATCCAAGTTAGGAGACTCGGCATTATTAAACAATAGGCGGTTCAACATGCAAAGTACAAAGCCTGTAGGCGGCAACACCTAAATATTGTAGTTTTGTCAGAGGAAATAGCAAATTTTTCACAGAGTTGAACCAAGTCCACATCGATACCAAGAACCATGCATTTGGCTTCTGTAGATGAAAAGCCTAGGGATTTCCTATACTAAGCACTAAAACCATCTCTCAATTACGGCACAGCTGGAGGAAGAACATCAGGCATAGCGGTCTCGGCAACGCCAATACTTTCCCCAATCCATAGCAAATTCAGTGGTCAAAGCTCTGATAGATTGTTTCGTGGTCTCCTGACGAGGGATACCCTGCTTCAACCCATACTATCTCATGACCCTAGAAGGGAAGAAGAAAGTACTCCTGTACAGACCCAGTATAGTAGTATGAAGAACAAGATTGTCACCAGCCACTAGGGAAGTTAAGCTCCACCAGGTTACATGCCAGCGGATAACAGGTTCTGCATGAAAAAAGGCATCCCATTCAGCAAGGGACTTTTCAGAATATATCCTTTTCCTAACCAAGAAGCTAGCCGTAGTATAAGTTTTCTTTGACCAGGCTCGACGGACACAAGCTATCATATTTTCTGGTGACTCGATTAGCCTCAGATGCTCACATAACCAAATTTGAAGCAGCAGGAGGCTGCCAGAAAAAGCTTCATGAGGAGAGATTTTCAACCTGTCAAGCCCAATAAGAGTTTCCCCTACAACTAGATGCGAAGGAGAGTGCCCTTCAGCCATTTAATTCACCACTAGCAACAACGAGGCTCTACCCAAGTTAGGAGACTCGGCATTAGCAAACAATAGGAAGAACATCAGACATATTGGTGATCGAAGCAAATTCTTCAAGAAAAGGGCATAATTCAGAACTACCAAAATGAAAGATGTGCAAGTCGGGGTCCCAATAGTTCAAAGCATATCGAAGAAAGGGCAAAAATATTTTGGTTGGTTTTAAAGTCAGCAAGGTAGAGACATGGAACGGAGATTTTTGCACCAGGCATCGAACAGGTTTTTAAAGGATTTCACCATGGTAGAAGATTTGGGAAATTTGAGAGAGCTAAAGTGTGAAAAGTGATACAACATCAAGCATCCCGTAAATCCTATTTATAGGCAAAAACGCGGGCCAAAAGAAATCAGAAAACCACGAAAAAGTCCAAACCAGAGTCGTCAGCGGCTCTGGTCAGGGCCGCTAGCAGCCCTGATCTGCAGCCCAGCGCCGCTGGCGGCCCAACACAGCGCCGCTAGCAGCCCAGACCCTGTCCCAGTCAACTTTTCCTCTTTTTTCGACCCGCTCACTTGGTCTACTCAGCTTGATTTCAGCCCAGTTTTGATACACACGGCTGAATTACAAAGCCCGAGACTCACTTAGTTTTACCTTTTGTATTTTATTTTTTTATATTATTATTTTCATTTTTTTTAGGGGGTATAATATGTGGAATTTTTGCTTTTTCTTGCAATTTTTACCTTTTTCCTTATTTTATTCCTTAAATTGTGACCTACTCTTTACTGCATAACACTTTGCATACTTAGAGATCAGACGGGCATAATCGAGTCGTCATAGCATGCACATATCATAAAAATACATAAAAACAAGAGTTGAAAATCTCAAGGTCAATGTCTACAAAGAAATCCAACACCGATCAACCAGAGTCGTTATCGTTGTTGCTGTTAGCCTCATCATCAACGGACGGCCCCTGACCATAGTTCCCAGTCGAATAATGGAGAGAAGAGCTATAAATGGGCCTGTTGTTGTCAGGCCTCATGTGCCGCCAATCATATGCTGGGGCGCGCACGGGGGTACCTGCCAAAAACCCTGCTCCGAAGAAGCTCTCTGTGGCCTGACTAGCAAAGTCCATAGCCACGTCCTGATACGATGGCCTAGTATAAGGGACATCCCATCCTGGAGCGTTCGCCCAACCTCCAGCCGTGGGAGTAACAATAGGCTTGCTATTAAGAGAAGGCTGGAAACCCGCAGGAGAGAACATCTCAGGAATGTACGGTATAGAAGGTTCGGGCGCCTCATCAACAGGAGGACTGGTCACAACTACGGGAAGTGAACGAGCGACAGATGGTCTGCTCGCCGAGGAGGCCCACACAGTAGAAGAATGTCGAGGTCCCACCGAAGATGAAAACTGATACATCTGTAAACAATCAAGATCGAGATGTTAAGCTAAGCACTTCACTTAGCTAAACAATGGATGAAAGTCTACTTACATCAACAGTCTTAGACCGAGAACTCTTCCCCTTGCCCATCACCCGACCATAACCTTTCTTCAACAGGTGAATGAGCTTGAAGACTTGAGAAGTCTGCTCCTGGCTTAACTAAAAAAACACAAACACAAAAGTCAGTACTCAAAGGCAAACACAAAATACAAGAAGGGATAAAAGGAACTTACCCCCGTACAACCGTCAGACAAAGGCAAGCCCTCCACAGCCTCTCCATCAGCCCTATGTAGAGGGAACTCCTCTACTATACGTCCCCCGCTCTCCCCAATGTACGTCACCTCATTTGTCGGCAAAGTCACGCTTGGGGGTTGGCCCCGAGGAGCTCTAGAATGAGACCTCCTGGGACCCTGAGGAGCCAAACGGTCCGCCTGTGAAACACAAAAAGTCAGTATATCATACATAGAGCTAAAAAGATGCAGATAAATTTCTTACCTCAGAAGTGAGGTCCGGCTTCAGACGATCCAAGCAGTAAGCCAGGTACACGGTCGTGCGGTCCAAACCAACAATCTCCGACATGAGAAACTCCGTGGCCGCCCTACCACGAGCCACGACCCCCAATTCCCGCACGCTCAGACGGCGCAAATAGAACATGGTCAGGGGAGGGTCCTACGGAACCAGGTGACTACCCAAGGTGGGATGAAACAGCCGGGTCAAACGGTCCCCTAAGTACCATACAAAGCTAAATGGCCCCTCGAAGACCACCCGCAAGGAGGACACTCTAAAAGACTCCATGGTAATATGGGGCGGAACCCCAGGAATACCATCAAAAGCGGACCAGGACACCTGCAGATTACAGTTCAAAAGTTCATTCACACCAAATGGACCAAAAAAAATCCACAAGTCAGCAACAACATACCATAGATGCGGCATGGCTCTCAAAGATAGCCCGAAAATGCTCCAGAGAGGTAAACGAGTGGTTATCCCTACCAATCCACCGTGAACCTAGTGGGAACATCCTCAAACCAGGACGGTGAGGACTGAAAGCCGGAAAATACTCGAAGAACCACAACTGCCATACAAGCAAGAAAGTGAAAGGATGATCTTCAAATTCAAAGCATATGGAAAGGAAAAAGCGAGATATATGGGTTTACCTCCAGTATCCTCCATGGGCCCGAAATAGACGCCCTCTCACTCGTCGGCTTGGGCCTGCAAGCCCGACGACACCATCTCACCAACGAAGCATAAGCAGAAGCACCGAAGTTGAACTCATGGACCTTGGTTAAATCCTCTAAACATGTCAAGAAACCGATTGACATACGCTCTTCTTCTGAGCGAAAATGGTCGACCCCAACGAGCACGCCAGGAAGATACGGGCTCTCTGCTCCTCGATAAGTTCCTGCTCCGCCAAAGCAGCCCATAACTGCACCAACGAAACCCAATCCTTATCAAAATGGGCAGACACATGCCCATAAAGCTCGAGCAAACTGTCACTCTATTGCCAATAACTCGCGGCGTATCGAATACGATGCCCTCTAAAGGATAGACCCGTCAACACAGTGAACTGATAAGGGGTGGGGAACATCTCTCCTACAGGCGTATGAAAAGTGTTCGTGGAATCCCAGACCCTCTCGAATAGACCCCTAGCAATAATCCTAAAATCCCCAGAGTGACAAGCAGGGATAACGGTCAAGAAATGGTCAAAACCCGAGCCCAATACCTAGTTGCTAGCTCCCACTGAAAAAGTCTCCAACATCATAGCCCAATGGGAGGTAGACCCATGAGCCCGCAACAAAACACCAACACCCTAGCCAACAAACAAAATTTTCTCAACACCCGATATACTACAAATACAGCTAAAATAAATCCATACAAATTATATACAGCTGACCACCAATCCAGTACAAGTCCCAATTTGTTCGCGTACCAAAGCACTAACAGTCCAATTTTCAGTAAAAAAAAATAAAAATAAATAAATAAATAAATAAAATAAAATGAAATAAAATAAACAGAAAAAAAAAGAGAGTAAAAAAACATACCAACTCCAGGTTAGACAGTAACACTGCCTCTCCGGTAGTAAAATAAAACGGTTTCAAACCCTAGCCGGGCGCAAGTCCAACCGCATAAACGAGTCCTGGTACAGTCGAGCTCCATCCGCATGACTAGTCGTAGGTGCACTAGTGGAGGGAAGCCCAGTACGGAAAAGGTCCCGGTCATACTAGGCGGAAAGATTGAGATTCGCAATGAAGCGGTCCCGGTCCCGGTCCCACTCACCCATGGGACGTTTTCCTTTGTCTGCGGGAGCCATGGGAGTACAATGAAGCTTTCTCTCTCTACTAGTGAAAAATTAAAAGATTGAGATTCGCAAAAAACAAGCATCCATTCAATAATACAACCCAAAATTCAACAACTAGGCGGAAAAATAAGTAGGTCCAAAACAAAAACCGAAGAATTTGGTCAAGAATTGACTTACCTCAAGCAAAGTGGAACACCCAACATTGGAGGAAGGCTTGACGATGGCTCTCGACAAATTGTTCTCGGCGAAGAAGAAGAATGGCACGCAAAAAAATAAAAAAATAAAAAAAAGAACGCTGAAGCAAAAAAGAAACGCTGGCCTGGGTCACTAGCGGCCCTGCACAGGCGGGCCCCACTTGCTGTCCCAAGATCCTTTTTCCAGTCCAAAGTTCGTTATTCCAGTTCGTTCGTGGCAAATATCAATACCAAGCGCGCGGGAGCAAGACTCTTCGGCCCTCAAATTCAAATTCGACAGTTGGCCCATTTTACGGTTCCAACTACTTTTCATGTAAAACTAACCCAACTATATTTTGCAGGTTTAAAATACTGAAACTCGGATACATGCAGCGACGACTCTTACCGTCCAGAGTGCCCAAAAATATTTTAAGCCCGGAAAGTCTATCGGCCTTACCAAATATCCCAATGTCACAAATTTTGGGGTCAGTCAATGGTCGCTTAAACTATTGCAGTTAAACCGTCCTTCTGCGAGATCACAAATTGGGTCAGTCAATGATCGCTTAAGCTATTGCGGTTAAACTCTCCTTCTGCGAGGTTACTTATTTTGTGTCAGTCAATGATTACTTAAGCTGTTGCAGTTATACTGTCCATTATTTTTTATATGTTTTAGTCAATGATTGCTTAAGCAATTGCATTTTAAACTGTTCATATGTTTTAACCATTTTACGACTGTCATTTTGATCGCGCTATCTCGTTGGCCTTTTCGTTTCTTGTGCAGGGACGGAATCTCGACATCCGCCGAGTGGTGTTAAGTCACTGTTTGCTCGATAAAGCATTTATACTATTCACTCTCACGTTACTTCCCATTTACAACTGTTATTTTTAATCGCGCTGTCTTGTTGACCTTTTCGTTTCTCATACAGGGACGGAATCTCGACACCCGCCGATTGGTGTTTAGTCACTGTTTTTCGAAGCACTCCACGTTGATCGTTCTTAAAGTATGACTACCTTTTTCATTCACTCTGAATACAGGTCCCCAGCAGACGTTTAGGCCATCTACGAGCGGTGTTCTATCCTGCTACCATAACCTTTATTTTTTCTTGTGTTCACAAAGATGAAATCATAGCACGCTACGAGCATGTCCCACCTCAGGTTTGTCTTCATATGCATACATACTGTACACTCTGACACACCATGTGCACATCAGCATCATGCATGTCGACTTCCAAATACTTTGATCTTCGCTTTTACTCAAACTCGATCAAAGTGCGGCTTCTGTAGACGCCAAAAAAGCCCCATCAGATTTCTCCGCAAAAACTCGATGATGAAAGGAGTAATTTATAAACTTGAACGCTATTTTTGCTTTAGTAGTTAAAATAAGGTCTCAGGTTTTTCCTCTAAACACTCCTTTATTCCAACCCCATTCAAAAGCCCGTTCAAGAGCTTTCCAACGACACCTCCCATGCCCCTTTCCGACTCCCGGTCGCCAAGTTGCGATTCAGGGATAGAACCGTATTTTACCGCCCAAGAGTAAAGAGGTTTTTTCATATTTTTTGGACTACTAAAATTCCTCCGGAAAATAAAAATAGACTGGATGTCGTCATTATGACGACATCCAGCTGGCAGCTGACAGCCGTCAGCGGCCCTGGGATAAAACCCAGGATCGCTAGCGGGGCTGACTAAAATTCCAAGGCCGCTAGCGGCGCTGACGTGGCATCTGACCCGACTCATTTTTCAAGCCCAATTCAATTTTCGACTCCTTTTCAGCCGTCCAACCCTACTTCTCCACGCCTATAAATACAACCCTCCTCCCTCAGTTCAAAACACATACTCTACAGTTGACAACCTCTATTTTCGGTTGATTACTCACGAGCTTCTCCCTCTTTCTTCAAAATTTATTCTTGAGATCTTGTCTTTTACTATTCTTGTGAAATATAGCCTACAGTTTAGGTACTAATGCATGAGGGCTCAAATTAAATTAATTGCCTAATTGTTTATTTTCCAGTAGTCATAATGTAGATATCATGCTAGAATAACGTCTTTTATTGCTTCCTAAATATTGTCCTTCCAAGCATGTCTAGCCGTTGTAATGCCCAACTTGTCAATCAATTGCATGTCTAAACAAGGGTTAAAATAAATGTTGTGATACTTGTGGTGAACCAATTAATAGTCTAAGTCTAGGTTGTTAATCCAGTTATGCATGGGAGTTATGTTTTTAAATTAGTAAGCAAACTTGAGTTAGTAGAGGGTGTCATAATACAGGCGAGTTGGGTGCCTAACACCTTCCCACCTCGTACCTTCGCCCCCGAACCTATTATTCTTGGGTACTCATATGTTCTATATGAGCGGGAGTCTTTCTAAAAACATGATCAGTTCACTTATCGCGCTATTGGGTTGTCCCTTCGGTTTGTCCCTTCCATAAAACGCCGATAGCAGATTTGTGACCTCTTTCATGGTTTTTATTCAATTCAAGTCCTTACAAAATCTTTTCTAACTTGATGGTCCCTTGAACTTATCTAAACCCCTAACTTACAAGTTAAGACATACTCCGTGGAAACCAATAACATTGGATTGGACGAAAATCTCGGGTCCTTACAGAATGGGGAAAACTTGAGACCTTATTTTACCTATCAACGCAAAAGTAGCATTCAAGTGTATAAATTACTCCTTTCATCATGGGTTTTTTGCAGAGAAATCTGAATACGCTTTTTAGGCGTCTATAGAAGCCCCCACGTTGATCGAGCTTGAGTAAAAGCAAAGATCATAGTATTCCAAAAGCGACATGTAGGATGCTGATGTGCACTTAGTGTGTTAGAGTGTATAGCATGCATGCAAATTAGGCAAACCTTGACTGAAACGCGCTCGGTCGTGCTAAGATCTCATCTCTGTTAACACAAGAAAGAAATAGAGGTAATGGTTAGCATTGGCAAAACTCTCGCAGTGGGGAATTGATGCCTGTAAGGGACCTGTATTTAGAGAAAATGAAAAGATTAGTAAGACAACGCAACGACGGGCTTTGTGCGTGATTGGCCGTAGATGGAAAGTTGACAGTGAATAGTATAGAATGCTTTATCCTCAGCAAACAATGACTAAGTACCACTCGGCGGATATCGAGATTCCGTCCCTGTACGAGAAACGAAAAAGTCGACGGGACAACGCGATCAAAATGACGGTTGTAAATGGTTAGAAAACATATGAACAGTTTAAATGCAATAGCTCAAGCAATCATTGACTGAAACATATAGAAAACAAAGGACAATATAACCACCATAGCTTAAGCAATCATTGATTGACACCAAAAATAAAAGGGGACAGTTTCACCACAATATTTTAAGCAGTCATTGACTGACCCGAATGAGTAGCCTTGAATAAAAGAGACAGTCTCACCGCACTAGTTTAAGCGATCATTGACTAACCCAAGATGAATAGCCTCGACTAAATAAATAGTCTCGAATAGAAAGGGACAAATTAACCGCACTAGTTTAAGCGATTATTGATTGACCCAAGATGAATAGCCGCGACTAAATATATAGTTTAGAATAAAAAAAAAGGAACAATTTAACAACACTAGTTTTAAGCGATCATTAACTGACCCAAAAATGAATAGCCTCGACTAAATAAATAGTTTCGGACAAAGAAAGGGACAGTATAACCACACTAGCTTAAGCGATCATTGACTGAACAAAAAATGAATAGCCTCGACTAAATAAAATAGTATCAAATTAAATGAATAGCCATGACTAAATAAATAGTCTCGGATTAAATGAATATCCACGATGAAATAAATAGTCTCGAATTAAATAAATAGCCCCGACAAAATTAATTAGTCTCGAATTAACTTCTCCACTGATCCGGTGAGTAATTTATTTTGTTTCCTAATTTCGTTTGGAAATTTAAAAATGTGTCTAATACTTTCAAGATTTGCAGAGTGTTGCGAGTTCTTCGTCGTCCCATGCGTTTGCTTCTTCTCCGCGCCCTACTCATCCTACCATGTCGGTGGGCTATATAGGAATGGACGGGTCTCCTCAGGTTCTTTCAATTCCTGAGTTTTGCGGTCCTGATGAGGAGGTCGAGAGATTGCCTCTACCAATTGGTTGTGGGGGGTAAGTAAAAATCCATTGTAATTTGCAACATTTCCCTTATGTTTATACTGACTCTTCTTTTGTGTGCAAAGTTGGATGCTACGGCGACGCGAAAGATCAACAGGGGCATGCATGCCCTTTAGTAATGGATCTCCAAGTTCGCGACTCGAAGTATGTGCACGAGTCGTCGATTCGATGTTCGGGAGGTATGTTCATTTCAAGCAATAATGCTTGATTTGAATTTTTTACACTTTCCTGACCTTGAGTTTTTTCTTTGCAGCCTGTTTCAATGGCGAGGCCTCCTAGGCCTCCGGTAATTCGTGTTCCGGAGTCGACGTCTACGTCGCAGCGTCCTAATGTGCATATTTACGACCATTAATCAACGAGGAGACGAGGATCTCCTCGTCATTGATACTCAATTACGACCAGATTCCAGAACCCGTCGTAATTGTGTAAAATTTTTTACGACGAGGTGCCTAACTCGTCATTAATGTATCAAAACTCGTCCTAAGTGTATCACAAAGAAAGACAAAGAAAATACTTTAAAGAAATGCGTTGTGAATATCAGAAAGAAAACACGAGCATAAGGGTTTTATTTTGTAAAACACTTCTTTCTCTCTCCTTAGAAGTTAGAACACCCACATCCCATCTCTCTTTCCATTGAAGTAGAATGAATTTCAAGATTTCTCTCACTATTGAAGTTAAGATTTTTAGGTTTTACTCTGGCTCCAAATTTAAAATCACAAATCTATTGTCCAAAATCAATTTTCAAGCTTTCTCTCACTTTCCTTAAGAGTTATCTCACTATTGAAGCTAGGGTTTTGCTCTCTCTCCAAATCGATTTGCTCTCACTCCAAATCGCAGTGCTCTTGCCCCAAATTGCATAATACCGAACTGGTATGCTCTTCTTTCCCCCTAATTTTTCAATGTGGCCTAGATTTTGCAATTTTTGACCTAAATAATGCGATTTTGTATATGACCAAACTCAAATCTGATTTTTGCTATGCTCTATATATTAGGTACGTTTGCACACGCGCTCTCTCTCTCTCTCTCCATCTATCTCTAGGTTGTGCTCTTACTCCAAGTTGCGGTTGATTTATTTTCTTTCTAACAGTACAGTTCATCATCAATTTCTTCTAAATTACATGATATTAATTACAATGGATTTTTAATGCTTATTAATCGCCATTTTTGGGTTAACAATTGATGTTATGGGTTGTTGGCTGGTTTTGTTTAATTTTTCTTGTGTTTGATCTATGATTTTAACAAATTCATTTTTAAGTAGATTGACTAGTAATTAGCTTGTTACTTGGGTAAAGCGTTTTTTTATTTATTTATTTTATAGCATTATTCTATCAACGTGTCTTTGATTTCTGATGAGCATGATTCTGAATTTGAGAGGAGTTGTTTGTCATATGAATTAGGTAACTGGAATCAATTGTCTTGGAATTAGTATAACTGCAAAAACTTATAGAGCTATAACCTTCAGTTAGAATATGTATATGTATTTGCTGAAAGTAAAGTTTTGAATTGTATGGTTTAGTGTTCATTAAAATGCTGTTAGTTGCTGGTAATGAGTGGTACTTATGTGGTTTGCGGTGAATCCTCGCAAATGTGAAGGAAGTTAGTAATCGTCTTCAGCTATTAGTGTTTGGGGTGGTTGTATAATGCTGCTTGGTTTAGCCAATTTTCTGGTTCAGTTCTTTCTTTGGATGTTACTGTTTTGGTTCCTAATTTGTATGCTTAATTTATATAGTGTATTGAATTATCTACACACCGGGATTTGTATTATTACACCCTGTTGGTTTTAGGTACACAATACAACTTTGTTCTTCAATATTTTACATGTTGTGTGGACTATAGAACGAAAATATCAAAGGGCTGTGATATTGGTAGATGTAGTGTTGGTTATAGTGATATTTATAGCTTCTCATTGTGTAGAACATGGCTTTTTAATTGGATTTTGTTTAGGTGGTAGAAGTTTGTCATATATGCTTGTTATCTCAATACACTAATGTCCACTACTGAATATGCAGAGCTAGATTATTTTCTCTAATTTATCTTGTGATATACCTTGCTGTGATGAAATAAGAGTGTTCATTTTTTTAAGAGTTTTAGCTCTTCAAAGATAAGTACATGTTAATGCCTCTTTGTTCTGATCTCCTTGGAGTGTCTTTGTATAGCTTAATTTGAAGATACTTGTTTATTTTTTTTTCAGCAAAAGAGAACTCGTTTTTATTTTTTTGGTGTTGTCTCATCTCAAAAATGAAATTAGTGTATAGTTTATAATAATCTAATATATTTTGTATCTTAATATGTGCAGGTGGGTAAATATAATAATAAACCTGGAAGAACAGAACAAGAGTAGAAGATACTTGTGGGACATGAAGTGAAATTTGCGTGTACAAAATCAGTGCACAAGATTTGAAGACACTTCGGAGATGAAGCTTTTGTGTTAATTGTTTTTTAGGGATCTTAGTTTTTAAAACAATTGAAACATGTCAATTGAAAAAGCTTGGTAGGTGATGCATGTAACCATTGACTACGTCGATTTTTACTACTAATGAAATTTGACAAGTATCAATATATTTGAAGCACTTACTATTTTCTCATCATGATCCATTAATATTCCAAATTGTGTTGAGGAAATGGTGAACCAAATATGGGTCTACAGGTAATTAGATCAAGAATGAATCACTGTAAATGTCACCTAAATAGGTGCATTTTTTGTGGTAGAAAAGCAATACCTACGACGGGGTATTTAACAATTGCGACAAGATATTGGTCGTAAGAAATGGACTCTAAGCAATCAAATATTAACAATTACGACCAGAAGTTTGTCGCAAATGCATTACATTTACGACGAGATTAGAAACTAGTCGTAAAAAATTATCTACAACGGCTGTCCAAAAATGGTCGTAATATTATTTACGACCAAGCCTTTTACGACGGGTCACGACTGTGCGCGTTTCTCGTCGTAAATGTCCATTTGCGACAAGATTTGAGGCATTTACAACGGGAAATCCGGTCGTAAATGTTGCATTTTCTTGTAGTGTCTGAGGCAGGAGAGTATGGAGGTGTGTCATGGGACGCCTCGAGCTCGAGTGGATACGGGGAACCTGCCCCAAGTGCCTTACTTTCCGCAGTGGCATGGACCGCCTCCTTATATGGGGTATCCGTGTTATCCCATGCCTTTGTATCCTCCCATCTCTCCAAGGAGCTCTTGGAGTCAGGAAAGTATGGGGTATGGTAGCTACCCGAGCATGTCGGAGCCACCGCGTCATTCACTGGATCCTACTCATTTGGCGGGCTCGTTATTTGGCTTTGACCCAGAGCTTGGGTGATGTCTCAACCCGGTCCTTAAGGTGCTCCATCATCGAGTGGGCCCGGAGAGTCATCTTAGGTGGGTCCAAGTACTGGTGTAGATGGCCAGTGATATTTTTTGTAGTGCATTTTGAACTTTCGGGCTTGTATTAAACTTGCTACAAATTATGCATTTTATTCACGAACAATTTATCACACGAATGCCCATATGTGAATTTAATCATCTAATTTCCGAAGGGAAAACACAAAACACGGGATTCGAGAATTTATGATTCTCGAGAACTGAGCACGTTTGGGGCACCCCTTTCCCCTAAAATGAAAATAATATAGAAAATGGAAAATAGAAAAAGATGAAAATTAAAAGGAAAATAATTAAAGAAAATAGTGAATAAGGAAATAAAAGGAAAAAAGTGGACCTTGATAATCCTAATAAAAAGAAGGAAAGAAAATAAAAAGGGAATAAAAGGAAAAGTGCCAAGGGCCAAAATTAAGATATGAAAAATCTAAGAGAGAGCTTTAATAAACTGTCTATGTGGAAAATAGGAATGTAGAGCTCGGTCAAGGAGAGATCGAGTGGACCGAGTTTTGTCTCACGGATTTGTCCAACAGGCACCCATGCATGGGGACCTTTAAAGCTCCTATCGGCTGTGCTAGAACTCAAGCGGTCACCCCTTGGTCAAGTGGCTGAGCCGCTTGTCCTAGCGGCTGACTGCTGGCTGGAGCGGTTGAGCGGCTGGTCCTGACTTTTCGACGGGAACCATGACCTCTATTTAACTAAATTTCCTCCTCTTCTCTTCTCACCACTTACTTCGAGCCTTTAGAGAGAGAAAATTCCTTGAGAGAAAATCCTTCACTTCAACAATGGTGAATTTCGATGATGCCTTTGATCCTTGGTTGTCATCCATGACTGTAGAAAAGAGGTTAGAACTCACTCCCTTCAACCTCAATGCCTTAATCAAGTCAAAATATTGTGGGATTTTCTTCATGCTTCAATAGAGTTTTGGGACCCGAAGTTCCATGTCTTCCGTTTTGGTGGTCATGAGATGTGCCCATTGGTAGAGGAGTTCTCTGATATTATTGGCTTTCGAACCGAAAGTCATCCTGCCGATCCTTAGTTGGGAAATGCTTTTTCGGGTGATTTCTAATGGTACTTTGGGTTGTCTTCACGTCAAGTCGCTCAAGTGATCAATGGCGAGGATGTCGACCTTGCTAGCCTCGTGACTTTTTTCACTTCTAGGGTCCGTGATGCGATGGATATGAGGTGCAAGAAACATGCCTTTATATTTTGCCTCCTCCATCATTACTTGTTGGTGGCAACAAAGACGCTCTTATTCCCTATGAAAATAAGTCTACCATCAATAAGGGCAAAGCTTGCCTTCTTATGGTGACCGTGCAAATTTAATGGGATAGTTCTCCTAAGCACTTGGTCGTGGGAGAGACGATCCTTGGTTTAGATAGGCTCAAGAGCAATCCTCAAGAGTCCTTCACCGGGAGCCCTTTACTCCTTCAAGTAAGTTTTTTTTTTTTTTTTTTTTTGTGATAAAGCCTTAATCTTTGTGGATTTAACTTTATGTAATGACATTCTCATCTTGTATTTACTTGAATTGTTGTGGTTTTTTGTGTGTTGATATGGCTTCAAGAGAGATTGAATCTCTTCGTAATTCCTTCTATAGAAAACCGGAGGTATCTCTCGAAATACTTTCCGGTGAGGCGTCGACACTTTTCTCTATCTTCTCGTGAGGAATGGATGGAATTTTTCTATGCCAAAACCCAGATGGGTTGGTTTATTCCGTGGTGGAATACCACCAAGATCGTAGGATGTAGTGAGAACATGCCCTTTACACGGATCATTGGTTTCTATACATTAACCATCTTTTTGCCAAACCGCCTCCTGAGACAATACAGTTTAAGGCAAAGGATCCCGAATATGAGTTGCGAGCCTCCTTGTTAAAGGCCTTTGACTTCTTCTTTGGCGTCCAATTGGGAGCGCCATTAGAATCGTCGCTAAGTATGGAACAAACCAATATTCCCGTGATCTCATGGGCTATCAACCTTCTATGAACAATGGGTTTGGAGCGCAAACCACCAAGTCAACAAGAGGCTCCTGGAAGAAAAAAAAGAGTTGTTCAAAACCCGCAAATATGATGAGCCTAGCGTTGTTAGGCCAGGATAACTCAAATTGATAGGCCCGCTAAACCTTCCAAGTCCCAAACTAAGGGTAAGTGAAAAGGTAAGGCTAAGGCCGTAAACAAGAAGAGGAAGAATCTGGCCCACTCGGCCAAGAAAATCCTTGAAGTAAGGGTCTATGATCACGAGGCCTCTTCGAGCAATGGTAGGGAAAGATGGGCTCCAAAAGATGGAACTTGATGAGCCTAGCGAGCCCGCCGAAGAGCCTGAAGTCAACAAAGACAAGGAGGAGTAGTCCACCTCAAATTGTCTAGCAAGTCTTATATTTTGTGCTTACTAGTATAACTCCAATAACGGGTTTGCATGCCCAAGTAGATGTAGTTTAGAATCGCCCTTGTATTATTATTGTTATTTTCGCATTTTTCATTATTGTTATTATTATTGTCAAGCCACAGAGAGCCTCTTCGGAGCGGGGTTTTCGGCAGGTACCCCCATGCGCGCACCTGCATATGATAGGCGGGACATGAGCCTGACAACAGCAGATCCATTTATAGCTCTTCTCTCCGCTATTCGACTGGGAACTATGGTCAGGGGTCGTCCGTTGATGATGAGGCTGACAGCAATGGTGATGACAACTCTAGTTGAGTGGTGTTGGATTTCTTTGTAGACATTGACCTTTAGATTTTGAACTCCTGTTTTTATGAATTTTTATGACATGTGTATGCTATGATGACTCGATTATGTCCGTCTGATCTTTAAGTATGCAATGTGTTATGCAGTAGGAAAAAGCCATAATTTAGGGAATAAAATAAAGAAAAAGGTAAAAATTTGAAGAAAAAGCAAAAATTACACATATTATACCCCCTAAAAAAATGGAAAAAAATAGAAAATAGAAAATAGAAAAGATAAAACTAGGAGATTCTCGGGCCTTGTAATTCAGCCGTGCGTATCAAAACTGGGCTTAAACGGAGCAGATATGACCAAGTGGGTGGGCTGGAGCGACAGGAGAAAATCGGATCGGGCTTGGGTTTGGGCCGCTAGCGGTGCTGGGTTGGGTCGCTAGCGGCTGTGTGCTGCGAGCCAAGGCCGCTAGCGGCCCTGACCAGAGCCGCTGACGGCTCTGGTTTGGGCTCTTCTTTTGGCTCATATTTTTTCCTATAGATAGGATTTACGGGATGCTTGATGTTGTATCACTTTCAGACTTTTAGCTCTCTCAAATTTCCCAAATCTTCTACCATTGTGAAATTCTTTAAAAACCTGTGCTTGGTGCAAAAATCTGACCATAGAAGACAAAATTGAATTGGCTCCGTTCCACGTTTCTACCTTGCTGACTTTAAGACCAACCAAAATATTGTGGCCCCTTCTTCGATCTGCTTTGAATTATTGGGACCCCGACTTGCATGTCTTTCGCTTTGGTAACTCTGAATTATGCCCTTTAGTTGAAGAATTTGATGCGATCACCAATATGCCTGATGTTCTTCCTCCAGCTGTGTCGTATTTGAGAGATGGTTATAGTGCTCAGTATCGGAAATCCCTAGGCTTGTCATCTGCAGAAGACAAAAGCATGGTTCTTGGTGCCTATTTGGACTTGGTTCAACTCTGTGAAAAGTTTGCTATTTCTTCTGAAAAGGATGGAATATTCAGGCGTTGTCGCCGGTAGGCTTTTGTACTTTGCTTGTTAAACCGCCTATTATTTGCTAATGCAGAATCGCCAATCTTGGGTAGAGCCTCGTTGCTGCGAGTGGTTAATCAAATGGTTGAAGGGCATTCTCCTTTGCATCTGGTTGTAGGGGAAACTATTATTGGGCTTGACAGGTTGAAAATCTCTCCTCACGAAACTTTTTCTGGCATCCCGTTGCTGCTTCAAATTTGGTTATGTGAACATCTGAGGTTAATAGAGTCACCAGAGAATATGATAGCCCGTGTCCCTCGAGCCTGGTCAGAGAAAACTTATACTGCGACTAGCTTCTTGGTTAGGAAAAGGCTATATTCTGAAAAGTCCCTTGCTGAATGAGATTCCTTTTTCCATGCAGGACCTGTTATCCGTTGGCATGTGTCCTGGTGGAACTTGACTTCCTTAGTGGCTTGTGACAATTTGGTTCCTCATACTACCATACTGGGTCTGTACAGGACTACTTTCTTCTTCCCCTCTAGGGTCATGAGGCAATACGGGTTGAAGCAGGTTATCCCTCGTCAGGAGACTAAGAGACCAACTATCGTAGCTTTGACCACTGAATTTGCTGCAGATTGGGGAAAGTATTGGCGTAGCCGGGGCCGCTGGACTGTACCTCGGGTGATTGCCCCAACTCAAGTTTCTGAGACCTACTTGAACTGGCTTTCCTGCAGTGATGGAAAAGCGAGACGAGCCCTTCGTCATGAGGAGTGGGACCAACTAAAGCCTAAGTATGACTCAAGAACAGGAAGCAAGAGAAGAAAGGAAGGGCCTCAAGCGAAGGTCTATCACGTATTTAAAAGAGGCAAGCCCCCAGCTCAAGGGAGCGATCATAGGTCGTCCTCAAGCCAAGGTCCTTCAAAGAAGAACTCTTCAACGAAGCCTTCTAAAGGGAAGAAGGATTAAAGTAGTTTTCTTAGAAAGCAAGTCTAGTTTTTTAAAAAAAATAATAAAAATAATTTGTTTAGCTTAAACCCTCATAGTTGCTTTACTATTTTTTTTCGTAACCTTAGGAAGTTTTAATTTTTGCAATGTACGTTTATTCGTTCACTTTGAATAAAGATTATCCCTTTTTGAATGAGTTGAATGGAATTTTTGACAGATTTTGGCCGGGCCTCTTAAAAGCGTTACCTATGTATCTAGTGTGGAATCAGGCCAGCGTAGTTCGTTCAAATTGTGTACGTCTTTTTTTTATTTTTTAAATTTTCGGATTTTTTTTATTTGTTTTCTTTTGTTTTTTTTTTTCTTAGACGTAGCACTTCTTCAGTTGGTCCATATTGGTGAGATGACTGAACTCGATGCCATCAATATCCATGAGTCTAACTACGCCTCCTGACAGAATGTCTTTAATGATGAACGGACCAGACCAGTTTGGTCGAAATTTGCCTCTGGGGTCGGTAACTAGGGCACGTAATTCTTTCAAAACTAAATCCCCTTCCTTTAAATTCCGAGGTCGGACCTTTTTGTTGAATGCTCTTGCCATGCGCTGCTGGTACATGTGGGAATGGTCTAGGGCCTGTAGGCGTCTTTCATCCGTGAACATGAGTTCTTCATAGTGGGCTTGTAACCATTGGGTTTCAGGAATTTCACCCTCTAAGGCTATGCGCATGGAGGGTAGTTGGACTTCTACGGGTAGAACCGCTTCCATTCCGTAGACTAGGAAATAAGGTGTTGCTCCCATAGAGGATCTTATGGATGTCCTATACCCCCAAAGGGAAAATGGGAGTTTTACTGGCCAATCTTTGTAGTTTTCTATCATTTTTTCAATGATACTCTTGAGGTTTTTGTTGGCGGCTTCTACTGCGCCATTGGTTTGGGGACGGTAAGGGGATGATTTGTGGTGCTGGATTTTGTAATTTTTGAGGAAGGTGGTTGTTTCGGCTTTGAAATGGGATCCATGGTCACTGATGATTTCATGCGGAACGCCGTATCGGCAAATAATGTTGTTCCTTATGAATTTGGACACTCGTTTCGGGGTAAGGACGGCGTAGGATTGGGCTTCGACCCATTTGGTAAAATAGTCTATCGCTACTAGGATGTATTCATGTCCTCCCGAGCCTTTTGGGGTGATCTTACCAATGATATCTATTCCCTATGCGGAAAATGGCCAAGGAGATGTGAAGTTGTGGAGCATTGAGGGTGGCATATGCTGCAGGTTGGCATATATCTGACATTTCTTGCACTTCTTGACGTAGTCGTAACAATCCCTTTCCATAGCGGTCCAATAGTATACCAGTCGTAGGACCTTTCTAGAGAGCATTCAACCATTCATGTGTGGCCCGCACACACCATTGTGTACCTCGTCCATAATCTCTGCGGCTTCTTTGGAGTTCACCATCTGAGGTTGACCCCGTTGTGGTATTTTTTGTACAGAACCCCTTGTATTCTATGTATTGCGCCGCTAACAGACGGATGGCCCTTTGAGCTCTTAGTGGTGCGTCTTGAGGGTAATATTCCCGACAAAAAGAAACTAGACTTAGAAAGAAAAGTAAAAGAGGAACACCCCCTGTTCCAGACTCAACCTAAAGATTTAGCTAAGATCCTAACTCGACAAAAATTGGAGACTCAGACTCGATTCCTCTAGCTCTTGCGGGTAGCCAACTAATTCTAAGCTTCATAAGTATTCTCTTCTTCTTTTAGAGGAGGCGGAATCTCTCCGCGGTCTATGATTTTCTGTATGTCGTCCTTCAAGCGGACGCAGTCGTCCGTGTAGTGGCCTAAGACTCGATGATAGCGGCAATAGAAATCTTTATCTTTTTTTATCTCATGGAGGTTGTCTGTGGGGATCACGGGCTTAAGGTCTCCTCTCCACCTGAGGTTATTCATAACGTTCCCAATAGGGACGTTCAGTGGAGTGTACTCTTTCTGGTCGAAGCATCGCCATCCTTTTATAGCCCAAGTACTGGGAGACCACATGGTTCCTCGGTCAATGAAGGAGGTGATCACCCTTTTTGGGCGCTTGCACTGGTTGGTATGATGCCCATTGGCTTCACAATATTTGCACCGAAGATAGGGATTCCCGTCCCTTGGAAGAATTTGAGAAGTAGGTCTTCTCGGATGAGCGTATCCATACTTGACCATCTGGCCAAACATCTCATCCTATTGGAAACAAGCTTCCCCTTTCGCCAAAACAATGTTACAATCCGTGGGTCGGTCTAGTGAAGTAATTTTCTCCTTTATTTGCCGAATTGCATTGTGGTGGTGTGCCACATAGATAGAAATCCCTTCGATGGTTTCTTTTATTTCTTCGAACTCATCAGGTTCTCCTATTTCTTCAGGAGGGTACGTTTCGAACTCTTCAGAACCAGCGGAGGTGTAAGACTTGGTGTCTTCTTCTATGAGGGCCAGTTCTTCGGGAGAGAATCCCCAAAGGTCAATGTCTTCACTATCATGTTCTATTTTTAAGACAGGAGCTTTATCAATGGTGGCTTTGATAGGATTGGCTTCGATTTCCACAATTTCTCCTTCTAGCATCATCTTGACTTTCTGATGGAGGGTACAGGCTACAACATTTAAACCATGGAACCAAGGTCGCCCCAATAACAAGTTGAAAGTGGCCGGAATATCCATGACTTAAAACTGGAGCATTTTCTCTATAGCTCCAGAGGTGACGTTCATGGTTATGGTGCCAAGGACCTTTCGACTGGAGTTGTCATAAGCACGTAGGCCTTGTGCTGAGTGAGCCAAATTCTTAATATCAATGCCCAATTTTGCTGCGGTTCTCAATGGGCATACATTCACGGCAGATCCATTATCCACCAGGGTCATAGGCACATACTTGCCCATGGCGAATACAGTCAAGTATAGGGCATTATTGTGGGAAGATTCTTCGGGAGGTAGCTCGCTGTCGGAGAAGGTAATGGTCGGTTGAGGTTTATCCCCTACAAAGAAACTGACCAGTTCGTCAGGCCTCACATCCTGTGATACTGAAACTTTTGACAAGGCTTCCAAAATTGCCTGTCGATGTTCGTGTTGGACTTTCCCTATGAACTAATCATAAGAATTAATAATCGCATTATTGGTTGGACTATGGAAACCGATCTTTACTTAATATCGGTAATCGTAATGTTTTGCTAGAAACCAATTACGGTTTGTGGGCCCGAAAAGAGTTTTGGACTTACTGCCACATTAAGTAAACCAGCAGGGTTGCACACTTAACAGGATCGTTTTATTAGAAAGGTCTAATTCGGATTAGGCCCATTACACACTTAACCTAATCAGCCCTCCTGCCTCCCTATATATATCGTGACTTCTGATCAGTTAGGGTTACACGTGATAATCAGTTTTCACGAAACCCTAACTGTGTGTCATTAGAGTAAGGAGAGAACGAAGCTTGTGAACGGGATCGCTGTACTAGCATACTGACGTGTGGATTCGATCCTGTGTGTGGCAACCAGTTGAGGCACGAAATCTGACGTGTTCATCCATAACCAACCACTGTTCATCTAACCAGCGACCAAGGAGTGAGGTAGGGTTTCGATTTGATTTTTTAATTACAGTAATCACATATTTTCTGGGTTAATCGAATTTCTATTATGCATGTATGATCATGTTAGTAGTTAGAAATTCCTTCAGTGGTATCAGAGCAGCTTGTGTTTTACTGTCTTCGAATATATGATATATGGTAGATATATGAGTATGTTCGAAATCATGATATGTGTATAATACATGTTTATGTGTGATTCGTTTTCTGTTTTTTTTTTTAATATTCGGATCTGAGAATGATAGTATTTTTCTGTCTTTGAAAGTATGTCTGTATGAATAGTTCATATGTTTAGATTCGTATATTACAAATAGCATGTTGTTTGAATGCAAGTCGTTGTAATTCTGTATGCTATTGTTTGACGATTTCACATAGATAAACTAGGGCTAAACCCTAAAATATGGTAATACGATTAGCCTAGGGTTCACGATTAATGAGATTAATCGTGGCAGTTTCCCCACTGAACAGAATTGAGAATTCTGTTTAGGTTTCGAGGAGCTGCCCCTTGCACCCCGCGAGGGGTGCTGCCCCTCGACCCCGCAAGGGGGCGCCGCCCCCCTTGACCCCTGCATGGATCCGCTTGTTTGTGCGAATGATGTTTTATTTTTATGCCATTACAAATATTTGATGTTTGATATATGATATCTTAGTTCACATGATGTTGAATGGTATGGTATGGTATGGCCCATAATTTTATTTTGGTTTTAAATACGGTTTGCGTGTCGTTTATTTGAATATAATTATTAAATACGACCTGCGTGTCGTTACTTTGAATGTAATTATTAGATTATTGCTAGCGTAGTAGTGAAACTTTTATGATATAGTTGATTGTAAAATCAAGCTCATGAAGGTCAAAGGATATCATGGAGATGACCATCCAGCTACTATATGGAAGAAGCAAAGAGTGGAGATAAGATCACCATAGCTTAGGGGGCCATACTATATCACATGTGTTATTATTTATGCTTCCGCTTATTTACTGTTGATTATATTTATTGTTATGTTTGCATGAAACTCAACTCCATATAATCAATCACATCCCTTAGTAATATTAAGTTAACTTGATGCCTTTCCAATTTAATACACCTATTAGGACTTGGTTCGTTAAAATGTGTCTGCCAATGTAGAGCATCCTTAATTACTCAAGTCTGTTAGGATGAGTAACAGTTACCCATATGTATAAATTGGTTTACTTAATAAGGCTATCAAAACAGTTTTGGGCCTTAAGGCATAGAGTTGGGAGCCGGGACATATGATGTCATCCTAACAACAAGGAGTTGTATAAGATACAATTAGTAAAGGGTTACTTACCTAAATAACTAAGTGTAAAGTGATAAGCCAAAGCTTACTTGATACTTAGAAAATATGGATCTTGGCTCCACTATATTTTATAGGGATATCCGTCACATTAATATAGTGGAGTTATTTTGTTAAATTGTTAACGAAATATTTATGAAATAAGCCACTAAAATCTTTGTACATTTATTGTAGATAATGTCAAACCCTACACCATCACACTCATTTTCACTGCGATCCGTCCTTGAGAAGGAGAAACTGAATGGAACCAATTTCTTGGACTGGTATCGAAACTTGAGAATTGCTCTCAAACAAGAGAAAAAGGAATATGTCCTTGAGAAACTAGTCCCCAAGAACGCTCCTGCTACCAATGCTCCTCATGCTGAGAGGAATGCTTATCAGAAGCTCAAAGATGATTCATTTGATGTCAGTTGCCTCATGCCAGCCACCATGAATTCTGAGCTTCAGAAATGATATGAAAGTATGGAGGCTTATGAGATGATTGAGAGCCTGAAAGAAATGTTTCAGGAGCAAGCACGAACTGAGAGGTTTAACACTGTGTCTGACTTGGTTAAGTGCAAGATGGGGAAAGGAAGTTCAGTTAGTCCTCATGTAATCAAGATGATTGGTTATGTTGAGTACTTGGAAAAACTGGGCTCCCCAATGGATCAAGAGGTGGCCACTGATATCATCTTAGCGTCATTGACTAATGATCATGATACTTTTGTTATGAACTATAATATGCATAATCTTAACAAGTCATTGGCTGAGCTGCAAGGGATGCTTAAAACTGCTGAGCAAAACGCCAAGAAGGACCCAACTCCCAATGTTCTAATGGTTAGAAAAGGGGGCCAGTTGAAGAAACATGGCCAAGCTAAGTACAAGGGAAAGGCTAACATGAAGGGTCCGATTGTGAATCAACCCAAAGGAAAGCCTAAGTTCAAACCCTCGTCTGGTCCTAATGATGAAACCAAGTGCTTCTACTGCAATGAGCTTGGGCATTGGAAGAGGAATTGCAAGAAATATTTGGAGGATCTGAAGAAGAACAAGGGAAGTATTCCTTCAACTTCAGGTAAATGTTATGTTATAGAAGTAAATGTATTTACTTCTTCAAATTCTACTTCTTGGGTATTAGATACCAGATCTGGTGCTCACATTTGTGCAAATGTGCAGGGACTAAAGAGAAGTAGGACTTTGGCAAAAGGAGAAGTGGACCTGCGCGTTGGAAATGGAGCAAGAGTTGTTGCGTTATCTGTAGGAACATTTTATATAAGTTTGCCATCTGGATTGGTTTTAGAACTCAATAATTGTTATTATGTACCTGCCATTAGCAGCAATATTATTTCTGTTTCTGTTTTGGACTTGGAAGATTTTGTCTTTGTGATTAAGAACAAATGTTGTTCCTTTTATAAAGATGATATATTTTATGGTAGCGGTCCAATGAAAAATGGCCTTTATGTTCTAGACCTTAAAATTTCAGTTTATAACATAACTACTAAGAGGCTCAAATCAAATGACTTTAACCCAACTTACCTTTGGCATTGTCGTCTTGGACATATAAACGAGAAACGTGTTCAAAAGCTCCATAATGATGGACTTTTAAACTCATTTGACTTTGAGTCATTTGAGACATGCGAGTCTTGTTTATTAGGGAAGATGACTAAGGCACCTTTCACTGGTCACATTGAGAGAGCAGGTGATTTATTAGGCCTCATACATACTGATGTATGCGGACCATTAAGCACAGTTGCTAGAGGAGGTTACCACTACTTCATTACCTTTACTGATGACTTCAGCAGGTATGGTTATGTCTACTTGATGAGGCATAAATTTGAATCCTTTGAAAAGTTTAGGGAGTTTCAGAATGAAGTACAAAATCAACTTGGAAAAAAGATTAAAGCCCTTCGATTAGATCGAGGGGGTGAGTATCTAAGCCAAGAGTTCGATAGTCATTTGAAAGATTGTGGAATTGTTTCACAACTCACCCCTCCAGGTACACCTCAATAGAATGGTGTATCGGAGAGGAGAAATCGAACTTTGTTAGACATGGTTCGATCAATGATGAGCCTTACTAGTCTTCCAATATCTTTTTGGGGATATGCTCTTGAGACAGCCGTGTTCACACTGAACAGGAGTCCATCAAAATCAGTAGGAAAGACACCATTTGAGAAATGGACGGGAAAAGTTCCCAGCTTGACTTTTCTAAAGATTTGGGGTTGTGAAGCTTATGTAAAACGTTTACTTTCTGATAAGCTTGGACCTAAATCTGATAAATGCTTCTTTGTGGGATATCCTAAAGAAACTAAAGGATATTACTTTTACCATCCCACCGACAACAAAGTGTTTGTGGCTCGACATGGTGTCTTCTTAGAAAGAGAGTTTCTTTTAAAAGGAACCAGTGGGAGTAAAGTGCAACTCGAAGAGGTTCGAGAGCCATAGGAGAGTACTCCAATTTCTGAGGAGACTCAAAGTGGTGTACAAGATGTTGTAGTAGCTACACTTGTGGCACCATCCCCTCGTAGGTCTGAAAGAGAGCGCCGAGAACCCATTAGATATGGTTTCTTGGAGACTGAACATCGTCATATATTATTAATAGAGGATGACGAGCCTACGACCTACACGGAAGCAATGATGGGCCCAGATTCCGACAAATGGCTTCAAGCCATGAAATCTGAAATGGATTCCATGTATGAAAACAAAGTATGGACTTTGGTAGACCCACCTGATGGCGTAAAAACCATTGAGTGTAAATGGGTTTTCAAGAAGAAAATTAACATGCATGGGAATGTTTATATATTCAAGGCACGATTTGTGGCAAAAGGTTAAAATCAAATTCATGGGATAAATTATGATGAAACCTGTTCGCCCGTCGCAATGCTTAAATCCATTAGGATACTCCTTGTCGTTGCTGCATATTATGACTATGAGATATGGAAGATGGATGTGAAGACAACTTTCCTTAATGGAAACCTGGAAGAGGATGTGTACATGACACAACCTGAGGGCTTCACATCACAAGGAGGAAAGGTATGCAAGCTTCAGCGATCTATTTATGGATTGAAGCAAGCATCCAGGAGTTGGAATCTTCACTTCAATGAGGCAATCAAAGAGTTTGATTTCTTTAGATGCGAAGAAGAACCTTCTGTTTACAAGAAGGTTAGTGGGAGCGCTGTGGTATTCTTGGTCCTATATGTGGACGACATATTACTGATTGGAAATGATATTCCTACACTTCTGTCAGTCAATGCCTTTTTGGGAAAGTGTTTCTCAATGAAAGACATGGGAGAGGCAACCTATATCTTGGGGATTAGGATCTATAGAGATAGATCAAAAGGACTCTTGGGCTTAAGCCAGAGTACCTATATAGATAAGGTGTTGAAAAGGTTCAACATGTAAGATTCTAAGAAAGGTAATCTTCCCATGTCACATGGCATAAATCTTAGCAAGACTCAGTGTCCTTGGACACAAGATGAGCGAGATTGCATGAGTAGAATTCCTTATGCTTATGCTACAGGTTCTATGATGTATGCCATGATGTGTACTCGTCCTAACGTTGCTTGTGCTTTGAGCATGACGAGTAGATACCAATCTAATCCAGGTGAAAGTCACTGGGTCGCAGTCAATAGCATCCTCAAGTACTTGAAAAGGACTAAGGATGTGTTTCTTGTCTATGGTGGTGAAGAGGAACTCACTGTAAGTGGTTACGCTGATGCAAGCTTCCAAACGAATAAGGATGACTCCCGATCGCAGTCAGGATTTGTATTGATTCTGAATGGAGGAGCAGTTTGTTGGAAGAGTTCCAAACAAGATACAGTTGCTAATTGTACAATAGAAGCCGAGTATATTGCTGCTTCTGAAGCAGCAAAAGAAGCAGTGTGGATTCGAAAATTCATCATTGAACTTGGGGGTGATACATAATAGGTCGAATCCAATGGACCTTAATTGTGACAGTAATGGGGTCATTGCACTGGCGAAGGAGCCTAGGGATCATCAGAAAACTAGGCATATACTCAGACGTTACCATTTGATACGAAGCTTTGTACAAATGGGAGATGTCAAGGTGTGCAGAGTATCATCGGAAAAGAACATTGCTGATCCCCTGACTAAGCCTCTACCACAGGATAAGCATGAGCGTCATACTATTACACAAGTACTTAGATTCATGAATGATTTGTCTCTGTCCTAGTGGGATGTTTATTTTGTGACTTATGTTTGATTTATTTATTGTTGCCCCAATGAATAATTTATATGATGTAGATCATCAAGTATGTGACTTGATTGTGAGACTCTATTGTTATAAATATAATTATTCTAATTGTCCGTAGTCAGTTATCATTATTTGTGGGAATTTGATAACTATTGAGACTATCATGTGGATTTATTGATGGCCAAGTTTCACAGGTCATAATTATGAGATATGAAATTGATCACATGGATAAATGTTAGAGAACATTGTATTGGACCGCCCCATTTCAAAAACATTGAAAGGATTCTTATATAAGTGTCATCAATTATTTTCATATGCAACTTTTAATTTCATCCTTTGATCTGAACTCACAGTGGTTTCCTACATGATGTTTAGCATATCTTGATATTGTCAAACGTTAATCCTTAATCGGATGACCATAAAGATAATTGAATGATGTATTGTAAGTCATGCAGAGGAATGTAAGTGAGTAAGATGGGATTTGTCACTCTCATATAACGGGAGTAAGATATCTGTGGGCCCCTCGATGAGTTTAAACTGTGAAATGCATGGCCGTGCTCAAATGGATTGAAAGTCAATCGTTTGTTTTAAACAGTTTAACTGCGGAATCGAGAAGTCATAATTGAACTATTAGGGATGACACTACTCCTTCCTTATGGTCAATTTAGGTATCACATGACAAAGGGATCATCGATGTATGATTAGCTATAGTGCAAGTGGGAGATTGTTGGATTTGCCCTATGAACTAATCATAAGAATTAATAATCGCATTATTGGTTGGACTATGGAAACCGATCTTTACTTAATATGGGTAATCGTAATATTTTGCTAGAAACCAATTACGGTTTGTGGGCCCGAAAAGAGTTTTGGACTTACTGCCACATTAAGTAAACCAGCAGGGTCGCACACTTAACAGGCTCGTTTTATTAGAAGGGTCTAATTCGGATTAGGCCCATTACACACTTAACCTAATCAGCCCTCCTGCCTCCCTATATATATCGTGACTTCTGATCAGTTAGGGTTACACGTGATAATCAGTTTTCACATAACCCTAACTGTGTGTCATTAGAGTAAGGAGAGAACAGAGGTTGTGAATGGGATCGCTGTACTAGCATACTGACGTGTGGATTCGAACCTGTGTGTGGATACCAGTTAAGGCACGACATCTGACGTGTTCATCCATACCCAACCACTATTCATCCAACCAGCGACCAAGGAGTGAGGTAGGATTTTGATTTGATATTTAATTACAGTAATCACATGTTTTCTGGGTTAATCGAATTTCTATTATGCATGTACGATCATGTTAGTGGTTAGAAATTCCTTCAGGGACGCTTCCCTTTGTCCTTAGGAGCCATAGAAGAAGAATGGAAGTTTTCTCTCTCTACAAGTGAAAATTTCCAGTTTCAGATTTGCAATAAACAAGCACCCATTCAACAATGCAACCCGAAATTCAGCAACTAAGCGAAAAAATAAACAAGTTCAAGACAAAAATCAAAGAATTTGGTCAAGAATCGACTTACCTTGAAGAAGTTGAAGCATTCACTAATGAGGGCTAGCTCTTGACTATGCTCTCGACCAAGAAGATGAACAATGAAGCAAAACGGGAAAAAACATCGCGACAAATCGTTTTGGCCTACTCAAGTCGAGCGCCGCTTGCGGCGCTGACCTTGGCCATTGGCGGCGCTGAGTGGTCTGCACGCGCGAGCCCTCTTGCTGTCCCATGACTTTGTTTCCAGCCCAAAAACCGTTATTTCAGTTCGCTCGCGGCAAAGACCACTACCGAGCGTGCGGGAGCAAGTCCCCTTTGGCCCACTAATTCAAAATTCAACAATTGGTCCATCTTATGGTACCAAGTACTATAAGTTAAAACTAATTCAACTGTTTTGCAGGTCAGCAAACAAGCCCAGGTATGCCCCGACAATACTAATCACCCGGAGTGGTCAAATTATTTTAAGAAAAGCCTAGTGGATCCTCCGGCCCCATCCCAAATTTTTATAGGACAGCCAGTTTCCAAAATTTTTATAGGACAACCAGTTTCCAAAATTTTTATAGGACAGCCAGTTTAAAAAATTTTTATAGGACAGCCAGTTTCCAAAATTATGATAGAACAACCAGTTTCAAAAATTATGTCAGTTAATGACCGCTTAAGCTATTGCGGTTTAACTGTTCTTTTTCTACGAAGTCACTCATTTGTGTCAGTCAATGACCACTTAAGCTATTGTAGTTAAATTGTCCTTTTTTCTACGAGATCACTCATTTGTGTCAGTTAATGACCGCTTAAACTATTGCGGTGAAACTGTCCTTTTCTACGAGGCTACTTCATTTATGTCAGTCAATGATCGCTTAAGCTATTGCGGTTAAACTGTCCTTTTCTACGAGGATACTCACTTTGTGTCACTCAATGATCGCTTAAGCTATTGCGGTTATACCGTCCTTTGTTTTTCTATGTTTCAGTCAATGATTGCTTAAGCTATTGCATTTAAACTGTTCCTATGTTCTAACTATTTTACAACCGTCATTTTCGTTTCTCGTGCAAGGACGGAATCTCGGCATCCGCCGAGTGGTGCTTAGTCACTGTTTACTCAGAATAAAGCATTTATACTATTCACTCTCACTAGTGTTATTTTCCATCTACAGCCGTCATTTTGATTGCGTTGTCTCGTCGACTTTTTCGTTTCTCGTACAGGGACAGAATCTCGGCACCCGCCGAGCAGTGTTTAGTCATTGTCTGTTGAAGCATTCTACGTTGGTCATTCTCAAAGTATCACTAACCTTTTTATGTACCCTGAATACAGATCCCCTGCAGACGTTTAGACCATCTATGAGCGGTGTTCTATGCTGCTAACCATAACCTTTATTTTTCTTGTGTTCACACAGATGAAATCTTCGCGCGCTACGAGCATGTCCCAACTCAGGTTTGTCGTCATATATATGCATACGTACTGTATACTCTCACACACGTGTGCACATCAGCATTTTGCATGTCGCCTTCGGAATACTTTGATCTTCGCTTTTACTCAAGCTTGATCAAAGTGGGGGCTTCTGTAGATGCCAAAAAAGCGTCTTCAGATTCTTCGCAAAAACTCGATGATGAAAGGAGTAATTTATAAACTTGAATGCTATTTTTGCTTTAAAAGGTAAAATAAGGTCTTAGGTTTTTTCCCGATCACTCCTTCATTCCAATCCCATTGAAAATCCCCGTTCAAGAGCTTTCCAATGACACCTCTCATGTCTTTTTCCGACACACGGTCGCCACGTTGCGAGTCGGGGGTAAAACCGTGTTTTACCACAGAAGGGTAAAACAGTCTTTTCATATTTTCGTAATACTAAAATTTCTCCGAAAATTAAAATAGACTGGATGTCGTCATAATGACGACATCCAGCTGGCAAGCTCAAAGTCGTCAGTTGTCCTGGATTAAAAGCCAGGGCCGCTAGCGGTTGTGGCCAGAGCCGCTAGCAACGCTCACCAGAGCCGCTAGCAGCGCTCGCTAAGTCTCCAGGCCCGACTATTTTTCAGCAAAAGATTCAAATTTTGGCTCCTCTTCACCCGTTCAACCCTACTTCATTTGCCTATAAATATGACCCTCGACCCTCATTCAAATCACACAGTCTACAGTTGACAACCTCTATTCTCAGGTGTATTAACACTGAGCTTCCCCCTCTTTCTTCCAAATTTGAGATCTTGTCTTTACTATTTTCTCAAATATAGCCTACAGTTCAGGTACTAACTCCTAAGGGCTCAAAATAAACTAATTGCCTAATAGTTTATTTTCTAGTAGTCATAATGTAGATATCACGCTAAATAACGTCTTTTATTGCTTACTAAATATTGTCCTTCGAAGCATGTCTAGTCGTCGTAATGTTCAATTTGTTAATCGAATGCATGTCTAAACAAGAGTTAAAAATAAATATTGCGATGCTTGTGATGAACCAATTAATACCCTAAGTCTAGGTTGTCTTTAAATTATTAAGCAAACTTGAGTTAGTAGACGCCGTCATAAAACGGGCGAGTTGGGTGCCTAACACCTTCTCACCTCGTACCTTCACCCCCGAACCTTTTATTCTTGGGTACTCATATGTTCTATATGAGCGGGAGTCTTTCTAAAAACATGATTAGTTCACTTATCGCGATATTGGGTTGTCCCTTCGGAGTGTCCCTTTGGTTTGTCCCTTCGATAAAAGGCTGATAGCAGATTTGTGACCTCTTTCATGGGTTTTACTCAATTCAAGTGTTTACAAAATATTTTCTAACTCGATGGTCCCTTGAACTTATCTAAACCCCCAGCTTACAATTTTTTTATAACAACCCACTCCGTGGCAAGAAATCCCGGGTCCTTACAATAAGTGAGACCTTTGTTTTGGTTCCGAATTTTATCCAAGAAACTGTGGATCAAGTAAAACTTGTCCAAGAGAAGATGAAGGCTGCACAAGATAGACATAAAGCCTATGAACATCAACATCGACGAATGAAGGAATTCCAGGTTGGTGAGAAGGTACTTCTCAAAGTATCACCTACTCGTGGAGTTATGAGATTTGGGCGCAAAGGGAAGCTTAGCCCAAAGTACATTGGACCCTACAAGATTCTTGAAAGAATTGGAGAGGTCGCTTATAGGCTTGCTATGCTTATGGATTTGAAGCAAGTGCACGATGTGCTCCCTGTGTCACAACTTAAGAGGTATCACCATGATCCAAGTCATCTGCTGAATCCTGAAAAGGTAGTGTGAGAAGACACACTCACCTATGAAGAGCAACCAGTTCGAGTCCTTGAGGAGCGAACTAAACCTGTTAGAATCCTAGACGAGAAAATGAAGAAAACTCGTGCGTCTACGATCAATCTTGTTAAAGTGTTGTGGGCTAACCACAAAGTCGAAGAAGCGACTTGGGAGACTAAGGCTGAAATGCGCAAGCGTTATCCTCAATTGTTCGAACAAGGTACTTCACTTTAGTTTCGAGGTCGAAACCTTTTTAAGGGGCAAAGGGTGTAACAATACACAAAAGAAAAGAAATTAGAGACTGAAACACTCATTGCATTGCATTGCATCATGCTCATTTTGTTATTTGGAAAAGTTGTGAAAAAACTTTTAAACATTCGAGTTGCATTGTTGTGTTGAACTTCGAAAGTGTGGTGAAAAACTTCGCCTTATGGAACTCGTTTCACTTTGGCGGTGATCCTAAGTTTCGAAAACGAAAATTCTTTTAAGGGGGTAAGGATGTAATACCCCGTATTATTATTCATTTTAGAATAATAATTACTTAAAAAGAAAATACAATTTTGGATTTGAAATATTAATTGGGCTCATGAATTAAAGTGCCTAATTAATTATTGGGTTTTGATTTGGATCTAATTAATTATAATTGGGCCAAAACTAATTAAAGCATTTGGGCTTAATAATTTTCGGTTATGGCCGAAAATTATAATGCAAAAAATGAGTCATAATTTTCAGCTCTCCTAGCCAAAATTATGGGAGAAAAGAATTTTTATTTCAAAAATTTGTTTCTAAAAGTGAGAGTGAAAGGAGGATTGTGTTGGAGTATTTTTAGGAAGGTGAGTTGAGAAAAAGAAGGAATAGATTTAGTTTTCTAAACCTACTCAACTTCCTAATCAACTGACACTCATATGCACGACAAACCCTAGAAGAAGAAGAAAGAGAATTTTCTACTCTTTCACAATTCATCATCTTTCTCAAGTTTAAACCTTTTTTATTCCAAGTAAGTGTTTATTGGTTTTTATCATTAAAGGTTTTGTTCTTGATTCAAATTCATTGTTTTTATGAACCATAGTTGTTAATGAGCAAACCATAATTTGATATATTGACCTAGAGTTGCTAGATTCTACTATTTTGCATGTTAGAATCATGATTAGGGTTGGGTTTAATGTTTTTATTGAATTGAAGCAAAGGTTGAGTTTAAAAGGTTGAATCTTGTGTTTTATTAAATCTGGAAATTTATTAATTATTCAGGTTTAATTTAAATCTGTGGTTGGTTTGACAATTCATGCGATTCTCTTCTCTCTAATGAACTTGGCTAATGGATAATAATAAATATTGGATTTATTATTTTGTGTTTATGCGTGTCTTTAGATTAAAGCATGTTTTCTTTTATTTTCTTAAAGCATGATTATTATTTTAATTAAGCATGTTGGCTTAATTTGGAGCTTTAAATATACTATGTGGTTATGAATTACTCAGCGTAGCTAATTGGTTATTTTTCCTTTTTACTTGTGTTTGTTGTCCATTTCTCTTCAATGATGGGCCTATAAACCTATAAGAAATTCGTCTATATGGGGGAGTAGATTGACATGATTTGTAGCTCGTGTTGGGAGCTAGTGAGGAAGGCGATTAAAGAAGATTGTATATCTTCTAAGAACATTTATTTTTATTGTTTAGAATTGGATTTCTGTAGTATTGGGATTTTTATTATTGTAATGAGATTAATTCTCTTGCATGGGAATTAATAGTTACTATTCTTATTTCATTTGGATTATTTGTTTTGAGTTTAGTTTTGAAAGATAGTTATTATTTAACTATCTAGTACATGTATTTGGGATATAAACATTTGATTTCTTTCTAGCCTTGTATTTAATTTGAATATTAAATAGGGCGGTAACGCTTCGAATTTCTAGGATTTTTCCGCTGCAACTCCTGATTTTAAATGATTTTAAATTATACGAAATTTCGGGGTGTTACAGGAATAATGAAAGAGCTAGAGGGACTACGTAGATCATTGAACGACATGCCAAAGATCCAAGAAAAAATGGGATCCTGGTTGCAATCAATTGATTACACCTTGAATGCGATTCGTGGTTGGCATGAAACTCAAGGATATTTTGGTCCTCCACACGCTTAACTGTGTAAGCTTTGATATTTATTTCCTATCAATAGCTCCTAGTGGGAACTTCCTTTTGGATTACTAAGTGAAGTACTAAGAAATGTTACGAGTCAGTAGTGGACCTTTTCACTAGCACCTCATGGATTTTGTTTTGTTTATTGGTGATGTATGTTTTGTCAAACTTTGGTTAGTAGTGTATCATTAGCAGGGGCTTGCTTGTCTCATAGCTTTTCTGTGTTCATACCTTCAATTGAACTACCAAGTCGATGCTTACTTGATAATTTAGTAGGAAACTTACTTGATTAACTAAAATAAAAGATTACAACATTAAATAGGAAGCTTTCGAGATTAACTGAAATAAAGGATTACAACATTAAGTAGGAAGCTTACATGATAAACTGAAAAGGAAATTGAAACATCTTAGCATACAAATTGAAAACCATAGAGTAGATCAGCCATTTTTGTTGAAATTGTTAAGGAAAATAAAAGATACCAAAATCCCAAATTTCCACAAACCATATACTTCACAATTAACGTCATTTGCTCGGCAACCCGATATTATTCTTCTAAGTTGGCACAACTGGCTCGGTTGCATGGACTTGTTGTGTGACTTCCTCGCCACGGTTCGGCCTTGCTAGTGCGGCAGTTGTTATAATGTGTTGCACTCCGACCAAACACCAAAAATCACACTTGGTACATTTAAAGTAAGGGACATTTGGGTTTTTCTCATAATTTGAAATATCAAAAACCGCAAAATGTGGATTGTCAGTACAGTTAGGACAAATTTGGTTCCACAATTTGAAACCACAAGAAGGTACCCAACGACGTGAGGCTGGAGAAGATGATCGGGATGACATGTTAGTGATAATGGTTGTAATTGGAAAGGAAAATGCAAGTGTGAAATGAGATGGTAGAGAGTGAAAGATGGTGAAGAAAACTATGAGTTATGTTGCCCAAATATATAGAGTAGTTTTAAGTCATGGAAGAATTGGAGGGAAAAATGGAGGGAAAGGGGAAAATAAAGTTGTAAGGATTTTTGTCTATATATGATATCTCTCAATTAGTACACTTCACATAACATTTTAATCATTCAAATATTCTTACAACAAAGGAAATGGGATCAAGAGAAGAGAAAAAACGAAAAAGTTACAAAATGGAATTAAGAGGTCAAGAAAGATTCCAATCTAATTCCATTCATTTCAACAATGGAAGTTCAAATGCCATTAGTCCTAAACAAGAAGGTATATATTTATTAAAATTGTTGTGATTAGAAAATATTTTACAATCTCTTGATGTTTAAACCATGAAAAAGCTTTGGTACAAAGGAGAGCATATTATGATGACAATAAAACTGAAGTAGGACAATTTCTTGATCGATTGGGAGTCCACCTTGAAGAAGATGTCGTAAAGGATCTTTGCCTTAGTGAAGAAAAAGTATTCAAGAAAATGAGTGTTAAACTTCATAATCTCCACTCCATCTATGAATCCTACCAAATCAAGAGGGCTAGAGAAATTGAAGAGGCCACCAATATTGGTATGACTAATGAGCCGAGTACTGAGGAAGAAGATAAATTTTCATTCCAAGATGAAGAGCTTAAAGCACTTCTCCTCTAAGTATACTAGTATTTTATTGCATGCTATGCGTGCATGTAAACAAATTGTTAACAAAAATACTAAAATAAAGAGGATAAAACGTATATTTTAACTTGACTATAAAAATTACCAAACACATTGATTAAAAATTTTACTCCGTACCGCTCAAAAAAAAGTTCCATATTAACTTTAATATTTAGTTATTCACAAAACTCATGTATGAAAAGAAGATTAAGAAAAAAAAAAAAACACGTACATTAAAGTCAAACTTTATCCATGCCAGCCACAAACTTCAGGTATCTACCCGTCAATCACCTAGATACCAAAAAATATTTATATCATTAAATCACAAATCGTAAATGATGTATATTTTTGCATATTAATAAAAAACTGAAAGTGATTACCAAATATCTTTGTAGAGAGATCAACAATGTGTGCTCCTTGCATTGATAGTAGCTAGATTACTAACAATTTAAAAAGAGAAGTATAATCATATATATGGGCAATTTCCTATGAAATATCTAGGGATTCCATTTACTCCCTCAAGATCGAATGCATCTGAGTGTAACCTCTTAGTGGATAAGATCACAAAAAGATTACATACCTGGGCCTCCAAAACTTTATCTTATGCTGGGAGATTGCAGTCGATCATTTTTGTGTTGATGTCTTTGCACTTGTACTGGTCTGGTATCTTGGTGTTACCAACAGAGGTTCTGAAAAGCATTGAGAAGAAATATAGGCAGTATCTATGAAATGTAAAATGATAGCAACAGAAAACTTGGGCTTATTGCACGGGATATTGTGAGCAAGCCTAGGAAAAATGGGGGTCTGCACATTAGAGATTGTAAAACCTGAAATTTTGCTTTGAATGGAAAACACTTATGGGCTATATCTCAAAAGCAAGACAATCTTTGGGTTAAATGGGTACATGAGATCTATATGAAAGGAGATCTCATTTGGTCCCATGTACCAAAACCTGACTGCAGCTGGTACTGGGGTAAGTTAAACAACATAAAGAATAACGTAGCTGATGGCTATAATCTGAACGGAAATTGGAAAGCTTACATGTTGTAGACACCCAAAAATGTGTCTATGATAAGTCCCCATAAAAACCCGATGATGAAAGGATTGGATTTTGCTCGAACTTGGTTTGCGAGAATAATTGCTCTGATTATTAGTCCGGTTCATTTGAATTAACCAGTGGAAGCCTTTTGAACAGGTGATCCAAATCAGTTGGACTCAATTCAATTGGAGTCCAAAACTGAGAGATAGGCCTCTTTGAACCTAAGGGCCCGAAAGGGAACCCAAACCCTTGAGTCAACCCTTGGTCAAACAAGGGAACTCAGTCAATCTCGCGTGGACCCCCTCAGAAAAGCCTCCCCCGCGTGAAAAGCACGTCAGGCGCCTATGCAGGCAGGCCGCTCCAGGTCCAAGCAGTTACGCTTGAGTTCAAGCGGTGACCGCTAGGACAAGCGGTTATGCCGCTAGGTCATGCGGCTTGATCGCTTCTCCTGTCGGCATAGTCGTTCGGCCTAGTTGCATGGTCGCCTAGACCTTTTCTCGTGGACGGAAAATTCGAGGCCCATTAGATTTCCGTGCCAAACCCTGGCAGCTCCCCCTCTTCTATATAAAGAAACCGTAAGGTTCAGTTGAAAAGGTTGACAGTTAGAGACCCCTAGGTTGGACATTCTCTCTAAAAGGTTGGCCCCCAAAGTTAATTCTCTTTTATTAAACCAGAATTTCTGATTCTACTCCCTAGCCCTAGCACCACAAAATAAACCTTCATACTTCATCAAGAGCAACAATTCAAGCATAAAAACCCAATATGTTCATCGTGAGCATCCAGGTAATCCAGCCTAAGGGTTTTCAATAAATTTTATATTGCTTGTTATTACTAACGAATTTGGTTTATGTGATATGTACATGCATGACGCGTTTTGAGCAAAAGGGCTTGTTGCCTAATTAATGGATGAATGAATGTATAAATTTGCTATTTATTGCTTCTTATGATTAAATTATGCTTTGTTCATGGATTGGTGGATGAATTATTTATTTGCCTTCTAATTCGCAGGTTTCAGCATATTTATCGTTTTCTAGCAATAAAAGCATGTAACTTGATAAATTGTTAAAAGTGGTCCCAATAATAATGTTTGTTCAACCCAATAGTTAAAAACTAGGAATTTGGACAAATCGAACCCTGTTTGGAACCGTAGCATTAATAATTACATTGAATCGATTAGTAATGGTCGTTGTTGTCAACGGGCGAGTTGGGTGCCTAACACCTTCCTAGCTCGTACTCACGCCCCCAAATTCATTTATGAAGTCAATTTCCCCAATAGGGATTGGGGTGCACAGGAATTCAGTTTACATATTTTTAGACTATTGATTTGATTCCAAGGGTTCCAAATTTCCTTAAATTTGGTGGCGACTTCCGACAATCTTAATCATGTCCTTAGTGCGAAAGGAAAATCTTCATGTGCATTCACACTCAAAGATTCACGAAAACCCAAACAACCGCGCTCTCTCCGGCTACCCGTCCGGCCGCCCGGAAACCAATAGGGTGAAAAAATGGGAGAAAAATCTGGTAGCCTACAGTGGCGACTTCACTGGGGACACGATTAAGAGGGTGTAACTTGAAAATCGATTCAATGCTATTATTTTTGTTTGGTTCACTACCTTGAGTGTTCTTATTATTATTTTGTACCTTGTCATTCATCTATTAAATTGCATTCATGTGCATGCGCTTGCGCGACTTCCGAGCTTGTTTATTACAAGTTCAAACTAGTTTCTTAGCCAGTGGAGTGTGGTGAAGTGCCTTGGTGAGAATCCACTCGATTCTTCTTCGCCAAGAAACATGGATCCCCCCGCCTCATGTACCTTTCTACGCATTCGTCCATTCGACGAGTAGGATAACAAAAATGCATCACATTGTCGCGCATCCCGCGGATTGTTTTACATTCTTGATCATGAGTACCTTTTGACCAAAACTCTTTAAGCCTACCCCATTGCATGAACTAGAACTGATGTTTTAGGTTGAAACTCAGTCCCATGTCCATGCTAGATTTTCATGATCATGTCATTTGCGCGTTCTGCTGTTTGTCCATATGTGAACGCAATCTTCGCGTAGTCTTTTTGGTCGTCATAGAATATTAGGTTAGACCCCAATTAGGATCTTTTTTCTTTTTGAGTCTAGATTTTGTCTTAAGATTGTGTCTAGAATATTTATTTTTAGGAAACAATATCCCCGAATGTTCTATATGATGCTTGTTACCTTAGGAAAGATTTTAATGCTTTATTCTTTGCAATAATCTAGGTAGTGAGTTTTAGTCAAAAATCTCGATAATATCTCTCCCCTCTCCTTTTACTCAAAAGTATAATATCTTTTGTTTTATCTCATGTTGAATCGAGATAATATATCTTCCTTCTCCTTTTAGTCAATAGTATCATATCTTTTGCTTTATCCCATATTGAGTCGAGATAATATCTCTCCCCTCTCCTTCTAGTCAAGAGTAAAATATCTTTTGCTTTATCCCATATTGAGTTGAGATAATATCTCTCCCTTCTCCTTTTAGTCAAGAGTATAATATCTTTTATTTTTTATCCCGCGTCGAGATCTTTTGACCTATGTTTAGTCCACCCAAACCTATGTTTAATTATGTTTGCAAGTCTAATGATGTTAAAAACAATAGTAATGGCTCAGTTGATGTTCCAGTTTCCTCTATCAATGAAATGAGTACTGATTCTGTTTACTTCATGGATTACTTAGTAGCTAATAATTCAAAATATGAACGAGAATTTCCCAAAGAAGTAACTAAAGCACTATTAGAGCATGAACAAAAGACTTCAATCGTGGAAGAAACAGAATTAATTAATCTTGTAAGCGATCAAGGACCGCGCTAAGTGCAGATTGGCTTATCATTAACTCTCAAAGAGCGAGAAAGCTCCATAAATCTCTTAAAAGAATACATAGATATTTTCGCTTGGTCCTACAAAGATATGCTGGGAATAAGTCGCGAGATAGCACAGCATACAATACCGCTGAATCCTGATTCAAAACCGGTGAAGCAAAAATTTCGGAGAATGAAACATGATTGGACATTGAAAATCAAAGAAGAGGTACATAAACAGCTCGCAACAGGTTTATTAAGGTTACTCAATATCCAGAATGGGTCGCTAATATAGTGTCCGTTCCAAAAAAGGATGGTAAAGTAAGGATGTGCGTCGATTTCAGAGACCTAAACAAGGCAAGTCCAATGGACGACTTTCATTTGCCACATATAGACGTACTGGTGGACAATACCGCAAGACACGCCCTCTTATCATTCATGGACGGCTATGCAGGGTATAACCAAATACAAATGGCCGAAGAGGATATGGAGAAAACCACCTTCATAACCCAATGGGGAACATATTGCTATACCGTCATGCCTTTCGGGTTGAAGAATGCGGGAGAAACATACCAAAGAACCGCAACTTCCCTTCTACATGACATGATGCACAAGGAATCCGAGGTGTATGTAGACGATCTGATCATCAAATCCAAGGAGAGAGAAGGGCATATACCCTCTCTAAAGAAATTCTTCGACAGGCTTCGGAACTACAATATGAGATTAAATCCTCAGAAGTGCGTATTCGGAGTAACTTCTGGCAAGCTCTTAGGATTTCTTATAAGCACAAGAGGCATTGAAATGGATCCTACCAAAATCAAAGCTATAAGAGATATGCCCTCTCCCAAAAATGAAAAGGAGTTAAGAGGATTCTTAGGACGGCTCCAATATATAAGTCGATTCATATCAAAATTGACTATTACATGCGAGCCCATCTTCAAAAAGCTCAAAAAGGACACCAAATCTACCTGGGATGATCAATGCCAGCACTTCCGACAAAATTAAGGAGTATTTAGCTAATCCACCTTTGTTGGTTCCACCAACTCAGGGAACACCACTTATGCTATACCTAACAGTCACAGAAACCGCCATGGGCGCTATGGTGGCCCAAAAGGTGGAGAATGATGAAAAGGCAATATAATACCTTAGCAAGAAATTCTTAGAATACGAAACACGCTACTCCACACTAGAGAAGGCGTGTCTCGCATTGGTCACTGCAACAAAGAAGATTCGACACTACATGCTACAACACTCTATCCATATAAAGTCAAGGATGAATCCACTAAAGTACTTGTTCGAAAAACCCATTCTTAGTGGAAGAATAGCAAGATGGACTGTCATGCTTTCAGAATTCGATCTAACTTTTGAAAACCAAAAGGCGATCAAAGGACATGCCATTTCTGAACATCTCGCTGACTTTCCCGATGAAGGAATAATGAGTGTCGAAGAAACCACTTGGCAGTTATACTTTGACGGAGCATCAAACCAAAAATGTTATGGTGTAGGAGTATGATTAGTCAGCCTAGAAGACGAGCATACTCCCATAGCCGTCAAATTAGACCATGAGGTGACTAACAACGGCGCCGAATATGAAGCATGCATCATTGGTTTAGAAGCGGCAATAGAACTACAAATAAAGGACCTAAAGGTATATGGAGATTTAACTCTCATCATAAATCAAGTCTCCAAAAATTAGAGAGTGAAAAGCGAATCCCTGGCACCTTACCAGGACTATCTTGAAAAGATAGCCAAATATTTCACTTACGTCCGTTTTACATACCTTCCTAGAGATGATAACTAGTTCGCGGATGCCTTAGCAAAGATGGCCTCCATGATAAATATTTCAGATGATTTAATCTCCATGACCATTCACATTCAAAGGCGCACTGAGCCCGCCTTTTGTAATGCACTTGAAGTATGTGCCAATGAGGAGGAAGAAGAGGAATGGTTTACCGACATTCTCAATCTACTAGCCAAAGGTGATTACCCTCCACAATCAACTCCTAGGGCACAAAGGGATTTAAGATAACTAGCCGCACAATACATACATATGCAAGACAAACTTTATAAAAAGACACCAAAAGGGCTAAGTCTTCTATGTCTAAAGGAACGTGAAGCAAGGAAAGTCATGAGCGACATACATAATGGTGTATGTGGTCCCCATATGAATGGACTGACCTTGGTCAAGAAAATCTTAAGGCAAGGATACTATTGGACTACAATGGAGAAACACTGTATTGAGTACGTGAGAAAGTGCACACGCTACCAATTCCACGCCAATTTACAACATAGACCTCCTACTCTTCTACATACATTCACATCGCCATGGCCGTTGTCCGCATGGGGCATTGACATCATTGGAAAAATCTCCCCTACAAGAAAAAGGAGGCCATGAATACATACTATTCGCGATAGATTATTTCACCAAATGGGTTGAAACTTGTTCGTATGCAAGAATAGCGTCAAAGCATGTGACAAAGTTCATACATGACAACATCATTACCAGATATGGAGTACCCCACGAAATCATAAGTAATCACGGGACCCAATTCAAAAAGGATGTTACCAAACTTTTCACTAAGTTTAAAATCAAACATCGACAGTCTTCACCTTATAGGCCACAAACGAATGGAGCCGTAGAGTCCACAAACAAGAACGTGAAGCAAATGATAGCTAAGATGACGGAAAACTACGAAGATTGGCCCGACAAGCTACAATTCGCCTTATGGGGATATAGAACTACTATTCGATCCTCAACGGGAGCAACACCTTATTCTTTAGTGTACGGAATGGAGGCGGTACTCCCAGTTGAGGTAGAAATCCCTTCTTTAAGGATAGCTTTGGAAAGTGAATTACCCGAAGTAGATTGGGTCCAAGCCCGATATGACCAACTGGTCTTGCTAGATGAAAGACGACTAAATGCCCTACATTACGATCATGTCTACCAAGCAAGAATAGCAAGATATTTTGATCAACGATTTAAGGCTAGAGGACTAGAAGTAGGAGACTTAGTCCTAAAAGAGGTAAGACCAATTGTAGTCGACCCTCGGGGAAAGTTCAAGACTAATTGGGCCGGCCCATACATTATCAAGACAATACTATCCGGTGGAGCGGTAAAGTTAATGGATTTAGACGGCAACGAGTTCACTCAACTCACGAATATGGACCAACTTAAATGATTCTATGTATAAAATATTAAAGCTTTGAGAGAGCCAACTAAGGCACCAAGTCTAAGTCAAAATCGGTCAAACCCGTCCAAGCGGGGCCCACGACCGGAAAAGAAAAAAAAAAAAAAGAGATTGGGTTTTACAAACTACTTTGTCCTGATTCCGCATGGATATGTAGGTAACCCATAACTTGGGCCCGGCCACTGTAATAAAAGAAATCTCTAAGGGAGTTTTAATCCATTCGATTAATGCAAAAATAAGCAAGTCTTTCATTAATATGGCTAAAGTCCATTACATGCTCTAATAAAAAAAAAAGTGCAATAATAAATAAATAAAAGGGCAATTCTAAACTACATCTACTTGGGCATGCAAACCCGTTATTTGAATTATACTACTAAGCAAAAAGAAAGCAAAACTTTCTAGACAACTAGAGGTGGACATCTCCTCCTTGTCTTTAATTTCGGGCTCTTGGATGGGCTCGCTAGGCTCATCAAGTTCCATTCGTTCTTTTGGAGCCCATCTTTCCCTACCACAGATAGAAGAGGCCTCGTGATTTTTAGGCCTAATTGGAGCTACTTGCTTGGTCGAGTGGGCCGGATTCTTCCTCTTCTTAGATTGGGCCTTAGCCTTACCTTTTTCCTTACCCTTAGTTTGGGGCTTGGAAGGCTTAGCGGGCCTATCGATGGGAGTTATCCTTATGCCGCTTGGCTCATTATATTTGCGGGCTTTGAACAACTCTTTTTCCTCTTCTAGCAGCCTTTTGTTGACTTGATGGTCACGCTCCAAATCCATTCCTCATAAAAGCTAGATAACCCATTTGAATTCGGATACACCGGCTTAGTCCACACTTGGCGACGGTTCTAGTGTCGTTCCAAATTAGACACCAAGGAGGATGTTAAGGGCCTTTGACAAGGGGGATCATAACTCACATTCCATATCCTTTGCCTTAAGCCGTATTGGTGGAGGAGGCGGTTCGGTAAGAAGAACGTCAAAGTATACAAACCAATGATCCTCGTAAAGGGCACATTCTCACTACACCCTACAATTTTGTTGGTACGCCACCACGGGACGAACCAAGCCGGTTGGATGTCAGTGTAGAAGTATGCTATCCACTCCTCCCGAGAGGATTTGGAGAACTTTCGGCGCCTCGCCGGAAAGTGCTTAGGGAGGAACTTGCTAGTGTCAATGGGAGCCTCAAGAAAGTGGAGTCTCTCTTGAAGCCATATCTACACAAAAACAACAAAAGAAAAATTCAAGTCAATACAAGATGAGAACTTCACCACATAAAGTTAAATCCACAAAGATTAAGGCTTTATCACAAAAAATTTACTTGAAGGAGTAAAAGGCTCCCGGTAAAAGACTCTTGAGGGTGGCTCTTGAGCCTATCTAAAGCAAGGATTGTCTCTCCCACAACCAAGTGCATAGGAGAGCTATCCCATTGAATTTGCTCGGTCACCCTCAGAAGGCAAGCTTTACCCCTATTGATGGTAGACTCCTTTTCGGATGGAATAAGAGCGTCTTCATTACCACCCACGAACAAATAACGATGGAGGAGGCAAAATACGAAGGCACGTTTCTTGTACTCATATCCATCGCATCCCGGGCCCTAGAGGTTAAGAAAGTCACGAGCTTGGCAAGATCAACATCCTCACCATGAAGCACTTGACCCACTTGACGAGGGGACAACACGAGGTATCTTTGAAAATCACCCGCAAAAGCATTCCTCAAGTAAGGAACGGGCGAGAGGGATTTTGGTTGGAAAACCAATGATATCAGAGAACTCCTCCACCAACGGGCACTTCTCATGAGCACCAAAACAAAAAACATGGAACTTTGGGTCCCAAAACTCAATGGAAGCATAAAGAAAGTCCCACAAAATTTTAACTTGTTTGAGATGAAAGAAGGCGTTAAGATGGAAAAGGGTAAACTCTAACCTCTCCTCTACAGTCATGAGGCCAGCCAAGCATCAAAGACATCATCAAAGTTCACCATTGTTAAGATTAAGGATTTTTCTCTGAAGGAATTTTCTCTCTCTAGGAGCTCAAAGTAAGTGGCAAGATGAGAAGAAGAGAAAACTCGATTATATAGAGGTCATCGTTGGATTCTCGTAAAAAAATTAAGAAAATTCAGACAACCGACGAAAAAGGGGCCAGGCGGCCTCCCAGCTACTCCGGACGGCTTTGCCGTTAGGACGAGCGGCAGAGCCGCTCCAGCCAATAGCCTGACCGCTGGGACAAGCGGCAACCGCTGGAGCTCTAGCACAGCCGCTAGGAGCTCTAGCAGTCACCCTGTATAGGAGCCTGGGATACAACTTCGCGAGACAACTTCGGTCCACGCGACCTCTCCATTGACCGAGCTCTACGTTCCTAATTCCCACTTGGATAGATTTTGGAAGCCTTCCCTTAGATCTTTCTTACCTTAATTTTGGCTCTTGCCACTTTTCCATTTATTCCCTTTTATATTTTCTTTACTTATTTTGACTATCAAGTTCCACTCTTGATTCCTTTTATTTTCTGATTCTTTATTCGCTTTATTAATATTTTTCCCTTTTAATTATCTTTTCCTATTTTCTTTTTCTTAACTTTATTTTTATTTTTTAGGGGAATGGGTACCCCAAATGTGCTAAATTCTTGGAAATCCTAAATTCTCGGATATCGTGATTTGTGATTTCCCATTCGAAAAATAGATGATTAAATTCACATATAGGCATTTGCGTGATATTTTTGCGCGTGAATAAAATGCAATATTTATAGCAGGTTTAATACAAACCCGGAAGTTCGAAATGCACTACAACAAATATTTCTGGCCATCTTCGCCGGTACTCGGACTCGCCTGAGACAACTCTCCGGGTCCACTCGATGATGGAGCACCTGAAGGACCGAGCTGAGGCATCGACCAACTCTAGGGTCAAAACAAATAATTAACCCGTCAAGTAAGCGGGGTCCAGTGAATGACGCGGTGGCTCCGACATGCCGGGATAGTCGCCATACCCCGTACTCTCCTGACTCCAGGAACCCCTCGGAGGGACTGGAGGATACATAGGCATGTGATAGCCAGGATACCCCATATAGGGAGGCGGTGCAGGCCACTGCGGAAGACAAGGCACTCGGAGCGCGTTCCCCGTATCCACTCTAGCTCCAGGCGTCCCTTGACGCACCTCCATACTCTCCTGCCTAGGAGGAGGACGCTGCGGTGTGGACACCAACTCTGGAGCACGAATAACTGGAGGCCTAGGAGGCCTCACCACAAGAACAGGCTGCGAAATAAGCTCAAGGTCAGAAAAATTACAAAAAATTCAAATCAAGCACTATTACTTGAAATGAAAATACCTCTCGAACGTCGGATCGGCGACTCGTGCATTCACTCCGCGATGCGAATATGGAAATCCAATTCTTAAAGGCCTACATGCCCCGGTAGATTTTCCGTGTCTCAGCAGCATCCAACTGTGCACATAAAGAAAAGAGTCAGTATAAATACTAAGGAAACATTGCAAATTACAATGGATTCTCTCTTAGCCCCTACAACCAGTTGGTAGAGGCAATCCCTTAACCGCCTCATCGGGACCACGAAACTCAGGAATCAGTATAACCCGAGGAGACCCGTCCGCTCCTGTATAACTCACCGACATGGTAGGAGGAGTAGGGCGCGGAGAAGAGGTGGTCGCATGAGACGACGAAGAACTCGCAGCACTGTGTAAAACATAAAAATATTAGACGCATTTCTAAATTTCCAAATGAAATTAAGAAACAAAAGTACATTACTTACCGAGTCGGTAGAGAAGTTGGGGCACAACCGAGCCTCAACAAAATCAGTATATGCCACCATGAGATCCACCCCAAGATCAGCTGGAAGCAAATACTCTAGGGCATTCTCCCCAACGGTGACCATCCTCACTTGTTCCACGGTAAGGTGACGAACATAAAGCATAGAATCCGGAGGATTCAAAGAAATCCTTGGAGCCGGAAGGTCGGAGAAAGTCTGCCTAATCACTCTCTCTCCCAAAAACCACTCAAAATTGAAAGGACCCTCAATGAGGAACCTCCTCTGACCATAATCCCGAGCACCCAAGAATCTGCCCGAGAGACCCGGGAGGTAATCCGTCGAGGGGAACCATTCAACCTACAAAAGTAAAGAATGAGCACACAAAAGGACGAAAAGTACGATAAAAGCGCAAAGGATAATCACTTATATCCTGAGCAGTCAAGGGATATATCGCCTCCCTAAGGGTGTGCAGCGTGGTAAATGGGCAAGATGCCCGTCCCCTCCAGGTCTGCATCAACGGAAAGGACAAATCCTCTGCCTTAAGAAGAGGGGCAAGGTCGGAGAAGTGCTCATAAAACTAAATCTAAGACATGCAAAGCACATAGATTAGGCACAAGTCGTGAGTAAAAAGCCAAAAACACAAAAGTATGAGAATGGTAAAAGGAAATTACCTCCATAACCTTCCAATAACCGACCAAGGAGATGCGAGACGCGCCCTCCTCTCCACTGAGGTCGCTGGACTGCCTCAAGCACCGAAGAAGACAAGAGTTTGCGGGAATACCCCAATTGTACTCCGCAACTCTGTCCAAATCCCACAAGCACGGGAAATAGCGAACATGGTACCTACTAGCTTTATCCGAAAAGACGGAACAAGCTAGAGCATAGGCCAAGAAAAGGCGAGTGTGCTGCTCCGCCGTGACCTTCTTCAGCTACTTCGGGGTGGTCAAGGACTGGACGATGACGTCAGTCCGCCCATACTCCCTACCATCCCAGTTGGCCACAAAAAAGCCGAAAATCTCCAACATGTCATCCCTACTCACCTCTCCATAAGTAAGAGGGATACCGGTGCAAGGGAGCCCAGAAATGAGACCAAACTCAAAAGGGTGATCATGATCTCACCCATAGGAAAATGAAAAGTACTGGTAGTATCCCAGTACCGCTCCGCAAGACCTCTAACGAGCAAGCGGTCGGAGCGCTCACCAGAAGCGATGGACGCAAAAAGTGACCGAAGCCACAATGCTCCACAATAGCCTTGACCGCGGGAGTCACGTACCTACAGGCTTTCTCGATCCCGGAAAGGCTACAATAACCCTGCATGGTAGTATCTACATCCTATACAACACAATAATTGCAAAGACAATTAGGTTGGTGATCCTAGTAACAATTACCAGTCTCCGGTTTAGCCCTAAATTTTTACAACTCGTAAAATTTAGCATTTTAGCTAAACCAATATAACAAGAGTAAATTTTAACGAGAACGAATTTCACACAAGTTTATTCTCCACAAATATACTCAAAAACCATCTACCGCCACAACAAAAATAAACTTCACTCAAGTTTGTTTTCACAAAAAAAAATAAATGATAATTGCAACGAGAATAAATTTCATACAAATTTATTTTCCACCATTAAAGATGAATTTCACACAAATTCATTCTTCACATGCAAAATATATATAATACAAGAAACCTACGGGAATTCCCAAATTAGCAAGAAAAACAATTTCACGCAAATTGGTTTTTCCAGATTAGCTACACTATAGTTCTCAACATAAAAATTATATGTTTGCATACACATGATTTTCTAACTGTAAAAGAGCAAAGGAAAAAAAAACGACATACCCGACATTTGGTACCAACGGTAACCAAATACTCCTTCTTCTTGAAAACAAGATCGTTGGGCTCCCAACGATCAGCAGGATGGAAATAACTAATAGTAAACTCGTCTTGGACTAACTGATGCTCACCCACCCAGTGATGGGGTATACCGGAAACAAAAACCCGAGTGAAAACATTCGGGGCCCCATGAACAACAATCTCTTGCTCCTTCCTTTTTCTACCTCCTCTAAGTTTAGGAGCCATGGATGAAGAGAAAAAATGGAGTTTTTGGAAATTTGAGTGAAACTCACAAAACTCACAAATTCACACAATTTTGAGTTTTGCCACTCAAAAACACAAGAATAACTAGCAAAATCAAAGCTCTACTAAGAATTTGAGCAACTAAACCTCAAGATTTGGAGCTAGGGGATTTGATGGAGGTTGAGATCTTAAAGAAAAATGGAGGAGAGAGATAGGAGAAGGCTCGAAATGAGGAAGATGACCCATTTCGGCCTCCCCCCCCCCCTTTTCCTTTTTATGCACCCACGCTGAAAACCTAGCAGCCGATCCAAATACTTAGGTGGACGGTCAGACCGCCCAGCTGGCGGCTGAACCACAAGACAGGTGATTTAGCCGCGAGTCCCAATGGCTTGACCGTTCGGATGAGCGGTTCAACCGCTCCACCAAGCGGCGTAGCCGCTCCGGCAAGCGGTTTAGCCGCTCCACCTAGTGGTTCGACCGCTTGACATGGCGGTTTGACCGCCTGACTCACTCTCCCTCTCTTGACATTTTAAGGGCCATTGGTTCAAAATCAGTGGGCCCCACGTGAGGCCCGTAGCAGTTATTTGCGCGCCAAACTCCGTTTATGAGAACAGGATTACTTTAAACCCACATGTTTGTACATTTATACTCGGCCTAATGGCATGGGCTCGCATCCGATTAAGGTCTGAGCAACATTTTACTACCTTTTACATTAACATTTACTACCCATCCTATTTCTAAATACTTTTATTGTGTAACCTACAGCACAGGGTTCCCCTTCGACTGAAAATCTAAGGACATTTATTGTCTGACCTACAGCACAGGGTCACCCTTCGACTAAAAATCGAAGGATTTTAATCATTACTCTTATTTCTAACGAAATACTTTTGTTGTGTAACCTACAGCACAAGGTTCCCCTTCGACTGAAAATCGAAAGACATTTATTGTCTAACCTACAGCACAGGGTCACCCTTCGACTATAAATAAAAGGATTTTTATCATTGCTCTTATTTCTAACGAAATACTTTTATTGTGTAACCTACAGCACAGGGTTTTCCTTCGACTAAAAATCGAAGGACATTTATTGTCTGACCTACAGCACAGGGTCACCCTTCGACTAAAAATCGAAGGATTTTTATCACTATTCTTTTTCTAACGAAATATGTTTATTGTGTAACCTACAGCACAGGGTTCCCCTTTGACTGAAAATCGAAGGACGTTTATTGTCTGACCTACAGCACAGGGTCATCCTTCAACTAAAAATCAAAGGATTTTTATCATCTATCTTATTTGTAATGAAATATTTTTATTGTGTGACCTACAGTACAGGGTCTCTCCGTTCGACTAACAGTCGAAGGATGTTAATTGTGTGACCGACAATATAGGGTCAAATTCTCGATCAAATAAATCGAGGAAATTACTATTTTATCCTTAAAATGATTGTTTATCTCTAACTGATTGTCACCTCATTCAGTTTACCTACTTTATTGCAGGTATTGACACAGGAATACTTTCACATTCGCTCTATTCGAACTCAGACAAAGTAGGGGCTTTTGTAGACACCAAAAATTGTGTCTATGATAAGTCCCCATATAAACCCGATGATGAAAGGATTGGAGTTTGCTCAAACTTAGGTTGCGAGAATAATTGCTCTGATGATTAGCCAGGTTCATTTGAATTAACCAATGGAAGCCTTTTATAAAGGTGATCGAAACCAGTTGGACTCAATTCAATTAGAGTCCAAAACTGAGAGATAGGCCTCTCTGAACCTAAGGGCCCAAAAGGGAACCCAAGCCCTTGAGTCAACCCTTGGTCAAACAAGGGAACTCGGTCAATCCCGCGTGGACCCCCTCGAAAAAGCCTCCCCCGCGTGAAATCCACGTCAGGCGCCTATGCAAGCAGGCCGCTCCAGGTCCAAGCGGTGACCGCTAGGACAAGCGGCTAGACCGCTTGCCAAGCGGCTTGACCGCTTGTCCTGCCGGCATAGCCGTTCGACCTAGTTGCATGGTCGCCTGGACCTTTTCTCGTGGACCGCAAATTAAAGGCCCATTCCATTTCCGTGCCAAACCCTGGCAACTCCCCCTCTTCTATATAAACAAACCTTAGGGTTCAGTTGAAGAGGTTGGAAGTTAGAGATCCCTAGGTTGGACATTCTCTCTGAAAGGTTGGCCCCCAAAGTTAATTCTCTCTTATTAAACCAAATATTTTGATTCTACTCCCTAGCCCTAGCACCACAAACTAAACCTTCATACTTCATCAAGAGCAAGAATTCAAGCATAACAACCCAATAAGTTCATCGTGAGCATCCAGGTAATTCAGCCTGAGGGTTTTCAATAAATTTTATATTGCTTGTTATTACTAACGAATTTGGTTTATGTTATATGTACATGCATGACGCGTTTTGATCAAAAGGGCTTGTATTAGGCCTAATTCATGGATGAATGAATGTATAAATTTTCTATTTATTGCTCCTTATGATAAATTTATGTTTTGTTTGTGGATTGGTGGATGAATTATTTGTTTGCCTTCTAATTCGCTGGTTTCAGCATATTTATCGTTTTCTAGCAATAAAAGCATGTAACTTGATAAATTGTTAAAAGTTTTCACAATAATAATGTTTGTTCAACCCATTAGTAAAACTAGGAATTTGGACAAATCAAACACTGTTTGGAACCGTAGCATTAATAATTACATTGAATCGATTAGTAAAGGAAAACACCTTCCTAGCTCGTACTCACGCCCCCGAACTCATTTATGAAGTCAGTTTCCCAATAGGGATTTGGGGTGCAAAGAAATTGAGTTGACGTCTTTTTAGACTATCGATTTGATTCCAAGGGTTCCAAATTTCCTTAAATTTGGTGGCGACTTCCGACAATCTTACTCATGTCCTTAGTGTGAAAGGAAAATCTTCATGTGCATTCACACTCAAAGACTCACGAAAACCCGAACAACTGCGCTCTCCCCGGCTACCCGTCCGGCCGCCCGGAAACCAAAAGGGTGAAAAAAGGGGAGAAAAATCCGGTAGCCTACACATGTCTGGACAGTATACAGCCTCTACTGGATATACTCATCTGCAGGGTTCCTTGGCTAAGTATAGGCATGCAAACTTGATTTGGAGCACCATTGGCATGCCAAAGCATAACTTCGTCTCATATGCAGAAAATGGGATTTCTCAATGGCAGTTCTAACTGTTTTCCATGTGATGCAGCTCTGGAATCTCATATGCATATATTTTTTGCCTGTCAAAGAACACACAATTTGTTTCAGGAGATTAAGAATTGGCTTGGATGGCAAACAACTACAACTACTATACAGGGGATCCTCAATTGGATTTCACGACGTGCAGGATTCAAATTCAGAAGGGGTTTGGCCTGTGCAGGCCTGGCATCTCTGGTATACAATATTTGGAATTTGAAAAACAAGATTTTCTTTACTAATGAGTACACCCCTGACGTGGTGATTGTAAGGAACATCAAATCAGTAATTCGTGCTAGGTTGTATGGAGCTAGCACTAGGAAATTAAATAGTCAGGATAGGGCTTTATACTCGAAATTGCTGTAATTGTCTTTTTCTTTGTAAACACTGAAATTTGTTTCAGTTAGTTCTCTCAAAGGGGATGTGAAGTATTGTACCCTACCTAGTAGGTGCCAATATTCATGTCTTGCTTTTTAGGTTGTAATTGCTGTTATGTCATTTTGGTAATATGATCATCTACTTTTTACCAAAAAAAAACTTTCACATCCGTTATATTGAAATATTGGCATGATGAAATTCCTTCAGATGAAACAACTTTTCTAAAGCAATGACAACATGCATCGAGCATCATATTTTTGACAGTAGGAACTTTTTTTTTATCATAGCAATTATGCGATAGTGTCGCACCTGCTAGCTAAAAAGAAAAGGGTTAGAATTTTTTTAGGAGTGGACATTTAAATCATGTCAACGTTGAAAGAAGATTAGGGGTGGTTACATTTGCTGCTGGCGAGAACTCTTCAATTTGGATTCGTCGAGCATTAGCAATCATAGTAACATGCAACGGTAATGAGATTGAGCGAATCTAATCCATAGTTGTCTTAGCTAGTTTCTCTGATTGAAAGCTACAAAATAATGACTTTTATCAATAAAAGATATAAATTATAACTTATGGAATTAAAAAATGCATATCGTATGATATTATTATACCATGTTGAGAAGGATGTACTGGGTTCATTTTGTGGTTTGACAAAAATTCTAGTTAAGTAGCTAGTTGAAATGAATGGGCCTGATCATTGAAATATTGGGTGAGTAAACTAAATAAAAGTCTAATTGAAATTGATTTGGAATTAATGAATGATTTAATGAGATTGTGTTACCTTCAAAATCTTCAACTCAGACACCACATGCAACAATGATAGTATTGCTATTGAGATTTTCAAATAATTCTCACCATCTTCAATCGCAAAACGATCCCATAGAGTGAAAGTCCAAACTGTCCAACTAAGAGACGCAACATTTATCCGTAAGAACACAGTGGGCTTGAAAGACTATAGTAAGAAATAGTTTAACAAACGTGTTTAAATTGATCAATAAAATGTGTCAACCTGTTGTCCATGGTCAACACTTGTCTTTTACATCTACCATCTTTAGAAGTATTTTGGGCCGGAGAAACAGAGATAACTAATCCCATAACATCTGCAAATATAACTAATATTAGTTATTTGGCAGTAAACAGTGAATGAAAAATATCTTTTAAATTTATTTGCCTATCAATATGTCATCATATCTCACATGGGCAAATAATCGATCTAATGCTACTAAGTTATAATGGTAAGTGGAAGTCGCAGGATCATCATCGGCTACATGAATACGATTTGTTTCCTCCGTCATCAACAATTGAAACTTGTTGGATACTGTCGTAAACTTCGTGTCTGAATGAATCGCTTGTACACCTCGAAAGCTCATAAACATGTCCCTCTTGAAGTCTGCCTATGAAAGTTTGGACATGTGGGGAGAAAATGACACATTGTATACAATTATCCTATTCAAAATCTATATAAAACTTAGCTAGTGTTTAAAAGAAAAAAGACCAAAAGCAAATGGACATAGACAGTGAAATGAAGTGTACTTGTGCATCTAAAAACAACATCTTCCATGTTTGCCTAGATTGCCCATGCATATAGTAATTATGTACATCAAAAATACGTATCAATCGAGCTCTAACATTCCACCTATTGCTATATGGATGTAAATACATGAAGGGAGCAAAGTTGATCTCCGTAATGTCAAATGACATCACGGAGAACATTAATGTCTATTAACAATTTTAGAGATTTATATAGAAAAATAAAAATAAATAAAAGTTGAAATGTCCACTAAGTAATAAGTAGATAAATATGCTATCATCATATTCTTCGTAAATGAAAATGAGTTTCACCCTTAATAACCAAGATAAGCAATATAGTACAACAGTGAGCTCAATTACATAACCAACCAAACTACATGGTGGAATTAACAATTCATAATTAACCAAGGTACAACTGGACTCAATTAAATGCACTTACATATCATAACAGCATAAAAAATTTCACAACTAAGGACAACTGTTCAAAAACACTAAAATATGACTATTCTATCAATTTTGTTGGAGCAAGATCTCTTCGTAGACAATGTTTTTCGTGAACACTCCAGCTTGACCATGAATCTTTCCCTTTGCGATTAGAATCTTGGTAGTATTATCTGAAATTCCTCGTGATAAAGCGACATACAGTTGCCCATGACTAAACATGTGATTTGGAAGATAAACACCCACATACGGAATAGTCTGTCCTTGAGATTTATTGATAGTCAATGCAAAGTTCAATTTTACAGGGAAATGCTTTCTGATCATCTCAATGGGTAACTTAGCATCTTCGGTTGTTTTTAGAGGAATCCTTGGAAAAAAATTTCTTGTCTCTTTTGAATGCCCGGTTAATATTTTAGCATCGATGAAATTGTCCCCTATTCTGGTATCCTTTGGGGAATGGAATGCAAAGCTTACCATTTTTAAAAAAAAAAAAGAAATTGTCCCTTAGAGCACGACAAAGTAATTTTGTACCATTCCATAAGCCATTCATGGGATCAAGATTTCCCAAGAGTATAATGGGAACACCAGGCTTCAGCTTAAGGGCATGGGGTGGCAATCCGGAAGTAGTAATTGAATTCAATAGTTCTCTTTGATACAAATTTCGTGCATCATCAGTAACCGAATCGAAAGAGTAGTACACCCTCTCTGCCCCAGCCAACATTTCGAAAAAAATTTCATTTACCTTTTCTGTATCTTTCATTCAGTGGAGTCACGATTGCCTTTTGACCATATCTCCCGTCATTATTATGGCCACTTAAAATTGGGTAAATATTTTCAATTATGTTTTGGACAGAGTTATCACTATCTCCAGGTATGATCATATGAGCCGGTAGTCGTATCATAGAATCATCAACTATTGGTTCTTCACCATTGCCAACTGAAAGTAGGAACTGGGCAAAACCATTATCGTTTACAGATCTTATGTTTTCTTTTAAATTCTATACATGAACGTGTGACCATAATGAACACCTTACAAAGGAAGCATTAATCATTTGAGCTTTATTCCCTTTACGGACTACAGGTAGGACTTGCCAAAAACCATAATCTTTCCACCAAATGGTAAATCATTTCTCATTAAATCACGGAATTATCGATCAACCGATTCAAAATGATGTCGATGTGTCATTGTGGCCACATCCCATATGATAAGAGATGAGTGCTTTATCAGTATAGCTGTTTTAGAATCGTTCATGAATGTGTAATATGATGAACCATTTAGTGTTCTTGGAAGACTAAATGTCGAATGCGTGGTTCTACCTTGGTGCAGCAATGTAGCTGCGATTCCAAATGTTGTCGTGGGAATGACGATTTCACCAACACTTTTGACGGCATCAAGTAGTGCTCGATAAAGAAATGTTTTTCCTATCTCTCCAACACCATCAATGAAGAAAATACAACTCCTCTTTGAATGGACTGCATCCATTATTGTGTTGTATGTAGTTTGCTGATCAGTGTTGACTTTAGAAACACACTCCAGGTCTTCAGTGAGGACGGGAACTGAGAAGTAGTCTGCTAAGATCATTTGTAACTCATTTATGTCTTATGACGGATTTGATACACTTGGAAAATCTTTAATCAGAGATTCTTTTTTTTTTTAGTGGCAACAGATCCAAGATTATTAGCAAGGAACACGTTATTTGTTGTGCTTGATGAAGGATAATCCTCTACCATGTAGTGAAAGAACTTGTCCCACAATGCACGTAGGCCGGTTGGTTGATAGTAGGCCAAAATGGTGACAAATAAGCCACGTAATGCAGATGGCATTCTTACTGAAGATGCTTCTCTAAGACATTATCTTATATTATTGTCATTTTCTATGAGCCCTATTGCCTCTGCAGCACATCTGAATGATGGATATATCACACCATTTACAGTTTTTAGATTCTCAAATGACGTGGGACCTCCAACATGATTTAGCAACACTCTCAAGTAAAATCTTTCCCCTTCCACAGGAGAAGCAGTGTATATTCGACCCATGACTCTCTGATGACTTAGCCTTCTTTGTCATTGACGTGTGCCTAACCCCCACCTATAATGCTCAGAAAATTTCGCATAAGTATAATTTCTTGCATGTGGATCAATCGCGTTCATTGTAAAGAACTCTGTCCACATTGTTAAAGAGTTTCTTGTGGTCGTCTAATATACTTGAAATCGATTGGCTCGTATTAAATCTCACTGGTTGCAAATCTTCTAGATGTAGTTGTAAGCACTCCACAAATGGACACATTCAACTCATAGGAACTTTTAGTATCTTTCAAATAGCCTCAGGTGCACATATCCATCTGGCATCAACGAATTGTGAGATCTCATCGTCGCGGAGTTCCATCAAAACTTTATCGGGTCATTTTTGAACGTATTTGTACAGGTATTTGACACACTTAATCCCGTTGGCAATCTCTACGTTTATGTGGCAGTCATATCTGAGGAGAAAACATGGGTTGTAAGGTACAACCCATCCATTATCAACCATGACATTAGAATTCTCACGCAATCGTACAAGTGGACGATCTCGAGAGCGACGATAAATTGGATAAGAATCCCTCCCTTGCTCTGTTTCGGCCGTGAATTGCTTCGGAAATCCCTTTTTGCACTGTCCATCTTTCATACATGGAGATCTTCGATTTTGAACCCCACATGGACCACGAATCATGTGTTTAAGAACAACATTATACAAATGTGGTTCTTCCTCTCTATTTGGTATCTCTGCCCTGACTAATGTGTCATAGTCAACTGGATTTATGGGTTTGTCACTCTCATCCAAAATGAGTAGCATATAAACATGTGGGAGACCTCTTTTCTGAAATTCAGTTACATACACATAGGCGACAACTTTTCCAAGAACACCCCTTTTGAGTACATCTTTTTTCAACCCTTCCAATTTGGCATGAAATATTCTTGTTAATAAATACGGACGATCTTGAGGAGTTTGACCAGGAAATAACTCGGCTTGTATTTGCGGCCATGACGGATTGCATGTCATTGTAAGAAAAATATCCGTTTTGCCGAACTTTTGAACCAAGGCCATGGCATCAAGATATCTTTGGTACATGTCTCTAAGGCTTCCTATGAATGTTGCTGGTAGGAATGTTCTTCATCCAACATTTTAAATCATATCAACAGAATCTCAGTGAATATTAATATGCAAAATACTAAAAATATAAATATGCATAAACCCATTCACTTTAAGATATTGATAGATAGGGGCAGACCTGGGTTATCTTCCCCGATGTTAAAAGAATCTCGTAAGCCTTGGTATAAGTGAGCACTTATGACATCTTGATTATTTGAAACCCAACTCAAGTAATTTGATTGCATTTTGACACCAGCATCAACAATATACTGTTGGAATAGTCAAGTTGATCTCAAAATAAGAGAGACTCGCAATTTTCTCGAACATGATAAGAATTTAGTAATGAATAATGATGTGCTTAATTGGTAAAGTGAAATTTGTAAAATGATTGGATAAATAGAGTTTAATGTACCCGAAGCATGTACGCATAGAATTCTCGGCATGTTAACTTCCTCCCAGTGAGAGTAATACTATTAATATCCCAACCATAAGAACCGTACGGAAATAAGAGGGGATATTGTAATGGATCATAATATCCAGCCGTATCTTTAATGGAAAGCAATTCCCTACTCATTGATTGGATCATTATGTCTCTTTCATTAAGGTTTGCAACATTAACTCCTCCTGCATCAATCGCTGCAATTTGGGAAGCAAATGACATAGAATATTGATGCAAGTGGGAAGCTTGTTGTTTAATAACCAGACGACAATCATGTAAATCGGCATGTTGTGCAAGGTGACAGAAAGTATAGACAAAATGATTGTGGGCATCAAGAATTCTTCGGATTTTATCAATAATGTCAACTCTCAATTCACTATTCTCAGCCAAACGATTTTCATTTTCATGATCAGTGTCGTAAATGTAGAGTTGTAGGAAACAGGGACGACTATTTGATGTGGAGGGTAAGAATGAACCAATTCGATGGTAAATCCTCTTTGTGCCCGAAACATGTACACCCATTGACGTCCATTGGCCAATTCTTCATCTAAATGGACACCCATTGATGTGAATGAAAAATACATGATTGAACTTGCAAATATGTTGTCTGAAGTGCCTTCCGGTCTCAGTTTGATCACAAAAGAGGTCAATCATCTCCGGCGGGACAGAATTTGGGGGTAGTTTAATCTTATCCTTCAAGCAACAAATTTCAGAACATTCACTATGAAAAAGCCATGCCTGGCAATAAGTAAATATAGTTGGCGAAGGCAAAATATGGATGGGTACCCCTGCACTCTCGTGTTAGTTCCTTGCACAATTTCGATATCCATGCCTTCCAACTCTCCAAATCCGAGGATTGGTGGATGTGCCACTCTTTTTTGATGATGTTAGATGTACTAATTTCACCAACAGAAATAATACGATGGCCTAAACTTTTTGGTCTTCCTACCCCATCGACGTTAGGAGTGTGATCTCGATTGAATTGTTTTGGCATGTTATTGTCACAAAACACGAAGTGGTTGAATATGGACAGTATCACGTGTTAGAAGTTAAGATTTATTTTTTTACAAATGGAATGAGAAATTATTGAAATTGTGGAAACTAATTTAGTTATCACAAACTTACAATGAGGTGAAGTTTCTTCGACTAAAGCACCATGGTTATGGTTGGTGATGTCAGAAAATGACCTTCTAACGAGTGACGACTCACCGGTCGCAATGCCATCATTTTCTCGGTCGATCGTAGTACGTCGACCATTATTATCCTGAAAATTTTGGAGAAGTTCAGTTGGATGAGGAATGTCTTGATCATGGTCTTGAGTGTGTTGGACACTTGGGATGCTGGAACGACGTGACACTTTCTTTATCTGGCTTGTCTTGCGGCATTTATACGTGCTCGTTCTTCTAAACTAAGTGATTGTCTTCTCCTTGATTGATAATATCTAAAGTCAAATCTTCGTTGTTCCATGCGTTCACCTCTTTCTGTGTCCATTATAGAACTAAAAATTTGTTGCTTAATTAATAAGAAATGAGAGAATTCCTAAACTATTTGTTTGAGTAGTCATATTGATTAAATATGGAGGTTCATACTATATGGAAGGAGAGAGAAAACAAAAATGCTAGCTACTTTGCTTATTTCACTTCTTATAACACCTAATGTACGTTAATAAATGGTTTTAACATGTACTGTGTGAGTTTAGATACCGATTCATATTCTTGGCATCATATATGATTTTAGCATGTGTATATAGACATCTATAGAAATAAACATGAATGAAATGTGTTTAACTATATGTTTACCATAATAAATAGGCATATAAAAACTGTGAACACAAATATATAGCATGCATCATATAATACTCATTAAAAAAAATTGCGTGGAATAATCAACTAAAAATAAATTAAAGTTTATATAGTTTTTATTTTTGTGTGTCCTCGTTAGTGAACTTTGTAGTATATTCTATTTATGTTTACTTGATAAATGATTTAGATATTTTAAATTTTATATTTGAGACTTGCTAGAGTCTCATCGCTGCCCCCCAAAACATGTCAATATATAATTGCTTAATGTCATGATAATATAATAAAGCTTCTATAACTCTTTAGAAAGCAACTCTTGAGCTTTGGTGTCAACATTTTGAACTGCCAAGTTTACCCTCCTCCAACTCTTTTAGAAAGCAACTCCTGATAATATCATGTAAGTGTAGAGATTAATGGTGTAATCTTTTGTTTCAGTGCAGACCATTAAGACATTAATTCAATGAAGTTATCAAATTGGAAGTTGTTCTTTAAACCATCAAATTTCTCATTCCTTAAAGTGGACAATACATAAAGTCTTTGATACTATATTGATACACTACTTAACTTCCAATCCCAATACATTTAAACTAATGAATTACTCGAATACAATTTCACCCCTCCCTTGCTTGTATGCCCGATACATTGACTCTAGTTTATTGAGCTCAGGATCGCCCCCAAACAACTTCCACACATCAGGAGATGGCATGAACTTTCGTAGGCGGTGGATCAGAGTATATAACTCATGTTGTATCTCCTTTAGATGAGTAGTCAACTTTTCCATTTCATCTTCCATGATATCCTTGTTGCTACTCATAATAGAATTAGATGATGGCTCCTCGATTGAAACTCTTTTATGCACTGCAAACTAGATAAACACCTACTACTTATGCTTGAAATAAATCAACTGCCAAACCAATTTTTTTCATTTTTTTTTTTTTTTGCTCGTTAACTACCAAACAATATAGCACATAGTTTTGACATATAGCCCGTGGTTTTGACACATAAGCTTCAAAGTATTAACTAAAGTTTTAAATTATTACTTAAAGTCTCAAAATATTAACTCATGTATCAAAATATTAACTAAAGTCTGAAATTAAATATGACTGATTTGAACCAACACTGTCCGTCCTGCCAACCGAAGTGACATGCTATAGTTACCAAAGTTTCAAAATATTAACTAAAGTCTCACAATATTAACTAAGCGGTACATGTATAGTCAATCCCACCTTTTTGTATACACCAGAAGTGTCTGGGGTTCACCATAACAAGTCATCACAACCGTTCATTTAAGATGGAATAATATCTCATCCCTTCATTTCTATTAAATTTTAAACTTTTTATGCATGATATATATGACAACAACCTTCTAATATGAGTAAGGAACGATCCTATACATTACCATGCCATCCATATCATCATGCGTCATGTCACATCTCATACCTCATGTAGCTGATTTTTTTCACTGAAGATATGTATTTGACCTTAAAATGTAATTTTTTTTTTTTTTTTTTTTTTGTCGAGGTTTCACAAATTTGCTCTTCAATAAGAACAAATTTTCCAAACAATTGATAATCTCACTGCCCGACCCAATTGATATCTAACCATTACTAGAGTTTTTTACCATTCATTTGCTCAATTATCTCACTCAAACTACATATATTTTATATAATTTCAAAATTAACGCTTTCAATTTCAATATTGCTTCTTGTTTTCATATAATTTTTGGAGTAGGCCTTACATATATTTGAAGGGGTTAATATACTTACGACTTACCAAAAAAATATACTTACGAAATTTTTCATTTTTTTATTGTTTCATATAAATTATTTTTTATTTAACAAAATTTCAATATATGCAATAATTATTTTCAAATGAAAGTACAACTACGATTAATAAAATAAATTCATTAGTTGAGCAAAATACTTTAACTTTTCAGTTGGATTGCGTGGATCCAGGTCAGTTGACGTACTTCGTCTGTCAAGGTATTTTGGAATGTGTCATTTTGTGGGTTTGAGAAATTGCCAAATTTAGAGGTTACTAATGTATGCAGAATGTTCACCAGATGTAAGTTAGTTATTATAACCAAATTTTTCCGCAAAGGTAATAGGGTAATCGATTGGATGACAAATATTAGCCGTCAACCTAGCTTTCAATTTTACTGGCCTGACCACGTTCACGTTTGTAGAATTAGACTACTTTATTTCTACGCAAATAAATTTCTTTAGTTCACACGAGTTTAGTTCCTCTTAATTATGTGTTTATACACTCATTTTCCAAGTTGACCTTGAGGTGTAATGTGTTACATTGATTACTAGAATGTTTCCAAATGACTTCTTCATTTGTTTTTCTTGCCAAATGATATGTTAATTTTCATTGTTGAGGAAAAATGAAATATTTGTTTGAACTAAAGAACCATTTAGTTTGGACCATATAACGGTTTAAATGGTTTCATATTTATAATTCGACTATATGTTAGCTTTTTGTGAAATATTATGCTAGTCAATACCAAAGTGAGATCTAGTTCATCCAGTAGCTAAATTAATAAGCTCAAAATAATATAAATTTAATTTTTTTTTGTACAATAATTAAAATTTATTGTATTCGCCAATATATAAATAGTTGTACATAGTTCAAATCAAAGAATTATTTTATTCTTTTTTAACATGTAATTTATACACTTATTTTCCAAGTTGCATGCCTTTGGGATGTAATGTGTTACGTTGATTAATATAATATTCTCCAAATGACTTCTTCATTTGTTTTTATTTTCAATTGATATATTAATTTCCATTTTTGAGGGAAAATGATACAATTTTTTGAACTAAAGAACCATTTAGTACGAACCATACAACTGTTTAAATGGGTTCATATTTATGATTCAATAATATGTTAACTTTTTTTTGCAATAATTAAATGGGCAATATGTTAGTCAATATCAAAGTCAAATCTAGTTCATCCCGTAGCTAAATTATTAAACTCAAAATAAAATAAATTTAATTTTTTTTCCACAATAATTAAAATTTAATGTTTTTCCCAATATATAAGTAGTTGTACATTGTTCAAATCAAAGAATTATTTAGTTCTTTTTAAGTACTCGTATGTGGTTTGTACACTTATTTTCCAAGTTGCATGCCTTTGAGGTGTAATGTGTTACATTGATTACTAGAATGTTTTCAAATGACTTCTTCATTTGTTTTTCTTGCCATATGATATGTTAAATTTTATTTTTAAGGAAAAATAATATATTTGTCTGAACCAAAGAACCATTTAGTTCAGACCATACAACTGTTTAAATGGTTTCATATTTATGATTCGATAATATGTTAGCTTTTTTGTGGAACATTATGTTAGTCGATACCAAAGTGAGATCTAGTTCATCCCGTAGCTAAATTAATAAGCTCAAAATAAAATAAATTTAATTTTTTTCCTACGATAATTAAAATTTATTGTTTTCGCCAATATATAAGTAGTTGTACATAGTTCATATCAAAGAATTATTTAGTTCTTTTTAAGTATGTGTTTTATACACTTATTTTCCAAGTTGCATGCCTTTGGGGGTGTAATGTGTTACATTGATTACTAGAATATTCTCTAAATGACTTATTCATTTGTTTTTATTGTCAAATGATATATTAATTTCCATTTTTGAGGGGAAATAATATATTTGTTTGAACTAAAGAACCATTTAGTTCGGACCATACAACTGTTTAAATGGATTCATATTATTTATGATTCAATAATATGTTAATGTTTTTGTGGGCATTATCTTAGTCAATACCAAAGTGAGATCTAGTTCATCATGTAGCTAAATTAATATGCTCAAAATAAAATAAATTTAATTTTTTTCAACAATAATTAAAATTTATTATTTTTCCCAATATATGAATAGTTGTACATAGTTCAAATCAAAGAATTATTTAGTTCTTTTAAGTATGTGTTTTACACACTTCTTTTTCAAGTTGCATGTGTTTGGGGGTTAATGTGTTACGTTGATTACTAGAATATTCTTTAAAATGACTTCTTCATTTGTTTTTGTTGCCAAATGATATATTAATTTCCATTTTCGAGGGGAAATGATATATTTGTTAGAACTAAAGAACCATTTAGTTCGGACCATACAACTGTTTAATTGGCTTCATATTTATGATTCAATAATATGTTAACGTTTTTATGGACATTGTGTTAGTCAATACCAAAGTGAGATCTAGTTCATCCCGTAACTAAATTTATAAGCTCAAAATGAAATAAATGTAATGTTTTTTGTACAATAATTAAAATTTATTGATTTCCCCTATATGTAAGTAGTTTTACATAGTTCAAATCAAAGAATTATTTAGTTCTTTTTAAGTAAATATTTATAGACTTATTTTCCAAGTTGCATGCGCATGGGGTGTAATGTGTTACGTTGATTATTAGATTATTCTCCAAATGACTTCTACATTTGTTTTTCTTGCCAAATGATATATTAATTTCCATTTTTTTTGAGAGAAAATGATATATTTATTTGGACTAAATAACCATTTAGCTTGGACCATGCAACTATTGAAATGGTTTCATATATTTGATTAGATAATACATTATTTGTTTTGTGGACATTATGTTAGTCAATACCAAAGTTAGATGTAGTTCATCCTGTAGCTAAAAGTAAATGAGCTCAAAATATAATAAAAAAAAATAAAATAATAATTGTGCTCTACAAAAATTATGATTTTCCCTTTTATTTTTTCAATGTTTAAGTAGTTGTACATAGTTTAAATCAAAGAATTATTTAGTTCAAGTCAAATATCTATTTTCTCAAATAAATAACTACTTACTTTAGGTATGACATATTCTAATGTTAGTTATGACTAATATTTGTTTTAAGAAGGATATTAGATAATTGAAGAATATTTCTGCATTCAAAAAATAATAACTATTGAAGAATATACCTAAAAACAAGTTATAAATACCAAAACTAGTACAACATGTGGTTGTAACTAAACATCCTTAACACCTCATACAAATGAAAAAAGTTTCTATAAATATAACAATGACAATACTCATATACACTGAATACCATTGGCTTTATTTGGATGCCAATATTGTTTGACAAGCTTATTAATATTTCAACTTACTCGATCATTTGACTATCCAAGTATCTAAATGAGGTAAGATAGTGGCTTGGACCATTTACATAGGTGAAAAGTCACAACCAATCTTATAATTGATCAAGACCTATATGTTATCACACTGGCAATCTCTATAAGATTATATGTAACAGTAACTTGCAATTTCTTTGTACCATTCACGTTGGTCGATAAATCGCGTGTTTTTTTATAGTGTCGAGTTAGGGTCAACCCGACTCGTCAAACTCTAAACCAACTCTAGGGGTTTCAAATTAAAAACAATACGTGTGTTGCTATCTCAATTCAATTCCACTAGACTTGTGTTGTAAAATTTTGTTTTGTGTATCAACCACTTTTTATGTTCTATTTGTTATAGTCTAATCTTGTAGATTTCTAAGTTAATATTTCTTTTTTCTAGATAACATGCTAATACAAGCTTCGCTTGACTAGCTAATCTCATGGGCTCTTAAGTAAACAACTAGTAGAATCTCGAATGGATTTGAGTGGCTGGGGACTTGAACTAATTTGGTTCATAATAGGTCTCAAAGGTCTTACCAATTGAGTACCCCTCAAAATCCATATAAAACAAAAGAACAAAAAGTAAAATTTGACACAATTTCTGTTAAAAATTTGAAAATTTTTACCCTTTTTATTTTTTTTTTATATGGCAGTGCTTATGAATTCCCTCAATATATAATGAAGTAGCTCATGAGTTAACAGAGGTCATATCAACTTGGTTTGTCTAATTTAAGCTAGGACGTGAATATAACTAATGCCCCCCCCCCCCTCCATTCCCCCCCCCCCCCAACAACCATTAAGTGAAAGTCATGTCGAGTAGCTCACGGGCATACTATCTACATTGACAACCCTAGAGGTAGTATCTAAACAAATTTATCAATTAGAGAAAAGGAAAGATCAAAAGAGAAAAATACTTTGCTAATAACGAACTTCAAGTTTGGTGATGAATAACATTATTTTTATCAACAATAGTCAATTGTTAAAACATATAAATATATGTCAAGATTAGTTGTTTACCAAAAATAATATTTGCAGATTCACCACAATGTCTGAAAGCTCCTAGGTAAGAAGAACTCACCAAATCTTGTAAAAATAAATGTAATTCATATTAACATTAGTCAAAAAAATAGGTAAAGTAGTAGTAGTAATAATAATAATAATAATAATAATAATAATAATAATAATAATAATAATAATAATAATAATAATAATAATAATAATAATAATAATAATAATAATATTGAATTAGAAAACACATTAACTCAACTAATAGTCCAAACAAGGTACTTTCACCAAGGTAACAATAGATTTTGAGACTTTTTTTTAAAAAAATATTTTAATGTAGGAAGTCATTCAAATACCCGTGACCTACTATTCTTTTAATCAAAAGAAAGAAGAAAAAAAAAGGAAAAAGTTGATAATAAGACGAACAACAAGTCATGTGTAACACTAACTCATAGAAAAATAGGGTCACTATTTAGAAATGTAGTGGTTATTTATGGTGAGCAGTGATACCTTCTTTCATTGAAAAGTGACCCCCGTCTCACCCAAAGTTACGGAAAGAGTGTCTTATAGAAGTTTTTGTGCAAGACGAAACTAAAGATAATGAAAGATTCCCTTCAAAAAAAAAAAAAAAAAAAAAAAAAAAAAAGGTTAATGAAAAAAATCAAGATCTAAAAAATAAAACGTAAGCATTCCAAGAGAAAAAGTAAAAGGAAGTTTTCAAAAAAAAAAAAAGAATGAGAAAAAGAACTAAAAACATAAGTTATCCAAGTCTAAGAAAAAAAAAGAGAAAAAAGAAAAGAAAGGAATGGCCATACGTATGATAATGTCAAAAGGAATGAGAAAAAATTCTACTCGTATAAAATAATTACGTATATGATTTGATGTGACATAATTACTTCATATCACTGTATAGGATGGTCACATCAAGTATCAAAATAGAGGATATGTCATTATATATAAAAATAAAGCAATTAAAATTAATTAGAATGAACGATTGAGATTTAATTAGAATCTTAAAAAAGGGTTTAAATTATTTGCTATGGTCAATCCCAATAACTTTTAGTGTATACAAAAAGGTGGAATTGACTATACATCTACTGTTAAGTGTTAACTAAAGTGTGAAAATATTAACTAAATCAACATTGTACATCCTGCCAAGGTTTGACATCCGATGTCACATGTCAGAAAAGCTTTAGCTAGGTATAGTTCTTTTTTTCTTTCTTCTAGCTAGCTATAGTTCTTTCTTTTGCTCTTCTAGCTGGCTATATTTCAGCTGAGCAAGATCTGAGCCAAAAAAAAAAAAAAAAAAAAAAGCTTTCCCAAAAAAAAAAAAAAAAAACAATCTGAGCAAGATCTTCTCATGAGGTGTCGATCACATATTAGATCTCACCAATTGAGTTGTCGCCCTATCATTCGTCCAATGTATTTAAACAACTTTGTTTAGTAAAAATCATACATCAGCTAAAATATTTCTCCTTAACTAAACTTTCAAATTTCTAACTCAACCATTCATACCTTTACTAGTGTAGTCTTTGTTAACACGACTATAAAAACAAACAACACACTATTCATGTATTACCCATACTTCACTTTTCTTCTCAAACCAGTACTAAAAATCAATGGACATTCACTACTCTCTCACCCAGCTACCATTATTTCACACGACAACAATTTGAAAGGTGCTTGTGACACAATTTACACCCTCAACTTCCTCTTTAAACTCAATACTATTCGCACCCTCATCAATAATACCATCAATTACACCATTAATGACACCAACAGAAAACCTACCAGTACTGACACAATCAACACCACCACCATAAATTATGCTTTGCTTATTTTCTTTAGTTTATGGATATATTCAGTTAAATTTTCCGCCTAATTGGAGTACTAATATAAAGTTGTCATGTTAAATGGTTAACTTTGCATGTTTTCTGATGGGGTGAACCCAAAATGTAACTTAACAAGTTTAAAGTTTTTATCTTTTTAAACTTAATAGGAGTGTAGCTAATATAGAAAGATAAAAAATACCAAAACTTCTCAGGTATTGTAAGGACACGGGATTATCTTCCATCTAGGTGTTTCACGGAGTACGTCCTTATAAAAAATTTATAAGGTGGGGAATTAGATAAGTTCAAGGGACCATCGAGTTAGAAAAGTTTTTGTAAAGACTTGAATTGAATAAAAACCATGAAAGAGGTCACAAATCTGCTATCGGCATTTTATCGAAGGGACAATCCGAAGGGACAACCATATAGCGCGATAAGTGAACTAATAATGTTTTTAGAAAGACTCCCGCTCATATAGAACATATGAGTACCCAAGAATAAAGGGTTCGGGTGCGAAGGTACGAGGTGGGAAAGTGTTAGGCACCCAACTCGCCCGTATTATGACGGCCTCTACTAACTCAAGTTTGCTTAATAATTTAAAGACATGATTCCCACACAAACCGGATTAACAACCTAGACTTAGACTATTAATTGGTTCATCATAAGCATCACAACATTTATTATTGACCCTTATTTACACATGCATTTGATTGAGAAGTTGAGCAGCACAACGACTAGACATGTTTGGACAGACAATATTTAGGAATAAAAGACGTTTACTAGCATGATATCTACATTATGACTACTAGAAAATAAACAATTAGGCAATTAATTTAAATTGAGCCCTCAGGAGTTTAGTACCTGAACTGTAGGCTATATTTCACAAGAATAGTAAAAGACAAGATCTCAAGAATAAATTTGGAAGAAAGAGGGAGAAGCTCGGGAGTACTCAACCGAGAATAGAGGTTGTCAACTGTAGACTGTGTGTTTTAATCTGAGGGAGGAGGGTTGTATTTATAGGCGTAGAAGGTAGGGCTGGACGGCTGAAGAGGAGCCGAAATTTAGATTTTGGGCTGAAAAATAGTCGGGCCTGGAGACTTAGCGGGCCTGGTGTCATTGGAAAGCTCTTGAACGGGGCTTTTGAATGGGACGGGAATGAAGGAGTGACTGAGGAAAGACCTGAGATCTTATCTTACCTACCAAAGCAAAAAATAGCGTTCAAGTTTATAAATTACTCCTTTCATCATCGGGCTTTTGCGGAGAAATCTGAAGGCGCCTTTTTGGCGTCTACATAAGCCCCCACTTTGAACATGGTAAAAGTGAAGATCAAAGTATTCCGAAGGTGACATGCAGGATGCTGATGTGCACATGGTGTGTAAGGGTGAACAATATGTATGCATATGAAGACAAACCTGAGTTGGGACATGCTAGTAGCGTGCTAAGATTTCATCTCCGTGAACACAAGAAAAAAAAATAAAGGTCATGGTTAGCAGGAAAGAACACCGCTCGTAGATGGTCTAAACGTCTGCTGGGGACCTGTATTCAGAGTGAATGAAAAAGTTAGTAATACTTTGAGAACGATCAATGTAGAGTGCTTCGACAAATAGTGACTAAACATCGCTCGGTGGATGCCGAGATTCCGTCCCTGTACAAGAAACGAAAAAGTCGACAAGACAGCGCGATTAAAAATAACGGCTGTAAATGGGAAGTAACATTTGTGAGAGTGAATAGTATGAATGCTTTATTCCGAGCAAACAGTGACTAAGCACCACTCGGCGGATGCCGAGATTTCGTCTCTGCACAAGAAACGAAAAGGTCGACGAGACAGTGCAATCAAAATGACAACTGTAAAATGGTTAAAACATATGAACAGTTTAAATGCAATAGCTTAAGCAATCATTGACTGAAACAAATAAAAAAAAGGATAATATAACCACAACAGTTTAAGCAATCATTGACTAACACAAAATAAGTAACCTCAGAGAAGGACGGTTTAACCGCAATAGCTTACGCTATCATTGACTGACCCAAATAAATGACCTCGTAGAAGGTCAGTTTAACAGCAATAGCTTAAGAAATCATTGACTGACCCGAATAAGTGACCTCGTAGAAGGTCAGTTTAACCGCAATAGCTTAAGCGATCATTGACTGACCCGAATAAGTGACCTCGTAGAAGGTCAGTTTAACCGCAATATCTTAAGCGGTCATTTACTGACACGACTTTGTGACTTCGTAGAAAAGGACAGTTTAACCGCAATAGCTTAAGCAATCATTGACTGACCCGACTTTGGGACTTCGTAGAAAAGGACAGTTTAACGGCAATAGCTTAAGCGGTCATTGACTGACCCGACTTTGAAAACTGGCTGTCCCATAAAACTTGGATGAGGCCAGCGGATTTACTGGGCTTAAAAATTTTTGACACTCCGGGTGATAAACATCGTCGGGACATATCGGGCTCTTGTACTTGGGACCTGCAAAATAATTGGGTTAGTTTTACCTGATAATATTTGGTACCGTAAGATGGGCCAACTGTTTAATTTTGAATTGATGGGCCAAAGGGACTTGCTCCCGCGCACTTGGTACCGATCTTTGACGGGAACGAACTGTAATAACGGTTTATGGGATGGAATAAAGCTAGCGGCGCTCAACTTGAGCAGGCCAAAACGTTTTGTCGCAAATTTTTTCGCGTTTTGCTGCATTCTTGTTCTTCTTCGTCGAGAGCCATTGTCGAGCCACTTTACCATTGTTGAGTGCTTCCACTTCTTCAAGGTAAGTCAATTCTTGACCAAATTCTTTGATTTTTGCCTTGAACTTGCTTATTTTTCCGCCTTGTCGCCGAATTTTGGGTTACATTGTTGAATAGGTGCTGGTTTCTTGCGAATTTGAAACTTGAAATTTTCACTTGTAGAGAGAGAAAACTTCATTCTTCTTCTATGGCTCCCAAGGATAAAGGGAAACGTCTCATGGGTGAGGAGGAGGAGACTCGGAACCTCTTTCGTACTGGGCTTCCGTCCTGTAGTACACCCCTTGCTCGACATGCAGATCGGGCGCATTTTTACCGGAATTCGTTTATGCGCCTGGACTGGCGCCCGACTGGGGTTTGGGACAATAGTTCTTTGCTATTGGACAGGCATAGTCATCTGTCTAACCTTCAGCTGGTATGTTTGTGACTCTCTCTTTTTTTATTTATTTTTGGTTCTGTTCAGTATATATATATATATATATATATATATATATATATATATATATATATATATATATATATATATACTGAACAGAACCAAAAAAAAAAAAAAAAAGAGAGAGTCACAAACATACCAGCTGAAGGTTAGACAGATGACTATATATATATATATATATATATATATATATATATATATATATATATATATATATATATATATATATATATATATATATATATATATATATATTGAACTGAAAATTTGAACTGTTAGTGCTTCGGCACACGAACAAATTGGGATTTGTACTAGATTAGTGGTCCTATGTGTAGAATTTGTGTAGAAAATTTTGTTTGTTGTCTTGGGTATTGGTGTTGTGCTGCAGACTCATGGGTCTACTTCTCACTGGACCATGATGTTGGACACATTTTCTGTGAGAGCTAGGGAGATAGTGCAGGGTTCGGGTTTTGAGCACTTTTTGTCGGTTTTTCTGGCTTGTCACTGTGGGGATACTAGGATAATCGCTCGGGGGTTATTGGAGAGGTTCTGGGATACCACGAACACTTTCCACACGGCTGTGGGGGAGATGTTTCCTACCCCCTATCTGTTTGCTGTACTGACGGGCTTGTCCTTTAGAGAGCGTCACATTCAGTACGACGCGATTTACTATTCACCGTCCTGGTTTGAGGATGTTCCCACTAGGTTCACGGTGGGTTGGTAGGGATAACCACCCGTTTTCCTCTTTGGAGCATTTTCGGGCTGCCTTTGAGAGTCATGTTGCGTCTGAGGTATGTTACCTTTGATTTGCTTACGTATGTTTTTTTTGGTCCATTTGGTGTGAATGAACCTCGATCTGGTAATATGCAGGTGTCAAGGACTGCCTTTGACGGTATTCCCGGAGTTCCACCCCACATTACCATCGAGTCCTTTAGGGTATCCACCTTGCGGGTGGTCTTTGAGGGGCCATTTGGCATTGTGTGGTACTTGGTGGACCGCTTCACTCGGCTGGTCTATCCTGCCTTGAGTGGTCATTTGGTTCCGGAGGACCCTCCTATTACCATGTTCCACCTGCGCAGCCTGAGCGTAGAGGATTTGGGGGTCGTAACTCGTGGAATGGCGGCCACGGAATTTATTGAGCCGGAGATTGCTGGTTTGGACCGTACAGCCGTGTATATGGCCTACTGCTTGGGTCGTCTGATGCCGGACCTTACTTCTAAGGTAAGCTCTTTATTTGTGCCCTTTCAGCTACATGCATGATATACTGACTTTTGTACTTTGTAGGCGGATTGTTTAGTCCCTCAGGGTCCCAAGAGGTCCCATTCGAGAGTTTCTAGTGGCCAGCCTCCAAGCGTGACATTGCTGAGCAATGAGGTGAGGTACATTGGTGAGAGTGGGGGACATATAGTAGAGGAGTTCCCTCTACATACTGCTGATGGAGAGACCATGGAGGGCTTGCCTTTGCCTGATTGTTGTACGGGGGTAAGTTTTTTATCCCTTCTTGTATTTTGTGTTTGCTTTTGAATGTTGACTATATCCTTTGTCTCTTCTTGTAGCTGAACCGGGAGCAGACTTCTCAAGTCTTCAAGCTCATCCACCTATTGAAGAAAGGCTATGTCCGGGTGAAGGGCAAAAGGGAAGAGTTCTCGATTCAGGACAGCTGATGTAAGTAGAATTTTGTCCTTTGTTTAGCTAAGTGAAGTGCTTAACTTAACATTTCGGTCTCGACTTTTTGCAGATGTCGCAGTCTTCGTATTCGGTGGGACCTCGACATTCTTCTGCTGCGAGGGATTCTTCGGCGAGCAGGTCGTCTGTTGCTCGTTCACCTCCTGTAGCTGTGACCAGGCCTCCTGTTGATGAGGCGCCCGGACCTTCTATGCCGCAAAATCCCGTGCCTGAGATACTTTCTCCAGCAGGTTTTCAGCCTTTTTTCGATAGTAGGCCTATTATGACCCCTATGACTGGAGGTTGGGTGAACGCCCCTGGGTGGGAGGTGCCTCAAGCTGGGCCTTCATATCTGGATATGGCTATGGACTTTGCTAGTCAAGCCACAGAGAGCTTCTTTAGGGCGGGGTTTCCGGCAGGTACCCCTACGCATGCACCAGCGTATGATGGACGGGATATGATGCCTAACAACAACAGGCCTATTTATATCTCGCTCAGTACTCAGGGCTCCTTCCGCTATTTGGCTGGGAACTATGGATAGGGGCCGTCTGTTGAGGATGAGGCTGATAGCAATGGCGGTGATGACTCCACTTGAACAATTGTTTTTTAAACATTGGTCTTGAAACTTTGAACTCCTGTTTTATGCATTTTATTTGATATGAATGTTATATGATGACTCGATTATGCCCGTCTGAACTCTACGTATGCAATGTGTTATGCAATAAAGAGTAGGCCATAATTTAGGGAATAAAATAAAGAAAAAGGGTAAAAATTGCAAGAAAAAGCAAATATTACACATATTATACCCCCTTAAAAAATGAAAATAAAATAAAAAAAGAAAATGGAAAAGAACAAGACTAAGAGAGTCTCGGACCTTGGAACTTCGTTGTGCATTTGAAAAATTGGGCTTAAACCGGGCGGAATAGACCAAGTGGGTGAGTCTGAACAAAAGAGAAAAAATCGATTGGGCCGAGGTGAGGGCCGCTAGCGGCTCTGGGCTGAAGGTGAGGGCCGCTAGAGGCGCTGGCTACTCTGGCTTTGGGCCTTTTTCGTGGATTTCTGACGTCTTCAACCCGAATTTTTTTTGTGCCTATAAATAGGATTTACGGGATGTCAAATGTTGTATCTCTTTTCAGACATTAGTTCTCTCAAATTTCTCAAAGCTTCTACCATGGTGAAATCCTTTGAAAACCTGTTCGACGCCTGATGTAAAAATCTGACCATAAAAGATAAACTTGAACAGGCTCTGTACCATATCTCAACCTTATTGGCTCTAAGATCAACCAAAATTTTGTGACCCCTTCTTCGATCTGCTCTGAATTATTGTGACCCAAACTTGCACGTCTTCCGTTTTGGTAATTCTGAATTACGCCCTTTAGTTGAAGAATTCGCTGCAATTACTAATATGTATGATGTTCTTCCCCCAGCTGTGCCTTATTTGAGGGATGGTATTAGTAATCGATACAGGAAATCTCTAGGCTTGACATCTGCAGAAGCCAAAAGCATGATTCTCAGTGCCGATGTGGACTTAGTTCAAATCTGTGAAAAGTTTGGTATTTCTTCTGAACAGGATGCGATTTTTAGGCGTTGCCGCCGACAGACTTTTGAACTTTGCCTATTGAACCGCCTATTGTTTGCAAAATGCGTAGTCCTCCAACATGGGTAGAGCCTCGTTGTTGCAAGTGGTGAATCAAATGGCTGAAGGGCATTCTCCTTTGCATCTGGTTGTAGGGGAAACTGTTATAGGGCTTGTCAGGTTAAAAATTTTGCCTCACGAAGCCTTTTCTGGCAGCCCCCTGCTGCTACAAATTTTGTTATGCGAGTATCTAAGGTTGATAGAATCGCTAGAGAAGATGATAGCTCGTACCCCTCAAGCATGGAAAAAGAAAACTTATACCGCCGCTAGCTTCTTGGTTAGAAAAAGGCTATATGATGAGAAGACCCTTGATCGATGGGATGCCTTTTTCCATGCAGGACCTTCTATCCGTTGGCATGTGACCTGGTGGAGCTTGACCTCTTTGGTGGCTTGCTGCAAATTCATCCCTTACACTACCATAGTGGGTCTGTACAGGAGTACTTTCTTCTTTCCTTCTAGGGTCATGCGACAATATGGGTTGAAGTAGGTTATCCCTCGTCATGAGACTACAAGACAACCTATCTTGGCTCCGACCACCGAATTTGCTCAAGACTGAGGAAAATATTGGCGTTGCAGGGATCGCTGGCCTGTACCTCGGGTGATAGCCCCAACTCATGTTTCTGAGATCTACTTGAACTGGCTTTCTTGCAGTGATGGAGAAGCGAGACGAGCCCTTCGTGATGAGGAGTGAGACCTGCTAAAGCCTAAGTATGACTCAAGAACTAGAAACAAGAAAAGGTAGGAAGGGCCTTATGAGGAAGGCTATCATGTAATGAAAAGAGGCAAGCCCCCAACTCAAGAAAGCGATCATAAGTCGTCCTCAAGCCAGGGTCCTTCAAAGAAGAACTCTTCAACGAAGCCTTCTAAAGGGAAGAAGGATTAAAGTAGTTTTCTTGGAAAGCAAGTCTAGTTTTAAAAAAAAAGTAACAGGATTTTGTTTCACTTAAACTCTCATAGTTCCACTTTTTTTGTAACCTTAGGAATTTTGATTTTTGCAATGTAAGCTTATTCGTTAAGTTTGAATAAAGATCATCCTTTTTGAATGAGTTGAATGGAATTTTGGATTGATTTTGGTCGGGCCCCTTAAAAGGGTTACCTACCTATCCAGTGTGGAATCAGGCCAGCGTAGTCCGTTTAATTTGTGTACGTCGCTTTTTTTTTTTTTGGGAATTTTTTTTATTATTATTTTTTTTAGACGTAGTACTTCTTCAGTTGGTCCATATTGGTGAGCTAATTGAACTTGATGTCGTCAATGTCCATGAGCCGGACCGCGCCTCTCGATAAGATGTCTTTGATGATGAACGGACCGGACCAGTTTGGTCGAAATTTGCCTCTGGGGTCAGTAACTAGTGCACGCAACTCCTTCCAAACTAAATCCCCTTCTTTCAGGTTTCGAGGTCGAACCTTTTTGTTGAACGCTCTTGGCATTCGATTGCTTATACATTTGGGAATGGTCTAGAGTCCGTAGACGTCTTTCATCGGTGAACATGAGTTCCTCGTAGCGGGCTTGCAACCATTGTGTTTTGGGAATTTACCCTCTAAGGCTATGCGCATGGAGGGTAGCTAGACTTCTATGGGTAGTACTGCTTCCATTCCGTAGACTAGGGAATAAGGTGTCGCTCCTATGGATGACCTTATGGACGTCCTAAACCCCAAAGGACAAATGGGAGTTTTATGGGCCAATCTTTGTAGTTTTGTATATTTTTTCAACAATAGTTTTGAGGTTTTTGTTGGCGGCTTCTACTGCGCCGTTGGTCTGGGACGGTAAGGGGATGATTTGTGGTGCTGGATTTTGTAGCTTTTTAGTAGGGTGGTTGTTTCGGCTTTGAAATTGGATCCATGGTCCATAATAATTTCATGCGGAACGCCGTATCGGCAGATGATGTTGTTCCTTATGAATTTGGACACTTGTTTGGATGTGAGGATGGCATAGGACTGTGCTTCAACCCATTTGGTAAAATAGTCTATGGCTACTAGGATGTATTCATGTCCTCCTGAGCCCTTCAGGGTGATCTTACCAATGATATCTATTCCCCATGAAAAATTGGCCAAGGGGATGTGAAGTTATGGAGCATTGAGGGTGGCATATGCTGTAGGTTGGCATATATCTGACACTTCTTGCATTTCTTGACATAGTCGTGACAGTCTCTTTCCACGGTGGTCCAATAGTACCCCAGTCGTAGTACCTTTTTAGAGAGCATTCGACCATTCATGTATGGTCCGCATACCCCGTTGTGTACCTCGTCCATGATTTCTGCGGCTTCTTCGACCTTCACACACTTGAGGTTGATTCCATTGTGGGTCTTCTCGTATAGAACCCCCTTGTGTTCTATGTATTGCGTCGCTAAGAGACAGATAGCCCGTTGAGCTCTTATTGACGCGTCCTGAGGATAGGTGCCTTTGGTGATGTAGTTGAATATATCTTGGTACCAAGGATCTTCTTCAATTGGAGCCAGGGTTGGACCTGTGTCGAGGTTGTTGCAGAAAGTTGACTCATTCTTCTTTATATGTGGAGTGGCATTGTTGAGGAAGTTCACCTGCTCAAATTCCTGTATAAGAGATAATTTGTATTCTTGCTTTGCGAAGTTTACTTACATTGCTTAAATTTGTTAGTTAATGATTTGTGCAACTTTGAGTTCATCGGATTCATCAATAGCTAAACAAAAGAAGAAATGAGCAAGAGGAATTTTTATTGATTTGCAAAAAAGATAAGCACACATGACTTTAGAAAAGAGGGTCTCTAATTCCCGTCAAAAAGAAACTAGACTTAGAAAGAAAAGTAAAAAGGGGAACACCCCCTATTCCAGACTCAACCTAAAGATCTAGCTAAGGTCCTAACTCGACAAAACTTCGCGACTCAGACTCAATTCTTCTAGCTCTTGCAGGTAACCAATTAGTTCCAGGCTCCATCGTCGACGTCTCCATCCCTTAGAGGCGGTAGAACTTCTCCTCTATCAATGACCTCCTAGATATCGTCCTTTAGGCGAAGACAGTCGTCTGTATGATGTCCGAATATTCGGTGATACTTGCAATAGGGACGATTTTCTTCTTGTGAAGTTTTGGCATCCTCCAGAGGGATGCAAGGTTGAATGTCACCTCTCCATACCAAGGCATTCATAACGGCTTCTATTGGTGCAAAGAGAGGGGTGTACCATTCCTGACTATGACGACACCAACTAACGGTCCAAGTATATGGCGGCCACATTGTTCCTTGGTCGATGAAGCGTAGGAGTAGTCCCTTAAAGCACCTGCACTGATTTATGTGATGTCCTACAGCTGCGCAGTAGGTGCAGCTTAGAAATGGATTTCCGTCTTTCGGGAGGAGTCTTGACGTGGGAGTCCTTGGACGGACATATCCATACTTGGACATTTTATGGTAGAGGAGGTCTTGACACCACAAAGTTTCTTCCTTAGCCAAAATGACCGTGTTCCTGTGCTTGGAGGTGCGTTCTTCTAGGATGTCGACCTTTTCCTTTATTTCTTGAATTCCCCTGATTATGCGACCCAGACTTTCATGTACCTGATTCCTATCATTCACCGTCTTGTCTTTTCCCAGATCTGAGTCTTATTCATAAGATCTTTGTGAGATCAAATCAATCTCCTCATCGTAAATGAGGTGAGAGTAATCTTGGGGATCTTCAGTTGTTATATGGTTGATGGTACCAAGGAGGTTATCAGTGTTTTCAGCTTCCTCAGTCTTGGATGGCATGTTTAAGACCCCAACAATTGTTTGTGTCATGTCCTTTGCATTGGTGATATTTGCAGTACTCATTTTCCTTCCAGTTTCGGCCCTTGATTGATGGTTCTGGAGTAGGACCAACAGGTTGCAGCATGTCTTTGTCCATCAGCCTCTCAAAAGCCGTACTGAGAGTTATTTCCAATGGGGCGAATTCCCTCCTTGGCTTGTTCCGGGGTGTGAGAAACTCCTTTGGCGAAACATTGGAGGAAGACTTGCCGCCCTTGCGTTTCTTTTCTGGCTCTTGAAGAATCGGATTAGGCTTTCCCAGAGTTATGGATTTCCGATTTTCAGATGAGGGAACAAACATTGGAGTATCCCATAACCGTCTTGACTTAATGTTGGTAATGTCAGCTTCCAACCTATCAACTCGATCTGTCATTTCGACAAGGTACTCTTGAACTGTTCTGATCATGGTGCAGTTGAGGTGAACTGGATCAATGTGTTTTAGGAAGTCGAATTGAACCTCTGTCAAGTCTTTCTTCTTTGGACCGTATCCTGAGAAGCACGGAACACTTAGTAACGAGAAAAGACCATGAGACTCTCACCTAAGAAAAATGAGGACCCGCACATAGAAAACAAATTGTCCTAAAAACAAGATTTTTAAGCCTAAATGCCCAAATATTTTCCCTAATATCAAAGGAAAATAAGGTCAATGAACGAAAATAAGATAAATAGAAAAAGACGGACTATCCTTTTTTTTTATTATTTTTCTAGACTCAAAGAAAATAGAAAATGGGATAAAATAAAGTAAAGGAATTTCGGTCATCTTTTTTTATTTTGTTTCCGCAATTTTTTTTTCGGCGTTTTTTTTGTTTTACGCCCTTTTTTGTTTTTGACCGAATCTGGATTACATCAAAAAATAAAAAAATAAAGAAATGGAAAATGGGAGAGGGGAAATTGGAGAGACTGACTCTTTTTTTTTTTTTTTTTTTTAAGGTCCTGGGAAATTGTTCATGACTTTGACAGGATATATCATTGGGAAAAAGATGAGTGTTCATTGAATAGAATTCTCGCACTAATTTGCGCATTAGGAACTAGCTAAAATAAATAAATAAAAGAAAGGACTCCTAGCACGTAAGTACATGTTGGCACATAATTACGATATTCAAGCATTCAAGTAAGCATTACAACGACCCAGTTCCAGGCAAACATGTGATCAGACGGGCATTACAACGACACATGCACAACAAGCAAGCGAATGCACGAATGTGGGCTAGAGGCTTTTGGCTCCTGTGAGGTCACCACGATAAATTACAATTTCCGTTCGGCGAATGGTCGACACATCAATTGTAATTATTTTTCACCAACAAGAGTCGATGAGTCGTGGGTGAGGAACCGTCGGTTTGCACGATAGGACAATTGTATATTCCTTTAGATATACGGGTTGTCTACGAGTTACGACACAAACTTCCTCGAGGGTCGATAGGGGTCAAATGGTCGTGCCAAAGCACATGCAAATGATGCAATATATGGAATATGTTATTAAACAATTAAGCAAACTTGACTTTCGAGTCTCACCCTCCTAAATAAATCCCCAGTGAAGTCGCCACTGTAAGGACCCGGGATTTTCCTCCATCTAGGTATTCCACGGAGTACGTCCTTATAGAAAATTGTAAGATGGGGGTTCAGATAAGTTCAAGGGACCATCGAGTTAGAAAATCTTTTGTAAAGACTTGAATTGAATAAAATCCATGAAAGAGGTCACAAATCTGCTATCGGCGTTTTATCGAAGGGACAATCCGAAGGGGCAACCCAATAGCGCGATAAGTGAACTAATCATGTTTTTAGAAAGACTCCCGCTCATATAGAACATATGAGTACCCAAGAATAAAGGGTTCGGGGGCGAAGGTACGAGGTGGGAAGGTGCTAGACACCCAACTCGCCCATATTATGACGGCCTCTACCAACTCAAGTTTGCTTAATAATTTAAAGACATGATTCCCACACAAACTGGATTAACAACTTAGACTTAGACTATTAATTTGTTCATCACAAGATTCACAACATTTATTATTGACCATTATTTAGACATACATTCGATTGACAAGTTGAGCAACACAACAACTAGACATGTTTGGACAGACAATATTTATGAATAAAAGACGTTTACTAGCATGATATCTACATTACGACTACTAGAAAATAAACAATTAGGCAATTAATTTAATTTGAGCCCTCAGGACTTTAGTACCTGAACTGTAGGCTATATTTGACAAGAATAGTAAAAGACAAGATCTCAAGAATAAATTTGGAAGAAAGAGGGAGAAGCTCGAGAGTACTCAACCGAGAATAGAGATTGTCAACTGTAGACTGTGTGTGTTTTGAACTGAGGGAGGAGGGTTGTATTTATAGGCGCAGGAAGTAGGGCTGGACGGCTGAAGAGGAGCCGAAATTTGGATTGTGGGCTGAAAAATAGTAGGGCCTGGAGACTTAGCGAGCGCGGCTAGCGGCTCTGGTGAGCGCCGCTAGCGGCGCTGGTCGCAGCCGCTGACGGCTGTCAGCTGCCAGCTTGATGTCGTCATAATGACGACATCCAGTCTATTTTAATTTTTCCGAGGAATTTAGTGTTTTGAAAAATATGAAAAGACCGTTTTACCCTTCTGCGGTAAAAGACGTTTCTACCCCCAATTTGCAACTTGGCGACCGGGAGTCGGAAAAAGTCATGAGAGTAGGGTGTTCATTTGCGGGTATCCGAAATTTCGGATACCAAATTTTGTTTTCCGAACCCGTATCCAAAATTTCGGATATCCGATTTTCGGATACCCGAAATTTCGGATTCGGATAGTCGGATATCCGTTATCCGAAAAATATTTAATTTTTTTTATTTTTTATCCTATTTTGTGCCTATTATTTTGAAAATGTGAGCCAAATATTTCGGATAGTTTCGGATATTCGGATAGTTTCGGATAATTTTCGTATATTTCGGATAATTTTGAGTTTTTCGGATATCCGAATATCCAAAAATTTTGGAAAATTGTATCCGAACCCGTATCCGAAATTTCGGATATCCGTTTTTCGGGTATCCGAAATTTCAAATATCCGCTTTTTCGAATAATTTCAGTTCGGATATTCGGGTTTTCGGATCGGATGCTCGGGTTCGGATATTTTTGAACAGCCCTACATGAGAGGTGTCGTTGGAAAGCTCTTAAACGAGGCTATTGAATGGGACTGGAATGAAGGAGTGACTGAGGAAAAACCTAAGACCTTTTTTTTTTGTTGTTAAAAAGTCAATGTGATCTTATTACCAAGTAGTGGAAACATCTGTATCAACATACATAATGGAGGACGAGTAAGGAACACATCCCCTCACATCAAGGCGACTGTCCTACACTCTTCCAAATATCAAACCATCAACAAAAATAAAGGTTTACAGAAGTTGTTCCACATAACATTTATCTCTACCAGATAGTTTCCCTAGGGTATTAAAGCATATCCTAGTTTTTATTTCCTTCCTTATTATCTGAGCTATAACATCAGTGGTTCTCCTCACATCACGAAAATCCTATAATTCCTCTCCATCCATGCGTGATAAGTGACAACATCCATAAAAGCAGCACCAACTCTTTTTTGGCTTCTGCATAAATTTTTCCTGTTATCCAACCACTTGTGCCATCTGTCTCTACTGTCTGGTATATGTGCAATAACAGCCCAACCACAAACTTTCTTCTTCAGTTCAGAAACCCAAGAGCAAGAGTTGAACAAGTGCCCATGTTTTTCATCTGTGCTTTGGCACAAAACACATGTGCTGTCAGCCTGGATGTGGTATCTTCTCTCCATTCTATCTTTTGTGAGGAGTCTCTGTCTGTCAGCTAACCAGAGAATGAAGGAATGTTTTGGTACAGTGACTCTAGACCAGATATACTTTGCTGTTCTGCTGTTGCCATCTGTTTCCCTAAGGAACTTGTAGCCCTCTACCACCCTGTATTTCTGTTGCCTGTTTTATCATATACACCCATCAGGAATAAGCTTCTCATCTCAAACAGTTTCTTCAAGTACCAACTGCAATTCATAGGTACTTCGAGCTCCCAGAACCCTCTGCCCTTCATATAGATGCTATCAACCCATCTAACCCATAAATGATCTTCCTTTTGAGCTAAAGACCATAAGAGCTTAGCCACTGAAGCTTTATTCCAACTCTGGCGATGCTTAAATCTAAGCCCTCCCTGTTTCTTTTCTCTACAAATCAAATCCCAGCTCACAAGAGACAGTTTGTTTTGAGTGTCATCTGATCCCCAGAGAAACTTCCTACAGACAGCTTCAATTCTTTTAATAGTGCTTTGTGGTAACAGAAAGATTGAAGCCCGGTACACATGAAGAGACATCAAAACAGTGTTGATCAATTGACATTTCCCCATGTATGACAGGTGCCTAGTACTCCAACATTTGACGTTGGGAGTTATCTTGTCAACCAGAAACTCACACTCCACCTTCGTCCATTTAGTGGGTGCCAGTGGCATGCCAAGGTATCTCAATGGGAATTCCCCCTCCATGAACCCAGTAATCTGCATAATCTGTTGCATTGTATTCCCATCAACCCCATTCATATAGACTTGGTGTTTTAGGGTTTTCCTTGAACACCGGGAGCACTGTTTAACTGAGCCGTCTAATACCTGCAAAAGGCAGAATACGTCACTAGCCCGGAAGGGGATTTCCGAGATCCCCGTTCCGATGCTTAAGTCCGTATTCTCTCTATTAGGTAATAAATGATTTGATTGATTGGGAAAAGTTGTCCTGTTCATACCTCAAATGACTGTATTTATAGATGCGGATTTCATGGGTCCTAGGGCAATCTTCAGGCGACAGGTGGCACCCGTAGATAGGAGGAGCTAGTTGGGCTAGTCCCTGGTTGACGCGTGTATCCATAGGGCCGCCTCTTGGATTAGTAGTTTACAGAAGGCCCATCAGGGTCCACGAAAGTGGAGAATGATCCATTGGGCCTGGCTGAATATTTTAGGTCATAACACTTGCGGATTTTAACTGATTAGCATGTAAACCAGATACATCAGAAAAAAGTTCAAAACCTTGCATTATTCTTGTCATATATTGTTTATGACCCTTGGAGAAAATCATCAAGTCATCAGCAAAGCATAAGCTAACCAACTTTAGATCCTTGCACATAGGGTGGCATCTGAAGTCCTCCAACTCACTGGCTAGCTTCAGGGTCCTTGTTAGATATTCTATAACCAAGACAAATAACAAAGGTGACATTGGGTCACCTTGTCTCAAACCCCTACCTCCCTTAAAGAAGCCATGTAAACCCCCATTCATAGCTATTGAGAAGCTTGCAATGCGCACACATTACATAATCCAGTTACAAAACATAAAGGGAAAACCATATCCTCTTAATATTTCTTCTACGAAATCCCAGTGCACAATGTCGTAAGCTTTTCTTAGATCAATTTTAAACAAACATCTAGGGGATACATTCACTTTTCTGTTGTATAACCTAATAAGGTCTTGGCTGATTAAGATATTGTGAATGATAGATCTTCCCTTGACAAAGGCACCCTGATTCTCATCAACAATATCAGGTAAAACCATAGACATCCTACTACACAACATTTTAGAGATGCACATATATATGGTGTTACAACAAGCAATTGGCCTAAAGTCACTAGGCCTAGCAGGGTTATCAATTTTTGGTATCAAAGAGATAACAATTGCATTCAAAGCAGTAAGCAGTTTACCTGATTTGAAGTAATCAAGCACAGCATCAGTTACTTCATCTCCAATTATCCCCCACGCAGCCTTGAAAAAGCCACTTCCATATCCATCAAGGCCCGCGCTCTTGCTTGATGGAATTGAAAACAATGCATCTTTCACCTCTGCTCTTGAGAAAGGACGAGTTAACTTGATTTTGTGTTCAGTTGAGAGCTTCCTCCCAGCTTGTAAAATAGTATCACTAGCCTTCCCTCTCTCACAGTGAGTAGGTCCCAGCATCTGCTTATAAAATTGGCTGAATTCATCAATTATCTTCTCCTGACCATGTAACCATTCCCCAGTGCTATTCTGAAGCATTCACCCTGCTTTTGGTTCTCCTCCCTCTGATGACTGCGTGAAAGTACTTTGTTTTTTGGTCACCCAAACCCAACCAAGTAGCCTTGCTTTTTTTGTTGCAAGAAGGATTCAGCTGCAATGGACAGTTCTCTAAACTTGCATGAAGCTTCTTTTTCCTTTTGTTGCACCTGGCTATCACGAAGATTGTTATGCAGAGCCTCTTGAGCTTGGATCATGGTGACCCTAGCTTCTTGAGCTTGCCTTTCAATATCATAGAATTGTGCTTTGTTTAACATCCTGAGCTTCTTTTTCATACTCTTCAGTTTTTGGGTAAATTTGAACATCTTGCAGCCATTAACAGTTATACCCCAAGCATCTTCAACAATAGGCAAAAACTCCACAAATAGAGCCCACATATCAAAATACTTGAAGTGAGTATTCATATGTTGCTGCATAGGCACAAAAGTTACCAAGGCAGGGCTATGGTCTGACATGCCTTCAGTCATGAAACACACTTCAGCATTTTCATACTTATCCAGCCACTCCTCATTACACAAAACTCTATCCAGTTTTGAGAAAACTCTCTAATTATCCTCTTGTTTATTGGACCAGGTGAACCTACATCCCTTCCAACACAAGTTCATCAGATGGCAATCCTGCACACAATCCTTGAAATCAACAATATCCGCCATGGTTACAGTATCTCCTCATAGCCTATCCTCTGGTTGAAGTAAGCTATTTAAGTCACCTAACAAGAGCCAAGCATCTTGCATAACAACAACATTTTTCCTCAGATCATTCCATAACACCATCCTCTCATTATTGCCATTAAAGCCATAAATAAAAGAGACAGTGAAAGACTGATCAGTTGCAAGGTGTTTGACCTTACAGTGCACCATTTGAGCAGAAGAAGAAATGATTTGCATCTGAAAATAATCAACTCTCCATATCACCCAAATTCTTCCCTTAGGGTTATCACCATGATTAATAAACGAGCCCCACCCAGGGCATACATTTGCTTGACATTTATTGAAATTAGCCACTCGAATTTTAGTCTCAACTAATTTGCATAATCCCACATTATTCTACATCAAGAAGGATTTCACTTCTCTCTGCTTATTTGGGGCATTCAATCCCCTCACATTCCATGCTAAGAGCCTATCCATGTTCCCCATGGGAACTAGACCCTCCACCTTCACCTGTCTCAGCTTTAGAATCTTGCTGAATCGCCTCATCATTGTTGTCCTGCAACACATCAAAAGTATTTCCAGTGTTTACAACACTCACAACTTCCTCTACAGGCTGGATAGTTCTCTTTTGTTTAGCCACAAGCTGCCATGTACTTCCCTTCCCAGTCCCATTTTCATGACCTGCACCATTCACAGTTTCTGTGACAGGTTGAACTGTTGATGGAGCACCTGAGGTCCCATCTGCAAGGGTACCATCAGGCACTTCCACAACAGATGTCCCAGCTGAGTCATTCACCTCAGCAGGCTGACCTCCATTCATTTGCTTCTTTCCCTTGCTATGATTATTCTTCTTCCAACACTCACTCACATCATGACCAAAACCATTACAATGACTACACTTCACAGGTTTCCATTCAAAGGAAATCCTCTGATGAACCAAGTCCTCATATTCATCTTCAAACACCACATGATCAGGTAATTCCTCAACAATATTAACATCAATAAGAACTCGAGCAAAATTCAATTTAGTTCTCATTTCAGTTGACCTATCTGTCATTATAGAGTGGCCTACTAGGCTAGCAATTTTACTCAAAGAGTCACTTGCCCAGTATATAACATCAAGCTTGTGGAAACGAACCCATATAGGCACAAATTTCACATCAACATTCCTATGCCCATCCTCAGTCCATGGTTTGACAATGAAAGGTTTGTTATCAAAGTGGTGACATCCAATCTGAATAACCTTATCACACCCAATCAAAGATGTAAATCTCACAACAATAAATTTCCCATTCTGCATTCTCACTATTTTATCAATACCATGCTTCCCCCAAACCCTACGAATATACCCTTCCATCACAGTAGTAGGGGGGTTTGAACCCAAAACAAAACAAATGACAGCATTCTCCCAATAGGTTTTTTCAGATTTAACATCAGCATGCTCTATTTTGCATACATAAACCCCTTCCTTTTTCTCAGGCTTAACAAAGTTTAACTTACCCCCTGCATTTGTCAGCTTCGAAACATCAAAGTTAGCCTAGTTTCCTACCTTACCAGACATACCTGATTGAGATTCTTCCACAGATTCCTCCGATTACGAGTCCAAGAGATTTTCTATCTCGTCCGCCCAAGACTTCTTCATACCAGAGCTAGAATGCAACAATTTAAGCCATTCATTCAGCTTTTCCTTTGCCAATTCCTTTTGGTCGATTAATAGCCTTCTTCAGGGCTTTAGTGACCGATTTCGTGATTGTGTCTTGCAACGAGTGCTCCATTGCAGAAGCTTCCAATTCCGTTTGGAGGTTTCTTACAACACGACCTCCAGCTATCGCGTCATCACTATCACCCTACCTCGCCATCACTGGAGAAGCAGCACAGTTCTTCTTCTTTTTGGTAGGTCGGCCACGGCCCCGTTTTGGCGATGCACAATTAGAGGGGTCCTCTAACATGCGCCTTATCTTACCTATTAAAGCAAAAAATAACGTTCAAGTTTATATATTACTCCTTTCATCATCGGGCTTTTGCGGAGAAATCTGAAGGCGCCTTTTTGGCGTCTACAGGTATTGTCACACTAGATGGGATGCATACTATGAATAAAAGGGGGACCAAGTGGATTTATGTTGTCCTTCATGAGAAGAATAAAGTGGTGTATTTGGATGTCAGTTTCTAATTTAGATTGAATGAGAAATTGTTTCCAAAGTCACCCACTTGCATTGGGTTTACTTAGGCCGGTGTGTTATTACCTGTCCTCCTCACAAAGGATGATGAGATAGGATTGATGTAGTTTAGTCTGTATAACTAGCTTTTAGTTGGGTTCAGGGAATACCTAACTTTAGTGTAAGGGGAGAGGACCTAGCAACATCTATGTTCCACATATGTTATATACTTGTATGTCAACACCCTGCTGCCTTGAAGTTTTGCTCCTGTATTGAATACGTTCTCTTCTTTCCTTTTGAATTTGTTGTCAAATCTCACCCAACATGATAAACAAAAATTACAAAGATAAAACTTTATCGTCTTAGAAATTAAGAGAAATGGTCGTCCATCTATGCCTCAATGTAGGTCAGCAATGTCTTACGAATCCTGGATGTTGGTCAGATTTTACCAAACTACAAACCATATGCACTTAATTTACCAAAATCCTATACACTTAATTTGGCTGCTCTATGTTAAATATTGAAAGGATTAGTTGCGGCGATTGCAGAAATGGATGTATCAGTGCTAAAATGCTTATTCTATTAGAATCCTATACACTTAATTTAACTGCTTTATGTTAAATATTGAAAGGATTAGTTGAGGTGATTCATGAGCGAGTGACAACAAATGTAACACCCTGGAATTCGCAATGATTTCCTGGGAACTATCAATGTCGTTGTGCACGACCTGACACCGCTGAACCGTCCCAAACCCGAGGGTAGCTACTGCAACATTTATCACTAAGGAGTAAATGCTAAGCAGAAAGAAAGACTAGACATCAAAAGGAGCTTACTAAAGAACTAAACAGTTAATATCAGAGTTGTCTATATAGTGAGCTAAAACCATTAAACAAAATTTATTACAACTTGCCTTCAAAGGATAAATCCAATAAAATCCCAACGATCTAATTCGAACAGAAACAGTTCTAGAAACCGACGCCAACTCTACGTCCAAGCTGTACGTCCTCAACCAACTAAACCTGCACTTTGGTTTCCGTGACGGAAACAAAATACAGAAGAAAAGAAAAGAAACAAAAGAGAAACAAAAATCAGATAAACTGAATAAACGTCATCCGTACCCAGTAAAAACATTCCGCAAACCTTTCAATAATAAATGGGGAATGATCCATCCCAGACACACTGTGAGGTGTCCATAAGTAACTTGGGAATCACTCATCCTTTGAACTACACCATTAGGTGTAATCCCGATTGCTCGACTACTCCTAGGGATCCATTAGGAGTCTTACTCTCATTTAATTCAATTCCCATAATTTGCATTGGTTGACATAAGTAGTACTACGAGACCACGACTTACTAATTCATTTCATGCTCTTGACAATGAATAGTAAATAACAATGATAAAGATGATTCAATACGATGAGAATTAAACATGCTTTAATTCAATAACGACGATAATTCAATAATGATAACAAGTAATGTCTAGCACAATTTCGGCAGCACTTCGGCAGGGTAATATGAGATCCAAAAATTCACAAATCAGAAAAGACATTCAACGATAATATATAGGTGCTCACTAGCACTCAATAATACCCATACCAATTAGCATATAATTAATAGCATAATAATATTAATAATTCGCTATTCAACAATTGTCCAATAATCATCATATGGACTAATTAATTTCCAAAATATGCTAACATCAACATGTTAATTATAACTCATATTTACAGCAGTGAATCATGCTTAATAACTTAATAATAACGACGATATGATTTAATCATGCTTTGCATATTAAATTCATAAAAAATTCCCAATTAGCACATAACACATCAAAATAGTTTTGATGGGGCTTTGGAAGAAGGTAGGCATGAGCGCTTACCACTACAACTCTGCCAACGGTAAGTATGCTCCAACCAATCGACGATAATCACGCTTGCTCGTTAGGTGTTAATTAAAAACAATTCTCGAATCAGTATTAATTAAATACGAAAATACAAATAGTAATGAAATCTCAGTCTGATAATTGTATTAAATGCCTTGATTTATTTCAACCAATCTAGGCTTTTGAAAATCTGAATTCCAATTCTGAATGAGTGCAGAAAAATAAAAATATTAAATCGAAAATACTGAAAATCGAATTAATAATTATGAATAATATAAAAACGAAACCCTAACTTCAAAACTAGGTCTAGGTCACGGGTACCCATGCATGGGACCCATAACCCGACCCAACACCACCACCACCACCTACTGGCCACCATAGCCGGTGGTGGTGGTCGCGGGAGCTCCGGCGAAGAGAGGAGAGAGAAAGTCGCGAAAGAGAGAAAAGGGAGAGAACGCGAGAGAGAAGAAGAGAGAGAGAGAGAGAGAGCAGGGCTCGGTCTCGTGGCCTAGGCCATCACCGGCGACCACCCAGGCGCGGCCTGATAGTGTCGTGGTGGCCCTGCGACGGCGCGACGACGAATAGGAGGGGGAGGGGTCGCGACGCAAGGAGAGAGAGAGAGAGAGAGAGAGAGAGAGAGAGAGAGAGAGAGAGAGAGAGAGAGAGAGAGAGAGAGAGAGAGAGAGAGAGAGAGAGTGAGTGAGGGTTTTGCTTTGTTTGCAAAACTGATGAATTGCCTCGCCTTTTCCTTATATAGGCCATCAGTCAACCCAAGTCAAATACTATTAGGTTTAGGAATTTATTTAATAATTTTCTGATTTAAATAACAAATTAAAACTAATTAAAACTATATGAATAATTCTTATTCATATATATAACATTTTAATTGAACTCCTCAAAATTAATAAATGCAATTTATGAAAGTCCCATAATAATAACTTATATTATTATGGCTTTAATTGAATAAATCGAATCCTTGAATGAATATACGATTTAATCTCCGAAACTATTTATAAATCATTTATAAATCAATATAATAATTATAGAAAATATTGGGGTATCACATTCTACCCTCCTTAAAAGAACATGAAGTAATCACTTCCCAAAACAAAACGAGTTTACCTATACGAAGGTATAAAACAATTTCTAGGACACTAACATATGTAAGATGAGCAAATACGATCGTGATTCCAAGTTGATTAGCATGCACCATGCAATTCTTGAACATGCAATTCGTGCAAAGCGATAAACAAAACACGCAAAAAGACGAAATTTCATGGCGTGACATTCTACCCTCCTTAAAAGGAGTTTCGTCCCGAAACTCAAGTGGGACTAGTACCTTCTAGGAAGAGGTCTGGATACTTCTCGCGCATCATGGATTCAGCTTCCCATGTCGCTTCCTCTTGACCTTGTCGAGACCATACGACTTTGACGATTGAAATAGTCTTTGTTCGAGTTGAGCACTCTTTTCGATCCACTATCTTGATAGGACGCTCTTCATAAGTCAAACTTTCATCGAGATTGATCGCTTCAGGTTGAACGACATGAGTTGGATCAGGTACGTATCACTTTCAAATTAGAGACGTGAAACACACTGTGGACTTTTGCAAGTTCCACAGGTAAAGCTAGTCGACAGGCAACCTCACCAATCCTTTCCAGGATCTCGTAAGGTCCAATATAACGAGGGCTCAACTTTCCTTTGCGACCAAAACGCATTACACCTTTGGTAGGAGATACTCGTAAAAGTACCTTGCTTCCCACCTCAAACTCTTCAGGTCTACGACCTCTATCTGCGTACGATTTCTGGCGATCTTGAGCACTACGCATCTTTGGTTGAATAACTTTGACCACTTCGACGGTCTGCTGGATCATTTCTGGACCCAAGACTGCAGTTTCACTAATATCATTCCAACAAACAGGCGATCTACACCCTCTACCATACAAAGCTTCACATGACGCTCGATCAATGCTTGAGTGATAGCTATTGTTGTAAGAAAACTCGATCAACGGAATGTGTGTATCCCACGAGCCTTGATACTCGAGAGAACACGCTCGTAGCATATCCTCCAATGTCTGAATCGTTCTTTCCGTCTGACCATCAGTCGCAGGATGAAAAGCAGTACTGAACTTCAATTTGCTTCCAAAAGCTTCTTGCAATTTCTGCCAAAAGTGTGATAAAAATCTCGAGTATCAATATGATATGATATCTTTAGGTACACCATGAAGTCTCATGACTTCCTTGATGTAAGCATCCTCTAGCTTCTCCATTTCCCAAGTGTCATTCATTGGGATGAATCTCGCAACTTTCGTCAAACGATCCACAACTACCCAAATTGTGTTGTTCTAATTCTGTGTCAATGGTAAACCCATGATGAAGTCCAGTGAGATTGAATTCCATATCCACGTAGGGACCTCAAGCGATTGAATCATTACACCAGGTCTCTTGTGTTCAATCTTGACCTTCTGGCACGTCAGACACTTAGCCATGAACTCGGCGACATCTTGTTTCATACCTTTCCACCAAAACATTTGGCAAAGATCTTTGTAAAGCTTGTCTCCACCAGGATGTACAGAATAAGGTGTATTGTGAGCTTTACCCAGAATCTGACTCTTGATCTCCGGGTCATTCGGCACACAGACACGATCACAAAATCTCAAGACAATGTCTTGACCAATAGAAAAGTCCTCGGATCTACCCTGAATTCGCAATGATTTCCTGGGAACTATCGACGTCGTTGTGCACGACCCGACATCGCTGAACCGTCCCAAACCCGAGGGTAGCTACTGCAACATTTATCACTAAGGAGTAAATGCTAAGCAGAAAGAAAGACTAGGCATCAAAAGGAGCTTACTAAAGAACTAAACAAATTAGACAGTTAATATCAGAGTTGTCTATATAGTGAGCTCAAACCATTAAGCCAAATTTATTGAAACATGCCTTCAGGGGCTAAATCAAATAAAATCCCAACGATCTAATCCGAACAGAAACATTTCTAGAAACCGACACCAACTCTACCTCCAAGCTGTATGCCCTCAACTAACTAAACCTACACTTTGGTTTCCGTGACGGGAACAAAATACAGAAGAAAAGAAAAGAAACAAAAGAGAAACAAAAATCAGATAAACAGAATAAACGCCATCCGTACCCAGTAAAAACATTCCGCAAACCTTACCTGAGGTTTTAGAACAAACATTGAAATTCATTTGCATACGCATATAAGCATATAATCAAGCATACGCACAACGACATTCTTTTATATGCAATTCTTGTATAGTGATCACACGAAATACGACATAGACAATCCGTCTTGATTAGAGAGATGTAAGAGAGTGAATAGAACAGCGATTACCCATACTGTTCATCGATGATACAATCACGCCATGGACTTAATGACTCTAGTGTGCACACTACCTCTAGTACAATTACACGAGCCTAGAGGACTTAATAAATGGGGAATGATCCGTCCCAGACACACTGTGAGGTGCCCATAAGTAACTTGGGAATCACTCATCCCTTGAACTACACCATTAGGTGTAATCCCGATTGCTCGACTACTCCTAGGCATCCATTTGGAGTCTTACTCTCATTTAATTCAATTCATATAATTTGCATTGGTTGACATAAGTGGTACTACGAGACCACGACTTACTAATTCATTTCATGCTCTTGACAATGAATAGTAAATAACGACGATAAAGATGATTCAATACGATGAGAATTAAACATGCTTTAATTCAATAACGACGATAATTCAATAATGATAACAAGTAATGTCTAGCACAATTTCGGCAGCACTTCGGCAGGGTAATATGATATCCAAAAATTTACAAATCACCAAAGACATTCAACGATAATATATCACTAGCACTCAAAAATACCCATACCAATTAGCATATAATTAATAGCATAATAATATTAATAATTCGCTATTCAACAATTGTCCAATAATCATCATATGGACTAATTAATTCCCAAAACATGCTAACATCCACATGCTAATTATAACTCATATTTACAGCAGTGAATCATGCTTAGTAACTTCATAATAACTACGATATAATTTAATCATGCTTTGCATATTAAATTCACAACAAATTCCCAATTAGCACATAACACATCAAAATAATTTTTATGGGGCTTTGGAAGAAGGTTGGCATGAGTGCTTACCACTAAAACGCTACCAACGGTATGTATGCTCCAACCAATCGACGATAATCACAATTGCTCGTTAGTTCCTAATTAAAAACAATTACCGAATCAGTATTAATTAAATATGAAAATACAAACAGTAACGAAATCTCAGTCTGATAATTTTATTAAATTTCTTGATTTATTTCAACCAATCTAGCCTTTTGAAAATCCGAATTCCGATTCCCAATGAGTGCAGAAAAAAAAATATTAAATCGAAAATACTGAAAATCGAATTAATAATTACGAAAAATATAAATACGAAACCCTAACTTCAAAACTAGGTCTAGGTCACGGGTACCCATGCATGGGACCCATAACCCGACCCAACACCTCCACCACCACCTACTGGCCACCATGGACGGTGGTGGTGGTCGCCGGAGCTCCGGCGAAGAGAGGAGAGAGAAATTCGCGAAAGAGAGAAAAGGGAGAGAACGCGAGAGAGAAGAAGAGAGAGAGAGAGAGAGAGGAGGGCTCGGTCTCGTGGCCTGGGCCATCACCGGCGACCACCCAGGCGCGGCCTGGTGGTGCCGTGGTGGCCCTGCGACGGCGAACAGGAGGGGGAGGGGTCGCGACGCATGGAGAAAGAGAAAGGGAAAAAGAAAGAGAAAAAGAGAGGGAGAAGGAGAGAGGCTTACCGCCTGGAAGAGGGGCAACGGTCAGGTGGTTCTCCGGTGAGGTGCACGGCTGAGGTGAGAGAGAGGAGAGAGCCGGCGAGAGAGAGTTTTCGGGTGAGAGAGAGAGAGAGAGAGAGAGGGTTTTGGCTCAGTTTGCAAAACTGATGAATTGCCTCACGTTTTCCTTATATAGGCCCTCAGTCAACCCAAGTCAAATACTATTAGGTTTAGGAATTTATTTAATAATTTTCTGATTTAAATAATAAATTAAAACTAATTAAAACTAATTAAAACTATATGAATAATTCTTATTCATATATAAAACATTTTAATTAAACTCTTCAAAATTAATAAATGCAATTTATGAAAGTCCCATAATAATAATTTATATTATTATGACTTTAATTGAATAAATCGAATCCTTGTATGAATATACGATTTAATCTCCGAAACTATTTATAAATCATTTATAAATCAATATAATAATTATAGAAAATATTGGGGTATCACAGCAAAAGGCAAGGAAGTGTTTGCAAATGATTTTTTTTTTGGCATGAAACATTACAAAATTGTAATTTATTAACTAAACAATATCCATGTTAACTAAACATTACAAAAATTAACTAAAATTAGCATTGCCTGAACTAAAACTAGTAAGGAATGAATTAATAAAAATTAATGTGATTGTCCTAATATTTTGTAGAAGAGAAGAGATGTTGTGTACTCCCTAGAGTCCCTTTGGAAGATGTACAAGGATAAGACGAGGAAGCTTGGAAGGCTCTAAAACGAAACCATTCCCCTTAAAAAAAAAAAACGAAACCACGGCTTTTCTGGAATGCATCTTGTGGGACAACAAAAAGAAAAACATTTCTAATTTACTACAAGTTGCAGGAGATCAATTGATGGTTATCATCAACTTGCTCGATCCACTTATTCCTCTTGAGGAGTACTATTCCACGGTGGATGTTGCTCGGGCAGCTAGGGCTGAGCAAAAGGTGGTGGCTATGCGAAAGGCAAGGGCAACAAAGGGGAAGCCAAAGGCGAAGGGGAAAGCAAAGAAGTTGGCGAATGACTCTGTCGATTTCGCCTCGGATTCTCAGCAGATCTAACTCCAACCATAAGGTTGGTGGTCAACTGTGCTATACAGTCATTGGTTTGGTGGTCCAAGCTCTTTCTTTTACGTTGGTTTTGTGACGTGCAGGCCAATCATCAAATATTCTGTCTTTTAAATTCTGTTTGAACTCAATCAGTTGAATTATCTTATTTTCTTGCTTTAAGATTCTAAGCTTGTATCCCAAATCCTATATTGCTATGAATGAAAGCAGTTGACATTTTGGTACTATCATCTACCTCCACTTATCACCAGTGGGAAATATATATATCATCAATATTGAAGTCTTTTTACTTTTTCTACTTTTTTTTATGTGTTCTTTTTTCTTTTAAGCAAAAAGGAATACGGTGGAGGGTAAAGATAGGTGTGCCTAACTTGAACACCAGTACTAAATGCAAATTGGAGCTAATGCATGACAACATGAACACCAAAAACCCTTTTCATTTTATGTAGAGCATTGTTGTTGAACAAAAATATATATTCAAATTTTAATGAATAATAACTCCACATAATTTACCAAAAAAAAAAATTGTTAGCAAGGGGTGGTGTGCTTTCAGGCTTAGGGGGCTTAGTTGAGAATAAGGATGACTTGCTATCAAAGAAGTTTGAAAACGTCTAACGGGATGGATTGTTTCCTTACCCTTTTTGTTTCTGTAATCAACATTGCTTTTTCTATGTTCTTCCAAGTGCAGCCTAAATGAGTTACAACAGGCCCAACACATAAATAATTTACAGCTACTCCTAAGTCGTAATACAAGTGTTCTATCTTGTTTGCCATCAGTCCATGAGCCAACATTCCAGCAAAAAGGGAGTACAAGGCTAATAAGTTATACAACACCACCTTCAACGCTCTCCTTAGCAATCCCTCGGGCCCACCACCATCGACACCTCGGACGCAAACAACCAGTGGGAAATATCTCGGATAACTAACTAGTGGGAAACCTCTTGGTAATATACAAAAGAAAGTTGTTATACATACAATCTTCAATTCTTCCTCTTATTTACAAAACTGTCTTTAATGACAAATAAAAAGTACAAAAGTGGTAATTTAACTAGGAAAATTTTATATTGCTTTCTTCAACACCGCCTCCTTAATTGTATTGAAATCATTGTCGACAAGTTCAATCGCCATAGACCGTCTAATGGTGGTGGTACCGGATCTCTGCAAGTGAGATAAAAATTTATTAGCATATAGAAACAAGCGTAAAATTCCAATATAAGCCCAATCATCAACAACTACTTACGAAATACTTTTTCAGCTCAACTCTACTACAAGGTCATTGCTCTATAAACACCATCATGTAGACTCCACAGTCAATGCCGTTTGACAACAAAAAATGTTAATTCTGAACTAAATTCAACCAACTACGAAACAATGATAGACAAAACTTTACTCACTAGTTCGGCTGTTGAGGGACATCCCCATTTTCAAACTTGCATGTTGTGAAATTAATATCCTCTTTCCAAAATGCAAAGTAAGATTCCAGTGACCATGTAAGATTTAGGTGCCTGGTTGAGGTGTTGGGGTTCGTTCTGTCACCAAGAGAGTCCTACTTCCATATACATTTCTTTTCAAAATAAAAGTGCTATACCCACCAATGGAGATCATCACAGACCGGCAAGAAAAACTACACAAATTATACAATAAAATATACCAATAATTAAATCTCCACTAAACATCAAGTATCAAGTATATAACTATAAATTGGATCTTACATGTTTGCAATTTGTTGGAGTAACGCCTAACTTGACCAATGCACTTTCTACGTTCTTCACCTTTACACTTCGAGATATCTTGCCAAGAAAGGTTGTCGGTCTTTTGGACCATGCTATCCTCTGGTATAAACCAGTTTCAAATACAAAAGAAGTGAAAGTATTTCAAGGGATTACTAACTATATTTGTATGTACATTGAAAACAGCTCTTACCCCCATTTCTGCATCAAAAACAAATCTTTACCTGTTTGATCGAGCCCACGTCACATTCTTCATATAATACCACACCATAATGACCTTTTGATTGAGGGACTTAATTAGCCAAACATAACCAATATCCACATGATCATATATCCATTCAAATAAAGTTGTTCTTATAAATGTAAATAACTTACCGGCGATTTTACCCAACTTCCAGCCTTGCTCAAGGTTTTTATTTCGCCCGCTTGCAAATAATATTCATCCGTATGCACAATGTAATCACTGCAATATCAAAAGAAAAATAACTAAATTTGCTAGCAACACAAGTATTGAACCATATACAATCAAATATTCACTTACTTAGTTGTAACAATCAACTTTATAATTTGCCTATCATCAGTGGTAGTATGTTCCTGAATATGTCGTTTCCGTAAACTTCTATCACTTGGATCCCCAACAACTTCATTCCCAATGACGTTGTAATCCAGTCTACCATCCACCGCACCCTTATGCTGTCATTCACTAATTTCTTGAGGGTCCAGATACTCTGGAACTTGAACATCAAATAGTACAAAGGTCTTTTGGTCCGTGGGAGTGTGAGTTGGAACAGAGGAACCACCTTCAAATTTAGAGCTAGCCATTGAGAAATCCATGTTGTCCATGTCAGGTGTCTGTTCCAATATGCTAGACCATATGCCAAGTGTCTGTTCCAGTATCTTAGGCCCTATGGCAGGTGTCTCGGCCCCTACAATGGTCCCTGAACTATAGTGCTGCATTGCGGATTTAGGCGTTTGAATTGGCACATGTTCTTCAATAGGAATCTTCTTCGGTTTCTCCTTTGGTTTCAAAAGATAAGTAGTTTCAAAACTGTACTCAGGAGCCTGCCCGTTTGCATAATCCTTGTTCATCATAGAAGGCCTTGAAGGATAAAGAAGGTTATTCGCGTAAATCTATGACCAAATATGAAAGCAAGGGATTATATGAATGCAAGGGATTAACTAGTTGAGTATGCTGAAATGTAACTAGTTCAGTATGTGAAATGTAACTAGTTCAGTATGAATATAATGTAACTTGTGATACTTACTTTGTGAATTACATTGGGGTGCAACTCATCACAAACATTTTTGTACAAAATGTCATCCGTTTCTTTTGGATGACTCTCCCCATATTTAACATCCAAAATCTACAAACAAACTAAGCTTAATTACTTTTCCTTCCACCTGTAAAACTATTCAGAACTCAAGCTAAATATAAACTCACCGGAGCTTTTCCAAGTTCTCCTATATTTCATCAAAGTCCTATTTCACCGCCTCCTTCATTGATTTATAAGTCCATGAACACAACCTTGGCAACCTCTGTTACTTTCCTCCCCAACCAACAAAATTGTTTATATCTAGACGATCGAGGTAGAAAATCTGCAAATTGATGAATATATTACGGTTAGTTGACAATAACTTAGCAAAAACATAGCAAATTTGGTATCATGTTATATAACTGTATGCTATTTACCACTAACAGCATCAAACACCCACCATATCCACCATATACACAACCATGTTTATTTCCCTCCTCAACTATAGGTGTAAACTTTCCCTTCTTTCTATTGGCTTCCTCCTGTTCCTTTGCTTTTTTCTTCCCTATTCTTTCTCACTTTCCGTTTACTAGTCAACAACTCATTCAAAACAAAGGCTCCCCAATTATAATTCCTAGGATGATGTACATTCAAAACATTATTAAACAACCTTGGGCTTATATTATACCCTTGAGTTAGGGATAAGAACGTGCCCAACACATACAAAAGAAAGTGTACCTTAAATGTCCAACCATTTATATTCTGTTGGATACAACTTAACATTGCGCTAGGTACAATCCCTCGATATTTGTCTTTACCTTCCAAACTATCTAGCTTCTCATAGTGTCTCTTAAACATCCTATACAACTCTCTATCTTTCACTACATCATCGTAGTAATATCCGCATGTGGAATGCCCAAAATCCAAGACACATCATTTGGAGTTATCTTGATCGAGACATTTGGTCTTATATGCAATGTCGATGTCTTGTCATCTAAACGTTCCACCAACCAATATTCCAAGCAATGGTCCAACTTCAAGTTATCCATTGCTAGCAAAGACAAAAACCCAATTGTATCTACCCAACTCCAATGTAGCCTCATAAGTTTAACTTTGAGACAAGCTACCTTCTCTGTCAATCCCCTCATGTTCGGTGGCTGCCAAAACATCCCTATTATGTTAGATAAAAGTATGTAACATAGAAACTCCCACAAAATAAGTGGTTTATGTTAATAAAAGTGCATACCTTGGGTCGTTCATCTGCATTTTTCTTTTTTCTCTTCTCTTTTACGCTAACTTTCCGATCTCCCTTTCTTTCTTCTCTTAAATTATTTTCTCTGTAATTTTCTTTTTTATCTTCTGATTGTCACCCAATGCATTATTAGCATTGCTGCCTAAATTACCTTGAGTAGAATCGTCCTCAACATGATCAACCATTTCTTTCTCTTTATCTACATTAAATGAACATGAGTTTTACAATACCTCCAAACAACAAACATCTACAACAAGGTATCATATAGCTTAAATTTTCATATAGCATTCAATAACCTAAAAGCCACATTGTTTCTTAAGCATCAAGCATACTCCATAGACTACTCGCTATAATCAACCACAAATCACACACTGCATAATATGCTACTTATCATAGATGTATACAGGATTCAACAATAGACTACTCCTGGTAATGGTGTATGCATATAATATAAAAGGTACATACATCATTTGTCATAGATGTATGATGAAGCAGCCTATACATATTAGACTAAACCAGACTGAACTATGTCCTGTAATCACCTGGCTGCCTATATATGTTAGATTTTTGTATATGTTATATGTATAGTATCAATGACCTAAAGAATATGCGTGCGAAAATAGCACAATGATTCACAACAAGATGTTAAATAGTCTATCAACACAAAATCAACATCCAGACAACAGTAAGTAGACACATTCAACATGGCAAAATGAAAGAAACCGCTCATAGTGGTCACAACTTCTGAAAACTACAATTAGCAATCAAAAACATTACAGAAAGTTCAGGATGATTCTGCAAGGATAAAAAATACCTTGAATAATAAAATGAATCTTAAAGATGCACAATCATGAATCTTAAATGCTATAATGAAGGAATAAATCTTGTATCAACTTCCTTACATAAATCTACTCCCTCACTTTGGTTTTCCTCACACAATTCAACTTTCTTACATAATTCAACTTCTAATTCTATTTTCTATGCTAATTCAACTCAATCTTGTGCTCCTCCAAACTATTGTTAGTTAAACAAGGCCACAGCCAGTGCCTATCATGTGTACAGCAAAATTGAGCTCAACTATGCACAAGGTAGCCATGTCCAAAATACAACTAAAGGAAAGAGAACAGATGGCATTATCCTCTTTAAGCATATTTCATAATGGTTCACAAAAAGGAATTCACCTTTGCAAAACGCAATAAAGTATCAAAAAGTATACAAAGGAAACAGAGTTGTTTCAATTATTCGAGAAATGCAGAATTTATCCAATAACAATTAAATTCCACTTCGACAATTGCATCAATTAAAATCCCAAAATTAGGGCTGAGCACAAAATAATATACATGCAATTGAGTTTATTTGTAGGCAATTGCAGCAATTAAAATCCCAATTAACTTGAGTCCCAAATAACCATAAGCAATTTGAACCCTAATTCCATAATTTTAATTAACTAAATTTTGGGTTTAACAAAAAGCACTATACATGCAATTACAAATTAGGGTTAAGAATAAAACAATATACATGCAATTACAAGGAGATTGGAAATAGTAAATTTATCTTAAATTTGATGGGAAACATACCAATTGTCATATTTTTCTGCTGGACAAGCTGAAACCCTAGACGCGTTCGTAGGTGGTTGAAACCTCGAGTCCCCTGAGAGCTTAAATAAACAGAGTGAGGGGGTAGGTGGTTCAAGATGTACTGAGAGAGTACGCGGTGGAAGGAGAGAGACTCAGTGAAGGAGGAGATAGCGGGTGAAAATGATTGTATCGTCACGGAGGAGAGAGAAGGATCCGGTGGCTGGTGATTACTTCAAACCGGTGGCAGACTGGCAGGGGATAGTGGGCGACGAGAGAGAGAGTCAGTGATGGGAGAGAGAGGGGAGACACTGAGTGAGAGAGCAAGAGGTTGAGAGTGTTTAATTGGGACTAGGTTTAGGACTTAGGAGAGAGAGTGACTAAGTGAGGGATGAAACATATGGTTTAAAGGAAATGCTATTACAATATTGCCCTTTGGCCTATTTTATAATTCAATTCAGTTAAAGTGATCCCTACAATTAATTCCTTTACTAAACATCCAAAATAGACAAAAAAAAAAAAAAAAAAAAAAAAAAATCATCTATTTTTGAATTTTTGGGTTTTTTTGAAAAGGCAAGAAAGTCAAGAAAACCCCTACAAGGTTATCCTACCGAGTCCCTTATCAATAAATTGGTAAGGGTAGAATCGAAAGCCGAAGACTAATAAGTGAGTGTGGGATGGTTATAACCAATATTTGCTAAATAATCAGCTATTGAGTTGGCTTCGCGGAAGCAATAGAGAACTTCCATGCATAACAGCTTCCTTTATAATAATAAGTAGAACAGACAAAAGAGGTAAATTCCATAATGGAGAGAGAAAATGAGTGAATGCCATGAGGAAGGATCAGTTGGGCCAAGCATGAGCAAATGCTATCTGGAAATTACTGTGCTCAAATTACAAAACGATGGCATGATTTTTACAACCATGGCTCTAGAGGATGTTTGACAGTTTGAGCACATATTTTGATTAATGTTTTATTTAAATTTGTATTACAGAACATGATACAGAAATGTACTATACACCATCATCTAGTACCAAAAACAAACTGAACATCTTGAACAAATATCTACTACTGAATAGATCCTATTTCCAGAGTGCTTGGTATCAGTTGTCCTACCAAGGCTGCCTTAGCATTGACATCCACACACAATAAGCGCAAACTATTTTCTGAGACATGTACACATACACAGCAAAGGATAAGCTCATGAGAATCAAATCTTTCCAATCCCCTTTCTGTTTCGGACTCAAATTCTCCTTCAATGTCTTACCCAGCTTCAAGATTCCGTTTACATTTACGAGTCGCTTTTACTCGTCTTTCTTCATGCTTGAATCTTCTTGCCTGACAGTGGCAGGTTTTCGACTTTGGCAAGACAAGGGAATCAAACTTCTGGAGGTTTTTGTGCTTCTGCATTCTCTCATTTCTTGGTTCTTGCCAACAAGGCAATTGCTTATGGAAATTGTAGCCATAGAAAGTTAGTTCCAAGGGTGAAGTTGGGAATCCTTGTTTCAAACTTTGTGCAAGAGATAGATACTGAAGCCTGATCTTCAAAAGGCTGAAGGACTAAAAAAGCTGATCATCAAATTTCAGGCATTGGCCGATGCAAAATATCTTCATACCCCAAAAAGACTAAAAAAGCAGCAGAGAAGGGTGGGTGGCTGTCCCTACAAAATACAAGCAAAATAATGTGTGGACTGTGAAAACCATGCTTGACGCAATCAGCAACAGATAAGAAACAGACAGTTTTAGACTTTTACTCTCTACTTGAAAAACCACAAAAAAGAAAAAAAGAGCAGAAGCACAGAGAGAATAGCCAATTTCATACCATGCTTTTAATAAGAACAATCTGAGGGACAGCCGGACAGATTTATGATTTGTTCAGACCAGGGTGAAGTCACACTACAGGTACTGAATTGAACACATCCTACAGAGATTTAGAGGCTGTTTAGCCAAGCTTCTTAAACTGTTTCTGGACCAAAGAAATAGAAATTGGGCCAAACACTAGTTTTGAAGAAACTCTTATTAATTTCTGGCCCCGTTCGGGGTGGTTGTGAGTTTTTAGTTTTTGGTTTTCAAATACAATTTTCAGCCCAAAACCTGTTCGGCAAACGCTTGAAGATGTTGCAAGTTTCTTGACTTTTCGCAACTCAACACCATCTTTTGGCAACGACAAAAATTGGTTTTCATTGTCATGTTTCCAGTTTTAAAAGATATCCTGATGCCACGGTTGATGTCCCCCTGCCCCGCGATGGTCACAAAACCCTTGCTTCTTTCATTAACTTGCCCTTCCACCATTGAAGAATTGCTTGAGCTTCAATTTCTCTCTCCTATTTCTTTGCTCGGGCTTAATTTTCTCTCTCCTGTTTCATTTCTTCTTCCCCAAATACAGTAGCCTTTCTATCTCGCTAAATGAAGGAGGAGAGAGAGCGTGGGAGAAATGGAATGTTTGAATTCAGATCTGGGACTGCCATTAAAGTGTTTTTTGAGCTTAAGAAATGCAATTGTTCATTTCAGAGGAGAAAGAAAGAGACATGATGTGCCATTAAGATAGGAGAGAGAAAATGAGAGAGAGACAAAGGAGAGGCAGGGGTAAGGACATTAGAGAGGAGATAAAAAATTAGAACGGAAATTAGATCTGGGACTGCCATTAAAGTGTTTTTTGAGCTTAAGAAATGCAATTGTTCATTTCAGAGGAGAGAGAAAGAGACATGATGTGCCATTAAGATAGGAGAGAGAAAATGAGAGAGAGACAAAGGAGAGGCAGGGGTAAGGACATTAGAGAGGAGAGAGAAAATTAGAACGGAAAGTGAATGTAACTGGTAAAGTGGTCAGTCACTAGACTTTTTCTCTTTTTTTCCTTTTTTTTTCATTTTTGTTGTTATTGCAAATTGATAAAAATGAGAAACTAGAAACTAAAACCAGTTTTAGTTTTTAAACTTTTCAAAACATAAAAATTAAAACCTTGTCGAACTGGGGCCTTAGAAATTTAAAACAATTCTTTTGGGCCAAAAAACAGAAGCTAGAAAACGGAGCTTCTTTCAACTGATCTTTGGACCACAAAGCTTTTTTAAGTGATCAAATTCATAATTCCTTCCTTGTCCCCTATTGTTTTCTTATCTTCGGTCTTTTTTTCTCTCTCATCCGGACATAGCTCTTCATGTCTCTGCCATTTCTCTTCATTTTCTCTCTAAAAAAAACATGGCTCCCTCTCTCCTTCCTCTCCCATTCTCTCTCCAATTAGGGATTTCTGTCATAAAATTCGAAAGCCAACAAAAGCCAAGTTTCTATTTCTATCATCCCCTTCTCCCTTTTCTCTGTTAATGACACCCGATTAGTGTTTTATGGTCTTTTTATTAGGGTTTTTTTGCTATAAATTAGGGATTTTGCTTGAAACTCGAATTTGTTTATAAATTGGAAGCAATTCTCTCATTGAATGTGCCTTTTTCTCTCCCAATCTCTTATATAATTGTTTGAAGCTGATTGATAACAAACTGTAGCCTTGTTTGTTCTAGCGGGAGTATTTATGGAGAAATTTGGTTTCACCTACCATGTGTTTGATTATAGTATGTGTGCGGTGTGCCTCCCTAATTGAATTATATATGGATGTATTTCTGAAATCCATATAATGGGTATGCAAAATTTTTAGGTTTTGTGGTTTTCCATTTGTGATATGGGTTGCTCTATGCTCGCAGTAGTATTTGCATTTTCATTAAAAAAAAAATAAAAAAATAGCTCTATCTAGTTACATTACAGATATGCTTGGAAAGATCTTTGAATTATATGTAATTGTATCTTTTAATATGTGGCAGTAGCAGGTATCGAAAATAAATCTTGTACAGTTGTACTACTAGAAGCAATTGAGTAGTCATAAAAGATTAAACAAATTGATTATTAATAATTAGGTAACTTTAAAGAATATTTTTAAAAAAAGAAAAAGAAAAAAAAAGAGCTAGATCCCACAAATTAACAAGACAAAAAGATAAACATTATACTCACACACTGATACTCGTAATATAGAAATAGTTTATCATAAATAAGGCCAAACAACTATATCAAATGGTTTCTATTTCTTAAAACTACTTTTTTAATGAGGTTGCCAAACACTCCCAATTCTCAAAAAACAGTTTCTTAGAAATTGCATTTAAAAAACAGAAACTGTATTGAAAAAGCTTGGTCAAACCGCCCCTTACAGCTTTTCAATTGGAAAGTTCAATTGGAAAATAAGATAATTTTCCATGTCTACTGTCTAGTCCTCATCTTCATCAATATCTGAATTAGAATAATCTTCAGATGGTTGATCAGACTCTTCACACTCCGATTCGCTCAAAACATATGTAGTCGGCTTGCGCAATGTACGCTTAGGCCTAGGCCTGGGAGGTGCAATCTCAGTCACTTCTTCAATGCTGTTCATAGCTGAAGTAGAATCCTCTGTGCTTTCTGTGCCTTCTTTACCTCTGTTAAATACAGACCCACATTTCTTATTGAATGGAGATGGCCTCATCCTCCTCACCTTCTTCTCAGGTTAGATATCTATTTTTTCTGAAGTCTTGGAGCTCTCAGTAATTACTGTCTCGTCCGAAAGCTGAGATTGCTTTCTGGCTGGCGCTCTCTTCTTTGCGGCTGCTGTTTGCTTGGGTGCCTTGGCATTTGCAGCTCTGCCCCTTCCCTTCTTACCGGCTTCTGGGGCTGCAACTATTTCAGGCTCAATGTTGTATTCGTCCTGGCTGTCATCATCGTCCGAAATGTCTTCGACCACAGCCGAGGGTTTCTTGGCAGCAGCCTTACGAGATCCTTTTTTTGGTACTGGTGCTTCAGGTACATCAGTGTCCATTGCTGTTAAAAGACAAGGAAACCATTTATGAATTCAGAATGTCCATGTTTTTTTCACCAAGCAATATAAATTTTCCAATTTTATTTTTTGCTACTCCATCTTTACTATTAACAAAACAAGACTTCTACCTGCTGAGATTTCAGGTGACGAATCCAGGTGGTAGTCGGCAAGCCGTTTTCTTAGATCAGGAAAATCTTCCTCATCCTCTTCGCTTTCGACAACAGATGACTTTCCCTGCCATGAGAATTGAATTTTGGCACCTTAACTTCTTTCGACCATGGCTATTGAGTAAAGGGTGTAACAACTAATCAATATATGCACTCACCTTCTTGGATACAGCCGCCTTCTTTGGACCAGCCCTGCCTTTGGCCTTCGCTTGTGGAGGAGGATTGGCTGGTGAAAGCGGAAAGGAAAAATTACAGAGAAAACAAAAGACAAAAAGATCAATCAATAAACAATTTTTGTCAAATAAAAGAGTGGACATTTCATGAATCACGATAATAGACATGCAACCTGTTTCCATTACTGGAATGGCAAATGAGGCAGAGGTTTCCTTGACAGGTTTTGGTTTGGTCACATTTTTGGTATTCTTGCGTACCACTTTTGTTGGTTGCTTAGAAACTTTGACCTTCACGCTCTGCTCTTTAGCCTCCTCTTCCTCTTTCTTGTCCTTCTCCTGCACAACCAGCAATCTTAGCAAAACAGACTACGAGGACAGGAAAAATAAAAGTCAAAATGAAGCCGATGTTGCGTACCTCAAGAGCTTTCTCAAGAGCTTCGAGATCTGTCAACCACAATGACTTTTCTGTTTGCTTTTTCAACTCTTCAATCTGCGTCAGAACTTTATCCCTATTGGCACAAAGCTCCTGTACCTTCTCAATTGTCAAGCTTCCAATTGCCATGGAGAGAAGATAATCATAGTCACTGAGGCGTCCGTGAGTCTCAGAACTGTCTTCTTGTTGCTCAGTCTCTTCAGACCCTTCACCATCTTCAGTTGCAGCAACAGCTGAATCAACAGGTTTGTTCTTAGGAATAGGAGTAAAACCTCTCTCACGCAACTCATTGACCAATTCAACCTTCTTCCTTTTACACACTATAATATCGCCTTCAACAACCCCAAGGATGAATCTAACTTGATTGTCCAGCTTCACCAGCTCAGCCTGATATATTTCCAAGTATTTTTCCTGACACATTTTCCAGACACAAGTCAGTGGGCAAGCAAATAATTATATAACAATAAATTATTCCGTTCAGCAAGTTCTTGGCAATCACCCACCTTCCGTTTCTTATAGTACTGCAACCTCAAAAGAAAAAACATTTCTAGAACTGCAACATATGTCATCATGAAGTCATTAGCAGAAACAAACAATAAATAAACAATAATCACTGACCCAAATAGCACTCCCTTGGGAGCATGAACAAAGATCACAACACATACTCTGTTCTGCAGATTCGTATTTGGTAATCTTGTTGTCTTTGTCAAAGAGGTGCATGTTACTAGTGCTTAGAGTGGTTGTAAGCTTAAACTTCTTCAGCAAACCCTCTTGTTTGCCATAAGTAGAAGTTTCTCTTCGTCAAAGTAACTTCAAAATGTGCAGTATCGTTGGTACTGTAATCTTTCATATCCTGCAGCAATAAATAGTTAAATACCATGTCAACATATATGGTTTTCTAGAGTTTTCGGTGTCTATGACAGCCAACAGAATAACTTTGATTCACCTTAAGGAATCCTTCCTTGGTTTTATCAATTGGTGTCAGGAGTGACAATCAAAATTCCTTATAATCTTGAGTCCATTTGCGAATAGGAAGCTCAGTGATCCTAAGTATAACATCTCTGCCACTGCCACTCTCCTCTTCACCTTCCTCGTCGTCATTATTTTCACCAATTTCCTCAATGACTCCTGTAACTGTATAAGTTACACCAGATTCTTTCCTTGCTGTCTTCTGGATAGTGCCTTTGAATTTGTTGTACCAGGGATCCATGGGCTCTATGGGCTCATCTTCCAGCATGCGCCTAATGTTAGCAATGATTTCTCTTGGATTATAGTTCGGAATAAATGTGCTCCAACCAGTTCCAATTCCTTCAGACCCATTCACCAGAACCATTGGTATAATTGGCATATACCTGCATCACTTGGGAAGTTAGCTTAGTCTGCAGACAGTTGACACAAAAGTCAAAAGACACCACCACCTTAGGAAGGACTCACCAAGCAGGCTCAATGTATAAACCATCTTCATTCAAGTAATCAAGGAGTACATCGTCCTCCTTAGGGAACATGCATCTTGTAATCTCTGCAAGCCTAGTGTGGATGTATCTTGGACTGGCCGCATCGTTTCCTCCCTGTAAAAAACCATGTAAAAATTAGTTGGAGTGTAAACAGACTGAATCCATAATTATCTCAGACATTCTATGCATAGCCAGTTGCCACTTTGCCCAACATACCAAGTTACGTGTGCCAAACTGGCCATTTGGCATAAGAAGATTGACGTTATTCGAGCCCATAAAATTCTGTGCCATGCCCACAATTGTTGTCTGTATGCTTGCTTCACCATGATGATATGCTGATTTTTCCGACACATAACCACTGAACTGAGCAACTTTTATTTCATTAACCAAGTTTTTCTTAAATGCAGCAAATAGAACTTTTCTCTGTGTTGCCTTCAGTCCATCAACCATGGAAGGAATTGATCGCTGAAGGTCTGCCCTCGAAAACAATCAGTTCCTTGTGCACAAAATCACTGTACTTGATTCTTTCTTCCTTGTGATCAAGGCCACCCTCAGCCTACATGCATAACAAGAGAGATTAGATTTTTCTAGTTTACTACCAGGACTACTTTAATATATGAAAATCAGAACACGCTCAAACCTCATCCTCTCGGAGCTAATCCTTCCTCGCTTCAATTTTCTTCTTACTGAAAGCCAGCTCAATTGCATCTCCATCTTGGTTGTCTTGCCAAACAAAAACCTTCCTGTGCCTCTGGAGATTTCCAAAATACTCCTTTCCTTCGTTTGCATCACTTGTTCCCAACCCCTGAAACAACATTCCTTTAGGTTTAGCAACAAAAATAAAAGCATACAAAGATTGAAATTCATGTGCACTGACAGTGATCAATCTACCCAAGCACACCTTATAGTACTTGATGGTCCAGTTTTTCACATTACCACCTAAGTTTTTCACCCAATCACATTACCACCTAAGTTGTTCACCCAATCTTCAATTTTCTTCTTACTGAAAGCACACCTTGACCTCTTTGTTTTTCCCTTTTCCTCGACTTGCCTGCATGATACATGGATAAAACATTAACCTTCTGTAGATGCAATAATCTATCTGACCATAACATTGCTCAAACAAAGGAGTTAATTCCAAAGCCCTGCAGACCTTCACTATAGGTGTAATAAACTCAAGCATTAAGGATGGATTTCTCAGCAAAGACGGCCAAAATGTGTGATTGAAATTAATAATGAGCCCCTTGATATGTGAACCGTCATTATCCTACACAAACAAAACAATCAGACCTTGTTGATGAAATCCATTTGGAGAATACGTCTGCCTGACTGGTGTACAACAATTTGACAATGATAGAAGTCCAACCTGATCTGCCATGATCATTAGATGACCATACCGCAATGACTTAACACTGCTTTCCTTATCATACTTTTCTCCTTGTTTTAGTCCCAGAATCTTTTTCAGATTATTTATCTCCGCGTTCTCAGTAATCTGCTTAGGGCTTGCTTCCCTCACATTCAGCAATTTGCCTCTGACAGGAAACGCGCCATAGTAATCTCGACCAACAACAGAAAGCCCAGCCATCTGCAAATAGTCATTTCACACAAGGGAATCAAAAACTAGACACAAGAAGAACCATAACAATACTCATGCATGGACCTTGACGACTTACTGCAAGTGCTTTTGCGGAGTCTCCTTCTGTTAGAATCAAGGTGCATTGGTGAGATTTACTTCCCCCAGCCTCGTTGGCATCCTCTAGCTTTGGAACGTCTAGTATCCTTCGGGTCTTTGTCCCATCAGTTTTCTTGAGATCTTTGGTCAGCTTAAAGTCCGCCCATGAAAGGAGGCTTTCCACAACACCAGACCCATCCACCACTGAAACGGGAACAGCATAGGCAAAAACATTGGGACCAGATTAAAGATTACATTCGGTACTAACAGCAGATGACAAATAGCAAACCTCTCTTTAGGAATTTATCTGAGAGTTCACAAGTAGTTCCAAAACTGCTAGGGCGAGTTGTTAAAGAATCCTTGGTCTGTGAATCAAAGGCAGGGTTGTCAATGAGAGCATTGACAAAAACCCACAAATAGTTCTTCACGTTATGCGGCTTGAGGTTCGCATTCTTATTCTTCTTCTTCACAGCATCTATAACACACTTGGTGATCTGAGCTGTAATATGTTCAACATGGGTACCCCCTTTTATGGTGCTGATGCTGTTAACAAAGCTGACCTGTTTACAGAACTCCACAGGTCAGCTAAACTTGTGTTTGGAGAGGAAGAAGAACTTAGTGACTGGGAACCCCTGATTTGGTACCCTACCTGTTGAAACTGCCCATCACTTTGACTGACAGAAATCTGCCACCTTGGGTTGGAGTCCTCTTACATGTTATTATCGATCCTGTTTGAGAAAATAAAACATAGACAAACTTCTGAAATCAAATATCTTAATTGTTGAGGTAACGCCCCAAATACCAAATAATATTTAGTTGTCTTTTATTTTAGTTTAGTTTGTAAAGAAAATAATATAAAACAAAAGAAAAAAAAAGAAAAAGAAAAGAATGAAAAAAAAAGGAAAGCAAAGACTCAGCATTCTGTGTGAGTTTGTGTGTTGGGCAATTTGTGGGCTTTTGCCTTAGTTGTGTTAGCTTGGCCCACTAATTATTAAGTGGCCAATGGGTGAGTTCCTTGATTGGCTTCTAGAAGAAGCTAATTGGTGAAAAACAAAAGGACGACACTTTTGTTCAGTGAAGGAGGAGCATAGCCGAAAACAGAAAAGTGAGAGCCAGTGAGAGAGACAAACAAAGAGTGAGAGAAATTGAGTATTTCTCCAAAGAGGTTTGTTCCAGTTCACGGTTGATTCGGCTTGTTCTTGTGAAGGTAATCAGAGTACTCGGATCGGTCATCGACAAGTATTTGTGGGTGTATCTTTGGGTTTGTGGGAGTACCAAATTGAGCTAGGGTTTGTCAATTTGTACTAGTACCAAAGATTGATAGTCTACTTGTTGTTTAATCTTGTGATTGTTACCTTTGTACTCTTGATTATCATAGTGGATCATATTTTAGTGCGTGGAGAGCCGCACCGTGGTTTTTCCCCTAATTGAGAGGGGTTTTCCACGTAAAATTGTCTGTGTTGTTTTTGCGTTCTTGCACTTTATTTTTTCCGATTATCTGTTGTTGTGATTGTGGATAAATACCATAGTTTTCCCCCACAAGTGGTATCAGAGCTTTGGTTGTAGGATCCGTGTGGTGGGAAAATTACTGTATTTGTTGAAGGGAGGAATTATTTTGTGCAAGTAAGATGTCTGGTAGTGTGCCCAAATTTGATATTCCTTTGTTTGATGGTAAAATTAATTTTACTGTGTGGAAGAGTACTGTTGAGGATTTGTTGGTTCAACAGAACTTAGATGAGGCTTTAGATGAGACAAAGCCTACCGGAGTGACCGATGCCTAATGGACATCGAAGAAGAAGAAAGCTGTCAGTACTATTAGATTAGTTATGGCTCCGGAGATCAAGTATAATTACTTGACTGAGACAGATCCAAAGAAGTTGTTGGATAAGCTCCAGAGTGTATATGCATCAAAGTCACTGACTAATAAGCTTTGTTTGAGATATGAATTGTACCAGCTAAAGATGGAGCAAGGTACAGTGTTGCAGGACCACATTAATAATTTTAACCAGCTAGTATGTCAATTGAGAAATGCAGATGAGAAGATCTCCGATGAAGAGGAGGCATTGTTATTGTTGGCTTCACTACAGAAGTCTTACAGGCCAATTGTGCAGACATTACTTGTAGAGAGGACAGAGATTACGCTAGATGAAGCAATGACAGTGTTGAGAGAGAATGATCGGATGATGTTGCAGGTTGATGGCATCTCTTCAGGTGATGGAGGAGATAGAGTACTAGCTGCGGAGGTGTCTGAAAGAGGGAGGAATCATGAGAGAAGAGGTGGTGGCCCGAGAAGTAGATCGAAGTCGCGCGCGAGAGACTTTAGTAACGTGGAGTGTTACTATTGTGGTGAGAAGGGTCATTTTCAGAGTCGTTGCCCAAAGATGAGAGATGATTTGAAGAGTTTTAAGCAGCTGCAAGAGAAGATGGGTAAGACCAAAATTGATGATGATAGCGGTTCCTCTAATGTGGCTATATCTTGTGATGGTAATAAGGAGTTGTTCTTGGCTAGTAACAATGAGGGGAAGGAAAGTCAAGAGAGTTGGGTGTTGGACTCCGGCGCTTCGGTTCACATTTGTAGAGACCATGCTATGTTTGATACTTTGTGCCAAGATGGTGAGTATGGTGACATCAACATGGGGAGTGGTAAGTTGAAGGTGAAAGGGATGGGTAGCATCCGAATTGAGCTCCATGGTGGTGTGACTAGAACCTTCCACAATGTGAGGTACGTACCCAATGCTTGTGTTAACGTGATTTCGTTGGGTGAGTTGACATCGCAAGGGTGTAGATACATTGGTACGGGAAGGTGGTGCAAAGTGTATCGTGGTGCTACTTTGATTGTACAAGAAAGGAAGGCGGAGAACAACTTGTGCTATGTTGAGGGTCATTGCGTAGGGAGGAGCAAGGCCAAGAAGAAGGTCCGTTTCTCGGACAAGGTGGAGGTATTTCGTGATTTGGGTCGAGGGAGGATTTGTTGAGGTAACGCCCCAAATACCAAATAATATTTAGTTGTGTTTTATTTTATTTTAATTTGTAAAGAAAATAAAATAAAACAAAAGAAAAAAAAAAGAAAAAGAAAAGAATGAAAAAAAAAAAAAAAGGAAAGCAAAGACTCAGCATTCTGTGTGTATTTGTGTGTTGGGCAATTTGTGGGCTTTTGCCTTAGTTGTGTTAGCTTGGCCCACTAATTATTAAGTGGCCAATGGGTGAGTTCCTTGATTGGCTTCTAGAAGAAGCTAATTGGTGAAAAACAAAAGGACGACACTTTTGTTCAGTGAAGTGGGAGCATAGCCGAAAACAGAAAAGTGAGAGCCAGTGAGAGAGACAAACACAGAGTGAGAGAAATTGAGTATTTCTCCAAAGAGGTTTGTTCCAATTCACGGTTGATTCGGCTTGTTTGTGTGAAGGTAATTAGCGTACTCGGATCGATCATCGACAGGTATTTGTGGGTGTATCTTTGGGTTTGTGGGAGTATCAAATTGAGCTAGGGTTTGTCAATTTGTACTAGTACCAAAGATTGATAGTCTACTTGTTGTTTGATCTTGTGATTGTTACCTTTGTACTCTTGATTATCATAGTGGATCATATTTTTGTGCGTGGTTAACCGCACCGTGGTTTTTCCCCTAATTGAAAGGGGTTTTCCACGTAAAATTGTTTGTGTTGTTTTTGGGTTCTTGCACTTTTTTTTTTTCCGATTATCTGTTGTTGTGATTGTGGGTAAATACCGTAGTTTTTCCCAACATTAATCAATGATACAAATTATGAGCCAAACAAATATATTGATATGAACCTGGGTAGGGGATTATCTCTGTTCTTGTTAGCAGAATTGAGGTAAAGCTGAGCAGAGTCGTGAAACGACTTCACTTCAGTCTCTTTACCATTCAAAAGAACTTTTACTTTCTTGCCAGGACATGCAGCCAAGCATCCAGCCAAGTCGACGACCCTTTTCTTCATCAAAGCAACTACATCGTCTTCTAGATGGATCATCTTGAACTTAGCCAAGTCAGGATGAAATGTGACTTTGGTCCAGTTCTCACTGGCCTTACATTTTTGGATTTCAGGATCCCCCTTGTAACCCATGTTGTCGGAGAACACCTATACAATAATGCACCTCCCATTAATTTTTTTTTTTTTTTTTTGAGTGAGCCTTCCATTATAAACTTAGGATACATATGAAACATCATATTCATACTTGTATGGGAAGAAAAACTATCATATGAGGAGCAATTGAAAACATAATTACATAAATATCATGAAATAGCCATTATCACTTACAAGTTACAAGAAAGAGAAAGTACACACTAAACAATAGTTGTTGTTCAGTGCTGAGGGAGAAACAAGGCAACAAATGCATCAAATCAGCATGTCTCTAAAATAAACAGGTAAAAGGAAATCATTGATAAAACCTATCATCAACCAAATATATGAGCAGCAAAAACATAAATATACAACAAATTGTTGTTCACTAATCAACGCAAGTACTACATCAATTCCACTTACATATTAGTAATTAACAAAATCTCACACAAAAACCAATTGATTCGAAAACTAAAACGCAATCAGGTATGAGTGCATGCTTTATTGAACAATCCGAGAGTATAAATCCTAAAATCGAAGCGAAACATAATCCGAACAACAAAACCCTAAAACACGAACCCAAAAGGGGGAAAAGAGAGAATATATATACCTGTTTATACTTCAATTGCCGTTTTCCATCAGCACTTTCAATAACAAACTTGGTTGAAAAAATATTAGTAAGTTTAGTACGGTTACACACGAAATAAAAATGGACTTAGAAAGGCAGTAGATAAGTCGGTCAATATAAGTCAAAGATCTTAAGAGTCCTAAATATGAGAGAAGACTCATAAAATAGGAATATATATATATATATATATATATATATATATATATATATATATATATATATATATATATATATATATATATATATAGCATAAATGTATTTATACGAAAAATAAATATATAAAAGCATTTTATACAAAGAGCAGTTGTACGAAAGAATTAAAAGACCCATCACAACACAGAGACGCTCAAGAGAAGTGGGAAACGTGGGAAAGTGGAACACCAGCATGAAAAAGGTGGAACTGCTATATCATGGGCAGTTATCTCAAGCCCCTATAAATACAAAGAAGAACAGAAGGACAAGGCAGCCGAGCTCATATTGACAAGACGTCAAAAAAGTAGTTTTAGAGTAGTGTAGTGTAGGAGTAGATTATAACTTAGGCTCTTCGAGCGTGTAACCCAGCTACTCAGCAATGGCGCCTTCATGTGAGGTACAATTGCTTCTATCCTTTTTTATTTTCTGTACTGAATCGAATGTATGCCTGTCTTTAATCGAATGAAGTATGCTTAGCTCTCCTTCTTGAGATCATGTTCGTTTAAACGCTCCCTTTTTATTTTATGCTTGTATGTTTGGCTCTCTGATTCAATAGTGTTCGAATATGTACACACAGTAGGTATCACTGTCACCAAGTGTCCACCTCTTGGCCAAAGCGGGTGTCCGGGGGTGGAAGGGTAGGCTCGAATAGGGAACGGCCTGCTCTAAGATAGTCCTCGATCATATTTAGGACCTTTTTAAGGGTCGTAGGACTGCCCCTTACGAAATACACTCCAAGAATAAATCCTTTTAATGCCTCAAACTAGGTCTCAAATAAGAAATATATCTGGTGAAATGAGTATTCAAAGAGAGGATAACGCTTCGAATGTAGCATCCCAACCTCAAGGACATTCTTCTCGGGAAGAAACTCCACAAAAAACTAAAGACGATATACGAGAAGTTTATAAGAAATTTGTGGAATGTATGAAAGAAACTCTGTTAGAGGCCCGAGAAAGCCAACGAAAAGAGTATAATGATCAGTATAGAGCCTTAGCACATGATACTTCAAGGGTTTGCCATCAAATCGTAATAGCATAGTGACAGACTCGAAAGAATGTCTAGCCAAAGAAGTGGGGAAAATCATACTAGATATACAAGAGACCTTTAATTCTACATTTACAGCCTTATCGAAAAGTATGGCTGATGACATGACAGTGAATTTAGAACCATATATTGAAAAGCATAATAAACTCATAGAAAGGGTTATACAGTTAACTGACGGTACTTTTAAGGGTAAAGCACCTATAGGAGAAAATACTGAGACACCTATAGGATATCCACCACCAGGTTTCCCTAGGGAACCTCAACGAACAGCTAGGAATTTTGAAACAGGCCAACCGTCAAATCCGATTAATTTGACATCATCCCCTGGAGTTAATACGAATTTAAGTCTAGGATCCACAGGGGACAAATATAATATAGGAAAAGATAAAAATCCTGGGATACCTTTCGAATATCCCAGGACATCTAATATATCTTCACAACCTATTCACTCTGACCCAAACCCACCAGGATACACGAGTATGGGTCAGGGAAACCCTTATCCACCTTCCGAAGGAAATTTTCAAGGGAGAAGACCAACTACTTTTGGTCAAAATACACATTATTATATAATACAAGATATGGAACGAATGATCCATATAATTCACAACCCACCCCATATCCATATACGATGCCAGGAATGATGGGGGAAGAACCTATACAATTACAAATCGAACAAATAATAGAAAGGTTATACGGGCCAACATTGAGAAAAGTGAATAGACCCCTAACGAGTAAACCTTACCCTGATTGGATAGATAGAGCACATCCTTTTCTTAGAGGATTTAGGGTCCCTGATTTTACTTTGTTCTCAGGAGAGGATAATGTATCTGCACTAGAACATGCAGCTAGGTTCTCATGTCAATGTAGAGAAGCAGCAGATGACGAATATCTAAAACTTCGAATGTTTCCTAATTCTTTAACAGGAACTGCTTTTAATTGGTATATAAGCCTAGCCCCAAATTCGATACATAGTTGGGAGGAAATGCAATTCCATTTCCAAAATCACTTCGCTAAAACAGATCCAGGCATCTCGATGAGTGATCTTGCTAGGATACGACAGCATACTGGGGAAGCAGTAGAAGAATATCTATCTAGATTTAAAAGAGTTAGGATAAGATGTCACACAAATTTACCTGATAAAGAATTTGTACAATTAGCTAAAGAAAATATGGCCATAGAATATCGAATGAAATTCGATGGTCTTCCCTTTCATGACTTTAGAGAATTGGCAGAAAGTGCAATACGATACGAAAATATGTTAAGAGAAGAAAGTCAAAGAAAACATCATGGATTTAACGCATTCGAAATAGAAGCACCATGGGTTTTCGAAGAGCCTTTTGAAATAGATTATACTGAATTTAAGAAACGACCACCGTTCTCATGCCCAAAACTCGAAAAGAAAGATAGTTTAGTGGATATAGGGGGTAAGCCTAGGAAATACTCTTTTGATGTTTCAAAAGCCGATAAGATTTTCGTCTGGTTACTCGCTAATAAGAAAATTAGGAGAATTAGAAATATCAGGATACCTTCGGATGCAGAGTTAGAGAAAAAACCATATTGTAAATGGCATAACACTACGACTCATAAAACCAATGATTGTACATACTTTCGAAATATCATACAGAAAAAGATAGACGAAAAGGAATTATTCTATCCTAACGAAGAGAAAACAGAAATTGAGAAAGATCATTTTCAACAAACTGTAGAAATCAATATGATAGATGTTGACATACTTAATATGTCACATTTGCAGGTATCGAATTATACGAAAATGGCCAATATTATGTTCAACAGATACATTGACCAAGGAATCCTAACGTTTCCCAAGGTCAAAGATGAAGGGCTCGAAGGGATGTGCAGATGGCAGATGAATACTCTACATACTACTGACCAATGTCATAAATTTCGAAGGTTTGTTGCCAAGCAGATGGAGCTTGGAACAGTAGAGTTAACCTATGTCGAAAGGGTTACTGTAGGAATGGAAATAGCTGATGATATCGAAGTACATCAGCAAGAGGTAAGACCTGTTAACGAGGAACAGGTGGCTAATGTTAGGGACAAAACCTACAAAGAAATCCTCGAGACAGAAGGTGTAGTAACCCCGAGAATTGCTACTAACCTTAGAGGACTACAGAAGGTATTATGTCCTGACTGCTCTGATATATTGCACTTTGAATTAAAGCGACTACAGATTATCCCTAATGATCCAAACTGGGTACCGGCCTATCAACGGGGTTATGAAATGCCCAAGTGACCACGAACGGATTTCCTCCCAACAGGAAGAGGATATCGAGGAGGTAGAGGAGGCAGATATGCTCTCAGAGGAGGTTTGCCTCAAAACGGGTCAAGAGCATCAGGGTATCTCGAAGATGCCCGATCATCTCATATGACCTAGCTAGGGAACATCCCTTCAAGAGCTCACGAAAGGAGGCAGGTGGCAGAGAAATTGAGCCATGCCAGAGCTCAGGCTGCAATGAAGATGCAACAAGAAGCACTCGTCAATCAACTGAAGATTGATGAGGATGCAATGTCGAAGGAACATTGCAAATCCAAGTTGGACAAATTGAATGTCCATCAAAAGAGAATGAAGGGGTGGACATAGACACCCTCAGCGATCAAATGAAGGAAGTTAGAGTTCATCCCAGTAAGTTCGAAAGAAGGAATCGAGAGGAAGACGAATACACCTCAGATGACGGGATAGAGATCTACGTCAACAACGAAGAGTTTGCACGAACGCAAGTTGTTCAAAAGGCTTTGAATTTCGAAGATAAAACTGAAGTGAGTATGGTGAATGCCATGCACCCAGAGATTCAGCCAGAAGGAAAAAACTGAGAACGGCAGCGATGGCACGAGATGGTGGAAGAAGAAGAAGCCTACGAATTCATGGCTCAATCAGGTATGTCTTCCCAATCTTATGTAGAAATAGAACGAAATTCAACTTCTACCATAGATGAGTCATCGTACGAATTCATAGAAAATACCCTCCTAGATCTAAAATGTTATGAAGACCTAAACATCTCAGAGATCGAAGACGTCGAAGCTTGTATTTGCAAGCATAACATAGACCCAGTTTGCAAGGAATTATTGGATAGAAAAGCCATAAATAATAATCACATCAAACCCTTATATATCAAAGCAGAAATTGATAATGTTGGGATAAACAGAGTTTTAATTGATAATGGGGCAGCTGTGAATGTATTACCATTATCTACGTTACCACTCTTAGGAAAATCCATGAAGGATTTAATAATTGCAGACGTAGCAGTATATGACTTCTCAGGACAAGCCACAAATGCGATGGACTGTTACCAATGAAAATTAAAGTAGGAAATACGATTTCTTACACTGCCTTCTTTGTGGTTAATACCAGTTCTAGTTATCAGGCTTTATTAGGAAGAGATTGGATCCATAGCAATTATTGCATACCATCTACCCTACACCAAATATTGATAATTTGGAATGGTGAGAAATTTAAAACTGTCAAGGCAGAAGAAAAGCCTCATTTAACCACTGCTAATTTTGTAGAAGCCAGGTTCTACACAGGGGAATGCACGCCAATTCGAATAGAGGTGCTCGAGGAACAGCGAAAGAAAGAGGTCAGCCGAAGACAAGAAGAAAGCGATGAAGCGAAAATTAGGGACTTTAGTAACAAACTAAAGGAAGGACCCTTGAAAATTACAGCTTCCTAGAAATATGATTAGAAATAGTTGTAATTATTATCATCTTTAAGAAGTATTATTATGTCTGGAACAATGGATTGTAAGGAGGTTACTCGAATTAATACAAATATTTTTCTACGAAGAGAATGGTTCTGTAGTTGAATTAAAGAAAGCCTTGGATAAAACTTTAAGAGTTGTAGCAAGTCTAAATAGCGAACAAAAGCTAATTCAAGCAATGACTAACGAATTAAAAGAAACACAAGAAGATGGTACGTACGAGATTCCAGAACGAATCTGGGAGAAAAATGAGGATATAAAAATGGAGATACAAGATCCACTCGAAGAGGTTAATTTGGGGACAAAAGAAAAACCCAGAATAACTTATATCAGTGCGAAATTACTTCCAAATGAGAAGGAAGATTTTATCAAAATTTAGTTGAATATAAAGATTATTTTGCTTGGGCTCATCATGAGATGCCAGGAATAGACACTCGAATAGCACAACATGAATTACCCATAAAAAAGGATTGTAGACCGATTATGCAACCTCCACGAAAAATAGCCCCAGAGGTTGTTTTGGGAGTAAAAAAGGAAATAGAAAATTTACTCGAAGCAAAATTCATATGGCCAGCCAAGTATGTCGAATGGCTAGCAAACGTAGTTCCAGTGGTAAAACAAAATGGAAAAATCAGAGTCTGTATAGATTTTAGAGATCTAAACAAAGCTAGCCCAAAAGACGAATATCCTATGCCAGTAGCTGACACTCTGATCGATGCAGGATCTCGACATAAAGTTTTATCATTTATGGATGGATACTCGGGGTATTATCAATTACGAATAGCTAGGGAAGACAGACCCAAAACTGCATTTAGATGCCTAGGATCCTTAGGGACATTCGAATGGATTGTAATGTCGTTTGGGCTTAAAAATGCAGGACCGACATATCAAAGAACCATGAACTACTTACGACATGATAGGGAAATTCATGGAAGTATATATAGATGATGTAGTGATAAAATCACAAACACATGAAGATCATCTAGATCATCTAAAGAATTCATTTAAAAGAATGCGAAAATACAAATTAAAAATGAATCCACTCAAGTGTGCTTTTGGAGTACATGCAGGAAATTTTTAGGGTTTCTTATCCATCAACGAGGGATTGAAATTGATAAGAATAAAGCGAAGGCGATTTTGGAAACAAAATCACCTACGAACAAGAAGGAGCTCCAAAGATTCCTAGGACAAATTAATTTTATCCGAAGGTTCATATCTAACCTAGCAGATAAAAAAAGAATTTTCATCATTGTTAAGATCCAAGGAAGGAGAAGAATTCCAATGGAAACCAATACACCAAGAAACATTCGAAAGGATTAAACAATATTTGTGAGAACCACCAGTCTTAATCCCACCACGAATGGGAAAACCGCTAAGATTATATCTCTCCTCAGGGGATACATCAATGGGATGTTTACTGGTACAGGAAAACGACAACGGAAAAGAACAAGCAGTGTTCTATTTATCGAAAACTCTAGCAGATACAGAGACAATATATACATCCATCGAAAAGTGGTGTTATAGCTTATACTTTGCTTCATTAAAATTAAGGCATTATTTCATGTCCTTTACAGTCGAAGTAGTATCTCCAACGGATATACTGAAATATATGTTATCACAACCACTTTTAAAGGGAAGACTGAGCAAGTGGAGCCTTCACCTTCTTCAATTCGATATTAGATATATACCACAAAAAGCAATAAAAGGGCAAGCATTGACTGACTTTTTAGCAGATCATCCATCAATTAAGGATAATCTAGAAAATCAACTCGAAAATTACTACATTGAACTAGTCCCATGGAAATTACATTTCGATGGCTCTTCTACAAAAAGAGGAGCGGGTGCTGGGATATATTTAATATCACCAACAGGAATCCCCATGAAGATAGCGTACAACTCGAAGGGCCTTGTACAAACAATAGGGTAGAATACGAAGCCCTAATTCTAGGTTTAGAAAGCCTTCTCGAACTAGAAGCCAAGAATGTAATTATAAAAGGAGATTCTCAACTAATTGTGAATCAAACGAAAGGAATCTTCAAATGTTTTAGCCCAATGACAACTCTGGGAAATGCCAGAATTAAAAAACTATTGCAATACTTTTACGAAGTCAAAATATATTATATTTCCCAAATTGAAAATGAGATAGCAAACGAGTTGGCTCAATTAGCATCAGGGTATAAAATTCCTTGGAGTTACTTCCACGAAAAGCTTACAATCAAGACCAAGGAACTCGTCCCACTCGAGGTAAGAATAACGACGAAAATTAATAAAGTAGATATTATGGTTATATAAGTTGACTGGAGGGACGAAATAATTGAATTTCTCCAGGAACCATCAAAGAAGAAATATTCGAACAAGCTAAAACTCATAGCACATCGATATGTGTATGATGGAGAACAATTGTTTCGAAAGGATGTTAGCGGTATGTTACTTAAATGTTTGGACTTAGATGATGCATTGCTAGTCATGGGAGAAATACATGAAGGTATATGTGGAGCCCACCAAACGAGGCAAAAGATGAGAAGACTAATACACCAATATGGGTATTATTGGCCAACAATCACTGGGGATTGTTTACAATATGCTGAAGGGTGCAGACCATGTCAAAAACATAGTGGTGTTCAGCGAGTCCCAGCAGCTAAGCTCCATAGTATAATTAAACCATGGCCGTTTCGAAGATGGGCAATGGATATTATCGGAGAAGTTAGACCTGCTTCATCAAAGCACCATAAATATGTTTTTAGTAGTCACTGATTACTTTACAAAATGGTCGAAGCTAAACCTTTTGTAAATTTAACATCAAGTGACATAGTAGATTTCATCAACGAAAATATATTTACTAGATTTGGGATCCCTGAAACCATCACGGTAGATCAAGCGAAGGTATTCAATAGCGACGAAATAAAATCATTCTTAGGGAGGTTATCGGTCAAATTAACAAATTCTATCCCATATTATGCCCAGGCGAATGGTCAATCGGAGTCAAGCAATAAGATCATAAAAAGGAGAATTGCGAAAATGATAAAAAAACAATCCTCGTATTTGGCATGACTTATTATTAGAAACACTATGGGCCTATCAAACAAGTCTTAGAGAGAGCATTCTAGTAACTCCATATCAATTGGTATTTGGACACGAAGCGGTCATACCCGTAGAAATAAGTGTTAAATCCGAGCGAATACTTAAACAAATTAATTTATCACCACAAGAGTACGAAGAAGCTATGAATATTGAACAATTGGATCAAGAGATCTTACAAATTGAAGCGTTACCAAATATTCATAAATTAAAAAGACAAACCAAAAAATGTTACAATCGAAGAGTAAGAAAGAAACAGTTATCCAAGGGCGAAATGGTATGGAAAACAATACTAGCTGAAGGACAAAAAGATAAGTTTTATGGAAAATGGTCTCCAAACTGGAAAGGACCATTCGTTATCGAAAGCATTAAACAAGGAAATGCATACAAACTGTTATACACGAATGGTAAACAGTTCGGACGAGCAATAAATGGCAAATATCTACAGAAATATTTTCCTTCGACTTAGGATATATATAAAGATAACATTTGCAATAGATTCCCACAACTTTGGAAGGAAATAAACGAAAATTGAAATACATAAGAGATTCGAATCAACTGATTACAAAATCCATTCAAGATAAAACCCTAACAGGATATGATACTATTCAAAAAGTATCTATCAGACGAAAAAGGTCCTCGGGGTATAAATGTTGGAAAATGGATATCTGGTCAGAAAAACCCAAAAGAAATACCACACGATCAGTGTGTGTATTTGACAGGATCCGAATAAAAGAAAAAGGGTTAAAAATACCCTACTCCCCCTGACTAGGAAGAAGTATCTCCCATACAGTGGGTGTCCTTGATAGGGCCTTGACAAGAAGAAAGAACGAAAAGGAAAAATATATCACCCTACTAGTCCTGATAAGGCCGCCATGTTAATATGGGTGATTATGTATATGAGCAGGGGATATTAGGGCTATAACAAAAGAGGTTATAGCAAATTTCATCTTGATAAGGACCAAGCGAAATAAATTAATATGGATGATTATACACGAAACAACCCTGACTAATACCTCATCGAAAGGCGTATGAAATAAGAAAAAGGTGAGAAATATGGATAAGTGATTAAAGAAAGGGAGGGTACATTCGATACGGTGCCTAGGCAATCTAAATGACATAGGAGTAACTATCCTATAAATTGACAAAAAAAAACTCATAAGTATTCGATTTATGAAAACATAATCGAAAGAGAAGAAAAAGGATGAAGGGTGAGAAGTGAGAGAAAATGACTATAGAAGGGGTCAATTTATAGGAAAATAAAGCAAAAGAAGGCGATATAAACAATGAAAATGCACGAAAAATTACATTGATTGAGCAAAAAACGAAGATGGTCAAAAGTCAAAACACATGTTCATTATTGACGAAAGAAAAAATCATAAAAGAGTGTCCAGACACTGCTTAAGGGAACTAAGAATAGCCTGAATAGTAGTTTTCGAAGACCTAATATAAGATGCTCTATCCATACGATCCTTCACCAATTTTGCTACCATTGTGACACAAACTTCTTCGTTAGCAAAATCAGACTGTAAAGAGGGCACTCGTTCCAGGAGAAAATTCTTACGAGTCTGAAGGAGTTGTATTTGTTAATCAATATCAAAGCCTGATAAAACCCTGTTTCCTGCTGAAGAAGGATATGAGACTCTTCGAGTTGAGTAGACAGCACCTTCAAAGCATCATCTGACAATGATGCATCGTGAGCATCACGAATGAATTGAACAAGAACCCCCACGTTGTTAATTATCAAGTCCCTAACCCGTTCAGGGAAAAGAGACTGGACTCTAACAAATAAGTTTTGAAGCTCTATCGCGGCTTCGACACGGGTAGAATCAGAAAAAAGGACATCAATCAAACGAAAGCCCTCAGCCTTCGAAGACATATTCATAATAGGAGTAGGCATAGAAGCACCTACAAAATATAACGAAGGAATAAATATCAAACTCATAAAAGTGATAAAAACGAGAGTAAAAAGAATTCGAACCTGTAACAACCATCCTATCAGTCTGAGAAATAGTTGCCTCTTCGATTGGAGGAGGGTGGGCAGACAAGTCAGGTTGAAGATCAGGAGAGGGGTTGGAAGAAGGCAAAACTGGATCCTCCAACCTAGGGTTATCTGATCCTATACTATCAGAATCAGACGAGATGGATATCTCTACCCTACCTAGAAGATAAAAATAACTTAGTTATTCTACATAGAAAACAGAGATTAAAAGAAAGAATTAAGAGAACCCATACTCGAAGGAGAACGATGGATGGGAATGTGATTAGGGGAAGTTGGCCGTAAAAAGGGCGACGAACTCTCAATCATAGGCTCTACATATGAAAATAAGAAAACATGAGGAAAATACAAGTAAACGAAACCAATCAAAACAAAGGCGAAAACTGTACCGGATGGGATTATCATCAAAGCCTGGGATTCAAGGCCAGTCACGAGAGAGGAAGTATTCCCTACATACAAACAGAGTAATAATATTAGAAATTCATCCATAACAAAATCTTACAAGAAGTTGGATTAAAAGTTACCTCTATTTCGACGACGCCTAATGATAAGGGGTTCATCAGAAGATGAGGGATCAGATTCTTCAATCGAATCTGAAGGAATACCAGGGAAACCTCTTCGACTAGAGGATGGGATATCCCTAGGCCGTTTCAGGCCAGAAGTAGAAGGCATAGAAGATGAAGGCACCATGCTTATTGGAGTCACAATAAGAGGAGATACGCTTGTAATATCCTCGTAGATTGACTCCTCGTCAGAAAAAACCTCCGGAATAGGCTGCAATCAAGAGAAAATGGGTCATATAAAATAACAGGAAATTTTCAAACTTGTTAATGAAAGATGAATTATATAAATAGAGAGAATACTTCAAGAAGGAAAGGAGGAGAAGGCAAGGCTCTGAAAGGAGCAATAGCAGTAGTTTTGGCAGGCTCCTTAGGATAAAGGACTCCCAAAATGGCTTCAATACGAAGACGAAGAGAAGTGGGATTCAAATACGTAGAAGCAAATCGGTTCCACCATCGAGCATAACCATGCTCAACTCGAACAGCCCTCACCCAAGGAAGGATCTTCCTTTTGCTTCTATAAGTAGAAAGGGTGCGTTGAGTTCGAAGATAAAGCTCATGCTTAGCAGCTTTTAATTTTTGGCTAGCCTCAGCCCCCAGCAAATTAATCCTTGAAGACCAGGGACGATTGAGGGTCTTAAAAAATGGGACAACACAAGACTGAGTCAAACCAAACTGCCTAGCCACAAGTTGAGGATTATAAACCTCAACCCCCATTTCATGGGAATCAACGAAAAGGAGGTCACGAGCACACAGTACGGAATTCCAATAGTGTTGGCCTTGGTCGTCAGAAATTAGGAAGGGATTAAATGCAGACAACCAAGAAGGGAAGGCCATTCGAACAGGGTCGACAACACCAGGAACGAGACCCAGATTTCGAACAGGATGCCAATTAAAAAGTGGGGGTCTCGAAAGAAAATCAAAAAGGACACGAGAAAAATCTTGAGGAATAGAAGGGGCACATTTGTTAAAAACCCCATTCATCTCGAGGAGACTTATTACAGTTGAGTACCTCCAAACTTCTCCACCTCCTTTCGAAATTAGAGATCATAGTCATCATCAGATAAGTTATGGACCAGATGAGGGTAATACACATGAGCCCAAACAGTCAAAATCCACAAAGGACAGGTTTGCCTATAAATTCGAGAAGGATTAATAACCATGCGACTCAAACCTCGATACAATTGGGCTAAAAGAAATGGAGCTAAGGGGATGGGACCCTCCATCGAAGCTATATGGGCTGCCAGAGGAAGAAAGATGCGACCTATACTACAGGACTTCCCCATACATAGCCGACTAAAAACATACACTAAAAAGATAATAACTTCTCCTTTTGTAACAGGACCCGAATGAAACAAAAGGGAATTCAAGGCACTCCATGACTGTTTTTGACCGAGTGAAACAGAAGCTGGTTCCATATACTCTCTTATAACAACAGGAGAACAACGAACATAGCAAAGTTCCACAAATGATACATCAAGACTCAAACCCGTGAAGAAAGCAATATCTTCAAGAGTAACGGTTTGAATTCCACTACCCGAAATAAAACAATTTATAGCAGGATTCCATGAAAGTAAAATAGAAAGAGAAACTTTAGCCTCAAAAGAAATGTTTTTAAACAAAGCCAAACGAATAAAATCATAAATTTGATTCTCCTTCCAATGACCATGGAAATCTTTAAAACGATCAAACCACTTTCGAGGAAAGGTGTCTTTAATTTCGTTCACCTAACCATGAATAGGTTTATTGCCAGCATGAATAAATGCATGTTCAAAATTATTTCCAGAGAACAATAAGGAACGACAAGACTGAAAATTGGGGAAAACCTGATCGAAACGAGATAGAAACTCTCATCCTCTTCCATGAAAGCTTTCGAATCAAAATTAGGGCCCAACGAAAAGCCCGTAAGACGACTCGAAGAGAATGGAGGCTCCAGATGAGATTGAATCACAGCGTTTCGATGCTGAAGCCTCGAAGGCCGATATGAGTTTGGATAATCTCTTATGATTTCGAAGAGATTAACAGCATCCTTAGCTTTTTTGAGGTTATCAACATTTTTTTAAATCAAGAAACGACTCGGAATTAGCCATGAAAAGCGAAACAATTGAGAATCGAGAAGGAGTTTGTAAAGAGCAATTGGAATTTTTAGGAGAGAGAAAAGATTGATGGAGTGAAAGGTCGAAAGACGAGTATATGTATAAGGGCAAGAATCATCAGTAACTGAAAAGCACGACCACCCATAACCAATGAAAAGATACATGCAGAAGTAACTGTATCATCAAGATGCGGGAAACGAAGCTTCACTTGCATAATAATACAAAATAAACTCGAAACGTTTATGTATGTATTAGGGGGGCAGTTGTTACATGCGAAATAAAAATGGACTTAGAAAGGCAGTAGATAAGTCGGTCAATATAAGTCAAAGATCTTAAGAGTCCTAAATATGAGAGAAGACTCATAAAATAGGAATTTTATACCAAAAATAAATATATAAAAGCATTTTATACAAAGAGCAGTTGTACGAAAGAATTAAAAGACCCAGCACAACACAAAGATGCTCAAGAGAAGTGGGGAACATGGGAAAGTGGAACACCGGCATGAAAAAGGTGGATAAAAGAAGAACCGCTAGATCATGGGAAGTTATCTCAAGCCCCTATAAATACAAAGAAGAACAGAAGGACAAGGCAGCCGAGCTCATATTGACAAGACGTCAAAAAAGTAGTCTTAGAGTAGTGTAGTCTAGGAGTAGATTGTAACTTAGGCTCTTCGAGCGTGTAACCCAGCCACTCAGCAATGGCGCCTTCATGTGAGGTATAATTGCTTCTATCCCTTTTTATTTTCTGTACTGAATCGAATGTATGCCTGTCTTTAATCGAATGAAGTATGCTTAGCTCTCCTTCTTGAGATCATGTTCGTTTAAACGCTCCCTTTTTATTTTATGCTTGTATGTTTGGCTCTCTGATTCAATAGTGTTCGAATATGTACACACAGTAGGTATCACTGTCACCAAGTGTCCACCTCTTGGCCAAAGCGGGTGTCCGGGGGTGGAAGGGTAGGCTCGAATAGGGAACGACCTACTCGAAGATAGTCATCAACCTTATTTAGGACCTTTTTAAGAGCTGTAGGACTGCCCCTTACGGTTGTCTGTGACCCCTAAGTACAAAACACCGCAACAACACCATAACCATTTCTACCACCAGTAGTTTTCTTCTCATTATCATTATAATTACTACTAGTCAACAAATGCCCAAAAATCAACTCAGGTACAAAAACCCCTTCTTCTTTGTGCATCTCAACAAGAATACCATCACCAGTATTGTAAACACTGATTAGGTTTTGAGCTTGATCGATTACAACCTCAACACGGTCCATTTTTGTGTCTCTTTGTTTGTTATCAGCGGCGTTAACGAGGATTTCATCGAAGATCTTGTAGAGACCAGGGACATAGCTGCAGGGCCGTTTCTAGGCATAGGCCTCGAGGGCGACCGCCTAGGGCCCAATGACTAGGGGGCCCAATGGAACAAACGGAAAAACACTATATAGGTAAACTCGTACAGGTCATGAACATGAATACTAATCTACTTCAGCGGTTGAATGGCTCTATCATAAAGCTTTTTGTCACTTGACCTGAGATCAAGTCTTGGTTGGCCTCATTTTATTTTATTTTTCCAGCATTTTGTTCCTTCTCTTGTGAACTGATCATTTCAATGGTTCTTCTTTATATTTCTTCTTCAAGCTTTTCATTTCCCCTTATGCTTTGCTTTGAGACTCTGATCAAAGTAAGATATATGTACACACTCCGTATATTAACATACACCAATTTTCACTGTTTTTCCATTTCTCACTTTTTGTTTTTGTGTGTAAAACTAATTATATATACTTTCGGGGCCCTCATTTTTATTTCGCCCCTGAGCCTCTAAAATGTTGGGAACGGGCCTGCATAGCTAACGTTACGGTAAATCATCTCTTCGTTTTGGTCGTAAACCCAGAGCATCTGATCGTGTTTTTCGATTGAGCCGATGTAAGTATCCGGTCGAAGAAGAATGTGTTCTAATTGGGTCTTTTTTTGGTACATTTCTTCGATTGTTTTTCCATCTGATGGTTGTTGTTGGATGTTGATGTTGTTGCTGGTTTGTAATGGGAGTTTCTTTGATGGAGGCATGGGGTTGTGGAGTAAGAGAGAGACACAGAGATGGTGGCTGAGATGAAGAGATTGAAGGAGGTTAGGAGAGAGAGAGAGAGAAAGGAAGGAAAGGGGGCGGGGGGAATCAGGTTCCGTTGATAGATGGGGTTAATTGAATAGGGGAAAAGGCACAATCGTTGGGGTTTGAATTGAGAGCGGGATCTCAAAATTATTCAAAACTCGTCAGGACCAAGTTTTCACTTTTTACGCTCTCTCTCTCACATTTTCACTGGCTCGTTCTGTTCGACTGGTAACTGCGAGAAATTAGGAGAAATTGGATCAAATTGGTGAAAACTGGAATTTCTAACTGGTAGAAACTGGTGAAAATTGGGTCAAACTGGGCAAAATTGGGGAGAACTGGGAGAAACTGAAGAGAACTAAGAAAAATTGTAATATTGACTATTCTGTTATTAATAATAACTAGTGTGTGTGCCCGTGCATCGCACGGGCTTTGTCTTTTTTTGGATAGTTCATTTTTTTGTTTTCTCAATATTTAATTTAGGATCAATGCATATTAATCTTTAGCTCGGCATGGCGGTTCTCAAAGAGCGTATCCGGGCACTGTACATATGAGTATGACAGTGTACTTTAAATTCTTCAGCAAACACCACAAAATTTGGTTTTTTCTTACCTTTGCTGAGTTAATGATTGTTGTGTTACAATGTTTATTCATAAAGAGATGATTGTTATGATCCCAAAAAAAATAAAAAGAGCTAATTGTTTGTTTTTTTTTTTTTCTATTTGCATTATGGAGAAAACAGTAGAGAATTTGTAAGTAAATGTACTTTGCAAATGTTTACTGAATTTCCTATCAAAAAAAAAAAAAAAAAACACTATACTCAATTTCTTTAAGAAATCGTAAAACAGCATTTTGTTTGTTTCATTAGCTTCACAATTTGCCCTCAACTCCATTGTTTATGAAGACATAAAAGTTATGACTAAGGTTCACAGACACTCAAGCATATTCTTGATGTGAATGACTGGAATAGGCTATGTCAGATGTCTAAGACCAAATTGCTGGTGGTTGTTTTCCTCTAAAACCAATGAGAATCAATTTTTATATACAAAAAATCAAACCAACAACCTCAACTCACATAGTTGGGGTTGTTTATATAGGCTTCAAGACCTGTTAAATAGCATCTGCAATATCCACTTGTTAAAATGTAGTTCCTTTTAATCATGGGGTAAGAACATCCCACAACTATTGCTTGCTTAGTGCCGCCCAAAGCAATGTAGCAAATTCGAAACAACACAAATGTATATTAATGTTTGACATAGAGTCATAATTTGACAAAAATGGGGACATACAATCAGAAACAATTATGACATTGACTCAACGCCTTTTAACTATGCACATATTGTAACTTTTGCAGTAAAATAACCCCTTACCCAAAATCAAAGTTGTTTTGAGCACTCCATGGTTATTAAGAGCATTGGTGCTTTTCTGAGTTGGGTGCTGTCTTGGACCATCTTCTACATATATAAGAGGGAACTTCAGCTTACTCTGCGTACAAAGAGCCCAATTACAACCAAACTCAAAATGTGCATATATACCAGTGAATCAGAAACTTAAGAGATGGTCCTAAGGGGTCTCCCCGTTGGCTGCTGCGTGCTGAGGATTACTCTGTAGCATTGTCAATAGTGAAAACTCCAAAACCTCCGCATATAGGTTTCATGGCATATTTTTTCTAAATAAGGAGTCAAAATTTTCGAAATTAGTAGTTCATCAGAGATACTTTGAAATTTCGATTTGTTCCTTGATAGATGAACTCTGCAAAGGTAGTAGAACAAAACGACTCTGATTGTAAGAGCATTCAACATCATATTATGGGTGTTCGTTGTGCCAACTTTGGAGTCTCATAATATAGGATCCCAGATAGTAAAAAGATGATTAAGTTTCTTAGTTGATGCCCAAGCTACCTTTGTTCTGCTTGTATACAAAATGGTCTTGTATTTCTTTCAGTCACGGTGGACTTTTTTATTATTATAAGTTCATGCATAAAGTTGGGGATTCAAACTATAGACCGCATTTAACAATCAATCAACACTTTCCTTATAAACTGGAGCTTCAAAGGAATAGAACCAACCATACAAACAGACATTCAAAAATTTTGACCAATATTGGACCATATCGTTGACTGTCACTTATGGAAGAACACTTCTAGATTTGAACTAAAAAACAAACAATTTCTTCTGACCTTATCTACCCTATATCAGTAGCCTAAACTGCTAATAAAATATGTTTTAATGATGATTATTCCCCACTTAAGAAAACTTGGGTAGATACGGTTATTTCTCTCCTGCCAAATTCACTTAGATGGCCCTATAAATTTGAACATTTTATTTCAAGCAAGATCTTAAAATGTCAATAACCACATATATTGAGTTGGTCTGTAAATTTCCAATATCATCTTACAATGAAATAAGTCCACATATAGCTGTACCATAACTTTATTACCCTTAAAGAAGACAGTGTACGCACCATGGGGAAAACAATAGCCTACATTTAAAAAGTTTGGGAATATAAGCAAGTACCTTGAAATTGAAAATATTCGTAATGCAACAGGTGGTGAAAGATTTAATCAGAGGCAAGGCACCTAAAGATGGAAAACATACAGTTATGTTAATAACGAAGATCGAACTCAATATCTTTCTCAAAAGCAACACTCAACAGCTTTAAACATTCCATTAATCCTTCAGTTTTTCAACCAAACAAATTAACTCTTTCTAAAGCATTCGCTTTGAGATAATACAAAAGATTATCCGACTTGAGGAGATTGACCTTATTTGATACTCATCATACAGGCCAGATTTGCCATTAGATCTAGATGTACCGCCTTTTGGATTTATGTTTTATACATATACCAAGAGGCAAGAGCATCTAGATACTTTCATAAAACAGGCTATTTAGAAGTTCACTGAAAAACTTGTGGCCCTTCATGTCATTGAATACAATAGAACTTGGTCAATTGATCTTAAAATTACCCTTCGAATACATACTACACTGCCTCAGCTCTGAGTAAATAGAAGTACCTAGAAGCCAACCAACCTAGAAGGAAAAAGATTAAATACTGTCCTATAAATGCAATGATGGTAAATAAAATGTCGATAACCAACAAAAGACTTGGAAATACACAAACCACTTTACCACAGAAAAGAACATGCATAATATGAAAGGGAGGGAAGGTGAAATCGTTAATCAAACTAATGGGTGCTAACATAGGTGCTTTGTATTAGTAATGAAGGTACAAAATAGATTGAATTTTGGTAAAAAACCTAAATGCCACTTAACTAAGCAAACATGGTAAAAGATAAAATGCTTACTTAGATTTTATCCCAGTAATTATATGATTAATATTTAATAATGATAGGAATACTCAACTTCATAGCTTTACTGACTGGGAAGATTAGTTGTCAAATGGATCTTACAAAAAATAGCTAGAGACCCAACAAATGCACATCTACAACAATTGGAAACCCTCCAGACTTTAATGATATATTATTTTCTTCCATTAAGATTTTAAAGTCCCTCCTAAGTTACACTGATTGACATTTTGACTTTTCTTTTTTTCTTTTTTTTTTTTTTTTTAACTATAACTTGTACGAGAATATTCTTATATTCCTATCACTTTTATTTTACTCCCCTGAAAAAAAGAAAAATTAGATTAATCCTACCATTTTTTTAAATTTATGAATCTGGAAGCGTGTCGCCGTATCTTTTAAGCCGTGTCGCCGAATCTTGGAATTTTCTAATTTATGAATCCGACCCCCAGATCCGCGTCATGTCAGATCCGCGTCGGAGAGTCTGAGAAACATTGGTGAGAACTGTTCCACCCTTATCTTATTATCTCTAGCTTTCATTCATGAGGTCATATTACAATATAAAGACTACTGATACAAATGAAAATTCACCACAAACAAATGAGTATATGTCCCTTCCTAAGACAACAATATTGGAAGCATCTAATTGACTACACTTGGCTAAATCTGACTCTACTATAAACTTGCAAATGATTTTTTCTAAATTCATATTTCCCAGATTTAAATATATCTAACAATCTAACATGGGGAAATAAAAATAGATCAGACATACCACATTTATCAAATAACTTGTCAAACAGTACAATTAGTTCAAAAACATTACATCGTAAGTCTGTACCAGAGAAGTTTCTTGGACAATGGAACAAATGATTTGGGACGTAAACAACCTATACAACCTTACAACAACAAACAACAACAACAAATTTACAGATTACATAGAACAATTTAATTAACAACCTATGAAACCCAATAAAAACAACCCAAGTAGATAACAACTAAAAAGGGACCAAATCAGAGCTTCATCATCTTTCAAATGCAAGCCCTGAAAAAAAAGGGAAAAAGAAGAGACCCAGGAAAAAGAAAAGAGAGCGAAGTTTACCTAGCAATTTTGCATGGCTTATGACATTTGCAATACCATAGTAAGAGCTGACCGATTCAGGAAGTGGTATAAAGTTGAAAAGATAGAGACTCTAAAAATTTGCCTGCCAGTATTTCATTTGATAATTAAACGAAAATTAAGGCAATTGATATTGAATCATAGTATCCTACTCTGCATTGATTTGGGCTTTCAAAAGGGAATTGATTCGAATTTGTAAATTGAGAATTGAATTGACGGTTAAATAAATAACTTGAATTGAATTAAATGCATTTTATAGCAATAATTGATTGTAAATAACTTACCATTGAAGAAGGATACCAGGCCATCAGCAAGAATGGCAGGTCGTCGGCGTCAGACCAATCGCCATTTTGAATGGCAGCCATCCTTTTCTTTTCTTTATTTGGATAAGGGTTTTTCTTTGCTTTTGTTTTTGTAATGGGCATCAGTGAGTTTCAGTTTTGGTCGAAGAAGAAGAATACTGAGACAACATATAACTCATAGGACTCTCAATATAACTCATAGAACTCTCATAGGACTTTAACATTCCTTTCACACCAAATATGAGCAGAAAAATCAGCAGCAAAAAATTGAGTCAATTCTACTATTGTAAATTTTACACATGATCCTCTAATCCTACTGTTAATTTTAAGTAACACATCTTAATTGAGTCAATTCCATGAGCACGAACTAACTCCCAGTCGCATAACGGAAGATTCAGGGAAAAAATTGAGAATCATCATGGCTAATAATTGTCAGTTAAAAATAGCTTGGAGCTACATAGTATCAAAATGCCGAAAAATTGTAACTCATAGACTCTAAACATACCAACAAAAGACCCAAGATAATTGTACGACTGATTTAGGTTACTCACCATAGTCGATTGAATAATATGATTGGCAAGTAATGGACATCTTACAATTAGAGTATGGGAAGTTTACTGGCCTCTACCAAATCTTCGCACCATGTAGCTTCATGATAGTGCTTTGTGTTCTTATAGGCTGAAAAACGATTCCTACTTAGTTAATTTTTTTTACATTCATGTTGAATAAAAGAATAAAGAAAGAAAAGAAAAGGAAAAGCGTTGAGAACTTACCAAATTAGGGAACTTGAATTTCATTGATGTCTGCAATTTTTATTGTTAGTGGATTAACTGTTGAGTAGTAGCATCTGTACCATGTAGTTGGTATTTATAAATAAAATCTATATCACCCCTCAAAAGTGGAGAAAAAAGAAAAAGTAAAATCTATAGCAGAACATTGAGTAGAATGACCTTTTTTATTTTATTTTGGCCCTAAATTGAGATGATAAATTTGACTCATTTCATGTAAAGCACACAGGATTGGATGACTTATTGGCCCTAAAATCTAAATTGAGATGATAAATTGGACTCATTTCATGTGAAGCACACAAATTGGATGACTGATCATTGGTGCCAACTGCCAACAAATTAAAGGGGGTTCTTACCAATGAAATTTGCAAATCAGCAACGATAAATAATACAGTGAAATTTAAGGAACTCAATGCAGAGATACTCGAAAGAATAGTAACTATTACAAAGTTAGAAACTTTACCTTCCCTTCAGTAAAGCATGTCATCTCCAAACATGACAATTTCATTGATGTAGTGGGATAAAACTTGAATTCTCAGGGTTGGAGTACCTGCAAAAAAAAAAAAAAGTTAATAAGCGATGAATGAGTGCCTATGTTTCTATGAACACAAAATCAGAAATTAGCTTTCATTTTGAAAACAAATTGAGGCAAATTGAAACATATTGTGCCTTTGTAAAGTTTCGATGACTTGTAAGTTGTAACTGTAAATTCAGAGATGAAAGCATTCAGTTAATATTATGACATCTATATAATTGTCAGGAATTAACACACGTTTGTGAATTACAATTCAACAGAATTATTATGATACTGTAATACCTTTGTTATGTTTGGGAGTTGGATTTACAATTGAGGAGAATTGAACGGATTAAAAGCCAGCCATCAAAATCGTAAAGAATTCTACAATTTGGGGGCAAATGTAGGATACTAACAGAAATTTTAATTGAAGAAAACAAACTAAAAGTTGAATGAATAACCAGGTATTTGGGCAAACCTTTGGGTAGCCTTGAATGAGTTGCTCCGCTGAGTCTTCTTCATTTTTGGGCTCTACAAACGCCTTCATCGACAGGGGCGATTGAATGGAAATGATCAGAGAAAAAGAAGAGAGAGAGAGACAGGCGTTTGAGAGTGTTGTCAATTGAAATTTGGTGGAATGGGGAATCGTTCTGCAGTTTTCTGGTTTCGTCTGGGCTCTTGATATTCATGGAAGGAGAGAGAATAAGGAGGCCTTGCATCAGAGAAGTAACTGAATGGGAAATGGAAAAGGGAAGCGTTACAAAATTAGCAGAGGTTTAAGGGTGTTTTGTAACTATTCGGAGAGATAGGGTTGAAGTATCACAAGAGAGAGTTTGGTATCTAATGAGAATTTATTTATTTATTATTATTATTTTTTTGAAGGTAAGAAGGAGAAACGATTAGGAGATCTTTCTTTCGAGGGTTACTCTCATTGTGTCTGTGAGTAAAATATTACGAAAAGCTATAGTTGGGTAGTTAGTCCAGTGGGAACTATCGGAAATAGTCGTCGCATGTTTGGCCATCCAATCCGCTGCCCGATTTGCTTCATGGAAATTATGTTGAATGGGATAATTGTCGATTTGTTGCAGCAAATGTCTTATATCCATGATAAGGCTAAAGATTATCCACGGAATTTTGCTTTTCCCTTGGAGTGCTTGGATTACTATTTTGTTATCTCCTTCAATAATTAGATTATTAATGTCTAAAGATATGACTTGGATTAGTCCATTACGCAGTGTCGTTGCCTCTGCTACCACATTTGGAGCATCCCCAAGAAATTCGCTTCCAGCCTTTATTATTTTCCCCTCATTGTTCCCCTCAATGTTGGCACTCCGGGCGATAAATGTCGTTGCGGCATATATCTGTGCTCAAGTATTTGAGACCAGCAAAAATAATTTGGTTAGTTTTACTTGAAAGTAATTGGTACCGTAAGATGGGCCAACTGTCGAATTTGAATTTGTGGGCCAAAAGAGACCTGCTCCCGCGCGCTTGGTACTGATAGTTGCCACGAACGAACTAGAGTAACGACTTCTGGGCTGGAAAAAGTCATGGGACAGTAGGTGGGGGCCCGCACGTGCAGGCCTGGCAGGGCCGCTAGCGGGGTTCGTCTTGGGCAGAATAAATTAGCTTCAGGTGAATTTTTTCTTCGCGTTTCACTTCCTTCTTCTCCACTTCGTCGAGAGACATTGTCGAGCAACACCATTGTTGAGTGCTTCAACTTCCTTGTGGTAAGTCAATTCATGACCAAATTCTTTGATTTTTGTCTTGAACTTGCTTATTTTTCCGCCTCGTTGCTGAATTTTGGGTTGCATTCTTGCATGGGTACTTGTTTCTTGCAAATCTGAAACTTGAAATTTTCACTTGTAGAGAGAGAAAGCTTCATTCTTCTTCCATGGCTCCCAAGGACAAAGAAAAACGTCCCATGGGTGAGGAGGAGGGGAACACCTTTTTTATACTGGGCTTCCTTCCACTAGTACGCCCTCTGCTCGGCATGCAGACGGGGCACATTTGTACCAGGGTTCATTCATGCGGGTGGACTGGCGCCCGGATGGGGTTTGGGACCACAGTCTTTTGCTACTGGACAGGCAGAGTCATCTGTCTATCCTTGAGTTGGTATGTTTTCTGACTTTCTCTTTTTTTTAGATCTGTTCTGTATAAATATTTTTTTGAACTAAAATTTGAACTGTTAGTGCTTCGGCACACGATCAAATTGGGACTTGTAATGGATTTTGGTGGTAAGCTGTATATAATTTGTGTGGAATTATTTTGGCTGTATTTGTAGTATATGGGGTGTTGAGAATTTTTTTTTTGTTGGCTAGGGTATTCGTGTTTTGTTGCAGACTCATGGGTCTACTTCTAATTGGGCCATGATGTTGGAGACATTTTCGGTGGGAGCTAAGGATATAGTGCTGGGTTCGGGTTTTGGTCACTTCCTAACTGTTATCCCGGCTTGTCACTCTGGGGATACTAGGATCATCGCTTGGGGGTTATTGGAGAGGTTCTGAGACACTACAAACACTTTTCATACGCATGTAGGGGAGATGTTTCCCACTCCTTATCAGTTTGCTGTGTTGACGGATTTATCCTTTAGAGGGCGTCGTATACAGTACGACGTGAGTTACCATCGGCAAAGTGACAGGTTGCTTTAGCTTTACGGGCCTGTGTCGGCCCATTTTAGAGATGACTGGGTTTCCTTGCCGAGGTTATGGGCGGCCTTGTCGGAGCAGGGGCTTACTGAGGAGCAGAGGGCCCGTATTTTCCTTGCTTGCTTGTTGGGGTCGACCATTTTCGCTCAGAAGCAGAGTGTATGTCAGGTTGGCTTCTTGACATGTTTGGAGGATTTGTGTCCAAGGTCCACGAGTACGACTTCGGTGCTCCTACATATGCGACCTTGGTGAGATGGTGCCGCCAGGCTTGTAGGGCTAGGCCGACTAGTGAGAGGGCGTCTATCTGGGGCCCGTGGAAGATACTGGAGGTAGGCACATATATTTCCTTTTTCCTTTGCACATGCATGCTTTTCAGGAGAACTGCAGCTTATCATTTTTTTTTGTATGGAAGCTGTGGTTTTTTGAGTATTTTTCCGCTTTTGGTCCTTACCGTCCTGGTTTGAGGATGTTTCCACTAGGTTCACGGTGGATTGGTAGAGATAACCACCCATTTACCTCTTTGGAGCATTATTGGGCTACCTTTGAGAGTCATGCTGCGTCTGAGGTATGATGCCTTCGATTTGCTTATGTATTTTTTTGATTCATTTGGTGTGACTGAACTTTTGATCTGTTAATCTGCAGGTGTCGTGGACTGCCTTTGACGGTACTCCCGGGGTTCCGCCCCATATTACCGTCGAGTCTTTTAGGGTATCTCCCTTGCGGGTGGTCTTTGAGGGGCCATTTGGCTTTGTGTGGTACTTGGGGGACTGCTTGACTTGGCTGGTCTATCCTGCCTTGGGTGGTCATTTGATTCCGGAGGACGCTCCGATGACTATGTTCTACCTGCGCAGCCTGAGCGTGGAGGACTTGGGGGTCGTGGCTCGTGGTATGGAGGCCACGGAGTTCATTGAGCCAGAGATCGCTCGCTTCGATCGTACGACTGTGTATCTGGCCTATTGCTTGGGTCATCTGATGCCGGACCTTACTTCTGAGGTAAAATCCTTATTTGTGTCCTTTTCAGCTATATGCGTGATATACTGACTTTTGTGTCTTGCAGGTGGATCGTTTGCCTCCTCAGGGTCCTAGCAGGTCCCATTCCAGAGTTCCTCGGGGCCAGCCCCCAAGCTTGACCTTGCCGAGCAATGAGGTGCGGTACATTGGTGACAGTGGAGGACGTATAGTAAAGGAGTTCCCACTACATATTGCTGATGGGGAGACCGTGGAGGGCTTACCCTTGCGTGATGGTTGTACGGAGGTAAGTCTTTTTTTATCCCTTCTTGTGTTTTGTGTTTGCTTTTGAATGTTGACCATATCTTCTGTCTCTTCTTGTAGCTGAACCGGGAGCAGGCTTCACAAGTCTTCAAGCTCATCCACCTGTTGAAGAAAGGCTATAGTCGGGTGATGGGCAATGGGAAGAGCTCCCGGTCCAAGACCGTTGATGTGAGTAGACTTTTATTCTTTGTTTAGCTAAGTGAAGTGCTTAACTTAACATCTCGATCCTGAATGTTCGCAGATGTCACAGTCTTTGTCTTCAGTGGGACCTCGACATTCTTCTGCTGCGAGTGTCTCTTCGGCGAGCAGGCCATCTATTGCTCGTTCACCTCCCATAGCTGTGACCAGGCCTTCTATTGATGAGCTACTCAGACTTTCTGTGTCGCACATTCCCGTGCTTGAGATGTTTTCTCCAGCGGGTTTTCAGCCTTCCTTCGGTAGTAGGCCTACTATTACCCCCATGGCTGGAGGTTGGGTTGGACGAACGCCCATGGATGGGGTGTGCCTCATACTAGCCTTCGTATAAGGACAAGGCTATAGACTTTGCCAGTCAAGCCACAGAGAGCTTCTTCGCAGCGGGGTTTCCAGCAGGTACCTCCATGCACGCACCAGACGGGATATGAGGCCTATTAACAGCAGGCCCATTTATAGGTCGTTTAGTACTCAAGGCTCCTTCCATTATTCGACTGGGAACTATGGTCAGGGACTGTCCGTTAATGATGAGGCTGAGAGCAATGGCGATGACGACTCCGGTTGAGCGGTGTAGGACCATTTTCTAAATATTGGCCTTGAAACTTTGAACTCCTGTTTTTATGCATTTTATATGATATGTATGCTATGATGACTTGATTATGCCCGTCTGATTTCTAAGTATGCAATGTGTTATGCAGTAAAGAGTAGGCCACAATTTAAGGAATAAAATAAAGAAAAGGGTAAAAATTGCAAAAAAAATGAAAAAATTACACATATTATACCCCCTAAAAAAAAGAATAATAAAAAAAAGAAAATGGAAAAACATAAACATAAGAGAGTCTCGGGCTTTGTAATTCCGTTGCGCGTATAAAAAAGACTGAGCTTAAACCGAGTGGAAGTGACCAAGTGGGCGGGCTGGAGCGACAGAAGAAAAACATCTGGGCCGGGGTCAGGGCCGCTAGCGGCGCTGGGCGAGGCAGTTAGCTGCGCTGGGCTGAAGATGAGGGCCGCTAGCGGCGCTGGTCATAGCCGCTGACAGCTCTGGTTTGGTTTCGCGGATTTCTCACTTCCATTGACCCAATTTTTTGCCTATAAATAAGATTTACGGGATGCTTGATGTTGTATCACTTTTTCAGACTTTAGCTCTCTAAAATTTCCCAAAGATTCTACCATGGTGAAATCCTTTGAAATCCTGTTCGATGCCTGGTGCAAAAATCTGACCATAGAAAATAAACTTGAATTGGCCCCGTTCCATGTCTCTACCTTGTTGGCTTTAAGACCAACCAAAATTTTTTGGCCCTTTCTTCGATCTGCTCTGAATTATTGGGACCCCGACTTGCACGTTTTCCGTTTCAGTAATTCTGAATTATGCCCTCTAGTTGAAGAATTTGCTGCGATTACTAACATGTCTGATGTTCTTCCCCCAGCTGTGCCTTATTTGAGGGATGATTATAGTGATCAGTACAGGAAATCCCTAGGCTTATCATCTCCAGAAGCCAAAAGCATGATTGTTGGTGTCGATGTGGTCATAGTTCAACTCTGTGAAAAGTTTGCTATTTCTTTTGAAAAAGATGCAATATTTAGGCGTTGCCGCCGACACGCTTTTGTACTTTGCCTGTTAAACTGCCTGTTGTTTGCTAACGTAGAGTCTTCCAATTTGGGTAGAGCCTCGCTGTTGCGAGTGGTAAATCAAATGGCTAAAGGGCACTCTCTTTTGCATCTTGTTGTAGGGGAAACTATTATAGGGTTTGATAGGATGAAAATCTCGCATCACGAAGCTTTTTCTGGCAGCCCCTTGCTGCTTCAAATCTAGTTTTGTGAGCATCTAAGGTTGATAGAGTCACCAGAGAAGATGATAGCTCGTACCCCTCGAGCCTGGTCAAAGAAAACTTATACCGCTGCTACCTTCTTGGTTAGGAAAAGGCTATACGATGAGAAGACCCTTGCTGAATGGGATGCCTTTTTCCGTGCAGGGTCTGTTATCCGTTGGCATACGACCTGGTGGAGCTTGACCTCTTTAGTAGCTTGTGATAGATTTATCCCTCATACTACCATAGTGGGGCTGTACAGGAGTAGCTTCTTCTTTCCTTCTAGGGTTATGAGACAATATGGGTTGAAGCAGATTATCCCTAGTCAGGAGACTAAGAGAACACCTATCTCGGCTTTGACCACTGAATATGTTGCGGATTGGGAAAATATTGGCGTAGCAGAGATTGTTGGACAGTACCTCGGGTGATTGCTCCAACTCAAGTTTATGAGACCTACTTGAACTGGCTTTCCTACAGTGATGGAGAAGCGAGACGAGCCCTTCGTCATGAGGAGTGGGACAAACTAAAGCCTAAGTATGACAAAAGAACAAGAAGCAAGAAAAGAAAGGAAAGGTCTTATAAGTCGTCCTCAAGCAAGGATCCTTCAAAGAAGAACTCTTCAACGAAACCTTCTAAAGGGAAGAAGGATTGAAGTAGTTTTCTTAGAAAGCAAGTCTAGTTTTAAAAAAAAGTAATAGGAATTTGTTTAGCTTAAACCATCGTAGTTGCATTTTTTTTTTTTTTTTTGACCTTATGAAGTTTAATTTTTGCAATTTAAGCTTATTCGTTCAGTTTGAATAAAGATTATCCCTTTTGAATGAGTTGAGGAATTTTGGATTGATTTTGGTCGGGCCCCTTAAAAGGGTTACCTACGTATCTAGTGTGGAATCAAGCCAACGTAGTTCGTTCAAGTTGTGTACGTCTCTTTTTTTTAAAAAAATTTCGGATTTGTTTTTTATTTTATATATATATATATATTTTTTTTAGACGTAGCACTTCATCATTTTGTCCATGTTGGTAAGCTGACTGAACTCGATGTCGTCAATGTCCATGAGTCGGACTGCGCCTCCTGATACGATGTCTTTGATGATGAACGGACCGGACCAGTTTGGTCTAAATTTCCCTCTAGGGTCAGTATCTGGGGCACGTAATTCTTTCCAAACTAAGTCCCCTTCCTTTAGATTACGGGGTCGAACCATTTTGATGAATGCTCTTGCCATGCGTTGTTGGTACATGTGGGAATGGTCTAGGGCGCGTAGGCGTCTTTCATCTGTGAACATGAGTTCCTCGTAATGGGCTTCTAACCATTGGGTTTCGGGAATTTCACCCTCTAAGGCTATGCGCATGGAGGGTAGTTGGACTTCTATGGGTAGCAGTGCTTCCATTCCGTGCACCAGGGAATAAGGTGTCGCTCCTGTGGAGGATCTTATGGATGTCCTGTATCCCCAAAGGGCAAATGGGAGTTTTATTGGCCAATCTTTGTAGTTTTCTATCATCTTTTCAATGATAGTCTTGAGGTTTTTGTTGCGGCTTCCACTGCACCGTTGGTTTGGGGACGGTAAGGGGATGATTTGTGGTGCTGGATTTTGTAGTTCTTTAGGAGGTTGGCTGTTTCGGCTTTGAAATGGGATCCATGGTCACTAATGATTTCATGCGGAACGCCGTATCGGAAGATGATGTTACTCTTTATGAATTTGGACACTTGTTTGGAGGTGAGGACGACATAGGATTGGGCTTCAACCCATTTGGTAAAATAGTCTATGGCTACTAGGATGTATTCATGTCCTCCCGAGCCTTTTGGGGTGATTTTACCAATGATATCTATTCCCCATGCGGAAAATGGCCAAGAGTATGTGAAGTTGCGGAGCATTGAGGGTGGCATATACTGCAGGTTGGCATATATCTGACACTTCTTGCATTTGTTGACATAGTCGTAACAATCTCTTTCCATAGTGGTCCAATAGTATCCTAGTCGTAGGACCTTTCTAGAGAGCATTCGACCATTCATGTGTGGTCCGCACACACCATTTTGTACCTCGTCCATGATCTCTGCGGCTTCTTCGGAGTTCACGCATCTGAGGTTGACCCCGTTGTGGGACTTTTTCTACAGAACCCCCTTGTATTCTATGTATTGCGCCGCTAAGAGACGGATGGCCCATTGAGCTCTTATTGGTGCGTCTTGAGGGTATATTCCTTTGGTGATATAGTTGAAAATGTCTTGGTAACACGGATCCTTTTCGATCGGAGCCAGGATTTGATCCGTGTCGAGGTTGTTGTAGAAAGCAGGCTTGCTTCTTCTTGTGGAGTGGCATCGTTGAGAGAGTTCAGCTACTCAAATTCCTGTAAAAGAGATAATTTTCATTCTTTCTTTGCGAAGTTTACTTACATTACTTAATAATTGATTAGGTAATGATTTGTGCAACTTTGAGTTCATTGGATTTATCAATAGCCAAACAAAGAAAGAAAGCCAGAGGAATTTTTATTAATTTGCAACAAAAGATAAGCACACATGACTTTGCAGAAGAAGGTCTCTAATTCCCGTCAAAAAGAAACTAGACTTAGAAAGAAAAGTAAAAGGGGAACACCTCCTATTCCTGACTCAACCTAAAGATTTAGCTAAGATCCTAACTAGACAAAACTTGGGGACTCAGACTCGATTCCTCTAGCTCCTACTGGTAGCCAACTAGTTCCAGGTTTCATAGGTATCATCTTCTTCTTTCTTGTCCATGATTTCTTGTATACCATCTTGCGGGTGGATGCAATCATCCGTGCGGTGGCCAAACACCCGGTGATATTGACAGTAGTGATTATCATCAATGAAGATACCCACATCATAGAGCCGGTTGTAGGAGTCAATTGCTTGGTATAGGAGGCGTTCTCCGTAACCTGGTTGCAGATTCTTGATGAATTCGCGGATTTTATCACTTTGCGCAGGTTTCTCAACCAATTTGGCCACCTTTAGCCTCCAACGTTGAAGGAAGGCAAGGAACCTCTCATCTTTTCCTTGCTTGGTGATCTCTAATTCTCGAAGGGTCATGGAGAGGACAATATTTTCCTTGTAGCGTGCAAGGAAGATTATAGTGAACTCTGACCAAGTATGATAGTTTTCCAAATTCAAGGTGTAGAACCAATGACGAGGCGAGGCATCAAGAGTCTGTGGGAACAAGTGTATGTAGATGCTTTCGTCAATTCCTCTCAAAACCATGGAGGTAGTGAAGGCCTTGAGGTGATTTTGTGGATCAGCAGTTTTAGTGAATGTCGGAACCTCGGGCATGGAGAACTTGGCTGGAAGCTTGCCCTGGATTTTGGGATTGATCTTACCATCATTGGCATTGTAGTTGGTGATAGAGTCAATCATTTTGAGCTTAGTGACTTGCTCATTCTCTTTAGTGCTGGAGTCATAGAGGATTCTTGCTTCATCCCTTATCTTTCTTTCCAAATCTTCAACCTTGAGTCGCATCCTTTCCAAATTACCCATGATCTCATCAAACTTCTCGTCAGTGGTTTTGGTCATTATGAAGTTTGGGGATGTGATTGGTGAGGTGAGCTTTGTGGTGGTGATGGATTATGGGGTGATGGCCTTTTGGAATGTGGTGGTGAGTTTATTGATGGTGAGGCCGTTTGAGGTGGAGGTAGTCGGGTACTTGGCAGTGAGACGGTTGTAGGCGAACTAGCTTTGCGGAAGGCCAAGCCCAACTTTTCTAAAGGTTTCATTTCTTCTTCGGATCCCCTATCCTGAATAGGAACCACGGAGCACTAAGTAACAAGAAAAAACCATGAGACTCTCACCTAAGAAAAATGTTGACCCACGCATTGAAAACTCATTGTCCTAAGGAAAACATCCTTAAGCCTAAATGCCCAAATATTTTCCTACTATCAAAGGAAAAATAAAGTCGATGAACGAAAATAAGAAAAATAGAAAAGGACGGACTACCAATTTTTTTTCCTAGACTCAAAGAAAAGGGAAAATGGGATAAAAATAAAAATAAAAAAGAATTTTGGTCCTTAAATGTTTTATTTTTTTTGCAAATTTTTTTTCGGCGACAATTTTCTTTTTTGCCCTTTTTTTGGCTTTTTCTGGCTTTTTTTTTTTTTTTTTGGACCGAATCTGGATTACATCAAAAAATAAAATAAAGAAATAGAAAAAGGGAGAGAGTAAATTGGGACAACCGACCCTTTTTTTTGGTAAAAAGGTCCTAAGAAATTGTTCATGACTTTTATAGAATATATCATTGGGAAAATGACGAGTGTTCATTGAATTGAACTCTCACACCATTTTTTGGGCATTAGGAACTAGTTAAAAATAAAAGAAAAAGACTCCTAGCACGTAAATACATGTTGGCACATAGTTACGACATTCATGCATTCAAGTAAGCATTACAACGACACAGTTTACAAGCAAACATGTGATCAGACGGGCATTACAACGACACATGCACAACAAGCAAGCGAATGCACGAATGTGGGTTAGAGGCTTTTGGCTCATGTGAGGTCACCACGACAAATTACAATGTTCGTTCCGCGGATGGTCGACACATCAATTGTAATTCTTTTTCACCAACAAGAGTCAATGAGTCATGGGTGAGGAAGCGTCGATTTGCAGGATATGAAAACAGTATATTTCTTTGGATATAGGGGTTGTCTACGAGTTGTGACACAAACTTCCTCGAGGGTCGATAAGAGTCAAAAGGTTGTGCCAAGGCAAATGCAAATGATGCAATATATGGAACATGTCATTAAGCAATTAAGCAAACTTGATTTTCGAGTCTCACCCTCTTAAATAAATCCCCAGTTAACTCGCCATTGTAAGGACCCGGGATTTCTACCTGTTCCATGCAATGCGTCTTTATAGAAAATTTGTAAGTTGAGGGCTTTAGATAAGTTCAAGGGGCCATCGAGTTAGAAAAGCTTTTGTAAAGACTCGAATTGAATAAAAACCATGAAAGAGGTCACAAATCTGCTATCGACGTTTTATCGAAGGGAGAAACCGAAGGGACAATCCGAATGGACAACTCAATAGCGCGATAAGTGAACTGATCATGTTTTTGGAAAGACTCCCGCTCATAAAGAACATATGAGTACCCAAGAATAATATGTTAGGGGGCGAAGGTACGAGGTGGGAAGGTGTGAGGCACCCAACTCGCTCGTATTATGACGGCCTCTACTAACTCAAATTTGCTTAATAATTTAAAGACATGATTGCCACACAAACCGGATTAACAACCTAGACTTAGACTATTAATTGGTTGATCACAAGCATCACAACATTTATTAATGACCCTTATTTAGACATATATTCGATTTGACAAATTGGGCAGCACAACGACTATACAGACAATATTTAGGAAACAATAAAAACGTGTACTAGCATGATATCTACATTATGACTACTAGAAAATTAACAATTAGGCTATTAATTTAATTTGAGCCCTCAGGTGTTAGTACCTGAACTGTAGGCTATATTTGACAAGAATAGTAAAGACAAGTTCTCAAGTTTGGAAGAAAGAGGGGGAAGCTCAGTGTTAATATTCCTGAGAATAGATGTTGTCAACTGTAGACTATGTGATTTGAACTGAGGGAGGACGGTTGTTTACAGGCGTGGGAAGTAGGGCTAGACGGGTAGCAGTAGCCGATTTTTTGGAGTTGGGCTGAAAAAGTAACCGGGCCTGGAAGTTGGTTCAGGGTCGCTAGCGGCTCAGGTCAGGCCCGCTAGCAGGCCGCTAGCGGCTGTGATGAGAGCCGCCAACGGCTCAACTCACAGCCGCTGACGGTTGTGATGAGCCAGCTGGGTGTCGTCATAATGACGACATCCAGTCTATTTTAATTTTTGGGATGAATTTTGTATTCCGCAAAATATAAAAAGACCGTTTTACCCTTGGGCGGTAAAAGATGGTTCTACCCCTGGTTCGCAACTTGGCGACCGGGAGTCAAAAAAGTCATGAGAGGTGTTGTTGTAAAGCTCTTGAACAGGGCTTTTGAATGGGATTGGAATAAAGGAGTGATCAGAGGAAAAACATGAGACCTTATCTTACCTATTACAGCAAAAATAGTGTTCAAGTTTATAAATTACTCCTTTCATCATCAGGCGTTTGCGGAGAAATCTGAATACGCTTTTTTGGCGTCTACAATTTGTTTTCCACCATTTACAGGTGAATTTCACACAATATCATTCTTCACATGCAAAAATAATTCTACGAGAATTTGCAAACTAGCAAGAAAAACAATTTCACACAAATTAGTTTTCCACATTAGCTACACTACATTTCTCAACCTAAAAATTCTATGTTTGTCTGCTAATGATTTTCTAAGTGTAAAAGAGCAAAGAGAAAAAAAAACGACATACCCGACATTTGGTACCTACGGTAACCAAATGCTCCTTCTTCTTGAAAATAAGATTGTGGGGCTCCCAACGATCGGCGGGATGGAAATCACTACGAGTTAACTCGTCCTGGACTAATCGGTGTTCACCCACCCGGTGATGGGGTATACCGGAAATGAAAACCCGGGTAAAACATTCGGCGCCTCCCTCATAACAATCTCTTGTTCCTTCCTTTTCCTACCTCCTCTAAGCCTGGGAGACATGGATAAAGAACGAAAGAAAAATGATTTTTTGACATTTGAGTGAAATTCAGAAAACTTACAATTCACACAATTTTGAGTTTTGACACTCAAAAACCAAAGAACAACTAAAAAATCAAGTTCTTTAAAGAATTTGAGTAAGAAGACCTCAAGATTTGGAGGTAGGGGCTTTGATGGAGGGTTGAGAGCTTGAAGAAAATGGAGGAGAGAGAGAGAGGAGAAGGCTCGAAATGGAAGAAGATCCATTTCAGCCTCCCCCTCTTTTTTCCTTTTGTTCACCCTTGAAACCTACCAACCGGTCCAACCGTCCAAGCGGACGGTCAAACCGCCAGACTGGCGATTAAGCCGCAAGCCACGCGGCTTGGCCGCTCGCCCAAACGGCTCAACCGTTAGGCAGAGCGGTTCAACCGCACCACCCAGCGGCATGGCCGCTCCAGCAAGCGGCTTGACCGCTCCACCAGGTGGTTTAGCCGTTTGCATTAGCGGTTTAGCCGTTTGACACTTCTCCTCTTATAATATTCTATTCAAGGCCATTGGTTCAAAATCAGTGGGTGCCACGTGAGGCCCATGGCAGTTATTTGCTCGCCAAAGTCCGTTTATGAAAGTGGGGCTACTCAAACCAACATGTTTGTACCTTTACACTCCGCCTATGGCATGGTCACGCGTCTGACCAAAGATCTGAGCAACATTTTACTACCCTTTACAATTACATTTACTATTTATCTTGTTTGTAACGAAATCTACATCTATTGTGTGACCTACATCACAGGGTCTCGCTTCGACTAGAAATCGAAAGATTTTGCCATTTATTTTTAACGAAATATTTTATAGTGTAACCTACAGCACAGGGTACCCCTTCAGCTGAAAATCAAAGGACGTTTATTGTTTGACCTACAACACAAGGTCTTCCTTCAACTACAAATCGAAGGATTTTATCATTTATTATTTCTAACAAAATATTTTATTGTGTAACCTATAGCACAGGGTTCCCCTTCGACTGAAAATCGAAGGACGTTCATTGTGTGACCTACAGCATAGGGTCTCTCTCTTCGACTGAAAATCGAAAGATTTTTATAATTTATTACCTATTTTATTTCTAATGAATACATTTATTATGTGACCGATAGCATAAGGTCAAACTCTCGGTCAAATAAACCGGGGGAATTATTACTCTATCCTGAAATGTTTGTTTATCTCTAACTATTTGTCACCTCACTCAGTTTGCCTGTTTGTTGACTCATGCTGGTAATAGCACAGGAATACTTTGACCTTCGCTCTATTCGAGCTCGGCCAAAGTAGGGGCTTCTGTAGACACCAAAAATTGTGTCTATGTCAAATCCTCTAAAAAACATGATTATGAAAGGATTGGATTTTGCTCGTACTTGGGTTGCGAGAATAATTGCTCTGATGATTAGCCAAGTTCATTTGAATTAACCAGTGGAAGCCTTTTGTATATGTGATATCACTCTTTTGGAGTCCAAAACTGAGAGATAGGACTCTTTGAGCCCAAGGGCCCGAAAGGGAACCCAAACCCTTGAGTCAACCCTTGGTCAAACAAGGAAACTCAGTCATTCCCGCGTGGACCCCCGCGGAATAGCCTCCCCCACTTAGAAAGCATGTCAGGCGCCTATGCAGGCAGGCCGCTCCAGGTCCAAGCGACCATGCTTGAGTTCAAGTGGTGGCCGCTAGGATCGGACAAGCGACTTGACCGCTTGCCTAGCTGCTAAGCCGCTTGCCAAGCAATTCAACCGCGTGTTCTAGCAGTTCAACAACTTGTCCTAGCGGTTCAACCGCTTGGCCTAGCTCCATGGAAGCCTGAACCCTTTCTTGCGGATGGAAAATTCGAGGCTCATTCGATTTCCGTGCCAAACTCTTGCAGCTCCCCGTCTTCTATATAAACAAACCTTAGGGTTCTGTTGAAGAGGTTGGGAATTGTAGAGGTTGGACATTCTCTCTAAGGTTTGTCTTCAATTGGCAGTTAGAGGCTCCTAAGTGATTTCTCTCTCATGATAAACCCTAATATTCTGATTCTACTCCTTCTTTAAGCTAGCCCTAGCACCACAAGATAAACCTTCATACTTCATCAAGAGTAAGAGTTCAAGCATTAAACCTAATTAGTTCATTGTGAGCATCCAGGTAATCCAACCTGAGGGTTTTCAATATTTTTTTATATTTGCTTGTTATCTACTAATAATTTTGGTTTATGTGATATGTACATGTATGGCGCGTTTTGAGCAAAAAGGCTTATATAAAACCTAATGAATGAATGGATGGATGAATGCTTATTTTATTGCTAATATCAATATTATGCCATTTTGTGATGGTTGGATGGAATTACCTTGTTTGCCTTCTAACTCGCAGGTTTAGCATATTTATCATTTTTAGCATAAAACAACCATGTAATTTGATAAGTTGTTAAAAGTGGTCACAATTGTAATGTTGTTCAACCCATTAGTTAAAACTAGGAATTTGGACAAACTGAACCCTGTTTGGAACCGTAGCATTAATAATTGCATTGAATTGATTAGTAAAGGTCGTTGTCGTTAACGGGCGAGTTGGGTGCCTAACACCTTCCTAACTCGTACTCACACCCCCGAACTCATCTATGAAGTCAATTTCCCCAATAGGGATTGGGGTGCACAGGAGTTGAGTTGACATCTTTTTAGACTACTGACTTGATTCCAAGGGTTCCAAATTTCCTTAAATTTGGTAGTGACTTCCGACTATCTTAATCATGTCCCTAGTATAAATGGATAAATCTTCATGTGCATTCACACTCGAAAGATTCACAAACAATGACATTTTTCTAGGCTACCCAGCGTCCCCTCATATTTCCCTCACCGACATCTTCTCCCTCCTTCCTTGCAGGGGCGAGGCGAGGCGAGGCGAGCTGTCCGCCCGAAAGGCGGAAAGAAAGGGGGTGCGACGCGCCCGATCTCGGTAGTCTACAATCACCTTCTCCGATAGTGATTTACCTTCCGAAGGATCGCTGCACAACAATGCGCTGTATCTGACAGTGTTAGGTACGTGCAAGTATGTACCCATGACCTTGGTAGATAATGGATTTGTTGTGAACGTATGTCCGCTGAGAACTGCACTAAAATTGGGCATGGACATAAAAAATTTAGCCCACTCAGCACAAGGTTTACGTGCTTATGACAACTCCAACCGTAAGGTCCTCGACACCATAACCTTGAATGCACTTCAAGGGTTGTAGAAAAGATGGTCTAGTTCTATGCCATAGATATTTGGCAACCTTCAATTTGCTGTTTGGACGACCTTGGCTCCATGGTCTTAATGTTGTAACATCTACACTCCACCAGATTGTCAAAATGATGCTAGAAGGAGAGATCATCGAGATTGAAGCAAACCCCATCAAAGCAATCATAGACAAGGCTCATGTCTTGAAGATAGAACATGATAACTAGGATATTGACCTTTGGGGATTCTCTACTTAAGAAGTAGCTCTCATAGAGGAGGACACTAAATCTTATACCTTCTCCGACTCTGAAAAACCCCAGGCACATCATCCTGAAGAAATAGGAGAACCTGACGAGTTTGAAGAAATTAAGGAGACGGTAGAGGGAATTGCCATTTATGTGGCACAACACCATAATGCAATATGACAAATGAAGGAACAAATCGCTTTACTAGATGAGAATAGACCCAAAAAGTGCAGTATCATATTAGCCTAAGGGGATGCTTGTTTTCAGCAAGACAAGAATTTTAGCAAACTAGTAAAATACGTGTACGCCCACTCAAGAAGGCCTACCTCTTGACTACTTCCTAGTGACGGGAATTCTTACCTACGGTGCAAGTATTGTGAAGCTGATGGACATCATACAAACCAATACAAGCGCCTAAAAAAGGTCATTGACCGCTTCATTGATCATGGAACCATGTGGCCAGCCTACACCTGGACCATAAAAGGATGGTGTCGCGCCGATCAAAAGCAATATACTCAGCTGCTCGCCCCCATCAGGGTGGTCATGAATACTATCATCTGGAGAGCCGACTTGAAGCCCATGATCCCCTCGGACGATATCAAAAGAACGAATAAAGATGGTCACCTATACTTTCAGTATCACCGAGTCTTTGGCCACCACACAGACGAGTGTATCCGCTTGAAAAGTGATATCCAGGAAATCATAGATAAGGGAGAAATTCCACCACCACTGGAAGAAGACATGGCTGAGGACAATGCCTGGAACTAATTGACATTAGATAGAAGCTAGAGGAGTCTGAGTCTAAGTCTCAAGTCTTGTTGAGTTAGGAACTTAGTTAAATCCATAGGTTGAGTCATGAACGGGGAATGTTTTCCTCTTTACTACTTTCTAAGTCTAGTTTCTTTCTTTTGATGGGAGTTAGAGACCCTTTTCTCTAAAATTATGTGTGCTTATATCTGCAAATGAATAAAAATTCCTCTTGCTCATTTCATCATTTGTTTAGCTATTAAAAAACCCGCTGAACTTAAATTTGCACAACTCATCGATTAATCAATTTAAGCAATGTAAGCAAACTTCGTGAAGTAATAAGAAAAATTGTTCTTTAAAATAGGGAATTGAGCAAATGAACTCTCTCAGCAATGCCAGAAAGAGGAAGTAAGCCAACTTTCTGCAACAACCTCGACATGTTATATCAAGATCATATCCTCCAAACGGACTAATAAGAGCTCAACGGGTCATTCGTCTCTTAGCGGCACAATACATAGAATACACGGGGGCTCTGTACAAAAAAGCCCACAATGGAGTCAATCTCAGATGTGTAAATACTTAAGAAGCTGCAAAAATCATAGATGAGGTGTACAATGGTGTGTGCGGACCACATATGAATGGTCGAATGCTCTCTAGAAAGATCCTGCGACTGGGGTATTACTGGACCACCATGGAGAAAGATTGCTACGACTATGTCAAAAAATGCAAGAAGTGCCAAATCTATGCCAACGTACAACATATTGACAGGCTCGCAAGTGCACGAGTTATATCGTCGTAATAAATTATCGTATCAACAGGGAGCTATCGATTCCAAGTATTAAGTTTTCCTTAAATTGCCAAGCAAAGCAATTCAAACTTGAGTTGGTGATTATAAACTATTCAATTGAAACAAAACACAATTCCAATAACAATTTTATTATCAAGCAAAAGGACCTAGAGTTGATTTCACCAAACTAAAGTTCTTCATGCAACGAATAAACAAGCTAGCATGTCATGTCAAGTATCGCAAGGACGGATAATAGAAGCCTAAACCTTGTCTCGAAGAAGTAGAGGAAAACTCAATGCAAACTTAACTACCTATTGTCATGGAGACAAGCAAACATCAAGAGCATGAAGAACGTTTCAATCCAAAGTCCCAGAATCATCTAAACTACTCTCGTGATTAGACAATACCGATGATTGTTTGAAGTCAAGCAATTTATATTTCCTTTCGATTATATATAAATCACTCAAAATAAATCAAGATTCTCTCTCAAGAATTATGAACGATTACGGCACAAACAATCAATCGCAATATATCTCAACAATCATGCTAGCAAAAATTATCCACACATCAATCAACTATAGTAGGGCTACGTCAACTCTAGATAGGGAAATTAGCTACTCATGCCTATGGAGAACAATAAACACAAGTTTAAGAACATGATAAACATGGAACAAACAAGAAAGAAACGAGTAAATTCAATCTAAAATCAAGCATAAACTAAATAGGCAAAGAGATGAGAATTAAACCGAAGTGATTCAACTATAATTTGCCAAAAGCTTGAAGAAGAAATCCAAAACTTGAATTCCATCTCCAAATACAAAACCCGAACAACGAACAAGTGTCTGAAAGCAATAATCTAAGTATTTGAAACTCTAATTCTCTTTAATAATCTTAGAAAGCAATAAGATGGATAGTCTATGATAGTATGAGATCCCCCTTGAGTGTTCTTCCTATGCCTCTTTATAGGCATGAAAGAGGAGTAGTCGGAATTAGGAGAGACAAGAGAGAGAAAGAGAAGAAGGCTCTTCGAATTCCACTCTTGTCAGAAGCTTGCCCGGGCGCGCGAATCTCATGCACAAAAGTTGCCCGGCCACGCGAACACCAATTGAGCGAAATACGACCTTGCTGCCACCCTTGCATGGGCGCGCGGTTTCAAAGTACAAAATGTGCGCGGCCACATTCTTTTCTTCTCCTTCAAACTTCAATCCCTTCCGTATGGGCGCACGGGCGCGCGGATTCCAAGCTCAAAATGTGCGTGGCCATGTTCTTTTCTTCATTTGGCTACATATTGCATCCTACAAACACAATCAAACCAAAAAACACCCAAGAAGCGTAATCTCATCCAACGGAATCAAATTCCACTCTAAATCAACAAAACTTATTCCAGAACAACGAGAATGAGTTCTCATTTGACAACGAAAATGACACTAATTATGCACTCATCAAACTCCCCCAAACTTAGACCTTTGCTTGTCCCCAAGCAAAACTTCTTAAGACAAAGGAGGCGGGGAACAAAGGACATGAGATCACCTTCTCAAACCAAGTTTCAAAAGCAACATCAAGGCGAAAAGAATTAATCCAAGTCAAGAACAATAGTAACATAGCCGCTCGAATTCACATAGCACATCATGTAATAGCGATCCAAAACATCCAATCTTACCACAAGACCCACTCTCGAATGTAGCATAGAAAAGTAGAAAGACCCTCACTTTAGGTAAGTGGACACTCACACTCAAGTGTTTAAAATTGACAATCAAAGTGGGTTTCTCTCAATACTCATCTCAAAAGTCACGGCTTACCATATGCTCACCAATCGTCTCACATCTCCTTCGCTAAGGACAATTGATATAACCGAGTCAAAAGGACTTTCATAGGTTGTAACGTAGGCTTAAGGGTGAAGGGTAGGACAAATTTGTTCGGAAAGTTGGCTAAGGATGTCATGAAACTAGTGGAGCAAAAATCATTTATTTACCTCATGGCCATATAGGTAAACAATGGGGAACTCTGACTAACAAAAAGCAACATCTAACCAATATCACCAAACTCTATTGAAATACTCTTCATCCAAACACAACATTCAAGTGTTCAACCTTTTTATTCCCTTTTTTTGTCTTTCTTGAGAACCTTTTTTTCTGTTTTTTTTTTCATTACCAAACTTTGAATTTTAACCATTCTTTCAATAGCTTACACAAACCACGGAGTTACACATTGTGAAATGTACCGTAAACTCCAAGATCAATCCTACTCCATAAGTCTCATGACAAATTGGTTAAACATGGGTTTTCCGGTCAAAAGTCTTGTAATGTGGGTGAAAGCCAAGAATAGGCATAGCTCAAAGTGGTTCACAAGGGAAAAATAGCCGAGGGTAGGCTTATTGGCTAAGTGAGCTAAAAATTCAAAGAATGCCTCAATCATACTCGTTCAATCAATGTCTAGTGCGCACTCAATAGAGAAAAGAGAAATAAAATCTCTCTGGAGAGGTTGAGAAGCCTCTCCCCAAGGTGAGTTCTAGAAACCAATGACTAAGATAGAGTTTCACACATGAAAAACACAATAGACCGTAGTGATTCATGGTCTTCAAAGCTCAAAACTCACGCGTCAATTTGGTCTATCCAACTCAACTATGCAACATTCAAGAGTCATCATCATACATGCCACAAACCATGAATCTCAACAACAATAATGCTATGTAAAACATAGGCTCAATCACTTTGCCACAAGAACAAGGGTCAAACCTCTCGATTTTCACAATAAAACAAGAATCATCATCGAAGGATCACATCTCACACGTTTTTTTTGGATTTTTCTTTTTTCTATTTTTTTTGGAATTTTTTTTTATGCATGCGGAATTAAAACCTAAACTATATGCAAAATAAACAAAAAATAAAAGAAATAAATAAAAAAGGCAAAACTATTCTAAAAATGAAAAGAACAAAACAAAAAACTATATGCAATGCAATTCACATTTCACAAAACATCATCAGAATCACCACCCCCAAGCTTGAAACGAACATTGCCCCCAATGTGAGAAAAGACAACAATAGAGAGTGGAAGGGAAGAGAGGAAACATACTAGGCCCCCCGCCGAACGGGGAGAAGAGGTCGGAAAAGAATTGTTGGCTCATATGCCAACTAGTTATTGCTCACAATGATCACACTCACATACCCATTTTGGCTTGCATCCAAAGAGTGCATCAAATCATATTGGCCTAGTAGTGGTTCTCCTTTCCTTTTTTTTCATTCATCATCATCTCCTTCAATTGATCATAACAAGCTAATGTCCGTAGCATTTTGTCAAAGACACTTGCAAACATCTCAAAAGAATACAAGTTTGAGATCATTATCACAAAGAAATAATTAATAGTCAATCAATGACCTTTTCAACTTGTCAAATGCCCTTGAAAAGTCAAAACGGCAAGATGAAGCTTCCCACAAAGTAAACTCATGATTCTCACCATAAAACCTGTTAGACTTGTCACCTATGATATGCTCATAAACTCGATGCATAGAAGAATCATGAATCTCTAATACATCATTGGGTTTCACATATGCATATCCAAGCGAGTTATCGAGAGGCAGATTAATATGAGGATGCACATTTATTGAAATTGGCATGCTTATGGATTCGGGGGGAAGCGAATCATGATGCTCAACCAACTCCTCAACAATCTCATGTTTAATGCAATGTTTAGATCAACACAAATTATCCATGGAATTAATTTGAGTCTCTATTATTGGCAAGTGCGAGCAAAGCGAATCAACTTTGGAGCACAATTGCGCTAGTACTTCTTTTTATTCCACAATGGATTGCTGCAAAAGGGTTTCAAAATTTAACTTGGGTGGATGAAGGGGCATTGGAGTTTGGTCATCTCGAAAGAAATAATTAGGATTACGCAAATTATCAAAATTGTTGCCATGGAAATAAGGATCATATTGGTCACCTTGGTAGAGGTGATCAAATTGACATTCATTAGAATTATAACCAACATATCCATTCCAATCATATGAGGCATTGGGCATATCACATTCATTCGAATTCACGTAGTTATCACAAGTATAATCATATGAACTCGAATTATAACCCTCATATCCGCCATGATGCCAATAAGACATGAAGAAATCAAACCAAGTAAACAGACATAAGTGCTTAATCTAGTAAATTCAAGATACTCCTAATATTGGAATATGCCAAGCCCCCCGGCAACGGCCCCAAAAACTTGATAGGCCCGCAAGTGCACGGGTTATATCATCGTACTAAAATATCGTATCCACAGGGAGCTATCGATTCCAAGTATTAAGTTTTCCTCAAATTGCCAAGCTTAGCGATTCAAACTTGAGTTGGTGATTATAAACTATTCAATTGAAACTGTACACAATTCCAATAACAATTAAACTATCAAGAAAAAGGACCTAGAGTTGATTTCACCAAACCAAAGTTCTTGATGCAACGAATAAAACTAGCTAGCATGTCATGTCAAGTATCACAAGGACGGATAATGGAAGCCTAAACCTTCTCTCGAAGAAATAGAGGCAAACTCAATGCAAACTTAACTACCTATTCTCATGGAGCCAAACAAACATCAAGACATGAAGAACGGTTTCAATCCAAAGTCCCGAAATCATCTAAACTACTCTCGTGATTAGACAATACTGATGATTGTTTAAAGTCAAGCAATTTATTTTTCCCTTTCGATTATATATAAATCACCCAAAATAAATCAAGATTCTCTCTCAAGAATTATGAACGATTAGGGCACAGAAAATCAATCGCAATATATCTCAACAATCATGGTAGCCAAAATTATCTACACTTCAATCAACTATAGTAGGGCTACATCAACTCTAGAAAGGGAAATTAGCTACTCATGGCTATGGAGAATAGTAAACACAAGTTCAAGGACATGATAAACATGGAACAAACAAGAAAGAAATGAGTAAATTCAATCTAAAATCAAGCATAAACTAAATAGCAAAGAGAGGGGGAAAGAGATAGTAGATATAAGAAGTAAACCGAAGTTATTCAACTATAATTTGCCAAAAGATTGAAGAAGAAATCAAAAGCTTGAATTCGATCTCCAAATACAAAACCCGAACAACGAACAAGTGTTGAAAGCAATAATCTAAGTAATTGAAACTCTACTTCTCTTTAATGATCTAAGAAAGCAATACGATGGATAGTCTATGATAGTATGAGATCCCCCTTGAGTGTTCTTCCTATGCCTCTTTTTAGGCATGAAAGAGGAGTAGTCGGAATTAGGAGAGACAAGAGAGAGAAAGAGAAGAAGGCTCTTCGAATTGCACTGTTGTCGGAGGCTTGCCCGGGCGCGCGAATCTCTTGTACAAAAGTTGCCCGGTCGTGCGAACACATCTTGTGCGAAATATGACCTTGCTGCCACCCTTGCATGGGCGCACGGTTTCCATCTACAAAATGTGCGTGACCACGTTCTTTTATTCTCCTTCAAACTTCAATCCCTTTCGTATGGGCGCGTGGGCGCGCGGAATTCAAACTCAAAATGTGCGCGGCCACGTTCTTTTCTTCATTTGGCTCCAAATTGCATCCTATAAACACAATCAAACCAAAAAACACCCAAGAAGCGTAATGTCATCCAAAGGAATCAAATTCCACTCAAAATCAACAAAACTTATTCCAGAACAACGAGAATTAGTGCTCATTTGACAAGGAAAATGACACTAATTATGCACTCATCACATATGCCACCCTCAATGCTACATAACTTCACGTCCCCTTGGCCTTTTTCTGCATGGGGGATCGACATCATTGGCAAGATCACCCCAAGGGTTCTGGAGGACATGAATATATCCTAATAGCCATAGACTATTTCACCAAAATGGTTGAAGCACAATCCTATGCCATCCTCACATCCAAACAAGTGTCCAAGTACATAAGGAGTAACATCATCTGTAGATTTGGCTTTCCGCATGAAATCATTAGAGACCATAAATCCCACTTCAAGGCCAAAACAACCACCATACTGAAAAACTTCTAAATCAAGCACCACAAATCATCCCCCTACAGACCACAAACAAATGGTGCAGAAGAAGCCGCCAACAAAAACCTTAAAACCATTATCGAGAAAATGGTTGAAAACTACAAAGGTTGGCCCATCAAACTCTCATTTGCACTTTGGGGATACAAAACATCCATAAGGTCATCAACAGGTGCTACACCTTATTCCCTAATCTATGGAATGGAAGCAGTAGTACCTATAAAGATTCAGCTACCCTTTATGCGTATTGTCTTGGAAGGTGAACTTTCAGAATAATAATGGTGCAAGTCCGTTATGATGAACTCATGTTCATCGATGAAAGACGACTACGAGCTCTGACCATTCCCATATGCATCAACAACGTATGGCAAGAGCATTCAACAAAAATGTCTGACCTCAAAATCTGAAAGAAGGTGATTTAGTTTGGAAAGAATTACGTGCACCAGTTACAGACCCCAGAGGCAAATTTCGACCAAATTGGTTTGGCCCATTCATCATTAAAGACTTTCTAGGAGGTGCAGTCCGGCTAAGGGATATTGATGGCATCGAGTTCAGTCAGCTCACAAATTTGGATCAACTAAAAAAGTGCTACGTCTAAATAAAAAAAAAAAGACGTGCATAATTAAACGAACTACAATGGCCTGATTCCACATTGGATACGTAGGTAACCCTTTTAGGGGGCCCGACCAAAATAAATCCAAAATTCCATTCAACTCAATTAAAAAGGACAATCTTTATTCAAATTGAACGAATAAGCTTACATTGCATAAATTAAAATCCCTAAGGTTACAAAAAAAAGGCAACTATTGAGGGTTTAAGCTAAACAAATTCTTATTCCTTTTTTTTTAAAAAAAAACTAGACTTGTTTTCTAAAGAAAACTACTTTAATACTTCTTCTCTTTAGAAGGCTTCGTTGAAGAGTTCTTCTTTGAAAAACCTTGACTTGAGGACGACCTATAATCGCTTTCTTGAGTTGGAGGCTTGCCTCTTTTCAAAACATGATAGCCTTCTTGATAAGGTCCTTCCTTTCTTTTCTTGCTCTCTGTTCTTGAGTCATACCTAGGTGCTAGCTGGTTCCACTCCTCATGACGAAGGGCTCGCCTTGTCTCTTCATCGCTGCAAGAAATCCAGGACAAATACAATTCGGAAACTTGAGTTGAGGCAATTATCCTAGGCACAGTCCAACGGTCCCTGCCTCGCTTGTATACACTCCAACCTTGAGCAAAATCAAATGTCAAAGCAATAACAATTTGTTTCGTAGTCTCCAGACGAGGGATAACACGTTTCAACCCATATTGCATCATAATCCTAGAAGGAAAGAAAAATATACTCTGGTACAAACTTACTATCCTAGTATAGGGGATATTCTGACCAACAAGCAACCAAAGAAGTTAAACCCCACCACTGCACATGCCAGCGGACAATGGGCCCTGGCCCAACACTGAAAAATTGGTCCCATTCAGCAAGGGTCTTCTCCTCATACAACATTTTCCTAACCATAAAGCTAGCGGCAGTATAAGTCTTTCTCCTTAATGAATCTGGAGCACGAGCTATCACCTTCGCTGGTGATTCTATTAGCTTTAACTGCTCACATAACCAAATCTGCAGCAACAGGGGGCTACTAGAAAATGCTTCCCTATGCAATATCGTCAACCTGTCAACCCCTAGAATGATTTCTCCCACAACCAAATGCAAAGGACAATGTCCTTCAGCCATTTTGATCTACTACTCGCGATAACGAGGCTCTACCCAGATTAGATGATTGTGCATTGACAAAGAGTAGACGGTTCAACAAATAGAGAACAAAGGCCCATCAACGACAACGCCTGAATATTACATCCTACACAGAAGATGAAGCAAATTTCTCACAGATTTTGACTAAGTCAACATCAACACCAAGGATAACACTTTTGGCTTCAGCAGATTAATAATAGCACCAAATTCTTATATTGACTGCTAAAACCAACTCTCATATAAGGCAAAGCTAGGCGAAAAACATCAGAAGAATTAATAATAGCACCAAATTCTTTTGTTAAAGGACACATTTCGGAGTTACCAAAACGGAAGACATGTAATTCTGGATCCCAATAATTAAGAGCAGATCGTATAAGAGGCCACAAAATTTTAGTTGGTTTCAAGGTCAGCAAGGTAGAAGTGTGATATCGAGCCAATTCCAGTTTATCTTCAACAGTCAGATTTTTACACCAAGTATTGAACAGTTTTTCAAAGGATTTGGCTATGATAAAATCTTTGTGAAATTTGGGGGCGGGTTAAAAAGTCTGAAATGAGATACGACATTCGATATCCCGTCAATCCTATCTATAGGCAAAAAGTCGGGCCAGAAAATTCAAAGTTCACAGAAAGCCCAAGCCGGAGCCGTCAGTGGCCCTCGTCTCAAACCCAGAGCGCCAGCGGCCACTCCCTTGGCCTAGCTCATTTTTTCTACTCTCTTTCGTTTGACCCGTCAATTTCATTTGGGCCCAGTTCAATTCACGAAACAACACCATTATAGACCTGAGACTTTGTTAGTTTTGACATTTTTCTATTTTCTTTATTTTCTATTTTATTTTTTTACGGGGTATAATATGTTTAATTTTTGCTTTTTCTTTTGCAAATTTTACCTTATTCTCTATTTCCCCTAAATTTTGTCCTTCTCCTTACTGCACCACATATTGCATACTTAGAGATCAGATGAGGCACAATTGAGTCAAAATAGCATGCATAATCATAAAAATGCATAGAGCACACAGGTGTTCAAAGTCTCAAAGATCAGTGTAGACACCAAAAATTGTGTCTATAATAAGTCCCCGTAAAAACCCGATGATGAAAGTATTGGATTTTGCTCGAGAATAATTGCTCTGATGATTAGCCCAGTTCAATTGAATTAGCCAGTGGAAGCCTTTTGTACAGGTGATCCAAACAAGTTGGACTCATTTCAATTGGAGTCCAAAACTGAGAAATAGGCCTCTTTGAACCTAAGGGCCCGAAAGGGAACCCAAACCCATGAGTCAACCCTTCGTCAAACAAGGGAGCTCAGTCAATCCCGCGTGGACTCTCTCAGAAGAGCCTCCCCCGCACGAAAATCATGCCAGGCGCCTATGCAGGCACACCGCACCAGGTCCAAGCGGCCATGCTTGGGCTCAAGCGGTGGCCGCTAGGACAAGCGGCTGTGCCGCTAGGCCAAGCGGTTTGACCGCCTGCCTTGCGGCTAAGCCGCTTGCCAGGCGGCTTGACCGCTTGGCCTGCCGGTTTGGCCGCTCGGCCTAGCGGTTTGGCCGCCTGGACCCTTTCTCGTGGACGGCAAAATTTGAGGCCCATTTGATTTCTCTGCCATACCTTGACAGCTCCCTCTCTTCTATATAAACAAACCTTAGGGTTCAGTTGAAGAGGTTGGTAGTTAGAGACTAGAAGTTGGAGATTCTCTCTCATATTATAAACCCTAAATTCTGATTCTACTCCTTCTTTAGGATTAGCGCTAGCATCACAAAAATAAACCTTCATACTTCATCAAGAGCATGAATTCAAGCAACCCAATAAGTTCATTGTGAGCATCCAGGTAATCCAACCTGAGGGTTTTCAATAAATTTTTTATTGCTTGTTATTACTAACGAATTTGGTTTATGTGATATGTACATGCATGGCGCGTTTTGGAAAATAGGGCTTGTATTAAGCCTAATGAATGGATGAATGAATGCATATTTATTATTTATTGCTTTATATTGAATTATGCTTTGTTTGTGAAATGGTGGATGAATTACCTTGTTTGCCTTCTAACTCGCAAGTTTTTAGCGTATTTATCGTTTTCTAGCAATAAAAAGCATGTAACTTGATAAATAGTAAAAAAATGGTCACATTAATGATGCTTGTTCAAACCCAATAGTTAAAACTAGGAATTTGGACAAACTGAATCCTGTTTGGAACCGTAGCATTAATAATTATATTTCGATTAGTAAAGGTCGTTGTTGTTAACGGGCGAGTTGGGTGCGTAACACCTTCCTAGATCGTACCTACGCTCCCAAACTCATTAATGAAGTCAATTTCCCCAATAGGGATTGGGGTGCACAGGAGTTGAGTTGATGTCTTTCTAGACTATCGACTTGATCTCCAAGGTTTCCAAATTACCTCAAATATTGGTGGCGACTTCCGACAATCTTAATCATGTCCTTGGTACAAAAATGTGTATGTGCATATACACTATAAGATTCACGAAATTCGATCACCCAACGCTCTTTCCCAGGCTGTCCGGAAAACCCGACCCCCCGAAAGGATGGCTGAAGGTGAGGCACGCGGAAAAGAGGGGAGAAAAATACGGCAGCTTACAGTGGCGACTTCACTATGGAGTGTGATTAAGAGGGTGTAACTTGAAAATTGATTCATTATAATTATTTTTGCTTCGTTCACTGCCTTGAGTGTTCTTATTATTATTTTGTGACTTGTCATTCATCATTAATTTGCATTCATGTGCATGCGCTTGCGCGACTTCCGAGCTTGTTTTTACAAGTTCAAACCAGTTTTTAGCCAATGGAGTGTGGTGAAGTGCCTTGGTGAGAATCCACTCGATTCTTCTTTGCCAAACAACATGGATTCCCCCTCACCTCATCTACCTTCCTACGCATTCGTCCACTCGACGAGTAGGATAACTAGAATGCCTCACATTGTCGCACATCCCGCGGATTGTAGTACATTCTTGATAATGAGTACCTTTTGACCAAAACCCTTAAGCCTACCCCATTGCATGAACTAGAACCAATCTTTATTTTTAGGAAATAATATCCCTGAATGTTCTATATGATGTTCGTTACCTTAGGAAAGATTTGGTTGCTATATTCTTTCCCATTATTTAGGTAATGAGTCTAGGTCAAAAGATCTCGATAAAATCTCACCCCTCTCCTTTAGTCAAGAGTATAATATATTTTGTTTTATCCCATATTGAGTCGAGATAATATCTCTCCCCTCTCCTTTTAGTCAAAAGTATAATATCTTTTGCTTTATCCCATATTGAGTCGAGATAATATCTCTCCCCTCTCCTTTTAGTCAAGAGTATAATATCTTTTGCTTTATCCCATATTGAGTCGAGAAAAAATCTCTCCCCTCTCCTTTTAGTCAAGAGTATAATATCTTTTGCTTTATCCCATATTGAGACGAGATAATATCTTTCCCCTCTCCTTTTAGTCAAGAGTATAATATCTTTTTCTTTATCCCATATTGAGTCCAGATAATATCTCTCCCATCTCCTTTTGTTAAGAGTATAATATCTTTTGCTTTATCCCATATTGAGTCGAGATAATATCTCTCCCCTCTCCTTTAGTTAAGAGTATAATATCTTTTGCTTTATCCCATATTGAGTCGAGATAATATCTCTCCCCTCTCCTTTTAGTCAAGAGTATAATATCTTTTGTTTATCCTATATTGAGTCGAGATCTTTTGACCTAAAAACATTACTTAGTCCCCAATGGTAACTATGTTGATAGAACATCCTAGATAGAAACTTCCCATCTTTGTTTTAAAACTTTTCTTTCATGGAACTTGTTAGTCTTTCCTTTTCTAAATCTTATTCGCTGTCCAAGATTAGGAAGAAAACAGTCGGTCTGAAAAGTTGGGAACGCGATCATAGTAATCAACGTCTGGTTAGAAAGCTCGTATTGGAATCTCCCCCTTCGAGCAAAGCTAGGCCTGACGCAGTATTTGTTACTCCCCCTCCGTATCGACCATCTTGTTCTAAGTTGACTGAAAACGCCGAAGATCATATGCTCCCTTCAGCACCTAAGACCACTGATGAGATGTTGACTGAAATGATGAAAATGCTGGAAACTATGGGAAACCGTCTGACATGGATAGAGAGCAAGGTCAAAGAAGCTGACCCTCTTAACCAGGATGATCGACCACCTCGAGATGACAAGGTGGAAGAGCTAAGTGCTCAAATTAAGAACCTTGAGTTAACTCTAACCCAAAACAAGATCATAAGTGACTACATGATCAATGCTGAAGGATACTCCTCTCACATCAAGGGGAAGCTCCCACAAAAGTTCTCTATATCTGAAGTCCCCATCTTTAAAGGGACCTACGATCCAAAAGATCACATAAGGGCTTTCACCACTGCAATGGGCCTAAGAGGAGTAGATCTTGACCTCTATATTCACCTTTTCTCACAAACCTTGGACCCCACTGTTAGGGCATGGTTTTTCAAGCTCGAGCCTAATCGGGTTCAGGAATGGAACAAAGTGTCCGGTTTATTCCTCACTAGGTATGCCGACAATGTCATCCAACCAACCACCATGAGAGAGTTGGAAGCAATCAAGCAAGGTGAAATGAAAACTTCACTGATTTTGTCAAGAAATGGAGAACTAAAGTGGTCGAAATGCTCGACCGTTCATCCGAGGAAGAGCAAATTCGGAAACTCATCAAGAACTTACAACCTTCTTACTTGAATCCTCTCAAATACCATGCAATAACTTCATATGCACAACTCAATAGTGTGGGATTGCTCATAGAGGATCATCAAGCACTCAAAAAGGAGAAAAACAAGGACTTCTTCAACAAAGGTGCTAATAACTCAAGCTACAAGAAGAACCCCAATACGGGAAACTCTTCCAACAAGGTTAATGAAATCAATGTTGTCTACGACAAACCGCAAAGGCAATACATCCCATTGGGTATGACCTATGCTAAAGCTTTGGAAAAGCTTGTTAAGAATGACTACCTCAATGTCGTAGGCCCCACTCCGGATCCCGACGTCGAAAAGAGGAGCCCGTCATAGAACCCTAATCTTTATTGCAAATTCCATAGAGGAAAAGGACATGACACCGAGAAGTGTTGGACACTCAAGAATAATCCAGGATCTTTTTGACAATGGGACTATTCTCAAGCCAAAGAATGTTCCTACTCCAAATAACAACACCAGTCCTCTAGGCGCAGTTTTCGTCACTACAAATGGAGGAGAGGGAGAAGACCCCTCTCGCCGGATTGTGCCAATTGGACATCGTGTCCCACCAATCTTGCAAACGATTAAGAGCCGCGCTAAGTGCGCATAGGCTTATCGTTAACTCCCAAAGAGCGAGAAAGCTTTATAAATATCTCAAAAGAATACATAGACGTTTTCGCTTGGTTCTACAAAGATATGCCGGGAATAAGTCGCGAAATAGCACAGCATACAATACCGCTCAATCCGGATTCAAAGGCAGTAAAGCAGAAACTTCGAAGAATGAAGCCTTAGTGGGCACAGAAAATCAAAGAGGAGGTGCAAAAACAGCTCGCAATGGGTTTTATCAGGGTTGCTCAATATCCAGAATGGGTTGCTAACATAGTGCCCGTTCAAAAAATGGATGGCAAAGTAAGGATGTGTGCTGACTTTAGGGATCTGAACAAGGCAAGTCCAAAGGACGACTTTCCGTTGCCACATATAGACGTATTGGTGGATAACACCGCAGGACATGCCCTTTTATCATTCATCGACGGCTATGCAAGGTATAACCAAATACAAATGGATGAAGAAGATATGGAGAAATACACTTTCATTACCCAATGGGGGGCTTATTGCTACACCGTCATGCCTTTCGGGTTGAAGAACGCGGGAGCAACATACCAAAGAACCGCAACTTCCCTTCTACATGACATAATACACAAAGAAGCCGAGGTGTACGCAGACGATATGATCATTAAATCAAAGGAGAGAGAAGGGCATATACCCTCTCTAAGGAAATTCTTTGACAGGCTTCGGAATTACAATATGAGATTAAATCCTCAAAAGTGTGCGCTCTTAGGATTCGTCATAAGCACAAGAGGTATTGAAATCGATCCTACCAAAATCAAAGCCATAAGGGATATGCGATCTCCCAAAAATGAAAAGGAGATAAGAGGATTCCTAGGACGTCCCCAATATATAAGTCGATTCATATCCAAATTGACTATTACATGCGAGCCCATCTTCAAGAAGCTCAAAAAGGAGACTAAATCTACCTGGGATGATCAATGCCAGCAAGCCTTCCACAAGATTACGGAATACTTAGCTAAACCACCTGTACTGGTTCCGCCCATTCCGGGAAAACCACTTATGCTATACCTAATAGTCACAGAAACCGCCAAGGGTGCTATGCTGGCCCAAAAGGTGGAGAATGACGAAAAGGCAATATACTACCTTAGCAAGAAATTGCTAGAATACGAAACACGATACTCCACCCTAGAGAAAACGTGTCTCGCATTGGTCACTGCAACCAAGAAGCTTCGACACTACATGATACAACATTTCGTTCATATAAAGTCAAGACCGTTAAAGTACTTGTTCGAAAAACCCATCCTTAGTGGAAGAATAGCAAGATGGACCGTCATGCTTTCAGAATTCGATCTAACTTTTGAGCACCAAAAGGCGATCAAAGGACATGCCATTTCTGAACATCTCGCCGAAAACCCAGTTATTAGTGAAGATGCTACACATGACTTTGCAGATGAAGGAATAATGAGTGTCGAGGAGAACACTTGCCAATTATACTTTGACGGAGCATCAAACAAAAAGGGTTATGGTGTAGGAGTATTATGAGTCAGCCCCGAAGGCGCACATACTCCCATAGCCGTCAAGTTAGATCATGAGGTAACCAACAACGGCGCCGAATATGAAGCATGCATCATTGGTCTAGAAGCGGCAATAGAACTGCAACTTAAGGATCTAAATGTATATGGAGATTCAACTCTCATCATAAACCAAGTTTCCAAAAAATGGAAAATGAAAAGCGAATCCCTGGCACCTTACCAGGAATATCTTGAAAAGATAGCCAAATATTTCACTTATGTCCGTTTCACATACCTTCCTAGAGATGACAACCTGTTCGCAGATGCCTTAGCAAAGATGGCTTCTATGATAAATATTCCAGATGATGTAATCTCCATGCCCATTCACATTCGAAGGCGCACTGAGCCCGCCGAAGTAGAAGAGGAAGAATGATTTACCGTCATTCTCAATTTACTCGCCAAAGGCATTTATCCTCCACAGTCCACACCTAGGGCACAAAGAGCATTAATAAGACTAGTCGCACAATACATACATGTGCAAGGAAAACTTTATAAAAAGACACCACAAGGGTTAAGTCTTCTTTGCTTAAAAGAACGTGAGGTCCTCAAAGTCATGAGAGATATACATAATGGCGTATGTGGTTCCCACATGAATGGACTCACCTTGGTCAAGAAAATCCTATGTCAAGGATACTATTGGACTACGATGCAAAAAGATTGCATCGAATACGTGAGAAAGTGCAAACGCTGCCAATTTTGTGCTAATTTACAACATAGACCACCTACCCCTTTACATACATTCACTTCACCATGGCCGTTCTCTGCATAGGGTATTGAAATCATTGGTAAAATCACCCCCACAGGAAAAGGAGGCCATGAATATATTTTAGTCGCGATAGACTACTTTACCAAATGGGTTGAAGCTCGTTCGTACGCAAGGATAGCGTCCAAACACGTGGCAAAGTCCATACATGACAACATCATCACCAGATATGGGGTGCCCCACGAGATTATAAGTGATCACGGGTCTCAATTCAAAAAGGATGTTGTCGAGCTTTTCACTAAGTTTAAAATTCAACATCGCCAATCTTCACCTTACAAGCCACAAACAAATGGAGCCGTAGAATCCGCAAACAAAAACGGGAAACAAATGATAGCTATGATGACGGAAAACTATGAAGATTGGCCGGAGAAGCTACAATTCGCCTTATGGGGATATAGAACCACCAATCGTTCCTCAACGGGAGCAACACCTTATTCTCTAGTATACGGAATGGAGGAGGTACTCCCAGTCAAGGTAGAAATTCCCTCTTTGAGGATAGCTTTGGAAAGTGAATTACCCAAAGTAGAGTGGGTTCAAGCCCAGTATGACCAATTAATCTTGCTAGATGAAAGACGACTAAATGCCCTACATTATGGTCATGTCTACCAAGCAAGGATGGCAAGGCATTTTGATCAACAATTCAAGCCTAGAGGACTAAAAGAAGGAGACTTAGTCCTAAAAGAGGTGAGACCAATTGTGGTCGATCCTCGGGGAAAGTTCAAGCCTAATTGGGCCGGCCCATACCTTATTAAGACAATATTATCCGGTGGAGCAGCAAAGCTAATGGACTTAGACGGCAACAAGTTCACCCAACTCACAAATATGGACGAACTTAACCTTTCTATGCATAAATGTTAAATCTTTGAGAGAGCCCACTAAGGCACCAAATCCAAGTCAAAATCGGTCAACTCGTCCACGTGGGACCCACAACCGAAAAAAAAAGAAAAAAAAGAGATTTCGTTCTACAAACTACATTGGCCTGATTCCGCATGGATATGTAGGTAACCCATATAGCTTGGGCCCGACCACTTTAACAAAATAAATCTTTACAGGGAGTTTTGATCCATTCGATTAATGCAAAAATAAGCAAGTCTTTCATTAATATGGCTAAAGTCCATTACATGCTCTAATAAAAAAAATAATAAAGCGCGAATAATAAATAAAAAAAAAAAACAATAATAATAAATAAATAAAAGGGCAATTCTAAGCTACATCTACTTGGGCATGCAAACCCGTTATTTGAATTACATTACTAAGCAAAAGAGGACAAGACTTGCTAGACAATTAGAGGTGGACTACTCCTCCTTGTCTTTGACTTCGGGCTCTTGTACGGGTTCGCTAGGCTCATCAAGTTCCATTCGTTCTCTTGGAGCCCACCTTTCCCTACCATAGCTAGAAGAGGCCTCGTGATCATTGGGCCTACTTGGAATTACTTGTTTGGCCGAATGGGTCGGATTCTTCCTTTTCTTTGATTGGTCCTTTGGCTTACCTTTTCCCTTACCCTTAGTTTGGGGCTTTGAAGGTTTAGCGGGCCTATCCATTGGAGTGATCCTTATACCGTTTGGCTCATCATATTTGCGGTCCTTGAACAACTCCTTTTCTTCCTCTAGGAGCCTTTGGTTGACTTGATGGTCACCGCTCCAAATCCACTCCACAATCTTGGTGGTACGCCCCCACGAGATGAACCAAGCCGGTTGGATATTGGAATAGAGATATGTTATCCACTCTTCCCGAGAGAACTCGGGGAACTTTCGGTGCCTTGCCGGAAAGTTTTTAGGGAGGAACTTCCTAGTATCTATTGGAGCCTCAAGCAAGTGAAGCCTCTCTTGGAGCCATATCTACACAAAAACAACAAAAAGAAATATTCAAGTCAATACAAGATAAGAATTTCACCAAATAAAGTTAAATCCACAAAGATTAAGACTTTATCACAATACTTACTTGAACGAGTAAAGGGCTCCCGATGAAGAACTCTTGAGGATTTCTCTTGAGCCTATCTAAAGCTAGGGTTGTCTCTCCCACAACCACGTGCATAGGAGAGCTATCCCATTGTATCTGTTCGGTCACCCTGAGAAGGCAAGCTTTGCCCCTATTGATGGTAAGCTTCTTTTCGGAGGGAATAAGAGCATCTTCATTACCACCAACAAACAAATAACGATGGAGGAGGCAAAATACAAAGGCATGCTTTTTGTACCTCATGTCCATCGTACCTTGGGCCTTGGAAGTGAAGAAAGTCACAAGCTTGGCAAGGTCGACGTCCTCACCATGGAGCACTTGACCCGCTTGACGGGGAGACAACCCAAGGTACCTTTGGAAATCACCCATGAAGGCATTCCCCAAGTAGGGAACGACAGGAGGACTTTCGGTTGGAAAGCCAATTATGTCGGAGAATTCCTCTACCAAAGGACACATCTCCTAAGCACCGAAATGGAAGAAATGGAATTTCGGGTCCCAAAACTCGACTGAAGCATGATGAAAGTCCCATAGAATCTTGACATGTTTAAGGTGAAAGAAGGCATTGAGATGAAAAGGGGTGAGTTCTAACCTTTCCTCTACAGTCATGGAAACCAACCAAGCATCATCAAAGTTCATCATTGTTAAGATTAAGGATTTTCTCTCAAGGAATTCTCTCTCTAAGGGCTTAAAGCAAGTGGTGAGAAGAGAAGAGAAAGAGACCCAACTATATAGAGGCTACGATTTGATTCTCGTCGAAGATTTAAGGAAATTCAGACAAACGACGAAAAAAGGTCAGGCGGCCTTGAAGCTAGCCTGGACGGCTATGCCGCTGGGACAAGCGGCCAAACCGCAAGCCGAAGCGGCATAGCCGCTTGTCCACGCGGTAGCCGCTAGAGCTCTAGCACAGCCGCTAGGAGCTCTAGCGGTCATCCTGTATAGGCGCCTGGTGTACTCTTTTCGCGAGAGACCTCGGTTCAACCGACCCCACGCCTGACCGGGCTCTACCTTCCTAATTCCCACTTGGACAGATTTTGGAAGCCTTCCCTTATATTTTTCTTAGCTTAATTTTAGCTCTTGCCACTTTTCTATTTATTCTCTTTTTATTTTCTTTCTTGATTATGAAGTTCCACTTTTATTCCTTTTCTTTTCTGATTTCCTTTATTAATATTTTCCCCTTTAATTATCTTTTTCTATTTTACTTTTCTTTACTTTATTTTTATTTTAGGGGAAGGGGTACCCCAAATGTGCTAAATTCTCAGGAAACCTAAATTCCCGAATGTCGTGATTTGTGATTTCCCACTCGAAAATTAGTTGATTGAAGTTCACATATGGGCATTTGTATGACATGTTAGCCCGGATACCCCATGTAGGGAGGCGGTGCAGGCCATTGCGGAAGAGAAGGCACTTGGGGCGAGCTCCCCGTATCCACTCTAGCCCGAGGTGTCCCCTGACGCACCTCTACACTCTGATGTCTGGGAGGAGGACGCTGTGGTGTAGACACCAACTCCGGAGTACGAACAACTGAAGGCCTAGGAGGCCTCACCACGGGAATAGGCTGCAAAAATAAGCTCCAGGTCAGAAAGTTACCAAAAATTCAAATCAAGCATTATTACTTGAAATGTACATATCTCTCGAACGTCTGACCAACGACTCGTGCATACACTCCGAGACATGAATTTGGAAATCAGGCTCTTAAGGGCATGCATGCCCCTAAAGACCTTCCTTGTCTCAGCAGCATCCAACTGTGCACAAAAGAAAAAGAATCATCATAAATACAAAGGACACATTGCAAATAACAATGAATTCTCACTTACCCCCCTATAGCCAGCAGGTAGAGGCAATCCCTCAACCTCCTCATCAGGACCACGAAACTCAGGAACCTGTATAACCAGAGGAGACCCGTCCGCTCCTATATAGCTCACCGACAAAGAAGGAGGAGTAGGACGCGGAGCAGAAACAGCCGAAGAGCTCGAAGCACTCTGCAAAGATTTAAGAATGTTAGACACATTTCTAAATTTCCAAACGAAGTTCAGAAACAAAAGTACATTACTCACGGGATTGGTAGAGAAGTTGGGGCATAACCGCGCCTCAACGAAATCAGTATAAGCCACCATGAGATCCACCTCAGGATCAGCTGGAAGCAAATACTCAAGGGCATTCGCCCCAATGGTGGCCGCCCTCACCTGCTCCACAGTAAGGTGACGAACAGTAATGAGCATAGAATCCGGAGGATCCAAAGGAACCCTCGGAGCCGGAACGTCGGGGAAAGTTTGCCTAACCAGTCTCTCCCCCAAGAACCACTGAAAACCAAAGCGAACCTCAATAAGGATCCTCCTTTGGTTTTCACTCGAGCACCCAAAAATTTATCCGATAGGCCCGGGAGGTAATCCGTCCAGGGAAACCAGTGAACCTGCAAAAGCAAGAATAAGCATACAAAAGGATAAAAGGACCAAAGAAGCACAAAGGAAAGTTGCTTACATCCTGAGCGGTCAAGGGATATATCGCCTCCCTAAGGGCGTGCAGTGTAGTAAATGGGCAAGAAGCCCGTCCCCTCCAGGTCTGCATCGCTGGAAAGGACAAATCCCCTGTCTCGAGAAGAGGGGCAAGGTCGGGGAAATGCTCATAAAACCAAATCTAAGACATGCAAAGTACATGGATTAGGCACAAGTTATTAATAAAGAGCCGAAACACAAAGTTCAAGAAGGGTAAATGGAAATTACCTCCATAACCTTCCAATAACCGACTAAGGAGACGCGAGATGTGCCCTTCTCTCCATTGAGGCGACTGGACTGCCTCAAACACCGTATAAGACAAGAGTATGCCGGAAGACCCCAGCTGTACTCCGCAACTCTATCCGAATCCCGCAGGCACGGGAAACAGCGAACATGATACCTACTAGCTTTATCCGAAAAGACGGAACAAGCTAGCACAAGGGCCAAGAAAAGGCGGGCGTGCTGCTCCGCTGTGATCTTCTTCAGCTTCCTCGGGTTGGTCAAGAACTGGACCATGACATCAGTCCGACCATACTTCCTACCATCCCAGTTGGTCCCAAAGAGACCAAACATCTCCACCATAACCCCTCGGCTCACATCTCCATAAGTAACAGGAGTACCGGTGCAAGGAAGCCCGGAAATGAGACGGAACTCGAAAGGGGTGATCATGATCTCACCCATAGGAAAATGAAAGGTACTGGTAGTATCCCAGTACCGCTCCGCAAGGCACCTAACTATTAGGCGATCAGAGCGCTCGGCAGAAGCCATGTCCGCTAAAAAGTGACTGAAGCCACAACGCGCCACAATAGCGTCCACCGAAGGAGTCACGTACCTACGGGCCTTCTTATGCTCGAGAGGCTACCGTAACCCCGCATGGCCATGTCGGCATCCTAAAAGGCACAAATAATTGCAAAGAAAATTAGCTAGGTGATCCTAGTAACAACTACCAGTCTCCAGTTTACCTCTAAATTTTTACAAATCGTAAAATTTCGCATTTTAGCTAAGCCAACATGACGAGAGTAAATTTTAAAGAGAGTAAATTTTGCACAAATTTATTTTGCACAAAATTACTCGAAAAACCGTTTACCTCCACAGCAAAAGTAAACTTCATTCAAGTTTATTTTCATAAAAATATATGATTGCAACGAGAGTAAATTTCATACAAATTTATTTTTCGCAAATTAAAGATGAATTTCACACAAATTCATTCTTCACATGCATATAAATACAAGAATCCTACGGAAATTCGCAAATTAACAAGAAAAACAATTTCAAGCAAATTAGTTTTCTACACTACAGTTCTCAACCTAGTAATTCTATGTTCGCCTACACATGATTTTCTAAGTGTAAAAGAGCGAGAACAAGAAATGATGACATACCTGACATTTGGGACCAACAGTAACCAAATGATCCTTCCTCTTGAAAACAAGATCGCTGGACTCCCAGCGATTGGTAGGATGGAAATCACTGCGAGTGAAATCATCCTGGACTAACCGGCTCTCACCCACCCGGTGATGGGGTATACCGGAAGCAAAAACCCGAGTCAAAACATTAGGGGCCTCATGAACAACAACCTCTTGCCCCTTCCTTTTCCTACCTCCTTTAAGCTTTGGAGCCATGGATAAAGAGAAAAAAAAATGGAGCTTTTCAAATTTGAGTGAAACTCACAAAACTCACAAATTCACACAATTTTGAGTTTTGACACTCAAAAACACAATAACAACGAGCAAAATCAAGTTCTACTAAGAATTTGAGCAAGAAAACCTCAAGATTTGGAGCTAGGGGCTTTGATTGAGGTTGAAAATCTTGAGTAAGAATGGTGAGAGAAAGAGAGAGCTCAGAATGGGAAGATGACCCATTTCGGCCACCCCCTTTCTCCTTTTATGGCAGAACCGCACAAATGACCTAGTGGCGGGTCAAACCTCCACGTGGACGGTCAGACCGCCCAGCTGGTGGTCAGACCGCAAGCCAAGCGGCGTAGCTGCTCCAGCCAGCGGCTAGACCGCTCCACGTAGCGGTTTGACCGCTTGACGCGACGGTTTGACCGACTGACCCACTTTCTCACCCCTGACGTATCTTTGGGCCATTGGTTCAAATCAGTGGGCCCCACACGAGGTCCATAGCAGTTATTTGCGCGCCAAAGTCCATTATGAAAAACAGGACTACTTTAAACCCACAGGTTTGCACATTTATACTTGGCCAAATGGCATGGACTCAAACCCGACCTAAGGTCTGAGCAACATTTTACTGCCCTTTACTACTTATATTATTTCCAACAAAATATTTTTTATTGTGTAAACTACAGCATAAGGTTCCCCTTCGACTGAAAATCGAAGGACGTTTATTGTTTGACCTACAGCATAGGGTCACCTTTCGACCAAAAATCGGAAGATTTCTTATCTCTTATATTATTTCTAACGAAATATTTTTTATTGTGTAACCTACAGCATAGGGTTCCCCTTCGACTGAAAATCAAAGGACGTTTATTGTTTGACCTACAGCATAGGGTCACCCTTCGACTGAAAATCAGAGGATTTTTATCTCTTATCTTATCTCTAATAAAATGTTTTATTATGTAACCTACAGCATAAGGTCCCCTTCGACTGAAAATCGGAGGACGTTTTATTGTGTAACCTACAGCATAAGGTCCCCTTCGACTGAAATTCGGAGGACGTTTATTGTGTAACCTACAGCATAAGGTCCCCTTCGACTGAAAATCGGAGCACGTTTATTGTGTAACCGACAGAATAGGGTCCCCTTCGACTAAAAATCGGAGGACATATATTGTCTGACCTACAGCATAGGGTCAAACTCTCGGTCGAATAAACCGGGGAATTAATGATTGTTTATCTTTAACTGATTGTCACCTCACTAAGTTTTCCTGTTTTATTGCAGGTATTGGCACAGGAATACTTTCACCTACGCTGTATTCGAGCTCGGCCAAATTAGGGGGTTCTGTAGACACCACAAATTGTGTCTATAATAAGTCCCCGTAAAAACCCGATGATGAAAGGATTGGATTTTGCTCGAACTTGGGTTGCGAGAATAATTGCTCCGATGATTAGCCCAGTTCATTTGAATTAGCCAGTGGAAGCCTTTTGTACAGGTGATCTAAACCAGTTGGACTCAATTCAATTGGAGTCCAAAACTGAGAGATAGGCCTCTTTGAACCTAAGGGCCCAAAAGGGAACCCAAACCCATGAGTCAACCCTGGTCAAACAAGGGAGCTCAGTCAATCACGCGTGGACCCTCTCGGAAGAGCCTCCCCCGCACGAAAATCATGCTAGGCACCTATGCAGGCACACCGCACCAGGTCCAAGCAGCCACACTTGGGCTCAAGCGGTGACCTCTAGGACAAGCGGCTGTGCCGCTAGGCCAAGCGGTTTGACCGCCTGCCTTGCGGCTGAGCCGCTTGCCAAGCGACTTGACCGCTTGGCCTGCCGGTTTGGCCCCTCGACCTGGCGGTTTGGCCGCCTGGACCCTTTCTCGCGGACGGCAAAATTCGAGGCCCATTCGATTTCCATGCCAAACCCTGGCAGCTCCCCCTCTTCTATATAAACAAATCTTAGGGTTCAGTTGAAGAGGTTGGTAGTTAGAGACTAGAGGTTGGAGATTCTCTCTAAGAGGTTGGAGATTCTCTCTCATATTATACACCCTGAATTCTGATTCTACTCCTTCTTTAGGATTAGCCCTAGCACCATAAAAATAAACCTTCATACTTCATCAAGAGTATGAATTCAAGCAATACAACCCAATAAGTTATTATTGTGAGCATCCAAGTAATCCAACCTGAGGGTTTTCAATAAATTTTATATTGCGTGTTATTACTAACGAATTTGGTTTATGTGATATGTACATGCATGGCGCGTTTTGGGCAATAGGGCTTGTATTAAGCCTAATGAATGGATGAATGAATGCATATTTATTATTTATTGCCTTATATTGAATTATGCTTTGTTTGTGAATTGGTGGATGAATTACCTTGTTTGCGTTCTAACTCGCAGGTCTTTAGCATATTTATCATTTTCTAGCAATAAAAGCATGTAACTTGATAAATTGTTAAAAGTGGTCACATTAATAATGCTTGTTCAAACCCATTAGTTAAAACTAGGAATTTGGACAAACTGAACTCTGTTTGGAACCGTAGCATTAATAATTATATTGAATCGTTTAGTAAAGGCCGTTGTTGTTAACAGGCGAGTTGGGTGCCTAACACCTTCCTAGCTCGTACCTACGCCCCCGAACTCATTAATGAAGTCAATTTCCCCAATAGGGATTGGGGTACACAGGAGTTGAGTTGACGTCTTTGTAGACTATCGACTTGATCTCCAAGGTTTCCAAATTACCTCAAAAATTGGTGGCGACTTCCGACAATCTAAATTATGTCCTTGGTACAAAAATCTCTATGTGCATATACACTTAAAGATTCATGAAATTCGATCACCCAACGCGCTCTCCCAGGCTGTCCGGAAAACCCGACCCCCGAAAGGAGGGCCGAAGGTGAGGCACGCGGAAAAGAGGGGAGAAAAATACGGCAGCCTACAATCAGAAGTCCACAAGTCAAATCTACACTACTCAAAAGCCGTTACTTGGGCTATCATCGTGTAGACACCAAAAATTGTGTCTATGATAAGTCCCCATCAAAACCCGATGATGAAAGGATTGGATTTTGCTCGAACTTCAGTTGCGAGAATAATTGCTCTGATGATTAGCCCTGTTCATTTGAATTAAATAGTGGAAGCCTTTTGTAGAGGTGATCCAAACCAGTTGGACTCAATTCAATTGGAGTCAAAAACTGAGAGATAGACCTCTTTCGACCTAAGGGCCCGAAAGGGAACCCAAACCCATGAGTCAACCCTTGGTCAAACAAGGAAACTCAGTCAATCCCGTGTGGACCCCCTTGGAAAAGCCTCCCCCGCTTAGAAAAGCATCCAGGCGCCTATACAGGCATGCCGTTTCAGGTAACAGCCACGCTTGAGTTGTGCGGTGGCCGATAGGACAAGCGTCTTGACCGCTTGTCTTGCGGCTAAGCCGCTTGCCAAGCCGCTAGACCGCTTGTCCTGCCGGCTCAGTCGCACGGCCTAGTTGTATGGCCGCCTGGACCTTTTTTCGCAGACGGCAAATTCGAGCCCCATTCGATTTTCGTGACAAACCCTAGAAGCTCCCCCTCTTCCATATAAAGAAACCTTAGGGTTCAATTGAAGAGGTTGGGAATTTTAGAGGTTGGACATTCTCTCTGAAAGGTTGCTCCCAAAGTTGATTCTCTCTCATATTAAACCAAAAATTCTGATTCTACTCCTTTAGGTTAGCCCTAGCACCACAAAATAAACCTTCATACTTCATCAAGAGCAAGAATTCAAGCATAACAACCCAATAAGTTCATTGTGAGCATCCAGGTAATCCAACCTGAGAGTTTTCAATAAATTTTATATTGCTTGTTATTACTAACGAATTTGGTTTATGTGATATGTACATGCATGGCGCGTTTTGAGCAAAAGGGCTTGTATTAAGCCTAATTAATGGATGGATGAATGTATATTTTGCTATTTATTGCTTCTTATGATTAAATTATGCTTTGTTTGTGGATCGGTGGATGAATTATCTGTTTGCCTTCTAACTCGCATGTTTTAGCATATTTATCGTTTTCTAGCAATAAAAGCATGTAACTTGATAAATTGTTAAAAGTGGTCAAAATAATAATGTTTGTTCAACCCATTAGTTAAAACTAGGAATTTGGACAAATTGAACCCTGTTTGGAACCGTAGCATTAATAATTACATTGAATCGATTAGTAAAGGCCGTTGTTGTCAACGGGCGAGTTGGGTGCCTAACACCTTCCTAGCTCGTACTCACGCCCCCGAACTCATTTATGAAGTCAATTTCCCTAATAGGTATTGGGGTGCACAGGAAGTGAGTTGACGTCTTTCTAGACTATCGACTTGATTCCGTGGGTTCCAAATTTCCTTGAATTTGGTAGGGACTTCGGACAATCTTAATCATGTCCTTAGTGCAGAAGAAAAATCTTCATGTGCATTCACACTCAAAGATTCACTAAAATCCGAACAACCGCGCTCTCCCAGGCTACCCGTCCGACCGCATGGAAACCAAGGGGAAAAAAGGGGAGAAAAATCCGGTAGCCTACAGTGGCGACTGCACTGGGGACATGATTAAGAGGGTGTAACTTGAAAATCGATTCAATGCTATTTTTTTTAGTTGGTTCACTACCTTGAGTGTTCTTATTATTATTTTGTGACTTGTCATTCATCGATTAAATTGCATTCGTTGCATTCATGTGCATGCGCTTGCGTGACTTGCGAGCTTGTTTTTACAAGTTCAAACTAATTTCTTACCCAATGGAGTGTGGAGAAGTACCTTGGTGAGAATCCACTCGATTCTTCTTTGCCAAGAAACATGGATCCCGCCACCTCATGCACCTTCCTACGCATTCGTCCATTCGACGAGTAGGATAACAAGAATGCCTTACATTGTCGCGCATCCCGCGGATTATTGTACATTCTTGATCATGAGTACCTTTTGACCAAAACCCTTTAAGCCTACCCCATTGCATGAACTAGAACCGATGTTTTATGTTGAAACTCAGTCCCATGTCCATGCTAGATTTTCATGATCATGTCATTTGCGTTGTTGTACTGTTTGCCCATATGTGAACGCAATCTTTACGTAGTCTTTTTGGTCATCATAGAATATTAGGTTAGACCCCAATTAGGATCTTTTCCTTTTTGAGTCTAGATTTTGTCTTAAGATTGAGTCTACAATCTTTATTTTTAGGAAACAATATCCCCAAATGTTCTATATGATGCTCGTTCCCTTAGGAAAGATTTTAATGCTTTATTTTTTCCCATAATCTAGGTAGTGAGTTTTCGTCAAAGATCTCGATAATATCTCTCCCCTCTCCCTTTAGTCAAGAGTAATATCTTTTGCTTTATCCCATATTGAGTCGAGATAATATCTCTCCCCTGTCCTTTTAGTCAAGAATATAATATCTTTTGCTTTATCCCATATTGAGTCGAGATAATATCTCTCCCCTCTCCTTTTAGTCAAGAGTATAATATATTTTGCTTTATCCCATATAATGTCGAGATAAAATCTCTCCCCTCTCCTTTTACTCAAAAGTATAATATCTTTTATTTTTATCCCGCGTCGAGATTGTTTGACCTAAACCCATTACTTAGTCCCCAAGGGTAACTATGTTGATAGAACATCCTAGATAGAAACTTCCCATCTTTGTTTTAAAACTTTTCTTTCACGGAACTTGTTAGTCTTTCCTTTTCTAAGTCTTATCCGCTGTCCAGGATTGGGAAGAAAATAGTCGGTACGAAGAGTTGGGAGCGCGATCATAGTAATCAACATCTGGTTAGGAAGCTCGTGTTGGAGTCTCCCCTTTCGAGCAAAGCTAGGTCTGACGCAGTATTTGTTACTCCCCCTCCATATCGACCACCTGGTTCTAAGTCGACTGAAATGGCCGAAGGTTATATGCCACCTCCACCACCTAAGACTACCGATGAGATGTTGACTGAAATGATGACAATGTTTGAGACCATGGGAAACCGTGTGACATGGATAGAAAGCAAGGTTAAGGAAGCTGACCCCTTTAACCAAGATGTTCCTCTACCTCGAGATGACAAAGTAGAAGAGCTAAGTGCACAAATGAAGAATCTTGAGTTAGCTCTAACTCAAAACAAGATCATAAGTGACTACATGATCAATGTTGAAGGATACTCCTCTCACATCAAGGGGAAACTCCCACAAAAGTTCTCTATGCTTGAAGTCCCCACCTTCAAAGGGACCGATGATCGAAAAGATCCCATAAGGGCTTTCACCACCGCAATGGGCCTAAGAGGAGTTGATCCTGACATTTATATTCATCTTTTCCCACAAACCCTGGACCACATTGTTAGGGCATGGTTCTTCAAGCTCGAGCCCAGTCAGATTCAAGAATGGAACAAGGTGTCTAGTTTGTTCCTCACCAGGTACGCCGACAACGTCATCCAACAAGCTACCATGAGAGAGTTGGAAGCAATAAAGCAAGGTGAAAATGAAAGCTTCACTGACTTTGTTAAGAAATGTAGAACTAAAGTGGCCGAAATGCTTGACCGTCCATCCGAGTAGAGAAAATTCGAAAGCTCATTAAGAACTTACAACCTCCTTACTTGAATCCTCTCAACTATCAAGCAATTACTTCATACACACAACTCAATAGTGTGGGATTGCTCATAGAGGACGATCAAGCACTTAAAAAGGAAAAAAGCAAGGCCTTCTTCAACAAAATCACTTATAACTCGAACTACAAGAAGAATACCAATTCGGGAAGCTCTTCCAGCAAGGTTAATGAAGTTAATGCTGTCTACGACAAATCGCAAAGGCAATACACCCCATTGGGCATGACCTATGCTAAAGCATTGGAAAAGCTTGTCAAGAATGACTATCTCAATGTCATGGGTCCCACCCCGGATCCTGACGTCGAAAGGAGGAGCCCATCATGGAGTCCTAATCTTTATTGCAAATTCCATAGAGGAAAAGGACATGACACAAATGCCCATATGTGGGAGAACTTCTCTCTCTAACCCGATTCTCTCTCGGCGCATGTTAGCGTTCGCTAATGTGAGTCTGTAGTCATGGTAGTGGGAACTCGAGGTCAGGGGTTTAGGGGAAGAAACTATGGTAATCGTGGAGGCCAGAATGGAAAAATTGAATTGCACGATATCTCTGAGATGAGTAACCCTAGAATTTCTGGGGAAACGCCTGATGCTTTAAGAGTAGCGAGAAATTTGAACCTGGAATTGGAGACTCTCAGTGAAGAACAAATAGATGGGGCAATTTGCATCCTTACCTCGGTGATTAGCCCTTTAGATGATGTTACTCAAATAAGGGTTCATGAGGAGCTAAAGACTGTTTTGCGAAGCAAAGAACAAACTCAGGTGAACGATCATGAGCTGATGAGATGGATGCTGAATTTCCAGAGAACAGTAAGTCTTCTTCCCCTTGGGACAAATTTGATATTTCAAAACCGAGTTCTGCTGGATTTAAATTGCAATATATAGCTCCAATTGAGCACGATGGGGTTAAAATTGGGAAAATTGACCTTAATGATATTCAGAAAGAAGTTGATTACTGGAGTTCTTCTATTGCTTGCTTTGTTATGGGTGCTAAACCTCCTTTTCAGATTATGAATGGATTTATTAGACGTATTTGGAAAAAATATGGGGTGGATAAAGTTGCTATGATGAAAAATTGATTAACACTGGTCCATTTTGAATCTGGGGTGGGGAGAGATGAAGTTCTTGAGGCAGGAGTATTTTACTTTGACAGCAAGCCTCTGATAGTGAGACCATGGGGGGATGACCTCGAAGCCATGAGTGAGGATGTCACCTCTGTGCCCATTTGGATTAGACTACCAAATTTAGATGTTAGGTATTGAAGCCCTGTTGGTATTAGGAAGATTTTTAGCTTGATTGGCCAGCCAATTATGGTGGATAAGAATACTGAGATGAAAATGGGTGTAGACTATGTGAGACCATTGGTAGAGGTAAACATCAAAGGAAAATTTCCTGATGAGGTAGAATATGAGAATGCTATGGGCATATTAATCACATAGGAAGTTGAGTATGAGTGGAAGCCAATGAAATGTTCGTTTTGTAAAATTTTGGGGCATGAGGAGGATAAGTGTAGGAGGAAATTTCCTAAAAAGCAATGGCAGCCAAAGCAACAATTGGTGACTGCAAAAGACAAACCAGTTCTAGCAGCTCAACCTGTTCAAGCTGTGCAGACAGTGAGCACTCCAACTGCCACTGATGGTAAGTGGAGGGTTGTACAGAGTGCATCAGCAAAGAAAAATACTAAGGAAGGGCAGACTAGTGTGAACACTTGAAACCCTTTTGAAGTATTGACTGAAGAGCAGCAAGAGGATGATGTGGAAGTATTAAAATTGCAACATGATCAGGGTCCAATCCTAAATGGTCATGGATAGAATGCTTTCATGGAATGTGCGTGGCCTTAACTGGCCAAATAAGCAAAGTGAAGTATCTCTCTTTTGTAGGAAAAATAATTTTGGTTTTTGTTGTTTAGTTGAAACAAAAATAAAAATCAAAAAATATATGGAGTGTTATGCTCGAGTTTGTGATGGATGGGAGAGTTTTATGAATTATAATTCTCATCATCTAGGGAGGATTTGGATTTTCTGGAGACAAGATATCTTTTAGGTTCAAGTTGTTTTTGCATCTATGCAAGTTGTCCATTGTCATAGTATACATAAAGCATCTGGTAAATTGTTTGCAGCCTCCTGCATCTATGCTTATAATGAAGCATCTGATAGAATTGTTTAATGGAATGAGTTGAAATCAATTCATGGGAATATTAATATGCCGTTATCCTCATGGGGGACTTCAATTGCATGCTTGCTGCTGAAGAGAGATTAGGTGGAATTCCTCTCACATTTGAGACATCAGAGACTTTAAAGAATTTGTAGATACATGTCAGTTACAGGATCTTAAATGGTCAGGATGCACATACACGTGGAGTAATAAGCAGCAAGAAAATGACAGAGTTTGGTCTAACCTTGACAGGGTGCTGGTAAATGGCAGGTGGATACAAGAATATTTAAACTTTGAGGTTCTATTTATGGTGGAGGGAGTTTCTGATCACTCTCCAGCTGCAATCTCCTTTGGCAATCAGTCCAGAAGAACTGCTCAGCCTTTTACATTTTGTGATATGTGGTCTGATGATCCACAATTCCTAAGCTTTGTGACACAGGCTTGGAATGCAGATATTGAAGGTTGCAAGATGTTTCAAGTCACACAGAAAATGAAGATTTTGAAAGGGTTACTAAAGAAGCTTCATAGAAACAAATACTTTGATATCATGGGTCAAGTGGATATTGCAAGAACTCAGTTGCAGCTGATTCAGGAGGAAGTGCACAGGAAACCTACTGATATAATGCTTCAACACAGTGAAAAGGAGGCTAGAAGGAAATTCTTTGAAGTCAGTTTATCTTCGGAAAAGGTCCTGCAACAAAAGAACAAAGTAGATTGGATAAGGCTAGGGGATTCCAACTCTACTTACTTTCATGCAGTAATAAAGCAAAGAAGACACAAAGGGAAAATCTCATCTGTTATTGACAATGATGGTAACAGAACATCTGATCATGACAAAATTGTTTCACATTTTGTGAACTATTTTACTGAAATGCTCGGCAACTCTATTACTAGGAAGCCTACTGAGGAGGGGATTATTAGCAGTGGACCTATTCTCAATATTGACCAGCAGCTCAAGCTTATCTCACCATTCACTAGGGAGGAAATTAGGAAAGCTTTCTTTTCCATTCCCAATGTGAAAAGCACGGGACCTGATGGATATAGTGGGGGATTTTTTAAGGCTGCATGGAGTATTATAGGGGAGGATATTATTGCTGCAACATTGGATTTTTTCAAGACAGGCAAGTTATTGAAATGTATCAACTCAACTGCTATTGCTCTGGTACCTAAGATTGAGAATGCTGGTACAGCTGCAGATTTTAGGCCTATAGCATGCTGCAATGTGCTATATAAGGGCATCTCAAAGCTCTCGTGCTCACGTCTGAAAGGGATATTACCTATGCTTGTGAATGACAGCCAAGGGGCTTTTGTGGCTGGTAGATCAATTGCACACAATGTGCTTATCAGTCAGGACATAATTCGACTGTATGGCAGGAAAAACACATCTCCAAGATTCCTTATGAAAGTAGATCTACGCAAGGCCTATGATACTGTGAACTGGAGATTCATTATGGAAATTTTGACTGAATTTGGCTTCCCTAGCAAATTCTGTACATGGATTCAGGCTTGCATGATGTCAACAAGTTTTTCTGTAATTATCAATGGTGAGCTGTGTGGTTACTTGAAGAGGGGGGAGAGGATTGAGACAAGGGGACCCTTTATCCCCACTTCTGTTTGTATTAGCTATGGAATACCTCAGTAGAAAGATTCAGAAGGATGCAACTGAGAAGTCCTTCCAATATCACCCTCAATGTAAGGCACTGAAACTTGTAGACGACTTGCTGCTATTCTGTAAAGGCAAGATTAAATCTGTTAACATCTTGCATGAATGTCTTGAGCATTTTGCTGAGACATCTGGATTGTGTGTGAATTCCATGAAGTATTGGGAGCAGCTATTGGGAGCATATATGGGCTGTAGCATCATAACAAGACATTCTTTGGGTGCGTTGGGTGCATGCTATTTATATGAAACAACAAAAATTTTGGGAGCACAATGCCAAGAGTGTAGTTGGTACTGGATGAAAATAAACAAGCTAAAGTGGAAATTCAAGGAGGGATATTCTAAGAAAACTGTCTGGGGACAGCACAAATCAGGAAGCTACACCATTGGAAGTGGGTATAGATGGTTGAGAGGTGCTCATACAAAGATGACAGCTGCAAGAGAGATATGGTGTAGGACTACTGCACCTAGACATGCCTTTATTCTCTGGCTAGCAGCAATGGGGAGATTCTTAACCAAAGACAGATTAGTCAGATTTCAGATACAAGGGGTGGATCCTGTGTGCTGCCTATGTATGACAGCTGATGAGAGTAATGCGCATCTGTTTTTTCAATGTGCTTTTACTCAGGAAAATTTGAGAATGGTTTTTGATTGGATTGGGGTTAGATGTAAGCATACGGAGCTGAAATGAGTACTAAAATGGATGGGAAGAGCAAGATGGCCTAGAATAAAGAAGCAAGCAATCTACGCTGCTGTGGCAGAAGTGATCTACCATGTCTGGATGGAAAGGAACCAAAGGACTTACCAGCAAGCAACAATGCCATCTGTGAAGATTATAGACATGATCAAGTTCAGTATTTGTAATAGAATTCAGTTTATTTTCTCAGCAAAAAAATTTGTAATAGTGAGTAGTTTTATTACACATTTTCTAGCTTGAACCTTAACTTAGTCATCTCTAGTTGAGATTTCTAAGAAATAGGATGTAAGGTTGTTATGGTTGTCTCGTTTGGTAATAAAATCAACTTAATTTGTTACCAAAGAAAAAAAAGGACATGACACCGAGAAGTGTTGGACACTCAAAAATAAAATCCAGGATCTTTTTGACAATGGGACTATTCCCAAGCCAAAGAATGTTCCCACTCCAAACAATAACATTAATCCTCTAGGTGCGGTTTTCGTCATTACAAGTGAAGAGGAAGAAAATGGACCCCTCTCGCCTGATTGTGCGAATTGGACATTCTATCCCACCATTTAAGCTTGACTCCCTCCACCTAGAGGTAGTCGGACTTTGGGAAAGTGATAGCGACGAGGAAGATGCTACCCTCCAGATTTTTAAAGCATGGTACAACTCTTCTGACAATGAATCTCCTGAATTCGAACACCTCACGAGGTCAGGAAGACACTATATACCACCCCATCTCCAGAATAAGGATTCACTACAAAACACAGCTTCAGTCATACCACAAGTGAGAGACTCTCCACTAGTCCAAAACAAGGACCAAAACAGTTCAATCGAGGATGATGGCACTACACTACTTAAAGAGCTTCAAAAGACTAAGGCTGATATTTCTATATGGCAACTTTTGACTACATCTAAAGTACATAGGAATGCTTTACTAAAAGCACTTAACAAAACTACGGTTTCCCCCGAAGCTACTCCAGATGACTTAGTCAATCTCCTCACAAAAGGGAATTCTTTGCAAGCAATTTCATTCACTAATGAAGACCTTCCACCTGAAGGAACTCATCACAACAAGGCATTCTACCTAACCTCCATATGTGAGGAGAAACAGGTTCCAATGACTCTAATAGACAATTGATCCGCTGTCAATGTTTATCCCCTAAGGACCGCCCAATGCTTGGGCATAAATGTCAACAACCTCGCGCATGCCACACAAGGGTTCAGGGCCTACGACAATTCCAAACGAAACGTCTTGGGCATAGTTTCAGTTAACCTTAACACTGGACCAATTGAGAAAATGGTACAATTCCATGTCATCGACATCCCAGCTTCATTCAATTTACTCCTAGGATGCACGTGGCTCCATGGATTAAACGCGATAGCTTCTACATTACACCAAAAGGTCAAAATGATGGCCGGAGGGGTAGTTCTAGAGGTTAGAGCCGATTCTATGATTGTTGCATTGAAAACACGCAAACTTTTAAAGTCGAGCACACTGCGCAAGACGAAGAATTCTGGGGTTTTATGACTGAAGGCGTCGCCCTACTTGAGCAAGATATAGCTCCTTTCGCACCTTATTCCCGCCTAGGAATTAATGCCATTCTAAGGAATCAGGGGCCCTTCCCTGGCACATCTCTAGGCAAAGATGTCTCCAAACCACTTCCAATTTGGTCATCCAAAGCCGGAAATAATCTTTTTTGGCTTGGCTACATTCCCACCAACCAAGAATACGGGAATACATTGCAAAAGAAAAGGCAAAGAGAAGGGCCATTAAGGGAAACAAAGCCAATGACATCCCCATGGCACCATTCCCGCACACACTAAATGGGCAGTTCGTCCAGTCTGGAGATCCATTTCCTTATGGTTTTCCTGAGGCTTATGTTCTCCCTTTCTATGGGATCCAAGTTCCCGGATTCGAAGTCTTCCAAGACTACTACGCGCTGGAAAGAAACTCCTTTGCCTGTAAGAAGGAGGCTAAACTTTGATTGGGTAGAGGACACACCCAATAATGCTTTGGGTCTACAATTTGGACAAGAGCATCGCCATCCAGAGGATGAGGAGCTCCACAATGTTAATAATTCAATTCAAGATGCAAAATTTGACCCAACTAAGTTGATCACTCCAAATGAGGGTCAACTCACAAAGCAGAAACGCACCATGAGCTAGACGGGAACCAATGAAAAGAAGATCAAGATCACGATCTCCGAAGAGTCCAAGCCTGACACCGACACTGACTCGGACCGGAATGAGTCTGATTCTGAAGACGACTCTAATATAGTAGAGTCGGGTGGTCCACCCAAATCTATGTTTAATTCTGTTTGCAACTCTAATGATGTTAAAGCCAATAGTAAAGGCTCAGTTGATGTTTCAGTTTCCTCTAGCAGTGAAATGAATATTGATTCTGCTTACTTCTTGGATTACATAGTAGCTAATAATTAAAAAAATGAATAAGAATTGCCCAAAGAAGTAACTAAAGCACTATTAGAGGATGAACAAAAGACTTCAATCATGGAAGAGACAGAATTAATTAATCTTGCAAGCGATCAAGAACCGCGCCAAGTGCGCATTGGCTTATCGTTAACTCCCAAAGAGCGAGAAAGCTTTATAAATCTCTTAAAAGAATACATAGACTTTTTCGCTTGGTCCTACAAAGATATGCCGGGAATAAGTCGCGAGATAGCACAGCATACAATACCGCTCAATACTGGTTCGAAACCGGTGAAGCAAAAACTTCGGAGAATGAAACCTGAGTGGACATTGAAAATCAAAGAAGAGGTACAAAAATAGCTCGCAGCAGGTTTTATTAAGGTCGCTCAATATCCAGAATGGGTCGGTAATATAGTGCCCGTTCCAAAAAAGGACGGCAAATTAAGGATGTGCGTCGTTTTCAGAGACCTAAACAAGGCAAGTCCAAAGGACGACTTTCCTTTGCCACATATAGACATACTGGTGGACAATACCGCAGGACATGCCCTCTTATCATTCATGGACGGCTATGGAGGGTATAACCAAATACAAATGGATGAAGAAGATATGGAGAAAACCACCTTCATAACCCAATGATGAACATATTGCTATACCGTCATGCCTTTCGGGTTGAAGAATATGGGAGCAACATACCAAAGAACCACAACTTCCCTTCTACATGACATGATGCACAAGGAAGCCGAGGTATATGTAGACGATATGATCATCAAATCCTAGGAGAGAGAAGGGCATATACCCTCTCTAAAGAAATTCTTCGACAGGCTTCGGAACTACAATATGAGATTAAATCGTCAAATGTGCGCATTCGAAGTAACTTTTGGCAAGCTCTTAGGATTTGTTATAAGCACCAGAGGCATTGAAATTGATCCTACCAAAATAAAAGCTATAACAGATATGCCCTCTCCCAAAAATGAAAAGAAGATAAGAAGATTCTTAGGACGGCTCCAATATATAGGTCGATTCATATCCAAATTGACTATTACATGCGAGCCCATCTTCAAAAAGCTCAAAAAGGACACCAAATCTACCTGGGATGATCAATGCCAGCCAGCCTTCGACAAAATTAAGGAGTATTTAGCTAGTCCACCCGTGTTGGTTCCACCAATTCAGGAAAAACCACTTATACTATACCTAACAGTCACAGAAACAGCCATGGGTGCGATGTTGGCCCAAAAGGTGGAGAATGATGAAAAGGCAATATACTACCTTAGCAAGAAATTCTTAGAATACAAAACGCGCTACTCCACATTAGCAAAGACGTGTCTCGCATTGGTTACTGCAACAAGGAAGCTTCGACACTACATGCTACAACATTCTATCCATATCAAGTCAAGGATGAATCCACTAAAGTACTTGTTCGAAAAACCTATTCTTAGTGGAAAAATAGCAAGGTGGACTGTCATGCTTTCAGAATTCCATTTAACTTCTAAACACCAAAAGGCGATAAAAGGACATGCCATTTCTGAACATCTCGCTGAAAACCCAATTAATAACAAAGATGCTACACATGACTTTCCCGATGAAGGAATAATGAGTGTCGAAGAAATCACTTGGTAGTTAAACTTTGACGGAGCATCAAACCAAAGAGGTTATGGCGTAGGAGTATTATTAGTCAGCCCAGAAGGTGTGCATACTCCCACAGTCGTCAAATTAGACCACGAGGTAACTAACAACGACACCGAATATGAAGCATGCATCATTGGTTTAGAAGCGGCAATAGAACTACAAATTAAGGACCTAAAGCTATATGGAGACTCAACTCTCATCATAAATCAAATCTCCGAAAAGTGGAGAGTGAAAAGCGAATCCCTGGCACCTTACCAGGAATATCTTGAAAAGATAGCCAAATATTTCACTCATGTCCGTTTTACATACCTTCCTAGAGATGACAACCAGTTCGCGGATGCCTTAGCAAAGATGGCCTCCATTATAAATATTCCAGATGATGTAATCTCCATGCCCATTCACATTCAAAGGCGCACTGAGCCCGCCTTTTGTAATGCACTCGAAGTATGCGCCAATGTGGAAGAAGAGGAATGGTGTGCTGACATTCTCAACCTATTAGCCGAAGGCAATTACCCTCCACAATAAACACCTAGGGCACAAAGGGATTTAAGAAGACTAGCCGCACAATACATACATGTGCAAGGCAAACTTTATAAAAAGACGCCACAAGGGCTAAGTCTTCTATGTCTAAAGAAACGTGAGGCAAGCAAAGTCATGAGTGACATACATAGCGGTGTATGTGGTCCCCATATGAATGGACTGACCTTGGTCAAGAAAATCCTAAGGCAAGGATACTATTGGACTACAATGGAGAAAGACTGTATTGAGTACGTGAGAAAGTGCACACGCTGCCAATTCCACGCCAATTAACAACATAGACCTCCTACTCCTCTGCATACATTCACCTCACCATGGCTATCATTGGAAAATTCTCCCCTACAGGAAAAGGAGGCCATGAATACATACTAGTCGCAATAGATTATTTCACCAAATGGGTTGAAGCTCGTTCGTATGCAAGAATAACGTCAAAGCATGTGGCAAAGTTCATACATGACAACATCATTACCAGATATGGAGTACCCCATGAAATCATAAATGATCACGGGACCCAAATCAAAAAGCATGTTACCAAACTTTTCACTAAGTTTAAAATCCAACATCGACAGTCTTCACCTTATAGGCCACAAACAAATGGAGCCCAAGAGTCCGCAAACAAGAACGTGAAGCAAATGATAGCTAAGATGATGGAAAACTACGAAGATTGGCCCGACAAGCTGCAAATCGCCGTATGGGGATATAGAACTACTATTCGATCCTCAACGGGAGCCACGCCTTATTCTTTAGTGTACGGAATGGAGGCGGTACTCCCAGTCGAGCTAGAAATCCCTTCTTTAAGGATAGCTTTGGAAAGTGAATTACCTGAAGTAGATTGGGTCCAAGCCAGGTATGACCAACTGATCTTGCTAGATGAAAGACGACTAAATGCCCTACATTATGATCATGCCTACCATGCAAGGATGGCAAGACATTTTGATCAACGATTTAAGGCTAGAGGACTAAAAGAAGGAGACTTAGTCCTAAAAGAGGTAAGACCAATTGTAGTCGACCCTCGGGGAAAGTTCAAGCCTAATTGGGCCGGCCCATTCATTATCAAGACAATAATATCCGGTGGAGCAGTAAAGTTAATGGATTTAGACGGCAACGAGTTCACTCAACTCACAAATATGGACCAACTTAAGCGACTCTATGCATAAAACATTGAATCTTTGAGAGAGCTCTCTAAGGCACCAAGTCCAAGTCAAAATCGGTCAAACCCGTCCTTGCTGCTGCTGCACGAACATGTAGGGCAGAAATAATCTGTTTCATAATCTGTGCACCCATATTTTTCTTATCTTGGAATATTCGTTGATTTCGCTCCTGCCAGATGTGCCAAATCACAGCTGCTACACATGCAGACATGATCTTATTCTTCATCTGTCTACCTTTGAACCTGTCACAAAGTTTCTTGTAGAAATTAGGCCATTGCCATTGGACTAGAACTATCTGAAACCAAGTGAAGACTCTCCCCCACACCTGCTGAGCAAACTCACAATCAAAGAATAGATGCTGAAATGATTCTTCATCTGCTGAACATAAACGGCAATAGCTGGGCCCCTGGTATCCAAGCTTGTACAGATTACTCAAAATTGGTAGCCTCTCCTGAATACATTGCCAGAGTGTAAATCTCCATTTTGGCAATGCTAAATTATTCAAGACTAAATTATTCCAGTATCTCTTCTGCAGGTCAGGGAGCATTGGCTTATACACTGCACTAATTTTGTAGTTAGGCCATGTATAGACAATATGCTGCAGATCCTCTCTTTCATCAAACAATTTCGGGAACAGTCATGAAGCTTGCTGAAGCTTTGCCATGGTCCAGAAGTCTTTTTGCTTGACATAGTATGCATTCAGCCACTTGATCCATAATTTCTCCTTCTTGTGCTGTATGTCCCAAATCAGTTTCCCTAGAGAAGCTTTGTTCCATATTTTGAAGTTGAAGATTCCTAGACCTCCCTTTGCAGCTAGAGTGCACAGATCCTCCCACGCTACCAAGGCTCTCCTACTAAGTTCAGCTGTCCCGGTCCATAGAAACCTTCTACATAGTTGCTCTAAATTGTGGATGACAGCTGCAGGTATATGGAAAAATTGTGTCCAATAATTTTGCATAAAGAACAATACCGACTTTATGAGTTGAAGTCTCCCTGCATAGGACAAGAATTTTGAAGTCCGAGATTGGATTCTCTCTGTAACTTTCTGTATCAAAGGATCAAAGTGACTAATCTGCAGTCTTTTAGAGGTGAGGGGAACCCCTAGATACCTGAAAGGCAAGGAGCCCTCCTGCATGCCCATACTCTCTAGTATACCTGCTTAACAGTACTATCAACTCCTCCAAAATAGATCTCAGACTTGTGTTCATTTGCTTTTAGTCCTGAACACTTCGAGAAGAGCTTAAATTACTCAAACAACAGCTCAACTGATTGCTTGTCCCCCCTAGAGAATAGGAGTAATTCGTCTGTAAAAATACAATGGACAAGAGAGAATTTCTTGCATCTAGGGTGGTGCTTGAATTCTTAGATTCCTTGCAATCCTTTGAGGCATCTTGAGAGATAATCCTTGGCTATAACAAATAGGTAAGGAGAAAGGGGATCTCCTTGCCTAAGTCCCTTTTTACCAGAAAAGGGAGCCATTGGGGAACCATTGAACAGTATAGAGTAGCTCACTGTAGTGATACACATCATCAAACATTTCACAAATTTTATGGAAAAATGCATGCCAAGCAGGACTTGTTCAACAAAAGCCCACTCCAAAGAATCATAAGCTTTTCTTAAATCAATTTTCAGCACACACCTAGGAGAGATCCCCTTTCTTCCATAGTGTTTTACAATTTCATGAGCAAGGATTATATTATCTCCTATAAATCTCCCCTTAATAAAAGAACATTGCTCTAATAACACCACATCATCTAACACTTTACTCAGTCTGTTAGCTAATGTTTTAGAAAAAATCTTATAGAGCACATTGCAGCAAGCTATTGGTCTATAATCACTCACATAGGTGGGGCATGATTTATTAGGAACTAGGGTTACAGCAGTTCAATTGAGAGCCTTCAGAATGTTACCTGACTCAAAAGTATAAATCAAAGCCTCAGTAATCTCCTTGCCCAAAGTATCCCAGGTGCTCTTATAAAAAGCTGCAGAAAAGCCATTAGGACCTGGTGCCCTATCATCACTGATTTCCCAAAGAGCTGTCTTGATTTCCTGGGTTGAGAAAGGTTGACATCGGGCTACCTGCTGCTCAACAGAAAGGACAAAGCCTGCTGCCATAATATCAGGGTCTATACCAAGTAGTTCATCAGCACTAGAACCCATCATGTTGATGAAGAAAGAAATAAATTCAGCCTTTACAGCTTCAGGTTCAGTTAATTTTACATCACTAGTATCATAAATAGAGGCAATTTTGTTGTGAGCTCTCCTACTTTTGACACAAGCATGAAAAAATTTTGAGTTGTCATCCCCAACACTAATCAATTGGAGCCTGGATTGTTGTTTGACATTCAGTTCCTCCATGTCTCTAGTCTTATGATAGATTTCATAAGCTTCTTTCTCTTTCTCTACAAATTCAGCATTGAATTTGTTTGTTGCAAGGAGCTCTTGGGCCTGAATCAGGTTATCTTTTGCTACCTGTACCCTCTTCTCCCAATGGGGGAGATATATATGTGATTGTTTGAGGGCTTTTTTCATATTTTGGTGTTTCTGCCAGATCTTGTACATTGGAGATCCCTGTCTCTCATATTGCCAACCCTTCTCAAATATCTCCCTGTACCCAGGTTGTGAGATCCACAGATTATAAAATCTAAATGGTTTTCTCCCTTATTGAGTCTCAGGTAAAATGGTAAGTGAAGCAGGAGAGTGATCAGAGATAAAAGGGGCCAGGAAATCATCCTCAATACTAGGAAAAGCAGATAGCCACTCATAGTTCCCCAAGACTCTGTCTATTTTACTATAGACTCTTGTATGATCCTGATGTTTATTACACCAAGTGTATTCCATACCTGTGGATCTGATGTCTTCTGCATTAAGCTTATAGCACATATCCTGCAATTCCGCAGTGCCTGAGAGGTTATTACCAGCTTGCAATCTTTCAGAAATGGACAAAGTAGCATTGAAGTCACCTCCAATAAGCCGAGGTTCTGCTATATTACTCCCAATATTCTCTATATCAGCCCAGCAAGCTTTCCTAAGTAGTATATCATTCTTGGCATATACAGTAGTCAACAAGAAAGTTGTCCCAGCATGAAACATAATTTTCATATGCACAAATTGGTCAGATAAAGCTATAATCTGAACATGGAGCACAGAGGGGTCCCAGGCAATCCAAATCCTACCATTTAAAGCTTCATTATGATTGCAAAAATGCATCCAGCTGCTTAGGATTTTATTTTCAATTTTATCAAATTTATTCACTTTCACTTTAGTCTCAAGAAGTGCAAGGAAACAAGATTTATGGTTAATAATATACTTCTTAATATCTCTTTGTTTGGAGGGCTTGTTCATCCCTCTAACATTCCAGATGAGCATCTTCATTGGGAACAGGGAGGGATTAGAGGTACCTGATGACCAGGGCTTTCTCTTCTACTGATGTCAGGAGCTGCAGGGACAAACACAGTATCTACAGCTTCAGAATTACTCTCTTCTCCAAGTTGTAGTGCTGTAAAGGAATTGTATTGTGCAACATTTGTCCTAGGTTGTTGCATGAGCTTCCATCTCCTCTCCTCAAGCAAGATAATTATTTTCATGCAGTGCAGACATTTCAACTGAAAGTTCAAGCTCAGTTTGAGTTACTGTAGCTTCATGGATAGGAGTAGCAGGCATAGCCTCTGCAGCTGTGTTCTCAGTACCAGTAGCAGGGATACTGGTGTTTACAGCAGCCCTAGGCTACCATTCTTGTCTATGTCTTCTCCTCCTTCTTCTGACCTGCTGTTCAGGTTGTGGATAGATGGGGTTACACTTATCTTCCATGTGACAAAACTTTCTACACTTCTGACAGAACGTCGGCTTCCATTCATAGGATAGGTTTTGTTGCACCATTGTACCCTCATCATCTTCAAACCAAATTTCATCCTTATAAGGCACAGTAATATCAATTTCAATCAATAAACGATCATAGGAAACCCTTTCCAGTTCTGCAGTAACCTTGTCTACATATAAGGGCTTGCCTATACAACTACCTATCCTACTGAGAGAATCCATTGACCAACAGGTTAATGGAAGGTTAGGAAGTTGAATCCATAAACAGATTTTCCTATGTTTCTCAGGGTCAATCACAAAATCAGCAGTCCATTCTTGTATAATGAAAGGTTTAGCATTGAATGCATAAGGACCTCTATTTAGAACCTTATGTCGTTCTTCAACAGTATCAAATTTGAAGATAAAATAGCCCTTATCATGCAGGAAAATTTTGGGCATAGCAACAAATTTCCAATAGGAGGTTACATAATTCTCCATCTGACTGAAATAAGGGGCATCACCCAAAACAATGCCTATAATTGATGTTTCCCATTTTTTAATTGTAGATTGTACTTCATTTTTCTGAATTTTAGCAACTTTTTTCCCCTCTTCACAGTTGGAGGAATAAATTTCAATTTGTAAGAATCATTAGCAATTCGATTAGATGAGACACTATTTCTAATCTCAGTTTCAGGGTTAGCACTTACCCCATTTAAAGAACTCTATGCTGCCACCGGTGGAGTAGAGATTACCGGATTCGGAGTAGCAACCGGCCTCATCGAAGTTGGTATACTTCCCACTATGGGAATAGAGATACCTGACACCGGCGTAACAGCCTCCATCGCCGGCGAAGACACATCAGAGCGTGGAGTAGGAACCATTATTAATTGTCTAGCAACTCAAGATTGAAGATTTCCAGCTGAATCTTCAAATCCAGGAAGACCTCGAGACAGCAAACTGTAAACCCCTAAGTCCTCCGGTGATGATTCCTCCTCAGATGATATTTAGCGATCCTCAGGGATTATTGAAATAGGACCCAGAAACTCGTTAAGTGAGACCGTAGTACCTCGAGAAGTTTTTTATTTCCCCATTAATGGTTGTGGTGCAAGATAGCCATCTTAGCTTATCCTTCACCACGAGAGCATCTTTTAGAGAGGGAAAAAACTTTTGTAAGTGCAGCTATGCTGAACAAGCAAGTCTTTCATTAATATGGCTAAAGTCCATTACATGCTCTAATATAAAAAAAGTGCAATAATAAATAAATAAAAGGGAAATTCTAAACTACATCTACTTGCTCATGCAACCCCGTTATTTGAATTGTACTACTAAGCACAAAAAAGCAAGACTTGCTACACAACTAGAGGTGGACTACTCCTCCTTGTCTTTAATTTCGGGCTCTTGAATGGGCTCGCTAGGCTCATCAAGTTTCATTCGTTCTTTTGGAGCCCATCTTTCCCTACCATAACTAGAAGAGGCCTCATGATCATTGGGCCCATCTTGGCCGAGTGGGCCGGATTCTTCCTCTTCTTAGATTGGGCATTGGCCTTACCTTTTCCCTTACCCTTAGTTTGGGGCTTGGATGGTTTAGTGGGCCTATCGACGGGAGTTATCCTTATACCGCTTGGCTCATCATATTTGCGAGCTTTGAACAAAATATTTTCCTCTTCTAGGAGCCTTTGGTTGACTTGATGGTCACCACTCCAAATCCATTGCTCGTAAAAGATCGTCAGCCCATGAGATTGGGGAAATACTGGTTTGACCCATATTTGACGACGATGCAATGTCGCTCCCAACGGGGCAATAAGGAAGGAGTCAAGGGTCGTTGACAAGGGCACACGCAGCTTACATTCGGAATTCTCTACCGTAAACTATATTGTCGCAAAAGGTGATTCGGTAAAAAGGAAGTCAAGGTACGTAAGCCTACGATCCGGGTGAAGGGCATATCTTTACTACATCCTACGATTTTAGTGGTATGCCACCACAGAATGAACCAACCCATTTGGGTTTTGGCATAAAAGAATTCCAACCATTCCTCGCGAGAGGATAGAGAGAAGTGTCGACGTCTCGCCGGAAATTGCTTTGGAAGATACTTTCGGGTATCTGTTGAAGGAATCTCGAGAATATTGAGTCTCTCTTGAAGCCATATCGACACAAAAACAATAAAAGGAAAATTCAAGTGGATTTCCAATCGTACTAGATTCTATCTAAAATATTACGAAATTGCCACCGCCTTTATAACTATTGCGATTTAACATGGAAGCGTAGTAGTTTCGCAACGTAGCTTCTCCTTGCACTAGTGATACCATCCACAACCGTCATTTTCTTGATGACGTTGTCTCATCGATTTTTTCGTTTCTCATACAGAGACGGAATTTCGGCATCCGCTAAGTGGAGTTTAGTCACTATTTGCTTAGTACAAAACTTTTTATACTATTCACCCTTATTTTCCATCCACAACTGATTAGGCATACAATCCATGGTTGTGCTGTCTTGCTAACTTTTTCTTTCTCTGAGAATACAGGTCGCCTGCAGTCATCAAATTGTCCACCGCGAGCATTCTTCACTGTTAACCATTACCTCTTATTTCTTCTTGTATTTGCAGAGACGTACTCTTAGCGTGCACCGAGCGCGTTCAGTCAAGGTTTGCCTAATTTGCATTCATATTGTACACTCTCACACACTAAGTGCACATCAGCATCTTGCATGTCGCCTTTGGAATACTTTTATCTTCGTTTTACTCAAGCTCGATTGAAGTGGGGGTTCTGTAAATGCCTAAACAGTGTCGCCAGATTTCTCCGCAAAAGCTCGATGATGAAAGAAGTAATTTATGTGCTTGAAAGCTGCTTTTGCTTTGATAGGTAAAATGAGATCTCAAGTGTGCCCAAACAACTCCTCTATCTCAGTTACATTCAAAAGCCTTGTTCAAGAGCTTTCCAACGACACCTCTTGTGTCCTTTTCTGTTCCCCGGTTACGATATTGTCCTCATTGGGTACTCTAGGGTAAAACCATCTTTTTACCACGAGAAACGTAAACCGATTTTTTCACATTCCGTTCTATTCAAAATTATTTTCGAAATATTCAAATTCATTTGGAAAATTCCAGAAGATTGGATGTCGTCATATGACGACATCCAGCTAGCAGCCTCTAAGCCGCCAGCGGCTCTGACCGCTTTGTCAGGGTCGTTAGCGGATGTAACCTGAGCCGCCAGCGGCTCAGCCTAAGCTAGCTGGTGACAACTTTTTTTCACCCGTCCATCCCTACTTTGTCCCCTAATAAATACAGCCTTCCACATTCAGTTCAAAACACACAGTCTACAGTTGACAACCTCTATTCTCAGTAGTATTAACTCTGAGCTTCACCCTGTTTCTTCCAAATCAACTATATTCTTTGTCTGAGATCTATTTTTACTATTCAATTGCTAAATAGCCTACAGTTTAGGTACTAAACTCCGAAGGGCTCAAATCAAAATAATTGCATAACTGTTTTTTTTTAATAGTCAAATGTAGATATCATGCTAATCATGCATTTTATTGCTTCCTAAATACTGTCTTGAAATTATGTAAATAAGCATGTCTAACTGTTGTAATACTCAACTTGCCAATCAAATGCATGTCTAAATATGGTTTAATAATCAAATGTTGCGATGCTTGTGGTGAACCAATTAATAGTCTAATCTAGGTTGTTAATCCGGTTTTGTGTGGGAATTATGTCTTTAAATTATTAAGAAAACTTGAGTTAGTAGAGGTTGTCATAAAACGGGGGAGTTGGGTGCCTAAGACCTTCCCACCTCGTACCTTCACCCCCGAACCTTTATTCTTGGGTACTCATATGTTCTATATGAGCGGGAGTCTTTTTTAAAACATGATTAGTTCACTTTTTGCTCTACTGGGTTGTCCCTTCGGTTTGACCTTTCGATAAAACGCCGGTAGCAGAATTTTGGCATCTTTCATGGTTTTTATTCAATTCAAATCTTTTCAATAGTTTTTCTAACTCGATGGTTCCTTGAACTTATCTAACCCCCAATATACACATTTTCTATACGGACGCTGTAGACACCCTAATCGGTTCTCATTCCCTGGCATCGTAAAGCCCGATGATGATGGTAATGGATTAATTTGGACCTAAGTAGACAAAGACATTGCTCTGAAGTCTAGACCAAATTCGTTGAAACCTCAGTCTTTGGATAGCCCTTATTATAAGGATTCCAACGCCTCTGACCTTGCCTCAATCAGGTTCCCGGATCAAGAGATATCGCGTCTTGAAGATTTGGGTCGAAACCTCTCGATCCCGACCCTCTAGGTCAGCCCATGGGCATTTTCGTAATTTAATGAGCAATAAATTCAAAAATCCCCAGTCACGCGCACGCCTCCGTGTCGAGCGGCAGATGCTGTTGACCCAGCGGCACACAGCGGAGGCCTTTTGGCCAGCCGTTGTGACCAGCGGCGTGCCGCTGACCCCAGTGGCACACCGCTGAGCCCCCGCGGCACACCACTGAGCCCCCGCGGCACACCGCTGAGCCCCAGCGGCAGCCACTGGCCCCAGCGGACCTCTGTATGGCCGCTGAGCCTGATTTTCTGGCTTGCCCGAGTTTGGCACCGGGGCAGGGAGGTTGGTTAGTTTATAATTTTGAGAGTAATTTTGAGAGCACAAAATCCTAAGTCATAGAAATTTCAGAACTTGAAAATTCAAGCAATCCCTTGCATTCAACCTAGCACCCAAGATCGAAGAGCAATTCCAATTCTATTAGTCCCGTTCGAATAGAACGTCCAGATTAACCATCCTGAGTGCCTAAAACTCTTTATTAAATTCTTCTTTCATATTTATAATCATATTTTATATGGCTTTTGATTATGGTTGAATACTTATTCATGTTTTGATCCTTGTAAATAATTATATGCATGTTAGTTTAATTTAAAGTTTACATCTTTTCTACTAATTCATGTATATTGCATCTTTTTATGCTGATTCATGCATGCAACGACCTCTTTAGGTTTATTTTAGCGTAAAATTGATATTTTTACATTGTACTTCCATTGAAGTTACTCACGAATTTATTGATGTCCATATGCAATGCTTGGCACGTTTAGCAAGTGTGGTAAGTTGGAGCGTTTTATTATTGCTCTTATCTCTTGGTTTGTGTTTAGTAGATTTTGTTTAGTAGATTAATGCATGCAAATTGGATATAAATTGTGCAAAGTGATAATGGTAGCTAAATTGGTTCTCTTTAACCCGCCTAGTTAATTTTAGGACTTTGGACGACCGGATTTATGTGGAACCATATAGTTTAAATAAATATTTGACATGGATAAGCTTAGTAGAGGCCGTTAATTCGGGCGATTTAGATAAGATTCGTTTTGTTTATTTCGTACCTACACCCCCGAACTCAATCTTTGGCCCCCTTTGGGTATGAGTCAATTCCCACATGGAGTTGGGTGCATTTTTTGATGATTTCCAATTGTTTCCTTAAAAATTGGTGGCGACTTCATTGCTTGCGAATTATTTCCCCATCACAATTGAATTATATCGCCTTATGACGTATTATTTAAGACCATTAATTCTGACAAATATCTCAATTTGCACCGAAAAGGCGAGGGTTCTTACAGTGGCGACTTCACAGGGGAATATTGTAAGAGGGTGTAATTCGAAAACTTATCCATGGCAATATTGCTTTGCATCCGTATCACTCACTTGCATGCGTTATCATCACAAGATGTCGAAAGACATCACCACACCTTTGTAGGACCTACTACTTGGAGCATTGTTTATGACTTGGTTAGTGACCCACTAGGTCCGAGTTGCCTTGCACATAGTCATGTTCCACCTTATGGCATTTACATGTTTCCATTCGAGATATGTAAAACGGTACGCTTAGTTTTACTATGCATCCCATAGATGACGAAACGCATCCGGTCGTGGGTTACCTTATCCAACCATAGATTGTGTCAACTATTGCATTTAGTCCCATAGTCCATATCAAGGTGCTAATTGATTTACTTGCCATATTTTGATTGATTGCTTCCTTGCTATGTGATTAGCTTCCATAGAACATTAGGACTAGATCCCCTCTTAGGATTTCTTGAGTCCAGCATTGGGAAAGTTTCCCTTTTGTGTGCTTGTGAGTTTTGTCAAGTTTACAAATCGAGTCTAGAATCCATGCATGATTCCGACAATGCTAGTGACCATATTAGGAAGACGTTTCTTTCCATCCTAATTAGATTGCATGCAAATAATATATTCTCATCAATGATCTTTCACAAGTATAAAAAGAGAGTCTTGTTTATTTCCATAAAGCAAATCAATAGTATATTTTCCTTTTCTTGAGTCCGGAATATATTTTCCATATATAAGTCAAGAGTAGTGTCTATTTATTCCTATAAAGCGAGTTAATAGTATATTTTCATTCTCTTTTACAAAAACAAGCAAGTCAAGAGTACTAATTTCTAATTTACCAGAGTCGAAAGATCATTGACTGAAATATGCTATTTACATAAAATTAGCGTCTCTCTTAAAAGTTGTCATGTTGAGGATTTAATGCTAGATTCATTTCCCACATTTGTTTTAAAAGCAAAATCTTTCTTTTCGTGGAGTTTTCCATTTCTTTCATGTCTTATTAAATGGGCCTTTTTGTGTTCAGAATTGGTAGGAATAAAGATCATGGTCCTAGAAAGTTCGAGAGAGACGAGTCCAACAAGAGATTGATCCGCAAGCTGTCATTCAAACCGCCACCGCAAGCACAGTTTGTGGGCCCCATTTGGATCGATTACCTTCGAACACCGCATTGTCACCGCATACTTCACCACCTACCTCACCTAAGTCCATTATGTCTGGAGAGTCTGAAAGAACCCAAGACCAAAAGATGGATGACCTTTTGGCCGAAATGGTCGCCATGAATGCTAGATTCACTGATATGGAAGCACGTGTCTCTAAGTTGGATCCCCCTACTAGGGATGAAGATGAGCCCAAATCAAATGAAGATAAGACTGAACCCTCCACTAAAGAGGTCGAAAAACTCCAAGGTAAGCCGAATAGGCTTGAATCCGTTCTACGAAAAAGCCGTGTCTTTAATGACATGATCATTAATTCTGAAGGCTATGCTCCCCACATTAAGGGAAAATTGCCCACTAAGTTCCCCATGCCTGAACATTAGAGCTTTTACCACTGCATTGGGCCTCAAAGGCATTGAATAAGACTTATATGTTCACCTCTTTCCCCAAACCTTAGATACCGCTGTTAGGGCCTGGTTCTTCAAACTACCCACTCAAAAGCTACAAAAATGGGAAGATTTGTCTACTCTTTTCCTAGAGAGATATGCTGATAATGTCTTGCCTCCCATGACATCGAGAGAATTAAATATCACCAAACAAGGTGATAAAGAAGTCTTCACCAACTTCGTAAGAAGGTGGAGGACTAAGGTTGCTGAAATGATTGATCGCCCATTTGAAAGGGATCAAATTAGGATGCTAGTTCAAATTTTGGCGTCTGAGTATCGCGAGCACATGAAATTTCAACATATAACCACTTGTGCCCAACTAACTAACGTATGCATGGCCATTGAAGATGACCAACTCTAGAAAGGGAAGAATAAGGTCACCTACAACAACAATACAAGTGGTTACAAGGACAAGAAATATGTTAACACCAATCATACCTCCACAAGTAGAGGAAATGAGGTAAGCGCCATTATTGATAGGTGTCCAAGAAGGTTTACCCCACTTGGGATGCCTTATGTCAAAGCTCTAGACAAGCTAGTCAAAGGAGACTACTTGCACCCTATTGGGCCTACTCCTGATCCTCCCGCCGAGAAGAGGTCACTATACTGGAATGACGCGTTTTGCAAATATTATAGGGGTCGGGGGCACGACACAGAGAAATGCTTCACTCCCAAAGAGAAAATTCAAGACTTATTCGACAATGACACTATTCCATTGCTAAAAGATGTGCCACCACCTAGCAACAATCTAATCCCCTTGGGAATTCTTTTGCCATTGACATAGAGGAAGGGTTTGATCCATCCTACCTAATCACTCCAATTGGGCAAGTGATACCGCCTTATCCAAGCCCAAGGCCCACACTAGACATTTGCGGCCTTTGGGATAGAAACGAAGAGGATAATGGACATTACACAGATCCCGAGGATGTGCTAAATCCTCAAGTCCACGACATAGCCATTGGCAAAGCATGGTATGACATCTCCGATGACGAGAAGGATCAAGATGATAAGGCTTTGAACTACCTCACAAGGTACGGTCGCCAATTTAGGCCCGAAAACATTTACATAGATCCATCTCAAATCCAAACCGTAGAGCCCGTGCAAATCCCCAATAGGGATGCAATTCAAAAGGAGGCAACTAAAGATGATGATGGAAGTAACATCCTTATAATTGCAAAGGACAAAAGCTGACATATCCATTTGGTAATTGTTGACCACTTCTATCACTTATAGAAGGGCCATGGTAGAAGCGCTAAATGCAACCACTATCTCTCCAAATGCTACTCCCGAGGATGTGGTTAACCTCCTGGTCAAAGGAAAGCCGTCCTCGCCCATCACCTTTTCTGACAACGATCTTCCACCCAATGGCATTCATCACAACAAAGCTCTATATTTAACTATAATATGTCAACAAAGGCAAGTCCCCATGACTTTAGTTGACAATGGTTCTGTTGTAAACATGTGCCCTTTGAGGACTGCTGAACACCTCAAAATAGACTGCAACAACCTCGCACACTCCGCACAAGGACTAAGGGATTATGACAACTCCAAAAGAAATGTTATAGGCACATTCTCTATGCATATTAACATTGGGCCCATCGAGAAAATGGTCCAATTCCATGTCATAGATATTTTGGCCACCTTTAACCTACTTTTAGGAAGGCCTTGGTTGCATGGGCTTAATGCTGTAGGCTCAACCCTTCACCAAAAGGTGAAACTATCTCTAGCAAGATCCACTCTGGAAGTCTGCGCTGATACTATGGTAGCCCAGGTGGAAAAAGCTCTAGTCTTAAAGATAGAGCACAATGAGCAAGATGAAGAACTATGGGGTTTTGAGAAGATAGGCTTCATAGAAACAATAGAGCCCACACATGACGTGAATACCCTACTAAGAAAGCAAGGCTACTTCTTAGGCACCACTTTGAGCCCTCACCCCAAGGTAACCCAACCTTACTGGAATACTAAGAACAAGAATGATCTATTTGGATTGGGCTATAAACCCACTAAGAAAGAGCTTCGAGCCTACATATCTAAGAAAGTGGTTAGAGAGAAAGCTCGCGCGGCCAACAAGCCCATCCTACACGACATGGGTCCTTATCCCCTCACTCTCAACAGGAAATTTCTCTAAAAAGGAGATCCACACCCCTACTATGGATTTCCTGAACCATATGAAATCAATGGGATTCTAGTTTCAGGCTTTGAGACATCCCAAGACTGTTTCACTATGAATAAAGAGGCACCATCACCTCTCAAAGAGGATCAATCCACTAAATACTGGGCTAATGACATGGCACCAAACAACCTTGGGCTATTATTTGGTGAAGAACGTCGCCAATACAATGAGGCAATGAGCAAACTTCCCCTTACTGTGCTTTTCAACGAAGGTTTCGACCCGTCCAAGCTGATTGCCCCAATTGGGCCCAATCGCGCCGCCTGGAAGCACGAGACGAAGTGGGCTCCAATAGAAGCAGTCAAGTACGAGTTCACGATCTGCAATGGTCCTTCAGAGAGGCCCAATTCTGATTCTGAGTCTGATTCTGAGTCCGAGTCTGATTCTGAGTCTGCTATCCTAGAAGTGTCGGGTAGTTCACCCCAGTCTATTTCTATTGCTATTAAGGTCGCTAGTGACGAACTCATTGATGTATTGTTCGCTTCTATTAATGTCATGAGTGTTGATTTCACTTACGGATTGCCTTGATGCTAATAATTCAAACGACATAACGAAATTGCCAAAAGAAGTCATTAAAACATTAATCGAATATGAACAAAAGACTTCAGTAGTCGAAGAAACGGAGACAATAAATACTGCAACTAATGATGAGCCACGCCACGTGCAAATAGGCTTGTCTTTAACTTCTAATGAACGCGAACAATTCGTAACACTCATAAAGAATTACACGGATGTTTTTGCCTGGTCCTACAAGGACATGCCCGGTATAGACCGCAACATTGCTCAACATACTATCCCGCTAAAACCCAATTGAAAACCAGTTAAACAAAGGCTAAGAAGAATGAAACCGGAATGGGCTCTTAAAATCAAAGAAGAGGTCCAAAAATAACTCGATGCAGGCTTCACAAGAGTGCCCAATTACCGCGATTGGGTAGCCAACATCGTTCCAGTCCTAAAGAAGGATGGGCGAGTACGAATGTGTGTGGATTTCAGGGACTTAAACAAAGCAAGCCCCAAGGACGACTTTCCACTACCCCACATAGATGTCCTAGTGGACAATACAGTTGGGCACACCCTCCTGCCATTCATGGACGGATACGCAGGGTATAACCAAGTCTTAATGGCCAAAGACGATGAAGAGAAAACAACATTCATCACCCAATGGGGCACCTATTGCTACACTGTAATGCCATTTGGACTTGAGAATGATGGGGCTACATATCAAAGAATTGCAACCACCCTTCTTCACGCTATGATGCACAAAGAAGCAGAAGTGTACGTGGACGACATGATCATAAAGTTCAAAGAAAGAGAAGGGCATGTACCCTCGCTTCAGATGTCTTCGATAGGCTTCGGAAATATAACATGAGACTCAATCTTATGATTCATCATAAGCACTAGAGGAATCGAAATTTATCCATCCAAGATCAAAGCCATAATGGACATGCCTCCTCCAAAAACATAGAAGGAAATCAAGGGCTTCTTAGGAAGAATCCAGTACATTAGTCGATTCATTTCTAAATTCACTATCACATGCGAGCTCATATTCAAGAAGCTCAAGAAAGAGGTGAAAATCGAATGGGATGAACAATGTCAAAAATTCTTTGACAAAATTAAGGCCTATTTGTTCGAACCACCCGTGCTAGTACCGCCCACTCTAGGCTTGCCTTTAATCCTTTATCTAATAGTCATAGAAACGTCAATGGGGGCCATGCTAGCCCAAGAAACAAACAAAGAGGAGAAAGCCATCTACTATGTGAGTAAGAAGTTTCTTGAGTACGAAACCCGTTATTCCCCACTGGAAAAAACATGTCTTGCTTTGGTAGCTGCGACAAAAAACCTGCGACATTACATGCTCCAACATACGATCCACATAAGATCGAGAGAAAATCCTCTAAAGTATATGTTTGAAAAGTCCATCCTAAACGGCAGAATAGCGAGATGGACAGTTCTTTTATCCGAATTCGACATGAGGTTCGAGCACCAAAAGGCAATTAAAGGGCATGCTATTTAGAATACCTAGCCGATCAAGCCATAGATGAACCTGACTGAAAGGAAGAATATCACTTCCCAGATGAAGGAGTTATGACTCTAGACACCGAGACATGGCAACTATATTTCGATGGAGCATCTAACAAAAAAGGATTTGGGGTAGGAGTGCTAATAGTATCTCCTGACAGTACACATACACTTATATCGGTCAAGTTAGGTCACGAGGTCACCAACAATGGCACAGAATACGATGCTTGTATGATAGGATTCCAATCCTCCATAAGCCTTGGCATCAAAACACTGCGGGTCTATGGTGACTCATCTCTCATAATTAACCACATTTCCAAATTCTGAAAAGTCAAAAGTGAATCCTTGGCACTCTACCAAGAATACATAGACAAAATCTTGGTGTATTTCAACCAAATACATTTCACCTACCTTCCAAGAGAGGATAATCAATTAGCAAATGCATCGGCTAAATTGGCAAGTATGATCAACATACCTGATTGCATTCGAATGATGCCTATTTGCGTGCAAAGAAGGTCCGAACCTTCATACTGTGATGCTTTGGAGGTATGCTACGATAAAGAAGATGAATGGTACACTGATATAAAAAACCTACTCATCCATCAAATATACCCCCTGATTCTAGCCCTAGAGCCCAAAAGGCCATCAGGAGGCTCGCATCCCAGTTTAGTGAGGTACAAGGTCAAATATACAAGAAAACCCCAAATGGGATTAATCTCTTATGTTTAGGCACCGAATGGCCCACAAAGTCCTGAGAGACGTACATGGAGGAGTCTGTGGACCGCACATGAACAGTATGATGTTATTTAGAAAGATAATTAGGCTTGGCTATTATAGACCACAATGGAGAAAGACTGTTGTGAATTCGTCAAAAGATGCGTGCAATGCCAGAGACTTGCAAACCTACAACATTTGCCACCAAGCCCATTATACACTTTCACCTCCCCTTGGCCCTTCTCGGCTTGGGGAATAGACATCATTGGCAAGATAACCCTAATGGGCAAGGGAGGCCATGAATATATTCTAGTTGCTATTGACTAATTTACTAAATGGGTTGAAGCGCAATCCTACGCAAAGCTCAAAGCAAAGCATGTGGTAAAGTTCATCAAGAACAACATAATAGCTAGATATGGCATTGCCCAAGAAATCATCAGTGACAACAGGTCGCATTTTATGAAAGAAGTAATTGAGCTATTGGTCAAATTCACGATCCAGCATCGAAATTCATCTCCCTACAAGCCGCAAACAAACGGCGCAGTAAAAGCAGCTAACAAGAACATCAAGAAAATCATCGAAAGAATGGTTGAAAATTATTACGATTGGCCCGACAAGTTGCCATTCGCACTTTGGGGGTATAGGACTTCCATTCGCGCATCAACGGTAGCAACACCTTACTCTGTAGTTTATGGGATGGAAGTCGTATTACCAATCGAACTAGAGGTCCCATCTCTAAGGATCGTCCTAGAAAGCCAAATTCCGGAGGCGGATTAGGTCCAAGCCTAGTATGACCAATTAGTCCTATCGGATGAGAAAAGGTTGCAAGCTTTGCATAATGTAAGAATCTATCAAAAAATATTGACGAAGCACTTCAACCAAAAGCTCAAGATGGAGACCTCAAAGTTGGAGACCTAGTAGTCAAAGAAGTGAGGGCCAATGTCACTGAACCTCGTGGCAAGTTTAGGCCCAACTGGTCCGGTCCTTTTCTTATTACAGAAATCCTAACCGGCGGAGCTGCAAGGTTGGTAGACTTAGACGGGATTGAATTCAGTAAATGGATAAATATGGATCAATTGAAAAAGTTATATGCCTAGGCTAGGAATCTAAAATAGTAAACTTTGAGAGGCCCATAATAGGCTAAAGTAATCCCAGAAAAAAAAAAAAAAGGATTTAATGTTTAAATCACACGGATAAGAACTACGAGCGGCCTGATTCCCCTAAAAGGATACCTAGGATAACCCAATTGTAATTGGGCCCGGCCCCTTCATAATTTTCGCAATCAAAAGTTGTTGAAATTATAATAAAGCTAATAAAGTTGCAATATTGCATAAATTTGAGCATGTCTCCATAAATAATAAAAGTCCATTACAACTTTAATGACTTGGCAATTCTAAAAAAAAATGCAATCATTTAAATCTAAGTCCTAAAGGGGCACATCACCCTTCTTGAATTTAAATGCAACACAAAAGGCAATCATAAGCTAGACATGCTCCAATAAATAGTATTAGCATTACTACACTACTCCTTATTTTCGGTAGTAGGACCCACATCTTTCATAGGCTCATCCGCTATGAGGCCCTCCGTATCTCGCTCCTTGGGAGCCCATCTCTCACGGACCGTGGTTTCCTCTTCTTCAATCTCCATTGGAGGTGTGCTTGAAGATGCCTCGTGATCATTGACCCGAGTTGCGGCTACCTCATGCGGCTTAGTAGTAATCTTCTCCAAAGCTTTCTTGGCCTTTTGGTTAAGAATGCCTTTCACATGCTTGACTCCTTTTTTCTTGCCCTTCCCCTTTGGGTCATTAGGGTTCGAAAGTCTTAAGCTAGCTTTGGCCGATCGGGCCTTAAGGTCACTTCGTTTGGATTTCCTACATGAACGACGACCCTCCGTGGTTTTACAATCCATCCAAGCCTCATAGGCCGATAATATTGCCGTGGGCGCCTTGATATGAAGAATAGTCCACTTATGCACATTCCCAAGATCTTACCATGCTAATTGTCAAAGTTCGCGCGGTAGGAGGCACACTATCCTTTTGTAGGATAATTTTGCATTTCCCATATTGTTCCATAATACGACTAAGAAATATGTAAGTAGAGTTAAGGAGACCATGGATTTGATAATATCCCGAGTCTTTATTACATCCGATTGCGGATTTATGACCCCACCACTTCACGGTTCATTGTAGCAAAGGGAAAGCTTTAAGGTACCCACGCCACTCATCAATGGTGGATTCATAATACAATCTCCAGCGTGCGGGAAATTACCTAGGTTGATACTTGAGCGCATTAGCGGGTCTCTCAATGAAGCACATATGCTCAAGAAGCCATATTTACAAAAGCAAAATAATAAAGTCAACAATCCATCAACGATTCAAACTTTATTAACAAGCAAATAAATTCAAGCAAGCACTTACTTGGAGAAGGAGAGGGCTCCCCGTCCATCCACCGAACGATGGTTCTTGTATCTTGCGATCCAAGCATATTATAGTTTCACCAAGAACAAGAGACATAGGGGTAAAATCGTTTTGGATTTGTTCTACAATCATAACCATGCTAGATTAACCCTTATTACCTCCACCAACAAAGAGGTACCTATGCAAAAGACATAGAACAAAAGCACGTCTATAATAAGTCTCGCTCATCACATCATTGTCATCCCTTACCTTGGGGAAAAAGATGTCGATTACGCCGTAGAGGTCCAATTATCACTCCTAGCAACGGAGGAAGCTTAAGTTGGTGATAGACCGAGATATCTCTTGTGATAGCCTTCAAGGTTTGCTCCAAGCCATGTAGTATCGGGAGCTTGGTCGTGAGGAAATCCAAGAAAAGCGGAAAACTCTTCGGGAAGGGGACATAGTTCATTACACCCAAAACGGAAGACATGAAGCTTGTCATCCCGAAACTCGATCGCGGCCTCAAGGAGATTCCATACAATTTGAACTTGTTTGAGGTAGAAGATAGCATTCAAGTGGAATGGAACAATTCTCATCCTCTCTTCGGGGGTCATGGATTGTAACCACTTATCAAATTTAACACGAAAACTTGTCATGGCTGAATTCTTAGCAAATAAGGGAGTTTCTCTTTCTAAAAATCTCTTTATTGATGGTAATTGTGAAGGTGATGTCCCAAATTGGACTAACCTAAGGCTTATGTAGGGCTCGCACGAAAAAGACGAAAAAATAAGGCAACCCGTCAAAAAAGGGCTCCAGCGGTCCATGTCCCAACCGCTGAAGGCTCAGCGATGCTCGATAGTGCAGCACAAGCCCAGTAGCCACCCGCAGAGATTCAATGGTACACCGTTGAGCCCCAGCGATACGCCGCTGGAGCCTGGCGGCCCCCGTTTTAATCTCCGCTGCTTAGCGCCTGCCGCTGAGCGGCTCCCGCCTGCCGCCGGACGACTTTCTCTAGGACAACCTCTTTCACTCCGAATTAGAGACTTTCCTTAACCGTTTTGGACTCAATTTTGGCTCTTTTTCCTATTTTTTCCATTATTTCCACTTTGTATTATTTTCCTAAAATTAATGGAAACTCCACAATCACAGTTGTGATATATGAGAGGAATTCCAATCAATAAAGGGTGTTGCTGAGTCGTTTAGATCGTTGAGATGAAGAGAATTACTTAAGTACCTCGATTCTACGAACGTTCGTGTAAAGCTCGAAACGTTCTTGTAAAGCTGGGAACGTTCTTTCTCCTGCACTGCAATTGGTTTTGCCAGATAGTTACAAGGTTCGTTAATTGTTGATTTTACAATTCAATTTTCAAGACCTATATTTTTAACCTATTTCACAGTTTCATTTAGTTTGATCTGTTAGCTTTTCCTAATTATTCGTTAAATGTAATCTTCATTACAGATTTTGTCAGATTAAGTCTACTGCAACATCGATTGGAGAAGTGAAGCGGCCAAGCATTTTCAAGCCTTCACTTTTTTTCCTTTCTCTCTCTTTTTTTTTTTTTTCTTGTGTTCGAGAACTTCAATCTTGGATCTAGTTTTTATGTATTTTTCCTTTGAATCTTCTATTAAGTCTTGGGTAATAAATATTGTAACGTGTAGATGAATTTTTATTGAATAGATGAGTTTACTTTCGTTTGGTACAATTTTTTCGTTCTTTTACACGATTTGTTTGATTGCTAAACAATCAAGAACAACAAAAACAAGATAGAAAGAAATATAAAAAAAACATATCAAAAGAGAGGAGATAATTATTTACAATTTTGATTTTTTAAATTTTGATTTTTTTTAAAAAAAGGCACAATAGGCGTCGGTTAATCTGTTGAACTGACGCCTGCAGTCCAAGAATAGGCGTCGGTTGAACAGTTGGACCGATGCAAGTAGTCTGCTTTAGGCGTCGGTCCAACAGCTTAACCGAAGCCTATTTGATATTATAGGCGTCGGTTGAACAGCTTGACCGACGCCTCTTCTTACATTAGGCGTCGGTTCTAAACCGACGCCTATGACTTTGACTTCTGGCGTCACTGCTGTATACGTCGGTTCATAACCGACGCCTATGTGTACTTTTAACTGACGCCTATGACCTTATTTGTACTAGTGGGAGCAGGTCCTGGGGGCTAATAATAAAGGCCGCCATAAGAAGGATACCCCGCATACCCGGGATAAGGAGGATACATCGGCATATGCATAGGAGCAGCCTCCACATACGAAGTCATCCTACTCCCACCGGGACGGTATGACTGATGCACAGGCATCCTCTCTCTCCTTGGACTCTCCCTCTGAGGGCTCCTCTCACGAGAAGGACTATGCTCAGGTGAGCTCACACCCTCATCATCCGACAGCACCACCTGTCGTGACCTACGAGGAAGGGGTCCACGGTACTCAACCTGCATTTCACAAAAAATTATAAATATGTTTCTCAAAGCATGCAACTTTGAAAATGCAAATAGAAGTTTACGTTGTCCAAATCAACTCTTGAACAAGTACCCTTCGAAAGGGCTCGGGATATCCAAGACTACATGGCATGAACCATCTTGAGGACCTTCTCGGATATCAAAGACTCACGATCAAGCTACACAAAGAAAAAGTTAGCACAAGCATAGTAAAAAAAGAGACAAGGCATGCCGCATTTTGGAAAATTAAAAATTTACCCCTGGATGCCCAACCGGAAGAGGTGGACCCTGAATATCCCCATGAAGGTCCTCTGTCATGGGAATCTCTCCCCAGCACTCCTTCTCGCCATAATCCCTACACCGAACCCGCATGTCCGAGATGATCACCTCAACATCATCAACCCGAGCTTCCTACATGGCAAAGCGAGTTAGTACAAATAAGGCAAGAGGCATAGAATATCAAGTATAAAATTCTTACCTTCAAACCCACAAATAAAGGCATGAGGTGATCACAGCTCATAATGACCCGCAAGGTCCTCCGCAGGCTCCCTTAAATACCGCATAGCATCCAAGCCCACCATGGTCGCAGCAACCTGTTCACGAGAATAGCACCTCACCAGGAACATGGTTGAAAGAGGATCCAAAGAAATCCTAGGGACTCGCTAATTTTAATTTTCTCAAGGCACAGACACAATTTATGAAGGCACAGGCACAGGCACACAATTTTTCAAGGCAAATGCACAATATCATAATTTTTGCAGGCACATGCATAATTTCAATTTCTCAATGCACAGGCATTATTTCATTTTTCTTAAGGCACAGCAAGGCATCGGGAGCGAAAAAAGCTCTTCCAAGAGAGGCTATTAATTTAGTCTTACGTCTGCACCAGCAAAGCGCAAGCATTATTTCGGCAGAGTGACGAATGCTCTTTGACAATGAAACTATTAAAATTAGTGTCACGTTGACACCCGCAAAGAAGGTAACCCTGACCACAGGCGGTCGGGATTTACTTTTTATCTTTTCTCTAACATAAGCATTTTCAAAAGTTAGCGTCACTTTGCAAAACTGCAGGCATTTTTAGAAAATACTTTGACCTTCGCTTTCGCAAGCTCGGCTAAAGTGGGAGCTTCTGTAGACACCCTAATCGGTTCTCATCCCCTGGCATCGCAAAGCCCGATGATGACGGTAATGGATTAATTTGGACGTAAGTAGAAAAAAGCATTGCTCTGAAGTCTAGACCAAATTCCTTGAAACCTTAGTCTTTGGATAGCTCATGTTATAAGGATTCCAACGCCTTTGACCTTGCCTCAATAAGGTTCCCGGATCAAGAGATATCGCGTCTTGAAGATTTGGGTCAAAACCGCTCGATCCCGACCCCCTGGGTCAGCCCAAGGGCATTTTCGTAATTTACTGAGCACAAAAAGTCAAAAATACCCAGTCACGACAAAGTCGAGCGGCTAACGCTGTTGACCCAGCGGCACAGCGTGACAGTGGAGGCCTTTTGGCTAGCCGCTGGGCCCAGCAGTTTTGTTTTCAGCGGCAGACGCTGGCCCCAGCGGGCCTCTGTATGGTCGTTTGGCCTGATTTCTGGCTGGGCCGAGTTTGGCGTCGGGGCTGCAGCCCTAGGCCTCTAATTTTGCCCCTTCACCATCTTTTATGGGAGGTTGGTCAGTTTATAATTCAGAGAGCAATTTTGAGAGCACAAAACCCTATATCATAGAGCATTCAGAATTTGAAGAGTCAATCAAGCCCTTGCATTCAACCTAGCACACCAGATCGAAGAGCAATTCCAATTCTACTAGTCCCGTTCGAATAAAACGTCCAGGTTAACCATCCTGAGGGCCTAAAACTCTTTATTAAATTCTTCTTTCCTATTTATAATCATGTTTTATTTGGCTTTTAATTATGGTTGAATAATTGTGCATCTTTTGATCCTTGTAAATAAATACATGCATGTTAGTTTAATTAAAAAGTTTGCATCTTTTCTATTAATTCATGTATATTGCATCTTTTTATGTTGATTCATACATGTAGCGACCTTTTTAGGTTTTAGCGTAATGTTGATATTTTTGCATTGTACTTCCGTTGAAGTTACTAACGAATTTATTGATGTGCATATGTAATGCTTGGCGCGTTTAGCAAGTATGGTAGATTGGAGCGTTTTACTATTGCTCTTATCTCTTGGTTTGTGTTTAGTAGATTAATGCATGCGAATTGGATATAAATTGCGCAGAGTGATAACGCTGGCTAAATTGGTTCTCTTTAACCCGCCTAGTTAATTTTAGGACTTTGGACGGCCGGATTTATGTGGAACCATATAGTTTAAATAAATATTTGACATGTATAATCTTAGTAGAGGCCGTTAATTCGGGCGATTTAGATAACATTCGTTTTGTTTATTTCCTACCTACACCCCCGAACTCAATGTTTGGCCCCCATTGGGTATGAGTCAATTCCCACATGGAGTTGGGTGCACTTTTTGATGGTTTCCAATTGTTTCCTCAAAAACTGATGGCGACTTCATTGCTTGCGAATTATTTCCCCCATCACAATTGAATTATTTTGTCTTATGACGTATTATTTAAGAACCATTATTTCCAACCAAATATCTCAATTAGCGCCGAAAAGGCGAGGGTTCTTACAGACACACTCCGAGGTTAAGGAAAGGAATCCCGGGTCCTTACTAGTGGCAAAAGAATCCAACTTAGACATCACTAGGCGAAGTGCCTCATTCATTCACCGTCTTGTTTTGTTCCATTTGGGCATTGTCGGAGTCCGTATTGGATGGTAGTGGGGGTTGAGATGTGTGATTATGGAACGGATCTCGTGGATGGAAGCCCAGAGGTTAAGTGGAGGCATTTTGCGGGGAGAAAGTATTTTGTGGAGGGAAAGGGTTTGTGTTTCGGTAGGAGAAGTTGGGGTGATTTCTCCAACCCGAATTGAAGGTATTGAAGTATGGGTCATTTCGAGGGCGGGGGTTGAAATTGTTGAAGAGATTAGCTTGCTCAATTGTCATCTCTTGGGTGGATGATCGATTATATGGAAACTCATTTCCCATTTTCCCTTCAGCACCATACACTTCACCGGAAGAACTTTGCCCTTGAGAGGCACCCATATGAGGTTGTATTTGTTGGACTTGATGAGAAAGTGCATCCAACTTACTTGTCAAGAGGTTCACCGCATCAACCTCAAGTTTACCTCCACTCTTGCGAACTCCCAGCCTACCGGATGACCATTGATAGTTGTTGGAGGCTATGTTCTCAAGCAAGGTTTTAGCCGCAATCGGCCTGAAGGTCATGATAGAGCCACCCGCCACGTTCTCATTATGGGATTCAATCCACTATAGAATGTTTGAATAAGGAGCCACTATTCAATGCCATGTGGAGGGCACTTTCTTTGTAACTCTTTGAAGCGCTCTCATGCTTCATACAATGATTCGTCGTCACTATGGAAGGCATGGATGTCATTCCTCAATTTGTTAGCCAAGTCCGGTGGAAAGTACGCAATCAAGAAGGCATCTGACAAAGCCTCCCATGTGGTGAATGAGTTGGCTTCTTGGCTATTCAACCATTACTTTGCCTTCCCCGCAAAGAAAAATGGGAATAAGCGGAGGCGAAGTGCACCATCACTAACCCCGTTTATCTTCAAGGTGTGACATTTCTCTAAAAATAGAGCAATGTGATCATTGGGATTTTCACCATGATTCTCGTAGAATTGATCCTCCTTAATGAAAGAAATAAAGGAGGTCTTGATCTTAAAAATTTTTGACGCGAAACCGCCCTTGTGATACTTGAACTAATGTTTCCAGTGGTAGCTTGTACTAGTTCAAGCTCACGTTGCTTTCTAAACTCTTCTTTTCGGCGCTTTCGTGCTTGCTTTTTCTAGCCACGCGCAAGGTTCTCTCAATTTTGGATCCAAAGGTTCAAGATTGTCGGACCCTTGACTCCTGGTCATGCACCAAAAGCACTAGACAAGAGGATCAAACACAAAAGCACACACAAGTAACACACACACACACACACACACACACACACACACACAAGCTTAGTCTAGCCTATTCAAGAAACGCCTAATATTGGAATAAAACTTCCCGCCAATGGCGCCAAAAAAATTGATAGCCTTCACAAATATACGGAGTTTATTGAATAGTATAAAAGATTATCGTATCCACATGGAGCTAGTATATCCACTATTAAGTCTTCTCAAATATCTAACAAGCTAAGTAGTTCGAATTGGATTTTTGATAATTCAAATAAAGAAAACTAAAGTGGATAAATCTACGAGAAACTAGGAAGATAAAAGATCTAGGGTTGACTTCACTTAACTAGATTACTTAATGCAATAGATAAACTTAACTAGCATGTCAATGTCAATGGTTTCAAGGACGGATAAAGAAGCCTAAACCTTCTCTCAGAGCGATAAAGGCAAACTTAATGCAAACTTAACTACCTATTCTCATGGAGTCAAGTAACATCGAGAGCATGAAGAACGAAAATCAATCCAATGCCCACAAGATATTCTAATCTACTATCATGATTAGGCAATCAAGATATGCGAGTCCGACAATTAGCACTCCCCTTTCGATTTTATGCTAACCATCCAAGTATTCAAAACCCTCTTTCAAGAATTATGAATAAAAATAAGCAAACAAATAATCATGTGCAAGAATTTAGCAACATGCTAGCATCTATCTATCAAGACATCAAATAACCCAATTTATCGACATCAACCCTAATAAGAGACTTAGCCACTCATGATTATATAATCTACAAAGCAAATAATGAAAATAAAACTAAGCATGAATTACCAAACTCAAATAAATAACAATCATAAACTAAAGGTTTAAGAACTAAAATCAATTGATAGGGGGGGAGAGAGAGAGAGTAGACATGAGAGATAAACCAAGAAGCTTCAATTGAAATTGCCCAAAATTTGAACTTGTTCTTTTTTTGAGAGGTGGGGAGGAGGGGAACTTCAACTTGTTCTTCATATTGCAATAAAATAGAGAATTTTTAGAGTAATCTAAGTGCTTAATGTAAATTCTAATTAGTTCTAATGGAGTAGAGAGAGATTATCTAGAAGAGAGAGAGAAGAGCCCTTTTATATCTATAGAAACGTTTAGTCAAATGGGAGAAAGAAGTGGAAAGGTCCCTCGTCGATTATGCATATATCACACAGGAGCATGATCGTGCCAGCATAGGCATGATCGTGCCAACATAGGCATAATCGTGCTTCCTCTTTTCCTCAATATTCGTGACCACTACATGTATACATGATACACACATGATCATGTGTATCGGAAGCATCATCATGCTCTCTAGGAAAACTCTAAAACTTCACGTTTCTAGCATCTCTTTTCATTCCAACTTTGATTCCTTCTTCTTTGATTCTTCTATTGACAATCTAAAATCCATCTAAATTCCAATTGTACATTTGAGCTGCAAAACGATCTTAAAATCACATTGAACGCACAAACATACCCAAGTAGTGATCCTCATCATAGAATGAATAAAATCCAATTAAAAATGAGGATAATCACACAAATAATAGGACGGATGAGTGCACTTATACCATGAAAATCAACACTATTTAGGCACTCATCAATATGGTAGATGATGGCACAATCGCACAGTTAGATTAGGAAGAGTATGTATTTTATATGCTTTGCTTTTCCAAAAAGGTTTATTGTGAAGACTTAAAATTCAAAAGTACTGATTTTGTCTTCCTTTGAGTTATCAGGATTCATTTTTGGCTGCATGCACTGCATTTGGAGCTACCTTTGGAATTGGCATTTCAATGAGTTGGTGTTACACCAACTCCTCTCATTGAAGGTGATTGACTGTGGAGTGATTATGGGGAAAATGTAGAGTATTGTAGTATAAGGTGATATCATATATGTATATGCAATAAAAATAAATTCTTCAATTGTTATGCACAAAAGACTAGTGATTAGGAATAAGCAATTTTATTAGAGAGCGATGGACTCTCTTCTTGGACATATCCTGAACTCGTAGGACTAATTAATCTTTTTGAAGTTCAAGTGGATAAGTACCGGTCATCTTCCTGTTGTAGTTGATGTATAGCCATTTAATAGACAGCGCCATTCCACTAAATAATCTTACATATGATATCGTTAAATGTACCTCTCATTCATTGAGAATTCAATACCCAAAATATCTCATATTTTGAAAGATTCGCCAATTCTAGTTAGCAACGAATCTCCACTTCCTTCTACATGACTTAGTGTTTCTTTTCTACTTTTGTGTTTTGTACCAAGTTTTGTTATATAACTTTTGGATGAATGTCATTGAGCATAAACAAATTGAGCTTATGTGTTTGTTTTGCTCTGGATTAATGAGTTGAGTTGCACACTATGAATTCTATTATTAGATATTGTATTCGTGGCTATAATTGTCAATCTAATTTTGCTTATTTTGTTTAATGATTTTTTATGTCCTTCCCTCGCTACTATCCTTTAAAACAATATAAAACAGTTATTACTCATATAATCTGTAAGCATTCTCTAGCTACTAACAAGTTTTTACTCCCCTTCTTCATCAATCTCCAGACTAGCATAACAAACTTTATAGTCCCACATAATGCTTAACACGTGTGTGTGCGCGCGCATGCATGCTTGATAATTAGTTATGAATTGACTTGGAATTTGTTCCATCCAATATACCTCTAAACCATTTACCTCCTAATTTCTTGGACTGGTTTTTCGATCATGTTGATATCTCCATGACTGCATATTGTAAGGACCCTGAAAAACCGCAAGAGGCTAATGCATTCCTTAAACAAAATTTGAATTTGTAAGGGGATAGATAAGTTCAATAACCCATCGAGTTAGAAAAGCATTTTGAAAGACATTGAATTGCAGAAAAATCATGAAAGGGCCCAAAATTCTGCTACTAGCGCTTTATCAAAATGGACAATCGAAAAGACGCCTTAGTAGCTGAAAAATCGAACTAGTCATGTTTTTAGAAAGACTCCCGCTCATATAGAACATATGAGTACCCAAGAATGAGGGTTCGGGGGCGAAGGTACGAATTGGAAAGGTGTTAGGCACCCAACTCGTCCGTTTAAAATAACGGCCTCTACTAACTCAAGTTTGCTTAATAAATTAATGACATAATTCCCACACAAAGTCGATTAACAACCTAGATTAGACTATTAGTTAGTTGATCACAAGCATCAAAATATTTTTTTATTTACCCATAGTTGAATATGCATTTGATTTACTAGTTGAGACGCACAAGAACAGAACATAGATATTTAGAGATTTACAAACAGTATTTAGGAGGCAATAAAGGAAATGATTTGCCTGATATCTACATTTTGACAATTAGAAAATAAACAAGACAGCAATAAAGTTGATTTGAGCCCTCATGAGTTAGTACCTGAAATGTAGGCTATATAGCAAAGATTATAAGCAAACTAGGTCTCTATGAGCGATAAGAAATAGAGAGAGAATGCAAGAGCTAGAGGTCGGTTCTTGTGAACTTGTTGTCTGATACAAACTGAGCAAATTGAAATGAAGGTCGAAGTTGTACTTATAGTGGTACGCGGTAACAACCTGTCAGCCAAAAGATAGAGGCGTGCGAGTAAAACCGGGGCGAAAAAGTTATCGTCATCTAGGAGTGTTGACAGCCGCTAGCGGCTGTCGCTAGGCAAGCGGCTACAGCTGTAGCCATTAGCGGCTGTCGCTTGACAGCCGTGCTGGGCTGCAACCACAACCTTAGCTGATGTGGATAAATGATCCACACCTGCTAGCAGCTACCGTAAAGGATAAGGTATCCCGTACTTAGCCACCTAGCAGGATAGAATTATGTATCAGGTCAGTTTTGAGGTTGTATTTTTCCGGTGGGAAAAGAACGATTTTACCCATGATACGTGAAAAGACGATTCTGCCCCTAAGGACCTGAAAAGACGATTTTGCCCTCAGAGTCAGAATGGGGCTTAAGAGGTATCGTTGGAAAGCTCTTGAAAGGGACTATTGAATAGAAAGGAGATGAAAAGGCTATTTCAGTGACCTTGAGACCTTATTTACCTATCTAAACAAAATACCCTTGGTATCACCAAGTTAGAAAGACCAAAATCATTGAATACTTCACTTAATCAATTAAATGCCTCTCTCAACATTAATATGTGATACATGATCAAACTTCATTCAATATGGTATAACATCAATTGCAAAAAGCTTAGTTATTCACTCATTGTATGCACATACAGGATACAACCAGGCAGACAACCTACGTTAATTAGTTAGTATCATATTGTCTGATTTCACCTATGCTATAATCCCCCCTACTGAGTTTTTTATATTCTCTTTTGCTTTAACACCTTTTGGATTTTCTGTTTGACTGGTTTATATAAGTTGTATATGGCATTATACTAACCTATGCTATGTTACCTATAACTTTGTTTTAGCCATCTACCTCTAACATGTTTACAACAAGGTTGAAGAAAATAAGGAAAGGCTAAAAGAAATGAAAAGCTAGAAGAACTACCACCCTAAGAACAAAGGTCATTGTCATCATCACACCTTACTTTCAACATCAGTAATCTCCCATCATCTTTTAACAATGTAAGTTAAATGAATCATTCACTTTTGCAAAAAGTAAAATTCTATACTATCATTTCCAAAATAGAGATAATTAAACTAAGTTATTCAGTGTAGGGAATGATGTTCCAAATTAATGCTTTAGTTTCAATCAAAAACAAAAGCAAAAATATTGGTAAATGAGATGCAGCAATGGCAGATGTAACAAGAGAGTTGATGCAAAAGATACAACATCATACCCTTGTGTTCACTGCAAGCAAACTGTTACTGCCCAACCAAGGTATATCACCACTATTTTCCGTATCCATAAAAAGACATCTATGTTACGAACATTACATAATACATGAATTAACTATGTTAATTTACTATTTATGCGAACATATAAAACTACAGATATTCCTCCTTTATTTCTTTTTTCTTTAAGTGCTTACTTTATTTTAACACTCACGATAAGCTTTCTATTGCTCAACTTGGTTTCACACCTTGTTGAACATGTCACATGTGCTACTTTCAAATAGGACTTAAAGGCTAATCTGGATAGATGATTACTACAATATTTGGATAATATGTAGAGGAAATATTCTCTTTCACAGTTCCGTTGATAATGAATGAAGAAAAACATATGGAGAAACAACATAAGGTAATAATAGTGCATTATCTACTAACTATACTCTACAACAACACCAACATTAATAGGTAGCTTACTCACACATTTCTCGGTTTCCACACATAGAAATTTGACATTACCTGTTTTGGACAAGTGGAAAATAAGGGACCATACATAGTAAACATCAAAGACAAGGTTCTTGAAGACTCTGGAACTAATTTTGTAGTCGTTGTTGTTTCAAATGCAAGCCTTAATATTACAATAGAATCTGATGTCAAAGCTCATGAGGAGACTAACAATGTTCCTTGGAATTAAGATATGGATACCCACAATGTTGTTACAAATGTTGAATCAGAAGGCATGTAAAAAGCTGAAGATTGCTTAAGCTAATCACCCAGCTACCACGAAAATAAGGGAAAAGAAGTTGAAACTTTTTGAACAGTTCCTTTGAGTGTCCTAGCTGCCACCAAAGTGAAGAGAAAGGAACTCTGAATTTTTTGCGCACTAACTACATCTCTTTTGAATGTAAATGATTTATTTACCTACAACTAACGTAACTAAGGGAAATGAACTTAGAATCTTTTGTGTAAACTGGAAGAACTATGTATAGCTATTTTGAATGTAAATAATGTAAAAAATTACTCTATTATGTAAACTTCCATATTATCACACACATAAACTAGCCCGTGCAACATGCACAGGCACCATCCACTAGTCTCTATAAGCATAAAAATTATTACGATTCAAATTGTTTCTACGCACTCTTTTGTATGCTGATTGTAAGCTGATTTTTGTAAAATGTTAAAGATAAGGACTCTCACCTTGACTAAAAGGCAATTCATCATCTATAATATATCTACTGAGCTCTTTTACCATTTTAACACAATTGTATACTTGCGCCTCGTGTTTGATTGGTATAACCGAAAATTTGAGTTTCGTCCGGTTCAAGACTTGAATCATTTCCCATACAACGAGTCGTTTGCAAGCGTCGCTCGGGTTGGTGTTCCTGTATCATGTACATTCACCATGACAAAGGTAGTTGAATCCTTTTTATTTGTGCACAGATCTTACACACAAGTCTGTATCTTCATTTTTCAATGGTAGTACGTTTTCCAAAATGCTCACTAACCCATTAAGTTGGTTGCCTCTTAAAAGTACCTTGTTAGTTGAAAGATTCGTATTCAATACTCACTTGAAGAAATAAATAACAAGTAGCAATTAACTAACAAATTTAAAAATACTCAATATTAATTTATGAGTACTAATACAATACTCACATTTAAAAGTATTAATAGCAAATTAATAAATTTGAGATATAACAATTGCAATAAGTCATGAAAACATTTTTTTTATGTCATCCTACACTATAAAGATCAAAAAGATGTGCGGTTTGAGCCTCTCTCTAACTCTCTTCAAAACCACCGCCTCAAAATAGTACATCATCCCCTAGTCGCTAGCTCATCAGCGATCAGCACTACAGTTCAGCCCACCACGCTAGCTTTCAGCCCCACTTACTCTGCCTCAATTGTCGTCGCTTGGCTCACCACTAGATTCGCCACTTATGACGATGCATCTGGTTTTGATCTTTGCTTCTTGTGTCCATGGCTTGTAAACGTTCACATGCACCGCCGATGGTGTCTTTACTCCGCAATCACTAAAGTTGGTGGTTCCATGCTTGTTTGCTTCTAGATTTGGTGATGGTCTACCACTTTCCTTTATCCTGTTGTTGATAGATGGTGAATTGGTAGGTCCTCCTTGGCACTTCAGATCCCTTCACGATTGTTCTGATCCACCATTAAGAGATCTAATCGGATGCTTTTGCTCTTAACTTACCACTCTTCGCCGCATCATCAACGTTGGTTGGTGTGCAGTCTTGATCTGTCTTTGCTGATGCGGGTCAATGTTTTTTGTTCTTGGTGGTGCTCCACCACCTCGTTGGTGGTGGTCATTCACGGTCTCCAGTTTAATGATCGTAGTGTCGATTGTGTACATAGATAGATGGCTTTTTGTTGTATTTAGTGTTTATTTTGTTGTGCCATGTGTAGGTATTTATGTTTTCTTTTTTTTTTTTTTTGTTTTGTGTTGATGTTGGGTGGCTTAAAACTTGTGATTGGGGGCGTTTGGATTTGGGCAACCCTGACCCTTTTTTCAGGATTTCCCTTTAGTAGGCGTTCAAAAAATTAATGGATTCGGCTTAGCATGAGTTTCTGGGTGTCGTACAGAATCCACTAGGTCTCCAATCATAAGTGAAATTCATACCTACAATCATAATATATATAAAGAGTGAGTGTTTGGGCGCCGTACCGAATCCAAGAGGTCTCCATTCATAGGTGAAATCTATACCTACAAACATAATCATAATATGTAGGGGTTAAACTTATTCGGATTAAATCCAAAATCAAATCCAATACAAATTAGGCGATTTGGATTAGACTTTCAGATTTCAGATTGAATTTGAACTCCAAATAAATAAAAAAATAATGGATTTTTCGATTAGATTCAGTATATATATATATATATATCCCAAATATATTTTTCGATTAAAAATATATATCCCAAATAAAAACCTAAGATACTAATTGAAGCCCAAAAGCCTAAACTAAAAGGCATATATAAAGCAAGAGAAAAAACCTTACATCAGCTACCTGCCATCAAACAACTCACTCAATACATCAGCTACTTACTCACTTCCTCTTTCTCTCTCTTTACTCCTCCAAACTCACTTTAGTTAGCCGACATTGTTATCTATTTTATCATATGTACTAATATCTTATCGATGATTTTCTTATTAAGTAATGGACGCTGTTCTAAAAAATAAAGAAAAATTAGACTATTCGGATCATATTGGATTAGAGAAAATAGTTCGAATTGGATTTCGGACACAAAATATGAGTCCGAAATTAGTTTTGGATTTGGACTTAAAATTTGGAGTCAAAATTTTTTTGAATTGGATTTGGACTAGGCCCTATTTCAATCCAAAGTCAAGCATTTTCTAAAAGCATTGGAATTGTCCAGCTAAGCGTGGTTTTTAATAACTGTGCCACCTAAGCGAGCTTTTAAAATAAAAATAAAAAATAGTTTTATAACAACAATACTGTAAATAGAAATTAGGAAAAAGATAATATTAGAGTTATAACAGTAAGAATTGGAGATAACAAAATAGAAAGTATCGTATAACTTTTGTTTTACGCTTCCAAAATTCAAATATCTTACACCAATAAAAAGAATGCAAAACTCACATTAAAACAAGATCCATTTGTCATATATCTTATGCGCCGTCCTTAATAGATAATAGTGACAATACCACGCAGAGCAACTCTGATTTCAACTTAGAAGCATGTTGTTTTCTAATAAAGGTTCAGACTGCATAAACATCATTAGGAATGAAACTTCAATCATGTCCATGACCTCCTCTTCACCAGGAAATGTTATAGTCTTGGCAACAAATTCCTATTTATTCAAAGACAATAATTTACTACAAGGAAAACTAGGACAATTAACATTACCCAAACATTTTCTTCATACTTCGTCAATACTTTTGTCTCAAGAATGCTTTTCAGTTCATCTACATATTTGTAGTTTAAAACTAGAGGCTTATTTTGGTTCATTATTCGATACCCAATTAATGGTTTTACGTCCTTTAGATAATTGACCGTTAGTATGAGATTATTAAGGTGTTCACTATTTTAACAATGGACAATTAGACAATCAATCATTATCTATTAAAAACCAAATGTTTTTTTTTTTTTCGATAGAAGAAAAAAAAAATGTTAATTTCATCTAAAAGGTAGTTTGAGTTTGAATATAATACCTTACTCTACCAAAGAAAAATAAAAAAAAAAACTCAACCCTTCAAAATGAAGATAACTAAACTCAAGAAAAATGCAAGAATAATATACTTTTAATGTATGGTAAAATTTTTAAAATAAAAATCATTGAAATTGGTAATAAGCGGTAAAATGGTTCATGGTGCCCCATATAAGGCAAAATATTCTTATTATATGACATTGATAATGTTAAAATGATTATGTTAACTTCGACATTACCCCAGTGACCCTAAAGAGACTCCCGCCTAGGTAGGGGAGGGGGGTCAGTTGTACACAACCTTATCCATGTGAGAATAGAATCTAGTTCATTATATTCCGAAATCAAAAAGTAATTACCTTTTGGCTCCACTAAAAATAAGTTTTTCATAAATGATAATTATACGTTGATTTTCGATGAGATGAATTACCACGTTACATTGACCACGAACAGTGGAACACATGGGCATGCACTTAGTTGTATCAGATGTTAGGGTTATTACCTTGTGATGAGCCCCCTTACCCCTTACCCACTTACCGCTTATCAATAGAAATTTTTTTTGATACTCCATCCGTTTCTTTTCCTTTTTCCATTTGACTTTTTACGATCTCCAACACGACACTTTGACCATCGATAGTTATAATTCTATATCTATAAAAATTATAAAAACGTAATACTTTGAAAATAAAATAAAAAATAAATCTAATAATACTATTTTTACTTTTTTTTTGGTTAAAATAAACTCATTTCATTTATAACCAAAAGCACGACATTACAGACTGGTGGTGAGACTCTCCCAACCAGTTACACAAAGCATTTATCACTAAGCAGGATGCAAAAACTATCAGTGGAAACTAATAGTGTCCTCATCATCTAGTAGCATCATCTAGTAGCATACAAGCGTATTACAGTTAAGGGTAGCTGTAGACACCAAAAATTGTGTCTATAATAAGTCCCCGTAAAAACCCGATGATGAAAGGATTGGATTTTGCTCGAACTTGGGTTGCGAGAATAATTGCTCTGATGATTAGCCCAGTTCATTTGAATTAGCCACTGGAAGCCTTTTGTACAAGTGATCCAAACCAGTTGGACTCAATTTAATTTGAGTCCAAAACTGAGAGATACACCTCTTTGAACCTAAGGGCCCGAAAGGGAACCCAAACCCATGAGTCAACCCTTGGTCAAATAAGGGAGCTCAGTCAATCCCGCGTGGACCCCCTCGAAAGAGCCTCCCCTGCACGAAAATCATGTCAGGCGCCTATGCAGGCACACCGCACCAGGTCCAAGCGGCCACGCTTGGGCTCAAGCGGTGGCTGCTAGGACAAGCGGCTGTGCCGCTAGGCGAAGCGGTTTGACCGCCTGCCTTGCGGCTAAGCCGCTTGCCAAGCTGCTTGACCGCTTGGCCTGCCGGTTTGGCCGCTCGGCCTAGCGGTTTGGCCGCCTGGACCCTTTCTCGCGGACGGCAAAATTTGAGGTCCATTCGATTTCCGTGCCAAACTCTGGCAGCTCCCCCTCTTCTATATAAGCAAACCTTAAGGTTCAGTTGAAGAGGTTGGCAGTTTTCCTCTCAAGGTTGGAGATTCTCTCTCATATTATAAACCCTAAATTCTGATTCTACTTCATCAAGAGTATGAATTCAAGCATTACAACCCAATAAGTTCATTGTGAGCATCCAGGTAATCCAACCTGAGGGTTTTCAATAAATTTTATATAGCTTGTTATTACTAACGAATTTGGTTTATGTGATATGTACATGCATGACGCGTTTTGGGCAATAGGGCTTGTATTAAGCCTAATGAATGGATAAATGAATGCATATTTATTATTTATTGCTTTATATTGAATTATGCTTTGTTTGTGAATTGGTGGATGAATTACCTTTTTTGTCTTCTAACTCGCAGTTTTTTAGCATATTTATCATTATCTAGCAATAAAAAGCATGTAACTTGATAAAATGTTAAAAGTGGTCACATTAATAATGCTTGTTCAAACCCATTAGTTAAAACTAAGAATTTGGACAAACTGAACCCTGTTTGGAACCGTAGCATTAATAATTATATTGAACCGATTAGTAAAGGTCGTTGTTGTTAATGGGCGAGTTGGGTGCCTAACACCTTCCTAGCTCGTACCTACGCCCCCGAACACATTAATGAAGTCAATTTCCACAATAGGGATTGGGGTGCACAGGAGTTGAGTTGACGTCTTTCTAGACTATCGACTTGATCTTCCAGGTTTCCAAATTACCTCAAAATTTGGTAGCGACTTCCGACAATCTTAATCATTTCCTTGGTACAAAAATCTCTATGTGCATATACACTAAAAGATTCACGAAATTTGATCACCCAACGCGCTCTCCCAGGCTGTCCGGAAAATCCGATCCCCCGAAAGGAGGGCCGAAGGTGAGGCACGCGGAAAAGAGGGGAGAAAAATACGGCAGCCTACAGTGGCGACTTCACTGGGGAAAGGTGATTAAGAGGGTGTAACTTGAAAATCGATTCATTATAATTATTTTTGCTTGGTTTACTGCCTTGAGTGTTCTTATTATTATTTTGTGACTTATCATTCATCATTAATTTGCATTCATTGCATTCATGTGCATGCGCTTGCGCGACTTCCGAGCTTGGTTTTACAAGTTCAAACCAGTTTTAAGCCAATGGAGTGTGGTGAAGTGCCTTGGTGAGAATCCACTCGATTCTTGTTTGCCAAGCGACATGGATCCCCCCACCTCATGTACCTTCCTACGCATTCGTCCACTCGATGAGTAGGATGACTAGAATGCCTCACATTGTCGCGCATCCCGTGAATTGTAGTACATTCTTGATCATGAGTACCTTTTGACCAAAACCCTTAAGCCTACCCCATTGCATGAACTAGAACCGATGTTTTATGTTGAAACTCAGTCCCAAGTCCATGCTAGATTTGCATAATCGTGTCATATTGCGTTGTTTGCTGTTTGCCCATATGTGAACGCAATCATTGCGTAGTCTTTTTGGTTGTCATAGAATATTAGGTTAGACCCCAATTAGGATCTTTTCCTTTTTTGAGTCTAGATTTTGTCTTAAGATCGAGTCTAGAATCTTTATTTTTAGGAAATAATATCCCTGAATGTTCTATATGATGCTCGTTACCTTAGGAAAGATTTGGTTGCTATATTCTTTGCCTTTATTTAGGTAGTGAGTCTAGGTCAAAAGATCTCGATAATATATCTCCCCTCTCCTTTAGTCATGAGTATAATATCTTTTGCTTTATCCCATATTGAGTCGAGATAATATCTCTCCCCTCTCCTTTTAGTCAAGAGTATAATATCTTTTGCTTTATCCCATATTGAGTCGAGATAATATCTCTCCCCTCTCCTTTAGTCATGAGTATAATATCTTTTGCTTTATCCCATATTGAGTCGAGATAATATCTCTCCCCTCTCCTTTTAGTCAAGAGTTGTATCTTTTGCTTTATCCCATATTGAGTCGAGATAATATCTCTCCCCTCTCCTTTAGTCAAGACTATAATATCTTTTGCTTTATCCCATATTGAGTTGAGATCTTTTGACCTAAACCGATTACGTAGTCCCCAAGGGTAACTATGTTGATAGAACATCCTAGATAGAAACTGCCCATCTTTGTTTTAAAACTTTTCTTTCGTGGAACTTGTTAGTCTTTCCTTTTCTAAGTCTTATCCGCTGTCCAGGATTGGGAAGAAAACAGTCGGTCCGAAAAGTTGGGAACGCAATCATAGTAATCAACGTCTGGTTAGGAAGCTCGTATTGGAGTGTCCCCCTTCGAGCCAAGCTAGGCCTGACGCAGTATTTGTTACTCCCCTTCCGTATCGACCATCCTGTTCTAAGTTGACTGAAATGGCCGAAGATGATATGCCCCCTCCACCACCTAAGACCACCGATGAGATGTTGACTGAAATGATGAAAATGCTGGAAACTATGGGAAACCGTGTGACATAGATAGAGAGCAAGGTCAAAAAAGCTGACCCTCTTAACCAGGATGATCCTCTACCTCGAGATGACAAGGTGGAAGAGATAAGTGCTCAAATTAAGAACCTTGAGTTAGCTCTAACTCAAAATAAGATCATAAGTGCCTACATGATTAGTGCTGAAGGATACTCCTCTCACGTCAAGGGGAAGCTCCCACAAAAGTTCTGTATGCCTGAAGTCCCCAACTTCAAAGGGACCGATGATCCAAAAGATCACATAAGAGTTTTCACCACTGCAATGGGCCTAAGAGGAGTAGATCCTGACCTCTATATTCACCTTTTCTCACAAACCTTGGACCCCACTGTTAGGGCATGGTTTTTCAAGCTTGAGCCCAATCAGGTTAAGGAATGGAACAAAGTGTCTAGTTTATTCCTCACTAGGTATGCCAACAATGTCATCCAACCAACCACCATGAGAGAGTTGGAAGCAATCAAGCAAGGTGAAAATGAAAGCTTCGCTGATTTTGTCAAGAAATGGAGAACTAAAGTGGCCGAAATGCTCGACCGTCCATCCGAGGAAGAGCAAATTCGAAAACTCATCAAGAACTTACAACCTCCTTACTTGAATCCTCTCAAATACCAAGCAATTACTTCATATGCATAACTCAATAGTGTGGGATTGCTGATAGAGGATGATCAAGCACTCAAAAAGGAAAAAAACAAGGACTTCTTCAATAAAGGTGCTTATAACTCAAGCTACAAGAAGAACTCCAATTCGGGAAACTCCTCCAACATGGTTAATGAAACCAATGTTGTCTATGACAAACCGCAAAAGGCAATATACCCCATTGGGTATACCTATGCTAAAGCTTTGGAAAAGCTTGTCAAGAATGACTACTTCAATGTCGTGGGCCCCACTCCGAATCCCGACGTCGAAAAGAGGAACCCGTCATGAAACCCTAATCTTTATTGCAAATTCCATAGAGGAAAAGGACATGACACCGAGAAGTGTTGGACACTCAAGAATAAAATCTAGGATCTTTTTGACAATGGGACTATTCCCAAGCCAAATAATGTTCCCACTCCAAATAACAACACCAATCCTCTAGGCGCGGTTTTCGTCATTACAAATGGAAAAGAGGGAGAAGACCCCTCTCGCCTGATTGTGCCAATTGGACATCGTGTCCCACCAATTAAGATTGACTCCCTCCATCTAGAGGTAGCCGGACTTTGGGAAAGTGATAGCGACGAGGAAGATGCTACTCTCCAGATTTCTGAAGTATGGTATGGCTCTACAGACGACGAATCTCCTGAAGTTGAACACCTCACGAGGTCGGGAAGGCACTACATACCTCCCCATTTCCAAAATAAGGATCCACTACAAAACACAGCTTCAGTTCTACCGCAAGTGAGAGATTCTCCGCTGGTCCAGAACAAGGGCCAAAATCCTCGAAACGAGGATGATGGCACCGCACTGCTTAAACAACTTCAAAAGACTAAGGCCGATATCTCTATATGGCAACTCTTGACTACTTCCCAAGTACACAGGAATGCTTTACTAAAGGAGCTTAATCAAACCATGGTTTCCCCCGAAACTACTCCGGATGACTTGGTCAACCTCCTCACAAAAGGAAATTCCTCACAAGCAATTGCATTCACTAATGAATACCTTCCACCCGAAGGAACTCATCACAATAAGGCACTCTACCTAACTTCCATATGCGAGAAGAAACAAGTCCCAATGACTTTAGTAGACAATGGATCCGCTGTCAACGTTTGTCCTCTAAGGACCGCTCAATGTTTGGGCATAAACGTCAACAACCTCGCACACGCCGCACAAGGGTTGAGAGCCTATGACAACTCTAAACGAAACATTCTAGACACATTCTCAACCAACCTTAACACCGGACCCGTTGAGAAAATGGTACAATTCCATGTCATCGACATCCCAGCTTCTTTCAATTTACTCCTAGGGCGCCCCTGGCTCCATGGACTAAATGCGATAGCTTCAACATTACACCAAAAGGTCAAAATGATGGTCGGAGGGGTAGTTTTAGAGGTTAAAGATGATTCTATGATCGCTAGCATTGAAGACGTTCCAGTTCTTAAAGTCGAGCACACTGCGCAAGACAAAGAATTCTGGGGCTTTATGACTGAAGGCGTCGCCGTACTCGAGCAAGATATAGCTCCTTTTGCACCATATTCCCACCTAGGAATTAATGCCATTTTAAGAAATTAAGAACACTTCCCTGGCACATCTCTAGGAAAAGATGTTTATAAACCACTTCCAGTTTGGTCATCCAAAGCCAGAAACAATCTTTTCGGGTTAGGCTATAACCCCACCAAGCAGGAGTTATGGGAACACATCGCTAAAGAAAAGGCGAAGAAAAGGGCCATTAAGGAAAATAAAGTCTATGACATCCCCATGACGCCTTACCCGCACACAGTAAACGGGCAATTTGTCCAGTCTGGAGATCCATTCCCTTATTATGGTTTCCCTGAGCCCTATGTTTTCCCGGTTTACGGAATTCAAGTTCCCGGATTCGAGGTCTTTCAAGACTGTTATGTACTGGAAGAAACTCCTTTGCCTGTAAGAAGGAGGCTGAATTTCGATTGGGTAGAGAACACACCCAACAATGCTTTGGGTCTATTATTTGGACAAGAGCATCGCCATCCAAAAGATGAAGAGCTCCACAATGTCAATAATGCAATTCAGGATGCAAACTTTGGCCCAACTAAGTTGATCACTCCAAACGAGGGTCAACTCACAAAGCAGAAACGTACTATAAGCTGGACAGGAGCCAATGGAAAGAAGATCAAGATCACGATCTCCGAAGAATCCAAGCCTGACTCCGACACTGATTCCGATCAGACAGAGTCCGATTCCGAAAAAGAGTCTAAAATAGTAGAGTCGGGTGGTCCACCCAAATCTATGTTTAATTCTGTTTGCAAGTCGAAAGATGTTAAAGCCAATAGTAATGGCTCAGTTGATGTTTCAATTTCCCCTATCAATGAAATAATAACTGATTCTACTTGCTTCTTGGATTACTTAGTAGCTAATAATTCAAAAGATGAACAAGAATTGCCCAAAGAAATAACTAAAGCACTGTTAGAGCATGAACAATAGACTTCAATTGTGGAAGAAAAAGATTAATCAATCTTGCAAACGATCAAGAGCCGCGCCAAGTGCGCATAGGCTTATCGTTAACTCCCAAAGAGCGAGAAAGCTTTATAAATCTCTTAAAAGAATACATAGACGTTTTCGCTTGGTCCTACAAAGATATGCCGGGAATAAGTCGTGAAATAGCACAGCATACAATACCGCTCAATCCGGATTCAAAGCCAGTAAAGCATAAACTTTGGAGAATGAAGCCTGAGTGGGCACTGAAAATCAAAGATGAGGTGCAAAAATAGCTCACAGCGGGTTTTATCAGGGTTGCTCAATATCCAGAATGGGTTGCTAACATAGTGCCCGTTCCAAAAAAGGATGGCAAAGTAAGGATCTGTGTTGACTTTAGGGATTTGAACAAGGCAAGTCGAAAGGACGACTTTCCCTTGCCACATATAGACGTATTGGTGGATAATACCGCAGGACATGCCCTCTTATCATTCATGGACGGCTATGCAGGGTATAACCAAATACAAATGGATGAAGAAGATATGGAGAAAACCACTTTCATTACCCAATGGGGGACTTATTGCTACACCATCATGCCTTTCGGGTTGAAGAACGCGGGAGCAACATACCAAAGAACCGCAACTTCCCTTCTACATGACACACAAGGAAGCCGAGGTGTACGTAGACGATATAATCATTAAATCAAAGGAGAGAGAAGGGCATATACCCTCTTTAAGGAAATTCTCTGACAGGCTTCGGAATTACAACATGAGATTAAATCCTCAAAAGTGTGCGTTTGGAGTAACTTCGGGCAAGCTCTTAGGATTCGTCATAAGCACAAGAGGTATTGAAATCGATCCTACCGAAATCAAAGCCATAAGGGATATGCCATCTCCCAAAAATGAAAAGGAGATAAGAGGATTCCTAGGACGTCTCCAATATATAAGTCGATTCATATCCAAATTGACTATTACATGCGAGCCCATCTTCAGGAAGCTCACAAAGGACACTAAATCTACCTGGGATGATCAATGCCAGCAAGCCTTCGACAAGATTAAGGAACACTTAGCTAAACCACCTGTACTGGTTCCACCAATTCCGGGAAAACCACTTATGTTATACCTAACAGTCACAGAAACCGCCATGGGTGCTATGTTTGCCCAAAAGGTGGAGAATGACGAAAAGGCAATATACTACCTTAGCAAGAAATTCCTAGAATACGAAACATGATACTCCACCCTAGAGAAAACGTGTCTCGCATTGGTCACTGCAGCCAAGAAGCTTCGACACTACATGCTACAACATTCCGTTCATATAAATTCAAGGATGAATCCGTTAAAGTACTGGCTCGAAAAACCCATCCTTAGTGGAAGAATTGCAAGATGGACCCTCATGCCATTTTCAGAATTCGATCTAACTTTTGAACACCAAAAGGCGATCAAAGGACATGCCATTTCTGAACATCTCACCGAAAACCCAGTTACTAGTGAAGATGCTACACATGACTTTCCAGATGAAGGAATAATGAGTGTCGAGGAGAGCACTTGGCAATTATACTTTGACGGAGCATCAAGCCAAAAGGGTTATGGCGTAGGAGTATTATTAGTCAGCCCCGAAGGCGCACATACTCCCATAGCCGTCAAGTTAGATCATCAGCTAACCAACAACGGCGCCGAATATGAAGCATGCATCATTGGTCTAGAAGCGGCAATAGAACAGCAAATTAAGGATCTAAAGGTATATGGAGATTCAACTCTCATCATAAACCAAGTTTCCAAAAAATGGAAAGTGAAAAGCGAATCCCTGTCACCTTACCTGGAATATCTTGAAAAGATAGCCAAATATTTCACTTATGTCCGTTTCACATGCCTTCCTAGAGATGACAACCAGTTCGCAGATGCCTTAGCAAAGATGGCTTCTATGATAAATATTCCAGATGATGTAATCTCCATGCCCATTCACATTCAAAGGCGCACTGAGCCTGCCTTTTGTAATGCACTTGAAGTATGCCTCAACGAGGAAGAAGAGGAAGAATGGTTTACCGACATTCTCAATTTACTCGCCAAAGGCGTTTATTCTCCACAGTCCACACCTAGGGCACAAAGAGCCTTAAGAAGACTAGCCGCACAATACATACATGTGCAAGGCAAACTTTATAAAAAGACACCACAAGGGTTAAGTCTTCTGTGCTTAAAAGAACGCGAGGTCATCAAAGTCATTAGCGATATACATAATGGCGTATGTGGTCCCCAGATGAATGGACTCACCTTGGTCAAGAAAATCCTAAGGCAAGGATACTATTGGACTACGATGGAAAAAGATTGCATCGAGTACGTGAGAAAGTGCACACGCTACCAATTTCACGCTAACTTACAACATAGACCACCTACCCCTTTACATACATTCACTTCACCATGGTCGTTCTCTGCATGGGGTATTGACATCATTGGAAAAATCACCCCCACAGGAAAAGGAGGCCATGAGTACATATTAGTCGCGATAGACTACTTTACCAAATGGGTTGAAACTCGTTCGTACGCAAGGATAGCGTCCAAACACGTGGCAAAGTTCATACATGACAACATCATCACCAGATATGGGGTGCCCCACGAGATCATAAGTGATCACGGGTCTCAATTCAAAAAGGATGTTGTCGAGCTTTTCACTAAGTTTAAAATTCAACATCGCCGGTCTTCACCTTACAGGCCACAAACAAATGGAGCCGTAGAATCCGCAAAAAAAAAACGTGAAACAAATGATAGCTAAGATGACGAAAAACTACGAAGATTGGCCGGAGAAGCTACAATTCGTCTAATGGGGATATAGAACCACCATTCGTTCCTCAACGGGAGCAACACCTTATTCTCTAGTATATGGAATAGAGGCGGTACTCCCAGTCGAGGTAGAAATTCCCTCTTTGAGGATAGCTTGTAATACCCCCGAATTCGCAACGATTTCCTGGGAACTATCGATGCCGCTTTGCGCGACTCGACACCGCTGAACCGTCCCGAACCCGGGGGGATGTCACTGCAACATTTATCACTAAGGAGTAAATGCTAAGCAGAAAGAAAGACTAGGCATCAAAAGGAGCTTACTAAGGAACTAAACAAACTAAACAGTTAATATCAGAGTTGTCTATATAGTGAGCTAATACCATTAAACCAATTTATTACAACTTGCCTTCAAAGGGCTAAATCCAATAAAAATATTCCCACGATCTATCTTAACAGAAACAGTTCTAAAACCCGACGCCAACTCTACCTTCCAAGCTCTACGTCCTCAATCAACTAAACCTGCACGTTGGTTTCTGTGACGGAAACAAAATACAGAAGAAAAGAAAAGAAACAAAAGAGAACAAAAATCAGATAAACTGAATAAACGTCATCCGTACCCAGTAAAAACATTTCGCAAACCTTAACTGAGCTTTTTGAAGAATCATTGAAATTCATTTGCATACGCACATAAGCATATAATCAAGCATACGCACAACGACATTCTTTTACATACAATTCTTGTATAGTGATCATACAAAATACGACATAGACAATCCGTCTTGATTAGAGAGATGTAAGAGAGCGAATAGAACAGCGATTACCCATACTGTTCATCGAAGATACAATCACGCCATGGACTTAATGACTCTAGTGTGCACACTACCTCTAGTACAATTACATGAGCCTAGAGGACATAATAAATGGGGAATGATCCGTCCCAGACACACTGCGAGGTGTCCATAAGTAACTTGGGAATCACTCATCCCTTGAATTACACCATTAGGTGCAATCCCGATTGCTCGACTACTCCTAGGGATCCATTAGGAGTCTTACTCTCATTTAATTCAATTCACATAATTTGCATTGGTTGACATAAGTGGTACTACGAGACCACGACTTACTAATTCATTTCATGCTCTTGACAATGAATAGTAAATAACGACGATAATGATAATTCAATACGATGAGAATTAAACATGCTTTAATTCAATAACGACGATAATTCAATAATGATGACAAGTAATGTCTAGCACAATTTCGGCAACACTTCGGCAGGGTAATATGATATCCAAAAATTCACAAATCACCAAAGACATTCAGCGATAATATATAGGTGCTCACTAGCACTGAATAATACCCATAGCAATTAGCATATAATTAGTAGCATAATAATATTAATAATTCGCTATTCAACAATTGTCCAATAATCATCATATGGACTAATTAATTCCCAAAATATGCTAACATCAACATGCTGATTATAACTCATATTTACAGTAGTGAATCATGCTTAATAACTTCATAATAACGACGATATAATTTAATGATGCTTTGCATATTAAATTCGCAACAAATTCCCAATTAGCACATAATACATCAAAATAGTTTTGATGGGGCTTTGGAAGAAGGTAGGCATGAGAGCTTACCACTGATACGCTCCAACCAATCGACAATAATCACGCTTGCTCGTTAGGTCCTAATAAAAATCAGTATTAATTAAATACAAGAATACAAACAGTAACGAAATCTCAATCTAATATTTTTATTAAATTCCTTGATTTATTTCAACCAATATAGGCTTTTGAAAATTTGAATTCCGATTCCGAATGAGTGCAGAAAAATAAAAACATTAAATCGAAAATACTGAAAATTGAATTAATAATTACGAAAAATATAAAAACGAAACTCTAACTTCAAAACTAGGTCTAGGTCACGGGTACCCATGCATGGGACCCTTAACCCGACCCAACACCACCACCACCACCCACTGGCCACCATGGCCGGTGGTGGTGGTCGCCGGATCTCCGGCGAAGAGGAGAGAGAGTGTTCGCGAAAGAGAGAGAAAACGAGAGTGGAAAACGAGAGTGGAAAGAAAGAGAGAGCAAGGGGGAGGGGGAGACGACGCTGACCACCTGCCGACGACTCCTCAGGAAGCGGCCTGAGGGCGTGGCGGTGGCGCGTGGTCGCGCGCCAGCAAACCAAGGAGAGAGAGAGAGATCGCGGCGAGAGAGAGAAAGAGTGAGCGAAAGAGAGAGAGAGAAAGCATTACCGCCGGTGGAGGTGGTGGTCGGCAATGGCTGTTTCCTGAGAGGAGAGCCGGTGGAGAGGAGAGAGAGAGCTCGGGTGAGGAGAGAGAGAACCGTGAGGGTGAGAGGACGGGTGAGAGAGAGAGAGTGCTTGAGGGTTTGGCTCAGTTTGCAAAACTGATCAACTGTCTCACATTTTCCTTATATAGGCCCTCAGTCAACCCAAATCAAATACTACTAGGTTTAGGAATTAATTGAATAATTTTCTGATGTAAAAAGCTAATTAAAACTAATTAAAACAATATGAATAATTCTTATTCATATATAAAACATTTTAATTAAACTCCTCAAAATTAATAAATGCAATTTATGAAAGTCCAATAATAATTAATATTATTATGGCATTAATCGAATAAATTGAATTCTTAAATGAATATACGATTTAATCTCCGAAACTATTTATAACCCATTTATAATACGATTTAATTTCCAAACTATTTATAAATTATTTATAAATCGGTATAATAATTATAGAAAATATAGGGGTATCACATTCTACCCTCCATAAAAGAAGTTTCGTCCCGAAACTTGAGACATGAAGTAATCACTTCCCAAAACAAAACGAGTTTACTTATACGATGGTGTAAAACAATTTCTAGGACACTAACATATGCAAGATGAGCAAGTACGATCGTGACTCTTAGTTGATTAGCATGCACCATGCAGTGCTTGAACATGCAATTCGTGCAAAGCGATAAACGAAACACGCAAAAAGACGAAATTTCGAGGCGTGACATTCTACCCTCCTTAAAAGGAGTTTCGTCCCGGAACTCAAGTGGGACTAGTACCTTCTAGGAAGAGGTCTGGATACTTCTCGCGCATCATGGATTCAGCTTCCCATGTTGCTTCCTCTTAACCTTGTCAAGACCAAACGATTTTGACGATCGGAATAGTCTTTGTTCGAGTTGAGCGCTCTTTGCGATCCACTATCTTGATAGGACGCTCTTCATAAGTCAAACTTTCATCTAGATCGATCATTTCAGGTTGAACGACATGAGTTGGATCATGTACGTATCGCTTCAACTAAGAGACATGAAACACACTGTGGACTTTTGCAAGTTCAACAGGTAAAGCTAACTGATAAGCAACCTGACCAATCCTTTCCAGAATCTCGTAAGGTCCAATATAACGAGGACTTAACTTCCCCTTACGACCAAAACGCATGACACCTTTTATAGGAGATACTCGCAAAAGTACCTTGCTTCCTACCTCAAACTCTTTAGGTCTACGACCTCTATCTGCGTACGATTTTTGGCGATCTTGAGCACTACGCATTTTTGCTTGAATCACTTTGACCACTTCAACGGTCTTCTGGATCATTTCTGGACCCAAAACTGCAGTTTCACTAATGTCGTTCCAACAAACTGGCGATCTACACTTCCTACCATACAATGCTTCAAATGGTGCTCGATCAATGCTGGAGTGATAGCTATTGTTATAAGAAAACTCGATCAATGGAATGTGTGTATCCCACGAGCCTTAATACTCCAGAGGACACGCTCGTAGCATATCCTCCAAAGTCTAAATCGTTCTTTCCGTCTGACCGTCAGTCGCAGGATGAAAAGCAATACTGAACTTCAATTTGCTTCCAAAAGCTTCTTGCAATTTCTGCCAAAAGTATGATAGAAATTTCGAATCTCTATCTGAAACGATATCTTATGGAACACCATGAAATCTCATGACTTCCTTGATGTAAGCATTCGCTAGCTTCTCCATTTCCCAAGTGTCGTTCATTGGGATGAATCTCGCAACTTTCGTCAAATGATCCACAACTACCCAAATGGCGTTATTCTTCTTCTGTGTCAATGGTAAACCCATGACAAAGTCCATTGAAATTGAATTCCATTTGCACGTAGGAACTTCAAGCGATTGAATCATTTCGCCAGGTCTCTTGTGTTCGATCTTCACCTTCTGGCACGTCAGACACTTAGTCACGAATTCAGCGACATCTTGTTTCATACCTTTCCACCAGAACATTTTGCGAAGGTCTTTGTAAAGCTTGTCTCCACCAAGATGTACAGAATAAGGTGTATTGTGAGCTTCACCCAGAATCTGACTCTTGATCTCCGGGTCATTCGGCACATAGACACGATCACGAAATCTCAAGACACCGTCTTGACCAATAGAAAAGTCCTCGGATCTACCCTTGTCTTTGTGGCGTAGAATCCGTTGAAGATCCTCATCTGTACTCTGTTTACCCTTGACCTCGTCAAGTAAGGTTGGTCGAACTGACATATGTGCTAAGGTACATTGAACGTCACCTTTCAGCAGAATCTCCACGTCAAGACTCTGTAAGTCACGAATGATCTCCCTTGGAAGTACTAAAGCAGTGTTCAACGTATGACGAGTCTTTCTACTCAAAGCGTCGGCTACCACGTTAGCTTTCCCTTCGTGATACTATATGTCGATGTCGTACTCTGTCAATAACTCTAGCCATCTTCTTTGTCGCATATTCAATTCCTTTTGTGTGAATATGTACTTGAGACTCTTGTGGTCCGTAAACATCTTGACAGCAGAACCATAGAGATAATGTCTCCAAATCTTCAAGGCAAACACGACAGCAGCGAGCTCTAAGTCGTGAGTAGGGTAATTATCCTCGTGCTTCTTCAGTTGTCTTGAGGCATAAGCCACTACCTTACCATGTTGCATCAAAACACAGCCTAAGCCATGCTTAGACGCGTCACTATAGACTTCGTACCCTTCAGTTCCCGATGGCAAAGTCAAAATCGGCGCGCTTGTAAGACCTTTTTTCAACTCTTGAAAAGCAGCTTCACACTTCTCAAACCATACGAGCTTCATCGACTTCTTCATCAAGTTTTGTCATAGGCTGCGCTATCTTCGAAAATCCTTCCACAAACCTACGATAGTAACCAGCTAACCCAAGAAAACTTCTAACCTCGGTCATGCTCTTCGGTACGGACTAGTCTATAACAACTCCAATCTTTTCCGGGTCAACAACAACTCCACTCTTAGACACCACATGTCCTAAGAAGGAAACAATTTCTAACCAAAACTCGCACTTCGATAGCTTGGCGTACAACTGATGTCGTCTCAAAATCTCCAAAATCATTCGCAAGTGTTGCTTGTGCTCATCACCGTTCTTCGAATAGACCAAAATATCGTCAATAAAGACAACTACGAACTGATCGAGATAAGGCTGGAACGTACGGTTCATCAAATCCATAAACTTCGCAGGTGCATTCGTCAACCCAAAAGGCATCATCGTGAACTCGTAGTGTCCATACCTCGTCCTAAACGCGGTCTTTGCAATGTCAGGCTCGAAAATCCTTAGTTGATGGTATCCTGAAGGTAGATCGTTCTTGGAGAAAATAGTCGCTCCACGAAGTTGGTCAAATAGGTCGTCAATCCTCGGAAGTGGATAACGATTCTTTATCGTGATCTTGTTTAACTCTCGGTAGTCTATGCACAGTCTCATACTACCGTCCTTCTTACGTACGAGCAGAACAGGAGCACCCCAAGAGGATACACTCGGGCGTATGTATCCCTTCGCCAGTAGTTCCTCGAGTTGCGTTTTCAGTTCTTTCATCTCTGCAGGAGCCATACGATACGGAGCTTTCGAGATCGGAGCAGAACCTGGAGCTAAGTCAATCGTGAAGTCGATAATGCGTTGCGGAGGCATTCCTGGAATCTCGTCTGGAAAGACGTCAGCGTACTCCGAAAGAACTGGAATAGGTTTTGAATCTTCGGCTTCTCGACTTGTATCCACTACATGACATAGGTAAATCTCTTCACCTTTAGTCATACACTCCTTTGCTTTCATGGTTGCCACTACCTTAAACTTTGGCTTAACCACGAATCCTTTGTATGTAATCCTCCTACCCTTCGGTCCATGCAACGACACACGTTGTTCAAAGCATTCAATCTTAGCCCTATACTTGGCTAACCAATCCATTCCGAAAATCACGTCAAAATCCTTCAAATCCATCTGAATCAAATCCGCAGGCAAATCGGAACCAGCTATCCTAATCGGACACTTTTCATACAACGCTTTACAATTAACAATCGTTCCATCTGGCATTCTAATATTTGCACTATACACAGAACTAGGCTCTAAACTTATCTTAGATGCAAAGCTCTTAGAAAGAACAGAGTGTGTTGCACCACTATCAAACAAAACAACAGCAGGTTGAGAGTTAACGAGAAAAGTACCAGCGATCACATTCGGGTTCGCCTCAGCTTCATTGCAGTTCAACACGTAAACCCTTCCATTCACCCCCCTATTGTTGTTGTTGTTGTTGTTCTGCGCGGGGTTGGCAGGTGCGGGAAGTAGTATATGATTATTCGTAGCAGGAGCAGCAGTATTGTTGCGGTTGTTGTTGTTGTAACCCCCATTTCCACGGTAGTTACCACCATTTTCGCGATTAGCATTTCCATTTCCACCAGGATTGTAGTTGTTATCGCGGTTCTGACCATTGTCGTTCCTTCCACGACTCCAGCATTCAGAAACTTTGTGACCAGGCTTGTTGCACTCGTAGCATTGAAGTACATCGCCACGACAGTTCTTGCCAGGATGCGTCTTGTTGCAGCGACTACAAGGCGTATTCCTCCTAGCTAAGATCGTAGCTCTATGACTATTCGAGTCACGATTCCTGTTCCCGTTGTGGTTCTGACCACCTTGGTTGTTGTGATTGTCGTTGTTCGGCCTTGGCCTCTTATCTGCGCCATTCGATTGGGAAGAATTCCCTTCGTCACGTTTATGCTTTCCGACCAACGAATCACGACGATTCACAGCAGGCTCTTGGTTCAAGGCTTTCTCGTAAGATCCTTGGAACGTCAGCGAGTTTTCCATAACATAACGCTAAATATCCCACTTCAGGCCATCTTCGAACCTCTCGACCCGTTCAGCTTCGGTCGTTACCAAGTTAGGTGCAAAAGCAGCAAGCTCCTTGAACTTTGTTGCGTACTCAGCCACATATAGCTTTCCTTCATAGATGTTCTCGAATTCCCGTTGCTTCTGGCAACGGACAGCTCTTGGATAGAACCGTTCAAAAATAGACTCTTTGAACTCGGTCAACCCATATTCCTCAATGGTGAGTAGATCAGTGCCTACATCGCTCCACCACTTGTTAGCCTCACCCTTCAGGTAGTACATAGTGGTGTTGACCTTCATGTTGTTGGGCCGATTAGTCGCCCTAAAAAACTTCTCGAACTCTATTATGCAATTCTCCAACTTGATGGGCTCAGAGCCACCCTCAAACGTCGGAGGTTTGAGTGCATCTAAATCCCTAAAGTTGCGCGTTGTGATCTTGCTCTTGGCGCTCTAGCTGGCGCGTGATGTGCTCGACCACGTTGGTAAGACCTACTTCTAGTCTCGCGAGTCGGTCGTTGGTTGCCATTATAACAAATCTGAGACATAAAAGAGCAATGGTTGATCACCATTTCAGCAAAATTGGCACATTCGACCCACATTGAGGTCTAATTGAGAGTTATAGGTTATAATTGAAACCAATCTCTTAACATGTAGCAAATAGCATATAAGTTTGAATGATCGACCTTACATTGTAGGTCTAAGCAACATACTTGCTTTGAATGTTCTCAGTTCCCATGCATAATAGTTCGATATGCAATAACAAAGTAGACAGATTGGTCTCACACGATTGATAAGCAATGACATTCACAATTCACACATCGAGGCTCCATACTATTTTAGTAGGGCAATAAACAATGACATTTGATTGCATACAATACAATCTTAGCTTTTGGTTCACACTTAATATGATGATGCTCAATGAAAATTTCGCCATAACTCCGACATGGATTTCCCATCATGTCTAAGCAATACGAGATAGCATTATGAAACTATGAGTCAACCATGCAATTATGTGATAAAACGATCATATAGAACAAGTTCTCAACGACATCATATAATCAAATGAAATAGTCTTGCAATGAGACAAATTGCAAGTAAATAGTAGTCATAAATATTTGTTGCCTATGCAATTACACCAACATCAAAATTGACCACGCAGGGACATGACAATAGCTAAAGTTCAATAAAACTCAAGTAAAACTAATAAGGCAGTAATCTAGTTCTACTTGACAGTCGCACACATCTTCTTCGCGCTAGGGGACTCATCGTGATCGTCCTTCCTCCTAGGCTTGACCTCCTTGCAGGGCATGTAGGGATAAGCATATCCACCGAATTTCTAGGGCATGAAATGCTTCCTAAAGTCATCGGCGTGTTTGCACTTCTTGGTCTAGCAATACTCGCACATACCTTTCGGCGCAGGCACTAGCACGTGGTTCACCTTCCACTCGAACTCGGATAGGCATAACTCAGCTGCGACGCCTCTAAAGCAAAGAGACCATCTTGTACCTTCTCTGTACTTCTTCTCGTGCAAGTGACCGCTCTTGGAGACTACGTTGTCGTACTTCTCCTTGAGTCCCATCCAAGGATGGATGTTAGGCAGACCAGCCAGCAGTAGCTCTACCCATAAGCCTTCATGTAGACTCGTGCGATTCTCGTACTGATAACGCTCGATTGTAGTGTAAGCACGTCGTATATAGATACATATATCCTCCAGCTCAGCATCAGTAGCAAAGAACGACCCCATAGGAGGAGACCAATTTGCAGCAGGAGTAGATGCAGCTATAGGTGCAGGAGTAGGCGCGTTGTTGTTGTCGTTCTCGGCACTAGTATCTTCCTATTCCGGCATGTCATCATGTTCTTCCGGCACTGTATGCTCGGAGGGATCTTCCTCTTCATCAACATATGCAGCAGGTGCGGCAACTGGGGCAGCAATAGGCGCGGCTACAGTCGCGGGGCGTGCGGCCTCGTTGCGTACGACGATCACGCGTGTGGCGCGATCTTGCACGGGTTCACGGCGTACGTTCGCGTCGTTTCCTGTCGATTCGTTATCCGATGAAGCTACATATTCCGCAGATGGTGCACGATGGGCTAGGACGCGTGCCCTTTGGTTTGCGGTCGTCATTCGTGCATTCTTTCTTGTCCTTACCATCTACAGGTAGACAATCAAACAATGAGGACATTATAAATCACCAGCAAAGTGATTTCAAATAATTCCTATCTTCTAGGACTACTACGCTCAACGGATTTAATTATATTTTATTTTTCCCAAAATGAAACTAATCTTTATTAATTCATTAATTAATCTTAAGCAACCTTTTTAAACCTAGGGCTCTGATACCATTTGTAACACCCCCGAATTCGCAACGATTTTCAGGGAATTATCGACGCCGCTGTGCGCGACTCGACACCGCTGAACCGTCTCGAACCCGGGAGGGTGTCACTGCAACATTTATCACTAAGGAGTAAATGCTAAGCAGAAAGAAATACTAGGCATCAAAAGGAGCTTACTAAGGAACTAAACAAACTAAACAGTTAATATCAGAGTTGTCTATATAGTGAGTTAAAACCATTAAACCAATTTATTACAACTTGCCTTCAAAGGGCTAAATCAAATAAAAATATTCCCACGATCTATCTTAACAGAAACAGTTCTAAAAACCGACGCCAACTCTACCTTCCAAGCTGTACGTCCTCAATCAACTAAACCTGCACTTTGATTTCCGTGACGGAAACAAAATACAGAAGAAAAGAAAAGAAACAAAAGAGAAACAAAAATCAGATAAACTGAATAAACGTCATCCGTACACAGTAAAAACATTTCGCAAACCTTACCTGAGGTTTTAGAAGAATCATTGAAATTCATTTGCATACGCACATAAGCATAGAATCAAGCATACGCACAACGACATTCTTTTACATACAATTCTTGTATAGTGATCATACAAAATACGACATAGACAATCCGTCTTGATTAGAGAGATGTAAGAGAGCGAATAGAACAGCGATTACCCATACTGTTCATCGAAGATACAATCACGCCATGAACTTAATGACTCTAGTGTGCACACTACCTCTAGTACAATTACACGAGCCTAGAGGACTTAATAAATGGAGAATGATCCGTCCCAGACACACTGCGAAGTGTCCATAAGTAACTTGGGAATCACTCATCCCTTGAATTACACCATTAGGTGCAATCCCGATTGCTCGACTACTCCTAGGGATCCACTAGGAGTCTTACTCTCAATTAATTCAATTCACATAATTTGCATTGGTTGACATAAGTGGTACTACGAGACCACGACTTACTAATTCATTTCATGCTCTTGACAATGAATAGTAAATAACGACGATAATGATAATTCAATACGATGAGAATTAAACATGCTTTAATTCAATAACGACGATAATTCAATAATGATGACAAGTAATGTCTAGCACAATTTCGGCAGCACTTCAGCAGGGTAATATGATATCCAAAAATTCACAAATCACCAAAGACATTCAGCGATAATATATAGGTGCTCACTACCACTTAATAATACCCATACCAATTAGCATATAATTAGTAGCATAATAATATTAATAATTCGCTATTCAACAATTGTCCAATAATCATCATATGGACTAATTAATTCCCAAAACATGCTAATTATAACTCAAAACATGCTAATTACAGCAGTGAATCATGCTTAATAACTTCATAATAACGACGATATAATTTAATCATGCTTTGCATATTAAATTCACAAAAAATTCCCAATTAGCACATAACACATCAAAATTGTTTTGATGGGGCTTTGGAAGAAGGTAGGCATGAGCGCTTACCACTAATACGCTACCAACAGTAAGTATGCTCCAACCAATCGACAATAATCACGCTTGCTCGTTAGGTCCTAATTAAAAACAATTACCGAATTAGTATTAATTAAATACGAAAATACAAATAGTAACGAAATCTCAATATGATATTTTTCTTAAATTCTTTGATTTATTTCAACCAATATAGACTTTTGAAATTCGAATTCCGATTCCGAATGAGTGCAGAAAAATAAAAACATTAAATCGAAAATACTGAAAATCGAATTAATAATTACGAAAAATATAAAAACGAAACCCTAACTTCAAAACTAGGTCTATGTCACGGGTACCCATGCATGGGACCCATAACCCGACCCAACACCACCACCACCACCCACTGGCCACCATGGCCGGTGGTGGTGGTCGCCGGAGCTCCGACGAAGAGGAGAGAGAGTGTTCGCGAAAGAGAGAGAAAACGAGAGTGGAAAACGAGAGTGGAAAGAAAGAGAGAGCAAGGGGGAGGGGGAGGTGATGCCGACCACCTGCCGACGACCCCTCAGGAAGCGGCCTGAGGGCGTGGTAGTGGCGTGTGGTCGCGCGCCAACGAACCAAGGAGAGAGAGAGAAAGAGTGAGCGAAAGAGAGAGAAAGAGAGAGAGAGCATTACCGCTGGTGGAGGGGGTGGTCGGCGATGGCTGTTTCCGGAGAGGAGAGCCGGTGGAGAGGAGAGAGAGAGAGAGCTCGGGTGAGGAGAGAGAGAACCGTGAGAGAGAGAGAGTGCTTGAGGGTAACTGTCTCACATTTTCCTTATATAGGCCCTCAGTCAACCCAAATCAAATACTACTAGGTTTAGGAATTAATTGAATAATTTTCTGATTTAAAAAGCTAATTAAAACTAATTAAAACAATATGAATAATTCTTATTCATATATAAAATATTTTAATTAAACTCCTCAAAATTAATAAATACAATTTATGAAAGTCCCATAATAATAATTAATATTATTATGGCTTTAATCGAATAAATTGAATCCTTAAATGAATATACGATTTAATCTCCGAAACTATTTATAATCCATTTATAATACGATTTAATTTCCAAACTATTTATAAATCATTTATAAATCGATATAATAATTATAGAAAATATTGGGGTATCACATAGCTTTGGAAAGTGAATTATCCGAAGTAGAGTGGGTTCAAGCCCGGTATGACCAATTAATCTTGCTAGATGAAAGATGACTAAATGCCCTACATTATGGTCATGTCTACCAAGCAAGGATGGCGAGGTATTTTGATCAACGATTCAAGGCTAGAGGACTAAAAGAAGGAGACTTAGTCCTAAAAGAGGTGAGACCAATTGTGGCCTATCCTTGGGGAAAGTTCAAGCCTAATTGGGCCGGCCCATACCTTATTAAGACAATATTATCCGGTGGAGCAGCAAAGCTAATGGACTTAGACGACAACGAGTTCACCCAACTCACAAATATGGACCAACTTAAGCGGTTCTATGCATAAATGTTAAATCTTTGAGAGAGCTCACTAAGGCACCAAATCCAAGTCAAAATCGGTCAACTCGTCCACGTGGGACCCACGACCGAAAAAAATAAAAAATAAAAAAAAAACGAGATTTGGTTTTACGAACTACATTTGCCTGATTCCGCATGGATATGTGGGTAACCCATATAAGTTGGGCCCGGCCAATTTAACAAAATAAATCTCTAAAGGGAGTTTTGATCCATCGATTAATGCAAAAATAAGCAAGTCTTTCATTAATATGGCGAAACTCCATTACGTGCTCTAATAAAAAATAATAATAAAGCGCGAATAAAAAAAAAAAAAAAAAAAAAAAAAACAATAATAAATAAATAAAAGGGCAATTCTAAGCTACATCTACTTGGGCATGTAAACCCGTTATTTGAATTATACTACTAAGCAAAAAAGGACAAGACTTGCTACACAATTAGAGGTGGACTACTCCTCCGTGTCTTTGACTTCGGGCTCTTGTACGGGTTCGCTAGGCTCATCAAGTTCCATTCGATCTCTTGGAGTCCACCTTTCCCTACCATTGCTAGAAGAGGCCTCGTGATCATTGGGCCTACTTGGAATTACTTGCTTGGTCGAATGGGCCGGATTATTCCATTTCTTGGATTGGGCCTTTGCCTTACCTTTTCCCTTACCCTTAGTTTGGGGCTTGGAAGGTTTAGCGGGCCTATCCATTGGAGTGATCCTTATACCGTTTGGCTCATCATATTTGCGGGCCCTGAACAACTCCTTTTCTTCCTCTAGGAGCCTTTGGTTGACTTGATGGTCACCGCTCCAAATCCACTCCTCGTAAAATCTAGACAACCCGTTCGAATGCGGGTAGATCGGCTTAGTCCACACTTGGCGACGGTTCCAGTGCCGTTCCCAATTTGACACCAAGGAGGATGTTAAGGGCCTTGTCCTCACAACTCACGTTCGGGATCCTTTGCCTTAAGCCATATTGGCGGAGGAGGCGATTCGGCAACAAGAACGTCAAAGTATACAAACCAATAATCCTCATAAAGGGCACGTTCTCACTACACCCTACAATCTTGGTGGTACGCCACCACGGGATGAACCAAGCCGGTAGGATATTGGAATAGAGATATGCTATCCACTCTTCAAAAGAGGACTCGGAGAACTTTCGGCGCCTCGCCGGAAAGTGTTTAGGGAGGAACTTCCTAGTATCTATTGGAGCCTCAAGCAAGTGAAGCCTCTCTTGGAGCCATATCTACACAGAAACAACAAAAAGAAAAATTCAAGTCAATACAAGATAAGAATTTCACCAAATAAAGTTAAATCCACAAAGATTAAGACTTTATCACAATACTTACTTGAAGGAGTAAAGGGCTCCCGGTGAAGGACTCTTGAGGATTGCTCTTGAGCCTATCTAAAGCTAGGATTGTCTCTCCCACAACCAAGTGCATAGGAGAGCTATCCCATTGTATCTGTTCGGTCACCCTAAGAAGGCAAGTTTTGCCCCTATTGATGGTAAGCTTCTTTTCGGAGGGAATAAGAGCATCTTCATTACCACCAACAAACAAATAACGATGGAGGAGGCAAAATACAAAGGCACGCTTCTTGTACCTCAACTCCATCGCACCTTGGGCCTTGGAAGTGAAGAAAGTCACAAGCATTGCAAGGTCGACGTCCTCACCATGAAGCATTTGACCCGCTTGACGGGGAGACAACCCAAAGTACCTTTGGAAATCACCCATGAAGGCATTCCCCAAGTAGGGAACGACAACAGGACTTTCGGTTGGAAAGCCAATTATGTCAGAGAATTCCTCCACCAAGGGACACATCTGCTGAGCACGAAACGGAAGACATGGAATTTCGGGTCCCAAAACTCGACTGAAGCATGAAGAAAGTCCCATAGAATCTTGACTTGTTTAAGGTGAAAGAAGGCATTGAGATGAAAAGGGGTGAGTTCTAACCTCTCCTCTACAGTCATGGAAGCCAACCAAGCATCAAAAGCATCATCAAAGTTCATCATTGTTAAGATTAAGGATTTTCTCTCAAGGAATTCCCTCTCTAAGGGCTTAAAGCATGTGGTGAGAAGAGAAGAGAAAGAGACCCAACTATATAGAGGCTACGGTTTGATTCTCATCAAAGATTTAAGGAAATTCAGACAAACGATGAAAAAAGGTCAGGCGGCTTTGAAGCTAGCTTGAACGGCTAAGCCGCTTGGACAAGCGGCCAAACCGCTCCATCAAGCAGCTTGACCGCTAGGACAAGCGGCCAAACCGCAAGCCCAAGCGGCATAGCCGCTTGTCCTCGCGGTAGCCGCTAGAACTCTAGCACAGCCGCTAGGAGCTCTAGCGGTCATCCTGTATAGGCGCCTGGTGTACTCTTTTCGCTAGAGACCTTGGTTCAACCGACCCCACGCCTGACCGGGCTCTACCTTCCTAATTCCCACTTGGACAGATTTTGGAAGCCTTTCCTTATATTTTTTTACCTTAATTTTGGCTCTTGCCACTTTTCTATTTATTCTCTTTTTATTTTCTTTCTTGATTATCAAGTTCCACTTTCATTCCTTTTATTTTTTGATTTCCTTTATTAATATTTTCCCCTTTAATTATCTTTTTCTATTTTACTTTTCTTTACTTTATTTTTATTTTACGGGAAGGGGTACCCCAAATGTGCTAAATTCTCGGGAATCCTAAATTTCCCGAATGTCGTGATTTGTGATTTCCCATTCGGAAATTAGTTGAATGAAGTTCACATATGGGCATTTGTATGACATGTTTGTGCGTGAATAAAATGCAATAATTTGTAGCAGGTTTAATACAAGCCCGAAAGTTCGAAACGCACTACAGCAAATATCACTGGCCATCTTCGCCAATACTCGGACCCGCCTGAGACGACTCCCTGGGTCCACTCGATGGTAGAGAACCTGAAGGACCGGGCTGAGACATCGCCCAAGCTCTAGGGTCGAAAGCAAATAATGAACCCGCTAAGTAAGTGGGATCCAATGAATGACGAGGTGGCTCCGACATGCCGGGATAACCGCCATTCTCCGTACTCTCCTGACTCAAAGAACCCGTCGGAGGGAGTGGAGGATACATGGGCATATGATAGCCCGGATACCTCATGTAGGGAGGTGGTGCAGGACATTGTGGAAGAGAAGGCACTTGGGGCGAGCTCCCCGTATCCACTCTAGCCCTAGGCGTCCCCTGACGCACCTCTACACTCTCCTGTCTGGGAGGAGGACGTTGTGGTGTAGACACCAACTCCGGAGTACGAACAACTAAAGGCCTAGGAGGCCTCACCACTGGAATAGGCTGCGAAAATAAGCTCCAAGTCAGAAAGCTACCAAAAATTCAAATCAAGCATTTTTAGTTGAAATTAACATACGTCTCGAACGTCGGACCGACGACTCGTGCATACACTCCGAGACATGAATTTGGAAATCAGGCTCTTAAGGGCATGCATTCCCCTAAAGACCTTCCATGTTTCAGCAGCATCCAACTGTGCACATAAGAAAAAGAATCAGCATAAATACAAAGGAAACATTGCAAATAACAATGAATTCTCACATACCCCCCTACAGCCAGCAGGTAGAGGCAATCCCCCAACCTCCTCATCAGGACCACGAAACTCAGGAACCTGTATAACCTGAGGAGACCCGTCCGCTCCTGTATAGCTCACCGAAAAAGTAGGAGGAGTAGGACGCAGAGCAGAAACTGCCGAAGAGCTCGAAGCAATCTGCAAAGATTTAAGAATGTCAGACACATTTCTAAATTTCCAAACGAAGTTAAGAAACAAAAGTACATTACTCACCGGATCAGTAGAGAAGTTGGGGCATAACCGCGCCTCAACGAAATCAGTATAAGCTACCATGAGATCCACCTCAGGATCAGCTGGAAGCAAATACTCAACTCACCTGCTCCACGGTAAGGTGACGAACATAAAGCATAGAATTCGGAGGATCCAAAGGAACCCTCGGAGCCGGAAGGTCGGGGAAAGTTTGCCTAATCAGTCTCTCCCCCAAGAACCACTCAAAACCAAAGGGACCCTCAATAAGGATCCTCCTCTGGTCGTACACCCGAGCACCCAAGAATCTATCTGATAGGTCCGGGAGGTAATCCGTCCAGGGAAACCAGTCAACCTGCAAAAGCAAGAATAAGCATACAAAAGGATAATAGGACCAAAGAAGCACAAAGGAAAGTTGCTTACATCCTGAGCGGTCAAGGGATATATCGCCTCCCTAAGGGCGTGCAGTGTAGTAAATGGGCAAGAAGCCCGTCCCCTCCAGGTCTGCATCGCTGGAAAGGACAAATCCCCTGTCTCGAGAAGAGGGGCAAGGTCGGAAAAATGCTCATAAAACCAAATCTAAGACATGCAAAGTACATGGATTAGGCACAAGTTATTAATAAAGAGCCGAAACACAAAGTACAAGAAGGGTAAAAGGAAATTACCTCCATAACCGACTAAGGAGACGCGAGATGCGCCCTCCTCTCCATTGAGGCGACTGGACTGCCTCAAACACCGTAGAAGATAAGAGTATGCGGGAAGACCCCAGTTGTACTCCGCAACTCTATTCAAATCCTGCAGGCACGGGTAATAGCGAACATGATACCTACTAGCTTTTTCCGAAAAGACGGAACAAGCTAGCACAAGGGCCAAGAAAAGGCGGGCGTGCTGCTCCGCTGTGATCTTCTTCAGCTTCCTCGGGTTGGTCAAGAACTGGACCATGACGTCAGTCCGACCATACTCCCTACCATCCCAGTTGGTCCGAAACAGACCAAACATCTCCAACATAACCTCCCAGCTCACATCTCCATAAGTAACACGAGTACCGGTGCAAGGAAGCCCGGAAATGAGACCGAACTCGAAAGGGGTGATCATGATCTCACCCATAGCAAAATGAAAGGTACTGGTAGTATCCCAGTACCGCTCCGCAAGGCCCCTAACTAATAGGCGATCGGAGCACTTGGCAAAAGCCATGGCCGCTAAAAAGTGACTGAAGCCACAACGCGCCACAATAGCGTCCATTGAAGGAGTCACGTACCTACAGGCCTTCTCGATGCCCGAGAGGCTACCGTAACCCCGCATGGCCGTGTCGACATCCTAAAACAGCACAAAAAGAAAAGAGTGCAAAGAAAATTAGCTAGGTGATCCTAGTAACAACTACTAGTCTCCAGTTTAGTCCTAAATTTTTACAAATCGTAAAATTTAGCATTTTAGCTAAGCCAACATGACGAGAGTAAATTTTAAAGAGAATAAATTTCACAGAAATTTATTTTCCACAAATTTACTCGAAAAACCGTTTACCTCGACAGCAAAAGTAAACTTCATTCAAGTTTATTTTCACAGAAATATATAATTGCAACGAGAGTAAATTTCATACAAATTTATTTTCTACAAATTAAAGATGAATTTCACACAAATTCATACTTCACATGCATATAAATACAAGAATCCTGCGGGAATTCGCAAATTAACCAGAAAAACAATTTCACGCAAATTGGTTTTCCACATTTAACTACACTACAGTTCTCAACCTAGAAATTCTATGTTCGCCTCCACATGATTTTCTAAGTGTAAAAGAGCGAGAACAAGAAATGATGACATACCCGACATTTGGTACCAACGGTAACCAAATGATCCTTCCTCTTGAAAATAAGATCGCTGGGCTCCCAACGATCGGTAGGATAGAAATCACTGCAAGTGAAATCATCCTGGACTAACCGGCTCTCACCCACCCGGTCATGGCGTATACCGGATACAAAAACCCGAGTGAAAACATTTGGGTCCTCATGAACAACAACCTCTTGCCCCTTCCTTTTCCTACCTCCTCTAAGCTTAGGAGCCATGGATGAAGAGCAAAAAAAATGGAGCTTTTGAAATTTGAGTGAAACTCACAAAACTCACTAATTCACACAATTTTGAGTTTTGACACTCAAAAACACAAGAACAACTAGCAAAATCAAGTTCCACTAAGAATTTGAGCAAGAAAACCTCAAGATTTGGAGCTAGGGGCTTTGATTGAGGTTGAAAAGCTTGAGCAAAAATGGAGGAGAGAGAAAGAGAGAGCTCGAAATGGGAAAATGACCCATTTCGGCCACCCCCTTCTCCTTTTATGGCAGAACCGCACAAATGACCTAGTGGCCGGTCAAACCGCCACGTGGACGGTCAGACCGCCCAGTTGGCGGTCAGACCGCAAGCCAAGCGGCGTAGCCGCTCCAGCCAGCGGCTAGACCGCTAGACGTAGTGGTTTGACCGCTTGACGTGGCGGTTTGACCGCCTGGCCCACTTTCTCACCCCTTACGTATCTTTGGGCCATTGGTTCAAAATCAGTGGGCCCCACACGAGGTCCACAGCAGTTATTTGCGCGCCGAAGTCTGTTATGAAAAACAGGACTACTTTAAACCCACAGGTTTGCACATTTATGCTTGGCCAAATAGCATGGGCTCAAACCCAACCTAAGGTCTGAGCAACATTTTACTACCCTTTATAAATTATTTCTAACGAAATTTTCTTATTGTGTAACCTACAGCATAGGGTTCCCCTTCGACTGAAAGTCGAAGGACGTTTATTGTTTGACCTACAGCATAGGGTCACCTTTCGACCAAAAATCGAAAGATTTCTTATCTCTTATATTATTTCTAACGAAATATTTTTATTGTGTAACCTACAGCGTGTAGGGTTCCCCTTCGACTGAAAATCGAAGGACGTTTATTGTTTGACCTACAGCATAGGGTTACCTTTCGACCAAAATTCGAAATATTTCTTATCTCTTTTATTATTTCTAGCGAAATATTTTTTATTGTGTAACCTACAGCATAGGGTTCCCTTTCGACTGAAAATCGAAGGACGTTTATTGTTTGACCTACAGCATAGGGTCACCCTTCGACTGAAAATCGGAGGATTTTTGTAACACCCCCGAATTCGCAACGATTTCCAGGGAACTATCGACGTCGCTGTACACAACTCGACACCGCCGAACCGTCACGGACCCAGGGGAGTGCTACTGCAACATTTATCGCTAAGAAGTAAATGCTAAGCAAAAAGGAAAACGAGGTATCAAAGAAGGCATCTAAACAAATTAAACATAAATATCAGAGTTGTCTATCCATCGGTCTTAAGTCCATTATAGTTTTATTAAAACTTAGCCTTCAAGGGCACAAACCAAAGTCCCAAATAATCCAAGGTAACCAATAAATCCATAGTTCTAACAAACAGCCCATATTCAATCTTCTAGCAAACCATCCTCACTCAGCTACACCTGCACTTTGGTTTCCGTGACGGAAACAAGGTACAGAAGAAAAAGAGAAGAAAAAAAAGAAAACAAAAATAAGATAAACTGAATAAATATCGTCCATACCCAGTAAAAACACTTTCGCAAACCCTACCTGGGTTTTAGAACAATCATTGAAATTCATTTACATGCACAAGTAGTCATACAATCAAGCACATGCATACTCGATATTCAATTACATGCAATTCTTGCTTTAGTGATCATTCGAAGACAAATAGATAAACCATATTGATTAGAGAGATAAGAGAGCGAATAGAACAGCGATTACCCATACTGTTCATAGATAGATATAGACATGCCATGGACTACGCTAGTATATACTCACACTACCTCTAACATAATTATCGATATGTAGAGAATTAAACAATGGGGAATGATCCATCCCGGACACACTACGAGGTGTCCATAAAAGTAACTTTGGAATCACGCATCCCTAGACTACATCAATTAGATAAGTCTCGATAGCTCGGCTACTCCTAGGGATCCACTAGGAGTCTTATCCTCATTTAATTCAATTCACATACTTGCATTGATTGACCTAGTGGTACAACGAGACCACGACATACTACTTCATTTCATGCTCATGATAATGAATAATTATAACGACGATTACGACATAAGGGCATATTAACAATAGTCATGCTCGTATATGTCTCACTAAATTTTGGCATCACTTCGGCAGGAAATCATGATATCCAAAAATTACACTTTCACAAATAACATCCAACAAAATATAATAGGTGCTCATTAGCACTCAATAATATCCCATTCCAAATAACACATATTATTATATCATAATAATATTAGAAATTCAAAATCGCCATAGTTAAACATTAATTAGCATATGAACTAATTAATTAACGAAACTTTATAAACTTATCATACTCAATATAAATCATATTTACAGCGGAGAATATATTTCAAATTCTCATAATTAACGACGATATAATTTAATCACGCTTCGCATATTAAATTCACACTAATAATCAATTAGCACATAACACATCAAAATAGCTTTGATCGGGCTTTGGAAAGAGGTAGGCACAATCGCTTACCTAACAAACGCTCACTAAGAAGTAGGTAACTTAGCTAATCACAACCCGATGACGCTTGTCTGTTTGGTCCTAATAAAAACAATTACCGAGATATAATCAGTAAATACGAAAATCCAAAAAGTACTAAAACTCTAAAAAAGTATGTTTATTAAATTACTTGATTTATTCCAACCAATCTAGGCTTTTGAAAATCTGGATTCGGACTCCGAACGAGTACAGAAAAATAAAAACAATTATTGAAAAATACTGAAAATACGAAATTAATTAAAACAAAATTATTAAACGAAACCCTAATCGGTTTTTCGAGTCTAGGCCATGATACACCAAGCATAGGGACCCACGACCTATCCCATCACCGAGACCACCACCCACCGACCACCATGGTCGGCGGTGGCTCGCCGGAGCACCGGCGACGGAGGAGAGAGAGAGCGCGAGAGATCGCGAGAGGGAGAGAGGAATTGTGAGAGAGAGAGAGAGAGCGACTGAGAGGGGGAGGATCGACGGGCAGGGCCCAGTCGCATCGGCCACTCGTCGGTGACCACCCAAGCACGGCCTGGTGGCACGGCGGCGACGCGACAGCCGCGGCTCAGCAAAACAGGGGAGGGGGAAAAACAGAGCATGAAAGAGAGAGAGAGAGAGGGAGGGGGATTACCGGCGGGAAGAGGAGGCTGGTTGGTGGCCTGGTGGACGGCGATAGCAGGGAGAGAGAGAGAGAGAGAGAGAGAGAGAGAGAGAGAGAGAGAGAGAGAGAGAGAGAGAGAGAGAGAGAGAGAGAGAAGGTGTATGGTGGAGAGAGAGAGAAAAGAGAGAGAGAAACCGTGAGAGATGACAGAGAGAGAATTGGGGTTTTTGGCTCAGTTTTTGCAACTGATCAACTAGCCCATCTCTTAGCTTATATAGTTATTTGGTCAAAGAAAGTCAAACCCTACTAGAATTAGGATTATTTTCTGATTTAATTGCTAATTAAAAATAATTAAAACTAATTAAATGCTAATTAAAACCAATTAAAACAATATGAGTAAACCTTATTCATATACAAAACCATTTTAACTAAATCCCTCAATTTGATAATTATAAATCCCGAAATTCCCATAATAATAATTAATATTATTATGGCTTAATTTGAGTAAATCGAATCGTTAAATAAATATACGATTTAAATCTCCAAAACTATTTATAAATGATATATAAATCGATATTATAATTATAAAAAAATATTGGGGTATCACATTCTACCCTCCTTAAAAGACATGAAGTAATCACTTCTCAACGACGAAACGATTTTACCCATACGAAGGTATAAATCGATTTTAGGACAACGACAATGCAATGCGTGTACAACGGTTGTGATCTAGGTCGATTAGCAGTGCAGCATGCAATGCTAGAACATGCAACTCGTGCAAAGCGGTAAACAAAACACGAAATTACTAGGTGTGACATTCTACCCTCCTTAAAATGGGTTTCGTCCCGAAACTCGAATGGAATTAGTACCTTCGAGAAAGAGTTCTGGGTACTTCTCGCGCATCATGGATTCAGCTTCCCATGTTGCCTCTTCTTGACCATGACGGGACCAAATAACTTTCACAATCGGAACGGTCTTCGTACGAGTCGAGCACTGTTTGCGGTCGGTGATCTTGATTGGACGTTCTTGATACGTCAAACTCTCATTAAGTTCGATCGTTTCAGGTTAAACGACATGAGTTGGATCGTGTACGTATCGCTTCAGTTGAGAGACGTGAAAGACATTGTGGACTTTCTCAAGTTTCACAGGTAAAGCTAGACGATAAGAAACTTCACCAATCCTCTCTAAGATCTCGTAAGGTCCAATGTAACGAGGACTTAACTTCCCCTTATGACCAAAACGCATAACACCCTTGGTAGGAGATATTTGCAAAAGTACCTTGCTTCCCACCTCAAATTCTTCAGGTCTACGACCTCTATCCGCATATGATTTCTGGCGATCTTGTGCACTTTGCATCTTCGTCTGAATCACCTTCACAATGTCGACAGTCTGCTGGATCATATGAGGACCCAAAACTGCAGTCTCGCTAATGTCATTCCAACATACAGGCGATCTACACTTCCTACCATACAAGGCTTAATATGGCGCTCGATCAATGCTTGAATGATAGCTATTGTTGTAAGAAAATTCGATCAATGGAATGTGTTTATCCCACGAACCTTTGTATTCGAGGGCACACGCTCGAAGCATATCCTCTAGAGTCTGGATTGTCCTTTCCGTCTGGCCATCTGTTACAGGATAAAAAGCGGTACTAAACTTTAATTTGCTTCCGAAAGCCTCTTGTAATTTCTGCCAAAAGTTAGAGAGAAATCTCGAGTCTCTATCAGAAACAATATCTTCAGGTACACCATGAAGTCTCATGACCTCCTTGACGTACGCATCAGCCAGTTTCTCCATTTCCCACGTGTCGTGCATTGGGATGAATCTCGCAACTTTTGTACGAGGATCTACAACGACCCAAATGGCGTTATTCTTCTTTTGTGTCAAAGGCAAACCCATGACAAAATCCATAGAAATTGAATTCCATTTGCAAGTCGGAACTTCCAGTGATTGTACCATTCCACCTGGTCTTTTATGCTCGATCTTGACTTTCTGACATGTCAAACACTTCGCTACGAACTCATCGACATCTTGTTTCATGCCTTTCCACCAGAACACTTGGCGAAGATCTTTGTAAAGCTTATCTCCACCAGGATGTACAAAATACGGTGTATTATGAGCTTCACCCAGAATCTGACTTTTGATATGAAGGTCATTGGGTACGCAAACACGTTTCCGAAATCTCATAATTCCATCTTGGCCCAAAGTGAAGTCCTCGGACCTACCCTCGTCTTTGTGGTTTAGAATCCGCTGAAGATCCCCATCACCACTTTGTTTATCTTTGATCTCTTCAAGCAGTGTTGGTCGAACAGTCATATGTGCTAAGGTACATTGAACGTCACCTTGAAACACAATCTTCACCTCGAGACTTTGCAAGTCACGTATGATCTCCTTAGGAAGCACTAAAGCAGTGTTTAACGAATGTCGAGTCTTCCTACTCAAAGCATCAGCGACTACGTTCGCTTTACCCTCATGGTACTGGATATCAATGTCATACTCCATCAGAAGTTCTAGCCATCTCCTTTGGCGCATGTTCAACTCTTTCTGCGTAAAGATATACTTGAGACTCTTGTGATCAGTAAACATCTTGACTGCGGAACCATACAAGTAGTGTCGCCAAATCTTCAATGCAAATACGACAGCAGCAAGTTCTAGATCTTGCGTAAGATAGTTGTCTTCATGCTTCTTCAGTTGTCGTGAGGCGTAAGCCACGACCTTTCCATGTTGCATCAAAACACATCCTAAGCCATGCTTAGACGCGTCACTGTAGACCTCATATCCTTCCGTTCCTGACGGCAATGTCAAAATAGGTGCGCTTGTAAGACGTTTCTTCAACTCTTGGAAAGCAGTCTCACACTTGTCGGATCATACAAACTTTGTCGTTTTCTTCATCAAATTCCAGCAAGTCCAGCAAGTCCAAGAAAATTTCGAACTTCGGTCACGGTCGTTGGTCTTGGACAATCTGTAACAGCTCGAATCTTCTCTGGATCTATAGCAACTCCATCCTTAGACACCACGTGTCCTAAGAAAGATATCGTGTCTAACCAAAACTCACACTTAGACAACTTGGCGTAAAGTTGATGTCTTCATAGAATCTCCAAAACAGTACGTAGATGTTGCTGATGCTCCTTGGCTTTCTTCGGGTAAACCAGAATATCCTCAATAAAGACTACAACAAACTGGTCTAGGTAAGGCTGGAACTTACGGTTCATCAAGTCCATAAACTTTGCAAGCGCATTTGTCAACCCAAAAGGCATCACAGTGAACTCGTAGTGCCCATGCCCCGTCCTAAACGTTGTCTTCACAATATCAGGCTCCGAGATCCTCAACTGATGGTATCCTGATCGCAGGTCTATCTTTGAGAAAATTGACGCACCACGCAGTTGGTCAAACAGATCTTCAATTCGGGGAAGTGGGTATCTATTCTTGATCGTAATCTTTTTTAACTCGCGGTAGTCGATGCACAGTCTCATACTACCATCCTTCTTCCATACAAACAAAACAGGAGCACCCCAAGGCGATACACTCGGACGTATGTATCCCTTTTGTAACAAATCCTCAAGTTGTGTTTTCAGTTCCTTCATCTCAGCAGGTGCCATACGATACGGTGCTTTTGAAATTGGTGCAGAACTTGGAGCAAGCTCGATCGTAAAGTCGATAATGCGTTGTGGAGGCATTCCGGGAATCTCTTCGGGAAAAACGTCAGCGTACTCGGAAACTACAGGAATAAGCTGCGTAGCTTCCGTCTTGCGACTCGTAACCACCACATGACAAGGGTAAATCGCTTGACCCTTAGTCACGCACTCTTTAACCTTCATCTTAGCCATCACCTTCAGCTTAGGCTTGACCACAACTCCTCGGTAAGTGATCCTTTTACCTTTAGGTCCTCGCAAAGAAACGCGTTGTTCAAAGCACTCTAACTTAGCCCTATACTTGACTAACCAATCCATTCCCAATATCATATCAAAGTCCTTCAAATCCATCTGAATCAAATCTGCGGGTAAATCGGAACCAACTATCCTAATCGGACACTTTTCATACAACGCTTTACACTTAGCGATCGATCCATCTTGCATCCTCTTATTTGCTCTATACACAGAACTAGTTTCTAATCCTATCTTAGATGCAAAGCACTTAGAAATAACCGAATGCGTCGCACCACTATCAAACAAAACAAAAGCGGGAAAAGAATGAACAAGAAAAGTACCAGCGATCACGTTCGGGTTTGCTTCTGCTTCATTGCGATTCATCACAAAGATTCTACCATTAACCCCTCTATTGTTTTTGTTGTTGTTGTGCGGCGCGGGAATAGCAGTAGTAGGAGCTTGAACTTGGTTGTTCACAGCAGGAGCAGCATTGTTGCGGTGGTTGTTGTTGTTGTAACCCCCGTTTCCACGTAGTTACCACCATTACCACGATAGCCATTGTTATTCCCACCACGATTGTAGTTGTTATCGCGGTTCTGCCCATTACCATTCCTACCTCGGCTCCAACATTTAGAAGCTTTGTGACCTGGTTTGTTGCACTCATAGCATTGCAACACGTTACCTCGATAGTTCTTACCGGCATGCGTCTTGTTATAGCGAGTACAAGGTGTATTCCTTCTGGACATTATCGTAGCTCGATGACTATTCGAGTCACGATTTCTATTCGCATTGTGGTTTTGACCACCTTGGTAGCTGTTGTTGCCATTCGGTCTTGGCCTCTTGTCGCCGTTATTCAATTGCGATGAATTACCTTCGTCGCGCTTGTTCTTTCCCAAATGCCTGTCACGACGTCCAACAATCCTCTCCTGGTTCAGGGCCTTTTCATAGGATTCCTGAAAAGTGATAGATTGTCCAGCGACAAAACGTTGAATATCCCATTTCAGTCCGTCCTCGAACCTTTCGATTCGCTCAGCTTCAGTTGTCAGCAGATTAGGAGCAAAAATAGCAAGCTCGTTGAACTTGGCAGCATACTCCGCCACAGACATCTTGTCTTGGCTTAACCCTTCAAACTCACGCTGCTTCAGGCGTCGTAGAGCACTAGGCGTTGCCAATTTGTTCGGCGTGAGATGGGCCAGTTGATAAAATCTAGCACGAATGGCTACCTTAAAACGATCCCAATTAATGTTCGGCGTTGCCAGTAAATCAGTTCGCACATCGTTCCACCACTTGTTAGCTTCGCCCTTCAGATAGTATGTCGCAGAGTTAACTTTCATGTTGTTAGGCCGATTTGTAGCCAGAAACAACTTCTCGAACTCGATGATCCAAGTTTCCAGCTTTGTTGGATCGGCACCACCTTCGAACGTAGGAGGTTTAAGAGCGTCAAAATCTCGGAAACTACGCGCTGCAGAGGCTTGTGCGGTTTCCATCTCTTCTTGGCTTGCCATTTGTCGTGCCATGATCTCGACCACATCGGTCAAACCATCCTCGAGTCTAGCGATTCTATCGGCGTTGGTTGACATTTTCGCGAATCTGAGAATATAAAAGTAATGGTATGAACACCATTCACACAATTTGCACATCTCGACCCATTAAGGTCTAATTGAGAGAAGTAGGTTGTAATTGAAATCTTTCTCTTGACATTTAGCATATAGCATATAAGTTTCGATGATCGACCTTACAGCGTAGGTCTAAGCAACATACTTGCTTTATTGTTCTCAGTTCTCATGCGTAATAGTTCGATAGGCATACAATACACTTTAGACATGTACGTTTCACATGAATAGACAAAGATGTTCATAATGCACATAAAGAGGCTCCATACTATTTTAGTAGGGCAATAGATAATCACACTTAATCATATTGATATGCTTTAGCACTTGGCTCACAAGAGAGTTGATAATGCTCAACAAAAATTTTGCCATAATTTCGACATGGATTTCCCATCATGTCACGACGATAAGAGATAGCATTCATGCTATGCAAATATATGACACACAATGATATAACGACTTTCATATAATCAAATGAAATAGTTTTGTAATAAGATAAATTGCAAAATAATTAAGAGTCAAAAATATTTGTTGCTTAGGCAACCACACACCATCATCAAACTTGACCACGCAGGGCCATCACAAAAGTGGAATAATGTTTCTAATCAAAACGACTAACTCTAGCCAAGAAAATAACTAAACAGCAACTGGCTTTTGCTTCAATCCGGGAGGCGTATCATCATCATCATCCCTCCTTGGCTTCACTTCCCTACATGGAGTGTAAGGATGCTCGTCACCTCTAAACTTTTGAGGCATGAAGCGCCTTCTAAAGTTATCCACGAGTTTGCGCTTCTTAGACCAGCAGCTTTCATAGATGTCCTTTGGAGCAGGCACTAGAACGTGATTTACCTTCCACTCGAACTCAGACAAACATAGCTCATTGCCAATACCTTGAAAAGTTAGCGCCCAACGACTGCCCTTGCCATACTTCTCGTCGTTGATGTAGCCACTCTTCAGTACCACATCATCATACTTCTCCTTGAGACCTCTCCAAGGATGTAGGTTGGGTAAGCCAGCTAGTAAGAGTTCTACCCAGAAACCTTAGTGTATCCTCGTACGGTTCTCATATTCATAACGCTCGATCGTAGTGAATGCGCGATCGATGTAGGCACGGATATCATGTAACTCGGCCTCAGTGGCAAAGAAAGGCTCCACAGGAGGAGACACATCAGCAGGAGGCGAAGGAGTTACAGAGTTGTTGCCGCTTGCATCACCAATATCCTCTAAGTCTGGCATGCTAGGTGCATCAGGGACACCAGCTCCATACTCAAATTGCATCTCTAGATCCACAGAGTTAGGCTCATCGCTTGGCTCGTCAGCAGGAGCATCGTCAACCTCAAGTTCGGACTCGGTAGGTTCCTCTTCAGAATCAGGATCCTCGTTAGCTTCCAAGTCATGGTTAGGCTCAAGCGGTACGTCATCATCGTCAGCATCATGCGCGGGTTGATCCACCTCGAGCTCGTGCGCGCCATTTTCGTGCACCTCGGGCTCGGGTACGGCCTCGTCATGCGATGGCTCGCTATCGGAAATGTCTACGTATTCCACCCCGTTCTCGGGTGCAACAATCACCGCTCGCGGTTTTCTACCTCTAGTCGATTTCATCGCGGTCAATCGAGTAATTGCCATCTACAAAAGGGCAATCAAACAATAAGAACATTTAAATCACAATTAAGGTGATTTCAAGTAATTCCTAGCTTCTAGGACTACTACGCTCAACGGCTTTAATTATATTTTATTTTCCCCAAAATGAAACTAATCTTTATTAATTCATTTATTAAACCTATGCAACCTTTTTAAACCTAGGGCTCTGATACCATTTGTAACACCCCCGAATTCGCAACGATTTCAAGGGAACTAGCGACGTCATTGTACACAACTCGACACCGCCGAACCGTCACCGACCCAGGGGAGTGCTACTGCAACATTTATCGCTAAGGAGTAAATGCTAAGCAGAAAGGGAAACTAGGTATCAAAGAAGGCATCTAAACAAATTAAACATAAATATCAGAGTTGTCTATCCAGCGGTCTTAAGTCCATTATAGTTTTATTACAACTTAGCCTTCAAGGGCACAAACCAAAGTCCCAAATAATCCAAGGTAACCAATAGATCCATAGTTCTAAGAAACAGCCCACACTCAACCTTCTAGCAAACCGTCCTCACTCAGCTACACCTGCACTTTGGTTTCCGTGACGGAAACAAGGTACAGAAGAAAAAGAGAAGAAACAAAAGAAAACAAAAATCACATAAACTGAATAAATGTCGTCCATACCCAGTAAAAACACTTTCGCAAACCCTACCTGGGTTTTAGAACAATCATTTAAATTCATTTGCATGCACAAGTAGTCATACAATCAAGCACACGCATACTCGATATTCAATTACATGCAATTCTTGCTTTAGTGATCATTCAAACACAAATAGATAAACCATCTTGATTAGAGAGATAAGAGAGCGAATAGAACAGCGATCACCCATACTGTTCATAGATAGATATAGACATGCCATGGACTTACGCTAGTGTATACTCAAACTACCTCTAACATAATTATCGATATTTAGAGAATTAAACAATAGGGAATGATCCGTCCCGAACACACTATGAGGTGTCCATAAAAGTAACTTGGGAATCACGCATCCCTAGACTACATCAATTACATAAGTCTCGATAGCTCGGCTACTCCTAGGGATCCATTAGGAGTCTTACCCTCATTTAATTCAATTCACATACTTGCATTGATTGACCTAGTGGTACAACGAGACCACGACATACTACTTCATTTCATGCTCATGATAATGAATAATAATAACGACGATTACGACATAAGGGCATATTAACCATAGTCATGCTCATATATGTCTAACAAAATTTCGGCAGCACTTCGGCAGTAAATCATGATATCCAAAAATTACACTTTCACAAATAACATCCAACAAATATAATAGGTGCTCATTAGCACTCAATAATATCCCATTCCAAATAGCACATATTATTATATCATAATAATATTAGAAATTCAACATCGTCATAGTTAAACATTAATTAGCATATGAACTAACTAATTAACAAAACTTTATAAACTTATCATACTCAATATAAATCATATTTACAGCGGAGAATATATTTCAAATTCTCATAATTAACGACGATATAATTTAATCACGCTTCGCATATTAAATTCAGAATAATAATCAATTAGCACATAACACATCAAAATAGTTTTGATGGGGCTTTGGAAAGAGGTAGGCACAATCGCTTACCTAACAAACGCTCACTAAGAAGTAGGTAACTTGGCTAATCACAACCCGATGACGCTTGTCTGTTTGGTCCTAATAAAAACAATTACCCTGGTGGCCGGCGACAGCAGGGAGAGAGAGAGAGAGAGAGAGAGAGAGAGAAGGTGTGCGGTGGAGAGAGAGAGAAACCGTGAGAGAGGAGAGAGAGAGAGAGAATTGGGGTTTTTGGCTCAAATTTTGCAACTGATCAATTGGCCCATCTCTTAGCTTATATAGGTGTTTGGTCAAAGAAAGTCAAACCCTACTAGAATTAGGATTATTTTCTGATTTAATTGCTAATTAAAAACAATTAAAACTAATTAAATGCTAATTAAAACCAATTAAAACAATATGAATAAGCCTTATTCATATACAAAACCATTTTAACTAAATCTCTCAATTTGATAATTATAAATCCCGAAATTCCCATGATAATAATTAATATTATTATGGCTTAATTTGAGTAAATCGAATCATTAAATAAATATACGATTTAAATCTCCTAAACTATTTATAAATGAATTATAAATCGATATTATAACTATAGAAAATATTGGGGAATCACAATTTTTATCTCTTATCTTATCTCTAATAAAATGTTTTATTGTGTAACCTACAGCATAAGATCCCCTTCGACTGAAAATCGGAGGACGTTTTATTGTGTAATGTACAACATAAGGTCCCCCTTCGACTGAAAATCGGAGGACGTTTATTGTGTAACCTACAGCATAAGGTCCCCTTCGACTGAAAATCGGAGGACGTTTATTGTGTAACCTACAGCATAGGGTCCCCTTCGACTGAAAATCGGAGGACATTTATTGTCTGACCTACAGCATAGGGTCAAACTCTCGGTCGAATAAACCGGAGAATTAATGATTGCTTATCTTTAACTGATTGTCACCTCACTCAATTTTCCTGTTTTATTGCAGGTATTGGCACAGGAATACTTTGACCTTCGCTGTATTCGAGCTCGGCCAAAGTAGGGGCTTCTGTAGACACCAAAAATTGTGTCTATAATAAGTCCCCGTAAAAACCCGATGATGAAAGGATTGGATTTTGCTCGAACATGGGTTGCGAGAATAATTGCTCTGATGATTAGCCCAGTTCATTTGAATTAACCAGTGGAAGCCTTTTGTACAGGTGATCCAAACCAGTTGGACTCAATTCAATTGGAGTCCAAAACTGAGAGATAGGCCTCTTTGAACCTAAAGGCCTGAAAGGAAACCCAAACCCATGAGTCAACCCTTGGTCAAACAAGGGAGCTCAGTCAATCCCGCGTGGACCCCCTCGGAAGAGCCTCCTCCGCACGAAAATCATGCCAGACGCCTATGCAGGCACACTGCACCAGGTCCAAGCGGCCACGCTTGGGCTCAAGCGGTGGCCTCTAGGACAAGCGGTTGTGCCGCTAGGCCAAGCGATTTGACCGCCTGCCTTGCGGCTAAGCCGCTTGCTAAGCGGCTTGACCGCTTGGCTTGCCGGTTTGGCCGCTCGGCCTAGCGGTTTGGCCGCATGGACCCTTTCTCGCGGACGGCAAAATTCGAGGCCCATTCGATTTCCGTGCCAAACTCTGGCAGCTCCCCATCTTCTATATAAGCAAACCTTAGGGTTCAGTTGAAGAGGTTGGCAATTTTCCTCTCAAGGTTGGAGATTCTCTCTCATATTATAAACCCTAAATTCTGATTCTACTCATTCTTTAGGATTAGCCCTAGCACCACAAAAATAAACCTTCATACTTCATCAAGAGCATGAATTCAAGCAATACAACCCAATAAGTTCATTGTGAGAATCCAGGTAATCCAACCTGAGGGTTTTCAATAAATTTTATATTGCTTGTTATTACTAACGAATTTGGTCTATGTGATATGTACATGCTTGGCGCGTTTTGGGCAATAGGGCTTGTATTAAGCCTAATGAATGGATGAATGAATGCATATTTATTATTTATTGCTTTATATTGAATTATGCTTTTTTTGTGAATTGGTGGATGAATTACCTTGCTTGTCTTCTAACTCGCAGGTTTTTAGCATATTTATCGTTTTCTAGCAATAAAAAGCATGTAACTTGATAAATTGTTAAAAGTGGTCACATTAATAATGCTTGTTCAAACCCATTAGTTAAAACTAGGAATTTGGACAAAGTGAACCCTGTTTGGAACCGTAGCATTAATAATTATATTGAATCGATTAGTAAAGGCCGTTGTTGTTAATGGGCGAGTTGGGTGCCTAACACTTTCCTAGATCGTATCTACGCCCCCCGAACTCATTAATGAAGTCAATTTTCCCAATAGGGATTGGGGTGCACAGGAGTTGAGTTCACGTCTTTCTAGACTATCGACTTGATCTCCAAGGTTTCCAAATTACCTCAAAATTTGGTGGCGACTTCCGACAATCTTAATCATGTCCTTTGTTCAAAAATCTCTATGTGCATATACACTAAAAGATTCACGAAATTCGATCACCCAACGCGCTCTCCCAGGCTGTCCGCAAAACCCGACCCCCGAAACGAGGGCCGAAGGAGAGGCACGCGGAAAAGAGGGGAGAAAAATACGGCAACCTACAGTAGCTATTAAGACTCAATAACATTTTCTGTCATTTCTGATTTTTTGCACCTGTGATATGCAACTCTCTGACTATGCACTGTACTATCCCCACAGCAGAAGGAACCCTTGTGCAAAGCGTAGCTTGTTCCTAGCAGACCAGATGTGGTAAACAGCTCCGGTAAACAGGAAATAGAGGATACTGAATTTTTGTTTGTTTTTCCTAATAGTATTCTGCATCCATATTACCTCTTCTTCCCAACTGAGTGGTTGTCTTTGAATTCCAAGCCATTGAAGTAGAGCTTTCCAGATTTTGTTAGAAAAGAACATTCAAAAAATAGGTGCTTCATTGTTTCATCTTCTACCGAATTGCAAAGAGAGCACATAATTGGAATATGCATAACCCATCTAACACACCTACTTGCAGTGCTCAATCTGCCATGTAGTGCAATCCAAAAAATGAATATCTGCTTTGGGATCAGTCCTGGGATAAGAATTAATCTTTTCCAAGGAACAGGAGAAGAAGGAGGCGTCAGAAAAAGATAGGCTTTCTGTATAATGAACTGCCCCTGTGCTGTGAATTCAGAAAGTTATTTCTAAACTGCTTGCCCAATCCCTAGCCATTTCCTGCTCTCAATTACTTTCCTGAGTAGCCAGCTTGCTTGCATTGGTAGCTCAGCGTGCAGCACCAAAAGTGTTCTTCAGATAATAGGCATGAACCCACTAGACCCAAAGTTTATCTTTTTCCTGTGTAATGGCTCAAAGTAATTTGCAAGAGCTGCCTTATTCCAACATTCAGCATTGATAATATGCAGACCACCATCCTTTAGAGGAGTACAAAGTCTATCCCAAGCTATGAGGGACCTTTTGGAGGTAGATGCCTGGCCTGTCCATAAAAAAGATCTATAGGCTGCAGCTACAAGTTTAAGAACTTTTTTAGGCAAGAGAAAGATCTGAGACCAGTAAGTTTGTATATCAAAAAGGACACTTTTAATCAACTGTAACCTACCACCATAGGACAAGAAGTGTGAGCTCCAACAGTTGATTCTAGCAACACTTTTATCAACCAAGGGCTTGCACTACATGATAGTAAGTTTCTTGGAAGACAAAGAAACTCCCAAATATTTGAAAGGAACAGTACCCACAGAGAAACCAATACTGCTAACAATCTCATCCCTCTCATCAGCAGACACCCCAGCAATATAGATTGAGCTCTTATCAGTATTTGCAGACAATCCAGATGTGATACCCCAATATTTCTATAATTATTATATAGATTTATAATTGATTTATAAATAGTTTCATATATTAAATCGTAATTATATTCAAGGATTCGATTTATTCAATTAAAGTCATAGCAATATAAATTATTATTATGGGACTTTCATAAATTGCACTTATTAATTTTGAGTTTAATTAAAATATTTTATATATGGATAAGGATTATTCATATAGTTTTAATTAGTTTTAATTAGCTATTTAAATTAGAAAATTATTCAATTAGTTCCTAAATCTAGTAATATTTGACTTGGGTTGAAAATGTGAGACAATTGATCAGTTTTGCAAACTGAACCAAAATCCTCAAGCTCTCTCTCTCATCCGAAACCTCTCTCTCTCACCCGAAACCTCTCTCTCTCTTTCTCCTCACCGGCTCTCTCTCTCTCTCCTCTCTCCACCGGCTCTCCTCGCCGGAAACAACCGCCGGCGTCGCCCCTCTCTCCCGCCGGTAATCTCTTCTCTCCTCCTCTCTTTCTCTTTCTTTTTTCTCTTTTTCTCTCCCTGCGGGTCGTCCCCTTCGCGAGCCATCATGCGTGGCCTCCTAGCCACCGGACCACCAAGCCGACGCCTACGTGGTGAACGGTGGGTGGTCGGCTGTCCCCCGCCCCCGCTCTCTCTTTCTTTCCTTCTCTCTCGCGTTCTCTCTTTCTCTCTCGTTCGCGTTTTAGTGGTAAGCGCTCTTTCTTACCTCCTTCCAAAGCCCCATCAAAACTATTTTGATGTGTTATGTGCTAATTGGGAAATTATTGTGAATTTAATATGCAAGGCATGATTAAATTATATCGTCGTTATTATGAAGTTATTAAGCATGATTCACTGCTGTAAATATCGTTTATAATTAGCATGTTGATGTTAGCATGTTTTGGGAATTAACTAGTCCATATGACAATTATTGGGCAATTCTTGAATGGGTGAATTATTGATATTATTATGCTATTAATTATATACTAATTGGTATGGGTATTATTGAGTGCTAGTGAGCACCTATATGTTATCGATGAATGTCTTTGGTGAGTTGTGAATTTTTGGATATCATATTACCCTGCCGAAGTGCTGCCGAAATTGGGCTAGACATTACTTGTCATCATTATTGAATTATCGTCGTTATTGAATTAAAGCATGTTTAATTCTCATCGTATTGAATTATCATTATCGTTGTTATTTACTATTCATTGTCGAGAGCATGAAATGAATTAGTAAGTCGTGGTCTCGTAGTACCACTTATGTCAACCAATGCAAATTATGTGAATTGAATTAAATGAGAGTAAGACTCCTAATGGATCCCCTAGGATTAGTCGAGCAATCAGGATTACACCTAATAGTGTAGTTCAAGGGATGAGTCATTCCCAAGTTACTTATGGACACCTCACAGTGTGTCTGGGACGGATCATTCCCCATTTATTAAGTCCTCTAGGCTCGTGTAATTGTACTAGAGGTAGTGTGCACACTAGAGTCATTAAGTCTATGGCGTGATTGTATCTTCGATGAACAGTATGGGTAATCACTATTCTATTCGCTCTCTTACATTTCTCTAATCAAGACGGATTGTCTATGTCGTATTTCGTATGATCACTATACAACAATTGCATATAAAAGAATGTCGTTATGCGTATGCTTGATTATATGCTTATGTGCATATGCAAATGAACTTCAATGATTCTTCTAAAACCTCAGTTAAGGTTTGCGAAATGTTTTTACTAGGTACGGATGACGTTTATTCAGTTTATCTGATTTTTGTTTCTCTTTTGTTTCTTTTCTTTTCTTCTGTATTTTGTTTCCGTCACAGAAACCAAAGTGCAGGTTTAGTTGATTGAGGACGTACAGCTTGGAAGGTAGAGTTGGCGTCGGTTTTTAGAACTGTCTTTGTTCAGTTAGATCGTTGGGAATTTTTATTGGATTTAGCCCTTTCAAGGCAAGTTGTAATAAATTGGTTTAATGGTTTTTAGCTCACTATATAGACAACTCTGATTTTAACTGTTTAGTTTGTTTAGTTTCCTTAGAAGCCCCTTTTGATGGCTAGTCTTTCTTTCTACTTAACATATACTCCTTAGTGATACATGTTGCAGTGACGCCCCACTGGTTCGGGACGGTTCAGCGGTGTCGAGTTATGTATAATGACATCGATAGTTCCCAGGAAATCGTTGCGAATTCGGGGGTGTTACACCAGATACATGAGAAAAGTGACTAAAAGCTTCAAAAAGAAGATGAACAGAGAGCAAGTCACCCCTACAGAATAAAAGTAGATCATCTGCAAAGCAGACATGAGTAATCCCCAACTTCCTGTAGACGCCGAATTTTGACTTGTATTTCTTTTAATAATTACTACAGTTAATATTAGCATTAACTGTAATTACCTTAATTAAATAAGTAAGTTGGGCTAAAAGGAGATTTAGGGTCCATAAGGTGACCCAACCCATTACCAAGGCAAAGCCCAAAGCCCAAAAGAGAAAATAAATAAATAATCCAAATAGAATATAAAAGGAAAAATGCAAAAAATAAATAAGGATTGGAATTATGATGTCATGCATGACATCATTCCACTTATGATGTCATGCATGACATCACAGTATTCCCATTATGATATCATGCATGACATAACAGTATTCCCATGTTCTCATCCAATAGCTAAAGACAAAAGAGAATAATGGTATCAAGTAGAAATACCAAAATACCCTCTCCTTTTCTATATATTAACCCCCCACCCAAAAAATAAAATAAAAATCAAAAAAATACCCCCCTCACAACCGAAAAAAGGGAAGAAAAATAAAAAGAAAAAAATCTTCCCCCTCCCCCCACGTTTTTTATTTCTTTTTTAACTATTTTTTTAATTTTATTTTGTTTTTCTCATTTCAATTTTCTCTCCCACCTTATCTCATCTTTTCTCTTTCCTACTCACTTCCACCTCACAAGATTCCACCCATCTTCTTCCATCACCACAAATGTGACATTTGTCACCCTCCCATCCCTATTCTCTCAACCCCCATCTCACCATCCACCTCACATCAAATCCCACCCTCCATTTCTCCTCACCCTAATTCACCCCATCTTTCCCCCCTTATAAATACCCCTTTAAAAGCTAATCTAAGGGCCCTTTGCCTCTTTCACATCTCTACTTCTTAAAACTCTCCTTCTCTCTCTAGTTTTCCTATCATCTTTTTAACTAACTTCACCTTTTGAAGCTTATCTAAAAACTTCTCTTTATTTCTAAAACTTCTTTTTTTATCTAGTTAGTGCAAACTAAAGGGCGTTTGTACTAACTAACTTAATTTTGAAGATTGAGATTTCTAGATCTACGCAAGCTTAATCTTTTATCTCTCTCCTTCAATTAATTTTTTCTAAGTGTTTTTACTAACCATTTCATTTTGTATATATATATTGCTATTAAACCCTATTATCCCCCTTAATTAACTCATTTTCCCCTGTTGGACTCTTTATAGGTGTGGGCATGAACCACCCTATTTTTTGAGCGGCCAAAATTCCTAGGTAAGGGTTCAAGTGCCCACGCGAACCCGTCTCCATGGGGGACTTAGATCTAGCTTGTAGAGAGTGATTTTTGCGGTGAGGAAGAGAGTTGCTTGTGCCCATAGATCTATAAATAACTAACAAACGGTTATGTATTGAGCTTGGTATATTTTTGAGTAAATTAAAGAGGACTTCCTGAGCTGTCTACAGCCACATATTTCGTCCATTTTGGATACCAAATGAATTTTAAACGATTTTTTAAATGACGAAGTAGTGCTGTCCCTTTGAAGATTTTCTCATATTTTGACCTTGTAAATAAATGGCTCAAGTTAACCACTTAGGGTAGTGTGTTTTTTCTTGATGATTTTTGTAGGAAGTCCATAGTGTGTCTAATTAAATCTGTAAATAAGAATTCAAGTTTAACAAAGTAGATTTAATTCTAAAATTAACCAACTGAGTATATATCCAGAAATGATAACGTTCGCTTAACTGAATACTATGTGGTGATTACCACCTCCTTAATAAAATATGAACTTTGATTTGGATAGTATACTTAATAAGAATCAATCTAGGCTTTGGAATCACTCCATTCGGATGTGTTTTCGATTTTTAATGAATTAATCAAACCGAGCTTGGTTCTGTCAAAATGAAAGACTTTGGTTAGTTTAGAACATTAGGGCTTTTTTTGTACAGGTCTTTTGTTTATTTTCGTTAAATGACATAGACTTGTCTAAAATTCATGACATTTTGTGTAAATATCCACCTTCAAGTCTAGTCTAATTCCTGTACATATTAGACCTATATCACTTGTAAATAATTTCGAATAAATCAAAAACCAATGGTCTGTCCAAAGACTTCCAGAAGCTCGTAAATCGTAAATAACGCCCAACCGTCAAATTTATTGACTTGAGATTTTTACAGTAGAAATATGAAGTAGATGAACCAAGTTAGGCTTTTGAAGCACTCGATTTGGTTGAGTTATGACCGAGATATGAATTTTAGAATTCTGTCCAAATTATTGTAAAAACCATTTTGTTTGATTCTATAAACAATTTTCGTTTAATTATCAAATGAACCCACAAAAATACGAAACTCTTCATTTTATTCCTTTAGTGTGTCCCAATAATTATAAAAATAAATTTGGAGTCATGAAGCCGCATTTGGACTAATCCCTTGTCGGTTCTTTCAAACCGCCTTTTTTAAATAACTAATTCTTTTGTAAATAATCAATTCTTTTGTAAATGAACCAATCCTTTGTGAATAAGTCCAACTTTTGAAGACAACGATGAAGATCAAGCCCCGGAGGCGCCATGTACATGAAGATCAAGTCTTTTTCTCCTTTTTAGAATTTTAGACATTTTTTGTATTTTATTGTAAATACTCAATTTGTAATTCTTTTATTCCGAGGCCTCTTTATTTGCATTTTGTACATTTGCATTCATATGCTTCCACAAAATAATACAACTCGGTAAATAAAATAAAAAAGAACTTCTCTCACTTGTGTGATGTATATTATGTTAAAAGCGTTTTATAAAACCAGTGTATTCGTTTATGTACACAACTCGGCCCGGGGCCAAATTCGAGGTTAGAATCAGAAATTTGCTTATACGCGATCATGGGTGTTCCACCTACCATTCCATAAAATCACCTTCATACAAATCACATTCCCCAGTGGAATCCATATTTTCCCAATTACAACCATTTTTCCAAGTGGAATACCTATGATCGAATAGATGCTAATTATTAATCGTCCCCTCTTATTTGGCTTCGAGCCACCGCGGAGGATCCTATCGGAAAGACTCTTTTAAGCCATTACCCACCAGCACATATCCATACCCAACACAAATCATCCATTTATTCACCCCCAATGAATGTTATTCCGCAGTAAAAAACGAATATTCTTGAGAAGTCTAATATTTATACTCAAAGCTAAGAATTGGGTTGATCCCCGTATATTACCAAATGCTGTTGGGTTGAACGCCTCGAATGGGCAGGCTAATCATCCCATTTGAGCCTTTTCCTACTTCTTCGAGGAGAGTAGGAGGTTCCTCGGATCAATTCGACTCTAAGTTGTGAGTCATCCTATAAGTTTCTCAATCATATCCCTCTTTACGGGAAAGAACATCCATACCCGCCTTAGTGACACCCAAGGAGTCTTACTGACCGGATCCCCCGGTCAGAACTACGTAAGGGTTTTGATCCAGGAGTAGATTCAAGACCTACAATGAATGGTACGTAGTGGAGTATTTGTAATATCCAAACCCGCCGTACATAAACGAATATACCGGTTCAAAACCTATTTTTCTGTGTGATAAGTGACAATGTGTACATATATGTGCTTTTCTTTTATCATTCAAGGCATTACATAACAATTCAGAGCTTTCATATGGGATACAACGTATTAGTAACGAGCCCGTACTCAGTACGAAGGAGGAGACAGGTCCGAGAACGTCCGCACCTTCTAACTTAGACCCCGAACCAAGATCTTTATATTCGCAGACCAGTCAAAAAATTTTCGTGCCTTATCAGGATAGAGTCAACTTTTTGGTTTCTTAAATGGTTTTCTTTAAAATCGTTTATAAAACCCTTTCTTTTGTAAAAACCCTTCCTTGTTTGGGTCATAACAAGGTGGCGACTCTTATTTTGAAAAAACTCATCCTTGTTCGGGCCATAAGAAGGTGGCGACTTTGAACCTTAAGATGATTCCTTGACAATTGGCCTCCTCAATCGGTCGATTTCTGTGGGACGTGCCTCTGGCATGTATAGCGATGATTCCCGGGTCCTAATCTAGGAAAACTCGAGAATCTGGCCCCACAGACTGGCGACTTCACTGGGGAAATATTTTTATAAGAGGTCTAAATCCGAAAGTATGTTGTATCCCTTTGAAAGCAACTTGAATGATGTTATGAAATGCCTATTGTTTATATCTTGTATATATCTTGTGTATATCATGTACATATGTGAATGTTACGTGTGTTCGGAATGCTTGTTTGAACAAATGGTCCCCACACACACACGCGATCTCGATTTACTACTTTTGTAGGCTGGTCGCCCGTTCATGGAGTGAGCGCCAGATTAGCTAACCAATAAAACATTAAGGAAGCCCGTTCTCGATTTACCACACATATTGTTGTTCATGGAGTGCCTTTCCCTGTGTGTGTACTCCAAAAACTAAGTGAAATGAGGCACCTGAAAGTATCGTCCATAGATCAGCTTTAGGAGCACTTGGGACCGATGCATGCTTGAATCGGTTACTTGTATTTATTTATTGAGTCAGTCTCACACTATGCATCCATTTGCATTCATGCATCTCATGCATATCATCAAAAAAAAAAATGTTTTCAAAAAAATAAAACTCTCTTTCATGAGAAAATTCATTTCAAAGGACTTTCCCGAAAAGCCTCTATTTTCAAAAAAAAAAATTCAAAAAAAAATGCTTATCCTCCAAGCCAATACAGTGTTTTTCTCATGAACCATTCTAACCTTGCATTTTCATAGCAGGTCCACCCGTTGGGTTCGTCCCTCCACCAGGCTCATTCGGACTTCTCCGATACCCAGCTCATCTTCATTGTCAAGTACCACTACATCAACCACTTCATTCACCATCTTCCGCAAGATTTTCTCGCCACAGTCAAGTTTGGCAGATATACTGATCAGAATCTTCCACCTCCTCCACCAGATGCTCTTACTAAAATAAGGGAAATGATGCAATTACTACTGTCTCATCAGGACGTGATGGAACAAACTCTTACTCATTTCAACAGAGAACCTGACCAGGGCACACCAGCTGGTGGTGCCCATTTAACCTTGAAACCGGTTCTGTAGCGGAGATGATAAACTAAGTGAGGATGTTAGAAAGTTGAAAGAAGTTTTGAAGGGAATGACAATTGCCGAGCCGTGGCTCGATATTCATGGACTAGCTCTGTTTCCATTAACCCGTCTCCCAAATGGGTTTAAAATGCCTAACATATCGAAATTCAATGGCACGGAAAGTCCCACGACTTTCCTTAAGATGTATGTAGGGGCAATGAGCCCATGGGGTGTATCAGAAAAATTGATTGCTCAACTCTTTCAGCAATATCTAGATAGGGCAGCCGCCCAATGGTTCTTTCTGCTTGAAAATTCAAAGAAAGCTACTTGGTCCAATATCATCCGTGAATTCGCGTAACAATACAAGTATAACGAAGAGGTCGATGTGACCAAGAGGGATCTTGAAACCAGTTACCAGTATCCTAATGAGACTTTCTCTACTTTAATTAGCAGATGGAGGGCAAAAGCCGCTCAAATGATAAATCGACCAAAAGAGGAGGATCAGATACAAATTATAGTTCGGAATCTTACACCGAATCTGAAAGATAAAATGATGTACCAGTATTTCCCCTCTTTCAAAGCTTTGATATCCACCGGGTCGAATATTGAGGACTCTCTCAGAATTGAAGGTAAGAAGGAAGAACCAGTAGCATCAAGTTCGAGATACAGAAGGGGGCCTTATAATCTGCCAACTCAAGGGGCAGGAAAATCTGCGAAAATCAGCAATATTGTCTCATCCACAGCATTTCAGCTTACTCAAAGACGGGAATTAACCCCTTTAGGCATGTCGCTAACACAAGCCTTTGAAAAACTTATCAAGGCGGGAATGATCCAACCATTGGCACCAAGGCCACCACCAGCACTAAAGCCCAATCAGAACCCGAACGACCATTGTAAATTTCACCAATATTCTGGGCATATCGTTGAGTCATGCCTAGCTTTGAGGCATAGAATCCAAGATCTCATTGATGAAGGGAAGCTCACTATCAATACTTCCAAAATCAACTCCAATTCCCCAAACATCACAAAGAACCCTTTACCCAATCACCAAGGAAACCCAGTGTTGGCGATATCTCTCGCTCTACCAACTTCCGATCCGACAGAATTGATAACAGTTGCATCTCCCAGGATAATGGAAATGTCTTTGTCTCCCAATTCAAAGGCTTTCATTGTGGAATTGTCCAACAAACCACAAGTGATCTTAAAGCCTATAAAGCTCTTTGAAGTGAAAGATGAAGTATTCTCCAGTTTATGTGCAACCTTGCAATGTGATGGAGGGTTCTTAATGATCGATCAGTAGGCAGAAGAAGAGGATATTTCAGTCCTCGGCATTATAGAGAAGAATGGTTTGGGTTACATCCCGCAGTTTGCACGAGCTGTATGTTTACAGGATCTTCCGGATAATGATGAAGGCACTATGGTAGCTCATTTAACACGAACGGAAAACATTTCAAACCTTCACACTTGGAGGATGAGAATCCCTTAGAAGCTTTGCGTCGCAAAGAGAAAGGGAAAGAGGCGGTGATAGATGATAAAGTGGATGATGAAGCCATTAGAAGAATGAAAGAGGTGAACTCTAACGTTTCCATTTGAAAATTGTTAATGACTTCGCAACCACATCAGTATGCGGTGCTCAAACATTTGAATGAGGTGGCAGTAAGCTCAGATATTTCTCTGGATGAAATGGTTGGCCTAGTCCACGGATCCTCTCAAGTACTCCAATTCTCTAACAGAGATCTACCAGAAGATATTGATCACAATCACTCTCTCCACATTACCGTGGAATGCAATGGTATGAAAGTCCCTCGCGTATTGATTGATAATGGGTCAGTAGTGAATGTTTGTCCTTTTCGAGCTCTCCAGAAACTCGGGTTCTCCCGGGATCATCTTGAACCCTCGACTCAAGTAGTTCGAGCATGCGATAATGAGAAGAGAAATGTGATGGGAACAGTCAAGCTACCCCTTGAATATGGACCGGTAGTCCGGGATGTGGAATTTCTTGTGATTGATATACCTGCCTGCTTCAACCATTTGTTGGGCGGACCATGGCTTCACCAGTCAAGAGCCATTGCTTCCACACTTCATCAGAAAGTGCAATTCCAAAGTCCCCACGGTGTGATCACACTTAAAGGAGATCCAGAGGTTACGGCTATTGCATCCACCAGTGAGCCGATATTACACTTGGATTAAGAGTTTGGGGACACATTTCATGGTTTCTTGATTGGAACTATATCAGGAGAGGATGGTGATTATCATTTTGACAGATGGGAAGAATTCCTCAATGGTGTAGGATCGAGTTCATCCTTGAGTGAAGGAAGTACATACTCTAGCACGGGTAGTGGTGGTCCAGTTAAAGTGCGAGAACCTTATATCCCGAGCTATGATTCTGATCTAGAGTTTTCGCTGCAAAAGAGAAGATTTATACTGAAGGGTTGATCTTGATTTCGGGACTCCGTATCCCACAGAATGTGAAAATTCCCGAATTTACAAAGTTTAACAGGAAAGGTGATCCCCAGACTCATTTGAAATATTTCGTGCATGAGTTGCATCCTTTGGAGATTAGTGAGGAGTTTTTCCCTTATTACTTCGGAAAGAGTTTAGAAGGAAGAGCCAGAGAGTGGTACTTCAATCTGGTGCCTTTTCAGCTTGGTTCGTGGCCGAATCTAGCAACTGCTTTCATTGATTGGGTGAATGCAGGATCAAGTGATATAGCCAAGAAGCTGAAACTCGAGAATATGGAACAATTATCTGGAGAGTTATTCTCGACGTACATTGCCAGATGGAAGGAACAATGCAGAAAAGTGCTTTATTGCCAACGTTGAGAGAGAGCCTTATATGGATTGTAAAAGGATCGAAGGAACCTCACTTCACGGAAATGAGCCGAAAAATGTACTATAAGTTGGAAGATCTAGAGGCTCACGACTATGCTCTTGACCTCACGAAGATTAAGTCTGTAAGACAAGTTTCTGATCCATACAGTCACTACCCAAAGGATATGATTGCTCCGCAACCCTAGGCACCACAGGTCCCTCGACCTCCACGTCAACTTGAGCCATTCCACGAACCTCTGAGCTACATATTTGGGCGGCTCATGAGCCAAGGGTTGATAACTCCATTGCCTCGACCACCTCAAAGGCCATCGCCTCGTACGAACATCACTCATCCATGTTGTGACTATTGTGGGAAGTTCTCGCACATGATCGACCACTGTCTCCTCTTGCGTATGAAGATTGAAGAGCTCATCAGCAAAGGAATGATCCTTGTTCAGTAAGCAGAAGAAGTTGCAATTGCCCAATTGCCCGGGCACCTCTGAATAAAGGGGCAATCAGGATAAGTCTCTTTCAGAACCAATAATTGTGTTAATTAATAGGCCAGAACTACGTATGGTCTGATCCCCATGAATCAATGTGCCCTCTTATCGACTCTGATTAGAAACACTTGTATTCACCTATACTTGGGGTACGTAGGCAGCTCATTTGAGTTCGACCAATCAGGAAGTAAATCTTTTCGTCACCCATCTACGAAGTAAACCTTTTTTTAAGCACATGTAACAGAACTACGTAACGGCCTGATCCCTCGTAGGACTTAATCATCACTTTTGACTATGTGTTAGACACACATGTATGCACATGCACGGGGTACGTAGGCGCTCACTTTGAGCTCGGCCGAAATAAACAAAAAAAAAAAAAGAAATCTCTCAGTCAGTAGGAAGAACTACGTGGACCTGATTCTACAATGCACATTTTCAAAATATCCCATATTTTCGAAAACGATGTTTGCACGCATTGGAGATACGTAGGCAGCCTTCGGGTGCGGTCCAACCAATTTATCAAAAAAAAGAGTGAGAAAAAAGCAAAAAAAGAGAAAAGCAAAAAAAAAAAAGAGAAAGAAAAAGCAAAAAAAATGAGTGGAAAGCTTTTGAGAATGTCGAGAATTGGTTATTTATCTATCTCTGTTTGACTTGGAGGAAAAATATCAATAAGATTTTATTTTCAAATAATCAAGGATATTTCAGGAAAGTCCATTTTTCAAAAAAAAAAACAAAAAAAAAGATTTTTCTTTTAATCATGTGATTTTGATGTCTCCCATGATAGTCTTGCATTTGTGCACATATGTTCATACCCTCCACAAAAAGAGCCCTCATTTCTCCTTGTTCCCCGGGAATCAGATGTCGAATTCCACAACCAAATCAGCCTCCCTACCTGCTACCAGCCATCCGGCCACCTGGATCATGAGTGCTGATTCACCAAGGGCAAGAATGATGTTGAAAATGGGACATGTACAAGGAACCGGCCTTGGAAGGAATAGCCGAGGCATTAAGGAGCCTATCTTACCAATGGACAACAGAAAACGAGTTGGGTTAGGTACAATCCATATGTCAGCCAAGGGCACCGAAGGCTATCTCCAAGACGCTGAATGGGCTGTTTGTGCAGCCAGGACAGAATGAACTCTACTATGGCTTTCCGGAGCCGTGGCTAGAATCAAAAGGACAGAGAAGACTCCCAGGTCTTGAGATTTTCTTCAATGATGTTGAGGTGTATGATCCCGAGGATTGTCAGAAATTAAAGGATGAGGGAAAGGAAGTTGATTGGGTTGAAAATATCCGATACAGAGTGCTGAACCGACTTTTCAAGACGGTCGATTTTAATGACGATATATTCGATTCCACTGATTTGATCGAATCAAAGCACATTGTGAGGAAATGGAGCTATGAGTACAAGGGTAAAGAAGGAGGGCAGGAAGTGAAGATTTATATGGGCAATCATCCACCTGAACCAATATCCAGTAGCCTAAATATATCCACCACTTCAGAATCATCAACCGAACAAATACCGAGCTAGATCACCTGCTGAGCCCAATATCTGATGAGTGTGAGACTGATGAGTCCACCACTTCCACCACAGAATATCCCTCGTCGGATGACCTGTCCGATGTTGAAAATACCCATCCTATCCTTCTCTCTGAACATATTTGTGCACAAGAGCTTGATTCTAATCATGGTGCATCATTATATGACAATGAGTCACCACAAACATGCATATAACCGATTGAAGGGTCCATAATAATGAACATTGGCTCAAAAGAAAATAAAAAAGAAGTTAAAATGGGTCATCTCTATCAATTGAAGAGCAAGAGTCTTTCACTGAGTTGTTGAGAGAGTATGTGGATGTATTTGCATGGTCTTATGTCGACATGCCGGGTGTTGACCGCAGTATTGCCAAGCATCGTCTTCCTTTGCTTCCTGATAGCAAGCCAAGCAGCAGAAGCTCCGTCGAATGAAACCGGAGATTAGTCTCAAGGTTAAAGAAGAAGTTCAGAAGCACCCAGATTGGCTGGCGAACATTGTTATTGTTCCCAAGAAAGATGGCCGAGTAAGAATGTGTATCGACTTCCGAGATTTGAATGCCGCTTCACCGAAGGACTGCTTCCCATTACCATACATCGACATGTTGGTCGATAATACAGCGGGACATGCTATGTTCTCGTTCATGGATGGATTTTCAGGATACAATCAAATCCTTATGGCTTTAGAAGATCACATCAAGACATCATTAATCACCCTTTGGGGCATGTATTGTTATAAGGTCATGCCTTTTGGTTTGAAAAATGACGGGGCCACCTACCAACGAGCTGCAACGACGATCTTGCATGATCTAATTCATGATATTGTTGAGGTGTATGTGGATGATATGATAGTTAAGAGCCGTGCTCGGGAGGATCACTTTTCCTCCCTGAAAATATTCTTTGATAGTATCCAGAAGTTCAATCTGAAGCTCAACCCGCAGAAATGTGTGTTCGGAGTTACACCTGGTAAACTCCTGGGATATGTTATTAGCCAAAGGGGCATAGAAATTGATTCTGACAAGGTGAAGGCTATTTCTGAGTTGCCACCGCGAACTGAAAAGGAAATCCGAGGTTTTCTAGGAAGAATTCAATACATCAGCAGATTCATTTCTCAAATGACCTCGAAATGTGAACCAATTTTCAAGCTGCTCAGGAAGGGCACATCCCATCAGTGGAATGATGATTGCCAAAAGGCATTTGAAATGATGAAGAGATATCTGGCGAAGCCTCCAATTCTGGCACCCCTACAACCAGGGAAGCCCTTGATATTGTACCTCACAGTGTCCGAAACAGCTATGGGGGCATTTCTGGCTCAATATGAAGAGGGAACGAGAAAAGAAGTGGCTATCTACTATCTGAGTAAGAAGCTTCTCGAGTACGAGACTCGATACAATCCTCTGGAAAAGACATGCATATCCCTGGTATACGCAACAAGAAAGTTGAAGCACTACCTCCAAGCTCAGACCACATACCTCGTCTTGAGATTGGACCCCATCAAGTACCTATTCGATAAACCAATCACGAGCGAGAGGATTGCTCGTTGGCATGCTTTGTTTTCAGAATTCGACATCCAATGTTTGAATCAGAAATCTGTAAAAGGGCGAGTGCTAGCGGATGTTCTGGCAGATGGGCCCATGTCTGAAGAAGAATGTGACGATAGATTTCATGATGAACACATTCATATCATACAAGAAGACAGATGGAGGATGTATTTTGACGGAGCTTGCAACAAAAGGGGCAATGGAGTCGGAGTGCTCTTGATTAGTCCAGAGGGATTGCATGTGCCATTTTCAGTCAAGTTGGATTTCCCGACCACGAACAATACAGCGGAATATGAAGCTTACATCTACGATGTAAAGGCAGCCTTGGCGGCAGGGGCACGACCCCTCACAGTATATGGAGATTCAAATCTCATCATTTCCCAGACCATAGGGGCATGGAGAGTCCTGGATGGCGATTACAGATGTACACTGACTGCTTACAGCAGTTCATTCCGTGCTTCGTTGATATTACTTTCAGACACTTGCCCAGAGAGCAGAATACTTTTAGAGATGCATTGGCCAATCTGGCAACCACTCTGGTTTGGGAAGGAGAAATTCGAGCTCAGACCATCACTCTGGAAAAACGGCACGAGCCTGCCATATCATGTGATCATGTGAATCTAATTACGGATGCAGAGAATGAACCGTGGTACACGGATATCAAGAAGTACCTCAATGATTACTCTTACCCTCAAGAGAGTTCAAAGAAAGACCAGTTGGCTATCCGCCGCCTTGCGTCTCATTTCGCACTTTATATGGACAAGCTGTACCAGAAAGGGTTTGACGGGACCCTTCAACTCTGTGTTGATTCTAGAGAAGCGCAGAAGATCATGAAAGAAGTACACATGGGTGATTGTGGCCCACATATGAATGGAAAGATGCTTGCTAAGAAGATTCTGCGAACTGGATATTATTGGACTACATTGGAGCATGATTGCTACAAGTATGTCAAAGCTTGTAAGAAATGCCAAATTTTCTCAAATCTGAATCACATGCCCTCTGCGGAGTTGCATAATCTGACATCGCCCTGGCCGTTCTCAACCTAGGGCATAGACATTATTTGTCAAATCAATCCGAAAGCATCCAATAGACACCAGTACATCTTGGTGGCAATTGACTATTTCTCGAAGTGGGTCGAAGCGGCCTCATACTCCAAGCTAAGGGCAAGGCAAGTGTCCAAGTTTGTGATCAAGAACATTATATGCCGGTACGGCCTCCTATTTGAGATGATATCTGATAATGACCCACAATTCGAGGGGCACCTCAAAGAAACTCTCCTGAAGTACAAAGTGAAGCAACACCAGTCGTCACCATACCGACCTCAGACCAATGGAGTTGTCGAGGCTGCGAACAAAACGGTCAAATCTATTTTATCAAAGATGATTGAGAAAACGAAAGAATGGCCTGAGAAGCTGCCATATGACCTTTGGAGATTCAGATCATCAATTCGCACGCTAACTGGGGCAACACCGTACTCACTGGTATATGGCATGGAACCAGTGCTTCCAATTGAAACGGAGATTAAATATTTGAGAGTCATTGCCGAGAGTGGCATTCCTGAAAAGCTTTGGCACAAGGCCCGATATGAAGAACTGGCATTTATCGCGGAAAAGAGACTTGCAGCTCTCAACAACATCCAGAATTACCAGCGCCGCATTGCTCTGTCTTATAATAAGAAGGTGAGAAGTCGAGATATTCAAGAAGGAGGTCTTGTTCTAAAAGAGAATAGAGCACCCATGCATGACCCTAGGGGCAAATTCCGACCCAATTGGTCCGGTCCATTTCTTGTCAAGGAGATCACGCCTGGAGGAGCTGTGAAGTTAGATGATTTGGACGGGAATGAACTTTCCAGCATAACCAATCTAGACCAATTGAAGAAATTTTATGCTTAACTTCTTCACCTTTATCTACGATGTAATTCGTATGAAAAGCTCAGTAGAGAGAACAAAAAAAGAGGAAAAGAACCAATGTCTGGGCTAGCGCCCGAACTACGTCTGACCTGATTCTCTTTACGAGATACGTAGGCAATCCGCAAAGATTTGATCAAATTTATGTTTATTTGCTATAGTACAGAGATGCCCAAAAAAAAAAAAAAAAGTTAAAATCACAAAAAAAAAAAAAAAAAAAAAAAAAGGAAAAAAAAAAAAAATGGAATCAACTTATAATTTGGAATTTCAAACCCAATTATAGTTGATCTAAGCCAATGAAAAAAATAGGTGGTGAATTTTGGACATGGACTCTAGAATTGGTGATATCTAGTTTAAGGTGTCCATTGAGCATATATGTTGCATTAATGATTAAAGTCATAATCTTGTGCATAAGTAAATAAGAGATGAATTACCACCACAAAATAAATTCCCATTTCATAATAGACTTTAATAAGTCTTTTACCATTACAAAGACTAAGTACAATACGATGAGGGAATTACACTTTTCCATTTCCCTCATTTTAAGCCTACAAAAAAAAAAAAAAAAAAAAAAAAAAAAAAAAAGAACCAATTGGGTTTCAACTACCCAATTCCCTTCACATTGGGCCTCTCCTCTTCTTGGGAGCATTTTCGGCCCACTCACCACCATCCACCCACTCACCCTCTTTCACTTGTCTCGGCCCAGCATCGAAATCCACAAACCCCACCCCCTCATTTTCCCAATCTCTCATTGCTCTCGGCCCAGAACCGAAGCCACCCCAACCCACTCCCTCACTCACACGCGGCCCAGCACCCGCACCCACACGCGGCCCAGCGCCCGAACCCCCAGCAGCCCAGCTCGGCTCGCCACTCACCCACGGCCCGCCTGGCCCGGTACCTCCCTGCAGCCCGCTGGGCTCGCCCGTACAGCTCCCCACCTGACCCGAAGGGTCCACCAGCCCACGAGCAGCGCTGGGCTCGGCCCGAACCGCCCTTCGACAGGCCCAATGCGGCCCGATGTCCCATTTTCTCCACTTTGGAGCTTTTCCTCATTAACCAAGTGGTTAATCAACCAAAATGCGTAATCTTTTTCCAAGGTTGCATCATGAAGAGTTGAGAAAGCCGTGAGAATTTGACGAGACCCCCAAAGTGAAGCCATGCATTGAAAACCTTGAAGATAGGCGTTTTTGGTGAAACGCAATTTCGAAGGAAGTTGGAGGAGCATTTGCTTGAGGCCCATTTGGCGTAAGAAACGCCACGGGAGATAAAAGGTAATATGGGTTAGCCCCGGGAGTGGAACACCTCGGTAATCCTCTCCTCGGTCGAATAAACCACCTTGCCAAGAGGAATGAACTCTTTCACCCATTTGATCTCGCCTTGAAAGGCGTCACCCCAATTACCCTCTTTCTCCAAATTGTTACATTTGAGAGACTTTCCCCTTTCTTGGACGTTCTTTGGTTTATAAGAACGAGTGGGAGCGTTTAGAAGAGCAAACTTCTCATATAACCATATGGAGAAGAAGAGGACAACCCCTCAAGAAAGAAGAAGGGTTTTGTTTAAGGTTGTCAAGACCCAAAAGAGTCTCACCGAGAATAAGAGGAGCTAGCCTACCCCCCAACTCAATGGACTTGATGAGTCCAAGCACCGTGCATGACACAAACTCTTCCCTCCTTTCAAGAGGTATGTACCCAACAAAAGTAGCGCAAGAGAATTCAACCTTGCATACTCCAAAGAGACGCCCTCCTCCATTTGGAAGTACCCCCTCGGCTTTTCGAACATGGAAAATATGTTCTCGAGAAGGAGAGATTACCCCACGAGAACATTTCTTGAATTGAAGAAAGGAAGGCCTAAGACAAGGCTAAGGTCCCTCTCATGACATAACTTCGCAAGAGGTGTGACAAGAGGACCATCATTTTTTAGGGTGAAGAATCCCTCCACTTCCTCAACTAGAGGGCAAAGCTCATGAGTACCAAAGTGATAAACATGATCTATAGGAACCCAATATTGAAGAGAGGCTTCGATGAGGTCCCAATTTATTTTGAGCCTCATGAAAGGTTGAATTGAGTTGATGAAGAGAGAAAGAAAATGTGTTTGCTTGGGTTTAACTTCCTTAGTGAAATGGATGAGTTTATGCCTAAAATCATTATCAACTTCATTGTTTGAAGACAAAGCCATGGGAAATGAGCTTGAAGCAAGAATGGAAGTAAGTAAAGAAGGAAGAAGATGAAGAGAAAAATGGAGTGGTGTACTCCAAGGGGGTGGCCGGCCATGGCTATAAAGGGAGGGGGTGATGGTCTTGTCAATTTTGCCATTAAACCCCTTACATAAGCCTTCTTACACCTTTCACCAAAATAAAACATGAACATTCCCCATGCATTCAAACTATCTTGGGAGATATTTGAATTATTTGATTAAAATTCAAAAAGAGTCATTAACATAGTTCATTAGTGAACTAATGTGCCATCCTTGGATAGACATGAACCTAGCTCACTAATAGCTTAGTGATGTCTTTTATGAACTCGGGTTTTATTCCAAAAATTTGAGAAATGATTTTACGAACCCGGATTTTATTTAAAACATAATCCCAGAAATTTGAGAAGAATAATTTTTGAAGAAAAATAATGAATTGAACTTTCAATTCGAAAGAGAGGCGTTTTCGAAAATAAAGAAGTAAATGTTTTGCCTTGGGGCAATTTTTTATTGAAAAAACATGAGCATTTTGCATAAGAGAAGCATTTAGGAAGAATGAAAAATTGAGGAGTTAGAAGATGAGGAAATGAAAAATAGAGAAGAAGATTATCGTGCATGCATGCACGCGAAGATTTGGAAGGATTATCGGAAGAATTATCAGATGAGTCGAGAAGAATTATGGTTATACCTCGAGATAAAAGAGGTTACGCCCAGAAGCATCCGAGAAGAATTATGGTTATACCTCGAGATAAAAGGGGTTACGCCCCGAAGCATTATGGTTATACCTCGAGATAAAAGAGGTTACGCCCCGAAGCATCCGAGAAGAATTATGGTTATACCTCGACATAAAAGAGGTTACGCCCCGAAGCATCCGAGAACAATTATGGTTATACTTCGAGATAAAAGAGGTTACGCCCAGAGATATCCCCGAAGGTCAAGAACGTTCAGAACATCCAGAACTTCCAGAAGATCCCGAACGTCAACAACGTTCAGAACATCCAGAATATCCAGAACATCCAGAACATCCAGAAAATCCAGAATATCACGAACATCCCGAATATCCAGCACCCAGAAGAACAACGGTTAAACTTCGAGATCAAAGAAGTTACGCCCGAAGCTGCACGAGAGAATGTGGTTAGTGGTTAGGCCATTACCATTAAAACGATAATTATTATCGTTGTTATAATTAATATTTTCGCAAGTCAAAATTAGGTGTCTTTTGTATCGTTGACCTTCATTTCTTTAGAACCTGATCAATTCCTCAGAAACTCGGCCAACGAGGGGCATCTGTAGACGCCGAATTTTAACTTGTAATTTTTTTAATAATTATTACAGTTAATACTTGCATTAACTGTAATTACCTTAATTAAATAAGTCAGTTGGGCCAAAAGGAGATTTAAGGTCCATAAGGTGACCCAACCCATTAGCAAGGCAAAGCCCAAACCCCAAAAGAGAAAATAAATCAAAAATCCAAAAAGAATATAAAAGAGAAAATGCAAAAAATAAATAAGGATTGGAATTATGATGTCATGCATGACATCATTCCAAGATGTCATGCATGACATCACAATATTCCCATGTTCCCATCCAATAGCTAAAAACAAAAGGGAATAATGGTATCAAGTAGAAATACCAAAATACCCTCCTATTTTCTATAAATTAACCCCCCACCCAAAAAATAAAATAAAAATAAAAAAATACCCCCCTCACAACCGAAAAAAGGGAAAAAAATAAAAAGAAAAAAAATCTTCCCCCCCCCCCACGTTTTTTTATTTCTTTTTTAACTAATTTTTTATTTTATTTTGTTTTTCCCTTTTCTATTTTCTCTCCCACCTTATCTCATCTTTTCTCTTTCCTACTCACTTCCGCCTCACAAGATTCCTCTCATCTTCTTCCATCACCACAAATGTGACATTTGTCACCCTCCCATCCACATTCTCTCAACCCCCATCCCACCATCCACCTCTATCAAATCCCACCTTCAATTTCTCCTAACCCTAATTCACCCCCATCTTTCCCCCCTTATAAATACCCCTTTAAAAGCTAACCTAAGGGCCCTTTGCCTCTTTCACATCTCTACTTCTTAAAACTCTCCTTCTAGTTTTCCTATCATCTTTTTAACTAACTTCAACTTTTGTAGTTTTTCTAAAAACTTTTCTTTATTTCTAAAATTTCTTTTTTTATCTCGTTAGTGCAAACTAAAAGGCGTTTGTACTAACTAACTTAATTTTGAAGATTGAGATTTCTAGATCTACGCAAGGGTAATTTTTTATCTCTCTCCTTTAATTATTTTTTTCTAAGTGTTTTTACTAACCATTTCATTTTGTATATATATTGCTATTAAACCCTATTATCCCCCCCTTAATAATCCCATTTTCACCGGTTGGACTCTTTATAGGTGTGGGCATGAACCACCCTAATTTTTGAGCGGCCAAAATTCCTAGGTAAGGGTTCAAGTGCCCACGCGAACCCGTCTCCATGGGCGACTTAGATCCAGCTTGTAGAGAGTGATTTTTGCGGTGAGGAAGAGAGTTGCTTGTGCCAAAATTGTGTGATCAATGAATGTTTCTCTCTTTCTCATCACCATTTTAATTTTTTTATACTTGAAATTGAATAAAAAAGGTCATTTTGCATATAGAGGCCTCGGATTTATTTTTTGTACAAAGTTGTAATAATTCGGATAGTTGACAGTTTTTAGAGCATAATTAATTTGTAGATCTAGGACGATCCAACAGTTGGAGTTTGATGAAGTTAGTGTTATACGAAACCTTGTCTAGAAGGCTTTCTCACGAGATATAAATCATCCAGATCAAACGGTTCAGTCGTCCACAATTGAATTTTGAAGTTTCTGTGTCTAAAACTAACCATCGCCCATAGATCTATAAGTAACTAACCAACGGTTAGATTTTGAGCTTGATGTATTTCTGAATTAATTAAAGAGGACTTCCTTATCTGTCTACAGCCACATATTTCGTCCATTTTGGATACCAAATTAATTTTAAATGATTTTTAAAAGACGAAGTAGTGCTGTCCCTTTGAAGATTTTCTCAGATTTGACCATGTAAATAAACGGCTCAAGTTAACCACTTAGGGTAGTGTGCTTTTTCTTGATGATTTTTGTAGGAAGTCCTTAGTGTGTCTACTTCAATCTTTAAGGCAGAATTCAAGTTTAACAAAGTAGATTTAATTCTAAAATTAACCAACCGAGTATATGTCCAGAAATGATAACGTTCTCTTAACTGAGATGTCTGTGGTGTTTATCACCTCCTTAATGAAATATGAACTTTGATTTGGATAGTAGACTCAATAAAAACAAATCTAGACTTTGGAATCACTCCATTCGGATGTATTTTAGATTTTTAATGAATTAATCAAACCGAGCTTGGTTCTGTCAAAATGAAAGACTTTGGTTAGTTTAGAACATTAGGGCTTTTTTGTACAGGTCTTTTGTTTATTTTCGTTAAATGACTTAGACTTGTCTAAACTTCATGAAATTTTGTGTACATATCCACCTTCAAGTCTAGTCTATATCCTGTAAATATTTGACCTAGATCACGTGTAAATAATTCCCAATAATTTAAAAACCAGTGGTCTGTCCAAATACTTTCAAAAGCTCGTAAATAGTAAATAACTCACCAACCGTCAACTATATTGACTTGATATTTTTACAGTGGAAACATTCAGTAAAATAAACCAAGTTAGGCTTTTGAAGAACTCGATTTGCTTGAGTTATGACTGAGATATGAATTTTAGAAGTTTTGTCCAAATTATTGTAAAAACCGTTTTGTTTGATTCTATAAACGATTTTCGTTTAATTATCAAATGACCTCAGAAAAATACGAAACTCTCAAGTTTATTCTTTTAGTGTGTTCCACTAATTATAAAAATAAATTGGGAGTCATGAAGCCGCATTTGGACCAACTCCTTTTCGGTTCTTTCAAACCGCCTTTTGTAAATAACTAATTCTTTTGTAAATAATCAATTCTTTTGTAAATGAACCAATCCTTTGTGAATAAGTCCAACTTTTGAAGACAACGATGAAGATCGAGCCCCGGAGGCGCCATGTAAATGAAGATCAAATATTTTTCTCCTTTTTAGGAATTTTAGACATTTTTTGTATTTTATTGTAAATGCTCAATTTGTAATTCTTTTATTCTGAGGCCTCTTTATTTGCATTTTGTACATTTGCATTCATATGCTTCCACCAAATAATACAACTCGAAAAATAAAATAAAAAGAACTTCTCTCACTTGTGTGATATATATTATCTTAAAAACGTTTTATAAAACCAGTGTATTCGTTTATGTACACAACCCGGCCCCGGCCCGGGGCCAAATTCGTGGTTAGCATCAGAAATTTGCTTATACGCGATCATGGTGTTCCACCTACCATTCCATAAAATCACCTTCATACAAATCACATTCCCCACTGGAATTCATATTTCCCCAGTTACAACCATTTTCCCCAGTGGAATACCTATGATCGAATAGAAGATAATTATTGATCGTCCCCTCTTATTTGGCTTCGGGCCACCCCAGGGGATCCTTTCGGAAAGACTCCTTTAAGCCATTACCCACCAGCACATATCCATACCCTACACAAATCATCCATTTATTCACCCCCTATGAATGTTATTCCCCAGTAAAGAACGAATATTTTTGAGAAGTCTAATCTTTATACTCAAAGCTAAGAATTGGGTTGATCCTCGTATATTACAAAATGTTGTTGGGTTGAACGCCTCGAATGAGCAGGCTAATCATCTCATTTGAGCCTTTTCCTACTTCTTCGAGGAGAGTAGGAGGTTCCTCGGATCAATTCGACTCTAAGTTGCGAGTCATCCTATAATTTTCTCAATCATATCCCTCTTTACGGGAAAGAACATCCATACCCGCCTTAGTGGCACCCAAGGAGTCTTACTGACTGGATCCTCCGGTCAGAACTACGTAAGGGTTTTGATCCAGGAGTAGATTCAAGACCTACGATGAATGGTACGTAGTGCAGTATTTGTAATATCCAAATCCGCCGTACATAAACGAATATACCGGTTCAAAACCGATTTTTCTGTGTGCTAAGTGACAATGTGTACATATATGTGCTTTTCTTTTATCATTCAAGGCATTACATAATTCAATTCAAAGCTTTAATATGGGATACAACGTATTAGTAACAAGCCCGTACTCAGTACGGAGGAGGAGACGGGTCCGAGGACGTCCGCACCTTCTAACCTAGACCCCGAACCAAGATCTTTGTATTCGCAGACCAGTCAAAGAATTTTCGTGCCTTATCGCGATGGAGTCAACTTTTTGGTTTCTTAAATGGTTTTCTTTAAAATCGTTTATAAAACCATTTCTTTTGTAAAAACCATTCCTTGTTTGGGTCATAACAAGGTGGCGACTCTTCTTTTGTAAAAACCCGTCCTTGTTCGGGCCATAACAAGGTGGCGACTTCGAACCTTAAGGTGATTCCTTGACAATTGGCCTCCTCAATCGGTCGATTTTCGTGGGACGTGCCTCTGGCATGTATCACGACGATTCCCGGGTCCTAATCCAGGAAAACCCGAGAATCTGGCCCAACACTTCCCACATCTTGGATGGTAGTTAAAATCAGGGTTTCTTTTTAACTGTTTCAGGGATCTATTTAGGTATTCCATAGCTAGTACAAAAAGAAGGGGAGACATGGGGTCACCTTGCCTAAGCCCCTTTTTTGCTGCAAACACAGGTGTGAGCCCTCCATTCAGAAGCAGAGAGTAGCTAACAGTTGTCACACAACTCATAATCCTACCAAAAAATTTGTAAGGCAATCCAAATTCAAGTAAAAGCATCTTTAAGAAGTTCCATTCCAAAGAATCATATGCTTTCTTGAGGTCCACATTCAACATGCACCTAGGAGAAATACCCTTCCTAGTATACCCTTTGATTAGCTCATGGCTAAGTATAACATTGTCAAGGATATGTCTGCCTTCAATAAATGCAGATTGTGCATGACCCACCAAAATATCAACCACACTCTTCAATCTATTAGTGAGTATTTTAGGAATAAATTTATAGAGAGTAGTACAACATGCAATGGGTCTAAAGTCCTTTACAAAGGTAGCTTTAGGTACTTTAGGAACCAAAGTTACAGTAGCACAGTTTACAGCTCTAAGCAACTTACCATTAGCAAAACACTGTTTGATAGCATCACTAACATCATTACCAATCACATGCCAGTAAGCTTTGAAAAATTCAGATGTGAAGCCATCCTTACCTGGGGCTTTGTCAGCAGGCAAACTGGAAAGGGCTTGCTTGGTCTCCTTGTCACTAATCTCCTTGACAAGTTGTTGATGTTCAAGGATAAGAGTAGGACCATCTCTAGCAATATCCAGATTTAATGTAGGCATCTCATCAACTGAAGTACCCATAAGGTTGATAAAGAATTCCGTAAATTCCTGTTGTATGCCATCAGAAGATGTAATTTTGTTTCCATGTGCACCATAAATGGAGACAATTTTGTTCACTGATCTTCTGGATTTCAGTTGCGTATGAAAAAATTTAGTATTTTGGTCTCCCTCTCTGATCTAGGTTGCTCTGGATTTTTGTCTTAGGATCCTCTCATTCAAAGTAGCCCATTTATCTACAGCAAAACAGCAATCCCTTTCATGATCAATAAGTTTTGGATTAAGAAGATCCTGCTTCAAAGCAGTTTGTGCAGACTCAAGTGATTGTTGAGCAGATAAAAATTTAGTTTCTACACCATTCATTTCTCTTTGCAGACAACTAGCTAATCTGGCAATCTTCCTCATTTTTTGCCAGACTTGAAACATTTTTACTCCTTCAATGTTCTCCCCCCAAAACCTGAGAGACAATATCACTGAAATCTTGTTGAGGCAACAAGACTTTGAGTAGCCTGAAAGGTTTAGGTAAAGTGATAACAGGTGCATCAGTGTAAATAAGAATGGGAGTATGATCAGAAATATGTGGATTTAGAAAATCAGCCTCTAAATACCCATAATTTAACTTTCAGCCATTTCCAGCCATTTGCAATTTTCTGACTAATTTTTTTTGCCTTTTCCTCTTTTACTCTAGTTTCAAGACAACCAAAGAGATACACTTTATTTTTAAGCAAAAAAGATTTCAATTCTTTTTGCTTATAGGGCTTGTTAAGCCCTCTAATGTTCCAACTAACAATTATCATGGGGGATTATGGTGTGAAGTCTGAGGGTAACTACCATTTCCTCGTAGTTCCCTAACATTATCAGAGTAGGTTTCCAGCACTTCAAAACCATTAGGCTCAGCCATATTTTCAATTTCAAGTTCATCTTGTGGCATGCTACTAGAACTCCCATGAAAAATCACAACCTATTTACCTTTATTCAGGATCTGAGCAGTAGGAGCCTGTGTAACAGGGAGAGTATCTACCAGAATAACAGGATTAGGTTGCCAGAATTGCTTGTTTTGTCTAGTATCCCTCTTCCTTCTACCTACGTACGCTCCCCTCATTTTGCAAATTATTCCCAATTTCCAATCTATTCACACCCTGAGGAGCATTGATAATATGAGATTCCCCAGCAAGATGCCCAAACTTTATGCAATCTAAATAAAACTCAGGCTTCCAGTCATAATCAATACACTGAGAAAATATACTCCCATCAGGTTTTTCAACTGGCATAGAGGAAGGCAAAGGCCTAGATACATCAACTTCAATAAGGATTTGTGCATATGCTATCCTCTCAAGATTGGCAGTAAGCGCATCAGTGTGTATAGGTTTTCCAACAAAACTAGCAACCCTACTCAGATTTTCAGGCTCCAAGCAATGTACAGGCAAACCAGGAAATTTCACCCACAAAGGAATAATACGCAACAATTCTTTATCAAATTTAAAATAAGGCTTCCAAATGCTTAACATAATCAGGTGGTTATCGAAATAGTATGGCCCAGATTTCAGAATTTCATCTCTATCAACAATAGATTTGAATTTGAACATGTGATAACCATCAAGGTGTAGATGAACACGCGGTTGAGCGACAAAATGCCATACACCTTGCACAAATTGTAACATATCCTTAAAAATGGGGGAATCCCCTAATACGTACCCAATGAGAGCAGAGCTCCAAGCATCCTCTTGCTCCTTGAGAGTTGCAGGGTTAAGTTTCACCACCATTGAATCACCTTTCAACACCTGCGGAAACAAACGAGAGAGCTAAACCATTTTTCCCAGCTCGATTGTCGCGGTTAGGGTTTTCATTCGCTGATGTTTCCACCGCCATGGCCACTACTTCAGAGGTGGGTGTGATACCCCAATATTTTCTATAAATATTATATTAATTTATATATGATTTATAAATAGTTTCGGAGATTAAATCGTAATTATATTCAAGGATTTGATTTATTCAATTAAAGACATAATAATATTAATTATTATTATGGGACTTTCATAAATTGCATTTATTAAATTTGAGGAGTTTAATTAAAATGTTTTATATATGAATAAGAATTATTCATATTGTTTTAATTAGTTTAAATTAGCTATTTAAATCAAAAAATTATTAAATAAAATCCTAAACCTAGTAGTCTTTGACTTGGGTTGACTGAGGGCCTATATAAGGAAAAAGATGAGACAATTGATTAGTTTTGCATAACTGATCAAACCCTCAAGCAATCACTCTCTCTCTTTCTCTCACCTCGCGGTTCTCTCTCTCCACCGTGCTCCCTCTCTCTCTCTCTCTCCTCAGCCGCCCAGCTCACCGGAGAACCACCGCCGGACCTCCCTCTCTCCCCCGCCGGTAACTCTCTCTCCTCCCTCTCTCTTTCCTCTCTCGTTTTCTTTCTCTCTCCCGCTCCCCCCTCGCGTTGCTGCAGTCGCGGACGGCCGCGACCGTCGTCAGGCCGCCGCCTGGACGGCGGTTGTCGACCGCCAAGGCGCGACGGGCCTGGCCCCGTCGCCACCCCTCTTCTTTCTTCTTCTCTATCTCGTTCTCTCCTTCTGTCTCTTCGCATGTCTCTCTCTCTCTCTCTCTCTCTCTCTCTCTCTCTCTCTCTCTCTCTCTCTCTCTCTCCTCGCAGGAGCACCGGTGACCACCACCACCGGCCATGGTGGCCAGTGGGTGTTGGTGATTGGTCGGGTTATGGGTCCCATGCATGGGTACCCGTGACCTAGACCTAGTTTTAAAGTTAGGGTTTGGTTTTTATATTTTTCGTAATTATTAATTCGATTTTCAGTATTTTCGATTTAATGCTTTTATTTTTCTGCACTCTTTCGGAATCGAAATTTGAATTTTCAAAAGCCTAGATTGGTTGAAATAAATCAAGAAATACAATAAAATTATCAGATTAAGATTTCATTACTGTTTGCATTTTTTTATTTAATTAATACTGATTCGATAATTATTTTTATTAGGACCTAACGAGCAAGCGTGATTATCGTCGACCGTTGGAGCATACTTACTGTTTGGTAGTGTATTAGTGGTAAGCGCTCATGCCTACCTTCTTCCAAAGCCCCATTAAAACTATTTTGATGTGTTATGTGCTAATTGTGAATTTGTTGTGAATTTAATATGAAAAGAATGATTAAATTATATCGTCATTATTATGATATTTCTTAAGCATGTTTACTGCTGTAAATATGAATTATAATTAGCATGTTGATGTTAGCATGTTTTGGGATATAATTTGTCCATATGATGATTATTGGGCAATTATTGAATGGTGAATTATTAGTATTATTATGCTATTAATTATATGCTAATTGGTATGGGTATTATTGAGTGCTAGTGAGCACCTATGTATTCTTGTTGAATGTCTTGGATGATTTGTGAATTTTTGGATATCATATTACCCTGCCGAAGTGCTGCCGAAATTGTGCTAGACACTACTTGTCGTCATTATTGAATTATCGTCGTTATTGAATTAAAGCATGTTTAATTCTCATCATGTTGAATTATCGTTGTCGTTGTTATTTACTATTCGTTGTCAAGAGCATGAAATGAATTAGTAAGTCGTGGTCTCGTAGTACCACTATGTCAACCAATGCAAATTATGTGAATTGAATTAAATGAGAGTAAGACTCCTAATGGATCCCTAGGAGTAGTCGAGCAATCGGGATTACACCTAACGGTGTAGTTCAAGGGATGAGTGATTCCCAAGTTACTTATGGACAACTCACAATGTGTCTGGGATGGATCATTTCCCGTTTATTAAGTCCTCTAGGCTCGTGTAATTGTACTAGAGGTAGTGTGCACACTAGAATCATTAAGTCCATGGCGTGATTGTATCTTTGATTAACAGTATGAGTAATCACTGTTCTATTCGCTCTCTTACATCTCTCTAATCAAGACGGATTGTCTATGTCGTATTTCGTATGGTCACTATACAAGAATTGTATGTAAAAAAATGTCGTTATGTGTATGCTTGATTATATGCTTATGTGCGTATGCAAATGAATTTCAATGATTCTTCTAAAACCTCAGGTAAGGTTTGCGAAATGTTTTTACTGGGTACGGATGACATTTCTTCAGTTTATCTGATTTTTGTTTCTCTTTTGTTTCTTTTCTTTTCTTCTGTATTTTTTTTACGTCAAGGAAACCGAAGTGCAGGTTTAGTTGATTGAAGACGTACAGCTTGGAAGTAGAGTTGGCGTCGGGTTTTTAGAACTATTTCTGTTCAGTTTAGATCGTTGGGATTTTATTGGATTTAGCCCTTTGAAGGCAAGTTGTAAAAAATTGGTTTAATGGTTTTAGCTCATTATATAGACAACTCTGATATTAAATGTTATGGATTGTTTAGTTTCCTTAGAAGCTCCTTTTGATGCCTAGTCTTTCTTTCTGCTTAGCATTTACTCCTTAGTGATAAATGTTGCAGTAACTTCCCTCGGATTTGGGACTGTTAAATGGTGTCGAGTCGTGCACAACGATGTCGATAGTTCCCGGGAAATCGCTGTAAATTCGGGGGATGTGCGAGTACTGCTGGACAATGAAGCGCAAGCATGCCAAAGACTTTAGGAAGCGTTTCATGCCCCAAAAGTTTGGTGGATATGCTTATCCATACACGCCCTGCAAAGAGGTGAAGCCTAGGAGGAAGGACGATCACGATGAGTTCCCTAGCGCGAAGAAGATGTGTGCGAGTGTCAGATAAAACTAGATTATGGCCTTAGTAGTTTTACTTGAGTTTTATTGAACTTTTACCTATTGTGATGGCCCTGCGTGATGAAGTTTGATGTTGGTGGAGTTGCATAAGCAACAAATATTTATGATTGTTATTTCTTTGCAATTTGTCTCATTGCAAGACTATTTCATTTGATTATATGAATATTGTTGAGAACTTGTTTTATATGATCGCTTTATTGTATAATTGCATGGTTGACAAATAGCTTCATAATGCTATCTCGTATTGCCTAGACATGATGGGAAATCCATGTCGGAGTTATGGCCAAATTTTCATTGAGCATGATCATATTAAGTTTGAGCCAAAGGCTAAGCATGTATTTTATGTGTAGACGCCAAAAAAGCGTCTTCAGATTTCTCCGCAAAAGCCCGATGATGAAAGGAGTAATTTATAAACTTGAACTGCTATTTTCGCTTTAATAGTTAAGATAAAGTCTCAGGTTTTTCCTCCAAACACTCCTTCATTCCATTCCATTCCATTCCATTCAGAAGCCCCGTTCAAGAGCTTTCCAACGACACGTCTCACGCCTTTTTCCGACTCCCAGTCGCCAAGTTGCGATTTAGGGGTAGAACCGTCTTTTACCGTCCAAGGGTAAAACAGGCTTTTCATATTTTTCAAAATACAAAAATTCCTCCGGAAAATAAAAATAGACTGGATGTCGTCATAATGACGACATCCAGCTGGCTGCTGAGAGCCGTCAGCGGCCCTGGAATAAGTCCCAGGGCCGCTAGTGGCGCTGACCAGTTTCCCATGGCCGCTAGCGGCTCTGACCCTGCTTTGGGCCCGGCTCATTTTTCAAGCCCGTCTCGTTTTTCAGCTCAAATTCTACCGTCCAACCCTACTTCCCCACGCTTATATAAACAACCCTTCACCCTCAGTTCAAAACAGACAGTCTACAGTTGACAACCTCTATTCTCGGGAGTATTGACACCGAGCTTCCCTCTCTTTCTTCCTAACTTGAGATCTTGTTTTAATATTTTTGTCAAATATAGCCTACAGTTTAGGTACAAACTCCTGAGGGCTCAAATTAAATTAACTGCCTAATTGTTTATTTTCTAGTAGTCATAATGTATATATCATGCTAGAATAACGTCTTTTATTGCTTACTAAATATTGTCTTTTCAAGCATGTCTAGTCGTTGTAATGCTCAATTTGCCAATCGAATGCATGTCGAAATAAGGGTTAAAAATAAATGTTGTGATGCTTGTGGTGAACTAATTAATAGTCTAAGTCTAGGTTGTTAATCCGGTTTGTGTGGGAATCATGTCTTTAAATTATTAAGCAAACTTGAGTTAGTAGAGGTCGTCATAAACGGGCGAGTTGGGTGCCTAACATTTTCCCACCTCGTACCTTCGCCCCCGAACCCTTTATTCTTGGGTACTCATATGTTCTATATAAGCGGGAGTCGTTCTAAAAACATGATTTGTTCACTTTTCGCGCTATTGGGTTGTCCCTTCGATTTGTCCCTTCGATAAAACGCCAATAGCAGATTTGTGACCTCTTTCATGGTTTTTATTCAATTCAAGTCTTTTCAAAAGCTTTTCTAACTCGATGGTCCCTTGAACTTATCTAAACCCCCAACTTACAAATTTTCTATAAGGACGCACTCTGTTGAAACCAATACACTTCGTAAGAAAAGGATTGGACGAAAATCCCGAGTCCTTACAGTGGCGACTACATTGGGGATTTATTTAAGAGGGTGAGACTCGAAAGTCAAGTTTGATTATTCTTTAATAACATGTTCCATATTTCTTTGCATCATTTGCATGTGCCTTGGCACAACCTTTTGACCCTTATCGACCCTCGAGGAAGTTAGTGTCGCAACTTGTAGACAACCCGTATATCTAAAGGAATATACAGTTGTCCTATCGTGCAAATCGACGCTTCCTCACCCATGACTCATCAATCCTTGTTGATGAAAAGAATTACAATGGATGTGTCGACCATCCGCCGAACGAAAATTGTAATTTGTCGTGGTAACCTCACAGGAGCCAAAAGCCTCTAACCCACATTTGTGCATCCGCTTGCTTGTTGTGCATGTGTCGTTGTAATGCCCGTCTGATCACATGTTTGCCTGTAAACTGCGTTGTTATTATGCTTGCATGAATACTGTGATTATGTGCCAACATGTACTTACGTGCTAGGAGCCTTTTCTTTTATTTTTAGCTAGTTCCTAATGCCAGAAGATGGTGCGAGAATTCAATTCAATGAACACTTTCAATTTTCCGATGATATATTCTAAAAGTCATGAACAATTTTCTAAGATCTTTTAGCAAAAAAAAAAGAGTCAGTCTCCCAATTTCCCCTCTCCCTTTTTCTATTTTATTATTTTCTTTTTTTTTGATGTAATTCAGATTCGGTCAAAAAAAAAGAGAAAAATCAAAAAAAATCAAAAAACAAAAAAAAGACGGCAAAACAAAAAAATGCTAAAAAACAAAAAAATCGAAAAAAAAGAAAGACCAAAATTCTTTTTATTTTATTTTATCCCATTTTCCATTTTCTTTGAGTGTAGAAAAATAAAAAAAATAGGATAGTCCATCTTTTTTCTATTTTTATTATTTTCGTTCAATTGACTTTATTTTCCTTTAGTATTAGGAAAATATTCGGGCATGTAGGCTTAAGGACCTTCTTTCTAGGACAATGTGTTTTTCTATGTGTGGATTAGCCTTTTCTTAGATGAGAGTCTCGCGGTCTTTTTCATGTTACTAAGTGCTGCGTGCTTCCTATTCAGGATAGGATCAGAAGAAGAAAGATTCGGCTAGGGTTTGATTCACCATTCTACCACGCCTCGATCCAAGCCACCTTGGTCACACCATGATCAGGAAAGTACAGGAGTATCTTGTTGAGATGACTGACCGAATGGATAGGTTGGAAGCCAAAATTACTAACATTAAGTCAAGACAGTTGTGGGATACTCTAATGTTTGTCCCTTCGTCTGAAAACCGGAAATCCGTGACTTCGGGAAAGCCTGGTCCTACTCCCAAGAGCCAGAAAAGAAACGTAAGAGTGACGCGTCTTCCTCCAATGTCTCATCAAGGGAATACTACATGCCCCGAGGTAAGCCGAATAGGGATTTCTCTCCATTGGGAATAGCTCTCAGCATAGCTTTCGAGAGATTAGTGGACAAAGACATGCTCCGACCCATAGGTCCCACTCCAGAACCAAGTACCAAGGGCCGCAACTGGAAGGAAGGCGATTACTGCAAATATCATCAAGGGAAAGGGCATGACACGAATGACTGTTGGGCCCTTAAACACGTCATCCAAGATAAGATAGACAATGACACTCTACCATTGCCCAAAGCTGAAGAAACTGGAAGTTTTGGCAACCTCCTGGGTGCTATCAACCATATTAAAATCGAGGAGCCCAAAGATTACTCTCACCTCATTTATGGCGAGGAAATCACCTTAATTTCTCGAAAATCCCATGAAGAAGAACTAGACATAAGGGGCGACAAGACAGTCAATGACAAAAGTCAAATACAAGAAAGTCTGGCTCGTATAATGAAAGGGATACAAGGGATAAGAAAGAAGGTTGACATTCTAGAAGAACGCACTTCCAAGCCCAGGAATGCGGCCATCCTGACCAAGGAAGAAGCTTGGTGGCGCCAAGACCTTCTTTATCACAAAATGTCCAAATATGGGTACGTTCGTCCAAGGACCCCCACATCAAAGCTCCTTCCGAGAGACGGAAATCCATTCCTAAGATGTACCTACTGCGCGGCTGAAGGGCATCACATCAATCAGTGCAGGCGCTTTAAGGGGCTAGTCACACGTTTCATTGACCAAGGGACAATGTGGCCACCATACACTTGGACAGTCCGCTGGTGTCGTCATAGTCAAGAAAAGTACACCCCTCTCTTCGCACCAATGGAAGCGGTTATGAATGCGCTAGTATGGAGAGGTGACACCCAACCCGACATCCCTTTGGAAGAGGCCAAGTCAGAACCGGGAGAAAACCGACCCTATTGCAAGTATCATCGAGTATTCGGGCACCACACAGATGACTGCCTACGCCTAAAAGACGACGTCCAAGGTGTCATTGGCAGAGGAGAGGTTCCCCACCATTAAGAGATGGCAATATGGACGATGAAGCCTGGAACTAGTTGGTTACCCGCAGAAGCTAAAGGAATCGAGTCTGAGTCCCCAAGTTTTGTTGAGTTAGGACCTTAGCTAAATCTTTAGGTTGAGTCTTAAATAAGGAATGTTCCCTCTTTTACTTTTTTTTTTTTCTAAATCTAGTTTCCTTTTGATGGGAATTAAAGACCCTCTTCTCTAAAGTCATGTGTGCTTATCTCTTTTTGCAAATCAATAAAAGTTCCTCTTGCTCATTCCTTTCTTTGTTTAGCTATTGATAAACCCAATGAATACAAAGTTCCACAAATAATTAACTAACTAATTTAAGCAATGTAAGTAAACTTCCCAAAGCAAGAATGCAGATTTTCACTTTTACAGGAATTTGAGTGGCTGAACTCTCTCAACAATGCCGCCCCACCAAGAAGAAGCGAGCCAGCCTTTTGCAACAACCTGGACACAAAAATGACTTTGGCTCCGATCGAAGAGGATCCTTGGTACCAAGACGTCTTCAACTACATCACCAAAGGCATATAACCTCAGGAAGCACCCCTAAGAGCTCAACGGGCCATCCGTCTCTTAGCGGCGCAATACATAGAATACAAGGGGTTCTGTACAAAAAGTCCCACAACGGGGTCAACCTCAGATGCGTGAACTCCGAAGAAGCCGCAGAAATTATGGACGAGGTACACAATGGTGTGTGCGGACCACACATGAATGGTCGAATGCTCTCTAGAAAAGTCCTACGACTGGGTTACTACTGGACTACTATGGAAAGGGATTGCTACGACTATGTCAAGAAGTGCAAGAAATGTCAGATATATGCTAACCTACAGCATATGCCACCCTCGATGCTCCACAACTTCACATCCCCTTGGCCGTTTTCCGCATGGGGAATAGATATCATTGGTAAGATCACCCCAAAGGGCTCGGGAGGACATGAATACATCCTGGTAGCCATAGACTATTTTACCAAATGGGTCGAAGCCCAATCCTATGCTGTCCTTACATCCAAAAAAGTGTCCAAATTCATAAGGAACAACATCATTTGCCGATACGGTGTTCCGCATGAAATCATCAGTGACCATGGTTCCCATTTCAAAGCCGAAACAGTCACCCTCCTCAAAAACTACAAAATCCAGCACCACAAATCATCCCCTTACCGTCCCCAAACCAATGGCGCAGTAGAAGCCGCCAACAAGAACCTCAAGACTATCATTGAGAAGATGATAGAAAACTACAAAGATTGGCCCATCAAACTTCCATTTGCCCTTTGGGGGTATAGGACATCCATAAGATCCTCCACGGGAGCAACACCTTATTCCCTAGTCTATGGAATGGAAGCAGTTCTACACATAGAAGTCCAACTACCCTCCATGCGCATAGCCTTAGAGGGTGAAATTCCTGAAACCCAATGGTTACAAGCCCGCTACGAAGAGCTCATGTTCACGGATGAAATACGCCTACGGGCCTTGGACCATTCCCACATTTACCAACAACGCATGGCAAGTGCATTCAACAAAAAGTTTCGACCTCGCAATTTAAAGGAAGGGGATTTAGTTTGGAAAGAATTACGTGCCCCAGTTACCGACCCCAGAGGCAAATTTCGACCAAATTGGTCCGGCCCGTTCATTATCAAGGACATTCTACCAGGAGGCGCAGTCAGACTCATGGATATTGATGGCATCGAGTTCAGCCAGCTCACCAATATGGACCAACTGAAGAAGTGCTACGTCTAAAATTTAAAAAATAAATAAATAAATAAATAAAAAATAAAAAAACACACAACTTGCACAAACTACAATGACCTGATTCCACGCTGGATACGTAGGTAACCCTTTTAAGGGGCCCGGCCAAAATCAATCCAAAATTCCTTTCAAACTCATGCAAAAGAAAAGAGAGACATACACAACTTGAATGAACTACGCTGGCCTGATTCCACACTGGATACGTAGGTAACCCTTTTAAGGGGCCCGGCCAAAATCAATCCAAATTCCATTCAACTCATTCAAAAAAGGGATAATCTTTATTCAAACTAAACGAATAAGTTTACATTGCAAGAATTAAACTTCCTAAGGTTACAAAAGGAAATAATAATGCAACTATGAGGGTTTAAGCTAAACAAATTCTTATTATTATTTTTCAAAACAAGACTTTCTTTCCTAGAAAACTGCTTTAATCCTTCTTCCCTTTAGAAGGCTTCGTTGAAGAGTTCTTCTTTGAAAGACCTTGGCTTGAGGACGACCTATGATCGCTTCCTTGAGCTGGGGGCTTGCCTCTTTTCAGTACGTGATAGCCTCCTATTTGAGGTCCTTCCTTTCTTTTCTTGCTTCCTGTTTTCAAGTCATACTTAGGCTTTAGCTGGTCCCACTCCTCATGACGAAGGGCTCGTCTCGCTTCTCCGTCATTGTAGAAAAGCCGGTTCAAATAGGTCTCAGAAACTTGAGTTGGCATAATCACCCGAGGAATAGTCCAGCGGTGTCGGCCACGCCAATACTTTCCCCACTCCGCAGCAAATTCAGTGGTCAAGGCTACGACATTTGGTCTCGTAGTCTCCTGACGAGGGATCACCTGCTTCAAATCGTATTGCCTCATGACCCTAGAGGGAAAGAAGAAGGTAGTCCTATACAGACCCAATATGGTAGTGAAAGGAACAAAGGTATCACAGGCCACCAAGGAGGTCAAGCTCCACCAGGGCACATGCCAACGGATGACAGGTCCTGCATGGAAGAAGGCATCCCATTCAGCAAGGGACTTTTCAGAATATAGTCTTTTCCTAACCAAGAAGCTAGCAACGATATAGGTTTTCTTTGACCAAGTCCGAGGAACACGAGCTATCAAATTATCTGGCGACTCTATTAGCCTCAGATGCTCACATAACCAAATTTGAAGCAGCAGGGTGATGCCGGAAAGAGCTTCTTGAGGAGATATTTTCAACCTGTCGAGCCCAATGATAGTCTCTCCTACAACTAGATGCAAAGGAGAATGCCCTTCAACCATTTGATTGACCACTCGCAGCAACGAGGCTCTACCCAAGTTAGGAGATTCTGCATTAACGAACAGTAGGCGGTTTAATAGGCAAAGTACAAAAGTCTGTCGACGACAACGCCTGAATATTGCATCCTTCTCAGAAGAAATAACGAACTTTTCGCAAAGTTGAACCAAGTCCACATCGACACCAAACACCATGTTTTTGGCTTCTGCAGATGACAAACCCAAGGATTTCCTGTACTGATCCTGAAACCATCTGTCAAATAAGGCACGGCTGGGGGAAGAGCATCATGCATGTTAGTGATCGCAGCAAAATCTTCAACTAAAGGGCATAATTCAGAGTTACCAAAGCGGAAAACATGCAAGTCAACGTCCCAATAATTCAAAGCAGATCTAAGAAGGGGCCACAATATTTTGGTTGGTCTCAAAGTCAGCAAGGTAGAGACGTGAAACGGAGCTAGTTCAAGTTTATCTTCTACGGACAGATTTCTGCACCAAGCATCAAACACGTTTTCAAAGGATTTCACCATGATAGAAGTTTGGGAAAATTTGAGAAAGCTAAGGTCTGAAAAGTGATACAACATCAAGTATCCCGTAAATCCTATTTATAGGCAAAAACGCGGGCCAAAGAGGTCAGAAATCCGCAAAAAAGCCCAAACCAGAGCTGTCAACGTCTTTGGTCAGGGCCCCAGACCAGCGCCGCTAGCGGCCTAAGACTGCAGCCCAGAGCCGCTAGCGGCCCAGACCCTGGCCCGGTCCAAATTTTCCTCCCGCTCCAGCTCGCTCCACTGCTCCGGTCTGCCCGATTAAAGCCCAGTTTTGATACCCGCGCTGAATTTCAAAGCCCGAGACTCTCTTAGTTTTATCTTTTTTAATTTTTTTTTTATTTTCCATTTTTTTAGGGGGTATAATATGTGTAATATTTGCTTTTTTCTTGCAATTTTTACCATTTTCTTTATTTTATTCCCTAAATTATGGCTTCATCCTACCGCATAACACATTGCATACTTAGATCAGACGGGCATAATCGAGTCATCATATCATACATATCATAAAAAATGCATAAAAACAGGAGTTTGAAATCTCAAGATCAATGTCTACAAGGAGAATCAACACTGCTCAACCAGAATCATTGTTGTCAGCCTCATCATCAATGGACGGCCCCTGACCATAGTTCCCAGTCGAGTAATGGAGAGAAGAGCTATAAATGGGCCTACTGTTGTCAGGCCTCATATCCCGCCCATCATATACCGGTGCGCGCATAGGGGTACCTGCCGAAAGCCCCGCAGCAAAGAAATTCTTTGTGGCCTGACTGGCGAAATCCATAGCCACATCCTGATGCGAAGGCCCAGCATAAGGCATATCCCATCCAGGGGCATTCGCCCAACCTCCACTCAAGGGCATAATAACAGGCCTACTATCAAAAGAAGGCTGGAAACCCGCGGGAGAGAACATCTCAGGAATGTAGGGTATAGAAGGGTCGGGCGCCTCATCAACAGGAGGCTTGGTCACAACTACGGGAGGTGAACGAACAATAGATGGCCTGCTCGCCGAAGAAGCCCTCGCAACAGAAGAGTGGCGAGGTCCCACCGAAGATGAAGACTGGGATATCTGCAGATAATCAAAGTTAAAATGTTAAGTTAAGCACCTCACTTAGCTAAACAAAAAGAAGAGAGTCTACTCACATCAATAGTCTTGGACCGAGAACTCTTCCCCTTGCCCATCACTCGACCATAGCCCTTCTTCAACAGGTGAATAAGCTTGAAGATCTGAGAGGTCTGCTCCCGGTTCAACTACAAAAGAGAGAGAGCTACAAGATAGAGTCAGCACTCAAAAGCAAACACAAACACAAGAAGGGATAAAAAGAAGCTTACCCCAGTACAACCGTCAGGCAAAGGCAAGCCCTCCACAGCCTCTCCATCAGCCATGTGAAGGGGGAACTCCTCTACTATGCGTCCCCCACTCTCCCCAATGTACCTCACCTCATTGGTCGGCAAGGTCACGCTTGGGGGCTGACCCCGAGGAGCTCTCGAATGAGATCTCCTAGGGCCCTGAGGAGCTAGACGATCCGCCTGCGAGACACAAGAAGTCAGTATATCACACATATAGCTATAAAGAGCAGATAAGTTTCCTACCTCAGAAGAAAGGTCCGGCATCAAACGGTCCAAGCAGTAGGCCAGGTATACGGCCGTGCGGTCCAAGCCAGTAACCTCTAGCATGAGAAATTCCGTGGCCGCCCTGCCACGGATCACGACTCCTAAGTCCCGCACGCTCAAGCCACGCAGATAGAACATAGTCAAAGGAGGATCCTCTGGAACCAAGTGAGTACCCAGGGAGGGATAGACCAACCGAGTCAAGCGGTCCCCCAAGTACCATACAAAGCTGAATGGCCCCTCAAAGACCACCCGTAAATAAGACACCCTAAAAGACTCCAGGGTAATATGGGGTGGAACCCCAGGGAACATCGTCAAAGGCGGACCATGATACCTGCAGATTACCAGTTCAAAGTTCATTCACACCAAATGAACCAAAAAAAATGTACAAGTCAACAACAACATACCATAGATGCGGCATGGCTCTCGAAGGTGGCCCAAAAATGCTCCAGAGAGGTAAACGGGTGGTTATCCCTACCAACCCACCGTGAACCCAATGGGAACATCCTCAAACCAGGACGGTGAGGACCGAAAGCTGGAAAATACTCAAAGAACCACAACTGCCATGCAAGCAAACAAAAAGAATGATTTCCACGATCAAAGGCATAGGCATAAAAAGAGAAAAGGTGAAGTGTAAGAGCCTACCTCCAGTATCCTCCATGGGCCCATGATGGATGTCCTCTCACTCGTCTCCTTAGGCCTACAGGCCCGACGACACCACTTCATCAAAGAAGCGTAAGCAGCGGCACCAAGGTTGTACTCATGAACCTTGGTCAAATCCTCCAAGCATGTCAAGAAACCGACTTGACACACGCTCTTCTTCTTAGCAAACATCGTCGACCCCAGCAAGCAAGCCAGGAAAATACGAGCCCTCTACTCCTCGGTAAGTCCCTGCTCCACCACGGCCTCCCACAACCGCGCCAAAGAAACCCGATCCTTATCAAAGTGGATGGATACGGGCCCGTAAAGCTCTAACAAAGTATCACTCTGTCGCCAGTAGTTCGCATCGTACTGAATACGATGCCCTCTAAAGGATAACCCCGTCAGCACAGCAAACTGATAAGGGGTGGGGAACATCTCTCCTACAAGTGTATGGAAAGTGTTCGTAGAATCCCAAAAACCTCTCCAGTAACCCCCGGGCAATAATCCTAGAATCCCCCGAGTGACAAGCAGGGATGACAGTCAAGAACTCGTCAAGACCCGAGCCCAATACCAAATCCCTAGCTCCCACCGAAAAGGTCCCCAACATCATAGCCCAATGGGAGGTAGTCCCATGAGCCTGCAGCAAAACTCCGACACCCTAGCCGATAAACAATTTTTTTTTTTTTTTCAACACCCCATATACCACAAATACGGCTAAATAAATTCTACACAAATTATATACAGCTGACCACAAATCCAGTACAACTCCCAATTTGTTCGTGTGTCGAAGCTCTAACAGTTCCAATTTTCAATTCAAATATACTGAACAGAAAAAAAAAAAAAAAAAAAAAAAAAAAAAAAAAAAGAGAGAGAGAGAGAGTCAGAAAACATACCAGCTCTAAGTTAGACAGATGACTCCATCTATCCGGCAACAGAACACTGCGGTTCCACACTCCAGGCGGGTGCCAGTCCAACCGCATAAAAGAATCCTGGTACAGTCGAGCTCCGTCCGCGTGGTTAGTTGGAGGTGCTCTAGTAGAAGCTAACCCGGTACGGAAAAGGCTCCGGTCATACTCCTCATCACTCATGGGATGTTTTCCTTTGTCTACGGGAGCCATGGGAAAACAATGGAGTTTTCTCTCTCTACAAGTGGAAAAATAAAAGTTTCAGATTCGCAAGAAACATGCACCCATTCAACAATGCAACCCAAAATTCAGCAACTAGGCGGAAAAATAAGTAAGTTCAAGACAAAAACCGAAGAAAACGGACAAGAATCAACTTACCTCAAGTGAAATGAAGCACACAACAATGTAGGAAGCTTGAAGGTTGCTCTCGACAATGGCTCGACGAGGAAGAAGAAAATGGCATCCGAAAAAGAAAAAAAAATCGCTGAAACCATTTATTCGGCTCAAGCCTAGCGCCGGCGACGCTGGCCAAAGCCGCTAGCGGCCTCACTCCAAGGCCCGCTAGCCGCTAGCTGCGCTGGCCTGGGCCACTAGCGGCCCTGCAGACTTGTACACACGGGCCCCACTACTGACCCACGACCGCTTTTTTCCAGTCCAAAGTTCGTTACTTCAGTTCATTTGCGGCAAATATCAGTACAAAGCGTGCGGGAGCGAAGCACTCTGGCCCACAAGTTCAAATTCGACAGTTGGCCTATTTTAAGGTACCAACTATTTTCAGGTAAAACTAACCCGTTTATTTTTGCAGGTCCCGAATACTGAAACTCGGATCTACACTACGACAACTCTTACCGCCCAGAGCGCCCAAAAATATTTTAAGCATGGAAAACCTGTTGGCCTTACCAAACATTACAAATTTTTGGGGTCAGTCCCTCTGCGATATTACAATTTTTTGGGGTCAGTCCCTCTGCGATATTACAATTTTTTGGGGTTAGTCCATCTGCGATATTACAAATTTTTGGGGTCAGTCCCTCTGCGAAATTACAAATTTTTGGGGTCAGTCCCTCTGCGAGGTTACAAATTTTTGGGGTCAGTCCCTCTGCGATATTACAAATTTTTGGGGTCAGTCCCTCTGCGAGGTTACACATTTTTGAGCCAGTCAATGACCGCTTAAGCTATTGCGGTTAAACCATCCTTTCTACGAGGTTACTTATTTTTGTGTCAGTCAATGATTGCTTAAACTGTTGCAGTTATACTGTCCATTATTTTTTATATGTTTCAGTCAATGATTGCTTAAGCTATTGCATTTAAACTATTCATATGTCCTAACCACTTTATGGCCGATTATTTTTAATCGCGCTTATCTCGATGAATTTTTCGTTTCTTATAACAGGGACGGGATCTCGACATCCGCCAAGCGGTGTTTAGTCACTGTTTGTCGAAGCACTCCGCGTTGATCATTCTCAAAGTATAACTAACTTTTTCATTCACTCTGAATACAGGTCCCCAACAAACGTTTAGACCATCTACAAGCGGTGTTCTATCCTGCCACCATAACCTTTATTTTCTCTTGTGTTCACAGAGATGAAATCTTAGCACACTACGAGCGTGTCCCAACTCAGGTTTGTCTTCATATGCATGCATATTGTACACTCTCACACACTATGGGCACATCAGCATCCTACATGTCGCCTTCGGAGTACTTTGATCTTCGCTTTTACTCAAACTTGATCAAAGTGGGGGCTTCTGTAGACACCAAAAAATCGTCTTCAGATTTCTCCGCAAAAGCCCGATGATGAAAGGAGTAATTTATAAACTTGAACTGCTATTTTTACTTTAATAGTTAAGATAAGGTCTCAGGTTTTTCCTCCAAACACTCATTCATTCCATTCCATTCAGAATTCCCGTTCAAGAGCTTTCCAACGACACGTCTCACGCCTTTTTTCGACTCCCGGTCGCCAAGTTGCGATTTAGGGGTAGAACCGTCTTTTACCGTCCAAGGGTAAAACGGTCTTTTCATATTTTTCGGAATACAAAAATTCCTCCGGAAAGTAAAAATAGACCGAATGTCGTCATTATGATGACATCCAGCTAGCTGCTAAAAGCCGTCAGCGGTCCTGGAATAAGTCCTAGGGCCGATAGCGGCCTTGACCAGGGTCGCTAGCGGCGCTGACCCTGCTTCGGGCCCGGCTCATTTTTCAAGCCCGTCTCGTTTTTCAGCTCAATTTCTGTCGTCCAGCCCTACTTCCCCACGCCTATATAAACAACCCTTCACCCTCAGTTCAAAACAGACAGTCTACAGTTGACAACCTCTATTCTCTGGAGTATTGACACCGAGCTTCCCTCTCTTCCTTCCAAACTTGAGATCTTGTTTTACTATTTTTGTCAAATATAGCCTACAGTTCAGGTACAAACTCCTGAGGGCTCAAATTAAATTAACTGCCTAATTATTTATTTTCTAGTAGTCATAATGTAGATATCATGATAGAATAACGTCTTTTATTGCTTACTAAATATTGTCTTTTCAAGCATGTCTAATCGTTGTAATGCTCAATTTGCCAATCGAATGCATGTCTAAATAAGGGTTGATGCTTGTGGTGAACCAATTAATAGTCTAAGTGTTTGTTTGGTTGACACACAACTAACATGGGAAGTACAACTTCCTAGGAAGTGTAAAATCCCTTATTGTTTGGTTGACAAAAAATCTTAGGAATTAACTTCCCATGGGAAGTCACTTCCTCCAAAATGGAGGAAGTCACTTACCAAGCCCCCCTAGGTAAGTACTACTTCCCACATCACTTCCCATGAATTCAAAGTTCCTTAGTGCAACCAAACAAGTTTGGGCACTTCCCATGATTTTATATTTCCCATGAATTAATACTTCCCATGGGAACTCACTTCCCTAATTCAACCAAACAAGCACTAAGTCTAGGTTGTTAATGCGGTTTGTGTGGGAATCATGTCTTTAAATTATTAAGCAAACTTGAGTTAGTAGAGGCCGTCATAAACGGGCGAGTTGGGTGCCTAACACCTTCCCACCTCGTACCTTCACCCTCAAACCCTTTATTCTTGGGTACTCATATGTTCTATATGAGCGGGAGTCTTTCTAAAAGCATGATCAGTTCACTTTTCGCGCTATTGGGTTGTCCCTTCGGCTTGTCCCTTCGGTTTGTCCCTTCGAAAAAACGCCAATAGCAGATTTGTGACCTCTTTCATGGTTTTTATTCAATTCAAGTCTTTTCAAAAGCTTTTCTAACTCGATGGTCCCTTGAGTTTATCTAAACCTCCAACTTACAAATTTTCTATAAGGACGCACTCCATGTAAACCAATACACTTCGTAAGAAAAAGATTGGACGAAAATCCCTGGTCCTTACAGTATGCAATCAAATGTCATTGTTTATTGCCCTACTAAAATAGTATGGAGCCTCGATGTGTGAATTGTGAATGATATTGCTTATCAATCATGTGAGACCAATGTGTCTACTTTGTTATTGCATATCGAACTATTATGCATGAGAACTGAGAACTATTCAAAGCAAGTATGTTGCTTAGACCTACAATGTAAGGTCGATCATTGAAACTTAAATGCTATCTGCTAAATGTCAAGAGATTGGTTTCAATTATAACCTATATATCTCAATTAGACCTCGATTTGGGTCGAACGTGCCAGTTTTCCTGAAATGGTGATCAACCATTGCTCTTGTATGTCTCAGATTATTGTGATGGCAACCAAAGACCGACTCGCGAGGCTAGAAGTAGGACTCACTAATGTCGTTGAGCACATCACGCGCCAGCTAGAGCGCCAGGAGCAAGACCACAACGCGCAGAATCCTAAGACGCGTAACTTTAAGGATTTCGATGCACTCAAACCTCCGATGTTTGAGGGTGGCTCCGAGCCTACCAAGCTTGAGAACTGGATTATAGAATTCGAGAAGTTGTATAGGGCGACTAGTCGGCCAAACAACATGAAGGTCAACACCGCTACGTACTATCTGAAGGGTGAGGGTAACAAGTGGTGGAGTGACGTGGGAACTGATTTGCTTGCTATCGAGAACTATGGGTGGACCGAGTTCAAAGAGTCTATTCGTGAAAGATTCTATCCAAGAGCTATCCATCGCCAGAAGCAACGGGAATTCGAGAACATCTATCAAGGGAAGCTATCTGTAGCTGAATACACAACAAAGTTCAACGAGCTTGCTGCTTTTGCACCTAACTTGGTGACGACCGACGCTGAGCGTGTCGAGAGGTTCGAGGATGGCCTAAAGTGGGACATACAGTGTTTTGTTATGGGAAACTCGCTGACGTTCCAAGGATCTTATGAGAAAGCCTTGAACCAAGAGCGTGCTGTGTATCGTCGTGATTCATTGCTCGGAAAGCATAAATGTGACAAAGGAAGTTCTTCCCAGTCAAATGGCACAGATAAGAGGCCAAGGCCGAACAACAGCAATCACAACAACCAAGGTGGTAGTCAGAACCACAACGGGAACAAGAATCGTGACTCGAATAGTCATAGAGCTACGATCTTAGCTAGGAGGAATACGCCTTGTAGTCGCTGCAACAAGATGCATCCTGGCAAGAACTGTCGTGGTGACGTGCTCCAATGCTACGAGTGCAACAAGCCTGGTCACAAAGCTTCTGAATGCTGGAGTCGTGGAAGGAACGGCAATGGTCAGAACAACGATAACAACTACAATCGTGGTGGAAATGGAAATGGTAATCGCGGAAATGGTGGTAACTACCATGGAAATGGTGGTTACAACAATAACAACCACAACAATACTGCTGCTCTTGCTGTGAACAACCATGCACAACTTCCCGCACCTGTCAACCCCGTGCAGAACAACAACAACAACAACAACAACAACAATAGAGGGGTGAATGGAAGGGTCTATGTGCTGAACCGCAATGAAGCTGAGGCGAACCCGAATGTGATCGCTGGTACTTTTCTCGTTAACTCTCAACCTACTTTTGTTTTGTTTGATAGTGGTGCAACGCATTCTGTCATTTCTAAGAGCTTTGCATCTAAGATAGGTTTAGAGCCTAGTTCTGTGTATAGTGCAAACATTAGGATGCCAGATGGGTCGATTGTTAATTGTAAAGCGTTGTATGAAAAGTGTCCAATTAGGATAGTTGGTTCCGATTTTCCTCCAGATTTGATTCAGATGGACTTGAAGGAATTTGATGTGATTTTGGGAATGGATTGGTTAGCCAAGTATAGGGCTAAGATAGAGTGATTTGAGCAACGTGTGTCGTTGCGTGGACCAAAAGGTAGAAGGATTACCTACAAAGGAGCCGTGGTCAAGCCAAAGTTGAAGGTAGTGGCGACCACGAAAGCAAAGGAGTGTATGACTAAAGGTGAAGAGATTTACCTATGTCATGTAGTGGATACAAGTCGAGAAGCTGAAGTCTCGAAGCCTATTCCAGTTGTTTCGGAATATGCTGACGTCTTTCCAGACGAGATTTCCGAAATGCCTCCGCAACGCATTGTTGACTTCACGATCGACTTAGCTCCAGGTTCTGCTCCAATCTCGAAAGCTCCGTATCGTATGGCTCCTGCAGAGATGAAAGAACTAAAGACGCAACTCGAGGAACTATTGGAGAAGGGATACATACGTCCTAGTGTATCGCCTTGGGGTGCTCTTGTTCTGTTTGTGCGTAAGAAGGACAGTAGTATGAGACTGTGCATAGACTACCTAAGATTACGATCAAGAATCGTTATCCACTGCCGAGGATTGATGACCTATTCGACCAACTTCGTGGAGCGACTGTTTTCTCGAAGATTGACTTACGTTCAGGATACCATCAACTCAGGATTTCCGAGCCTGACATTGCAAACACCGCGTTTAGGACGAGGTATGGATACTACGAGTTCACGGTTATGCCTTTTAGGTTGACGAACGCGCCTGCGAAGTTTATGGATTTGATGAACCGTACGTTCCAGCCTGGATCAGTTCGTAGTTGTCTTTATTGACGATATTTTGGTCTACTCGAAGAACGCTGCTGAGCACGAGCAACACTTGCGTACCGTTTTGGAGATTTTGAGATGACATCAGTTGTACGCCAAATTGTCGAAGTGTGAGTTTTGGTTAGAAATTGTTTCTTTCTTAGGACACGTGGTGTCTAAGAGTGGAGTTGCTGTTGACCCAGAAAAGATTAGAGCTGTGATGGACTGGTCCGCACCGAAGAGCGTGACTAAGGTTAGAAGTTTTCTTGGGTTAGCTAGTTACTATCGTAGGTTTGTGGAAGGATTTTCCAAGATAGCACAGCCTATGACAAACTTAATGAAGAAGACGACGAAGTTCGTGTGGTCTGAAAAGTGGGAAGCTGCTTTTCAAGAGTTGAAGAAACATCTTACGAGCGCACCGATTTTGACTTTGCCATCGGGAACTGAAGGGTAAGAAGTCTATAGTGACGCGTCTAAGCATGGCTTAAGCTGTGTTTTGATGCAGCATGGTAAGGTAGTGGCTTATGCGTCAAGACAACTGAAGAAGCACGAGGATAACTACCCTACTCACGACTTAGAGCTCGCTGCTGTCGTATTCGCTTTGAAGATTTGGCGACACTATCTCTATGGTTCTGCTGTCAAGATGTTCACAGACCACAAGAGTCTCAAGTACATATTCACGCAAAATGAGTTGAATATGCGACAAAGAAGATGGCTAGAGTTGTTGACGGAGTACGACATCGACATTCAGTATCACGAAGGGAAAGCTAACGTGGTAGCTGACGCTTTGAGTAGAAAGACTCGTCATACGCTGAATACTGCTTTAGTACTTCCAAAGGAGATCATTCGTGACTTACAGAGTCTAGACGTGGAGATTGTGCTGAAAGGTGACGTTCAATGTACCTTAGCGCATATGTCAGTTCGACCAACCTTACTCGACGAGATTCTATGCCACAAGGATGAGGGTAGATCCGAGGACTTTTCTATTAGTCAAGACGGTGTCTTGAGATTTCGTGATCGTGTCTGTGTCCCGAATGACCCGGAGATCAAGAATCAGATTCTGGGTGAAGCTCACAATACGCCTTATTCTGTACATCCTGGTGGAGACAAGGTTTACAAAGATCTTCGCCAAATGTTATGGTGGAAAGGTATGAAACAAGATGTCGCTGAGTTCGTGGCTAAGTGCCTGATGTGCCAGAAGGTCAAGATCGAACACAAGAGACCTGGCGGAATGATACAATCGCTTGAAGTTCCTACATTGAAATGGAATTCAATTTCAATGGACTTTGTCATGGGTTTACCATTGACATAGAAGAAGAACAACGCCATTTGGGTCGTTGTGGATCGTTTGACAAAAGTTGCGAGATTCATCCCAATGAATGACACTTGGGAAATGGAGAAGCTAGCAAATGCTTACGTCAAGAAAGTCATGAGACTTCATGGTGTTCCAGAAGATATTGTTTCAGATAGAGACTCGAGATTTCTATCTCACTTTTGGCAAAAATTACAAGAGGCTTTTGGAAGAAAGTTGAAGTTCACACCTGCTTTTCATCTTGCGACTGATGGTCAGACAGAAAGGACGATTCAGACTTTGGAGGATATGCTACGAGCGTGTGCTCTCGGGTATCAAGGCTCGTGGGATACACATATTCAATTGATCGAATTCTCTTACAACAATAGCTATCATTCAAGCATTGATCGAGCGCCTTATGAAGCATTGTATGGTAGGAAGTGTAGATCGCCCGTTTGTTGGAACGATATTAGTGAAACTGCAGTTTTGGATCCTGAAATGATCCAGCAGAACGTCGACGTGGTCAAGGTGATTCAAGCAAAGATGCATAGCGCTCAAGATCTCCAGAAATCATACGCAGATAGAGGTTGTTGACCTGAAGAGTTTGAGGTGGGAAGCTAGGCACTTTTGCGAGTATCTCCTACCAAGGGTGTCATGCATTTTTGTCGTAAGGGGAAGTTGAGTCCTCGTTACATTGGCCCTTACGAGATCCTGGAAAGGATTGGTGAGGTTGCTTATCGACTAGCTTTACTTGTGGAACTTGCAAAAGTCCATAGTGTGTTTCATGTCTCTCAATTGAAGCGATACGTACATGATCCAACTCATGTCGTTCAACCTGAAGCGATCGATCTCGATGAGAGTTCGATTTATGAAGAGCATCCTATCAAGATAGTGGACCGCAAAGAGCGCTCAACTCGAACAAAGACTATTCCAATCGTCAAAGTCGTTTGGTCTCGACAATGTCAAGAGGAAGCAACATGGGAAGCTGAATCCATGATGCGCGAGAAGTATCCAGACCTCTTCCTAGAAGGTACTAGTCCCACTTACGTTTCGGGACGAAACTCCTTTTAAGGAGGGTAGAATGTCACGCCTCGAAATTTTGTCTTTTTGCGTGTTTTGTTTATCGCTTTGCACGAATTGCATGTTCAAGCATTGCATGGTGCATGCTAAGCAATTTAGAATCACGATCGTACTTGCTCATCTTGCATATGTTAGATTCCTAAAATTATTTTATACCTTCGTAGGGTAAACTCGTTTTGTTTTTGGAAGTGATTACTTCATGTCTCAAGTTTCGGGACGAAACTTCTTTTAAGGAGGGTAGAATGTGATACCCCAATATTTTCTATAATTATTATATTGATTTATAAATGATTTATAAGTAGTTTCGGAGATTAAATCATAATTATATTCAAGGATTCGATTTATTCAATTAAAGCCATACTAATATTAATTATTATTATGGGACTTTCATAAATTGCATTTATTAAATTTGAGGAGTTTAATTAAAATGTTTTATATATGAATAAGAATTATTCATATTGTTTTAATTAGTTTTAATTAGCTATTTAAATCATAAAATTATTAAATAAATTTCTAAACCTAGTAGTCGTTGACTTGGGTTGACTGAGGGCCTATATAAGGAAAAAGATGAGACAATTGATCAGTTTTGCATAACTGATCAAACCCTCAAGCAATCACTCACTCTCTTTCTCTCACCTCACGGTTCTCTCTCTCCACCGTGCTCCCTCTCTCTCTCTCTCTCCTCAGCCGCCCAGCTCACCGAAGAACCACCGCCGGACCACCCTCTCTCCCCCGCCGGTAACTCTCTCTCCTCCCTCTCTCTTTCCTCTCTCGTTTTCTTTCTCTCTCCCACTCCCCCCTCGCATTGCTGCAGTGGCGGACGACCGCGACCATCGCCAGGCCGCCGCCTGGATGGCGGTCGTCGACCGCCAAGGCGCGACGGGCCTGGCCCCATCGCCGCCCCTCTTCTTTCTTCTTCTCTCTCTCGTTCTTTCCTCTCTCTTCGCATGTCTCTCTCTTTCTCTCTCTCTCTCCTCGCCGGAGCACCGACGACCACCACCACCGGCCATGGTGGCCAGTGGGTGGTGGTGGTGGTGATGGGTCGGGTTATGGGTCCCATGCATGGGTACCCGTGACCTAGACCTAGTTTTAAAGTTAGGGTTTCGTTTTTATATTTTTCGTAATTATTAATTCGATTTTCAGTATTTTCGATTTAATATTTTTATTTTTCTGCACTCATTCGGAATTGGAATTCGGATTTTCAAAAGCTTAGATTGGTTGAAATAAATCAAGAAATTTAATAAAATTATCAGATTAAGATTTAGTTACTATTTGTGTTTTTGTATTTAATTAATACTGATTTGGTAATTGTTTTTAATTAGGACCTAACGAGCAAGCGTGATTATCGTCGACCGTTGGAGCATACTTACTGTTTGATAGCGTATTAGTGGTAAGCGCTCATGCCTACCTTCTTCCAAAGCCCCATCAAAACTATTTTGATGTGTTATGTGCTAATTGTGAATTTGTTGTGAATTTAATATGCAAAGCGTGATTAAATTATATCGTCGTTATTATGAGATTTATTAAGCATGTTTACTGTTGTGAATATGAATTATAATTAGCTTGTTGATATTAGCATGTTTTGGGAATTAATTTGTCCATATGATGATTATTGGACAATTATTGAATGGTGAATTATTAGTATTATTATGCTATTAATTATATGCTAATGGGTATGGGTATTATTGAGTGCTAGTGAGCACCTACATATTATAGTTGAATGTCTTGGATGATTTGTGAATTTTTGGATATCATATTACGCTGCCGAAGTGCTGCCGAAATTGTGTTAGACATTACTTGTCGTCATTATTGAATTATCGTCGTTATTGAATTAAATCCTGTTTAATTCTTATCATGTTGAATTATCGTTATCGTCATTATTTACTATTCGTTATCAAGAGCATGAAATGAATTAGTAAGTCGTGGTCTCATAGTACCACTATGTCAACCAATGCAAATTATGTGAATTGAATTAAATGAGAGTAAGACTCCTAATGGATCCCTAGGAGTAGTCGAGCAATAGGGATTACACCTAATGGTGTAGTTCATGGGATGAGTGATTCCCAAATTACTTATGGACACCTCACAGTGTGTCTGGGATGGATCATTCCCCGTTTATTAAGTCCTCTAGGCTCGTGTAATTGTATTAGAGGTAGTGTGCACACTAGAGTCATTAAGTACATGGCGTGATTGTATCTTCGATGAACAGTATGGGTAATCGCTGTTCTATTCGCTCTATTACATCTCTCTAATCAAGACGGAATGTCTATGTCGTATTTCGTATGGTCACTATACAAGAATTGTATATAAAAAGAATGTCGTTATGCGTATTCTTGATTATATTCTTATGTGCGTATGCAAATGAATTTCAATGATTCTTCTAAAACCTCAGGTAAGGTTTGCGAAATGTTTTTACTGGGTACGAATGACGTTTATTCAGTTTATCTGATTTTTGTTTCTCTTTGTTTCCTTTCTTTTCTTCTGTATTTTGTTTCCGTCACGGAAACCAACGTGCAGGTTTAGTTGATTGAGGACGTACAACTTGGAAGTAGAGTTGGCGTCGGGTTTTTAGAACTATATCTGTTCAGTTTAGATCGTTGGGATTTTATTGGATTTAGCCCTTTGAAGGCAAATTGTAATAAATTGGTTTAATGGTTTTAGCTCACTATATAGACAACTCTGATATTAACAGTTTTAGATTGTTTAGTTTCCTTAGAAGCTCCTTTTGATGCGTAGTCTTTTTTTCTGCTTAACATTTACTCCTTAGTGATAAATGTTGCAGTAACTACCCTCGGGTTTGGGACGGTTCAGTGGTGTCGAGTTGTGCACAATGACGTCGATAGTTCTTAGGAAATCGTTATAAATTCGAGGGTGTTACAGTGGGTTGAGCAGAACTGTCAGAGAACATCAGCTTCCGAGCTGCACTCACCGGAATCGGCTCCTCAACCTCTGACGGATCATCCGAGACGTGGCCATCTTCCATATTACCCAATTCACCAGGAAACCAGCTACCTAATTGAAGTGGTTGTTTTGGTTGTTCAAACCCAGATTCAGGGGTCACCATCTGTGTCATGCCGCCTGGTGGTTGAGTACCAGACTTCTACGTGTTTGTTGGTGGTTTCTTCCCCGTCTTTTTCTTCCTACGACGACCATTTCGCGACATCAAAGCTCCGTTGGCGCACGATAGTCAAATCCACTAATCGTGCGCCGAGAGAGAATTTGTGTCTAATTATTGATACACGGAGATTTTTCTTTACTTTTTAAATATGTATACTTTTCTTAAAGAGCAATTCTAATATAAGACCAACTCGCAATAAAAAAGGGTCACTATTTAAAATATAGAGTCACTATTTAAAAAATAGGGGTCACTTAAAATGAATAGTGACATTTATTTCACTATAGAGTGATCTTTATCTTATCAAAAGTTATATTAAGACCGTTTTATACAAGTTTTTGTCTTCTAAAATTAATGGTCAAAGTTTGAAAAGAAGAATGAGCGCGTAAGAGAGACAGGGAGTAAATTTTCATTTTAATATTATTTATTTTCAATTGGGCCGAAAAAAGCCTTAATCCATTACTCGATGAAAATCCATCTCATTCTCATTTCTCGGGCATCCGGCCACCCCCCCATTTCGCTTCTCCCTTTCTCTCTCCACTCTCCAGACGACAAACCCAGTAGTTGTTCAGCTCAGCTTATCTCCCCGGAAACCCTCCCAGCCATGCTCGACCTAAATTTTTGTTTATTTTCGCCCCTTTGAGAATTAGGGTTCCTTCTTTTAATTGGAATATTTGTCGAATTAAAAAGGGGGTTGTGTTGGATCGCGTTGTTTGCAGTCAAATTACTGGGTAATCTGTGGCAGCACCTGAGAGAAAGACACCGGCGATCCACCACTTCTAATTTGTGATTTCAGTTGGTTTTCCTTCTACTTTCGTCTAATATTGTAGCTAATTCATGGATTTTCTTTATTGAATTATTGTGCTTAATTTTGGTTAATCGAAAGTAAGTAAATCTAAGTTGTGGGTTTAAAAATTGTTTGTTTTGGGTCAATTTGATTTGATGCGTTCTCAAGTTTCAATTTTGATGCTCTATGTATGGGTGATAATTTTATGATTGAAAGCCTGGGTAATTTCAGTTGATTTTCGTTCAGTTTAAGTTTGGTGTTTTTATCTCCTGTAGTGTACTGTTGATGACTTAGCTACTGAGTACAGATGTAGTTGATGAATGATGTTTATTTTTTCTCGTTATCTTTTCTTTGTTTGCTCATGGCCAATAATGTTTCTACTCGCGAATAAAATGTTAGTGAGGTTGGACGATCAAAAGTCTGGTTAATCTACATTTCTTTTGTTCAGTACTGTATGGGTGATAATTTCTTCACTAATTTCTATTAAATTTCGTTCAGTTTATGTCCAACTCAAATGTTCAAGTAATAAATTAGTAATTTCGTATTTGGTTTACTAAGTTCTGGGTAATTTAAAGTTGAGTTTTTTTATCAACTTGCCTTACTCCTGTTTGACCATCTAAATGAGTGCTTGTAATTTGTATATTCTAATGAGAGAAGAAAGAAGTTTTACCAAATTCACTACCCCAAGGGCACATCACACATCCAGGCAAAGGTTCCAACAACTTGCAACATGTCTATAGTGTTTACCTTGCGGAGAATTGTGGCATGGGCAAAGGCTCGAACCTTCGAGAGAAAGTTAGCCTTCCATATCAAATTGAATCTAGGGGATGGGGATAATTGAATACTGCAAAGCTAGGCTTAGGGAAGGGTTAAATAAGTAGTATGAGATCTTAGTGATGACTTTCCCTTTTGAAGAATGGGACATCATGTTTCAAGTTGGAGAGACCCTTTAATGCTCGTTTATCTTCTGTCATGACATACACATTTTGGCTTGTATTTCTTTTTGTACCGGTGGGGGAAAATTTTGAATGTTCTATAAAACATTTGTGCTGAATGTTTGTGTGCTAGGTTTTTATATTGTTCGTTTGGTAGGAGAATTAGGAGGGGGTTGAGCGGTATTTGCGAGGAACATTAGGTTTGTCGTCCTTGAGGGATGCTTGAAGGTAAGTATAGGGGATTTTTGGGCGAAGAGGGGAAAAGTCTTTGGCGATGTGCCGTTCTTGCTATTGTCTAGTGCATCTAGGTGGAAAGGAATAGTAGGATTTTGGGCTCTGCCAGGCGCTTTAGTTTGGGTCCTTTGGGATAAGGTGGTCTATATCATGCATCAGTTGTGTCTCGGGGTGTGTCTGGCTAATTTACCAATACATCGGATGACTTCATTGTTTTGCTTTTCTTGTCTTTGTTAAGAACTCCTTGTCATTGCTATTTTATGTGAATTCCCCTCTATCAATGTAATTGTCTTTCTTATTTGAAAAGATAAGATCTAAGTATCTTACCAGAGTGAGAAAATAAGTTAGCATCAATGGGAAGCCAATTGCCCTGCCAGTATGTTGAAGCAATCTCTTTAAATAAACCTGTGGCACGAGACCTTATCAATGAAAGAAAGAACATCCTAACTTAATTTAACACGGGACGTTGCATTGGACGTCTCTCTAAATATTGAGAACCTGTGGCACGAAATTTTCAAAAACACTAAACTCTCCTCTTTCCCAAAGCTATCTTAGTTCACTTGTGAATGCTCCATAACATGGTCAGAACATAACCACTCTTCTCGTTGGCAATACAAAAACAAGTAACTTCCAGATCAAACACATCTATGCAATGTCAATTGTTTCTGTTCAACCTGCAAAGGTGTGAGCCTGTGACAAGTAATTAACTATCTCCAGCACTGTGTTGACATCCTCATCGGCGGGACATTAGATTTATAAATCACAGGACACATCACAGGAAAACATGATACCATCACCCTCCCATATTTTCCTATCAATATAAAAAAAAATCACCGTACCGTTGTTTTTATGCATTCAACAGAGAATAAAGTTGAGCACATCAAAACCCGGTAGATGTCTTATCATGTGGGCTCCTCGTGAAATTATTTCAAGAGATTGATTGCACATCCTATTCTATAGCAGTATCATGAGGGCTCCTCATGAAATTAATATTCTAAGAGGTTGATTGCACATCCTTTTTCCACGATCACCCTTCCTGTTTTGGCTTCCTAGAAGGTACTTGCTTATAACTTAGATAATATAAATATTACATGTGTGCAAGGAAGTTCCATAATTTAGATAATATAAATATTTACATAGCTTCATACCGTTATTAGTGTCTGCTCGATGTATCATATTCTTGTAGTACATGTGTGCAGTTTATTAATGTTTCTGGCTGGGAAGGAAATTTCATACGTCTGTTGATGGTTGTCTTTGCTACTTAGCAGTCAAAGCTTTGTATATTAGTTGTATATATGTTATCTTTATCATACTGAACGACTCACATAATTTTTTCTCTAGGCAGGTAGCAACTAGATCAAAAATGGCTGGAATTATTGGTGATACAGGTTCTGGATCCTTTTCTAGGGAAAGTAAGCAATCCTAACACCCTTATGAGAACCTACTTTTCCCTGGACCCTTTCTTAAAGGCAAATTGATGAGGTAGTGCAACAAAATCAAGGATAACTAGGGTTTTGTGTATGCTAAAAAATCAGCAATTGAATAGCGTAAGATAGCATTGAATCATCTAATTTGGTTGTTGGTTTACTTCTAAAAGTTGTTTATTTGCTTGTATCTTGTTCGTTTTACTATGGAAAAAAAGCCTTGTGCAGGTTTCTACTTTGTTGGTTTATTTTATATATTAATTTATGTTTTCATTTTAACATTGATTTCCAGAAAAACCCACCCACTACCCAATGTGACTGCCCCTCGAGTTAGGTTTTGCCTCCTTCGTTCCCCTCTATTCCTTGCCTTATTGAGCTGTTAAGTTTTTGGGATTGCTTGTTGCATGTGATTACCATATAAGGTATTTTGAGAATGCGCAAAAATGACCCTGTGTTTGATGGCTGATACTCATGAAAAAGTCATAATCTCCCTATTGCTCTATGTTTTTCCCAAGGCATTGGAAGTAGAATGTCTCTCCAGTCCTAAGTCGTCAACGTATTCCCTGTCTTTGTCCTATCAAAAACATTATCCTCTCTTGGTTGTAACCTGATCACTATAAAAATCTCTCTGATGATTACACATACTATGAACTAGCTGGGTAAAATGCTAACTAGATCTTTAAGTTGCTTCAGCTTTGTGTTGGTCCTGAATCTCCTGATAATTCGCAGCGTTCTGAGTGGAAATAAGGAGCATACTGCTTGCTTTTGTAAGCTGTGTACCTTTCCATATTTGAATTTAGTGTAGATTTGGACCCCTGAGCTTCATGTTGTGTTGATGGTTTTACAATATTGTTGATTTGTTTTGCCTTTCTTCAAAGGGGGAGATGATCACCTTCTATTTAGCAATTAACTCATTCATTTGCAGTGGCCTTCAAACTAACGAACATGATAGTATTTGGCTTATACCATCATCATCACACGTGTTATTGATCGCCTTTGTCTGGGTTTATGATCTGTGTGATATGTGAAGATAATTTTATTCTTTGAAGATGCAGATAGTTCGCTTTTTGATGCATCCCAGTATGCATTCTTTGGTCAAAGTGTAGTCGAGGAGGTTGAGTTGGGTGGCTTAAAGGAAGACGACGACGGTGTTCCTCTCAGTGGGTTGCAAAGGGATGGATATCATTTGTTTGATAAAGATGAGGTATAACTAATCGGCTCTATTGCATTTATTTGTGACATTCATATAACAGTCAACATAGGCTACTTTGGTCTCTAGTTTTACTCTTTTATTAATGTTTTCAAAATCATCAAGGGGTGCCCCTTTACGTGTGGCAAAGATATCCATTCTTTTTAAGATATGCAATTGGTACCCCTGTACTTTTGGCAAGGATATCCATTCTTTTTGAGATCTGCACGTGGTACCCATATAGTTCAAAAAACATATGCATGCCTAATACAGCATTCCTTACGAAATCTCGACTTCCGTGTATGTTTTTGATGTGGAATGGGTTTTTAACAAACATGTTGTACAGAATTTACTTTTCTGCCCTTGTGGTTATTTTTCAAAATTATTCCATTACCTTCACCATCTGTCATCATCTGTCAGAGGCAGGAACGACTATTTTCTGAAGCTAGTTTTTCTTTTCTCTCCTAGAGGCCCCCCCTTTTCACTGCAAATCAGAATTAGAGTAAAGAGGTCTATTACGACCTTTACTTAACAGAGTTAAGGGCTCATAAAAATGATTACATTCTACAAATTTTAGGGGCACCACGTGCAGGTTTCAAAAATAAAGGGTTGTTTTGTTTTTTAGTTTTTGATTTTTTTTCTGTTTGGGGGGTATCAAAAAGGAAAGTTGGGTAGGTGTTTGAAGCAGACTTAGGCCTTGTTTACTTGCTTGCAATCAAGTGTAATGCAATGCAATCATTTTGTAGAGTAAATGTGGGGTGAAAAGTGAAGGAGTGGGAGGAGAGAGATGGGAAAAGCGGGGTTGATTGCATCATTCAATGTAATCACAATTGCTCAACTTTTCCCATGTAATGTTGATTACTTTGAATGATGTAATCAACCTCACTTTTCCCATCTTCTTCCTCCCCCTCCTTCATTTTCCACCTCACATCTAGCCTATAAAATGATTGCATTGCAAGCATTTGATTGCAAGCAAGTAAACACCACCTCAGTGTCAGCATTTTCTCTTTTCTGCTATCATCTGGTGTTGAATTGGTTCAATATATGGACCTTCCTGGTTTACTTTTAAAAGCTTTGATGCGATGCGCATTGCTCTTTGTCATTTATCAAATAGCTGGCACCTAAGACATTGGACCGGGAAGGATAAGCTTCTGTATATTCTTTTTGTAACATGGTTGGAATAAATGTTAGGAAAAGTTGTCGATAACCACCTTTTTCTATAAGATTTTGGCAATTATCACCTTTTAAAGTATTTTGTGTCATCACCACCTTTTATGGACCTTTTGTTTTTAGTTCACCACCGTTGGTGACTTTCCAGCCAAATGAAGGCATGAATTACCCGTTTTGCCTTTACCTTTGTTTCCCTTGGTTTCACGCTCTTTCCCCACCAACCACGACCAGCAATGATTCGAAGCTAGCTGACCAAATCTTCCATATGAATCGGCAGAAGAAGAGAGGGGAAGAAGAAGACAAACGGCCAAGTTTCGTCCTCTAGGTGAACAATCAGCCAACTTCCGACCTCTAGGAAACCTATTTACGAAGATTACTCACCCTTCCAGGTTTCCAGTAAACGAGCCACCATATGAAAATGTCCTTTAATATAAGAATTAAGTTGGAATCCTGAGGGGGTAGCTCAAGAGGTCTTAGGTTCGAGTCCCCTTAGGGCCACTGGAGGTTTTCTTGGTTGTTAACTTCAGGGCCATGGGATTAGTCAAGCAAAGCTTTGGATAACGATCTAAAATTAAATTAATAAAAGAACTGAGTTGGAAACAACGAGAAGACAAAAATTCCAAATGTTCAAGGTTTAAGAGGCCATGGCCATTAAGAGTTTTGAAAAACTCTTAATATGTTTGACAATAAGCAATAATTCACGTGACAACTGACAACCCTAGTAAGAAGGAAGAAGAGAGAGACTTTATGGCTAGCCTTGGTATGGAAACTGGTGATGATTTGGGGCACCTCAGGGACTCCCCAAGCCCGCAAGCAAAGGAAATACCATCCCTTGGATTGCAAAGGCAGTCCTTCAAGTACTTCTTTACCCGGTTCATGCATCTGGGAGTGATTGCTTTGGGAGACTGGGAGTGGTGCAGAGATGAGTCTTAAAAAAAATCACCAAAAGAGGATGACACGCACCAAGGGTCCATGAGCATGACTTTGAGATGGGTCATCAAAAAAGTCCACGTGTTTGCTGTTTCTCACCACCCGCATGAAAGTCACCCATAATGTCTCCTTTCCCTATCATTCATTTGTCATTGATCAATAATCCTCTCAAAAATCCAATCTAAGTAAGTTGTTTTGGCACATACCATCCTTTTCTCCATCAAAAACTAAGGGGACAAAATGCAGGGGCAAATTGGGTAGTCTAGGTCTTAATTTGGCCGCCAAATCATTGGATGTGGTGAAATAAAAGCAAAAAGGTCATAAAAGGTGGTTATTACAAAAACAAAATTTAAAAGGTGATTACTGCCAAAAACTTGCTTTTATAAGGTGGTTATTGGCAATTTTTTCATAAATTTTACTACAAATAGAAATGGAATATTTTCCTCTTCTTACAAATTTTGCTTAGCTAGATGTGTACAATTTATGGTTTACAATTTGATTTTAAGTGAAGGTCATAAACACAACTACACAAGGCACCTATTGATTAACATCTAACCAATTTCATGATCTTTCAATGCAGTAGATCAACACAGACATATTTGTACTGCCATTAACACCATCCAAATTGTTTAAGTTATCACAAAAAAAATATGTTAACGTCAAATTGACTTAATAGCTCTGTTCACCTGTGTTAGATTTACATCATAACTCTTAATTGTTAATGGTGATGAAATTTACGTCGAACTTTCATAGCTCTGTCGCCTCTGTGTTAGATTTATATCATAACTCTTAATTGTTAATGGTGGTGAAACTTACGTTGAGCTCTGATGCTATGAACATAAAATCTCTTTAAAACTACTCTCTGAGTCTCTGTAATACTACACCTGTTCAAAAGCTACTGGATTGTCCATTCTGATGAGCTAAAATCCCTGTTACATTGAAAGGGTTTTTGTTTTCTTGACTTGAATTGATGCCACCAGTATGATTTGTCTGTTATAATTTTTCACTGAATCAATATATGTTTTCTTGGTAATTTAAGTTAGCATCATGATGCGTCTGTTTTACTGGTGATTCGGCTGTAGTGTGTATTACTGCCTAAGTTCCATACCCCTATCAATTTCATAACATAAATGCTCTAAGTTGACTTTTTTCCGAAACATCTATGGTCAAATTTTCTGTTAAGTAAGTCTGCTTTCGAACTCAGTAACCATTGCAGACCAGCAATGCTAATATTTGAACTTTCTTTATCAATACTTTTCAGGGGCAGGATGTTGCTCTAGGATCTTTGTCTGATGTGGATGATCTGGCAACAACATTTTCAAAGGTGAGTTACCATGTCACTTTTAGTCTTCAATTATTGATGATGTTTTATGGTTTGATTACAATTTTATTACCCCCATTTTTTTTTATTCTGTTTCTTGTGACAGAGGTTAGAATAATTTGGTTGTGGTTGAATGGCGATGCGTATAGTTTGGGATTCAGATTGTTCTAAGCAAATGACCAATTTGTGTTTGTAAATTTAATGTGTAGTATTGAAGAAGTAACATATCTGCTGAGTCACCCACTCTTTAACAGCAATTTTCACAGATGACTTTTGATTAATTAGAAATAGCAGAAAACAAATGGTAATAAGGTTTAGACGTTTAGTGTATCAGTGCAGTGAAGTGATAGCACTGATGGGCACATTAGCGAAGCTTATTTGACATCGGCTATCATAGGAAGTGGTATTTTATGAAATGGTGTAGTGCAATGGTTGATATTTGTCTTCTGTTTCCACTTGTTGCCTTTAAATTGTTTGGCTTTAGTATGTTGTTTAGTGTACTTGTACTATTAAATGCAGTATTATCATTTGCTTGCGATAATTATTGGTTTTTTCACTGCGTCATAAGAATTATTTTGTTGGCAGCTGAACAGAGTTGTGACTGGACCAAGGAATCCGGGGGTTATTGGTGATAGAGGATCTGGATCTTTGTCAAGAGAAAGTAAGGCCTAACACTTAGATCTTTATGTTTTTCCCCTTAGTCTGTTCCAGAAGGCAGTGCCTTATTAGTTGCGGCCTCAAGTTATTTGCCTTGGTATTCCTGTTCGAGTTTTTGTCCCTGGTTTTCTTAATGTTTCGTTCGTGTTTTTGTAAGTTCATGTTTTTTTTTATCGCCTGGATTTTTACGTTGCTCGACTATGTCTGTTCCGTTCCCCTTATTTGTTTTGATGCGTTTTTGTTCTCTTCTCTTCATGAGTTCAAAATACTTTATATACTGAGATTATTTATAAGTTAGAACATTGTATTGTTCTATTAGGAGTTTATAGGAGGCATCCCTGAGTGGGTCCTCTGGTAAGACCTCTGAGATCTATTCCAGAGGTCCCAAGTTCGAGCCCTTTTAGTGCCACTGGTGGTTTTCTTGGCCATTAACTTCAGGGCCCTTGGGATTAGTCTGGATTTCCCATGTTATCTAAAAACGATTTCACTTTAAGGATTTGTTACTTCATAGCATTTGCAGCATCAACGAGCCTGAAGAATCCTATTTGCTATTCTTATCTCCCGAAAAAAATCCTTTGTTTGTATATACTCTCTCTCGCTTTATTTTTTTTGAAGTACAGAAAAAGTGTATGTTGACAAGAATTAAGAAATACAGCATGAGAGAACGAGCAGTCGTCTGCAGAAGCCAAAAGAACTATCTACAAAGCCCAATGTCTTTGTATCGGTGGGGTACTGTAGCTCCTAATACCCCTGCGGCCCTAGACCATAAAACATTAACATTACCCCAGTGCCTCCAAAGAGGCTCCCGCCTAGGCAGGGTAAAGGGGGGTCGGTTGTACACAGCCTTACCCCTGTGAGAGTCTCACAGAGAGGCTGTTTCCATTTGACCCGAGATCTGAAGTGCGACAACCATCGACAACTTCACAATAAATAAGAAGTCCCGACAGTTTTATAAGCCATTTTGCTTTAGTCCATTGTATCCCGAAGCCAAAAAGTAGTGAAGCTTTTGGCTCCACTGGGAATAGACCATAAGGAAGCTAAATAAGTGACCCTATCCCAAAGTAGATTAGGAGATATTCATCCCCTTACAAATTCGTGAATACTCTCCAACCAAAGGTACCAGAGCACCGTACGAAATAGTATTCTGCCAGAGCAGTTGTTTCTTGCGTTCTCCTTCCTCCTCCCAAATCCCAGAAGCTATAATTGCAGAACTCCAAAACAGTCGCTCTATAAAAAATTATTGATCTGTTTGATCTTTTCAACTGATGACCCATTAGTTTTCTCCAGGTTTTAATAACATTTCTTTATCTAATTTGTTTTATTTTTGAAAATAAGTAGTTTTTAATAAAATAATTTTTTAGATACCTTGCACTATCAAAAAGAATTCTATTTTAACTCATGACCCCTTAGTTTTCTCCAGGTTCAGATCAGGTTAACTTCACAAACTATACTTGTAGGACTCCTGATGTATATGTTTGATCTTTTTCAGTATTTGTTTTCTTGTTTGTCTTAGTAGTTGAAACCTGAGAACACTGAGCATTTTTATTGCTCTTACTTTTGGCAACTTTTATTCAGGTTATCTGGTGATATTTGACCCTTTGAGAGAATGAAGTAGGCTAAATATCTTTTAAAGTGTGAGCTGTCTGCGGGTATTTCGTTTCTTTGGTTGAAACCCAATGGTTGATTTTGAGAAAGCAAGCATTTCTTGATTGGACTATATAAAGTCGTCGTCATACCCATGTAGCCTATAGGAGTGTACAGTGTAGTCAGCCAATATGTTTGCAAACAACTTCTGAAAAAGCTCAATTAAACCATTCAAATTCAAACAAACTTCCATTCATCTACAGAAACTTAAGTATATAAAATGTTTGAATTTTACTTACATTTATATGCTAGATAGATCTGTAATGCGCTATGCTGTTCTATTGGTTTTATGTTCAGTATGCATGTCGTGCGTTGATAGGATATATGTCTAACCTAGTCTTTTAGATTGATTGAGGATTGGAGCAACAAAGAATTAAGAGTGACACCCATGTGTTTACATCATTTTTGAAAAATCTCTTATCGCTAAAGACTTTGAGCTTAGGTTGGTTAAGTTTATGTGATTTATGAATTATGAAGACTCTGGGGTTTCCTGAATCTGCTTTGGTGGTTGGGCAGAGAATTATCTTCGGTTTTCTGCCTTCACATTGAATTGTGTATAAGCACTTCAGCAGTTTGCAGTTTTGTGTGTTCAGATTCTTAAAGATGTTTAACAAATTCTTTGCATTCAGGTTCATCAGCTGCAGACTGGTCAAGAGATGGATGGTTGGACCAGTGTACGTCAGATGTGGAAACTGCTTTGGAAAGTAAGAGGTGGTCATCTCAGCCCCACTGCTCGTCCAGTCATCCTGGGGAATATAAACCTTTGTACAGAGCATTGTCTTACCCAGAGCAGCAACTACTGCAGCAGCAACTACAGCATCAGCATATTCAACAACACTATTCAAGCGAAACAATTTCAAGTCCCAAGTCATCCTTCACCTCTTTTCCTCCTCCTGGTGGCAGACCTCAGCAGCCTTTGTCTCACCGTCATTCGCTTCCTCTGAATATTTCCTCTCTCAACTCTGGTCCTGATCTAACTTTCTCCGGACCTAATTTGTCACCTATTTCTGACTCTGGTCTTCATTTTGGTGGGCTATCCAATTCTCATGGATTGCGTTATGGCGGAAGCATGTCAAGCCTCACACCAGGCCATGGAATCAGTCATCAGCCACGAAATCAGTGGAGCAACCGTGCCGGTTTGTTGCATGGGAATCATGCTATGATTTTGAACAATTTATTGCAACAACAATTGACTCATCAAAATGGGTTGGTCTCTTCACCACTAATGTCACCACGACAACAGCTGCAACAACAGGGTTTGCATCAGCCGCTATCGTCGTTAGCACATCTTTCATTTTTGCAGTCCCAAATCATGGGTGCTCATCCATCCCCATCATCACATGTTTTCAGAAAGTATGACACTATGTATGGTATTGCTGAGATGAGGGAACAAAGACCTAAATCGATGCGAGGTAAGCAGAATCATCGGTTTAGTCAACAAGGATCAGATTCAGCTGGCCAGAAGAGTGATAGTATACAGTTCAGATCCAAGTATATGACTGCTGAAGAGATTGACAGTATTCTGAATATGCAGCACACAACTCACAGCAATGATCCATATATAGATGATTACTACCACCAAGCTTGTGCAGCAAAAAAATCTACTGGATCAAGGCTGAAACACCACTTTGCTCCGTTGCATTTGCGGGACCTACCTTCTCGTGCACGTAACGTTAGTTCTGATCAGCATGGTCATCAGTCATTGGATACGTTAAGAAGGCTTGCTTTGTCATCCATTCGTAGGCCTCGCCCTCTTCTTGAAATTGAACTTCCTTCCTCAGGATGTAGTGATGGAAGTGCAGAATGCAGATCATTGGAACAAGAACCAATGTTTGCTGCTAGAATTGCCGTTGAAGATGCACTTACCCTTCTTCTTGACGTAGATGATATTGATCGTTTTCTGCAATTTAGTCCCCCTCAAGATGGTGGGTCTCAGCTTAGGCGGAAACGGTTGGTTCTGCTCGAAGCTTTGGCAGCCTCCCTTCAGCTCGTTGATCCTCTTGGCAGTAGGGGTCACACAGTTGGTCCAGGGGATGATATTGTGTTCATGCGGCTTGTTTCTATTCCAAAGGGTCGGAAACTTCTGTCCAGGTACCTTCAGCTTCTCACTATTAGCCCTGGGCCTGCAAGTGAGCTGGGTCGAATTGTCTGCATGGCGGTTTTCCGCCATTTGAGGTTTCTGTTTGGCGGTCTTCCATCTGAATCTGGAGCTGCTGAGGCTACTGTGAATCTTTGTAAGGCGGTTTCTACTTGTGTCAGTGGCATGGATCTCCGTGGTCTTAGTGCTTCTCTTGCTGCCGTTGTTTGTTCTTCAGAGCAGCCACCACTTCGTCCACTTGGAAGTGCTGCTGGAGACCATGCCTCTGTTATTTTCAAATCTGTACTTGATAGAGCAACTGAACTGCTAACAAATCCTAATCCGCAGGCCACAAGCAGTTGTAATATTCCCAACCGTAACTTCTGGAAGGCTTCATTTGGTACTTTCTTTACTCTACTTACAAAGTACTGTGTAAGTAAATACGACACAATAATGCAATCTATGTTGACCCAAGGACAATCAAGTTCCGAAATTACAAGCTCGGAAGCAGCAAGGGCTATCCACAGGGAGATGCCGGTCGAGCTCCTGCGTGCAAGTCTCCCTCACACTGATGAACACCAGCGTAGGGTGTTGATGGACTTCGCTCATCAATCAATTGCTTTTCCTGTGACTGGATTCAATCTTCACGAGGAGTTTAACAATGGACGAATAAGTTCAGAATCTGTCAGGAGTTAAGAAAGCCATTGATTCTTTGAGAGGACCGCGGGCTTGTATAATTACACGAGGGTCAATGAGGGCTTGACATACATGATTTCATTAATTGATGATTGACAGACTCTTTCGGGCAACTACATATGACTACCTGAAGATGAGCAAAACATATGACTACCTGAAAGTCAAGCGCCTGTACTCTGAATGGCTGAGTGGTTTTTCGGACATTGTTGCCTATGTGGTGTGAGCCATTTGGGTATTGTCACAATTGAAGGTGTATCTGTAAGGTGAAAGCTTCCAGACTTTTCAGGTTGCAAACTAAATGCGTATTCCGATGAACGAGTATCCTGGTTGTGTATAATTGAAGGTAAAAGTTTATGAAGAAAGACGAGGTGTTTTCTTTTGTTGGGCGGGCTTAATTTTTGAAGCCCTGTTTAAACCCTTGGATCGGAACTGGCACTATAGGGAGTTAAAATTGTACAGAATGTCTTTGCTGCATGCTTTTCAGGTTTAGTTTTCTCTGTTGAAGGACCATCTTGCCTATGTCCAAACCACAGATTAAGGGTATCTTGTGATTGTAGACGTTCCACCCAATTGATCATTGAGTTCTGTTCAGGTGAAACATATCCGTAATCTAGGAGTGAATTTGGACGTGAAATTGTAGCATCTAAATGTACTTTTAAAAATTATATATTCTTCAGTTTAAAATGTAGAAGTCCATCGCCGGGGAGTAAAAATATATGGTTGAAATTTGCGGAACAAAATTACCAAAGTGCTTAATTGGTGTTTTCTGGTGTTAGTAAGGCATTATAATCCTCTCTCTTTTTTTTTGATAGGATTTATAATTTATATAGCATCTAGGGGATATTTGGATTGAGGTAATGATTAATGGGGTAGTAGATTGAATTTATGGGCTATAGTGGGAGGTAGTAGGTGTTAAATTTTGTGAAAAAGAGGGTAATGATTACCCCCATTTAGGGATAATAGTTTTTTTTTTTTTTGGTTGTAAATTAGACTTATCATTACCAAAATAAGTGGCACTACAACCTAGCTGAGAGGATTATAATCTACTACCCCTTTAATCATTATAGCCCATTATAGCCCATTATAGCCCATAAATTCAATCTACTACCCCTTTAATCATTACCTCAATCCAAATATCCCCTAAATGCTATATAAATTATAAATCCTATCAAAAAAAAAAGAGAAGGGATTATAATGCCTTACTAACACCGGAAAACACACCAGAAAACACCAATTAAGCACTTCGGTAATTTTGTTCCGCAAATTTCAACCATATATTTTTACTCCCCAGCGATGGACTTCTACATTTTAATGATTACCCCCATTTAGGGATAATAATTTTTTTTTGGGTTGTAAATTAGACTTATCATTACCAAAATAAGTGGCACTACAACCTAGCTGAGAATAAAGGTAATGTGCCACCGCAGCAACATCATCTTTTCTCAAAGTTTTTTCCAACTAATTACAACATAACATTGAAAAAAACAAGCAAACAAAGAATTAATTTTTACATCAGACTTTGTAACAAACTTTTTGTAGAATTGCAAACTTTCTTAGATTGAAGGCAACTCAATCTCATCCGGACTTCTGACTTGATATTTTTGATCAGCACATCATCTGCAGTACTGATCTTATTAAAGCACACTTGGGGTCCTTTCCCCCAAGTGCTGTATACAGCAGCTGCAAGACCTGCACAGGCAATACTTTTCTACATACTGGTTCTACATCTCCTAGAAATCCAGTTATAGACACCCTGCAGAGTGTTGGCTGTAGTTTTCCATCCAAGCCAGTCAGAGACCCCAACAAAAATAGCTTTGGCTCTGCTACATCGGAAAAACAGGTGCTTGTGGTCTTCAGTTTCAGTGCCACACAGATTGCACATATCATCTCCTCTCAATTCATTCTGTCTTTTGTGAGTAATTTCCCATTAAAAGCCAACCGACAGATGAATCTATGTCTTGGTATACTGCTGGAGCAGATTAGCATGTCTGCAATTGTTTAGAGGGTCTGTGAAGAACTTGTACCCATTAGCTGCAGTGTAATGACCATTTGCAGAGCCACTCCATCTCCCTGCTGGGTCATAACCTGCTTTGAATATCTCTCTGAGCTTACAGGCTTGAGCTCATCAGACCACAAGTCAAAACCCTTCATATAGATTTCACTAATCCATTCAACCCATAAATTATCCTGTTTTTGTGAGATAGCCCAGATGTGCTTCCCATTCAAGGCTTGATTCCAGGTTTTACAATTTTTAATCTGCAATCCACCATTCTTTCTTGGCCTACAGACAAGGTCCCAAGCAACTAAACTAGGTTTTCTCATAGCTGCATTTCCTCCCCACAAAAACTGCCTACACTTCTTCTCAATAATTTTCAGAACTCCTCTAGGTAGTACAAACATACCAGACCAATGAATGTGCAAGGATAAAAGAACTGAATTTATTAACTGTACTCTGCCAGCATAAGAAAGATTTCATGAAGCCCAGCTATGTAGCTTCTTTGTAATCTTTTCAGCAAGGAAAACACACAGTTTGTGTCCATCTTGAGGGCGTGAGGGGGACACCCAAATACTTCATTGGAAAAGAGCCAGCTTGAAAGCCTGTAATTTGCAAAATTTGACTTCTCACTGAATCAGAAACACCAGCCATATACACATGAGATTTTCCATGGTTAGCATGCAGCTATGTAACCCTTGAGAAGTAGTGAAGACCCTCATTAATTCTAGTGACAAAAGGGGATGTGGCTTTGCAGAAGATCATGAGATCATCCGCAAAGCAAATATGATTTAGGGCCAAACCCTTACACATGGGGTGGAACCTAAAGTCAGGGAGTTGGCCCATGATCTTAAAATCCTTGACAAGTATTCCATAACCAGTACGAAGAGCAATGAGGAAACTGGGTCCCCTTGTCTAATACCCCTCTTCCCTTCAAAAAATCCAAACGAAGATCCATTCACACATATATTAAAGGAAGCAGATCTCACACAAGCAGCTATCCATTTACAGAATTTCTCATGAAATTTATAATCTGCCATCATCTCCTCAAGCAAGTCCCAATGTATTGTGTCATACGCCTTATGCAAGTCTATCTTTAGGAGGCATCTAGCAGACACATTTTTCCTTTTATAATGCTTAATAATGTCTTGGCAAATCATGACATTACAAACAATATTTCTTCCATTAATGAAAGCTCCTTGGTTTAAGGACACAATATCAGGGAGCACCATTCTCAGTCTATCAAAGATAATCTTGGAAATGCATTTGTAAATTGTATTACAACATGCAATAGGACGAAAATCTGATGCTAGCATAGGAGGACTCACCTTAGGAATCAAACAAAGATTTGTGGAGTTCACATATTTCAGCATTTTAGCAGTGGAGAAAAAATCCAGAATAACTTCAGTTATCTCCTCCCCCACAAATGGCCAAGCATCCTTATAGAAACCACTACCAAAGCCATTTGGGCATGGGCTTTTGGTAGTATTAATGCTAAACATAGCTTTCTTTATTTCTTCTCTTGTGACAGGCGCAATAAGATCCATTTGTTGCTGGATATTTAGGGTATTCCCAACAGCAAAAACCTCATCTGAAGCTTGTATTCTGTCATTATCAGCCTTGCCAAGCATATTTTTGTAAAACTCTCAGCTCCTCATGTATCTGTCTTTGTGAAGTCAGCACATCTCCTGCTGCATTGTTAAGGGTATAAACCCTATTCATTTGCCTTTCATGTCTCAGGATAGCATGAAAAAATTGGGTATTCTGATCACCCAATTGAATCCACCTCGCCTTGCTTTTTTGCTGTATGAAGGACTCAACATCCCTGTTGAGCTTCTGAAAATTTTCTCTTGCAGGTTTCTCTTCCTTTTCCAACTCTACATTCAGAGGTGAATGTTCATTGCACCCTGAGCCTGTTTCACTTGAATTCTTGGAACCTGTACTTGATTCAGCAGGTCAGGGTATTCAGATTTATTCAGCTTCCTAAGTGCATGTTTCACCTTCTTCAGTTTGCATGCAACTTTGTACATTTTAGTCCCTCTCACTTCACTATCCCAAGCTGCAGTCACCAGATCATTTAAGCTATCATTCTTGCTCCAGATATAGTAGTACTTGAAAGAGTTTTTGCCTCTTTGAATTGGCAAACTCAAACTCAAGTGAGCTGGAGAGTGATCTGAAATCCCTTCAGGCATGAACTTGACATGACAGTCTTCAAATGTTTGCAACCAAACATCATTAGCAAACACTCTATCTATTTTAGAGAAAACCCTACCACCATCTTGATGCTTGTTATTCCATGTATCCTTACAACCATCATATGCCAGTTCAACGGAGATTGCTAATCATGAGGCAGTCCCTAAGATCAACATTTTCTGACGCAGTAACAGAAACACCACCAACACGATCATCAACATTTAAAACATTGTTAAAATCTCCCATCAGAACCCATGGGTCTTGACAACAGCTAGTCATTGTATTATTTCTTGCCACAGGGGAACCCTTTGATCCTTGTCATTGAAACCATAAATGAAAGAGACAAGGAACCACGACTGTCTAGCTAAGTTTCTAGCTTTGCAAGTGACCATTTGAGCAGACACAGAGATAATAATATCAACATCATACACACCTGTATCCCAGCAAAACCCCAAATTCTGCCACCATGATGTGCTTGGTGGTTCATAAACTTATTCCACCCAGGGAGGACATGTTTTGAGCATTTCAACAAATTTCAATCTTTAACTTTTGTTTCAATTAAGCCAATAAGGCCTAATCCATTATTATTGCAAAAGAGAGTGACCTCTCTTTGCTTATTCAGGCCATTGAGGCCTCGGATATTCCAAGTTAGTAGACTATCCATGCCCTTTTGGAGGCAATGGAGGTCCACCTGAGCCCATAGCTCCTTCATTATCCAAGAAAACTGGATTTTCCAATGCAGAGAAGATATTGTTCACTGGAGTAAAGGCACCAACCCCTATCTTGAGTCTTACTGTATGGCTAGGCACCTACCATTGATCCTTGTTCTGAGCCTCTTCTTCAGGAATAGCATTCTTAATAATTTCAGCTTGTTGCACTTCAGGAACTACCTCAACAGTAGTTGCAGTTGGTGCCTGCGTAGGCTGGTTAATTTCTTGAACTGCTTGAGTAGGCTTAGGCACCCACACTTTTTTGTATTTTTTCCTACAGTCAAGCTCCTCATGTCCCAATTGATGGCAAAACGCACATTAAATTGGTTTCCATATATATTTAACCCTTTTGTCCATAACAACCCCCTTTTCATTCTGAAAATGAATTACATCAGGGAATTTATCTCCAATGTCTACTTCAATCAACAGTCTGGCATAATTAACCCCCACCTTATTTTGTGTATTTTTATCAGCCATGATTGGGTTACCAATTAAACTGCCCAGCTTGCTCAAACCATCAGCACTCCAATACTTCACATCTAAACCCAGGCAACGAACCCAAATAGATACAGATGACACCTCCTCTTTAGACAAATCAAGGTCTTCTGACCAAGGACGATCAATAAGGGGCTTTTTGTCAAAGTGATAAATCCCTGCCTCTAGCACCTTCCCCTCCCCTCTAATTTATCAAATCGAACCAGCGTCCCATTGCGCAACATAGCAATCTTATTAATCCCATGACTCCCCCATTTCTTTCTCAAGAAGCCACTAAGAACATTAACGGGAGGACGCGCACCCATGACATAACAAACAACAACAGTACTCCAATAAGCAATTTCAGACAAAATATCTTCTCTAAAAATTTGACCCACTGATTCACCATTAACTTGAGCAGGCTTAACAAATTCCAGCTTAAAACCAGCATTATTTAATTTAGACACATCAAAATTGTCCCAAATTGTGCCGATTTTACCTGGTGGTGGCGTTTTCATTGAAGCCTCAGCTTCCTCAACTTCTTCAGCCCATGTCTGCATGCTAGCTCGCCCTCCATTGGAGTTATTGATCAGCAATTGTAGCCACTGATTGAGTTTGTCTCTAGTTGCCTCAACATTGTTCACTGTTACATTTGGAAGTACCTCCTTTCACAAGTCAACATTTGAGAACAAATTAAGCTCATCATTTAAATTTCGAGCAACATTTTGTGGGTTAGGTCTTTCAGAACTGTTTTCAATCGATTGTGAATCCTAATTTTTCGCCATTTCCAGCTCTAGAGCTCGTATGACAGCTCTCGTCTTCCGCCCTACCATACGCGGAGCAGGTTAACAAAGGGTACTATTGTGCGCCGAGAGAGAAAGTTGAGACCCCTCACAAGACATTATATTTATTTATTTTGGGATAATAGTTACCTAACTCTTGCTATGGTAGTGATTTTTCCCTATTTTCGCTTCATTTTCTCTATTATCCCCTTGATCATTATCCTTATCACTACTTTACCTTACTATTTTACACTTTAATTGTTCCATTACCCCCTCAATTATTAGCCCAATCCAAATATGTCATAAATGTATTTTTTGAATATTTTCCTTAGAAGTTAAGTTGAGACCAAGCCAAGTCGGACAATGAAAAGTTTAGGCTTGGCTCAAAATTGGTTCGAGCCGTAAAGTCAAATTATGCTTTGAACTCGAACTTTTTTTATCAATATGTAAATTTTATTTTTGTACCAGTAGATTTTTTAGTTTTTGAATATTAGTTCTCCGTTGTTTAATCTTATGAGATTGTTAAAAGATATGAAAAGTAACAAAATTGTGAGCCTAAGAATGTAGAGATAACAATTTTATCGATCTAATCTATGGTATTTAAAATTTGCGCAACTCGGCGAAAATCATTTAAAATGTGTTGCCTTTTTGTCACGAATACTCTGAATTGTTCAGATTTATTGAGTATTCCCCCCTCCCCACACATATAAATCATTTCCCCCATGTTAGTCACCCCTTAAATTTCCGACCAAACTTTTGTTTTTTTCCCAAAAATGCCCCCGCCTAACCCCCAACCCCCCCCCCTCCCTTGACCTGCTTGGATGCTTAGTTTGAATTGCCCCCACCCACTTAGTTAACAATTTCCTAAATGTATTCGGTCTTTAATCTAGCACCTACTCCTCACAACAAATTTATTTATCTGACAATTCGCCATAGTTCTCCTTAAGTTCCGGATAGGGTTCATTTTAGCCAAATTGGGGATAAATTAACCCTTAACTACACAATCATCTACGAAAATCCTAATTGATACTACAATTCGAAACCCAAATCCTACCACAAATAAAAAATCAAAGAGAGAGGAAGATAGTGAAAGACATAGGGATTATGATAGAATGGAATGAAATCAAAGAGGGGAAGAGGGATTACTTTGAGTGTTTTTGAATTTGGCATTGAGAGATGGAGAGAGGTAGAGAGAAAAGTTGAAAATGACAGAGAGAGGGGTATAGGGGGAAATAATTTGAACTTTAGAAATAAATGGGGTGATGAAGTTAGTTATTTAATTGTCAGGTAGTGATTAGTAAACCAAATTAAAGAAGAAATGACTAAATAAACAAGTAAAAGGTCAAATGAAAAGTTTTAAGTGACTCACATGCATTTCATGTAAGGGCATTCGGGAATAAATGAGTTAGAATTGGTCGCAGAGTCACTTAAAGGGTGACTCACACGATGGAAGTAATTTTTAAGGGGATACTCAACAAATCTGAATAATTAGGGATTATGTAACAAAAGGCAACAAATTTTGGATGGTTTTCCTCAAAATTGCACTTTTAACTTATAAAACTATGCCTAAAAAAAATATAAAACTAAATAACAATCACAATAAATATCCTTCAAAGTATCAGCAAGACAAATAAAGAACATTCCATCACTATTATTATAGGAAAAATTGATGTGAATAATCCCACATTTGAGTGGTCCTACAAGAATAATCCCACATTTGACTTCAGCCCAAAATAATCCCACAAATAAACGGTGTTAAAGTGAATGGGTTAAATGAGGACGAAATTAACACTCCGTTAACTCCTTGCTGACATGACACGCACTCTCTCTAAAACAACGAGTTTCGACAACGAATCCTCATGAGGGAGAACCCCTATTTGCCATTGCAACACTACTTCATAGCAAGAATCAGCATCATGTGTCATGTACCTACATCTATTTTTAGCACAATTATGAAACTTACACAACTATATAAACCCAGTAGGGACTCGAACTAATGCAAAATCTTGTATCAAATTGTTGGAAATGACATAATTCCAAAAACAAATCTTCAAAATGTCACATTAGAGTAATCACATTTCTCAAGCTTCCGTTAAGCCCAATAAAATCTCCACAATAATACAATGAATCGAATATCATTATCAACTGCAATTTCTCATAAAAATGAGACTACCCAAATGAGAAATATCTACCTTCTTGCATTGAACACACCATTGCAACCCATTAACAACCAAATAGATCTCATTTGTACCACCACAATGATGAAAAATCATACAATAACAAAAACCCAAATGAAATATTACATTATAGAGCGTCTTAAGGTGGAACTCATTAAACTCACATAATCTAATCTAATATGTGTCATCTCAATTTCAACTCCTAAGACCTAAATGAAGGCCAAAACCCTGATAAGTCCTCTGATTTCGATTGAAGCCCATTTCCAATTATTGCCAACCCATCTAATAATCTGTCTAATTTCGATTCATCATTTGGTTTCGCCATTGAATTTTACTATCAGCTCACAAGCATGAAAAGAGAGAGAGAGTGTGTGTGTGTGCCACGTCAACAAGGAGTTAACGGAGTGTTAATTCTGTCCTCATTTAACCCACTCGCGTTAACGTCGTTATTTGTGGGATTATTCTAGGCTAAAGTCAAATGTGGGATTGAATATGGGATTATTCACATCCATTTTTCATTTAATTTTTTTTTAACTAAAAATTGAATATTACATCACACTAACCCTAAAATCTTTAAAGAAGTATTTGGAAAATGGGTTCGTTAGGGGTCATGATCATGTTGTTTATAGTTGAACATCATGAAATTTGAGTTCATGTTATTGAAACACACCAAAAGTCATGTTGTTTATAGGTAAGTATATGTCTAAAGATCACAATAAGTACAACTACAATACAAGTTCCACTAAAAAACGTTATTGCAAATCAAATTCTACAAAAATTATTAAAAGTTTTAGAAAGTTTGTTTGCATATATGAATTCTAATAAAGGAACTTCAAGATGTTATACATGATTATTCACTTAATGAAACACAAAAGCCCTATTGTCCAAAAAAAAAAAAAATACCAAATTCAGAGTTTCTTGGTCTTTCATCAAATGTTGGGTGCTTGGAGTTCTTGGCTTGTGAATGAATTGAGGGGAGTTTTGTTTCAAAAATCTCTCAGTAAAGGAGTAAAAGAAGATGTAGTTGTCTCTCAAAGGTTTTCGACTTTCCTTTGGGCAAGAATGATCATAAATTATTGTTTCTCGACTATGAAAAAAAGTTATGCAAAGGGTTAGAAAGTTTGTACGATAGTTTAGGGTTCATAAAACTGAAAATACGAGCCTTGGTTGGATGTTAGACTTGGAAACTAGCCACTGGCCTCCATCGACTTTTTGGCGCTCGGCCTATAACCGAAAGCCAACAACTTCTTCATTTGGAGTCACGCAATTTTTTCATTTGCAAAGGAATCCTTTATTGAACGTGTTTTCATTTGATTATCTTGAAACCCAATTCTCATTAATATGGAGGGAGTTATAGATGAAATACTAAAAATACGTTTGTTTGAGTGCACCTCGTGGTAATCAAATTGTATCGCCTTTGTTTTTTTATGAATTTTTGGCGCACAGTTTTGCATTTGAAAACTAATTCCTCGGCAAGCTATGTAATATAAGCACACTTGAAATTTCTTCTATGATGTAAGCAAATTTTCTTCAATTGTGTTGGGTCGTAAAGGAAATGCTATTTTTAATTTAGAACTTTTTTTGAATCATAGGTGTCGCCACTATATTTGTTTTGCTAGCGTGGTCAAGGCCTTTGAAAGTTTATTTGGAGGCGATGAGTGCGCAGATATTGCTATTATTCATGTCTAGATCGCACTCATGTATCCTTCTCTCTTATATTTTACAGATTTATGAGTAATTTTACATGAGGATTACTATTTTGATATTTCGGCATTTTAATTGTGAGTTTAGGGTCAAATTAATCTCCACATGCAAAGGACTTAGGATTTTCTTTGGATGCTCAACATAATCAAAGCAAGAGCATGTTGTGAAGAGTATTGAAGAACAACATTATATTCTTTTTGGATGCATCAAGGCATTGAAAAGTATTGTAGAAGTGAGTTACTAGTGCCTTAGTTATGTTGAGAATTACTTGGCGACTTATTGTTGATTAGGGGGTTACTTTGTGTAAACTGTATAGGTCATTGTGATGTTTTCCTATAAATAGGCTCTCATCCTAACTCATAGGGGCATCCCATCTTACACCATCTCTCATCATATCTCATTCTCTAGTCCATTTTATGCTTTTTAGACTACTAGTAGTAAGAATATAACCACATAGAATTCTTTCAAGCTTTATTAGTTCGTTAATGTAATCAAAGATCGAGTTCAAGCATTCTTCTATTTTATCTTTTTTTTATAATTAGAAAATTTTATTAATAATAAGCAAGAGGCATGTCGAGAGACACGCTCATAGGAGAAATCTCCAAAGTTACACCCAACCCCAACTTTTCTAGAAACAGGTCTCCCAGATGTGATGAAGTTCTTCCCTACAATAGGACTGCACCATGTAACTAGTTCTTCTATTTTATATTTGTAGATTATAATTGAAGATACTTGGTTTATTTCTTTTCTCTACTCTCTTCCCCTCTCTTCATGCTTCTAATTTCAATTGCTTTATTTAGTTTAATCATTTATTATTTATTTGATTTTAGCATGAATTCATTACGTACTTAGTTGTAGTTGTTGAGATTATGAGTAGCTAATTTCTTTTATTTAGGATTGATGTAGCTTAATCGAATCCTATATATGATGCTTAATTAAATAAGTAAAAATTGGCATGTCATTAGAATCGTTGCACAATGTTTGATTGTAATCTTATTGCTTAGCTTATATTAGATGATTAATTCTAATATGAGAGAAGATTTCTAATCGTTGTAATTCAATCATTCATCAGGTTTACCTAATCACGAGAGTAGTTTAGAATAACTTGGGACTATTGGAAAGAAAATTGTATGCTTCATGCTCTTGATATTTTCTTAACTCAATGAGAATAGGTAGTTGAGTCTTATATTGAGTATTCTTTTATCGCTTCGAGAGAAAGTTTTAGGATTCTTATTTCCGTCCTTGCAACATTTGACAGGACAAGTTAGTTGAAACTTGTTTATTCACATCTCTGATCATGATTAAGTGAAATCAACCCTAGGCTTTTTATCTTGTTATTTTCCCATATATTAGTATTTATTTTTCTTTGTTTCAATCCAACAAACCAAATGATAATTGCTTAGCTCGTTAATTTGGGAAAACTTATTACTTGGAATCACATGCTCCTTGTGGATCGAATATTTTTTTAATTCGATACAACTCACACACTTGCGCGCCTATCAGAAGGTCTATATGTGTGTGATATAAGAGAGAGGGTCGAGTGGCATGATTAAGACAGGGAAGAGCAAGAGAGAATAACGGGGTCGAGAAAGATAGAGATGACTCATCTAGATAAAGAAAAGAAAGGTCGAAGAGAGAATGAAAATTGAAATATATCAGAAAAAGAAATAAGTAAAAGAATTCAAAATGAAAAAACAGATTACGATATTTTAATAACCCTTCTAATTCACTTTTTAGAAGATAGTGTTAAATGGAATTGTTTTTTGAAGTTGTAGTAAATATATTAAAAAATAACACTGTCTTCTAAGAAGATATGTATTATCGTCCTTGTTTCAATAAAGATTTTTACTGGCATAGAGAATTTGGACCCATATGCGCAAAAAATATCTTTTAACATACCCAAGTGTTACCAAAGACAAAATATACACATATGTTAACAGAGTGTATTTTCATATACTCATCTGGTAATTCGAAGGTTCTCATATTAATCATCACTCAATTAGATTTCATCTTGCATGCCATCTATGTCCATAAATCAGTTTTCTGTTGCGATATAGTTTGATTCAACTGTCAATCATCCCAAGCATGGCTGAAGGCTAAACTAATCCAATAACGAAAATTTTGATTGAACTACTTATACAACTCTTCCAAATCAGGAAGCCAAGCCATTACGATAAATTGGGGGGTGGGTGGGGGGGGGGGATATTGAAAATCAAGCAATTATACAGAACTTGCAATATAAATTGAAAATCTATCAAATAAAGGAAAGTTATTTGAAAAACACATCGTAAAATAAACGTTTTCGCAATAACCCCCTTGTAAATGTTTTTTTCGTTCAAATAACTACGTTTTATGGAGTTTCAACTTTTAAATCACATCATACTACTTTCAGACCAAATTTTGAAAAAATGACCATTTTGCTGCTGCACTTGATGACCTTTGTTTGAAAAATATTTGACCTGGGGCAAAATGGTCATTTTTTTTTTAAAGATTTGTCAAAAAGTGGGCTGATGTGATGATTTAGAGGTTTAAACATCAGAAATGTGGTTAAGTGAAAATAATAATAATAATAATTTATAAGGTGGTTATATGAAATAAATAATAATTTTTAAGGTGGTTATATGAAATAAATAATAATTTGTAAGGTGGTTATTGCATAAAAGTTGATTTTATAAGTAGTTTTCGATAACTTTTTCTAAACCAAACCCTAATTTGTAAGCTTCGAAAGAATAAGGTGTGAGAATATAACTCAATCTCTATTGTAGGATTTCAGTAATCTTAGCAAATGTGGAGGTCCACCATGGCACCAGTTGCATTGCTCCAGCATCAGTCGCGGTTTGTTGGCCACCTTGTTCGGTCTTGTAAAGAAAAGAAAGACGACATCACCGAATAAACGTCACCACCTTGTGATGGGAGGGTTGAGGGGAAGATAAACGATAAAAAGACAGAAAGGAGAGGGAGAGCACGAGGAGAGAGAAAAGGATTGTCGATCATCTTTTCTTTTTGCTTTTGGGCTTTTTATACCTAGACACTTTAAACATGCCCCAATTGCTTCGTGTTCTTTTCACTCGTTCGATTAGATCCAAGGACTCACATGCTTGACTCTCATGCCTATTTCTCATCTCTCACATGCCTAATGTGCATCCTAAGCGTCTATCATCATCATCCTTTGATTGTGTGAGCCATGTCATACTAATAGTTAATTAAACACCTAATTCAATGTATGTTGCTAATTTTAAATATTTTGACTTATACTAGTTTTATTAAGTGGTTAATTTTTCTAATTTTTGAATTCAATGTATGTTGCTAATTTATTTTTTTTCTCCTCAAAAAAAAAAAAGTGGTTAATTATGTATACATTTTCCAAAGCCTTTGAAAAATTTGCATTCTTATGGTTAAAACTTATTTGAATCAAATTCAAAGTCCAAATCATGCTTAATCGAATAATTCGATTTTGAGTTGACTTTCAAGAATTTATATTGGATTTTCATTTTTATCTTGGACCATTCATTCAGAGTCGAAGTCCAAAATCCTGGTTTCCCAAGCTAAATTTTTGTACACATATAGTTAATATATGATAATTATGTTAAGTATACTTTGATAAAAAGGAAACCTAACTAGTTTATACTACTAGTAGGTATTCCAATAAATTTTTGGTTCACATTAAGGATATCTACCGTCAACCACAATAACTATTCCAATATATTTTAACTCAATGGCTTACTCAGTTCCTACAAGGCTACAACCAAAATGCTTCCAAATCTTAACGCCCCTTTTGGCTACATGTTACTTGGCTAAAAGCTAGATGGCAAAATGTAAACTACAAGGGTCTCTTCGTCGAAATGTTTTCTCAGTATTCACTTTCAAGACTAACACGATGTCCCGCTCCAATATCTGCGAAATACCAAGAGGAGCTTGTCAGCTTGGGTAACAAATTGAAGTTAATCACTGCTAATAAAAGAAACTTACCCTTATGTCCCCATGAAAGGTCAAGATGATTTGTATTTCTGGATAGAGAGATCAATGTGTAGGTAGGCTACACAACCCAGGAAAAATAAGAAAAATACAGACACCAAAATCAATGGTTCGCCGAGCATGAATATGGGGTTAAAATTGTAGTACACCTGCAGAAACAACAGAGTAACGATAATTAGGTTTATAGTGCAAAGAGCAACCAGGTTTTTGTAAGTGGAAGTAGCAAAATAAAAGATTGGACAAACAGATCAGGAGCAGCAGAGCACATGAGCAAGGGAGATGAAACTTCCAATTAAAGTGCATGCACACAAAAGGCAATTGAAACAGTCCAGATATAGAAAAAAGCTTATGTTTCAGCTAGTATGTAAACACAGTAGGCTGGAGAGTTTACTTTAGATTTCCTTTGAACAGGTTTTATGTCTAAATGAATTAAAGCAAGCAAAAAGGTCACAGGAGCAGACGAACTTCTGAAATTTTAACTGATTACGAAGAAGGAATGTCCAAATTTCTCACGAAATGAGGATGTCAAATGCTAAGACTAGAATCATTACAATGAATGACAAATTTTGAAGTGCTTGCAGGAACACAAAAATCTCTTACACTTGGTAGCACCAATTTATATTCCCTGTGCACGTACGCAATAAAATTTGTTTTGATTACACACATACACGTCAATTTGGCAAATAAATTCAGCACAACAGCGTTACGGAGCCCATGGAGTGCCGGGCTGCCGGCTGTCCCTAATATGTTGAAATTGAATTTCTTGCAAGCGTATAACTGATCTGAAAATGTGGTATGAATCTCACTGTTACCATGGGGCACTTGTGAAGATTTTGGTAGCTATACAACAAAAGGTAGCTCATTGGAAGAAATTGGCCCAGAAACCATCAGAGTTTAGTAGTATTCTCAATTTTGGTGTTCTTACTCGATCATAGGAAAGATGGTGATTGATGACTAGAGGGCAATGGGTCAAACTGTATCGACAAAGCTAGCTGTTGGTAGCTTATCACACGCATTAGTTAGTTCCATTTCCCATATTTTGGAACAGCATAGCAAATGACGACACAGAAATGGTAAATGACCTTGGACGCTTGGAGAACAAAACAAAGCTATGTGTCAATATGCACCAGCAACAAATAGAAAGAACAAGAGACACAAAGACAGGAATGGTGGAAACTTTATGAAGGTATCATTATTCAACTCAGACGTAATTCATTTCCAATACTCCCAACAAATTTAGAGGAAACTATCCATTATACACTCATACCAGAAGGTTCTTCACTTTCTTACACCTCTAAATGCCACAACTTATTTTCTTTCTACTGATCTCTCAGTTACAAATGTCACAAATCTCAAACTTGTAAGACTCATCATCATCACAATGGCAAGTATTATTGCATCTTCAAAGCCATTTCCCATATGTTTCAAATTAGCGGAATTTGGTGAAAACCACCTACAAAGTTCCACTTTTTGTTTAGAACCCCCGAATCGTTACTTTTTGTTCAGTACCCTCTTAAACGTTACAAACGCCCTGACACTCACCCCTTAAGTGATTTGCCGGCCAACTTTCATATTTCTCTCCCCGTTTTACCCTCACATGTAAGTCACATGCCACTTAAATGACCCCTCTGTTTGACCAAATTGAATTAATATTCAAAATTCAGTCCTTAATTTTTTCACCCTACCCCTTTAGTAAAAATAATTCCCCTTCCTCCATCTTTGTCATCTCTCTCTCTCCATGTCTTTCTTCTATCTCTCTCCATCTCTGTTTGCTCTCTTCATCACTTAACTTAATCTCTCTCTTTATTTCTCTGTAACTCTGACATTCTCTCTCCTCTGTAACTCTTCCTCTCTCTTTCTCTCATTTTTTTTCTCTGGCCAAGACGACATCAGCAAAATCGAAGACAAAACACAAAAAGGAACTTATACTCTACAATTCTCATGATCACTAAATAATCAACCACAGCAAAAAATACGTCTTCTTGGGTTCTTCTTTGTCTTACATTTGACAAGGGAGGCCCTTTTGTTACATTTGCAAATTGGAGGCCATGAAGATTGGGTTGAATTGGCGCTTGACATCTTTCAACTTACAAAATCAAAGCACGACAGAATCAACAAAATAATATGGGACAATTAAACGAAAAATTGGGAAAGAAAATCTGCTTGGGACAATTACATGAACCCTAATTCACTGAAATATTGGGACAGAAAAAGAGAATAGAGATAAGAGGACAAGAGGAAAAGAAGAAGGAGAGGAGTTACTTGGATCTCCCGCTTTCCCTATCACAAATGGAGATGGTGGAGAAATGTGGACAATGGCAGAAAGGAACAATGGTGGAAGGAGAAATGTCGTGAAAATGAGAAAGAGAAGGAAAGACTGTATTCTTTTTTAGGAGGGGTGTTTTACTTTTGTTAATTAAGTCAAATGTTAATTAATTGAAGGGTCAAATGGGGTAATTAATTGGGTCAAACTGAGGGTCATTTAAGTGGCATGTGACTTACACGTGAGGGTAAAACGGGAAGAGAAATATGAAATTTGGCCTGCAAATCACTTAAGGGGTGAGTTTCATGACGTTTGTAACGTTTAAAGGGGTACTGAACAAAAAGCAACGATACAAGGGGTTCTGGACAAAAAGCAACGATTCAGGGGTTTTGGACAAAAAGTGAAACTTTATAGGTGGTTTTAACCAAATTGCGCTTCAAATTACAATATTTATAAATGTAGCGTCTTTTTCCACACAAAAAAAAAACAAACGGAAAAAAAAATAAATTCATGATCAAGTTGTGTTCCATTTTGCAAAGCATATGCTTCTAGTTTCCGTATCTCAGCAACAAAGGCTTGGGCTAACTACAAATTGTTTCTTGCACTCTAATGAACCCTTTCAAATGATACAATAACGGGGTCTGGAGATTTGGGATCTATGTAGGTAGTTAAAGTTCCATTATAAAAAACAAACTAATCACGTAATGAGATGGGGTTCAGCCAAAATGTCTCTCAGCTAACTTTGTCTGGGAACTGGTCAAACCCTATTGAAAATTAAATTCTGGCTTAGTTTGACCCGCTAATCAGCCTCCAAACTCCAACTCTTCTGAAAATCAGGTCATTCAACAGCGGTCATAGGATCCCCAATAGCAAAGAAACAACTCACAAACTCTTCTCCGACTCATTTCATGAACAACATTAAATTTTGTCAAGGATCCAATGCCATAAATTGTTATTCGTAAACTTCCCCGCCGAAGTACGTGTTGCTTAGTTCTGGAAGTCTTATTGAGATGAAGAAAGGCTGTTGACATATGTTGTAGGAAATAAATGATCTGATTTATTTATTTTACTCTTTATTACACAAAGTTGGTTAGAATAGGGGGTTGTTATTTTCTGTTAGCTGAGCTGGCAGTTTGTTAGAGATACAGCTCCATTCTGTTAGAGCATCCTTCTGTATATATATCACATAGCTCTCTGTAAATCATAATTATCAAATCAATGAGAAATCAATCAGTTTTCTCTCAATCTTCTCTCTTTCCTTTTCTCTAAGTTTGAGCTATGTTCATCAAAATCGACATGGTATCAGAGCATTTTTTGCACAATTTTTAGCTCAAATTCAAGTTCTCTGAAATTTCTTCGGATCATTTCTATCTTCGATCATTGTTTTGCTTCAACAATTGATCAAGCGTTCATCACTCACATAATTTCTCATTTCATCTTCGAACAATTGATTTGGCTTCATCAATTGCTCAATCTTCAATCAAAATCTGAGAACTATTTCGTTTTCTGTGATCATCTATGAGTTTGATCATCACAAATTGATTCATTAAAATCAATTTTTCAACTGATTCTTTGATCTTCTGTTTCTCGACTATTTCTTGATCTTGTGACCTAATTTTCCGCAAATTCCTCAATTCAAGTTCGTTATTTCTGATCATCAAGAATGCCTAGTTCATCACAATCTCAGTTAGATTCTTCAAGTCCTCTTTACCTGCATGCTTCAGATCATCCAGGCATGTCTATGGTGGCAAAATCCTTCGATGGAGATGGTTTTGGAGCCTGGAAGAAGGCTATGTCTATAGCCTTATCAGCTAAGAACAAGTTAGGAATAGGAACCGGAGCTGTAGGTAAACCTGATGCAACTGATCCTAGTCTTGAGCCATGGCAGCGTTGCAATGACATGGTGACAAGCTGGTTGTTAAATGCCTTGGTGAGTGATATATCTGGAAGTGTAATCTACTGTGATTCTGCTGCACAAATATGGACAGAATTGGACGACAGATTTGGCCAAGCCAGTGGAGCCAAATTATATCAATTGCAGAAGGATCTTACTCTCAATAGTCAAGGTTCAGATGATATAGCAACTTATTTCACCAGAATGAAGAGAGTTTGGGATGAGTTCAATGCTGTAAATGAGAGTTTGGGATGAGTTCAATGCTGTAAATGCCTTACCTACATGCAGTTGTGGAGCAGTTCAAGCTCTCATCAAGAGAGAACAAGATCAGAGGCTTATTCAGTTCTTAATGGGACTCAATCCTGACTACAAGAATGGTAGAGGCAACATACTTATGATGAAGCCATTGCCAAGCATTGGACAAGCTTATGCACTTCTGGTACAAGATGAGAAGCAGAGGGAAGTTCATTCTTCAACTCATTTTATCACTGAGTCAGCATCTATGAATGCATCAGTTCAGGGTTCCTCAATGAACAAATACAGATCAGATAATATAAAGAACATCTGTAATCACTGCAAGAAACCAGGACATATAGCCAGCAAGTGTTACAGGCTAATTGGCTTCCCAAAGGATTTCAAGTTCACAAATTCTTTTCCTAGAGGAAAGAAAATGGCCGCGAATGCAAGTGGGGTTACTGAGGATATTCAATGTGAGGATTCAGACTGTGGACATGGAGAGAACAACTCAGGACATAATGAGTCCATCATTCCTGGTTTGACACAAGATCAGTGTAATCATTTGATGTCACTCCTCAACAAAACACACATTTCAAGCAGAGGTGCAGCTAATTGTGTGATTGGCAACTCTCCTCAGTCTGTATTCAATGGTTCTGTTAACTTTGGAGGTAAATTCTCTTGTTGTTCTTCTCATAATGATGGTTCTTGTGCTTGCTTTGCATGTTCTATAATTGCTGACAACCTCTGGATTATTGACACTGGTGCATCAGACCATATGTGCCATGATCATTCCCTTTTTAGTCAGACTTCTAGGCTTCTCAAACCCTATCATATTAATCTTCCAAATGGACAAATTGTCAAGGTTTCTGAAACTGGTACTGTGAAAATTAGACCTGATATTACAATTTCAAATGTGCTTTATGTTCCTGATTTCAAGTACAATTTGCCCTCAGTTGGAAAGCTATGTCATCAACTTGATTGTTTGGCATTTTTCACTAAATTCAACTGTATTCTGCAGGGCCCTTCAATGAAGAGGCCACTGGTTCTTGGTGAGCATCATGGAGGACTCTATCTTCTCCATGTTCAGCTTCAAGCACAAACACACTCAGCTCAAACACAATTAGCCCAGACACATTCCAATTTCAATTTGCGGCATAGAGTATTCCAATTGATGTAATATTCATTTTGTTTCTCACAAATCAATTCATTGTAAAACCAATTCTGATGTTTGTAATAGAAATCTTGTCAATATTGGACAAAGTAGAGTTGTATCAGGTCAATGTAATGTCTCTTTTCAAGCTAATAAAACTACTTTGTGGCACAACAGACTTGGCCATCTCCCTGCTTATAAGCTCAAAACTCTTGATGATTGTGATGTTTCTGTTGATTCTCTTACTAATTGTAAAATCTGCCCCATGGCCAGACAACACAAATTACCCTTTCCCTCCAGTACTATTACCACCACAAAGGCCTTTGAGCTCATTCACATTGATCTATGGGGACCCTATTATGTGCCTACTTATAATGGATACAACTACTTTCTCACAATAGTTGATGACTATAGTAGAGCCACGTGGACACATCTTTTGAGTGCCAAGAGCAATGCCTTGTCTCTTATTCAAGCCTTTTCAAGCATGATAGAAACTCAATTCAATACAAAGATCAAAGTGATCAGATCAGACAATGCCCTAGAATTAGGTTCTAGCAATGAAGCCACAAAATTCTTCCTTAGCAAAGGAATCCTTCACCAACCAGCTGTGTTGATACTCACAGCAGAATGGAGTTGTGGAAAGAAAACACAAACATTTATTGGAAACAGCCAGGGCTATTCTTTTCAAGTCCAATTTCAAGTCCAATTTACCTATCAGATTTTTGACTGCATCCTCACAGCTAGCTACCTCATCAATAGATTTCCCACAAAAATTCTTAAACAAAAATCTCCTTTTGAAATTCTCTATGCCAAGAAACCCTCTTATGATCACCTCAGAAATTTTGGTTGCCTATATTATGCCTCAACTCCTAGGCAAGGCAGATAGAAATTTAAACCTAGAGCTCAACCTTGTGTGTTCATAGGCTATCCTTATGGCAAGAAGGGATATAAAGTCTTTAACCTGGAAACTAAAAAGGTTCAAGTCACCAGGGATGTTGTGTTTCATGAGTCAGTCTTCCCTTATCACAGTCAAGCACCAAACAATACAGATTCCATTTTTCCTTCTCAACAAGTTTATGTTGATGATACTTCACCTTCTCATGTTGTTTCTAACATTCCATCACAACATGCTTCCTCTTCTCAGTCCTCTCCTCTTCCACAAGTTAGGAAATCTTCTAGAGTCCCTCAAGCTCCTACATATTTGCTATGTCTGCAACTCTGTCTCATCCAATTCCTGCCCTCATACTCTCACTTCTCTTCCTCCCATTCCCAATCATGTCTGTTTTAGCTCTTTATCCCTAGGAAGTCAGCAATTATTGGAAAATGTAGTGCAATTGCAGGAACCATCTTGTTATGAGGAAGCAGTATGTGAAATTCCCTGGCAAGAGGCTATGGACAAGGAGTTTGAAGCTCTTGAAACATGGTTAATTACTGATCTTCCCAAGGGAAAGAAACCAATTAGTTGTAAATGGGTTTATAAGATCAAATTAAGAGCATATGGTACTATAGAGAGGTATAAGGCCAGATTAGTGATTAGAGGATTCACTCAAAAGGAAGGGATTGACTATACAGAAACTTTCTCACCAGTAGTTAAAATGACTACTATTAGAGCTTTCATTGCTACAGCTGTGAAGTATGGTTGGACAATGCATCAACTGGATGTTAATAATGCATTTCTACATGGTGATCTTGATGAAGAAATCTACATGAAACCTCCTCCTGGCTTAAAGCTTGCTAACCCCAATCAAGTGTGTAAATTGCAAAAGTCTCTTTATGGCTTGAAACAAGCTTCCAGGCAATGGTATGCCAAACTGGCACATGAGCTTAGATCAAGAGGATATCAGTCATCCAAGAATGATTATTCACTCTTTTACAAGTGAGTCTGTGGTTTTTGCTACTGTTTATGTAGATGATGTGATCCTCACTGGGAATGACACATCTGAAATTATCACTTTGAAGCAACATCTGGATGATGTGTTCAAAATTAAGGATGTTGGTCCTCTCAACTTCTTAGGCATGGAAGTTTTACATGACAGTAAAGGTGTTGTTCTCACACAGAGAAAGTTTGCTTTGGAACTATTAAGAGTTTAATTGTTCTCCCACTTGAAACTCACATATGATCAAGGCAATCCCATTCTTCATCCTGGCCAATACAAAAAATTGGTAGGTAAATTGAACTACCTCACCAACACTAGACCAGATATTGCTTTTGCAGTGCAATTTCTCAGTCAATTCATGAAGGATTCTAGAGATTGTCATATGTCTGCTGCCCTACATGCTCTGAGCTACATCAGCAAAGATCCTTCCCAAGGGTTATTTTTCAACAAATCCACTGATTTTACTTTGCAAGCTTACTGTGACTCGGATTGGGCTGCTTGTCCATTTTCTAGAAAATCAGTCAGTGGTTACTTTGATGGTCTTGGGGCAGCCCAATTAGCTGGAAGTCCAAGAAGCAATTCACTGTCTCAAGCTGAATACAGAAGTATGAGAAGAGTCACATCTGAATTGGCATGGCTCTCAAGACTTCTTCATAAGCTCACTGTTCCTAAAGTGGTTCCTATTCCCCTCAAATGTGACAATCAAGCAACAATTTACATAGCTAAGAATCATGTCTTCCATGACAGGACCAAGCACATAGAGCTGGACTGTCACTATGTTCGTGAGCAGCTACAACATGGTCTTGTCAGTCTGCATCATGTTGGCACTAAGGATCAACTAGCTGATGTTTTCACCAAGAGTTTGCCAAGCAGACAACATTATTTTCTCCTGTCCAAGATGGGGGTTTCCTCACCCTCCATCTTGAGGGGGGGTGTAGGAAATAAATGATCTGATTTATTTATTTTACTCTTTATTACACAAAGTTGGTCCACGGTGAACTAAGTTCACACAATATTCTCATGTCCCTAAATATTTCCACTAGTGTTCTTGGTCCACGGTGAACTAAGTTCACACAATATATGATAAGAAAGAACTGTTTTGGTTTTGGATACTAGAAATCTGGCTATCCAGAATCTGGAATAGGCTTTTAGTCAAAGTTGCCCGATAAATAAATGCTGCATTTTGACGAAGTGTTACATATTGAAGGGCTATTATCCAATGTCCATGTCTGTATTTTTATTCCTCCTAAAAACACAGTAGTCATGAGGATGACAATGATTAAAAGGACAAAGAGGAACACCCACTAAACTTTCCTTTAAAAGATGAAACTCTTGGCCTATCAAGGGGAAGGGGTGCAAAGGATACATAGCAAGAGGAGTACTATGTCAATAGTATCTCCTCACGAAGAGTCTTGTTCCAGGGTAGAACAATGTAGAAGCTGCAGCCCAAGAGACCTGGAACACTGGAGCTGCTCTTGGGATCAGGATAACAAAAGGGAATGAAAGAGATTATGAACAAGTAGACACATTTGCTTAAAAATGAAAACGGAGGCGGGGGGTGAGAAGATTAACATATGGAGCTTAAGATTCTTCTTGGAATTCAAGGAGTTTATCGATGGTTCAAAGTAGGAAACCTGCATATCACTCTCCAAGGCGTACTTTACATCTATACAAATGCATTCAGGAGACTGCAGCTTTCTCCAGACCTCTAGGAAAGCATGAAAAACAAGGCTCGAATGGTACGATCCTTCAAAAGCTTTTAATAAGATGATCACAAGTTGCAATGAAGTACCCAAAACAAACAGGAAAAAGAACTTTCTCTCTCTAAGCTCTAGCAGCGCACGATTAGGCGGGTCTGCTATCGTGCACTCTATGCCGAGAGGGGGTCAGGGACGCGGTCAGGGGCGAGGTCGAGGCCGGCCTCAAAACCAGTAACCCATCTTTGCGACTGGAAGCTCAATTAGCTCTAGGGGTACGCCCCCCGTTGAAGATTCGAACCAAGATGCTGAAGTTTTAGCTGGGTCTTTTCTGAGTGGCGGTTTGGTCTGCCCAGATACTGATGAAACTACATCATCCTTGACTGCACAACCACGGGTGGCTCGACGATTGATCTTGAATCCAGATGGAACACCAGTTCAGGAACCCGTGGAGTTACCGGAGGAACCATGGACGGGGATTTTTGAGCCTAATCGTGCGTCGTCACGAGGTATGTCACTTTCTTATATTGTTCCTAAGACAAAGAGGGTAAGACTATTGTTGAACTGGATAAATCTGATTTTGAAAAACAAACTGCTGTCTGGAAGAATTCTCTTATTGTCTATGTTGTTGGGGATACGCCTTCTTTCAGTTATATGGAGGGTTATATCACCAAATTCTGGAATTTTGCGACTAAACCTGATATTTTTCTTCATGCGGCTGGATATTTTGGTGTTCGTTCAATCGGAGGAGGATAGGGATGAAGTCCTTTTCACTGTTCCACACTTGATGAATAATAAGCCTATGGTGCTTCGGTTGTGGACAGCTGAATTTCATTTCAAAGAAGAATTTCTTAGGGTTCTTCCACTATGGGTGAAATTCCCAAATTTACCACTTAACTGCTGGAGTGAGGATGCACTGAGTCGAATTGCTAGTGGCCTAGGAACTCCTCTATATGCTGATGAATGTACTAGCCGCCAAATCCGTATCTCTTTTGCTCGGGTCCTCATTGAAATCGATGTCACTCAACCTATCGCTGAAAAAGTCATTGTGCTGGACCCTTCTGGACCTTATTCACTAGGAAAAGGAATCAAGGAAGCAGATAAAGTTGTAATACTACTCTTCACTTAATGGTCAAGTAGGGCTTCATTGCAAAACCTGCTCCTATCAACAGGTGCAATATCAATCTTGAATAATACTAGGTTCAATGAGGCTGTGAACCTTCTAGACTGTATTCTGCCAAATTTCAGCAGGACGGTACATTGGGGTACATTGCAGATATGGGGAGTTGAGAAGGAGGCACTTGATAGGACTCTGTTATGCACCACTGTACAAGGAACTTGACAAGCAGTTTCACTTTATGCATCTCCCTACACTGCCAAATGTGTGTCTGAATCCTTCCGAAAAAAGATTCACTGAGAATATTCTTCCAAAAAAGAAACCATTGTTTGAAACTTTAACAAGCACAGCCAGTTCACTCTCAAGTCTCAAGGATTGCGATGACTAAGTGTTTAACTGTCAGATTGGGACTAAGCTCAAATTATATGGAAGTCTTTCTAAAGAGCAAGTTTCCTGTTGGCAACCCAGACCCATGCACAACGAATCAGCACAAAAGGCACCACAGTGATCAGAGAAGTATCACTGGGTGATAATATAGGCTGTCATTTTTCTAACAAACTTGGAGACTATTCAGTACTCAACACCTTTTCATTCAATGTTATGTAACTTATTAGATCTGGTACAACATCTCATCATGGTGGAAGGCCAATTTTGACACACACAAAGCATTCAAGATCTGTCTTCAGTGGCAATATAGCTCAGGCTCTATAATCGGGAAGGCTAGAGTTACCATATTTTCCGCAAATAGTTGGTACCAAAAAAATTTAGTTCTATTTCGTATTGAAGAACCAACAAAGCACAATGTCCTTCACCTTAACATACCAAAAGGCCTCGTCATGTGTGTATATATAATAGGCTTAGGAATTAGGATCATATCAGACCACCTCTTATGATGAGAGCATGAGAGCACTTTTAAGCTGTTGGACCAAAGATTTGAGGGCTGAGTTTCTAGGTGGTGCTACTAACGTAGAAATGTGGTGGCGTAGACATCATCTGTATCTCCTCCAATCGTCCTACTCTACTCTTCACACCTTCATACATATCCTTAATAACACGTATCTAGGCACATTGTCATTTTGTTCTACTCAAAGAAATCCTTATGCAAACATTTTAGAATAGGTGAAAGTGAAACCTTATTCCTTGGCATACCATCGTTAGAGGTCGACATCCATTATTGCCGGTTCATTCTTGGATGTACAACATATGAAGAATCATTAAAAAATTTGATAAACAATTTCCTATTTGAAAGCAAACCTAATAAATTTAGACCTATGCACTTCGATAGCACAACCTTCTGAATGGTCATTTTCGTTTCATCCAACAAGTAATAATCAAATTGTGACATCAAATCAAACACATACAAAGAAAGTAATGAACCAAAGCTCCATGCTAGGAAGACAAGTCACTATTTGATCACAATAAGATAAAAGCAGTTCCGAAACCAAAATAAAGGGACGGACAAATTTTCACGAAAGTTGACATTTTTAAATTCTCTTGACACATATATCATGACTTGGAACTACCCAAAACTAAATTTGTAAAGAGCTGGAGGTACACAATAATGTATTAAACAATTCAAGCATTATTTTCTGATGTTCAACTGGATAAATATATCAGATTTATGCCACATCAAATCAAGACAAGTTAATTCTCTCACCTGAAAGGGGACATTGTGCTCTGGCACCACATTCCTCTTTTCCAACACCACAACAGTCCTTCCGATGACATCAAGATAAGAATAAGTGGTCTGCACACAACAAAAAACTCAGCAGCATATACGGGATGACAATCCAAGTTTAAACATATAAATAAGAGCGATTATTTGCTAGAAATGATTTTTTTATAGAAATGAGTGAGTTTGCAAACAGTAAGGTGACTTTTTACTCGAAAAACACTTTCAGGTTACGCTTGGAAATGGGTGGTTTTTAAAAAAACTAGAAAATGGTGAGTGTGTACATAATAGGTTGCTTTCTATTATGGGTTTGTGCACAAAAAACAGAATGAATTTTGTTACAGAGAATGGGTCTTTTCCAAAAAGGGAGATATGTTATTCGAAAAGGGTAAGTTTTCGTATACAGGAGGGTGATATTTTTACTATAAAAACACCCACATTTTTTGCTTAGAAAGGGTGGGTTTTCTAGAAAAGGGTATTAATTTACTGGAAAAGGGATGAGTTTGTACACAATAGGGTGATTTTTTACCATGCGTGTGTGCACATTATATAGCTATGTTTCTCAGACTTGGAATCCGAGACCAAGTCGGGTGTGAATACGAAGATCAGACTCATCCATATTAAAGGATTTTCTTTCTTGTTTTTAGTCTAATTTGAAGTTTACGTGTGTCATATCGTATCCCAGTGTCCCAAGAATGGACATGGATACTTTTGTAGAAATGAAGAATCCGAGTAACATAGTATATAAGACACCCTCTTCCTTTTTCCCTGAAAATGGTGGGAATTTGCTAAAAAAACGTTACGTTTGTACACAGTAGAGCGATTTTTAACTTAAAAGAAAATGGGACAGAGCAAGAAGATGTATTATTTTCAAATACATACAGTAACAGTATTAAGCACTTAGATATAAAGATATAATTAAGTCATGCAGATCAAGCATGATGATGCAAGATCTGATTTTGATGTAAGAGATCTACCTCCAAATGTTGCTTCACTGCAAATGGCACAACAACTTTAGGGTCTTTTGATCCCTCTGGCAGAGCCACCTACAATGGGAGTACATAGAACACAGATTTAGGGACAATCGAAGAAAAGACAAGCATCATATGTTGGGGTACAAGCAGAGGAGAAACTAGTAAAGTGCAACAGCCAAACATACTTTGAGAGTAAGCTTATCCACAACAGTGTCTGCTATAGGACATCCGAATGTGAAGTTCAGATAACGCCTTCCATCAGTTGACTCATAAAGGAAGTCTTGCAAAGGTAGTCCATATCCGATGACAAAAGAGGCTTTCCAACCTCCAAAAAGAGGATATCGAGGTTCTATTTCCAGCACTGACTGTCAACAAAACAAAAATATCAGCAAAAGCCCTTACTTCATATCAAAATTATACCAAGCACCTTATTTACCTTCCAATGTAGATAAGCACTAACATTGTGGCAACGACAGAGTCAAAGTCAAGCATACAACTCTCATTATCAAAATTCCCCTATTAAAGCACAACTAAGAATATAGTTTCCGTTCCTTTCCCTAGTTTCCGTTCTTTTCCCCAAACCACCGCTATTTAGTGTATTGTTTTATTTTTCTTTGGGGGGTTACGGTATTGACAGTATTTATGCACACACTTGGTATTAGCAACCTACATAATTTTCATTTTCTGAGACAAAGGAAAGAATTCACTAAATGTAAAAAAGGATAACCAAAAATACGAAAGACATCAAATCGTCTTCCAACACTTGCAAGCAAAAATCAGAAATTGGTAGTAAAAATACAAAAGAAAAAACATTGCTGAGAACTACCTAACCTACTATCACTTTGCACAGAACCAATTAGTATATTTTTTTTTACAGAAACTCGTGTGGACTTAGTCCATGGTGGACCAATGGTCTGAATCTTTTTAAATATACCCTCCATGTCCCTAAATAATTCTATTAGTGTTCTTGGTCCACGGTGGACTAAGTCCACAAGACATGCTAACTTTTTTTATGTACAAAACCACCGGTTATCGAAAGGACCACCGAAATGACTTCACATTACCTATTTGCCCTTGCATTATTAAATTCTCATTTTTTCTGAATTCTATTTTTTTATAGCACAATATTATTTTCCCCATAATTCCCCCCCCCCAATGTCGTTCTCCCCTCTCTCTCCTAGCCATCTACCGATATGACCACCCCTGTTCAAGAACTGTTTTCACTTTTCACTACCCCAAACTGAGTCTATTTGCGCAGATCCTTCATTCTCGTCCCCTTCATCTTCTTTTTCTTTGTCCTTGTCTTCTAGTGTTGAGTTGCGGTTTAGACTGTGTAATCTTATGGAGATCTTGCATTTTTTTCGAGGTAGTTTAGATATAATAGTGAGTATCAATATACAGCAGTTTTTTAGATAGCATGGGTCAAGCTTTGCTTGACTAATCCCATGGGTCCTGAAGTTAACAACCAAGAAAACCTCCAATGGCACTCAGAGAATCAAACCTTAGACCTCTTGAATGAATCTCAGAAGTCTTACCAGCGAAGCTAACCCCTCAACTATACAGCATAAGAGGACAAGACATCCGCTCAAGAAATAAAATTACAAGTTAGCCCCAGTCCGCTGGACCCCCGAAATTGTATAGCTCCTAAACGCTCCTAACAACCTACCCCGTAATATGGCACCAGATCACACCCAAGGAAAACATGTGCCGCTATGTCGCCACTTCCCCAGCAAAGCAAGCAAGTTCTGGTGATAGAATAGTGCTCGGCCGCCTTTGGCTCAAAATATTGGTATAGACCTCATCCATAGCTAGAGTCCACACAAAGGCTCGCACCTTAAGAAGCACTCTTGTATTCCAAATTAATTATGGTACAGGGAAACGAGGTTGTGGCATTCCCAAGCAATGAAGAAAGAGCTTGCAAGAGAACTCTCCCAAAGAATATGGACGAATCCCGCGGCATATGTCAGAGTACTTGTTGAATTCTTGGGCTTTAGAGGAAGAGAGGTTTGAGGAAGCAGTAGACAAATTCCACAAATTCAAGCATGTAAAATGTGCTTGGCAACTTGAGGAAGACAATTATCAACACGAAGGTCAACTTCAGAAAGTTACAAGAGAATTTATGAGCTGTTGTATTGTACTGTGGTTCCATGCAAGGTTAGAAGCACTCAAGAGCAAAGATTTTAAGTCTAAGTGGATAAACCAACACAGAACTACATGAGGAAGGAATAAGGGATACAATACTGGAGCAATCTCCATTTCCAAACATAGAACTACCAGATGTGATAAGATGACAGAGGAGAATTATAGTGCAGTTAAAGAGAACGAAGTGAATAAGGTTCGAAAGCATGAATTTGATGACTAAAACATAAGGTGACTAAGGTTTTTACAGAACCCCCATGTCATTGAGAAACCCAAGGATAAGGATGAAGTTTCTAGTAATATCATAGATCTTTCACTGATTGATTCATCTTTCCACATGAACCTATCAAAGCTTCCACCCCAAAAGCTTCCTCATTTGCACCCTATATGCGAGCCTGGAATATGCTCTAGGAACTTGTTTCTATTGAGCCACACATTGTTCCTTTTTGTATTTCACTTGTGATTGAATTTTTCTTAAGGGGGTAAATGAAGCAAATTCTGGAATATAGGGAATATTTAAGAATTGAATTTGAAAGCTTTTGGGAAACTTTTGTATTTTTTGCTATGTTGCTCGGACTCTTCATTTCTCCTCAAGTACCCGTGTCGGACACTGGACACTCCGACATGGGCATGGACACTGGACACTCCATTTTCAGCGAAAAACATGCAAAATTTTCATAAAATGGCCGAGGCTGACATGGGTATGGGTACTGGACACTCCGACACTTAGCCATAGTCTGAGCAACATAGATTTTTTGTGCTCCTCGTATTCGATCTTAGGGGCTAATACTAGATAGGATATTTCAGAATGTTAGCCATATTCTAATTTGGACAATAGTGTGTTAATATCATTAGGATACTTAAGTTGTTTTTCTTATTCTCAAAGTAGCTTATTACTAGGTTACAAATCATAATCATAATCATAATCATAATCATAATCATATCATAATATCTATATATTACAGGCGTTTTCTGACAGCGTTGGAGACGTCCACCTAAACAAACCATTGTAATAAAATTTTAATATAAATATAAAATAGAAATATAGGTCTTGGCATAGAATATATATTAAATTTGTACTTTCCTAAATCGCTAAAAAGTAGACAATTAGAGGTTTTGGTATAGAATATATACTAAAGTTGTACTTTCCTAAATTGTTAAAGGGTAGACTATTAGATTTTAACTAGCATATAACTTTACTTCCACCGCTTAAAAATTTAAATTTTTTCCACCATTGGAAAGAGTACGAAATACCCTTTAAAATGAGACTCGATTGTAGTATGTTCTATTGATTAAAAAACTAAAGTATGAGTATATAAAAGATGCATAATTTTTACAACATATGATGCGTCCACCTAAAAAAGTAATTAGCTTGACACAACTAAAGAGTTGCAATGTAAAAAAAAAAAAAAAAAAAAGAGAAAAGATACGTGTATTAGTTATAGAAATTTTCTCAAGGTATAATATAATAAAAAGAGCATGGGTAGAATAAAGACATAAACAATGAATCTAAAATGATACTAGGTCAAATCTTTAATAGGAAACTTAACCATTATCACGTATCCTTTTATAACTCTACGTTATAGACTGATCCCCATGTTATTTTAGGGCTCCAATTTATGTTCCCTTCAACTATATAATTATTAAAGTATACAAATTTGAAAAAACAGTCAAGCAAGCATTAAAATTTGTTTTGCTATTATAAGGTTCACGTCTTAAACTTCTTTATCTTTTGAAAAGTAATTGTGTATACATTACACATTTAACCGGATTTTAGCATAAAAGAAGGATCATACCTTGAAAGTTAGTTTGTACACTTATACCAACATAAGAGTATTGGCGTACCAACATCAAGTATAGAAAGACTTTGAAACTATGACCTCTTGGATCATGTAACATATGGATTATGGAGTGAGTTAATTAAAAATTAATTGAAATTGGTGATAAGTGTTTAAATTATATAAGATTCCCTATAAAGTATTAGTAATCTTATTATATGGAATCCATGATATTAAATGGATTATATTAATATTTATCCATATATTACTAATATTTTCTCAAAAGTGACAATTACACTTTGATTTTTAGATGAGATTAATAAACATATTACTTTAATTTAATTATATAATCACAGTCCGTGCAACGCACGGGCATCCACCTAGTACCCCATATGCTAGGTTATTTCGAATTTGCCAACTGTGAAATTGAATTGAACTAATGCTGAAAGGCTTCTATGTGAGGCGGTGTCTCTAGCTAACACTGATGGTGCCTTTAGAAGTCCCTCTCTTAGAGAGATACAACGGAACTGGAAAAGTCTGAATTTAATTGGCTTGACCCACCACCGCTCCCAAGTCCCCCCCCCCCCTCTCCAGCCCCTCCTCTTAAAACTTATTTGGCTGAGTCTGAATTTGTACTATTATTCCCTTTCATTCTTTGTTCCTTCTTTTTTTATCTGATTAGTAAAGTCTCCCAAAGTAGCCGGTTATATGTAATACCTTAATTCAAGGAGTTGCCCTAGAGAAGCGAATTGCGAACTCGTACTACGTTCGCGAACTGAGCTTACTGTGGATTAGGTAACCCTGGTTATGCCACCTGAGCTACCACTCAGGATTCACATTGATTTACTACATAGAGATAAAAATTTGTAGCACAAAAGAAATTTTTATAGGGCTCAATCAAAAATCCTAAATGAGATAGCATCACACAAAAACTTATTAATCCAGGAATTTAGGAATCTTAAGTGTCTAGATAGGCAAATAGCTATCATTCTCCAATGAGAAATCATCTACATGCTTCTGCGCATATCAAATGACAGTAAACCATTTTTTTTAGATATATTTGGCAGCAAAACTACTTAAGAAATATAATGGAAGATGAAGCATATGTTAAAAGAAATACCTCTTTTGGGTCCACTCGCAAATGTGATGATGAGATGTTTCCTATATCATCTCTATAGTAAACAGAGTGAACTCTTGGTGGTAGTCGAGCAAGAAGTTGCTTGAATGAACCAACACCACTTACAGAAGGCCTAGACTGATATTCCAACCTGCCAAATAAACCATCGAAATGCTTAATAACACAATAAACTTAAGAGCTCGAGAATCACCAGTGGCATCCAAGCATGAGTCAAGCCAGACTAGTAATAAGAAAGTTGGAGCAAACATGCTTGAAAAGAGAGTAGCATATTTTCATATAGATACGCCACGAGACAGCGTACCCCATTCCCAACAATATATGTGTACCTGGAAAATACTCCTTTAAGCCGAGCACCAGCATGAGCCAATCTGTAATGCTCTCTAACTTGTACGCTACCCCAGTGAGATATTTCAACTTCACGTACAAGCTCCTCAACGACAGAAAATGGTTGGTTGTTCTCAAAGTGGACAATAACAGGTGAGAACGAGTGGGGGGGCTTATCACTGTATGGCCCAAACTTCAACTCAACACCAGCACGGTTGGTTGGCTCCACAATTGTGTATGATTCCACCCTGGTACTTGGTGTCGTCATAAACGTTGTCTGCTGCTTAATATGATATGGTGACAATGTGATTGCACTATCACGGTAATAAACAAGCTGAGACTCTGATTGACTTATTTCCGATGAGAATGGCTCAAGGGAGCTCGTCAATATGTATAGGACCTCTACTGTTACAGATTCACCACTTTTCAGGGCTTCAGATAAAGCCAAGGAGAAATATTTCATCCCATTTGGTCCGTCGGGCAACTTGGGCTTGACATCAAGCGAAGTGTATGTTTTCTTTCTTTTCTTTCCTCCAACCAAGGCTGCCTTTAGGAGTGATAAATGATCTTCCTGGGAAGGAGGAAAAGCAAGGAGGATTTCTGAGGCAGGAGATGTCCCCACATTTTCAACCTGAAGGGATTTACCGTGTCAAATACCAAGATACCAATATACAGACACTTTACTTTATCAACCAGTAAGCATACATTATGTTGGCAGAATGTTTTTTAAGATAACATGGGTATCCAAGCTTTTTTTGCTTTACTAATCTCATGGGCCCTAAAGTTAACGACTAGGAAAACCTCCGGCAAAGGGACTCAAACTTTGGATCTCTGTCAGAGGTCTTACCAACTGAGCAGCCCCTCAGGGTTTTATGTTGGCAGAATGTTATCTTTCAAGAGAAGACTGGGGCAATTAAAAATTAATTGAAAGTTAAAATTATCACATTTCCTTCACAGTGACATCGTTCGTATCTTATGGGGGGAGTTGTTTGGCTATATGGGGGACCAATGGGTGTTTCCTGTCACAGTGTTGAAGATGTTGCAGGTGCGCTTTAGGGCTTTTGGGAGGGATAAAGAGATGAAGCTACTGTGGTGCAAAGCTGTTTTTGCTATCCTTGGTGTTGCTAGCTAGAGCGGAATGCCAGACTACTCTCTAGAAGTTCCCTACCACCGGAGGCACTTTGGAATAGAGTTACTTACTTAGCTTCTATGTGGGCTAAGGCGGGAGGGGCTTTTAAGAGTTACTTGATTACTGAGCTTCAGAGAAATTGGCATAATTTGTTGTAATTTCTTGAGGACAACTTGTCTTCTGCTGCGATTTTCACAGCTTTATTAGTACAAATTTTCTTTTATGTAAAAAAAATAATTACCTACCTCCGGAAAGAAAGAATGGGAAACACATATTTTTTTACTTCCCCAAATGCAATTCGGAACTTCGGTTTCAGTAATTCCATCAAAAGGGAAACCATTTCAGGAGCTATTCAATGAGCATCCAAAGTATTAAAAACTACCAATGTTTTAGTTTCAACAAGGAAAATCATGGTCCAAATGCTGCTCAATTAACTAAAAGGAACTATTTAAGAGATTGAGAATCAGTAATAATACCTTGAGTGTTAAAAAGACCTTAATAATGTGTGATGTCAAATCGATCTGCAACAAAGATCAGCAAGTTTTGATCTCTTAATCAGGGATACAATGAAGTTCCTCAACATAGACCACCAAATGAATAATTTCATCCGATTTAACTTTAAAGATATCAAACAGAAGACATAAATTACAACAAAAAACACAAGCAATTGAAACTCAGTGATTGGTAAAATAACAGGATGAAACTTACTCGCCGTTCAGCATTAGTGATTTGCAGGTCTTGGTTGGGAACAGTAAAGGAGGATCCCAGTTGATAAGAAAGAGAAAGGAAGAGAGAGAGAGCTATGGCATTCCTTAGTTCGAATTGTGTCGTCGCCATGAGAGACTGACTTGCAAAGACCTGAAATGCGCAAAGCAGATCAACAGTCGAAAGAACAATGTAAGAGGGAGTAGAATGAAAAAAAGATTAGTCAATAGTCTTCGGGTTTTTCCACCAAACACTGGTATCGGGTTTGGTATGGCCGTATGGGCAAAAGGAGCAGGTATTAGTTAGGTATTTGGATCTATCCGTGAAATTTATTGCCTAGATTTGAGGGGTCCAGGTAGCGATTTGGATCAAATGAGACTATGGGCCCGTTTGGTTCGAGTGATGGAATGGAAATGGAATTGAATCCATTAAGGGGGTGGAATGGTAATGCTAATTGTTATTTTTGTAAATTGTTTGGTTGAAAAGTAAAATGGAATTACATGTTTCTCATTTCTTTTCTCATTGTTTGGTTCAAAAGAGATTTAACACAATCAAAAGATTAGAAAATGTCCAAAAGCCACGTGTCTCTATCTTCCCTCCTCGGTTCCTTTCCCTGCCAAAGAGCCAAAAAACCAACACAACCTCAAAGCTTTGCCGCCATTGTTGTCAATGGAAAAATAATCCGAAAACAAAAAAACTCAACTATATAATGATGCAAATTGATGAGAGAAATTACTAAATTGCAAAACTAAAAATGAAAAAAAAAGGTAACAAATTTGAAAAGGATTAGTGAAGAGGAAAAAGAAGAGAACGAAACTAACATAGGAGCACAAAAAATAAATTGTTCATCGGAAAACATAAAATCAATTAATTGTAAGAAGTTCTAGATCTTCAATGAAAATTGTAAGAATTCGAATTGAAAATATGTGAGAAAAATCCCAAAATTGTGAAACTAATTACCTGAATTTTAAACTCTAGCAACTCTAACTTAACTTTTAGGAGAGAGAAAATTGACGGCAATTTATGAATCAACAAAATTTTGTCGGCGGGAGGGGTGGAGAGAGAGGATGGAGTCAGAGAGGGAGGGAGAGGGGGTGAGGAGGACAGCTAGACGAGCGTTTCTTTTGTTTCAGCCAAGAAAGGGTAATGAAACCTTGGGGGGGAGGTGGGTTTCATTTAGCGGATATCCATTACTTCAAGTAACGGTTTCGGATTCCCCATAAACCCAACCAAACAGCTTGTAACGGTTTGGGCCTATCCATTCTGTTTCCGGCCCACTGGTTTCGCCCAACCAAATGGGCCCTATAGGTAAATAAAATAACACTGACTAGAAAAATATGATACTCATCTAAGTCATATATACGGAGTAGTTTTATTTTCTTAGTTATAGTTTTATTTTTATCAAGGTATAGTTTTATTGGTTTTGACATGTATATCTGCATGGAGTCGGGGTTGTAAGGACCCGGGATTTTCGTCCAATCCTTTTCTTACGAAGTGTATTGGTTTCCACGGAGTGCGTCCTTATAGAAAATTTGTAAGTTGGGGGTTTAGATAAGTTCAAGGGACCATCGAGTTAGAAAAACTTTTGAAAAGACTTGAATTGAATAAAAACCATGAAAGAGGTCACAAATCTGCTATTGGCGTTTTATCGAAGGGACAAACCGAAGGGACAAGCCGAAGGGACAACCCAATAGCGCGAAAAGTGAACTGATCATGTTTTTAGGAAGATTCCCGCTCATATAGAACATATGAGTACCCAAGAATAAAGAGTTCGAGGGCGAAGGTACGAGGTGGGAAGGTGTTAGGCACCCAACTCGCCCGTTTATGACGGCCTCTACTAACTCAAGTTTGCTTAATAATTCAAAGACATGATTCCCACACAAACCGGATTAACAACCTAGACTTAGACTATTAATTGGTTCACCACAAGCATCACAACATTTATTTTTAACCCTTATTTAGGCATGCATTCGATTGGCAAATTGAGCATTACAACGACTACACATGCTTGAAAAGACAATATTTAGTAAGCAATAAAAGACGTTATTCTAGCATGATAGTTACATTATGACTACTAGAAAATAAACAATTAGGCAGGCAGCTAATTTAATTTGAGCCCTCAAGAGTTTGTACCTGAACTGTAGGCTATATTTGACAAAAATAGTAAAACAAGATCTCGAGTTTGGAAGAAAGAGGGGAAGCTCGGTGTCAATACTCCCGAGAATAGAGGTTGTCAACTGTAAACTGTGTGTTTTGAACTGATGGTGAAGGGTTGTTTATATAGGCGTGGGGAAGTAGGGTTGGACAGCAGAAATTGAGCTGAAAAACGAGACGGCCTTGAAAAATGAGCCGGGCCCGAAGCAGGGTCAGCGCCGCTAGCGGCCCTGGGAAACTGGTCAGCACCGCTAGCGGCCCTGTGACTTATTCCAGGGCCGCTGACGGCTCTTAGCAGCCAGCTGGATGTCGTTATTTAGCGGTCATGGGAAACTGGTCAGCGCCGCTAGCGACCCTGTGACTTATTCCAGGGCCGCTGACGTCTGTCAGCAGCCAGCTGGATGTCGTCATAATGACGACATCCTGTCTATTTTTATTTTCCGGAGGAATTTTTGTATTCCAAAAAATATGAAAAGACCGTTTTACCCTTGGACGGTAAAAGACGGTTCTACCTCTAAATCGCAACTTGGTGACCGGGAGTCGGAAAAGGGCGTGAGACGTGTCGTTTGGAAAGCTCTTGAACGGGGCTTCTGAATGGAATGGAATGAAGGAGTGTTTGGAGGAAAAACCTGAGACCTTATCTTAACTTTCAAAGCAAAAATAGCAGTTCAAGTTTATAAATTACTCCTTTCATTATCCGGCTTTTTGCGGAGAAATCTGAAGACGCTTTTTTGGCGTCTACAGAAGCCCCACTTTGATCGAGCTTGAGTAAAAGCGAAGATCTAAGTACTCCGAAGGCGACATGCAGGATGCTGATGTGCACATGGTGTGTGAGGGTGTACAGTATGCATGCATATGAAGACAAACCTGAGTTGGGACACGCTCGTAGTGTGCTAAGATTGCATCTCTGTGATCACAAGAGAAAATAAAGGTTATGGTAGTAGGATAGAACACCGCTCGTAGATGGTCTCAACGTCTGCTGGGGACCTGTATTCAGAGTGAATGAAAAAGTTAGTTATACTTTGAGAATGATCAACGCGGAGTGCTTCGACAAACAGTGACTAAACACCGCTCGGCGGATGTCGAGATCCCGTCCCTGTTATAAGAAACGAAAAATTCAATGAGATAAGTGCGATTAAAAATAATCGGCCATAAAGTGGTTAGGACATATGAACAGTTTAAATGCAATAGCTTAAGCAATCATTGACTGAAACATATAAAAAATAATGGACAGTATAACTGCAACAGTTTAAGCAATCATTGACTGACACAAAAATAAGTAACCTCATAGAAGGGACGGTTTAACCGCAATAGCTTAAGCGGTCCTTGACTGGCCCAAAAATTTGTAACCTCGCAGAGGGACTGACCCCAAAAATTTGTAATATCGTAGAGGGACTGACCCCAAAAATTTGTAACCTCGCAGATGGACTGACCCCAAAATTTTGTAACATCGCAAAGGGACTGACCCCAAAAATTTGTAATATCGCAGAGGGACTGACCCCAAAAATTTGTAATGTTCGGTAAGGCCAACAGGTTTTCCGGGCTTAAAATATTTTTGGGCGCTCTGGGCGGTAAGAGTTGTCGTAGTGTAGATCCGAGTTCCAGTATCCGGGACCTGCAAAAATAAATGGGTTAGTTTTACCTGAAAATAGTTGGTACCGTAAAATAGGCCAACTGTCGAATTTGAACTTGTGGGCCAGAGTGCTTCGCTCCCGCGCGCTTGGTACTGATATTTGCCGCAAATGAACTGAAGTAACGAACTTTGGACTGGAAAAAAGGGTCGTGGGTCAGCAGTGGGGCCCGTGTGGGCAAGTCTGCAGGGCTGCTAGCGGCCCAGGCTAGCGGCGCTGGGCCTTGGAGTGAGGTCGCTAGCGGCTCTGGCCAGCGCCGCTGGGCTTGAGCCGAATAAATGGTTTCAGCGATTTTTTTCTTTTTCGTGTGCCATTTCCTTCTTCCTCGTCGAGCCATTGTTGAGAGCAACCTTCAAGCTTCCTCCATTGTTGAGTGCTTCACTTCACTTGAGGTAAGTCGATTCTTGTCCGTTTTCTTCGGTTTTTGTCTTGAACTTACTTATTTTTCCGCCTAGTTGCTGAATTTTGGGTTGCATTATTGAATAGGTGCTTGTTTCTTACGAATCTGAAACTTTTATTTTCCCACTTGTAGAGAGAGAAAACTCCATTATGTTCCCATGGCTCCCTTAGACAAAGGAAAATGTCCCATGAGTGATGAGGAGTATGACCGGAGCCTTTTCCGTACCGGGTTAGCTTCTACTAGAGCACCTACGACTAACCACGCGGACGGAGCTCGACTATACCAGGATTCTTTTATGCGGTTGGACTGGCGCCCGCCTGGAGTTTGGAACCACAGTGTTCTGTTGCCTGATAGACGGAGTCATCTGTCTAACTTAGAGCTGGTATGTTTTCTGACTCTCTTTTTTTCCCTGTTCAGTATATTTGAACTGAAAATTGGAACTGTTAGTGCTTCGGCACACGAACAAATTGGGACTTGTACTGGATTGGTGGTCAGCTGTATATAATTTGTGTAGAATTATTTTAGCCGTATTTGTGGCATATGGGGTGTTGAAAAAAATTTGTTTATTGGCTATGGTGTCGGAGTTTTGCTGCAGGCTCATGGGACTACCTCCCATTGGGCTATGATGTTGTGGACCTTTTCGGTGGGAGTCAGGGATTTGGTATTGGGCTCGGGTCTTGACGAGTTCTTGACTGTCATCCCTGCTTGTCACTCGGGGGATTCTAGGATTATTGCCCGGGGGTTACTCGAGAGGTTTTGGGATTCTACGAACACTTTCCATACGTCTATAGGAGAGATGTTCCCCACCCCTTATCAGTTTGCTGTGCTGACGGGGTTATCCTTTAGAGGGCGTCGTATTCAGTACGATGCGAACTACTGGCGACAAAGTGATACTTTGCTAGAGCTTTACGGGCCCGTATCCATCCACTTTGATAAGGATCGGGTTTCTTTGGCACGGTTGTGGGAGGCCGTGGTGGAGCAGGGACTTACCGAGGAGCAGAGGGCTCGTATTTTCCTAGCTTGCTTGCTAGGATCGACGATGTTTGCTCAAAAGAAGAGCGTGTGTCAAGTCGGTTTCTTGACATGCTTGAAGGATTTGACCAAGGTTCATGAGTACATCCTTGGTGCCGCTGCTTACGCATCTTTGGTGAAGTGGTGTCGTCGGGCCTGTAGGCCTAAGGAGACGAGTGAGAGGACATCCATCACGGGCCCATGGAGGATACTGGCGGTAGGCTCTTACACTTCACCTTTTCTCTTTTTATGCCTATGCCTTTGATCGTGGAAATCATTCTTTTTGTTTGCTTGCATGACAGTTGTGGTTCTTTAAGTATTTTCCAGCTTTCGGTCCTCACCGTCTTGGTTTGAGGATGTTCCCATTGGGTTCACGATGGGTTGGTAGGGATAACCACCCGTTTACCTCTCTGGAGCATTTTCGGGCCACCTTCGAGAGCCATGCCGCATCTATGGCATGTCGTTGTTGACTTGTACATTTTTTCTGGTTCATTTGGTGTGAATGAACTTTGAACTGGTAATCTGGAGGTATCATGGTCCGCCTTTGACGATGTTCCTGGGGTTCCACCCCATATTACCCTGGAGTCTTTTAGGGTGTCTTCTCTACGGGTGGTCTTTGAGGAGTCATTCAGCTTTGTATGGTACTTGGGGGACCGCTTGACTCGGTTGGTCTATCCCTCCCTGGGTACTCACTTGGTTCCGGAGGATCCTCCTTTGACTATGTTCTATCTGCGTGGCTTGAGCGTGCGGGACTTGGGAGTCGTGATCCGTGGCAGGGCGGCCACGGAATTTCTCATGCCGGAGGTTGCTGGCTTGGACCGCAAGGCCGTATACCTGGCCTACTGCTTGGACCGTTTGTTCCCGAACCTTTTCTTCTGAGGTAGGAGACTTATCTGCTCTTTTTAGCTATATGTGTGATATACTGACTTCTTATGTCTCGCAGGCGAATCGTCTAGCTCCTCAGGGCCCTAGGAGAAATCATTCTAGAGCTCCTCGGGGTCAGCCCCCAAGCGTGACCTTGCCAACCAATGAGGTGAGGTACATTGGGGAGAGTGGGGGACGCATAGTGGAGGAGTTCCCCCTTCACATGGCTGATGGAGAGGCTGTGGAGGGCTTGCCTTTGCTTGACGGTTGTACTGGGGTAAGCTTCTTTTTATCCCTTCTTGTGTTTGTGTTTGCTTTTGAGTGCTGACTGTATCTTGTGGCTCTCTCTTTTGTAGTTGAACCGGGAGCAAACCGCTCAGATCTTCAAGCTTATTCACCTGTTGAAGAAGGGCTATGGTCGAGTGATGGGCAAGGAGAAGAGTTCTCGGTCCAAGACCGTTGATGTGAGTAGACTCTCTTCTTTTTGTTTAGCTAAGTGAGGTGCTTAACTTAACATTTTAACTTTGATTATTTGCAGATGTCCCAATCTTCATCTTCAGTGGGACCTCGCCACTCTTCTGCTGCGAGGGCTTCTTCGGCGAGCAGGTCGTCTGTTGCTCGTTCACCTCCCGTAGTTGTGACCAGGCCTCCTGTTGATGAGGCGCTCGGCCCTTCTGTACCATACATTCCTGAGATGTTCTCTCCCGCGGGTTTCCAGCCTTGTTTTGATAGTAGGCCTGTTGTTATACCCTCGAGTGGAGGTTGGGCGAATGCCCCTGGATGGGATATGCCTTATGCTGGGCCTTCGCATCAGGATGTGGCTATGGATTTTGCCAGTCAGGCCACAGAGAATTTCTTTGCTGCGGGGCTTTCGGCAGGTACCCCTATGCGCGCACGGGCATATGATGGGCGGGATATGAGGCCTGACAACAGTAGGCCCATTTATAGCTCTTCTCTCCATTACTCGACTGGGAACTATGATCAGGGGTCGTCCATTGATGATGAGGCTGACAGCAACGATTCTGGTTGAGCAGTGTTGGACCTCCTTGTAGACATTGATCTTGAGATTTCGAACTCCTGTTTTTATGCATTTTTTATGATATGTATGATATGATGACTCGATCCTGTTTTTATGCCATAATTTAGGGAATAAAATAAAGAAAATGGTAAAAATTGCAAGAAAAAAGCAAAAATTACACATATTATACCCCCTAAAAAAAAGGAAAATAAAAATAAGAAAAAAAGAAAAAGAAAATTGAAAAAGATAAAACTAAGAGAGTCTCGGGCTTTGAAATTCAGCGCGGGTATCAAAACTGGGCTTTAATCGGGCAGACCGGAGCAACGGAGCGAGCTGGAGCGGGATGAAAATTCGGACCGGGCCAGGGTCTGGGCCGCTAGTGGCCCTGACCTGAGCCGTTGACAGCTCTGGTTTGGGCTTTTTTGCGGATTTCTGACCTCTTTGGCCCACGTTTTTGCCTATAAATAGGATTTATGGGATACTTGATATTGTATCACTTTTCAGACCTTAGCTTTCTCAAATTTTCCTAAACTTCTATCATGTTGAAATCCTTTGAAAACCTGTTCGATGCTTGGTGCAGAAATTTGTTTGTAGAAGATAAACTTGAACTAGCTCCATTCCACGTCTCTACCTTGCTGACTTTGAGACCAACCAAAATATTGTGGCCCTTTCTTAGATCTGCTTTGAATTATTGGGACCCCGACCTGCATGTTTTCCGCTTTGGTAACTCTGAATTATGCCCTTTAGTTGAAGAATTTGCTGCGATCACTAACATGCCTGATGCTCTTCCCCCAGTTTTGCGTTATTTGAGAGATGGTTTCAGGGATCAGTACAGGAAATCCTTGGGTTTGTCATTTGCAGAAGCCAAAAACATGGTGCTTGGTGTCGATGTGGACTTGGTTCAACTTTGCGAAAAGTTCGCTATTTCTTCTGAGAAGGATGCAATATTCAGGCGTTGTCGTCAACAGGCTTTTGTACTTTTCCTATTAAACCGCCTACTGTTCGTTAATGCAGAATCTCCTAACTTGGGTAGAGCCTCGTTGCTGCGAGTGGTCAATCAAATGGTTGAAGGGCATTCTCCTTTGCATCGAGTTGTAGGAGAGACTGTCATTGGGCTCGACAGGTTTAAAATATCTCCTCAAGAAGCTTTTTCCGGCAGCCCCCTGCTGCTTCAAATTTGGTTATGTGAGCATCTGAGGCTAATAGAGTCGCCAAATAATTTGATAGCTCGTGTTCCTCGGACTTGGTCAAAGAAAACCTATACCGCTGCTAGCTTCTTGGTTAGGAAAAGGCTATATTCTTAAAAGTCCCTTGCTGAATGGGATGCCTTCTTCCATGCGGGACCTATCATCCGTTGGCATGTGCCCTGGTGGAGCTTGACCTCCTTGGTGGCCTGTGATACCTTTGTTCCTTTCACTACCATATTGGGTCTGTATAGGAATACCTTCTTCTTTTCCTCTAAGGTCATGAGGCAATACGGTTTGAAGCAGGTGATCCCTCGTCAGGAGACTATGAGACCAAATGTCGTAGCCTTGACCACTGAATTTGCTGCGGAGTGGGGAAAGTATTGGCGTGGCCAGCACCGCTGGACTGTTCCTCGGGTGATTATGCCAACTCAAGTTTCTGAGACCTATCTGAACTGGCTTTTCTGCAGTGATGGAGAAGCGAGACGAGCCCTTTGTCATGAGGAGTGGGACCAGCTAAAGCCTAAGTATGACTCGAAAATAGGAAGCAAGAAAAGAAAGGAAGGGCCTCAAATGGGAGGCTATCACGTACTAAAAAGAGGCAAGCCCCCAACTCAAGGAAGCGATCATAGGTCATCCTCAAGCCAAGGTCTTTCAAAGAAGAACTCTTCAACGAAGCATTCTAAAGGGAAGAAGGATTAAAGCAGTTTATTAGGAAAGCAAGTCTAGTTTTGAAAAATAATAATAAGAATTTGTTTAGCTTAAACCCTCATAGTTGCATTATTATTTCTTTTTGTAACCTTAGGAAGTTTAATTCTTGCAATGTAAACTTATTCGTTCAGTTTGAGTAAAGATTATACCTTTTTTGAATGAGTTGAATGGAATTTGGATTGATTTTGGTCGGGCCCCTTAAAAAGTTTACCTATGTATCCAATGTGGAATTAGGCCAGCGTAGTTCGTTCAAGTTGTGTACGTCTCTCTTTTTTACTCTTTTTTTTTTTTTTTTTTTTTTTGTAGACGTAGCACTTCTTCAGTTGGTCCATATTGGTGAGCTGGCTGAACTCGATGCCATCAATATCCATGAGTCTGACTGTGCCTCCTGATAGGATGTCCTTGATGATGAACGGGCCGGACCAATTTGGTCGAAATTTTCCTCTGGGGTCGGTAACTGGGGCACGTAATTCTTTCCAAACTAAATTCCCTTCCTTTAAATTCCGAGGTCAAACCTTTTTGTTGAATGCTCTTGCCATGCATTGTTGGTACATGTGGGAATGGTCCAAGGCCCGTAGGCGTCTTTCATCCGTGAACATGAGCTCTTCGTAGCGGGCTTGTAACCATTGGGTTTCAGGAATTTCATCCTCTAAGGTTATGCGCATGAAGTTGTGGAGCATCGAGGGTGGCATATGCTGCAGGTTAGCATATAGCTGACATTTCTTGCACTTCTTGACATAGTCGTAGCAATCCCTTTCCATAGTAGTCAAGTAGTAACCCAGTCGTAGGACTTTTCTAGAGAGCATTCGACCATTCATGTGTGGTCCGCACATACCATTGTGTACCTCGTCCGTAATTTCTGCGGCTTCTTCGGAGTTCACGCATCTGAGGTTGACTGCGTTGTGGGACTTTTTGTACAGAACCCCCTTGTATTCTATGTATTGCGCCGCTAAGAGACGGATGGCCCGTTGAGCTCTTAGGGGTGCATCCTGAGGGTATATGCCTTTGGTGATGTAGTTGAAGACGTCTTGGTACCAAGGATCCTCTTCGATCGGAGCCAAAGTCATTTCTGTGTCCAGGTTGTTGCAAAAGACTGGCTCGCTTCTTCTTGGTGGGGCGGCATTGTTGAGAGAGTTCAGCCACTCAAATTCCTGTAAAAGTGAAAATCTGCATTCTTGCTTTGCGAAGTTTACTTACATTGCTTAAATTAGTTAGTTAATGATTTGTGCAACTTTGTATTCATTGGGTTTATCAATAGCTAAACAAAGAAAGGAATGAGCAAGAGGAACTTTTATTGATTTGCAAAAAGAGATAAGCACACATGACTTTAGAGAAGAGGGTCTCTAATTCCCATTAAAAGGAAACTAGACTTAGAAAAAAAAAGTAAAAGAGGGAACATTCCCTATTTAAGACTCAACCTAAAGATTTAGCTAAGGTCATAACTCGACAAAACTTGGGGAACTCAGACTCGATTCCTCTAGCTTCTGCGGGTAACCAACTAGTTCCAGGCTTCATCGTCCATATTGCCATCTCTTACTGGTGGCGGAACCTCTCCTCTGTCAATGACACCTTGGACGTCGTCTTTTAGGCGTAGGCAGTCATCTGTGTGGTGCCCGAATACTCGATGATACTTGCAATAGGGTCGGTTTTCTTCCGGTTCTGACTTGGCCTCTTCCAAAGGGATGTGGGGTTGGATGTCACCTCTCCATACTAGCGCATTCATAACCGCTTCCATTGGTGCGAAGAGAGGGGTGTACTTTTCTTGACTATGACAACACCAGCTGACTGTTCAAGTGTATGGTGGCCACATTGTCCCTTGGTCAATGAAACGTGTGACTAGCCCCTTAAAGCGCTTGCACTGATTGATGTGACGCCCTTCAGCCGCGCAGTAGGTACAGCTTAGGAATGGATTTCCGTCTCTCGGAAGGAGCTTTGATGTGAGGGTCCTTGGACGAACATACCCATATTTGGACATTTTGTGATAAAGAAGGTCTTGGCGCCACCAAGCTTCTTTCTTGGTCAGGATGACCGCATTCCTGGGCTTGGAGGTGCGTTCTTCTAGAATGTCAACCTTCTCTCTTATCTCTTGTATCCCTTTCATTATACGAGCCAGACTTTCTTGTATTTGACTTTTGTCATCGACTGTCTTGTCGCCCCTGATGTCTAGTTCTTCTTCATGGGATTTTTGGGAAATTAAGTTGATTTCTTCGCCATAAATGAGGTGAGAGTAATCTTTGGGCTCCTAGATTGTAATATGGTTGATAGCACCCAGGAGGTTGCCAAAACTTCCAGTTTCTTCAGCTTTGGGCAATGGTAGAGTGTCATTGTCTATCTTATCTTGGATGATGTGTTTAAGGGCCCAACAGTCATTTGTGTCATGCCCTTTCCCTTGATGATATTTGCAGTAATCGCCTTCCTTCCAGTTGCGGCCCTTGGTACTTGGTTCTGGAGTGGGACCTATGGGTCAGAGTATGTCTTTGTCCACTAATCTCTCAAAAGCTGTGCTGAGAGCTATTCCCAATGGAGAGAAATCTCTATCCGGCTTACTTCGGGGCATGTAGTATTCCCTTGATGAGACATTGGAGGAAGATGCATCACTCTTACGTTTCTTTTCTGGCTCTTGGGGAGTAGGACCAGGCTTTCCTGGAGTCACAGATTTCCGGTTTTCAGACGAAGGGACAAACATTGGTGTATCCCACAACTGTCTTGACTTGATGTTGGTAATGTCGGCTTCCAACCTATCTATTTAGTCAGTCATCTCAACCAGAAACTCCTGAACTATCTTGATCATGGTGTGACCAAGGTGGCTTGAATCGAGGCGTGGTAGAATGGTGAATCAAACCCTAGCCGAATCTTTCTTCTTTGGATCCTATCATGAATAGGAAGCACGAAGCACTTAGTAACATAAAAAAGACCACGAGACTCTCATCTAAGAAAAGGCTGATCCACACATAGAAAAACACATTGTCCTAGAAAGAAGGTCCTTAAGCCTAAATGCCCGAATATTTCCCTAATATTAAAGGAAAATAAAGTCAATTGAACGAAAATAATAAAAATAGAAAAAGATGGACTATTCTATTTTTTTTTTTTTTTCTAGACTCAAAGAAAATGGAAAATGGGATAAAATAAAATAAAAAGAATTTCGGTCTTTCCTTTTTTTCGATTTTTTTTGTTTTTCGGCATTTTTTTGTTTTGCCGTTTTTTTTTTTGTTTTTTTGTTTTTTGATTTTTCTTTTTTTTTTGACCGAATCTGAATTACATCAAAAAAAAAAGAAAATAAGAAAATAGAAAAAGGGAGAGGGGAAATTGGGAGACTGACTCTTTTTTTTTTTTTTGCTAAAAGACCCTAGAAAATTGTTCATGACTTTTAGAATATATCATCGGGAAAATGATGAGTGTTCATTGAATTAAATTCTCGCACTATTTTCGGGCATTAGGAATTAGCTAAAAATAAAAGAAAAGGCTCCTAGCACGTAAGTTCATGTTGGCACATAATCACGGTATTCATGCATTCATGCAAGCATAATAACAACGCAGTTTACAGGCAAACATGAGATCAGACGGGCATTACAACGACAGATGCACAACAAGCAAGCGGATGCACAAATGTGGGTTAGAGGCTTTTGGCTTCTGTGAGGTTACCACGACAAATTACAATTTATGTTCGGCGGATGGTTGACACATCAATTGTAATTCTTTTCATCAACAAGGATTGATGAGTCATGGGTGAGGAAGCGTCGATTTGCACGATAGGACAACTGTATATTCATTTAGATATACGGGTTGTCTACGAGTTGCGACACTAACTTCCTCGAGGGTCGATAATGGTCAAAAGGTTGTGCCAAGGCACATGCAAATGATGCAAAAATATGGAACATGTTATTAAACAATTAAGCAAACTTGACTTTCGAGTCTCACCCTCTTAAATAAATCCCCAGTTGAGTCGCCACTATAAGGACCCGGGATTTTCGTCAAATCCTTTTCTTACGAAGTGTATTGGTTTCCACAGAGTGCGTCCTTATAGAAAATTTGTAAGTTGGGGGTTTAGATAAGTTCAAGGGACCATCGAGTTAGAAAAGCTTTTGAAAAGACTTGAATTAAATAAAAACCATGAAAGAGGTCACAAATCTGCTATTGGTGTTTTATCAAAGGGACAAACCGAAGGGACAAGCCGAAGGGACAACCCAATAGCGCGAAAAGTGAACTGATCATGTTTTTAGGAAGACTCCCGCTCATATTGAACATATGAGTACCCAAGAATAAAGGGTTCGGGGGCGAAGGTACGAGGTGGGAAGGTGTTAGGCACCCAACTCGCCCGTTTATGACGGCCTCTACTAACTCAAGTTTGCTTAATAATTCAAAGACATGATTCCCACACAAACTGGATTAACAACCTAGACTTAGACTATTAACTGGTTTACCACAAGCATCAAAAAATTTATTTTTAACCCTTAGTTAGACATGCATTCGATTGGCAAATTGAGCATTACAACGACTAGACATGCTTGAAAAGACAATATTTAGTAAGCAATAAAAGACGTTATTCTAGCATGATATCTACAGTATGAGTACTAGAAAATAAACAATTAGGCAGTTAATTTAATTTCAGCCCTCAGGAGTTTGTACCTGAACTGTAGGCTATATTTTACAAAAGTAGTAAAACAAGATCTCAAGTTTGGAAGAAAGAGGGGGAAGCTCGGTGTCAATACTCCCGAGAATAGAGGTTGTCAACTGTAGACTGTGTGTTTTGAACTGAGGGTGAAGGGTTGTTTATATAGGCGTGGGGAAGTAGGGTTGGACGGTAGAAATTGAGCTGAAAAACGAGACGGGCTTGAAAAATGAGCCGGGCCCGAAGCAGGGTTAGCGCCGCTAGCGGCCCTGGGAAACTGGTCAGCGCCGCTAGAGGCCATGGCCTGGGCCGGTACCCGGCCCTGTGACTTATTCCAGGGCCGCTGACGGCTCTCAGCAGCTAGCTGGATGTCGTCATAATGACGACATCCAGTCTATTTTTATTTTCTGGAGGAATTTTTGTATTCCAAAAAATATAAAAAGACCGTTTTACCCTTGGACGGTAAAAGACGGTTCTACCCCTAAATCGCAACTTGGCGACCGGGAGTCCAAAAAAGGCGTGAGACGTGTCGTTGGAAAGCTCTTGAACGGGGCTTCTGAATGGAATGGAATGAATGAGTGCTTGGAGGAAAAACCTGAGAACTTATCTTAACTATTAAAGCAAAAATAGCAGTTCAAGTTTATAAATTACTCCTTTCATCATCGGGCTTTTGCGGAGAAATCTGAAGACGCTTTTTTGGCGCCTACAGGGGTGTAGGCAATAAGAATTAGCATGTCCGGATTCCTAAGTTATCGCATCTATGGCGTTGTAGAGAACTAAAATTTTCTCCTTTTTTTGGCTTTTAATGACTTTCGTAACAAAATTGTAACGGCTAATTAGATGAGGAACTGTGTAATTGATGAGGCGAGAAATTGACTTGAATAAGCCAATATTACCAGTGGCGGATCCATGCTTTGATGCATGGATTTCATTGAACCCATTTAGTGTATTCTTTTTGTAAAATTCCTTTATAAAATAATTTTTTTTATACAATACTTAAGATTTGTCCTATATGTTATTACTTTTTCGAAATCAAAACAACAATGGAACGGCCTGCGAATCTCAATTTCACTCTCTCTTCTCAATCCGCAAAAACTCCATCATTTGTAACACCAGGCCACTATTATCTAGTGGAAAATTTTCTTGTAATGGGAGTAATATTGTGAGTTTGAGTTGAAGATGGTATCGTGCTCATAACCATTTTAGGAAAAGTGCAAGATGAGATTATGGTGATTTTATACTGTGAGGTGGAGTTGATGGAAGAAGAAGGGGTCGTGGTGAATATAATGTCATTGAAATCGAAGAGCAGGGTGAGGCGAAAACATTAGCTCGTGTTTTCAATGTGATGTTTGATGTGGCAATAGAATAAGCGGAGTTTGTATGAAAAATGTGTGCATGGAAAAGTATCTTTATAGGCATGCGACGAATGTGCTACAAACTAGAAGAGTACGATTTTCATTTTTCGCTCCTACCAAAATTTTAGCGGGCTAACTTGAATTTTAGGGTACAATTTCTGCAATAGTAGAGGTTGTTGCAAAATATATACTCTTATTATTTTCAACGACATGTATCGTTGCTGTTGTTCAGCACCATATACAACAACGGAAGTGGTCGTTGCCAAACATTGCTCATATATATAGCAAAAAGATCTTCTGTTGCAAAAGATATAACCAGAGAGAGAGAGAGAGAGAGAGAGAGAGAGAGAGAGAGAGAGAGAGAGAGAGAGAGAGAGAGAGAGAGAGAGAGAGAGAGAGAGAGAGAGAGAGCAACTGAATTTTTCCACGTTGTAGCTGATTAATTATTCTCACTTGAGCTAGTATTGTCATGGTTCTTCTTAATTAGAACCGATTGCTCCAATGCCTTGCAGTACATATGCAACACTATTATTCTCATCACATAACCATTGAAAAACTAGAATAATCAAAAGCAAGAGTTGTGGGAATGTCCTCCTTGGTCAAATACTAAAATATTTTCATTTGTGAAACATATACCAAAACCTCCACAACAAAGAGAACTTTCTAGATGTAAAGGCAAATTCGATAGCAAGCCAAGACTTCATGATGGAATAAGACGAGCATTGTGGATTAAGAGCAAGGGAAGCACAAAAATAATTATTATTTGCTTGGACCTTTTCATCCCATTTTTTCCTATAGTAACCAAGGTTATCATAAGTTGCATCTTCATCGGAACTACTTCTTAACAAATTGTTTCCTCAAATATTTCTATTTTTCATTATCCAAATTTTTCATTATCCGACTCCAATATAAATGGTATGTGGGCAAGAATGTTGATCAGCACAATTAAAGTGCACCCCAACTGTGAACCTCCTTGGAGTCAACAAATACTTTCCTAGCCATTTTATTTGCTATATGTTCCAAGAGACATAGAACACCATAATCACATTGTTTATCCACTGTCAGTGCATATTTTCTAGCCTCACAAGTTCCCTCAAGTAGATATGCATTATATTGTTTAATGAAACAACTATATCAACAAAGTTATATGCAAAGCAACATGCACACCCAATCATGGGATCAAGAATACATCACAAAGAGGGTTCCAAATACCTTGTTTCTTTTCTAGGAGGCAAAATTTTTGCTATTTATCACCTTAACTTCATTTGATCCAATGACCTCCCTTTTAAATTCGCGGCTCAGGTTCATGGACAATTCTTAGTGCTATAGTCAACCCCCAATTTCTCCCGAAAGACAAATAATATTTGGCCCAAACATTTCATCGAGCACCTTTTGGACACTGAGAATTGGCGTCTCACTAATGTTATGTTTACGATTTTGAGAGTTTGTTTTAGGTTTTTTTGAGAAGGATAATTAAAACTTGAGGCTCGAATCATATTTTAGCTTTCACAAAAAGAAGATGATGAATGGCATTCCAGGGATTAAAATTTAGTGGGGGTTTGGGAATTTCTTGGTTCACAAGCATCTGTTTGCCTTTACACATATTTAAGTGATGTTTCTTGCAATTGGCTAAGCAATGAGCATCTTCTATTGATTTTGGTTTGAACAAGTTTACCCTCTTCCTGATTTCACATTGTAGCCCAGCCACAAACCAACTAATAGCAAAAGAGTCAGATAGTTGTACCTTGCCCATCAATTGATTAATAAATTTCTCGTAGTATTGTGCAACTGTATCATGTTGTTGTAGTTTCTTTGATTCTGCCACTAGGTCATGAAAAGTCTTGACCAGGACGGAGGCGTTCGTCCATGGCTAATTGGCTATGGCTCCAGCCATTGAAGACCAAACTATTGTGGGTATTCTTTGACTAATTGTCTCGGTAATTGCATCAGTGGTGAATTGCTTAAGGTATTCGTCCACGACAGCTGACCTCATTGAACACACCATGAATTTTTCTTGAAGATTTCATACAACACACCAATTGCGCATGTTTTTTTTATTCATTTGAAACAACCTCAATGACGGGCTATATAGATTAATGGATCAAACCAATCTATGAAGTAGAAATGAATATTTTTTGTGTTTTAGATTCTAATTGAAATCATAATGTGGGCTAACCAATTGACGAAGTAAACCAACCAGTTGATATGTCAAATGAAATAAATGATTTTGATGTTCAATATAAAAAAAATTGGTTTAGAAAAGAGCTCTTATACCAATTGATATGAACTTTCCCGAATTGAATTAACAACTGAAGGAAGAACTGAACACAAGTTAGGAATTCAAGTAAAGAATAGAATTTGAAAACTTGTATTAATGGTAGTGTGAACTTTACAGAGGAAATTACAAAGAGAACTTATTGGGAGCTTATTTTGTAACTATTCTGTTTATATTTTGTTGCACATATTTAGGAGTCTTTATTTTAGGCACCTCTTCCTATTCCTTCGGTTATTTTTCTTGTATATATATTAAGCCTTTTCTGAGCAAAGTAATTAAAAGGGAAAAACCTTCTTGTCTCCTTTCTCTAAGTTTTCATGGTATCAGAGCAAGGCAATTAAACTACAAAATTCCAAACATTTTTTTTTTAATCTGCTTACCTTCTTAGCAATCGAAGCATATTGCCAGCTATGGTAGGCAGTGAAGACAGGCAGGATGGAGATGGAGGTGAAGAGAAGAGCGGTGCCCTCAAGTCTTCATCTCCCTTTTATTTGCATCCTTCTGATCATCCCGGGATGAACATATGTCCCGTCCTGTTTAAAGGTGATAACTATGACGAATGGGTTCGATCTATGCGTAATACGTTTTGAGCCAAAAGAAAACTTGGGTTTCTGGATGGAACAGTTCTGAAACCAGAAGATGATGATGTGTTAATAGAAGATTGGTGGAGTGTCAATTCGATGCTTGTAGCATGGATTTTTCAGTCAAATGAGTTGAGTCTCCGATCAACCATCACCTATTATGACTCGGTGAAGGAACTCTGGGAAGATTTGAAGCAATGATTCTCTATTGGGAATGGACCACGTATTCATCAGTTGCGTTCCGATCTTGAAAAGTGCAAACAAGAGGGACAGAGTGTTCTGCATTTTTTGGGCGGTTCAAGGTCATATGGGATGAACTATCAAATCATATTCAACCACTTATATGTACTTGTGGTGGGTGTCAATGCAATCCTGCTGCTCAGTGGGACAAACAGCGAGAAGACGAGCGAGTTCATCAATTTCTTATGGGTCTTGATGATGATCTTTACGGGACCATACGTTCCAATATCATTGCTCAAGAGCCACTGTCACCTTTGAACCGAGCTTATGCTCTAGTTATTAAGGAAGAACGTCATCGTAATGTAACTCGTGTCAGGGACGTGCGAACCGAAGCCGTCAGTTTCGCCGTCCAAGGACCAAAGCCTTCCAATGGATCAACGGGTGACAAGCCCTTTTGCAAACATTGTAGCAGGACAGGACATGACATTAGTATGTGCTTTAAGCTTATTGGCTACCCTGATTGGTGGCCTGCTGGACGTGGTCGAGGCTCCGGACGAGGCCGTGGTCAGCAAGGAACGTCTGGTCGTGGATGTGTGGCTACAGTAGTGGCGAACGCTGCTCATAGCATTGGTGCATCTTCCACTGCACCACCTATTTCCTTAGCAGGATAGGTCGGCTTTCGCTGCTACACTTACTGATGATCAATGGGCCAATGTGGTATCCATGGTTAATTCTCAACCTTCTACTAGTAAAGATAGTCTTACTGGTAAGTGGATACTTGATACTGGTGCATCTCATCATATGACGGGAAACAAGGAATTTCTTATTGATTTGAAAAATATTGTGGACTCTCCAATTACACTTCACAATGGAGTGTCTACTACTGCCACCATGGAAGGACGTTTGGTGTTACGACCAAACTTGATTCTTGACCATGTTCTCTTTGTGCCACAGTTGACTTGCCATTTAATTTCTTTAGCCCGTTTGATCATTGATTGGCAGTGCATTGTCACATTAACTGATAAATTATATGTGATACAGGACCGCATTACGAGGACTTTGATTGGTGTGGGTGAGCAAAGAGGGGCGGTTTATCTACTATGCAGTGTGGCGCAAGCACAAGCAAATCATACTTCAGTGGCTGATAATTATTTATTGTGGCACAGACGTTTGGGTCATGCTTCAAGTCAGATGATCTCTCTACTTCCTACCATTAATCCTAGTGATTATCGTAAATCTAGTCATGAACCTTGTGATGTTTGTTTTAAAGCTAAGCAGACTCGTGCAACTTTTCCTATTAGTACCAATAAAGCCAATGATCCTTTTGAGTTGATTCATTGTGATGTATGGGGCCCTTACAGTATTTCCTCTTCATGTGGTGCTCATTGTTTTTTAACTGTCGTTGATGATCATTCTCGTGGAGTTTGGGTATATTTAATGGCCGATAAAACAGAGGTGGTGAGGAAATTTCAGAATTTTTGTGCAATGGCGAAAACACAATTTAAAAAGTGTGTGAAAATTGTTCGCAGTGACAATGGGACAGAGTTTAAGCCTTTCCAGCCTTATTTTGTTGATAATGGTATTGAATTTCAAACCTCTTGTGTAGGCACGCCTCAACAAAATGGGCGTGTTGAGCGCAAACATAGACACATCCTTAATGTGGGTCGTGCTCTACGTTTCCAAGCTAATCTCCCTTTGTAGTTTTAGGGAGAATGTATTCTAACGACGGCTTATATTATCAATAGGACACCCACTACTTTACTCCATGGTAAAACCTCCTATGAAATTTTACACGGAAAAATGCCCCCATATTCTCATTTTCGTGTTTTTGGGTGCTTATGTTATGCTCGTCATGTTCCCCGTGACAAAAATAAGTTCAGTCCCGCAGTAAAAAATGTGTATATATTGGGTATCCTCATGGGAAGAAGGGGTGGCGTGTTTTTGACTTGGAAAGCCATGAAATTTTTGTGTCTCGTGATGTCGAGTTTTATGAAAATAATTTTCCTTTTCCTACGGACCCATCACTTGATACTTCCTTGCCTACATTTAATATACCTTCTCCTGCTGCATATGAGGGGGCTCCATCCACTCCACTCGAAGGTTCGAGTTTTGCTTCTCCCTTACCATCTGCAACTGATATGATATCTTCTCATGATACATCCAGCATAGACGACAGGGGGAGTGGCAATATAGCCACGATCGATGATAGGGGGAGTGTACCACTAGATTCCTCTGATCCGATTACTCCAGTGTCTACTGATGTTCCGTCATCTACACCAGTTCTTCCAGCATCATCGGTTCGACGTTCTGAACGAATCCATTAACCGAGTACCAGGTTGCGAGATTATGTTTGCCACACTGCTCGTCATCTTGACCCCTCGCCTCCGCTCACCGCTCCATCTTTGTCCTCAAGTACTCCTTATCCCATAATTAATTATGTGACTTGTGCTAATTTTTCTGCAAATCATACACGTTTCCTTGCAGCTATTTCTGGTACTATTGAGCCCACTCGTTTCTCTGATGCTGTTCAAGATCCCCGTTGGCGTGATGCTATGGCTAAGGAAATTGTAGCTCTTGAAAAAAATGGTACTTGGACTATTGAAGATCTTCCTAAAAGGAAGAAAGCTATTGGGTGTAAATGGGTGTACAAAATAAAATATAATTCTGATGGCTCAATTGAACGGTTTAAAGCAAGGTTGGTTATTTTTGTGAATAATCAAATTGAAGGAATTGATTTTACCGAGACTTTTGCTCCTGTTGCTAAGATGGTTTCAGTTTGAGTATTTTTGGCTGTCACTGTTATTCGAGGGTGGGAGTTGCATCAGATGGATGTACACAATGCTTTCCTTCATGGTGATTTAGATGAAGAGGTCTACATGCAAATTCCACCAGGATTCTCTTCCTCAGCAACTGGCAAGGTTTGTCGTCTTCGAAAGTCCTTGTATAGGCTTCGCCAAGCTCCGCGTAATTGGTTTGCTAAACTGGCTGGTGCTCTTCAGTCTTTTGGCTTTGTGCAATCATATGCTGATTACTCCTTATTTACTTATATGAAGGGTGATGTCTCTTTGCATGTTTTGGTTTATGTCGATGATTTGATTATTGCTGGAAATAATTCAGCTGCCATTGCTAGCTTTAAGGCTTATTTGAGTCGGTGTTTTCATATGAAGGATCTTGGTTTCTTAAAATATTTTCTTGGCATCAAGATTGCTCGTGGACCTCATGGGTTATTTCTTTATCAACGTAAGTACATATTGGACATCTTATCTGAAACTGGTTTACTGGCGGCCAAGCCTGCTGACTTCCCAATTGAGCAAAACCATCAACTTGCTCTTGATGATGGCCCGTTATTTGAGGACCCGGCTAGGTATCGTCGTCTGGTTGGGAGACTTATCTACTTGACTATCACTAGGCCCGAACTTTGTTATGCAGTTCATGTTCTAGCCCAGTTCATGCAAGCTCCACATATCGATCATTGGGATGCTGCTATCCGTGTACTTCGTTATTTAAAGTCTCATCCTGGTCAAGGAATCGTCTTGCACCATGATAGTGCACTACATCTTAACGCTTACTGTGACTCTGATTGGGCCAGTTGCCCTTTGACTCGGCATTCGATAACTGGTTATTTTATTCTTCTTGGTTCTTCTCCTATTTCATGGAAGACAAAGAAGCAACCTACTGTATCCAGATCCTCAGCTGAAGCCGAGTATCGCTCAATGGCTGTTACCAGTTGTGAGCTAACTTGGCTCAAATCTTTGCCCAAATCTCTTGGTGTTCATCATTCTCAGCCTATGCGGCTATTTTGTGATAGCAAGGCCGCTTTACATATTGCTTCCAATCCAGTTTTTCACGATCGCACGAAACATATTGAAGTTGATTGTCATTATGTTCGTGATCAAATACAGGCAGGCAATATTGTTACTTCTCATGTTCGAACAACAGAACGACTCGCTGATATATTCACTAAGGCTCTTGGCAAGACTCAATTCGAGTATCTTCTTCGCAAGTTGGGCATTCGAGATCTTCATGCACCAACTTGAGGGGGAGTATTGGGAGCTTATTTTGTAACTATTCTGTTAATATTTTGTTGCACATATTTAGGAGTTTTGCTGTATCTTAGGAGTCCTTATTTAGGAGTCTTTATTTTAGGCACCTCTTCCTATTCCTTCGGTTATTTTTCTTGTACATATATTAAGCCTTTTCTGAGCAAAGTAATTAAAAGGGAAAACCATCTTGTCTCCTTTCTCTAAGTTTTCAGAACTGTAGAGACATATAGACAAGAGAGAGAAAGTGTTCATCATTCTTAAACTAAATGTAAAATGAGTTATTACAAGTATTTATAGCTCCCTAGCTAATTTTGTTACAGAATACAAGTGCTTGGCACGTGCCACGAAAATTGGTAAATATCAGTAAGTAATTTCATTCTCTAAACTCTATTGACGTACACCTAATCATCCTCTCTAATTTTCTCTTTCTTCTAGTCTAATTTGGAGTTAGTACAGTTTACGGTTGTTGGAGGAGACGACCAATGACAAGAATTTGAGCCAGGATGCTTACAATTGATGTATTTCCCTTGTATTTTTCTTATTTTGAAACCCCTTTTCTAGTTAATTTGGGGAGTTATGAGATTCCGTCTATAATGTCCTTTTCATCTACAATATTCTTGAAGAGGTATACTTAATACCACCACCACTTTCTATTTACCACCACCATTTAAGTCCACTAGACTCTTTTATCCCTCTTTTAACATTAACGTCTCTCTCTCTCTCTCTCTCTCTCTCTCTCTCTCTCTCTCTCTCTCTCTCTCTCTCTCTCTCTCTCTCTCTCTCTCTCTCTCTCCTCCAACACCAGCACCACCATCCCAACATACACCACCACCACCACCACTACATCGTAGCTCACGCGCACATTGTCAGACAACCATGACCCCGGAGATCAAGAGGATGACTATTTTAAGGTAACATTGTCGACCCAAATTTTATTTTTATTTTTTTCATAATTAATGTTATGCTAATTTGCGTGTGAATTTCCCGACAAATCTGCATTGTGTTGTGAAATTTTCGACAAGACATAAGCTGCGCAGCGCAACGTAAATACCCATTTTGCGTTTACTTCTGTTCTTGTTCGTCATTATTATTATTATTATTATTGTTGTTGTTGTTGTTGTTGTTGTTGTTGTTGTTGTTGTTGTTTATTACAATTTTTAGTGTGCACAATTGTTGGATAACCCCGATACTATTTATATGTTTACGATAGAATAATCGAGTAGAGTTGGAGAATTATGTTAGAGGTGTGAGAATTTTACATAACGTATTTTTTTTTGTGAAACACGTGTATCCTACAAAACATTGTGTTCAATTAGGATGTGAGAGGTCGGAAAAGCCTCGTTACACTAACTTATTATTAGAAGGGGGACGGGAAGAAAGAGCGACTAAAAAGAAAAATTGTCCCTTTTTTGTGATGATGTTTGAGCGTGAAGGTTTTTGGTATGTTAGATTGCCAAAGGGTCAAAGTAAATGGAGACATAATCACAAGCTCGGTGAGTACGGGAATTGGCATAGGTCAGCAGCAACATTGACGCCCCAGGAAGAGAAAATAGTTCGAGAGAATATGACTTTCATGAAACCAAAGGCAATCCTCTTATGTTTACAACAATTGGGGAACAAGTATAGCACAACAAGCCACATTTATAATTGCATGGCTAAAATTAGGCAGAATTTGGTTGGGGATCTATCTCATAACCAGTACTTCATGAAACAATTGGAGGAACATAATTATTGGCATAATGAGGAAGTAGATCATGTTACCATGGAGTTCACCCATGTGCCACTTGTGCATCCATCGGCTACGCAGTTGTTGAGTACATTTCCACATGGTTTGGTGATGGATGCGACGTACAAGACAAATAAATTTCAAATGCCATTGCTTCAAATAGTTGGGGTGACACATGTAGGAAAAAAACTTTCACGTGAGATTTGCATTTCTAAAAGATGAGCAGATGTATAGTTACGTGTGGGCATTGAATCATTTTAAGACTTTATTTTGGAAGCAGCAAGGTCCGGGGTTGATTGTTACTGACAAGGAGTTTGTGCTTCTTAACGCATGTCGGCAAGTATTTCCAGGTAATAATATTAATTTGTTTTTAATTTAAACTAGTATGGAGCCCATGCGATGCACGGATTAAAGTTATTATTAGTTAAATGTTTAAAAAATGTAAAGGTCATTATAAAATTCTTAAAAAAAAATTGTTTGCTTGTTAGAGTGTTGTTATTTCTATTTTCATTGATAGTCCATATTAAGCAATTTAATATATTTAACTTTGAGCTATACATATCAACTGAGTTGCTCTTATGCATTTTATACAGTGAACATATTTGAGTTTCGTTTCTCTTTAAACTTTCTATTTGCCTTTTCACAGACTTCAATGTGGTACTTTGACCATCAATATCTTATAAAATATATATGTATAATTTGTTAAATTTGATATTTTGAAAATATAATTTAAATAGAATCTAATGCATATACTTTCAAATCATAATTCGTAGAGATATTTTATATATTTAAGGTCATAGATTATAAAGTTTGACCTTAAAAAAGCAAATAAAAAGTATAACGAAAAATGGAGGGGGAATTTGAGTAGGTCTCACACAGAATTATAAACCACATCTTGAAGAGATGACTTTTGCGCAGTACAGCCAGGGTGTATCATTCTTGTATGAATGAACATCAACATCAACATCAAATGGGAAATCTTCCATTGATATTTAAATATAAAAAATGTGAATTCTTTCTATCGTCTAACACAATTGTTCTCACATTCAAAATCTCATACAACCCATGAAGCATGCCTGTAAAGTATGAAAGCATCAGCGAACCCCATGTGCTCCTCTCCTATGGAGGGTATTATGAGAGGGTCCCTTCATCAGTATAGGCATACTGCACATCACAAACTCAGAACACCTCACACAAATCAAAATGAGCCAACTGTACAATAGATAAAAGACATATAATGGGAGAAGCCTTTTGATCTGGAGACCAACTAAAAAAGAGACTTGCAGCAACCAAGAGCACACATAGCTGCAGTAACATAACAGACTTGGAGCACAGGAGAAACAAACTTGCGACATACATGAGAATAACAATAAACCTCCAGAGAATCATCACTCAAATCAGCAGCAACAAAATTCAGCATACATGTGTAAATGAGGAGCATCATATGTGACCTGTAACAACTTACAGGTACCCTGCACATTTTTCCACAGATTGCACTCGGACACAACATAGTAGCCATTCTTCGAGTAATAGTCGCAGCATCCACATTGAAGGACTCGAAGATTTGACAGTTTTTCCCACACCATATGGCATATGCGTACTCAGCTGCCAAAGATTTAAGGCACATTGCTCGAGGAATCGTCCCCTTTGTATGCTGCAACCACCATTGTATCTCAGAATCCCTACAGATAGGCTCAGTTCTATGGAATCCCAACCAAGTCAACATACTTGTTTAATTCTAGGATTATTAGTAATCAGTTGCTGGGAAGCGTGTAGGAAAATTTGACAAATGCAAATGCTAAGATTAAAGTTTAGAAGTACATATTTATGTTAAGAAAATATACAGATCTTTTTTTCCTACACAATTCCAACCCTCCACGTCAGTTTCACTTGCTGATGTAACTTGTCCAGAGGCTTTTATTAAGCTTATTGAAGGTAACATTGATGCTTCAAGAATGTCAGCCAATTTTAGTTCTATGAAGGCAATTTAGCATTTGCTAGTGGTGATCCCGGTCATGAAGAATGCATAAGAATGTCACTTCAATGTACATCTAATAATCTAATAGAGTAAATACTTCAATTCCAAACAAAGCCAGCAAAGGACATAACAGGTAAGAGTAACACCCAACAAAAGTGAAAGTTAAGTAAATTGAGTTTAAAAAAAATACAAACAGGAAGAATGAGATACCAATCGTCATTGGGGAAGAAGTATTTGATGAGTTCCTCATATCAGTTATTGACACTTCAAGATCCACGAAGATGGTATACGTAATCGGCCATCGCAATGGTTCTGTCCTGCAAAAATAAACAGTGAACAGTTGTCGAGGAGGATTGAAAAACTCGAATGCTTAAATAGTTGTATGCTTATACGGTTATACACATGAAAGACCAAGTATTTCACTATTAATGGTTGCCATTTGAGATTTTATCAGTTTAATTGTTGAGATTACCCTTTCTTAATTCAGATTTACCAAGCACTAACAGTAGTTGTCATTAATAGAAACCTTATAAGCAAAACTGAAGTTTAGGAGGAGGACTGCACATTAGAAGAAAAAATTAAACCTTAGTTAACATTAACATTACTCCAATTCCTTCAAAGAGGCTCCCGCCTAGACAGGGCTGGGGGGGTCGATTGTACGCAACCTTACCCCCATGAGAACAAACCCCTTTGAGAACAGAGTCTCACAGAAAGGCTATTTCCAATTGACCCGAGATCCAAAGTACGATGACTATCGGCAACTTCACAATAAATTAGAAGTGCTAACACTTTTATGAGCCATTTTGCTTTAGTCCATTATATTCCAAAGCCAGAATGTAGTAAAGCCTTTGTCTCCACTGGAAATGGTGGACATGACATTACTTAAACCTTAGTTAAACCTGAGAAGTTTTGACATATTCATGACATGTGCATTATTGTTAGATTTGAGAAGAACCCTTCTACGCAGGTCAATTAAATCATTTAAGCTAAAAAAAAGCATTTTTTACTGGCTCTATCAGCCTTGGTTTAACATTCTGAAGATAAAGAAGTAGAAGTATGGGAAAAAGATACCTTCCAGGAAATCCTAGTCAAGAAAGTAGCCCAAAGGCCTGACAGAAGACAAAAAGAGTATTATCGCACATTGATTAAAAAACAGTAAAAATATATCACACGTTCACAAACACTTTGAGCAAGTTTTTGAAGTAGAAGGAACTACCTTCAAAAGGAAAAGCTCCAGATAGAAAGCATAGAAACCACTAATACTTAGAGATCACTAAAATCAAAAAGCACACAGAAGCAAAGCATTAAAATCAACAAACTCAATATCAAGTATCAACAAATTTGTTTTTTCATAAAGATATTGATGAACTTTAAATCCCTACAATTGCTAACTTTATATTCACTACTGAAATTCCCTGGCAGGATTACCCAAGTGGATGAGTCCATATTTAAGGCTTCAAATATATGAATCATTAGAAGGATCCAAGAAAAACAGAAGGGTCTAAGTCTCTGAGATGATTTAATCTTAGCGCTTTAAGTTAATGAACTCTTTTTTTGAGATGAAAAATTGCACAGAACTAACTACTTAAAACAGAAGACATAAAGGCAGACTACAAATTCCATCATGTAAATAGCTAAGTCTTAAACCCATTCTCAACTACTGTCTGCCAAAATGTGGGCAGAAAATTGTATAGTTCTTTTTTAGACACAATCAGAGTTTACTTATTGATTAGTAGCATAATAACCTTAAAAGTAGAGAACTTTCATGTCAAACGGTTCTATATCACAAAATTTCTTTGAAAATTTTCTCAATTACCTCCGTGACAACAAATGCTTCATGCTTCTAACCAAAAAAGCGGAAATTTTTATTCCCCTACGCCCACCAATCAAATCCATACAGAACCAAATAAAAATCCCAAAGTGGGTGACATGAAAATAGCAAAAATACCATCAATTGAACCTCAATCTCCACCCTCTTCCTTCCTACCAAAACAAATCTCTACCCTCTTCTCAACTTCCTCTGAATCAACATGTTTTGTTGACAAACTCTTAAAATCAACTTACTCCATCACTAAAGTAATGCCCAACAGCCCAACTCAGAATACTAACAAAAACTACCTGTTCAGGTGAAGAACATTATAGGATGAAACACAAATGAAACAAACATTAAAGTAGTAGAAAGTACCTTGGAATGAGGAACTTCAGTAAGCCAACAACCGTTTGGTTTGGATAAATTGAGTTTAACCGTTATATTTGATCTGCGTCAAGAAGACTTCATAAGAGAAATCAATTGAATTAACTTAAATGCAGGAGATCAAAACCAAAATTAACTGTAGAAAATTTTAGTGGGATCAATCAAATTAAACGTAGGAAATATGTGCCTAAATCCTTCAGATTCTCCTAATGGTATTCCACTTTCCTCCATTTGTTATTGACTTGTTTAGCACTTAGCATCAATAGACTCATAAAAAAACAATTTAGTACAATAAAATAAAGAATAAAAAAATATGAAGAAACAGAGATAGATTGAAAGAGAATTGAAGCGATACAAATGACCTTTAAACGAAAAACTGATCAAAGAACCAACAATCGAATGGTGCTAACCAAAAGCAAAATAAATTATAAGAGTATTAACTAAAACTTTATTGAATTACCTTTATGACTGGATGAAATTTGGAATTGAAGAGAAAGAGAACCCGCCATTCAGTTTAGGGAATTTGAGTAGTACATCAGATTTGTGTGAGGGAGACCTTGTAAAAAGGATCAATTAGATCAAATTAAAATGCAGGAGATCAAATTAAAATGCAGGAGATCAAAACATAAATAAAATTGACATGTTTTTCGGTGGACTCATTAAAGGAATTGAAAAGCAAAAGTGATTATGGTGGAGGGATGAGAGTGAGGGGCAATCGAAGAGCGTCGTCTCTGAATTTGTTTTCTCTTCTATGGTTTTCACCGAAATGCTCAACATCGTTGGTCTCGTCGCAAAATAGACGTGAGGGGAAAAACTGTCGGTTTCTTTTTTTTTTCGCCGAAGCATTTATGATTATTTTACAGTTTTTTTTTTTTTTTTTGGTGAGAATGACTATTTTACAGTTTAACTATGTATTTGTATCGTTTCACATCATCACATTTATGACTAATGTAATTTTTCTTACTGTATTATCTAGTGATAGGGTAGGTTATGTGTGATGATGTGGCAGGTGCTGATGTGGCAGGTGCTGATGTGTCAAGCTCTAGTTTAATATTTGTGTTTTAAAATAATTATATTGATTTAGCTTAAATCGACTTGTTATTGTAAAATGTATAATTATTAATATATTGATAATTACATAGCTTACAGGTGTTCTACACATTTTATGTAGACGACACCTTTTCTATGGCTGTGGAAAACCATGCAAGAAAAGTGACGAAAACAGACAAATTCAGTGAAATAGTTTCTTACTATTGGGCACAATTATATCAATCCGAAGATGAGGAGAAGTACGAGAAGAATTACACTTTGATGGTGGAAAAGTGGAGTCCGCATTTATCATTCATAATCACATATGTGAACCTACAGTGGTTGAAAGATTACAAGAAAATGTTTGTTATGCATGGACAAAGGATAAGTTCCATTTAGGTTGTAGCACCACCAACAGGTAATATAATATGCAATTAATTTTTTCCACTAATATTATTATTATTATTATTATTATTATTATTATTATTATTATTATTATTATTATTATTATTATTATTATTACTACTACTACTGATACTACTACTACTACTACTACTACTACTACTACTACTACTACTAACCAAATAATAATATTTAATTAACATGTAGGGTGGAGGGTACACACTCCCAATTGAAGGATATGTTGCGTACTAGTTGTGAGAGTTTTGATTTGATATTCCACCGAATTAATCAGACTATTGAGTTGCAGTTAGGAGAGATTAAATTTGAGATGGAGCGGTCGCTTCATCTTGATCTTGCAATCTGTAAGTTTGCCTTTTTTGGCGGATTACCATGTAACATAGCTCACACGGCCGTAAAGTTGATTCATAATGAGTACGATGAGGTGGTGAAGGTGGAATACTGTGAAAAGATTTGTCATGACATTATGAGGAGTTGTTACCTGGTGCTTGTGAGATGTTAAAAATGTTCAGTGGTGGCAAGGCTATATCGCTTCAAGATATTCATATCTTTTGGCAGACACTCAACATGGAGGGAATATTGCCAGAATCTACTGATGCCGATGAATTGGGGTGGAAAGTTATTCTTGAGAAAGAGTTGGAAAAGATCCATGCGGTAGTTGACCCTGAAGAAGTTCATAGATTGGCTTGTCAACACCATCACATTAATTATCCTAGTGAAAATACTGAGAAGTGGATGGACTTAATGCCACAATAACACAAGGGTCATCCAAGGAAAACAAAGAGGAACCCGTTGGCACATGAGTGTCCTCCTACTCCATCGAACAAATCAAAGTCTTCCACTTCGCGTAAAAAGTCATCGGGTAAACGTCAATGCTAAGAGGGTCACATATGCAAGTCGCACATGATCCATCGTCACTTACCTTTCCATGGGCACATGAGATTCAACCATTCATGCTAAACCATTAGATACAAATATGTCGATCGTAATGGGAATTGCGGTTGGCGATCCATTGCTCACATAGTGCATAATGACGAGAACGAGTGATGACAGGTGAAACATGAGCTGTACTTTGAGAGGACAGGTGAGCGAGCACATATCTATGAGGATTTGGGTTCCGCACAGTATCATAATGCCTTGACTAAACTACAATTCACCGGCAAACCTGGAGGTTAACCGGAGTTATGGTTTGAGTCTATAGAGTTTGGACTTGCAGTTGGCACATGCTATCAAAGATTGTTCGTAGTTGACCAGGTCAGTGGATCAGCTACGTACGCGCCAATTTACCAACGCGATATCCTTTATTACGATGGTCCAGAAATCTATGTGTGCGCATTAAATAGTGGAGCACGTTTTATTTCCTTGTTTGTTTCCCCGACAAGTCATTTGCCAATCTTGTCTGAACCTTGGTGGTACGCTTGCACCGATGATATTTTACACCAAGTTTTAGGAATATTTGTTCCTAGAATTAGACATTCTCAACAATTGAATGAAACACCGGAAGAGCATGACCGAAAGAAATGTCTACATATAAGACGCCGAGTTTAAGAACGAAAACGTCAAGGTTAAATGGACTTTGTCATATTTTAGGAGACTATTGTTTTTTATCACTTAAACTGGCATGTAATCATTAAACATTTTATTAGCGATAACTATTATAATAGTTACTTTATTGTTTATGTTTTTCTGTTGATGATGTGTTTTGAATTGGGCAAATATTTAAGGCACAATGCAAAATTGCAGCAAAAGGTTGCGCTGCGCTCGAGCACAGCGCATTCCTCTCTTCGTAATTCTAACTCCTTTTACAAAATTTCATCATTTTTTATATTTTAATTTATAAATTCCTCTACACAATATATGTCTCTGTAGCTATCAACATTGCATACCCTTTTACGAAGAGCAAAACAAACACAAGTTTTCATTGGTAAAAACTTACTGCGAAACGAATATTTCTACATTTATTCCAATAACGCTACATTAAATTTTCTTACTTTTGTTGGTGAAAAATTATGCTTTCGGCTTTTAAAAAATGAACAGATTTCTCGTTATTATGTCTCGTGACCTTAAGTTTTCAATTTAAATGTAACTCGTATTTCCATAAAATATAATAAAATAGAGAATACTCATAATCTAATTCTCACTAAAAAGTCAGGAAGAGAAAAACAAATTTAAAGTTCAATGTATCATAAGTATTACAATAATGCTAAAATTCTAAATGTTCTATACTTAAATATTTAAAAATCGACATCCTCAAAAACTTGCTTATACAAACTATACAACCAAACCAATACAAAAGATCCAAACTGACAGCGGAAGACTTCTATTAAATCCGGAGCATCACTGCCACACTCACTCATTGAATGAGTTCAAGGCAAACATTACAACTCTAAAACAAACCAATAAACTTTAAGGCTTTACAATTTACAACTGAATGAACAACTAGAAAGTATAATCACATCGGACAACACTAATCTTTCTTCAGCTCGAAAAGATCCTCCAAGTGTGATCCTCAAACATAATCAACCATCAACCTGCAAGTTATACTCCAGTCTACTCCCCCATGCAAATGAATTTCATATAGGTTCATCATAGGCCTACCATTGAAGAAAAATGGACGCACACACACGTAACACAGAAAGCAACCAATCAGCAAAGCTGAGTAATAAGGCATTTTATCGAAAAATAAAGATTTTTCTTGTATCTCAACTCAGGTCAACTATGACCTTAAAGTGACATAAATCCTAAAAGTGATCTCAATTGCATTCTAAGATTCTATAACATCTATAACTCAAATCCCAAGATTTTGTGCCAATCGCTTTCAATCACTAGCTGCTAGCCTCGACCATGTGGGAAGTGAACTGGCGGTAAAACCCGCAGAAATGAAAACCATTCTATAACTTGGACATAGGCCCCATAACTCATAACATAGCCCGTAAGCTCTCAATAGTCCACTCTCGGACCAATTCATAACCATATATAACCATTTCATAATATACTGCTCATCACCTAAGAACTATCATCTTAGGCTACTTACCCACATGTCTAGAACTAAAGAGACTAACAACTTACGAGCCTCAATACCAAGATCATTATTCAATACCAATTTGTTCTCATAATCCATAGTCATAGCTAACTCATATTCTCATCTCAATTACCCCTTTCGGGTCAATACTAACATGGCATTCACAATGTGGCACAGTTTCCTCAAATCATTGTATGTTCTCGGTTTTCAACATCTAAATCAACTAATTGTACCTAATCATGGGTTTAAACCAACTACTAGTATAAGCTTAGTTTTGTACTTATCTGCCAAAAGCTATATGTGTGTGTGTGTGCGCGTGCGCGTGCGTGTGTGTGTGTGGAATCCACATTATGTTTATCCAAGTATACTACAATGGTATGACCAAATTAAGCCAACAAAGAGCACTCATTCATATTAAAAGAGAAATTAACATCCAACTCTAAAGTGACTAGAAAGGGTTACCTTCAATCGAATTATCTACATACATATACAATCCAAGTCCTTGTAATCGTATCACAAGACCCATAAAACAGAATAAATAAGCACAAATCACCAACAAAATTACTTAATCAGAAAATCACAATCAAACCCGCGATTACTTAATCGTAATCACAATCAAATCAGAAAATTACTTAATCAAAGACCAATCTAGGGTTTACGACTGACATGAATCAAACCCGCGAATTGGGCTAACTGGGCACGCTCGGTAGACCTTGGTGACGACTAGCCACGACAGCAGCAACGACATCAAGAGAAACAACAGCAAAACGCATAACAAGGGCATGAACCAGAGGAGAGAGAGAAAGGGAGAACGAGAGGGAGGACAGGCTAAATTCCTTCAGACGACAGCAAAAACAGCTCAAGTGCACTACAATTTACAGCAAAGGAGCAAAGAACGCAGGAGATGGCAGTGATGGTGATCGAAGATTGTGGGTGATGGTGGTTCTCGTGAGTGGAGAGGTGATGGTGTCGTGGTTTACAAAGAGAGTAAAAAGAAGATGGGGCTTGGGAGACAAGACTTAAATAAAATGAGGTTAACCGACTAAATAGAGGTCAATAGCGGTGAAAGAGTTTGAAGTGAAATTCAACACATTTTCTTTTATAAAAGCCAAATAAATACATCCAACTCCAAAAACAAATACATATCACCTTATAAAAATTTAAATCATTTTCTGAAAATAAAATAAATATTCGGGGTATTACAGCAGCTCGTAAATGAGACACCCTATAAGTAGAAGACGCTGCAAAATAGAAAATTATTTCTTTACGATTAAATGTTTTACCGCATGCTTAGGAAATGGCGTGGGATGTGGTGGATCGGGTCCACAATTGATGACATACATATGTGTACGCGCACGATACCACTCCATATACCCCGTCTCGGAATCAGAAGGCAGAGCTATCGCCCTCCTATAAGGTGGTTGTCGCAAATTCAGACGCTGCTGCTCCCTCGACAACCATAACCGTAGATCAAAGAAATGGATCAAGTGATACTTCTTGCTGCTCTCGGCCCGACACTCCTCTAATGGCAAAAATGGAGGTGAAGGCACACTCTGTATATACCCAAACTGTCGCAGCACGCGATCAGGCATGTAGGGCTCCACAATCTGAAGACATCTCAACCTACCATGGTAGAGTGTTACAGGCACTGTCGTAGAAGGATCGGGAATAAAAGGGGTCCCACCACCTACACAAAGCACAATCGATAAGCATATCAATTAACAAATGAAAAATAGATCCAAATAATCTTTACTTACCTCATGACAAGTCATACGATCAAGTCTGTCACGCGTTTCTAACGAACATTTTGGGAAATCTGCACCCCCAATAATGGGTTGGACCCACCTACATGCGGCTGGCTCATCGTCTGGGAGGGAGCACTGCGAGAATGGCCTAAATGCTGGAAAGTACTCGTAAATACATGACTGTAATTAAAACAATATATACGTGACACTACACCCATCTCTCTATAGAGTAACGCTAGAGTAGTCGATCCCCATGAAAAACGACTCACATCAACTGACCCATTCAAAAGGGACACATATCGGCCTTGAATGTTCGTGATGCTTTTATCCAAAAAGAGGGTCGATGAAACAAGTATCAACAACAGAGCACGAACCCGGTGGTCGTTTGCCAAATCTGGGGACTGTGCTGTGATACCCCACTATTTTCTATAATGATTTATAAATAGTTTCGGAGAGTAAATCGTATATTGATTCAAGGATTCGATTTATTCAAATAAAGCCATAGTAATATAAATTATTATTATGGGACTTTCATAAATTGCATTTATTAATTTTGAGGAGTTTAATTAAAATGTTTTATATATGAATAAGAATTATTCATATAGTTTTAATTAGTTTTAATTTGTTATTTAAATCAAAAAATTATTAAATAAACTCCTAAATCTAGTAGTCTTAGACTTAGGTTGATTGAGGGCCTATATAAGGAAAAGGTGAGAAAATTCATCAGTTTTGCAAACTGAGCCAAAACCCTCACTCTCTCTCTCCTCTCACTCACGTTCGACCTCTCTCTCTCTCTCCTTCTCTCTCACCGGCTCTCTTCTCTCTCCTAACCACTCATCCGGCAGCCCTCGCTGCCCAGTCACCGGAGAACCCCTCACCGGAGGTAACCTCCCTCTCTCTTTCTCCTTCTTTTCTCTCTTTTCTTCCCCGCGGGTTGCTCCTTCGCGAGCCTTCACGCGCGGCCTCCGGGCCGCCGGACCAGCGCCTGACCACCGGGACGACGCCCATGTGGTGACCGGTGGGTGGTCGGCTGTTCCCCGCCGCCGCTCTCTCTTTCTTTCCTTTTCTCTCTCGCATTCTCTTTCTCTCTCTTCGCATGTTTCTCTCTCTCTCTCTCTCTCCTCCTCACCGGAGTACCGGCGACCACCACCACCGGCCATGGTGGCCAGTGGGTGGTGATGGGTCGGGTTATGGGTCCCATGCATGGGTACCGTGACCTAGACCTAGTTTTGAAGTTAGGATTTCGTTTTTATATTTTTTCGTAATTATTAATTCAATTTTCAGTATTTTCGATTTAATGTTTTTATTTTTCTGCACTCATTCGGAATCGGAATTCGGATTTTCAAAAGCTTAGATTGGTTAGAATAAATCAAGGAATGTAATAAATATATCAAACTGATATTTCGTTTCTGTTTGTATTTTCGTATTTAATTAATACTGATTCGGTAATTGTTTTTAATTAGGACCTAACGAGCAAGCGTGATTATCGTCGATTGGTTGGAGCCTACTTACTTTTGGTAGTGTTTTAGTGGTAAGCGCTCATGCCTACCTTCTTCCAAAGCCCCATCAAAACTATTTTGATGTGTTATGTGCTAATTGGGTAATTGTTGTGAATTTAATATGCAAAGCATGATTAAATTATATCGTCGTTATTATGAGATTTATTAAGCATGATTCACTGCTGTAAATATGAATTATAATTAGCATGTCGATGATATCATGTTTTGGGAATTAATTAGTCCATATGATGATTATTGGACAATTGTTGAGTGGTGAATTATTAGTATTATTATGTTATTAAATAAGTGCTAATTGGTATGGTTACTATTGAGTGCTAGTGAGCACCTATATATTATCGTTGAATGCCTTTGGTGATTTGTGAATTTTGAGATATCATATTACCCTGCCGAAGTGCTGCCGAAATTGTGCTAGACATTACTTGTCATCTTTATTGAATTATCGTCGTTATTGAATATAAGCATGTTTAATTCTCATTGTATTGAATTATCATTATCGTCGTTATTTACTATTCATTGTCAAGAGCATGAAATGAATTAGTAAGTCGTGGTCTCGTAGTACCACTTATGTCAACCAATGCAAATTATGTGAATTGAATTAAATGAGAGTAAGACTCCTAATGGATCCCTAGGAGTAATTGAGCAATCGGGATCACACCTAATGGTGTAGTTCAAGGGATGAGTGATTCCCAAGTTACTTATGGACATCTCGCAGTGTATCTGAGACGGATCCTTCCCCATTTATTAAGTCCTCTAGGCTCGTGTAATTGTACTAGAGGTAGTGTGCACACTAGAGTCATGAAGTCCATGGCGTGATTGTATCTTCGATGAACAGTATGGGTAATCGCTGTTTTGTTCGCTCTCTTACATCTCTCTAATCAAGACGGATTGTCTATGTCGTATTTCGTATGATCACTATACAAGAATTGCATATAAAAGAATGTCGTTATGCGTATGCTTGATTATATGCTTATGTGTGTATGCGAATGAATTTCAATGATTCTTCGAAAACCTCAGGTAAGGTATGTGAAATGTTTTTACTGGGTACGGATGACGTTTATTCAGTTTATCTGATTTTTGTCTCTCTTTTGTTTCTTTTCTTTTCTTCTGTATTTCGTTTCCGTCACGGAAACCAAAGTGCAGGTTTAGTTGATTGAGGACATACAACTTGGATGGTAGAGTTGGCGTCGGTTTTTAGAACTGTTTCTGTTCAGTTTAGATCGTTGGGACTTTATTGGATTCATCCCTTTGAAGGCAAGTTGTAATAAATTTGGTTTAATGGTTTTAGCTCATTATATAGACAACTCTGATATTAACTGTTTAGTTTGTTTAGTTCCTTAGTAAGCTCCTTTTGATGCCTAGTCTTTCTTTCTGCTTAGCGTTTTCTGCTTAGTGTTAAATGTTGCAGTGACATCCCCTCGGATTTCGGACGGTTCAGCGGTGTCGAGTCGCGCACGGCGACGTCGATAGTTCCCACGAAATCGTTGCGAATTCGGGGGTGTTACAAATGGTATCAGAGCCCTAGGTTTAAAAAGGTTGCTTAAGACTAATTAATAAATTAATAAAGATTAGTTTCATTTTTGGGGAAATAAAAAATAATTAAAGCCGTTGAGCGTAGTAGTCCTAGAAGATAGGAATTATTTGAAATCACTTTGCTTGTGATTCATAATGTTCTTATTGTTTGATTGTCTACCTGTAGATAGTAAGGACAAGAATTACTACGCGGATGACGACTGCACACCAAAGGGCATGCGCCCTAGCTCATCGTGCACAACCTATAGAGTATGTCGCTTCATCGGATAGCGAGTCAACCGGAAACGATGCGAATGTGCGCCACGAGGTCGCGCAAGATCGCGCCGCGCACGAGGACATTGCACACGACGAGGCCGCACGCCCCGCGCCGAATGCCGCACCTGTTGCCACACCAGTTGCCGCACCCGCCGCACATGTAGTTGATAAAGAGGAAGATCCCTTTTAGTCCGAGCCTGCGTATACACAACTGGAAGAGAACGATGATATGCCGGATTTGGAAGATACTAGTGCCGAGAGCGAAAACAACATTGCGCCTACTCCTGCACCTAACCATGTTGCAAATTGGTCTCCTCCTGTGGAGCCATTCTTTGCTACTGACGCTGAGCTCGAGGATATACGTGTCTACATACGACGTGCTTACACTACGATCGAGCGTTATCAGTACGAGAATCGCACGAGTCTACATGAAGGCTTATGGGTAGAACTACTGCTAGCTGGTCTGCCTAACATCCATCCTTGGATGGGACTCAAGGAGAAGTACGACGACGTAGTCTCCAAGAGTGGTCACTTGCACGAGAAGAAGTACGGAGAAGGTACGAGATGGTCTCTTTTGCTTTAGAGGTGTCGCAGCTGAGTTATGCCTGTCCGAGTTCGAGTGGAAGGTGAATCGTGTGCTAGTGGCTGCGCCAATGGGAATATGCGAGTACTGCTGGACGAAGAAACGCAAGCAAGCCGATGATTTTAGGAAGCGTTTCATGCCCCAAAAATTCAGTGGATATGCTTATCCCTACACGCCCTGCAAGGAAGTGAAGCCTAGGAGGAAGGACGATCATGACGAGTCCCCTAGCGCGAAGAAAATGTGTGCTAGTGTCAAGTAGAACTAGATGATTGCCTTATTAGTTTTACTTGAGTTTTATTGAACCTTTAGCTATTGTGATGGCCCTGCGTGGTCAATTTTGATGTTGATATAGTTGCATAGGCAAAAAATATTTATGATTGTTATTTACTTGCAATTTGTCTCATTGCACGACTATTTCATTTGATTATATGATATCGTTGAGAATTTGTTTTATATGATCGTTTTATCACATAATTGCATGGTTGACAAATAGCTTCATAATGCTATCTCGTATTGCATAGACATGATGGGAAATCCATGTCGGAATTATGGCAAAATTTTCATTGAGCATAATCATATTAATTGTGAGCCAAAGGCTAAGCATGTATTGTATGCAATCAAATGTCATTGTTTATTGCCCTACTAAAATAGTATGAAGCCTCGATGTTTGAAGTGTGAATGTTATTGCTTATCAATCGTGTGAGACCAATGTGTCTATTTTGTTATTGCATATCGAACTATTATGCATGAGAACTGAGAACATTCAAAGCAAGTATGTTTCTTAGACCAACAATGTAAGGTCGATCATTGGAACTTATATGCTATTTGCTAAATGTCAAGAGATTGGTTTCAATTATAACTTATATCTCTCAACTAGACCTCAATATGGGTCGAATGTGCCAATTTTGCTGAAATGGTGACCAACCATTGCTCTTTTATGTCTCATATTTGTTAAAATGGCAACCGATGACCGACTCGTGAGATTAGAAGTAGGTCTTGCCAATGTCGTTGAGCATATCACATGCTAGCTAGAGCACCAAGAGCAAGATCACAACGCGCAGAACCCTGAGACGCGTAACTTTAGGGATTTCAATGCACTCAAACCTCCGGCGTTTGAGGGTGGCTCTGAGCTCACCAAGTTGGAGAATTGGATAATAGAGTTAGAGAAGTTGTTTAGGGCGACTAATCGGCCCAACAACATGAAGGTCAACACCGCTACGTACTACCTGAAGGGTGAGGCTAAAGTGGTGGAGCGATGTGGGCACTGATCTACTCGCCATTGAAGAATACGGGTGGACCGAATTCAAGGAATCCATTCGTGAACGGTTCTATCCGAGAGCTATCCGTCGCCAGAAGCAACGGAAATTCGAGAACATCTATCAAGGAAAGCTATCTATGGCTGAGTACGCAACAAAGTTCAATGAGCTTGCTGCTTTTGCACCTAACTCGGTGACGATCGAAGCTGAGCGTGTCGAGAGGTTCGAAGATGGTCTAAAATGGGATATTCAGCGTTTTGTTACGGGAAACTCGTTGATGTTTCAAGGATCGTACGAGAAAGCCTTGAACCAAGAGCGTGCTGTTGATCGTCGTGATTCGTTGCTCGAAAAGCATAAACGTGACGAAGGGAGTTCTTCCAAGTCAGGTGGCGGAGATAAGAGGCCAAGGCCGAACAACAGCAATCACAACAACCAAGGTGGTCAGAACCACAACGGGAAAAGGAATCGTGACTCGAACAGTCATAGAGCTACGATCTTAGCTAGGAGGAATACGCTTTGTAGTCACTGCAACAAGACGCATCCTGGCAAGAACTGTCGTGGTGATGTACTTCAATGCTACGAGTGCAACAAGCCTGGTCACAAAGCTTCTAAATTCTGGAGTTGTGGAAGGAATGGCAATGGTCAGAACCGCGATAACAACATCAATCGTGGTGGTAATGGACATGGTAATCGCGTAAATGGTGGTAATTACCCTGGAAATGGGGGTTACAACAACAACAACCGCAACAATACTGCTGACCCTGCTGCGAATAATCAAGCACTACTTCCCGCACTTGCCAATCCCGTGCACAAAGACAGCAACAACAACAATAGAGGGGTGAATGGAAGGGTTTATTTGCTGAACCGCAATGAAGCTGAGGCGAACCCGAATGTGATCGTTGGTACTTTTCTCGTTAACTCTCAACCTACTTTTATTTTGTTTGATAGTGGTGCAACGCATTCTGTTCTTTCTAAGAGCTTTGCATCTAAGATAGGTTTAGAGCCTAGTTCTGTGTATAGTGCAAATATTAGGATGCCAGATGGGTCGATTGTTAATTGTAAAACGTTGTATGAAAAGTGTCCGATTAGGATAGCTGGTTCTGATTTGCCTGCGGATTTGATTCAGATGGATTTGAAGGATTTCGACGTGATATTAGGAATGGATAGGTTAGCCAAGTCTAGGACTAAGATAGAGTGCTTTGAACAACGTGTGTCGTTACGTGGACCGAAAAGTAGAAAGATTACCTACAAAGGAGTCGTGGTCAAGCCGAAGTTGAAGGTAGTGGCGACCATGAAAGCAAAGGAGTGGACGACTAAAGCTGAAGCAATTTACCTATGCCATGTAGTGGATACGAGTCGAGAAGCCGAAGTTTCAAAACCTATTCCAGTTGTTTCGGAATACGCTGACGTCTTTCCAGATGAGATTCCAGGAATGCCTCAGCAACACATTATCGACTTCAAAATCGACTTAGCTCCAGGTTCTGCTCCGATCTCGAAAGCTCCGTATCGTATGGCTCCTGTAGAGATGAAAGAACTGAAGACACAACTCGAGGAACTAGTGGAGAAGGGATACATATGCCCTAGTGTATCGCCTTGGGGTGCTCCTGTTTTGTTTGTGCGTAAGAAGGACGGTAGTATGAGACTGTGTATAGACTACCGTGAGTTGAACGAGATTTTGATCAAGAATCATTATCCACTGTGGAGGATTGATGATCTATTCGACCAACTGCGTGGAGCGACTGTTTTCTCAAAGATCGATTTACGTTCAGGAGACCATCAACTCCGGATTTCCGAGCCTGACATTGCAAAGATCGCGTTTAGAGGTATGGACATTACGAGTTCACGGTGATGCCTTTTGGGTTGACGAACGCACCTGCGAAGTTTATGGATTTGATGAACCGTACGTTCCAGCCTTATCTTGATCATCTCGTAGTTGTATTTATTGACGATATTTTGGTCTATTCGAAGAACGCTGCTGAGCAGGAGCAACACTTGCAAACCGTTTTGGAGATTTTTAGACGACATCAGTTGTACGCAAAGTTGTCAAAGGTCGAGTTTTGGTTAGAAACTGTTTCTTTCTTACGACACGTGGTGTCTAAGAGTGGAGTTGTTGTTGACCCGGAAAAGATTAGAGCTGTTATGGACTGGTCCACACCGAAGAGTGTGACTGAGGTTAGAAGTTTTCTTGGGTTAGCCGGTTACTATCGTAGGTTTGTGGAAGGATTTTCTAAGATAGCGCAGCCTATGAAAAACTTGATGAAAAAGACGACGAAGTTCGTGTGGTCTGAAAAGTGTGAAGCTGCTTTTCAAGAGTTGAAGAAACGACTTACGAGCGCACCGATTTTGACTTTTCCATCGGGAACTGAAGGGTACGAAGTCTATAGTGACGCGTCTAAGCATGGCTTAGGCTGTGTTTTGATGCAACATGGAAAGGTAGTGGCTTATGCCTCAAGACAACTGAAGAAGCATGAGGATAATTACCCTACTCACGACTTAGAGCTCGCTGCTGTCGTATTTGCTTTGAAGATTTGGCGACATTATCTTTATGGTTTTGCTGTCAAGATGTTCACGGACCACAAGAGTCTCAAGTACATATTCACGCAAAAGGAGTTGAATATGCGACAAAGAAGATGGCTAGAGTTGTTGACGGAGTACGATATCGACATTCAGTATCACAAAGGGAAAGCTAACGTGGTAGCTGACGCTTTGAGTAGAAAGATTCGTCATACGTTGAACACTGCTTTAGTAATCCGAAGGAGATCATTCGTGACTTGCAGATTCTAAACGTGGAGATTGTGCTAAAAGGTGACGTTCAATGTACCTTAGCACATATGTCAGTTCGACCAACCTTGCTTGACGAGATCAAGGGTAAATAGAGTTCAGATGAAGATCTTCAACGGATTCTACGCCACAAGGACGTGGGTAGATCTGAGTACTTTTCTATTGGTCAAGACGGTGTCTTGAGATTTCGTGATCGTGTGTGTGTGCCGAATGACCGGGATATCAAGAGTCAGATTCTGGGTGAAGCTCACAATACGCCTTATTCTATACATCCTGGTGGAGACAAGCTCTACAAAGATCTTCGCCAAATGTTTTGGTGGAAAGGTATGAAACAAGATATCGCTGACTTCGTGGCTAAGTGTCTGACGTGCAAGAAGGCCAAGATCGAACACAAGAGACTTGATGGTATGATACAATCGCTCGAAGTTCTTACGTGGAAATGGAATTCAATTTCAATGGACTTTGTCATGGGTTTACCATTGACACAGAAGAAGAACAACGCCATTTGAGTCGTTGTGGATCGTTTGACGAAAGTTGCGAGATTTATTCCAATGAATGACACTTGGGAAATGGAGAAGCTAGCGGATGGTTATGTCAAGGAAGTCATGAGACTTTACGGTGTTCCAGAAGATATCGTTTCAGATAGAGACTCGAGATTTCTATCACATTTTTGGCAGAAATTGCAAGAAGCTTTTGGAAGCAAACTGAAGTTCAGTACTTCTTTTCATCCTGCGACTGATGGTCAGACGGAAAGAACGATTCAAACTTTGGAGGATATGTTACGAGCGTGTGCTCTCGAATATCAAGGATCATGGGATACACATATTCCGTTGATCGAGTTTTCTTACAACAATAGCTATCACTCAAGCATTGATCGAGCGCCATATGAAGCGGTGTATGGTAGGAAGTGTAGATTGCCTGTTTGTTGGAATGACATTAGTGAAACTGCAGTTTTGTGGTCAAAGTGATTCAAGCGAAGATGCGTAGTACTCAAGATCGCCAGAAATCGTACGTTGATAGAGGTCGTAGACCTGAAGAGTTTGAGGTGGGAAGCAAGGTACTTTTACGAGTATCTCCTACCAAAGGTGTAATGCGTTTTGGTCGTAAGGGGAAGTTGAGTCCTCGCTATATTGGACCTTACGAGATCCTGGAAAGGATTGGTAAGGTTCCTTATCGACTAGCTTTACCTGTGGAACCTGCAAAAGTCCATAGTGTGTTTCATGTCTTCCAGTTGAAGCGTTACGTACATGATCCAACTCAAGTCGTTCAACCTGAAGCAATCGATCTCGATGAAAGTTTGACTTATGAAGAGCGTCCTATCAAGATTGTGGATCGCAACGAGTGCTCAACTCGAACAAAGACTATTCCAATTGTCAAAGTCGTTTAGTCTCGACAAGGTCAAGAGGAAGCAACATGGGAAGCTGAATCCATGATGCGCGAGAAGTATCCAAATCTCTTCCTAGAAGGTACTAGTCCCACTTGAGTTTCGAGACGAAACTCCTTTTAAGGAGGGAAGATTGTCACGCCTCAAAATTTCGTCTTTTTGCGTGTTTTGTTTATCGCTTTGCATGAATTGCATGTTTAAGCATTGCATGGTGCATGCTAATCAACATAGAATCACGATCGTACTTGCTCATCTTGCATATGTTAGTGTCCTAGAAATTGTTTTATACCTTCGTATGGTAAACTCGTTTTGTTTTGGGAAGTGATTACTTCATGTGTCAAGTTTCGGGACGAAACTTCTTTTAAGGAGGGTAGAATGTGATACCCCAATATTTTCTATAATGATTTATAAATAGTTTTGGAGAGTAAATCGTATATTCATTCACGGATTCGATTTATTCAATTAAAGCCATAATAATATAAATTATTATGGGACTTTCATAAATTGCATTTATTAATTTTGAGGAGCTTAACTAAAATATTTTATATATGAATAAGAATTATTCATATAGTTTTAATTTGTTATTTAAATCAGAAAATTATTAAATAAATTCCTAAACCTAGTAGTCTTTGACTTGGGTTGACTGAGGGCCTATATAAGGAAAAGGTGAGACAATTCATCAATTTTGCAAACTGAGCCAAAACCCTCACTCTCTCTCTCCTCTCACTCACGTTCGACCTCTCTCTCTCTCCTTCTCTCTCACCGGCTCTCTCCTCTCTCCTCACCACTCATCCGGCAGCCCTCGCTGCCCAGTCACCGGAGAACCCCTCACCGGAGGTAACCTCCCTCTCTCCCTCTCTCTTTCTCCTTCCTTTTCTCTCTTTTCTTCCCAGGGGGTCGCCCCTTCACGCCCGGCATCCTGGCCGCCGGACCACCGGGCCGACGCCCAGGTGGCGACGGGTGGGTGGTCGGCTGTTCCCCGCCCCCGCCCTCTCTTTCTTTCCTTTTCTCCCTCACGTTCTCTTTCACTCTCTTCGCATGTTTCTCTCTCTCTCTCTCTCTCTCTCTCTCTCTCTCTCTCTCTCTCTCTCTCTCTCTCTCTCTCTCTCTCTCTCTCTCTCTCTCTCTCTCTCTTTCTCCTCCTCGCCGGAGCACCGGCGACCACCACCACCGGCCATGGTGGCCAGTGGGTGGTGATGGTGGTGATGGGTCGGGTTATGGATCCCATGCATAGGTACCCGTGACCTAGACCTAGTTTTGAAGTTAGGGTTTCGTTTTTATATTTTTCGTAATTATTAATTCAATTTTTAGTATTTTTGATTTAATATTTTTATTTTTCTGTACTCATTCGGTATCGAAAATTGGATTTTCAAAATCCTATATTGGTTGGAATAAATCAAGGAATTTAATAAAATTTTCAAACTGATATTTCTTTAATGTTTGTATTTTCGTATTTAATTAATACTTATTCAGTAATTGTTTTTAATTAGGACCTAACGAGCAAACGTGATTATCGTCGATTGGTTGGAGCCTACTTACTTTTGGTAGCGTTTTAGTGGTAAGCGCTCATGGCTACCTTCTTCCAAAGCCCCATCAAAACTATTTTGATGTGTTATGTGCTAATTGGGTAATTGTTGTGAATTTAATATGCAAAGCATGATTAAATTATATCGTCGTTATTATGAGATTTATTAAGCATGATTCACTGCTGTAAATATGAATTATAACTAGCATGTCGATGATATCATGTTTTGGGAATTAATTAGTCCATATGATGATTGTTGGACAATTATTGAGTGGTGAATTGTTAGTATTATTATGTTATTAAATAAGTGCTAATTGGTATGGGTATTATTGAGTGCTAGTGAGCACCTATATATTATCGTTGAATGCCTTCGGTGATTTGTGAATTTTTGGATATCATATTACCCTGCCGAAGTGCTGCCGAAATTGTGCTAGACATTACTTGTCATCTTTATTGAATTATCGTCGTTATTGAATATAAGCATGATTAAGTCTCATCGTATTGAATTATTATTATTGTCGTTATTTACTATTCATTGTCAAGAGCATGAAATGAATTAGTAAGTTGTGGTCTCGTAGTACCACTTATGTCAACCAATGCAAATTATGTGAATTTGAATTAAATGAAAGTAAGACTCCTAATGGATCCCTAGGAGTAGTCGAGCAATCTGGATTACACGTAATGGTGTAGTTCAAAGGATGAGTGATTCCCAAGTTACTTATGGACACCTCGCAGTGTGTCTGGGACGGATCATTCCCCGTTTATTAAGTCCTCTAGGCTCGTGTAATTGTACTAGAGGTAGTGTGCACACTAGAGTCATTAAGTCCATGGCGTAATTGTATCTTCGATGAACAGTATGGGTAATCGCTGTTCTATTCGCTCTCTTACATCTCTCTAATCAAGACGGATTGTCTATGTCGTATTTCGTATGATCACTATACAAGAATTGCATATAAAAGAACGTCGTTATGCGAATGCTTGATTATATGCTTATGTGCGTATGCGAATGAATTCAATGATTCTTCTAAAACCTCACGTAAGGTTTGTGAAATATTTTTACTGGGTACGGATGACGTTTATTCAGTTTATCTGATTTTTGTCTCTCTTTTGTTTCTCTTCTTTTCTTCTGTATTTTGTTTTCGTCACGTAAACCAAAGTGCAGGTTTAGTTGATCGAGGACGTACAGCTTGGAAGGTAGAGTTGGCGTCGGTCTTTAGAACTGTTTCTATTCAGTTTAGATCGTTGGGATTTTTACTGGATTTAGCCCTTTGAAGGCAAGTTGTAATAAATTTGGTTTAATGGTTTTAACTCACTATATAGACAACTCTGATATTAATTGTTTAGTTTGTTTAGTTCCTTAGTAAGCTCCTTTTGATGCCTAGTCTTTCTTTCTGCTTAGCATTTACTCCTTAGTGATAAATGTTGCAGTGACATCCCCTCGAGTTCGGGACGGTTCAACGGTGTCGAGTCGCGCACAACTATGTCGATAGTTCCCATGAAATCGTTGCGAATTCGGGGGTGTTACATGTGCACAGGATTTCACCCACGCACAAGGTAAATTGCCACCACCCTAACCACGGATCGAGTAATATCAGCAGCTGTCTGTAGACGCCAAAAAAGCGTCTTCAGATTTCTCTGCAAAAGCCCGATGATGAAAGGAGTAATTTATAAACTTGAACTGCTATTTTTGCTTTAGTAGTTAAGATAAGGTCTCAGATTTTTCCTCCAAACACTCCTTCATTCCATTTCATTCAAAAGCCCCGTTCAAGAGCTTTCCAACGACACGTCTCATGCCTCTTTCCGACTCCCCGTCGCCAAGTTGCGATTTAGGGGTAAAACCGTCTTTTATCGTTCACGGGTAAAACGGTTTTTTCACATTTTTCGGAATATTTAAATTCCTCCGAAAAATAAAAATGGACTGGATGTCGCCATTATGACGACATCCAGCTGGCTGCTGCCAGCCGTCAGTGGTCCAGGCCATATTCCCAGGGCCGCTATTCTCAGTAGTATTCTCAGGACAATTGTTAATAATTTAAAGACACACAGTCTACAGTTGACACCCTCTATTCTCAGTAGTATTGACTCTGAGCTTCTCCCTCTTTCTTCTAAAATTTGACAGTTCAGGTACAAATTCCTGAGGGCTCAAATTAATATAATTGCCTAATTGTTTAGTTTCTAGTAGTCATAATGTAGATATCATGCTAGAATAGCGTTTTATTGCTTCCTAAATATTGTCTGTATAGTCGTTGTGTTGCTCAACTTGTCAAACCGAATGCATGTCTAAATAAGGGTTAATAATAAATCTTGCATGGGAGTTATGTCTTTAAATTATTAAGCAAACTTGAGTTAGTAGAGGCCGTCATCAACGAGCGAGTTGGGTGCCTAATACCTTCCCACCTCGTACCTTCGCCCCCGAACCTATTATTTTTGGGTACTCATATGTTCTATATGAGCGGGAGTCTTTCTAAAAACATGATCAGTTCACTTTTCGCGATATTGGGTTGTCCCTTCGGTTTGTCCCTTCGATAAAACGCCGATAGCAGATTTGTGACCTCTTTCATGGTTTTTATTTAATTCAAGTCTTTACAAAACCTTTTCGAACTCCATGGTCCCTTGAACTTATCTAAACCCCCAACTTACAAATTTTCTATAAGGACGCACTTCGTGGAAACCAATACATTATTGTAAAAAGGATTGGACGAAAATCCCGGGTCCTTACAGTGGCGACTCCGCTGGGGATTTATTTAAGAGGGTGAGACTCGAAAGTCAAGTTTGCTTAATTGTTTAATAACATGTTCCATATTTTTGCATCATTTGCATGTGCTTTTGCACAACCTTTTGACCCTTATCGACCCTCGAGGAAATTTGTGTTGCAACTCGTAGACAACCCGTATATCTAAAGGAATATACAGTTGTCCTATCATGCAAATCGACGCTTCCTCAACCATAACTCATCAATCCTTGTTGATGAAAAGAATTACAATTGATGTATCGACCATCTGCCGAACGGAAATTGTAATTTGTCGTGGTAACCTCACAGGAGCCAAAAGCCTCTAACACACATTCGTGCATTCGCTTGCTTGTTGTGCATGTGTCGTTGTAATGCCCGTCTGATCACATGTTTGCCTGTAAACTGCGTTGTCTTTATGCTTGCATGAATACATGAATATTGTGATTATGTGCCAACATGTACTTACGTGCTAGGAGTCTTTCCTTTTATTTTTAGCTAGTTCCTAATGCCTCTAGATAGTGCGAGAATTCCAATTCAATGAACGCTCATCATTTTCCCAATGATATATTCTAAAAAGTCATTGAACAATCTTCTAGGATCTTTTTAGTAAAAAAAAAAAGTCAGTCTTTCAGTTTACCCTCTCCCTTTTTCCATTTATTTATTTTCTTTCTTTCTTCTTTTGATGTAATTCAGATTCGGTCAAAAAAAAAAATAATTTAAAATCGAAAATAGAAAAAAAATCGAAAAAATATAAAAAGAGCGAAATTCTTTTTATTTTATTTTTTCCCATTTTTCATTTTCTTTGAGTCTAGAAAAATAAAAAAATAGGATAGTCCATCTTTATCTATTTTTCTTATTTTCGTTCATTGACTTTGTTTTCCTTGGATATTAGGGAAATATTCGGGCATTAAGGCTTAAGGACCTTTCCTTTTTAGGACATTGTGTTTTTCTATGTGTGGGTCAACTTTTTCTTAGTTGAGAGTTTCGTGGTCCTTTTGATTCTGAAAGGTCTTCTACTCGTTCAGATCATGCCAGGGTCCCTCAAGCGTTCCACAGTCGAAGATACACAGAACGAATCTCTCCTCATGCCAGGGTCGAAAATGGGCCAGAATGCTAAGAAGATCAAAACTCATTTTGTGATAACTGCATATCCAGTCCGCGAAACTTCAAGAGAGTCGATACTTGATACTCAAGACGAATCCCTTGATTTGGTTGAACAACTGGACCGATCACTACGAGAGGCCAAAATCAAAGTAGGCCTTGATCCCGATGAAACCCCGCGCCTCGTTGAGTACAGAAGCGCAGGCAAGCCAACCCAGGCCATTGTTGAAGCAGAAGATGATATTGAGCACCTAACTCAATACATAGTTGTCTATCATTCAGAGATCCAAAGGTTACAGAAGACGGTCGCTGGGTTAGAATAAAGAATTAAGGCTCTAGAAGTTGACAAAGTTCTTCTCAATCAAGAGCAACCTCGCTGGCCTCAGAAACACATTTTTCAACAAATGAGGGTATATGGCTACATGCAATGAATAGGGCCCACTTAGGAACTCATCCCGGAAAATGGAAACCCAGGTGTTTACTGTGAGTACTGCCGAGCCTGCGGACATCACACCAATGACTACAGGAACTTAAGAGATAAAATCCAAACTTTCATTGATGAAGGAACCATGTGGCCCGCACATCATTGGTTATCCAAGAAAAGATCAAGCAGGCCAACCCGTGAACTCACGCCACTGGCAGTACCTATTCATGATGTTATGACAGCCTTACTTCGTCGTGGAGATCTCCGGTTCCTAGAAGGGGTCTTACCAGAAGAGGAGGATCATTACCTTTATTGTAGGTACCACAGATGCTTTGGCCACCTTACTGAACAATGTTATCGCTTGAAGTACGACATCCAGTTCATCATTGATTCCGGAATTGTTTCTCCTCCGAAGTCCCATATATTCAATATCACCATACGTAAGTATGAATCACAACCCGAAGTCAACGTGCTGGAAATAGATCAGGCAACGTTCATACCACACTCAAACCCTCATGTTAATGGTTTTCTCAAGAAGCAAGGGTACATACCCGGTATGGGTTTAGGAAGAAATGGACAAGGGCCCACCAGCTTCAAGTTAGAAGACAAAAACAACTCCTTTGGACTTGGTTACCAACCTACCGACAAAGAAATCCATGATCAAACCCTGAAACAAAGGAAACAATTTAAGGAAAAACAGGTTATCCCACCTTATAGCCACATTCTAAATGGTCAGTTCATCACAGAAGGAGACTACTGCCCATATTACGACTTCCCTGAGCCATACTATGACGAAGAAGCTAAGGTCACACACCCGGGTTTTGAAATCTTCCGAGACTGCAATCAATTGGACGAGGAGTCACACCACCCCTTAGAACCAGCGAGTCAAGATTAGACAAAAGCATCAGGGAACCAGCTGCGACGTCTTCTATTCGGCCAAGAAACTAGAGTGTCTGAAACTCCCGAGATGGATGAGGAGGTAATGGCTCTCAATGATCGCAACTTCAATCCTGCGGACCTAATATATACTACTATAGATGTCACAATGGGATGGCGCAAAGAAGTGAGCTGGACTGGCCCGAATGGACGAAAAGTCACGATATCTACCGGCGAAGGACCAATGATGGAAGAATCTAATTCCGAGTCTTAGTCAGAGTCAGTGTCTAGCTTAGGTCCTAAATATGAGTCAGGATTGGGGAGTGTCCCCTTTATTTCTTCTAAGTCTAGTGTCAATGTGAAGGGAAAGTCAGATCCCTTATTTGCCGTTTTCAATTCTAATATCAATAAAATGAAAAATCCTTATGCTCATTTCTTTCCTTGTTTGGCTATTGATAAATCCAATGAATACAAAGTTGCACAAATCATTAACTAATCAATTTAAGCAATGTAAGTAAACTTCGCAAAGCAAGAATGCAGATTTTCACTTTTACAGGAATTTGAGTGGCTGAACTCTCTCAACAATGTCGCTCCACAAAGAAGAAGTGAGCCAGCCTTTTGCAACAATCTCGACAAAGGAATGACCATGGCTCCAATCGAAGAGGATCCTTGGTACCAAGGCGTCTTCAACTACATCACTAAAGGAATATACCCTCAAGATGCACCACTAAGAGCTCAACGGGCCATCCGTCTCTTAGCGGCGCAATACATATAATACAAGGGGGTTCTGTATAAAAACTCCTGATGTGTGCGGGCCACACATGAATGGCCAAATGCTCTCTAGAAAGGTCCTATGGTTAGGATACTACTGGACTACTATGGAAAGGGATTGCTACGACTATGTCAAGAAGTGCAAGAAGTGTCAGATGTATGCCAACCTGCAGCATATGCCGCCCTCAATGCTCCACAACTTCACATCCCCTTGGCCATTTTCCGCATGGGGAATAGATATCATTGGTAAGATCACCCCAAAGGGCTCGGGAGGACATGAATACATCATAGTAGCCATAGACTATTTAACCAAATGGGTCGAAGCCCAATCCTATGCCGTCCTTACCTCCAAACAAGTGTCCAAATTCATAAGGAACAACATCATTTGCCGATACGGCGTTCCGCATGAAATCATCAGTGACCATGGATCCCACTTCAAAGCCGAGACAACCACCCTCCTCAAAAGCTATAAAATCCAGCACCACAAATCATCCCCTTACCGTCTCCAACAAAAACCTCAAGACTATAATTAAAAGATGATAGAAAACTACAAAGATTGGCCCATCAAACTCCCATTTGCCCTTTGGGGATATAGGACATCCATAAGATCCTCTACGGGAGCAATACCTTATTCCCTAGTCTATGGAATGGAAGCAGTTCTACCCATAGAACACCAACTACCCTCCATGCCCATAGCCTTAGAAAGAGAAATTCCTGAAACCCAATGATTACAAGCCCGCTACGAAGAGCTCATGTTTACGGATGAAAGACGCCTAAGGGCCCTAGACCATTCCCACATGTACCAACAATGCATGGCAAGAGCATTCAACAAAAAGGTTCGACCTCGAAATTTAAAGGAAGGGGATTTAGTTTGGAAAGAATTACGTGCCCCAGTTACCGACCCCGGAGGCAAATTTCGACCCAACTGGGTCGGGCCCATTCATCATCAAAGACATTCTATCAGGAGGTGCAGTCAGGCTCATGGATATTGATGGCATCAAGTTCAGTCAGCTCACCAATATGGATCAACTAAGGAAGTGCTACGTCAAAAAAAAAAAAAAAAAAAAAAAAAAAAGACGTTCACAACTTGAACAAACTACGCTGGCCTGATTCCACACTGGATACGTAGGTAACCCTTTTAAGGGGACCGGCCAAAATCAATCCAAAATTCCCTTCAAACTCATGCAAAAGGGATAATCTTTATTCAAACTGAACGAATAAACTTACATTGCAAGAATTAAACTTCCTAAGGTTACAAAAAATAAAATTAAAAAATAATGCAACTATGAGGGTTTAAGCTAAACAAATTCTTCTTATTATTTTTTTCAAAACTAGACTTGCTTTCCTAGAAAACTACTTTAATCCTTCTTCCCTTTAGAAGGCTTCGTTGAAGAGTTATTCTTTGAAAGACATTGGCTTGAGGACGACCTATGATCGCTCCCTTGAGCTGGGGCCTTGCCTCTTTTCAGTACATGATAGCCTCCCATTTGAGGCCCTACCTTTCTTTTCTTGCTTCCTGTTTTTGAGTCATACTTAGGCTTTAGCGGGTCCCACTCCTGATGACGAAGGGCTCGTCTCGCTTCTCCATCACCACAGGAAAGCCAGCTCAGATAGGTCTCAGAAACTTGAGTTGGGGCAATCACCCGAGGTACAGACCAGCGGTCCCGGCTACGACAGTATTTTCTCCAATCAGTAGCAAACTCAGTGGTCAAAGCTACGATAGTTGGTCTCGTAGTTTCCTGACGAGGAATAACCTGCTTCAACCCATATTGCCTCATGACCCTAGAGGGGAAGAAGAAAGTAGTCTTGTACAAACCCAGTATGGTAGTATGAGGAACCAAATTGTCACAAGCCACTAAGGAGGTCAAGTTTCACCAAGACACATGCCAGCGGATAACAGGTCCCGCATGGAAAAAGGCATCCCATTCAGCAAGGGACTTTTCAAAATATAGCCTTTTCCTAACCAAGAAGCTAGCAGCGGTATAGGTTTTCTTTGACCAAGCCCGAGGAACACGAGCTATCATATTATCTGGTGATTCTATTAGCCTCAGATGCTCACATAACCAAATTTGAAGTAGCAGGGGGCTAACAGGAAAAAGATTCGTGAGGAGAGATTTTCAGCCTGTCGAGCCCAATAATAGTTTCCCCAACAACCAGATGCAAAGGAGAATGCCCTTCAACCATTTGATTAACCACTCGCAGCAACGAGGCTCTGCCCAAGTTAGGAGATTCTGCATTAGCAAACAATAGGCGGTTCAACAGGCAAAGTACAAAAGCCTGACGGCGACAACGCTTGAATATTGCGTTTTTGTCAGAAGAAATAGCAAATTTTTCGCAGAGTTGAACCAAGTCCACATCGACACCAAGAACCATGCTTTTGGCTTCTGCAGATAACAAACCCAAGAATTTCTGTACTGATCCCTAAAACCATCTCTCACATAAGGCATAGCTGGGGGAAGAACATCAGGCATATTAGTGATCGCAGCAAATTCTTCAACTAAAGGGCATAATTCAGAGTTACCAAAACGGAAAACATGCAGGTCAGGGTCCCAATAATTTAGAGTAGATCAAAAAAGGGGCCACAATATTTTTGTTGGTCTTAAGGTCAGCAAGGTAGAGACATGGAACGGAGCTAGTTTAAGTTTATCTTCTACGGTCAGATTTTTGCACCAGACATCGAACAGGTTTTGAAAGGATTTCACCATGATAGAAAATTTGAGAAATTTGGGAGAGCTAAGGTCTGAAAAGTGATACAACATCAAGTATCTCGTAAATCCTATTTATAGGCAAAAACGCGGGCCAAAGAAGTCAGAAATCCACAAAAAAGCCTAAACCGAGCCGTCAGCAGCCCTGGTCAGCGCCGCTAGCGGCCCAAGCCTGCAGTCCAGCGCCGCTAGCGGCCCTGACCCTGGCCCGGTCAGAATTTCCTCTCGCTCCAGCTCACCCCATTGATCCGGTCTACCGCTAGGGGTAACAATGGGCCTGCTATCAAGAGAAGGCTGGAAACCCACAGGGGAGAACATCTCCGGAATGTACGGCATAGAAGGTCCGGGCGCTTCATAACCAGGAGGCCTGGTCACAGCTACAGGAGGTGAACGAGCAACAGATGGTCTGCTCGCCGAAGAGGCCCTCGCAGCAGAAGAATGTCGAGGCCCCACCGAAGACGAGGACTGGGACATCTGCAAAAAATCAAGATCGAGATGTTAAGTTAAGCACTTCACTTAGCTAAACAAAGGATAAAAGTCTACTTACATCAATGGTCCAAGACCGAGAACTCTTCCCCTTGCCCATTACTCGACCATAGCCTTTCTTCAGCAGGTGGATGAGCTTGAAGCTCTGAGAGGTCTGCTCCCGATTCAACTACAAAAAGAGAGCCATAAGATAGAGTCATCACTCAAAAACAAAACACAAACACAAGAAGGGATAAAAAGGAGCTCACCCCGGTACAACCATCAGGCAAGGGCAAGCTCTCCACAACCTCTCCGTCAGCCATATGAATAGGGAACTCCTCTACTATGCGTCCCCCACTCTCCCCAATGTACCTCACCGTATTGGTCGGCAAGGTCACGCTTGGGGGCTGACCCCGAGGAACTCTAGAATGAGACCTCCTAGGACCCTGAGGAGCTAGACGATCCGCCTGCAAGGCACATGAAGTCAGTATATCACACATACAGCTAAAAAGATGCAGATAAGTTTCTTACCTCAGAAGTAAGGTCCGGCATCAAGCGGTCCAAGCAGTAGGCCAGGTACACGGTCGTGCGGTCCAAGCCAACAACCTCTGGCATAAGAAACTCCGTGGCCGCCATACCATAGATCACGACTCCCAAGTCCCGCAAACTCAGACCACGCAGATAGAACATGGTCAAAGGAGGATTCTCCGGAACCAGGTGACTACCCAGGGAGGGATAGACCAGCCGAGTCAAACGGTCCCCCAAATACCATACAAAGCCAAATGGCCCCTCAAAGACCACCCGCATAGAAGACACTCTAAAGGACTCCAAGGTAATATGGGGTGGAACCCCAGGGATACCATCAAAAGCAGACCATGATACCTGTAGGTTACCAGTTCAAAAGTTCATTCACTCCAAATGGACCAACAAGAAAAATGCACAAGTCAACAACAACATACCGTAGATGCGACATGGCTCTCGAAGGTGGCCCGAAAATGCTCCAGAGAGGTAAACGAGTGGTTACCCCTACCAATCCACCGTGAACCTAATGGGAACATCCTCAAACCAGACGGTGAGGACCGAAAGCCGAAAAATACTCAAAGAACCACAACTGCCATACAAGTAAGAAAATAAGCTCCAACCCCAAAAGCAAGCACGTGCAAAGGAAAAGAAAAAAAAAAAATGGGCGTACCTCCAGTATCCTCCATGGGCCCGAGATAGATGTCCTCTCACTCGTCTCCTTAGGCCTACAAGCCTGACGACACCATCTCACCAAGGATGCATAAGCGGAAGCACCGAGGTTGTACTCATGGACCTTGGACAAGTCCTCCAGACATGTCAAGAAACCGACTTGACATACACTCTTCTTCCGAGCAAAGATGGTAGAACCCAACAAGCAAGCTAGGAAAACACGGGCTCTCTGCTCCTCAGTAAGCCCCTGCTCCGCCAGAGCCGCCCACAACCGCGCCAAAGAAACCCGATCCTTATTAAAGTGGACAGACACGGGCCCGTAAAGCTCAAGAAAACTGTCACTCTGTCGCCAATTGTTCGCGTCGTACCGAAGACGACGCCCTCTAAAGGATAGCCCCGTCAGCACAGCAAACTGATAAGGGGTAGGGAACATCTCTCCTACAAGTGTATGAAAAGTGTTCGTGGAATCCCAAAAGCTCTCCAATAACCCCCTGGCAATGATCCGAGAATCCTCCAAGTGACAAGCAGGGATAACAGTAAGGAAATGGTCCAAACCCGAACCCAGTACCAAGTTCCAAGCCTTCACTGAAAAGGTCTCCAACATCATAGCCCAATGGGAGGTAGCCCCATGAGCCTGCAACAAGACACCAACACCATAGCCAACAAAAAAAATTTCCTCAACACCCCATATACTACAAATACAGCTAAAATAATTTCACACAAATTATATGTAGTTGACCACCAATCCAGTACAAGTCCCAATTTGTTCGCGTGCCGAAGCACTAACAGTTCCAGTTTTCAGTTCAAATATACTAAACAGAAAAAAAGAGAAAGTCAGAAAACATACCAGCTCCAAGTTAGATAGAAGAATTTGCCTATCCGGTAGTAGAACCCTGCGGTTCCAAACCCCAACCGGGCGCCAGTCCAGCCGCATGAAAGAATCCTGGTACAGCCGAGCTCCATCCGCGTGACTAGTCGGAGGTACTCTAGTAGAAGGTAACCCGGTGCGGAAAAGGCTTCAGTCATACTCCTCCTCACTCATGGGACGTTTTCCCTTATCCACGGGAGCCATAGCAGCACAATGATGCTTTCTCTCTCTACAAGTGGGAAAATAAAAGTTTCAGATTCACAAGAAACAGACACCCATTCAATAATGCAACTCAAAATTCAACAACTAGGCCGAAAAATAAGCAAGTTCAAGACAAAAACCGAAGAAATCGGTCAAGAATCGACTTATCTCAAGTAAAGTGGAGCAGTCAACAATGGAGGAAGTTCGAAGGTTTGCCCTCGACAAAGTGAAGCTCGACAATGAAGAAGAAGACACGCGAAAAAAAGAAAGAAGCGCCGAAGCGCTTTTACTTAGCTCAAGCCCAACGCAGCAAGCGGCCTTTGTCAAAAACCCAGCGCCGCTAGCGGCGCTGGCCTGGGCCGCTAGTGGCCCTGCAGACCTGCACGTGCGGGCCCCTTTGCTGTCCTACAGCCCCTTTCTCCAGTCCAATGTTCGTTAGTTAAGTTCATTCGCGGCAAATATCAGTACCAAGTCCCAGATACTGAAACTCGGATCTACACTGCTACAACCCTTACCGCTCAGAGTGCCAAAATTATTTTTAAAGCCCGGAAATTCTATCGGCCTTACAGCTCAATATTACAAATTCGAACCAGTCAACGATCGCTTAAGCTATTGCGATTAAACTATCCTCCTGCGAAATTACAAATTTGGGCCAGTCAATGATCGCTTAAGTTATTGCGGTTAAACTGTCCCTCTGCGAGGTTATAAATTTTAGGGTCAGTCAATGGTCGCTTAAGCTATTACGGTTAAACTGTCCCTCTACGAGGTTACTTATTATGTGTCAGTCAATAATTGCTTAAACTGTTGCAGTTATACTGTCCATTATTTTTTATATGTTTCAGTCAATGATTTCTTAAGCTATTGCATTTAACTGTTCATATGTCCTAACCATTTTTACAGCCGTTATTTTAATCGCGCTGTCCCGTTGACTTTTTTGTTTCTCGTACAGGGACGGAATCTCGACATCTGCCGAGCGGTGTTTAGTCACTGTTTGTCGAAGCACTCCACGTTGATCATTCTCAAAGTATTACTAACCTTTTCATTCACTCTGAATACAGGTCCCCAGTAGACGTTTAGATCGTCTACGAGCAGTGTTCTATCCTGCTACCATAACCTCTATTTTCTCTTGTGTTCACAGAGATGAAATCTTAGCGCGCTACGAGCATGTCCCAACTCAGGTTTGTCTTCATATGCATACATACTGTACACTCTCACGCACCGTATGCACAACAGCATCCTGCATGTCGCCTTCAGAATACTTTGATCTTTGCTTTTACTCAAGCTCGATCAAAGTGGGGGCTTCTGTAGACGCCAAAAAAGCGTATTCAGATTTCTCCGCAAAAGCCCGATGATGAAAGGAGTAATTTATAAACTTGAACTGCTATTTTTTGCTTTAATAGTTAGATAAGGTCTCAGGTTTTTCCTCCAAACACTCATTCATTCCATTTCATTCAAAAGCCCCGTTCAAGAGCTTTCCAAAGACACGTCTCATGCCTCTTTCCGACTCTCGGTCGTCAAGTTGCGATTTAGGGGTAAAACCGTCTTTTACCGTTCAAGGGTAAAACGGTCTTTTCACATTTTTAGGAATATTTAAATTCCTCCGAAAAATAAAAATGGACTGGATGTCGTCATTATGACGACATTCAGCTGGCTGCTGACAGCCGTCAGCGGCCATGGGATAGCGGCCCTGGCCAGCGCCGCTAGCGGCGCTGATAATATTCCTAGGGCCGCTAGCGGCCCTGACCTTGCTTCTGGCCCGACTCTTTTTTCGGCCCAAATCCAAATTTTGGCTCCTTTTTAGCCGTCCAACCCTACTTCCTCCGTCTATAAATACGACCCTCCACCCTCAGTTCAAAACACAGTCTACAGTTGACACCCTCTATTCTCAATAGTATTGACTATGAGCTTCTCCCTTTTTCTTCTAAAATTTGAGATCTTATCCTTTAGTATTTTTGTCAAATATAGCCTACAGTTCAGGTACAAATTCCTGAGGGCTCAAATTAAATTAATTGCCTAATTGTTTATTTTCTAGTAGTCATAATGTAGATATCATGCTAGAATAGCGTTTTATTGCTTCCTAATTGTTGTCTGTATAGTCGTTGTGTTGCTCAACTTGTCAAACCGAATGCATGTCCAAATAAGGGTTAATAATAAATATTGAGATGCTTATGGTGAACCAATTAATAGTCTAAGTCTAGGTTGTTAATCCAGTCTTGCATGGGAGTTATGTCTTTAAATTATTAAGCAAACTTGTGTTAGTAGAGGCCGTAATAAACGGGCGAGTTGGGTGCCTAACACCTTCCCACCTCTTACCTTCGCCCCCGAACCTATTATTTTTGGGTACTCATGTGTTCTATATGAGCGGGAGTCTTTATAAAAACATGATCAGTTCACTTTTCGCGCTATTGGGTTGTCCCTTCGGTTTGTCCCTTCGATAAAACACCGATAGCAGATTTGTGACCTCTTTCATGGTTTTTATTTAGTTCAAGTCTTTACAAAACCTTTTCGAACTCGATGGTCCCTTGAACTTATCTTAACCCCCAACTTACAAATTTTCTATAAGGACGCACTCCGTGGAAACCAATACATTTATGTAAAAAGGATTGGACGAAAATCCCGGGTCCTTACACTGTCACTCCTAAAATCTGAGCCAAGTCACCTATATAGGTCAAATTCCGGTCCTCCGACTAGCTCAAGGGAAGGCCATCAACGGGAACTCGTAGAAGATAGTGTACATAATGAAGTGTAATAGTCATCTATCCAAAGGGCACGTGAAAATTGTTCGTCTCTGAATGCCATCTCTCTATAAAAGCTGAAAGGAGGTCGGCATCATATGTATACCACTCAAGTGTGCAAGGCTAGAACTCTCCATCAAACGCCTCCACTCAACTGTGCGGGGAGTAAAATCCCCTAACTTACGACCATGGCATCTCAAGGGGCCACGGTCATTACCAGCCCAACGTGCACGTACCACATGTCCTCTATAGGCATACAATAAGTCTGGAACGACGGACCCTCCTCCTTATGGTGTTGTAGTCAACTACTCCCCAGTATGTCTACGGGTAATCGTCAAAACCTCCTCCTCCTCCTCCTCCTCCTCCTCCGCCCATCATCCTCTGCATCATCCTCCGCATCCTCCTCCTCCGCCCTGCATCATCCTCCGCATCCTCCTCCTCCTTTGTCGCATCCTCCAATATCGAAGGTAGTCGGGGCTGCCTAGAAGACGAACCACCGCTATGGAAAATCCTAATACTCGGCTGAGTCCTACCAAGAGGTGTCGTCACATTCATGACCTCCGTCTGAAGTGTCAATGGAACTGACGACTCGCCACCAACAATTACCTCGGCCGGCGATAAGGGACGACGATCTCTATAAGGTGGTCGATATAAACCAAATGTAAGTGACCCCATATCTTCCCGAGGTTTTGGCGCACCACTGTCATCCAACGCTCTCTAAACTGAAGGCATCTCACCCACGGGGTGGTACCCTTCTGCCGCAGTAGCCCTCCTATGAGAAGTCGTCACGTGTCGACCCAATAATCGGGTACCATGATAATCGGGTACCATGATACTGCGTGGAAGTGGTATCAGAATGCTGCTTATGGGGCTTCTTTCCCGCCTTTGGTCCAATATCAACATCGCCAACATCGAGATTCTGTCATTTATTTTATTATTTAATTATTGCTATAACTTGTCAAATAATTGTCATCACATTCATTATTGGTGTATTTCTTTATTAATTATTACTTTCAGTCATTAATATACATTAAATTTACGAAGATAATTATTAAAATCTATAACTACTTAAACAACAATTACAATTACAATTATAACATTAACAATAACAATAATATTAAATATAAAAAAAATCATTAAACTAATAGTAATAATAACAATTATAATACTAATTAAAAAAAATCACAACAACAGGCCCACCATGACACTGCCACCATCATAACCAGTCCAAAGTCCAACACCAACATCGCCGCCATTATAATTCTAACGTTTTTTATATTATTTAGTTATCGTCATAACTTGTCCAATATTTTTTGATAACTTTCACTAATGATCTTTAATTAATCATCACTTTTAATGATAAAAATAAGGCTAAAAATTTATTAAGGTAATTATATAAATATGACTACTTAAACGACTACCACTAGAACAATAATGATAACAATCTCAAAAACAAAAACAAAACCAATAACAATAATGCTAATAATAACAACAACAACAACAACAACAACAACTAGAACAATAATTTTCTTTTGATCAAATAATAATTAGAACAATAACTGGAACCACAAAAAGACACATCAAAACTAACCCAATATTATATCAATGCATTCACATTCTAATTTCTCGCAATTTTCAACACTCAAATAATTGGAGCAATAATTAGAACCAAAATCTAAGCAGCGAGTTGCAGCGCATCGCAGTCTCAATGTTGCGCTACGGCACAACGCAACCTAAATGGACAACGAACAAAAAAAATCAGCGGCAAAGATCTACAAATACCACAAACTTTTACAAAATTTAAACAATTCAACACGTGGACAGGCGCGGCGTACCTTCGTCAAGGCCATCATCTCGTTGGAAGGTCGCAAAAGAACTCCAACCCATGACGGTTCTGCGGTGGGGGCTACGGTGGTGGGGTTTATATGATAGGGGCAACGGTGGTGGGGTTTCTGTGATGGGGGGCTGTGGAGGGGGTTGCGTGGTGAGTGTTTGCGTGGGGGGCTGTGAATTGGGATGAGGAGAGAGTCAGTGGGTGACATGAGAAAGAGTGTGGGTGACATGAGAGAGGGAGGGGGCGGAGGTCAGATAGGGTTGGGGTTTTGGGAGAGAAAAGGGGTGAGGTTAGAGAAAGAAAATGTAAGTTAGATTAAGGGTATTTTTGTCAATCTCTTATATTTGGTGGTGGTATTTATTAAAACTGGTGCTAGTATATATGTGAAATATTGGGAAATTCCACTTGGTATCCCTCTACTTTTGGGTTTTCCACATGGTACCTAAAATATTTTTCCAAATCCGCGTGGTACCCTTTTGTTTTTACCCGTTAGAAGTCTGTGCCCTTTTCAGTGTTCTTCCGTTAATTTTTCGCGCATTTACTAGTATATCCTTAATGAATCCCCAAAAGTACGTGACTCAAGCCATCTCTCTCCATTTTCTCTCTCCTCACCTCTCTCTCCATTTTCTCTCTCCTCACCCAATACGAAAACTAATTCCCTGTTTGTTATGGTGGTGGGGTTTTGTGGTACATTTGAAGAGAAAGAGCCCCAAATTTTTAGTTGCTCCCTTCATCTCTCCCACCATTTTCTCTCTCCTTACCCAATTCGAAAATGAATTTCGTGGTTGTTATGGTGGGTGGGTTTTGTGGTAGATTTGAAGAGAAAGAGTGAAGAGGGTTGGTGGGTGGATTTCGTGGTGGGGGCTGGTGGGTGGGTTTCGTGGCGGGCGGTGGTTATGGTGAGTAAGTTTTGTCTCTCTCCATTTTCTCTCTTCTCAACCAATCCGAAAATTAATTATGTGGTTGTAAAGGTGGGTGGGCTTTGTGGTTGATTTGAGGAGAGAGAGAGAAGAGGGTGGAGCGGATTTTCTTGGTGAGGGCTGTTAGGTGGTGATGATGGTGGGGTGAGTTTCGAGGTGGTTATGAGGAGAGGGTGGGTTGAGTTTCGTGGTGGGGACTTGTGGATGGATTTAGTGGTGGGCGGTGGTTATGGTGGGTGGGTTTTGTACGTGGTGATTTGAGGAGAGAGAGAAAAGGGTGGGGCGGGTTTTCGTGGTGAGGCCTGCTAGGTGGTGGTGATAGTGGTGAGTGGTTCGCGTGGTTCTGAGGAGAAGGTGGGGTGAGTTTTGGGGGTGGTTAACTGATTATGGTGGGTGGGTGGTGGTTATGGTGGGTTGGTGGTTTGGGGATTTGAGGAGATAGAGAAGAGGGCGAGTATAATGTGGTGGTGGGTTGTGGTGGGGCGGTTTTTGAGGTGGTGGTGAAAAGGGAGGATGGTGTGGGGGTAGTTTCGTCATATAATAGGAGTTGAAATAAATAAACTAACGTAAAAAGCATAACTTACATGCCACGTCATAACTTAACGGGACAAACTAACGGAAAATGACCGAAAAGGGCACAGTTTGGAAACAGGTAAAAATAAAAGGGTACCATGCGGATTTGAAAAAATATTTTGGGTACCATGTGGAAAAGCCAGCAGTAGAGGGGTACCATGTAAAATTTCCCTGAATTGTTCTTGAATTTAATTGCAATTTTAGTTTTTGGTGTTTATTTTACCGCAGTTCCCACCCAATTTCAAATGTAGGTTTAAAATTATGGATATGAAATTATCATCTGGAGATATGGTGTTTCTTCATCTGTTACAATTTATTTTTTTTATCTTTTGTAATGCTTTATTAGCTCTTTCATTTAGTCCTTGTTGTGATATGAACCCTAACTTTTGCGTCTTTGGTGTGTGTTACCTTTTATTTTTCTACTAACTTTGTGTTCTAAGTTCTGATTCAGATTTAAAGCATGTATTTAGGATAACTAATTCTTTGATGGAGGGATTTAAGAAGCATAATTGTGGTTGAGTTGTTGATTTGTGAGGTAATTTTAATTTCTACCTAATTTTCGCTTCAGAACCTTATTTATTTGATGGCTTGGGCGAAATGTTGGTGCACAAAGCAATTTGCTCGAATCTCAGATTGTTTGGTGCGCCTTAGCTTAATCTATCTTCAAAGTTTACATTATGTTTTCAGGTCTTGAAATCAGACATGAATGTTGGCTGCATAATTTTGATTTTTGCATGCTAAAATGATGTACTTGCATAGGAAAGTCATTCGAAATTAAGAATTGAAGGTTGACTAATTAGAGATGATTTGTATGTATTACACGGATGATTTTAGCATGGTTTGGTCCTATTTTTATGATCTGAAGTTCTGATTTGAATTCTAAATTTATGTACCTGATTCGCTAGCCATCTAAGTTCTTTGAGGTAATCCTACTACTACTAACTATGATCTCGAAATTGTTTACATATATCTTAACTCTAACTTTGAGGCAAAGGTAAGAATTTACCCCTTACATTTCATTTTTGCACTTCACTCATATGATGCCACTTCTGAAATAGTATATTTTCTGGATTGATCGAGTGATTCTTGTTGATGGTTACTAGAGTACTTGGTAATTCCGAGCATATCTGGATTAAAGATTTGTTAAGTGACATGTACATATTGGCTTATTGGCGTCTTTGTCTTGTTGGTGTATTATTGGGTTGTAACCTGATATTATTTTGCTTAAATGAATCTTTAGATTCTTAAGTTCAAACCTGACCGATTTTGCTACTTTGGTTAACTTGTGTTCTATTCTGATTTTTTGAGTGTCTAAACTTTCTTTTGAGCTTTTATCTTTATCTTTTTTTCATCTTTTATCTTTTTTGCTTGCCAGTTTGAACTTTTATCTGGTGGTTAAGACTTCATTGACTAAGAAGTTATATAATAGGATGATGACTAGATCATGATTTCTCCCTGAAACAGACAATCGCCCGAGAGTGTTCATGAAGTTCTCTTCATGTAATTTACCTACTGTTTACAATAGGAGCTTGTTTTGAGATTGTTTACATGCATTTTTAGCATCCTCTTGCGATTTCACTGAGACTAAAATATGATTCATGCAGCTTCTCAAAAAAAAATTGATTAATGTTTGATTATTATACTAATCAAAATAGTTGAATGGTTCGATCCCCAAAATTGGTGATTTGTGTGCATTCTATTGTATGCTCTGAATTTCAGAACTGTCTTTGGCCTGTTTAAGCCTCATTTTCGCATGTGAAAGTTTTCAAAGACAATTTAATTTCTTTCACCATTGTAAGAGTTGTCTCTGGACTAGATTAGGGGACTAAAATGCTACATAAATCAATCAATTAGCAAGTAAAAGGTCAACACATAGGTGGAGTTAGTTTGTAGTTGATTTGGATGCCAACTACGAATGTTTGAGCTTAATTTGGTGTTGATTATGTCAATATGGATGAAATGCACTTTTTATAATTCAGACTATTCTCTTATGATTTCCTTTTATGCATGTTTTCTAGATGCCAAGGAAATGAATTGCCTAAATCGAAATAGATGGAAATATTGGACTGAACAGGTTGGAATCAATATTCTTGACTTCACAAAGGCTACTACAGACCCGGTACAAGATTACAGGATTGGAAGTGGTACTGTTATGAAACGTGATCTACTAGTGGTGCTGTGAAGTTGTTGCTTTGTTGTGATCTTTTTACCTGTCATTCTTTTTGGTTTTGCATTTTGTTATATCATCTAAGATGTATGGTATTTTATCTTAAATTGTTAAAGGTTTCTCAGGTACAAAAAGATAACCTCTTTTTATTTTTTTTTTGAATTGTAATATAACTTATGTAAACTTTTTAATCTGAAATATATGTCTTTTTTTATATGAATTATATAACTCATGTAAGCTTTTGGGTTTCTGAAGCCTTGAAGCTTCTACTTCTATCTCATGCTAGGGGTCAAAAAGATACTATAAACTACTCATTGGTAATAAACAAAAAGAAAAGAGTTTATGGCAATGACACTGTTGTTGCAATGTATGAAACAGTCTACCAATGAAATCAATTTTTGGCAACAATATGTCTCCTTAGAATAAAGAAGAATATATTTTACAATGACAAGAGTTGTTGCCAATATATGGCACGTATTGCAATGACAAATCTATAGCAACGACAAATGTTGTTGCCATATAAGACATCTTTTGCAACCACTACAACAAAATGGTTCAGTACTGACATTTATTTTGATGTCGTGTGAGGATTCTAAACGTCACTAAATATTTTAGTGATGGGTGGCCCAAGTGTAGTTATTTAGCGTGTCAGTAAAAATTTTGATAAACCAAGGAGCGTCACTAAAAATTGTGACAGCTTTACCTCTCACAAATTTTGTGACGTTTCCAGCCGCCACAGAAAGTGAGGCAGCACAGAAAATTCCTGATGATGTTTAAGTGGGACCTCTTTACTGACCCAATTTATTTTTCAATTCATATTTTTCTTTTTGTTTTGCATTGCTCAGTTTGGTTGGCTTCTTAACAATCCATAAATATAAAATTGCATACTTATAGTATTTTTCAAAAAAAGATAAACACATAAACAATTTATGAAATAAACACTTCCCATATCATATCTAGATCATATTTACAACTCACATGTCATTTTTGACATTGTAGATCGACCTCCTACTCTTAAATAAGCCTAATAGCTCTAGTATTATGGACTATGGAGTACCAAAGCTAATACATTATTAAAAAAAAAAAAAAAAAAAAAAAATACAAACATGCATCCTCAACCTCCTAAAAACAAGACCTTACAGCTCCGCTATTATGGTACTAGCTAGACCTTCGTACAAAACAAAAACTAAAGATTAAATAATAAAGGATTGCAAAATTTTGGTGCATTCAAACATCAGCAATATCTCCAATTGAGTGATGATGGAAATCATGGAATGATATATTGATCTTCCCATTTTGATTCTACAGATACTAAAAAAGTAAAATCACATAACATAAGATACAAGAATTGTGATAAAGCGCTAATGACATAAAAACTCTTATTTCATTATTCTCATCCAAAAAAAATATGTTAACAAAAAGTAATTTCTAATGCATACCAAAACTCAATGGAAATAATGGAATAAAAAATGAGATAAAGCTCTAATTGATTATTCCATAGCTGGTAGAATTAGTACCCAAATTGCATTATTTCATTTAATTTTGCCACCATTGGTGCAGAACTGCAGATCCATCGATCACGACGACCATCCACTTCTTCTTCTCTCTAAAACCCTCTTTATCTTCAAGCACCCAAACCCAAACCTCTACAACCCCAATCACCATCTCCAACTCGGCAACTCATCTGATGGGCCCACGGCTCATCTGTTCAACTCGATGTAGGGACTAACTCTTTTTTTCTCTCTCATCGTCCAGGGCCTTCTGAATTCGGACTGAAATCAGAAATCTTCAACACTTTTGCTTGTGTGTTTGATTCTTTTATTGGGTGTTTGAATTTGATTTATAAATAAAAAAAATTTGAGAAACATATAATGACAAAATGTAAGGTGTATAAGAATTTGATGAGGCCCATTGTGGAGGAAATTCTTACTGGAAAGAGGCAAAGAGCAACTTCAAATAGGAAGATCTGAAAGAAGAATGAAAAGAGAGAAGGGGGAGGCAGGTTTGATTGTGGGAAAGTGAATCTGAGAAACCCTAGATGGAACTGAAAGAACATCATGTTGTAATGAAACTTTGGATATTTAATAATTTAAAATGTCTCACTTAGCTGGAAAATGCTAGTACAATAGTTTTATGGGCTGAATGTGGGCGACAAGCGAAATATGGGCCCAAAATTTTGGGTTTCAAATTTTTAATAGCAGATTATACAATTCATGTTGTCATATTAATTAGTAACAGAATTGCTTAACGTAAATCCAATTTTACTAAACGCAAATTTTTTTTTTCCAATACTTTCCACAATACCCTTTGCATTTGTAAAACACCTTTCTTCTTACGATTTTCCCTATACTTATCTCTGGTAAAATTCAGCCTTTCCCATGGTATTCCCTCTATATCTTTCCCATTTCTTGCTTCTTTTGCTGTTGTATCCGTTTTTGACTTCACCTGAAAATCCAAAAATTACCCATGTCAATTAATTATTTTTCTTATTTTAATTAATCGTTTTCCATTCATGGGCATAACTCACAATATCAAAGACGAGGTCGTCATCGTCAAAGTCAGAATCAAAAGGATCATCGCTCCTGTTGTTTGTGGTTGGGCTTAAGATTTCTCTCTCTGGTAATGAAAATGCTTCATCGTCACCGAATTCATTCATGTCATGGTAATACTCATCCACGTACTCAAGTTCATCGTTTTGGAATGCAAAATCAGCCATTTTTCCTATCCACCCAACAAACAAGAAAACATACAATCAATTTCACAATCAAAACCCACAAACCCCAATAAAAAAAAAGAAAAGACAAAAAAAAAAAAGGGTTTAATGGTGGTGGGTTGGTGTTGGTGGCGGCTGGGTGGTGGATATTCGCGGTCGGGTGGTGGATATTCGGTTGCTTGGTGGCAGTGGCGGGTCGGTGGGTGCGTGACAGCGTGGTAGGTTGGGAGTTCGCTTGCTGAATGCCCGTTCGCTAGAGCAGGTGGCCACGGTTTGGGGCTGACGAGGTGGCTAGAGAAGGTGGCAATAATGTTGTGGTGGTCGGCTCTTTCTGGGCTCAGGGTGGTCGGTATTGAAGGTGGGTGGCGAGGTGGGGTGGTGATGGTTCGAAAATAGAGGTGGGTTGAGAAGTTGGAGGGTGGTGGTTCGTGAGGGTCGGTGGTGAGGTTCGGTGGTGGTATTTGGTGAGGGTCGGTGATGGTGGTTCGTGGTGGTAGTTCGGGGGAGTTGGGTTTCTTTGATTTTTTTTTTCAATTGTCTTTTATTCTTTCAAGGTAAATGGAGAATTGATAGGGAGAAAATGAGGGAGGAGAGAGAAAGAGTGAGAAACTTAATAAGGGTATTATGGGAAGTGGGGATTTACGTTTAGTAATTTGCGATTTACGTATAGCAACCCCCATTAGTAATGGCTTAAACTGCCGTAATATTTGTGACGAGTGGACCAACCGTCACAAAAAACGTCACTATTGTAGCCTTTTGTTGTAGTGAACCAAAGAAGTCGTTGCATTACCCTTTTGCAACGCCTAGACCCGCAACGACTTCCTATTTTTAGCAACGATTTTTGTCGATGCAATTAGCATGTTTTACTGTAGTACTACTATAAAGTAGGGTTGACAGACATTGAGAGTAAGATGGGAAAAACAAGGCTCCGCTAATTTGGACATGTTAGGAAGAGACTTCTGAATGCCTCTGTGAGGAGGTATGAGAGGATTCTACTTGGGGATTGTAATAGTAGAAGAGGGCCCTAAAGAAGATTTTGGGTGAGGTAATCGGACAAGATATGATTATTCTAAAGCTTATCCAGCACATGGACCTTAATAGAGAACCGTAGCTTGAAAGGATACATGTGGAGGATCCTTGATTGATGGGGTTTTTAGTTGTTTTGCTCATCGGTTTCTTACTTTAAACTTTCATCCCATTTCCATGCCGCATTAGCGCACTTATTTATCTACTTTTATACTTTTTTTTTTGTATCTTCTTGTCTGTACGTGTACTATACTATTCTATTTAGGTTTATACTTATATATTTTTACCTTGGCTTGTGCATTTTTAATATGTTTATGTATATCTTCGTAAATCTTTTATGTGTTCGCATATTTACTCATGTTAACTCTCACGCATTGGGTCATTCATCCATATTGCACTCATTCTTCTTTCAAAATACATTAAATGTTGTGTAAAAAAAAAACTATTGCGGGTCTATCGAAAATATCCTACTACAAAGTGACTTGCTAAGAATAAGACTGCGTATATCTGGGTCTCCCCAGTCCATGTCCTTGACGAGATATATTTTTGGCGGATCCAAGAATTCATTCAAGTGGGTGCACTCTCTTCTAATGCATAGCATATTTCTAAAAATTTATATTAAAAATATTTTTTATGAAGGAAAATTTTCAAATAAATTAGCCCAAGTGGGTTCAATGAAATCCTCTTGGCCAAGCGTGGATCCGCCAATGACTGGTTGTTCTTGTTGCGGAATTGAAGAGAATAATGCGTAAGCTGGTAAAACAAATTTGTGATGTGGGTAATCGTGCTATCGAGCATGAGGTAGATACCGTATACTTTGAGCTTATGATGCTCAATGCGATGAGTATTAGAAGATATACCAGGGGCAAGAATGACGGGATCGAGAGGCACAAGTAATACCAAGACGAGGCGTGAGTTACTAATGAGGATTCGTAAAGGATTAAAAGTGGAAGCAGGATATGAAAATACTGTGGCGGCTAATATAAAGGGTAGGCCAAGAAGAATAGATAATGATGAAGGAAAAAAAACGAGAATTGCAAATGGCTGAAAGGAAAATAAACAACTGCAATGAACAACCAAAAAATGCAAAAGTGAGTGGTATATGTGGAAGCCTAAAAGGTATTATTTTATTATAGTTAGACTATAGATGTATGAGAGCACATTATTTGATGTTGGACCGTTTGTTGGAAAATTTGTGGGTAGTATCAGTTCAACCTCATTCACCGATGAATTACACAATCATTTTGTTGACACCTTTATTCTTAGGAGTATGGGCACTGAACTTTCCTCCTTTTTCTTTACTTGAGATCATATTTTACTCTTTTTTGCTAAGTAGTTTACAACTCAGGTACTGTGTTATTGAATGTTCAAATCAATCAATTAATATGCTTCTTGCTTATTTTCTAGTAGTTACAATGTGAACATTCATAAAAACTGCTCTTATAAATAATCCACTAAGTTTACAACTTTTTAGTATTTTCTTTCGATAAATAGCATGTTATGTCACTGTGCTGCTAAATTCATGAATCAGATGCATATTCAAATATGGTTTAATAATAATAGTTGTAATGCTTGTGCGAATTATGACATCAATTTATTGTGCAAACTTAAGTTAGTAGAGGCCGTCATTTATACAGGTGGATTGGGTGCCTAACACCTTCCAAATTCGTACATTCATCACATAGTCATCTCCTTGGGTACTTATAAGTTTTAAATGATTAGAGATCTTTTAAAACATGGATAGTCGGATCCTCCAATGCAGGCAGTTTATTCGATATGTCCATTTCGGTAAATGCACCCGTAGAAGAGGATTCACTACAACATTTCAGTTCAAAGAGGGCGTTTTAAAATGCCCTGTTTGGTAAAAAAAGCCCTATTAGGCTACGAGGAAATTTTTTTTAAATGCCCAATTTGCCTCATTGTCTTAGGTTATGAAGGCAATTTTTTAAAAATGCCCTATTTGATAAGGAACAAAAAGGGCATTTTGAAAAAAAAAAAAAAAACGCCCTTTTTAATTAACTAATAACTTAATGCATATGTTTGGTCAAACCCGGTTTTACCACAAACCAAACTAAGAGACCAAATTCTAATCAAAATTTTATAATTAAAGTTTAATCTGTAGGTTGATTACAATTGTTGAACTCCTGATATCTACTTATAGACTGCGTGGAGCACATCGTTCCTACAGTTCGTTGATGTGGGACAGCGAAAATTTAGTGGACTCTCCAATTTGCAGACCAATAAGTTCAAACATGGGGCAGATGAGATGACCAACAAGTTAACTGAACTGATGCGAACCTTAGCAGATGACAACCGTGTACACTAGTTAACAATTTGGACATCCACATTAATTAAATTTTCATCATGCTTTTTGAAATTTTAGTAGTAATCAGGAGGACACTTTTTTTGGAAGTGTCCTATTAGATAATGCATAATTGAAAGGGAGCGCAATTGTTTTTAGAAATGCCCTATTAGATAATGCATAATTAAAAGTAAGGGTGTAAGAACCCTCGGCTTTCGGCACTAATTGAAATATCTAGTTGGAATTAATGATTATTAAATAATACGTCATTTGCAACATGATTAAATGTGACAGGGAAAATAATAAGCAAATAGCGAAGTCGCCACCAATTTTTAAGGAAACAATTGGAAATCATCAAAAGTACACCCAATTCTTATTGGGAATTGACTCATACCCAAAAGGGGCCAAAGAATGAGTTCGGGGGCGTGGGTACGAAAAAGATAAAACGAATCCTACCTAAATCGCCCGAATTAACGACCTCTACTAATCTCATGCATGTTGATTCATAATTCATATCGCAAGGTTCCATACAAATTCGATCGTCCAAGATCCTAAAGTAACTAGGTGGGTTGAACAAACCAAATTAATAATGTTATCGCTTTGCACATATTACCCAATTGCATGCATTAATTAACAAGCATAAACCAAACCAATAATAAGTTAGAAGATATAAATCTCCACCTTACCTTTCTTGCTAAACGTGCCAAATTGCATATGTACACCAATAAGATTGTTAGCAACTTCAATGGAAGTAATAAATATAAACAAAATAATAAAAATATGCTAATATGCAATTTAGGGCTAATCATGCAAAACCCTAATTATATGCTAATATGCTAACTAAATATGCTAATCATGCAAAGATGAAATATTTATACTAACCATGCATTAATCTAGAATTAAACTAAAAACTATGAAAATCATGTAAGGTTAATAATTAAACTAGCCTATGCATGATAATCATGAAAACAATAATTAAACTAATTTAAACATGTAGAAATAAATAAAATAATTGAAACATGCTAAATATATTAACCATAATCATAATCAAAGTAAAATATAATTTGAAAAATAGTTATGAAAGGTTGAGAAAATTGCCCTCAGGTTAACCTTTTGTTGCACTAGAGTTGAATGTCAATTGCTCTTGTATTTGCTTTGCTCTTGTGTATGAAGTTGCTCTTGAATGGGGCTTGATGAATGCTTGAATTGATTGATTAGGGTTGCATGAGAGAGAGGAGAGAGAGATTAGGGTTCTCTTAAGAGAAATCTCGTAATAAATGAGTGTTGGTCCCGAAAAACGGAGTTTAGAGGGGTATTTATAGGGATTGGGCCGAAAAAAATGTCAAATTAGGGTTCTCGGGCCAAAAACGGTGCCCAGTGGCCCCCCGGAGCGCCGTTAGGGGCTCAGCGGTCCTTGATAATGCCGCATGAGTCTAGTGGCTGCCGCCAGAGCTCCAGCGGTGGGTCCGCTGGGGCCAGCGGCGGGGAAATTCGTCCTTGCTCACACGAAAATGCCGATGGAGCGCTCAATTGAGCTCAGATTGGCCGGAATTCTGGTGCGTTGAATTCCTTGTTCAAACGACTTTCTTTTGAGATATTGTGGGCTCATATAGAATAAGTATATCATGAGTTATGGCTCAAACACTAAAGATGTGTTTGTTTCAGCGCATTAATCAATGATCGGATCATATCTCCTTCGTTTCTAATGGATTTTGGCCCACAATACATCAATGGAAAGCTAATTCAAAGGAGAATACAAGCCTAGTGGGATAATAATCCAATTAATCCTTTCATGGCTTAAAATCAGTCTTGAACCGTGATATGCGGGTATGAGAACATCGTTTTTAACCCATATCTTCATTAAATCATAACTTTTCACTCCGGTGTCCGTTTGGGACAAATGAGATGGCATTGGAAATATTATGGAAAGGGCTATTTGTGGGTATGAAAACTAATGAGATTCTGATTGAGGATGATTAATGGGTTCAAATGAGCATAAGTACGTCGAGGATTCACATTCGTTTCTTTAATATGATTATAGGTTATCATCATTGGGCTCTATGCCAGGGGGGACACATTTGGGTGTTTACAGAAGCCCCCACTTTGGCCGAGCTTGTGAAAGCGATGGTCAAAGTATTTGCTAAAAATGCATGCAATGCTTTTGAAAAAAATTTATGTTAGAAAAAGATGCAATAAAACTAAATCCTGACCGCCTGTGGTCGGGGTTACCTACTTTGCAAATGCAGACGCTGTGCTAATTGCGATAGTCCAGACGTCAAAGAGCTTTGCATCACTCCCGTACCTTGCTTTGCAGACATGGTGCTAATTGTAATAGCCCATCGTAGGAGAGCTTTGCGTCGCTCTCGTGCCTTTGCTTTGTTGAAATAATGCTTGTGCTTTGCTTTGTAACCTGCATGTTAGTTCAATGAAATAGGAAGACATAGAGAGTATAGGGATGCTATGAGATGAACCCTAAGGATGGATCAAAAAAGGACGGACCTTACTCAATGCGACGGGACAGACCCAAAAGGACGGACCTTGCTCAATGCAAAGGGACTGACCCAAAAGGACGGACCTTGCTCAATGCGTCGGGACAGACCCTAAAGGATGGACCTTACTCAATGCAACGGGACGGACCTTGCTCAATGCGATGGGATAGACCCAAAAGGACGGACCTTACTTAATACAATGGGACGGACCCAAAAAGACGGACCTTGTTCAACGCAGCGGGTCGGGCCCAAATGGACGGACCTTGCTCAAAGCAACGGGACAGACCCAAAACGACGGACCTTACTAAATGCAACGGGAAGGACCCAAAAGGACTTACCTTACTAAATGCAACGAGACAGACCTAAAAGGACGGACCTTACTCAATGCAACGGGACGGACCCAAAAGAATCGTTAGAGAACGAACTCCAAATAAAGACATTTAGACTTAAGCGCATTCAATGCTATATGCGTGTGTGCTATGCAAGTGCTTCGGAGGCAAAAAAGTGTTTTAATAAGTGCAAATGAATGACATGGCACTCAAAGTGTGCAAATGCAATGCTAACTAGGCCTACAACTCCATGCAACATAGTAATGAATAATGATGCATGTGGCTCACTAGTTATGACATATATGCAATGCTTAGAAGACTGAAAACCAAGGGATAAACGAGAGACTTCATTTTATTTGCAAAAGGGTTTTTATTTCCAAAAGTTTCCCTCTTAAGCCATGACATAGATGCATGATTGGTGCCTTTGAGGTAAGGGAAAAGCCCCCAGTTTACTGGTTGGGCCGTAAAGCGAGCAAGCTCATGCGGATGAGATTCCGAGTATTCAAGCATCTTTCGCCCAGAATGGGAGGTATTGAAGCCCCCAGTATGCATAAAGTGATCCCATGAGGAAATCCGTGAAGATGCCATGAGTGATGGATGCTTAGTTGTAGTTATAAAACCAAGAGATGGTAGCCACAGAAGCCAAAAAGTTTGAGCACAAAGTCAATGGAAGTTGGAGAATTCCAAGGTAGAAATGTGGGATTATGAAAGAAATTGGGCTTGGTGCAAAAAAGTATAAAATGGGGAAATTTTGTGCAATAGGGAGAGATGGAGGGGAACAAGTTGAAATCCAAGTCTTAAGCTCTAAAAGGGTAATATCACAGAAATTTGAAACCCTTAAAATTTTGAGTTGCCATTGATGAAATGATATTACTGAGTTAGGACCTTTATTGAATCCCATGAGTAAATACAAATGGGTCTTGTAACTGAAAAAGATTAGAGTACGACCGGGCCTCAAAGAGGTTACCTACGTATCCATAGAGGAATCAGGCCAAGACGTAGCTCGAGGACCTTTGACTTTTAGTGCCCTAATTTTTGCCTGGATCATTGTCTTGGATGATCGATCCAGCGGGCTTGCCATTTTTGCCTAAGTCACTGAATGAATAGACTTAGCGGGCTTTTAAATGATTATGCCCTAACTTTTGCCTAGGCCACCTGTAGACGCCAAAAACGCGTCTTCAGATTTTTCCACAAAAGCCCGATGATGAAAGGAGTACTTTATAAACTTGAACTGCTATTTTTGCTTTAATAGTTAAGATAAGGTCTCAGGTTTTTCCTCCAAACACTCCTTCATTCCATTTCATTCAAAAGCCCCGTTCAAGTGGTTTCCAAAGACACGTCTCATACCTCTTTTCGACTCTCGGTCGTCAAGTTGCGAATTAGGGGTAAAACCGTCTTTTACCATTCAAGGGTAAAATGGTATTTTCACATTTTTTGAATTATTTAAATTCCTCCGGAAAATAAAAACGGACTACATGACGTCATTATGACGACATCCAACTGGCTGCTGAAAGCCGTCAGCTGTTCTGGGATAAATCCCATGGCCGCTAGCGGCGCTGACCATATTCCCAGGGCCGCTAGCGGCGCTGACCCTGATTCTGGCCCGACTCTTTTTCCGGCCCAAATGCAAATTTCGGCTCCTTTTCAACCGTCCAACCCTACTTCTTGCGCCTATAAATACGACCCTCCATCCTCAGTTCAAAACACACAGTCTACCGTTGACGCCCTCTTTTATCAGTATTATTGACTCTGAGCTTCTCCCTCTTTCTTCCAAACTTGAGATCTTTCTTTGCTATTTTTGTTAAATATAGCCTACAGTTCAGGTACAAATTCCTGAGGGCTCAAATTAAATTAACTGCCTAACTGTTTATTTTCTAGTAGTCATAATGTAGATATCATGCTAGAATAGCGTTTTATTGCTTCCTAAATATTGTCTGTATAGTCGTTGTGCTGCTCAACTTGTCAAACCGAATGCATGTCTAAACAAGGGTTAATAGTAAATGTTGTGATGCTTGTGATGAACCAATTAATAGTCTAAGCCTAGGTTGTTAATCTGGTTTGTGTTGGAGTTATGTCTTTAAATTATTAAGCAAACTTGAGTTTGTAGAGGCCGTCATAAACGGGCGAGTTGGGTGCCTAACACCTTCCCACCTCGTACCTTCGCCAACGAACCTATTATTTTTGGGTACTCATATGTACTATATGAGCGGGAGTCTTTCTAAAAACATGTTTAGTTCACTTTTCGCGCTATTGGGTTGTCCCTTCGGATTGTCCTTTATGTTTTTCCCTTCGATAAAACGCCGATAGCAGATTTGTGACCTCTTTCATGGTTTTTATTCAATTCATGTCTTTACAAAATCCTTTCTAACTCGATGGACCCTTGAACTTATCTAAACCCCCAACTTACAAATTTTCTATAAGGAAGCGCTCCGTGGAAACCAATACTCATATAAAAAAGGATTGGACGAAAATCCCGGGTCCTTACAGTGGCGACTTCACTGGGGATTTATTTAAGAGGGTGAGACTCGAAAGTCAAGTTTGCTTAATTGTTTAATAACATGTTCCATATTTTTGCATCATTTGCATGTGCTTTTGCACAACCTTTTGACCCTTATCAACCCTCGAGAAAGTTTGTGTCGCAACTCGTAGACAACCCGTATATCTAAAGGAATATACAGTTGTCCTATCGTGCAAATCGACGCTTCCTCACCCATGACTCATCAATCCTTGTTGATGAAAAGAATTACAATAAATGTGTCGACCATCCGCCGAACGGAAATTGTAATTTGTCGTGGTAACCTCACAGGAGCCAAAAGCCTCTAGCCCACATTTGTGCATCTGCCTGCTTGTTGTGCATGTGTCGTTGTAATGTCCGTCTGATCACATGTTTGCCTGTAAACTGCGTTATTATTATGCTTGCATGAATGCATGAATATCGTGATTATGTGCCAACATGTACTTACGTGTTAGGAGCCTTTTTCTTTTATTTTTAGCTAGTTCCTAATGCCCGAAGATGGTGCGAGAATTCCAATTCAAAGAACACCCATCATTTTCCCGATGATATATTCTAAAAAGTCATTGAACAAACTTCTAGGAATATTTTTTGTAAGTAAAAAACAAGAGTCAGTCTTTCAGTTTCCCCTCTCCCTTTTTCCATTTCTTTATTTTCTTTTTTTTTCTTTTGATGTAATTTTGATTCGGTCAACAAAAAAGAAAATCGATAAAAAAAAAAAAACCGGCAAAAAAAAAAAAAAAAACGCCGCCGAAAATCAAAACAAAAAAAAATCGAAAAAATATAAAAAGACCGAAATTCTTTTTATTTTATTTTATCCTATTTTTCATTTTCTTTGAGTCTAGAAAAATAAAACAAATGGGATAGTCCATCTTTTTCTATTTTTCTTATTTTCGTTCATTGACTTTCTTTTCCTTGGATATTAGGGAAATATTCGGGCATTTAGGATTAAGGACCTTTCTTTTTTAGGACAATGTGTTTTTCTATGTATGGGTCAAGTTTTTCTTAGATGAGAGTCTCGTAGTCTTTTTCATGTTACTAAGCGCTCCATGCTTCCTATTCAGGATAGGGAATCCGAAGAAGAAAGGAAACCTTGAGAAAAATTGGGCTCGACCTTCGGCAAGGCTGGTTCGTCTGCTGCCGTCGACACCACCAGGTTCTCGTTTACCTCCACCACAAATAGCCTTGCCATCAATGAATTCACCATTACTACATACCTTTTTCTCCACACCAATCACCCCTCCCGACTTCGCAATGCCAAAGAGTACTGATGAGAGACTGAATGAGCTCATGAGCGAGCTAGAAAGGGTACGACTCAAGGTTGAAGATATAGAGAAGAAAGGAGAAGAAGAATCAAGGATCCCTTCCGATTCCGGCTCTGAGGAAGAAGACTCAGATGCCATGCTGGCTAAGATCACCTCTGTGCTCAAGAGTAGCGGCCTGATCCCCAACTATAGTGCCAATGTAGGAAACTTTGACACTAAAATCAAGGGTAAGCTTCCGGCCAAGTTCTCTATGCCTGAAGTACCCACCTTCACGGTAGTCGACAACCCACAGGACCACCTGAAATCCTTCACTACCGCTATGGCTCTAAGGGGAATCAACAAGAAACTCTATGCCCATCTGTTTCCCCAGAACCTTGATACACATGCTCGACGATGGTTCTACTCCCTAGATCTGGAAAGCTACCCAACTTGGTCCGATTTTACCACGGTCTTCCTGGCTCGATACAAGGACAACGCTACTCTCCCTATCACTTCGAAGGAGCTTGAAATTACCACTCAAGAAAGGAATGAGGGATTCAGTAAATTCCTCCGTCGATGGAAATCCAAGATAGCAGAAATGGTGGAAAGGCCCTCTGAAACCGAACAAATCAGACATTTCATTAAGAACCTACAACCAGCCTATAAGAGTCACCTTCAATATCAGGCCATCGATTCATACCAACGTCTCTATGACGTTGGCATCCTCATTGAAGATGATCTCAATAAGAACAAGGACCAGGTCACCCCTAAGCCCTTCACTTACGGAAGAGACAAGAGGACAACTGCTAGGGCCTCCTCTGGTGCTCAGGTTAATGAGGTAGCTGTTGTGAATACCTTTGCTGAAAGAAATACACCAAGTGAATTCACCCCTCTTGGAATGACTCTGTCACATGCTCTTGAAAGAATGATAAAAAATAATCTGCTACAGCCCATCGGACCTACTCCTGAACCATCTGTTAAGAGTCGCAACTGAAAAGAGGGGGAATACTGCAAGTACCATCAAGGAAAAGGGCATGACACCGACAACTGTTGGGCTATTAAATATGCTATCCAAGATAGAATTGAGAACGTACTATACCCTTACCAAAACTTGGTCAAGCACATAGCAACTCAAACAACCCTTTAGGTACAATCCTACATATTAGTGTTGAAGATGCCTTGGGACTCGAGATTGCTGGAATATGGGACAGTGACGAGGAAGATGTATGGGAGGTCCAAACCAGATCACCATAGATGTGGCCCATTTGACACGTTCCGGTCGTCATTATAGGCCACCAAACATCTACATTGACAGGATCCAACCTGCAGCTGAAGAAGAAGTGGAAGAAGTTCCCGCAAAAGGCAAAGAGTCTCCCATCACAGGGCAGCTTAAGAGAATCAAAGCCGATATCTCCATTTGGCAACTTTTAGCCTCGCCTTCGAACATCGTCAAGCCATTTTTGAAGCCTTGTCAAAACTAACCCGATATGAGGCCTGACGAATTGGTCAGTTTCTTGGTAGGAGATAAAACTCAACCGACCATTACCTTCTTCGACAATGAACTACCTTCCGAAGGGTCCTCACACAATAATGCTTTTTACTTAACTGTATTTGCCATGGGCAAGTATGTACCTATGACCCTAGTGGACAATGGATCTGCCATGAATGTATGCCCGTTGAGAACCGCGGCAAAACTGGGTATCGATATCAAGAATTTGGCTCACTCAGCACAAGGTCTGCGTGCTTATGACAACTCTAGTCGAAAGGTGCTCGGCACCATTACTATGAATGTTACCTCTGGGGCTATAGAGAAAATGTTCCAATTTTATGTGATGGATATTCTGGCCACTTTCAACTTGTTATTGGGGCGACCTTGGCTCCATGGTTTAAATGTTGTAGCCTCTACCCTTCACCAGAAAGTCAAGATGATGTTAAAGGGAGAAATTGTGGAAATCGAGGCCAACCCCATCAAAGCAATTATTGATAAGACTCCTGTCTTGAAAATAGAACATGATAGCAAGGATATTGACCTTTGGGGATTCTCTCCCGAAGAAGTAGCCCTCATAGAGGTAGACACCAAATCTTACAACTCAAACAGTTCTCGGGAATTCGAGACTTATCCTTATGAAGAAATAGGAGAGCCTGATAAGTTTGAAGAAATAAAAGAAACCATCGAGGGGAAGTCCATCTACGTGGCACATCACCACCGCGCGATCCAGCAAATGAAAGGGAAAATCGCATTGTTGGAAAAACCCACAAAATGTAACATTTTTCTGGCCAAAGGGGAGGCTTGCTTCCAACAAGACGAACTGTTTAGCAAGATGGTCAAGTATGGATATGCCCATCCAAGGAGGCCTACCCCTCGCATGCTTCCTAGGGACGGAAACCCCTATCTTCGGAGCAAGTATTGTGAAGCCAATGGGCATCATACCAATCAATGCAAGCGTCTAAAAAGGGTAATCACCACCTTCATTAATCGAGGAACCATGTGGTCACCTAGTTCCTGGGCTATAAAAGGATGGCGCCGCTTCGACCAAAAATAATATACACAACTGAACATTCCCATTGGCAGCGTCATGAATACCCTCATATGGAGAGAAGACCTTAAACCCATGATCCCCGCGGACAACCTCCCAGAGATGAACAAAGACCAAGACTCCTACTGCTGCTATCACCAGACCTTTGGCCACTACACGGATGATTGCATTCGCCTGAAGGATGATATACAGAAGATCATAGATAGTGGAGAAGATCCGCCACCGCTAAGGGATGGCAATGTGGAAGAGGAAGCCTGAAATTAATTGGTTACCCGTAGGAGTTAAAGGAATCGAGTATGAGTCCTCAAGTTTTGTCGAGTAAGGATCTTAGCTAAATCTTTAGGTTGAGTCTTGAATAGGGGGTGTTCCCCTTTTTTACTTTTATTTCTAAGTCTAGTTTCTTTTTGACGGAAATTAGAGACCCTCTTCTCTAAAGTCATGTGTGCTTATCTCTTTTCGCAAATCAATAAAAATTCCTCTTGCTCATTTCTTTTCTTGTTTAGCTATTGATAAATCCAATTAATACAAAGTTGCACAAATCATTAACTAATCAATTTAAGCAATGTAAGTAAACTTCGTAAAGTAAGAATGCAGATTTTCATTTTTACAGGAATTTGAGTGGCTGAACTCTCTCAACAATGCCGCTCCACAAAGAAGAAGCGAGCCAGCCTTTTGCAACAACCTTGACACGGAAATGACTTTGGCACCGATCGAAGAGGATCCTTGGTTCCAAGACGTTTTCAACTACATCAGCAAAGGAATATACCCTCAAGATGCACCACTAAGAGCTCAACGGGCCATCCTTCTCTTAGCGGCACAATACATAGAATACAAGAGGGTTCTGTACAAAAAGTCCCACAACGGGGTCAACCTCAGATGCATGAATTCCGAAGACGCCGTGGAGATTATGGACGAGGTACACAATGGTGTGTGCGGGCCACACATGAATGGTCGAATGCTCTCTTGAAAGGTCCTACGGTTGGGATACTACTGGACTACTATGGAAAGGGATTGCTAGGACTATGTCAAGAAGTGCAATAAGTGTTAGATGTATGCCAACCTGCAGCATATGCCACCCTCAATGCTCCACAACTTCACGTCCCCTTGACCATTTTCCGCATGGGGAATAGATATCATTGGTATGATCACCCCAAAGGGCTTGGGAGGACATGAATACATCCTAGTAGCCATAGACTATTTTACCAAATGGTTCGAAGCCCAATCCTATGCCATCCTTACCTCCAAACAAGTGTCCAAATTCATAAGGAACAACATCATTTGCCGGTACGGCGTTCCGCATGAAATCATCAGTGACCATGGATCCCACTTCAAAGCCGAGACAACCACCCTCCTCAAAAACTACAAAATCGAGCACCACAAATCATCCCCTTACCGTCCCCAAACCAATGGCGCAGTAGAAGCCGCAAACAAAAACTCAAGACTATCATTGAAAAGATGATAGAAAATTACAAATATTGGCCCATCAAACTCCCGTTTGCCCTTTGGGGATATAGGACATCCATAAGATCCTCTACGGGAGCAACACCTTATTCCCTAGTCTATGGAATGGAAGCAGTTCTACCCATAGAAGTCCAATTACCCTCCATGCGCATAGCCTTAGAAGGAGAAATTCCTGAATCCCAATGGTCACAAGCCCGCTACGAAGAGCTCATGTTCACGGATGAAAGACGCCTACGGGCCCTAGACCATTCCCACATGTACCAACAACGCATGACAAGAGCATTCAACAAAAAGGTTCGACCTCAAAATTTAAAGGAAGGGGATTTAGTTTGGAAAGAATTACTTGCCCCAGTTACCGACCCCCAGAGGCAAATTTCGACCCACCTGGTCCGGCCCATTCATCATCAAAGACATTCTATTAGGAGGTGCAGTCAGGCTTATGGATATTGATGGCATCGAGTTGAGTCAGCACACCAATATGGATCAACTAAAGAAAAGCTACGTCTAAAAAGAAAAAAAAAATTCCGAAAAAAAAAGACGTTCACAACTTGCACGAACTACGCTGGCCTGATTCCACACTGGATACGTAGGTAACCCTTTTAAGGGGCCCGGCCAAAATCAATCCAAAATTCCTTTCAAACTCATGCCAAAGGGATAATCTTTATTTAAACTGAACGAATAAACTTACATTGCAAGATTTAAACTTCCTAAGGTTACAAAAAAAAAATAATGCAACTATGAGGGTTTAAGCTAAACAAATTCTTATTATTATTTTTTTCCAAAACTAGACTTGCTTTCCTAGAAAACTACTTTAATCCTTCTTCCCTTTAGAAGGTTTCGTTGAAGAGTTCTTCTTTGAAAGACCTTGGCTTGAGGATAACCTATGATCGCTCCCTTGAGCTGGGGGCTTGCCTCTCTTCAGTACATGATAGCCTCCCATTTGAGGCCCTCCCTTTCTTTTCTTGCTTGCTGTTTTTAGTCATACTTAGACTTTAACTGGTTCCACTCCTCATGACGAAGGGCTCGTCTCGCTTCTCCATCACTGCAGGAAAGCCAGTTCAGATAGGTCTCAGAAACTTGAGTTGGGGAAATTACCCGAGGTACAGTCCGGCGGTCCCGGCTACGCCAATACTTCCCCCAATCCGTAGCAAACTCAGTGGTCAAAGCTACGATAGTTGGTGTCGTAGTTTCCTGACGAGGAATAACCTGCTTCAACCCATATTACCTCATGACCCTAGAGGGAAAAAAGAAAGTAGTCCTTTACAAACCCGGTATGGTAGTATGAGGAACCAAATTGTCACAAGCCACTAAGGAGGTCAAGTTCCACCAAGACACATGCCAGCGGATAACAGGTACCGCATGGAAAAAGGCATCCCATTCAGCAAGGGACTTTTCAGAATATAGCCTTTTCCTAACCAAGAAGCTAGCAGCGGTATAGGTTTTCTTTGACCAAGCCCGAGGAACACGAGCTATCATATTGTCTGGAGACTCCATCAACCTCTGATGCTCAAATAACCAAATTTGAAGCAGCAGGGGGCTGCCAGAAAAAGTTTCATGAGGAGAAATTTTCAACCTGTCGAGCCCAATAATAGTTTCCCCTACAACCAGATGCAAAGGAGAATGCCCTTCAACCATTTGATTAACCACTCACAGCAACGAGGCTCAACCCAAGTTAGGATATTCTGCATTAGCAAACAAGAGGCGGTTAACAGGCAAAGTACAAAAGCCTGACGGCGACAACGCTTGAATACTGCATTCTTTTCAGAAGAAATAGCAAACTTTTCGAAGAGTTGAACCAAGTCCACATCGAAACCAAGAACCATATTTTTGGCATCTGCAGATGACAAACCCAAGGATTTCTTGTACTGATCCCTAAAACCATCTCTCACATAAGGCATAGCTGGGGGAAGAACATCAGGCATATTACAGCAAATTCTTCAACTAAAGGGCATAAGTAAGAGTTACCAAAACGAAAAACATGCAGGCCAGGGTCCCAATAATTCAGAGCGGATCGAAGAAGGGGCCACAATATTTTTGTTGGTCTTAAGGTCAGCAGGGTAGTGACATGGAACAGAGCTAGTTCAAGTTTTTCTTCTACGGTTAGATTTTTGCATCAGGCATCAAACAGGTTTTCAAAGGATTTCACCATGATAGAAAATTTGGGAAATTTGGGAGAGGTAAGGTTTGAAAAGTGATACAACATCAAGCATCCCGTAAATCCTATTTATAGGCAAAAACGCGGGCCAAAGAAGTCAGAAATCCACAAAAAGCCCAAATCAGAGCCGTCAGCAGCCCTGGTCAGCGCCGCTAGCGGCTTTTATTAGCGGCAGTAGCGGCCTAGGCCTGCAGCACAGCGCCGCTAGCGGCTCTGACCCTGGCCCGACCCGAATTTTCCTCTCGCTCCAGCTCGCCCTAGTGATCCGGTCCGCCCGATTTAAGCCCAGTTTTGATACCCCCGCTGAATTACAAAGCCCGAGACTCTCTTAGTTTTATGTTTTTCAATTTTTTTAAGGGGTATATATGTGTAATTTCTTTATTTTATTCCCCAAATAATGGCTCTTCCTACTGCATAACACATTGCATACCTAGAGATCAGACGGGCATAATCGAGTCATCATATCATATCATATATATTATAAAAATGCATAACAACAGGAGTTCGAAATCTCAAGATTAATGTCTACAAGGAGATCCAACATCGCTCAGCCGGAGTCATCATCACCGTTGCTGTCAGCCTCATCATCAACGGACAGCCCATGTCCCGCCCATCATATGCTGGTGCACGCATAGGGGTACCTGCCGAAAACCCCGCGACAAAGAAACTCTCCGTGGCCGGACTGGCAAAATCCATAGCCACATCCTAATGCGAAGTCCCAGTATGAGGCACATCCCATCCAGGGGCGTTCGCCCAACCTCCGACCGTGGGGGTAACAATAGGCATGCTATCAAGAGAAGGCTGGAAACCCACAGGGGAGAACATCTACGGAATGTACGGCACAGAAGGTCTTAACGCCTCATCAACAGGAGGCCTTGTCCAGCTACGGGAGGTGAACAAGCAACAGATGGTCTGCTCGCCGAAGAGGCCCTCGCAGTAGAAGAATGTCGAGGCCCCACCGAAGACGAGGACTGGGATATCTGCAAACAATCAAGATCGAGATGTTAAGATAAGCACTTCACTTAGCTAAACAAAGGATAAAAGTCTACTTACATCAACGGTCCAAGACCGAGAACTTTTCCCCTTGTCCATTACTCGACCATAGCCTTTCTTCAGCAGGTGGATGAGCTTGAAGATCTGAGAGGTCTGCTCCCGATTCAACTACAAAAAGAGAGCCACAAGATAGAGTCAACACTCAAAGCAAACACAAACACAAGAAGGGATAAAAAGGAGCTCACCCCCGTACAACCATCAGGCAAGGGCAAGCCCTCCACAGCCTCTCCGTCAGCCATATGAAGAGGGAACTCCTCTACTATGCGTCCCCCACTCTCCCCAATGTACCTCACCTCATTGGTCGGCAAGGTCACGCTTAGGGACTGACCCCGAGGAACTCTAGAATGAGACCTCCTAGGACCCTGAGGAGCTAGACAATCCGCCTGCAAGACACAAGAAGTCAGTATATCACACATACAGCTAAAAAGATGCAGATAAGTTTCTTACCTCAGAAGTAAGGTCTAGCATCAAGCGATCCAAGCAGTAGGCCAGGTACACGGTCGTGCGGTCGAAGCCGACGACCTCGGGCATAAGAAACTCTGTGGCCGCCATACGACGGATCACGACTCCCAAGTCCCGCACACTCAGACCACGCGGATAGAACATGGCCAAAGGAGGATCCTTCGGAACCAGGTGACTACCCAGGGAGGGATAGACCAGCCGAGTCAAACGGTCCCCCAAGTACCATACAAAGCCAAATGGCCCCTCAAAGACCACCCACAGAGAAGACACTCTAAAGGACTCTAGGGTAATATGGGGTGGAACCCTAGGGATACCATCAAAAGCAGACCATGACACCTGCAGGTTACCAGTTCAAAAGTTCATTCACACCAAATGGACCAACAAGAAAAATGCACAATTCAACAACAACATACCATAGATGCGGCATGGCTCTCGAAGGTGGCCCGAAAATGCTCCAGAGAGGTAAACGAGTGGTTACCTCTACCAATCCACCGTGAACCTAATGGGAACATCCTCAAGCCAGGACGGTGAGGACCTAAAGCCGGAAAATACTCAAAGAACCACAGCTGCCATACAAGCAAGAAAATAAGCTCCAAGCCTAAAAGAAAGCACGCGCAAAGAAAAAAAAAACGAATGGGCCTACCTATAGTATCCTCCATGGGCCCAAGATAGATGTCCTCTCACTTGTCTCCTTAGGCCTACAAGCCCGACGACACCATCTCACAAAGGAAGCATAAGCGAAAGCACCGAGGTTGTACTCATGGACCTTGGACAATTGGACAAATCCTCCAGACATGTCAAGAAACCGACTTGAAATACACTCTTCTTCCGAGCAAAGATGGTAGAACCCAACAAGCAAGCCACGAAAATACGGGCTCTCTTCTCCTCAGTAAGCCCCTGCTCCGCCAGAGCCGCCCACAACCGCGCCAAAGAAACCCAATCCTTATCAAAGTGGACAGACACGGGCCCGTAAAGCTCAAGCAAACGGTCACTCTGTCGCCAATAGTTCGCATCGTACCGAATACGATGCCCTCTAAAGGATAGCCCCGTCATCACAGCAAACTCATAAGGGGTGGGGAACATCTCTCCTACAGGTGCATTGGAAAGTGTTCGTGGAATCCCAAAACCTCTCCAATAACCCCCTGGCAATGATCCTAGAATCCCCCGAGTGACAAGCAGGGATAAAAGTCAGGAAATGGTCCAAACCTGAACCTAGTACCAAGTTCCTAGCCCCTACTGAAAAGGTCTCCAGCATCATAGCCCAATTCGACGTAGCCCCATGAGCCTGCAACAAGACACCAACACCCTAGCCAACAAACAAATTTTCCTCAACACCTCATATACTACAAATACAGCTAAAATAATTCCACACAAATTATATGCAGGTGACCACCAATCCTGTACAAGTCCCAATTTGTTCGTGTGCCGAAGCACTAACATTTCCAGTTTTCAGTTCAAATATACTGAACAGAAAAAAAAGAGGAAAATCAGTAAACGTACCACCTCCAAGTTAAACAGATGACTCTGCCTATCCGGTAGTAGAACACTGCGGTTCCAAACCCAACCGGGCGCCAGTCCAGCCGCATGAAAGTATCCTGATACAGCCGAACTCCATCTGCATGGCTAGTCGGAGGTGCTCTAGTAGAAGGTAACCCGGTGCGGAAAAGGCTCCGGTCATACTCCTCCTCACTCATGGGACATTTTCCCTTATCCACGGGAGCCATGGGAACACAATGAAGCTTTCTCTCTCTACAAGTGGGAAAATAAAAGTTTCAGATTCGCAAAGAACAGGCACCCATCCAACAATGCAACCCAAAATTCAGCAACTAGGCGGAAAAATAATCAAGTTCAAGACAAAAACCAAAGAAATCGGTCAAGAATGGACTTACCTCAAGCAAAGTGGAGCACTCAACAATGGAGGAAGCTCTCAACAATGAAGAGGAAGAAGGCACGCGACAAAAAAAAGAGAGGGCCCACTTGCACACGCGGGCCCACTTGCTGTCCCACGGTCACTTTTCCAGTCCAAAGTTCGTTACTTCAGTTCGTTTGCGGCGAATAACAGTACCAAGCACGGGAGCAAAGTACTCCGGCCTACAAATTCAAATTCGACAGTCGGCCCATTTTACGGTACCGACTATTTTCAGGTTAAACTAACCCATTTATATTTGCAGGTCCCAACTATTTTCAGGTTAAACTAAACTCAGATCTACACTGCGACAAGCCTTACCGCCCAGAGTGCCAAAATTATTTTTAAAGCACAGAAATTGTATCGGCCTTACAGCTCAGTATTACAAACTTTGGGCCAGTCAATGATCGCTTAAGCTATTGCGGTTAAAGTGTCCCTCTGCGAGGTTACAAATTTTAGGATCAGTCAATGGTCGGTTAAGCTATTGCGGTTAAACTGTCCCTCTACAAGGTTACTTATTATGTGTCAGTCAATGGTCGCTTAAACTATTGCGGTTATACTGTCCATTATTTTTATTTTTTTTATATATGTGTTTCAGTCAATGATTGCTTAAGCTATTGCATTTAAACTGTTCATATGTCCTAACCATTTTTGCAGCCGTTATTTTAATCGCGCAGTCTCGTTGACCTTTTTGTTTCTCGTACAGGGACGGAATCTCGACATCCGCCGAGCGGTGTTTAGTCACTGTTTGTCGAAGCACTCCCCGTTGATCATTCTCAAAGTATTACTAACCTTTTCAATCACTCTGAACACAGGTCCCCAGTAGACGTTTAGATTATCTACGAGCGGTGTTTTATCCTGCTACCACAACCTTTATTTTTCTTGTGTTCACAGAGATGAAATCTTAGCGCACTACGAGCATGTCCCAACTTAGGTTTCTCTTCATATGCATACATACTGTACACTCACACACCGTGTGCACATCAGCATCCTGCATGTCCCCTCCGGAATACTTTGATCTTCGCTTTTACTCAAGCTCAATCAAAGTGGGGGCTTCTGTAGACGCCAAAAAAGCGTCTTCAGATTTCTCCGCAAAAGCCCGATAATGAAAGGAGTAATTTATAAACTTGAACTGCTATTTTTGCTTTATTAGTTAAGATAAGGTCTCAAGTTTTTCCTCCAAACACTCCTTCATTCCATTTCATTCAAAAGCCCCGTTCAAGAGATTTCCAACGACACGTCTCATACCTCTTTCCGACTCCCGGTCGCCAAGTTGCTAAAGAGGGGTAAAACCGTCGTTTACCGTTCAAGGGTAAAACGGTCTTTTTACATTTTTCGAAATATTTAAATTCCTCCGGAAAATAAAAACGGACTAGATGATGTCATTATGACGACATCCAGCTGGCTGCTGACAGCCGTCAGCGGCGCTGACCATATTCCCAGGGCCGCTAGCGGCCCTAACCCTGCTTCTGGCCCGACTCTTTTTTCAGCCCAAATCCAAATTTCGGCTCCTTTTCAGTCGTCCAACCCTACTTCCTGCGCCTATAGTATTGACTCTGACCTTCTCCCTCTTTCTTCCAAACTTGAGATCTTTCTTTGCTATTTTTGTTAAATATAGCCTACAGTTCAGGTACAAATTCCTGAGGGCTCAAATTAAATTAACTGCATAACTGTTTATTTTCTAGTAGTCATAATGTAGATATCATGCTAGAATAGCGTTTTATTACTTCCTAAATATTGTCTGTATAGTCGTTGTGCTGCTCAACTTGTCAAACCGAATGCATGTCTAAACAAGGGTTAATAGTAAATGTTGTGATGCTTGTGATGAACCAATTAATAGTCTAAGTCTAGGTTGTTCATCAGGTTTGTGTGGGAATTATGTCTTTAAATTACTAAGCAAACTTGAGTTAGTAGAGGCCGTCATAAACGGGCGAGTTGGGTGCCTAACACCTTCCCACCTAGTACCTTCGCCCCCGAACCTATTGTTTTTGGGTACTCATATGTTCTATATAAGCGGGAGTCTTTCTAAAAACATGTTCAGTTCACTTTTCGCACTATTGGGTTGTCCCTTCGGATTATCCCTTCGGTTTGTCCCTTCCATAAAACGTCGATAGCAAATTTGTGACCTCTTTCATGGTTTTTATTCAATTCATGTCTTTACAAAATCCTTTCTAACTCGATGGACCCTTGAACTTATCTAAACCCCCAACTTACAAATTTTCTATAAGGACGCACTCCGTGGAAACTAATACTCATATAAAAAAGGATTGGACGAAAATCCCGGGTCCTTACACCGCCCTTTCGGGTTTTCAACCTAGCGAGCTCTTTTTTTATTTTTTAATATTTTCTTTTGTAGGTGCACACACATCTTTAAAGATTCATACCTCTAAGAGGTCTTTTGGATTGTAATGTTAGGCCAAGGTGCGGGTTGCCAAAGAATGGATAATAAGGCTCAAAACGCCATAAAAGCCCCCAATGTACTGGGTGTCACTTGATGTTTCGAGGTAAGGAAACTCTCTTGATATTTGTTGCTCTCTTTATACATTAGGAACTTTTTTTTCTCTTTTTTGAATTTAAGACATTTGTTTCTCGTTTTGTTTTTTTTAACTCTTTTGGAGTTTCTCTCGTCTATCTTGAGATTTTGGTGACATTTAGAAATTGTTGCATACTTCCCATACCCCGGGTTAGGATAATGTGGTTAAATAAAGAATGTGGCTTGTGTTTGATGGCTTAAATGGGCTGCAAGTGGTGATTTGCTTTGTGGGTGAAAGGATAATAATGAAGGGTGCCAAAATGAATGCGTCATGTCCTCAGTATGACATACATGATGTGTGTCCCTTTTGGTTTTTTTTTTTGGGTCCTCTTCTTAATAGTTAAGTTTCTTGCATTGATCAAGTTTGGCAACTCAGATTTATCATTGGGTTTTCAATTAAGAGAAATTCCATGAATGAAGAAAGAAACGCAGGCTTATTTTATTCAATCAAAAGAAAGCAAGACAATGCTTTAAGGAAAATCCTAAGACAAGACTTGGACTCGACAAAGAAAGAAAGGGGAAAGGGGATCCTCCAACTAGAATATGACTATGATATTTAAGCTTGGGCTTCGCGACTGGGCTCTGCGTCCAATTCAAACTCTTGGGTTCATGGTGCATGGATGGTCTCATCATCGATCAAATCTTGGATCTCGTGCTTCAAGTGCATGCATTCTTCAGTCATATGACTTTTTACTTAATGGTACTTGCATTGAGTGGTGGAAATATTGAAGGTTGAATTTGAGGTTGAATGATGGAGTTTGAATGTATTTTGTTGATGTTTAGGGTTGTTTCTTTAATGATGGAGGAAGATATGGAGGAATATTGAGAGAATAGAGTTAATTAGAGAGCTCTAGGGTTGAATTTGAGTTCCCCATTCTGTCCCCTTGAAAAAACGGAGAAAAAGAGTATATGTAGAGGAAGGGTTAGGTCTGGGACGAAACTGACAAAAAGGCCGGACAAAATAGTCCAACAGGCGTCATTAGGCAGGTTGGTTGGCGTTCAAGCGGCTTTACTAGGCTCCAAGCGGTCCAGCCGCTCCACCAAGCGATTTAGTCGCTCCGGTAAGGAGCGAGACAAATTTTGACGGCTCATAACTTATTCATTTGATCTCTGATTGACCTAGTTTCTTTAGCATTGGATTCCTTATTCAAAAGGCTTTCTTTGGACATAATATAAGCCCAATTATCATTAGTATTTCTGGAGTTATGGCACAAACATTAGAAAGCTGTCCATTTTAGAATACCTTGCGGTAATTGGATCATATATCATTTGATTCTTATTGTACTTAGACCCATAATATGTCACATCTTTTGACTCCAGTCTCCGTTTGGGGCAAGGTTAGGGGCGTTAAAAAGCTTATAGAAAGGGATATTAAGTGGAATAAATTTAATGCAAGTTACTCGAGTATTGACATAGAATTCATATTCTTAAATGTTGGTTATCGTCATTGGGCATATAAAAAGAGGTGACACATTTTGGTGTCTATTACCATACATTTGAAAGTACTATTTACAAAACTTACATACCACTTAAATATGTTTCTTCTCCACATTTCGCATATGTATTAGTTGGTTATTTTTTTCTTTTTTCGTTAAATATCATTAATTTTATATAATGGAAGTTATATATTGTAATTTAGATATACAAGTTAGGTTAACATTACCAATTAAAAATGAAGTTTTTGAAAAAAAAATTTAGAATTAGAAATGAGGAAACCTATTTTGGTTAGTAGACTCAAGTTTGAGTTATATATATATATATATATATATATATATATATATATATATATATATATATATATATATATATATATATATAAATAGCATAATTTTTCCAGAATATTGAAGAAAAGTGTGTCTAATTGTTTAAATTTGACCCCATACTAGAGCTGTTTACGGGCGGGAAGGCCCGTTAAGCCCGACCCATCTGGCTCTGGATTAGGGCGGGCTTGGACAGTGATTTAAAAAAATTTGGTTTGTCAGGCTCGTCTAGCCCGACCTGTTTGAATGCCGGGCGGGTTATGGACAAGCAAAAAAGCCCACGGCTGGTCCGTTAGGCCCGTAAGATCAACAATTTTGAAGGGGAAAAAAAAGACTACTGATTAGTGACTACTGTAGAGTTGAGCCTTGAGGGTTGAAGAAATAAAGAGAGAGAGCCCAAGCTGTCCAACACAGTATAAAAGGAGGAGGAAATCCTAAAATCTAGTCTTTTACTGAACTAGTGAACTGACGCTTCTCTTCCCTTTCTATCTTTCTCCTCTCTCATCTCTATAATCTTTGTCTCCCTTAATCTCTATTTCTCATAACATCAAAATAAAAAAATTATAAAAACTCTCTTACCCTCTCTCCTTGACCAGGTAGTGAGGTACGTTACTTTTCTTCTTCCTCCTCTTTTTTTTTGTTTTTTTTTTGTTTTGTTTTGTTTTCTTTTGTTTTCACTTAGTAGTTGGTAAACTCTAATTATGTAAAATGTATTATTGAATTATTTGGTTCTATGTCAATTTTGCAGTTCATGGCTGGAAATAGCTCAAAGAAACCTGTTATTTTGGATGAAGATGATGTAGCTAAAGTATGCAATTCACAAGACCTTTGAAGTCAAAAGTATGGATGAACATGGAAAGGGAGGTCATCGGCCCGAGGGAGATCAGAGCTACTTGCAAGCACTGTAAGAATGTTTTTAATGCAAATTCTAATAGTGGCACATCTCATCGTAAGAGGCATGTTTATAAGTGCACAACCCGCTTTAATCGTGATATTAGAAATTTCTGTATTTCTGATACTCCTTCTGATAGTGGTTCTGCCAACATTAGTTTGAGAAATCCAATTGTTAATTTAGAAGAAGTGCATAGATCTATTTGCCTTTATGTGGTTGCTGGTGCACATCCATTTACTACTTGTGAAGAACCTGGGTTTAAGTATATGTTGTCTGTTATGTTTCCTCAATTCAAAAGTGTTAGTAGGTATACCCTTAAGAGAGATGCAATGAGATATTACAAGGAAGAGAAAATTTCACTTATGGATGAATTAAAAAAGGCTCCTAGTAGGATTTGTTTTACTAGTGATAATTGGAGAAGTGATCACACAAAAGATGAATATATGTGCATCACTGCTCATTGGGTTGATTCTAATTGAAAATTGCAGAAGAGAATTATTAAATTTGGGTCTTTAACACCTCCTTTTGATGGAGTTTCTCTAGCTGATGAGATTCAAACAAGTTTGATCCAATGGAAAATTGACCATAAGGTGTTTAGTTTCACATTAGATAATGCAACTTATAATGACACCATGATTGATATTCTTAAGCGTCATTTGTTGAGGAAACAAGCTTTGTTGTTTTGTGGAGAATTTGTCCATTGTCGTTGTTCTTGTCACATCATTAATCTTGTGGTGCAAGCTGGTTTGAAATTGATAGATGATGTTGCTTTAAAGATAAGGTTAATAGTCAAGCACTTTAAACGGTCAATTCCCAAGCTGAAAAAGTTCTATGAGTGTGCTTCCAGTACTTATGGTTTGGACACTAGGAAGAAGTTGCGTGGGGAAAATTGCATTAGATGGAACTCCACTTTTTTAATGCTTGATCGTTTTCTTTATTATCGTGAGGTTTTTAATGAAGTGGTTAGTCGTGATAACGATATTAAAGGTTTTGCTCTATCTCAAGATAAGTGGAAAAAAGTTTACGAACTTCACCAGTTTTTGAAGGTTTTTTATGATGTGACCAATGCGTTTTCTGCCTTTAAGACACCTACTTCTAATATCTATTTTGATGGGGTGTGAAGAATTCATAGGAAATTGAGTCAAGTTGCTAGTAGTCGCATTGAATCCCCATTGACCAACATGGTGAAAAACATGCAAGATAAGTTTGACAAGTATTGGGATGATTATAATCTTATTTTCTCTTGTGCTGCTGTCCTTGATCCTCGTTTTAAGTTGGAGAGAGTTAAATTTTGTTATGAAATGTTGCAAGGGGTAGCATATGCTAAGCAAATGGTTAACACCATTACAGAATCATTGTCTGAATTGTATAATGAGTATAAGGGGCCTGACTTCGATTCTTCTACTATGGGTACATCTAATCCAGTGAACATGACTAGTATTGTTAAGGGTGACCTAGGGGATCAGGACTCAGATTATAATGCCTTTTTGAGTAAAAAAAGGAAGGCAGATTGTGCTATGTCAGATTTGGAGCATTACTTAGAAGAAAAGAATGTAAATGTGAAGGAGGATATTGACGTTTTGGAGTGGTGGAGGAATCGTGTGGACGTTTTCCATATCTTTCTTCCTTAGCTCGAGATATCTTGACCATCCCTGTATCTATGGTCCCTTCCGAATCAGCTTTTAGCATGGGAAAAAAATTAATTAATCCGTGGAGAGCTTCCTTTAAATCATCCACAATCGAGTCACTTGTATGCTATGAGGTATGGTTGCACGGAAAAGGCTTTTCACTTGGTAAGTTTACTTTAAAATATGGCTTTTGGTTTCTATTATTTACGCTTCATATTGTTACTCAGTGGCCAGTGCTTTGAGTTTGATTTTATTATTATATCTTTTACAAGGTCCATCTTTGTTTACCTACGACGACAATGATGAAGCTATAGTTAGCAAAGAAGATTCACCTTCCGTTATGTATGTTACAGTTGTCTTTTTTTTTTTTGTTCCCTGATTTAAGTTACATAATTAAAAAAAAAAATGTAATATGAGTTTGCATTTTCAATTGCAGGTCCTTGAGTTGAATGGACTTGAGGTGAAAAGAAGTGAGAAAAGAAGTTGCAGGTCAACATCTAGAATTAGTAGAGCTGGAATGATTAGTTGTTTTATGTTTAGTGTATTTTAAATTTATGAAGACTTTGGTATGTTAAGATTATTTGGTTGTATATGTTTGAGAAAATTGAGAGAGTTGCAGACTGCAATTTAAATTCTCTTTCTTTTAAGAATGTAAAAATGCAAAAAATTTCCCTCAAACCAAGTTAGCACTGGTACTATTAGTATGCCCAAATCAGAGGACAAAATGTCATTATTTATTATACAGGTTTAAGCCCGTTAGGCCCATGGACAGCCCGTCCCGTTAGTAAAGGACGGACACGGACACAGATTTTAGGCCCGTTGAAAGCCCGGTCCTCTCCAGTGGACAGATTTTTAGGGATCAGCCAAGCCCGTGTCCGGCCCAAGCGCGTAAATGAACAGCTCTACCCCATACAATTCCTCTAGAAAGTATTAAGTTGATTGTTACCTTTGCACGAACAATATATTGATTGATATTATGACTATATTTTATTGCAAATTACATGAACTGAAAATTGATAAAAAGAAATAATTTATAGAAATTCATACGAGCTTGTCCAGGCGGCCATCCTCAGCACCTTCGCACCGCCAGTTGAGCCGCTGAGCGGGCCCGATAAGGCCGCCCAGCCCTTACTGGCTCTGCGCGTGGCCGCTGAACCCATTTTCTCTTCCGCTCTTACGGGGCGGGTCCACAAGTTCAAATTCCGCGTGGGATTGCATTTCTCGACCGTTATAAGCCCGGGGGATACGAGTTTGTCACCCAAAATGACTTTTTTTGCCCCCGCAACAGGGTTTCCTATCCTAGGGCCCGGTACAATTTTCCAAGACACAGACATTACTAAAGCAGAGCTACGCAACGCTGTTTGACATGGAGGCTATTAAAATAGCGTCACGTTGGCACACGCAAAGCAGAGCTACGCAACGCTCTTTGACGTTGAGGCTATAAAAAATACTGTCACGTTGGCACCCGCAAAGGAGAGCTACGCAACGCACTTTGACGTTGAGGCTATAAAAAATAGCGTCACGTTGGCACCCGCAAAGCAGAGCTACGCAAAGCACTTTGACGATGAAGCTATTAAAATTAGCATCGCGTTGGCACCCGCAAAGCAGGTAACCCTTACCACAGGCGATCAAGATTGTACCTTTTTTATCTTTCTCTAACATAAAGCATTCTTTTTTTAAAAAAAACACTGCAGGCATTTTGAGCAAATACTTTGACCTTCGCTTTCACAAGCTCAGCCAAAGTGGGGGCTTCTGTAGACACCCTAATCAGTTCTCATCCCCTAACACCGCAACGCCCGATGATGATGGTAATGGATTAACAAGGACGTAAGTAGAAAAGGACATTGCTCGAAAATCTAGACCAAATTTCTTGAAACCTAAGTCTTTGGATAGCCCTTGATATAAGGATTCCAACACCTTTGACCTTGCCTCAATCAGGTTCCGGATCAAGAGATATCGCGTCTTAAAGATTTGGGCAAAAACCGCTCAATCCCGACCCCCTGGGTCAGCCCAAGGGAAATTTCGTAATTTACTAAGCAAAAAAATTAAAAAAAAAACCCTAGCCACGCGGGCGCCTCCGGGCCCAGCGGCTGATGCTGTCAGTCCGACGGCACACGCGTAATAGCGACGGCCCTCAGGGCTGCCGCTGGGCCCAGCTGCAGCCGTAGGGCTTCAGCTGCCTTTCGGCTGGCCATTGGGCCTGTTTTTTGTCTGGGCCGAGTTTTGGCGTTGGGTTTGCAACCCTAAGCCCCTTATTCCATCCCCTAACTCTATAAATACTTCCTTTCACCCTCTTTTGAGAGAGGTTGGTCAGTTTACAATTTTGAGAGCAATTGAGAGCACAAATTTCCCCAAATCATAGAGAATTCAGAATTTGAAGATTCAAGCAAGCCATTGCACCCAACCTAGCACCCAATATTAAAGAGCAATTCCAATTCTACTAGTCCCGTTCGAATAGAACGTCCAGGTTAACCATCCTGAGGGCCTAAATTCTTTGTTAAATCTCTTATTTATTGTTTACAATCATGTTTTATCTAGCTTTTGATTATGGTTGAATAAATATGCATGCCTAGATCCTTGTAAATAATTATGCATCATTAGTTTAATTTAAAGTTTGCATGTTTTATTGTTTGGGCATGCATGTAGCAACCTCCTAGGTTTATTTTAACTATAAAGTTAATATTTTTGCATTGATCTCCTATTGAAGTTACTTACAAATTTATTGATGTGCATATGCAATGCTTGGCGCGTTTAGCAAAGTGTGGTAGGTTGGAGCGTTAAATTATTGCTCTTATATCTTATTTGTGCTTGTTAATAGTATGCATGCGAATTGGATATAAATTGTGCAACGTGATAACATAGGTAATTTGGTTGTCTTTAACCCGCCTAGTTAATTTAGGATCTTGGACGACCGGATTTGTTTGGAACCATATAATATAGATAAATATTTGACATGGATAAACTTAGTAGAGGCCGTTAATTCGGGCGATTTAGATGAGATTCATTTTGTTTATTTCATACCTACACCCACGAACTCAATATTTAGCCCCATGGGTATGAGTCAATTCCCAATAGGAATTGGGTGCACTTTTTGATGGTTTTCAATTGTTTCCTAAAAATTGGTGGCGGCTTCATTACTTGCAAATTATTATTCCCCGTTATAATTAAAATTGCATATGACGTATTATTTAAGAACCACTTAATTCCAACCAAAATACCTCAATTAGCCGCCGGAAAGGCGAGGGTTCTTACAGTGGCGACTTCATTGGGGATAATTAACAAGACGGTGTAATTTGAACACCTATCCATGTCAATATTTTATTTTATCTATTTGGTTCAATTATCGTATATGTTTATTTTCTTTACTTTGCATCCACATCATTCATATTGCATGCGTTATCATCGCAAGATGTGTAAAGACATCACCAAACCATAAATAGGAATTACCCTTTGGAGCATTATGTATGACTTAGGCCGGTGACCCACTAGGTCCGAATTAACTTTGCACATAGTCGTGTTCCACCCCATGGCATTTACATGTCTCCATTCAAGATATGTAAAACGATACGTTTAGTTTTACTATGCATCTCATAGATGATGAAACGAATCCGGTCGTGGGTTACCTTATCCAACCATAGATTGTGTCAAGCCATTGCATTTTGTCCTATAGTCCATATCAAGGTGCTAATTGATTTACTTGCCATATTGTGATTGATTGTTTCCTTGCTATGTGATTAGTTCCCATAGAATATTAGGACTAGATCCCCCCTTAGGATTTTCTTGAGTCCTGTTTAGGGAAGGTTTCCCTTTTGTTTGCTTGTGCGTTTAGTCAAGTTTACAAATAGAGTCTAGGATCTTTTCTTTTTAGGAAATAGAATCCATGTGTGACTCCGATGACGCTAGTGACCATATTAGGGAGACGTTCTTTTCCATATGAATTAGATTGCGTGCAAATAATATATTCCCGTCAATGATCTTTCACAAAATAAAAAAAAGAGTCTTACTTTATTTCTATTTGTAAGTCAACAATATATTTCCCTTTTTTAAATTAGGGAATTTTATCCCATATGCGAGTCCAGAGTACATTTTCTTTTAATTCTATAAAGTCGAAAAGATCATTGACTAGAACATGCTATTTGCATAAAATTGCGTCTTCCCCAAAAATCACCATGTTGAGGATTAATGCTATATTTTCTTCCCACATTTGTTTTTTAAATAAAATCTTTCTTCAGTGGAGTTTTAAATTTATTTCCTATTTTCTTAAATGGGCCTTTTTGTGTCCAGAATTTGTAGAAGTAAAGATCATGGTCCTAGGAAGTGGGAGAGGGACGAGTCAAACAAGATAGAGATTGATCCGCAAGTTGTCGTTCGAACCTTCACCGCAAGCACAGTTTGTGGGCCCCATTTGGCTCGATTACCTTCGCACACCGCCATTGTCACCTCAATCCTTGCAACCCAATTCACCTAAGTCCATCATGTCTGGAGATTCTGAGAAAACCGCTGACCAAAAGATGGACGACCTTTTAGCCCAATTGGTCACCATGAATGCTAGATTCACTGATATGGAAGCCTGTGTCGCCAAGTTGGATCCCCCTACCAGGGACGGCGAGAGCCCAAACCAAATGAGGATAAGACTGAGCCCTCTACTAAAGAGGTCCAAGAACTCCAAGCTAAGCTGAACAGGCTTGAATCCGTTCTAGGCAACAGTCGTGTCTTTAACGACATGATCATCAATTCTGAAGGCTATGCTCCTCACATCAAGGGAAAATTTCCCACTATGTTTTCCACGCCTGAAGTTCCCACGTTCAAAGGAATCGATGATCCACAAGATCACATTAGGGCTTTTACCACTGCATTGGGCCTTAGAGGCATTGAGCAAGAGTTATATGTTCATCTCTTTCCCCAAACTTTGGACCTTGCTGTTAGTGCCTGGTTCTTTAAATTACCCACCCAAAAGCTGCAGAAGTGGGAAGACTTATCCACCATGTTCCTGGAAAGATATGCTGACAATGTCTTGCTTTCCATGACATTGAGAGAATTGGACATCACCAAGCAAGGTGACGAAGAAGGATTCACCAATTTCGTAAGAAGATGGTGAACTAAGGTTGATGAAATGATTGATCGCCCATCTGAAAGGGATCAAATCAGAATGCTAGTCCAAAACCTGGCATCTGAATACCGCGAGCACATGAAGTTTCAACCCATAACCACCTATGCCCAACTAACTGAAGTAGGCATGGCCATTGAAGATGATCAACTCCAAAGAGGGAAGAACAAGGTCACTTACAATAACAACACAAGTGGATACAAGTATGAGAAATACACCAATACCAATCATGCCTCCACAAGCAGAGGAAATGAAGTGAACGTCATTGCTGACAGGCATCCAAGAAGGTTTACTCCCCTCGGGATGCCTTATGTCAAAGCTCTAGACAAGTTAGTCAAAGGAGACTATTTGCACCTGATTGGGCCTACCCCTGATCCACCTATAGAGAAAAGATCGCCATATTGGAACGAGTCTATATTCTGCAAATACCATAGAGGTCGTGGACACGACACAGAAAAGTGCTACACTCTCAAGGAGAAGATCCAAGATCTGTTCGACAATGGCACCATACCATTGCCTAAGGACTCACCGCCGCCCAGTAACAATAATAATCCCCTCGAGAACTCTTTTTCCATTGACGTAGAGGAAGGGTTTGACCCATCCTATCTAATCACTCCTATTGGGCAAGCTATACCGCCATACCCAAGCCCAAGGCCCACGCTAGACATTTGTGGCCTTTGGGATAGTGATGAAGAGGAATGGAGATTATACTGATCCCGAAGATGTGTTAACTCCCCAAGTCCATGACATAGCAAATGGCAAAGTCAGGTATGATATCTCCGATGATGAGAAAGAAGAAGACGACAAAGCTCTGAACTACTTCACAAGATCAGGACGCCAGTTCAGGTCCGAAAACATCTACATAGATCCATCTCAAATCCAGCCTGTAGAGCCTGTAACAATCCCCAATAGGGATCCAACCCAAAGAGAGGTGAATAAGGAAGATGATGGAACCAGCATCCTTAGACAATTGCAAAGGACAAAAGCTGACATATCTATTTGGCAATTATTGACCACTTCTATCACTCATAGAAGGGCCGTACTAGAAGCTTTGAACGCAACCACCATTTCTCCAAATGCTACTCCCGAAGTTGTAGTTAACCTCCTGGTCCAAGGGAAATCAGCCACACCAGTCACCTTTTCTGACAAGGACCTTCCACCCGAAGGCATCCGCCACAACAAAGCTCTCTACCTAACTGTAATTTGTCAACAAAGACAAGTCCCCATGACTTTGGTTGATAATGGCTCTGCTATAAATGTATGTCCCTTGAGGACTGCTGAACACCTTAAAATAGACTGCAACAATCTCGCGCACTCCGCACAAGGGCTAAGAGCTTACGCCAATTCCAAAAGAAACGTCCTAGGCACATTTTCCATGAATATCAACAATGGGCCCATTGAGAAAATGGTCCAATTTCACGTCATCAACATTCCAGCCAACTTCAATCTACTTTTAGGAAGGCCTTGGTTGCATGGGTTAAATGTTGTAGCCTTGACTCTTCACCAAAAGGTAAAGCTATCCCTAGCAGGATCCACGCTAGAAGTCTGTACTGATACCATGGTAGCCCAGATAGAAAAAACTCCAGTCCTAAAGATAGAGCATAACGAGCAAGATGAAGAATTATGGGGCTTCGAGAAGATAGCCTTCATAGAAACGATAGAGCTCACACTCAATGTGAATGCTCTACCTAGAAAGCAAGCTCACTTTCCAAGCACCACTCTAGGTCCTCACCCCAAGGTAGCCCAATCCTGCTGGAATACGAAGATCAAAAACGGTCAATTTGGGCTAGGCTACAAGCCCACAAGGCAAGAGATCTGAGCTTACATATCCAAGGAGGTGGCTAGAAAGACAGCCCGCGCGGCCAACAAGCCAATTCCACATAGCATGGATCCTTATCCCCTTACTCTCAATGGAGAATTTCTCCAAGAAGGCGATCCATATCCCTATTACGAATTCCCAGAACCTTATATGGTCAACGGAGTTCTAGTTACGGGCCTTGAGGCATTTCAAGACTATTTCACTATGAGTGAAGATGCACCAATACCTCTCAAAGAGGACCAATCCACTAAAGATTGGGCTAATGACATGGCACCTAATGTCTTTGGGCTATTATTTGGCGAAGAGCGTCACCAATACGACGAGGCAACAAACAAACTTCCCCTTACTGTGCTTTTTGACGAAGGTTTTGACCCGTCCAAGCTGATCGTCCCAATCGGGCCACCTGGAAGCACGAGACGAAGTGGACTCCAGTCGAGGGAGTCAAGTACAAGTTCACGATTCGCAATGGTCCTTCAGAGGGGCCCAATTCTGATTCTGAGTCCGAGTCTAATTCTGAGTCTGTTATCCTAGAAGTGTCGGGTAGTCCACCTCAGTCTATTCCTTTTGCTACTAAGGTCATTAGTGATGACCATCGATGTATTGACCGCTTCTACTAACATCATGAGTGTCGATTTTGCTTACTCGGATTGCCTTATTGCTCATAATTCAGAAGACATAACGAAATTGCCAAAAGAAGTCATTAAAGCATTAATCGAACATGAACAAAAGACTTCAATAGTTGAAGAAACAGAGACAATAAATATTGCAACTAATGATGAGCCTTGCCACGTGCAAATAGGCTTGTCTTTAACCTCTAATGAACGCGAAAAATTCGGAACACTCCTAAAGGATTATACGGATGTTTTCGCCTGGTCCTACAAGGACATGCCCGGCATAGACCGCAACATTGCCCAGCACACCATTTCATTAAAGCCCGACTGCAAACTAGTCAAACAAAAGTTAAGGAGAATGAAACCAGAATGGGCTCTTAAGATCAAAGAGGAAGTTCAAAAACAACTTGATGCAGGCTTCATAAGAGTGGCCAATTACCCAGAAATGGGTAGCCAACATTGTCCCAGCCCCAAAAAAGGACGGACGATTGCGAATATGTGTGGATTTTAGGGACTTGAACAAAGCAAGCCCGAAAGACGACTGTCCATTACCCCACATAGATGTTCTGGTAGGCAATACCGCAGGACATGCCCTCCTATCATTCATGGACTGGTACGCAGGATATAATCAGGTCCTGATGGCCAAAGAGGATGAAGAGAAAACTACTTTCATCACAAAATGGGGCACTTATTGCTATACTATAATGACATTCGGGCTTAAGAACGCGGGGACTACATACCAAAGAACCGCGACAACCCTGCTCCACGATATGATGCATAAAAAGGCTGAAGTGTACGTAGATGACATGATCATAAAGTCCAAAGAGAGAGAAGGGCATGTACCCTCACTTCAAAAGTTTTTCGATAGACTTAGAAAGTACAACATGAGGCTCAATCCCAAAAAGTGCGCATTCGGAGTTAAATCCGGTAAACTTTTAGGATTTGTCATAAGCACCAGAGGAATAGAGATTGATCCATCCAAGATCAAGGCCATAATAGATATGCCCCCGCCAAAAACGAAAAAAGAAATCAAGGGCTTCCTAGGGAGGATCCAATACATTAGCAGGTTCATTAGCATGTTAACTATCACCTGCGAGCCTATATTCAAGAAACTCAAAAAAGAGGTAAAAACGGAATGGGACAAACAATGCCAAAAAGCCTTGGACAAAATTAAGGCCTATCTTGTCCGAACCATCCGTGTTAGTACGCCCACTCCAGGCATGCCTCTTATCCTCTACCTTACTGTCACAGAAACGTCAATGGGGGCCATGCTAGCCCAAGAAATAAACAAGGAAGAAAAAGTCATCTATTGTGTTAGCAAGAAGTTTTTAGAATATGAGTCCCACTATTCGTCTCTAGAAAAAACATGCCTAGCTTTGGTCGCGACAACCAAGAAACTACGACATTACATGTTCCAGCATACGATTCATATAAGATCAAGAGAAAATCCTCTAAAATACATATTTGAAAAGCCCATACTAAACGGTCGAATAGCCAGGTTGTAGACACCAAAACTAGTGTCTATAATAAGTCCCCGTAAAAACCCGATGATGAAAGGATTGGATTTTGCTCGAACTTTGTCAAACAAGGGAACTCAGTCAAACCCGTGTAAAAACCCGAAACCCATGAATCAACCCTTTGTCAAACAAGGGAACTCAGTCAAACCCGCGTGGACCCCCTCGGAAAAGCCTCCCCCGCGTGAAAAGCACGTCAGGCACCTATACAAGCATGCCGCTCCAGGTCCAAGTGGCTGTGCCGCTAGGCCAAGCGGCTTGACCGCTTGTCCTGCCAGCCCAGCCGCTTGGCCTAGTTGTATGGCCGCCTGGACCTTTTCTCGCGGACAGCGAATTCGAGGCCCATCTCGATTTCTGTGCCAAACCCTAGCAGCTCCCCCTCTTCTATATAAACAACCTTAGGGTTCAGTTGAAGTGGTTGGGAATTTTAGAGGTTGGACATTCTCTTTGAGAGGTTGGTCTTTTGGTTGGCAGCTTCTCTCTCTCTCATATTAAAGCAGAAATTCTGATTCTAATCCTTCTTTAGGTTAGCCTAACACCACAAAATAAACCTTCATACTTCATCAAGAGCATAAATTCAAGCATTAAAACCCAATAAGTTCATTGTGAGCATCCAGGTAATCCAACCTGAGGGTTTTTCAATAAATTTTTATATTGCTTGTTATTACTAACGATTTTGGTTTATGTGATATGTACATGCATGGCGCGTTTTGAGCAAAAAGGCTTGTATTAAGCCTAATTAATGGATGAATGAATGTTGTTTTAATTTTGTTATTTATTGCTTCTTATGATTAAATTATGCTTTGCTTGTGGATTGGTGGATGAATTATTGGTTTGTCGTCTAACTTGCACGTTTTAGCATATTTATCATTTTTTAGCAATAAAAGCATGTAATTTGATCAATTGTTAAAAGTAGTCACGATAATAATGTTTGTTCAACCCATTAGTTAAAATTAGGAATTTGGACAAATTGAACCTTGTTTGGAACCGTAGCATTAATAATTATATTGAATCGATTAGTAAAGGCCGTTGTTGTCAATGGGCGAGTTGGGTGCCTAACACCTTCCTAGCTCGTACTCACACCCCCGAACTCATTTATGAAGTCAATTTCCCCAATAGGGATTGGGGTGCACAGGAATTGAGTTGACGTCTTTCTAGACTATCGACTTGATTCCAAGGTTTCCAAATTACCTTAAATTTGGTGGCGACTTCCAGCAATCTTAATCATGTCCTTAGTGCAAAAGGAAAATCTTAATTTGCATTCACACTCAAGGGTTCACGAAAACTCGATTGACCGCGTTCTCCCAGGCTGCCCGGAAACCCAAAGGAAAAAGGGGGCGAAAAAGGGGAGAAAAGTCCTGTAGCCTACAGTGGCGACTTCACTGGGAACATGATTAAAAGGGTGTAACTTGAAAATCGATTCATTATCATTATTTTTGCTTGGTTCACTACCTTGAGTGTTCTTATTATTATTTTGTGACTTGTCATTCATCTATTAATTTGCATTCATGTGCATGCGCTTGCGCGACTTCCGAGCTTGTTTTTACAAGTTCAAACTAGTTTTTAGCCAATGGAGTGTGGTGAAATGCCTTGGTGAGAATCCACTCGATTCTTCTTTGCCAAGAAACATGGATCCCCCCACCTCATGTACCTTCCTACGCATTCGTCCATTCGACGAGTAGGATAACTAGAATGCCTCATATTGTCGCGCATCCCACGGATTGTAGTATATTCTTGATCATGAGTAACTTTTGACCAAACCCTTAAGCCTACCCCAATGCATGAACTAGAACCAATGTTTTAGGTTGAAACTCAGTCCCATGTCCATGCTAGATTTTCATAATCATGTCATTTGCATTGTTGTGCTGTTTGCCCATATGTGAACGCAATCTTTGCGTAGTCTTTTTGGTCGTCATAGAATATTAGGTTAGACCCCGATTAGGATCTTTTCCTTTTTTGAGTCTAGATTTTGTCTTAAGATTGAGTCTAGAATCTTATTTTTTAGGAAACAATATCCCTGAATGTTCTATATGATGCTCGTTACCTTAGGAAAGATTTGAATGCTTTATTCTTTCCTTTTATTTAGGTAGTGAGTCTAGGCCAAAAGATCTCGGATAATATCTCTCCCCTCCCCTTTTAGTCAAGAGTATAATATCTTTTGCTTTATCCCATATTCAGTCGAGATAATATCTCTCCCCTCTCCGTTTAGTCAAGAGTATAATATCTTTTGTTTTATCCCATATTGAGTCGAGATAATATCTCTTCCCTCTCCTTTTAGTCAAGAGTATAATATATTTTGCTTTATCCTATATTGAGTCGAGATAATATCTCTCCCCTCTCCGTTTAGTCAAGACTATAATATCTTTTGCTTTATCCCATATTGAGTCGAGATAATATCTGTAGACGCCAAAAAAGCATCTTCAGATTTCTCCGCAAAAACCCGATGATGAAAGGAGTAATTTATAAACTTGAACTGCTATTTTTGCTTTAATTGTTAAGATAAGGTCTCAGGTTTTTCCTCCAAACACTCAAAAGCCCCGTTTAAGATCTTTCAAACAACACGTCTCATGCCTCTTTCCAACTCTCGATCGCCAAGTTGCGATTTAGGAGTAAAACCGTCTCTTACCGTTCAAGGGTAAAACGGTCTTTTCACATTTTTCGCAATATTTAAATTCCTCCGAAAAATAAAAACGGATTGGATGATGTCATTATGACGACATCCAGCTGGCTGCTGACAGCCGTCAGCGGCCCTGACCAGGGCCGCTAGCAGCACTGACCCTGATTCTGGCCCGACTCTTTTTTCGGCCCAAATTCAAATTTCGGCTCCTTTCAGCCGTCCAACCCTACTTCCTGCGCCTATAAATATGACCCTCCACCCTAAGTTCAAAACACACAGTCTACGGTTGACAACCTCTATTCTCAGTAGTATTGACTCTGAGCTTCCCCCTCTTTCTTCCAAACTTGAGATCTATTTTTGCTATTTTTGTCAAATATAGCCTATAGTTCAGGTACAAATTTCCGAGGGCTCAAATTAAATTAACTGCCTAACTGTTTATTTTCTAGTAGTCATAATGTAGATATCATGCTAGAATAGCGTTTTATTGCTTCCTAAATATTGTCTATATAGTCGTTGTGCTGCTCAACTTCTCAAACCGAATGCATGTCAAAATAAGGGCTAATAGTAAATGTTGTGATGCTTGTGATGAACCAATTAATAGTCTAAGCCTAGGTTATTAATCCGGTTTTGCATGGAAACTATGTCCTTAAATTATTAAGCAAACTTGAGTTAGTAGAGGACGTCATGAACGGGCGAGTTGGGTGCCTAACACCTTCCCACCTCGTACCTTCGCCCCCGAACCTATTATTTTTGAGTACTCATATGTTCTATATGAGCGGGAGTCTTTCTAAAAACATGATTAGTTCACTTTTCGCGCTATTGGGTTGTCCCTTTGGTTTGTCCCTTCGATAAAATGTCGATAGCAGATTTGTGACCTCTTTCATGGATTTTATTCAATTCATTTCTTTACAAAATCCTTTCTAACTCGATGGTCCCTTGAACTTATCAAAACCCTCAACTTACAAATTTTCTATAAGGACGCACTCCGTGGAAATCAGTACTCATGTAAAAAGGATTGGACGAAAATCCCGGGTCCTTATAGTGGCGACTTCACTGGGGATTTATTTAAGAGGGTGAGACTCGAAAAGTCAAGTTTGCTTAATTGTTTAATAACATGTTCCATATTTTTGCATCATTTGCATGTGCTTTTGCACAACCTTTTGACCCTTATCAACCCTCGAGGAAGTTTGTGTCGCAACTCGTAGACAACCCGTATATCTAAAGGAATATACTGTTGTCCTATCATGCAAAATCGACGCTTCCTCACCCATGACTCATCAATCCTTGTTGATGAAAAGAATTACAATTAATTTGTCGACCATCCGCCGAACGGAAATTGTAATTTGTCGTGGTAACCTCACAGGAGCCAAAAGCGTCTAGCCCATATTCGTGCATCCACCTGCTTGTTGTGCATGTGTTGTTGTAACGCCCGTCTAATCACATGTTTGCCTGTAAACTGCATTGTCATTATGCTTAAGGCATGAATATCGTGATTATGTGCCAACATGTACTTACGTGCTAGGAGCCTTTTTCTTTTATTTTTAGCTAGTTCCTAATGCCCAAAGATGGTGCGAGAATTCCAATTCAATGAACACCCATTATTTTCCCGATGATATATTCTAAAAAGACATTGAACAATCTCCTAGGATATTTTTAGTAAAAAAAAAAGTCAGTCTTTTAGTTTCCCCTCTCCCTTTTTCCATTTCTTTTTTTTCTTTTTTTTTTCTTTTGATTGTAATTCAGATTCGATCAAAAAAAAAGGAAAATCGAAAATCAAAAAAAGAATTCGGCAAAAAAAAAAACAAAAAAAGCCGCCGAAAATCAAAACAAAAAAAAAAATCGAAAAAATATAAAAAGACCGAAATTCTTTTTATTTCATTTTATCCCATTTTTTCATTTTCTTTGAGTTTAGAAAAAATTAAAAAAAAATAGGATAGTCCATATTTTTCTTATTTTCGTTTATTGACTTTATTTTCCTTGGATATTAGGGAAATATTCGGGCATTTAGGCTTAAGGCTTTTCTTTTTTAGGACAATGTGGTTTTCTATGTGGGGGTCAAAGTTTTCTTAGATGAGAGTCTCGTGGTCTTTTTGATTCTAAAAGGTCTTCTACTCGTTCAGATCATGCCAGGGTCCCTCAAACGTTCCTCAGCCGAAGACACACAGAACGAATCTCTCCTGATGCCAGGGTCGAAAATGGGCCAGAATGCTAAGAAGATCAAAACTCACTTTGTGGCAACTGCATATCCAGTTCGCGAAACTTCAAGAGAGTCGATACTTGATACTCTAGACAAATCCCTTGATTTGGATGAACAACTAGACCGATCACTCCGGGAGGCCAAAATCCAAGTACGCCTTGATCCCGATGAGACCCCGCGCCTTGTTGAGTACAGAAGCGCAGGCGAGCCAACCCAGGCCATTGTTGAAGCACAAGATGATATGAGCACCTAACTCAATACATAGTTGTCTATCATTCAGAGATCCAAAGGTTACAGAAGACTGTCGCTGGGTTAGAACAAAGAATTAAGGCTTTGGAAGGTGGCAAAGTTCTTCTCAGTCAAGAGCAACCTCGCTGGCCTCAGGAACACATTTTTCAACAAATGAGGGTATATGGCTACATGCAACCAATAGGGCCCACTTATGAACTCATCCCGGAAAATGGAAACCCAGGTGTTTACTGTGAGTACTACCGAGCCTGCGGACATCACACCAATGACTGCAGGAACCTAAGAGATAAAATCCAAACTTTCATTGATGAAGGGACAATGGCCCGCACATCATTGGTTATCCAAGAAAAGATCATTACCTTTATTGTAGATACCACAGATGCTTTGGCCACCTTACTGAACAATGTTATCGCTTGAAGTGCGACATCCAGTTCATCATTGATTCCGGAATTGTTTCTCCTCCGAAGTCCCATATATTCAAGATCACCATACGTAACTATGAATCACAACCCGAAGTCAACGTTCTAGAAATAGCTCAGGCACCGTTCATACCACACTCAAACCCTCATGTTAATGGTTTTCTCAAGAAGCAAGGGTACATACCCGGTATGGGTTTAGGAAGAAATGGACAAGGGCCCACCACCTTCAAGTTAGAAGCCAAAAATAACTCCTTTAGACTTGGTTACCAACCTACCGACAAAGAAATCCATGATCAAACCCTGAAACAAAGGAAACAATTTAAGGAAAAACAGGTTATCCCACCCTATAGCCACACTCTAAATGGCCATTTCATCACAGAAGGAGACTGCTGCCCATATTACGGCTTCCCTGAGCCATACTTTGACAAAGAAGCTAAGGTCACACACCCGGGTTTTGAAATCTTCCGAGACTGCAATCAATTGGACGATGGGGCACACCACCCCTTAGAACCAGCAAGCCAAGATTGGACCAAAGCACCAGAAAACCAGCTGCTAGGTCTTCTATTCGGCCATGAAACTAGAATGGCTGAAACTCCCGAGATAGATGAGGAGGTAATGGCTCTCAATGATCGCAACTTCAATCCTGCGGACCTAATGTATACTACTGAAGATGTCATAATGGGATGTCGTAAAGAAGTGAGCTGGACTGGCCCGAATGGACGAAAGGTCACGATATCTACAGGGGAAGAACCAATGATGGAAGAATCTGATTTTGAGTCTCAGTAAGAGTCAGTGTCTAGCTTAGGTCCTAAATATGAGCCAGGATCAGGGAGTGTCCCCTTTAGTTTCTCTAAGTCTATTGTCAATGTGAAGGGAAAGTCAGATCCCTTTCTTGCCGTTTTCAATTCTAATATCAATAAAATGAAAAATCATTCTGCTTATTTGTTACCTTGTTTAGCTATTGATAAATCCAATGAATTCAAAGTTGCACAAATCATTAACTAATAAATTTAAGCAATGTAAGTAAACTTCGTAAAGCAAGAATGCAGATTTTCACTTTTATAGGAATTTGAGTGGTTGAACTCTCTCAACAATGCCGCTCCACAAAGAAGAAGCGAACCAGCCTTTTGCAACAACCTCGACACATAAATGACTTTGGCTTCGATCGAAGAGGATCCTTGGTACCAAGACGTTTTCAACTACATCAGCAAAGGAATATACCCTCAAGATGCACCACAAAGAGCTCAACGGGCCATCCGTCTCTTAGCGGCGCAATACATAGAATACAAGGGGGTTCTGTACAAAAAGTCCCACAACGGGGTCAACCTCAGATGCGTGAATTCCGAAGAAGCCGCGGAGATTATGGACGAGGTACACAGTGGTGTGTGCGGGCCACACATGAATGGTCAAATGCTCTCAAGAAAGGTCCTACGGTTGGGATACTACTGGACTACTATGGAAAGGGATTGCTACGACTATGTCAAGAAGTGCAAGAAGTGTCAGATATATGCCAACCTGCAGCATATGCCACCCTCAATGCTCCACAACATCACATACCCTTGGCCATTTTCCGCATGGGGAATAGATACCATTGGTAAGATCACCCAAAGGGCTTGAGAGGACATGAATACATCCTAGTAGCCATAGAATATTTTACCAAATGGGTCGAAGCCCAATCCTATGCCGTCCTTACCTCCAAACAAGTGTCCAAATTCATAAGGAACAACATCATTTGCCAGTACGGCGTTCCGCATGAAATCATCAGTGACCATGGATCCCACTTCAAAGCCGAGACAACCACCCTCCTCAAAAACTACAAAATCCAGCACCACAAATCATCCCCTTACCGTCCCCAAACTAATGGCGCAGTAGAAGCCGCCAACAAAAACCTCAACACTATCATTGAAAAGATGATAGAAAACTACAAAGATTGGCCCATCAAAATCCCATTTTCCCTTTCGGGATATAGGACATCCATAAGATCCTCTACGGAAGCAACACCTTATTCCCTAGTCTATGGAATGGAAGCAGTTCTACCCATAGAAGTCCAATTACCCTCCATGCGCATAGCCTTAGAAGGAGAAATTCCTGAAACCCAATGGTTACAAGCCCTAGACCATTCCCATATGTACCAACAGCGCATGGCAAGAGCATTCAACAAAAAGGTTCGACCTCGAAACTTAAAGGAAGGGAATTTAGTTTGGAAAGAATTAGGTGCCCCAGTTACCGACCCTAGAGGCAAATTTCGACCCAACTAATCTGGCCCATTCATCATCAAAGACATTCTATCAGGAGGTGCAGTCAGGCTCATGGATATTGATGACTTCGAGTTCACTCAGCTCACCAATATGGATCAACTAAAGAAGTGCTACGTCTAAAATAAAATAAAATAAAATAAAATAAAATAAAATAAAAAACCACAACTTGCACGAACTACGATGGCCTGATTCCACACTGGATACGTAGGTAACCCTTTTAAGGGGCCCGGCCAAAATCAATCCAAAATTCCTTTCAAACTCATGCAAAAGGGATAATCTTTATTCAAACTGAACGAATAAGCTTACATTGCAAGTTTTAAACTTCCTAAGGTTACAAAAAATAATAATGCAACTATGAGGGTTTAAGCTAAACAAATTCTTATTATTCTTTTTTTTTCAAAACTTGACTTGCTTTCCTAGAAAACTACTTTGATCCTTCTTCCCTTTAGAAGTTTTCGTTGAAGAGTTCTTCTTTAATAGACCTTGGCTTGAGGACGACCTATGATCGCTCCCTTGGGCTGGGGGCTTGTCTCTTTTCAGTACATGATAGCCTCCCATTTGAGGCCCTTCCTTTCTTTTCTTGCTTCCTGTTTTTGAGTCATACTTAGGCTTTAGCTGGTCCCACTCCTCCTGACGAAGGGCTCGTCTCGCTTCTCCATCACCGCAGGAAAGCCAGTTCAGTGGTCCCGAGGTACAGTCCAGCGGTCCCGGCTACGCCAATACTTTCCACAATCCGTAGCAAACTCAGTTGTCAAAGCTACGATAGTTGGTCTCGTAGTTTCCTGACGAGGAATAACCTGCTTCAACCTATATTGCCTCATGACCCAAGAAGGGAAGAAGAAAGTAGTCCTGTACAAACCCAGTATGGTAGTATGAGGAACCAAATTGTCACAAGCCACTAAGGAGGTCAAGTTCCACCAAGACACATGCCAGCGGATAACAGGTCCCACATGGAAAAAGGTATCCCATTCAGCAATGGACTATTCAGAATATAGCATTTTCCTAACCAAGAAGCTAGCAGCGGTATAGGTTTTCTTTGACCAAGCCCGAGGAACATGAGCTATCATCTTATCTGGTGATTCTATTAGCCTCAGATTCTCACATAACCAAATTTGAAGCAGCATGGGGCTGCCAGAAAAAGCTTCGCGAGGAGAGATTTTTAGCCTGTCGAGCCCAATAATAGTTTCCCCTACAACCAGATGCAAAGGAGAATGCCCTTCAACCATTTGATTAACTACTCGCAGCAACGAGGCTCTGCCCAAGTTAGGAGATTCTGCATTAGCAAACAATAGGCGGTTCAACAGGTAAAAAACAAGAGCCTGACGGCGACGACACTTGAATATTGCGTTCTTGTCAGAAGAAATAACAAATTTTTCGCAGAGTTGAACCAAGTCCACATAGACACCAAGAACCATGCTTTTGGCTTCTGCAGATGACAAACCCAAGGATTTCTTGTACTGATCCCTAAAACCATCTCTCACATAAGGCATAACTAGGGGAAGAACATGAGGCATATTAGTGATCGCAGCAAATTCTTCAACTAAAGGGCATAATTCAGAGTTACAAAAACGGAAAACATGCAGGTCAGGGTCCCAATAATTCAGAGCGGATCGAAGAAGGGGCCACAATATTTTTGTTGGTCTTAAGGTCAGTAGGGTAGAGACATGGAACAGAGCTAGTTCAAGTTTATCTTCTACGGTCAGACTTTTGCACCAGGCATCAAACAGGTTTGCAAAGGATTTCACAATGATAGAAAATTTGGGAAATTTGGGAGAGCTAAGGTTTGAAAAGTGATACAACATCAAGTATCAATCCTATTTATAGGCAAAAACGCGGGCCAAAGAAGTCAGAAATCCACAAAAAAGCCCAAACCAGAGCTGTCAGCGGCCCTGGTCAGTGCCGCTAGCGGCCTTGCCGCTAGCGGCACTGACCCTGGCCTGGTCCGAATTTTCCTCTCGCTCCAGCTCGCCCCATTGATTTGGTCTGCCCAATTTAAGCCCAGTTTTGATACCCGCGCTGAACTTACAAAGCCCGAGAGTCTCTTAGTTTTATCTTTTTCAATTTTTTCTTTTTTATTATTTCTTTTTTTTAGGGGGTGTAATATGTGTAATTTTTGCTTTTTCTTGCAATTTTTACCTTTTTTTTCTTTATTTTATTCTCCAAATTATGGCTTTTCCTACTGCATAACGCATTGCATACTTAGAGATCAGACGGGCGTAATCGAGTCATCATATCATATATATCATAAAAATGCATAACAACAGGAGTTCGAAATCTCAAGATCAATGTCTACAAGGAGATCCAACATCGCTCAGCCGGAGTCGTCATCACCGTTGATTTCAGCCTCACCATCAACGGACAGCCCCTAACCGTATTTCCCAGTCGAATAGTGAAGAGAAGAGCTATAAATGGGCCTGCTGTTTTCGGGCCTCATGTCCCGCCCGTCATATGCTGTGCACGTATAGGGGTACCTGTAGGAAACCCCGCGGCAAAGAAACTCTCTGTGGCCTGACTGGCGAAATCCATAGCCGTATCGTGATGCGAAGGCCCAGTATGAGGCACATCCCATCCAGGGGTATTCGCCCAACCTCCGACCGTGGGGGTAACAATAGGCCTGCTATCAAGAGAAGGCTGGAAACCCACAAGGGAGAACATCTCCGGAATGTACGGCACAGAAGGTCCGGGCGCATCATCAACAGGAGGCCTGGTTACAGTTACGGGAGGTGAACGAGCAACAGATGGTCTGCTCGCCGAAGAGGCCCTCGCAGCAGAAGAATGTCAAGGCCCCACCGAAGACGAGGACTGGGACATCTGCCAACAATCAAGATCGAGATTTTAAGTTAAGCACTTCACTTAGCTAAACAAAGGATAAAGGTTTACTTACATCAACGGTCCGAGACCGAGAACTCTTTCCCTTGCCCATTACTCGACCATAGCCTTTCGTCAGCAGGTGGATGAGCTTCAAGATCTTAGAGGTCTGCTCCCGGTTCAGCTATAAAAAAAAAAAAAAGCAACAAGATAGAGTCAACACTCAAAAGCAAACACAAACACAAGAAGGGATAAAAAGGAGCTCACCCCCATACAACCATCAGGCAAGGGCAAGCCCTCTACAGCCTCTCCGTCAGCCACATGAAGAGGGAACTCCTCTACCATGCGTCCCCCACACTCCCCAATGTACCTCACCTTATTGGTCAGCAAAGTCACGCTTGGGGGCTGACCCCGAGGAACTCTCGAATGAGACCTCCTAGGACCCTGGGGAGCTAGATGATCCGCCTTCAAGACACAAGAAGTGAGTATATCACACATACAGCTAAAAAGATGCAGAAGAGTTTCTTACCTCAGAAGTAAGGTCTGCCATCAAGCGATCCAAGCAGTAGGCCAGGTACACGGCCGTGCGGTCCAAGCCGACGACCTCCGGCATATAAAACTTCGTGGCCGCCATACCACGGATCACCACTCCCAAGTCCCGCACACTCAGACCACGCAGATAGAATATGGTCAAAGGACGATCCTCCGGAACCAGGTGACTACCCAGGGAGGGATAGACCAGCCGAGTCAAACGGTCCCCCAAGTACCATACAAAGCCAAATGGCCCCTCAAAGACCACCCGCAGAGAAGACACTCTAAAGGACTCCAGGGTAATATGGGGTGGAACCCCAGGGATACCATCAAAAGCAGACCATGACACCTGCAGGTTACCAGTTCAAAAGTTCACTCACACCAGATGGACCAACAAGAAAAATGCACAAGTCAACAACAACATACCATAGATGCGGCATGGCTCTTGAAGGTGGCCTGAAAATGCTCCAGAGAGGTAAACAAGTGGTTACCCCTACCAATCCACCGTGAACCTAATGGGAACATCCTCAAACCAGGACGATGAGGACCATAAGCCGGAAAATACTCAAAGAACCACAGCTGCCATACAAGCAAAAAAATAAGCTACAAGCCCAAGAGCAAGCACGTGCAAAAAAAAAAAAAAAAAAAATGGGCCTACCTCTAGTATCCTCCACGGGTCCGAGATAGATGTCCTCTCACTCGTCTCCTTATGCCTACAAGCCCGACGACACCATCTCACCAAGGAAGCATAAGCGGAAGCACCGAGGTTGTACTCATGGACCTTGGACAAATCCTCCAGACATGTCAAGAAACCGACTTGACATACACTCTTCTTCTGAGCAGAGATGGTAGAACCCAACAAGCAAGCCAGGAAAATACGGGCACTCTGCTCCTCAGTAAGCCCCTGCTCCGCCAGAGCCTCCCACAACCGCGCCAAAGAAACCCGATCCTTATCAAAGTGGACAGACACGGGCCCGTAAAGCTCAAGCAAACTGTCACTCTGTTGCCAATAGTTCACGTCGTACCGAATACGACGCCCTCTAAAGGATAGCCCTGTCAGCACGGCAAACTGATAAGGGGTGGGGAACATCTCTCCTACAGGTGTATGGAAAGTGTTTGTGGAATCCCAAAACCTCTCCAATAACCCTCTGGAAATGATCCTAGAATCCCCCGAGTGACAAGAAGGGATAACAGTCAGGAAATGGTCCAAACCCGAACCCAGTACGAAGTTCCTAGCCCCCACTGAAAAGGTCCCCAGCATCATAGCCCAATGGGACGTAGCCCCATCAGCCTGCAACAAGACACCAACACCCTAGCCAACAAACAAATTTTCCTCAACACCCCATATACTACAAATACAGCTAAAATAATTCCACACAAATTATATGCAGCTGATCACCAATCCAGTACAAGTCCCAATTTGTTCGTGTGCTGAAGCACAAAAAGTTCCAGTTTTCAGTTCAAATATACTGAACAGAGAAAAAAGGGGGAAAATCAGAAAACATACCAGCTCCAAGTTAGACAGATGACTCTGCCTATCCGGTAGTAGAACACTGCGGTTCCAGACCCCAGCCGGGCGCCAGTCCAGCCGCATGAAAGAATCCTTGTACAGCCGAACTCCATCTGCGTGACTAGTCGGAGGTGCTCTAGTATTACAAACTTTGGGTCAGTCAATGATCGCTTAAGCTATTGCGGTTAAACTGTCCTTCTGCAAAATTACAAACTTCGGGCTAGTCAATGATCGTTTAAGCTATTGCGGTTAAACTGCCCCTCTACGAGGTTACAAATTTTAGGGTCAGTCAATGGTCGCTTAAGCTATTGCGGTGAAACCGCCCCTCTACGAGGTTACTTATTATGTGTCAGTCAATCATTGCTTAAACTATTGCGGTTATACTGTCCATTCTTTTTATATGTGTTTTAGTCAATGATTGCTTAAGTTATTGCATTTAAACTATTCATATGTCCTAACCATTTTTGCAACCGTTATTTTAATCGCGCTGTCTCGTTGACCTTTTCGTTTCTCGTACAGGGACGGAATCTCGACATCCGCCGAGCGGTGTTTAGTCACTGTTTGTCGAAGCACTCCACATTGATCATTCTCAAAGTATTGCTAACCTTTTCATTCACTCTGAATACAGGTCCCCAACAGACGTTTAGATCATCTACGAGCGGTGTTCTATCGTGCTACCATAACCTCTATTTTCTCTTGTGTTCACAGAGATGAAATCTTAGTGCGCTACGAGCATGTCCCAACTCAGGTTTGTCTTCATATGCATACATACTGTGCACTCTCACACACCATGTGCACATCAGCATCCTGCATGTCGCCTTCGGAATACTTTGATCTTCGCTTTTACTCAAGCTCGATCAAAGTGGGGGCTTTTGTAGACGCCAAAAAAGCGTCTTCAGATTTCTCCGCAAAAGCTCGATGATGAAAGGAGTAATTTATGAACTTGAACTGCTATTTTTGCTTTAATAGTTAAGGTAAGGTCTCAGATTTTTCCTCCAAACACTCAAAAGCCCCGTTCAAGAGCTTTCCAACAACACGTCTCATGCCTCTTTCCGACTCCCGGTAGCCAATTGCAAGTTAGGGGTAAAACCGTCTTTTACCGTTCAAGGGTAAAACCGTCTTTTCACATTTTTTGGAATATTTAAATTCCTCCGAAAAATAAAAACCGACTGGATGACGTCATTATGACGACATCCAGCTGGCTGCTGACAGCCGTCAGCGGCCCTGACCAGGGGCGCAAGCGGCGCTGACCCTGCTTCTGGCCCGACTCTTTTTTCAGCCCAAATCCAAATTTCGGCTCCTTTTCAACCGTCCAACCCTACTTCCTGCGCCTATAAATACGACCCTCCACCCTCAGTTCAAAACACACAGTCTACAGTTGACAACCTCTATTCTCAGTAGTATTGACTCTGAACACAGCCGCTAGGAGCTCTAGCGGTCACCCTGTATAAGCGCCTGGTGTGCTATTTCGCGAGAGACCTCGGTCCAACCGACCCCACCGTTTGACTGGTGTAGACGCCAAAAAAGCGCCTTTAGATTTCTCCGCAAAAGCCCGATGATGAAAGGAGTAATTTATAAACTTGAACTCCTATTTGATAAGGTCTCAGGTTTTTCCTCCAAACACTCCTTTATTCCAATCCCACTCAAAAGCCCCGCTCAAGAGCTTTCCAACGACACGTCTCATGCCTCATTCCGGCTCCCGGTCGCCAAGTTGCACATTAGGGGTAAAACCGTCTTTTACCGTTCAGGGGTAAAACGGTATTTTCACATTTTTCAGAATATTTAAATTCCTCCGAAAAATAAAGGACTAGATGTCGTCATCATGACGACATCCAGCTGGCAGCCGTCAGCGGCCCTGCGATAAATCCCAGCGCCGCTAGCGGCGCTGACCCTTCTGGCCCGACTCATTTTTCAAGCCCAATTCGACTTTCAGCTCATTTTCGGCCGTCCAACCCTACTCCTCCACGCCTATAAATACAACCCTCCACCTTAAGTTCAAAACACACAGTCTACAGTTGACAACCTCTATTCTTAGTAGTATTGACTCTGAGCCTCCCCCTCTTTCTTCCAAACTTGAGATCTATTTTTACTATTCTTGTCAAATATAGCCTATAGTTCAGGTACAAATTCCTGAGGGCTCAATTTAAATTAATTGCCTAATTGTTTATTTTCTAGTAGTCATAATGTAGATATCATGCTAAGTAACGTTTTTATTGCTTCCTAAATATGGTCTGTATAGCCGTTGTAATGCTCAACTTGTAAATCAAATGCATGTCTAAACAAGGGTTAAATAAATGTTGTGGTGCTTATGGTGAACCAATTAATAGTCTAAGTCTAGGTTGTTAATCCAGTTTTGCATGGGAATTATGTCTTTAAATTATTAAGCAAACTTGAGTTAGTAGAGGCCATCATAATACGGGCGAGTTGGGTGCCTAACACCTTCCCACCTCGTACCTTCGCCCCCGAACCTATTATTTTTGGGTACTCATATGTTCTATATGAGCGGGAGTCTTTCTAAAAACATGATTAGTTCAATTTTCGCGCTATTGGGTTGTCCCTTCGGTTTGTCCCTTCGATAAAACGCAGACAGCAGATTTGTGACCTCTTTCATGGTTTTTATTCAATTCATGTCTTTACAAAATCCTTTCTAACTCGATGCTCCCTTAAACTTATCTAAACCCCCAACTTACAAATTTTCTATAAGGACGCACTCCGTGGAAACCAATACACAATATAAAGGATTGGACAAAAATCCCGGGTCCTTACAGTGGCGACTCTGCTGGGGATTTATTTAAGAGAGTGAGACTCGAAAGTCAAGTTTGCTTAATTATTTAATAACTATGTTCCATATTTTTGCATAATTTGCATGTGCTTTGGCACAATTTTTGACCCTTATCAACCCTCGAGGAAGTTTGTGTCGTAACTCATAGACAACCCGTATATCTAAAGGAATATACAATTGTCCTATTGTGCAAATCGACGATTCCTCACCCATGACTCATCAATCATTGTTGATAAAAAGAATTACAATTGATGTGTCAACCATCCGCCGAACGGAAATTGTAATTTGTCATGGTGACCTCACAGGAGCCAAAAACCTCTAGCCCACATTCGTGCATTCGCTTGCTTGTTGTGCGCGTGTCGTTGTAATGCCCGTCTGATCACATGTTTGCCTGTAAACTGCGTTGTTATTATGCTTGTATGAATGCATGATTATCGTAACTATGTGCCAACATGTACTTACGTGCTAGGAATCATTTCTTTTATTTTTAGCTAGTTCCTAATGCCCGAAGATGGTGCGAGAATTCAAATTCAATGAACACTCATCATTTTCCCGATGATATATTCTAAAAAGTCATTGAACAATCTTTTAGGATCTTTTTAGTAAAAAAAAAGAGTCGGTCTTTTAATTTCCCCTTCCCTTTTTTCCATTTCTTTATTTTCTTTTTTCTTTTGATGTAATTCAGTTTCGGTCGAGAAAAAAAAGGAAATCGAAAATCAAAAGAAAAATCGGCAAAAAAACGAAGCCGTCGAACAAAAAAAAAACGAAAAAAAATAAAAAAAGAGGCCGAAATTCTTTTGTTTTATTTTATCCCACTTTCCATTTTCTTTGAGTCTAGAAAAATAAAAATAAAAATAGGATAGCCCATCTTTTTCTATTTTTCTTATTTTCGTTCATTGACTTTTTTTTCCTTGGATATTAGGGAAATATTCGGGCATTTTAGGCTTAAGGACCTTTCTTTTTTTTAGGACATTATGCTTTCTATGTGTGGGTCAACTTTTCATTAGGTGAGAGTCTCATAGTCTTTTTCTTGTTACTAAGTACTTCATGCTTCCTATTCAGGATAGGAGGTCCAAAGAAGAACGTAAACCTTGAGAAAAGTTGGGCTCGGCCTTCGGCAAGGCTGGTTCGTCTGCAGCCGTCTACACCACCAGGTTCTCGTTTACCTCCACCACAAACAGCCTCGCCATTAATAAATTCACCATCACTACATACCTTTTTCTCCACACCTATCACCTCTCCCGACTTCACAATGCAAAAGATTACTGATGAGAGGCTGGATGAGCTCATGAGCGAGCTAGAAAGGATACGACTCAAGGTTGAAGATATAGAGAGGAAAGGAGAAGAAGAGTCAAGGATCCCTTCCGATTCCGAGGAAGAAGGGTCAAATGCCAGGCTGGCTAAGATCACCTCCGTGCTCAAGAGTAGCGGCCTGATCCCCAACTATAGTGCCAATGTAGGAAAGTTTGACACTAAGATCAAGGGTAAGCTTCCGGCCAAATTCTCTATGCCTGAAGTACCCACCTTCACGGGAGTCGACAACCCACAGGACCACCTGAAATCCCTCACTACCGTTATGACTCTAAGGGGAATTAACAAGAAACTCTATGCCCATCTGTTTCCCTAGACCCTTGATACACATGCTCGACGATGGTTCTACTCCCTAGATCTGGAAAGCTTCCCAACTTGCTCTCATTTTACCACGGTCTTCCTGGCTCGATACAAGGACAACACTACTCTCCCCATCACTTTGAGGGAGCTTGAAATTACCACTCAAGAGAGGATTCACTAAATTCCTCCGTCGATGGAAATCCAAGATAGCTAAAATGGTGGAAAGACCCTCTGAAACTGAACAAATCAGACATTTCATTAAGAACCTGCAACCAGCCTATAAGAGTCACCTTCAATATCAGGCCATCGACTCATACCAGCGTCTCTATGACGTTGGCATCCTCATTGAAGATGATCTCAATAAGAACAAGGACCAGATCACCCCTAAGCCCTTCACTTACGGGAGAAAAAAGAGGACAACTACTGGGGCCTCCTCTGGTGCTTAGGTTAATAAGGTAGCTGCTGTGAATACCTTTGCTGAAAGAAATCCACCAAGAGAATTCACCCCTCTTGGAATGACTTTGTCACATGCTCTTGAAATAATGATCAAAAATAATCTGCTGCAGCCCATCGGACCTACTCCAGAACCATCTGTTAAGAGTCACAACTGGAAAGAGGGGGAATACTGCAAGTACCATCAAGGAAAAAAGGCACGACACTGACAACTTTTGGGCTCTTAAACATGCTATACAAGATAGAATTGAGAACGGTACCATACCCTTACCAAAACCTGGTCAAGCGCCCAGCAACTCAAACAACCCTTTAGGTGCAATCCTACATATTAGTGTTGAAGATGCCTTGGGACTCGAGATTGCCGGAATATGGGACAGTGACGAAAAAGATGTATGGGTGCTCCAAACCAGATCACCCATAGGTGTGGCCCATTTGACACGTTCTGGTCGTCATTATAAGCCACCAAACATCTACAATGATAGGATCCAACCTCCAGCTGAAGAAGAAGTGGAAGAAGCTCCCGCGAAAGACAAAGAATCACTCATCACAGGGAAGCTCAAAAGAATCAAAGCCGATATCTCCATTTGGCAACTCTTAGCCTCGTCCTACGAACATCGACAGACCATTTTGGAAGCCTTGTCAAAAGTTTCAGTATCATAGGATATGAGGTTTGACGAATTGGTCAGTTTCTTGTAGGAGATAAAACTCAACCAACCATTACCTTCTCTGACATTGAACTACCTCCCGAAGGATCCTCACACAATAATGCTTTGTACTTGACTGTATTTGCAATGGGCAGGTATGTACCTATGACCTTAGTGGACAATGGATCTGCCGTGAATGTATGCCCATTGAGAATCGCAGCAAAATTGGACATCGATATCAAGAATTTGGCCCACTCAGCACAAGGTCTGCGCGCTTATGACAACTCCAGTCGAAAAGTTCTCGGCACCATAACTATGAATGTCACCTCTGGGGCCATGGAGAAAATGGTCCAGTTTTACGTGATGGATATTCCAGCTACTTTCAACTTGTTATTGGGGCGACCTTGGCTCCATGATTTAAATGTTGTAGCCTCTACCCTCCACAAGAAAGTCAAGATGATGTTAGAGGGAGAAATTGTGGAAATCGAGGCCAACCCCATCAAAGCAACTATTTCCAAAACTCCTGTCTTGAAAATAGAACATGATAGCGAGGATATTGACCTTTGGGGATTCTCTCCCGAAGAAGTATCCCTCATAGAGGAAGACACCAAATCTTACAACTCAAACAGTTCTCGGGAATTCGAGACCTATCCTTCTGAAGAAATAGCATAGCCTGATGAGTTCGAAGAAATAAAAGAAACCATCGAGGGTACGTCCATCTACGTGGCACATCACCACCACGTAATTCAGCAAATGAAAGGGAAAATCGCCTTGTTGGAAAAACCCACTGAATGCAACATTATTCTGGCCGAAGGGGAGGCTTGCTTCCAACAAGACGAAATGTTTAGCAAGATGGTCAAGTATGGATATGCCCATCCAAGGAGGCCTACCCCTCGCATGCTTCCTAGGGACGGAAATCCCTATCTTCGGTGCAAGTATTGTGAAACCAATGGGCATCATACCAATCAATGCAAGTGTCTAAAAAGGGTAATCACCACCTTCATTGATCAAGGAACCATGTGGTCACCTAGTTCCTGGGCTATAAAAGGATGGCGCCGTTTCGACCAAAAACAGTATACACAGCTGAACATCCCCATCGGCAATGTCATGAACACCCTCATATGGAGAGGAGACCTTAAACCCATGATTCCCGCTGACAACCTCCAGGAAATGAACAAAGACCAAGACTCCTACTGCCGCTATCACCAGACCTTTGGCCACTACACGGATGACTGCATTCGCCTGAAGGATGATATACAGAAGATCATAGATAGTGGAGAAGTTTCACCGCCTCTAAAGGAAGAAGAGGAAGCCTGGAATTAATTGGTTACCCGAAAGAGTTAGAAGAATCGAGTCTGAGTCCTCAAGTTTGGTCGAGTTAGAGTCCTAGCTAAATCTTTAGGTTGAGTCTTGAATAGGGGGCGTTCCCCTTTTTACTTTCCTTCTAAGTCTAGTTTCTTTTTGACGTGTATTAGAGACCCTCTTCTCTAAAGTCATGTGTGCTTATCTCTTTTTGTAAATTAATAAAAAGTCCTCTTGCTCATCTCTTTCTTTGTTTGGCTATTGATAAATCCAACGAAAACAAAGTTGCACAAATCATTAACTAATCAATTTAAGCAATGTAAGTAAACTTCGCAAAGCAAGAATGCAGATTTTCACTTTTACAAGAATTTGAGTGGCCGAACTCTCTCAACAATGCCGCTCCACAAGAAGAAGCGAGCCAGCCTTTTGCAACAACCTCGACACAGAGATGACTTTAGCTCCGATCGAAGAGGATCCTTGGTACCAAGACGTCTTCAATTACATCACCAAAGGAATATACCCTCAAGATGCACCACTAAAAGCTCAACGGGCTATCCGTCTCTTAGTGGCGCAGTATATAGAATACAAGGGGGTTCTGTACAGAAAGTCCCACAACGGGGTCAACCTCAGATGCGTGAACTCCGAAGAAGCCGCAGAGATTATGGACGAGGTACACAATGGTGTGTGCGGGCCACATATGAATGGTCGAATGCTCTCTAGAAAGGTCCTACGGTTGGGATACTATTGGACCACTATGGAAAGGGATTGCTACGACTATGTCAAGAAGTGCAAGAAATGTCAGATATATGCCAACCTGCAGCATACGCCATCCTCAATGCTCCACAACTTCACATCCCCTTGGCCATTTTCCGCAAGGGGAATAGATACCATTGATAAGATCACCCCAAAGGGCTTGAGAGGACATGAATACATCCTAGTAGCCATAGACTATTTTACCAAATGGGTCGAAGCCCAATCCTATGCCGTCTTTACCTCCAAACAAGTGTCCAAATTCATAAGGAACAACATCATTTGCCGATACGATGTTCTGCATGAAATTATCAGTGACCATGGATCCCACTTCAAAGCCGAGACAGCCACCCTCCTCAATAACTACAAAATCCAGCACCACAAATCATCCCCTTACCATCCCCAAACTAATGGCGCAGTAGAAGCCGCCAACAAAAACCTCAAGACTATCACTAAAAAGATGATAGAAAACTACAAAGATTGGCCCATCAAACTCCCATTTTCCCTTTGGGGATATAGGACATCCATAAGATCCTCTACGGGAGCAACACCTTATTCCCTAGTCTACGGAATGGAAGCAGTTCTACCCATAGAAGTCCAACTACCCTCCATGCGGATAGCCCTAGAGGGTGAAATTTCCGAAACCCAATGGTTACAAACCCGCTACGAAGAGCTCATGTTCACGGATGAAAAACGCCTGCGGGCCCTAGACCATTCCCACATGTACCAGCAACGCATGGCAAGAGCATTCAACAAAAAGGTCCGACCTCGGAATTTAAAGGAAGGGGACTTAGTTTGGAAAGAATTATGTGCCCCAGTTACCGACCCCAGAGGCAAATTTTCACCAAACTGGTCCGGTCCGTTCATCATCAAAGACATTCTATCAGGAGGCGCAGTCAGACTCATGGATATTGATGGCATAGAGTTCAGTCAGCTCACCAATATGGGCCAACTGAAGAAGTGCTACGTCTAAAAAAAATAATAAAAAAAAAATTTAAAAAAATTTAAAAAAAAAAAAAAAAAAAAAAAAGAAGACGTACACAATGTAACGAACTACGCTGGCCTGATTCCACACTTGATAAGTAGGTAACCCTTTCTAGGGCCCGACCAAAATCAATCCAAAATTCCTTTCAACTCATTCAAAAAGGGATAATCTTTATTTAAACTGAACGAATAAGCTTACATTGCAAAAATTCTTAACTCATTAATGTTACAAAAAAAATAATAAATGCAACTATGAGGGTTTAAGCTAAACAAATTCTTATTATTATTTTTTTGAAAAACTAGACTTGCTTTCTTATAAAACTACTTTAATCCTTCTTCCCTTTAGAAGGCTTCGTTGAAGAGTTCTTCTTTGAAGGACCCTGGCTTGAGGACGACCTATGATCGCTCCCTTGAGCTGGGGGCCTGCCTCTTTTCAGTACGTGATAGCCTCCCACTTGAGGCCCTTCTTTTCTTTTCTTGCTTCCTGTTTTTGAGTCATACTTAGGCTTTAGCTGGTCCCACTCCTCATGACGAAGGGCTCGTCTCGTTTCTCCATCACTGCAGGAAAGTCAGTTCAGATAGGTCTCAAAAACTTGAGTTGGGGCAATCAACCGAGGTACAGTCCAACGGTCCTGGCTACGCCAATACTTTCCCCAATCCGTAGCAAACTCAGTGGTCAAAGCTATGATAGTTGGTCTCATAGTTTCCTGACGAGGAATAACCTGCTTCAACTCGTATTGCCTCATGGCCCTAGAGGGGAAAAAGAAAGTAGTCCTATACAAACCCAGTATGGTAGTATGAGGAACCAAATTGTCACAAGCCACTAAGGAGGTCAATCTCCACCAGGACACATGCCAACGGATAACAGGTCCCGCATGGAAAAAGGCGTCCCATTCAGCAAGGGACTTTTCAGAATACAACCTTTTCCTAACCAAGAAGCTAGCGGCGGTATAGCTTTTCTTTGACCAAGCCCAAGGAACACGAGCTATCATATTATCTGGCGACTCTATTAACCTCAGATGCTCACATAACCAAATTTGAAGCAGCAGGGGGCTGCCAGAAAAAGCTTCATGAGGAGAAATTTTTAACATGTCGAGCCCAATGATAGTTTCCCCTTCAACTAGATGCAAAGGAGAATGCCCTTCAACCATTTGATTAACCACTCACAGCAACGAGGCTCTACCCAAGTTAGGATATTCTACATTAGCAAACAAGAGGCGGTTTAACAGGGAAAGTACAAAAGCCTGACGGCGACAACGCTTGAATATTGCATTCATTTCAGAAGAAATAGCAAATTTTTCGCACAGTTGAACCAAGTCCACATTGACACCAAGAACCATGTTTTTGGCATATGCAGATGACAAACCCAAGGATTTCTTGTACTGATCCCTAAAACCGTCTCTCACAGAAGGCATAGCTGGGGGAAGAACATCAGGCATATTAGTGATCGCAGCAAATTCTTCAACTAAAGGGCATAATTCAGAGTTACCAAAACGGAAGACATGCAGGTCAGGATCCCAATAATTCAGAGCGGATTGAAGAAGGGGCCACAATATTTTTGTTGGTCTAAAGGTCATCAAGGTAGAAACATGGAATGGAGCCAATTCAAGTTTGTCTTCTACGGTCAGATATTTCCACCGTACATGGAACAGGTTTTCAAAGGATTTTTACCATGATAGAAGATTTGGGAAATTTGAGAGAGCTAAGGTCTGAAACGTGATACAACATCAAGTATCCCGTAAATCCTATTCATAGCAAAAACGCGGGCCAAAGAAGTCAGAAATCCACAAAACAGCCCAAACCAGAGCCGTCAGAGGCTCTGGTCAGGGCTGCTAGCGGCCTCAGCCTGCAGCCCAGCACCGCTAGCGGCCCTGACCCTGGCCCAGTCCGATTTTTCCTCTCGCTCCCTTGATCCGGTCTGCCCTATTTAAGCCCAGTTTTGATACGCGCGCTAAATTACAAAGCCCGAGACTCTCTTACTTTTATCTTTTTCAATTTTTCTTTTTATTATTTTTTCCATTTTTTTAGGGTGTATAATATGTGTAATTTTTGCCTTTTCTTGCAAATTTTTACCCTTTTTATTATTTTATTCCCTAAATTATGGCTTTCTCCTACTGGATAACACATTGCATATTTAGGGATCAGACGAGCATAATCGAGTCATCATATCATACATATCATAAAAATGCATAAAAACAGGAGTTCAAAATCTCAAGATCAATGTCTACAAGGAAATCCAACATCGCTCAGCCAGAGTCGTCACCACCGTTGCTGTCAGCCTCATCATCAACGGACAGCCGCTGACCATAGTTCCCAGTTGAATAATGGAGAGAAGAACTATAAATGGGCCTGCTGTTGTCGGGCCTCATGTCCCGCCTATCATATGCTGGTGCGCACATAGGGGTACCTGCCCGAAACCCCGCGGCAAAGAAACTCTATGTAGCCTGACTGGCGAAATCCATAGCCATATCCTGATGCGAAGGCCCAGTATGAGGCACATCCCATCCAGGGGCATTCGCCCAACCTCCAGTTGAGGGCGTAACAACAGGCCTGCTACCAAGAGAAGGCTAGAAACCTGCGGGAGAGAACATCTCAGGAATATACGGTACAGAAGGTCCGGGCGCCTCCAACAAAAGGCCTGGTCACAATTACGGGAGGTGAACGAGCAACAGACGGTCTGCTCGCCGAAGAAGCCCTCGCAGCAGAAGAGTGTCGAGGTCCCACTGAAGACGAAGACTGGGACATCTGCAGACAATCAAGGTCGAGGTGTTAAGTTAAGCACTTCACTTAGCTAAACAAAGGATAAAAGTCTACTTACATCAACGGTCTTGGACCGAGAACTCTTCCCCTTGCCCATTACTCGACCATAGCCTTTCTTCAGCAGGTGAATGAGCTTGAAGATCTGAGAGGTCTGCTCCCGGATCAACTACAAAAAAAAAAAGAGAGCCAAAAAATAGAGTCAGCACTCAAAAGCAAACACAAACACAAGAAGGGATGAAAAGGAGCTTACCCCCGTACAACCATCAGGCAAGGGCAAGCCGTCCACAGCCTCTCCATCAGTTATATGAAGAGCGAACTCCTCTACTATGCGTCCCCCACTCTCCCCAATGTACCTCACCTCATTGGTCGGCAAGGTCACGCTTGGGGGCTGACCCCCAACTCTAGAATAGGAGCTCCTGGGACCCTGAGGAGCTAGGCGATCCGCCTGCGAGACACGAGAAGTCAGTATATCACACATACAGCTAAAAAGATGCAGAAAAGTTTCTTACCTCAGAAGTAAGGTCTGGCATCAAGCGATCCAAGCAGTAGGCCAGGTACACGGCCGTGCGGTCCAAGCCATCAACCTCCGGCATAAGAAACTCCGTGGCCACCATACCACGGATCACGACTCCCAAGTCCCGCACGCTCAGACCACACAGATAGAACATGGTCAAAGGAGGATCCTCCGGAACCAGGTGACTACCCAGGGAGGGATAGATCAGCCGAGTCAAACGGTCCCCCAAGTACCATACAAAGCCAAATGGCCCCTCAAAGACCACCCGCAGAGAAGACACTCTAAAGGACTCAAGGGTAATATGGGGTGGAACCCCAGGGATACCATCAAAAGCGAACCATGAAACCTGCAGGTTACCAGTTCAAAAGTTCATTCACACCAAATGAACAAAAAAAAATGCACAAGTCAACAACAACATACCATGGATGTTGCATGGCTCTCGATGATGGCCCGAAAATGCTCCAGAGAGGTAAATGACTAGTTATCTCTACCAATACTCCGTGAACCTAATGGGAACATCCTCAAACCAGGACGGTGAGGACCGAAAGCCGGAAAATACTCAAAGAACCATAGCTGCCATACAAGCAAACAAAAAGGATGATTTACACAATCAAAAGCATAGGCAAAAAAAAAGAGAGAGTAAAGTATGAGAGCCTACCTCCAATATCCTCCATGGGCCCGAGATAGATTCCCTCTCACTCGTCTCCTTAGGCCTACAAGCCCGGCGACACCATCTCACCAAGAAAGCATAAGTGGAAGCACCAAAGTTGTACTCATGGACCTTGGTCAAATCCTCTAAACATACCAGGAAACCGACTTGACATGCTCTTCTTCTAAGCAAAGATGGTTGACCCCAGGAAGCAAGCCAGGAAAATACAGGCCCTCTGCTCCTCAGTAAGCTCCTGCTCCGCCAAGGCCTCCCACAACCGCACCAAAGAGACCCGATCTTTATCAAAGTGGGCAGACACAGGCCCATAAAGCTCATGCAAACTGTCACTCTGTTGCCAATAGCTCGTGTCATACCGAATACGACGCCCTCTAAAGGATAGTCCCGTCAGCACAGCAAAGTGATAAGGGGTGGGGAACATCTCTCCTACAGGCGTGTGGAAATGTTCGTGGAATCCCAAAACCTCTCCAATAGCCCCCTGGCAATGATCCTAGAATCCCCCGAGTTACAAGCATGGATAACAGTCAGGAAATGGTCAAGACCTGAGCCCAATACCAAGTTTCTAGCCCCCACGGAAAAGGTCTCCAGCATCATAGCCCAATGGGAGGTAGCCCCATGAGCCTGCAACAAAACTCCAACACCCTAGCCAACAAACAAATTTTCCTCAACACCCCATATATACTACAGATGCAGCTAAAATAATTCTACACAAATTATATGCAACTGACCACCAATCCAGTACAAGTCCAAATTTGTTCGTGTGCCGAAGCACTAACAGTTCCAATTTTAAGTTCAAATATACTGAACAGAAAAAAAGAAAGTCAGAAAACATACCAGCTCCAAGTTAGACAGATGACTCTGCCTATCCGGTAATAGAACACTGCGGTTCCAAACCCCAGCCGGACGCTAGTCCAGCCGCATGAAAGAATCCTGATACAACCAAGCTCCATCCGCGTGACTAGTCGGAGGTGCGCTAGTAGAAGGTAGCCTAGTGCGGAAAAGGCTCCGGTCATACTCCTCCTCAGTCATGGGACGTTTTCCCTTATCCGCGGGAGCCATGGGAATACAATGAAGATTTCTTTCTTACAAGTGGGAATTAAAAGTTTCAGATTCGCAAAGAACAAGCGCCCATTCAACAATGCAACCCAAAATTCAGCAACTAGGCGAAAAAACAAGCAAGTTCAAGACAAAAACCGAAGAATTTGGTCAAGAATCGACTTACCTCAAGCAAAGTAGAGCACTCAACAATGGAGGAAGATCGAAAATTTTACTCTCGACAATGAAGCTCGGTGAGGAAGAAGAATGCACGCGAAAAAAAAAGGAAGCGCCGAAGCGCTTTTCACTCGGCTCAAGCCTAGAGGCGCTAGCCAGAGCCGCTAGCGGCCCTGCAGACCTGCACACACGGGCCCACTTGCTGTCCCACGGCCCCTTTTTCCAATCCAAAGTTCGTTACTTCAGTTCGTTTGCGGCGAATAACAGTACCAAGCGCGGGAGCAATGTACTCTGGCCCACAAATTCAAATTCGACAGTTGGCCCATTTTACGGTACCAACTATTTTCAGGTAAAACTAACCCGTTTATTTTTGCAGGTCCCAGATACTGAAACTCGGATCTACACTTCCACAACTCTTACCGCTCAAAGTGCCCAGATTATTTTTAAAGCCCGAAAATTCTATCGGCCTTACTAAACAACTCAAAATTACAAATTTTTGGGGTCAATCAATGATCGCTTAAGCTATTGCGGTTAAACTATCCCACTCCGAGGTCACATATTTTTGGGGTAAGTCAATGATTGCTTAAGCTATTGCGGTTAAACTGTCCCTCTGCGAGGTCACAAATTTTTGGGGTCAGTCAATGATCGCTTAAGCTATTGCGGTTAAACTGTCCCTCTGCGAGGTTACTTATTTTGTGTCAGTCAATGATTGCTTAACCTGTTGCGGTTATACTGTCCATTATTTTTTATGTTTCAGTCAATGATTGCTTAAGCTATTGCATTCAAACTGTTCATATGTCCTAACCATTTTTTTTACAGCCGTTATTTTTAATCGCGCTGTCTCGTTGACCTTCTCGTTTCTCGTACAGGGACGGAATCTCGACACCCGCCGAGCGGTGTTTAGCCACTGTTTGTCGAAGCACTCCACGTTGATCATTCTCAAAGTATTACTAACATTTTCATTCACTCTGAATACAAGTCCCCATCAGACGTTTAGACCATCTACGAGCGGTGTTCTATCCTGCTACCATAACCTCTATTTTCTCTTGTGTTCACAGAGATGAAATCTTAGCACGCTACGAGCATGTCCCAACCCAGGTTTGTCTTCAAATGCATACATACTGTACACTCTCACACACCGTGTGAACATCAGCATCCTGCATGTCGCCTTCGGAATACTTTGATCTTCCCTTTTACACAAGCTCGATCAAAGTGGGGGCTTCTGTAGACGCCAAAAAAGCGCCTTCAGATTTCTCCGCAAAATCCCGTTGATGAAAGGAGTAATTTAAAAACTTGAACTGCTATTTTTGCTTTGATAGTTAAGATAAGGTCTCAGATTTTTTTCTCAAAACACTCCTTTATTCCAATCTCATTCAAAAGCCCCGCTCAAGAGCTTTCCAACGACACGTCTCATGCCCCTTTCCGACTCCCGGTCGCCAAGTTGCGATTTAGGGGTAAAACCGTCTTTTACCGTTCAGGGTAAAACGGTCTTTTCACATTTTTTGGAATATTTAAATTCCTCCAAGAAATAAAAATGGACTGGATGTCGTCATTATGACGACATCAAGCTGGTAGCCGTCAGCGGCCCTGGGATAAATCCCAGCGCCGCTAGCGGCGCTGACCAAATTCTCAGGGCAGCTAGCGGCGCTGACCCTGCTTCTGGCCCGACTCATTTTTCAAGCCCAATTCGACTTTCAGCTCATTTTCGGTCGTCCAACCCTACTCCTCCACGCCTATAAATACAACCCTCCACCTTCAGTTCAAAACACACACTCTACAGTTGATAACCTCTATTCTTAGTAGTATTGACTCTGAGCTTCCCCCTCTTTCTTCCAAACTTGAGATCTATTTTTACTATTCTTGTCAAATATAGCCTATAGTTCAGGTACAAATTCCTGAGGGCTCAATTTAAATTAATTGCCTAATTGTTTATTTTCTAGTAGTCATAATGTAGATATCATGCTAAGTAACGTTTTTATTGCTTCCTAAATATGGTCTGTATAGCCGTTGTAATGCTCAACTTGTAAATCAAATGCATGTCTAAACAAGGGTTAAATAAATGTTGTGGTGCTTATGATGAACCAATTAATAGTCTAAGTCTAGGTTGTTAATCCGGTTTTGCATGGGAATTATGTCTTTAAATTATTAAGCAAACTTGAGTTAGTAGAGGCCGTCATAATACGGGCGAGTTGGGTGCCTAACACCTTCCCACCTCGTACCTTCGCCCCCGAACCTATTATTTTTGGGTACTCATATGTTCTATATGAGCGGGAGTCTTTCTAAAAACATGATTAGTTCAATTTTCGGGCTATTGGGTTGTCCCTTCGGTTTGTCCCTTCGATAAAACGCCGGCAGCAGATTTGTGACCTCTTTCATGGTTTTTATTCAATTCATGTCTTTACAAAATCCTTTCTAACTTGATGCTCCCTTGAACTTATCTAAACCCCCAACTTACAAATTTTCTATAAGGACGCAGTCCGTGGAAATCAATACACAATATAAAGGATTGGACGAAAATCCCGGGTCCTTACAACTGGGCTCTACTTTCCTAATTCCCACTTGGACAGATTTTGGAAGCCTTCCCTTATATTTTTCTTACCTTAATTTTGGCTCTTACCACTTTTCTATTTATTCCGTTTTATTTTCTTTCCTTCTTTTTATTTTGATTATCAAGTTCCACTTTTATTTCTTTTTATTTTCTAATTCTTAATTTCCTTTATTAATATTTTTCCCTTTTAATTATCTTTTTCTTTTTTTTATTTTTCTTTACTTTATTTTTTATTTCAGGGGAAGGGGTACCCCAAATGTGTTAAATTCTCAGGAATCCTAAATTCTCGAATATCGTGATTTGTGATGTCCCACTCGGAAATTAGTTGATTAAGTTCACATATGGGCATTTGCATGATATATTTTTGTGCGTGAATAAAATGCAATAATTTATAGCAGGTTTAATACAAGCTCAAAAATTCAAAATGCACTACAACAAATATCACTGGCCATCTTCGCCAGTACTCGGACCCGCCTGAGGCGACACTCCGGGTCCACTCGATGATGGAGCACCTGAAGGACCGGGCTGAGACATCGCCCAAGCTCTAGGGTCAAAAGTAAATACTGAACCCGTCAAGTAAGCGAGATCCAGTGAATGACGCGGTGGCTCCGACATGCCCAGCCGCCATACCCTGTACTCTCCTGACTCCAAGAACCCCTTGGAGGGACTAGAGGATACATGGGCATATGATAGCCCGGATACCCCATATAGGGAGGCGGTGCAGGCCACTGCGGAAGATAAGGCACTTGGGGCGGGTTCCCCGTATCCACTCTTGCTCGAGGCGTCCCCTGATGCACCTCCGTACTCTCCTGCCTAGGAGGAGGACGCTGCGGTGTAGACACCGACTCCGGAGTACGAGTAACTAGAGGCCTAGGAGGCCTCACCACGGGAACAGGCTGCGAAATAAGTTCAAGGTCAGAAAATTACAGAAATTCAAATCGAGCATTATACTTGAAATGAACATACCTCTCGAACGTCGGACCGACGACTCGTGCATACACTCCGAGACGCGAACCAGGAAAACCAATTCTTAAAGGCCTGCATGCCTCTATAGATCTTCCGCGTCTCCGCAATATCCAACTGTGCACGTAAAAGAAAAGAGTCAGTATAAATACAAAGGAAACATTGCAGGTTACAATGGATTCTCACTTACCCCCCTACAACTAGCTGGTAGAGGCAATCCCTCAACCTCCTCATCGGGACCACGAAACTCAGGAATCAAGAGAACCTGAGGTGATCCGTCCGCTCCTGTATAACTCACCGACATAGAAGGGAGAGTAGGGCGCGAAGAGGAAGCGGTCGCATGAGACGACGAAGAACTCGCAGCACTCTGCAATGACCCAAAAATATTAGATATATTTCTAAATTTCCAAACGAAATTAGGAAACAAAGTACATTACTTACCGGGTAGGTAGAAAAGTTGGGGCACAACCGAGCCTCAACAAAATCAGTATATGCCACCATGAGATCCACCTCAGGATCAGCCGGAAGCAAATACTCAAGGGCATTCGCTCCAACAGTAGCCGTCCTTACCTGCTCCACGGTAAGGTGACGAACATAAAGCATGGAATCCGGAGGATCCAAAGGAATCCTCGGAGCCGGAAGTTTGGAGAAAGTTTGCCTAATCAGTCTCTCTCTCAAAAACCACTCAAAACCGAAGGGACCCTCAATAAGGATCCTCCTCTGGTCACACTCCCGAGCACCCAAAAATCTGTCCGAGAGACCCGGGAGGTAATTCGTCCAAGGGAACCAGTCGACCTACAAAAGCAAAGATTGAGCATACAAAAGAATAAAAGGACGAAAAAAGCACAGAGGTTAAGGACTTACATCCTGGGCGGTCAAGGGATATATCGCCTCCCTAAGGGCGTGCAGCGTAGTAAATGGGTAAGATGCCCATCCCTTCCAGGTCTGCATCGCTGGAAAGGACAAGTCCCCTGTCTCGAGAAGAGGTTGCAAGGTCGGAAAAATGCTCATAAAACCAAATGTAAGACATGCAAAGCACATGGATTAGACACAAGTTATTAGTCAAAAGCCAAAAACACAAAGTATAAGAAGGGTAGAAGGAAATTACCTCCATAACCTTCCAATAACCGACTAAGGAGACGCGAGACGCGCCCTCCTCTCCACTGAGGCGGCTGGACTGCCTCAAGCACCGAAGAAGACAAGAGTATGCGGGAAGACCCCAATTGTACTCCGCAACTCTGTCCAAATCCCGCAAGCACGGGAAATAGTGAACGTGGTACCTACTAGCTTTATCCAAAAAAAGGGAACAAGCTAGAACATAGGCCAAGAAAAGGCGAGCATGCTGCTCGACTGTGACCTTCTTCAACTTCCTCGGGTTGGTCAAGAACTGGACCATAACGTCAGTCCAGCCATACTCCTTACCATCCCAGTTGGCCCCAAAAAGGCCAAACATCTCCACCATAACCTCCCTACTCACGTCTCCATAAGTGATAGGAGTACCGATGCAAGGGAGCCCGGAAATGAGGCCAAACTCGAAAGGGGTGATCATGATCTCACCCATAGGAAAATGAAAAGTACTGGTAGTATCCTAGTACCACTCCGCAAGACCTCTAACAAGCAAGCGGTCGGAGCGCTCCGCAGAAGCGATGGACGCTAAAAAGTGACCGAAGCCACAATGCTCCACAATAGCGTCGACCGAAAGAGTCACGTACCTACCAGCTTTCTCGATACCCGAAAGGCTACCATAACCCCGCATGGTAGTGTCAACATCCTATATAACACAATAATTACAAGAAAATTAGCTAGGTGATCCTAGTAACAACTACCAATCTCCGGTTTAGTCCTAACTTTTTACAACTCGTAAAATTTAGCATTTTAGCTAAACCAATATGACAAAAGTGAATTTTAAAGATAACGAATTTCACACAAGTTTATTCTCCACAAATATACTCAAAAAAACATCTACCACCACAACAAAAAATAAACTTCACTCAAGTTTAATTTCACAAAAATATGATAATTGCAACGAGAATAAATTTCACACAAATTTATTTTCCACCATTAAAGATGAATTTTACGCAAATTCGTTCTTCACATGCATAATACAAGAAACCTATGGGAATTCACAAATTAGCAAGAACAACAATTTCACGCAAATTGGTTTTTCCACATTTAGCTACACTACAGTTCTCAACCTAAGTCTACACATGATTTTCTAAGTGTAAAAGAGCAAAAAAAAGAAACGACGACATACCCGACATTTGGTACCAATGGTAACCAAATGCTCCTTCTTCAAAACAAGATCATTGGGCTCCCAACGATTGGTAGGATGAAAATCACTACGAGTGAACTCATCCTGGACTAACCGGCTCTCACCCACCCGGTGATGGGGTATACCGGAAACAAAAACCCGAGTGAAAACATTCGAGGCCTCATGAACAACAATCTCTTGCCCCTTCCTTTTCCTACCTCCTCTAAGTTTAGGAGCCATGGATGAAGAGCAAAAATGGAGTGTTTGGAAATTTGAGTGAAACTCACAAAACTCACAAATTCACACAATTTTGAGTTTTGACACTCAAAAACACAAGAACAACTAGCAAAATCAAGTTCTACTAAGAATTTGAGCAAGAAAACCTCAAGATTTGGAGCTAGGGGCTTTGATGGAGGTTGAGAAACTTGAGTAAAAATGGAGGAGAGAGAAAGGAGAAGGCTCAAAATGGGGAAAATGACCCATTTTGGCCTACCCCTTTTCTTTTATGCATACCCGTAAAAAAACTAATGGCCGGTCAAACCGCCAAGATGGACGGTTACACCGCAAGGCAAGCGTCTTGGCCGCTAGTCCCAACGGCTTGACCGTTTGGGTGAGCGGTTCAACCATTCCACCAAGCGGCGTAGCCGCTCCACAAAGTGACATAGCCGCTCCAGCCAGCGGTTTAGCCGCTCCACCTAGCGGTTAGACCGCCTGACGTGGCGGCTTGACCGCCTGGCTCACTCTCTCACCTCTATTTGGGCCATTGGTTCAAAATCAATGGGCCCCACAGGTTTGTACATTTAAACTCGGCCAAATGGCATGGGCTCGCACCCGACTTAAGGTCTGAGCAATATTTTATTACCCTTTACCATAACATTTACTACTCACCTTACTTCTAACGAAATATTTTTATTGTGTAACCTACAGCACAGGGTTCCCCTTCGACTGAAAATCGAAGGACATTTATTGTGTGACCTACAGCATAGGGTCCCCTTCGACTAAAAATCGAAGGATTTTTATCTTTTATCTTATTTCTAACGAAATATTTTTATTGTGTAACCTACAGCACAGGGTTCCCCTTCGACTAAAAATCGAAGGACATTTATTGTGTGACCTACAGCATAGGGTCCCCTTCGACTAAAAATCGAAGGATTTTTATCTTTTATCTAATTTCTAACGAAATATTTTTATTGTGTAACCTACAGCACAGGGTTCCCCTTCGACTGAAAATCGAATGACATTTATTGTGTGACCTACAGCATAGGGTCCCCTTTGACTAAAAATCGAAGGAATTTTATCTTTTATCTTATTTCTAACGAAGAAATTTTATTGTGTAACCTACAGCATAGGGTTCCCCTTCGACTGAAAATCGAAGGACATTTATTGTGTGACCTACAGCATAGGGTCTCCTTCAACTGATAATCGAAGGATTTTTATTGTGTGACCTACAGCATAGGGTCAAACTCTCAGTCAAATAAACCGGGAAATTTATTACTTTAAAAATGATTGTTTATCTTTAACTGATTCTCACCTCACTTAGTTTGCCTGTTTTATTGCAGGTATTGACACAGGAATATTTTGACCTTTGCTCTATTCGAGCTCGGCCAAAGTAGGGGCTTCTGTAGACACCAAAAATTGTGTTTATAATAAGTCCCCGTAAAAATCCGATGATGAAAGGATTGGATTTTGCTCGAACTTGGGTTGCGAGAATAATTGCTCCGATGATTAGCCCAGTTCATTTGAATTAACTAGTGGAAGCCTTTTGTACAGGTGATCCAAACCAGTTGGACTCAATTCAATTGGAGTCCAAAGCTGAGAGATAGGCCTCTTTGAACCTAAGGGCCCGAAAGGGAACCCAAACCCAAGAGTCAACCCTTGGTCAAACAAGGGAACTCAGTCAAACCCGCGTGGACCCCCTCGGAAAAGCCCCCCTTCCCCCCCCCCCCCCCCCCCCGCGTGAAAAGCACGTCAGGCGCCTATACAGGCATGCCGCTCCACGTCCAAGCGGCCACGCTTGAGCTCAAGCGATGGCCGCTAGGAAAAGCAGCTGTGCCGCTAGGCGAAGTGGCTTGACCGCTTGCCTTGCGGCTAAGTCGCTTGCCAAGAGGCTTGACCGCTTATCCTGCCAGCTCAGCCGCTTGGCCTTGCTGTATGGCTGCCTGGACCTTTTCTCGCGGACGGCGAATTTGAGGCTCATCTCTATTTCCGTGCCAAACCCTGGCAGCTCCCTCTCTTTTATATAAACAAACCTTAGGGTTCAGTTGAAGAGGTTGGGAATTTTAGAGGTTGGACATTCTCTTTGAGAGGTTGGTCTTTTGGTTGGTAGTTTCTCTCTCTCTCATATTAAAGCAGAATTTCTGATTCTACTCCTTCTTTAGGTTAGCCCTAACACCACAAAATAAACCTTCATACTTCATCAAGAGCATGAATTCAAGCATTAAAACCCAATAAGTTCATTGTGAGCATCCAGGCAATCCAACCTGAGGGTTTTCAATAAATTTATATATTACTTGTTATTACTCAACGATTTTGGTTTATATGATATGTACATGCATGGCGCGTTTTGAGCAGAAGGGCTTGTATTAAGCCTAATTAATGGATGAATGAATGTTGTTTTTAATTTTGTTATTTATTGCTTCTTATGATTAAATTACGCTTTACTTGTGGATTGGTGGATGAATTATTGGTTTGTCTTCTAACTTGCATGTTTTAGCATATTTATCGTTTTTTAGCAATAAAAGCATGTAATTTGATCAATTGTTAAAAGTGATCACGATAATAATGTTTGTTCAACCCATTAGTTAAAACTAGGAATTTGGACAAATTGAACCTTGTTTGGAACCGTAGCATTAATAATTATATTGAATCGATTAGTAAAGGCCATTGTTGTCAATGGGCGAGTTGGGTGCCTAACACCTTCCTAGCTCGTACTCACGCCCCCGAACTCATTTATGAAGTCAATTTTCCCAATAGGGATTGGGGTGCACAGGAATTGAGTTAACGTCTTTCTAGACTATCGACTTGATTCCAAGGTTTCCAAATTACATTAAATTTGGTGGCGACTTCCGACAATCTTAATCATGTCCTTAGTGCAAAAGGAAAATCTTAATGTGCATTCACACTCAAGGGTTCACGAAAATCCGAACGACCGCGCTCTCCCAGGCTGCCCGGAAACCCGAAGGAAAAAGGGGAGAAAAATACGGTAGCCGACACAGGTGGACCGTCCTCCTATCAGAGTTCGATCTCAAATTTGAACACCAAAAGGCCATCAAAGGACATGCTATCTCGGAATACCTAATTGACCAAGCTATAGATGAGCCTGATAGCAAAGAAGAATACCACTTCCCAGACGAAGGGGTCATGACCTTAGATACCGAGACCTGGCAATTTTATTTCGGTGGAGCATCTAACCAAAAGGGTCTTGGAGTGGGAGTACTAATAGTGTCCCCTGATGGTGCACACACACCTATTTCGGTCAAGTTAGACCATGAAGTCACCAACAATGGCGCGGAGTATGAAGCTTGCATAATAGGATTGCAATCCGCCATAAGCCTTGGCATTAAGACGCTTCGAGTCTATGGTGACTCGTCACTTATAATCAACCAAATTTCCAAAGTATGGAAAGTCAAAAGTGAATCTTTGGCACTCTACCAGTAATATTTAGACAAAATCATAGTGTATTTCAACCAAATACACTTTACGTACCTTCCATGAGAAGATAATCAATTTGCAGATGCCTTGGCCAAATTAGTAAGCATGATCATTTGTATACAAAGAAGGTCCGAACCTTCGTATTGCGACGCGCTGGAAGTGTTCCATGACGAAGAAGATGACTGGTACACCGATATAAAGAATCTACTCGTTTATCAGGTTTAATCTCCTAATTCTAGTCCAAGAGCCCAAAAGGCTCTTAGAAGGCTCGCAACCCAATTCATAGAGGTACAAGGGCAAATATACAAGAAAATCCCAAGCAGGATTAATCTTTTGTGCTTAGGCACCGAAATGGCCCATAAGGTCTTAAGAGATGTACATGGAGGAGTATGTGGATCGCACATGAACGGTATGATGTTATCTAGGAAGATAATAAGTCTTGGTTATTATTGGACCACGATGGAAAAAGATTGTTGTGAATTTGACAAAAGATGCACACAGTGTCAGACACACGCAAATCTACAACACATGCCACCAACTCGTTATATACTTTCAACTCGCCTTGGCCTTTCTCCGCTTGGGGAATAGATATCATCGGCAAGATAACCCCAACAGGAAAAGGGGGTCATGAATATATTCTAGTTGCAATTGACTACTTCACTAAATGGGTGGAAGCACAATCATACGCAAAGCTCAAAGCAAAACATGTGGTCAAATTCATCAAGAATAATATAATAGCTAGATACGAGGTTCCCCAAGAAATCATTAGCGATAATGGGTCACACCTCATGAAAGAAGTAATTGAGCTTCTAGCCCAGTTCAGGATCAAACATCGAAAATCGTCTCCCTACAGACCGCAAACAAACGGTGCAGTAGAAGCGGCTAACAAGAATATTAAGAAGATTATCGAAAGAATGTCTGAAAATTATTATGATTGGCCCAACAAGTTGCCATTCGCACTTTGGGGTTACAGGACATCTATTCGCGCGTCGACAGGAGCAACGCCATACTCCCTAGTGTATGGGATGGAAGCCGTGTTACCAATTGAGTTAGAGGTCCCATCTCTATAGATCGTCTTGGAAAGTCAAATTCCAAAAGTGGATTGGGTCCAAGCCCGCTATGACCAATTAGTCTTACTGGATGAAAAACGGTTGCAAGCTTTGCACAATGTAAGAATCTATCAAAAGAGGCTAACAAAGCATTTCAACAAAAGGCTCAAAATGAGAGACCTCAAAGTTGGAGATCTAGGCTGGAGCCTAACGGCCTCGCTTTTCGCCCCCGCTGCTCCGCGTGTGCCGCTGGACACCTCGCTTTGGCCGCCGGACCCTTTCTCGAGACAAGTCCCTTTTTCTCCTGTTTTGGACACTTTCCTTTACCGATTTGGACTCAAATATGGCTCCTTTTCGTATTTCCACTATTATTTCTTTTTTGTATTATTTCCTTATTATTAATGGAAGCTCCAAAATTTCCTTATTTCTTTTTGGATGATTATCATCTTTATCATTTTTTGTATTTGTTTATATCTTTTTTATTAATCTCTTTTTACTTATTATTTTCATTTCATTTTTTTCACCGCTTTCTTTTTTTCATTTTTTTTAGGGGGCATAGGGTACAACCAATTTTAACTTTTTGGTTGTACCATTTTTGCTAAATGGCTATTACTTGCGCTTTTGCTTGACTATGTGTGCATTTGCATTAGCTGAATTATGTGCAGGGACCAATAAATGAGACGATCAATATTTACAAGCAAAGTCCGAATGTTTGTTCGATACAAATGTTCAAAATGTATTTCACGCAAATACTTTGTCATAAAAATCATCACCCCCATCAACATCCGTACGGGGCACCTCAAAGTGGTCCTCCGACCTCCGCGCCTCATCACCAAAGATCGACGTCACAAACTGGCTAGGGTCAAAGGAAGAACGTCGGGCATGCTCCTGGTATGAACTCCCTTCCCCGGCATAGCTCGAATCATACCCCCACGAAGAACGAGGAGGCATGGTAGGCATCATAGGAGCAGGAACCGGGGGCTGGTAGTAAAAACCGCCATATGAAGGATACCTCACATACCCGGGATAAGAAGGATACATCGGCATAGGCATAGGAGCAGGCTCCACATACGGATTCATCCTACTCCCTACAGGACGGTTCGTCCGATGTACGGGCACCCTCTCTCTCCTAGGACTCTCCCTCCGAGGCCTCCTCTCACGTGAAGAACTACGCTCAGGAGAGCTCACACCCTCATCATTCGACAACACTACCTGTCATGACCGACAAGGAAGAGGTCAACGGTACTCAACCTGCAGCCCACAAAATATAAGATACATTTCTCAAAGCATGCAAATTTGAAAATGCAAAATCAAAGTTTACCTTGTCCAAATCAGCTCTTAAGCAAGTACCCTTCGAGAGGGCTCAGGATATCCAAGACTTCATGGCATGTATCATCTTGAAGATCCTCCCAGTCTGCTCACGATCGAGCTACATAAACAAAAGTTAGTACAAGCATATGATACAATAAGGCGTTATACGTTACGGTAATTACCCCCGGATGTCCAACGGGAAAAGGAAGACCCTGAATGTCCTCATCAAGGTCCTCCGTGATAGGGATTTCTCCCCAGCACTCCTTCTCGCCGTAGTCCCGACCTCGGACCCGCATGTCCGGGAGATCCACCTCGGTGTCATCAACCAGAGGCTCCTACAAAGAAAAGTAAGTTAGCATCCAACAAGATAAGAAAGGCATGGAATATCAAACATTAATTCTTACCTTCAAGCCCACAAATGAAGGCATGAGGAGATCACGGCAGAACTGCTCATAATGCCCCGCAAGGTCCTCCGCGGGCTCCCTCAAATACCGCATAGCATCCAAGCCCACCATGGCCTCCGCAACCTGCTCGCGAGACAAGTACCTCACCAAGAACATGGTCGAGGGAGGATCCGAAGGAATCCTTGGACCTTCCAAATCGAGATAAACCTGACGAAAAATCCACTCCCCTAGATACCACTCAAAGGAGAACGGGCCCGCAATCAGGATCCTCTAGCGGTCCACCGCCCTAGAAGCTAGGATGGCGTCCGGAGATGACCCATGATACTTCGCCCATGGGAAGTAGTCAATCTACACAAGTGTGTAACATAAGATATTTCCACACAAAGAAATACAATCCATGCAGTCCATACAACAAGAACAATATTATGTTTTCTTTTACCTTGTGCTAGTCCAGGGGCAAGAGGGCCTCCCTATACTGCTAGAGAGTCTACAGAGGCGCAGGACCCTATGACGACATGCCCTACAAACCGGGAAGTCTAACTCCCAGCCCGTAGGCGCCATGTCCGGGAAATGCTCAAAAAAACCAAGGCTACATCAAAACATAAAATTAAGCACCGCACACTTACATCATCCATATCACGAAAAGCAAATACAAAGCAAAAAATGCACCTATAAAACCTTTCAAAAGCCGCATAAGCTCACGGGAGGAAGAGTCGACTGCTTGTACCCCTCGTCATTCATGCGCAGGCGTACCGCATGCATCTCAAGGACGTTGGCGTAGCCCGGCAACCCCCAATTATACTCTCTCACTCTCTCCCAGTCCAGTAGGCTCGGAAGGTAGATGGCATGAATGCGTTCCCCCTTGTCACTAAAGATAGTGGTGGCAAGGAGGTAGGCGATAAACATCCTCGCCTTTTGCTCCACTGAGGTATTCCTCTTATACCTCGGGCCTTTCAAAGCAGTAAAGAGCTTGCTATAGGAACGGTAGTGGTGACCCCAAGTGTTCCCCCAAGGGCCAAATAGCTCCACCATCTCCGGCTTTTCTTTCCAAATGGAAACGTCATAAACAATGGGCGTACCCACGCAAGGTACCCCGGTCAACATAGCAAACTCCGAAGGAGTGATCATCATTTCCCCATTAGGGAAATGGAACGTATTGATGGTGTCCCAAAAACGCTCCAAGGATAAACGGACAATGCACCTCTTGACTCGCTCAACCGAGTCCGTCGCTTTCAAAAGGGGCCCAAACCCCGCATTCAAGACAGCATCTTGCACCTCTTTGGGCAAGATTTTATAAAGCTTAGTCGAAGAGCCATATTTTCCATGGGCCTTCAAGTTCCCATCGGGTTCCTATGATCAAATTTGCAACCCCTTAGGTTCACATTTCAATCAAATGTTCAATCCTAGGCATGTTTCTAAGTTCGTTAAGCCGCGCAAGATTACATGCGCTACAAACTTGACAATTGCATACAAAATACTACACAAATTCTATCCAAGGCAAGCATGTAAACTTAAATTCAATGCATAAAACTATGAATTCAAGATTTGAGGACTTACCACGAACTTGGAAGCTTGAGAGCTCAAATGAGTCGCCGGTCGGAAAAATAACTCCGATCGATCCCAAACAATGTCGGGCATCCTATCCGACTGAGTGTATCGATCTTGAGGAAAAGCCACATTAGGCTTCCTCTTTGAAGCCTTCACATGAGATGGAAAAGCCTTGGTGAAGATGTCGACTTCCTTGACCTCCTTTCGCACCTCGGTCCTCCTACTCCTCCTCTTTCCCAATTTTGGAGCCATGGAAGAAGGATAAACAAGCAAGCAAAAACAACAAGCAAGAATGGAGAATTTCGGATTTTCTCTCTCCAAGGGTTTCAAAAACCCACTCTCAAATTCACCCAAAATTTGTGAGAAGTCACAATTAAAGTTCGAATTATGCAAAGATTATGCAAAAGCAAGCAAATGCAAGCAAAAATGAGCAAATTTGAGCAAGAAATGAAGATTGGGCAACAATGGAGGTAGAGAGAGAGAGTCTCGAAATTTTGGGGAAGAAATGACCCAAAATTTGGCTCTCTCCCAATTAAACCCCCAATCCGCGCCTCTGAACCGGCCCAGCGGCCCGGTTCAAGGCCGCTCAGGCTCAGCGGCCCAGCCGCTGACCCTGGCGGCCAGGCGGCCATCCTTAGCACCTGCACACCGCCAGTTGAGCCGCTGAGCGGGCCCGATAAGGCCGCCGAGCCCTCAGGGCCCTGCGTGTGGCAGCTGAACCCATTTTCCCTTCCGCTCTCACGGGGCGGGCCCGCAAGTTCAAATTCCGCGCGGGATTGCATTTCTCGACCGTTATAAGCCCGGGAGATACGGGTTTGTCACCCAAAATGACTTTTTTTTTCCCCGCAACACAGTTTCCTATCCTTGGGCCCAGCACAACTTTCCAAGACACAGGCATTACTAAAGCAGACCTACGCAACGCTTTTTGACGTTGAGGCTATTGAAATAGCGTCACGTTGGCACCCGCAAAGAAGAGCTACGCAACGCTCTTTGACGTTGAGGCTATCAAAAATAGCGTCACTTTGACATCCGCAAAGCAGAGCTACGCAACGCTCTTTGACGATGAAACTATTAAAATTAGCATCGCGTTGGCTCCCGCAAAGCAGGTAACCCTGACCACAAGCGGTCATAATTCTACCTTTTTGATCTTTCTCTAACATAAAGCATTTTTTTTTAAAAAAAAATACTGCATGCATTTTTAGCAAATACTTTGACCTTCACTTTCACAAGCTCAGCCCAAGTGGGGGCTTCTATAGACACCCTTATCAGTTCTCATCCCCTGGCACCGCAACGCCCGATGATGATGGTAATGGATTAACATGGACGTAAGTAGAAAAGGACATTGCTCGGAAATCTAGACCAAATTCCTTGAAACCTCAGTCTTTGGATAGCCCTTGTTATATAAGGATTCCAACGCCTTTGACCTTGCCTCAATCAGGTTCCCGGATCAAGAGATATCGCGTCTTGAAGATTTAGGCCAAAACCGCTCAATTCCGACCCCTTGGGTCAGCCCAAGGGCAATTTCATAATTAACTGAGCACAAAAAGTCAAAAAACCCTAGCCACGTGCGCGCCTCCGGGCCCAGCGGCTGACGCTATCAGTCCGGCGGCACACGCGTGACAGCTGGCCGCTGGGCCTGTTGTTTGGCTGGGCCAATTTTTAGCGCCGGGTTTGCAACCCTAAGCCCCTAATTCCATCTCCTAACTCTATGAATACTCCCTTTCACCCTCTTTTGAGAGAGGTTGGTCAGTTTATAATTTTGAGGGCAATTGAGAGCACAAATTCCTCCAAATCATAGAGAATTCAGAATTTGAAGATTCAAGCAAGCCATTGCACCCAACCTAGCACCCAAGATTGAAGAGCAATTCCAATTTACTAGTCCCGTTCGAATAGAACGTCCAGGTTAACCATCCTGAGGGCCTAAATTCTTTATTAAATCTCTTATTTATTGTTTACAATCATGTTTTATCTAGCTTTTGATTATGGTTGAATAAATATGCATGCCTAGATCCTTCTAAATAATTATGCATGATTAGTTTAATTTATAGTTTGCATCTTTTATTGTTTGTGCATGCATGTAGCAACCTCCTAGGTTTATTTTAAGCATAAAGTTAATATTTTTGCATTGATCTTCTATTGAAGTTACTAACAAATTTATTGATGTGCATATGCAATGCTTGGCGCATTTAGCAAAGTGTGGTAGGTTGGAGCGTTAAATTATTGCTCTTATCTCTTATTTGTGCTTGTTAATAGTTTTAAGGACCCGGGATTTTCGTCCAATCCAATGTTATTGGTTTCCACGGAGTATGTCCTTATAGAAAATCTGTAAGTTGGGGGTTTAGATAAGTTCAAGGGACCATCGAGTTAGAAAAGATTTTGTAAGGACTTGAATTGAATAAAAACCATGAAAGAGGTCGAAAATCTGCTATCGGCGTTTTATCAAAGGGACAAACCGAAGGGACAACCCAATAGCGCGATAAGTGAACTGATCATGTTTTTAGAAAGACTCCCGCTCATATAGGACATATGAGTACCCAAGAATAATAGGTTCGGGGGCGAAGGTACGAGGTCGGAAGGTGTTAGGCACCCAACTCGCCCGTATTATGACGGCCTCTACTAACTCAAGTTTGCGTAATAATTTAAAGACATAATTCCCATGCAAAACCGGATTAACAACCTAGACTTAGACTATTAATTGGTTCATCACAATCATCACAACATTTATTTTTAACCCTTGTTTAAACATGCATTCGATTGGAAAATTGAGCATTACAACGGCTAGACATGCTTGGAAGGACAATATTTAAGAAGCAATAAAAGACGTTATTCTAGCATGATATCTATATTAAGACTATTAGAAAAATAAACAATTAGGCAATTAATTTAATTTAAGCCCTCAGGAGTTATTACCTGAACTGTAGGTTATATTTGACAAGAATAGTAAAAGACAAGATCTCAAGAATAAATTTGGAAGAAAGAGGAGAAGCTCAGAGTCAATACTACTGAGAATAGAGGTTGTCAACTCTAGACTGTGTGTTTTAAACTGATGGAAGAGGGTTGTATTTATAGGCGTGGAGAAGTAGGGTTGGACGGCTGAAAAGGAGCTGAAAATCGAATTGGGCTTGAAAAATGAGTCGGGCCAGAAGCCACGTCAGTGCCGCTAGCGACCCTGGGTTTTATCCTAGGGCCGCTGACGGCTGTCAGCTGCCAGCTAGATGTCGTCATAATGACGACATCTAGTCTATTTTTATTTTTCGGAGGAATATTAGTATTCCGAAAAATATGAAAAGATCGTTTTACCCTTTGGCGGTAAAAGACGGTTCTACCCCTGAATCGCAACTTGGCGACCGGGAGTCGGAAAGGGGCATGGGAGGTGTCGTTGGAACGCTCTTGAACGGGGCTTTTGAATGGGGTTGTAATAAATGAGTGTTTGGAGGAAAACCTGAGACCTTATCTTAACTACTAAAGCAAAAATAACGTTCAAGTTTATAAATTACTCCTTTCATCATTGGGCTTTTGCGGAGAAATCTGAAGGAGCTTTTTTGGCGTCTACAGAAGCCCCCACTTTGATCGAGCTTGAGTAAAAGTGAAGATCAAAGTATTCCGAAGGCAACATGCAGGATGCTGATGTGCACATGGTGTGTAAGGGTGTACAGTATGTATGCATATGAAGACAAACCTGAGTTGGGACATGCTCCTAGCGTGCTAAGATTTCATCTCTGTGAACACAAGAGAAAATAAAGGTTATGGTAGCAGGATAGAACACTGCTCGTAGATGGTCTAAACGTCTGCTGGGGACCTGCATTCAGAGTGAATGAAAAACTTAGTAATACTTTGAGAATGATCAACGTGGAGTGCTTCGACAAACAGTGACTAAACACCACTCGCCGGGTGTCGATATTCCGTCCCTGTATGAGAAATGAAAAGGTCAATAAGACAGCGCGATTAATAACGGCTGTAAATGGAAAGTAACGTGAGAGTGAATAGTATAAATGCTTTATCGAGAGAACAGTGACTAAACACCACTCGGCGGATGCCGAGATTCTGTCTCTCCACAAGAAACGAAAAGGTCGACGAGACAGCGCGATCAAAATGACAGTTGTAAAATGGTTAAAACATATGAACAGTTTAAATGCAATAGCTTCAGCAATCATTGACTGAAACATATAAAAAAAAATAAATGGACAGTATAACTGCAACAGTTTAAGCAATCATTGACTGACACAAAATAAGTAACCTCGCAGAAGGACAGTTTAACCGCAATAGCTTAAGCGATCATTGACTGACCCAAAATTTGTGATCTCGCAGGAGGACAGTTTAACCGCAATAACTTAAGCGACCATTGACTGACCCCAAAATTTGTGACATTGGGATATTTGGTATGGCCGATAGACTTTCCGGGCTTAAAATATTTTTGGGCACTCTGGACGGTAAGAGACGTCGCTGCATGTATCCGAGTTTCAAAATTTTGGACCTGCAAAATATAATTAGGTTAGTTTTACCTAAAAGTAGTTGGTACCTTAAAATGGGCCAACTGTCGAATTTGAATTTGTGGGCTAAAGAGTCTTGCTCCCGCGCGCTTCGTACTGATATTTGCCGCGAACGAACTGGAATAACGAACTTTGCACTGGAAAAAGGATCGTGGGACATCAAGTGGGGCCCGCGTGTGCAGAGCCGTTAGCGGCCCAGGCGGCGCTGCGCCTCGGGTGAGGGCCGCTAGCGGCTCTCGCGAGCGCCGCTAGCGGCGCTCAGCTTGGGTCAAATAAAAGTGGTTCGGTGTTTTTTTTCTTCTTCGCGTGCCACTTCTTCTTCTTCACCGAGAGCAATTGTCGAGAGCCATTGTCAAGCCTTCCTCCATTGTTGAGTGCTCTACTTTGCTTGAGGTAAGTCAATTCTTGACCAAATTCTTTGGTTTTTGTTTTGAACTTACTTATTTTTCCGCCTAGTTGCTGAATTCTGGGTTGCATTGTTGAATGGGTGCTTGTTTTTTGTGAATCTGAAACTTTTAATTTTCCAATTGTAGAGAGAGAAAGCTTTATTGTACTCCCATGCTCTCGCAGACAAAGGAAAACGTCTCATGGGTGAGGGGGAGTATGACCGGGACCTTTTCTGTACTGGGTTTCCCTCCACTAGTGCACCTCCGACTTGTCATGCGGATGGAGCTCGACTATACCAGGACTCATTTATGCGGCTGGACTGGCGCCTGGCTGGGGTTTGGAACCGTAGTATTTTACTACCGGACAGACAGAGTCATCTGTCTAACCCCGAGCTGGTATATTTTCTGACTTTCTTTTTTTCTGTTCATCATTTTTTTTTTTTTGAACTGAAAATTTGAACTGTTAATGCTTCGGCACACGAACAAATTGGGACTTGTACTGGATTGGTGGTCAGCTGTATATAATCTGTATGGAATTATTTTAGCTGTATTTGTGGTATATGGGGTGTTGAGAAAAATTTGTTTGTTGGCTAGGGTGTTAGTGTTTGTTGCAAGCTCATGGGGCTACCTCCCATTGGGCTATGATGTTGGAGACTTTTTCAGTGGGAGCTAGGAACTTGGTATTGGGCTCGGGTTTTGACCATTTCTTGACTGTTATCCCTGCTTGTCACTCTGGGGATTCTAGGATTATCGCTAGGGGGCTATTGGAGAGGTTTTGGGATTCCACGAACACTTTTCATACGCCTATAGTAGAGATGTTCCCCACCCCTTATTAGTTCGCTGTGCTGACGGGTCTATCCTTTAGAGGGTGTCGTCTTCGACACGACGCGAGTTATTGGCAACAGAGTGACAGTTTGCTCGAGCTTTATGGGCCTGTGTCTGCCCATTTTGATAAGGATCGGGTTTCTTTGGTGCGGTTATGGGCGGCTTTGGCGGAGCAGGGGCTTACCGAGCAGCAGAGAGCCCGTTTCTTCCTGGCATGCTTTTTGGGGTCGATCATTTTCGCTCAGAAGAAGAGTGTATGTCAAGTCAGTTTCTTGACATGTTTAGAGGATTTGACCAAGGTCCATGAGTTCAACTTTGGTGCTTCTGCTTATGCTTCCTTGGTGGGATGGTGTCGTCGGGCTTGCAGGCCTAAGCCGACGAGTAAGAGGGCGTCTATCTCGGGCCCGTGGAGGATACTGGAGGTAGGCCCATCTGTTTCTTCTTTTTTTTCTTTGCTCGTGTATGCTTTTGGACTTGGAGCTTACTTTCTTGCTTGTATGGCAGCTGTGGTTCTTTGAGTATTTTTGGGCCTTTGGTCCTCACCATCCTAGTTTGAGAATGTTTCCACTAGGTTCATGGTGGATTGGTAGGGATAACCACTTGTTTACCTCTCTGGAGCATTTTCAGGCTATCTTTGAGAACCTGGTAACCTGCAGGTGTCATGGTCCACTTTTGATGGTATTCCTGGGGTTCCGCCCCACATTACCATGGAGTCTTTTAGAGTGTCCTCCTTGCGGGTGGTCTTCAAGGGGCCATTTGGTTTTGTATGGTACTTGGGGGATCGTTTGACCCCGCTGATTTATCCTACTTTGGGTAGCCATCTGGTTCCGGAGGATCCTTCCTTGACTATGTTCTATTTGCGCGGTCTGAGTGTACGGGACTTGGGGATCGTGGCTCGTGGTATGGCGGCCACGAAGTTTCTTATGCCGGAGGTTGTTGGCTTTGACCGCACGGCCGTATACTTGGCTTACTGCTTGGATCGTCTGATGCCGGACCTCACTTCTGAGGTAAGAAATTTATCTGCATCTTTTTAGCTATATGTGTGATATACTGACTTCTTGTGTCTCGCAGGCGGATCGTCTAGCTCCTCAGTGTCCCAGGAGGTTCCATTCTAGAATTCCTCGGGGCCAGCCCCCAAGCGTGACCTTGCCGACCAATAAGGTGAGGTACATTGGGGAGAGCGAGGGACACATAGTAGAGGAGTTCCCTCTACATATGGCTGATGGAGAGGCTGTGGAGGGCTTGCCTTTGCCTGACGGTTGTACGGGGGTAAGTTCCTTTTTATCCCTTCTTGTGTTTGTGTTTGCCTTTGAGTGCTGACTCTATCCCTTGTGTTTGTGTTGCTTCTTTTTTTTTTTGTAGTTGAACCGGGAGAAGACCTCTCAAATCTTCAAGCTCATTCACCTGTTGAAGAAAGGCTATGGCCGGGTGATGGGCAAGGGGAAGAGTTCTCGGTCTCGAACCGTTGATGTAAGTAGACTTTCATCCTTTGTTTAGCTAAGTGAAGTGCTTAACTTAACATCTCGATCTTGATTGTTTGCAGATGTCTCAGTCTTCGGTGGGACCTCGACATTCTTCTGCTACGTGGGCCTCTTCGGCGAGCAGACCGTCTGTTACTCGTTCACCTCCCGAAGCTGTGACCAGGCCTCCTGTTGATGAGGCGCCCAGACTTCTGTGCCGTACATTCCTGAGATGTTCTCCCCTGCGGGTTTCCAGCCTTCTCTTGATATCAGGCCTATTGTTACCCCCACGCCTGGAGGTTGGGTGAACGCCCCTGGATGGGATGTGCCTCATACTGGGCCTTCATATCAGGATGTGGCTATGGACTTTGCTAGTCAAGCCATAGACAGCCTCTTCGGAGCGGGGTTTTCGGCAGGTACCCCCATGCGCACACCTGCATATGATAGGCGGGACATGAGGCCTGACAGCAGCAGGCCCATTTATAGCTCTTCTCTCCATTATTCGACTGGGAACTATGGTCAGGGGCCGTATGTTTATGATGAGGCTGACAGCAACGGTGATGACGACTCTAGTTGAGCGGTGTTGGATTTCTTTGTAGACATTGACCTTGAGATTTTGAACTCCTGTTTTTATGCATTTTTTGTGATATGTGTATGCTATGATGACTCGATTATGTCCGTCTGATCTCTACGTATGCAATGTGTTATGCAGTAGGAAAAGGCCATAATTTAACGAATAAAATAAGGAAAAAGGTAAAAATTGCAAGAAAAAGCAAAAATTACACATATTATACCTCCTAAAAAAATGAAAATAATAAAAAAATAAAAAAAATAAAAAAAGAAAATGGAAAATGGAAAAGATAAAACTAAGAGAGTCTCGGGCCTTGTAACTCAGCCGTGTGCATCAAACTGGGCTTAAATCGAGCTAACTGGACCAAGTGGGCGGGCTGGAGCGAGAGGAAAAAGCTGACTGGGACAGGGTCAGGGCCGCTAGCGACGCTGGGCTGCAGATCAGGGCCGCTAGCGGCCCTAACCAGAGCCGCTGGCGGCTCTGGTTTGGGCTTTTTTGTGGTTTTCTGACTTCTTTTGGCCCACGTTTTTGCCTATAAATAGGATTTACGGGATGCTTGATGTTGTATCACTTTTCAAACTTTAACTCTCTCAAATTTCCCAAATCTTCTACCATGGTGAAATCCTTTTAAAACATGTTCGATGCCTGGTGCAAAAATTTGACCATAGAAGACAAACTTGAACTAGCTCCGTTACATGTCTCTACCTTGCTGACTTTAAAACCAACAAAAATATTGTGGCCCTTTCTTCGATCTGCTTTGAATTATTAGGACCCCGACTTGCATGTCTTTCGTTTTGGTAACTCCGAATTATGCCCTTTAGTTGAAGAATTTGCTGCGATCACTAATATGTCTGATGTTCTTCCCCCAGCTGTGCCTTATCTGAGAGATGGTTTTAAGGATCAGTACAAGAAATCCTTAGGCTTGTCATCTGCAGAAGCCAAAAGCATGATTCTTGGTGTCGATGTGGACTTGGTTCAACTCTGTGAAAAATTTGCTATTTCCTCTGACAAAAGTGCAATATTTAGGCGTTGCCGCCGACAGGCTTTTGTACTTTGCCTGTTGAACCGCCTATTGTTTGCTAATGCAGAATCGTCTAACTTGGGTAAAGCCTCGTTGCTGCGAGTGGTTAATCAAATGGTTGAAGGGCATTCTCCTTTGCATCTGGTTGTAGGGGAAACTATTATTGGGCTTGACAGGTTGAAAATCTCTCCTCACGAACCTTTTTCTGGCAGCCCTGCTGCTTCAAATTTGGTTATGTGAGCATCTGAGGCTAATAGAGTCACCAGAGAATATGATAGCTCGTGTCCCTCGAGCCTGGTCAAAGAAAACATATATTGCGGCTAGCTTCTTTGTTAGGAAAAGGCTATATTCTGAGAAGTCCCTTGCTGAATGGGATGTCTTTTTCCATACAGGACCTGTTATCCGCTGGCATGTATCCTGGTGGAGCTTGACTTCCTTAGTGGCTTGTGACAATTTGGTTCCTCATACTACCATACTGGGTCTGTACAGGACTACTTTCTTCTTCCCCTCTAGGGTCATGAGGCAATACGGGTTGAAGCAGGTTATCCCTCGTCAGGAGACTACGAGACCAACTATTGTAGCTTTGACCACTGAATGTTCTGCGGATTGGGAAAAGTATTAGTGTAGCCGGGACCGCTGGACTGTACCTCGGGTGATTGCCCCAACTCAAGTTTCTGAGACCTACTTGAGTTGGCTTTCCTGCAATGATGGAGAAGCGAGACGAGCCCTTCGTCATGAGGAGTGGGACCAACTAAAGCCTTAGTATAACTCAAGAACAGGAAGCAAGAAAAGAAAGGAAGGGCCTCACGTGGGAGGCTATCACGTACTAAAGAGAGGCAAGCCCCCAGCTCAAGGAAGCGATCACAGGTCGTCCTCAAGCCAGGGTCCTTCAAAGAAGAACTCTTCAACGAAACCTTCTAAAGGGAAGAAAGATTAAAGTAGTTTTCTCAGAAAGCAAGTCTAGTTTTAAAAAATAATAATAAGAAGAATTTGTTTAGCTTAAACCCTCATAGTTGCACTTATTATTATTTCTTTGTAACTTAGGAAGTTTAATTTCTGCAATGTAAGCTTATTCGTTCGGTTTGAATAAAGATTACCCCTTTTTGAATGAGTTGAATGGAATTTTTGGATTGATTTTGGTCGGGCCCCTTAAAATGGTTACCTACGTATCCTGTGTCGAATCATGCCAGCGTAGTTCGTTCAAATTGTGTACGTCTCTGGTTTTTTTTTTTTTTTTTTAGACGTAGCACTTCTTCAGTTGGTCCATATTGGTGAGCTGACTGAACTCGAGGCCACCAATATCCATGAGTCTGACTGCGCCTCCTGACAGAATGTCCTTGATGATGAACGGACCGGACCAATTCGGTCAAAATTTGCCTCTGGGGTCGGTAGCTGGGCCACGTAATTCTTTCCAAACTAAATCCCCTTCCTTCAAATTCCGAGGTCGAACTTTTTTGTTGAATGCTCTTGCCATGCGCTGCTGGTACATGTGGGAATGGTCTAGGGCCCGTAGGCGTCTTTCATCCGTCAACATGAGTTCTTCATAGTGGGCTTGTAACCACTACGTTTCAGGAATTTCACCCTCTAAGGCTATGCGTATGGAGGGTAGTTGGACTTCTATGGGTAAAACCGCTTCCATTCCGTAGACTAGGGAATAAGGTGTTGCTCCCGTAGAGTATCTTATGGATGTCCTATACCCCAAAAGGGTTAATGGGAGTTTTACGGGCCAATCTTTGTAGTTTTCTATCATTTTCTCAATGATAGTTTGAGGTTTTTGTTGGCGGCTTCTACTACGCCATTGGTTTGGGGATGGTAAGGGGATGATTTATGGTGCTGGATTTTGTAGTTTTTGAGGAGGGTGGCTGTTTCGGCTTTGAAATGGGATCCATGGTCACTGATGATTTCATGCGGAACACTGTATCGGCAAATGATATTGTTCCTTATGAATTTGGACACTTGTTTGGAGGTAAGGACGGCATAGGATTGGGCTTCGACCCATTTGGTAAAATAGTCTATGGCAACTAGGATGTACTCATGTCCTCCCGAGCCTTTCGGGGTGATTTTTCCAATGATGTCTATTCCCCATGCGAAAAACGGCCAAGGGGATGTGAAGTTATGGAGAATTGAGGGTGGCATATGCTGCAGGTTGGCATATATCTGACATTTCTTGCACTTCTTGACATAGTCGTAGCAATCCCTTTCCATAGTGGTCCAATAGTATCCCAGTCGTAGGACCTTTCTGGAGAGCATTCGACCATTCATGTGTGGTCCGCATACCCCATTGTGTACCTCGTCCATAATCTCTGTGGCTTCTTCGGAGTTCACGCATCTGAGGTTGACCCCGTTGAGGGATTTTTTGTACAGAACCCCCTTGTATTCTATGTATTGTGCCGCTAAGAGACGGATGACCCATTGAGCTCTTAGTGGCGCTTCTTGAGGGTATATTCCTTTGGTGATTTAGTTGAAGACGTCTTGGTACCAATGATCTTCTTCGATCGGAGCCAGGGCCATATCTGTGTTGAGGTGGTTGCAGAAATCTGGCTCACTTCTTCTTTGTGGAGTGGCATCATTGAGGGAGTTCAGTTACTCAAATTCCTGTAAAAAGTGATGATCTGCATTCTTACTTTGCGAAGTTTACTTACATTGCTTAAATTGGTTAGTTAACGATTTGTGCAACTTTGTGTTCATTGGATTTATCAATAGCTAAACAAGGAAAGAAATGAGCAAGAGGAATTTTTATTGATTTGCAAAAGGAGATAAGCACACATGACTTTAGAGAATAGGGTCTCTAATTCCCGTCAAAAGAAACTAGACTTAGAAAGAAAAGTAAAAGGGGAACACCCCCTGTTCCAGACTCAACCTAAAGATTTAGCTAGGATCCTAACTCGAAAAAAAATTGGGGACTCAGACTCGATTCCTCTAGCTCTTGCGGGTAGCCAACTAATTTTAGGCTTCATAAGTATCATCTTCTTCTTTTAGAGGAGGCGGAATCTCTCCACGGTCTATGATTTCCTGTATGTCATCCTTCAAGCGGATGCAGTCGTCCGTGTAGTGGCTAAAGATCCGATGATAGCGGCAATAGAGATCTTTATCCTTTTTGATCTCCTGGAGGCCATCTGTGGGGATCACGGGCTTAAGGTCTCCTCTCCACATGAGGACATTCATGACGTTCCCAATGGGGGCATTCAGTGGAGCGTACTGTTTCTGGTCAAAGCGTCGCCATCCTTTTAAAGCCCAAGTCCTGGGAGACCACATGGTTCCCCGATCAATGAAGGAGGTGATCACCCTTTTTACACGCTTGCACTGGTTGGTATGATGCCCTTTGGCTTCACAATACTTGCACCGAAGATAGGGATTTCCGTCCCTGGGAACCATTCGAGGGGTAGGCCTTCTTGGGTGAGCATATCCGTACTTGATCATCTGGCTAAACATCTCATCCTGTTGGAAACAAGCTTCCCCTTTTGCCAAAACAATGTTACAATCTGTGGGTCGGTCTAGTGAAGCAATTTTATCCTTCATTTGCCGAATTGCATTGTAGTGGTGTGCCACATAGATAGAAATCCCTTCGATGGTTTCTTTTATTTCTTCGAACTCATCAGGCTCTCCCATTTCTTCAGGAGGATAGGTCTCAAATTCTCCCGAACCATTTGAGTTGTAAGATTTAGTGTCTTCCTCTATGAGGGCTACCTCTTCGGGAGAGAATCCCCAAAGGTCAATATTCTCACTATCATGTTCTATCTTCAAGACAGGAGCTTTATCAATGGTTGCTTTGATGGAGTTGGCTTCGATCTTCACGATTTCTCCTTCTAGCATCATCTTGACTTTTTGATGGAGAGTGGAGGCTACAGCATTTAGACCATGGAGCCAAGGTCGCCCCAATAACAAGTTGAAAGTGGCCGGAATATCCATGACATAAAACTGGACCATTTTCTCTGTAGCCCCAGAGGTGACGTTCATGGTTATGGTGCCAAGGACCTTTCGACTGGAGTTGTGATAAGCACGTAGACCTTGTGCGGAGTGAGCCAAATTCTTGATATCAATGCCCAATTTTGCTGCAGTTCTCAATAGGCATACATTTACGGCAGATCCATTGTCCACTAGGGTCATAGGCACATACTTGCCCATGGCAAATACAGTCAAGTATAGAGCATTATTGTGTGAGGATCCTTCGGGAGGTAGCTCGCTGTCGGAGAAGGTAATGGTAGGTTGAGGTTTATCCCCTACCAAGAAACTGACCAGCTCGTCAGGCCTCATATCCTGCGATACTGAAACTTTTGACAAGGCTTCCAAAATGGTCTGTCGATGTTCGTAGGACGAGGCTAAGAGTTGTCAAATGGAGATATCGGCTTTGATTCTTTTGAGTTGTCCTGTGATAGGAGATTCTTTGTCTTTTGCAGGAACTTCTTCGACTTCTTCTTCAAATGGAGGTTGGACCCTGTCACTATAGATGTTTGGTGGCCTATAATGACGACCAAAACGTGTCAAATGGGCCACGCCTACGTGAGATCTGGTTTGGACCTCCCATACGTCTTCCTCGTCACTGTCCCATATTCCCGCAATCTCGAGTCCCACGACATCTTCAATACTAATATGCAGGATTGCACCTAAAGGGTTGTTTGAGTTTCCGGGTGCTTGACCAGGTTTTTGGTAAGGGTATGGTACCGTTTTCAATTCTATATTGGATAGCATGTTTAGGAGCCCAACAGTTGTCAGTGTCATGCCCTTTTCCTTGATGGTACTTGCGGTATTCGCCCTCTTTCCAGTTGCGGCCCCTAACAGATGGTTCAGGAGTAGCTCCGATAGTCTGCAGCAAATTATTTTTGATCATTCTTTCAAGAGCATGTGACAAGGTCATACCGAGAGGGGTAAACTCCCTTGGTGGCTTTCTTTCAGCAAAGGTATTCACAGCAGCTACCTCATTAACCTGAGCTCCAGAAGAGGCTCCAATAGTTGTCCTCTTGTCTCTCCCATAAGTGAAGGGCTTAGGGGTGACTTGGTCTTTGTTCTTGTTGAGATCATCTTCAATGAGGATGCCAACGACATAAAGACGCTGGTATGAGTCAATGGCCTAATATTGAAGGTGGTTCTTATAGGCTGGTTGCATGTTCTTAATGAAATGCCTAATTTGTTCAGTTTCAGAGGGTCTTTCCACCATTGCAGCTATCTTAGACATCCATCGACGAAGGAACCTAGTGAATCCCTCATTCTTCTCTTGAGTAGTGATTTCGAGCTCCCTCAAAGTGATAGGGAGTGTAGCGTTGTCCTTATATCGAGGCAGGAAGATTGTGGTAAAATCGGACCAGGTTGGGTAGCTTTCCAGATCCAGGGTGTAGAACCACCGTCGAGCATGTGTATCAAGGGTTTGGGGAAACAGATGGGCATAGAGTTTCTTGTTGACCCCCCTTAGAGCCATAGCGGTAGTGAAGGATTTCAGGTGATCCTGCGGATTGTCGATTCCAGTGAAGGTGGGTACTTCAGGCATAGAGAATTTGGCCGGAAGTTTGCCCTTGATCTTAGTGTCAAATTTTCCTACATTGGCACTGTAGTTGGAAATCAGGCTACAACTCTTGAGCACGGAGGTGATCTTGGCCAGCATGGCATTTGGCACTTCTTCCTCAGAATCGGAATCGAAAGGGATCCTTGCCTCTTCTTCTCTTTTCCTCTCTATATCTTCAACTTTGAGTCGTACCCTTTCTAGTTCACTCATGAGCTCATCCAGTCTTTCGTCAGTGGTCTTAGGCATCGTGAAGTTGGGAGGGATGATAGGTGTGGAGAAAAAGGTATGTAGTGATGGCGAATTTATGGATGGTGAGGTTGTTTGTGGTGGAGGTAAACGAGAACCTGGCGGTGTAGACGGTTGCAGACGAATCAGTCTTGCCAAAGGCCGAGCCCAACTTTTCTCAAGGTTTCCTTTCCTCTTCGGACCCCCTATCCTGAATAGGAAGCACGGAGCACTTAGTAACATGAAAAAGACCATAAGACTTTTATCTAAAAAAAATGTTGACCCACATATAGAAAAACACATTGTCCTAAAAAAGAGGTACTTAAGCCTAAATGCCCGAATATTTCCCTAATATCAAAGGAAAATAAATTCAATGAACGAAAATAATAAAAATAGAAAAAAGACTGACTCTCCTATTTTTTATTTTTCTAGACTCAAAGAAAATGGAAAAAGAAATAAAATAAAAGAATTTCGGTCTTCTATTTTTTATTTTGATTTTATTTTTTTTGATTTTTCGGTGGCTTTTTTTTTTGATTTTTCCTTTTTTTTGACCGAATCTGAATTACATCAAAAGAAAAAGAAAAATAAAGAAATAGAGAAAGGGAGAGGGGAAATTGGAAGACTGACTCTTTTGTTTTTGCTAAAAGATCCTAGAAAAATGTTCATGACTTTTTAGAATATATCATCGGGAAAATGATGGGTGTTCATTGAATTTGAATTCTCGCACCATCTTCGGGCATTAGGAACTAGCTAAAAATAATTAAAAAAAAAAAAAAAAAAGGCTCCTAGCACGTAAGTACATGTTGGCACATAATCACGATATTCATGCATTTGGGCAAGCACTACAACGACATAATTACAGGCAAACATGTGATCAGACAGACATTACAACGACACATGCACAACAAGCAAGCGAATGCACGAATGTGGGCTAAAGGCTTTTGGCTCCTGCGAGGTTACCACGACAAATTACAATTTCCTTTCAGCGGATGGTCGGCACATCAATTATAATTCTTTTCATCAACAAGGATTGATGAGTCATGGGTGAGGAAGCGTCGATTTGCACGATAGGACAATTGTATATTCCTTTAGATATACGGGTTGTCTACGAGTTGCGACACAAACTTCCTCGAGGGTCGATAAGGGTCAAAAGGTTGTGCCAAAGCACTTGCAAATGATGCAATATATGGAACATGTTATTAAACAATTAAGCAAACTTGACTTTCGAGTCTCACCCTCTTAAATAAATCCCCAGTTGAGTCGCCACTGTAAGGACCCGAGATTTTCGTCCAATCCAATGTTATTGGTTTCCACGGAGTATGTCCTTATAGAAAATTTGTAAGTTGGGGGTTTAGATAAGTTCAAGGGACCATCGAGTTAAAAAAGATTTTGTAAGGACTTGAATTGAATAAAAACCATGAAAGAGGTCACAAATCTGCTATCGGCGTTTTATCGAAGGGACAAACCGAAGGGACAACCCAATAGCGCGATAAGTGAACTGATCATGTTTTTAGAAAGACTCCCGCTCATATAGGACATATGAGTACCCAAGAATAATAGGTTCGGGGGCGAAGGTACGAGGTGGGAAGGTGTTAGGCACCCAACTCGCCCGTATTATGACGGCCTCTACTAACTCAAGTTTGCTTAATAATTTAAAGACATAATTCCCATGCAAAACCGGATTAACAACCTAGACTTAGACTATTAATTAGTTCATCACAAGCATCACAACATTTATTTTTAACCCTTGTTTATATATGCATTCGATTGGCAAATTGAGCATTACGACGGCTAGACATGCTTGGAAGGAGAATATTTAGGAAGCAATAAAAGACGTTATTCTAGCATGATATCTACATTATGACTATTAGAAAAATAAACAATCAGGCAATTAATTTAATTTGAGCCCTCAGGAGTTAGTACCTGAACTGTAGGCTATATTTGACAAGAATAGTAAAAGACAAGATCTCAAGAATAAATTTAGAAGAAAGAGGGAGAAGCTCAGAGTCAATACTACTAAGAATAGAGGTTGTCAACTGTAGACTGTGTGTTTTGAACTGAGGGAGGAGGGTTGTATTTATACGCGTGGAGAAGTAGGGTTGGACGGCTGAAAAGGAGCTGAAAATCGAATTGGGCTTGAAAAATGATTCGGGCCAGAAGCCACGTCAGCGCCGCTACCGGCCCTGGAATTTTAGTCAGCGCCGCTAGCGGCCTTGGGTTTTATCCCAGGGCCGCTGACGGCTGTCAGCTACTAGCTAGATGTCGTCATAATGACGACATCCAGTCTATTTTTGTTTTCCGGAGGAATTTTAGTATTCCGAAAAATATGAAAAGACCGTTTTACCCTTGGGCGGTAAAAGACGGTTCTACCCCTGAATCGCAACTTGGCGACCGGGAGTCGGAAAGGGGCATGGGAGGTGTCGTTGGAAAGCTCTTGAACGAGGCTTTTGAATGGGGTTGGAATAAAGGAGTGTTTGGAGGAAAACCTGAGACCTTATCTTAACTATTAAAGCAAAAATAGCGTTCAAGTTTATAAATTACTCCTTTCATCATCGGGCTTTTGTGGAGAAATCTGAAGGCGCTTTTTTGGCGTCTGCAATAGTATGCATGCGAATTGGATATAAATTGTGCAAAGTGATAACATATGTAATTTGGTTGTCTTTAACCCGTCTAGTTAATTTAGGATTTTGGACGACCAGATTTGTATGGACCATATAGCATAGATAAATATTTGACATGGATAGGCTTAGTAGAGGACGTTAATTCGGGCGATTTAGATGAGATTCGTTTTGTTTATTTCGTACCTACACCCCCGAACTCAATATTTAGCCTCATGGGTATGAGTCAATTCTCAATAGGAATTGGGTGCACTTTTTGATGGTTTCCAATTGTTTCCTAAAAATTGGTGGCGGCTTCATTACTTGCAACTAATTATTCTCTGTTATAATTTAAATTGCATATGATGTATTATTTAAAAACCGCTTAATTCCAACCAAAATAGCTCAATCAGGCGCCGGAAAGACGAGGGTTCTTACAACTCTCTTTCTCTCTCCTCTTTCACTTCATTAATAAACCACAATTAGAGCTTGTAAAACATGGTTATGGCTGTCAGCAAATTCATCTACAAGCATGCCTAGATTCATGGTTGGAATTGGGCGCGTTACAGAGAGAGAGGGAGAATTAAGGTGTGGAGAGAGAGTGGGAGTGAGGAGAGAGAGAGCTCATGTGCGTTAGTTTTCTTTTCTTTTCTTTTTATTTTGTTTTTTGGGTGCGCGAATTAAGCTTAGTGTGAATTGTGATGAATCTGACATTATTAACAATGAATATAGGCATATTAGCTGATGAAGCCGCCCTTGATGAATAATGAATTTGGGTTCTATGATGGATGAATGTGTTGTCAATGATAATGAATCTAAATTTGATTAATGATGAATCTGCAAAAAGGAGATGAGATTGGGATGAGGTATCTGGAGGTGCGAGAGTGGGTGGTGGGGGTAGGAGAGAGAGAGGAGGGTTAGACCAGTGGGGCCACCGTTGTGGTCGCCGGCGACCCCGAAGGCGGCCGGGTGGGCGATGGCATGGGTGGAGGAGAGAGAGTGGGAGGGGAAAAATGATTTAACATCAGTCATTAATTAACTTAACTGTATCAAGTTTAAAGTTAACACTTTTATAAATAAAAGTTAACCCTATTAAGTATAAAAGTTAACCCCGTTAAATATACAAATTAACCCTGTCAAGTATAAAAGTTAACTCTATCATGTATAAAAGTTAACCCTATCATGTATAAAAGTTAACCCCGTCAAATATACAAGTTAACTCTCTAATGAACAAAAGTTAACCCTATCCTGTATAAAAGTTAACCCGATTATACATACAAGTTAACCAAGGTGAAGATAAGTTCTCATGATTCTCATATGAATAAGCTAAGGGTTCTCATGGGAACAAAAGTTAAGATCTTTTCGTATGGTTATGACAGGCGAGACACCTCGTAGGAGGGTAATGTTCGTGTGACGATAACAACATAGAACGTAATCCGCCATGCAAGAAGTCATCCAAGCGTCACATGCATTAATACATCATCATTACTTGACTTAATTAATATTAATATTATATATATATATATATATATATATATATATATATATATATATATATATATATATATATATATATATATATATATAATCATAGCCGTCCAGTAATACGGATCTAAGGGCTACGATTTAATCCGAATAAACGCTCGAGCAAGTCGCGTTTAAGTCACTTATATTTTCTCTCTCCTATAAACTTGCCAAGAACGACAACACCCTGTTTTCTCTCTCTTCTTCTCCAACTCAGAAATGGTGGTTACTATCTTAGACGATTGATTTCATCTTCAACATCGATTTTCTCTCTATCTACCATGATTGAAGCATATTTGAAGCTCGATTTTCTCTGTTCTTTAATTGAAGGCTACTCTACCTTGTGTAGTTGATTTTCCCCTTTCTTAAACCCTAAATCGCGTTCGTTTTGTCAAAGGTAATTTTGATTTTTTTTTGTTATTATTTTCCATTTTTCGTTCTTATAGTTTCTAATTTCTACAATTATCTTTTGCCTTTGTTTTGTAGTGTTGAAATAGATTTTAATAATGCTTCACTCTTATGATGATGATGATGATGATGGTGCTTCTATGAGGTATTTTTCTTTAATTATGTTTATTTTATTTTTTTTGTTTTTGTTTTGTTGTGTAGTAGTATGTTATTTTGGATGATTTTTTGTGTTTCTAGTTTTCTATGAATGAATGTTCTGTGTGTTTGGGTACTGAGTGTTTTTATTTTCTTTTCTTGATTGCCTTGTTTTGTCACATATCCCTCAAATTGATCATGGTGTGAATTGTGATCAGGTTGTGAAATGTGTTTCGATTACTTGTTAGCTGTAATTTCTTCTTTTTTTTGTGTTTGTTTGTGGTCAATAATGTACACAAGATGCATATAAGTTGTCTAAGTAGTTGTAGAGTTCTCATCCGTAGTCCATGAGTAGCACTTAGATTAAAGGAGTGACAGATGAATTAGCCTTATTGGTGGCTTGGTGAGGAGTTGGGTGTCAATCTATTCGTTAAGGCTACAATTGTACTGCTGGCTTTTCTACGAACAGGTGGTGTGCACACTGATTTGGATTCTAAAGTGAATTGGTTAGGTTTTAAGATGATGACAATATCATTTATTTGAGCTCAATTTCATCCATTGGCAGCAAGAAACAGTACATTAAGAAATGGTATTCTCAAGCTGAATTATGTTACTTTGTTATGTTGTAAATTCTTTTCTATAAACTAGTGTATTGATATTGTGAATCCAAATATGAGGCGCCCCTGTGGTTGGTATGGTTGGTATGTTGTTGAAGTGCCTTGTTAGAGTTATATTGCTGCAATTTGAGGGAGAATTGAAGAAGCCAATGTGATGTGTGTCTGAAATTTTCTGTCCAAGTTCCAAAATGCCAATGTGAAAACTATGTTACTGGGACTTGGCTATAAGATTCACAAGATACGTGTGCAAGTGTTAATCTCGGCCATTTTCTGAAAATTCTGTGTATTATTGGCATGAAATGAAGTGTCTAAGTGTCTATAGCCATTTTGTAGTGTCTAGTAGCCGAGGGGTATTTGGGAGGAGATAAAGTGGTTGACTAATAGTGTGAAACTCTTTTAAGGGCTCTTTTTGCCAGCTTGCTTTGGGTTTTTAGATCATATTCATTCCACGCAGTGAATGCTATTTAGAGATGTTCTGTCTGAAAAAATTGATAAGCTCTGTAGAGTTGGGTGCCTCTTTCTTTGACGGGAGTAGATGCGAAACCCAAGCACATTCTCAGTCCTAGCTTGTCCATAAAAAATACAGAAATGAGTTTGAAGTGAGATGAGTTTGGGGAAGAATTGCTTGAGGTGGCAGGGAGCAGTTAACTTTAGTGGAGTTTCTTCCTGGATTTTGAGAAAAGAAAATAGAATGAACCATTCATTGAAGAAAATAAAAGGCTTAATTCACATTTTGGCTTCGAAGATTACTTGATGAAAAACTCTTAGAAAATACATTGTTAATCTCTCTAAAAAATGATATAAGCAAAAGAAAAAAAGTAGGAAGACTGTAGATTGTACTTCTCTTCATAGTAGTGTTAACTTTTGTACATAATAGGGTTAACTTTTATTCATAGTAGGGTTAACTTTTGTAGATAATAGGGTTAACTTTTATAGATAATAGGTTAAACTTGTATTCATAATACGGTTAACTTGTAATCATAGTAGGGTTAACTTTTATAGATAATAGGTTTAACTCAAATAGGGTCTAGAAAGCAGCTATTCTTAGGTCAAATTTCATTCATCATTGCTTTGGAGGTGTTTGAACATTTCTAATGGTTATTGCTTTGATCATTTGTTTGGTTTGGTTTGAGGAGGGTAACCTAATTCAAAAGAAGCAAATGCAATAATAAACCACACTGAAGCATAACTACAAGAGGTACCATTGCTTGCTCATCGACTAATGCAAGCAAATTTTAACTTTCATACCTATTTTTGTTTGGTTTAACAAGCAACAACCCTATTTCCAACAGTTTGATTTTGGTTTGCTCATAGTTGGGGTTTCAATGCATCCAAAATTTTGGCCTTGGTTAGCTTGGCTTTTGTGGGTATGGTTCAACTGAGCGATTCTTGTAGGTTGGGTATAACAATTGTGTAAAGAAACTTTCTAGTGTTTCTTGCTGTCATGGAAACTAGTGGTGGCAGCATTTTATTGTGAAGAGGAGTTTGACCTTTTTCAATGTTTAAGGTTGATCTTCATTTAGACTTTTACTTGACGATTGTAGTTTAATCCAAACACTGTAGTTGCATAGGGCGAAATCTATTATGGAAGATAGGTCGTAATTTCAATATAGTGGTCTTTGTTGTTTTTATTTTATGTTCTTCCACATTAATTAGATGATCATAGGATTAACTTTTTATTTATAATATGGTTGACTTTTATCCTTAGTAGGGTTAACTTTTATTCATAATAGGGTTAACTTTCATAGATATAGGGTTAACTTTTTAATTCTCACATTCATGGACCCTGACCACCTTACTCAAACCAGCTTTTCGGCTGGAACTACTGGCAGGTTTGGGACTCATCAGATCATGTTCTGCTGATACGACCTTATGAGTTTTTAGAAGATGTTATATTATATATGATGCTGGGCAAATTTGTTGGGTTTGATTGTCTCAAAAGTTTCTGTAATCAGTACATTTCTAATGTCTGAAAATTGGGTAGTTGGCGTTTCTCTGTTTATTTCCTATAGTTAGGTGATAGGTTTCCTTAAATGGTAATATAAGTTCCTTATATTTAAAGCATTGATTTGAAGTGGGTAAGATGATGGTGCTTGGGCCTTAAGGTCAACCTTATTCCAAGAACCTTAATTTGCAGCCAGTCTTATCAATGAGGTTGTTCCAAGTACTATCGCTGTAGCAGGGAATCCTAGCCCTTGTTAGCTGGTTTCATGCATATATGTTGCTCGTATATTTGTCATTGTCATACAAAAATGGTGATGAGTTTGCTGTCCATCTGCTTTGATTTGCTTGCTTCTTTTGCCTTGACTTCAGCATGTTTTATGCCATCACCTACTCTGTTGTTAGTCTGACCTCTAATATATGCATGAAACTGCATCTGTTTAACTCTGGAAGGTCCTCTCACACCACACTACGTAATTAGTGAGAGTGAAACACATTTTCGAAACAGCTGCACTCTCTCGCTTACCTTTGCTTTGCTTTAATAATAGGGTTAGCTCTTATTCATAGTGGGGTTAACTTTTCTAAACTATAGAATTAACTTTTATAGATAATAGGGTTAACTTTCATAGATAATAGGATTAACTTTTATTCATAAAGAGTTTAACTCTACATGAATAAGAATAACTAAACTAGACCAATAACTTCTTGCTATGGGTTCTATGGGAAATTTGCTTTTGTACTCTACACAAGATAAAAGTCGGAAATGAAAGAAGAAACTAGAGTCATTGTGGTTCTGTATCTGCTTCGGTAATCTCTTTTGATAACCATTTTCGCTACAACTGAATTGATGGTGATACTGGTGATTGAAAATAATCTGAAACAGAATTCGAAAAAGTGCTGCTTGATAATGCTCAACAAGTGGAACTTTGCTTTTCACTAATTCTGTACAGCTATTCTTGTGCTTGGAATATACTTTTCAGGTAATCTTCTAGTCATCCTTATCCATTGGCTGTATTATTCTCTTGTTGCTGGCTTGTGGCTTCTGATTGAGTTGCACATGAGCTATTGTAGTTAGTCTGCACATGTACACGTACATGCTTGGGCAGAGGAAGAGAAGGTCCTTTCTAAATCTAAGTGAGAGTAACAAGGAAGCATTGTGTCGAACTTGCTTCCCCACTACTCCTTGTGTGGCGCTGCACGTTTTTCTTCTTCTGGTGTACTCGGTTTTTTCTGGAAACAGTTACCTTGAGTAGCAATGAATTTTTGTTTGTTGTACACGAAAGAAAATTGGAACTAAATGACATTTATTGGTGGATCATCTTAATGTTTGTTCTCTTGTATACTAGTCTATTAGCTCAATTGGTAGAGCATTTGTGCAATTTGCTTAAAGGATGTAGGTTCGATTCCTACATAGGCTTACATTCTATAAATGTTCAATGATAATGATACAGTTTAGATACACACTCTTGGCTTTTATAACAATATATGACCTGCAGTGTGTTGCTGTGTGTTACAAGTTTACAACGTATAGGCTGTTGTGTTACAACATAGGCTGCTGTGTGTTGTTGTCGTCTGCCTTGCTGCTTCTGTCTAGCTGTTGTAATATTTTTTTGTTGCTGTTGGTGATAACAAGGAGAGTGGGCACACAACTAAGAGTCATGGGAATGCTGTAGGTGATTCAAGGAGCAATCAAACACCTCCTTTTGTGTGGATAAAGGTAAATGTAGATGATGCTTTGTTTGCTGAACAAATTGCGCACGATATTGGTATTATGGTGAGGGGGAAGACAGGTTTTGGTCAGGTTGAGAATGGCCATGTTAATACTGACTAAAGAGTCAACAAGCTCTTATCTTGTGGTATGTTCTAACCCACACACAGGAAAATGGGCAACAAAATATATAGGCAACACATAGAACAGCTACGTGTTATCTCACTTCAAGGACCCAAGATTCTTCGTAAATGACTCCATATCAACCAATTGAGCTACTAGCCTATGTGGGATTCGAACCCACATCTTTCATGCTCTACCATTTGAGCTAATAGGCTTGCAAAATTCCATAATTACAAATGGTCACAAAGTCTAAGTAAGAAGCCATAAACAAGCACATCAAGTTCAAAAATAGCACAAAACATCTTGCCCTGAATGTGTACGGCGGCTACAATTGGCAAAACCTGTTGTTACACAGGCTATAGACTTTCTAGATAATTTCAATTTTCTCTGTGTCCTCAGCTAGCATAAGCCATAGCATTTTTGTGGAAAACTAGATGCATCAGACTGTTACTTTAACAAAGTCAACCCAGTCCTATTAAAAAGTTAACCCTATCCTGTATAAAAAGTTAACCCTGTCCTGTAACAAAGTTAAACCTGTATTATCATCTCAAAAAAAAGAAGAAAAAGAAGTTAACCCTGTATTATAACAAAGTTAACTTTGTCCAATAAAAAAGTTGACCCTAACATGTATGAAAATTGATTTTCGTCAATAAAAAACAGAGTCAACCCTAACATGTTATAGGACATGTTCTTTAAGATCTTACTCATTTGATTCCGCAAGACCAACAGAGTTGTAAATCTCATTCCATTCTTCACTCACGAGTCCTTTCCTTTCATCCATCCTTGCATCTCAGGAGAGACAGAACCCCCGGGTGACCCACCCATTATTCTCAAGACATACGCACCATAGCTTCGGCAAAAAAAAAATAACAAAGGTAGGAAAGTGATATGATTGATATAATTGATCATCTACAAATACTTCATATTCTGTTTTTGTGTTGGCAGCAGAGTGATATGTCTGATATGATTGATCATCTACAGATCCTTCGTTTTATGTTTTTGTGTTGGCAGCATATGAGTGATATTTTGTTTTTTTGGTCTTTGCCAAGGGTATCCACCATCGATCACAGTGATTAACCCTCTCGCCCCAACTGTCAGCGCACTAAGCGGTAGGGGGCTGGCCAAGGGATTTTTTCCATTCGCAAGAGTTGGGATTCGAACCCCCAACCACTTGTTTAAGGGATGAAGTGTTGAACCACTACACCAACCCATCTTGGTTAGCATATGAGTGATATGAGGGGTCTTCCACATATCCTTCGTATTCTGTTTCTCTGTAAGAGACACAAACAGATACTGATGAATGGTAAGAACTTAAATGGGACATAATTATCGACTTACAACTTCCAACGCAAATGATTAAAATTCCATAATCAATACTAGCTTAAGCTATTCGGGTGTGATACTGCGCTTTCAGCAAGCAGTGCTTCACACAAAAAAAACATAAGATTGTGATAAAAACAGGCCAAGCACACAAACAATTTCAAGCTTAAGCATCAAAGGGCAAGAAGAGACAAAGCCTGCTTGTCGATCTAGAGTTGCTCAATAAGCAGATTCAGCTAACGGTTGGAACTGTGATTGATTCACCTACCTCAATCTAGAATCGGCTACTACATGTCAAGTGTGCTATGAGGCCAAGGGTCGGTGACGAAGTTACCCGTATACTTAATAAAAGTTCACCCTATTATTAATAGAAGTTAACCCTTTACCATTCTAAAAGTTAACCCTATTTTAGACAAAAATTAACCCTGTTCTTAACAAAAGTTAACCCTATTATTAATAGAAGTTAACCCTGTATCATTCTAAAAGTTAACCCCATTATAGACAAAAGTTAACCTTGTTCTTAACAAAAGTTAACCCTGTTCTTCACAAAAGTTAACCTTGTTCTTAACAAAAGTTATAGTTAACCCTATTAAATCAGTAACGTCACAATGAGCTAGATTAAATGAAACTGAACAATATCATTAGCTATAACCAAGTAAATTTACATAAACTTTGAGGGAATGAAATTGACCTGCTTTGAAATCCTATTGAAATTGCCTCAGTTGTAGCTAGCAACGTGTTAAATATGACAGTTCTTATAGGTTGATGACATAGAAATTTAATATGGAAAAAAAGATGGGAGCTATAAACTCAAAATTTGAGGAAGAGGAAGCAACAAATACCTTCATAGATTGATTACGACACATAGATGGACTTTGACACTTCAATTCATGCCGGCTTCGCCATGGATTCCGGTGAGAGACAAATAGAGAGGAGAGCAGAGAGAGAGAAGGACCGATTTTTTTTTTCCAGAGACAAAGCGTATGCACGTTTTTACTTCTTTTTTTTCCTTTTATGGGTTTAAGCTGGGAAATAGATTTTCAGCAATAAAAGGCTTTACACGCGCCTGACATCAACCCTTAGATCTTGTAAATAAAGGGTTCAGATTGGTTCTGTGGTTCTCATAGATTGTAAGGTTCTCATGGGAACCCTTTCCTATATATATATATATATATTTCCATGAGAACCCTTATTTATATGAGAACCATGAGAACTCATCCTCACCTTGGTTAACTTATGTACATAATCGGGTTAACTTTTATACAGGAAATGGTTAACTTTTATACATGAGAGGGTTAACTTATATACATATAACAGGGTTAACTTGTACATTTGACGGGGTTAACTTTTATACACGATAGGGTTAAATTTTATACTTGATATGATTAACTTGTATATTTGACAGGGTTAACTTTTATACTTGTTAGGGTTAACTTGTATATTTGATGTGGTTAACTTTTATACATGATAGGGTTAACTTTTATACTTGATAGGGCTAACTTTTATACATGATAAAGTTAACTTTTATACTTTGATTGATTGACATTAGGGAGAGAGAAACAAAGTAAATTTCAAAAAAAAACCATTTTTCTTCTCCACCTCCTCCCCAACCCCACCGTCACCACCACCGCCAGCCTAACCGCAACACCGCTAGCCCTGACCAGCCACCACCAACCCCGACACCGCCGTGATCGCCTCTGGCCGGCGACCACAATGGCGGCCAACACCAGCGCAACATTTCCCTCCCTCCCTCTAGTCTCGATCTCTCCTCCCTTCACACCCTCACTCTCTCTCCTCCACTCACATCCACCCCAACGGATACCGCCACCGGCGAGATCGCCGCTTAACGGCACAGGCGACCTCGCCTACACGCCACACCACCGATGACCCCCACACTCAGCCGCCGGAAAATAGTCGAAATGAAAAAAAAATCGAAAAAAATCAAAACGAAATTCCTAGATCCAAAATTCATTCAAATTAGGGCATGATGAACCTTAGATTGGACATGATTCGTCCTGAATTCGAGGGAAAGGATATTAAAGACGAAATAAAAGAAAAAAAAAAAGCAAAAATCAACCTCGCCGGAGATTGATGGTCGCGTGCGATAGAGTGACGGCGTGGTCGGAGAGAGAGAGGAGAGAGATTGACGGAGTGGAGATGAGAGAGACAGCACGAGAGGAGAGAGACAACGCCGGAGGAGAGAGAGATGTCGCCGGAGGTTTGTCGGAGATGGTGGTTATGGCCGGAGAGAGGGGTAAGTGAGAGAATGAGGGGTGAGGTGAGAGAATGAATTTATATGCTGATGCGCGAAGTGACGAAACTACCCTTCATTAATTAAGAAAATTGACAAGCTTGTCCTTGCCTTTTGTAATAATTTCGTTCGTGTCCCAGTTCTCATAGTTCTCATATAATTAGGAGTTCTCATTTGTTGATCCTAATCCTATATATATATATAAAAATGTCACCCCTTACCACATGAGTATAATAAAATACACCGGTACCACTTAAACATATAAAAACGTAAGAAAGTGCAGATTCACCCAAAAAAAATTCAAAGAGGAATCTCCAGCCATAACTAAATTTTTATTATTTTAATTACCTTATCCCCATTTCTTTTATTTCTTTCATCCTTTTTTCCATTTTTTTCTTTCTTTTGACCCCTTCCTATCTAACGATGTTGGTCCTTAATTCTCAACAGATTGTAAGGGGTTAAAAAGTTAGGGTTAGAATTCGTAAGGGGATAACTTGATTTGAGGGAATTGGTCAAAATCGAAGCGATTTCCTACTCGTTTTATCTGATTGAAGGTAACTGAAGCATAGTTGACGATTTCATGGCATCTTTAAGCCGTACTAATGGCAGTAGAGGAGTAAGTTTGCTCCAACCTTTTCTCATTTTCTCTCTCCTCTTACTCCTTTATTTTGCTCGAAAATACGGTGGTTCGTAAACTGGCATCTTCGTTTTTCTCCAATCTTCAAGCTGGGTTTTGCTCAATTAGTGGTTGGGTTATGCAGAAGGTAGATGAAAAGAAAAGAGGGGTTGACAGGCTGACAACTATGGAAGGTGGAGATGAGTAAGTGAACCTGTCCAACAGAAAGAACAAAGAAATTAGCAGGGTGAGAGAGAAAGAGAAAAGGAGGAAGAAAAGGAAAAGAAGAAGAGGAAAAATACGAGATAAAAATAAAATAAGGGGAAAGTGTAACTAAAAGAATTAAAAATTAGTTTTGACCGGAGATCCTTCCCGGATTTTTTTGGGTGGATATGCACTTTTTTGCGTTTTTATATGTCTAACTGGTATCGACGCATTTTATTACACTCATGTGGTAATGGGTGGCATTTTTTTATACCCATTTGGTAAATTGGCGTGTATATATATATATATATATATATATATATATATATATATATATATATATATATATATATATATATATATATATATATATATATATATATATATATATATATATAGGGGAAGGATCAGGTGCATACCCCCTTAGTATACAAATTGTGGAACCGATAGATCTGTTAGATCGAATGGCTCAAAACAACCCCGTGTATTTAATTAGGTGCAAGCCTGCAAACATAGGAAAAAGGGAAAAGAAAAGAAAAAACAAAACTATCGCTTCCTTCCCTCTCTCTCTCTCTCTCTCTCTCTCTCTCTCTCTCTCTCTCTCTCTGTGTTTGAGCCTTTTAAATTGATATAAGTTCTCATGCCAACAAGGAACAAATAATAATTAAAATGACTAACAACATCACCCCATCCAAACCCGCACCACCCATCACGCAAAATATATAAAATATAATTAAACTTTTAAATTGATATAAGTTTTCATGCCAAAATAAATTTAATTTTATTTAGTGAATTATATCCGACATGTAACTAACACACTAACCGTTTAAAACAAAGTTAAATGATTATAGTTTGGATTTTTTTGACTTTCTCTTTTGCCTTTATCATTTGTTTTTTGGGAAACAAATTGAATAGATATACAATATTTTATAAATTTTTTTACTGGTAATGGCTTGATAACGACCCTTTTTTATAAGAAGAATTTCGAACTGATTAGTGTGATTACTAAAGGCTGAAGCCACCAACAGAGGAGTAATAGTTAAAATGGGTAAACGGATCACCTAACCTAAACCCGACATATCACATGAAATATTTACCATAGTATTTAAATTTTTTAATTGATTTAAGTTCAAATACATACTAAAAAGTTTTTATATTTAAAATTATATCCAACATGTTATTAACCCACAATCCAGTCATCGCACAGACTTAAAAACTAGTGTATAAAAAAGCAGTAAAATATTAATTAGCTAGACATGCCATGCAGTGAAGCATAATAAGGCAAGCACATGAAAGGAAAAATAGCATAAATATTGTGATAAGTAATTTAATCAAAATGACTTCACAAAAAATAATTTCACCCCGTGCGACCTGTTGCGGAAACTGAAATAGAGTATATATATCCACTCGTCCCTGGTTTCCAAATTTTCTCTCTCTCCCTCCTCAAAAATCTGGACCGCGAAACAAGCTTTTTCGTTTTCGCCCTTTGCCGCTCAAACGACACCTTCTTCTCCAAGCCTAACCAAAACCCTAAAAATCTCCCTCTTTTTTTCTCTGTCTCTTCGAAAATACAATCATTTCAGATCTATTCATACTTTGGGGAATTTTGTTCTCGTTTGAATCTCCACAAGATCTGTTCTTTCCTAAGTTGGATTAACGGTTTCTCCGTCAAGATTCAAATCAGAAGAAGGTATGAAACCAAACAAAAAGAAATATTTCAATTCGAATTCAAATCAATTCAATAGTACAAATTTCCGATGATTTCATGTTTATCTTCTAAATTCTTGCATTTGATTTTTTTTTTTTCTGCGTTTGGAATTTCTTGTCTCGGCACAGTGACTACATTACAATTGGATTTTCGTATTGGATGGTGGTGTTATTGCTAAGTTTGGCAATTTCGTTAAATAGAGGTTTCAAGTGTTGTGGGAATCAAAGTCGGTTAATATGGGAGAAGGGGAAAAAGAAGTTGAAATTGTGAACAATAATAATTCAAGTATTGAATTGAAAAAGCGAGTATTGGATTGCATTGTGAATGAAGAAGAAACAGCAGAGCTAGGGGTTTCATCTCCGAAAAAGAAACGAGTTTCAAATACGAACGTAAACACTGATGATGTATGGTCAGAAGTTACTGACCCTACTGTTGCATCATCTCCAATGAGAGAGAATGAGAATGTGTCAAGTTTGGAGACTAGTAGTAGCTTCCCAGCTGAGTTGGGTAGTATGAGTAATAATAATGATAATCATGTCAATGCCGGGGAAATAACGTCAGAAAGTTCGGGGAACTCTTGTTCTGTGAGTTGTAGTGATGAGATTGAGGGGAGTAGGAGCCATTTCTCGAGTGGTATTTCGACCTCTTTAGTTACTTTAGAGATTCCTGAACACGCTAGTACAACTGGGATTAGAAAGATTACGTTTAAGTTTAGTAAGAGTAAGGAGGAGTATGAAAGCAAATTGTCTACCTCGGTAGCTGAAGGGCTTTGTAATGTGATTCATGAGGGTGATTCAGTTATTGATTCAAATGATGAGATGGGATTGGAGGATTCAAGTGATCGTTTCTCATATATTATGGAATTGAAGATGTCGAAGAAGGTTGTTTCTGATAGCTACCCTACGAATGTCAAGAAGCTGTTGTCTACCAGGATTTTGGAAGGTGCAAGAGTGAAATATATTTCCACTTCAGGAGATGTAGGTTGATTCTTTTTCTTCTAATGCATAGATGTTTTTGTGGCGTGATGTTTTGTTAACATGTTTCATTGATTCACAGAAGGAGATACCTGGAGAAATAAGAGGTTGTGGGTACCTCTGTGGTTGCATAGAGTGCAATTTTACCAATGTGAGTTTCTTAGTTTTGGATACTATATGGATTGTAAATTTCTTTTCAGTAATTTTCATCCTACCGAATTCAATGATTATACGCAGGTCCTTAGTGCCTATGAATTTGAGCAGCATGCTGGTGGATCGAAAACGAGACACCCAAACAATCACATATTTTTGGAGAATGGGAGGCCGATATACAGCATCATTGAAGAATTGAAGACTTCCCCTCTTGGCATGCTTGTGGAACTGGTTAAAGATATGGCTGGTTCGTCCGTCAATGAAGGATCATATCATGCTTGGAAAGGTGATGATGATTTTCCAAATATATATTGTGTTCGATGAATTATGATGGGATCATGAGTTTGTTCTGTAGCTAATGCGTTCCTTTATTTAACCTGACTAGCTCTTGTATATATGCTTCAGCGAGTCAAGAATGCAGTGGATTGGTTCAGGCAGACAAGAAGTGCCAAAAAAAACCTACCTTTAATTACCCAATGCATATGAGGTAAAAGTCTTGGGCTTTCTTTTCTGTTAATTTGGCATCATCTGAAGTCTTTATCCGGCCCCTCTTGTCCAAGGGATGATGTTTATAGTAGTGATGGTTGTAATTTGTTTTGTAATTGGGTTTTTCTGCTTATTGAGACTTCTTTGGTGATGGTCTTGTTTCTGAGCTCCCTGGATCAATCCTTGATTGACTAGTCCAAACTCCAGAGTATAGGGTGTTATCTTGCAGTTGGACAATTCGGTTAATTAAACATTACATAATGTTGATTATGATTGAAACGTGGTAACTTGTGAGACCTGGAAGATGTAATAAATTGTATCAGAAAGTTTAGAAACCTAGCGAACAAGCTTAGTTTTGATAGATTTTCTTTAAACATGTACGAATTATAGCCCACTAATACCTTGTATGGAGTTAAGAATTGAGCCTAACACCCTTAGGCATTGTCTTCCCTTGACGAATCTGGACTACTCCAAACGGTGCTTTCCTTCCTATTTTGAAATAGGAGAGTGATGCCATCTGCGATGGAACCCAGTTAAACAGGTGATCCTGTTAGGAAGGCTAACTCATTTATCATTTGAACAGATGTAGATTGTAAATAGTGAACTCTTCAAAAGAGTAACTCGAGCCATGCATATGTAGATAAATCTTTAAGATCCTGGAATAGAGTAAAATGATATTGCATAAGGCAATTGCATGCACTATTAAAATTGGTATTGTTTCAAACTCTGAAGGTGACATGAGTTGAACTCAGTCAAGTGCTGAAAACTAATAGTCCCTCCGTTCCTAAATCTCCTTTCCATTGTGTTTTTGCACAAAGACCAAAACAACCTTCTTTTGCAGTTTTGCACCTTATTCGCTCCTTTCCCATTGTTTAGTTTGAATTAAGGTGAAAAGGAGGAGGTAGAAAGAGTTGCACATGGGTGCAAGTGGCCCAACTTGGGGTAGGAGGGTCTTTTTTCACAAAAACTGATACCAAATGGAGAAATGGGAAGGAGAATATAGAACAACCCAAAATGGAAATTGGAAAGGAAATTTATTAACGGAGGGGGTAGGGATTTTTTTGCTGATGATTTCCTTCCTTGAGCGTCTGTTCTAAAGTAATGCATCATAGGGTAATAGGGTTTGTTGCTTATACTTTTGAGAATCAAGTAATAAATGGATATAATGCTTATATGACCTATGTTTTTGGGAGTAATTACAAATGTAGCTGAATTTCTTTTTTGGTACTTAGAAGCTGGCTATAAATTGTTACCATACTGAAATTGGTTTGGTAATCTACACAGTAGGGGGAATCATGCAATGTATTTTTTAAGATTTCAGTATTAAAGTAAATCCTCGAGAAACCTAAATAAATTACGGAAGCTATTGAACTACTTTATCTTGCTTTTCCAGTGCCTCTTATTATTGGCATCATTATCTCTTGGTTGTAACTTGTAACCCCATTTTTTTTATTGAGTGGCCAAGAAAATAGAAAACCAATATTTTACTGCTTGATGCCTACTTTTGGATACCAAGTTTTGCATTATCTCTGAGAAATCCCACTTAGCTTGACAAAATTGTGATGTACATATACAAGAAGAAGCAAATAAGATAATTGCATAACAACTAGAAACACGTCGAAGGGTCATGTCTTATCCTGTTTGCGGTTTTGAGAAGTTCATTGTGGTCATGGTTTCCCAAATCTACAAGTAGTAGCATAGTATGTACACGGCATAGTTCTTTGATGAGCAGAAGACAGCTTCTTTTTTTTTTTTTTTTTTTTTTTTTTCCTGAAGTGTGTTATAATTTTGTTGTAACATAACTTCATATGCATTGAAACAGGATTACATCTGTATCCTTACCATTCCTTGAGGATGTATATGAAAACTAAAAAGTTTTTAATTTTATTTTCAAATAAGAGAAAGAATTTTCATAAGAAATATAGAGAGAATACACTTGTAAAACGTCATTAAGAAAGGACCCTAACCAAACCAAAAACCAATCCTAAGAGAATAAGCCTATACAAATTCAATGCTTATTCAAAAAGCCCGTCCTTAACCCGCGCCAGTCATAATCTATGCTGGACTTTAAGCGTTCAAGCTCTTGCATACCCTTCTTTTTCCTAAAGGTAACCTGATTACCTACTACCTCGTTCTCAAGAAATTTGAAAAGTGCCCTAATGCTGCTAGATTCCTAATACCTCGTCAGTTTCTTTGGCTATATTGGCAGCATTTCTTGTGTTATATTTGATATTAAGTTCTTTCAATTTTATGTGGTAGCATACAATTTAATATGTGATGGAAATTGCCCACAAACCATATCCTCAGCGACTGTTTGGAAAAGTTTTATAATAAAGAGTTTTTCCCACTTGCGGTTTCCGGGTGTATCTTTTTTCATCATTCACTAATGAAGAAAATAAAAAATTTCCTATTTTCTAGATCTGTTTCCTACTGCAGCGGTTTCCCCGTCTCATAATTTCTTCTATTCTATTTGATTTGACTTGCTGCATATCACTTCTCTTTTCTTTCTGATATATGTCCGCCTCGATTCCCTTTCCTCTTCCTTCTAGGCTTATTTGTTAACCTGTTCTACTCTTCCTTCACCATTGATCTATATTTATGAGAAGTGCTTGAAGCTCTGAGTCAAAATATTCTTTCACGAAGATGGCCCGAAAAAATAAGTCTGAATATTATATGTGTCAGTTTCTTCTATCACTCTGGCAACTAGTTTCTGATCTGATGAAAAGATATTAGGAATACGACTTATTTTGTTTTGTTGCAGCAGTCTGTTCCTATTGTTGGTGTTCTCTAATACCTCCTTCATTATTTTAAACATTCATTTTTGAATAGATTATCATTTTCCTTCCTTCCTTTTATTTATTTATTTTTTTTGTTTGTGCATTTGGGATTTTTATTATTTTGTGTTTTCCGTAAGCCTAGAGCTTGGCTTTTTTTTATTGGTGTTGTGCGGTTGGATTTTTGTATCTCTGATCTGTATCTTACCTTTAACCTATTTTCCCTTTTGTTTTCTTTTTGTTTGTTTGCTTCTTTTTCTCTTTGTTTTTTCTCTCGAGTTGTGGGTGGGTGTGGGTTGAGGGTTTTGAGATCTGTGCTGTGTTCATGGGAGCATAGTTGGCATAGTGTTGATCTCTTTCATGCCAAATTTCTTAGGAAGAGACCGATTCTAGAAAGACCATTCTTACCAATAAAATGGTCAATGCATTCTCCATTGCATTTTGTGATGAGTACTGTAACATAATGAATTTTCTTCTTTTCTTGTTGATCTTTTTATACTACTTAGTTCTTTGACTGGATTGGGTTTGCACAAAGAGCAGATCTTAACTATATTGTTCTTGTGGAAAATCATCTCAGTTATTTGATCCTTGAGTTGTTGACAGTTCATAAATGGTTGTAGAATGCATTCTCCAGCCCTGCTTTTTGCATCTTTCTCCCTATCTGAACAACTTTCTCAATCCTGCAAACAGGGGTATGGATGATGAGCAAAGGGTTGTCAAACGAAAAGCAAATTTTACAAAGCATGTTCGCAAAAGGTTGCTAGCTGAAACATCTCCCTCTACCTTGTTATCTTTCAAATGGCGACATCGATCATAGGTTTAACCGTTTGAGTTTGTTTTGTTTTTGTGTAGGTCCTGTTCTTCTACGTCACATTGCACTGTATCGCAGAAGAGGAGTACTGAAGGCGGTACTAGAAAGAGGTGATATTCTGAATCTGCAATGTGTAGCAATTTGCTTTTATCTTTAGAGCTGCTACTTTTTGCTCTGCTTTTAAGGATCTCACATTGTGCATGTGACAGGGACAATGACCTGCACCGATTGCTTTTCATGCCAAATGGTCTTCCAGATGGTGCTGAATTGGCTTACTATACCAAAGGACAGGTTCTCTATTATGTTTACTTCATTTAACGCTAGAGCTGTCAAAAGCTGACACGACACGAACCGGACACGAATGTAGCGGGTTAGTGTTGAGAGGTTTCGACCCGTTTAATTAAATGTGTCGACACGAGTAACACGTTTAGTTAAATGGGTTAGGTTAAGGTTGAGATTTCCGACACGAAAACAACCTGCTTACAACACGTTTAATTTTAATTGTCAAATGTAAGTTCAAATAATTTGTAACAAGTAAATAATGTAATAGAATCTCACCTATCTTGAGCATTTTAATAATTTTAGACTGTTGAATATACACTTATATGGTTAGAACTTTAAATTTGTAGGTAAAGTTTATGTTTTTTCTCATATTTCAATTAGTTAGAATATAACTAAAGATAAACAGGTTAACCGGTCATTAAACAGGTAACACGATTATTAAACAGGTCAGGTGCAGGTCAAGGATTTTCGACACGATTAATAAATGGGTTAGGTTTGGGTCAAGGGATTCTCGACACGTTTAACCTTGACACGAACACGAACACGACACGACCTGACCTATTTGACAGCTCTATTTAACGCTATGAATCTCCGACTCTTCATTTCAATAGAAGTATCCGTGTCGGATACTTAGACACTAGAATTCGATATGACACTTGGACACTTCAAATTAGCAACAAAACAAGAAAAAATCCTTAAAATAGGCGAGTCCATTGATCCGATCCTCGGATCCTCAACCGAACCAGATCCTCGGATTCCCGAGTCTGAGAAACATAGTAAACGTGTACTTTCTGGGATCATTTGTGTGTAATTGCATTTTCAGGTCACTAGGTGTCTATAGTAGGAGCTTGTGTTTCCTTTATTCATCATCTTTGCATGTGGAGATGTTGATCATATTGATATCTCTTCCTGTACAGAAAATCCTTGATGGTTACAAGCAGGGTAATGGCATTGTCTGCGGTCATTGTGACTGTGAGGTAAAATTTTGTATGTTAATCTTTGTTGCTGTGCTGATGGATTTGTTGCTTTGGTGATTCTTGACTATTTGTCTATCTATTGAGCAGATTAGTCCGTCACAGTTTGAAGCTCATGCAGGATGGGCTGTTAGGAGGCAACCGTGAGTAATGATAAAGTGCTTTATATGTGGTGTTGAACATGAAAGTTGTCTTACTGAATCTTTTTCATCTGCAGCTATCGTCATATTTATACTTCCAGTGGGCTTGCACTCCATGACATAGCCATTTCTCTAGCTAATGGACAAAGTATAACAACTGGAAACAATGATGACATGTGTACCGTGTGTGGAGATAGAGGAGAGTTGATTCCTTGCGGTGGTTGTCCTAGGGCTTATCACCAAAGTAATCTCTTTATCCATGTTCTCTGTTGATTGTTTTTGTTATTAACTGAAGTTTTCCCATCCATTTACACATTTAGATCTCCCTAGACTCTGCCTTCGGCTTAATACATACTGTGTTGTTGTTATAATGTTTGTTTGTGCATATATGATATTTATTGTGCTTAGTTGAGTTGCCATTTTACCTATGTTACTCCCTTTCTTTCTTTTTTCTTTTTTCCTTTCTTCCTTTTTTTTAACTTAAAATTTGATGCTGGGAGGGCAATTTTAGGTTTGCAGACCTTGATAACATTATGGTAATAGTGGATATTGTGGAAAAGTTAAATTCATTTGTTTCCCACTTAACAAACTTTCTTGCTTTTATTTTTTTCTTGTTGGCTCACGTTTCCTTATCAACAGTTTGAGAGGTTATTAGTTGTAGGATCTGTTATATCTAAGTTTGCTGTTAAGCTTTATTTCGATGATACCTTTTGAAGGAGCTGGGGAAATCAGGGGGTATGGATCCTTGTGAGGGACCATGGATGTTTTAGTTCCTTCCTGTTTGATTCGTTTTATTTGTTGATTTTAGTCTTTTTGGTTAGGCGAGGTGAGGCTGGAAGGTTTGGAGTTTTGTTTTTTATCTTAAGTCTTTTCTACTGTGGGAGGACAGGTTGGGAGGTCAAGAGGAAAGAATGCTGTTCCCCCCTTTTTTCCTCTGTGATTGTCCTACTTTCTATATTGATCTTCAAATTCTGTCCTCTGTCAATTATCAATTTGTGCATTTAATATAAATAACTCAATTATTTGTGGTACATTTTTACTTATGTTAATATGCATGAAAAGTCAATTAGGAGAATCACTCTGGAATAGGAGTAATTGCTTGAAGAAAGTTTGCTTGAAGAAAGTTAGCTTGGATATTTTCTTTGTTATCTGTATGATATTTATACACAGAAGAATTACGTTGACTTATCTTTCATGTTTCGGATTTTTTCAGCTTGTCTTGGATTGCAGCTTGTCCCTGACGGTGATTGGCGTTGCCCGAACTGCAATGACAGGAAAGCTGATTTTGTAGATTCTTCTAATAGTTCTAAACCAATTATAATCAGGTTGACACGAGTTGTCAAGACACAAGAAATGGAATGTGGTGGCTGCGTTCTCTGCAGGTCTGAGAGCTCTTAATGATTTAGCTTCTTCTTCTCCTTGCTTTAGTTGTCTGGTTTAACAGCGGCTTTGCATAAAAATATACTTTTCTTATTGCTTGACCATTTGGAAGATCTTCCAGCAGTGGGTGGTGGTGCTATAGGTTTGTGTAATATTAATCTACAAACTGCAACATGGTGCTTACTGACAAAGGTTGTCAGTGACTAAGGTTGTATGGTGAATTAGAAAGATGGACTTGTACAATTCTGTTTGTGCTAGCAGACATTTCTTTTCATCATTTGGCAGAAATGGACATTAAATGCTTTCTGGTTTAGCCGTTTAGGTTTCTCGTTTGTCTAGGCTTGACTTGTGAGGGGTAAGCTTGTATATGTTTTTACCTCCCTATTGCAGTTTCAGACAATTGTGCTGTATGAGTAGACTTATGTTGCTCTATGTCTTCTAAACATTCTAGTTGACTGCACCTCTAAGACTAAGATAGGCCAACTAATACCATCCTTTTGGGCATGCTTGGATTGAGCGAAATTATTGGGAGAGGGTGATGGAGCAAATTCAAGGGTAAAATGGGAAGGTGGAGCTGGTGGCGGGTGGTGCAACTTGGTGAAGGACAGAAAATGAAGGGAGAAAGGGGAGGAATTGTTACCCTGGGGGAAGGGAGGGGATAGGTTAACTATTACCCTCCAAATGTGGTAATAGTTACCCTCGCTGTCCTTTATCCAAAAAAAAAAAATTACCCTCGCTCTCTCCTCTACCCAGAATCTAAGACCTACCACCTCCCATTTTAGCCTTTCATCCAATCCATTACCCTCTTAATCCATTACCCCAACCCAAACCCCCTTAACATGAGCATATGGGTATTTCCTTGAACAATATTTTTAGTCTTTTTTTAGGAATATGTTGCTTGGTCGTTTCATTTTTTTCTGCTTAATTATTGGTCATCTGATGTTTCAGGTTGTAAGTTATAGTTCTCATCTCACCACTGATTTCTACTAGCATATGATATCAATTAATTCTTTTGTTAATTTCATTATGTTTTTGCATGCAACTGATGTTGTATTGTCCATATCATGCATCCTGAAAGCTTCTCTTTTGCTATTTTCTGGAAGCATATAGTTTGATTGCTCTTTCTATTAACACTGATGTGATCTTTTTGTTTTTACTGTGTCCAGGGGAAATGATTTCAGCACTGATAAATTCGATGATAGAACTGTTATAATCTGTGACCAAGTATGTTTTCCACAGGATACGTATGTTGTTCTACAATGTTCTGTCAACTCTTGAAAGTCTGATGATCATATATGTCATTTTACTTTGTGCAGTGTGAGAAAGAGTATCACGTTGGTTGCTTGAGAATGGGTGGGCGCTGTGATCTCAAGGTAAGTCTAGATAAGCTTTGTCATCTTTTAATTGGTGCACTTCCTGTTCTAATTTTCACCACACTGATCGCAGGAACTTCCTAAGGGCAAGTGGTTCTGCTGCAATGATTGTGACAGGATTCATGTTGCCTTGAAAGATCTTGTTGACAGAGGCTCAGAGATGATTTCATCTTCTGAGTCACTCAAAATAAGCAGGAAGCTTTTGGACAAAGGACTAAGTGAGGTTGCTGATAATGATGTACATTGGCATATATTGAGTGGAAAATGTCGTCATGACGAACATCTTCCATTACTTTCTGATGCTGTTTCTATCTTTAGAGTGAGTACTTACCTACAATTTGCCTTTTCCTTGTGTGGTTCTAAGTTAGGCTAGTGACAGGCACAGGCAGATGTCTTTGTTATCTCTAAGTCATGCATAGTTTATTCTACTATGATTTTGTCTTTTAATTGTTTTCATTACCATTACCTTGGGTGGTACACTTTTAATATGGTTATGTTTTTATATATTTTCTTCGCATTTCTTTTATATGCTCGCCTATTTATGCATGTCACCTCTCACGCATTTGGCTTTCATTCATCTTTTCATATTGTACTCATACTTCTTTCAAAATACCGCAAACGTTTTTGAATGTTTTCAAAAGAAAAACAATTCTTTTTGTGGGTTTATCGGAAACAGCATCTCTGCTAGGTGACTAGTTAGGGGTAAGGCTGCGTACATCTAGACCCCCGCCCTCGGTGGGATATACTTGGTTGTTGTTGTTGTTGTTGTTGTTGTTGTTGCTGCTGCTGCTGTTGTAATTGTTTTCATTACTTTGGTACTTTGCCGGTGAGTTGGCAACTTAGCGGCTTAATGAGCATTTGTATGCACTTGTGAGGGTAGGTGCATGGCTTCTTTCATGTAAACATTGAACTTTCTTTTTGCTTGTCTTCCTTCTCCGTTGGTCCCTTTCTGGTTCTTTTTTCAATTGGTAGCTGGCTTGAGAACTAATAGGTATAGAACATTGTTTCCATACACATTTTTGTAAGCAACCTCTTCTGTGTAACTTAAGCAGAATCTACGGAGATATATATGAATTCAATTGGCTGTTCATAGTGAACTCTAATCTTTGAATTGTTTCATGGTATCTTTGGGAAATTTTGAGGTTCATGCTATCATTTTTTGGCTTAATGAGGCTGGTGATGATTTTATTTCTAATATGTGTACTTAAGGTGTTGAATGATTTTAAGTTTGGATGTTTCCTGAAATTCATGATTTACTTCTGTTTCCGCAGCAATCTTGCTTACATCATACTGCCTTTTTGACGGGAGTGTTTCTTTTTTTTGTTTTTTGATAATTTTTGACAGGAGTGTTTTAGTCCTATAACTGCAAAGTCCGGCCGTGATCTGATACCAGTAATGGTCCATGGGTAAGCTCTTTATTTGGATTTACATCCTCTTATTGTGGTTTGCAGTGGACAGTATCCATGACTTCATCCTAGTATTTTATTGTTCTTTTATAGCCATGGTTGGCCAATAGTTCATGTCTACGGTTACTTCATCACTCATAGTCTCTCTTGTACTTTCTCCATCCTTATCCTGCACATTCTTGTCTCCGTGCCTTGACTTCCCTAACCTTATCCCTAAAGCTAACCTGGTCTTTTTGCATCATCTGTATTTGGCATGACAATGCATTGTTGAATGCTAGACATACATTGTAAAGGCTCTATGTGATGCTGGAACCTACAGCTGCATAGAACATTGCTTCTTACTTGGGTTAATACTTTGTTTACTCATTTAAGTAGCAAAGCAACATTATTATATAATTCCTGTAATTGTGGCACTAGTAACTCTATGGGCATTTGCATCTAGCTCTCTTGAGCATAGATGCATGTCCCTTTCCCTTTGTGAAGGAGATGTTAGGAAAGGAAATAACAAAGTTTGACATTAGGTTTTAAGGCGCATAATTTGCAAGTTATGGCTTATGGGTACCTGAGCCTATTATGTCATCATATCAAAGTTATGAAAAATCTGATACTAAGTGATTGTTGCTCTTACAGTGTTAACTCTTACTTTCTGTGTATGAAATGCTCTTGTGTTGTCTTCTCATATTGGATAATACAAATGTAGTGTGTCAATTTGTTTCCTAATGGGAGGCACCTTGGCGTCCTTGGGTAGGGGAAATCAATTGCGATTAAACAATGATTATGAACTTTTATTCCCTGCTTTTCAAAATGTTTCTGATTGTTGAACTTAACTTTGATTCTTTGATTGCTGTTTCTGGAATGTTCAAACTGGAAACATTAGCTTAGGCATGTGAAATTACCTGTGTGATTAAAGGAGGGTACATGTAACTGATTAAGGTGATATTATCAGCTCTTGCTCTGTCCTTGATTGTTGTTGGTACTATTAATTCACTCCTGACTACTCGGTGAATGAGGGTACCTTGCTGCAACACCCATTTGCTAATTGCTACTGTGGAGTAATACATTGTGCTTTTGCTTCTTTTTTTTTTTTTTCAGGAGAAATATTTCTGGCCAAGAATTTGGAGGAATGTACTGTGTGCTTTTTAACTGTAAAGTAAGTATCTTCTTGATTTGGTTATATTGAAGTTCACTTTATCGTTTCCTCTATCTCTTTCTTTCTGTGCATTGATTGTTGTCTCTGTACTTTTTGTTTTAAATTCTGTTTTCTATCTTGGTAAGGATATTTAAACAAGCTAAGAAATCATCTGGATAATGCATTATTTGCTTACTGGGTCTTCCTGTTAAATACATGCAGGTCAGTAGTTGTATCAGCCGGCCTTCTCAGAATTTTTGGTCGTGAGGTAGCTGAGCTTCCCCTTGTGGCCACGAGCAAGGAATATCAAGGAAAAGTAAGCATTGTTTTTGGTCAGATTGAATTCTAATGAATGACAAGCTGGGTTGTTGCTCTCAGTGCTTCTTTGCCCTGGCGTATAGTTGCATGTCCTTCTAATTATTGTTATCTTTTCTCTTCCGGTCGCAGGGTTACTTTCAGGCTTTATTCTCCCGTATTGAGAAGTTGCTGTGTTCCCTGAAGGTGGAAAACCTAGTGCTTCCAGCAGCAGAGAAAGCCAAGGCCATGTGGATTAATAGATTTGGTTTTAGAGATGTGGGTCATGAACGAGTAAGTAATCATCTTATCTACTTTGAAGTTTGCATCAGTTTAATTTGTGCTTGCTTGTAATCCAAGAAAAATGGGAGTATAGTATGCTTGTACTCCCTTGGTGAACAACATAACTTGATAACTGAAGAGAGGGAAATAAGAGGTGTTTTGGATCCTAAGCACTTATTGAACCACAAGGTTGTGGATATGCTTCAAAGGCTCCGAATCTTCATCCCCCTCCCTGTTACATTCAAACAACAAATTAGAACTAAGGCTTCATTTTCTGGTTGACCTTGTTGGATAAATATTGACCAAGTGCTTATCTTTTTGTGGTGCAGTTGTCTATATACACCAGGGAGCTTCAGCTAACAGAATTTAATGGAACAGTTATGCTGGAGAAAAGCAATTTTCCTGATTGCAGTGGAATCATCAGAATTAGAAATTTGATAATGCGCCCGGCAAAAAAAAAAAAAAAAGAAAAAAAAAGAGGATTCGGAAAAGAATAGGTGTACTGGGGACAAAAAGTCACAATTAGATAGGACATATCTAAATTCTGCAGGTTTCAGATGTTTGTTTATTTGCTTCTTTTCTTATGCCATGATATAGTATAGGAAAGACCACAGTTATTGCCATTAGTAAATAATGAATGGAAGAAATCTTGTTATTTTTTTTACGACACCTTCTAGCAGTGTATATGCTTCTAGACAAGGGTAATTCTAATCTGTAAGATGACTCTCGCATGCAGTAGAATGTGAATGAGAAATGTGGTTCTTCTGTCTCTTCTTAGACATCTGATCAAATTGGAACAATACAGAGAAATGTGGTTGTTCTTTTGGTGTGTCTACTTGAAGGGAGGATTCTATGCTGTCCCAAAAGCAGAGTATTGTCCGCCAAGCCTCCACCTTAGGATTGAAGAGGATGAGTTTTGGGCCCTTAAATAAATAACGTAGAGAGAAGAAAAACCAGCAGGATTCAAATACGTCTACTTGTTCTACACCTCTTTCTAGTTCAAGTAATTGTCAAGAGACAAGAGTACACATTATTTAACTCTTCTGGAAATTAAGAAAATGCAAGGACTTGCTTATCATGTCTTTATGAATATTTTATATTAAGTTTTCTCCTTTTATTTTATCTATCTTTATAATTATTTAACCAAAAACGAGAATATACCTATTTCCTCTATGGATGGAAATGGATTGGTCCATGTTCCATTAAACCAAACGATGCTTTCTTGAATATATCTATTTTTTATTATTATTTTTTCTTTGATATAGCAAGAAAGTCGACCATTAGAATGACCATGAGTACAAGACTCAAAATAAAACCAAAACAATATAACATACGAAAAAACGACAAACTACCACGAGTAACAACAAACTACCACGACATAACCAAACTTCCAAAGAAAAAAAATGTAGAAGGATGCTATCAATCAATTTCAAATTCTTCAATCCTGTTTAAGAGCCAGTCACGGTGAGATCACAGTAAACTCCGTTCCTCTACCGCCAGGACCACGACTAGCTTCACAATTGTCAATAAATGACTCATCCATGGTAGCTAGCAGTTGTAAAAAAGAGCAATTAATATCCAAAGAAACAAAATAAAGAGGCGACTATTTTTCCTTTTTTTTTTTTTTTTTTTTTTTTTTTTTTGCTTCAGGACTTTCAGACTTTGGGATCTAAAACCCCTAATTCTAAGCCTCCCTCAAACCAAAAAGACGGTAAGAGAACCATCAAGATGGAGCAACCAAGCAAATAGGAACAACCAACCTCATCCAAGGTGGCCACTGGTTGAAAATTAAGAGCAATCACACTCCAAAAGTTAGAAAAAGGGGGCGACTGAGCCCAAGAGACACAATTCTTTAGTTTTCCTTTTTTTTTTTTGGTGCCTTAGGGTTTCCAAATTTTAGATCTAGAAACCCTAATTCTGAAATCTAGCCTCATACCAAAATTACTTTAAGAATAGATCGAAACAAACCCAAATACAATCACCATAAGATTGTTCTTGAAAACCAAATCCGAAAACCCAAAAGATGAAAGAGGGAGAAAAACTGGGTCATGGAAGTTTAGGTAGAGCCTAGGAAGGCTAGAGAAAAAGGTGAGCTGTAGATCTGAGAAGTTGAGCATCAAAGAGGATGACTGATTTGGGCTGAGAGAGGACTTGAAACTGGCTGAGTTGGGGCTGAGATGGGGGCTAAGTTGGGGCTAAGATGGGGGCTGAGTTGGGGCTAAAGAGAAAGTTTTAGAGAGAGGCCTTGAATATATCCAAAGTTACTACATTAAGACGTTCATTAAGAACGTTGCGCCTCTAAAAAATACTATCGCCAAAACAGGATAAATGATGGGGAAAAGTCTAAAATGTCCACAAACTTATTCTTGTGAGAACTAAGAGGTTGTTTTTTTTGACCCATGATTCAATACACAACACTTAGGCTCGTTCGTTTCAACTGGTAACTGGGAGAAATTAGGCAAAAACTAGTGAAAACTGAAAATTTTGACTGGTAACTGGGGAAAACTTATGAAAATTGGGAGAAACTGGTGAAATTGGGAGAAACTAGGAAAAAGTGGGCCAAACTAGGAGAAACTGGGAAAAATTGGGAAAAATTGAAAATTTTGTATTTTTGAGTTTCTTCATAATACTAACAATATTATTATTATAATAATAATATTATGAATATTAATTACTATTATTAATTAATTAATCATAATAATAATATTTATTATAATTATTATAATTGATAATAACAACAACAACAACAACAATACTACTACTACTACTACTACTACTACTACTACTACTACTACTACTACTACTACTACTACTACTACTACTACTACTACTACTACTACTACTACTACTACTACTACTACTACTACTACTACTACTACTACTACTACTACTACTACTACTACTACTACTACTACTACTACTACTACTACTACTACTACTACTACTACTACTACTACTACTACTACTACTACTACTACTACTACTACTACTACTACTACTACTACTACTACTACTACTACTACTACTACTACTACTACTACTACTACTACTACTACTACTACTACTACTACTACTACTACTACTACTACTACTACTACTACTACTACTACTACTACTACTACTACTACTACTACTACTACTACTACTACTACTACTACTACTACTACTACTACTACTACTACTACTACTACTACTACTACTACTACTACTACTACTACTACTACTACTACTACTACTACTACTACTACTACTACTACTACTACTACTACTACTACTACTACTACTACTACTACTACTACTACTACTACTACTACTACTACTACTACTACTACTACTACTAATAATAATAATAATAATAATAATAATAATAATAATAATAATAATAATAATAATAATAATATTACAACACTTTGTATCCAAAAATAAGTTAAAATTGTAGCTACATATTAAAGTCATCAAACAAGTCGGTTTGATCGGTCAATCTCATTTTTTTTATGTTTGTATTACATATGCATAACAACTCTTAGTGGGCTTTCAGAATATGCTAACGTCATGTTTGTATGAGGTGTAAAAGCTTTTATTTTCAGCATATTAAGTCACCTTTTTCGATTTTTTCGTTGTATTCGAGTTCGTATTTCTCGTAATACCTCATTTTAAGCCAATTCTAGCAGGATAGGATTAGTCAATCTCATTTCGCATTTGTAATACATCTGTTTATTTGTAGTAAAATTTTTAGCCGATTTTCAACCTGTCAAGTCAATTTGCCATTTCCTCCCTGTCAGCTTCGAATTAGATCAGATTTGTAAACTACATAGTACATACCACCATGATAATTTGTAAACTACACCCCCGGTTCACTCGCAACCCGATAGACTGTCCATACTCCACAAAATTAGAACTGTTAAATAGGTCAGGTCGTGTCGTGTTCGTGTTCGTGTCAAAGTTAAACGTGTCGAGAATTCCTTGACCCAAACCTAACCCATTTATTGATCGTGTCGAAAATCCTTGACCTGCACCTGACCTATTTAATAATCGTGTTACTTGTTTAATGACCTGTTAACCTGTTTATCTTTACTTATATTCTAACTAATTGAAATATGAGAAAATACAAATTTTACCTACAAATTTAAAGTTCTAACTATATAGTGTATATTCAACCGTCTAAAATTATTAAAATGCTCAAGATAGGTGAGATTCTATTAAATTATTTACTTGTTACAAATTATTTGAACTTACATTTGACAATTAAAATTAAACGTGTCGTAAGCAGGTTGTTTTCGTGTCGGAAATCTCAACCTTAATCTAACCCATTTAACTAAACGTCTTACTCGTGTCGACCCATTTAATTAAACGGGTCGAAACCTTTCAACACTAACTCACTACATTCGTCTCCGGTTCGTGTCGTATTGTCGTGTCGTGTCAGCTTTTGACAGCTCTACACAAAATAGCAACTCTCATTTCCCCGCTAATCAACCAATTTGAATTCAAAACAAATCTCAAAAGAGGGAAAACAAAACCACATAAGAACTCTCATTCTCAAACTCAGCCCCAAAATGGCGATGATGGCTTCATTCCCTCTTCCCCATCCCCTCGACGACGACAAAGACCTCGACGATGCTGCTCTATGGGCCGTCATCGACTCCGCTGCCGCCGCCTCCTACACCTCCTCCTCTTTCACCACTATCACCACCACCACCTCCAAATTCCGCAAACCACCTCAAACCCTAAAATCCCCTCACGTTCTCCTCCCTCTTTCTCCTTCCCCACCTTCTTCTCACCACAAAACTCCGAATATTAGCCATCGACCGCAGAAAATGGCGAGGAGAGATATTAGTACTAGCCCTGATTTGATGCTCGTCAAGCGTGGTGGTTCATCGATTACGACGTCGCCGGTGTTTTCGTCGCCCGATTCAGGAGGGTTTTCGGTGAAAGAAATGAGTCCGTTTTCGGGGATTAATAATATTATTTCTCCACAATTTGATTATAATAGGAGTTGTTGTGAACATAAGGAAGAGGAGAAATTTAGGCATTGTTTGTCTGGAAGGTTTCCTACTGTTTCTCTCTTCAAGGATTATCAAGATGCTGCTATGGAGGTAAATATTGATTTATTTATTTTTTTAGTTTGCAATTGCAGTATGTTGTTGAATCTATATGGTTAAGCTAGGGTTTTATCTGTATGGTTAAGCTAGACTGTTAAAGAGGTTATCTGGTATGATTATGGAATTGATTGATGGACAATTGAGCTGATTTTTGTTCATTTTGCGACTGAATTGATTTGTTTTGGTTCATGATTGCAGTATTTTGAATCTATATGGTTAAGCTAGTATTTTTTTATGTAGGTAATTAAGTAATTAAGACTGGAAAGTTGAGCAGGTTTTATAAACTTGGTGACTGAAGTGGTGATTTTGTATTCGAGCTATGATATTTAGTCTGAAGTTTTGAGTTTGCTAGTATTATCTGTCGGCAATTAAGAAGTTATCTGGCATAATCATGAGATGAAAAGTACATGATTGTATGGTTAAGCTAGTATTTTACATGTAGCCATGTTGGCAATCAAGAGTGACTGGAAAATTGAGCAGTTTTCTTGAACTTGGTGACTGAATTGGTGATTTTATATTCCAGAATCCAGACATGATATATGATCTGTATTTTTGAGTTTGCACAGTTTTAGCTAATTACAAATGAAAAAACCATTGATGGCTATCATTACTCTGCTCGTTCTGTAAACCACACTAGTTTAGTCAATGAAGCTAGGAAGACTAGAATGTTATGGAATGTGTTTGTGTTGGTGGAGAACATTGTTTGGTGTACTTTGTGACCTTTGAGATGGCCATGTCAGTCAGTCAGTCACTATAGTGGCTCACTTGCAAGTCAATGATGTCGTGTATGCGCACATTTTCTTACTGTCTGCACCTTTGAAATTGGAGATCCAAAGTAATTAGGATGGCTTGTATTGGAACACTTCACCATCTCCTTCACTTCGACCCAAAAATATCTTTCATTTTATATGTAGCCTAAAAGGGATTTGCAAACATACAGGTGTGTGATACATACATGGTAGAAGTTGCCACCATTGCTGTGGGATCTTAAATGTGTGATACATGTTAACAGCCACATAGGTTATAGGTATTTGTTTTGTGAAGTTTGGGTAGCAGTTAGTATGGACAAAGCAAAAAGCACAAACATTTAATACTAGATAGGACCTCCTTAACAGTGAAAACAACAATTGCATGTGATTCCATTTTACTTTATCAATGATTAAGAATGTCATATTAGGCACCTTACATCTTATATGTTCCCTTTGTTTTTGGTCGATGAATAATAGAAAGCTTTTCTAACAAAGCTAAAGCTTTCGGAATCTCAATATAATTATTATAAAAAATAACATAGCATAAAGGGGTATTATGACCCTATCTGGCACTTATTGATAGAAAAGGTGTCCAGTAGAGCTTAGGTACTAGCCTAATTGTAATAAGGCTATATTTGAAGATCCACTTATTGAGTAAAACATCCTCTAAAAACAAATGCTTAAATGGAAACATCAAAAGAGTATTTAAATTCTTAAAACTGCAGAATGGTGTTGTATGTTTGAAGCTCCGAGTAGAATTCTTCCTTATCCACATATAAGACTATTGAAGTTGTTAATTATGTTTGTCGCTTGCAAGAGAATAGTGTCTTATGGTCATGTCTCATGTGTGATACACTCATAACCCTGTCTTCATTTCAATACTTCTCTGTTTTGTCATGTCCTTTTTTTCTCATTCATTTGATTGGCCTTAAGGACTAGGCCAAAACAAGATAGAGGTTCCAATAGTAATAGTCTTCCAATCCTGTATATTAGGGTGATTGTTAACATAACTAATATGGTTGCTCAAGCGAGTTGTCACCATTGTAAGAACTAATAAGTCTTGATAGTTTGGTACTGTTATTCTATCAATTCTATCTTTTTGCTTCTAATTTTGGTCTTCTTGTGAACCACACAGCTCCTTGAGAAATCAGATTATACTATGATATCTGGGAGTCCTTTTATAAAAAAGTCAGGTGATGGATGAAGGCTTTTATCTTCATTTTTTATCTTCTTTTCCTTCTAACCCTGTTTGCATAGAAGATGTGAAAATACTGAACCGGGTTTATGCTGCTTAGGTTGGAGGAAGATAGCATTGTACTTCAATGTCTCTTTTGAAATCAAGGATAATGAGATTGAATTTGATGAGAATCGTAATGTTCAGCGTGCTGAATTCGTGGTTCGCGCATATATGCAGTAAGTTTTATTTACCCATGTTTAAGGAGGCACAGTGAATTTTTGCCACATGCATTTTACCCTCAGTCTTGCTTTGTATCAGGGGGGGTAGGTTCTCTGATGGATGGGGTTCTTGTGAACGGCGGGAAAAGAGGTTTTTAAAACCCAATAATGACATACCCAGTACCGCGGAAACCAGAGCCAAGAACAAGGCATGCCAGGTTTGTCTTCAGTGCCTCCTTTAGCTTTTCATTTCGTTCTTTTTTTTTTTTTGTTTTTCCGGAAATCATAACCTGTCAGTACTTGTCTTGTTTGCTAATAGATCTGTCAGTTTTACTTTTGTTATCTTAATTCTAGCTGAAATTGAAGGCCATTAAAAGTCCGTTAAATCTTTTTGAACAATATGATTAAAAGTCCGTAAAATCTATGATAAAAGTCTGGAAACTCTTCTGAGCAAGTTCATATTGTACACAGATCTGAGATACCTCCAATTCATGTTTCTTTGTTAACTAATTTCAGTGATGGGAAGAACTTTCAACATAATTAGTCTAGCACTCCAGCTCATTTTCTGTTATGTTTACAATGTTACTTTCTCTGATCTAGGCCTTCCATACGGAAGGGGAGCTTGTTGTCTTTTGTTTGAATGAAATAGGAAGTTAGGAACATAGTGAAACTGCTCGAGAAACATAAGATGGGTGTGTGGTTCAGAACTCATGCTGAATACTTGTCACCACCTTGTGTATCCTGCTCTTGTAAACTTCCTAGATGTCAACATAGGGTTGAGGAGGCATGTCTTACATAATCGAAAGGTTCATGCCAAGAGTGCACTAGTGAAATCCTTCCATAGGGGTGGTATGACTTTTTAGATGTCAACATAAGGTTCAGCTGTATTTGGCATGCCGCATGCCCATCTTAACACATAATTGAAACACAGTGCAGCTAGTGGCATTGTTTTTTTTTTGGAAAATTAATTAGATTTCATTCCAAAAAATATGGTAAAGCATTACAGCACTTGTCCAATTTACCCCAGCGGGCGGCAATTGAACTGCATTTAATCAGGAACAACATCCTGAAAAGAGACCGACTCCCACGCACGGGATAAAAACCAAACAAATTACATTTTAAGGGAAGTGATTTAAAACAGTGCTAAACATATCAAGCATTACATCCAGAATTGTAGCTCGAGCATGTAATTGATTCACTATCTTCTTGCTGGCTTCCTTGATTGTGCTAACCTCTTGTCTAAAAATCTTGGAGTTCCTCATCTCCCATACAGTGTGACAAACTGCAGCAAGGACAGCTCAAATCAACTTTTTCTTAACACTTTTACCAGCAACTTCTTTCTTTGCCCAAATAAGAACCTGGTCCCAACTGAAAACTGGCATAGCAATTCCTATCCAGTTCATCATAACGGAAAGTAGCTCCTTAGAGACTGAACACTCAAAAATAGGTGTGGGTGGCTCTCAGCAGCCATTTCGCATAACACACACTGCAAATCAGTAATGTTTCCAATCCCCATTCTAGACATTCCGTCAACTGTAGGCAATCTTTGTAGACATACCAACCAGAAGCAAAAGGCTTGTTTAGGCAGTGCTAAAGAAGACCAACATAATTTGGTCCATGGCGTTGGATCCGAACCAGAAAGAAGAGTTTTATATGCATTACCAATTGTGTGCCTGGAATTAATGAGCACAAAACTCTTCACTTCTATTCTGTCATCAAACACCCTTTTAATCATCCAAGAAGCTTGCAAAGGACTTGGCATATCCCAGAAGTTCTTGTTTTTGATGTAGAAGGCAGAAATCCATTGTATCCACAATCTTTCTTTCAAATGGTGGATATCCCAAACCAAATTTCCAATGGATGCTATATTCCAATATATCAGATGAACAATTCCCAAACCCCCTTTTGACTTGGGGGTACACACCTGTTCCCAAGCTACTAGAGCTCTTCTAGATGATGAACAGGAACCAGTCCATAAGAGGGTGCTGCAAAGTTTATCAATATGGTTCACCACTGATTGTGGTAGAAAAAGATCTGTGACCAGTAGGCAGTAGGTTTGCATGGAAAAAATCACACTTTTTATCAATTGCATCCTACCAGCATAAGAGAGCATTTTGCTGGTCTAAGAGGACATACGTGCAACTATTTTATCAAGAATAGGTTGACACTGTGACACAGAAAGTCTTTTGGATGATAAAGGAACCCCTAAATACTTCACTGGCAGACTGCCCTTCACAAACATAGTACCCTGCAGTATAACTTCTTGTTGATCACTACTCATATCCCCAAAAATTATCTCAGATTTAATCAACATTTTCTGTCAACTCAGAAGCATCAGAGAACATGCTAAAATAATGCATAAACCAGTTTACAGAACTCTGGTCTCCTGTAGAAAACAGCAATAAATCGTCTGCAAAAATGCTGTGGCAAAGTTTGAATTTGCTGCATTTTGGGTGGTATTTGAACCCTGCCTGGAGCTTCAATTGATCAAGGCATCTAGAAAGGCACTCCATCCCCGACACAAAGAGATATGGTGAAAGGGGATCACCTTGTCTCAATCCCTTCTTAGCCTCAAAAGGTTTCCAAAAGAGACCCATCATAACTAGCAGAATAGGTGACAGTTGACACACAAAAAATGATCATCTTTATATATCTTGCAGGGAAATGCAGAGCACATAGCATTTTCTCTAAGAAAGGCCATTCAATAGCTAGTGGCATTTTCTTTTTTGTTTTTTGCATGGAACACGTTGTAGGTCAAATGATGAAAATACGCTACTTTTCGAGATCTCATTGTGAACAAGTTCTTTGAATGGGGGGAGTCTTGTTTATCAGTACTAAACTGGAGCTTCCTTGTTGTATTAGGCTTAAGAGCCTCGCTTCTTGCAGGAAAGGAAAAAGAAGTAATAAACCAGAGCCTTGTTCAGTTAGGGAAATGTTAGCTAATTACCATGGGTTCTATTGAACATTACATAGGTGTAGAAAAAGCTCTTCAGTTATTAGCACTCTAAGATTTTTAATTACACCGTCAGCAATGAAGGACAGTGTATCAGACGGCAAATTGTTGCGCCAATCTTGGGCATGCCGTATGAGGTAACTTGACTTGGAATGAGTCGACGAAGGCAGAATTAGATCGTGTTCTTTTGGAAGATAGGCTTGGAGTTCCCCTCGAAAGGAGGGGCTCCTAGCATCATCATTTCTTACCTCCTTAAAAACAAATGGAGGAAAATGTATCAATCTGCACTTTTTTCTTATTTGTGAAGTTGTCAGTGGTCATCTCTCATCGTCTTTTAAGGGTCAAAGGTAACAGTCTCTATTTTGCAAGGGTAGTGCTGTGTACACACATGGCCCCCCTTACCCCACTTGGGAAGGAGGCACTGCGTCAAGGTTTCTTTAGATAAAGACAAAGTATTATTCATAGTGAAAAGCAGATTTACAACCTGAGAGGACAAGGAGTCCTTGAAGGGGGTCTATTTACAAGTCAGCCCAATGAAGTATAACCTGTGTAACAGGATAGCTCCGAAAACACCCAGCAGCCTTAGCCCGCAATGAGGGTAAGTAGATTACCCTATCCCACAACCCATCAACTGACATAGAAAAATCAGAAAATACCCTAGCATTCCTCTCTAACCAGATACACCAAAGTAGCAAAAGTGGCACTCTTCCACAGCAACTTCTCCTTGCTCCATCCAAGCCCCACATGCCTTGCTTGCAAGAACTCCATAATAGTGTCTGGGTACTCCCAATCACCTATGTTACCGGATGATCTGCTCCAAAGAGTGTGCAACTTCACAACTCAGGAAAACATGTGAAGAGGACTGACTACTAGCTCGACAGAGACAGATGTCAGGTGACAGAGGCACTGTGGCAATATTAGTGTTGATGTTGAATCTGAGGTTAGGGTGTTAAATTTGCTTAGTGTGTGCCTTATATGATTGCTTGTAGAGATGAGAGAAATGAAACAGAAATAAGTTTTTTTTGTCAATACCAAATATGCCTGTGTTCAGTTTCTCAAGGTTAATATTTGCTGTGATTGTTGCTTCCTACTATGCTGTGTTGTTGAAATTCATATGCTTCTATTAATGTTTGTCTTGCAATCAAATCCATGCTTTTATCAGTTTTATGAGCTAAAATACGTTGATTTAATCGCAGGACCTGCTTGGAATTGGGGCATTTCGGCCTCGTGTTAGCCATTCTCCACGATAGCTAATACCTGTTGTATCACTGAGCTATATGTTCCTACAACTCATAAACAGGAAGCTGTTGTCTTGTGATTATCATGTGGAAACTAGCCCAAATTCTTCTGTACCATAGTCCAGGGGGTTATTACATCACAACACACATACCCCTTCCACCACCAGACACAAACACAAAATTACCATAGAATTCTGTATGTGTTCTATAGTGCATCTTTCTGGTCAAACGTGAACATATTTTGAGCGTCTTGAGCTGGAAAGACTTGGGTGGCAGCATATAGTCATTTATGCAATTTCTTTCATCTGGATTGGATATGGATGAGCAGGTTTGGGCTTTATCAATGCCGTGGCAGTCTGATGGAAGCAGATAGCACCTCGCCTCTCATTTTGCCCTGTCAGATGCTTGCTAAATCTGAAAAGCAGATTGATGACTAATAAAAACTCTGATTATGGGTCTTATAAGATCGTTTAAGCAGAGGAAGTGTAATTTAGGCAAATATATCATCAGACATGTAGTTTCTCGCTTTTTATAACTGGATTGTGATGTCTGTTGTGGTAATGTTAATTCATATAGCTATATGATAGCATCAATGTATCCCTGACTAATGAAATTACATTAACTTCATTGAAGCATCAAAATCAAGAATGCATTCGCCACAATGCTTTTTTACTTTTCACAAGTGCCGCCTTGCAATCTACTCCCTCCGTTTCATACTATAGGGCATGTTTTGACTTGGCACATAGATTAAGGAACGCTAAAATAATTAAAAAAGATAGGGTAATTTTACTAGTACTCCTTAGCATTAAATTACACAAAGGAGAGATGTTGTAGGGAATTACCAAGAAAAAGAAAGGGTAAAGTGGAAAACATAACAATAAAATAAATGCTTCTTGAAAAAATGACTATATTGTGAAACGGATGGAGTAACCTTTAAGGAGCTCGCTGTTTGAATTTATATTACTTTATGGTGCTCAATATGCCTCTTCACATTAGCAAGAGAATCTAGGTGCACCAGAAAAGGCAAGACAAGAGATAACAGTTGAAGTCTCCATAGTTTATCTCAACAATCTTCTCAAGGGTGTCATTGGGTTCATAAGCAAAGATGTTAGACTTGACACAAAGGAACACAAGTGCAACATCAGGATTGAAGGCCACAGGAGTTACAAAAACACTAGCGTTAACAACTTTAGCAATGTGTTTACGGGCCTCTGATTTGCAAAACTGCCTGGTTCTGCTACAATCCTACCATACATGAATTGAAGTTCAACCACCATCACGCATCCATCTCCATTGTCTACATGCTCTATCATAGGAAAGATAAAAGGCATTCTCCTCCACACTCCCCTAATCTTGTATTCTGATAGCACACAGCAGTCTTCGTCTAATGTACCATCAAGTGAATATCAGTACCCAGTCCCCTACAATGTACAGCATTGTCTCACTGAATATAAGTGACCCCTATGAGTAATTCGTACGGCGAAGAAAACATTATGAAAACAACAGAATAATCATGCATCATGTTCATGCCGTAAGATTCCTACATTATTTGGGGCTTGAGCAGGACAAAGACTTCTCAGGTATTTCGATTGTGATTGGAGTTATAGGGTAGTGGTTCTTTGGCTACACCGCGGCTTTCCTACACAGATAACTAGATAAGCCCTTCCATTTTATCTTCTTTTCTGCTCATTCTTTTTTTTTTTTTTTTTTTGATAATTAATCTTTTCTGTTCATTCTTTTATTGCACACCTAGGTGTGCCCAAAATATTTGAAAAACAAACAGAATTTCATATTACTACGAATCAAGACTACTCCCAATTAGTCAAAGGTGCAGGCTAGGGAAAAACTTAGACAAGGATGAAAGCAATCGATACAAGGTGAATTGGAGCTTGCCGAGCAGAAGGGTGTCTTTGATAGAGCTAAAAAGTTTGTGCTGGGATACTAGGAGTTTTGGCGACTACAGCAAATGGATGGTTTGTGGTACAGCCTCATGCTGAGACTTGCCTTCTTTACGACCTAATGGCTCAAGCTCAATATGCCGAGCTCATGGAAATGGGACCTGGTTTCACCATGTTAAACAGATGGATAGTTGGATGCACTTGCAGGTCGTCTTTAAATGTGGCTTAAACAAAGATGTTTTTTGGGTGCTGAATAAGGTTAAAGGACCCTCAAAATGGTGGCAGATTACTTGTCATTGACAATCCTAACAATGGTGTTGTTGGTTTAAAAATTCCCATGTTAATACGACTTAATAGGGAGCAAATTAAGGAGGCTGTCATGCTTGCTCGAAAGAGGGTTGATTGAGATCAGAATACCAATTGTTGGTGTTAAGTACTTTTGGGCAATTTCTTGCTGTTGGTTTTCTTTTTGTAATGTTCAGCTTTTGTATAGTCCTAGGAAGGATACCCTTTAGGAGTAGGCTGTTTTGTAATGGGCCTTTTAAGGCCTCGGACATTTTTTTGGCAATTAATTGCCTATTAATAAAATTCAAATTTTGACGTTCAAAACAATAAAGGATGAAGAAATAAGACTGCCCCTGATTAGCACGAACTATGCTTAGGTAGCTTTTTTAAGGAATGCAACAATGTTTGGTAGTTGGTAACAATAGAATTGAACATATGGTCGTACAAGACGAGAAGTATTCAAACGAAACCATTCCGGGAATATTAAGTTTTACAGGATTTTCACTACAAAGAATACTACATTCATCTTTTCGATCACTTTGATATTCAAGATCAAAACCACTATACGTAACGTAAGCATCCATGTTATAGGAGCATAAAAATTTAGGTAGACTTCTTCCTCCATGTTATAGGAGCATAAAGTTTTAGGTAGACTTCTTCCATTACTACTTTTCCTTCGAGAAAGAAGATATACTCCTACATGAAAATTCTTCTGAAGATAAGGACATCATAATCCATAGCAAGCCATCTTCCAAAGCATGAACAGACACTATCGCCTCAAGGTCTCGACGATGTAGTTAGCATAGAGATCCCTTCATAAACAAAGACAAAATAAGATAATTTTCAGTCATATGTCAAATAATTTGCGCAATATATCAGCAAAACCTTGAAAGTTTATTGCAGATTCAGTGCAAAAGCCAACTCAAACAAGATGAGAAAATTGGATTTCCCGTGGTCCTTAGACCATGCCCATGGGAAAGAGGGAGACCGCACACAACCTAAACGAGTTTCATCCTGTCACTAATTGACAATAGATGTAGTAGCATAATAGGCTTATGGAGCAAATAAGTCTTTCTCCCTCTTCTTCGAGGTGGAACAATTAACATGTGGATTCCATAACAATTTAAAGGAAGATGATCATAAATCTAGTCAAAATAAATACAGCAGCTATAAGAAATATGTTCACTGATCTGCACACAACAAAAGATTTGAACACATTTTACTATTGATTGCTGAGCTGTGCCATTGTTTGTCGCCACCACAACCAGATAGCTAATCCAATCTATCTAGACCGAAGAAAATATGGCATCAATCCCTAGCACATCTTAATTGTCTACGGTTAGTAATCAAACACAAACATGTCATTATGTTTTCTTACACCAGATGCCGCTAAATAGGGTCTTGAGCACCTAGAAAGGATTTTCAGTTCCAGCTAGGATTTTGCAACCTTGCAATTCATTTTGAGATATGATTGGCAACAATGAGACTTCAGAGAAAAACCAAGGATACGTTTTAAATCCAAGATGGTTCAGAGCAATTTGATGTGGATAATGCTCAGACTCTTTTTAAAATGAAATCTAAACCAACTCCTATACCATCTTAATTTAGAAAAAGTACCTAATTATAATAGCTTCTGGACTAATACAAGTTACTCTATAGAATCTCTATAAAACAAATAGCTTGTTAGATATTCACGGCTTTCACGCTTCCTCTCTTGCCATCAATCCTAATTAACAAAATTGGCTGCTTTCACCATTCACAGTTTGATAGAAACATCTCTCCCGTTTCTGAGGAGGGATGTAGACATGTCCATGAAGCTTGTTTAGCATTTCCTTCCAAGATAAATTTACTGCCATTCTATGTTCTTCTCATTAATTAACAACAAATTTGATAATAGTATTAAGGATTGTCCATTATCTTTTTTTTTTATTTAGAAAAACTTGTCCATTATCTACAGACAATGTTCCTAAATGACTGTCTTCTCATGTCATTAGTCCAGAATCTAACAATTTACAATGAAAAATTAGAAAAGCTGTCAATGTACGGAAAAAACTCGATAATATAAAGTATAGATTCTGGAAGAGGAACAGCACATACATTGAATGCTGGACTGCCTCATAAGCAGTAGTTGCAGGCAGAAAATCATCAACTGCAACTTCCTTGTTTTCATTTTTCTTGTCTGGGAAGATTGTCAAAGATGAACAAAAATGACTTAAGTACAACAAGAAACAATGAAAAAATAAGGATGAAAGTATTAATGTCTAGGTGGTGAAATAGGGTTTGCAGAGAGGATAAGGGCATTTTTACGGTCCAGAATTAACCAAAAAAAAAAAAAAAAACAAAAAAAAAAACAGACAAAGATGCCAATTCCACAAGAAATAGTGAAAAAGGAAGGATGGAAGTATATTTAGGTGGCAAAATAGGGTTTGCAGAGAAGATATAGGGAACTTTTAATTTAAGGGTTCAAAATCCAAAAAAAAAGGAAAAAAGAAGAAGAGACAAAGATACAAATCCAAAGAAGTTTTGTCTCCGAAGGTTGTCAAATAAGAAAAATGACCACAGTAGGGTGCAAGCTTTCCTTGGAAGAAACAAGAAACAATGAAAAAGGAAGGATGAAACTACAAAGTCTAGTAGAATATATAAAGGGCAGTTTGTTACTTAAGGAATCAATATATACTAAGAGAGAAAGATAGTCAAGGATACAATCTTCAAAGAAGCGACGTATTTCAGCCAAACGATGTGGCGGGAGGTCCTTGATGTCGTTGTAATCTCGGTACTCAGGATCATCAGCACAAACAGCAATGATCTTGTCATCTTTTTCCCCCTGTGGAAATAAAAAAGTCAGCATTCCTAACTTAGGCCTCGTTTACTTGCTTGCAATCAAATGTAATGCAATGCAATCATTTTGTAGAGTAAATGTGGGGTGAAAAGTGAAGGAGTGGGAGGAGAGGGATGGGAAAAGTGGGGTTGATTGCATCATTCAATGTAATCACAATTGCTCAACTTTTCCCATGTAATGTTGATTACTTTGAATGATGTAATCAACCTCACTTTTCCCATCTCCTTCCTCCCCCTCCTTCATTTTCCACCTCACATCTACCTTATAAAATGATTGCATTGCAAGCATTTGATTGCAACCAAGTAAACACCACCTTAGAGTCTAACACTACTGCAGCATTGCACATTGACACATTACCTGATCAATCATAGGCATCAGTCCTATGGCTCTAGCCCGCAAGAAGCACCCTGGAACAACAGGCTCCTACAAGTTTGCAAATCAGTAACAGGAATAAGGAACTTGTCAGAGGCACCACTTTGAAACTCAATTTACATATGAATGTTTCACCATTTGGTTTTTAGTGGCAAATTTAGACATAACAGAATCAACAAGAACTCATGAGATCAATTAGCAGTGCTATTCTATTCGCCAACTCTAAGAGAAGGTCTGCATTCTGCAATCTCTCATGACAAACAAAAATCAGCAGGTAGACAGACTAGGGATTCAAGTAAAAGTTTGAAAAGGATAGTTGCTAATCATGATAGATTTCTAGGATTTTGATGGACAGCTTCTAGGATTTTAATCAAAATGGATTACAAGCCGATATAATTGAAGACTCTCGTAACCAGCAGAAGATAGCTATTATTACATCTCTCTGTAATGAGTTTATTCTTTTAGACAGAAACATGCACACTCAAATGGATGCAAAAGTATTAAGCTACAAAGCATAAAATTCTTGGGACATGCATTTCATTTGAATATACCTGCATGATAACCAAGACATCGATGGGGTCATTATCCTCACATAGAGTTCTAGGGACGAATCCATAGTTGTGTGGGTAGACAACTGATGAATACAGGACACGATCAACCTGCACAAGATTATTTTCCATGGTACATCAGAATATGGACCTTGAAAGAGTGCTAACAAGTTAACTATGATACAAGGAGTCTTCAATCTTCATTCACGTTCAAGTACTTGTGTAAGATACTCAACATTTATCAGGTATGGACACTTCATTTCAGACTAAAAAGAGGCATATATCCAAACATTAGCAAGTCCACCACGTGACATACTCAAGTTGGACACGAGTCAATGTAACGTAGCAAGTAACAATTTGACCAAGTTCATTTCAATACCTTAATCAGACCAGTCTTTTTGTCAAGCTCATATTTCACCTTACTCCCTTTGGGTATTTCAATCACCTGCATGAGTCAAACACAGGGAATTTCTCAATTCCACAACACCATAAAGTGAATGATTTAAGACAATGCAATGCAATGCAAATTTATTTTTCTCAATAGGTAGAATGTCAAAAGGAAGACTTGAAAAGATATGACCAAATTCTGGAAGGAGTATATTCAGGTTAAGTCTAAGTTTGAGATCCCAGCTATTTAAATTGAGAAAAGTAGTAAAGTCTTGTTAACAAAGCTCTCCACAAGCGAAGGTAAAGCCAATATGCACTCATTACAGTTTCTGGAAATCAGGGTTTGGCCTAACGATAAAAGCTTCCCCCTCCCAATATTTGAGGTTGAGTGTTCGATTCTCAATCCCTTCCACATTTAGGCGGGGGTGGTAATAGTGCCTACCCCCTCCCCCTTATTGATGTGCTTGTTGACCACTCTGGTCATTGACCAGTTTCCTTGCCTAATCCCCAAAAAAGGGAAACAGGAAAAAAAGAGAGCTCATATTTAAATTTGTATAACATGTGCAACATACTAGGTCAAACACCAACAGCAAGATGTCAAAGTGATGAGGTCAATTCAAATAGTACAACCGCAAAACATTTGTTTACATATGACCATCCAAAATTGACTTCAAACTATCTATCCAAAAATAATTATAATAATAATTCAACTTCAATATCGTACGCACACCCTCCTAAAGACGACAGTGTCATATACACAAGTACAATAAAAGCAAGAAGCAGCATGTCAAACACAGTTTAGGGTTCTTACACAGTTGAAAATCACAGGAGCTTCAGGACCTACACAAACATCAATTACACAGAAAAAGAAACAACAATGAAACAGGATGTACATCCAAATGAAGGGTCGAACCCTCAATATACATTAGCAGAAATCACGTGATCAAACAAGAATGAAATACCTATCTCGAGATCATGCCAAGGGTGTGCAGCAACAGACCTCCGGGTCATCGATGAAAGAATCCTTTCATTTAGAGGTGGATGCAACGAGTGATGTGAATATGAAACCTTTGTCTGGGTCTCAACAGGAGGCACCATTGTTTATCACCTAAAAATAGAGCCATCACTTGTCAATTGTCATGCCTCTTTTCAAGCATATTATCACAACACCAGAACAATGTTACCCACTTGCCACTAACTTTACCCACAAATGAAATCTACTGAAATGTGGTAATAAGCTGTGTTCTTAGAAAATGAACCATCATCAAAACATTTCATAAACAATGTTTACTTGTTCACTGTTTTATCAGCTCAAACCATAAACCAACAAATAAATTCAGGATTTCAGATGATTAGCCATTTTGAGATGCACATATTTTATACTCAAGTTTTCCAACCTCATCAAATAATTCTAAAGAACAATTGAAACTAAAATCCACCTGTATACGATATACCCATGTCCAAATCTACAGCAACTTTAATTTAACAAAGCCAATGCAACAAAAATTTTGAAACCCATGTCCCAATACAACAATTTATCATGGCCGACAATAGCAGAAGCGACCATTTCAATGATGCATTGAAATTTACACCACTTGGAAACCAAATTCAAAATGGGCACAACATTCAACCTTCATGAATAGTAATTATTTTACGTAACATTACCAAAACAAAAAACAAAAAAACACAAAATAAAACCCACCGACACAGAGCAATGAAATGAAATGGATTTTAGCACAGCAACATCAAATTAGCTACAAAGACGATCAAAAATCGAAACCATAAAACCAAACAAAATAGAAAAAAAAAAAGAAAAAGAAAACTAATCTTTACCTGTGAGATCTTGAAACGGCCGAGATCGCGTGATCTAGAAGGTTAAAGAAGCAAAGGACAGAGAGAGAGAGAGAGAGAGAGAGAGAGAGAAATGGCTGTCAAGTGAAGCAAAGGAGAGAGAGAAATGAGCTAAACGCGTTCCCGCTCTCTCTAGTTTACAGTGACCACCATCTTTAAAGGGCGCAAATCAGAGAAAAAGAAAAAGGAAAAGGAAAGGAAAAAGATGACGTTACTACGTTGTGAGTTGTGACAGTACTACTTCCTAATTACTTAAAATGGAGAATAAAGGGAAAAAAAAGTGGGGGAAAATACATTGCTTTACGTTTTGGGTTAGGAGGAGAGAGAAAATTGGCAAAATGCGGATAGAATCAGGAGATTCTGATATCTCTGAGTGATTGTGAATTACAGTTGTATACTTTATACCATTTTTTTTAGGATTTTTTATTGAATACTATCTTTATTTGTTGGTTTTTTTTGGAAAAGTACCTTATAATTTTGTTTTTGTCAACAACTACCTTACTTCATTAAAAAGTTTGATGAAGACCACCAATTAACAGATTTAACACTAACAGTGTTAACTTTACTTGTAAATGACTTATATGCCCCTCATTTACCCTATTTTGACTTAATTTAGTTTCATTTCCCTTTTTTTCTATACTGACTTCATTCCCTCACCCCTTTTTTTCCCTTGTTTCCATCTCCCTTTTTCCTTTCGTGTTGCTCTATTTCTCTCTCCTCTCTGCTCCCTTTGTGCTTTGTTGCTAGAAATTGGTTTGTGGTGGTCACTATTGTTGTGATTCCCTCATCAAGGTAAAATAATTTTCCAAACACCCTTAATTTTTTGTTTCCCCAAATTATAGAGTTCTTGAGACACCCAAATTGGTTTTTTTTTTTTTTTTTTTTTTTTTTTTTTTTTTTTTTTTTTTTGGCAATTGAGGTTTTCCATGTAATTGATTTGAATTTGCCTCTGGTGTTGAACAAATCTGACTTTTGTTAGCATGAATATCCAGCATTCTCGCACTTGTAATCAGTGCACGAAGGTGTGATCAGTACATGAACACATGACCTTTGTTATTGATGGAAAACACAAAATCAATCTAAGTTGAACAAATTTCACTCAAATAAAAAAACAACATCAGTAAAGCTTAAATGGGTGGTCTTATAAGCCCATCAAATGCACCAACAAATATGATGATCAACATCGTGATCAATTCAAATCAAAGAGTACGAACAACCAAAATATCCAATATGACTAGATGCTAAAAAGGGGCAGGGGAGATAGTTCGATCCCAGAAGCAACTGAAGAGCTCAAAATTGCATCCATAGTGGTAATTACGAGATACCCAGATGCCCAGAAACTGTGATATATCAATTAAAGACCTTTTAGAAAATGGGTCAAGATGTCGATTGAAGTGGGGCTTTGCTTGGAGATATATGAGGGGTTTCAGATCGAAATGGCAGCCGAAGGTATCTCGACTCATGAGCTTGTAACGGGTGCTCCTCGGCTTCATCCTCTTTCTGTAAATAGTTGTGATTCAGGTCGAGGATACAGAGTCGACGAGGAAAGAGAGTGAAGTCGATGGTTGGAGGAAGCAGTTGATGCATATGGAGAGAGAATACAGATGGGAAGGATAAAGAAGAAGATAAGTCGAAGAGCAAAAAAAAGAAAAAGAAAAAAAGAAGATAAGTCATAAAGGAAATAATAAAGCACGTGAGAGGCACACGAAATGAAGGGGCAAAATCGTCCGATCATATCAAACAGTAGCCCAAGTTAATCCAGTTAGTAATTATTCTGTCAGTTGGTAGTCTTTAACAATCTTTTTGTAAAGTAAGGTAGTTATCGACAAAAACAAGTTTATAAGGTAGTTTCCCACAAAAAGTTATTAAGTGAAGGTAGTTTCCGACAAAGAAATCCTTTTTTTTTATACGAGAAATCCGTAGTCACTACTTTTGCGGTATACACTGGATAAATCTCGAATGTATGTAATAATCCACATACATGAGACAAGTCAATAAGATAAATTTTATAGACATGCTCAATAAATATCTGAGCACATGCACACCAGTTGCCATGTTGGCATCACAATAGAGATTTTTTATTGGCCTACCAAAGTGTGAAAGAGAGAGAAGTAGTTAAGTTGTGTGCGCTTTGAGTGTTGCTTACTGCGTTTTGATTTGGTCAATGATTGATTTTATTTATTTATTTATGCTATATGGGTGGTGAAGAGAAGGTGAGGCATCTTAATTCTTAGCTACGGTTTCAAGCTTTCATATTTGTGGAAGAATTATTCTAACCTCATGGGAATATATGCTCACCGACTAACCACGAGGGGTTGAAGATTGGGGAAGTTTCACCCATACTCGGCATCCAATTCGTTTTTTGGGGTTTAATAAATATTTTCTATGTGGTTGTGTTTGGCATATGACTAGTTGTAACTTTTGGTGACAAATCTTGCCTTACTATTAAAACACAGTGCGACACTCTTAATACTTGCCACGTGTTACTTCTTGTAAGATCTCTAATCTCCTCAAGATGCCACCTCATTCAGCTTCTGGATGCCACGTGACACTACAGTGCGGCCTTGGTAGGCTTGTCATGTGGCACTTCAAGGAGGCCTCTTCTCTCTTCCGTATGCCACCTATACAACCTCAAGATGCCACCTCATATTGTCAGACCATGTGACGCTGATATCAGATTGTGATATGGCACCTTAATGAAGTCGCCACAATGCGCTGTTATGGTAAATGAAAAATAAAATGCTAATACTAAGATTTGAACCACTAACCTCCACTTCATCAACAATTATGTAACACAAACTCTTCTAAGTGCTTAATTTATTAGCTAAATTCCCACCCAAATATATAAAGGATATGAAAGATTTCTTTAGAAAACATTGACTCATTGACTTTAATACAAAGGAAAAAAATAAATAAAGAGAACCTTATTCAAGTATTATTTCCATGTCATCTTTTTTTTTTTCCAAAGAGAATATTTTTCATGTACATACTATAATAATGTCTTCCTTTTTTTCCTTTTTTTGGGAGGCAACAAATCAATTTTGTACCATTGTATTGGAAATGGTTTTCAAGTTCATAAAAAAGAAAAAAATCAGCTATTTGTATTTAACCTATATTAAAAAAAAAAACAGCTATTTTTATTTAACCTATATTTACTTAGAAAGTCTCTGTAGTGAATTAACATAAGACAAAAAAACAAATGATAAAATTCAAAATCATTATATGCTTAGTAATGAGCTCATTTTTTAGAAAAATTCCAACGTTAAAAATAAAAGGCTCATTGAATTCAAGATCAGTATATGTTTAGTAATGGGGTTCAGAAGTCCATGTATAACTCAACTTTGTGAAATTAGTTGAGAGAACTTTGACGTCATCTTCCAATTAAAAAAAAAAAAACTCAACATATTGCTCCATTCTAAATCTTAGAAAAAATACAAACTGCAACACATCAACATATACTAACCCGGGGCATCGCCCGGGTCACAAAACTTGTTGTAACTTTAAATTGTAGTCTTTCTATTTTAGATAAATATATATATTGTTGTTTTTGCACCAGTGTCGGAGCCAGGAATTTTTCATTGGGGGACCAAATTTTTTTTTGTCTTCCACTATATATGTCCTCCTATTAATTTAAATAAATAAAATTACAATTTAAAAAATATTTTTGACTTTTTGTTCGTGTTAAGATTTTGTAAAATCTAAAATTGCGCTTCTTAACAATTTCTTATTTACTTTGACATATTTTAAGATAAAAAACCAAAATTTTGATGTAAGAAAAATGAGGAATAAAAATGAACCACAATAACAACTTAATTGGAGAAGTGCTCTTTGATTATCAACTTGATACAAAAAATAAAGCTACACAATTAAGATAAAGAAAATAAGGCAAAGAAAACTAAACGAGAAAACCAAGAAAAATATTATTTATTATTAATTGGCTTCCATAAAGAAGGAAATATTGTAAGCAAAATGAAGAGGAGAAAACAAACCCAAAAGAAAAAAGCAAAATAAGACAAACAGAAAAGAGACACTAGAGGATTTGAACACGGGACTACCACTCACGCAAATAGTAGCGCATAACAATTTTTAAGCCCAACTAAGCTAACTTTCATATTTTACCTTACTATTAAAGCACAGTGCAGCTCTCTGAATATTTGCCACGTGGCACATTTGAGATTAATATATGGGATGTTACGTAAGGCTCTACATTCAAATGGTAATGACACGTAAGTCGTCACGTGTGTCAAACATTTATTTGACTTAATAAATACTGTAACACCCCCGAATTCGCAACGATTTCCTGGGAACTATCGACGTCATTATATATGACTCGACACCACTGAACCGTCCCAAACCCGAGGGTTGCTACTGCAACATTTATCGCTAAGGAATAAATGCTAAGCAGAAAGAAAAACTAGGTATCAAATGAAGCATCTAAACAAACTAAACATTAATATCAGAGTTCTCTATCAAGTGAACTTAAGTCCATTAAAGTATTATTACAACTTTGCCTTCTAGGGCACAAACCAAAAATCCCATAATCCAAAAGAAATAATAAGCCTAGAGGACAAGCCCACAATTAAACTCCAAGCTACACGTCCTCACTCAGCAACACCTGCACTTTGGTTTCCGTGACGGAACAAGGTACAGAAGAAAAGAGAAGAAACAAAAGAAAACAAAAATCAGATAAACTGAATAAACGTCGTCTATACCCAGTAAAAACACTTTCGCAAACCTTACCTAGGTTTTAGAAGAATCATTGAAATTCATTTGCATGCACAAGTAGTCATACAATCAAGCACACGCACACTCAATATTCAATTACATGCAATTCTTGCTTTAGTGATCATTCGACACAAACATACAAACCATCTTGATTAGAGTAATAAGAAAGCGAATAGAACATCGATTACCCATACTGTTCATAGATAGATATAGACATGCCATGGACTTACTCTGGTTTATACTCACACTATCTCTAACATAATAATCGATACGTAGAGAATTAAACAATGGGGAATGATCCGTCCCGAACACGCTACGAGGTGTCCATAAGTAACTTGGGAATCACGCATCCCTAGACTACATCAATTAGATAAGTCTCGATTGCTCGATTACTCCTAGGGATCCATTAGGAGTCTTATTCTCATTCATAATTCAATTCACATAATTGCATTGGTTGACTTAGTGGTACAACGAGACCACGACATACTACTTCATTCATGCTCATGACAATGAATAATAATAATAACGACGATAACGACATTTATGGATATTAACATAATCATGCTTCATATATGTCTAATGAAATTTCGGCAACACTTCGGCAGTAAAACATGATATCCAAAAATTACACTTTCAACAAATAATCCATCCAAGTATATTAAGTGCTCATTAGCACTCAATAATAACCCATTCCATTTAGCACATATATTATATCATAATAATATTAGAAATTCAACATCGCCATACATGCTCATTAATTAGCATATGAACTAATTAATTAACGAAACTTCATAAACTCATCATACTCAATATATTTCATAATTACAGCGAAGAATATATTTTGAATTCTCATAACTAATGACGATATAATTTAATCATGCTTCGCATATTAAATTCACAACAATTAGGCAATTAGCACATAACAAGTCAAAACCTTTTTATGGGTTTTGGAAAGAGGTAGGCACAATCTCTTACCTAACAAACACTCACTAGACAGTAGGTCGCTTACAAATCACAACCCGATTACGCTTGTCCGTTAGGTCCTAATTAAATACAATTACCGAGACATAATTAGTAAATACGAAAATCTAAATTTATTGATTTATTTCAATCAATCTAGGCTTTCGAGAATCCGGATTCGGGTTTCAAACAACTACAGGAAAATAAAAACAATTATTGAAAAATACTGAAAATACGAAATTAATTAAAATCGGAAATTATAAAACGAAATCGTAATTGGTTTTTCGAGTCTAGACCACGATCACCCAAGCATGGGGACCCACGGCCTAACCCATCACCAAGACCACCACCTAACGACCACCATGGTCGGCGATGGCTCGCCGGAGCACTGGCGACGGAGGAGAGAGAGGCGAGAGAAATCACGAGAAAGAGGAAGAGATTGCGAGTGAGAGAGAAAGAGAGAGAGAGAGCGACTGAGAGAGAGAGAGAGAGAGAGAAGGCGTGCCGTGGCTCCAGCAACGCCGGCCACTCACCAGCAACCACCCAGGCGCGGCCTGGTGGCGCGGCTATAAGGACCCGGGATTTCTTCCATCTATCGTCCACGGAGTACGTCCTTATAGAAAATTTGTAAGATGGGGGTTTAGATAAGTTCAATGGACCATCGAGTTAGAAAAGATTTTGTAAAGACTTGAATTGAATAAAAACCATGAAAGAGGTCACAAATCTGCTATCGGCGTTTTATCGAAGGGACAAACCGAATGGACAATCTGAAGGGACAACCCAATAGCGCGATAAGTGAACTGATCACATTTTTAGAAAGACTCCCGCTCATATAGAACATATGAGTACTCAAGAATAATAGGTTTGGGGGAGAAAGTACGAGGTGAGAAGGTGTTAGGCACCCAACTCGCCCGTTTTATGACAGCCTCTACTAACTCAAGTTTGCTTAATAATTTAAAGACATAATTCCCATGCAAAACCGGATTAAAAACCTAGACTTAGACTATTAATTGGTTCATCTCAAGCATCACAACATTTATTTTTAACCCTTGTTTACACATGCATTCGGTTGGCAAATTGAGCATTACGACGACTAGACATGCTTGGAAGGACAATATTTAATAAGCAATAAAAGACGTTATTTAGCATGATATCTACATTATGACTACTAGAAAATAAACAATTAGGCAATTAATTATTAATTTGAGCCTTGAGGAGTTAGTACCTGAACTGTAGGCTAAATTTGACAAAAATAGTAAAGACAAGATCTCAAGTTTGGAAGAAAGTGGGAGAAGCTTAGTGTTAATACTTCTGAGAATAGAGGTTGTCAACTGTAGACAGTGTGATTTGAACTGAGGGAGGAGGGTCGTATTTATAGGCGCAGGAAGTAGAGTTGGACGGGTGAAAGGAGCCGAAATTTGGATTTTGCGCTGAAAAATAGTCGGGCTTGGAGACTTAGCGAGGGCCTCTAGCGGCCCTGGTGACCACTGCTAGTGGCTGTGGATTTTCATCCACATCCACAGCCTCTGGCGGCCCTGCTGTTAACCCAGGGCCGCTGATGGCTGTTAACTTGACAACTAGAACTTTTTTGGGTCATATATCACTTGTTTGGGCTCCAAATTGAATGATTTAAGATGAATTGGAAAGATTATTGAGTCTTATTTCAACTGGATTTGGTTTCAGACCCAAATATTTTGTGGATCTCGAGATATACCCGAAAGAGTAACGAAAGGTCAGTTTTGGAGTACGCATCAATGTTGGGCTCGTAACTCCTTGGTTGGAAATGTGGTATGGGCTCATGATATTTCATTGGAAAGCTATTTGAATAGGAAATCCAGAAATATAAGGCTCACAAATTAAATCAACCAAATGAACTCCCAAATGGGGCTGGAAACATGGTCCATAGTATTCGGTTACATCTATTTTGACTCTTAACTTTGTTTGGCCATAACTCTTAGGTTCAGAATCGTATTTGGACACGGAAGGAAGAAATGGAAAGTTCTTAAAAGAGGCTTTTAAATGAAGTGGAAATGAATGAGTGATCGAGGAAAAACGTGAGACCTTATTTTATCTATCAAAGCAAAAATAACATTCAAGTTTATAAATTACTCATTTCATCATTGGGCCTTTGTGGAGAAATCTGAAGACGCTTTTTTGGCATCTACAGAAGCCCCCACTTTGATCAAGCTTGAGTAAAAGCGAAGATCAAAGTATTCCTGTAAGGATCCGGGATTTTCATCCATCTGTTTCCACGGAGTACGTCCTTATTGAAAATTTGTAAGTTGGGGGTTTAGATAAGTTCAAGGGACCATCGAGTTAGAAAAGCTTTTGTAAAGACTTGAATTGAATAAAAACCATGAAAGATGTCACAAATCTGCTATCGGCGTTTTATCGCAGGGACAAACCGAAGGAACAAAACCGAAGGGACAACCCAATAGCACGATAAGTGAACTGATCATGTTTTTAGAAAGACTCCCGCTCAAATAGATCATATGAGTACCCAAGAATAATAGGTTCGGGGGCGAAGGTACGAGGTGGGAAGGTGTAGGCACCCAACTCGCCCGTTTTATGACGGCCTCTACTAACTCAAGTTTGCTTAATAATTTAAAGATATAATTTCCACACAAACCGTATTAACAACCTAGACTTTGACTATCAATTGGTTCATCACAAGCATCTGTAGACACTAAAAAAGCGCCTTCAGATTTCTCCGCAAAAGCCCGATGATGAAAGGAGTAATTTATAAACTTGAACTGCTATTTTTGCTTTGATAGTTAAGATAAGGTCTCATGTTTTTCGTCCAAACACTCCTTTATTCCAAACCCATTCAAAAGCCCCGTTCAAGAGCTTCCAACGACACGTCTCATGCCTCTTTCCAACTCCCAGTCGCCAAGTTGCGATTTAGGGGTAAAACCATCTTTTACCGTTCAGGGGTAAAACGGTCTTTTCACATTTTTTGGAATATTTAAATTCCTCCAGAAAATAAAAATGGACTGGATGTCGTCATTATGACGAATGACGACATCCACCTGGCAGCTGACAGCCGTCAGCGGCGCTGACTAAATTCCCAGGGCCGCTAGCGGCACTGACCCTGCTTCTGGCCTAGCTCATTTTTCAAGCCCAATTCGACTTTCAGCTCATTTTCGGTCGTCCAACCCTACTCCTCCACGCCTATAAATACAACCCTCCACCTTCAGTTCAAAACACACAGTCTACAATTGACAACCTCTATTCTCAGTAGTATTGACTCTGAGCTTCCCCCTCTTTCTTTCAAACTTGAGATCTATTTTTACTATTCTTGTCAAACATAGCCTACAGTTCAGGTACAAATTCCCGAGGGCTCAAATTAAATTAATTGCCTAATTGTTTATTTTCTAGTAGTCATAATGTAGATATCATGCTAAGTAACGTTTTTAGTGCTTCTTAAATATTATCTGTATAGCCGTTGTAATGCTCAACTTGTCAATCAAATGCATGTCTAAACAAGGGTTAAATAAATGTTGTGGTGCTTATGGTGAACCAATTAATAGTCTAAGTCTAGGTTGTTAATCCGGTTTTGCATGGAAATTATGTCTTTAAATTATTAAGCAAACTTGAGTTAGTAGAGGCCGTCATAATACGGGCGAGTTGGGTGCCTAACACCTTCCCACCTCGTACCTTTGCCCCCGAACCTATTATTTTTGGGTACTCATAGGTTCTATATGAGCGAGAGTCTTTCTAAAAACATGATTAGTTCACTTTTCGCGCTATTGGGTTGTCCCTTCGGTTTGTCCCTTCGATAAAACGTCGATAGCAGATTTGTGACCTCTTTCATGGTTTTTATTTAATTCAAGTCTTTACAAAAGCTTTTCTAACTCGATGGTCCCTTGAACTTATCTAAACCCTCAACTTACAAATTTTCTATAAGGACGCACTCCGTGGAAACCAATACACAATATAAAGGATTGGACGAAAATCCCGGGTCCTTACAGTGGCAACTTCACTGGGGATTTATTTAAGAGGGTGAGACTCGAAAGTCAAGTTTGCTTAATTGTTTAATAACATGTTCCATATTTTTGCATCATTTGCATCATTTGCATGTGCATTGGCACAATTTTGACCCTTATCGACCCTTGAGGAAGTTTATGTCGCAACTAGTGGACAACCCGTATATCTAAAGGAATATACAGTTGTCCTATCATGCAAATCGACGCTTCCTCACCCATGACACATCAATCCTTGTTGATGAAAAGAATTACAATTGATGTGTCGACCATCCGCCGAACGGAAATTGTAATTTGTCGTGGTAACCTACAGGAGCCAAAAGCCTCTAGCCCACATCCGTGCATTCGCTTGCTTGTTGTGCATGTGTCGTTGTAATACCCGTCTGATCACATGTTTGCCTGTAATTATCTCATTGTTATGCTTGCATGAATGCATGATTATCGTAACTATGTGCCAACATGTACTTACGTGATAGGAGTCATTTCTTTTATTTTTAGCTAGTTCCTAATGCCCGAAGATGGTGCGAGAATTCAAATTCAGTGAACACTCATCATTTTCCCGATGATATATTCTAAAAAGTCATTCAACAATCTTCTAGGATCTTTTTAGTAAAAAAAAAGAGTCAGTCTTTTAATTTCCCCTTCCCGTTTTTCCATTTCTTTATTTTCCTTTTTCTTTTGATGTAATTCAGATTCGGTCAAAAAAAAAGGAAATCGAAAATCAAAAAAAAAATCGGCAGAAAACCGAAGTTGCCGAACAAAAAAATTCGAAAAAAATAAAAAAAAGAGACCGAAATTCTTTTATTTTATTTTATCCCATTTTCCATTTTCTTTGAGTCTAGAAAAATAAAAAATAGGATAGTCCATCTTTTTCTGTTTTTCTTATTTTCGTTCATTGACTTTATTTTCCTTGGATATTAGGGAAATATTCAGGCATTTAGGTTTAAGGACCCTTTTTCTAGGACAATGTGCTTTTCTATGTGTGGGTCAATTTTTAGATGAGAGTCTCGTGATTTTTTTTTTGATTCTAAAAGGTCTTCTACTCACTCAGATCATGCCAGGGTCCCTCAAGCGTTCCTCAGCCGAGGATACACAGAACGGATCTCTCCTCATGTCAGGGTCGGAAATGGGCCAGAATGCTAAGAAAATAAAAACTCATTTTGTGACAACTGTATATCCAGTCTGCGAAACTTCAAGAGAGTCGATACTTGATACTCAAGACGAATCCCTTGATTTGGATGAACAACTGGACCGATCACTCCGGGAGGCCAAAATCCAAGTAGGCCTTGATCCCGATGAAACCCCGCGCCTCTTTGAGTATAGAAGCGCAGGCAAGCCAACCCAGGCCATTGTTGAAGCACAAGATGATATTGAGCACCTAACTCAATACATAGTTGTCTATCACTCAGAGATCAAAAGGTTACAGAAGACGGTCGCTGGGTTAGAACAAAGAATTAAGGCTCTAGAAGGTGACAAAGTTCTTCTCAATCAAGAGCAACCTCGCTGGCCTCAGGAACACATTTTTCAATAAATGAGGGTATATGGCTATATGCAACCAATAGGGCCCACTTATGAATTCATCCCGGAAAATGAAAACCCAGGTGTTTACTGTGAATACTGTCGAGCCTACGGACATCACACCAATGAATGCAGGAACTTAAGAGACAAAATCCAAACTTTCATTGATGAAGGGACCATGTGGCCCGCACATCATTGGTTATCCAAGAAAAGATCAAGCAGGCCTACCCATGAATTCACGCCACTGGCAGTACCTATTCATGATGTTATGACAGCCTTACTTCGTCGTGGAGATCTCCGGTTCCTGGAAGGGGTCTTACCAGAAGAGGCACCGTTCATACCACGCTCAAACCCTCATGTTAATGGTTTTCTCAAGAAGCAAGGGTACATACCCGGTATGGGTTTAGGAAGAAATGGACAAGGGCCCACCACCTTCAAATTAGAAGCCAAAAACAACTCCTTCGGGCTTGGTTACAAACATACTGACAAAGAAATCCAAGACCAGGCTCTGAAACAAAGGAAACAATTTAAGGAAAAACAAGTCATCTCACCCTATAGCCACACTCTAAATGACCAGTTCATCACAGAAGGAGACTACTGCCCATATTACGGCTTCCCTGAGCCATACTATGACGAAGAAGATAAGGTCACACACCCGGGTTTTGAAATCTTCCGGGACTGCAATCAATTGGACGAGGAGGCACACCACCCCTTAGATTCGGCAAGTCAAGATTGGACAAAAGCACCAGGGAACCAGCTGCTAGGTCTTCTATTCGGACAAGAAATTAGAATGGTTGAAACTCCCGAGATGGATGAGGTGGAAATTGCTCTCAATGATCGCAACTTCAATCTTGCGGACCTAATATATACTACTGAAGATGTCACAATGGGATGGCGCAAAGAAGTGAGCTGGACTGGCCCGAATGGACGAAAGGTCACGATATCTACCGGGGAAGGACCAATGATGGAAGAATTTGATTCCGAGTCTCAGTCAGAGTCAGTGTCTAGTTTAGGTCCTAAATATGAGTCAGGATCGGGGAGTGACCCCTTTACTTCTTCTAAGTCTAGTATCAATGTGAAGGAAAATTCAGATCCCTTTCTTGCTGTTTTCAATTCTAATATCAATAAAATGAAAAATCTTTCTGCTTATTTGTTACCTTGTTTAGCTATTAATAAATCCAATGAATACAAAGTTGCACAAATCATTAACTAATCAATTTAAGCAATGTAAGTAAACTTCGCAAAGCAAGAATGTAGATTTTCACTTTTACAGGAATTTGAGTGTCTGAACTCTCTCAACAATGCCGCTCCACAAGAAGAAGCGAGCCAGCCTTTTGCAACAACCTCGAAACAGGGATGACTTTAGCTCCGATCGAAGAGGATCCTTGGTACCAAGACGTCTTCAATTACATCACCAAAGGAATATACCCTCAAGATGCACCACTAAGAGCTCAACGGGCCATCCGTCTCTTAGCGGCGTAATACATAGAATACAAGGGGGTTCTGTACAGAAAGTCCCACAACGGGGTCAACCTCAGATGCGTGAACTCTGAAGAAGCCGCAGAGATTATGGACGAGGTACACAATGGTGTGTGCGGGCCACACATGAATGGTCGAATGCTCTCTAGAAAGATCTTACGGTTGGAATACTATTGGACCACTATGGAAAGGGATTGCTACGACTATGTCAAGAAGTGCAAGAAATGTCAGATATATGCCAACCTGCAGCATATGCCACCCTCAATGCTCCACTACTTCACATCCCCTTGGCCATTTTCTGCATGGGGAATAGATATCATTGGTAAGATCACCCCAAAAGGCTCGGGAGGACATGAATACATCCTAGTAGCCATAGACTATTTTACCAAATGGCGAAGCCCAATCCTATTGTAATACCCAGTATATTCATAATTGTTTTCTTACAAAAAATAAAAAGGATTTCTATGCTTGTTATTAGTTTATCGTTTTATGATAAATTTTACTAGTAATACCTTTATTTGTTTATTGATGTTTTTACTTCTATTATTGATGTTTTTATGTCATTAAGTTAAGTGACTAGTGGATGAATGAGTGAAGCATTAGATTTAGACTTGCATGTTTGTAGATAGGAAAATTAGGACTCAGATGGACGTATTAGAGTAGTAGCTAGTAATTAGTATCAAAGTTTTAGAAGCTTAGGAATTAAAACCACACTTACCTTATTGACCCAAATAAGAGAAGTTACTAAACCCACTTATTTTAGCTTATGGTGGTCCAATTGAAAGTGATAAAAGAAAAACCCACTCCACTAAGCATTCTCTCATTAACCGACCTTTCTCTCATTTGACTGATTTTAGGAAAGGTCCAATTAGAATAAAAGTTCTTTATGCTAAGAAACCCAACACCAGCAAACCAAAACCTACGCATCACCTTCTCTCATCACAATCACCAGCATATCATCACAAGACACCTCCATTCACCACTGTCGTAAGTCTTGGGTCTCCGCTCAGCCCCTGTTTTGGACAGCAGTGGCAGTAACGACCACGCCAAAGCCACCACAAGAACAACGCGCCGTCGTCCATCGTATTCAGCCACCACTAAAGACCACTATCAACGCACCACTATTCCCCCAAGTCAATTGGTTAGGTATTCAATCAGACCCTAGCCCTAATTTAATTCAATTCAATTTATAGAAATAGAAAGCCTATATCCTAAATTATTACTGTTATGTTGAACTTGTAGAAATTGAAGTAATAGCTAGTGGGTATCACAATTTAGGAGCTCAATCTTACTGAAGGACCCCAAGATAACTTATATCTGTCTCGTACAGTCCCTTTTTTATTCAGTTTGAGCCTAATTATGTGTAGGTATGATTGAATTGGCTTTTGGTATGAAATTGAGAACCTATGTTCAGTAGTAATCTATTTTAGTAGTAGCCAGTATTATTTAGTGATCGACTTGAATATTGCTAATGTTAAGTATGTGTAAAATGGGTGATATTAACCTCTGAGTATAGTACTTCTTGTAAATGTGTATTCTGTTCAGAATATATGTTTGATTGGTGAAGTCTTTATGGACAAGTCTAAGAGTAAGGAAATTGAGTTACTATAAGCTAAGTTATGAAGAGATGAGTAGCAGAGAGTTACTACCTAAGTTACAGCTAAAGAAAGAGAAGAAAATAGATTGTTAATGTGATGAGTTATATGAATGACTCTTTGTATTAGTACAAGTTAGATAAATGAAAGTAGAAAGTGTGAAATGTTACCAGCTCATCTGAATGACGTTCATTTGATTGACATGTGTTTTATATCAGAAGTTGTGAGTCAAAGCTACTCAAATTACTAATAACGTAAAGTGAAAGAAGCCTTTGGGCAGTGTGGAACCTATGGGTACTCTAGATGTGTTATAATGAGTTTACGGGAGACGAACCTGAGTTTTGAACTGTGCCCCCAAGATGTGGCAATGATCAGCAGTTCCAGCCCCTATATGGGAAGAGTCCCCAAGATGTGGCTAGTTCCAGATAACACATTTGGCCCCCAAGATGTGGCTTGACCCCCAAGATGCGGTCAAGGGTTTAAACGCCCCCAAGATGTGGCGGCCCTAGGAACCTAGCTCCCAAATGCCCAGTTCAGTAATGCAAGATAAATAATAAAACATATAAAGCTATACTTCAGTACTTTTATATAGCTACAGCCCCTTATTGGGAAGAGCCACAAGGCTAGTTACAAGCCCCTATACGGGAAGAGCCGCAAGGCTAGTTAAAAGCTACCAAGATCAGAGGTTCAAAGGAGAAATATGACTTTTAAAGTATTAAGAGGAGAGAATCATGAGAAGCATTAATAAAGGTCTATTATAGCAAAGATTGATGTATGTTTTATGTTTACTGTTTCCAATTTTGTGGAATGTACTAGGAACTCAATAAGATTTATATGTTTACCCTGTATGACTTATGACTATAGAAGGGAATGAAGTAAAGTTAAGGTGAAATGGGAGCTGAATGCTTGCTCCATATGAGTGATTCTTTGTTTAGATTTGAAATGAATTTAAAGTGGCCTTTAATAGATAGATGTTTGTTACTCAGTTCACGTGGATCCGTTTTCGGGCTGTCATCCACGATGTGAATCGTGTCTTTCCCTGGTGACAGATTTCTTGTGTGCAGGTTGTAAGGACGCTCATAGATAGTTCAGATGGTCTTGGCAAGAATAATTTATCTGTAGATATTAATTATGTTTCTAGCTTTCAGATTAAGTTGTAATAAATAGACCACCAGGTATATTTTTAAGATCATTATTAATAGTTTTAGTTAAGAGCCTTACACTCATTCGTATGAGTGAGTGTGGCGGTAGCACCCGGATTTTATAAGAGTCTTCAGCTGGGTTGGAGTGGATTTTGTTTTAATATTCTGTTTAAGCAGGTTTTGTAAAGTCGATAACTTGGGATGCCTATTTACAAAAGGAACTCTGCCAAAATTTTGGCTCGAGTTTTAATTATTTTTATTTATTTATTAGTTAGAAAATTCAGGGTGTTACAAAGTGGTATCAAAGCAGTTTGCTCTCGGTGTCAACGCAATGAACTTTTATCTAAGCATTAATTAAATTTATTTAGGATAAAATGGAATAATTAAGACTAGGTAATATTGAAATTAGGAAAAATGTTAATGATTAAGCCGCCTGAGAGTGAGCACATAAGTGTACTGCTTTTGTGAAGTAGCAAACTTGTTATTGCATTTTATGACCTTTAATTGTTGTATGAGTGCTACATGTTATATGCTTAAGTAAGTTGATATTGCTATGAGATGAGCCTATCATATCTAGTACATCATTTTGATCTTGATGATTACGTGCTTGCTGTTTTGCTAAGTGTATAGACAAATGAATGCGTGCTAAGATGAAGTTCTAGACTAGATAAAGATACTAGTAAGTGAAGGAAAAAAAAAAAAAAACAAGTAGTATTGATCAGAGTAAGCAGCGAAAGCGTAGTAACTTGTTCCATTGCCATCATGTTTTCTTTTGTGTAAAGGACAGTATGCCTGATTATCTATTGACATGAGTAAGTTATGTACTCTTACTACTGTGCTCCTTCTATGTGATTAATTTTTGAGGACAAAAATCTTTTAAGGGGGATAGAGTGTAGAACCCCATATTTCTCTAAGGTTATATTACGCAAGTTTCAAGGACGAAACTTTTTGTAAGGAGGGTAGAATATAATACCCAGTATTTTCATAATTGTTTTCTTAAAAGAAAAAAAAAAGGATTTTTATGCTTGTTATTAGTTTATCGTTTTATGATAAATTTTACTAGTAATGCCTTTATTTGTTTATTGATGTTTTTACTTCTATTATTGATGTTTTTATGTCATTAAGTTAAGTGACTAGTGGATGAATGAGTGAAGCATTAGATTCAGACTTGCATGTTTGTAGATAGGAAAATTAGGACTCAGATGGACGTATTAGAGTAGTAGCTAGTAATTAGTATCAAAGTTTTAGAAGCTTAGGAATTAAAACCACACTTACCTTATTGACCCAAATAAGAGAAGTTACTAAACCCACTTATTTTAGTTTATGGTAGTCCAATTGAAAGTGAAATGAAAAACCCACTCCACTAAGCATTCTCTCATTAACCGACCTTCCCCTCATTTGACTTATTTTAGGAAAGGTCCAATTAGAATAAAAGTTTTTTATGCTAAGAAACCCAACACCAGCAAAACAAAACCCACACATCACCTTCTCTCATCACAATCACCAGCATATCATCACACAACACCTCCATTCACCACTGTCGTAAGTCTTGAGTCTCCGCTCAGCCCTTGTTTTGGACAGCAGTGGCAGTAACGACCACGCCAAAGCCACCATAAGAACAACGCGCCGTCGTCCATCGTATTCAGCGACCACCAAGGACCACTATCGATGCACCACTATTCCCCCAAGTCAATAGGTTAGGTATTCAATTAGACCCTAGCCTTAATTTAATTCAATTCAATTTATAGAAATAGAAAACCTAAATCTCAAATTATTAATGTTATGTTGAACTTGTAGAAATTGAAGTAATAACTAGTGGGTATCACAATTTAGGAGCTCAATCTTACTGAAGGACCCCAAGGTAACTTATATCTGTCTCGTACAATCCCTTTTTTTTATTAAGTTTGAGCTTAATTATGTGTAGGTATGATTGAATTGGCTTTTGGTATGAAATTGAGAACCTATGTTCAGTAGTAATCTATTTTAGTAGTAGCCAGTATTATATAGTGATCGACTTGAATATTGCTAATGTTAAGTATGTGCAAAATGGGTGATATTAACCTCTGAGTATAGTACTTCTTGTAAATATGTTTTCTGTTCAGAATATATGTTTGATTGGTGAAGTTGTTATGAACAAGTCTAAGAGTAAGGAAATTGAGTTACTATAAGCTAAGTTATGAAGAGATGGGTAGCAGAGAGTTACTACCTAAGTGACAACTAAAGAAAGAGAAGAAAATAGATTGTTAATGTGATCTTTTGAGATGAATTATATGAATGACTCTTTGTATTAGTACAAGTTAGATAAATGAAAGTAGAAAGTGTGAAATGTTACCAGCTCATCTGAATGAGGTTCATTTGATTGACATGTGTTTTATATCAGAAGTTGTGAGTCAAAGCTACTCAAATTACTAATAACTTAAAGTGAAAGAAGGCTTTGGGCAGTGTGGAACCTATGGGTACTCCAGATGTGTTATAATGAGTTTACGGGAGACGTCCCTGAGTTTTGAACTGTGCCTCCAATATGTGGCAATGATCAGCAGTTCCAACCCCTATATGGGAAGAGCCCCCAAGATGCGGCTAGTTACAGATAACACATTTGGCCTCCAAGATGTGGCTTGACCCTCAAGATGCGGTCAAGGGTTTAAACGCCCCCAAGATGTGGCGGCCCTAGGAACCTAGCTCCCGAATGCCCAGTTCAGTAATGCAAGATAAATAATAAAACATATAAAGCTATACTTCAGTACTTTTATATAGTTACAGCCCTTATTGGGAAGAGCCACAAGGTTAGTTACAGGCCCCTATATAGGAAGAGCCGCAAGGCTAGTTAAAAGCTACCAAGATCAGAGGTTCAAAGGAGAAATATGAATTTTAAAGTATTAAGAGGAGAGAATCATGAGAAGCATTAATAAAGGTCTATTATAACAAAGATTGATGTATGTTTTATGTTTACTGTTTCCAATTTTGTGGAATGCACTAGGAATTCAATAAGATTTATATGTTTACTCTGTATGACTTATGACTATAGAAGGGAATGAAGTAAAGTTAAGGTGAAATGGGAGCTGAATGCTTGCTCCATATGAGTGATTCTTTGTTTAGACTTGAAATGAATTTAAAGTGGCCTTTACTAGATAGATGTTTGTTAGTCAGTTCACGCTGACCCGTTTTCGGGCTGTCACCCACGATGTGAATCGTGTCTTTCCCTGGTGATAGATTTCTTGTGTGCAGGTTGTAAGGACGCTCATAGATAGTTCTGATGGTCTTGGCAAGAACAATTTATCTGTAGATATTAATTATGTTTCTAGCTTTCAGATTAAGTTGTAATAAATAGATCACCTAGTATATTTTTAAGATCATTATTAATAGTTTCAGTTAAGAGCCTTACACTCATTCGTATGAGTGAGTGTGGCGGTAGCACCCGGATTTTATAAGAGTCTTCCACTGGGTTGGATTGGATTCTGTTTTAATATTTTGTTTAAGCAGGTTTTGTAAAGTCGATAACTTGGGATGGCTATTTACAAAAGGAACTCTGCCGAAATTTTGGCTCGAGTTTTAATTATTTTTATTTATTTATTAGTTAGAAAATTCAGGGTGTTACCCCTATGCTGTCCTTACCTCCAAACAAGTGTCCAAATTCATAAGGAACAATATTATTTGCCGATACGGTATTCCGCATGAAATTATCAGTGACCATGGATCCCACTTCAAAGCCGAGACAACCACCCTCCTCAAGAACTACAAAATCCAGCACCACAAATCATCGCCTTACCGTCCCCAAACCAATGGCGCAGTAGAAGCCGCTAACAAAAACCTCAAGACTATCATTGAAAAGATGATAGAAAACTACAAAGATTGGTCCATCAACCTCCATTTACCCTTTGGGGATATAGAACATACATAAGATCCTCTACGGGAGCAACACCTTATTCCCTAGTCTATGGAATGGAAGTAGTTCTACCCATAGAAGTCCAACTACCCTCCATGCGGATAGCCCTAGAGGGTGAAATTCCCGAAACCCAATGGTTACAAGCCCGCTACGAAGAGCTCATGAAAAACGTCAACGGGCCCTAGACCATTCCCACATGTACCAGCAACGCATGGCAAGAGCATTCAACAAAAAGGTCCGACCTCGGAATTTAAAGGAAGGGGACTTAGTTTGGAAAGAATTACGTGCCCCAGTTACCGACCCTAGAGGCAAATTTCGACCAAACTGGTCCGGTCCGTTCATCATCAAAGACATTCTGTCAGGAGGCGCACTCAGACTCATGGATATTGATGGCATTGAGTTCAGTCAGCTCACCAATATGGACCAACTGAAGAAGTGCTACGTCTAAAAAAAAAAGAAAATTCCGAAAATTAAAAAAAGAGACGTACACAATTGAACGAACTATGCTGGCCTGATTCCACACTGGATAAGTAGGTAACCCTTTCAAGGGGCCCGACCAAAATCAATCCAAAATTCCTTTCAACTCATTCAAAAAGGGATAATCTTTATTCAAACTGAACGAATAAGCTTACATTGCAAAAATTCTTAACTCATTAAGGTTACAAAAAAATATAATAAATGCAACTATGAGGGTTTAAGCTAAAAAAATTCTTATTATTATTTTTTTTAAAAACTAGACTTGCTTTCTTAGAAAACTACTTTAATCCTTCTTACCTTTAGAAGGCTTCGTTGAAGAGTTCTTCTTTGAAGGACCCTGGCTTGAGGACGACCTATGGTCGCTCCCTTGAGCTGGGCGCTTGCCTCTTTTCAGTACGTGATAGCCTCCCACTTGAGGCCCTTTCTTTCTTTTCTTGCTTCCTGTTTTTGAGTCATACTTAGGCTTTAGCTCGTCCCACTCCTCATGACGAAGGGCTCACCTTGTTTCTCCATCACCGCAGAAAAGTCAGTGCAGATAGGTCTCAGAAACTTGAGTTGGGGCAATCACCCAAGGAACAGTCCAACGGTCCCGGCTACTCCAATACTTTCCCCAATCCGTAGCAAACTCAGTGGTCAAACAACGATAGTTGGTCTCATAGTTTCCTGACGAGGAATAACCTGCTTCAACCCGTATTGCCTCATGACCCTAGAGGGGAAAATAAAGTAGTCCCGTACAAACTCAGTATGGTAGTATGAGGAACCAAATTGTTACAAGCCACTAAGGAGGTCAATCTCCACCAGGACACATGCCAACGGATAACAGGTCCCGCATGGAAAAAGGCGTCCCATTCAGCAAGGGACTTTTCAGAATACAGCCTTTTCCTAACCAAGAAGCTAGCGGCGGTATAGCTTTTCTTTGACCAAGCCCGAGGAACACGAGCTATCATATTATTTGGCGACTCTATTAACCTCAGATGCTCACATAACCAAATTTGAAGCAGCAGGGGGCTGCCAAAAGAAGCTTCATGAGGAAAAATTTCAACCTGTCGAGCCCAATAATAGTTTTTCCTACAAACAGATGCAAAGGAGAATGCCCTTCAACCATTTGATTAACCACTCGCAGCAACGAGGCTCTACCCAAGTGAGGAGATTCTGCATTAGCAAACAATAGGAGGTTTAACAGGCAAAGTACAAAAGCCTGACGACGACAACGCTTGAATATTGCATTCTTTTCAGAAGAAATAGCAAACTTTTCGCAAAGTTGAACCAAGTCCACATCGACACCAAGAACCATGCTTTTGACTTCTGCAGATGACAAACCCAAGGATTTCTTGTATTGATCCCTAAAACCATCTCTCACATAAGGCATAGCTGGGGGAAGAACATCAGGCATATTAGTGATCGCAGCAAATTCTTCAACTAAAGGGCATAATTCAGAGTTACCAAAACGGAAGACATGCAGGTCAGGGTCCCAATAATTCAGAGCGGATCAAAGAAGGGGCCACAATATTTTTGTTGGTCTTAAGGTTAGCAAGGTAGAAACATGGAATGGAGCCAATTCAAGTTTGTCTTCTACGGTCAGATTTTTGCACCAGGCATCGAACAGGTTTTCAAAGGATTTCACCATGATAGAAGATTGGGGAAATTTGAGAGAGCTAAGGTCTGAAAAGTGATGCAACATCAAGTATCCTGTAAATCCTATTTATAGAAAAAACGCGGGCCAAAGAAGTCAGAAATCTACGAAAAGGCCCAAACCAGAGCCGTCAGCGACTCTGGTCAGGGCCGCTAGCGGCCTTGACCAGCGCCGCTAGCTGCCTCAGTCTGCAGCCCAGCGCCGCTAGCGGCCATGACTCTGGCCTGGTCCGATTTTTCCTCGTGCTCTAGCTCGCTCCCTTGATCCAGTTTGCCCGATTTAATCCCAGTTTTGATACGCGCGCTGAATTACAAAGCCCGAGACTCTCTTAGTTTTATCTTTTTCAATTTTTCTTTTTTTAGGGGGTATAATATGTGTAATTTTTGTTTTTTCTTGCAAATTTTTACCCTTTTTATTATTTTATTCCCTAAATTATGGCTTTCTCCTACTGCATAACACATTGCATATTTAGGGATCAGACGGGCATAATCGAGTCATCATATCATACATATCATAAAAATGCATAAAACAAGAGTTCAAAATCTCAAGGTCAATGTGTACAAGGAAATCCAACATCGCTCAGCCAGATTCGTCACCACCGTTGCTGTCAGCCTCATCATCAACGGACAACCCCTGACCATAGTTCCCAGTTGAATAATGGAGAGAAGAACTATAAATGGGCTTGCTGTTGTCGGGCCTCATGTCCCGCCTATCATATGCTGGTGCGCGTATAGGGGTACTTGCCGGAAACCCCGCGGCAAATAAACTCTCTGTAGCCTGACTTACGAAATCCATAGCCATATCCTGATGCGAAGGCCCAGTATGAGGCACATCGCATCCAGGGGCGTTCGCTCAACCTTCAGTCGAGGGCGTAACAACAGGCCCGCTACCAAGAGAAGGCTGGAAACCTGCGGGAGAGAACATCTCAGGAATATACGGTACAGAAGGTCCGGGCGCCTCATCAACGAGAGACCTGGTCACAATTACGGGAGGTAAACGAGCAATAGATGGTCTGCTCGCCGAAGAAGCCCTCGCAGCAGAAGAGTGTAGAGGTCCCACTGAAGACGAAGACTGGGACATCTGCAGACAATCAAGGTCGAGGTGTTAAGTTAAGCACTTCACTTAGCTAAACAAAGGATAAAAAGCTACTTACATCAACGGTCTTGGACCGAGAACTCTTCCCCTTGCCCATTACTTGACCATAGCCTTTCTTCAGCAGGTGGATGAGCTTGAAGATCTGAGAGGTCTGCTCCCGGTTCAACTACAAAAAAAGAGAGCCACGAGATTGAGTTAGCACTCAAAAGCAAACACAAACACAAGAAGGGATAAAAAGGAGCTTACCCACGTACAACCATCAGGCAAGGGCAAGCCCTCCACAGCCTCTCCGTCAGCCATTTGAAGAGGGAACTCCTCTACTATGCGTCCCCCACTCTCCCCAATGTACCTCACCTCATTGGTCGGCAAGGTCACGCTTGGGGGCTGACCCCGAACTCTAGAATGGGACCTCCTGAGACCCTGAGGAGCTAGGTGATCCGCCTGCGAGACACGAGAAGTCAGTATATCACACATACAGCTAAAAAGATGCAGAAAAGTTTCTTACCTCATAAGTAAGGTCCGACATCAAACGATCCAAGCAGTAAGCCAGGTACACAGCCGTGCGGTCTAAGCCAACAATCTCCAGCAAAAGAAACTCCGTGGCCGCCATACCACGGATCACGATTCCCAAGTCCCGCACGCTCAGACCATGCAGATAGAACTTGGTCAAAGGAGGATCCTCCGAAACCAGGTGACTACCCAGGGAGGGATAGACCAGCCGAGTCAAATGGTCCCCCAAGTACCATACAAAGCCAAATGGCCTCTCAAAGACCACCCGCAGAGAAGACACTCTAAAGGACTCAAGGGTAATAAGGGGTGGAACCCTAGGCATACCATCAAAAGCGGACCATGACACCTGCAGGTTACCAGTTCAAAAGTTCATTCACACCAAATGAACCAAAAAAAATGCACAAGTCAACAACAACATACCATGGATGAGGCATGGCTCTCGAAGATGGCCCGAAAATGCTTCAGAGAGGTAAACGAGTGGTTATCCCTACCAATCCACCATGAACCTAATGGGAACATCCTCAAACCAGGACAATGAGCACCGAAAGCCGGAAAATACTCAAAGAACCATAGCTGCCATATAAGCAAGCAAAAAGGATGATTTCCACATTCAAAAGTATAGGCAAAAAAAAAGAGAGAGTGAAGTATGAGAGCCTACCTCCAGTATCCTCCATGGGTCCGAGATAGATGCCCTCTCACTCGTCTCCTTAGGCCTACAAGCCCGGCGACACCATCTCACCAAGGAAGCATAAGCGAAAGCACCGAAGTTGTACTCATGGACCTTGGGCAAATCCTCTAAACATGTCAGGAAACCGACTTGACATACGCTCTTCTTCTAAGCAAAGATGGTCGACCCCAGCAAGAAAGCTAGGAAAATACGGGCCCTCTGCTCCTCAGTAAGCCCCTGCTCCGCCAAGGCCCCCCACAGCCGCCCCAAAGAGACCCGATCCTTATCAAAGTGGGCAGACACAGGCCCATAAAGTCCAAGCCAACTGTCACTCTGTCGCCAATAGCTCGCGTCATACCGAATACGACGCCCTCTAAAGGATAGCCCAGTCAGCACAGCAAACTGATAAGGGGTGGGGAACATTTCTCCTACAAGCGTGTGGAAAGTGTTCATGGAATCCCAAAACCTCTCCAATAGCCCCCTATCAATGATCCTAGAATCCCGCGAGTGACAAGCAGAGATAACAGTCAGGAAATGGTCAAGACCTGAGCCCAATACGAAGTTTCTAGCCCCCACGGAAAAGGTCTCCGGCATCATAGTCCAATGGGAGGTAGCCCCATGAGCCTACAACAAAACTCCATCATTCTAGCCAACAAACAAATTTTGCTCAACACACAACATATACTACTGATGCAGCTAAAATAAATCTACACAAATTATATGCAGCTGACCACCAATCCAGTATAACTCCCAATTTCTTCGTGTGCCGAAGCACTAATAGTTCCAATTTTCAGTTCAAATATGCTGAACAAAAAAAAAGAAAGACAGAAAACATACCAGCTCCAAGTTAGACAGATGACTCTGCCTATCCGGTAATAGAACACTGCGGTTCCAAACCCCAGCTGGGCGCCAGTCCACCCGCATGAAAGAATCCTGGTACAACCGAGCTCCATCCACGTGGTTAGTCGGAGTTGCACTAGTAGAAGGTAGTCCAGTGCGGAAAAGGCTCCGGTCATACTCATCCTCACTCATGGGACGTTTTCCCTTATCCGCGGGAGCCATGGGAATACAATGAAGCTTTCTCTCTCTTCAAGTGAAAAATTAAAAGTTTCAGATTCGCAACAAACAGGCACCCATTCAACAATGCAACCCAAAATTCAGCAACTAGGCGGAAAAATAAGCAAGTTCAAGACAAAAATCCAAGAATTCGGTCAATAATCGACTTACCTCAAGCAAAGTGGAGCACTCAACAATGGTGGAAGCTTGAAAATTTTGCTCTCGACAATGAAGCTCGATGAGGAAGAAGAATGCACGGAAAAAAAAAGGAAGCGCTGAAGCGCTTTTTACTCGGTTCAAGCCCAGCGCCGCTAGCGGCCTTCAACAAAGGCCCAGCGCTGCTAGCGGCGCTGGCCTAGGCCGCTAGCGGCCCTGCAGACCTGCACACATGGGCCCACTTGCTGTCCCACAACCCTTTTTTCCAGTCCAAAGTTCGTTACTTCAGTTCGTTTGCGGCAAATATCAGTACCAAGCGCGCGGGAGCAAAGTACTCCGGCCCACAAATTCAAATTTGATAGTTGGCCCATTTTACGGTACCAACAATTTTCAGGTAAAACTAACCCGTTTATTTTTGCAGGTCCCAGATACTGAAACTCGGATCTACACTACGGCAACTCTTACCGCTCAATCTGCCCAGATTATTTTTAAAGCCCGAAAATTCTAGTGGCCTTACTAGACAACTCAAAATTACAAATTTTTGGGGTCAGTCAATGATCGCTTAAGCTATTGCGGTTAAACTGTCCCACTGCGAAGTCATAAATTTTTGGGGTCAGTCAATGATCGCTTAAGCTTTTGCGGTTAAACTGTCCCTCTGCGAGGTCACAAATTTTTGGGTCAGTCAATGATCGCTTAAGCTATTGCGGTTAAACTGTCCCTCAGCGAGGTTACTTATTTTGTGTCAGTCAATGATTGCTTAAACTATTGTCCATTATTTTTCATGTTTCAGTCAATGATTGCTTAAGCTATTGCATTTAAACTGTTCATATGTCCTAACCACTTTTTTTTACAACCGTTATTTTTAATCGCGCTGTCTCGTTGACCTTCTCGTTTCTCGTACAGGGACAGAATCTCGACACCCTCTGAGCGGTGTTTAGTCACTGTTTGTCGAAGCACTCGACGTTGATCATTCTCAAAGTATTACTAACCTTTTCCATTCACTCTGAATACACGTCCCCAGCAGACGTCTAGACCATCTACGAGCGGTGTTCTATCCTGCTACCATAACCTCTATTTTCTCTTGTGTTCACAGAGAAGAAATCTTAGCAAGCTACGAGCATGTCCCAACCCAGGTTTGTCTTCATATGCAAACATACTGTACACTCTCACACACCGTGTGCACATCTGCATCCTGCATGTCGCCTTCGGAATACTTTGATCTTTGCTTTTACTCAAGCTTGATCAAAGTGGGGGCTTCTGTATACGCCAAAAAAGCGCCTTCAGATATCTCCGCAAAAGCCCGATGGTGAAAAGAGTAATTTATAAACTTGAACTGCTATTTTTGCTTTAATAGTTAAGATAAGGTCTCAGGTTTTTCCTCCAAACACTCCTTTATTCCAAACCCATTCAAAAGCCCCGTTCAAGAGCTTTCCAACGACACGTCTCATGCCTCTTTCCGACTCTCGGTCGCCAAGTTGCGATTTAGGGGTAAAACCGCCTTTTACCGTTCAGGGATAAAACAGTCTTTTTACATTTTTCGGAATATTTAAATTCCTCCGGAAAATAAAAATGGACTGGATTTCGTCATAATGACGACATCCAGCTGGCAGCTGACAGCCGTTAGCGGCCCTGGGATAAATCCCAGGGCCGCTAGCGGCGCTGACCGAATTCCCAGGGCCGCTAGCGGCGCTGACCCTGCTTCTGGCCTGACTCATTTTTCAAGCCCAATTCGACTTTCAGCTCATCTTCGGCCGTCCAACCCTACTCCTTTACGCCTATAAATACAACCCTCCACCTTCAGTTCAAAACACACAGTTTACAGTTGACAACCTCTATTCTCAATAGTATTGATTCTGAGCTTCCCCCTCTTTCTTCCAAACTTGAGATCTATTTTTACTATTCTTGTCAAATATAGCCTACAGTTCAGGTACAAATTCCTGAGGGCTCAAATTCAATTAGTTGCCTAATTGTTTATTTTCTAGTAGTCATAATGTAGATATCATGCTAAGTAACGTTTTTATTGCTTCCTAAATATTGTCTGTATAGCCGTTGTAATGCTCAACTTGTCAATCAAATGCATGTATAAAGAAGGGTTAAATAAATATTGTGGTGCTTATAGTGAACCAATTAATAGTCTAACTCTAGGTTGTTAATCTGGTTTTGCATGAGAATTATGTCTTTAAATTATTAAGCAAACTTGAGTTAGTAGAGGCCGTCATAATACGGGCGAGTTGGGTGCCTAACACCTTCCCACCTCGTACCTTCGCCCCCGAACCTATTATTTTTGGGTACTCATATGTTCTATATGAGCGGGAGTCTTTCTAAAAACATGATTAGTTCAGTTTTCGCGCTATTGGGTTGTCCCTTCGATAAAACGCCGATAAGACTCAAGTCTTTACGAAAGATTTTCTAACTCGATGGTCCCTTGAACTTATCTAAACCCCCAACTTATAAATTTTCTGTAAGGACGCACTTCGTGGAAACCAATACCCAATATAAAGGATTGGACGAAAATCCCGGGTCGTTACAGCATCATAACATTTATTATTGACCCTTATTTAGACATGCATTCGATTGACAAATTGAGCAGCACAACGACTATACATGCTTGAACAGAAAATATTTAGGAAGCAATAAAAGACATTTTCTAACATGATATATCTACATTATGACTACTAGAAAATAAAAAATTAGGCTAGCAATTTAATTTGAGCCCTCAGGAATTTGTACATGAACTTTAGGCTATATTTGACAAAAATAGTAAAGACTTTGGAAGAAAGAGGGAGAAGCTCGGAAGTACTCAACCGAGAATAGAGGTTGTCAACTGTAGACTGTGTGTTTTGAACAGAGGGAGGAGGGTTGTATTTATAGGCGGAGAAAGTAGGGCTAGACGGGTGAAGAGGAGCCGAAATTTGGATTTTTGGGCTGAAAAATAGTCGAGCCTGGAGACTCAGCGAGCGCCACTAGCGGCTCAGGCAACAGCCGCTAGCGGCGCTGGATTTTAATCCAGGGCCGCTGACGGCTGTCAGTTGTCAGCTGGATGTCGTTATATGACGACATCCGGTCCTATTTAATTTGTCGGAGGAATTTAGTGTTCCGAAAAATATGAAAAGACCGTTTTACCCTTCTGCGATAAAAGACGGTTCTACCTCCGATTCACAACTTGGCAACCGGGAGTCGGAAAAAGTCATGAGAGGTGTCGTTGGAAAGCTCTTGAACGGGGCTTTTAAATGGGACAGGAATGAAGGAGTGATTGAGGAAAAATATGAGACCTTATTTTACTTATTAAAGCAAAAATAACATTCAAGTTTATAAATTACTCCTTTCATCATCGGGTTTTTGCGGAGAAATCTGAAGGCGCTTTTTAAGCGCCTACAGAAGCCCCCACTTTGATCGAGCTTGAGTAAAAGCGAAGATCAAAGTATTCCGAAGGCGACATGCAGGATGCTGATGTGTACATGGTGTTTGAGAGTGTACAGTATGTATGCATATAAAGACAAACCTGAGCTAGGACATGCTCGTAGCGTGCTAAGATTTCATCTCTGCGAACACAAGAAAAATAAAGGTTATGGTTAGCAGGATAGAACACCGCTCGTAGATAGTCTAAACGTCTGTCGGGGACCTGTATTCAGAGTGAATGAAAAAGTTAGTAATACTTTGAGAATGATCAACGTAGAGTGCTTCGACAAACAGTGACTAAACACCACATGATGGGTGCCAAGATTCCGTCCCTGTACGAGAAACAAAAAAGTCGACGAGACAGCGCGGTTAAAAATAACTATTGTAAATGGGAAGTAACACTGGTGAGAGTAAATAGTATAAATGCTTTATTCTGAGAAAACAGTGAATAAACACCACTTGGCAGATGCCGAGATTTATTCTCCGCACGAGAAACGAAAAGGACGGCGAGACAGCGAGATCAAAATGGCGGCTGTAAAATGGTTAAAACATATGAACAGTTTAAATGCAATAGCTTAAGCAATCATTGACTGAAACATATAAAAAACAAAGGAAAGTATAACCGCAACAGTTTAAGCAATCATTGACTGACACAAAATAAGTGACCTCGTAGAAGAGCAGTTTAACCGCAGTAGCTTAAGCGATCATTGACTGACCCGAATAAGTGAACTCGTAGAAGGACAATTTAACCGCAATAGCTTAAGCGATAATTGACTGGCCCGAATAAGTGACCTCGTAGAAAAGGGTAGTTTAACCACAATAGCTTAAGCGATCATTGACTGACCTGACTTTGTGACTTCGTAGAAAAGGAAAGTTTAACCGCAATAGCTTAAGCGGTCATTGACTGACCCGACTTTGGGACTTCGTAGAAAAAGACAGTTTAATTGCAATAGCTTAAGCGGTCAGTGACTGACCCGACTTTGGGACTTTGTAGAAAAAGGACAGTTTAATCGCAATAGCTTAAGCGGTCATTGACTGACCCGACTTTGGGACTTCGTAGAAAAAAGACAGTTTAACCGCAATAGCTTAAGTGGTCAATGACTGCCCCGATTTTTGAAACTGGCTGTTCAATAAAACTTGGATGATGCCAGCGGATTTACTGGGCTTAAAATATTTTGACACTCCGGGTGATTAATATCGTCGAGATATATCGGGGCTTGTGTACTTGGGACCTGCAAAATAATTGGGTTAGTTTTACCTGATAATATCTGGTACCGTAAGATGGACCAAATGTTGAATTTTTTTCAATTGGTGGGCCAAAGAGACTTGCTCCCGCGCCCTTGGTACTGATCTTTGACGCGAACGAACTGAAATAACGGTTTTTGGGCTGGAACAAAGTCGTGGGACAGAAGGAGGGGCCCCCGTGTGCAGGACGGGCTGGGCCGCTAGCGGCGCTCGACTTGAGCAGGCCAAAATAGCTTGTCGCGAATTTTTTTTTTCGCATTTTGCTTCATTGTTCTTCTTCTTCGTCGAGAGCCATTGTCGAGAGTAGCTTCCATTGTTGAGTGCTTCAAGTTCTTCAAGGTAAGTCAATTCTTGACCAAATTCTTTGATTTTTGTCTTGAACTTGCTTATTTTTCCGCCTAGTTGCTGAATTTTGGGTTGCATTGTTGAATGGGCACTTGTTTTTTGCGAATCTGAAACTTAAAATTTTCACTTGTAGAGAGAGAAAAAACTTCATTCTTCTTCTATGACTCCCAAGGATAAAGGGAAACGTCCCATGGGTGAGGAGGAGGAGAACTGGGACCTCTTTCGTACTAGGCTTCCTTCTTCTAGTACACCCTTTGCTCGACATGCAGATGGGGAAAATTTGTACCACAATTCGTTTATGCGCCTGGACCGGCGTCCGACTGGGGTTTGGGACCGTAGTGTTTTGCTACTGGACAGGCAGAGTGATATGTCTAACCTTTAGTTGGTATGTTTCTGACTCTCTCACTTTTTGGTTCTGTTTAGTATATATATTTTTTTTGAACTGAAAATTTGAACTGTTAGTGCTTCGGCACACGAACAAATTGGGATTTGTATTGGATTGGTGGTCAGCTGTATATAATTCGTGTAGAGTTGTTCTAGGGTATTGGTGTTCTGCTGCAGGCTCATGGGGCTCATGGGTCCACTTCTCACTGGGCCATGATGTTGGACACATTTTCTGTGGGAGCTTAGGGAGATAGTGCAGGGCTCGACGTTTTGAGCATTTTTGTCGTTATCCCGGCTTGTCACTCTGGGGATACTAGGATAATCGCTCGGGGGTTATTGGAAAGGTTCTGGAATACCACGAACACTTTCCACACGTGGGGAAGATGTTTCCTACTCCCTATCAGTTTGCTGTACTGACGGGCTTGTCCTTTAGAGGGCGTCACATTCAGTACGACGCGAGTTATTATCGGGCTATATGGGCCTGTATCTGCCCATTTTAGAGAGGACAGAGTTTCCTTCCCAAGGTTATGGGCAGCCTTGGCGGAGCAGGGACTTATTAAGGAGCAGAGGGCTTGTATTTTCTTGGCTTACCTGTTGGGGGCGACCATTTTTGCCCAGAAGAAGAGCGTGTGTCAGGTTGGCTTCTTGACATGTTTGGACGACTTGTCCAAAGTTCATGAGTACAACTTTAGTGCTCCTGCGTATGCTTCTTTAGTGAGGTGCTTCTTTAGTGAGGTGGTGTCGCCAGGCTTGCAGGCCTAGGCCGACGAGTCAGAGGGTATCTATCTTGGGCCCGTGGAGGATAGTGGAGGTAGGCATATGTGGTCTTTTTTCCTTTGCATATGCATGCTTTGTAGGAGAGCTCTATCTTATCATTTCTTGCTTGTATGGAAGCTAGGGTTCTTTGAGTATTTTCCTACTTTTGGTCCTCACCGTCCTGGTTTGAGGATGTTCCCAATAGGTTCACGGTGGGTTGGTAGGGATAACCACCCGTTTTCCTCTTTGGAGCATTTTCGGGCTACTTTTGAGAGTTACGCTGAGTCTGAGGTATGTTGCCTTTGATTTGCTTGTGTATGTTTTTTTTTGGTCCATTTGATGTGAATTAACTTTAATCTGGTAATCTGCAGGTGTTGTGGATTGCCTTTGACGGTATTCCCGGAGTTCCACCCCATATTACCACCGAGTCCTTTACGGTATCCACCTTGCGGGTCGTCTTTGAGAGGCCATTTGGCTTTGTGTGGTACTTGGGGGGACCGCGCGACTGGGCTGGTGTAGACGCCAAAAACGCGCTTTCAGATTTCTCCGCAAAAGCTCGATGATGAAATGAGTAATTTATAAACTTGAACGCTATTTTTGCTTTACTAGGTAAGATAAGATCTCAGATTTTCTTCGATCACTCCTTCATTCCAGTCCCATTCAAAAGCCTCGTTCAAGAGCTTTCCAACGACACCTCTCATGACTTTTTCCGACTCCCGGCCGCCAAGTTGCGAATCGGGGGTAGAACCGTCTTTTACCACAAAAGGATAAAACGGTTTTTTCATATTTTTCAGAACACTAAATTCCTCCGGAAAAATAAAATAGACTGGATGTCGTCATAAATAGACTGAATAAAATCCAGAGCCGCCAGTGACGCTCGTTCAGTCTCCAGGCCCGACTATTTTTCAGCCCAAAATCAAAATTTCGGCTCCTTTTCACCCGTCCAGCCCTACTTTCTGCGCCTTTAAATACAACCCCCCACCCACAGTTCAAAACACAGTCTACAGTTTACAACTTCTATTCTCGGTTGAGTACTCCCGAGCTTCTCCCTCTTTTCTTCCAAATTTGAGATCTTGTCTTTACGATTCTTGTCAAATATAGCCTACAGTTCAGGTACAAACTCCTGAGGGTTCAAATTAAATTACTTGCCTAATTTTTTATTTTCTAGTAGTCATAATGTAGATATCATGCTAAATAAAGTTTTTTATTGCTTCCTAAATATTGTCGTTCCAAGCATGTCTAGTTGTTGTAATGCTCAATTTGTCAATCGAATACATCTCTAAACAAGGGTTAAAAATAAATGTTGTGATGCTTGTGATGAACCAATTAATAGTCTAAGTCTAGGTTGTTAATCCGGTTTTGCATAGGAATTATGTCTTTAAATTATTAAGCAAACTTGAGCTAGTAGATGCCGTCATAATACGGGCGAGTTGGGTGCCTAACACCTTCCCACCTCGTACCTTCGCCCCCGAACCTATTATTCTTGGGTACTCATATGTTCTATATGAGCGGGAGTCTTTCTAAAAATATGAGTAGTTCACTTATCGCGCTATTGGGTTGTCCCTTCGGATTGTCCCTTCGGTTTGTCCCTTCAAAAAAACGCCGATAGTAGATTTGTGACCTCTTTTATGGTTTTTATTCAATTCAAGTCTTTACAAAAGCTTTTCTAACTCGATGGTCCCTTGAACTTATCTAAACCCCCAACTTACAAATTTTCTATAAGGACGTACTCCACTGGGGATTTATTTAAGAGGGTGAGACTCGAAAGTCAAGTTTGCTTAATTGTTTAATAATCTATTCCATATTTTGCATCATTTGCATGTGCCTTGCCACAATCTTTTGACCCTTATCGACCCTCGAGGAAGTTTGTGTCGTAACTCGTAGATGACCAGTATATCTAAAGGAATATACAGTTGTCCTATCGTGCAAACCGACGCTTCCTCACCCGCGACTCATCGATTCTTGTTGGTGGAAAAGAATTACAATTGATGTGTCGACCATCCGCCGAATGGAAATTGTAATTTGTTGTGGTGACCTTACAGGAGCCAAAAGCCTCTAGCCCACATTCATGCATTCTCTTGCTTGTTGTGCATGTGTCATTGTAATGCCCGTCTGATCACATGTTTACCTGTAACTGCGTCGTTATAATGCTTACCTGAATGCATGAAACTCGTGATTATGTGCTAACATGTACTTACGTGCCAGGAGTCCTTTCTTTTTAGCTAGTTCCTAATGCTCAAAGATGGTGCGAGAATTTCATTCAATGAACACTCATCATCTTCCCAATGATATATTCTATCAAAGTCATGAGCAATTTCCTAGGATCTTTTAGTAAAAAAAAAAGGAGTCAGTCACTCCAATTTCCCCTCTCCCATTTTTCTATTTCTTTATTTTTTCTTTTTTGATGTAATCCAGATTCGGTAAAAAAAAGTCTTGTGGTCTTTTTGATTCTAAACGGTCATCTGCTCGTTCAGATCATGGTGTTGACGCCAAAAAAGCGCCTTCAGATTTCACCGCAAAAGCCCGATGATGAAAGGAGTAATTTATAAACTTGAATGCTGTTTTTGCTTTAATAGGTAAGATAAGGTCTCAAGTTTTTCCTCGATCGCTCCTTTATTCCGATCTCATTCAAAATCCCCGTTCAAGAGCTTCCCAACGATACCTCTCATGCCTTTTTCCAACTCCCGGTCGCCAAGTTGTGAACTGGGGGTAGAACCGTCTTTTACCGCCCAAGGGTAAAACGGTCTTTTCATATTTTTCTGAACACAAAATTCATCCGGAAAATAAAAATAGACTGGATGTCGTCATTATGACGACATCCAGTTGGCTCACCACAGCCGTCAGCGGCCCTGGATTGAAATTCAGCGCCGCCAGCGGTTGTGAGCTGGGCCGCTAGCGGCGCTCACCTGGGCCGCTAGCAGCGCTGAGTGAAAATCCAGCGCCGCTAGCGGCGCTTACTCAACTTCAAGCCCGACTACTTTTTCAAGCCCAATTACAAAATTCGGCTCTTTTTAGCCGACCAGCCCTACTTCCCACGCCCATAAATATGAACCTCGACCCTCAGTTCAAAACACACAGTCTACACAACCTCTATTTTCGGTAGTACTCCCGAGCTTCTCCCTCTTTCTTTCAAATTTATTCTTGAGTTCTTGTCTTTTACTATTATTGTCAAATGTAGCCTACAGTTCAGGTACAAACTCATGAGGGCTCAAAATAAATTAATTGCCTAATTGTTTATTTTCTAGTAGTCATAATGTAGATATCATGCTAGAAGGACGTCTTTTATTGCTTCCTAAATATTGTCCTTCCAAGCATGTCTAGTCGTCGTAATGCTCAACTTGTTAATCAAATGCATGTCTAAACAAGGGCTAAAAATAAATGTTGTGATGAACCAATTAATTGTCTAAGTCTAGGTAGTTAATCCGGTTTGTGTGGGAATCATGTCTTTAAATTATTAAGCAAACTTGAGTTAGTAGAGGCAGTCATAATACGGGCGAGTTGGGTGCCTAACACCTTCCCACCTCGTACCTTCGCCCCCGAACCCTTTATTCTTGGGTACTCGTATATGTTCTATATGAGCGGGAGTCTTTCTAAAAACATGATCAGTTCACTTATCACGCTCTTGGGTTGTCCCTTCGGTTTGTCCCTTCAATAAAACGCCGATATCAGATTTGTGACCTCTTTCATGGTTTTTATTCAATTCAAGTGTTTACAAAAGCTTTTCTAACTCGATGCTCCCTTGAACTTATCTAAACCCCCAACTTACAAATTTTCTATAAGGACATGGAGGAAAACATCTAAGATAGATGGAGGAAAATCCCGGGTCCTTATAGTGGCGACTTCACTGGGGATTTATTTAAGAGGGTGAGACTCGAAAGTCAAGTTTGCTTAATTGTTTAATAACATGTTCCATATTTTTGCATCATTTGCATGTGCCTTGGCACAACCTTTTGACCCTTAATGACCCTCGAGGAAGTTTGTATCGCAACTCGTAGACAACCCGTATATCTAAAGGAATATACAGTTGTCCTATCGTGCAAATCGACGCTTCCTCACCCATAACTCATCGACTCTTGTTGGTGAAAAAGAATTACAATTGATGTGTCGACCATCCGCCGAACGGAAGTTGTAATTTGTCTTGGTAACCTTAGAGGAGCCAAAAGCCTCTAGCCCACATTCGTGCATTCGCTTGCTTGTTGTGCATGTGTCGTTGTAATGCCCGTCTGATCACATGTTTGCCTGTAAACTGCGTCGTTGTAATGCTTGCGTGAATGCATGAATGTTGTGACTATGTGCCAACATGTACCTACGTGCGAAGAGTCTTTTCTTTTATTTTTGTAGCTAGTTCCTAATGCCCGAAAACGGTGCGAGAATTCAATTCAAAAAAGTCATGGAAAAAAAAAAGAGTCAGTCTTCCAATTTCCCCTCTCCCTTTTTTTTATTTCTTTATTTTCTCTTTCTTTTTCTTTTGATGTAAACCAGATTTGGTAAAAAAAAAAAAGAAAAAGAAAAAAAAAAAAAAAAACGTTAAAAGAAAAAAAAATCCACCGAAAAGAAAAAATTTCGGAAAAAAAAAAAATAAATTTGGAGACCGAAATTCTTTTTTATATTTTTTTTTATCCCATTTTCCATTTTCTCCGAGTCTAGAAAAAATAGAAAATAGGATAGTCCGTCTTTTTGTATTTTTCTTATTTTCGTTCATTGACTTTAGTTTTCCTTTGATATTAGGGAAATATTTGGACATTTAGGCATTAGGACCTTTTTTTTAGGACAATGTGTTATCTATATATGGGTCAACATTTTTCCTAGGTGAGAGTCTCATGGTTTTTTCTTGTTACTAAGTGCTCCGTGCTTCCTATTCAGGATAGGGGGTCCGAAGAAGAAAGGAAACCTTGAGAAAAACTGGGCTCGGCCTTCGGCAAGGCTAGTTCGTTTGCAACCGTCTACACCGCCAAGTTCCCGTTTACCTCCACCATAAAAAAGCCTCACCAATCACACCCCAAGCTTCACAACGACCAAAATCACTAACGAGAAGCTTGATGAGATCATGAGCAATTTCGAAAGGATGCGACTCAAGATTGAGAATTTGGAAAAAGAGGGTGAAGCAAGGATCCTCTCTGACTCTAACACTGAAGAGGATGAGCAAGCCACTAGGCTCAAAAACATTGACTCTATCGCAAACTACAATGCCGATGATGGTAAGGTCAATTCCGAAGTCAAGGGCAAGCTCCCAGCCAAGTTCTCCATGCCCGAGATTCCGACATTCACTAGAACCGATGATCCACAAAATCACCTCAAGGCCTTCACTACCGCCATGGTTTTCAGAGGAATTGATGAAAGCATTTACATACACTTGTTCCCACAGACTCTGGATGGCTCGACTCGTCGTTGGTTCTACACCTTGAATTTGGAAAACTACCATACCTGGTCAGAGGTCACCATAATCTTCCTTACACGCTACAAGGAAAATATTGTCCTCTCCATGACCCTTCGAGATTTAGAAATCACCAAGCAAGGAAAAGATGTAGGGTTCATTGCCTTCCTTCAACGTTGGAGGCTAAAGGTAGCCAAACTGGTTGAGAAACCTGCGCAAAGTGATCAAATCCGCCAGTTCATCAAGAATCTGCAACCTGTTTACCAAGAACGCCTCATGTACCAAGAAATTGACTCCTACAACCGGCTTTATGATGTGGCTATACTAATTGACGATAACCTTTACTGTCAATATCACCGGGTGTTTGGCCACCGCACGGATGACTGCATCCGCCCGCAAGATGGTATACAAGAAATCATGGATAAGAAAGAAGATGACAATACCTACGGAGCCTGGAACTAATTGGATACCAGCAAGAGCTAGAGGAATCAAGTCTGAGTCTCCGAGTTTTATCGAGTTAGGATCTTAGCTAAATCTTTAGGTTGTGTATGGAACAGGGGGTGTTCCCCTTTTACTCTTCTTTCTAAGTCTAGTTTCTTTTTTACGGGAATTAGAAACCCTCTTCTCTAAAGTCATGTATGCTTATCTTTTGTTGCAAATCAATAAAAATTCGTCTCGCTCATTTCTTTCTTTGTTTGGCTATTGATAAATCCAATGAACTCAAAGTTGCACAAATCATTAACTAATCAATTTAAGCAAAGAAAGTAAAGTTCGCAAAGCAAGAATGCAAATTATCTCTTTTACAGGAACTTGAGTAGCTGAACTCTCTCAACGATGACACTCTACAAGAAGAAGCGAGCCCGCTTTCTGCAACAAACTCGACACAGATATGACTCTGGCTCCAATCGAAGAGGATCCTTGGTACCAAGACGTCTTCAACTACATCAACAAAGGAATATACCCTCAAGACGCACCAATAAGAGCTCAACGGGCCATCCGTCTCTTAGCGGCGCAATACATAGAATACAAGGGGGTTCTATACAAAAAGTCCCACAATGGGGTCAACCTCAGATGCGTAAACTCCGAAGAAGCCGCAGAGATTATGGACGAGGTACACAATGGTATGTGCGGACCACACATGAATGGTCGAATGCTCTCTAGAAAGGTCCTACGACTGGGATAATATTGGACCACTATGGAAAGGGATTGTTACGACTATGTCAAGAAATGCAAGAAGTGTCAAATATATGCCACCCTCAATGATCTGCAACTTCACATCCCCTTGGCCATTTTCCGCATGGGGAATAGATATCATTGGTAAAATCACCCCAAAAGGCTCGGGAGGACACGAGTACATCCTAGGAGTCATAGATTATTTTACCAAATGGGTTGAAGTCCAATCCTATGCCATCCTTACCTCCAAACAAGTGTCCAAATTCATAAGGAACAACATCATTTGCCGATACAGCGTTCCGCATGAAATCATTAGTGACCATGGATCCCATTTCAAAGCCGTAACATCCATAAGATCCTCTACGGGAGCACGACCTTATTCCCTGGTCTACGGAATGGAAGCAGCGCTACCCATAGAAGTCCAACTACCCTCCATGCAAATAGCCTTAGAGGGAGAAATTTCCGAAACCCAATGGTTACAAGCCCGCTACGAGGAACTCATGTTCATAGATGAAAGACGCCTACGGGTCCTAGACCATTCCCACATGTACCAGCAATGCATGGCAAGAGCGTTCAACAAAAAGGTTCGACCTCGAAATTTGAAGGAAGGGGACTTAGTTGGAAAGAGCTATGTGCCCCAGTTACTGACCCCAGAGGCAAATTTCGACCAAACTGGTCTGGTCCGTTCATCATCAAAGACATCTTAACAGGAGGCGCGGTCAGACTCATCGGCATTGACGGCATCGAGTTCAGTCAGCTCACCAATATGGACCAACTGAAGAAGTGCTACGTCTAAAAAAATAAAAATAAAAAAAACAATAAATAAATAAATTCCGAAAATAAAAAAAAGAGATGTACACAATTTGAACGAACTACGCTTGCCTGATTCCACACTGGATACGTAGGTAACCCTATTGAGGGGCCCGACCAAAATCCATCCAAAATTCCATTCAACTCATTAAAAAAAGGGATAATATTTATTCAAACTGAACGAATAAGCTTACATTGCAAAAAAACAAAACTCACTAAAAAAAAAGAAGTGCAACTACGAGGGTTTAAGCTAAACAAATTCTTACTACTTTTTTTTTTAAAAGACTAGACTTGCTTTCTAAGAAAACTACTTTACTCCTTCTTCCCTTTAGAAGGCTTCGTTGAAGAATTCTTCTTTGAAGGACCCTGGCTTGAGGACGACATGTGATCGCTTCCTTGAGCTGGGGGTTTGCCTCTTTTTAGTACATGGTAGCCTTCCTCATAAGGCCCTTTCTTTCTTTTCTTGCTTCCTGTTCTTGAGTCATACTTAGACTTTAGTTGGTCCCACTCCTCCAGACGAAGGGCTCGTCTCGCTTCTCCATCACTGCAGGAAAGCCAGTTCAAGTAGGTCTCGGAAACTTGAGTTGGGGCAATCACCCGAGGCACAGTCCAGCGATCTTGGCTACGCCAATATTTTCCCCAATCCGCAGCAAATTCAGTGGTCAAAGCCGAGATAAGTGGTCTCGTAGTATCTTGACGAGGGATAACCTGCTTCAACCCATATTATCTCATAACCCTAGAAGGAAAGAAGAAAGTACTCCTGTACAGACCCACTATGGTAGTATGAGGAACAAAAGTGTCACAAGCCACTAAGGAAGCCAAGCTCCACCAAGTCACATGCCAACGGATAACAGGTCGTGCACGGAAAAAAACATCCCATTCAGCAAGGGTCTTTTCAGAATATAGCCTTTTCCTAACCAAGAAGCTAGCGGTGGTATAAGTTTTCTTTGACCAGGCTCGAGGTGTGTGAGCTATCATCTTCTCTGGTGACTCTATTAACCTTAGATGCTCACATAACCAAATTTGAAGCAGAAGGGGGCTGCCAGAAAAAGCTTCGTGAGGCGAGATTTTCAACCTATCAAGCCCTATAATAGTTTCCCCTACAACCAGATGCACAGGAGAGTGTCCTTCAGCCATTTGAATCACCACTCGCAACAACGAGGCTCTACCCAAGTTGGAAGATTCTGCATTAGCAAACAGTAGGCGGTTTAACAGGCAAAGTACAAAAGCCTGTCGGCGGCAACGCCTAAATATTGCATCTTTTTCAGAAGAAATAGCAAACTTTTCACAGAGTTGAACTAAGTCCACATCGACACCGAGAATCATGCTTTTGGCTTCTGCAGATGTCAAACCTAGAGATTTCTTGTACTGATTGCTAAACCCATCTCTCAAATAAGGCACAGCTGGGGGAAGAACATCAGACATATTAGTAATCGCAGCGAATATTTCAACTAAAGGGCATAATTCAGAATTACCGAAACGGAAAACGTGCAAGTCGGGGTCCCAATAATTCAGAGCAGATCGAAGAAGGGGCTACAATATTTTGGTTGGTCTTAAAACCAGCAAGGTAGAAACATGGAACGAAGCCAGTTCAAGTTTATCTTCTATGGTCAGATTTTTGCTCCGGGCATCGAACAGATTTTCAAAGGATTTCACCACGGTAGAAGCTTTGGAAAATTTGAGGGAGCTAAAGTCTGAAAAGTGATACAACATCAAGCATCCCGTAAATCCTATTTATAGGCAAAAAAAAGAATCTGGTCAAAAGAAGTCAGAAATTCGCGAAAAAACCCAAACCAGAGCCGCTAGCGGCTGTGACCAGCACCGCTAGCGGACCTCGTCTTCAGCCCAGCGCCGCTAGCGGCACTGACCCTGGCCCAGTCAGTTTTTCTCCTCTTTCTCCAGCCCGCACGCCTGGTCATGTCTACTCGGTTTAAGCTCAGTTTTTTATACGCACAATGGAATTACAAAGCCCGAGACTCTCTTAGTTTTTATGTTTTCTATTTTCTTTTTATTATTATTATTATTTTTATTTTTGTAGGGGGTATAATATGTGTAATTTTTGCTTTTTCCCAGCAATTTTTACCCTTTTCTTATTCCCTAAATTGTGGCTTATTCCCTACTGCATAACACATTGCATACTTAAAGATCAGACGGGCATAATCGAGTCATCATAGCATACACATATCATAAAAATGCATAAAAACAGGGATTCAAAGGTTAAAGGCCAATATTTACAAGGCAATCCTACACCGCTCAACCAGAGTTATCATCGCCATTGCTGTCAGCCTCATCATCAACTGACGGTCCCTGGCCATAGTTCCCAGTCGAATAATGGAAGGAGCCATGAGTACTAAAAGAGTTATAAATGGGCATGATGTTGTTAGGCTTCATATCCCGCCTATCATATGTGCATGCATGGATGTACCTGCCGGAAACCCCGCTGCGAAGAAGCTCTCTGTGGCCTGACTGGCAAAGTCCATAGCCACATCCTAATACGAAGGCCCAGCATGAGGCGCATCCCATCCTGAGGCGTTGGCCCAACCTCCAGCCATAGGGGTAATAATGGGCCTACTATCAAGAGAAGGCTCAAAACCCGCGGGAGAAAATATCTCAGGCACAGGAATGTGCGGCACAGAGGGTCCGGGCGCCTCATCAACAGGAGGCCTGGTCACAGCTACAGGAGGTGAACGAGCAATAGACGACCTGCTCACCGAAGAAGCCCTCGCAGCAGAAGAATGCCGAGGTCCCACTGAAGATGAAGACTGAGACATGTGCGAACAATCAAGATCGAGATGTTAAGTTAAGCACTTCACTTAGCTAAACAAAGGATGCAGATCTACTTACATCAGCAGTCTTGGATCGAGAACTCTTCGCTTTACCCATCACCCGGCCATAGCCTTTCTTCAACAGGTAAATAAGATTGAAGACTTGAGAAGTCTGCTCCCGCACTACAAGAAAAACCCTTTATAACAACGACGAAAGTCGTTGCGAAAAATACCAAGTCGTTGCGAAAAATATTTTTCGCAATGATATTTGTCGTTGCATGGTCGTTGCGCGTCATGGCGTTACAAAAGAATAACGCAACGACTTTCGTCGTTGCAATAAATGATTTTTTCGCACCGACTACTGTAGTTGCTATATGTATGTCGTTGCAACACCTAATGATCTGTAGATGCTAGATTTACATTTAACGCAACAACTCCTTCCGTTGCAAAAAACGTACTTTATATTTGTCAACGAAAAATGTCGTTGTAAAAGATATCTTTTTTTTTTAAACTGCATATAGCTACAAGAACAGTCGTTGCGATAAATAATTCACATCAAAAAAAATAAAATATGCATACTTAAATTTATTATTAAGGTCGATGCTCCATTAGGTTCAAAACTGAACGTCGAATTTTATTTCGTTTATGTAATTCATTTACAAATAAGTACAATAGTCATCAATCTTGTCCCAAAAACAAAAGTACATTAATTAACGTATTGGCACATCAACCATGTCTAAAACTAAGTCCGCCAGAGCTTCGCTTTGCCGTCTTTGCAGCTTCATCATTGTGCATATAGTAACTCTTCTGTCCATAAGAACATGATCTCTACAATGCCGCTGCTTAAGTAAATAGCAACCTACATTTAGCAAACAACTCATTACTAATGCATATGCCATTTCTTTCCATCAAGTAAGAAAAGCGTTGGGAGATGAGCAAAAGCTATCAAAATGCTAGTTGCTGAAACTATCTATGCATTATGTTATGAACGAAACTAAACTGTTTCCCAGAACAAAGTGCAGACACTTACTTTCCTTTAATCAAATTAACCTCTGGTGTTGCTTCTATCTCATAGCATACTTTCTGTACTGTATGAAGGAAACATATCATGCCCATGATGGATGACAAACAATAAGTTGCATCCCAAACAAGAGCTTAATCTCCTTTGATGCCTCAAAGGCTGTCATACATTTCATTGTCTCTTAGGCTCACTAACATATTAAATAAAAAAAATGATTAAATGAAAGCAAGGGAGAGTAGCAGCATCCAAATATAGTATTGAGAATGCAAATTCAGCTTTACTGATTTCTTAAGACAATTGTAACATGCAATTAACCATTTGATCAAGATATTCACATAATCCTTAAATCAGATATAAATCAGACCTAAACTTAGCTGATGAAAATTACACTCATTTACTCTCAACAAATTTAGAATCGTCAGCCACATACTCAAATCTGTCCAGATTTGTTTCCCATTATTTTCATCTACTCTCCTTGTTTTTAAAGCTAGCTAAGTGTAGGTATACTCTACATGAAAGGACATTTCAAGAATTGCATTGATATCAAGCAAGACTAGTCACAAAATCTAGACCGTGTAACTATTCATCCTAGAGTGTTAAACTTGCGTATACCTTGTGAGTTGGCTGACCTACTCTTGGCCTTGCTTATGCACACCCATTATCACAATCGAAATAGAAGTTTTCAACCACTAACAGGCTTCTCACAGTTTGTAAAGACTGTATGATTGTCTCAATATAATACGAAAAGTAAAACACACTGTAGACGCCAAAAAAGCGTCTTCAGATTTCTCCGCAAAAGCCCGATGATGAAAGGAGTAATTTATAAACTTGACCTGCTATTTTTTCTTTAATAGTTAAGATAAGGTCTCAGGTTTTTCTTCCAAACACTCCTTTATTTCATTTCATTCAAAAGCTCCGTTCAAGAGCTTTCAAACGACACGTCTCATGCCTCTTTCCGACTCCCGGTCGCCAAGTTGCGATTTAGGGGTAAAACCGTCTTTTACCATTTAAGGGTAAAACGGTCTTTTCACATTTTTTGGAATATTTAAATTCCTCCAGAAAACAAAAACGGACTGGATGACGTTATTATGACGACATCCAGCTGGCTGCTGACAACCGTCAGCGGCCCTGGCCAGGGCAGCTAACGGAGCTGACCATATTCCCAGGGCCGCTAGCGGCCCTATAAGGACCCGGGATTTCTACGTCCCACGGAGTGCATCCTTATAGAAAATTTGTAAACTGGGGGTTTAGATAAGTTCAAGGAACCGTCGAGTTAGAAAAGCTTTTGTAAAGACATGAATTGATTAAAAACCATGTAAGAGGTCACAAATCTGCTATCGGCGTTTTATCGAAGGGACAAACCGAAGGGACAATCCGAAGGGACAACCCAATACCACAATAAGTGAACTGATCATGTTTTTAGAAAGACTCCCGCTCATATAGAACATATGAGTACCCAAGAAATAAGGGTTCGGGGGCAAATGTACGAGGTGGGAAGGTGTTTGGCACCCAACTCGCCCGTTTATGACGGCCTCTACTACCTCAAGTTTGCTTAATAATTTAAGAACATAATTCCCATGCAAAACCAGATTAACAACCTAGACTTAGACTATTAATTGGTTCATCACAAGCATCACAACATTTATTTTTTAACCCTTGTTTAGACATGCGTGCATTCGATTGACAAATTGGGCAGCACAACGACTAGACAGACAATATTTAGGAAGCGATAAAAAATGTTAGACTAGCATGATATCTACATTATGACTACTAGAAAATAAACAATTAGGCAATTAATTTAATTTGAGCCCTCAGGAGTTTGTACCTGAACTGTAGGCTATATTTGACAAGAATTGTAAGAATAGATCTCAAGTAAAGAAAGAGGGGGAAGCTCGGTGTCAATAGTCCCGAGAATAAAATAGAATCGTTTATGGAAGAAAGAGGGAGAAGCTCAGAGTCAATACTACTGAGAATAGAGGGTGTCAACTGTAGACTGTGTGTTTTGAACTTAGGGTGAAGGGTTGTTTATATAGGCGTTGGGAAGTAGGATTGGACGGTAGAAATTGAGCTGAAAAACGAGACGGGCCTGAAAAATCAGCCGGGCCCGAAGAAGGGTCAGCGCCGCTAGCGGCCCTGGGACTTATTCTAGGGCCGCTGACGGCTCTTAGCAGCCAGCTGGATGTCGTCATAATAACGTCATCTAGTCTATTTTTATTTTCCAGAGGAATTTTTGTATTCCGAAAAATATGAAAAGACTGTTTTACCCTTGGACGGTTAAAGACGTTTCTACCCCTAAATTGCAACTTGGCGATCGGGGGTCGGAAAAAGGCGTGAGACGTGTCGTTGGAAAGCTCTTGAACGGGGCTTCTGAATGAAATGGAATGAAGGAGTATTTGGAGGAAAAACCTGAGACCTTATCTTAACTATTAAAGCAAAAAAGCAGTTCAAGTTTATAAATTACTCCTTTCATTATAGGGCTTTTGCGGAGAAATCTGAAGGCGCTTTTTTGGCGTCTATAGAAGCCCCCACTTTGATCGAGCTTGAGTAAAAGCGAAGATCAATTTACTTCGAAGGCGACATGCAGGATGCTGATGTGCGCATGATGTGTGAGAGTGTACAGTATGCATGCATATGAAGACAAACCTGAGTTGGGACACGCTCTTAGTGTGTTAAGATTTCATCTCTGTGAACACAGGAGAAAATAAAGGTCATGGTAGCAGGATAGAACACCGCTCGTCGATGGTCTAAATGTCTGCTGGGGACATGTATTCAGAGAATGAAAAAGTTAGTAATACTTTGAGAATGATCAACGCGGAGTGCTTCGACAAACAGTGACTAAACACCGCTCGGAGGATGTCGAGATCCCGTCCCTGTTATAAGAAACGAAAAATTCAACGAGATATGTGCGATTAAAAAAAATCGGCCATAAGGTGGTTAGGACATATGAACAGTTTAAATGCAATAGCTTAAACAATCATTGACTGAAACATATAAAAATAAATAATGGACAGTATAACCGCAGCAGTTTAAGCAATCATTGACTGACACAAAAAATAAGTAACCTCGTAGAATGGACAGTTTAACCGCAATAGCTTATGCGGTACTCGACTGACCCCCAAAAATTTATAACATCGTAAAGGGACTGACCCCAAAAATTTGTAACCTCGTAAAGGGACTGACCCCAAAAATTTGTAACATCGCAGAGGGACTGACCCCAAAAATTTGTAAAAGCGCAGAGGGATTGACCCAAAAAAAATTGTAAAAGCGTAGAGGGACTGACCCCAAAAATTTGTAAACATCGTAGAGGGACTGACCCCAAAAATTTGTAAACCTTGTAGAGGGACTGACCCCAAAAATTTGTAAACCTCGTAGAGGAACTGACTCCAAAAATTTGTAAACATCGCAGAGGGACTATCCCCAAAAATTTGTAAAAGCGCAGAGGGACTGACCCCAAAAATTTGTAATGATTAGTAAGGCCAACAGGTTTTCCGGGCTTAAAATATTTTTGGGCGCTCCGGGTGGTAAGAGTCGTCGCAGTGTAGATCCGGATTTCAGTACCTGGGACCTGCAAAAGTAAACGGGTTAGTTTTACCTGAGAAAGTTGGTACCGTAAAATAGGCCAACTGTCGAATTTTGAACTTGTGGGCCAGAGTGCTTTGCTCCCGCGCGCTTGGTACTGATTTTTGCCGTAAAATGAACTGAAGTAACGAACTTCGGACTAGAAAAAGGGGCCGTGGGTCAGCATTGGGGCCCGTGCTGCAGGTCTGCAGGGCCGCTAGCGGCCCAGGCCACCGCCGCTAGTGATGCCGCTTGCGGCTCTGGCCAGCGCTGCTAGGCTTGAGCCAAATAAAATATCTTCAGCAATTTTTTTCTTTTTCGCGTGCCATCTTTCTTCTTCGTCGAGCCATTGTCGAAGCTTTTCCATTGTTGAGTGCTCCGCTTTGCTTGAGGTAAGTCGATTCTTGACCGCTTTCCTCGGTTTTTGTCTTCAACTTGCTTATTTTTCCTCCTAATTGTTGAATTTTGAGTTGCATTGTTGAATGGATGTTTGTTTCTTGCGAATCTGAAACTTTTATTTTCCCACTTGTAGAGAGAGAAAACTCCATTGTGTTCCCATGGCTCCCGCAGACAAAGGAAAACGTCCTATGAGTGATGAGGAGTATGACCGGTGCCTTTTCCGCACCGGGTTAGCTTCTACTAGAGCACCTCCGACTAACCACGCAGACGGAGCTTGACTGTACCAGGACTCTTTTATGCAGCTGGACTGGCGCCCGCCTGGAGTTTGGAACCTCGGTGTTCTGTTTCCGGATAGACAGAGTCATCTGTCTAACTTAGAGCTGGTATGTTTTCTGACTCTCTTTTTTTCTTGTTCAGTATATTTGAGCTGAAAATTGGAACTGTTAGTGCTTCGTCACACGAACAAATTGGGACTTGTACTGGATTGGTGGTCAGCTGTATATAATCTGTGTGGAATTATTTTAGCTGTATTTGTAGTATATGGGGTGTTGAGGAAAATTTGTTTGTTGGCTAGGGTGTCGGAGTTTTGCTGCAGGCTCATGGGACTACCTCCCATTGGGCTATGATGTTGGGGACCTTTTCGGAGAGGGCTAGAAATTTGGTACTGGGCCCGGGTCTTGACGAGTTTCTGACTGTCATCCCTGCGTGTCACTCGGGGGATTCTAGGATTATTGCTAGGGGTTTGCTGGAGAGGTTTTGGGATACCACGAACACTTTTCATACACCTGTGGGAGAGATGTTCCCCACCTCTTATTAGTTTGCTGTGCTGACGGGGTTGTTGTTTAGAGGGTGTCGTATTCAGTACGACGCGAGCTACTGGCGGCGGAGTGATACTTTGCTGGAGCTTTACGGGCCCGTATCTATCCACTCTGATAAGGATCGGGTTTCGTTGGCGCGGTTGTGGGAAGCCGTATCTGAGCAGGGGCTTACTGAAGAGCAGAGGGCTCGTGATTTCCTGCCGTGGTTGTTTGGGTCGACGATCTTTGCTCAGAAGAAGAGCGTGTGTCAAGTCGGTTTCTTGACATGTTTAGAGGATTTGACCAAGGTCCATGAGTACAACCTTGGTGCCGCTGCTTATGCTTCTTTGGTGAAGTGGTGCCATCGGGCTTGTAGGCCTAAGGAGACGAGTGAGAGGACATCTATCACAGGTCCATGGAGGATACTGAAGGTAGGCTCTCATATATTCCGCTTTTCTTTCTTGTGTGCGCACATGTTTTTGGATTTGGAGCTTACTTGTTTGCTTCTATGGCAGCTGTGGTTCTTTGAGTACTTTCCAGCTTTTGGTCCTCACTGTCCTGGTTTGAGGATGTTCCCCTTAGGTTCAAGATGGGTTGGTAGGGATACCCACTCATTTACCTCTTTGGAGCATTTTCGGACTCTCTTCGAGAGTCGTGCCGCATCTACGGTATGTGGTTGTTGACTTGTACACATATATATTTTTTTTGGTTCATTTGGTGTGAATCAACTTTTGAGCTGGTAATCTGCAGGTATCTTGGTCTGCTTTTGATGATATTCCCGGGGTTCCACTCCATATTACCACGGAGTCCTTTAGAGTGTCTTTTCTGCGGGTGGTCTTTTAGGGGCCATTTGGATTTGTATGGTATTTGGGGGAGCGCTTGACTCGGTTGGTCTCCTTTGGCCATGTTCTATCTGCGGGGTCTGAGTGTGTGGGACCTGGGAGTCGTGATCCGTGGTAGGGCGGCGCAGGATTTTCTTATGCTGGAGGTTGTTGGCTTGGACCGCACGGCCGTATACCTGGCTTACTGCTTGGACCGTTTGATGCCGGACCTTACTTCTGAGGCAGGAAACTTATCTCTCTTTTTTAGCTATATGTGTTATATACTGACCTCTTGTGTCTTGCAAGCGGATCGTCTAGCTCCTCAGGGTCCTAGGAGGTTTCATTTTAGAGCTACTCGGGGTCAGCCCCCAAATGTGACCTTGCTGACCAATGAGGTGAGGTATATTGGGGAGAGTGGGGGACACATAGTGGAGGAGTTCCCCCTTCACATGGCTGATGGAGAGGCTGTGGAGGGCTTGCCTTTGCCCGACGGTTGTACTGGGGTAAGCTCCTTTTTATCCCTTCTTGTATTTGTGTTTGCTTTCGGGTGTTGATTTTGTCTTGTGGCTCTCTCTTTTGTAGTTGAACCGGGAGCAGACCTCTCAGATCTTCAAGCTTATTCACTTGTTGAAGAAGGGCTATGGTCGAGTGATGGGCAAGGTGAAGAGTTCTCGGTCCAAGACCGTTGATGTGAGTAAACTCTCTTCTTTTTGTTTAGCTAAGTGAGGTGCTTAACTTAACATTTTAACTTGGATTATCTGTAGATGTTCCAGTCTTCATCTTCGGTGGGACCTCGCTACTCTTCTGCTGCGAGGGCTTCTTCAGCGAGCCGGCCATCTGTTGCTCGTTCTCCTCCTGTAGTGGTGACCAGGCCTCCTGTTGATGAGGCGTCGGCCCTTCTGCACCATACATTCCTGAGATGTTCTCTCCCGCGGGCTTCCAGCCTTCTCTTGATAGTAGGCCCGTTATTATGCCCTCAAGTGGAGGTTGGGCGAATGCCCCTGGATGGGATATGCCCTACGCTGGGCCTTCGCATCAGGATATGGCCATGGACTTCGTCAGTCAGGCCACAGAGAATTTCTTTGCTGCGGGGCTTTCGGCAGGTACCCCTATGCCTGCACCGGCATATGATGGGCGGGATATGAGGCCTGACAACAGTAGGCCCATTTATAGCTCTTCTCTCCATTATTCGACCGGGAACTATGGTTAGGAGCCGTCCATTGATGATGAGGCTGACAACAATGATTCTGGTTGAGCAGTTTTAGACCTCTTTTGTAGACATTGATCTTGAGATTTCGAACTCCATTTTTTATGCATTTTTTTTATGATATGTATGATATGATGACTCGACTATGCCTGTCTGATCTAAGTATGCAATGTGTTATGCGGTAGGATGAAGCCACAATTTAGGGAATAAAATAAAGAAAATGGTAAAAATTGCAAGAAAAGCAAAAAATACACATATTATACCCCTTAAAAAAACGGAAAATAATAATAATAAAAAATTGAAAAAAAGATAGAACTAGGAGAGTCTCGGGCTTTGAAATTCAGTGCGGGTATCAAGACTGGGCTTTAATCGGGCAGACCGGAGCAGTGGAGCGAGGGAAAAATTTGGATCGGGCCAGGGTATGGGCCGCTAGCGGCGCTGGGCTGCAGTCTGAGGCCGCTAGCGGCGCTGGTCTGGGCAGCTAGCGGCCCTGGCCAGAGCCGTTGACAGCTCTGGTTTGGCCTTTTTTGTGGATTTCGGATCTATTTGGCCCGCGTTTTTGCCTATAAATAGGATTTACGGGATACTTGATGTTGTATCACTTTTCAGACCTTAGTTTTCTCAAATTTTCCCAATCTTCTATCATGGTGAACTCCTTTGAGAACCTGTTCGATGTCTGGTGCAAACATCTGTCCGTAGAATATAAACTTGAACTAGCCCCGTTTCACGTTTCTACCCTGCTGAATTTGAAACCAACCAAAATATTGTGGCCCCTTCTTTGATCTGCTTTGAAATGTTGGGACCCCGACCTGCATGTTTTCCGTTTTGGTAACTCTGAACTATGCCCTTTGGTTGAGGAATTTGCTGCGATTACTGACATGCCTAATGCTCTTTCCCCAGCTGTGCCTTATTTGAGAGATGGTTTTAAGGATCAGTTCAATAAATCCTTGGGTTTGTCATCTGCAGAAGCCAAAAGTATGGTTCTGGGTGTCGATGTGGACTTGGTTCAACTCTGCGAAAAGTTTGCTATTTCATCTGAAAAGGATGTAATATTGAGGCGTTGTCGTCGGCAGGCTTTTGTGCTTTGCCTATTAAACCGCCTACTGTTTGTTAATGCAGAATCTTCTAACTTGGGTGGAGCCTCGTTGCTGCGAGTGGTCAATCAAATGGTTGAAGGACATTCTCCTTTGCATGTAGTTGTAGGAGAGACTATCATGGGGCACGACAGGTTGAAAATATCTCCTCAAGAAGCTTTTTCCGGCAGCCCCCTGCTGCTTCAAATTTGGTTATGTGAGCATTTGAGGCTGATAGAGTCGCCAGATAATTTGATAGTTCGTGTTCCTCGGACTTCGTCAAAGAAAACCTATACTGCTGCTAGCTTCTTGGTTAGGAAAAGGCTATATTCTGAAAAGTCCCTTGCTGAATGGGCTGCTTTTTCCATGCGGGACCTGTCATCCGTTGGCATGTGCCTTGGTGGAGCTTGACCTCCTTGGTGGCCTGTGATACCTTTGTTCCTTTCACTACCATATCGAGTCTGTATAGGACTACCTTCTTCTTTCCCTCTAAGGTCATGAGGCAGTACGGTTTGAAACAGGTGATCCCTCGTCAGGAGACTACGAGACCAAATGTCGGTGCCTTGACCACTGAATTTGTTGCGGAGTGGGGAAAGTATTGGCGTAGCCGGCACCGCTGGACTGTACCTAGGGTGATTACATCAACTCAAGTTTCTGAGATCTATCTGAACTGGCTTTCCTGCAGTGATGGAGAAGCGAGACGAGCCCTTCATCATGAGGAGTGGGACCAGCTAAAGCCTAAGTATGACTTGAAAACAGGACGCAAGAAAAAAAGGAAAGACCTCAAATGGGAGGCTATCACGTACAGAAAAGAGGCAAGCCCCCAGTTCAAGGGAGCGATCATAGGTCGTCCTCAAGCCAGGGTCCTTCAAAGAAGAACTCTTCAACGAAGCCTTTTAAAGGGAAGAAGGATTAAAGTAGTTTTCTAGGAAAGCAAGTCTAGTTTTGAAAAAAATGATAAGAATTTGTTTAGCTTAAACCCTCATAGTTGCATTATTATTATTTTTTTGTAACCCTAGGAAGTTTAATTCTTGCAATGTAAACTTATTCGTTCAGTTTGAATAAAGATTATCCCTTTTTGAATGAATTGAATGGAATTTTGGATTGATTTTGGCCGGGCCCCCTTAAGAGGGTTACCTACGTATCCAGTGTGGACTCTGGCCAGCGTAGTTCGTTCAAGTTGTGTAATTTAAGAACATAATTCCCATGCAAAACCAGATTAACAACCTAGACTTAGACTATTAATTGGTTCATCACAAGCATCACAACATTTATTTTTAACCCTTGTTTAGACATGCGTGCATTCGATTGACAAATTGGGCAGCACAACGACTAGATAGACAATATTTAGGAAGCGATAAAAAATGTTAGACTAGCATGATATCTATATTATGACTACTAGAAAATAAACAATTAGGCAATTAATTTAATTTGAGCCCTCAGGAGTTTGTACCTAAACTGTACGCTATATTTGACAAGAATAGTAAGAATAGATCTAAAGTAAAGAAAGAAGGGGAAGCTCGGTGTCAATACTCCCGAGAATAGAATAGAATTGTTTATGGAAGAAAGAGGGAGAAGCTGAGAGTCAATACTACCGAGAATAGAGGGTGTCAACTGTAGACTGTGTGTTTTGAACTGAGGGTGAAGGGTTGTTTATATAGGCGTGGGGTAGTAGGGTTGGACAGCAGAAAAGGATCCAAAATTTTGAACTTATCTAAACCCCCAACTTACAAATTGTCTATAAGGACGCACTCCGTGGAAACCAATACTACTCATATTAAAAGGATTGGACGAAAATCCTGGGTCCTTACAGTCGCGACTTCTCTGGGGATTTATTTAAGAGGGTGAGACTCGAAAGTCAAGTTTGCTTAATTGTTTAATAACATGTTCCATATTTTTGCATCATTTGCATGTGCTTTTGCACAACCTTTTGACCCTTATCAACCCTAGAGGAAGTTTGTGTCGCAACTCGTAGACAACCCGTATATCTAAAGGAATATACAGTTGTCCTATCGTGCAAATCGACGCTTCCTCACCCATGACTCATCAATGCTTGTTGATGAAAAGAATTACAATTGATGTGTCGACCATCCGCCGAACGGAAATTTTAATTTGTCGTGGTAACCTCACAGGAGCCAAAAGCCTCTAGCCCACATTCGTCCATCCGCTTGCTTGTTGTGCATGTGTCGTTGTAATGCCCGTCTGATCACATGTTTGCCTGTAAACTGCGTTATTATTATGCTTGCATGAATGCATGAATATTGTGATTATGTGCCAACATGTACTTACGTGTTAGGAGCCTTTTTCTTTTATTTTTAGCTAGTTCCTAATGCCCGAAGATGGTGCGAGAATTCCAATTCAATGAACACCCATAATTTTCCCGATGATATATTCTAAAAAGTCATTGAACAAACTTCTAGGATTTTGTTTTTTAAGTAAAAAAAAAGAGTCAGTCTTTCCGTTTCCCCTCTCCCCTCTCCCTTTTTCCATTTCTTTAATTTCTTTTTTTTTTCTTTTGATGTAATTCAGATTCGGTCAAAAAAAAAAAAAGAAAATCGAAAATCAAAAAAAAATCGGCAAAAAAAAATAAAAAAAAGCCGCCGAAAATCAAAACAAAAAAATGATCGAAAAAATATAAAAAGACCGAAATTCTTTTTATTTTATTTTATCCTATTTTTCATTTTCTTTGAGTCTAGAGAAAAAAATAAAAATAGGATAGTCCATCTTTTTCTATTTTTCTTATTTTCGTTCATTGACTTTATTTTCCTTAGATATTAGGGAAATATTCGGGTATTTAGGCTTAAGGACCTTTCTTTTTTAGGACAATGTGTTTTTCTATGTGGGGGTCAACTTTTTCTTAGATGAGAGTCTCATAGTCTTTTTCATGATACTAAGCGCTCCATGCTTCCTATTCAGGATAGGATCCGAAGAAGAAAGATTTGGCTAGGGTTCGATTCACTTTTCTAACATACATTGATTCAAGCCACCTTGATCACATCATGATCAGAACAGTTCAGGAGTATCTGGTCGAGATGACTGACCGAATGGATAGGTTAGAAGCCGACATGACCAACATTAAGTCAAGACAGTTGTGGGATACACCGATGTTTGTTCCTTCATCTGAAAACCGGAAATCCGTGACTTCGGGAAAGCCTGATCATGTAAAAGCGACGTGTTTTCCTCCAATGTCTCATCCAGGGAATACTACATACCGCGGAGTAAGCCGAATAGAGATTTCTCTCCATTGGGAATAACTCCCAACACAGCTTTCGAGAGATTAGTGAACAAAGACATACTCTGACCCATAGGTCCCACTCCAGAACCAAGTTCCAAGGGTCGTAACTGGAAAGAATGAGATTACTGCAAGTATCATCAAGGGAAAGGTCATGACACAATGACTGTTGGGCCCTTAAACACATCATCCAAGACAAGATAGACAATGGCACACTACCATTGCCCAAAGCTGAAGAAATCGGAAGTTTCGGTAACCTCCTGGGTGCTATCAACCATATTGCAATCGAGGAGCCCGAAGATTACTCTCACCTCATTTATGGTGAGGAAATCACCTTGATTTCTGAAAAATCCTATGAAGAAGAACCAGACGTGAGAGGCAACAAAACAGTGGATGACAAAAATCAAATACAAGAAAGTCTGGCTCGCATAATCAAAGAGATACAAGGGATAAGAGAGAAGGTGGACATTCTAGAAGAACGCACCTCCAAGCGCAGGAACGCAGTTATCTTGGCAAAAGAAGAAACTTGGTGGCGCCAAGACCTTCTTTATCACAAAATGTCCAAGTATGGGTATGTTCGTCCAAGGACTCCCACATCAAAGCTCCTTCCAAGAGACGGAAATCAATTTCTAAGCTGTACCTACTTCGCGGCTGAGGGACATCACATCAATTAGTGCAGGCGCTTTAAAGGGCTAGTCTTGCGTTTCATTGACCAAGGGACAATGTGGCCACCATATACTTGGACAAGCAGCTGGAGTCGTCATAGTCAGGAGAAGTACACCCCTCTCTTTGCGCCCATGGAAGCGTGATGAACGCACTAGTATGGAGAGGCTACATCCAACCTCACATCCCTTTGGAGGATGCCAAGTCAGAACCGGGTGAAAATCGACCTTATTGCATGTATCATCGAGTATTCGGACACCATACAGATGACTGCCTACGCCAAAAAGACGACGTCCAAGGTGTCATTAATGGGGGAGAGGTTCCGCCACTACTAAGGGATGGGAATGTGGACGATGAAGCATGGATTAATTGCTTATCCGCAGGAGCTAGAGGAATCGAGTCTGAGTCCCCCAAGTGTTGTCGAGTTAGGGTCCTAGCTAAATCTTTAGGTTGAGTCTTGAATAGGGGGTGTTCCCCTTTTTACTTTTATTTCTAAGTCTAGTTTCTTTTTGACGGGAATTAGAGACCCTCTTCTCTAAAGTCATGTGTGCTTATCTCTTTTCGCAAATCAATAAAAATTTCTCTTGCTCATTTCTTTCCTTGTTTGGCTATTTATAAATCCAATGAGTACAAAGTTGCACAAATCATTAACTAATAAATTTAAGTAATGTAAGTAAACTTCGTAAAGCAAGAATGCAGATTTTCACTTTTACAGGAATTTGAGTGGCTGAACTCTCTCAACAATGCCGCTCCACAGAGAAGAAGCGAGCCAGCCTTTTGCAACAACCTCGACACAGAAATGACTTTGGCTCCGATCGAATAGGATCCTTGGTACCAAGACGTTTTCAACTACATCACCAAAGGAATATACCCTCAAGATGCACCATTAAGAGCTCAACGGGCCATCTGTCTCTTAGCGGCGCAATACACAGAATACAAGGGGGTTCTGTATAAAAAGTCCCACAACGGGCTCAACCTCAGATGCGTGAATTCCGAAGAAGCCGCGGAGATTATGGACGAGGTACACAATGGTGTTTGCGGGCCCCACATGAATGGTCGAATGCTCTCTAGAAAGGTTCTACGGTTGGGATACTACTGGACTACTATGGAAAGGGATTGCTACGACTATGTCAAGAAGTGCAAGAAGTGTCAGATATATGTCAACCTGCAGCATATGCCACCCTCAATGCTCCACAACTTCACATCCCCTTGGCCATTTTTCGCATGGGGAATAGATATCATTGGTAAGATCACCCCAAAGGGCTCGGGAGGACATGAATACATCCTAGTAGCCATAGACTATTTTACCAAATGGGTCGAAACCCAATCCTATGTCGTCCTTACCTCCAAGCAAGTGTCCAAATTCATAAGGAACAACATTATTTACCGGTACGGCGTTTCGCATGAAATCATCAGTGACCATGGATCCCACTTCAAAGCCGAGACAACAACCCTCCTCAAAAACTACAAAATCCAGCACCACAAATCATCCCCTTACCGTCCCCAAACCAATGGCGCAGTAGAAGCCGCCAACAAAAACCTACAAAGATGATAGAAAAGATGATAGAAAACTACAAAGATGGGCCCATCAAACTCCCATTTGCCCTTTGAGGATATAGGACATCCATAAGATCCTCTATGGGAGCAACACCTTATTCCCTAGTCTATGGAATGGAAGCAGTTCTACCCATAGAAGTCCAATTACCCTCCATGCGCATAGCCTTAGAAGGAGAAATTCCTGAAACCCAATGGTTACAAGCCCGCTACGAAGAGCTCATGTTCACGGATGAAAGACGCCTACGGGCCCTAGACCATTCCCACATGTACCAACAACGCATGGTAAGAGCATTCAACAAAAAGGTTCGACCTCGAAATTTAAATGAAGGGGATTTAGTTTGGAAAGAATTACGTGCCCCAGTTACCGACCCCCAGAGGAAAATTTCGATCCAACTGGTCCGGCCCATTCATCATCAAAGACATTCTATCAGGAGGTGCAGTCAGGCTCATGGATATTGATGGCATCAAGTTCAGTCAGCTCACCAATATGGATCAACTAAAGAAGTGCTACGTCTAAAAAAAAATTAAAAAAAAAAAATTCGTAAATTTTCGAAAATTAAAAAAAAAAAAAAAAAAAAAGACGTTCACAACTTGCATGAACTACGCTGGCCTGATTCCACACTGGATACGTAGGTAACCCTTTTAAGGGGCCCGGCAAAATCAATCCAAAATTCCTTTCCAACTCATGCAAAAGGGATATTCTTTATTCAAACTAAACGAATAAGCTTACATTGCAAGATTTAAACTTCCTAAGATTACAAAAAATAATAATGCAACTATGAGGGTTTAAGCTAAACAAATTCTTATTATTAGTTTTTTTCAAAACTAGACTTGCTTTCCTAGAAAACTACTTTAATCCTTCTTCCCTTTAGAAGTTTTCGTTGAAGAGTTCTTCTTTGAAAGACCTTGGCTTGAAGACGACCTATGATCGCTCTCTTGAGCTGGGGACTTGCGTCTTTTCAGTACATGATAGCCTCCCATTTGAGGCCCTTCCTTTCTTTTCTTGCTTCCTGTATTTTTGAGTCATACTTAGGCTTTAGCTGGTCCCACTCCTCATGACGAAGGGCTCGTCTCGCTTCTCCATCACCACAGGAAAGCCAGTTCAGATAGATCTCAGAAACTTGAGTTGGGGCAATTACCCGAGGTACAGTCCAACGGTCCCGGTTACGCCAATACTTTCCCCAATCCGTAGCAAACTAAGTGGTCAAAGCTACGATAGTTGGTCTTGTAGTTTCTTGACGAGGAATAACCTGCTTCAACCCATATTGCCTCATGACCCTAGAGGGGAAGAAGAAAGTAGTCCTGTACAAACCCAGTATGATAGTATGAGGAACCAAATTGTCACAAGCCACTAAGGAGGTCAAGTTCCACCAAGATACATGCCAGCGGATAACAGGTCCCGCATGGAAAAAGGCATCCCATTCAGCAATGGACTTTTTAGAATATATCCTTTTCCTAACCAAGAAGCTAGCAGCGGTATAGGTTTTCTTTGACCAAGCCCGAGGAACACGAGCTATCATATTATCTTGTGATTCTATTAGCCTCAGATGCTTACATAACCAAATTTGAAGCAGCAGGGGGCTGGCAGAAAAAGCTTTGCAAAGAGGGATTTTTAGCCTGTCGAGCCTAATAATAGTTTCCCTTACAACCAGATGCAAAGGAGAATGTCCTTCAACCATTTGATTAACTACTCGCAGCAACGAGGCTCTCCCCAAGTTAAGAGATTCTGCATTAGCAAACAATAGGCTGTTCAACAGGCAAAGTACAAAAGCCTGAGGGCGACGACGCTTGAATATTGCGTTCTTTTCGCAGAGTTGAACCAAGTCCACATCGACACCAAGAACCATGCTTTTGGCTTCTGCAGATAACAAACCCAAGGATTTCTTGCACTGATCCCTAAAACCATCTCTCACATAAGGCATAACTGGGGGAAGAACATCAGGCATATTAGTGATCGCAGCAAATTTTTCAACTAAAGGGCATAATTCAGAGTTACCAAAACGGAAAACATGCAGGTCAGGGTCCTAATAATTCAGAGCGGATCGAAGAAGGGGCCACAATACTTTTGTTGGTCTTAAGGTCAGCAAGGTAGAGACATGGAGCGGAGCTAGTTCAAGTTTATCTTCTACGGTCAAATTTCTGGACTAGGCATCAAACAGGTTTTCAAAGGATTTCACCATGATAGAAAATTTGGGAAATTTGGGAGAGCTAAGGTTTGAAAAGTGATACAACATCAAGTATCCCGTAAATCCTATATATAGGCAAAAACTCGGGCCAAAGAAGTCAGAAATCCACAAAAAAGCCCAAACCAGAGCCGTCAGCGGCCCTGGTCAGCGCCGCTAGCGGCCTTGACCAGCGCCGCTAGCGGCCCAAGCCTGTAGTCCAGCGCCGCTAGCGGCCCTGACCCTGGCCCGGTCCGAATTTTCCTCTCGCTTCAGCTCGCCCCATTGATCTGGTTTGCCCGATTTAAGCCCAGTTTTGATACACGCGCTAACTTACAATGCCCGAGACTCTCTTAGTTTTATCTTTTTCAATTTTTTTTTCTTTTTTATCATTTCTATTTTTTAGGGGGTATAATATGTGTAATTTTGCTTTTTCATGTAATTTTTACTTTTTTTTTTCTTTATTTTATTCCCCAAATTATGGCTTTTCCTACTGCATAACGCATTGCATACTTGGAGATGAGACGAGCCTAATTGAGTCATCATATCTCATATATCATAAAAATGCATAACAACAGGAGTTCGAAATCTCAAGATCAATGTCTACAAGGAGATACAACATCGCTGAGCCAGAGTCGTCATCACCATTGTTGTCAGCCTCATCATCAACGGACAGCCCCTGACCGTATTTCCCAGTCAAATAGTGAAGAGAAGAGCTATAAATGGGCCTGCTTTTTTGGGCCTCATGTCCCGCCCGTCATATGCTGGTGCATGCATAGGGGTACCTGCCGGAAACCCCGCGGCAAAGAAACTCTTTGTGGCCTGACTGGCGAAATCCATAGCCATATCCTGATGCGAAGGCCCAGTATGAGGCACATCCCATCCAGGGGCATTCGCCCAACCTCCGACCGTGGGGGTAACAATAGGCCTGCTATCAAGAGAAGGCTGGAAAACCACAGGGGAGAACATCTCCGGAATGTATCGCACAGAAGGTCCGGGCGCCTCATCAAAAGGAGGCTTGGTCACAGCTACGGGAGGTGAACGAGCAACAGATGGTCTGCTCGCCGAAGAGGCCCTCGCAGCAGAAGAATGTCGAGGCCCCACTGAAGACGAGGACTGGGATATCTGCAAACAATCAAGATCGAGATGTTAAGTTAAGCACTTCACTTAGCTAAACAAAGGATAAAAGTCTACCTACATCAACGGTCCGAGACCGAGAACTCTTCCCCTTGCCCATTATGCGACCATAGCCTTTCTTCAGCAGGTGGATGAGCTTGAAGATCTGAGAGGTCTGCTCCCGGTTAAGCTATAAAAAAAAAGGCCACAAGATAGAGTCAACACTCAAAAGCAAGCACAAACACAAGAAGGGATAAAAAGGAGCTCACCCCCGTACAACCATCAGGCAAGGGCAAGCTCTCTACAGCCTCTTCGTCAGCCATATGAAGAGGGAACTCCTCTACTATGCATCCCCCATTCTTCCCAGTGTACCTCACCTCATTGGCCGGCAAGGTCACGCTTGGGGGCTGACCCCGAGGAACTCTAGAATGAGACCTCCTAAGACCCTGAGGAGCTAGACGATCTACCTCAGAAGTAAGGTCTGGCATCAAGCGATACAAGCAGTAGGCCAGGTACACGGCCGTGCGGTCCAAGTCGACGACCTCCGGCATAAGAAACTCCATGGCCGCCATACCACGGATCACGATTCCCAAGTCCCGCACACTTAGACCACGCAGATAGAACATGGTCAAAGGTGGATCCTCCGAATGCAGGTGACTACCCAGGAAGGGATAGACCAGCCGAGTCAAACGGTCCCCCAAGTACCATACAAAGCCAAATGGCCCCTCAAAGACCACCTGCAGAGAAGACACTCTAAAGGACTCCAGGGTAATATGGGGTGGAACCCCAGGGATATCAACAAAAGAAGACCTTGACACCTGCAGGTTACCAGTTCAAAAGTTCATTCACACCTAATGGACCAACAAGAAAAATGCACAAGTCAACAACAACATACCATAGATGCGGCATGACTCTCGAAGGTGGCCTGAAAATGCTCCAGAGAGGTAAACGAGTGGTTACCCCTACCAATCCACCATGAACCTAATGGGAACATCCTCAAACCAGGACGGTGAGGACCGAAAGCCAGAAAATACTCAATCAACCACAGCTGCCATACAAGCAAGAAAACAAGCTCCAAGCTCAAGAGCAAGCACGTGCAAAGAAAAAAAAACAACAAATGGGCCTACCTCTAGTATCCTCCATGGGCCCGAGATAGATTTCCTCTCACTCGTCTGCTTAGGCCTACAAGCCCGACGACAGCATCTCACCAACGAAGCATAAGCAGAAGCACCGAGGTTGTACTCATTGACCTTGGACAAATCCTCCAGACATGTCAAGAAACCGACTTGACATAAACTCTTTTTCTGAGCAAAGATGGTAGAACCCAACAAGCAAGCCAGGAAAATACGGGCTCTCTGCTCCTCAGTAAACCCCTGCTCCGCCAGAGCCGCCCACAACCGCGCTAAAGAAACCCGATCCTTATCAAAGTGGACAGACCCGGGCCCATAAAGCTCAAGCAAATTGTCACTCTGTCGCCAATAGTTCACGTCGTACCGAATACGACGCCCTCTAAAGGATAGCCCCGTCATCATGGAAAACTGATAAGGGGTGGGGAACATCTCTCCTACAAGTGTATGGAAAGTGTTCGTGGAATCCCAAAACCTCTCCAATAACCCCCTGACAATGATCCTACAATCCTCCGAGTGACAAGCAGGGATAACAGTCAGGAAATGGTCCAAACCCGAACCCAGTACCAAGTTCCTAGCCCCCACAGAAAAGGTCTCCAGCATCATAGCCCAATGGGACGTAGCCCCATAAGCCTGCAACAAGACACTAACACCCTAGCCAACAAACAAATTTTCCTCAACACCCCATATACTACAAATACAACTAAAATAATTCCACACAAATTATATGCAGTTGATCACCAATCCAGTACAAGTCCCAATTTGTTCGTGTGCTGAAGCACTAACAGTTCCAGTTTTCAGTTCAAATATATTGAACAGAAAAAAAGGGGGAAAATTAGAAAACATAACAGCTCCAAGTTAGACAGATGACTCTGCCTATCCGGTAGTAGAACACTGCGATTCCAGACCCCAGCCGGGCGCCAGTCCAGCCGCATGAAAGAATCCTGGTACAGCCGAGCTTCATCTGCGTGACTAGTCGGAGGTGCTCTAGTAGAAGGTAACCCGGTGCGGAAAAGGCTCCGGTCATACTCCTCCTCACTCATTGGACGTTTTCCCTTATCCACGAGAGCCATGGGAACACAATGAAGCTTTCTCTCTCTACAAGTGGGAAAATAAAAGTTTCAGATTCGCAAAGAACAAGCACCCATTGAACAATGCAACCCAAAATTCAGCAACTAGGCGGAAAAATAAGCAAGTTCAAGACAAATATCGAAGAAATCGGTCAAGAATGGACTTACCTCAAGCAAAGTGGAGCACTCAACAATGGAGGAAGCTCTCGACAATAAAGAGGAAGAAGGCACGCGAAAAAAACTGAAGCGCCGAAGCGCTTTTTACTCGGATCAAGCCCAAAGCCGCTAGCGACCTTCAACAAAGGCCCAGCGCCGCTAGCGGTGCAGACCAGCACACGCGGGCCTACTTGCTGTCCCACGACCCCTTTTTCAAGTCCAAAGTTCGTTACTTCAGTTCGTTTGCGGCGAATAACAGTACCAAGCGTGGGAGCAAAGTACTCCGGCCCACAAATTCAAATTCGACAGTTGGCCCATTTTACGGTACCAACTATTTTCAGGTAAAACTAACCGTTTTATTTTTGCAAGTCCCAGATACTGAAACTCGGATCTGCACTGCGACAACCCTTACCGCTCAGAGTGCCAAAATTATGTTTTACAACCCGGAACTTCTATCGGCCTTATAACTCAGTATTACAAACTTCGAGCCACTCAATGATCGCTTAAGCTATTGCGGTTAAATTGTCCTTCTGCGAAATTACAAATTTTGGGGTCAGTCAATGGTCGCTTAAGTTATTGCGGTTAAACTGTCCCTCTGCGAGGTTACAAATTTTAGGGTCAGTCAATGGTCGCTTAAGCTATTGCGGTAAATTGTCCCTCTACGAGGTTACTTATTATGTGTTAGTCAATGATTGCTTAAACTATTGCGGTTATACTGTCCATTATTTTTATATGTGTTTCAGTCAATGATTGCTTAAGCTATTGCATTTAAACTGTTCATATGTCCTAACCATTTTTGCAGCCGTTATGTTAATCGCGCTGTCTCGTTGACCTTTTCGTTTCTCGTACAGTGACAGAATCTCGACATCCGCCGAGCGGTGTTTAGTCACTGTTTGTCGAAGCACTCCACGTTGATCATTCTCAAAGTATTGCTAACCTTTTCATTCACTCTGTATACAGGTCCCCAGCAAACGTTTAGATCATCTATGACCGGTGTTCTATCCTACTACCATAACCTCTATTTTCTCTTGTGTTCACAGAGATGAAATCTTAGCGCGCTACGAGCATGGCCCAACTCAGATTTGTCTTTATATGCATACATACTGTACACTCTCACACACCGTGTGCACATCAGCATCCTGCATGTCGCCTTCGGAATACTTTGATCTTCGCTTTTACTCAAGCTCGATCAAAGTGGGGGCTTCTGTAGACGCCAAAAAAGCATCTTCAGATTTCTCCGCAAAAGCCCGATGATGAAAGGAGTAATTTATAAACTTGAACTGCTATTTTTTGTTTTAATAGTTAAGATAAGGTCTCAGGTTTTTCCTCCAAACACTCCTTCATTCCATTTCATTCAAAAGCCCTATTCAAGAGCTTTCCATTGACATGTCTGATGCCTCTTTCCGACTCCTGGTCGCCAAGTTGCGATTTAGGGGTAAAATCGTTTTTTACCGTTCAAGGGTAAAACGGTCTTTTCACATTTTCGGAATATTTAAATTGCTCCGGAAAATAAAAACGTACTGGATGACGTCATTTTGGCTGGCCGCTAGCAGGCGCTGACCATATTCCCAGGGTCGCTAGCGGCGGTGACCCTGCTTCTGGCCCGACTCTTTTTTCGGCCCAAATCCAAATTTCGGCTCCTTTTCAGCCGTCCAACCCTACTTCCTGCGCCTATAAATACGACCCTCCACCCTCAGTTCAAAACACACAGTCTACAGTTGACAACATCTATTCTCAGTAGTATTGACTCTGAGCTTCCCCCTCTTTCTTCCAAACTTGAGATCTATTTTTGCTATTTTTGTCAAATATAGCCTACAGTTCAGGTACAAATTTCTGAGGGCTCAAATTAAATTAACTGCTGAACTGTTTATTTTCTAGTAGTCATAATGTAGATATCATGCTAGAATAGCGTTTTAATGCTTCCGAAATATTGTTTGTATAGTCGTTGTGCTGCTCAACTTGTCAAACCGAATGCATGTCAAAATAAGGGTTAACAGTAAATGTTGTGATGCTTGTAATGAACTAATTAATAGTCTAAGTCTAGGTTGTTAATCCGGTTTTGCAGGGCAATTATGTCTTTAAATTATTAAGCAAACTTGAGTTAGTAGAGGCCGTCATGAACGGGCGAGTTAGGTGCCTAACAACTTCCCACCTCGTACCTTCGCCCCCGAACCTATTATTTTTGGGTACTCATATGTTCTATATGAGCGGGAGTCTTTCTAAAAATATGATTAGTTCACATTTCGCGCTATTGGGTTGACCCTTCGGTTTGTCCCTTCGATAAAACGTCGATAGCAGATTTGTGACCTCTTTCATGGTTTTTATTCAATTCATGTCTATACAAAATCCTTTCTAACTCGATGGTCCCTTGAACTTATCTAAACCCCCAACTTACAAATTTTCTATAAGGACGCACTCCGTGGAAACCAATACTCGTATAAAAAGGATTGGACGAAAATTCAGGGTCCTTACACACACCTTTGCATGTTATGGGTGGGAGCGGAAGCCAACCTCTTAAGAACATAATAGAATGTGAAAAACAAGAAACTTATGCTGAGCTACCTCATCCCTTTATAATCTCACAAAGACCGAACTCTAATCTTTCATGGCCTAGTCAGCTGCTAGACAATAACCGCAAAAAACATCAGCATGCAGCAGCATTAAGCAACAACAAACAACACCGTCAGCAAGAAAAGAACAACACCACCACTAAGATGCGAACAACATCAGCATCCAGCAACGAAAAACAGAATAACAATGGTATGTACTATGTAGTAATAGCCAGTTGCAGTAGCCAACACCTACAGCACCACAGAGCGACAAGTAACCAACAACATCGGTGTCACGGAGCAAAATCACAGAATTTACAAACTGCAAGAAGAAATAAAGTCTTTGAACTTCTTGTGATGCTGACCTTGGACACATGTTTTTTCTCTCCACAAATCAGAATTACCCTAGATTAGGAGCAGACAAATTTCTATCACTTGAATAAAACCACAACAATTCGTAGGCTACCATTTTCTCACAGAAATATACATTCAACATAGGGTACAAGGTTCAAATGGGCTCAAACCAAGCGAAGGAGGCCAACTGAATTGACTTGCGGTCCACAAGTGGCGGGGCGATGTTTAGACTCAAAACTAGCCACTTGTAATATCTCAATTAGAATTAAGCAAAACAATAAAGAATTTTGAGAAACCAAGGTTAACTTGCCACCCATTGATGATTGAGCAGAAGCCAACCTGACGGGATCAGAATAACAAATCAAATGGAAGGGAAAAAAAAAATCATCAACATGCAGCAGCACCAAGCAAGCAACACAGCAAAGAGCAACATCAGAATATTACATATTCTTGTGACTTTGTAACACATACAACCTAGAACAACAACTCCTCAATGCAAAAATACCAAATGTGTAGCTAGATTTCCTAATCTATTGTACTCATTAGTATCCAAAAGCAGCTTTAAATCAAAATAAACGATATACTATTTCTTTCCTTAACTAATTATTTCAAACATTTAGCTTAGAAGAACGGGTCACAAACCTGTAGAATTCACCAACTCAACGGCATAAGACCTGTTTTATCTGATCTGAATCACTTCTCTTTTGATTCGCTTACAACTCCTTCTAATTCAAGTCTTACAGATGCAAGAACCATGCTCAAACAGCCTGAACTCCCATCTGAACTCAGAGTCGGACCTTAAAAATAAAACACATGAGGTCAGATTGTCACTTCAAACTTCTGAAATTAATTCTACTTCATTTTTATTAATTACCTCGACGTATTGGATCTCTTTGATAATTAATTACATGAAAATTTCAGTATCAAAACATGTCAAGTTAGACAAGAACATTTAGCTCTATAAAAATTCTAGTCTGGAGAGAACTAAAATTATTTCTATGGAATCTAGCCTAGCTCCCAAGTAGTACTCTGATTGTCTTGTGCACTTTATGGTTAGCAGGCATATATAACGGTTACAAATCCAATATCTATAGAAATCGTCATTTTACACTTGCAAGTCCATGTTAATTGGTGTACCTTTACTCACCACATGGAACCAAAACATTCCTTTTGGTATCTATAATCTAGAACCGTAACCAAAAATCATGCCCAGAATCTAAAACCATAACCAAAAATTAGAACAGATCACAAAATGTGAGATTAAGTTCACAAGTAATGAAAAAACAAACAATAATACGTATTTTAGGCGTTGAAACTCAATTTTCATTGTACTTTCAGGAACATGGGCATAAAGATATTGTCAAGTTGGGCTTATACATTGAGAGGACAACTCCAATAACAGAACAAAGTAACAAAGTACAACTACTTTAGTATAGAGTATCAAAACCATTTGACTAACATGTCATTCTTAAAAATCAAGAGAAACAAGTTTACACTACAATTACAATCGATAAAATATGACACAATAGTCTTAATCCAACCTGAGCAACTAAAGCACTTAAGAAAGAAGTGTTGTTTACACACTTCAAAATGAGCAGACTTACCATTAATACCCATGAAACTGTCCATGTGTAAACTTAGCTTTACTGCTGCAACAAGAGGCTTGATGATTCTGGATGAATAACAAAACGGCTTAACGGGATGAGAGTCACAAGGCCAACTGACCAAAGGGAACAAATGGGTACAAAAGGCAATTTGCCATTTCTAAAATAATTTCCATGAACGAAAGCCCTAATTTTTGTCAAATACCCCAAATATCCCATGAATCAAAATCCAAAATCATAAACTTCCAACTTTGAACCAAACTATAAACAGGAATAACAAACTACTTTTATATTTAGGATTCGGAGCTGCAAAAAAAATCTTCATGTCAACCAAAACCAACCCAGACTATCAATTGGGCATCCCACTACAAACAATGGAAGGTAAAATTCTCATGGTTTCAGAAATAAATTAAACATCGATGTCAAATATTTTGTAATATTCACATTTGCAATTTCAAATCATTAAGACGTAGTTATGTTGAACATCTGTGTCAACAACTAAAAAACGAAATCCCAAAACTCTAACATTCAAACATGCGACAAAGATGGTGAGATATAAGCTTTCTCATTATATCATGGGTCTTCACACATAGATTTGACATCAAACAAGAAATAAAGAACTGTCAGAGTTCGCGATTGTACCTTATCACAAAAGAATCGGACCTTCATGTCACCACCAAGCAAATCGCAAAAATTGACGGCGAATTAGGGCTTGGTTTCTAAAGTCTAGCAAACTACAGGGGCAATCTGATACCCCAATATTTTCTATAATTAGTATATTGATTTATAAATGACTTATAAATAGTTTCGGAGAGTAAATCGTATATTCATTCAAGGATTCGATTTATTCAATTAAAGCCATAATAAAATAAATTATTATTATGGAACTTTCATAAATTGCATTTATTAATTTTGAGGAGTTTAATTAAAATGTTTGTTATATGAATAAGAATTATTCATATAGTTTTAGTTAGTTTTAATTAGTTTTAATTTGTTCTTTAAATCAAAAAATTATTAAATAAATTTCTAAACCTAGTAGTCTTTGACTTGGGTTGACTGAGGGCCTATATAAGGAAAAGGTGAGACAATTTATCAGTTTTGCAAACTGAGCCAAAACTCTCACTCTCTCTCTCCCCCACTCACATTCGACCTCTCTCTCTCTTTTCTCTCTCACCGGCTCTCTCCTCTCTCCTCACCACTCATCCGGCAGCCCTCGCCGCCCAGTCACCGGAGAACCCCTCACCGGAGGTAACGCCCTCTCTCCCTCTCTCTTTTCTTCTCCGTGGGTCGCCCCTTCGCGAGCCTTCACGTGCGGCCTCCTTGCCGCCGGACCACCGGGCCAACGCCCAGGTGGTGACCAGTGGGTGGTCGGCTGTTCCCCGCCCCCGCTCTCTCTTTCTTTCCTTTTTTCTCTCGCGTTCTCTTTCTCTCTCTTTGCATGTTTCTCTCTCTCTCTCTCTCTCTCCTCCTCGCCGGAGCACCGGTGACCACCACCACCGGCCATGGTGGCCAGTGGGTGGTGATGGGTCGGGTTATGGGTCCCATGCATGGGTACCCGTGACCTAGACCTAGTTTTGAAGTTAGGGTTTCGTTTCTATATTTTTCGTAATTATTAATTCGATTTTCAGTATTTTTGATTTATTATTTTTATTTTTCTGCACTCATTCGGAATCTGAATTCGGATTTTCAAAATCCTAGATTGGTTGGAATAAATCAAGAAATTTAATAAAATTATTAGACTGAGATTTTGTTATTGTTTGTATTTTCGTATTTAATTATTACTGATTCGGTAATTGTTTTTAATTAGGACCTAACGAGCAAGCGTGATTGTCGTCGATTGGTTGGAGCCTACATACTGTTGGTAGCGTTAGTGGTAAACTCTCATGTCTACCTTCTTCCAAAGCCCCATCAAAACTATTTTGATGTGTTATGTGCTAATTGGGAATTTGCTGTGAATTTAATATGCAAAGCATGATTAAATTATATCGTCGTTATTATGATATTTCTTAAGCATGCTTACTGCTGTAAATATGAATTATAATTAGCATGTCGATGTTAGCATGTTTTGGGAATTAATTAGTCCATATGATGATTATTGAAAAATTGTTGAATGGTGAATTGTTAGTATTATTATGTTATTAAATAAGTGCTAATTGGTATGGGTAATTTTGAGTGCTAGTGAGCACCTATATATTATCGTTAAATGCCTTTGGTGATTTATGAATTTTGGGATATCATATTACCCTGCCGAAGTGCTGCCGAAATTGTGCTGGACATTACTTGTCATCTTTATTGAATTATCGTCATTATTGAATTAAAGCATGTTTAATTCTCATCGTATTGAATTATCATTATCGTCGTTATTTACTATTCATTGTCAAGAGCATGAAATGAATTAGTAAGTCATGGTCTCTAGTACCAATTATGTCAACCAATGCAAATTATGTGAATTGAATTAAATGAGAGTAAGACTCCTAATGGATCCCTAGGAGTAGTCGAGCAATCGGGATTACACCTAATGGTGTAGTTCAAGGGATGAGTGACTCCCATGTTACTTATGAACACCTCGCAGTGTCTCTGAGACGGATCATTCTACATTTATTAAGTCCTCTAGGCTCGTGTAATTGTACTAGAGGTAGTGTGCACACTAGAGTCATTAAGTCCATGGCGTGATTGTATCTTCGATGAGAAGTATGGGTAATCGCTGTTCTATTCGCTCTCTTACATCTCTCTAATCAAGACGGACTGTCTATGTCGTATTTTGTATTATCACTATACAAGAATTGCATATAAAAGAATGTCATTATACGTATGCTTGATTATATGCTTATGTGCGTATGCAAATAAATTTCAATGATTCTTCAAAAACCCTCAGGTAAGGTTTGCGAAATGTTTTTACTGGGTACGGATGACGTTTATTTAGTTTATCTGATTTTTGTCTCTCTTTTGTTTCTTTTCTTTTCTTCTGTATTTTGTTTCCCTCACGGAAACCAAAGTGCAGGTTTAGTTGATTGGGGACTTACAGCTTGGAAGGTAGAGTTGGCGTAGGTTTTTAGAACAGTTTCTGTTCAGTTTAGATCATTGGGAGTTTTATTGGATTTAGCCCTTTGAAGGCAAGTTGTAATAAATTTGGTTTAATGGTTTTAGCTTACTATATAGACAACTCTGATATTAACTGTTTAGTTTGTTTAGTTCCTTAGTAAGCTCCTTTTGATGCCTAGTCTTTCTTTCTGCTTAGCATTTACTCCTTATCGATAAATGTTGTAGTAGCATCCCTCAGGTTCGGGACGGTTTAGCGGTGTCGAGTCATGTATAATGGCGTCGATAGTTTCCAGGAAACCGTTGCGAATTCAGAGGTGTTACAAATGGTATCAGAGCCCTAGGTTTAAAAAGGTTACTTAGGATTAATTAATGAATTAATAAAGAATAGTTTCATTGTGGGGAAAATAAAATATAATTAAAGCCGTTGAGCATAGTAGTCTTAGAAGATAGGAATTATTTGAAATCACTTTGCGTGTGATTCATAATTTTTTTATTGTTTGATTGTCTACCTGTAGATGGTAAGGAAAAGAATTACTACGCGGATGACGACTGCACACCAAAGGGCACGCGCCCTAGCTCATCGTGCACAACCTATAGAGTATGTCGCCTCATCGGATAGCGAGTCAACCGGAAACGACGCGAGTGTGCGCCACGAGGCCGCGCAGGACCGCGCCACGCAAGAGATTTCCGTACGCGACGAGGCCGCACGCCCCACGCCGAATGTCGCGCCTGTACCCGCGCCAGTTGTCGCACCCTCCGCACATGTAGTTGATGAAGAGGAAGATCCCTCTGAATCCGAGCCTGCGTATACACCACCGGAAGAGAACGATGATATGCCGGATTTGGAAGATACTAGTGCCAAGAGCGACAACAACATTGGGCCTACTTCTGCACCTACTGCTGCACCTATCCCTATTGCAAATTGGTCTCCTCCTGTGGAGCCATTCTTTGTACTGACGCTGAGCTTGAGGATATACGTATCTACATACGACGTGCTTACACTATGATCGACCGTTATCAGTACGAGAATCGAACGAGTCTACATGAAGGCTTATGGGTAGAATTACTGCTGGCTGGTCTGCCTAACATCCATCCTTGGATGGGACTGAAGGAGAAGTACGACGACGTGGTCTCCAAGAGTGGACACCTACACGAGAAGAAGTACGGAGAAGGTACGCGATGGTCTCTTTGCTTTAGAGGTGTCGCAGCTGAGTTACGCCTGTTCGAGTTCGAGTGGAAGGTGAATCGTGTGCTAGTGCCTGCGTCGAAGGGAATGTGCGAGTACTGTTGGACGAAGAAACGCAAGCAAGCCGATGATTTTAGGAAGCGTCTCATGCCCCAGAAATTCGGTAGATATGCTTATCCATACACGCCCTACAAAGAGGTGAAGCCTAGGAGGAAGGACGATCATGGCGAGTCCCCTAGCGCGAAGAAAATGTGTGCTAGTGTCTAGTAGAACTAGATTATTGCCTTATTAGTTTTACTTGAGTTTTGTTGAACTTTTAGCTATTGTGATGGCTCTGCGTGGTCAATTTTGATGTTGGTGTAGTTGCATAGGCAACAAATATTTATGATTGTTATTTACTTGCAATTTGTCTCATTGCAAGACTATTTCATTTGATTATATGATATCGTTGAGAATTTGTTTTATATGATCGTTTTATCACTTAATTGCATGGTTGGAAAACAGCTTCATAATGCTATCTCATATTGCATAGACATGATGGGAAATCCATGTCGGAATTATGGCAAAATTTTCATTGAGCATGATCATATTAATTGTGAGCCAAAGGCTAAGCATTTATTGTATGCAATCAAATGTCATTGTTTATTGCCCTACTAAAATAGTATGGAGCCTCGATGTGTGAAGTGTGAATGTTATTGCTTATCAATCGTGTGAGACCAATGTGTCTATTTTGTTATTGCATATCGAACTATTATGCATGAGAACTGAGAACATTCAAAGCAAATATGTTTCTTAGACATACAATGTAAGGTCGATCATTGGAACTTATATGCTATTTGCTAAATGTCAAGAGATTGGTTTCAATTATAACCTATATCTCTCAACTAGACCTCGATATGGGTCGAATGTGCCAATTTTGCTGAAATGGTGACCAACCATTGCTCTTTTATGTCTCAGATTTGTTATAATGGCAACCAACGACCGAATCGCGAGACTAGAAGTAGGTCTTACCAATGTCAATGAGCACATCACGCGCCAGCTAGAGCGCCAAGAGCAAGATCACAACGCGCAGAACCCTGAGACGCGTAACTTTAGGGATTTCGATGCACTCAAACCTCCGACGTTTGAGGGTGGCTCTGAGCCCACCAAGTTGGAGAATTGGGTAATAGAGTTTGAGAAGTTGTTTAGGGCAACTAATCGGCCCAACAACATGAAGGTCAACACCGCTACGTACTACCTGAAGGGTGAGGCTAACAAGTGGTGGAGCGATGTGGGCACTGATCTACTCGCCATTGAAGAATACGGGTGGACCGATTTCAAGGAATCCAATTGTGAACGGTTCTATCCGAGAGCTATCTGTCACCAGAAGCAACGGGAATTCGAGAACATCTATCAAGGAAAGCTATCTGTGGCTGAGTACGCAACAAAGTTCAACGAGCTTGCTGCTTTTGCAACAAACTTGGTGACGACCGAAGCTGAGCGTGTCGAGAGGTTCGAAGATTGTCTAAAATGGGATATTCAGCGTTTTGTCATGGGAAACTCGTTGACGTTCCAAGGATCGCACGAGAAAGCCTTGAACCAAGAGCGTGTTGTGGATCGTCGTGATTCGTTGCTCGGAAAGCATAAACGTGACGAAGGGAGTTCTTCCCAGTCAAATGGCGCAGATAAGAGGCCAAGGTCAAAAAACGGCAATCACAACAACCAAGGTGGTCAGAACCACAACGGGAACAGGTATCGTGACTCGAATAGTCATAGAGCTACGATTTTAGCTAGGAGGAATACGCCTTGTAGTCGTTGCAACAAGACGCATCCTGCCAAGAACTGTCGTGGCGAATTACTTCAATGCTATGAGTGCAGCAAGCCTGGTCACAAAGCTTCTGAATGCTGGAGTCGTGGAAGGAACGTCAAGTCAATGGTCAGAACCGCGATAATAACTACAATCGTGGTGGAAATGGAAATGGTATTCGCTGAAATGGTGGTGACTACCGTGGAAATGGGGGTTACAACAACAACAACCGCAACAATACTGCTGCTCCTGCTGCGAATAATCAAGCACTACTTCCCGCACCTGCCAACCCCGTGCAGAACAACAACAACAACAATAGAGGGGTGAATGGAAGGGTTTATGTGCTAAACCGCAATGAAGCTGAGGCGAACCCGAATGTGATCGCTGGTACTTTTCTCGTTAACTCTCAACTTGCTTTTGTTTTGTCTGATAGTGGTGCGATGCATTCAGTTCTTTCTAAGAGCTTTGCATCTAAGATAGGTTTAGAGCCTAGTTCTGTGTATAGTGCAAATATTAGGATGCCAGATGGGTCGATTGTTAATTGTAAAGCGTTGTATGAAAAGTGTCCGATTAGGATAGCTGGTTCCGATTTGCCTGCGGATTTGATTCAGATGGATTTGAAGGATTTCAACGTGATATTGGGAATGGATTGGTTAGCCAAGTAAAGGGCTAATATAGAGTGCTTTGAACAACGTGTGTCGTTATGTGGACCGAAAGGTAGAAGGATTACCTACAAAGGAGTCATGGTCAACACAAAGTTGAAGGAAGTGGCGACCATGAAAGCAAAGGAGTGTACGACTAAAGGTGAAGCAATTTACCTATGCCATGTAGTGGATATGAGTCGAGAAGCCGAAGTTTTCAAAACCTATTCCAATTGTTTCGGAATACGCTGGCGTCTTTCCAGATGAGATTCCAAGAATGCCTCCGCAAAGCATTATCGACTTCACGATCGACTTAGCTCCAGGTTCTGCTCCGATCTCGAAAGCTCCGTATCGTATGGCTCCTGCAGAGATGAAAGAACTGAAGACACAACTCGAGGAACTACTGGAGAAGGGATACATACGCCCTAGTGTATCGCCTTGGGGTGCTCCTGTTTTGTTTGTGCGTAAGAAGGATAGTAGTATGAGACTGTGTATAGACTACCGTGAGCTGAATAAGATTACGATCAAGAATCGTTATCCACTTCCGAGGATTGATGATCTATTCGACCAACTCCGTGGAGCGATTGTCTTCTCAAAGATCGATTTACGTTCAGGATACCATCAACTCAGGATTTCCGAGCCTGACATTGCAAAGACCGCGTTTAGAACGAGGTATGGACATTACGAGTTCACTGTGATGCCTTTTGGGTTGACGAACACACCTGCGATGTTTATGGATTTGATGAACCGTACGTTCCAGCCTTATCTCGATCAGTTCGTAGTTGTCTTTATTGACGATATTTTGGTCTATTCGAAGAACGCTGCTGAGCACGAGCAACACTTGCGAACCATTTTAGAGATTCTGAGACGACATCAGTTGTACGCAATGTTGCTAAAGTGCGGGTTTTGGTTAGAAACTGTTTCTTTCTTAGGACACATGGTGTCTAAGAGTGGAGTTGCTGTTGACCCGGAAAAGATTAGAGCTGTTATGGACTGGTCCGCACCGAAGAGCATGACTGAGGTTAGAAGTTTTCTTGTGTTAGCCGATTACTATCGTAGGTTTGTGGAAGGATTTTCCAAGATAGCGCAGCCTACGACAAACTTGATGAAAAAGACGACGAAGTTCGTGTGGTTTGAAAAGTGTGAAGCTGCTTTTCAAGTGTTGAAGAAATGAGTTACGAGTGCACCGATTTTGACTTTGCCATCGGGAACTGAAGGGTACGAAGTCTATAGTGACGCGTCTAAGCATGGCTTAGGCTGTGTTTTGATGCAACATGGAAAGGTAGTGGCTTATGCCTCAAGACAACTGAAGAAGCACGAGGATAACTACCCTACTCACGACTTAGAGCTCGCTGCTGTCGTGTTTGCTTTGAAGATTTAGAGACACTATCTTTATGGTTCTGATGTCAAGATGTTCACAGACCACAAGAGTCTCAAGTATGACATATTCACGCAAAAGGAGTTGAAGATGCGACAAAGAAGATGCTAGAGTTGTTGACGGAGTACGATATCGACATTCAGTATCACGAAGGGAAAGCTAACGTGGTAGCTGACGCCTTGAGTAGAAAGACTCGTCATACGTTGAACACTGCTTTTGTACTTCCGAAGGAGATTATTCGTGACTTGCAGAGTCTAGACGTGGAGATTGTGCTGAAAGGTGACGTTCAATGTACCTTAGCACATATGTCAGTTCGACCAACCTTGCTCGACGAGATCAAGGGTAAACAGAGTTCAGATGAAGATCTTCAACGGATTCTACACCACAAGGACGAGGGTAGATCCAAGGACTTTTCTATTGGTGAAGACGGTGTCTTGAGATTTCGTGATCGTGTCTGTGTGCCCAATGACCCGGATATCAAGAGTCAGATTCTGGGTGAAGCTCACAATACGCCTTATTCTGTACATCCTGGTGGAGAAAAGCTCTACAGATATCTTCGCCAAATGTTTTGGTGCAAAGGTATGAAACAAGATGTCGCTGAGTTCGTGACTAAGTGTCTGACGTGCCAGAAGGTCAAGATCGAACACAAGAGACCTGGTGGTATGATACAATCGCTTCAAGTTCCTACTAGGAAATGGCATTCATTTCCAATGGACTTTGTTATGGGTTTACCATTGACACCGAAGAAGAACAACGCTATTTGGGTCGTTGTGGATCGTTTGACAAAAGTTGCGAGATTTATCCCAATGAATGACACTTGGGAAATGGAGAAGCTAGCGGATGCTTACGTCAAGGAAGTCATGAGACTTCATGGTGTCCCAGAAGAAATTGTTTCAGATAGAGATTCTAGATTTCTATCACATTTTTGGTAGAAATTGCAAGAAGCTTTTGGAAGCAAATTGAAGTTCACTACTGCTTTTCATCCTGCGACTGACGGTCAGACGGAAAGAAAGATTCAGACATTGGAGGATATGCTACGAGCATATGCTCTCGAGTATCAAGGCTCGTGGGATACACACATTCCGTTGATCGAATTTTCTTACAATTATAGCTATCACTCAAGCATTGATCGAGCGCCATATGAAGCATTGTATGGTAGGAAGTGTAGATCGCCCGTTTGTTGGAATGACATTAGTGAAACTGCAGTTTTGGGTCCTGAAATGATCCAGCAGATCGTCGACGTGGTCAAATTGATTCAAGCAAAGATGCGTAGTGCACAAGATCGCCAGAAATCGTACGCAGATAGAGGTCGTAGACCTGAAGAGTTTGAGGTGGGAAGTAAGGTACTTTTGCGAGTATCTCCTACCAAAGGTGTCATGCGTTTAGGTCGTAAGGGGAAGTTGAGTCCCCGTTAAATTGGACCTTACGAGATCCTGGAAAGGATTCGTGAGGTGCCTATCGACTAGCTTTACCTGTGGAACTTGCAAAAGTCCATAGTGTGTTTCATGTCTCCCAGTTGAAGCGTTACGTACATGATCCAACTCATGTCGTTCAACCAGAAGCAATCGATCTCGATGAAAGTTTGACTTATGAAGAGCGTCCTATCAAGATTGTGGATCACAAAGAGTGCTCAACTCGAACAAAGACTATTCCAATTGTCAAAGTCGTATGGTCTCGACAAGGTCAAGAGGAAGCAACATGGGAAGCTGAATCCATGATGCGCGAGAAGTATCCAGACCTCTTCCTAGAAGGTACTAGTCCCACTTGAGTTTCGAAACGAAACTCCTTTTAAGGAGGGTAGAATGTCACGCCTCGAAATTTCGTCTTTTTGCGTGTTTTGTTTATCGCTTTGCACTAATTGCATGTTCAAGCATTGCATGGTGCATGCTAATCAACTTAGAATCACGATCGTACTTGCTCATCTTGCATATGTTAGTGTCCTAGAAATAGTTTTATACCTTCGTATGGTAAACTCATTTTTTTTTGGAAAGTGATTACTTAATGTCTCAAGTTTCGGGACACAAACTTGTTTTGAGGAGGGTAGAATGTGATACCCCAATATTTTCTATAATTATTATATTGATTTAAAAATGATTTATAAATAGTTTCGGAGAGTAAATCGTATATTCATTCAAGGATTCGATTTATTCAGTTAAAGCCATAATAATATAAATTATTATTATGGGACTTTCATAAATTGCATTTATTAATTTTGAGGAGTTTAATTAAAATGTTTTATATATGAATAAGAATTATTCATATAGTTTTAATTAGTTTTATATATGGGTCGTGCCTGGGTGGTCGCCGGTGATGGTGACCGGTGGGTGACCGGTGGGTGGTCGGCTGTTGCCCGCCCCCGCTCTCTTTTTCTTTCCTTTTCTCTCTCGCGTTCTCTTTATCTCACTTCGCATGTTTCTCTCTCTCTCTCCTCCTCGCCGGAGCACCGGCGACCACCACCACCGGCCATGGTGGCTAGTGGGTGGTGATGGTGGTGATGGGTTGGGTTATGGGTCCCATGCATGGGTACCCGTGACATAGACCTAGTTTTGAAGTTAGGGTTTCGTTTTCATATTTTTCGTCATTATTAATTCGATTTTCAGTATTTTCGATTTAATGTTTTTATTTATCTGCACTCATTCGGAATCGAAATTCAGATTTTCAAAAGCCTAGATTGGTTGGAGTAAATCAAGGAATTTAATAAAATTATTAGACGTAGATTTCATTACTGTTTGTATTTTTGTATTTAATTAATACTGATTCGGTAATTATTTTTAATTAGGACTTAACGAGTAAGCGTGATTATCTTCGATTGGTTGGAGCCTACTTACTGTTGGTAGCGTTTTAGTGGCAAGTGCTCATGCCTACCTTCTTCCAAAGCCCCATCAAAACTATTTTGATGTGTTATCTGCTAATTGGGAATTTGCTGTGAATTTAATATGCAAATCATGATTAAATTATATCGTCGTTATTATGAGATTTCTTAAGCATGCTTACTGCTGTAAATATGAATTATAATTAGCATGTCAATGTTAGCATGTTTTGGGAATTAATTAGTCCATATGATGATTATTGAAAAATTGTTGAATGGTGAATTGTTAGTATTATTATGTTATTAAGTAAGTGCTAATTGGTATGGGTATTATTGAGTGCTAGTGAGCACCTATATATTATCGTTGAATGCCTTTGGTGATTTATGATTTTTGGGATATCATATTACCCTGCCGAAGTGCTGCCGAAATTGTGCTAGACATTACTTGTCATCTTTATTAAATTATCGTCGTTAGGGAATTAAAGCATGTTTAATTCTCATCGTATTGAATTATCATTATCGTCGTCATTTACTATTCATTGTCAAGAGCATGAAATGAATTAGTAAGTCGTGGTCTTGTAGTACCACTTATGTCAACCAATGCAAATTATGTGAATTGAATTAAATGATTGTAAGACTCTTAATGGAACCCTAGGAGTAGTCGAGCAATCGGGATTACACCTAATGGTGTAGTTCAAGGGATGAGTGATTCCCAAGTTACTTATGGACACCTCGCAGTGTGTCTGGGACGGATCATTCCCCATTTATTAAGTCCTGTAGGATCGTGTAATTGTACTAGAGGTAGTGTGCACACTAGAGTCATTAAGTCCATGGCGTGATTGTATCTTCGATGAGCAGTATGGGTAATCGCTGTTCTATTCGCTCTCTTACATCTCTCTAATCAAGACGGACTGTCTATGTCGTATTTCGTATGATCACTATACAAGAGTTGCATATAAAAGAATGTTGTTATGCGTATGCTTGCTTATATGCTTATGTGCGTATGCAAATGAATTTCAATGATTCTTCTAAAACCTTAGATAAGGTTTGCGAAATGTTTTTACTGGGTACGGATGACGTTTATTCAGTTTATCTGATTTTTGTCTCTCTGTTGTTTCTTTTCTTTTCTTCTGTATTTTGTTTCCGTCATGGAAACCAAATTGCAGGTTTAGTTGATTGAGGACGTACAGCTTGGAAGGTAGAGTTGGCATCGGTTTTTAGAACTGTTTCTGTTCAGTTTAGATCGTTGGGATTTTTATTAGATTTAGCCCTTTGAAGGCAAGTTGTAATAAATTTGGTTTAATGGTTTTAGCTCACTATATAGACAACTCTGATATTAACTGTTTAGTTTGTTTAGTTCCTTAGTAAGCTCCTTTTGATGCCTAGTCTTTCTTTCTGCTTAACATTTACTCCTTAGCGATAAATGTTGCAGTAGCGCCCCTCAGGTTCGGGACGGTTCAGCGGTGTCGAGCCATGTATAATGGCGTCGATAGTTCCCAGGAAACTGTTGCGAATTCGGGGGTGTTACAGGCAAGAGATAGGTCTGTTGTAGAATTATGCCATTATGTTGAAGAATGGGGAGGAGGGAGAGGGAGAAAGAGAAAGGAGAGGGCGAAAGGAGGAGAGAGATGGCAAATGAAGGAGAAAGGAGACGGAGAAGGAGGGGTGTGAAATTGAGAGTGAGAATGAAATGAGATTAGAGTTCTGACGAGATTGGCTCACTTAAGCGCATTCTCATTTATTTTTTTTAGTTAGTGACTTCTTTCGCAACGACAAAGTCTCGTTGCAATACATACAGTCTATATTTCGCAATGACAGTATTCGTTGCTAAAAATGTGCTAAATATTTCACAACGATACACGTCGTTGCAATAAACAAGACGGATGTTTCGCAACGACCAAAATCGTTGTAAAAAAGGAACCCAAAATTTCAAGTTGTCTGCCAAAACTTTTTAGTGGGTGGGAAATGAACTTGACATTTTTAACAACAATCTTTCGCAACAACTTGTTTATGTCGTTGCCCTAAACTATTTATCGCAACGATAAATGTTTGTCGTTGCTAAATGTCGTTGCGAAAAAAGGATTTCCTTGTAGTGTCAGTTCAGCTACAAAAAGAAACAAAAGATAGCGTCATCATTCAAAAACAAAACACAAAACACAAGAAGGGATAAAAAGGCACTCACCTCCGTACAACCGTCAGGCAAGGGCAACCGAGAACTCCGCTACTATACGTCCCCCGCTCTCCCCAATATACCTCACCTCATTAGTCAGCAAGGTCACGCTTGGGGGCTGGCCCCGAGGAACTCTAGAATCGGACCTCCCGGGACCTTGGGAAGCCAAACGATCCACCTGCGAGACACAAAAAGTCAGTATATCACGCATGTAGCTGAAAGGACGCAGATAAACTTCTTAACTTAGAATTGAGGTCCGACATCAGACGACCCAAGCAATAGGCCAGGTACACAGCCGTGCGGTCCAAGCCACCAATCTCCGGCTCTAGAAACTTTGTGGCCGCCATCCCACGAGTCACGACCCCTAAGTCGTCCACGCTCAGACTTTGCAGATAGAACATGGTCATAGGAGGATCCTCCAGAACCAGATGACTACCCAAGGTGGGACAGACCAACCGAGTCAAACGGTCCCCCAAGTACCACACAAAGCCAAATGGCCCCTCAAAGACCACCCGCAAAGAGGATACCCTAAAGGACTCCATGGTAATGTGGGGGAAACCCCAGGAATACCGTCGAAGGTAGATCACGACACCTGCAGATTACCAAGTCAAAAGTTCATTCACACCAAATGGACCAGAAAATAAAAATGCACAAGTCAACAACAACATACCACAGATGCGGCATGACTCTCAAAGGTAGCCCGAAAATGCTCCAAAGAGGTAAATGGGTGGTTATCTCTACCAATCCACTGTGAACCTAGTTGGGAACATCCTCAAACCAAGATAGTGAGGACCAAAAGCCGGAAAATGCTCAAAGAACCACAGCTGCCAAAAAAGGGAAAGGATAAGCTCCAAATTCAAAAGCATGCATATGCAAAGGAAAAAGGGAAATATATGGGCCTACCTCCAGTATCTTCCACGGGCCCGAGATAGACGCCCTCTCACTCGTCGGCTTAGGCCTGTAAGCCCGACGACACCATCTCACCAAGGTAGCATAGGCAGAGCACCGAAGTTGTACTCATGGACCTTGGTCAAATCCTCCAAACAAGTCAAGAGACCAACCTGACATACACTCTTCTTCTGAGCAAAAATGGTCGACCCCAACAAGCAAGCTAGGAAAATACGGGCTCTCTACTCCTCGATAAGCCCCTGCTCCGCCAAAGCCGCCCATAACCTCGGCAAGGAAATCCGATCCCTGCCAAAATAGGCGGACAGAGGCCCATAAAGTTTGAGCAACCTGTCACTCTGTCGATGGTAATCCACGTCGTACCGAATACGACGCCCTCTAAAGGATAAACCCGTAAGCACAGCAAACTGATAAAGGGTGGGGAACATCTCCTCTACAGGCGTATGGAAAGTGTTCGTAGTATCCCAAAACTTCTCCAATAACCCCCGAGCAATAATCCTAGTATCCCTAGAGTGACAGGCTGGGATAACAGTCAAAAAGTGCCCAAAACCTGAGCCCAATTCCATATCCCTGCTCCCACCGAAAATGTCTCCAACATCATAGCCCAATGGGAAGTAGACCCATGAGCCTGCAACAAAACACCAATACCCTAGCAAACAAACAAAATTTTCTCAACACCCCATATACTACAAATACAGCCGAAATAATTCCACACAAATTATATACAGCTGGCCACCATTCCAGTACAAGTCCCAATTTGTTCATGTGCCGAAGCACTAACAGTTCAAATTTTCAGCTCAAAAAAAATATATTGGACAGAAAAAAAGAGAGTCAGAAAACATACCAACTCAGGGATACACAGATGACTCTGCCTGTCCAGCAGCAAGATACTACAGTCCCAAACCTCAGCCGGGCACCAGTCCAGCCGCATGAATGAGTCCCGGTACAAACGCGCCTCGTCTGCATGACGATTCGAAGGTGTACTAGTAGAGGGGAGCCCAGTACGGAAAAGGTCCAGGTTCTCCTCCTCCTCACCCATGGGACGTTCTCCTTTGTCTGCGGGAGCCATGGAAGGACAATGAAGCTTTCTCTCTCTACAAGTGAAAAATTAAAAGTTTCAGATTCGCAAGAAACAAGCACCCATTCAACAATGCAACTCAAAATTCAGCAACTAGGTGGAAAAATAAGCAAGTTCAAGACAAAAATCGAAGAATTTGGTCAAGAACTGACTTACCTCAAGCAAGTTGAAGCACTCAACAATGGTGATGGTGTTCGACACGAGAAAGAAAAATCGCGACGGAACCAACTTATTTGGCTCAAGACGAGAGCCGCTAGCGGCTCTCACCCAGGGCCCAACGCCACTACCGGCGCTGGCCTGGGCCGCTAGCGGCCCTGCAAGGCCTGCACGCGCGGCCCCTACCTACTGTTCCACGACTTTTTTCAACCCAGAAGCCGTTACTCCAGTTTGTTCGCGACAAATATCAGTACCAAGCGTGCGAGAGCAAGTCTCTTTGGCCCACAAATTCATATTCGGTAGTTGGCCCATTTTACGGTACCAATTATTTTCAGGTAAAACTAACTCGATTATTTTTGCAGGTCCCAAATACTTGAGCCCGGATGTACGCTGCGACGACTTTTACCGCCCGGAGCGTCAAAGTATCTTAAGCCCGGTAAATTTGTCGGCCTCCCCAATATCCAAAAAAAAAATCCCAATATCCAAAACAAATTCCCCAATATCCAAAAACAATATCCCAATGTCCCAATATCAAAAAAAAAAAAAAAAAATCCTAATGACCCGATGTCCCAAAGTCATAAATATCCCAATGTCCCAATGTCTCAACGTCCCAATGTCTCAATATCCCAAAAAGTCCCAATGTCCCAATGTCAAAAATTCGAGTCAATCAATGCTCGCTTAAGCTATTGCGGTTAAACTTTCCTTCTACGAGGTCACTTATTCGGGTCAGTCAATTATCGCTTAAGCTATTTCGGTTAAACTGTCCTTCTACAAGGTCACTTATTTTGTGTCAGTCAATGATTGCTTAAACTGTTACGGTTATACTATCCTTTGTTTTTTATATGTTTCAGTCAATGATTGCTTAAGCTATTGCATTTAAACTGTTCATATGTCCTAACCATTTTACATCCGTCATTTTGATCGCGTTGTCTCGTCGACCTTTTCGTTTTTTATGAAAGGACGGAATCTCGACATCCGCCGGGTGGTTCTTAGTCACTGTTTGCTAAAAAAAAAAAAGCATTTACACTATTCACTCTCACAAATGTTACTTCCCATTTACAACCGTTATTTTTAATCGCGCTGTCTCGTTGACTTCTTCGTTTCTCGTACAGGGACGGAATCTCGACACCCGCCAAGCGGTGTTTAGTCACTGTTTGTCAAAGAATCCAACGTTGATCATTATCAAAGTATTACTAACTTTTCCATTCACTCTGATTACAGGTCCCCAACAGACGTTTAGACCATCTACGAGCGGTGTTCTATCCTGCTAACCATAACCTTCATTTCTCTTGTGTTCATAGAGATGAAATCTGAGCACGGTACGAGCATGTCCCAACCCAGGTTTGTCTTCATATGCATACATACTGTACACTCTCATACACCGTGTGCACATCAGCATCCTGCATGTCGCCTTCGGAATACTTTGATCTTCGCTTTTACTCAAGCACGATCAAAGTGGGGGCTTCTGTAGACGCCAAAAAGGGGCCTTCAGAATTCTCCGCAAAAGCACAATGATGAAAGGAGTAATTTATAAACTTAAATGTTATTTTTGCTTTAATAGGTAAAATAAGGTCTAAACTTTTTCCTCGATCGCTCCTTTATTCCGATCTCATTCAAAAGCCCCGTTCAAGAGCTTTCCAACGACACCTCTCATGCCTTTTTCCGACTCCTGATCGCCAAGTTGTGAACTAGCGGTAGAACAGTCTTTTAACGCCCAAGGGTAAAACGGTCTTTTCATATTTTTCAGAACAGAAAATTCATCCGAAAAATTAATATAGACTGGATGTCGTCATTATGACGACATCCAGCTGGCTCACCACAACCGTTAGTGGCCCTGGATTAAAATCCAGCGCCGCTATTAGCTGCTATGAGCTGGCCCGCTAGCGGCGCTCACCTGAGCCGCTAGCGGCACTGAGTGAAAATCCAGCGCCGCCAGCGGCGCTGACCAGGGCTGCTAGCGGCGGTGACTCAGCTTCAAGCCCGACTAGTTTTTCAAGCCCAATTCAAAAATTCGGCTCTTTTCAGCCGACTAACCCTACTTCCCACGCCTATAAATACGACCCTCAGTTCAAAACATATCGGTTGTCCCTTCAGTTCAAAGCTCGGGAGTTCTCAATCGACAAAGTTCACTTATCGCGCTATTGGTTGTCCCTTCGGTTTGTCCATTCGATAAAACGTCGATAGCAGATTTGTGACCTCTTTCATGGTTTTTATTCAATTCAAGTCTTTACAAAACCTTTTCTAACTCGATTGTCCCTTGAACTTATCTAAACCCCCAACTTACAAATTTTCTATAAGGACGTACTCCGTGGAAAAATCTAAGATAGATAGAGGAAAATCCCGGGTTCTTACACACATGCCAGGGTCCAGTAAGCGTTCCTCAGCTAAAGATACACAGAAAGAATCTCTCCTCATGCCAAGGTCAGAAATGGGCCAGGGTGCTAAGAAGATCAAAACTCATTTTGTGACAACTGCATATCCAGTCCACGAAGCTTCGAAAGAATCGGTACTTGATACTCAAGATGAGTCCCTTGACTTAGAGGAGCAATTGGAGCGACCATTCCGAGAGGCCAAGATCCAAGTGGGCCTTGACCCTGATGAGACCCCTAGTCTCGTTGAGTACAGAGGCACAAACAAGCCAATCCAGGCCCTTGTTGAAGCACAAGACGATATTAAGCACCTGTCCCAATATATAATTATCTACCACTCAGAGATCAAAAGGCTACAGAAAACAGTTGTTGGGCTAGAGCAAAGGATTAAGTCTTTAGAAGGCGACAAATTCATTCTTGATCAAGGGCAACCCCGTTGGCCTCAAGAACACATCTTTCAACAAATGAGGGCATATGGCTACATGCATTCAGTGGGGCCTACCTATGAACTCGTCCCAGAAAATGGAAATCCAGGTGTTCATTGCGAATATTGCCGATCCTGTGGACATCACACCAATGACTGCAAGGATCTAAGAGACAAAATCCAAGCCTTCATTAATGAAGGGACCATGTGGCCCGTGCATCATTGGTTATCAAAGAAAAGATCAAATCTTCCTACTCGCGAATTCACACCACTTGCAGTACCAATTCATGATGTTATGACAGCTCTACTTCGCCGTGGAGATCTGCAACTCTTGGAAGGGGTTTTGTCAGAAGAGCCAGAAGAGGAAGATCATTACCTCTATTGCAGATATCATAGATGCTTTGGTCACCTCACCGAACAGTGCTATCTCTTGAAGTGCGACATCCAGTTTGTCATTGATTCCGGAGCCGTATCTCCTCCAAAGTCTCATATATTCAAGATCACCATACGAAAGTATGAACCACAGCTTGAAGTCAATGTGCTCGAAATAGATCAAGCACCATTCATACCACACTCGAACCCTCATGCTAATGGCTTTCTCAAAAAGTAAGGGTACATACCCGGTATGAGTCTCGGAAGAAATGGACAAGGGCCCACCACCTTCAAGTTCGAGGCCAAAAACAACTCCTTCGGATTTGGTTACGAACCTACTAACAAAGAAATCCGCGACCATGCTCTGAAACAAAGGAAACAGTTTAAGGGAAGACAAGCCATTTCCAAAGAAATAATACCTCCTTATAGCCACACTCTAAATAGTCAATTCATCATAGAAGGGGACTATTGCCCATACTATGGCTTCCCCGAGACATACTATGACAAAGAAACCAAAGTCACATACCCAGGTTTCGAAATTTTTCAAGATTGCAACCATTTGGATGAGGAGGCACACCACTCCTCTAATCCGGTAGATCAAGATTGGACCAAGGCACCGAGTAACCAAATACCAGGTCTCCTCTTCGGCCAAGAAACTAGAGTGATGGAAGCTGCCGTGATGGATGAAGAAGTAATGGCTCTCTATGATCGTAACTTCAGTCCTGCATACCTGATATATACTACTGAGGATGTCACCATGGGATGGCCCAAATAAGTAAGCTGGACTGGCCCAAATGGACGTAAAGTCACGATAACCGCTGGAGAGGGACAAATGATGGAAGAATCTCATTCTGAGTCTCAGTCAGAGTCAGTGTCTAGCTTAGATCCTAAGGATGAGTCAGGAACGGAGAATGTTCCATTTTCTCTTTCTAAGTCTAGTGTCAATGTGAAGGGAACTTCTGATCCCTTTCTTGTTGTTTTCAATGCTAATATCAATAAAATGAAAAATCCTTCTGCTTATTTTCCGCTTTGTTTAGCTATTGATAAACCCAATGACGAAAATGAGTTGCCTAAGGATTTGCTGAAAGCAGTAATCCAATCATGAACAAAAGAACTCCATTGTGGGGGAAACGGAATTAATTAATCTAAGCAATGAAAGCGAACCTTGTGAAGTAAGAATTGGATTATCCTTAACTGAACAGGAACGCGAGCAATTTATTGAACTTCTGAAACAGTGTATAGATGTTTTTGCCTGGTCCTACAAAGACATGCCGGTAATTGAAAGGAGCATAGTGGAACGTAAAATTCCTTTATACCCTGATGCTAAGCCAGTTAAACAGAAATCACGGCGCCTTAGACCAGAATGGACACTGAAAATAAAAGAAGAGGTACAGAAGCAGCTCGCCGCCGGGTTCATTGTAGTATCAGATTATCCTGAATGGGTTGCAAATGTGGTCCCAGTACCGAAAAAGGATGGCCGAGTCAGAATGTGCGTCGATTTCAGGGACCTCAACAAGGCTAGCCCAAAAGACGATTTTCCTTTACCACACATTGACCTCTTGGTAGACAACACTGTTGAATATGCTCTATTATCATTCATGGATAGTTACGCCGGATATAACCAGGTTCAAATGGCCGAAGAAGACATGAGAAAAACAATGTTCATAACTCCTTGGGGGACTTATTGTTACAACTTTGCTACATGATATGATGCATAAAGAAGCTGAAATCTATGTGGACGATATGATTGTAAAGTCCAGATACTGGGATGGGCACCTTCAGGCACTCCACAAGTTTTTTGAGAGACTGCGCAAGTACAACTTCCGGCTGAATCCCCAAAAGTGTGCATTTGGGGTCATGTCAGGCAAACTTTTGGGCTATGTAGTCAGTCAAAGGGGAATCAAAATTGATCCATCCAAGATCAAGGCGATAGTTGAAATGCCTCCGCCCAAGAATGAGACAGAAATTAGGGGGTTCCTCGGTCAACTTCAATACATTAGCCGATTCATATCAAAGTTCACCATAACATGTGAACCCATATTCAAGAAATTGAAGAAGGGGGTCAAAATCGAATGGGATGACCAATGTCAAGAAGCATTTGACAAGATTAAAGATTATCTAGCCAACCCGCCTATTCTTGCTCCTCCCAAGCAAGGCCTACCATTGATCCTCTATTTAACAGTAACCGATACAGCCCTGGGGGCTATGCCAGCCCAAGCCATAGAGGACAAAGAACGAGCCATATATTACTTGAGCAAGAAATTCATCGATTACGAAATCAGGTATTCAAGCCTTGAAAAGACTTGCTTAGCTCTAGTCTGAGCAACAAAGAAACTCCGACATTACATGCTCAATCACCCAGTACTTGTAAGGTCAAGCATGAATCCCCCTCAAGTATATCTTCGAGAAGCCAGTCCTGAGCGGAAGAATTGCAAGATGGACGGTTTTGTTGTCTGAATTTGATCTCAAGTTTGATCCTACAAAGACCATCAAAGGAAATGTAGTTTCAGAATACTTGGCTGAGCACCCCACTCACACAGCCAATAATCACAAGCGAAATGATTTTCCCGACGAAGATATAGCTCTAGTTGAAGAAAACTGCTGGAAAATGTACTTTGATGGGGCGTCTAACCAAAGAGGCTATGGTGCAGGAGTACTCTTGGTATCTCCAGACGAGGCTCATACTCCCCTCTCGGTGAAATTAGATTTTCCTATCACAAACAATGCGGCCGAATATGAAGCATGTATTATTGGTTTACAAGCAGTCGTAGGCCTAGGCATCAGAGTACTCAAGGTTTATGGAGATTCTCTACTTATCATCAACCAAGTCTCTAAAAAGTGGAAGGTTCATAGTGATAATTTGGCACCTTACCAGGAATTTTTGGATAAAGTACTGGACAACTTTGAAGAAGTAGCATTCACCAATCTACCCCGAGAGGATAATCAATTCGCGTACGCGCTATCCAAGATGGCATCCTTGATTACCATACCTGATCCTGTCAGCATGATGCCACTCTGTATACAAAGAAGAAGTGAGCAAGCCTTCTGCAACAACCTCGACACAAGTCTAATCCTGGCTTCGATTGAAGAAGATCCTTGGCATCAAGATGTATTCAACTACATCACCAAAGGCACCTATCCTCCGGACCCGCCAATAAGAGCTCAATGGGCCATCTGTCTCTTAACGGCGCAATACATAGAACACAAGGAGGTTCTTTACAAGAAGACCCACAATGGAATCAACCTCAGATGTGTGAACGCCGAAGAAGCCGCAGAAATCATGGACGAGGTACACAATGGGGTATGTCGACCACACATGAATGGTCGAACGCTCTCTAAAAGGATCCTACGACTGGGGTACTATTGGACCACCATGGAAAGAGACTGCCACAACTATGTCAAGAAATGCAAGAAGTGTCAAATATATGCCAACCTACAGCATATGCCACCCTCAATGCTCCATAACTTCACATCCCCTTGGTCATTTTCTGCATGGGGAATAGATATCATTGGTAAGATCACCCCGAAGGGCTCAGGAGGGCATGAATACATCCTAGTAGCCATAGACTATTTTACCAAATGGGTTGAAGCACAGTCCTATGCCATCCTCACATCCAAACAAGTGTCCAAATTCATAAGGAACAACATCATCTGCCGATACGGCGTTCCGCATGAAATTATTAGTGACCATGGATCCCATTTCAAAGCCGAAACAGCCACCCTACTAAAAAGCTACAAAATCCAGCACCACAAATCATCCCCGTACCGTCCCCAAACCAACGGCGCAGTAGAAGCCGCCAACAAAAACCTCAAAACTATCACTGAAAAGATGATAGAAAACTACAAAGATTGGCCCATAAAACTCCCATTTGCCCTTTGGGGATATAGGATGTTCATAAGATCATTCACAGGATCGACACCTTATTCCCTAGTCTAAGGAATGGAAGCAGTGCTACCCATAGAAGTCCAATTACCCTCCATGCGCATAGCCTTAGAGGGCGAAAATCCCGAAACCCAATGGTTACAAGCCCGCTACGAGGAACTCATGTTCACAGATTAAAGACGCCTACGGGCCCTAGACCATTCCCACATGTACCAGCAACGCATGGCAACAGCATCCAACAAAGAGGTTCAACCTCAAAATCTGAAAGAAGGGGACTTAGTTTGGAAAGAATTACGTGCCGCAGTTACTGACCCCAGAGGCAAATTTCGACCGAACTGGTCCGGTCCGTTCATCATCAAAGACATCTTATCGGGAGGCGCGGTCCGACTCATGGACATTGACGGCATCAAGTTCAGTCAGCTCACCAATATGGACCAACTGAAGAAGTGCTACGTCTACAAAAAATAATAAATAATATATATGTATATATATATATATATACATATATATATATATATATATATATCCTTAACTGAACGAATGAGCTTACATTGCAAAAATCAAAATTCCTAAGGTTACAAAAAAAGGGCAACTACGAGGGTTTAAGCTAAACAACATCCTATTACTTTTTTTTAAAAAAACTAGACTTGCTTTCCAAGAAAACTACTTTGATCCTTCTTCCCTTTAGAAGGCTTCGTTGAAGAGTTCTTCTTTGAAGGACCCTGGCTTGAGGACGACTTATGATCGCTTTCTCGAGTTGGGGGCTTGCCTCTTTTCATTACATGGTACCCTTCCTCATAAGGCCATTCCTTCCTTTTCTTGCTTCCTGTTAATGAGTCATACTTAGGTTTTAGTTGGTCCCACTCCTCATGACAAAGGGCTCGTCTCGCTTCTCCATCACTGCAAGAAAGCCAGTTCAATTAAATCTCAGAAACATGAGTTGCGGCAATCACCTGAGGTACAGTCCAGCGATCCCTGCCACGCCAATATTTTCCCTAGTCTTGAGCAAATTCGGTAGTCAGAGCCAAGGTAGATTGTCTCGTAGTCTCCTGACGAGGGATAACCTGCTTCAACCCATATTGCCACATGACCCTAGAAGGAAAGAAGAAAGTACTCCTGTAGAGATCCACTATGGTAGTGTAAGGGATAAATTCGCAGCAAGCCACCAAAGACGTCAAGCTCCACCAGGTCACATGCCAATGGATAACAGGTACTGAATGGAAAAAGGCATCCCATTCACTAAGGGTCTTCTCATCATATAGCCTTTTTCTATCCAAGAAGCTAGCGGCGGTATAAGTTTTCTTTTTCCAGGCTTGAGGGGTACGAGCTATCATCTTCTCTGGCGATTCTATCAACCATAGATGCTCGCATAAACAAATTTGAAGCAGCAGGGGGCTGCCAGAGAAGGCTTCGTGAGGCAAAATTTGTAGCCTATCAAGCCCTATAATAGTTTCCCTTACAACCAGATGCAAAGGAGAATGCCCTTCAGCCATTTGATTCACCACTCGCAACAACGAGGCTCTACCCAGGTTGGAGGACTCTGCATTAGCAAACAATAGGCGATTCAACAGGCAAAGTACAAAAGCCTGTCGGCGGCAACGCCTAAAAATCGCATCTTGTTCTGAAGAAATAGCAATTTTTCACATATTTGAACTAAGTCCACATCGACACCGAGAATCATGCTTTTGGCTTCTGTAGATGTCGAGCCTAAAGATTTCCTGTATTGATCACTAAAACCATCCCTCAAATAAGGCTCAACTGGGGAAAGAACATTAAACATGTTAGTAATTGCAGCGAATTCTTCAACTAAAGGACATAATTCAGAGTTACCAAAACGGAAGACGTGCAAGTTTGGGTCCCAATAATTCAGAGCAGATCGAAGAAGGGGCCTCAATATTTTGGTTGGTCTTAGAGCCAATAAGGTTGAGATATGGTACGGAGCCAGTTCAAGTTTATCTTCTATGGTCAGATTTCTACACCAGGCGTCGAACAGGTTTTGAAAGGATTTCACCATGGTTAAAGCTTTGGGAAATTTGAGAGAGCTAAAGTCTGAAAAGAGATACGACATTAGACATCCCGTAAATCCTATTTATAGGCAAAAAATCCGTTTGAAGACATCAGAGCCCTAAGTACTGAACAAGCTATAAATAGGCCTGCTGTTGTTGGGTCTCATATCCCGTCCATCATACACTGGTGCATGCATAGGGGTACCTGCCAGAAACCCCGCCCTAAAGAAGCTCTCCGTGGCTTGACTAGCAAAGTCCGTAGCCAAATCCTGATATGAAGGCCCAGCTTGAGGTACATCCCACCCAGGGGCGTTTGCCCAACCTCCAACCAAAGGGGTCACAATAGGCCTACTATCGAAAGAAGGGAGAAAACCCGCTGGAGAAAACATCTCAGGCACGGGAATGTGCGGCATAGAAGGGTCGGGCGCCTCATCAATAGGAGGCTTGGTCGCAGCTACAGGAGGTAAACGAGTAACAGACAGCCTGCTCGCCGAAGAAGCCCTCGCAGCAGAAAAATGTCGAGGTCCCACCGAAGACGAAGACTGCGACATCTGCAAACAATCAAGACCGAAATGTTAAGCTAAGCACCACACTTAGCTAAACAAAAAGACAAAAGTCTACTTACATCAGCAGTCTTGGATCGAGAACTCTTCCCTTTACCCATCACCCGGCCATAACCAGCAATCTCCGCCTCAACGAACTCAGTGGCCGCCATTCCAAAAGTTACGACCCTCAAATATTCTATGCTCAGGCTGCGCAGGTAGAACATGGTCATAGGAGGGTCCTCCGGAACCAAATGACCACTCAAGGGAGGATAGACCAGCCGAGTCAAACGATACCCCAAGTACCACACAAAGCCAAATGGCCCCTCATAGACCACCCGCAAGGTGGGTACCTTAAAGGACTTGGTGTTAATATGGGGCGGAACCCCGGGAATACCATCAAAGGCAGTCTACGACACCTGCAAATTTCAAAATCAAAGTTCATTCACATCAAATGGACCAAAAAAAAAACATATATAAGCAAATCAAAGGCAACATACCTCGGACGCGGCATGACTCTCATAGGTAGCCCGAAAATGCTCCAAAGAGATAAATCGGCGGTTATCTATGCCGACCCACCGTGAACCTACTGGAAACATCCTCAAACCAAGACGGTGAGGACCAAAAGCGGGAAAGTACTCAAAGAACCACAGCTGCCATACAAGCAAGAATGATAAGATACAGTTCTCCTGTGAAGCATGCATATGCAAAGAAAAAAAGAACATGAATGCCTACCTCTTGTATCCTCCACAGCCGAGATAGATACCCTCTGGCTCGTCGGCCTAGGCTTGCAAGCCTGGTGACACCACCTCACTAAAGAAGCATACGCAGGAGCACCAAAGTTGTACTCATGGACTTTGGACAAGTCGTCCAAACATGTAAAGAAACCAACCTGACACACGCTTTTCTTCTGGGAAAAAATGGTCGCCCCCAATAGGCAAGCCAAGAAAATACGAGCCCTTTTCTCCTCAGTAAGTCCCTACTCCGCTAAGGCTACCCATAACCTCGGCAAGGAAACTCTGTCCTCTCTAAATGGACAGACACAGGCCCATATAGCTCGAGCAACCTATCACTCTACCGTTAATAACTCGCGTCATACTGAATGCGACGCCCTCTAATGGACAAGCCCGTCAGTACAGCTAACTAATAGGGGGTAGGAAACATCTCCCCCACAGGCGTGTGGAAAGTGTTCGTGGTATCGCAGAACCTCTCCAATAACCCCCGAGCGATTATCCTAGTATCCCCATAGTGACAAGCCGGGATAACCGACATAAAGTGCTCAAAACCCGAGCCCCGCACTATCTCCCTAGAACCCACAGAAAATGTGTCCAACATCATGGCCCAATGAGAAGTGGACCCATGGGCCTGCAGCAGAACACCAAGACCCTAGCCAACAAACAAAATTTTCTCAACACCCCATATGTTACAAATACAGCCAAAATAATTCTACACAAATTATATACAGCTGACCACCAATCTAGTACAAAATCCCAATTTGTTCGTGTGTCGAAGCACTAACAGTTCAAATTTTCAATTCAAAAAAAATATACTGAACAGAACCAAAAAAAGAGAGAGTAAAAAACATACCAACTGAAGGTTAGACAGATGACTCTGCCTGTCCAGTAGCAAAACACTACAGTCCCAAACCCCAGTCGGGCGCCAGTCCATGCGCATAAACGAATCCTAGTACAAATTTGCATCATCTGCATGTCGAGCAAGGGGTGTACTAGAAGACGGAAGCCCGGTACGAAAGAGGTCCTGGTTCTCTTCCTCCTCACCCATGGGACGTTTTCCTTTATCCTTGGGAGCCATAGAAGAAGAATGAAGTTTTCCCTCTCTACAAGTGAAAATTTCAAGTCTCAGATTCGCAACAAACAAGCACCTATTCCACAATGCAACCCAAAATTCAGCAACAAGGCGGAAAAATAAGCAAGTTCAAGACAAAAATCAAAGAATTTGGTCAAGAATTGACTTACCTTGAAGAAGTTTAAGCACTCAACAATGGGAGCTCCTCTCGATAATGGCTCTCGACGAAGAAGAAGAACAATGAAGCAAAACGCGGAAAATTTTGGGACAAACACTTTTGGCCTGCTCAAGTTGAGAGCCGCTAGCGGCTCTCATCAAGAGCCCAGCGCCGCTAGCAGTGCTGACCTGGGCCGCTAGCGCCCTGCCCGACCTGCACATGCCACGACTTTATTCCAGCCCAAAAATCATTATTTTAGTTCGCTCGCGGTAAAGATCAGTACCAAGTGCGTGGGAACAGGTCCCTTTGGCCCACCAATTCAAAATTCAACACTTGGCCCATCTTACGGTACCAAATATTATCAGGTAAAACTAACCCAATTGTTTTGCAGGTCCCAAGTACACAAGTCCTGATATATCCCGACGGTATTTATCACCCGGAGTGTCAAATTATTTTAAACCTAGTAAATCTGCTGTCCTCCTCAAAGTTTATCGGACAGCCAGTTTCCAAAGTCGGGATGGTCAATGATCGCTTAAGTTATTGCGGTTAAACTGTCCTTTTCTTCGAAGTCACAAATTCGGTCAGTCAATGATCGCTTAAGCTATTGCAGCTAAACTGTCCTTTTCTACGAAGTCACAAATTCGGGTCAGTCAATGATCGCTTAAGCTATTGCGGTTAAACTGTCATTTTCTACGAAGTTACAAAATCGGGCCAGTCAATGATCGCTTAAGCTATTGCGGTTAAACTGTCCTTCTACAAGGTCACAGAATCGGGTTAGTAAATGATCGCTTAAGCTATTACGGTTAAACTGTCCTTCTACGAGGTCACTTCTTTTGTGTCAGTCAAGGATTTGCTTAAACTGTTGCGGTTAGACTGTCTTTTTTTTTTTTTTTTTATATGTTTCAGCCAATGATTGCTTAAGCTATTGCATTTAAATTGTTCATATATTTTAACCATTTTACAGCCGTCATTTTGATCGCGATGTCTCGTCGACCTTTTCGTTTCTTGTGCAGAGACGGAATCTCGACATCCGCCGAGTGGTGTTTAGTCACTGTTTGCTCGGAATAAAGCATTTATACTATTCACTCTCACAAATGTTACTTCCCATTTACAACGGTTATTTTTAATCGCGTTGTCCCGTCGACTTTTTTGTTTCTCGTACAGGGACGGAATCTCGGCAACCGCCGAGCGGTGTGTAGTCACTGTTTGTCGAAGCACTCTACGTTGATCATTTTCAAAGTATTACTAACTTTTTCATTCACTCTAAATACAGGTCCCCAGCAAACGTTTAGACCATCTACGAGCGGTGTTCTATCCTGCTAACCATAACCTTTATTCTCTCTTGTGTACACAGAGATGAAATCTTAGCACACTACGAGCATGTCCCAACTCAGGTTTTTCTTCATATGCATACATACTGTTCACCCTCACACACCGTGTGCACATCAGCATCCTGCATGTCGCCTTCGAAATACTTTGATGTTCGCTTTTACTCAAGATCGATCAAAGTGGGGGCTTCTGTAGACGCCAAAAAAGCGCCTTCAGATTTCTCCGCAAAAGCCCGATGATGAAAGGAGTAATTTATAAACTTGAACGCTATTTTTGCTTTAAGGTCTCAGGTTTTTCTTCGATCACTCCTTCATTCCAGTCCCATTCAAAAGCCCCGTTCAAGAGCTTTCCAACGACACCTCTCATGATTTTTTCTGACTCCCGGTCGCCAAGTTGCGAATCGGGGGTAGAACCGTCTTTTACCACAGAAGGGTAAAATGGTCTTTTCATATTTTTCGAAACACTAAATTCCTTCGGAAAATTAAAATCAACTGGATGTCATCATTATGACGACATCCAGCTGGCAGCTGACAGCCGTCAGCAGCTGTGACCAGCGCCGCTAGCGGCGCTCGTTGAGTCTCCAGACCCGACTATTTTTCAGCCCAAAATCCAAATATCGGCTCCTCTTCACCCGTCCAGACATACTTCCTGCACCTATAAATACAACCTTCCACCCTCTGTTCAAAACACACAGTCTACAATTGACAACCTTTATTCTCGGTTGAGTACCCCCGAGCTTCTCCCTCTTTCTTCCAAATTTGAGATCTTGTCTTTACTATTCTTGTCAAATATAGCCTACAGTTCAGGTAAAAACTCCTGAGGGCTCAAATTAAATTACTTGTCTAATTGTTTATTTTCTAGAAGTCATAATGTAGATATCATGCTAAATAACGTCTTTTATTGCTTCCTAAATATTGTCCTTCCAAGCATGTCTTGTCGTTGTAATGCTCAATTTGCCAATCGAATGCATATCTAAACAAGGGTTAAAAATAAATGTTGTGATGTTTGTGATGAATCAATTAATAGTCTTAGTCTAGGTTGTTAATCCGATTTTGCATGAGAATTATGTCTTTAAATTATTAAGCAAACTTGAGTTAGTAGAGGCCGTCATAATACGGGCAAGTTGGGTGCCTAACACCTTCTCACCTCGTACATTCGCCCCCGAACCTATTATTCTTGGGTACTTATATGTTCTATATGAGCGGGAGTCTTTCTAAAGACATGATTAGTTCACTTATCGCGCTATTGGGTTGTCCCTTCGAATTGTCCCTTCAATAAAACGGCGATAGCAGATTTGTGACCTCTTTCATGGTTTTTATTCAATTCAAGTCTTTACAAAAGCTTTTCTAACTCGATGGTCCCTTGAACTTATCTAAACCCCCACCTTAAAAATTTTCTATAAGGACGCACTCCGTGTAACACCTAGATGGAGGAAAATCCAGGGTCCTTACAGCTGGTCTATCCTGCCTTGAGTGATGATTTGGTTCCGGAGGACCCTCCTATGACCATGTTCTACATGTGCAGCCTGAGCGTAGAAGATCTGGGGGTCGTAACTCGTGGAATGGCGGCCACGGAGTTTGTTGACCCGGAGATTGCTGGTTTGGACCGTACAGATGTGTATTTGGCCTATTGCTTGGGTCATCTGATGGCGGACCTTACTTCTGAAGGTAAGCTCTTTATTTGTGCCCTTTCAGCTATATGTGTGATATACTGACTTTTGTGCTTTGTAGGCGGATCATTTAGTTCCTCAGGGTCCCAGGAGGTCCCATTCTAGAGTTCCTCGTGGCCAGCCCCCAAGCGTGATCTTGCCGAGCAATGACGTGAGGTACATTGGTGAGAGTGGGGGACGTATAGTAGAGGAGTTCCCTCTACATGCTGTTGATGGAGAGATCGTGGAGGGCTTACCCTTGCCTGATAGTTGTACGGGGGTAAGTTTTTATCCCTTCTTGGAATGTTTTTTTTTTTTTTTTTTTTTTGTGTTGTTTTTGAATGCGGACTCTATCTTTTATTTCTTCTTGCAGATGAACCGGGAGCAGACTTCTCAAGTCTTCAAGCTCATCCACCTGTTGAAGAAAGGCTATGGCTGGGTGATGGGTAAAGGAAAGAGTTCTCGATCCAGGACCGCTGATGTAAGTAGACTTTTGTCTTTTTGTTTAGTTAAGTGAGGTGCTTAACTTAACATTTTGGGCCTTGATTGTTTGCAAATGTCGCAGTCTTCATCGTCGGTGGGGCCTCGACATTCTTCTGCTGCGAGGGCTTCTTCGGCGAGCAGGTCGTGTGTTGCTCGTTCACCTTATGTAGCTGCGACCAGGCCTCCTGTTGATGAGGCGCCCGGACCTTCTGTGCTGTACATTCCCGTGCCTGAGATGTTTTCTCCAGCAGGTTTTCAGCCTTCTTTCGATAGTAGGCCTATTGTGACGCCTATGCCTGGAGGTTGGGCGAACGCCCCTGGGTGGGATGTGCCTCAAACTGGGCCTTCATATCAAGATGTGGCTATGGACTTTGCTAGTCAAGTCACAGAGAGCTTCTTTAGGGCGGGGTTTCCGTCAGGTACCCCTATGCATGCACCAGTGTATGATGGACGGGATATGAGGCCTAGCAATAGCAGGCCTATTTATAGCTCGTTCAGTACTTAGGGCTCTTTCCACTATTTGGTTGGGAACTATGGTCAGGGGCCTTCCGTTGAGGATGAGGCCGATAGCAATGGCAATGATGACTCCAGTTGAGCAATGTAGGATTACTTTGTAAACATTGGTCCTCAAACTTTAAACTCCTGTTTCATGCATTTTATTTGATATGAATGCTATATGATGACTCGATTATGCCCGTCTGATCTCTAAGTATACAATGTGTTATGCAGTAAAGAGTAGGCCACAATTTAGGGAGTAAAATAAATTTAGGGAATAAAATAAAGAAAAAGGGTAAAATTTGCAAGAAAAAACAAAAATTACACATATTATACCCCCTTAAAAAAAGAATAATAAAAAAAAGAAAATGGAAAAGAATAAGACTAAGAGAGTCTCGGGCCTTGTAACTCTGTTGTGCATTTGAAAAACTAGGCTTCAACCGGGCGGAATAGACCAAGTGGGTGGGTCGGAACAAAAGAGAAAAATCGATTGGGCCGAGGTCGGTGCCGCTACCGACGCTTGGCTGAAGGTAGCGGCTCTGACTTTGGGCACTTTTCGTAGATTTCTGACTTCTTTTGACCCGATTCTTTGCCTATAAATAGGATTTACGAGATGTCTAATGTCGTGTCTCTTTTCAGACTTTAATTCTCTCAAATTTCCCAAAGGTTCTACCATGGTGAAGTCCTATGAAAACCTGTTCAACACCTGGTGTAAAAATCTGACCATAGAAGATAAACTTGAACTAGCTCCGTATCAAAATTTTGGTTATTGACTCTAAGACCAACCAAAATTTTGTGGCCCCTTCTTCGAGCTGCTCTGAATTATTGGGACTCAAACTTGCACGTCTTCTGTTTTGGTAACTCTGAATTATGCCCTTTAGTTGAAGAATTTGTTGCAGTTACTAAAATGTATGATGTTCTTCCCCCAGCTGTGCCTTATTTGAGGGATGATTTTAGTAATCAGTAGAGGAAATCTCTAGGCTTGACATCTGCAGAAGCCAAAAGCATGATTCTCGGTGTCGATGTGGACTTAGTTCATATCTGTGAAAAGTTTGCTATTTCTTCTGAACAAGATGCGATTTTTTGGCGTTGCCGCCGACAGGGTTTTGTACTTTGCCTATTGAATCGCCTATTGTTTGCTAATGCGGAGTCCTCCAACCTGGGTAGAGCCTCGTTGTTGCGAGTGGTGAATCAAATGGCTGAAGGGCATTCTCCTTTGCATCTGGTTGTAGGGGAAACTATTATAGGGCTTGACAGGTTAAAAAATTTGCCTCACGAAGCCTTTTCTGGCAGCCCCCTGCTGCTTCAAATTTGGTTATGCGAGCATCTAAGGTTGATAGAATCGCCAGAGAAGATGATAGCTCGTACCCCTTAAGCCTGGAAAAAGAAAACTTATACCGCCACTAGCTTCTTGGTTAGAAAAAGGCTATATGATGAGAAGACCCGTGCTGAATGGGATGCCTTTTTCCGTGCCGGACCTGCTTTTCGTTGGCATGTGACCTGGTGGAGCTTGACCTCTTTGGTGGCTTGCTGCAAACTTATCCCTCACACTACCATAGTGGGTTTGTACAGGAGTACTTTCTTCTTTCCTTCTAGGGTCATGCGGCAATATGGGTTGAAGCAGGTTATCCCTCGTCAGGAGACTACGAGACAACCTACCTTGGCTCTGACCACCAAATTTGCTCAAGAGTGCGGAAAATATTGGCGTAGCAGGGATCACTGGACTGTACCTCGGGTGATTGCCCCAACCCAAGTTTCTGAGACCTACTTGAATTGGCTTTCCTGCAGCGATAGAGAAGCGAGACGAGCCCTTCGTCATGAGGAGTGGGACCAACTAAAACCTAAGTATGACTCAGGAACAAGAAGCAAGAAAAGGAAGGAAGGGCCTTATGAGGAAGGCTATCATGTAATGAAAAGAGGCAAGCCCCCAACTTGAGAAAGCGATCATAAGTCGTCTTCAAGACAGGGTCCTTCAAAGAAGAACCCTTCAACGAAGCCTTCTAAAGGGAAGAAGGATTAAAGTAGTTTTCTTTAGAAAGCAAGTCTATTTTTAACAAAAAGTAGCAGGAATTTGTTTAGCTCAACTAACCTCGTAGTTGCACTTTTTTTTTTAACCTTAAGAATTTTGACTTTTGCAATGTAAGATTATTCGTTCAGTTTGAATAAAGATTATCCTTTTTTATTGAGTTGAATGGAATTTTGGATTGATTTTGGCCAGGCCCCCTAAAAGGGTTACCTACATATCCAATGTGGAATCAGTCCAGCGTAGTTCGTTCAATTTGTGTACGTCTCTTTTTTTTTTAATTTTCAGATTATTATTATTTATTTATTTTTAGACGTAGCACTTCTTCAGTTGGTCCATATTGGTGAGCTGACTGAACTCGATGTCATCAATGTACATGAGATGGACCGCGCCTCCCGGTAGGATGTCTTTGATGATGAATGGGCCGGACCAGTTCGGTCGAAATTTGCCTCTGGGGTCAGTAACTGAGGCACGTAATTCTTACCAAACTAAAGTCTCCTTCTTTCAGATTTCGTGGTCGAACCTTTTTGTTGAATGCTCTTGTCAAGCGTTGCTGGTACATGTGGGAATGGTCTAGTGCCCGTAGGCGTCTTTCATCTGTGAATATGAGTTCCTCGTAGTGGGCCTGCAACCATTGGGTTTCGGGAATTTCACCCTCTAAGGCTATGCGCATGGAGGGTAATTGGACTTCTATGGGTAGCACTGCTTCCATTCCATAGACTAGGGAATAAGGTGTCGCTCCTGTGGATGATCTTATGGACGTCCTATATCCCCAAAGGGCAAATGGGAGTTTTATGGGCCAATATTTGTAGTTTTCTATCATCTTTTCAATGATAGTTTTGAGGTTTTTTTTGGTGGCTTCTACTGCGCCGTTGGTCTGGGGACGGTAAGGGGATGATTTGTGGTGTTGGATTTTGTAGCTTTTTAGTAGGGTGCCTATTTCGGCTTTGAAATGGGATCCATGGTCACTAATAATTTCATGCGGAACGCCGTATCGGCAGATGATGTTGTTCCTTATGAATTTGGACACTTACTTGGATGTGAGGATGGCATAGAACTGTGCTTCAACCCACTTGGTAAAATAGTTTATGGCTACTAAGATGTATTCATGTCCTCCAGAGCCCTTCGGGGTGATTTTACCAATGATATCTATTCCCCATGCTGAAAATGGCCAAGGGGATGTGAAATTATGGAGCATTGAGGGTGGCATATGCTGTAGGTTGGCATATATCTGACGCTTCTTGCATTTCTTGACATAGTCGTGACAGTCTCTTTCCATGGTGGTCCAATAGTACCCCAGTAGTAGTACCTTTTTAGAGAGCATTCGACCATTCACGTGTGGTCCGCATACCCCGTGTGTACCTCGTCCATGATGTTTGTGGCTTCTTCGATGTTCACACATCTGAGGTTGATTCCATTGTGGTTCTTTTTGTATTAAACCCCCTTGTTTTCTATGTATTGTGCCGCAAAGAGAAGGATGGCCCATTGAGCTCTTATTGGTGCATCCTAAGGGTAGATGCATTTGGTTATGTAGTCGAATACATCTTGATACCAAAGATCTTCTTCAACTGGAGCCAGGGTTGGACTTGTGTCGAGGTTGTTGCAGAAAGTTGGCTCATTCTTCTTTGTATGTGGAGTGGTATTCTTGAGGCAGTTCAGCTGCTCAAATTCCTGTAAAAGAGATAATTTGCATTCTTGCTTTGCGAAGTTTACTTACATTGCTTAAATTGATTAGTTAATGATTTATGCAACTTTGAGTCTATCGGATTTGTCAATAGCTAAACAAAGGAAGAAATGAGCAAGAGGAATTTTTATTGATTTGCAAAAAGATAAGTAGACATGACTTTAGAGAAGATGGTCTCTAATTCCCGTCAAAAAGAAACTAGACTTAGAGATTAAAAAAGCAAAAAAGGGAAAAACCCCCTGTTCAAGACTTAACCTAAAGATTTAGCTACGATCCTAACTCGACAAAACTTGGGGACTCAGACTCGATTCCTCTAGCTCTTGCAGGTAGCCAACTAGTTCCAAGCTCTATAGGCATCCTCTTCTTCCTTTAGAGGGGGCGGAATCTCTCCGCTGTCTATGATTCCCTGTATATCATTCTTCAGGCGGATGCAGTCGTCCGTGTAGTGGCCGAAGACTCGATGATAGCGGCAGTAGAAATCCTTATCCTTGTTTATCTCTTGGAGGTCGTAAGTGGGAATCACAGGCTTAAGGTCTCCTCTCCATTTGAGGGCATTCATAACGTTTCCAATGGGGGCGTGCAATTGAGTGTACTGTTTTTGGTCAAAACGACGACATCCTTTTATAGCCCAAGTGCTAGGAGACCACATGGTTCCTTGATCAATGAAGGAGGTGATTACCCTTTTTAGGCGTTTACACTGGTTGGTGTGATGCCCATTAGCTTCACAATATTTGCACCGGAGATAAGGATTCCCATCCCTTGGAAGCATTTCAGGGGTAGGCCTTCTAGGGTGAGCGTATTCGTACTTGACCATCTTGCTGAACATTTCATCCTGCTGAAAACAAGCTTCCCCTTTGGCCAGAACAATGTTGCATTCGGCGGGTTTGTCTAGCGAGGCGATTTTCTCTTTCATTTGCCGAATTGCACAGTGGTGTTGTGCCACATAGATAGACATCCCTTTGATGGTTTCTTTTATTTCTTCGAACTCATCGGGTTCTCCTATCTTTTCAGGAGGGTATGTCTCAAGCCCTTCAGCACCAGTGGAGGTGTAAGATTTGGTGTCTTCTTCTATGAGGGCTACTTCTTCGGGAGAGAATCCCCAAAGATCAATATCCTCACTATCATGTTCTATCTTCATGACAGGAGCCTAATCAATAGTTGCTTTGATAGGATTGGCTTCGATTTCCACAATTTCTCCCTCTAGCATCATCTTGATTTTCTGGTGAAGGGTGGAGGTTGCAGCATTTAGACCGTGGAGCCAAGGTCGTCCCAATAGCAAGTTGAAAGTGGCCGGAATATCCATGACGTAAAACTGGACCATTTTCTCTATAGCTCCTGAGGTGACATTCATGGTTATGGTGCAAAGGACCTTTCAACTGGAGTTGTCATAAGCACGTAAGCCTTGTGCTGAGTAAGCCAGATTCTTGATATATCTATGCCTAATTTTACGGCGGTTCTCAATGGGCATACGTTCACGGCGGATCCATTATCCACGAGGGTCATGGGCACATACTTGCCCATAACGAATATAGTCAAGTATAAGGCATTGTTGTGTGAGGATCCTTCGGGAGGTAGTTCACTGTCAGAGAAAGTATTGATCGGTTGTGGTTTATCCCCTACTAAGAAGCTGACTAACTCGTTAGGCCTCGTATCTTGTGACACTGAAACTTTTGACAAGGCTTCCAAAATGGCTTGTCGATGTTCGTAGGATAAGGCTAAGAGTTTCCAAATGGAGATATCGGTTTTGATCCTTTTGAGTTGTCCTGTGATGGGGGATTCTTTGTCTTTGCCAGGAGTTTCTTCAGCTTCTTGTTCAGCTGGAGGCTGAACCCTATCACTATAGATGTTTGGTGGCCTATAATGACAACCAGAACGTGTCAAATGGGCCACGCCTATGGGAGATCTGGTTTGGACTTCCCATACGTCTTCTTCGTCGATGTCCCATATTCCGGCGATCTCAAGTCCCAAGGCATCTTCAACACTTATATGTAAAATGGCGCCCAAAGGGGACTGGAATTGCTGGGTGCTTGTCCAGGTTTGGGTAGAGGTATGGTGCCATTCTCGATTCTATCTTGGATAGCATGCTTGAGGGCCCAACAATTATTAGTGTCGTGCCCCTTTCCTTGATGGTACTTACAGTACTCATCTTCTTTCCAGTTACGGCCCTTAATAGATGGTTCTGAAGTAGGACCAATAGGTTGCAGCAGATTATTTTTTATCATTCTTTCAAGATCATGTGACAGGCTCATACCGAGAGGGGTGAATTCTCTTGGTGGCTTTCTTTCAGCAAAGGCATTCGCAGCAGCTACCTCGTTAACTTGAGCGCCAGAAGAGGCTCTAGTATTCGTCCTTTCGTCTCTCCCATAAGTGAAGGGCTTAGGGGTGACCTGGTCTCTGTTTTTGTTGAGGTCATCTTCAATAAGGATCCGACGTCATAAAGACGCTGGTACGAGTCAATGGCTTGATATTGAAGATGGTTTTTATAGGCCAGTTGCAGGTTTTTAATGAAATGCCTAATTTGTTCAGTTTCAGAAGGCCTTTCCACCATTTCAGCTATCTCAGACTTCCATCGACGGAGGAATTTAGTGAATCCCTCATTTTTCTCCTGAGTGGTGATTTCAAGTTCTCTCAAAAGTGTTGGGGAGCGTAGCATTATACTTGTACCGAGCCAAGAAGATTGTAGTAAAGTCGGACCAGATAGGGTAGTTTTCCAAATCCAAGGTGTAGAACCATCGCCGGGCATGAGTATCAAGGGTTTTAGGAAACAGGTGGGCATAAAGTTTCTTGTTGATTCCTCTTAGAGGCATAACAGTGGTAAAGGATTTCAGATGATCCTGTGGGCTGTCGATTCCGGTGAAAGTGGGCACTTCGGGCATAGAGAATTTGGCCGGAAGTGATTTTAGTGTCAAACTTTCCCACATTGGCACTGTAGTTGGAGATCAGGCCGCTACTCTTGAATACAGAGTTGATCTTAGCCAGCATGGCGCTCGGCCCTTCCTCCTCAGAGTCAGAATCAGAGGGGATTCTTGCTTCATCTTCTCTTTTCCTTTCTATGTCCTCGACTTTGATTCGTACCCTTTCTAGCTCACTCATGAACTCATCCAGTCTCTCATCAGTAGTTTTGGGCATCGTGAAATCTGGAGGAGTGATGGGTGTGGAAACGAAGGTATGTAGTGATGGTGAATTTATTGATGGTGAGGTTGTTTGAGGTGGAGGTAATCGGGAACTTGGCGGTGTAGACGGTTGCAGACGAACTAGCCTTGCCGAAGGCCGAACCCAGCTTTTCTCAAGGTTTCATTTCTTCTTCGGACCCCCTATTCTAAATAGGAAGCATGAACCACTTAGTAACAAGAACAGACCATGAGACTCTCACCTAAGAAAAATGAAAACCCACACATAAAAAAAACACATTGTCCTAAAAAAACATCCTTAAGTCTAAATGCCCAAATATTTCCCCTAATATCAAAGGAAAATAAAATCAATGAACGAAAATAAGAAAAATAGAAAAAGACGGACTATCCTATTTCTTTATTTTTCTAGACTCAAAGAATATGGAAAATGGAATAAAATAAAATAAAAGAATTTCGGTCATCATCTTTTTTATTTTTTTCGATTTTTTTTTTCAGCGCCTCTTTTTTTGTTCGCTATTTTTTTTTTTTTTTTTGACCGAACCTGGATTACATCAAAAATAAGAAATAAAGAACTAGAAAATGGGAGAGGAGAAATTGGAGTGAATGATTCGGTTTTTTTTTTTGCTAAAAAGATCCTAGGAAATTGCTCATGACTGTGATTGGATATATCATTGGGAAAATGCAGAGTGTTCATTGAATTGAATTCTCACACCATTTTTGGGCATTTGGAACTAGCTAAAAATAAAAGAAAAAGACTCCTAGCACGTAAGTACATGTTGGCACATAATCACAATATTCATGCATTCAGGTAAGCATTACAACGACGCAGTTACAGGCAAACATGTGATCAAACGGGCATTACAACGACATATGCACAACAAGCAAGCAAATGCACGAATGTGGGCTAGAGGCTTTTTGCTCCTGTGAGGTCACCACAACAAATTACAAATTCCGTTCAGCAGATGGTCGACACATCAATTGTAATTCTTTTAAACCAACAAGAGTCGATGAGTCGTGGGTGATGAAGCGTCGGTTTGCACGATAGGACAACTGTATATTTCTTTAGATATACGGGTTGTCTACGAGTTACGACAAAAACTTTCTCGAGGGTTGATAAGGGTCAAAAGATTGTGCATGACAAGGCACATGCAAATGATGTAAATGATGGAGTATATGGAATATGTTATTAAACAATGAAGCAAACTTGACTTTCGAAGTCTCACCCTCTTAAATAAATCCCCAGTGAAATCGCCACTGTAAGGACCCGGGATTTTCATCCATCTGTTTCCACGGAGTACGTCCTTATAGAAAATTTGTAAGTTGGAGGTTTAGATAAGTTCAAGGCTTTTTTAACGGCTTGAATTGAATAAAAACCATGAAAGAGGTCACAAATCTGCTATCGCCGTTTTATCGAAGGGACATACTGAAGGGACAAAACCAAAGGGACAACCCAATAGCGCGATAAGTGAACTGATCATGTTTTTAGAAAGACTCCCGCTCATATAGAACATGTGAGTACCCAAGAATAATAGGTTCGGGGGCGAAGGTACGAGGTGGGAAGGTGTTAGGCACCCAACTAGCCCGTTTTATGACGGCCTCTACTAACTCAAGTTTGCTTAATAATTTAAAGACATGATTCCCACACAAACCAGATTAACAACCTAGACTTAGACTATCAATTGGTTCATCACAAGCGTCACAATATTTATTATTGACCATTATTTAGACATGCATTCGATTGAACAATTGAGCAGCACAACGACTAGACATGCTTGAACAGACAATATTTAGGAAGCAATAAAAGACGGTTTCCAGCATGATATCTATATTATGACGACTAGAAAATAAACAATTAGGCAAGCAATTTAATTTGAACCCTCAGGAATTTGTACCTAAACTGTAGGCTATATTTGACAAAAATAGTAAAGACCAGATCTCAATAATAAATTTTCAACCGAGAATAGAGATTGTCAACTGTAGACTGCGTGTTTTGAACTGAGGGAGGAGGGTTATATTTATAGGCTCAGAAAGTAGGGCTGGACGGGTGAAGAGGAGCCGAAATTTGGATTTTGGGCTGAAAAATAGTCGGGCCTGGAGACTCAGCGAGTGCCGCTAGCGCCTCAGGTGAGCGCCGCTAGCGCCTCAGGCCACAGCCGCTAGCGGCGCTGGATTTTAATCCATGACCGCTGACGGCTGTCAACTGCCAGCTTCCAACTGGATATCGTCATTAGATGTCGTCATAATGTCGACATCCAGTCTATTTTAATTTTCTGGAGGAATTTAGTGTTCCCAAAAATATGAAAAGACCGTTTTACCCTTTTGCGGTAAAAGACGGTTCTACCCCCGATTCGCAACTTTGCAAGCGGGAGTCTGAAAAAGTCATGAGGGGTGTCGTTGAAAAGCTCTTGAATGGGGCTTTTGAATGGGTCTGGAATGAAGGAGTGATTGAGGAAAAACCTGAGACCTTATTTTACTTATTAAAGCAAAAATATCATTCAAGTTTATAAATTACTCCTTTCATCATCAGGCTTTTGCGGAGAAATTTGAAGACGCTTTTTTGCTGTCTACAGCGCAGTAGAAGCCGCCATCAAAAACCTCAAGACTATCATCGAAAAGATGATAGAAAACTACAAAGATTGGCCCATAAAACTCCCATTTGCCCTATGGGGGTATAGAATGTCCACAAGATCATCCACAGGAGCAACACCTTACTCCTTAGTCTACGGGATGGAAGTCGTGTTACCCATAGAAGTCCAACTACCCTCCATGCGCATAGCCTTAGAGTGTGAAATTCCCGAAACCCAATGGTTACAAGCCCGTTATGAGGAACTCATGTTCACAGATGAAAGACGCCTACGGGCCCTGGACCATTCCTACATGTACCAACAACGTATGGAAAGAGCGTTCAACAAAAAGGTTCGACCCCGAAATCTAAAAAAGGGGACTTAGTTTGGAAAGAATTACGTGCCCTAGTTACTAATCCCAGAGGTAAATTTTGACCGAATTGGTCCGGTCCGTTCATCATCAAAGACATCTTATTAGGAGGCGCAGTCCGGGTCATGGACATTGATGGCATCGAGTTCAGTCAGCTCACCAACATGGACCAACTGAAGAAGTGCTACGTCTAAATAAATAAAAAAAACCGGAAATCAAAAAAAAGAGACGTACACAAATTGCACGAACTACGCTGGCCTGATTCCACACTGGATACGTACGTAACCCTTTTAAGGGGCCCGGTCAAAATCAATCCAAAATTCCATTCAACTCATTTAAAAAAGGACAATCTTTATTCAAACTGAACGAATAAACTTACATTGCAAAATAGAACTTCCTAAGATTACAAAAAAAAAGTGCAACTACGAGGGTTTAAGCTAAACAAATTCCTATTACTTTTTTTTTTAACTAGACTTGCTTTCTAGGAAAACTACTTTAATCCTTCTTCCCTTTAGAAGGCTGCCCCTTCTTTGAAGAACCCTGGCTTGAGGACGACTTATGATCACTTTCTCGAGCTGGGGGTTTGCCGCTTTTCATTACATGATAGCCTTCCTCATAGGGCACTTCCTTCCTTTTCTCGCTTCTTGTTCGTGAGTCATATATAGGTACTAGTTGGTCCCACTCCTCACGACGAAGGGCTCGTCTCGCTTCTCCATCACTACAGAAAAGCCAGTTCAAGTAGGTCTTAGAAACTTGAGTCGGGGCAATCATCCGAGGCACTATCCAGCGATCCCTGCCACGCCAATATTTTCCCCAGTCTTGAGCAAATTCGTTGGTCAGAGCCAAGGTACGTTGTCTCGTAGTCTCCTGACGAGGGATAACCTACTTCAACCCATATTTTCTCATGACCCGAGAAGGAAAGAAGAAAGTACTCCTGTACAGACCCACTATGGTAGTATGAGGGATAAATTTGCAGCAAGACACCAAAGAGGTCAAGCTCCACCAGGTCACATACCAACGGATAACAGGCCCTGCATGGAAAAAGGCATCCCATTCAGCAATGGTCTTTTCATCATATAGCCTTTTTCTAACCAAGAAGCTAGCAGCAGTATAAGTCTTCTTTTTCCAGGCTTGAGAGGTACGACCTATCATCTTCTCTAGCGATTATATCAGCCTTAGATGCTCGCATAACCAAATTTGAAGCAACAGGGAGCTGCCAGAAAAGGCTTCGTGAGGTGAGATTTTCAACCTGTCAAGCCCTAAAATAGTTTCTCCAATCACCAGATGCAAAGGAGAATGCCCTTCAGCCATTTGATTCACCACTCGCAGCAACAAGGCTCCACCCAGGTTGGAGGACTCTGCATTAGCGAACAATAGGCAATTTAACAGGCAAAGTACAAAAGCCTGTCGGTGGCAACGCCTAAATATCACATCATATTCAGAAGAAATAGCAAACTTTTCACAGATTTGAACTAAGTCCCTATCGACACCAAGAATCATGCTTTTAGCTTCTGCAGATGTCAAGCGTAGAGATTTCCTGTACTGATTACTAAAACCATCTCTCAAATAAGGCACGGCTGGGGGAAGAATGTCTGACATATTAGTAATTGCAGCAAATTCTTCAACTAAAAGGCATAATTCAGAATTACCAAAACGGAAGACGTGCAAGTCTGGGTCCCAATATTCAGAGAAGATCGAAGAAGGGGCCACAAAATTTTGGTTGGTCTTAGGGCCAATAAGGTTGAAACATGATACAGAGCCACTTCTAGTTTATCTTCTATGGTTAGATCTTTACACCAGGCATCGAACAGATTTTTAAAAGATTTCACCATGGTAGAAGCTTTGAGAAATTTGAGAGAGCTAAAGTCTGAAAAGGGGTACGACATTAGACATCCCGTAAGTCCTATTTATAGGCAAAGAGTCGGGTCAAAAGGAGTTAGAAATCCACGAAAAAGGCCCAAAGCCAAAGCCGCCAACGGCTCAGGCCAGCCCCTCTAGCGGCTAGCGGCCCTAGCACTGGCCCAGCGCAGCTAGCGGCCTCGACCTCGATCCAGTCGACTTTTTTTGCATTTTTTCCTGCCCACCCGCTTGGTTCATTTCGCTCGTTCGAAGCCCAATCTTTTAAATGCACAACGGAGTTACAAGGCCCGAGACTCTCTTAGTCTTATTCTTTTCCATTTTCTTTTTTTATTTTTTTTATTCTTTTGTTTTACGGGGTATAATATGTGTAATTTTTGCTTTTCTTGCAATTTTTACCCTTTTCCTTTATTTTATTCCCTAAATTGTGGCCTACTCTTTATAGCATAGCATTGCATGGGCATAATCGAGTCATCATAGCATGCATATCATATAAAATGCATAAAACAGGAGTTCAAAGTTCTGAGGACCAATGTTTACAAAGCAATCCTACATTGTTCAACTGGAGTCATCATCGCCATTGTTATCAGCCTCATCTTCAACAGACGGTCCCTGGCCATAGTTCCCAGCCGAGTAGTAGAAAGAGCCATAAGTACTGAACGAGCTATATATAGGTCTTCTGTTGTTAGGCCTCATATCCCGTCCATCATACACGGGTGCATGCATAAGGGTACCTGCCGAAAACCCCGATATAAAAAGAGGCTCATCGTGGCTTGACTAGCAAAGTCCATAGCCACATTCTGATATGAAGGCCTAGCTTGAGGTATACCCCACCCAGGGGCATTCGCCCAACCTCTAGCCACAGGGGTCACAACAGGCCTACTACTGAAAAAAGGCTGAAAACCCGCTGGAGAAAACGTCTCAGGCACGGGAATGTGCGACACAGAAGGTTCGGGCGCCTCATCAACAGGAGGCCTGGTCACGGCTACAGGAGGTGAACGAGCAACAAACGGCCTGCTCCTCGAAGAAGCCCTTGCAGCAGAAGAATGTTGAGGCCCCACCGAAGATAAAGACTGCGACATCTGCAAACAATCATGGCCAAAATGTTAAGTTAAGCACTTCACTTAACTAAACAAAAAGACAAAAGTCTACTTACATCAACGGTCCTGGATAGAGAACTCTTCCCTTTACCCATCACCCGGCCATAGCCTTTCTTCAACAGGTGGATGAGCTTGAAGACTTGAAAAGTTTGCTCCTGGTTCAGCTACAAGAAGAAACAAAAGACAGTGTCAGCATTCAAAAGCAACACAAAAAAAAGAAGGCAAGAATTGATAAAAATTTACCCCCGTACAACCATCAGGCAAGGGCAAACCCTTAATGGCCTCTTCATCAGCAGTGTATAGAGGAAACTCCTCTACTATACGTCCCCCACTCTCACCAATGTACCTCACCTCATTATTCGGCAAGGTCACGCTTGGGGGCTGGCCACGAGGAACTCTGGAATGGGACCTCCTGGGACCCTGAGGAGCCAAACGCCGCCTGCAAGACACAAAAGTCAGTATGTCATGCATATAGATGAAAAGGCACAAATAAAGATCTTACCTCAGAAGTGAGGTCCGGTATCAGACGACCCAAGCAATAGGCCAGATACACGGCCGCACGGTCCAAGCCAGCAATCTCCGGCTCAATAAACTCCGTGGCTGCCATTCCACGAGTCACGACCCCCAAGTCTTCTACGCTCAGGCACGCAGGTAGAACATGGTTATAGGAGGGTCCTCCGGAACCAAGTGACCACCCAAGGAAGGATAGACTAGCCGAGTCAAGCGGTCCCCCAAATACCACACAAAGCCAAATGGCCCCTCAAAGACCACCCGCAAGGAAGATACCCTAAAGGACTCGGTGGTAATATGGGGCGGAACCCCGGGAATACCATCAAAGGCAGTCCACGACGCCTGCAGATTACAAGATCAAAGTTCATTCACACTAAATGGACTGGGAAACAAAACACGTACATACACAAGCAATTCAAAGGCAACATACCTCAGACGCAGCATGACTCTCGAAGGTAGCCCGAAAATGCTCCAAAGAGGAAAATGGGTGGTTATCCCTACCGACCCACCGTGAACCTAGTGGGAACATCCTCAAACCAAGACGGTGAGGACCAAAAGAGGGAAAATACTCAAAGAACCACAGCTGCCATACAAGCAAGAATAATGAGATACAACTCTCCTGCGAAACATGTATGCGCAAACAAAAAAAGAGAGATATATGCCAACCTCCAATATCCTCCACGGGCCCGAGATAGACACCCTCTAACTCGTCGGCCTAGGCCTGCAAGCCTGGCAACGCCACCTCACTAAAGAAGCATACGCAGGAGAACCAAAGTTGTACTCATGGACTTTGGACAAGTCGACTAAACATGTCAAGAAGCCAAACTGACACACGCTCTTCTTCTGGGCAAAAATGGTCGCCTCGAACAGGTAAGCTAAGAAAATACGAGCCCTCTGCTCCTCAGTAAGCCACTGCTCCACCAAGGCTACCCATAACCTCGGCAAGGAAACACGGTCCTCTCTAAAATGGGCGGACACAGGCCCATACAGCTCAAGCAACCTATCACTCTGCCGATAGTAACTCGCGTCAAACTGTATAAGGCGCCCTCTAAAGGACAAGCCTATCATTACAGTAAACTGATAGGGGGTAGGAAACATCTCCCCCATAGGTGTGTGGAAAGTGTTCGTGGTATCCTAGAACCTCTCCAATAACCCCCGAGCGATTATCCTAGTATTCCCAGAATGACAAGTTGGGATAACCGACAAAAAGTGCTTAAAACCCGAACCCTGCACTATCTCCCTAACTCCCACAGAAAAATGTGTCCAAGATCATGGCCCAATGAGAAGTGGACCCATGAGCCTGCAGCTGAACACCAATACCCTGGCCAACAAATAAAATTTTCTCAACAACCCATATGCTACAAATACATCCACAATTCCACACAAATTTTATACAGCTGACCACCAATCCAGTACAAATCCCAATTTGTTCGTGTGCCAAAGCACTAACAGTTCGAATTTTCAGTTCAAAAAGAAAAAAATATACTGAACAGAACCAAAAAAAAGAGAGAGTCAGAAACATACCAACTGAAGGTTAGACAGATGACTCTGCCTGTCCAGTAGCAAAACACTACGGTCCCAAACCCCATAGGGCGCCAGTCCATGCGCATAAACGAATCCTGGTACAAATTTGCCCCATCTGTATGTCGAGCAAGGGGTGTACTAGAAGAAGGAAGCCCAGTACGAAAGAGGTCCCGATTTTCCTCCTCCTCGCCCATGGGACGTTTCCCTTTATCCTTGGGAGCCAAAGAAGAAGAATGAAGTTTTCTTTCTCTACAAGTGAAAATTTCAAGTTTCAGATTCGCAAGAAACAAGTACCCATTCCACAATGCGACCCAAAATTCAGCAACTAGGCGGAAAAATAAACAAGTTCAAGACAAAAATCAAAGAATTTGGTCAAGAATTGACTTACCTTGAAGAAATTGGAGCACTCAACAATGGAGCTAGCTCTCGACGAAGAAGAAGAACAATGCAGCAAAACGCGAAAAAATTTGCGACAAAACGTTTTAGCCTGCTCAAGTCGACCGCTGCTAGCGGCGCTCGCGAGAGCCGCTAACAGCTCTCACCAAGTGCCTAGCGCCGCTAGGGGTCGTGCCTGGCCTGCACACACGGGCCCCTCCCGTTGTCCCACGAATTTATTCCAGCCTAAGAACCGTTATTTTAGTTTGTTCGCGACAAAGATCAGTACCGAGCGCGCGGGAGCAAGTCCCTTTGGCCCACCAAATCAAAATTAAACAGTTGGCCCATCTTACGGTACCAAGTATTATCAGGTAAAACTAACCCAATTATTTTGCAAGTCCCAAATACACGAGCCCGATATGTCCCGACAATATTTATCACCCGGAGTGTCAAATTATTTTAAGCCCAGTAAATCCGCTGGCCTCATCCAAGTTTATGGGACAACCAGTTTCCAAAATCGGGTCAGTCAATGACCGCTTAAGCTATTGCGGTTAAAATGTCCTTTTCTACGAAGTCCCAAAGTCGAGTCAGTCAATGATCGCTTAAGCTATTGCGGTTAAACTGTCCTTTTCTATGAAGTCCCAAAGTCGGGTTAGTCAATGACCGCTTAAGCTATTGCGGTTAAACTATCCTTCTCTACGAAGTTCCCAAGTCGGGTTAGTCAATGACCGCTTAAGCTATTGCGGTTAAACTGTCCTTTTCTACGAAGTCACAAAATCAGGTCAGTCAATGACCGCTTAAGCTATTGCGGTCAAACTGTCCTTTTACGAGGTCACTCATTTGTGTCAGTCAATGAGTGCTTAAAATATTGCGGTTATACTGTCCTATATATATATATATATATATATATATATATATATATATATATATATATATATATATATATATATATATATATATATATATATATATATATATATATATATATATATATATATATATGTTTCAGTCAATGATTGCTTAAGCTGTTGCATTTAAACTGTTCATATATTTTAACCATTTTACAGCCGTCATTTTTTATCACGCTGTCTCGTCGACTTTTTCATTTCTCGTACAGGGACAAAATCTTGGCACCCGCTGAGCGGTGTTTAGTCATTGTTTGCTACGTTGATCATTCTCAAATTATAAAGTATTATTAACCTTTTCATTTACTCTGAATACAGGTCCCCGGCAGACGTTTAGACCATCTACGAGCGGTGTTCTATCCTGCTAACCATAACCTTTATTTTTTCTTGTGTTCACAGAGATGAAATCTTAGCACGCTACGAGCATGTCCCAACTCAGGTTTGTCTCCATATGCATACATACTGTACACTCTCACACACCATGTGCACATTAACATCCTGCATGTCGGCTTCGGAATACTTTGATCTTCGCTTTTACTCAAGCTCGATCAAAGTGGGGGCTTCTGTAGACGGCAAAAAATCGCCTTCAGATTTCTTCGCAACAGCCCGATGATGAAAGGAGTAATTTATAAACTTGAATGTTATTTTTGCTTTAATAGGTAAAATATGGTCTCAGGTTTTTCCTCGATCACTCCTTCATTCCAGTCCCATTCAAAAGGCCCGTTCAAGAGCTTTCCAACGACACCTCTCATGACTATTTCCGACTCCCGGTCGCCAAGTTGCGATTCGGAGGTAGAACCGTCTTTTACCGCAAAGGGTAAAACGGTCTTTTCATATTTTTTGGAACACTAAATTCCTCCGGAAAATTAAAATAGAGAGCGGCCCTCGCCAAGTCTCCAAGCCCGACTATTTTTCAGCCCAAAATCCAAATTTCGGCTCCTTTCACCCGTCCAACCCTACTTCCTACGCCTATAAATACGATCCTCCTCCCTCAGTTCAAAACACAGAGTCTACAGTTGACAACCTCTATTCTCGGTTGAGTAATCCCGAGCTTCTCCCTCTTTCTTCCAAATTTGAGATCTTGTCTTTACTATTTTTGTCAAATATAGTCTACACTTCAGGTACTAACTCCTGAGGGCTCAAATTAAATTAATTGCCTAATTATTTATTTTATAGTAGCCATAATGTAGATATCATGCTAGTAAACGTCTTTTATTGCTTCCTAAATATTTTCTGTCAAAGCATGTCTAGTCGTTGTGTTGCTCAATTTGTCAAACGAATGCATGTCTAAACAAGGGTTAAAAATAAATGTTGTGATGCTTGTGATGAACCAATTAATAGTCTAAGTCTAGGTTGTTAATCCGGTTTGTGTGGGAATCATGTCTTTAAATTATTAAGCAAACTTGAGTTAGTAGAGGCCGTCATAAACGGGCGAGTTGGGTGCCTTACACCTTTCCACCTCGTACCTTCGCCCCCGAACCCTTTATTCTTGGGTACTCATATGTTCTATATGAGCGGGATTCTTTCTAAAAACATGATCAGTTCACTTATCGCGCTATTGGGTAGTCCCTTCGGTTTGTCCCTTCGATAAATCGCCGATAGCAGATGTGTGACCTCTTTCATGGTTTTCATTCAATTCAAGTCTTTACAAAAGCTTTTCTAACTCAATGGTCCCTTGAACTTATCTAAACCCACAGCTTACAAATTTTCTATAAGGACGCACTCCGTGGCCATAGAAATCCCGGGTCTTTACAACGGGCACGGCTATAGCCTCGTCATGCTCATCGTGCATTGACTCGCTGTCCGAGTAGTGCAAGTACTCGACTTCATGCTTGGGTGCTATAATCATAGGCTGCGGCTTCCTACCTCTAGTCGACTTCATCGCGGTCAATCGAGAATTGTCATCTACAAAAGGGCAATCAAACAATAAGAACATTTAAATCAAGAACAAGGTGATTTTAATAAATTCCTAACTTCTACCACACTCCGCGGCTTTAATTAAATTTTACCTTTTCCCAAAATGAAACTAATCTTTATTAATTCATTTATTAATCCTATGGATCCTTTTTACAACCTAGGGATCTGATACCATTTGTAACACCCCCGATTTTACAACGATTTTCTTGTGAGCTATCGACGTCATTATACATGACTCGACACCGCTGAACCGTCCCAAACCCGATGGTAGTTACTGCAACATTTATCGTTAAGAATAAATGCTAAGAAGAAAGAAAGTCTAGGTATCAAAAGGAGCAATCTAAACAAACTAAAACGAATTAAAACAATAATATCAGAGTTGTCTATATAGTGAACTTAAGTCCATTAAAATAATATTTCAACTTTGCCTTCGAGGGCATAAAACAAAATCCCACAATCTTAATGAAATAAAGAGTCTAGAGAACAAGCCCACATCTAAGCTCCAAGGCTACACGTCCCCACTCAGCAACACCTGCACTTTGGTTTCCGTGAAGGGAACAAGGTACAGAAGAAAAGAGAAAAAACAAAAGAAAACAAAAATTAGATAAACTGAATAAACGTTGTCCATACCCAGTAAAAACACTTTCGCAAACCTTACATGCGGTTTTTGAAGAATCTTTGAAATTCATTTGCATGCACGAGTAGTCATACATTCAAGCAAACACATACTCGATATTCAATTACATGCAATTCTTGCTTAGTGATCAATTGAACACAACAGTCAATCCATTTTGGTTAGACTAATAAGAGAGTGAATAGAACAACGATTACCCATACTGCTCATCGATAGATATTGACGTGCCATGGACTTACTCTAGTGTATATTCACACTATCTCTAACATAATAATCGATACGTAGAGAACTTAACAAATGGGGAATGATCCATCCCGAACACACTACGAGGTATCCATAAGTAACTTGGAGATCGCGCATCCCTAGACTACATCAGTTAGACATAATCCCAATTGCTCGACTACTCCTAGGGATCTATTAGGAGTCTTATTCTCAATTACAATTTAATTCATATAACTTGCATTGGTTGACTTAAGCTTAGTGGTACTACGAGACCACGACTTACTACTTCATTTCATGCTTATGACAATGAATATAAAATATTAACGATAACGACATTTATGCATATTGGGAATAGTCATGCTTTGATGAGAAAATATTGCAATCATGCTTTCAGACATGTCTAACGAAATTTCGGCAGCACTTCAGCAGTAAAACATGATAACCAAAACTTCAATCAATCAATTACACTCATCAATATCATAATAGGTACTCAGTAGCACTCAATAATATCCCATTCCATTTAGCATATATAATAGGGCATAATAATACTAATATTCTTCACCACCATACTTATTCAATAATTAGCATTTGAACTAATTACTTAACAAAATTTCATAACCTCAACATGCTCATTATAATTCATAATTACAGTGAAGAACATGCTTCTAATTCTCATAGTAAATGACGATATAATTTAATCATGCTTCGCATATTAAATTCACAATAATTGGCATTTAGCACATAACAAGTCAAAACCTTTTTATGGGTTCTGGAAAGAGGTAGGTACAATCTCTTACCTAACAAACACTCACTAATTAGTACGTACACTCCACGTATGAAGATGATCACACTTGCTCGTTAAGTTCTAATTAAAAATAATTACCGAAACTGAGTTTAACCAATAAGAAAATCTAAACAGTACTGAAACTGTAAACTGATATTTTTTTAAGTTTCTTGATTTATTTCAATCAATCAAGGCTTTTGAAAATTCGGATTCGGGTTCCAAACAAGTATAGAAAAATTAAAACAATAAATTAAAAATTGTTGAAATTACTCAAAAACCTGGACGATGGTTGCGAATTGTGAAAAATATAAAGAAACCACTTGCGCGACCCTTAAACCACCACCACGACCACCACCCATGGTGGTCATGAAACCACTGGTGACCCTACTACCACCCACCAGCGCCGATGGTGGTGGTGGTCGACCGTGGTGGTCATGGCAAGCAACCATGAAGGAGAGATAGAAAAAGAAAGAGAAAGCGAAAGGGAGAGAGAGAGGGAGGTAGCGGGGCTGGACTTGTCAGCCCAGTGACTCACCAGAGACAGGGAGGAGGCGGTGACCGGAGCAAAGTAGCTCCATGGTGGCTGTCAACAGAAAGAGAGAGAAAGGGACGGTGAGAGAGAAAGAGAGAACGAATAAAAGAGAAAGTAAAGAAGAGAAAGAAGATGAGAGAGAAAGCTCACTGGCGGCAAGGCAATGGCGGTGCAGCTGGTAGTCGACGGTCGACAGCAAGGGGACGGGAAGGGGAGAGAGAACCGGGTGAGAGAAAAGGAAGGGATGAGGGTTTGATCAAAGGGTGCAAACTGAATAATGTCTCATATTTTTGTTTATATACTCACACATAAGGGTTTTGGTAAACAATAGTCAAGCTATGAATAAAAGAAATATTTCCATTGAATAAAATTCTCCCGACTCACATCTTCAAAATCATTTAAATAAAAACTCTCAAATAATTTGACGATTATAAATTCCTAAAGTCCCATAATAATTATTAACATTATTATGGCTTTAATTGAATAAATCGAATTGTTGAACATAAATACGATTTAATCTCCGAAACTATTTATAAAAGAATTATAAATCGATATAATTATTATGAAAAATATTGGGGTATCACATATTCTATCAGCCAACCCTCATCTTCATTTGGGTATGTGTTAGGTGCCAATGTCTCATTGAAATCAACCGAGGCAGACTCAATTTCGCTTCCCATCTTTGATTTAATGGGTCGAATTAGAGAGAGAAGAGTTTTCGTCGAGATAACATATTCTTAGAATTCTTATTGAGAGAGAGAGAGAGAGAGAGAGAGAGAGAGAGAGAGAGAGAGAGAGAGAGAGAGAGAGAGAGAGAGGGTTGATGGGCAATGGTTTGAATGAGAGAGAAAATTAGGATTAAGAGAGAGTGAATGAGAGAGAAATTTAGGGTTTGGTTTAATTGAGAAAGAGAGAGAGAGAGAGAGAGAGAGAGAGAGAGAGAGAGAGAGAGTAGAAAATGTGGTTGAGACTTTATTGTGAGAAAAACTTGATAAGAAATGAGAGTCTTTCACTGGATAGATTGTTTTGGTGTAGCTTTCAATGGGTAGATGATGCACTATAGATCTAATGTTTGAAGGGATATAGTAATAGGGCGTTGAATTATTAGGTGGGTGAGATTAATGTAGGTTAATTGGGGTACTGGTAGGGTAGATTTAGGAAAGTAATAAGGGTTGAAGTGATGGCATATAAGTAATTCATCAACTTTTTCTCACCAATTAAGGACATACCCAAGTAATTAAGGGATATCCCAAAATAGAATGTGCACAAGTAAATGGGGACGAAAGGAGTAAAACTGAGTCGAAAATGAGAAAAGCAATAAAATAATAAAGGGAGAAGTGAATGTATCATTTGTATAATTACACTTGATCATAATTGTCTTATTATGCCAAGAATGTCTTAGCATATTGGTTAAAATTGAGGTGTCGTGCACATTAGATCCCAGGTTCGAATTCCTTCTCCCGCATATATATCCTTTTAAAATACAAATTTATTCTTTTCATGTAAGGAAGCTCTCACATTAAACCTTAGCACACAAGGAATCCCTCACATCAATCCTCACCTAAATTAATTAATAAAAAAAAGAAATCTACGACTAGCATTCACATATTTTGCTTCCCAAAAATAGAGATATTTATTACCATTACAATTGAAAAGAAAAAGGAAGTAGAATCCTAAACAAATCTTGGTTTGGTAGGAAAAAAATTACCAACATGATAAATGCCATTACGGCAGGCACCTATAAACAATAATTATTGAAAGATAAATTTCAGGAAGTTGGAAAAAGATTCAAAAATTATTAGCTATGGGCATAGTGAATGTTGTTACTATGCTGATTGAATAGGCCATTTTTTCAAGCTCACCCACAAGGCCACAAACATTTCATACCAAAAAACTTTAGTATATGACGTAGTAGTGACGACTTTGCCTATCATTTCTAATTTAGACAAGGATTTCCGCACTATAGAAAATAAACTCTTAAATGTTTTTCTTAATTTTTATGATGATCATGGGCAAAATCGATCTTCCGTATGATTAGTACTTAGTAGGATTATTTTAGTTTTCCCTCAACTAAAAAGGGAGTGAAAAAAAGGGAGTGGGGTATCACTAAAAAAAAAAAAGAAAAAGGAGCAGGGTAAATAACAAGTGGTTGGTCAAAGTGGTTCAATACTCTCGTCTATTAATTAATGTTGAGGGTTCAACTCTTTAGAATGGAATCACCCTTTGAGGATCAAATCGTGTGATGAAGATTAGTTTGACTAAAAATATTGAGGGTGAGCCTGTGGTCCAAACCGCACAAAAGAAAAAAAAAAAAAGAAGAAAAATGAGTGGGGTAGTATAGACTTGAATAAAAACAGTTGTATATCATATTGCGATGAGTCCCTCATGGGAAAATAAATAGAGAAATCAAGCAAATAATATGTATATAAAGTCACTATAGAAGTTGAAATAAACACATATTTTTTTGGCATTTCAGTGGTGATTGCCAAGGAAAGAATCACTCATTCCAAGGCAAATAGTAATTCTATTTGAATCATTTGCATGGAAAGAAGTAAGTATTGCTTTGGTAGAAACACTCTGACCGATTTAGTACTTGATTTATTATTTTTTTTTGATAATTTTAAGTATTTGATTAGTGGGTTAATACTTTACAAGGAAACACTTATTACGACTTTTTTTTTAATCACATTATGATATTTAATAATTATTTTATTATTATTATTATTATACGTGTATTGCACGGGCGACAACTAGTGTACTATAATGTATTGGTCTTTCTGCCTCATCCGAACCCAAAAACAAAAAAATTGTCTAGTAAGGGGTTTGTCACGTCTAACTAAAAACACAACAATTACGGTAAAGTACATATGTATAACTCACTTGGGTGACACTAGGTAGAAATTAGAATTGTAAGAAAGTTTACAAAAAGAAAAACTCCACTGTGTTGAAAGTTGAAAAACGTATTGGTAATTTGTTACCAACTTACCATCTAGAATTTTTTTCCGGTTGAGCAAAAAAAAAAAAAAAAAAAAATTTAGTTTCTTTTTTTACCTTACTCCCTCCGTTTTGAAAACATTTTAATATTTATTTTTTGAAGGTCAAAGTATACAAATTTTATTTACGAAAAATATATAAGAATTTACAATACAAAAATACTATGGTTAGATTTATTTTAAATAATACTTTCAAAAAATCATATATTTTATAATTATATATATTTATATAAATATAATTATTTAAGATCAAAGTGGTGCATTGTAGATCATAAAAAAGTAAATGTTAAGATTTTTCTAAAACAACGAGAGTATTTATTATCTTATTTTATGTTTAATTTTGGTTTCCTTTTTAATTCTCTATTCCTCCCCGAGTCCCCCCTCAGGTCTCAACTCTCAATACCTCCCTGAAACCCCAACTAGCTTTCTATTCGAGCTAAAACATAGTAATGCCACTCACTTTTGCCTTTTTTCCTAAAAATGCCATTCAACTTCTTTTTTTCTCAAATGTGCCATTGTGATTTATAAAAAATCTTAAAGCTACCACTTAGTGCATTTGATTACCGGCTACAGCAAGTAATTGCTCAATAATCTTTTATTTTATTTTTCACCTCCTAATATTGCTACCAAATTTCCAGTCATAATGTTGTGCAGCTCATCAAATGGATCTTTTAATCCATATTCGAGAATCGAAAGATGCCTAGTTGCATAAAACGCATACGGACAGAGGTATCTGAGCTTGAACCGCAACCTTTGGGTTCCTTTCTTCAGGATATTAGTAAAATTCATGAAATACACAACTTGGGTACGTTTACGGTTCATCAATGATTTAGGTTTTGGTTTAATAGTAGCAATATTAAGGTGGTGAAAAATAAAATAAAAGATTATTGAAAAATTACTTCTTCTTTTTTTGTTGAATGGCAAAGATTGACTTGTTGTAGCTGGTAATCATATGCACAAAGTGGTAACTTTAGGATTTTTTATAAACCACAATGGCACATATGAGAAAAAAAGAAGTTGAGTGACATTTTTAGGAAAAAAGGTAAAAGAGAGTGGCATGGCTATGTTTTAGCTCCTTTCTATTCATAATTTCATCCCCCCTCTCTCTCCCTCGCCTCACCTTCGACAACCCTGACTGAGTAAGTTACACTACCCCCATAACCAAACCAACCATGAGCTCATTCAACAGCACAACCCCAAACTTCGACAATCTCCTTCTCCAATCTTTAATGGGTCGTCTTCAAATTCGCCCACCACCACCACAACCCTTCACTAACCCAAACCAAAACCACCCTCTTTTCTTTCAGTCATTCGAGGATATTCTTCTTGACGCTACAACCAACTACAACCTCTCAGACAATTCAGACAACGAAGAAAACCCCTTTGAGGTTTCTGGGAAATCCCAGCTTGCTAAAGAAGAATCAAAGCTTGAAAAAGAGTTGATGAAGATCATCCTTAGCGGAAAAACTGAGACTTTGAAACCCAATTCAGGTCAAGCTATTGCAATTGGTGAACATCATATTTGTGTTGGGTTTCATGAGGAAAGTGGCTCGGATTATCGGGTTTGGGAGTGGCATGGTCATATTATGTTGTTTGATGAGGAAGATGGGTATACTCCTGAGTATATTTATGGGAATTATTTTGAGAGGTTGCAGGGTAGAGGGAATGGGAATGGAAGCAGTTCGGTTTCGAAGAAGGCGGGTCGGGTTGAAGAAAAGGAGGAGTTGAAGGAGGAGAATGAGGAAAAAGAAGAAAAGGTGGAGAATTTGGGGTTGAGAGAGCTGATTGAAGATGGGGATTCGGCGGGTACTCGGATTCTTCATCGGGGAAGAAGTGCCGGTTCTCCAAGGTAATTATTTAAACTAGTTATGATGAAATGGTTTTTGTTGGTAGAATGGGTGCTGAATTTTATTACTCGTATTTGTTTGTTGCTCTGACTTGTGATTCTGATTTTTGTATGTTTTATTGTTTTGATAGAAGCTTGTGGTGATGATTTTATCGGTGGGAATTGTGACTATTTGTTGTTGCTGTGATTTGTTTTTAGCTGTAGTGAACCAACAAACTGACTGTATTCTTGAAATTGGTGTTGAGTGTTAGCTTTCGAATTTGCCTGTTGAAGTCTATGGGTGTTTTCAGCTGCATAATGATAAGGCCTCGTTTACTTGCTTGCAATCAAATGTAATGCAATGCAATCATTTTGTAAAGTAAATGTGGGGTGAAAAGTGAAGGAGTGGGAGGAGAGAGATGGAAAAAGTGGGGTTGATTGCATCATTCAATGTAATCACAATTGCTCAACTTTTCCCATATAATGTTGATTACTTTGAATGATGTAATCAACCTCACTTTTCCCATCTCCTTCCTTCCCCTCCTTCATTTTCCACCTCACATCTACCCTATAAAATGATTGCATTGCAAGCATTTGATTGCAACCAAGTAAACACCACCTAAATGTTAGTGGATTAGTTTGCGATGCAATATATGGTTACACAACTTATTTTCGGATAGAAGTACAAACAAACAAACAAATTACAATGACAATGACGACAACCACCACCCTCACAATCCTGTAGTGAGATTCATTTGAGGACAGGGTCTCTAGAGGTTGTGGTGTGTTCAACCTTACCTCTCACAAGCAGTGATTTTGGTTTTGATAGAATTGTAACTTTTTTGTTTTTGTTTTTGGGGATTGCTAAACGTAAATACCCAAATTACTAAACGCAAATCTATTTTCCTTTAATACCCCTCTCATAACACAATCCCTAATTCAACTCGTCATCTATATCTATCATCTATCATCATCATCATCATCTGCCATCATCCATCATCATCATCCTCATCTGCCATCATCCATCATCATCATCCTCATCTGCCATCATCCATCATCATCCAGCACCACTACTTTGCAGATTCCCACCCAATTACCGGCCCGTTCTCTCATCCAACCACCCCCGCCTCTCTGTGCTCCTCTATCTCAGGCGGCCAATAGACCACCGAAACTGAACCCCATCGTACACAGCCGCGGGAACTCACCAGACCACCACCCATAAACCCTAACTCAAAAAATAAAAATAACACAATTAAGTTTTTTAGGGGATAACAAAATTAAGTTCGTAACTTTTACTGAGTAATGTCATTGTTTGCATCAAATGATTCATTTAATCATGTTTGACGAACTGGTTGAATGATAATGATGAAGTACAGAGCTAATAGAATATGGAGTACATGAAAAAAGTTGTTATTGAAGTAAAGGGGTACTTTGGGAAATTATGATACAAAAATATTTGCGTTTAGTAATTTTGGATTTACGTTAAGCAGTTTCGTTGTTTTTTTAATCTGTTTCATATACCCTTTCATCATAGTTGGGTCGAGTACTGATGAAGTGGAGAAAGCTAGGCGGAAGGGGTCACAAGGGGTGGTGTTCAAGCTAAACTATGATAGGGTGAGTTTGCGCTTGCACTTTCAGGGAAGAGTTCATATAAAAAAAAGGTTATGGTTTACGTTGGAGGGGATGCTTTTTCAATGCCTAGGGAGTGGGTTTCTTCATGTAGGGTATTCAGGTGGGGGCTTCCTCCTTCCCTGTTCACCCTAGTGGTGGATGCTGCAAGGACGAGTGCGGAGGCGGGGATGATTGAAGGGTGAAGGGTGGGTAGGGAAATGTGGTTGCACGTCTCTCATTTGAAGCTTGTAGATGACACCATGCTTGCTCTTTTTTGTTTTTCTTTCCCCGTGGCGATTGATAAATTCAAAAACATCCTCTTTGTCCTGTAGAAGCTAATTGCAGTGTGGCTCGAATCTATTTGGATTAGAGGCATCTTGATGAACTTGCTGATCTGTAGTCTTGTTTAGAGACTCACATATATTGCAATGCCACATGGTGGTAATCAATGGTTGGAAATATTTTGGCTGAAGTACTTTAGGGGTGGAAGAGGGTATATTTTTCTTTGTGAGTATGGATTACACTATCATAATGTTTTCTCTAGAATTCCATTAGATTACCTCTCTTTGTTTAAGATTCCAGTGACAGTAGAGAAGAGAATTGAGAAGATGATGAGCTCCGTCCCTGCAAGGGTCGTATATTTTTTTCTTCCTCGTGGTTAATCTGAAACTTTGGAACAGGTTGAAGATTAAGATCCGTAATTAGAGGGAGAGCCTTTGCCTTCCAGATTCCCTAGGTTGTTTTAGCTCTGGGACCTTAATCAAGCCCTGATTTCTGAGTGCTATTCCCCTGCATACTGTCTCTGGGAATCTCTATTTACAGCATGCTTTACATGATCAGGAGCTGGTACCTTTGCTTGTTATCCTGGATTCTGTACAGCTCTCTGACTGGGAAGATACTAAAGTGGAATGGTCACTCAACAGGAGTGTTTTTTCTTGTAAGTTGTTTCTCAAACGGCTTCCTCTTACTTCACCCGTTCCCCATTGCCAAATGTTTTGGGAGGCTAAGTCACCTTTGAAGGTGCGGCCGTTGTGTAAACTTTTGCATTGGGAAAGATCAACAACATGCGGCGAAGGAGGAGGTTGGGGGCAGTCCTTTACCAGGATAGGCTTCCTCTTTGTTCCTGCAGTATGCTTTTTCACTGTAACGCTGGCATGCTGCACAGTTTCTTTGGGGCAGGCTGTTTAGCATTTATGGAAAATCTTGGGTCTGTCCATCTTCAATTTTGGATATCGTGCTGGTGCACTATGCTGGTTTTCGAGAAGGAAAGAAAATGATGTGCTGTAGTGCCTCTTGGCGATTGTCTGGTGTTTATGGTTGGAAATGGGTGCCCGACTCTTCTCTGTTTTTTGATCCTCTTTATCGTTATGAGCTGCTTCGGACAGAGTCACTTATATGGCCTTTCTCATCTAGGAACTTTTTTGATCACTTAGCTCCAAAAGAATTGGCCACTTTGCTGCTTCGCTTAGGGTCATACCTATTCAGGTTAGTTTGGGTGACAGATAGCCTAGCTTCCAAAGCTCTAACTTGGGATTGGCTATTAAAATTTATATTCTTTTGGATTTGGGAAAGTTAATCTCTCCTACATTGGTGAATGCTGTTGCCAATGCCCATTTCCCTATGGAGGGGTTAAAACTTGGGTTTAACCTTAGGAAGCAATCAACAGCCTGAAGGTACTAGTCCTATTGCTTCTAATCCGCTAGGTGAGCTCACCTGTGTCTGGGGATGCTTCACAGCAAGGTCTAGAGAACAGTTCCTGAGGTGGCTTAATTGGTGACAAGAGTGGGAAGCAATCTCAGGTGCAGGGAGGTACTTCTCCTCCAGGTGAACAGGGAAGAGTTGAGGTGGTATCTGGAGGTACTTGTTTGAATGGGCACGGATAAGGCCTGTTCAAGTAAGGGAATTGAACATGGATATTTTTTTTTGGAATTGATGAAGGAGAGGGTTTCAGTTTAGAGGAGGATGATAGCTCATATTGTGCACATGATTTTAGTTCAGGGGGAAATGGTTTGTTGTTAGATGACCTTAGCAGGGACAATTTGAGGGAGGACTGGGCTTCTCATGTCTCCGAGACTCCTACTGTGAATTTTGAGGATGCTACTTTTTTAATGAGAAGGAGGTGATTGTTCTTTGAGCCAATGGCTGGCTAAGATGGGAACCTCAGAGGTTGGTTTTGTGTCTCCTCAACAGACTGTACAGCAGCTCATGCAGCAGCCCAGCTCTTCGCAACAGGATGTATCAGTGGACTGTGGGGATGGCCTTTTTCCGACCCCGTCACTGCCAGGTCTTGCGCTTGGTAGTGAGGAGGCGGATGCCCGAGGAAATGCACTTGTTGGGGCATTGGGTATTTCATTTGTTGGTCGTATGGGTAATGAGGTGGCATTGGCATTAGGTACTCAGATTACTTCTAGGTAAAAGAAGGGTATGCGAGAGCTTGAGCGCTTAAAGTCTAGCATAAATTATGACAGGGGCTTGGTTAAGAACAGATATTTTGAATAAGCATTGAATTTGTATAGGCTTATTCTCATAGGATTGGCTTTTGGTTTTGTTAGGGTTCTTCATTAAAGACGTTTCCACTTATGAAGATTTTTTAATAAAATTCGTTTTCTTATCTTAAAAAATTCTTACTTTGATATAAAACTCTTTTCATCTCTAGAAAAGAAAATTATTAGGCTCAGTTAATGAGTTTTTGGAAGCCATGAGTCTGAGTTTGTGTAGATGCAAGATCTGGGAATCTGGGATCCCGAGTTTTCTGTTTGCGAGAGCGTCATTTGTTTCACATTATGGGTCTCCCTGAGTTGCTGCTTATGTCTTACCGTGGTATAAAACCCTTCTCATCTCTTGAGAGAAAATAAGGTTCAGTTAATGAGTATTTGGAAGCCCTGAGTCTGAGTTTGCGTAGATGCAAGATCTGTGATCCTGAGTTTTCTGTTTGCGGTTGGAGTGCCATTTGCTTCACATTATGGGTTTGGAAGGATTTTGAGTGGCTGTTCTCTTGTGTAGTAAATTAAAAGAGCTTCGAGCATAGAGGCATGAAATTAAAAGTATGTTATTTTGATTTATTATTTTTTCAAGGTTCTATGTAGTTTAGAGTGGGTTTTAGTTATTGTTGGCGCATGAAGATTATTTTTAAGCAAAAGATTGAATATGCTGCACCGAAATTCTTACAACAGCCTCTTATTACATATTTTCAGATATGATTTCTAGCATTTGGGGACTTTATAATTTAACTTCTTCAAATGATTCAAAGTGGAAAGGGTTATGTTGCAAGTGAGAAATAAGGTCATTACTATGTGTGTGGACAGACTGTATAGGAAAGTTGAAACAGAGATGTGGAAACGGTAGAGTTAGAAATGAGGCGACCCCGTTCTCTGGTTCAACGCCTTATGTCTCATGGTTCACAATTTCTTGAGGATGACCCTATTTTTTTTATTCTTTCTTAATAAAAATCTTTTTTCTTATCTAAAAATAATGTCTCATGGTTCAGAATATATATGGACCACTGTTACCAGGTTTGCGGTTCGCCCCCTTGAACAAGAACTGGTTTGGCACATACCAAAACGCCGATCGATCTCGATCTCAGGATGCGTGGTTCACAAACCGATTCGTTTATTGGTCGAATCTAGCCAACCTTAAGTACTAATTATGAAGCACAGAAACTCTATTAAGGTCACATTTCCCGTGTCAGAAACTCTGGAAACTCAAGGGAACTTAGGGAAAACTTCTTCTTTAACTAAAAAACATTTCCCCTGGTAATTGACATTTAAAATCCTAAGATTACGTTTACTTTCTATAATTTTTTTTGTAAATTGCCCCACTTTGAAGAATATTTATTTATCATTATTATTAGTTTTATTTACAATTTTAGGTGTACAAGCAAAAAAAATATAGATTTTCCTCATCTCCCCTTGAGTTTCCGCGTTTCCTATTTTTTGAGAATAAGCGTTTCCCGTTTCCCGTGTCGGAGTTTCCTGTGTCCGCGTTTCCGTGCTACCTTGGTACTATTATGGACTGAAAGGGCTTGAGCCCTAACTACATGCAAAATTATATAAGCGTTTTCCATGTGGCTCACAACAATGTTACTTATTAGTTATTAGTGAGTTGATTATATTTGTTACTTCTTTGTTCTAACTTTATTTTTAATTTTTTATTGTTTGGAAAATGGTAATCAAGGAATCTCTACTCTAAAGTTTTTTTTATGGGTTCATTCTAACTGATTTAGGTTTATTAAAATACAAATCTTTATAGGTAAAGATAATGCTTGAAAATGAAAGGAATTCACTTAAGGTCTGTTTGGTGAAGCTCCTACCAACTTCTACTTCTCTCCCATACATCTCTCACCACCACCCTTTCTTCCTCCATCTCCTCTGCCACTTTTAACTTCCAAGAAGCGGAATTGAGGCTAGAAGAAGAAGCTACAACTTCTTAGAAGTCAAAAGTGGGGGAGAAGGTGGAGGAAAAAGGGGTGGTGGAGGAGGAAGGTGAAGGGAAGAAGTAGAAGTTGGGAGAAGCGTGGGCAAACGAGCCTTAAATCCCTTTGCTAGCATTCCCAATACTATTCCCATGGATTTGCATAGCTACATTGACAGGTGTCCATTCCCCTATTTTATCCTTCTTTGTTGTTTTCTGTGGGCTGGGAGGTATGAAAAGAACCTGCTAACAAAGTTAGTCGCATTCAATAAACAACAATCACAGACCAAGTCACGGCTTTTCTTTGAAAGAAAAATTCTCAACTTTCAGACCTCCAGCTCCTTCTCTCAGTCATATGCAAAATTAGAGGCCACTGAGATGCCACTAATGTTAAAAATGGGGTAGTTGTCACTCTAGGACTAGTTGTAACTAGGGGATGACCTTCCATCAATCATCGTTGAAAGTTATCAAAACTTGAGAATCAGGGAGGCAAATGGTGCTACCACTTCTACCATTCACCCACGAGAAGTGGTTCGATTCTCATGGCCTACGACCTGGGATCCCCTACTTATCCCCCAAGCTGCGGACTGCTCCTTACTAAATCTAAAAAACAAGGTTATCAAAAGTTTGGAACTTGTTCAGAATTTCAGCCTAATGGTTTCAAAAATCGGCCGCGATGGCGACGCGAGCTGCGGGAAGGTTTTTTGACATTACTGCCACGAATATTCCTCGCAACTCGCGAAAGTGGTTTTATAACCAATCTGTGGTCGTGACTGTGACCGTGATTCGAAACCATTTTCAGTTGGTGGGCACAAGCTCTGTTACATGGACTCGGCAAAATAGGCTTAGTACCCGTGTCGACACGACACGACACGACCCGGAAACGGGAGCGGAATACGTGTCCGATCCTTCACTTTGCAATTGGACATGGCAGATTGCACGGTAAGCAAAGGAGAGAGAAAGATAAAGGATGAGGGAGGAGAGAGAAAGAGGAAACTGAAAAGATGAAAGAGGAGAGAGAAGTTCCAGGTGACTCGCCATTGCTGGATTGCTGGTCGTTCTCCATTGTTGCTGTTTCTCTCTCTTGTCTTCTCCATTTCTCCTGAGCGGCGCTAATAGTTGGAGAGGAGAAGTAGGGTTTACTTTTGTATTGTATCTTTCTCTCTCACCGGGGGTTTAATTGAGCTTTAGGTCACGTGAACTTCTAACTTTATTTTTCTCATAAAATTTTGAAGTCACGTGAAGTTTTAATCATGAAACATCTCCAAGCTGCATCCTTAAAGCCCAGACACAGTCAAATAAAAATTAGTATGACTTTTGACTTAAGGCCCCCAATTAATCAAATACAGTCAGACAGTACTCCAATTACAATTTTTTAACTTAAAACTTTAATTATTATTTAGAAAATCTATAAAATGTAATAAAAAAGATAAATATTTTTGTGAATAAAGGATCCCCGCACCCTTGTACAAATTTAGGACAAGGTCCCCGTGTCCCAATTTTTCAGCCAAGGCGAGTCCGACTCCCTGATACGCACCCGTACCTGAGTCCATGTAACATAGGGCACAAGGGTTCTTCGACCCACCCAAAAAAAAAGTTCATGATATCTGGTTTCTTAGAATGTGTTCTTTTCCTAACAGCTGGTGTCTTCACAACAGCCTGTTTCTTCACAACAGCAGTCTGCAGATTGTGGAGGCGGTCTTCTCCTGTGTTTAAGTCGCGCAATTGCGTGAGGCGATGCGATGGGATGGGTCTATCGCATCCTCAGGCTAATGCGATGCGAAATCATGATGCGAGCCTGAGGCGTCGCATCAGGTCGCCTCAACGAGAGGCGTGATGCGTGCGCCTCGGCCGCATCAGGTCGCCTCAACGAGAGGCGTGATGCGTGCGCCTCGGCCGCATCATGGACGAAAGGTAGAGAAAGAGGGAAGAGAGAGAGAAAGAGGGTTCCATCTTGATAAATATAGGTCGATCTCCGGATTCTTATGCCTCGGCTCACAAATTCTATCCAATCGAACAACTTTGGGAAGAAATTGAGCCTAATTTGAGATTTAGGGTTTCATCGAAACCCTAGAAGTAGATCTACGAAATTGAAGCACTAAAGAGCAAGGGAGGAAGATGGAGATTTAGGGGTTTTGGCCGACACAGCCTTCCGAGTGGGTTAGAAGGTTCGCCGGCGTACAATTCCCGACCGCCGGAGAGATAAATGCGCTGGTCCTGTGCTGCATCCTCCAGCAGCTTCGTTTATTTCAATTTTTTTTGTCGACTGAGCCTTTTCATTTCCCTCCTTTACTTAGTTGTAGCCAGCTGTCTTCCTCATTCTTTTTTATATTTTATTTGAGTGTAATCACGTGATGGTATGACTTTTACAGTTTTACTGTATAAAGCTTAGCTAGTAGTTTAAATCCCTGTACTTCTCGTACTTTACCATCACACTCTTAATTTTTTTTTTAGCTTTCTTTACTATTTGGCTTAAATTTTCAAAGATACATCTGAAAAAATAAATTAATTTTTTTAAAATATGTGTATTGAGTATAAAACAATGAAAATATTATGTAAAAATTAATTTATAAATTATAAATATTTATGGGAAAAAATATGCGCCTCGCGTAAGTGATGCGTGCGCCTTCGCCTCGCGCATCGCGCCTCACTTTTTTGGACCCTATCGCCTCGGTGCGCGTCGCGCTTTTTTAAACCCAGGTCTTTTCCCAACTCCATCACTGTCAGATCAGACTATTGGCAGTGAGGAGCCTGTTGGCGCGGTAATATACTTGTTGAGGCATTGGAAATTAAATTGGTTGATCCAATGGGAAAGGACTTTGCTCTTGGGTCTCAGGTTAATTTCCGAAAAAGGAAGGGTAGTCGAGAGCTTGAGCGTTTAAAATCAAGCATAAACTATGATGGGTGCGGGTTAAAGACGGGTTTTTTTGATTAAGTATTGATTTTTGTATGGGCTTATCTTCTTAGGTTTGGGTGGTGTCCATCTTGGAGAACGGCTTTATTCTTGTATTCTATATCCTATATTCGTCAATAAAACTCTTTCTTACCAAAAGAAGATTGTGCTCTTTCCCCATTAAACTGTCCATCTCCGTGTAATTGCTGAAAAATCATGTTACAAGGACTTGGTTACAGGTGTCCAATATGGGTACGTGTCTGATGTAGGACTCAGCCAAAATCTGAATGTTCTGCATCTTCTTCGCCTGAGTTGAAGCGCCTAAGTTAACACCCTTGTTGGCATGTCTGGTATCCAACACGGGTGCTCGAATGAGTTACTTGTTTCCACTGTTTATTTATCTTTTTTGTTTGTTTCTTACTTCTGAGTGATGTATACACATGGATGCTGCTTTTAAGAACTGCAAGATTATTAGTGGATGTTTACAGTTTTAGTATTTTTTTTGAGTGAGTTTACAGTTTTAGTATTTGGTCTGTAGATTGCTTTACCTCGGTTTGAACTGAAAACTGATTTATGTTTACAAGGGTAAATGATTTCGTATGCATTTTGGATCATGGTACGTTCTACATAGTCTGGATCACTAATCAATTTCCAACATATATTGATCATAATGGCTAATTGTATGAAACCTAAACAAATTCAACGCGGAAATTCATTAATAGATGAATAAATTGCAGACATGTTTTTTAGATATGAGAAATTTTTTAATTATAAATGCTGCAAGAAAACATCCAATGAGGACAAGATGTCCTCACAAAGAGTTACGATTGCAGATTCCTTGAGTTTATCTGGACATGTTAAGCTGTAGAGAAAAGGTATACCTTGACAAACTCTTAAACAAAATGAGACCGTCTAACACTAATAACCATTTTCAAATTTGAGGTGAAAGTCTTTCTGTAAACTTTGCTTGAATCTTTAAATTTTGGTGGCTCACCAGTGTTGCAGTACTGGTTAGTGGAAGCACTGCGTGTGTGCAAGTACCAGTACGTGGTACCCAGGCTGTGGAGAGAATTTAGTAATACTGTGCGATCACCTTTGTTTGACTGTAGCTGATCACCTTTATTGGGTGCCTTAGTTAGCCTTCACAGTACTGCCTCCCCCTTCATATACCTCTGTTTTACTATAGCCTGATTAGTTACCTAAACTTAATCTGGATAACACTAGCCTTAGTGACTTGTCAATGAAGGCTGAGATTATGATTTTAACTTGTCTCTCGACCTTTAGGGGCTATCATAAGGCTTCACCTACCAGTGTGACAATTCATAATTTTGTACATCAGCCGCTTATGTCTATTCTTGGGAATATGCTAATGATACAGTAGATATAAGTAAGTCTGATCTGCCCATCTGAACTTGAGCAAAGCAAATTCAATAAACTACTATGGTCCGTGGACAATGAATACTAAATTAGTATTTCGTGTTTGATGTCTACGAATGGACATTTCTAATGGAGGAATGGAGCCAAAATATTCTCATCTCTTTGACTTTGGAATATAATGGACTACATCAAAATGACTTGTGAAATTGTATAAACTTCATATTATTATGAAGTGATGGTATTTTCACTTCGGATCAAGGATCATTTGAAAAAATCCTCATTGTTTTCACAGGGGTAATGCTATGTACATCCCTCCCTACCCTGTTTGGGTAGAACCTCTGTGGAGGCATTGGGGTTATGTTGATTGTTGATGTTGTTTGCTGAAGTATGAGATCAATGTCTTGACCCAGGGCAAGTATCTCTTAACTCTGCCAAGATTGTTTAGTTCTTTCAAGAGCCTTAATATATTTATTGCTTATATGCATATGAATTTTTGGTTAATACGTAAAGTTATCCCGCAGATCGACATTCATACAGGAATTGCTTGTGTCTGGAGTGAACATATAAAGACAGTATATGGGATACAGTAATGCACTATAATTGAAGTGATAAAAGTTTCATTGGTTTTGACCTGTTATTCCTCACTGTATCTTTATATGCTACTTCGCGGTCGTGGAGTCTGATAAGGGGAAAGAGTTGCTATTGCTATGGAGTATGGTCTGTTCATGAAGTATAGTGTTAGGCCTGTGTCAAAATGCCACAGCTATGCTTTGCACTTGTTTACAGTTGCATTGTGCTTCTGACCATATTTATTTCGCTATCATTAATTCCATTAAGAACATCTATGAGTTCAAAATGATTCAGTTTCATGCAGTTTCTTACCTTCGTGTATAAACCATATCGTTGATGACAGGTTCTAGTTAAGGTTCTTAGCTGTTGCATGTGAATTAGCAATCGAGGAAGCAGCGGTTTGGCTTCCATCCAGTGGTTGGATGCATTTTTTGTCTTTTGACTGACAAGGTTCTCTTGGTATGTCATATCCTCTGCTGCATAGTATCATCGCACCAGCCACCATGACAAAGCTGAGATCGTGGATAAGCAAAAGAATTGTTCTTATGAGGAAAGTCGAAGTTTGCAGCTTCTACAAATATTTGGCCTTCAAAACTTTTCTTTTCCTTTGTTTTTTTCCTTCTCTTTCTCAATGCTATCCCGTTTAACTGCAAGGTTTCATATTGTTAATAGGGAAAATATTTTGACATATATTATAGATGGTGTGCGGTTGCACAATCTGCATCTTTTTGGTACACTGAAGCTGCCTAAACTGGTGAGAATAACTGAATGCGTTGCCGAAAAGTTTCCCCTCGAATTGGGTTGCGTCGGGTCAGTGGCTAGGCCAATGGGGTTATCCGTATTGACACCATATTTGGCCTATCCTCAGTCAATTTGTTTTTTTTTTTTTTCTAGTTTCTCGCCGAATACTTGCTTCATCTGTGTTCATTTTTTCTTATTACCTTTTTCTTAACGATAAAACTGGTCGCCGGGGGTAGATATTATCTCGACTTTGATTGGGATAAAATATTATCTCGGCTTAAATTGGGATAAAACAAAAGATATTATACTCTTGACTAAAAGGAGAGGGGTGAGATATTATCTCGAGTCAAATTGGGATAAAGCAAAAGATATTATACTTTTAGCTAAAAAGAGAGGGGAGAGATATTATCTCGAGTCAAATTGGGATAAAGCAAAAGATATTATACTCTTGATTAAAAGGAAAGGGCCAAAATATTATCTCGAGATCTTTGACTAAAACTCAATACCTAAATATTGGAGAAAGAAAAATAAACCTAAGGTAACAAGCATCATATAGAACATTCGGGGATATTGTTTCCTAAAAATAAAAGATTTTAGACTCAATCTTAGGACAAAATCTAGACTCAAAAGAAAAAGATCCTAATATTCTTGGGTTCTAACCTAATATTCTATGACGACCAAAACGACTACGCAAAGATTGCGTTCACATATGGGTAAACAGCACAACAACGTAAATGACATAATCATGAAGATCTAGCATGAACATGGGACTGAGTTTTGACCTAAAACATTGGTTCTAGTTCATGCAATTGGGTAGGCTTAAGGGTTTTGGTCAAAAGGTACTCATGATCAAGAAGGTACAATAATCCGCGGGATGCGCGACAATAAGATGCATTCTTGTTATCCTACTTGTCGAATGGACGATTCCGTAGGAAGGTACATGAGGTGGGCGAATCCATGTTTCTTGGCAAAGAAGAATCGAGTGGATTCTCACTAAGACACTTCACCACACTCCATTGGCTAAGAAACTAGTTTGAACTTGTGAAAACAAGCTCGGAAGTCGCGCAAACGCATGCACATGGATGCAATTTAATAAAACTACTGACAAGTCACAAAAATAAATAACACTCAAGGTAGTGAATCAAGCAAAAATAATGGCGTTGAACTAATTTTCAAATTACACCCTCTTAACCATGTCCCAAGTGAAGTCGCCACTGCAGACTACCGGGACCGTGCTCCCCCTCGTCATCATCTCCCCTCGCCCGGACTGGCGCATGGAAACTGAGGGAAGGAAAGAGTAGCCTAGGAAATGTCATTGTTCGTGAATCTTTCGAGTGTGAATGCACATGAAAGTTTATCCGTTGTACTAGGGACGTGATTAAGATTGTCAGAAGTTGCCACCAAATTTAAGGAAATTTGGAACCCTCGGAACCAAGTCAATAGTCTAAAAAGACGTCAACCCGATTCCTGTGCACCCCAATCCCTATTGGGGAAATTAACTTCATTAATGAGTTCGGGGGCGTGAGTACAAGTTAGGAAGGTGTTAGGCATCCAACTCGCCCGTTAACGACAACGACCTTTACTAATTAGTTCAATGCAATTATTAATGCTACGGTTCCAAACAAGGTTCAATTTGTCCAAACTACTAGTTTTAACTACTAGGTTGAACAAACATTACTATCGTGACCATTTTTAACAGCTTATCAAATTTACATGCTTTTTAATGCTAAAACAATAAATATGCTAAAACCTGCGAGTTAGAAGACAAACAAGACAATTCATCCAATCAATCACAAACAAGCATAATTATGGTAAAGAGCAATAAAAATAGAAATTCATTCATCCATTCATTCATTGATTTAATACAAGCCCTTTTACTCAAAACGTGTCATACATGTATGTATTACATAAACCAAAATCGTTAGTAAATAACAAGCAAATAAAAGAATTTATTGAAACATTTAGGTTGGATTACCTGGATGCTCACAATGAACTTATTGGGTTTAATGCTTCAATTCTTGCTCTTGATGAAGTATGAAGGTTTTTTCTTGTGGTGTTAGGGCTAGCCAAAAGAAGGAATAGAATCAGAAATTTAAGGTTATATATTATGAGAGAGAAATCACTTAGGAGCCTCTAACTGAAGACTAACCAACAGAGAATGTCCAACCTCTTTAACTGAACCAATAATTTTTGAAATAAAAATCTCATTTTCTTGCCCCATAATTTCGGCCAAATAGCCGAAAATCGTGGCCCAAATACTGCTACAATATTTCGGCCATTACCGAAATATTGAGCCCAAATTTCTTTAATTTATTTTGGCCTAATTATAATTAATTAGGTCTAAAATCAAAACCCAATAATTAATTAGGCACATCAACTGTCATGAGCCCATTAATATTTCTAAATCAAATTTCACATTTTCTTTTTGAGTAATTATTATTCTAAAATGAATAATAATACGGGGTATTACAGTTTGAGAGAGAGAGAGAGAGAGAGAGAGAGAGAGAGAGAGAGAAAATAAGAGAAAGAAAGAAAGTGTGATACCCCAATATTTTCTATAATTATTATATTGATGTATAAATGATTTATAAATAGTTTCGTAGATTAAATCGTATATTCATTTAAGGATTCGATTTATTCAATTAAAGCCATAATAATACTAATTATTATTATGGGACTTTTATAAATTGCATTTATTAATTTTGAGGAGTTTAATTAAAATGATTTATATATGAATAAGAATTATTCATATAGTTTTAATTAGCTATTTAAATCAGAAAATTATTAAATAAATTCCTAAACCTAATAGTATTTGACTTGGGTTGACTGAGGGCCTATATAAGGAAAAAGGTGAGACAATTGATCAGTTTTGCAAACTGAACCAAAACCTTCAAAGCTTCTCTCTCTCTCGCCCGTAACCTCTCTCTCTATCTCCTCACCGGCTCTCTCTTTCACTCCCTCTCCCTCGGTTTGCTCACCGGGGAACCACCGCCGGCCTCCCTCTCTCCCGCCGGTAATTCTCTCTCTCCTCCCTCTCTCTTTTCCTCTCTCTTTTTCTCGCTCTCTTTCTCGCCCTGTTCGGCTTCCAGTCGCCGGACCACCACCGGACCACTGGGCCGACGCCCAGGTGGTGACCGGTGGGTGGTCGGTCGAGCCCCAGGCCCCCTCTCTCTCTCCCTCTCCTTCTCTCTCTCTCTCTCTCTCTCCATGGGTGGTGGTGGTGGTGGTGGTGGTGATGGGTCGGGTTATAGGTCCCATGCATGGGTGCCCGTGATCTAGACCTAGTTTTAAAGTTAGGGTTTCGTATTTATATTTTTCGTAATTATTAATTCGATTTTCATTATTTTCGATTTAATATTTTTATTTTTCTGCACTCATTCGGAATCGGAATTCAGATTTTCAAAAGCCTAGATTTGTTTAAATAAATCAAGAAATTTAATAAAATTATCAGACTGATATTTCATTACTGTTTGGATTTTCGTATTTATTAAATTCAGTTTCGGTAATTATTTTTAATTAGGGCCTACCGAGCAAGCATGATAATTTTTGTACCTGGAGCTTACGTACTGTTTGGTAGCGTTTTAGTGGTAAGCGCTCATGCCTATCTTCTTCCAAATCCCCATCAAAACTATTTTGATGTGTTATGTGCTAAATGGGAATTTGTTGTGAATTTAATATGCAAAGCATGATTAAATTATATCGTCGTTATTATGAGAATTATTAAGCATGTTCACTACTGTAAATATTGTTTATAATTGGCATGTTGATATTATCATGTTTTTGGGAATTAATTAGTCCATATGATGATTATTGGACAATTGTTTAATGGTGAATTATTAGTATTATTATGCTATTAAATATATGCTAATTGGTATGGGTATTATTGAGTGCTAGTGAGCAACTATATATTATCGTTGAATGTCTTTGGTGATTTGTGAATTTTTGGATATTATATTACCCTGCCGAAGTGCTGCTGAAATTGTGCTAGACATTACTTGTCATCATTATTAAATTATCGTCGTTATTGAATTAAAGCATGTTTAATTCTCATCGTATTGAATTATCATTATCGTCATTATTTACTATTCATTGTCAAGAGCATGAAATGAATTCGTAAGTCGTGGTCTCGTAGTACCACTTATGTCAACCAATGCAAATTATGTGAATTGAATTAAATGAGAGTAAGACTCCTAATGGATCCCTAGGAGTAGTCGAGCAATCGGGATTACACCTAATGGTGTAGTTCAAGGGATGAGTGATTCCCAAGTTACTTATGGACACCTCAAAGTGTGTCTGGGACGGATCATTCCCCATTTATTAAGTCCTCTAGGCTCGTGTAATTGTACTAGAGGTAGTGTGCACATTAGAGTCATTAAGTCCATGGCGTGATTGTATCTTCGATGAACAGTATGGGTAATCGCTATTCTATTCGCTCTCTTACATCTCTCTAATCAAGACGAATTGCATATGTCGTATTTCGTATGATCACTATACAAGAATTGCATATAAAAGAATGTCGTTATGCGTATGCTTGATTATATGCTTATGTGCGTATGCAAATGAATTTCAATGATTCTTCTAAAACCTCAGGTAAGGTTTGCGAAATGTTTTTACTGGGTACGGATGACGTTTATTCAGTTTATCTGATTTCTGTTTCTCTTTTGTTTCTTTTCTTTTCTTTTCTTCTGTATTTTATTTCCGTCGCGGAAACCAAAGTGCAGGTTTAGTTGATTGAGGACGTACAGCTTGGAAGGTAGAGTTGGCGTCGGTTTTTAGAATTGTTTTTGTTCAGATTAGATCGTTGGGATTTTATTAGATTTAGCCCTTTGAAGGCAAGTTGTAATAAATTGGTTTAATGGTTTTAGCTCACTATATAGACAACTCTGATATTAACTGTTTAGTTTGTTTAGTTCCTTAGAAGCTCCTTTGATGCCTAGTCTTTCTTTCGGCTTAGTATTTACTCCTTAGTGATAAATGTTGCAGTGACAACCCTCGGATTTGAGACGGTTCAGCGGTGTCGAGTCGCGCACAGCGACGTCGATAGTTCCCAGGAAACCGTTGCGAATTCGGGGGTGTTACAGAAAGAGACGGAGAGAGATTACTGTCAGCGAGGAAGGGGCGGTGGAGCTGGTTGATTTCGGCGAGCGGGCGGAGCAGGGAGAGAGAGAGTGAGTGAGCCGGGTGAGAGAGAGTGGTCGGGTGAGTGAGAGAGGCCAAATTGAGGGAGAGGGCAAACTGATTAATGACCCTTTAACTTCTTTTATATACGCCTCTCTAGGTTCTCTAGTCAAAGAAAGTCAATAAGACTTTAGAAAAGTTTTAATTTAATTTGATAATTAAAACAATATAAAACAATTATGAATAATTCATGTTCATATAAAATAATTTAATTAAACTCTCAAATAATTTGATAAATATTAGTTCCGAAAGCTCCATAATAATAATAATTAATTGAATAATCGTTGATTATAAATGCGATTTAACTTCCGAAACTTTTTATAAATGAATTATTAATCAAAATAATAATTATGAAAAATATTGGGGTATCACAAGAACCTGAACGAGCAATACCCTGGAGAAAATATCAAAATCATGATTTGCTTTAAAGTCATTTTTTATCTATGAACCATTTTGGATCCGAACCAATAAAGGGCCATACAATTTCATTAAAATGACCTCTTTCACCCTAATATCTGAGACAAAAATGGCGTCTAAGCCAAACAAAAACGCAAAGCGATTCTAAAATGTTGTGGTTGAGTAAGGAAATTGCTTGAGGTTTTTGTGTGTTTTTTTTTTTTTTACTTCTTTGGAGGTGGCGACTGAGCCAGAAGTTGCGTTGCTTTAGGGTTTTTAGAAAGTTAGAGAAACTCTCCTTTCTCTCTAAAAACTCATCTCATTTTTATTGTTGTGTTAAGAGTCTTTCAGTACTTCTAATGGAATTATCCTCCATGCACCGTGGGTATGCATGTGCCCATTCAGACCCATGAAAAAAGAATATCAGTCCAGTCTGGAAATGTCCAGTAATCCAAGCGTAGAACCGCTATATCCATCGGACTAAATCCCCCAATTATAGGCCCATGAGGCCAGACTCTAATCTCACTTCATAAAGCAGCATGATATCACAGTGACACAGACTATGTGACATTATTTTAGGGCCCTGTGAAACAACCTTTTGCCTTTTGGATTTTTTTTATTTTTTGTCCCTCGTGTTTGAACCTTTCACTTTCACTCTTTCACTCTTGTATGAGTTTGTGAGTTGTGGGCAGCCGATCAAAATAATCAATCTTTTAATACAATTTTATTACTTTTTGCCTATAATTTTTGTTATATGTTCCTTAAATTATTCGGTATTAATATGTTATGGGCGTTTATACGCTTTCTTTGCAACCAAAGAAAAAGGATTATGCTTGCTACTTTTAATTTGTCCTCAATTAGCCCATTAGCATTTCAATTGAAGAAAAAGATTTAGTTATAAAATTTGAAAACCGAAAGTTAGATTAAAGTTTAGAGTTAACGAACTTAGCGATGCTTTGTTACTTTTATCACGGACAATGTTTTTTTTTCTAATGATAAATTATTACATGGTCCGAAATCAATGTTCCCACCTCTCACAGAATTATTAGAGCCACTCACGTTCACCTTCTAAAAAAGTGGTAATTGTGAGAGATTAGAGCATAATCCAAGACCCTCTGACGATTGTTGTAGCCTGTAGCCACTAGATCTCCTTCACCTCCCTTTCATTTTTCCTTATTTTCCGAAACAAATTTAGGTTAAGTATTGATGGAAGTCAGACTTTAAGACCCATTACAATAGGATGGGGTAACCCAAAGGCCAAGATGGAGTGACCCAATGGCCAATAACAGTAAAATTAGTCTCAATTTTGAAATCCTTGTTGGATAAATTGAAGATTACAACAACGGACTTATACTTCATTTATGTGCACTCTTACAAACTACTCATAGAATAACAACAAGAACAATAATGGCTTCAAGTCACGTTAAATAACGCTCTCCTTAAGACGTTATTTGTACCCCCACAAGATTGTGCAAAGGGGTTCAACAAATCGCCTTTAGGATATAATGAAGCCTACCATTAGAATGTTTGCACAAACACTCTAATCTTTATACCCTCCATGAGAATGGACCTTAACAAATAACATGTACATGTGTATCTGCAGTATACACACATCATGGGTTTGATAGAAAATAAATTTTTGTGTATATCAAAACATGAAGGTTTTTGAGGTACTTATAGACAAAGCATTAGGCACAAGAGAATAGGATAAGGTAGTTATTAGTAGTTTATTAATCAATAATAATAATGATTATAAAAATAAACCACTGGAACAACACAAAAAATAGAGAGTAACCATAAGTAACCGCAGACACTGACAGTTCACAATGTCCGTATGAAATTCCACACGGCCAGTGTGTACTTACCGAAAGTTCATAACTTCCTTTATCATTTCGCACAGGCCACGCAACTTTGCACAGGCCACGCGGAATTCCAGTTTTTCTTTATCCCAATTTGAGGGAGATTATATCTCTCCCAGTATAGTATCTTTTTATTTTATCCCGTGTCGAGATCTTTTGACCTAAACCCATTACTTAGTCCCCAAGGATAACTATATTGATAGAATATTCTAGATAGAGACTTCCCACTTTTGTTTTGAACTTTTCTTTTGTGGAACTTGTTAGTCTTTCCTTTTCTAAATCTTATCCGCTGTCCAGAATTGGGAAGAAAACAGTCGGTCCGAAAAGTTAGGAGCGCGATCATAGTAATCAACGTCTGGTTAGGAAGCTCAGAGTCTTCCCATTCGAGCAAAGCTAGGCTCGACGCAGTATTTGTTACACCCCCTCCATATCAATCACCTCGTTCTAGGTTGTCTGAAATGGCCGAAGATGATGTACCACCTCCACCACCTAAGACCACTGCTGAAATGTTGATTGAAATGATGACAATGTTGGAAACTATGGGAATCCGTGTAACATAGATAGAAAGAAAGGTTAGGGAAGCTGATCCTCTTAACCAGGATGACCCTCCACCTCGAGATGACAAGGTGGAATAACTAAGTGCACAAATCAAGAACCTTGAGTTAGCTCTGACTAAAAACAAGATCATAAGTGACTACATGATCAATGATGAAGGATATTCCTCTCACATCAAGGAGAAACTCCCACAAAAATTCTCGATGCCCGAAGTCCCCACTTTCAAAGGGACTGACGATCCAAAAGATCACATAAGGGCCTTCACTACTGCAATGGGCCTAAGAGGCATCGATCCCGACCTCTATGTCCACCTTTTCTCACAAACCTTGGACCCCACTGTTAGGGCATGGTTTCTTAAGCTCGAGCCCAGTCAAATTCAAGATTGGAACAAAGTGTCTAGTTTGTCGTTCCTCACTAGATACTTCGACAATGTCATTCAACCAACTACTATGAGAGAGCTAGAAGCAACAAAGCAAGGTGAAAATGAATGCTTCCTCGACTTTGTCAAGATTTGGAGAACTAATGTTGACGAAATACTTCACCGTCCATCCGAGGAAGAGCAAATTCGAAAACTCATCAAAAACTTACAAGCTCTTTACTTGAATCCTCTCAAATATCAAGCAATAACTTCGTACACACAACTCAATAGTGTGGGATTGCTCATAGAGGACGATCAAGCACTCAAGAAGGAGAAGAACAAGGACTTCTTCAAAGGCACTTATAACTCGAATTACAAGAAGAATCCCAACACGGGAAGCTCTTCCAAAAAGGTCAATTAAGTCAATGCTGTCTACGACGAACCGCAAAGGTAATACACCCCATTGGGTATGATGCTAAAGCTTTAGAGAATCTTATAAAAAATGACTACCTCAACGCTATGGTTTCCACTTTGGATCTTGATGTTGAAAAGAGGAGCCCGTCATCGAATCCTAATCTTTATTGCAAATTCCATAGAGGAAAAGGACACGATACCGAGAGGTAATGGACACTCAAGAATAAGATCCAGGATCTTTTTGATAATGGGACTATTCCCAAGCCAAAGAATGTTCCCACTCCAAACAACAACACCAATCCTCTAGGTGCGGTTTTAGCCATTGCAAGTGAAGAACAGGGAGATGACCCCTCCTATTTAATCGCGCCAATTGGACATCCTATTCCACCATTTAAGCTCGACTCCCTCCATCTAGAGGTAGCCAGACTTAGAGAAAGTGATAGCGACGAGGAAGATTCTACCTTCCAAATTTCTAAAGCATGGTATGACTCTTCTGATGATGAATCTCTAGAGGTTGAACACCTCACGAGGTCGGGAAGACACTATACACCACCCATCTCCAAAATAGGGATCCATTACAAAACACAACTTCAGTCATGCCATAAGTGAGAGACTCCCCACTAGTCCACAACAAAGACCAAACCCCTCCAATTGAGGATGATGGCATTATACTACTCAAGCAACTTCAAAGGAGGCTGATATTTCTATATGGCAACTCTTCACTATATCTCAAGTACATAGGAATGCCTTGCTTAAAGCACTCAACAAAATCATGGTTTCACCCGAAGATACTACGGATGACCTTGTCAATCTCCTCACGAAAGGAAATTCTTTGCAAGCAATTGCATTCACTAGTGAGGACCTTCCACTCGAAGGAACTCACCACAACAAGACACTCTACCTAACTTCCATATGTGAGAAGAAACAAGTCCCAATGACTTTAATAGACAATGGATTCGTTGTCAATGTCTGCCCCCTAAGGACCGCCCAATGTTTGGGTATCAATATCAACAACCTCGCACATGCCGCACAAGGGTTGAGAGCCTACGACAATTCCAGACAAAATGTCTTAGGCATATTTTCAGTTAACCTCAACACTCGACCAATTGAGAAAATGGTTCAATTCTATGTCATCGACATCCCAGCTTCATTCAATTTGGTCCTAGGACGCCCATGGCTCCATGGACTCAATGCAATAGCCTCAACTTTACACCAAAAGGTCAAAATGATGGTCGGAGGGGGTCGTTCTAGAGGTCAGAGCTGATTCTATGATTGCAAGATACACCGATTCTCAAGGTCGAGCACACTGCACAAGACGAAAAATTCTGGGGTTTTATGACTGAAGGCGTCGCCTTACTTGAGCAAGATATAGCTCCTTTCGCACCATATTCCCATTTAGGAATTAATGCCAACCTAAGGGACCAGGGCCACTTCCTTGGCACTGCTCGAGGCAAAGATATCTCCAAACCATCTCCAGTTTGGTCATCCAAAGCCGGAATTAATCTCTTTGGAATGGGCTATAATCTCATTGGACTAGGCTACAATCGCACCAAAGCGAAGAAAGGGTTATTAAGGAGAACAACGCCTATGACATTCCTATGTCACCTTACCCGCACACTATAAACGGGCAATTCGTTCAGTCAGGAGATCCATTCCCTTATTATGGCTTTCCCGAACCTTATGTTCTCCTGTGTATCGAATCCAAGTTCCCGGATTCGAAGTCTTCCTAGACTGCTACACACTGGAAGAAACTCTTTTTCCTGTAAGAAGAAGATTAAACTTTGATTGGGTAGAGAAAAAACCTAACAATACTTTGGGTCTACTTTTTGGACAAGAGCGCCACCACCCAAAAGATAAAGAGCTCCACAATGTCAAATGCATTTCAAGATACAAACTTTGACCCAACTAAGTTGATCACTCCAAACGAGGGTCAACTCATAAAGCAAAAACGCACCATAAGCTGGACTGGAGCCAATGGAAAGAAGATCAAGATCACGATCGCTGAAGGACCCAAGTCTGACAACGACATTGACACCGACCGGACTGAGTCTGATTTTGAAGACGAGTCTAATATAGTAGAGTCGGGTAGTCCACCCATATCTATGTTTAATTCGGCTTGCAAGTCTAGTGATGTTAAAGCCAATAGTAATGGCTCAGTTGATGTTCCAACTTCTTCTATCAATGAAATGAATATTGATTCTGTTTACTTCTTGAATTACTTAGTAGCTAATAATTCAAAACGTGAACAAGAATTGCCCAAATAAGTAGCTAAAACACTAATAGAGCATGAACAAAAGACTTCAATTGTGGAAGAAACAGAAATAATTAACCTTGCAAGCGATCAAGAGCCGCAACAAGTGCGCGTTGACTTATCACTAACTCCCAAAGAGCGAGAAAGCTTTATGAATATCTTACAAGAATATATAGACGTTTTTGCTTGGTCCTACAAAGATATGCCAGGAAAAATCGTGAGATAGCACAACATAAAATACCGCTCAATCCCGACTCAAAACCGGTAAAACAGAAACTTCAGAGGATGAAGCCTGAGTGGACACTAAAAATCTAAGAAGAAGTACAAAAACAGCTCGCAGCAGGTTTCATTAACGTCGCTCAATATCCAGAATGGGTTGCTAACATAGTACATGTTCCAAAAAAGGATGGCAAAGTAAGAATGTTTGTCGATTTCAGAGATCTAAACAAGGGTATAACCAAATAAAAATAGCAGAAGAAGACATGGAGAAAACCACCATCATAACCTAATGGGGGTTCTAAGGACCCGGGATTTCTATCGCACACGGAGTGTGTCCTTATAGAAAATTTGTAAGCTGGGGGTTTAGATAAGTCCAAGGGACAATCGAGTTAGAAAAGCTTTTGTAAAGACTTGAATTGAATAAAAATCATGAAAGAGGTCACAAATCTGCAATCGGCGTTTTATCGAAGGGACAAACCGAAGGGACAACCCAATAGCGCGATAAGTGAACTAATCATGTTCTTAGAAAGACTCCCGCTCATATAGAACATATGAGTACCCAAGAATAAAAGGTTCGGGGGTGAAGGTATGAGGTGGGAAGGTGTTAGGCACCCATCTCACCCGTTTTATGACGGCCTCTACTAACTTAAGTTTGCTTAATAATTTAAAGACATGATTCCCACACAAACGGATTAACAATCTAGACTTAGACTATTAATTGGTTCATTAAAAGCATCACAACATTTATTACTGACCCTTATTTAGACATGCATTCGATTGGCAAGTTGAGCATCACAACGACTAGACATGCTTGGAATTGAAAGACAATATTTAGTAAGCAATAAAAGACATGATTAGCACGATATCTACATTTTGACTATTAGAAAAATAGCAATTAGGCAAATAATTTAATTTGAACCCTCAGGAGTTAATACCTGAACTGTAGGCCATTTAGCAAATGATTAGTAAAGACAAGATCTCAAGTAAGGAAAAATTTTGAAACAAAGAGGGGGAAGCTCGGGAGTACTCAACTGAGAATAGAGGTTGTCAACTGTAGACTGTGTGTTTTGAACTAAGGGTCGAGGGTCATACTTATAGGGAAAGAAATAGGGTTGAACCGTGAAGAGATGGCCAAAAATCGGGAATTGGGTTTAAAAAAGGCGGGCCTGGAAGACCCAGCGAGCGCCGCTGGCGGCCACAGCCGCTAGCGGTGCTGGCTGTAATTCCAGCGCCGCTGGCGGCTGTCAGCTTGCCAGCTGGATGTCGTCATAATGAAGACATCCAGTCTATTTTAATTTTCGGAGGAATTTTAGTATACCAAAAATATGAAAAGACCGTTTACCCTTCTGCGGTAAAAGAGGATTTTACCCCCGGTTAGCAACTTGGCAACCGAGAGTGAGAAAAAGACACGAGAGGTGTCGTTGAAAAGCTCTTGAACGGGCTTTTGAATGTGATCGAAATAAAGGAGTGATCGAAGAAAAACATGAGACCTTATTTTACCTATCAAAGCAAAAGGAGCATTCAAGTTTATAAATTACTCCTTTTATCATCGGGCTTTTGCGAAGAAATCTGAAGACGCTTTTTTGGCGTCAATAGAAGCCTCCACTTTGATCGAGCTTGAGTAAAAGCGAAGATCAAAGTATTCCGAAGGCGACATGCAGGATGCTGATGTGCACATGGTGTGTGAGGGTGTACAGTATGCATGCATATGAAGGCAAACTTGAAGTGGGACATGTTCGTAGCGCGCTAAGATTTCGTCTCTGTGAACACAAGAAAAATAAAGGTAATGGTTAGCAGGGCAAACTTCGCTCGAGATGGTCTCAATGCCTGCAGGGGACATGTATTCAGAGTAATTAAAAAAGTTAGTAACACTTTGAGAATGATCAACGTAGACTGCTTCAGCAAACTGTGACTAAACACCAATTGGCGGGTGCCGAGATTCCATCCTTGCACGAGAAACGAAAAAGTCAACGAGACAGCGCAATCAAAATAACGGCTGTAAATGGACAATAATATGGTGAGAGTGAATAGTATATATGCTTTTCTCTAAGCAAACAGTGACTAAGCACCACTCGGCGGATGCCGAGATTCCGTCTTTGCACGAGAAACGAAAAAGTCGACGAGACAGCGCGATCAAAATGACGGCTGTAAATGGTTAAAACATATAAACATTTTAAATGCAATAGCTTAAGCAATCATTGACTGAAACATATAAAAACAAAGGACAGTGTAACCACACAAGTGATCATTGACTGACACAATTTGTGGACACCGGCTATCCTATAAATAAACAGTGCTAGAAGACTCAATGGGATTAAAAACAATTTACGGACACTGGCTATCCTAGACCATGAACACCGACTGTCCCCAAAATAATGAACACTGGATGTCCTTAAAAATAATGATCACTGGCTGTCTGAAATGATGAACACTGGCTGTTCCCAAAATAATGGACACCGGTTGTCTCGAAATGATGGACACCGGTTGTCCCCAAAATAATGGACACAGGCTGTCCCGAAATGTTGGATACCGACTGTCCCCAAATTAATGGACACCTACTGTTCCGAAATGATGGACACCGGCTGTCCCAAAATAATGGACACTGGCTATCCCAAAATGATGGACACTGGCTGTCCCAAAATGATGGACACTGGCTGTCCCAAAATGATGGACATCGTCCGTTTCCAAAATAATGGACACCGACTGTCTCGAAATGATGGACACCGGTTGTCCCAATTAATAGATAGTGCCAGAGGACCCACTAGGCTTTAAAAAATAATTTGACCGCTCTAGGTGATCAATATTATTGGAGAATACCTTGGCTTGTGTATTTGGGACATGCAAAATAAATGGGTTAGTTTTACCTGAAAATACTGGGTACCGTAAGGTGGACCAATTGTCGAATTTTGAATTGTTGGGCCAAAGGGACTTGCTTCCGCGCGCTTGGTACTGGTCTTCGCCGCGAAGGAACTGTGCGAAATAATGGTTTTTGGGTTGGAAACGAAGTCTTGGGACATTAGGGGGCCCGCGCGTGCAGGCTGCTCAAGGCCGCTAGCGGCTCTCACAAGCGCCACTAGCGGCGCTCACTTTGAGCTGCGTAAGTGAGTTTTTCGCGAGCTCTTCTCGCGTTTTGCTTCATTTTTCTCCTCTTCTTCGTCGAGCTTCCTCCTCCATTGTCGAGAGCTCCAAGCTTTTGAAGGAAAGTCAAATCTTAACCAAATTCCTTGCTTTTTGTCTTGAACTTGTTTAATTTTTCGCCTAGTTGCTGAATTATGGGTTGCAATGGCTACTTGTATCTTGCGAATCTGAAACTTGAAATTCCCACTTGCAGAGAGAGAAAACTTCAATTCTTCTCCTATGGCTCCAAAAGATAAGGGGAAGCGTCTATAAGCGAAGAAGAGGAAAACCGCGACCTTTTCCGTACTGGGTTTCCATCATCTAGGATACCCCTTTCCCGACATGCAGATGGGGCAACTCTATAGCAGGACTCTTTCATGCGTATGGAATGGCGCTCGGCGGAGGCTTGGGAACAGTTATTTTGTTGCTGGACAGACAGAGTAATCTGTCCAACCCACGGTTGGTATGTTTCTGACTTCTTTAGTTCTGTTCAGTTTTTTTATTTTGTACTGAAAATTTGAACTATTAATGCTCCGATACACGAAAAAATCGGGATTGTACTGGATTGGTGGTTAGCTATGTATAATACTTGTGTGGAATTATTTGGGCTGTTTTTGTAGTATACTGGGTGTTGAAATTTTTTTATTTGTTGGCTAGGGTGTTAGTGCTCGTCTGCAGGCTCATGGGTCCACTTCGCAATGGGCCATGATGTTTGACACCTTTACTGAGGGGGCTAGGGGGATAGTTTAGGATTCAGGCTTTGAGCATTTCTTGTCGGTTATCCCGGCTTGTCATTCTGGAGACACTAGGATAGTTTCCCGTGGGTTAATGGAGAGGTTTTGGGATACCAGGAACACCTTCCACACACCCGTGGGAGAGATGTTTCCTACCTTATCAGTTTGCCGTACTGACGGGCTTGTCCTTTAGAGGGCGTCCTATACGGTATGACGCGAGCTATCATTGGCAAGCTGATAGGTTGCTTGAGATGTATGAGCCTGTAGCTGTCTACTTTAGGGAGGACTGAGTTTCGTTGCCGAGGCTATGGGGAGATTTAGCGAAGCAGGGGCTTACTGACGAGCAGCGGGCTCGTATTTTCCTAGCTTACCTGTTGGGGGCGATCATTTTTTCCCAGAAGAAGAGTGTATGTCAGGTTGGCTTCCTGACCTGTTTAGATGACTTGTCACGGGTACATGAGTACAATTTTGGTGCTCCTGCATACGCATCCTTGGTGAGATGGTGTCATCAAGCTTGTAGGCCTATGCCGACAAGTCAGAGAGCGTCTATCACTAGCCCATGGAGGATACTGGAGGTAGGCATATATATCTTCATTTTCTTGCATATGCGTACTTTGTGGTAAAGTCGTATCTGATCGTCCTAGCTTGTATGGCAGTTGTGGTTCTTTAAGTATTTTTCATCTTTCGGTCCTCACCGTCCTGGTTTGAGGAAGTTCCCACTGGGTTCACGGTGGGTTGGTAGGGATATCCATCCGTTTTCCTCTTTCGAGGATTTTCGGATTACCTTCGAGAATCAGGTCGTGTCCTGTGTTGCCTTCGACTTGTTTGCGTATAGATATTATTATTTTTTTGGTTCATTTGGGTTGAATGAACTTTGATTTTGTAATCTGCAGGTGTCATGGACCACTTTTGACGGTATTCCTGGGGTCCCGGCCTACATTAATACTGATTCTTTCAGGGTATCCACCTTGCGGGTGGTGTTTGAGGGGCCATATAGCTTTGAGTGGTATATGGGGGACCGTTTGACTTAGTTGGTCTATCCTGCCTTGGGTAGTCATTTGGTTCTGGAGGACCGCCCTATGACCATGTTCTTCCTGCGCAGTCTGAGCTTCCCGCAGCTGAACCGGGAGAAGACTTCTCAAGTCTTCAAGCTCATCCATTTGCTGAAGAAAGGATATAACCGGATGATGGGCAGAGGGAAGAGCTCCCGATCTGGGACCACTAGTGTAAGTGCACTTTTGTCTTGTTGTTTAGCTAAGTGAAGTGCTTAGGTTAACATTTTGACATTCATCAGCTGCGAGAGCCTCTTCGGTGAGCAGACCGTCTGTTGCTCGTTCTCCTACTGTGGCTGCGACTAGGCCTCCTGTTGATGAGGCGCCCGGACCTTCTAGGCCGTCCATTGTTGTGCCTGAGATGTTTTCTCCAGCGGGTTTCCAGTCTTCTTTGAGTAGTAGGCCCGTCGTGACTCCTATGGCTGGAGGTTGGGCGAATGCTCCCGGGTGGGATGTGGCTCAAGTTGGGCCTTCATATCAGAACGTGGCTATGGACTTTGCTAGTCAAGCCACGGAGAGCTTCTTTGGGACGAGGTTCTTGGCAGGTACCCCTATGCGTGCGCCGATGCATGATGGACGGGGTATGAGACCTAACAACAGCAGGCCGATTTACAGCTCGTTCAGTACTCAGGGCTCCTACTCGAACGGGAATTATGGTCATGGGCCTTCCGTTGAGGATGAGGCTGATAGCAGTGGTGATGATGACCCCAACTGAATAGTGCAGACCCGATTTGTGAATCTTGGTCTCTAGAATTTTGAACTCCTGTTTTTATGCATTTTATGTGATATGTATGCTATTATGACTCGATTATGCCCGTCTGATCTCTAAGTATGCAATATGTTATGCCACAAAGAGTAGGACACAATTTGGGGAATAAAATACAGAAAAGGGTAAAATTTGCAAGAAAAACCAAAAATTACACATATTAGACCCCCCTAAAAATATAAAATAATAAAAAGAAAATAGAAAAAAAATAAAACCAAGAGAGTCTCGGGCCTTGTAACCACATTGCTCATTGAAAAATCGGGCTTAAACCGGGTGGAACTGACCAAATGGGCGGACGAGACCAAAAGGGAAAAGCTGACTGGGCCGAGGTCAGGGCCGCTAGCGGCGCTGGTCACAGCCGCTAGCGGAGCTGCCCAGAGCCGCTGGCGGCTCTGGCTTTGGGCCTTTTTCGCGGATTTCCGACTCCTTTCTGACCCGACTCTTTGCCTTTAAATAGGATTTACGGGATGTCCAATGTCGTATCTCTTTTTCAGACCTTTAGCTCCCCAAATTTCTCAAAGCTTCTACCAGGGTGAAATTCTTCAACAATTTGTTCGATGCTTGGTGCAAAAATCTTACTGTGGAAGATAAAGTAGAACTGGCTCCGTACCATGTCTCAACATTGTTGGCTCTAAAACCAACCAAAATCTTTTGGCCTCTTCTTCGATCTGCATTGAACTAGTGGGACCCAGACTTGCACGTTTTTCGTGTTGGTAACTCTGAATTATGCCTTTTAGTAGAAGAATTTGCTGCAATTACTAATATGTCTGACGTTCTTCCCCCTAGCTGTGCCTTATTTGAGGGATGGTTTTAGTAATCCGTACAAGAGATCTCTAGGCTTGTCATCTGCGGAAGCCAAAAGCATGATTCTCGGTGTTGACGTGGACTTAGTTCAAATCTGTGAAAAGTTTGCTCTTTCTTCTGAACAGGATGCAATATTTAGGCGTCGTCGGCAGACTTTTGTTTTCTGCTTGTTAAATCGCCTATTGTTTGTTAATGCAGAATCCTCCAACCTGGGTAAAGCCTCGTTGCTGCAAGTGGTGAATCAAGTGGCTGAAGGGCATTCTCCCTTGCATCTGGTTGTAGGAGAAACTATTTTAGGGCTTGACAGGTTAAAACTTTTGCCTCATGAAGCCTTTTCTGGCAGCCCCCTGCTGCTTCAAAGTTGGTTATGCGAGCATCTAAGGCTAATAGAATCACCGGAGAAGATGATAGCTCGTACCCCTCAAGCCCGGAAGAGGAAAACTTATACTGCCGCTAGCTTCTTGGTTAGGAAACAGGCTATATGAGGAGAAGATCTTTGCTGAATGGGATGTCTTTTTCCATGCTGGACCTGCTATTTGTTGGCATGTATCTTGGTGGGGTTTAACCTCTTTGGTTGCTTGCTGCAAATTTGTTCCTCATACTACGATAGTGGGTCTGTACAGGAGTACATGCTTCTTTCCCTCTAGGGTCATGAGGCAGTATGGGTTAAAGCAGGTTATCCCTCGTCAGGAGACTACAAGACAACCAACCTTGGCTTTGAAAACTGAATTTGCTAAGGACTGGGGCACATACTGGCGTGGCAGGGATCGTTGGACAGTACCCCGGGTGATTGCCCCAACTCAAGTTTCTGAGACCTACTTAACTTGGCTTTCTTGCAGTGATGGAGAAGCGAGACGAGCCCTTCGTCATGAGGAGTGGGACCAAATGGTACCTAGGTATGACTCAGGAACATGAAGCAAGAAAAGAAAGGGAGGGCCTAATGAGGAAGACTATCATGTAATAAAAAGAGGCAAGCCCCCAACTCAAGGAAGCGATCATAGGTCGTCCTCAAGTGAAGGTCCTTCAAAGAAGAACTCTTCAATGAAGCCTTCTAAAGAGAAGAAGGATTAAAGTAGTTTTCTTTAGAAAGCAAGTCTAGTTTTAAAACAAAGTAATAGGAATTTGTTTAGCTTTTTTTTTTTATTTTTAGAAAATGGTAAATTTTTATTTCCATTCGCCAAAGGGATACCAAAACAGTGCTCTCGGGCAATCAAACAAGATTACAAAAGAGTATCTATGCCTCTTTCTTTGCAACCTATCTACGGACCTTCTCTGCTTCTTCCCTATACAAACAAATCATTCTAGCAAAAACATTAAGCTGAATCTGTCTAATTACAGTATCTATACTCCTTTCATGCTGTCTGAATATCCTCATATTCCTTTCTGCCCATATTTCGTATATGGTAGCTACAAAAGCTGCGCGTTTTACTCTTTGCACCATAGATTTCCCTTTACAGTATCTTCCAAACCACCTGATTTCACGACTTATACTGAGAACACCTCTGTTGATGTCAAGCCACTTTAGTATTCCTCTCCAAACTGACCCTGAGAAGCTGCAATTAAAGAACAGGTGGTCACATGACTCCTCTTCTCTGCTGCAGTCCCACATTCACTCTCAACCTGGATCTCGTTGCAGCATAGTACACTTCTTGTTACTAGCTTCTTCTGGCATGCCAACCAGGCTATGAAAGCATGCCTAGGCCTGCCCCGCCTTTCCCAGATCAGCTTGTGCCATGCCACCTTGGGCTTGACCCCTCTAAAGAGATGATAAGACAGCTGCATGCAGAATTTCCCTCGCTTCTCCATCTCTTGCACTCTTCTCAATGCAGTAGTCATAGAACCACAACATTGTACCACCTCTTCTCTCAGCATAAGGAGCCTTCTCCATGCCCATGACTGGCAGGCTTTTGGTTGTACTTTCCACAACTGACCATGATGTAGATAATAGCTATAGACCCAAGCTACCCAGCTACTCTCATTATGAGAGTCAAGCAACCACAAGTTCTTGCACACAGCAGCTTTGTTTTAGCTCTCAATGCATCTGATCCCAAGACCTCCAGCTACCTTTGGCCAAGACAACTTATCCCAAGAAACAGGGGATATAGAGTAGGTTTTATGCAGTTTACCCCACATGAACTGCCTTCCCATCCTCTAAAGGTCATATATAACTTGCTTGGGCAGGAGAAAAAGGGAACACCAATAATTCAATGTTGAAAAAATAACAGAGTTCCAAAATTGTAACCTCCCAGCATAGCTCAGCAGTCTACTAGCCCAGTGATGCACTTTCTTAGACACATTGTCAAGAAGAGGTTGACAAAGTTTCCTAGATAACTGGTAGTGGAGAGGGGCAGGCCCAGGTATCTAAAAGGCAAGGCTCCCTCCTGGAATCCAATGTGTTGTAATATTACAGCTCTCTCCTCATTTGGGATCCCCCCAAAGTAAAAACAACTTTTGTTATCATTAGCATGAATGCCAGCAAACTTGTTATAAACATTTACAACTAGAGGTGGCAAATGGGTCGGTCAGGACGGGTTCAAGTCGGGTCAGTTTCGGTCGGGTCATTTACAGGTCGGGTCGTTTCGGTTTCGGGTTGGAAAATGCTTGTTCATGACCCAAAGCGTTCGGGTTCGGGTCGACCCAACTGGTTGTGCGCTTATTTTTTAATTAGGTTATAATTACATAATTAATTCTATTTTCAACTTTAAAATAAAAAAGTTGCACACTATAATGTTGCTAGACATAATATATATGGTTTTAATCTACTTGAAAACTATTTCGTAAAGTGTTTACAAGTTATTATGTTTTTACTAATGCATACGAAGTATCAAACCGCTACCTATGTAACAATTAGTTAAGATCGTTTAACAAGGATTAGAAAAACCCTTATTAAAGAGAAATCTGAAACTACATATGTCAAAATTGGTTGATATGTAAGAAATTCTGATATCATTAAGCTTTTTGTCATTTACTTTTCTCAGGCTGATATGTCTTGTTTTGAAATCCTCAACCCAACGGGTTGACCCAGAGCGGGTTCGGGTTTGACCCAATAAATGTCGGTTTTTCGGGTTCGGTAAGTATCGGGTTTCGGGTTGGAATTTTTTGTTCAAGACCCAAAATTTTCAGGTCGGTATGGGTCGGGTTCTCAGGTCGGGTCAAATTTTGCCAGCTCTATTTACAACAGCTTCAATAGATCCCATATCCCCTCTTATAAAGACCAACAGGTCATCAGCCAAGATAAGGTGCGTGAGCTTAATTTTACTACACTTAAGATGGTAGTTAAAATCCCCATTCTCACTCAATCTCCTTAACATTCTTGAGAGACCCTCCATACAAATAACAAAGAGATAGGGAGACATTGGGGCTCCCTGTCTCAACCCTCTAGCCCCTTTGAAAAAACCTTGCAGACAATCATTTATATTCACAGAAAATTGTGATGAAGTGACACAAAGCATAATTCTCTGCACAAGCCACCCAGGGAACCTCATTACATTCAATATGGTTTCAAGAAATTGCCAGCTCACTGAGTCATAGGATTTTTTGACATCCACCTTCGACATTGCTCTAGGAGATATGTTTTGTCTACCATATTTATGAACTAGCTCATAAGCTAGTAAGATATTATCCTGTATACGCCTCCCTGCAATAAAAGCTCCCTGCTCAATACCAACCTGGTCCCCCACAACAAGCTTTAATTTGTCAGTCAGCAGCTTGGTGATGACCTTGTACACCACATTACAACAAGAGATGAGCTTGAATTCCCCCACAGTTAAAGGATCCTCACATTTAGGCACCAAAGAGATAGCAACAGAGTTCAAGGATTTAAGCAATTTACCCTTAAAAAAGAACTCCCTGACTGCAGTACACACCTCACCCCCTACAATCCCCCATGCCTTTTTGAAGAAACACGAGCCATACCCATCAGGGCCAGGAGCCTTGAAGTCAGGAATGCTAATCATAGCATCATGGATCTCCTTGTCTATAACATTCATGCTAAAGCTATCCTTCTACTCATCAGAAATGCAAGGTCCTGCCATAAGAGAGTCATCTATAGGTTTAACAGGCACATGAGTCCCAAAGAGCCGCTTGTAGGATTCCACAACATATTGAGTAATTTCTGAGGAACCAGTATGCAACACCCCTGCAGAATCCTAAATGACATGAATCTGGTGTCTTACACCTATTTCTTTGGTTTTTGCATGAAAATACCCATTCCCCTAGCTTTATCTCAATACTTTTTGACCTCTGCTAAAGTATAGCTTCCTCCACCTTTCTAGCTATAGTGTACTCTTTGAGGCTATCCTTCTCCTCCTGCACCAGATCATTGTCTCTAGGCTGCAACTGTAAACCATCCTGCACCCTTTTCAACTCCTCTCTAGCTTTGAGGACTCTATCCTCAACTTTGCTATATTTCCTCTTGTGTAACAATTTCAGTCCCTTCTTCAAAAGCTGCAACTTCTTCACAACCTTGAACATAACATATCCTTCAATCCTATTACCCCACACACTTTGCACAATATGGAGGAATTCAGGATCCTCTCCCCACACATTAAAGAACCTAAAGGTTTTAGGTTGCCTCACCTCCTAATCTTTAAACTGGATTATGCAAGGAGCATGATCTGAAATTCCAGCATTGGTAAATTCCATATCAACCTCAATTTCACTAGCAAACCACCAGTTATTCCCCAAGGCCCTGTCAAGCTTGCACATCACCCTACCTCTAGCCTCTTGTTTGTTACACCACATGAAAATAGACCCTTTAAAAGGCAAGTCTTGCACACAAAAAGTATTAACACAATCCTTGAACTGCTCAATCTCAGAGAGCCTAGGGTCAGCATCTGACACCTTCTCCTCAATTCTCAACACAACATCAAAATCAATTGCAAGGAGCCATGGTTCACTAATAGCAGCAGTCCTACTCGTGAGATCACCCCAAAGTTCCTTTCTACTAGCACCTTGATTAAAGGCGTAGATAGGTGAAAACAAGAAGCTTACAGTACCCCCCTTCAAGCAAAGCTTCATATGAATAGCCTAGGTACTAATGCCAAGAATATCCACCTCCCAAACAGCAGCATCCCACACACAAACAACTCTCCCATTTTAGTGGCAACTGTGATTACTCACCCACTTATAGCCCCTAAACACCCTATTCATATTTACATCAATTTTATGGTTTTTAATTTTTGTTTCAATCATAACCAAAAAATCCACCTTATTCCTACCATAAAATTGCCTTAACTCCTTTATTTTGAGGGGATTATTACATCCTCTCATATTCCATATGGCTAACTTCATTTAACAGGATTAGAGGACCCCACATCCCCAATTTTACCCTCACCCCCATTTATCAACCATTTAGACAATAATGCACCAAAGCCATTAGTAATTTGCACCTATGCTTGATGAGGCCTGCCTTCAAAATTCCAAGGTCGTTGAAGCATATGCATCCCACGCCCCGTATTCATAGCCTTCCTACCTGTCACCATTTGAAAATCATCTGCCACCTGGAGTACAGGAGTAGTAGGTTGTGCTATGGTCACAACAGGTCCTACCCCTTCCTGCACCCCAGCCATAGGAGCCATATGAGCTTTCTCAGTAGGAACCAGAGACCCCTTTGGCACCCAAACTGCACGAGTCTTGCACATCTCCATAAGATGCCCCATCTTATTGCAGTTCTTACAAAATTTAGGCAATTTCTCATACTCAACTCTTTGCTAGAACTTTTTCCCCAATGGAGAAGTAAGGATAATCTGAGATGGTAACTCCTTCCTAGGATCAACCTCCACAAGCATTCGAGCATCAGAGATACAAGTTTTCATGGTAGTGCACTTATCCGCATACATAGGTCGTCCCACTTTACTACCCGCCTTACTAAGCCCTCTTTGTGTCCAAAATTGGATGTCTAGGAGAAGGAAGGTGACCCATACAGGCACCTTATGGAATTCCTCTCCCCCAAACTCAAACGAGGGGTGCCATGGCTTTAGCACAAGCAATTTCTCCCCAATGTACCATGGTCCTCCCTCCATAACCTCCTCTTTAGCTTCCTCAGTTGGGAATTTTAGTAAGAATCAACCCTTCGTATGCATATGGATTTGTGGCAAAGTAACCCCCTTCTAAGATCTTTCAACAAATTTCTGAATGGCAGAGAATGACACACTCCCCCCAATAGCATATCCCACAAGTGTATGTTGCCAAAAATCTACAGCTTCCTGGATATCCGCCATGTCCATCTGAACCTCCTCTGCTTCACCAAGGTCCACAAAGGACAATTTCATCCCCTGCGTTGGATCTCTATTTTCTTGAAACAATTTCCTCCTATTCGCTCGTTTAACAGGCTCAACAACATTTCCCGGTCATGCTGGTTGCTTAATTTAGCCATCAACCAATGGCGGTGGTGTCTTCGTTTTTGATGGACTCCCATGGCGTGGTGTCATCAATGGTGAATCACCATTACTTGCTTCTACCTCATCAGCCCAGCTTCTCTTCCTAGCAGAACTGCTTTCACCATTGCCCGATTTACCCAAAATTATCTCGACAAACCCTAGATCCTTAAGATTTGGGAGGGGGGGGGGGGGGTTTAAAACCCTAGGTTGCGAAATTGGGGTTTTCAAATTATTCACAACAATATCCTTCAATTGGGTACTCTTCACCGGCGATTCGTGCCCAGCAGATTTCTCCCCTTTCTTAGGCACAGTGGGAGGGACCGTCTTCTTTGGCCTTCCACGCTTACCTCCTCCTACAGCCATGGCGGTGAAGGGAAACGAACAAAGTATTCGCGCCCAGAGCTTCTCTCCCTAGAGCACCGCGTTCTATCTATAAAAGAGATACTTACATTAGATATTTGTTTAGCTTAAACCCTCGTAGTTGCACTTTGTTTTTGTAACCTTAGAAATTTTTCATTTATGCAATGTAAGTTTATTCGTTCAGTTAGAATAAAGATTATCCCTTTTGTTAATGAGTTGAATGGAATTTTGGATTGATTTTGGTCGGGCCCTTCAAAAGGGTTACCTACGTATCCAGTGTGGAACAAGCCATCGTAGTTCGTTCAATTTGTGTACGTCCCTTTTATTTAAATTTTGGATTTTTTATTTTATTTTTTGTTGTTGTTGTTTTTTTTTTTAGACGTAGCACTTCTTAATTTGATCCATGTTGGTGAGCTGACTGAACTCGATGCCATCAATGTCCATAAACCGGACTGCACCTCCTGATAAGATGTCTTTGATGATGAAAGGACTGGACCAGTTTGGTCGCAACTTGCCTTTGGGGTCAGTAACTGGTGCACGTAACTCTTTCCAAACTAAGTCCCCTTCTTTCAGGTTTTAAGGTCGAACCTTTTTGTTGAACGCTCTTGCCATGCGTTGTTGGTACATGTCTGAGTGGTCTAGAGCCCGTAGGCGTCTTTCATCTGTGAACATGAGTTTATCATAACGGGCTTGCATCCATTGTGTTTCTGAAAGTTCACCTTCTAAGGCCATGCACATGGAGGGTAGTTGGACTTCTATGGCTAGTACAGCTTCCATCCCATAGACTAGGGAATACGGTGTAGCTCATGTGGATGATCTTATGGATGTTCTACAACCCGAAAGGGCAAATGGGAGTTTTCTATTAGCGACCATGGATGAGAGTTTTGAGGTTCTTGTTGGCGGCTTCTACTGCGCCATTGGTTTGGGGTCGGTAAGGGGATGATTTGTGGTGCTGAATTTGGTAGTTCTTTGGTAGGGTATCTGTTTCGGCTTTGAAGTGGGATCCATGGTCGCTAATAATTTCATGCGGAATGTTGTATCGGCAGATGATGTTGTTCCTTATGAACTTGGACACCTGTTTGGATGTGAGGATGTCATAGGACTGTGCTTTAGCCCATTTGGTGAAATAGTCTATGGCTACAAGGATATATTCATGTCCTCCAGAACCCGTGGGGGTGATCTTACCAATAATATCTATTCCCCATGCAGAGAATGGCCAAGGGGTTGTGAAGTTATGGAGCATTAAGGGTGGCATATGCTGTAAGTTGGCATATATCTGACATTTTTTGCATTTCTTGACATAGTCGTAACAGTCTCTTTCCATGGTGGTCCAGTAGTATCCTATTCGTAGGATCTTTCTAGAGAGCATTCGACCATTCATGTGTGGTCGGCACACCCCATTGTGTACCTCATCCATGATCTCTACATCTTCTTCGGCGTTAACACATCTGAGGTTGACTCCAATGTATAACTTTTTGTATAGAACCCCCTTGTATTCTACGTATTGTGTCGCTAAGAGATGGATGGCCCGTTGAGCTCTTATTGGTGAGTCCGGAGGGTACTGCCCTTGGTGATGTAGTTGAAGACGTCTTGGTACCAAGGATCTTCTTCAATCAGAGATGCGGATGTAAGATCCTACGAGTTAATCGGATCTTCTAGGATGTGTTGATGTTGTTGCAGAAGGCGGGCTCACTTCTTCTTTTTATGCGGAGTGACATCGTTGAGGGAGTTCAACTACTCAAATTCCTGTTTTACTAAAGGAATAATATTCATTCTCTCTTTGCGAAGCTTACTTAAATTGCTTAAATTGATTAGTTAATGATTTGTGCAACTCTGAGTTCATTGGGTCTATCAATAGCTAAACAAAGGACGAAATGAGCAAGATGATTTTTATTAATTTGCAAAAAATAAGCACATTTGACATTAGAGAAAAGGGTCTCTAATTCCCGTCAAAAAGAAACTAGAGTTAGAAAGAAGTAAAAGGGGAACACCTCTTGTTCATGACTCAACCTCAAGATTTAGCTAAGATCCTATCTCAACAAAACTTGGGGACTCAAACTCGACTCCTCTAGCTCTTGCTTGCAGCCAACTAGTTCTAGGCTCCATAGGTATCATCTTCTTCTTTCAGAGGTGGATGAATCTCCCCGTTGTCTATGATTTTCTGTATATCATCTTTCAGGCGGATGCAGTCGTCCGTGTGATGGCCAAAGACCCGGTGGTATCGACAATAATGGTTATCATCAACTAGGATACCTACATCATAGAGCCAGTTGTAGGAACGATTGCTCGATACATGAGGTGTTCCTTATAAGCAGGTTGCAGATTCTTGATGAATTGGCGGATTTGATCACTCTGCGAAGGTCGCTCAACCAGTTTGGCTATCTTTAGCCTCCAACGCTGAAGGAAGGCAGTGAATCCCTCATCTTTTCCTTATTTGGTGACTTGTAACTCTCGAAAGGTCATAGGTTGAGAGACATTTTCCTTGTAGCGTGCAAGGAAGACTGTAATGAAATATGACCAAGTGTGGTAGTTCTCCAAATTCAAAGTGTATAACGAACGACGAGTCGGGGCATCAAGAGTCTGTGAAAACAAGTGAATGCAGATACTTTTGTCAATTCCTCTCAAACTTAAAGCGGCAGTGAAGGCTTTTATGTGATCTTGTGGATCATCAGTTCCAGTGAATGTTGAAACCTCGGGCACGGAAAACTTGACTGGAAATTTGCCCTTTACCTTGGGATTGACTTCACCAATACTGGCATTGTAGGTGGCAGTTAGGCCGCTGTTTTTGAGCGCAGAGTCAGTTTCAGACCGCACGGGATTGGTTCCTTCTTCCTCAGAGAGGATTCTTGCTTCATCTTCTTTCTTCCTTACCAAATTCTCAACCTTGACTCGCATCCTTTCCAAATCGCCCATGATCTCATCAAGCTTCTCGTCAGTGGTTTTGGTCATTGTGAGGCTTGGGCTGTGATTGGTGAGATGAGCTTTGTGGTGGTGATGGATTATGGGGTGATGACCTATTTATTGATGATGAGGCTTTCTGTGGTAGAGGTAGTCGGGAACTTGGTGGTGTAGACGGTTGCAGATGAACTAGCCTCGATGAAGGCCGAGCCCAACTTTTCTCAATATTTTCCTTCTTTTTCGGACCCCCTATCATGAATAGGAAGCATGGAGCACTTAGTAACAAGAAAGACCATGAGACTCTCACCTAGGAAAAATGACGACCCACACATAGAAAAACACATTGTCCTAGAGAAATATCCTTAAGCCTAAATGCCCAAATATTTTCCCTAATATCAAAGGAAATAAAGCCAATAAACGAAAATAAGAAAAATAGAAAAAAGACGCACCATCCTATTTTCTTTGTTTTTTTCTAGACTCAAAGGAAATGGAAAATGGGATAAAATAATTTTAAAAGAAAATTCGGCCATTTTTTTTTATTTTCTAATTTTTTTTCGGCACCAGTTTTTGTGCACGCTATTTTGTTTTTTGTTTTTGCTTTTCTTTTTTTTCGCCAAATCTGAATTACATTAAGAAAAGAAAAAAAAAAGAAAAAAAAAAAAACGGGAGAGGGGAAATTGGAGAGACTGACTCTTTTTTTTTTTTTTTTTTGGCTAAAATGGTCCTAGAAAACTCTTCATGACTTCGACGCTATATGAAAATATATCATCGGGGAAACGAGTGTTCATTGAATAGAATTCTCGCACCATTTTTGGGTATTAGGAACTACCTGAAAATAAAAAAAAGACTCCTAACACGTAAGTACATGTTGGCACATAGTCACGACATTCATGCATTCAAGCAAGCATTACAACAACGCAGTTACAGGCAAACATGTGATCAGACGGGCATTACAACGCCACATGCACAACAATTAAGAAAATGCACGAATATGGATTTGGAGGCTTTTTGGCTCCTGTGAGTTCACCACGACAAATTACAATTTCCGTCTGGCGGATGGTCGACACATCTATTGTAATTCTTTTTCATCAACAAGAGTCGATGAGTCGTGGGTGAGGAAGCGCCGAATTGCACGATAGGACAGCTGTATATTCCTTTAGATATACGGGTTGTCTACGAGTTACGACCCAAACTTCCTCGAGGGTCGATAAGGATCAAAAGGTTGTGCCAAGGCATATGAAAATGATGCAAAATATGGAGATGTAATTAAACAATTAAGCAAACATGACTTTCGAGTCTCACCCTCTTAAATAAATCCCCAGTGAAGTCGCCACTATAAGAACCCGAGATTTCTATCGCCCACGGAGTGCGTCCTTATAGAAAATTTTTAACTTGGGGGTTTTGATAAGTTCAAGGGACCATCGAGTTAGAAGAGCTTTTGTAAAGACTTGAATTGAATAAAAACCATGAAAGAGGTCACAAATCTGCTATCGGCGTTTTATCGAAGGGACAAACTGAAGGGACAGTCCGAAGGGACAATCCAATAGCGCGATAAGTGAACTTATCATGTTTTAAGAAAGACTCCCGCTCATATAGAACATATGAGTAGCCAAGAATAAAAGGTTCGGGGGCGAAGGTACGAGGTGGGAAGGTGTTAGGCACCCAACTCACCCGTTTTATGACGGCCTCTACTAACTCAAGTTTGCTTAATAATTTAAAGACATGATTCCCACACAAACCGGATTAACAACCTAGACTTAGATTATTAATTGGTTCATCACAAGCATCACAACATTTATTATTGACCCTTATTTAGACATGCATTCGATTGGCAAGTTGAGCATCAGAACGACTAGACATGCTTGGAATTGAAAGACAATATTTAGTAAGCAATAAAAGACATGATTAGCATGATATCTACATTTTGACTACTAGAAAATAAGCAATTAGGCAAATAATTTAATTTAAAACCTCAGGAGTTAGTACCTGAATTTTAGGCTATTTAGAAAATGATTAGTAAAGACAAGATCTCAAGTAAAGAATAAATTTGGAAGAAAGAGGGGGAAGCTCGAGAGTACTCAACCCAGAATAGAGGTTGTCAACTGTAGACTGTGTGTTTTGAACTGAGGGTCGAGGGTCATATTTATAGGGAAAGAAATAGGGTTGAACGGATGAAGAGATGGCCGAAAATTGGGAATTAGGCTTAAAAAAAGACTACCCTGGAAGACCCAGCAAGCGCCGCTAGCGGCCCTTGGGATTCACCCAGCGGTGCTGGCGAGCGCCTCTAACGGCTGTCAGCTTGCCAGAATGACGACATCCAGTCTATTTAAATTTCGGAAGGAATTTTAATATTCCAAAAATAGGAAAAGACCGTTTTACCCTTCGGCGGTAAAAGACGGTTTTACCCCTGGTTAGCAACTTGGCAACCGGGAGTAGGAAAAAGAAACGAGAGGTGTCGTTGGAAAGCTCTTGAACGGGGTTTTTGAATGTGATCGAAATAAAGGAGTGATCAAGGAAAAACTCGAGACCTTATTTTAACTCGAGACCTTATTTTACCTATCAAAGCAACGAAACTTCCCTTCTACATGACATGATGCACAAAGAAGCCGAGGTGTACGTAAACGATATGATCATCAAATCCAAAGAGAGAGAAGGGCATGTATCCTCTCTAAGAAAATTCTTTGATAGACTTCAAAATTACAACATGAGGTTAAATCCCTAAAAGTGTGCATTTGGAGTAATTTTTGGCAAATTCTTAGGATTTGTCATAAGTACAAGAGGCATAGAAATTGATCCCACCAAGATCAAAGCTATAAAAGACATGCCTCATCCAAAAATGAGAAGGAGATAAAAGGCTTTTTAGGGCGACTACAATACATAAGTCGATTCATATCCAAATTGACTATTACATGTGAGCCCATATTAAAAACCCTCCAAAAGGACACCAAATCTACATGGGATGATCAATGCCAACAAGCTTCGATAAGATTAAGGAATACTTAGCCAACCCACCTGTATTGGTTCCACCAACTCCGGAAAAACCCCCTTATGCTATACCTAATAGTCACAGAAACCGCCATGGATATTGTAGACGCAAAAAAAGCGCCTTCAGATTTCTCCGCAAAAGCCCGATGATGAAAGGAGTAATTTATAAACTTGGACGCTATTTTTGCTTTAATAGTTAAGATAATGTCTCAGGTTTTTCCTCTAAACACTCCTTTATTCCAACCCCATTCAAAAGCGGGGCTTCAAGAGCTTTCCAACGACACCTCTCATGCCCCTTTCCGACTCCCGGTCGCCAAGTAGCGATTCAGGGGTAGAACCGTCTTTTACCGCCCAAGGGTAAAACGGTCTTTTTGTATTTTTCGGAATATTAAAATTCTTCCGAAAAATAAAAATAGACTGGATGTCGTCATATGACGACATCCAGCTGGCAGCTGACAGTCGTCAGCGGCGCTGACTAAAGATCCAGGGCCGCTAGCGGCCCTGACGTGGCTTCTGGCCCGACTCATTTTTCAAGCTCAATTCGATTTTCGGCTCCTTTTCAGCCGTCCAACCGTAGTCCTCCACGCCTATAAATACAACCCTCCTCCCTCAGTTCAAATCACACAGTCTATAGTTTACAACCTCTATTCTCGGTTGAGTACTCCCGAGCTTCTCCCTCTTTCTTCCAAATTTATTCTTAAGATATTGTCTTTTACTATTCTTGTCAAATATAGCCCACAGTTCAGGTACTAACTCCTGAGGGCTCAAATTAAATTGCTTGCCTAATTGTTTATTTCTCAGTGGTCATAATGTAGATATCATGCTAGAATAACGTCTTTTATTGGTTGCTAAATATTGTCCTTCCAAGCATGTCTAGCCGTTGTAATGCCCAACTTGTCAAATCAAATGCATGTCTAAATAAGGATTAAAATAAATGTTGTGATGAATTAATTAATAGTCTAAGTCTAGGTTATTAATCCGATTTTGCATGAGAATTATGTCTTTAAATTATCAAGCAAACTTGAGTTAGTAGAGGTCGTCATAATACGGGCGAGTTGGATGCCTACCACCTTCCCACCTTGTACCTTCGTCCTCGAACCTAGTATTCTTGGGTACTCATATGTCCTATATGAGCAGAAGTCTTTCTAAAAACATGATTAGTTCAATTACCGCGCTATTGGGTTGTCCCTTCGTTTTGTCCCTTCGATAAAATGCCGATAACAGATTTTTGACCTCTTTCACGGTTTTTATTCAATTCAAGTCTTTACAAAATCTTTTCTAACTCGATGGTCCCTTGAACTTATCTAAACCCCCAACTTACAAATTTTCTATACGGACATACTACGTGGAAATCAATACATATGAGGATTGGACGAAAATCCCGGGTCCTTACAGTGGCGACTTCACTGGGGATTTATTTAAGAGGGTGAGACTCGAAAGTCAAGTTTGGTTTATTGTTTAATAACATGTTCCATATATTGCATCTTTTGCATGTGCTTTGGCACAATTTTGACCCTTATCGACCCTTGAGGAAGTTTGTGTCGCAACTCGTAGACAACCCGTATATCTAAAGGAATATACAGTTGTCCTATCGTGCAAATAGATGCTTCCTCACCCATGACTGATAAATCCTTGTTGATGAAAAGAATTACAATTGATGTGTCGACCATCCGCCGAACGAAAATTGTAATTTGTCGTTGTAATCTCACAGGAGCCAAAAGCTTCTAGCCTACATTCGTGCATTCGCTTGCTTGTTGTGCATGTGTCGTTGTAATGTCCGTCTGATCACATGTTTGCCAGTAATTATGTCGTTACAATGCTTGCCCGAATGCATGAATATCGTGATTATGTACCAACATGTACTTACGTGCATGCTAGGAGTCTTTTCTTTTATTTTTACCTAGTTCCTAATGCCCAAAAATGGTGCGAGAATTCAAATTTAATGAACACCCATCATTTTCCCGATGATATATTCTAAAAAGTCATGAACAATTTTCTAGAATCTTTTAGCAAAAAAAAAGAGTCAGTCTCCCAATTTCCCCTCTCCCTTTTTCTATTTCATTATTTTTCTTTTTCTTTTGATGTAATTCAGATTCGGTGAAAAAAAATAGAAAATTAAAAAATATAAATCGGCAAAAATAAAAAAGAGCCGCCGAAAATCAAAATAATAAGAAATCAAGATAAAAAAAAAACCGAAATTCTTTTATTTTAATTTATCCCATTTTCCATTTTCTTTGAGTCTAGAAAAATAAAAAAAAATAGGATAGTCCGTCTTTTTCTATTTTTATTATTTTCATTCATTGACTTTATTTTCCTTTGATATTAGAGGAATATTTGGGCATTTAGGCTTAAGGACCTTTTTTTTAGGACAATGTGTTTTTCTATATGTGGGTCAACATTTTTCTTAGATGAGAGTCTCATGGTCTTTTTCATGTTACTAAGTACTCTGTGCTTCCTATTCAGGATAGGGGGTCCGAAGAAGAAAGGAAACCTTGAGAAAAGTTAGGCTCGGCCTTCGGCAAGGCTGGATCGTCTGCAACCGTATACACCGCCAGGTTCTCGTTTACCTCCACCACAAACAGCCTTACCATCCATAAATTCGCCATCACTACATACTTTTTTCTCCACACCTATCACCCCTCCCGACTTCACAATGCCTAAGACGACTGATGAAAGACTGGATGAGCTCATGAGTGAGCTGGAAAGGGTACGACTCAAGGTTGAAGATATAGAGAGGAAAAGTGAAGAAGAGGCAAGGATCCCTTCTGATTCTGATTCTGAGGAAGAGGGGCCAAATGCCATGCTGGCCAAGATCACCTCCGTGCTCAAGAGTAGCGGCCTGATTTCCAACTACAGTGCCAATGTAAGAAAATTTGACACTAAGATCAAGGGCAAACTTCTGGCCAAGTTCTCTATGCCTGAAGTACGCACCTTCACTGGAGTCGACAATCCGCAGGATCACCTGAAATCCTTCACTACTGCTATGGCTCTAAGGGGGGTCAACAAGAAACTCTATGCCCATCTGTTTCCCCAAACCCTTGATACACATGCTAGATGGTGGTTCTACACCCTGGATCTGGAAAGCTACCCAACCTGGTCCAATTTTACCAGTCTTCTTGGCTTGATATAAGGACAACGCTACACTCCTCATCACTTTGAGGGAGCTCGAAATCACCACTCAAGAGAAGAACGAGGGGTTCAATGGTTCCTCCGTTGATGGAAGTCTAAGATAACTGAAATGGTGGAAAGACCCTTTGAAACTTAACAAATAAGGTATTTGATTAAGAACCTGCAACCAGCGTATAAGAACCACCTTCAATATCAGGCCATTGACTCATACCAGCGTCTTTATGACGTTGGCATCCTCATTGAAGATGATCTCAACAAGAACAAAGACCAAGTCACCCCTAAGCCCTTCACTTATGGGAGAGACAAGAGGACAACTACTGGAGCCTCTTATGGCGCTCAGGTTAATGAGGTAGCTGCTGTGCATACCTTTGCTGGAAGAATGATCAAAAGTAATCTGCTGCAGCCTATCGGACCTACTCCTGAACCATCTGCTAGGGGCCGCAACTGGAAAGAGGGCGAATACTGTATGTACCATCAAGGAAAAGGGCATGACACTGACAACTGTTAGGCTCTTAAACATGCTATCCAAGATAGAATTGAGAACGGTACCATACCCCTACCAAAACCTGGTCAAGCACCCAGCAACTCAAACAACCCTTTAGGTGCAATCCTGCATATTATTATTGAAGATGCCTTGGGACTCGAGATTGCCGGAATATGGGACAGTGACGAGGAAGACGTATGGGAGGTCCAAACTAGATCTCCCGTAGGCGTGGCCCAATTGACACGTTCTAGTTTTCATTATAGGCCACCAAACATCTATAGTGACAGGGTCCAACCTCCAGCAGAAGAAGAAGTCGAAGAAGTTCCCGCAAAAGACAAAGAATCTCCTATCACAGGACAACTCAAAAGAATCAAAGCCGATATCTCCATTTGGAAACTCTTAGCCTCGTCCTACGAACTGAAGGAATTTCTAACCACTAACATGATCATACATGCATAATAGAAATTCGATTAACCCAGAAAACATGTGATTACTGTAATTAAATATCAAATCGAAATCCTACCTCACTCCTTGGTCGCTGGTTGGATGAACAGTGGTTGGGTATGGATGAACATGTCAGATGTCGTGCCTCAACTGGTATCCACACACAGGCTCGAATCCACACGTCAGTATGCTAGTACAACGATCCCGTTCACAACCTCCGTTCTCTCACGTGTAACCCTAACTGATCAGAATTCACGATATATATAGGGAGGTAGGAGGGCTGATTAGGTTAAGTGTGTAATGGGCCTAATCCGAATTAGATTCTTCTAATAAAACGAGCCTGTTAAGTGTGCGACCCTGCTGGTTTACTTAATGTGGCAGTAAGTCCAAAACTCTTTTCGGGCCCACAAACCATAATTGGTTTCTAGCAAAACATTACGATTACCCATATTAAGTAAAGATCGGTTTCCATAGTCCAACCAATAATGCGATTGTTAATTCTTATGATTAGTTCATAGGGAAAATCCAACAACCTCCCACTTGCATTATATCTAATCATACATCGATGATAACTTTGTCATGTGATACCTAAATTGACCATAAGGAAGGAGTAGTGTCATCCCTATATAGTTCAATTATGACTTTCTCGATTCCGCAGTTAAACTGTTTAAAACAAATGATTGACTTTCAATCCATTTGAGCACGGCCATGCATTTCACAGTTTAAACTCATCGAGGGGCCCACAGATATCTTACTCCCGTTATATGAGAGTGACAAATCCCATCTTGCTCACTCACATTCCTCCGCATGACTTACAACACATCATTCAATTATCTTTATAGTCATCCGATTAAGGATTAACATTTGACAATATCAAGATATGCTAAACATCATGTAGGAAACCATGGTGAGTTCAGGTCAAAGGATCAAATTAAAAGTTGCATATGAAAAACATTGATGACACTTATATAACAATCCTTTCAATGTTTTTCAAATGGGTCGGTCCAATACAATGTTCTCTAACATTTATCCATGTGATCAGTTTCATATCTCATAATTATGACCTGTGAAACTTGGTCATCAATCAATCCACATGATAGTCTCAATAGTCATCAAATTCCCACAAATAATGATAACTGACTACGGACAATTAGAATAATTATATTTATAACAATAGAGTCTCACAATCAAGTCACATACTTGATGATCTACATCATATAAATTATTCATTGGGACAACAATAAATAAATCGAACATAAGTCACAAAATAAACCTCCCACTAGGACAGAGACCAATCATTCATGAATCTAAGTCCTTGTGTAATAGTATGACGCTCATGCTTATCCTGTGGTAGAGGCTTAGTCAGCGGATCAGCAATGTTCATTTCCGATGATACTCTGCACACCATGATATCTCCCATTTGTACAAAGCTTCGTATCAAATGGTAACGTCTGAGTATATGTCTAGTTTTTTGATGATCCCTAGGCTCCTTCGCCAGTGCAATGGCCCCATTACTGTCACAATAAAGGTCCATTGGATTCGAACTATTAGGTATCACCCCAAGTTCAATGATGAATTTTCGAATCCACACTGCTTCTTTTGCTACTTCAGAAGCAGCAATATACTCGGCTTCTGTTGTAGAATCAGCAACTGTATCTTGTTTGGAACTCTTCCAACTAACTGCTCCTCCATTCAGAATGAATACTAATCCTGAAGATCGGGAATCATCCTTATCCGTTTGGAAGCTTGCATCAGTGTAACCACTTACAGTGAGTTCCTCTTCACCACCATAGACAAGAAACACATCCTTAGTCCTTCTCAAGTACTTGAGGATGCTCTTGACTGCGACCCAGTGACTTTCACCTGGATTAGATTGGTATATACTCGTCATGCTCAAAGCACAAGTAACGTCAGGACGAGTACACATCATGGCATACATGATAGAACCTGTAGCAGAAGCATAAGGAATTCTACTCATGCGATCTCGTTCATCTTGTGTCGAAGGACACTGAGTCTTGCTAAGAGTAATGCCATGTGACATAGGAAGATTACCTTTCTTGGAATCTTGCATGTTGAACCTTTTCAACACCTTATGTATATAGGTACTCTGGCTTAAGCCCAAGAGTCTTTTTGATCTATCTCTATAGATCCTAATCTCCAAGATATAGGTTGCCTCTCCCATATCTTTCATTGAGAAACACTTTCCCAAAAAGTCCTTGACAGACTGAAGTGTAGGAATATCATTTTCAATCAGTAATATATCGTCCACATATAAGACCAAGAATACCACAGCGCTCCCACTAACCTTCTTGTAAACACAAGGTTCTTCTTCGCATCTAAGGAAATCAAACTCTTTGATTGCCTCATTGAAGTAAAGATTCAAACTCCTGAATGTTTGCTTCAATCCATAAATAGATCGCTGAAGCTTGCATACCTTTCCTCCTGGTGATGTGAAGCCCTCGGGTTGTGTCATGTACACATCCTCTTCCAGGTTTCCATTAAGGAAAGCTGTCTTCACGTCCATCTGCCATATCTCATAGTCATAATATGTAGCAATGGCAAGGAGTATCCTAATGGATTTAAGCATTGCGACGGGCGAAAAGGTTTCATCATAATTTATCCCATGAATTTGATTATAACCTTTTGCACACCAATCGTGCTTTGAATATATAAACATTCGCATGCATGTCAATTTTCTTCATGAAAACCCATTTACACTCAATGGTTTTTACGCCATCAGGTGAGTCTACCAAAGTCCATACTTTGTTTCATACATGGAATCCATTTCAGATTTCATGGCTTGAAGCCATTTGTCGGAATCTGGGCCCATCATTCCTTCCGTGTAGGTCGTAGGCTCGTCATCCTCTATTAATAATATATGACGATGTTCAGTCCCCAAGAAACCATATCTAATGGGTTCTCGGCGATCTCTTTCAGACCTACGAGGGGATGGTGCCACAGGTGTAGCTACTACAACATCTTGTAAACTACTTTGAGTCTCCTCAGAAATTGGAGTACTCTCCTGTGGCTCTCGAACCTCTTCTAGTTGCACTTTACTCCCACTGGTTCCTTTAAAAAGAAACTCTCTTTCTAAGAAGACACCATGTCGAGCCACAAATACTTTGTTGTCAGTGGGATGGTAAAAGTAATATCCTTTAGTTCCTTTAGGATATCCCACAAAGAAGCATTTATCAGATTTAGGTCCAAGCTTATCAGAAAGTAAACGTTTTACATAAGCTTCACAACCCCAAATCTTTAGAAAAGTCAAGCTGGGAACTTTTCCCGTCCATTTCTCAAATGGCGTCTTTTCTACTTATTTTGATGGACTCTTGTTAAGTGTGAACGCAGCTGTCTCAAGAGCATATCCCCAAAAAGATATTGGAAGACTAGTAAGGCTCATCATTGATCGAACCATGTCTAACAAAGTTCGATTTCTCCTCTCCGATACACCATTCCATTGAGGTGTACCTGGAGGGGTGAGTTGTGAAACAATTCCACAATCTTTCAAATGACTATCGAACTCTTGGCTTAGATACTCACCCCCTCGATCTGATCGAAGGGCTTTAATCTTTTTTCCAAGTTGATTTTGTAGTTCATTCTGAAACTCCCTGAACTTTTCAAAGGATTCAGATTTATGCCTCATCAAGTAGACATAACCATACCTGCTGAAGTCATCAGTAAAGGTAATGAAGTGATGGTAACCTCCTCTAGAAACTGTGCTTAATGGTCCGCATACATCAGTATGTATGAGGCCTAATAAATCACTTGCTCTCTCAATGTGACCAGTGAAAGGTGCCTTAGTCATCTTCCCTAATAAACAAGACTCTCATGTCTCAAATAACTCAAAGTCAAATGAGTTTAAAAGTCCATCATTATGGAGCTTTTGAACACGTTTCTCGTTTATATGTCCAAGACGACAATGCCAACGGTAAGTTGGGTTAGAGTCATTTGATTTGAGCCTCTTAGTAGTTATGTTATAAACTGGAATTTTAAGGTCTAGAACATAAAGACCATTTTTCATTGGACCGCTACCATAAAATATATCATCTTTATAAAAGGAACAACATTTGTTCTTAATCACAAAGAAAAAATCTTCCAAGTCCAAAACGGAAACAGAAATAATATTCCTGCTAATGGCAGGTACATAATAAAAATTATTGAGTTCTAAAACCAATCCAGATGGCAAACTTAAATAAAATGTTCCTACAGATAACGCAGCAACTCTTGCTCCATTTCCAACGCGCATGTCCACTTCTCCTTTTGCCAAAGTCCTACTTCTCTTTAGTCCCTGCACATTTGCACAAATGTGAGCACCACATCCGGTATCTAATACCCAAGAAGTAGAATTTGAAGAAGTAAATACATTTACTTCTATAACATAACATTTACCTGAAGTTGAAGGAACCTTCCCTTGTTCTTCTTCAGATCCTCCAAATATTTATTGCAATTCCTCTTCCAATGCCCAAGCTCATTGCAGTAGAAGCACTTGGTTTCATCATTAGGACCAGACGAGGGTTTGAACTCAGGCTTTCCTTTGGGTTGATTCACAATCGGACCCTTCATGTTAGCCTTTCCCTTGTCCTTAGCTTGACCATGTTTCTTAAACTGACCCCCTATTCTAACCATTAGAACATTGGGAGTTGGGTCCTTCTTGACGTTTTTCTCAGCAGTTTTAAGCATCCCATGCAGCTCAGCCGATGACTTGTTAAGATTATGCATATTATAGTTCATAACAAAAGTATCATAATCATTAGTCAATGACGCTAAGATGATATCAGTGGCCAACTCTTGACCCATTTGGGAGCCCAGTTTTTCCAAGTACTCAACATAACCAATCTTCTTGATTACATGAGGACTAACTGAACTTCCTTTCCCCATCTTGCACTTAACCAAGTCAGACACAGTGTTAAACCTCTCAGTTCGCGCTTGCTCCTGAAACATTCTTTTCAGGCTCTCAATCATCTCATAAGCCTCCATACTTTCATATCGCTTCTGAAGCTCAGAATTCATGGTGGCTAGCATGAGACAACTTGCATCAATTGAATCATCTTTGAGCTTCTGATAAGCATTCCTCTCAGCAAAAGGAGCATTGGTAGCAGGAGCCTTCTTGGGGACGGGTTTCTCAAGGACATATTCCTTTTTCTCTTGTTTGAGAACAATTCTCAAGTTTCAATACCAGTCCAAGAAATTGGTTCCATTCAGTTTGTCCTTCTCAAGGACGGATCGCAGTGAAAATGAGTGTGATGGTGTAGGGTTTGAGATTATCTACAACAAATGTACAAAGATTTTAGTGACTTATTTCATAAATATTTCGTTAACAATTTAACAAAATAACTCCACTATATTAATTTGACAGATATCCCTATAAAATATAGTGGAACCAAGATCCATATTTCCTAAGTATCAAGTAAGCTTTGGCTTATCACTTTACACTTAGTTATTTAGGTAAGTAACCCTTTACTAATTGTATCTTATACAACTCCTGGTTGTTGGGATGACATCATATGTCCCGGCTCCCAACTCTATGCCTTAAGGCCCAAAACTGTTTTGATAGCCTTATTAAGTAAACCAATTTATACATATGGTTAACTGTTACTCATCCTAACAGACTTGAGTAATTAAGGATGCTCTACTTTGGCAGACACATTTTAATGAACCAAGTCCTAATAGGTGTATTAAATTGGAAAGGCATCAAGTTAACTTAATATTACTAAGGGATGTGATTGATTATATGGAATTGAGTTTCATGCAGACATAACAATAAATATAATCAACAGTAAATAAGCGGAAGCATAAATAATAACACATGTGATATAGTATGGCTCTCTAAGCTATGGTGATCTAATCTCCACTCTTTGCTTCTTCCATATAGTAGCTGGATGGTCATCTCCATGATATCCTTTGACCTTCATGAGCTTGATTTTACAATCAACTATATCATAAAAGTTTTACTACTACGCTAGCAATAATCTAATTATTAGATTCAAAGTAATGACACGCAGGTCGTATTTAATAATTACATTCAAATAAACGACACACAAGACGTATTTAAAACCAAAATAAAATTATGGGCCATACTATTCACCACACCATACCATTCAAGATCATGTGAACTAAGATATCATATATCAAACATCAAAGATTTGTAATGGCATAAAAATAAAACCTCATTCGCACAAACAAGCGGATCCATGCAGGGTTCAAGGGGGCGGCGCGCCCTTGCGGGGTCGAGGGGCAGCACCCCTCGCGGGGTTTAAAGGGCAGCGCCCCGAAACCTAAACAGAATTCTCAATTCCGTTTAGTGGGGAAACTGCCACGATTAATCTCATTAATCGTGAACCCTAGGCTAATCTTATTACCATATTTTAGGGTTTAGCCCTAGTTTATCTATGTGAATTCGTCAAACAGTAGCATACAGAATACGACTTGCATTCAAACAACATGCTATTTGTAATATACGAATCTTAACATATGAACTATCCATACAGACATGCTCTCAAAGACAGAAAAATACTATCATGCTCAGATCCGAATATTAAATAAAAAACAGAAAACGAATCACACATAAACATGTATTATACACATATCATGATTTCGAACTTACTCATATATCTACCATATATCATATATTCGAAGACAGTAAAACACAAGCGGCTTTGATACCACTGAAGGAATTTCTAACCACTAACATGATCATACATGCATAATAGAAATTCAATTAACCCAGAAAACATGTGATTACTGTAATTAAATATCAAATCGAAATCCTACCTCACTCCTTGGTCGCTAGTTGGATGAACAGTGGTTGGGTATGGATGAACACGTCAGATGTCGTGCCTCAACTGGTATCCACACACAGGCTCGAATCCACACGTCAGTATGCTAGTACAGCGATCCCGTTCACAACCTCCGTTCTCTCCTTACTCTAATGACACAGTTAGGGTTTCATGAAAACTGATTATCACGTGTAACCCTAACTGATCAGATGTCATGATATATATAGGGAGGCAGGAGGGCTGATTAGGTTAAGTGTGTAATGGGTCTAATCCGAATTAGACCCTTCTAATAAAATGAGCCTGTTAAGTGTGCGACCCTGCTGGTTTACTTAATGTGGCAGTAAGTCAAAAACTCTTTTCGGGCCCACAAACCGTAATTGGTTTCTAGCAAAACATTACGATTACCCATATTAAGTAAAGATCGGTTTTCATAGTCCAACCAATAAGATTATTAATTCTTATGATTAGTTCATTGGGCAAATCCAACAGTCCAACCTCGCCTGTGGTCTTTGAGAGGCCATTTGGCTTCGTGTGGTATTTGGGGGACCGCTTGACTCGGCTGGTCTATCCTGCCTTAGGTGGTCTTTTGGTTCCGGAGGACCCTCCTATGACCATGTTCTACATGCGTAGCCTGAGCGTAGAAGTCTTGGGGGTCGTGACTCGTGGAATGACGGCCACTGAGTTTGTTGAGCCGGAGATTTCTGGCTTGGACCGTACAGCTGTGTATCTGGCCTATTGCTTGGGTCTTCTAATGTCGGACCTTACTTCTGAGGTAAGATTTTTATTTGTGCCTTTTCAGCTATATGCGTGATATACTGACTTTTGCGTCTTATGGCGGATCGTTTGGTTCCTAAGGTTCTCAGCAGGTCCCATTCCAGAGTTCCTCGTGGCCAACCCCCAAGTATGACCTTGCCGAGCAATGAGGTGAGGTACATTGGTGAGAGTGGGGGGCGTATAGTAGAGGACCTCCCTTTGTACATTGCTGATGGAGAGGCCGTGGAGGGCTTACCCTTTCCCAAAGGTTGTACGGGGGTAAGTTTTTATCCCTTCTTGCTGTGTCTTTTTTTTTTGTGTTGCTTTTAAATGCTAAGTCTATCTTTTATTTCTTCTTGTAGTTGAACCGGGAGCAGACTTCTCAAGTGTTCAAGCCCATCCACCTATTGAAGAAAGGCTATAGCCTGGTGATGGGTAAAGGGAAGAGTTCTCGATCCAGGACCGCTGATGTAAGTAGACTTTTGTCTTTTTTTTTAGCTAAGCGAAAGGCTTAGCTTCACATTTCGGTCTTGATTGTTTGAAGATGTCGCAGTCTTCGTGTTCGGTGGGACCTTGACATTCTTCTGCTGCGAGGACCTCTTCGGCGAGCAGGCCGTCTGTTGCTCGTTCACCTACTGTAGCTGCGACCAGGCCTCCTATTGATGAGGAGCCCGGACCTTCGAATTCGTGTGCCTGAGATGTTTTCTCCAGTGGGTTTTCAGCCTTCTTTTAGTAGTAGGCCCTTTGTGACCCCTATGGTTGGAGGTTGGGCGAATGCCCCTGGGTGGGTTGTGCCTTAAGCTGGGCCTTCATATCAGAATGTGGCTATGGACTTTGCTAGTCAAGCCACGGAGAGCCTCTTTGGACTGGGGTTTTCAGCAGGTACCCCCATGCATGCACCAGTATACGATGGACGGGGTATGAGGCCTAACAATAGCAGGCCTATTTATAGCTCGTTCAGTACTCAGGGCTCTTTCCATTATTCGGCTGGGACCTATGGCCAGGGGCCTTCCATCGAGGATGAGGCCGATAGCAATGGTAATGATGATTCCAGCTGAGTTGTATAGGCTTGATATGTAAACAGTGGTCTTTGGAACTTTGAACTCATGTTTTTTTTTATGCATATGTTTGATATGAATGATATTATGACCCGATTATACCCGTCTGGTCTCTAAGTATTCAATGTGTCATGCAGTAAAGAGTAGGACATAGTTTAGGGAATAAAGTAGAGGAAAGGTAAAAATTACAAAAAAAAAAAGCAAAAATTACACAAATTATACCCCCTAAAAAAAGAATAAAATAATAAAAAAGAAAATGGAAAAGAATAAGACTAAGAGAGTCTCGGGCCTTGTAACCCCGTTGTACATTTGAAAACTGGGCTTAAAACTGAGCGGAATGGACCAAGTTGGCGGACAAGAACAAAAAAGAAATTTGTACTGGGCCGAGGTCGGGGCCGCTGGCTGTGCTAGGCCAAAGGTGAGCGCCGCTAGCGGCGCTGGTCACATCTGCTAGCGGCGCTGGTCAAAGCAACTGGCGGCTCTGGCTTTGAGCCCTTTTCGTTGATTTCTGACTCCTTCTGCCCCGATTCTTTGCCTATAAATAGGATTTACGGGATGTTTAATGTCATATCTATTTTTCAGACTTTATCTCTCTCAAATTTCTCAAAGCCTTTACCATGGTGAAATCATTTGAAAATCTGTTCGATGCCTGGTGTAAAAATCTAACCATAGAAGATAAACTAGAACTGGCTCCGTATCATATCTCAACCTTATTAGTTTTAAGAGCAATCAAAGTCTTGTGGCCCCTCCTCCGTTCTACTTTGAACTATTGGGACTCAGACTTGCACGTCTTCCGTTTCGGTGACTCTGAATTATGCCCTCTAGTTGAAGAAGTTGTTGCCATTACTAACATGTCTGATGTTCTTCCTCCAGCTGTGCCTTATTTGAGGGATTGTTTTAGTAATTAGTACAAGAAATCTCTAGGATTGTCCTCTGCAGAAGCCAAAAGCATGATTCTCAGTGTCGATGTGGACTTAGTTCAAATTTGTGAAAGGTTTGCTCCCTCTTCTGAACAGGATGCGATATTTAGGCATTGCCGCCGACATGCTTTGGTACTTTGCATGTTGAATCGCCTATTATTTGCTAATGCAGAGTCCTCCAACCTGGGTAGAGCCCCGTTTGTTGCGAGTGGTGAATCAAATGGCTGATGGGCATTCTCCTTTGCATCTGGTGATAGGAGAAACTATTTTAGGGCTTGACAAGTTGAAAATTTTGCCTCACGAAGCCTTTTCTGGCAGCCCCCTGCTGCTTCAAATATGGTTGTGCGAGCATCGAAGGCTGATAGAATCGCTAGAGAAGATGATAGCTCGTACCTCTCAAGCTTGGAAAAAGAAGACTTATACTGCTGCTAGCTTCTTGGTTAGAAAAAGGCTATATGATGAGAAGACCCTTGTTGAATGGGACGCCTTTTCCCATGCCGGACCTGCTATTCGTTGGCATGTGACTTGGTGGAATTTAACCTCTTTCGTGGCTTGCTGTAAATTCATTCCTCATACTACTATATTGGGCTTGTACAGGAGTACTTGTTTTTTTCCTTCTAGGGTCATGCGGTAGTATGGGTTGAAGTAGGTTATCCCTCGTCAGGAGATTATGAGACAACCTATCTTGGCTTTGACCACTAAATTTGCTCAAGACTGGGGAAAATATTGGCGTGGTAGGGATCACTTGACAGTACCTCGGGTGATTGTCCCAACCCAAGTTTCTCAGACCTATCTGACCTGGCTTTCCCTGCAGTGATGGAGAAGCGAGACGAGCCCTTCGTTATGAGGAGTGGGACCAGCTAGTACCTAGGTATGACTCAGGAACAGGAAAAAAGAAAAGGAAGGAAGGGCCTTATGAGGAAGGCTATCATGTAATGAAGAGAAGCAAGCCCCTAGCTCAAGGAAGCGATCATAAGTCGTCCTCAAGCCAAGGTCCTTCAAACAAGAACTCTTCAACTAAGCCTTCTAAAGGGAAGTAGGATAAGAAGTAGTTTTCTTTAGAAAGCAAGTCTAGTTATTTTTTTTAAAAAAAAGTAGTAAGAATTTGTTTAGCTTAAACCCTCGTAGTTGCACTTCTTTTTTTGTAACCTTTAGAATTTTTCCATTTACGCAATGTAAGCTTATTCGTTTAGTTTGAATAAAAATTAGCGCAATTTGGTGAAAACCACCTGAAAAGTTCCACTTTTTGTCCAGTACCCCCTGAATTGTTTTTATTTGTTCAGTACCACCTTAAAAGTTTATTCCGCCTTGCGAGTCACCACTTAAGAGATTTCGAGGCCAAATTCCTTAATTTTGTTCCCGTTTTATCCTCACGTGTGCAACACATGTCTACTTAAATAAACTACCCCTATTTAACCAAATTAAACATTGATTTGACCCTTTAATTAATTAATTATTAACAAACTAATTGCCGTCCCCAATCCCACTTAAAACCACGACATTCCCCATTATTCCTCTCTGCCATTTTTCTTCCCCATTCTTTCTCTTTGCCATTGTTGCCTTTCTCCATCCACCATCTCCAACTGTGAGCGTGAAATTCGGGAGATCCATGCTAATATACATCAACTCTTTTCTTTTCCTCTTTGCCTCAATAAAAGTAGACCCAAGAGGAGGAAAATCGATGATGGGGAATCAATTTATTTACCTCTTTGCCTCAATAAAAGTTGACCCTAGACGAGGAAAACCGATGATGGGGAAGCAGTGAGAGGTGGAGAGAATGGTGGTTGTGGTGGTGATGCTGATGAGGATTAGGAGAGAGAGTGGGGTTGCTGTTGGTGGAGATGGTGGTTGTTGTGGAGTGAAGGGGGAGGTATCTTCTTGTTTGAGAGGTGGCGAGGAGGGAGAAGGGGAAGCCATGAATGGGGATGAGAGAGAAAATTAGGGGGAACTGTGAATTGGGGAATTAGGGAGAAGGAGAAGCCATGGATGGGGAGCCAAGAAAAATTAAAAGCTGAATATTTAGTATGTTGAGCTTTAATTCAAGTAGACATGTGCTGCATAAGTGACGGCAAAATAGGAAGAAAATTAAGAAATTTGGCCCAAAAATCACTTAAAGGATGACTCACAGGGCGGAATCAACTTTTAAGGTGGTACAGAACAAATAACAACAATTCAGGGGGAACTGGACAAAAAGTGGAACTTTTCAAGTGATTTTCACCAAATTGCCCTAAAAATTATCCTTTTTGAATGAGTTGAATGGAATTTTGGGATTGATTTTGGCTGGGCCCCTTAAAAGGATTACCTACTTATCCAGTGTGGAATCAGGCCAGCGTAGTTCATTCAGTTTGTGTACGTCTCTTTTTTTTGTTTTTTAAATTTTCGATATATTTTTTTTTAAGACGTAGCACTTCTTCCGTTGATCCATGTTGGTGAGCTGACTGAACTCGATGCCATCAATGTCCATAAGCCGGCTGCGCCTCCTGACAAGATGTCATTGATGATGAACGAACCAGACCAATTTGGTCAAAATTTGCCTCTGGGTCGGTAAATGGTGCACGTAACTCCTTCCAAACTAAATCTCCTTCTTTCGGGTTTCGAGGTCGAACCTTTTTGTTGAATTCTCTTGCCAGGCGTTGTTGGTACATGTGTGAATGTTCTAGAGCCCGTAGGCATCTTTCATCTGTGAACATGAGTTCTTCATAACGGGCTTATGCAACCATTGAGTTTCAGGAATTTCACCCTCTAAGGCTATGCGCATGGAGGGTAGTTGGACTTCTTTGGGTAGCACAGCTTCCGTCCCGTAAACTAGGGAATAAGGTGTTGCTCCTGTGGATGATCTTATAGACGTTCGATATCCCCAAAGAGCAAATGGGAGTTTTATGGCCAATCTTTATAGTTTTCTATCATTTTTTCGATGATAGTCTTGAGGTTTTTGTTGGCGGCTTCCACTGCGCAATTGGTTTGGGGCCGATAAAGGGATGATTTGTGGTGCTGGATTTTGTAATTCTTTAGTAGGGTGGTTGTTTTGGCTTTGAAATGGGATCCATGGTCGCTGATAATTTCATGCGGAATACCGTATCGGCAAATGATGTTATTCCTTATGAATTTGGACACTTGTTTGGATGTGAGGATGGCATAGGACTGTGCTTCAACCAATTTCGTAAAATAGTCTATGGCTACTAAGATGTATTCATGTACTCCAGAGCCCTTCGGGGTGATTTTACCAATGATATTTATTCCCCATGCGGAAAATGGCCAAGGGGATGTGAAGTTATGGAGCATTGAGGGTGGCATATGCTGTAGGTTGGCATATATATGACACTTGTTGCATTTCTTTACATAGTCGTAACAGTTTCTTTCCATGGTGATCCAATAGTATCCCAGTCGTAGGACCTTTTTAGAGAGCATTCGACCATTCATGTGTGGTCCGCACACTCCATTGTGTACCTCATCCATGATTTCTGTACCTTTTTCGGCGTTCACACGTCTGAGGTTGACTCCATTGTGATTCTTGTATAGAACCCCCTTGTATTCTATGTTTTTCGCCGCTAAGAGACGAATGGCCCGTTGAGCTTTAATTGGCGCGTCCTGAGGGTAAATGCCTTTGGTGATGTAGTTGAATACATCTTGGTACCAAGGGTCTTCTTCGATCGGAGCCAGGATTAAACTTGCGTCAAGGTTAATGCAGAAGGCTGGCTCACTTCGTCTTTGTGTATGGAGTGGCATTGTTGAGGGAGTTCAGCTGCTCAAATTCCTGCATAAGAAATAATTAGCATTCTTGCTTCGCGAAGTTTACTTACATTGCTTAAATTGATTAGTTAATGATTTGTGCAACTTTGAGTTCATCGGATTTATCAATAGCTAAACAAAGGAAAAAATGAGCAACAAGAATTTTTATTGATTTGCAAAAAGATAAGCATGCATGACTTTAGAGAAGAGGGTCTCTAATTCCCGTCAAATAGAAACTAGACTTAGAAAAAAAGTAAAAGGGGAACACCTCCTGTTCAAGACTCAACCTAGAGATTTAGCTAAGATCCTAACTCGACAAAACTTGGGACTCAGACTCGATTCCTCTAGCTCTTGGTTGTAGCTAACTAGTTCCAGGCTTCATAGGCATTCTCTTCTTCTTTCATAGGTGGCAGAATCTCTCCGCTGTCTATGATTTCCTGTATATCATTCTTCAGGCGGATGCAGTCGTCCATGTAGTAGCCGAAGACTCGATGATAGCGGCAGTAGAAATCTTTATCCTTGTTTATCTCTTGGAGGTTGTCAGTGGGAATCACGGGCTTAAGGTTTCCTCTCCATATGAGGGCATTCATAACATTTCCAATGGGAGTGTGTAACTGAGTGTACTGTTTTTGGTCAAAGCAACGCCATCCTTTTATAGCCCAGGTGATAGGATACCACCCTTTTTAGGCGTTTGCAATGGTTGGTATGATGCCCACTAGCTTCACAATTTTTGCACCGAAGTTAGGGATTCCCATCCCTTGAAAGTATTTGAGGGGTAGGCCTTCTCGGGTGAGCATACCCGTACTTGACCATCTTGCTAAACATTTCATTTTGCTGGAAACAAGCTTCCCCTTTAGCCAGAACAATGTTGCACTCTGTGGGTTTGTCTAGCGAGGAGATTTTCCTTCATTTGCCGAATTGCATTGTAGTGTTGTGCCACATAGATCGACATCCCTTCTATGGTTTCTTTTATTTCCTCGAACTTATCGGGTTCCCCTATTTCTTCAGGAGGGCATGTTTCGAGCTCTTCAGAACCAGTGGAGGTGTAAGATTTGGTGTCTTCTTCTATGAAGGTTACTTCTTCGGGAGAGAATCCCCAAAGGTCAATATCATCACTATCATGTCCTATCTTCAAGTCAGGAGCCTTGTCAATGGTTGCTTTGATAGGATTGGCTTCGATTTCCACAATTTCTCTCTCTAGCATCATCTTGACTTTCTGGTGAAGGGTAGAGGCTACAGCATTTAGACCATGGAACAAAGGTCGTCCTAACAGCAAGTTGAAAGTGGCCGGGATATCGATGACATAAAACTGGACCATTTTCTCTACGACTCCTGAGGTGACATTCATGGTTATGGTGCCAAGGACTTTTTGACTGGAGTTCTCATAAGCACGTAATCCTTATGCTGAGTGAGCCAGAGTCTTCATATCTACGCCCAGTTTTGATGCGGTTCTCAGCGGACATACATTCACGGCGGACCCGTTATCCACGAGGGTCATAGGCACGGACTTGCCCATAGCGAATATCGTCAACTATAAGGCATTATTGTGTGAGGATCCCTCGGGAGGCAGTTCATTGTCAGAAAAAGTAATGATCGGTTGTGGTTTATCCCCTACTAAGAAGCTGACTAGTTCGTCAGGCCTCATATCTTGTGACACCGAAACTTTTAACAAGGCCTCTAAAATGTCTTGTCGGTGTTCGTAGGATGAGGCTAAGAGTTTCCAAATGGAGATATCGGATTTGATCCTTTTGAGCTGTCCTGTAATGGGAGACTCTTTGTCTTTGGCTGGAATTTCTTCAGCTTCTTCTTCAGTTGGAGGCTGAATCCTGTCATTATAGATGTTAGGTGGCCTATAATGACGACCAGAACGTGTCAAATGGGCCACGCCTATGGGAGATCTGGTTTGGACTTCCCATACATCTTCTTCGTCGATGTCCCATATTCCGGCGATCTCAAGTCCCAAGGCATCTTCAACACTTATATGTAAAATGTCGCCCAAAGGGTTACTGGAGTTCTGGGTTCTTGTCCAGGTTTGGGTAAGGGTATGGTGTCATTCTCAATTCTATCTTGGATGGCATGCTTGAGAGCCCAGCAACTATTAGTGTCATGCCCTTTTCCTTGGTGGTACTTACGTTACTCGTCTTCTTTCCAGTTGCGGCCCTTAATTGATGGTTCTGGAGTAGGACCGATAGGTTGCAGTTGATTATTTTTTATCATTATTTCGAGAGCATGTGACAAGGTCATGCCGAGAGGGGTGAATTCTCTCGGTGGCTTTCTTTCAGCAAAGGTAGTCACAGCAGCTACCTCGTTAACTTGAGTGACAGAAGAGGCTCCAGCGGTTGTCCTCTTGTCTCTCCCATAAATGAAGGGCTTAGGGGTGGCCTGATCCTTATTTTTGTTGAGATCATCTTCAATGAGGATGCCAACATCATAAAGACGCTGGTATGAGTCAATGACTTGATATTGAAGATGGTTTTTATAGGCAGGTTTCATGTTCTTAATGAAATGCCTAATTTGTTCAGCTTCAGAAGACCTTTCCACCATTTAAGCTATATTAGACTTCCATCGACGGAGGAATGTAGTGAATCCCTCGTTATTCTCTTGAGTGGTGATTTCAAGCTCTCTCAAAGTGATGGAAAGTGTATCATTATCCTTGTATCGAGCCAGGAAAACCGTGGTAAAATCAGACCAGGTTGGGTAATTTTCCATATCCAAAGTGTAGAACCATCTCCGAGCATGAGTGTCAAGGGTCTGGGGGAATAAATGGGCATAGAGTTTCTTTTTGATTCATCTTAGAGCCATAGAAGTGGTGAAGGATTTCAGGTGATCTTGTGAGCCATAGAATAAATGGGCATAGAGAATTTGGCCGGAAGTTTGCCTTTGATTTTAGTATCAAATTTTCCCACATTGGCACTGTAGTTGGAGATCAAACCGCTATTCTTGAGTACAAAGTTAATCTTAGCCAGCATGGCATTTGACCCTTCTTCCTCAGAGTCAGAATCACAGTGGGTTCTTGCTTCATCTTCTCTTTTCCTTTCTATGTCCTCGACCTTAAAGTCGTGCCCTTTCCAGCTCGCTCATGAGCTCATCCAGTCTCTCTTCAATAGTTTTGGGCATGGTGAAATTGGTAGGAGTGATAGGCGTGGAGAAGAAGGTATGTAGTGATGGTGAATTTATTGATGGTGAGGCTGTTTGAGGTGGAGGTAATCGGGAACTTGGCGGTGTAGACGGTTGCAGACGAACTAGCCTTGCCGAAGGCCGAGTCCAGCTTTTCTCAAGGTTTCCTTTTTTCTTCGGACCCCCTATCCTGAATAGGAAGCACGAAGCACTTAGTAACAAGAACAGACCATGAGACTCTCACCTAAGAAAAAGGATGACCCGCACATTAAAAAAAAATACATTGTCCTAAAAAAAGATCCTTAAGCTTAAATGCCCAATTATTTCCCCTAATATCAAAGGAAAATAAGGTCAATGAACGAAAAAATAGAAAAAAGACGAACCATCCTATTTTTTATTTTTCTAGACTTAAGGAAAATAGAAAATGGGATAGAATAAAATAAAAGAATTTCGGCCACTTTTTTTTATTATTTTTTCCGTATTTTGTTTTTCGGTGCTTTCCGACGCCATTTTTTGGTTTTTTTTTTGCTTTTCTTTTTTTTTCGACCAAACCTGAATTACATCAACAAAAAAAAAAGAAATAGAAAATGGGAGAGGGGAAATTGGAGTGATAGACTCTTTTTTTTTTGCTAAAAGATCCTAGAAAATTGTTCATGACTTTGTCGGAGTATATCATTGGGAAAATGACGAGTGTTCATTGAATGAAATTCTCGCATCGTCTTTGGGAATTAGGAACTAGCTAAAAATAAAAGAAAGGACTCCTAACACGTAAATACGTGTTGGCACATAGTCACGACATTCATGCATTCAGGCAAGCATTACAACAACGCAGTTTACAGGCAAACATGTGATCAGACGAGCATTACAACGACACATGCACAACAAGCAAGCGAATGCACAAATGTGGCCTAGAGGCATTTGGCTCCTTTTGAGGTTACCGCGACAAATTACAATTTCCGTTCGGCGGATGGTCTACACATCTATTGTAATTTTTTTTCACCAACAAGAGTCGATGAGTCGTGGGTGAGGAAGCGTCGGTTTGCACGAGAGGACAACTGTATATTCCTTTAGATATACGAGTCGTCTACGAGTTATGACACAAACTTCCTGGAGGGTCGATAAGGGTCAAAAAGATTGTGACAACGCACATGCAAATGATGCAAAATACGGAACATGTTATTAAACAGTTAAGCAAACATGACTTTCGAGTCTCACCCTCTTAAATAAATCCCCAGTGAAGTCGCCATTATAAAGACCCGGGATTTCTCGCCACGGAGTGTGTCCTTATAGAAAAATTGTAAGTTGGGGGTTTAGATAAGTTCAAGAGACCATCGTGTTAGAAAATATTTTGTAAAGACTTGAAATGAGTAAAAACCATGAAAGAGGTCACATATCTGCTATCGGCGTTTTATCGAAGGGACAATCCGAAGGGATAACCCAATAACACGATAAGTGAACTAATCATGTTTTTAGAAAGACTCCCCCTCATATAGAACATATGAGTACCCAAGAATAAAAGGTTCAAGGGCGAAGGTACGAGGTGGGAAGGTGGTAGGCACCCAACTCGCCTGTTTTATGACGGCCTCTACTAACTCAAGTTTGCTTAATAATTTAAAGACATAATTCTCATGCAAAATCGGATTAACAAACTAGACTTAGACTATTAATTGGTTCATCACAAGCGTCGCAACATTTATTTTTAACCCTTGTTTAGACATGCATTAGATTAACAAATTGAACAGTAGGACAATTAGACATGCTTGGAAGGACAATATTTAGTAAGCAATAAAAGACGTTATTTAGCATGATATCTACATTATGACTACTAGAAAATAAACAATTAGGCAATTAATGTAATTTGAGCCCTCAGGAGTATAGTACCTGAACTGTAAGCTATATTTGACAAAATAGTAAAGACAAGATCTCAAATTTCGAAGAAAGAGAGGGAAGCTCAGTGTTAATACTCTTGAGAATAGAGGTTGTCAAATGTAGACTGTGTGATTTGAATGAGAGTCGAGGGTCATATTTATAGGAAAATAAAGTAGGGTAGGACGGGTGAAGAGGAGCCAAAATTTGGATTTTGGGCTGAAAAATAGTTAGGCCTGGAGACTTAGCGAGCGCCGCTGGCGGCCATGGCGAGAGCCGCTAGGGGCCCTGGCTTTTAATCCAGGGCCGCTGATGGCTGTCAGCTTGCCAGTTGGATGTTGTCATGATGACAGTCTATTTTAATTTTCGGACGAATTTTAGTATTCCGAAAAAATGAAAAGACTGTTTTACCCTTCTGTGGTAAAAGATGATTTTACCCCCGACTCGCAACTTGGCAACCGGGAGTCGGAAAAAGACACGAGAGGTGTCGTTGAAAAGCTCTTGAACGGGGCTTTTGAATGGGATTGGAATGAAGGAGTGATCGAGGAAAAACATGAGACCTTATTTTACCTATTAAAGCAAAAATAACCTTCAAGTTTACAAATTACTCCTTTCATCATCGGGCTTTTACGGAGAAATCTGAAGGCGCTTATTTTGCGTCTACACTTATGTCGTTCCAACACGTAGAAGATCGACACTTCGTCCCATATAGCGCCTCGTAAGGTGCTCTACCAATGCTCGCATGGTAGCAATTATTGTAGGAGAACTCAATCAGAGGCAAACCCTTCTCCCAAGAGTCCTTCATCTCTAGAGCACAAGCTCTCAACATGTCCTCTAGCGTCTGTATAGAACGGGCAGTTTGACCATCTGTCGTAGGATGAAATGCCGTACTAAATTTCAACTTTGTTCCAAAAGCATTCTGCAATTTATTTCAAAAGCTCGACGAGAATCTCGTTTCCCTGTCTGACACAATGTCTTTAGGCACTCCATGTAACCTTAAGACCTTTTTCACATAAGCTTCAGCGAGTTAGTCCATTGACCAAGTCTTCTTCATTGCAATGAATCTCAACGTTTTTCATCAATCGATCAACAATGACCCAAATAGTGTCCTTCCCGGACCTCGTCTTTGGTAATCCAGTCACGAAATCCATCGAGATTGAATCCTATTTCCATCCAGGAACTTCCAGTGATTGAACAAGACCGCCAGGCCTTCTATGTTTGATCTTCACCTTTTGACAAGTAAGACACCTTATCACATACTCAGCACATTCTCACTTCATGTTTATCCACCAAAGCTGATGTTTCAAGTCTTTGTACAGCTTATCACCACCTGGGTGAACAGAATACGCAGTTTCATGTGCCTCATCTAGAATCGTTCGCTTCAGCTCGGCGTTGTTTGGTACACACCAACGTCCCTTCATCTTGATCGTACCATCATCGAGGATCTCATAATCAGGATGCTTCTCATCCTTGATCTTGACACGTAACTCCTCTAGAAATGGGTCATGAACTTGCAACTGTCGAATCTCATCATAGTTCGACGGTCGTACTACAAGTGCATTCAACAACACTGCAGTATCAACTTGTTCAACAACTTCTAAGTCCAACTTCCTGAATTCCTCACACAAGTCATTTGGTAGCACCGTCATGTTATTCACAGTGTGTGAAGTCTTCCTACTCAACCCATCAGCCACTACATTGGCCTTTCCCTCATGATACTGAATTTCCAGATCGTACTCAGATATCAACTCGAGCCATCTCTGTCGCCTCATATTCAACTCCTTTTGAGTAAAGATATACTTCAAACTCTTGTGATTTGTAAAGATCTTGCAACGAGCTCCATACAAATAATGCCTCCAAATCTTCAAGGCAAATATCACGGAAGCTAACTCCATGCCATGAGTAGGGTAATTCTTCTCATGCACTTTCAACTGGCGAGAGGCGTAAGCAACCACCTTGCCATGTTGTATAAGCACACACCCCAACCCATTCTTTGAAGGGTCACTATACACTTCAAACCCTTCCGTACCAGACGGTAAAGTCAAAACTGGTGTCGTCGTCAACCTCTTCTTAAGCTCTTGGAAAGCTTCTTCACATTGTTCAGTCCACTTGTATTTCATCTCATTTTTCATCAAATTTGTGATAGGTCTAGCTATCTTGGAGAAGTCTTGCACAAATCTCCTGTAATAGCCAGCCAATCCGAGGAAACTCCGTACCTTAGTCACACTTTTCGGAGCAGGCCAATCCATGACAGCCCGAATCTTAGAAGGATCAACAGAGACTCCTTCTTTAGAGATAATGTGCCCAAGAAAAGCAACACTCTAACCAAAACTCACACTTTGAGAGTGTAGCGTACAACTTCTCATTTCGCAACACCTCCAAGACAATCCTCAAATGTTTTGTTTGTTCCTCCTTGTCTTTCAAATACACCAAAATATCATCGATAAACACGACCACAAAACTATCCAGATATGGTCTAAAGGTGTTCTTTATCATCTCCATAAACTTGTCAAGTGCATTAGTTAACCCAAATGGCATAACAGTAAACTCATAATACACATACCTTGTCCAAAAGGCAGTTTTTGCCATGTCGACCTCATCAATCCTCACTTGATGATAACCAGACCGCAAATCCACCTTTGAAAACACTCCAGCCCTTTCGAGTTAATCAAACAGGTCTTCAATCCTAGGTAAAGGATACCTATTTTTGACAGTGACCTTGCTCAACTCTCGAGAGTCAATGCAGAGACGCAGACTACCATCCTTCTTACGCACAAACAAAACTGGTGCTCACAAGTCTCACCCTTTGAGACAGACCTATTCTACAACTTGGGGCGCACAAAATCATCTCACCCTTTCTCCAAATGTTTCTTCGCCACTAACATCGAAATGATTTCTACTTGTAGACGCCAAAAAAGCGCCTTCAGATTTCTCCGTAAAAGCCCGATGATGAACGGAGTAATTTATAAACTTGAACTGCTATTTTTGCTTTAATAGTTAAGATAAGGTCTCAGGTTTTTCCTCCAAACACTCCTTCATTCCATTTCATTCAAAAGCCCTGTTCAAGAGATTTCCAATGACACATCTCACGTCTTTTCCCGATCCCAGGTCGCCAAGTTGCGATTTAGGAGTAGAACAGTCTTTTCCATCCAAGGGTAAAACGGTATTTTCATATTTTTTGGAATACTAAAATTCCTTCCAAAAATAAAAATAGACTGGATGATGCCATTATGACGACATCCAGCTGGCCGCTGAGAGCCGTCAGCGGCCCTGGAATAAGTCCCAGGGCTGCTAGCGGCGCTGACAAGTTTCCCAGGGCCGCTAGCGGCCCTGGCTCTTCTTCGGGCCCGGCTATTTTTTCCTGTCTGTCTCGTTTTTCAGCTCAATTTCTGCCGTCCAACCCTACTTTCCCAAGCCTATATAAACAACCTTTCACCCTAAGTTCAAGACACACAGTCTATAGTTGACAACCTCTATTCTCGGGAGTATTGACACCGAGCTTCCCCCTCTTTCTTCCAAACTTGAGATCTTGTTTTACTATTCTTGTCAAATATAGCCAATAGTTCAGGTACAAATTCCTGAGGGCTCAAATTAAAATAATTGCCTAATTGTTTATTTTCCCGTAGTCATAATGTAGATATCATGCTAGAATAACGCTTTTATTGCTTCCTAAATATTGTCTGTATTGTCGTTGTGCTGCCCAACTTGTCAAATCGAATGCATGTCTAAACAAGGGTTAAAGATAAATGTTGTGATGCTTGTGATGAACCAATTAATAGTCTATGTCTGGGTTGTTAATCCGGTTTTTGTGGGAATCATGTCTTTAAATTATTAAGCAAACTTGAGTTAGTAGAGGCCGTCATAAACGGGCGAGTTGGGTGCCTAACACCTTCCCACCTCGTACCTTCGCCCCCGAACCCTTTATTCTTGGGTACTCATATGTTCTATATGAGCGGAAGGCTTTCTAAAAACATAATCAGTTCACTTATCGCGCTATTGGGTTGTCCCTTCTATTTGTCCCTTCGATAAAACGCCGATAGCAGATTTGTGACCTCTTTCATGGTTTTTATTCAATTCAAGTCTTTACAAAATCTTTTCTAACTCGATGGCCCCTTGTACTTATCTAAACCCCCAATTTACAAATTTTCTATAAGGACGCACTCCGTGGAGCATGTAGAAATCCCGGGTCCTTACAGTGGCGACTTCAGTGGGGATTTATTTAAGAGGGTGAGACTCGAAAGTCAAGTTTGCTTAATTGTTCAATAACGTGTTCCATATTTTTGCATCATTTGCATGTGCTTTGGCACAATTCTTGACCCTTATCAACCCTCAAGGAAGTTTGTGTCGCAACTCGTAGGCAACCCGTATATATAAAGGAATATACAGTTGTCCTATCGTGCAAATCGACGCTTCCTCACCTATGACTCATCAATCCTTGTTGATGAAAAGAATTACAATTTATGTGTCGACCATCCGCCGAACGGAAATTGTAATTTGTCCTGGTAACCTCACAGGAGCCAAAAGTCTTTAACCCACATTCGTGCATTTGCTTGCTTGTTGTGCATGTGTCGTTGTAATGTCCGTCTGGTCACATGTTTGCCTGTAAACAGCGTTGTTATAATGCTTGCTTGAATGCATGAATACCGTGATTATGTGCCAACATGTACTTACGTGCTAGGAGCTTTTTTTTTAGCTAGTTCCTAATGCCCGAAGATGGTGCGAGAATTCAATTTAATGAACACTCACCATTTTCCCGATGATATAGTCTAAAAGTCATGAACAATTTTCTAGGATCTTTTTGCAAAAAAAAAGAGCCAGTCTCCTAATTTCCCCTCTCCCTTTTTGTATTTTATTATTTTCTTTTTTTTTGATGTAATTCAGATTCCGTCAAAAAAAAAAAAAAAACGGCAAAACAAAAATGCCAAAGAAAAGGCCGAAATTCTTTTTGTTTTATTTTATCCCATTTTTCATTTTCTTTGATTCTAGGAAATTAAAAAAAAGAATAGGATAGTCCATCTTTTTCTTTTATTTTCATTCAATTGAATTTATTTTCCTTTAATATTAGGGAAATATTTGGGCATTTATGCTTAAGGACTTTCCTTTCTAGGACAATGTGTTTTTCTATGTGCGGGTCAACTTTTTCTTAGATGAGAGTCTCGTGGTCTTTTTTATTCTAAGAGGTCTTTTACTCATTCAGATCATGCCAGGGTCCCTCAAGCGTTCCTCAGCCGAAGATACACAGAACGAATCTCTCCTCGTGCCAGGGTCGGAATTGGGCCAGAATGCATATCCAGTCCACGAAACTTCAAGAGAATCGATACTTGATACTCAAGACGAATCCCTTGATTTGGATGAATAACTGGACCGATCACTTCGGGAGCCCAAGATCCAAGTGGGCCTTGATCCTGATGAAACCCCACGCCTTGTGGATTATAGAAGCGCAGGCAAACCAACTCAGGCCATTGTTGAAGCACAAGATGATATTGAGCACCTAACTCAATACATAGTTGTCTACCACTCAGAGATTAAAAGGTTATAAAAGACAATCACTGGGTTGGAACAAAGAATTAAGGCCCTAGAAGGTGACAAAGTTCTTCTCAATCAAGAGCAACCTCGCTGGCCTCAGGAATACATTTTTCAATAAATGAGGTTATATGGCTACATGCAACCAATAGGACCCACTTATGAACTCGTCCCGGAGAATGGAAACCCAAGTGTCTACTGCGAATACTGCCGAGCCTGCGGACATCACACCAATGACTGCAGGAACCTAAAAGACAAGATCCAAGCCTTCATTGATGAAGGGACCATGTGGCCCGCGCATCATTGGTTATCCAAGAAAAGATCAAGCATTCCTACCCGTGAATTCACGCCACTTGCAGTACCTATTCATGATGTTACGTCAGCCTTACTTCGCCGTAGAGATCTCTGGTTTCTGGAGGGGGTCTTACCAGAAGAGGAGGATCATTACCTTTACTGCAGGTATCACAGATGCTTTGGTCACCTCACTGAACAATGTTATCGTCTGAAGTGTGACATCCAGTTCATCATTGATTCCGGAATTGTCTCTCCTCCGAAGTCCCATATATTCAAGATCACCATACGTAAGTATGAATTAGAACTTGAGGTCAACGTACTAGAAATGGATCAGGCACCATTCATACCGCACTCAAACCCTCATGTTAATGGCTTTCTTAAGAAGCAAGGGTACATACCCGGCATGGGATTAGGAAGAAATGGACAAGGGCCAACCACCTTCAAATTAGAAGCCAAAAACAATTCCTTTGGACTTGGTTACCAACCCACTGACAAAAGAATCCATGATCAGGCCTCGAAACAAAGGAAACATCATAAAGAAAAACAATCATCCCGCCCTATAGTCACACTCTAAATGGCCAATTCATCACAGAAGGAGATTATTGTCCATATTACGCCTTCCTTGAACTGTACTATGACGAGGAGGCCAAGGTCACACACCCGAGTTTTGAAATCTTCCGAGACTGCAATCAATTGGACGAGGAGGCACATCACCCCTCAGAACCGGCGAGTCAAGATTGGGCCAAACCACCAGGTAACAAGCTGTTGGGTCTTTTATTTGGTTGAGAAAACAGAATGGCCGAAGCTCCCGAAATGGATGAGGAGGTAATGGCTCTCAACGATCGCAACTTCAATCCTGCGGACCTAATATATACTACTGAAGATGTCACAATGGGATGGCGCAAATAAGTAAGCTGGACTGGCCCGAATGGACGAAAGGTCACGATATCTACCGGGGAAGGACCAATGATGGAAGAATCTAATTCCGAGTCTCAGTCAGGGTCAGTGTCTAGCTTAGGTCCTATATATGAGTCAGGAGCGGGGAGTGTACCCTTCATTTCTTCTAAGTCTAGTGTCAATGTGAAGGAAAAGTCAGATCCCTTTCTTGCTGTTTTCAATTCTAATATCAATAAAATGAAAGATCCTTCTGCTTATTTGTTACCTTGTTTAGCTATTGATAAACCCAATGATGAAAATGAGTTGCCAAAAGATCTGCTCAAAGCAGTAATCAATCATGAACAAAAGACCTCCATTGTGGAAGAAACAAAATTAATTAATTTAAGCGATGAAAGCGAATCTCGTGAAGTAAGAATTAGATTATCCCTAACTGCACAGGAACATGAGCAATTTGTTGAACTTTTGAAGCAATACACAGATGTCTTTGCTTGGTCTTATAAGGACATGCCGGGAATTGAAAGAAGCATAGCCGAACATAAAATCCCTTTGTACCCAGATGCTAAACCAGTCAAGTAGAAACTGCGGCGTCTCCGACCAGAATGGGCATTGAAGATAAAGGAAGAGGTACAGAAGCAGCTTGCCGCTGGATTCATTGTGGTATTAGATTATCTTGAATGGATCGCTAATGTGGTTCCAGTGCCAAAGAAAGATGGTCGAGTCAGAATGTGTGTCGATTTCAGAGATCTCAATAAAGCTAGCCCAAGAGACGATTTTCCTTTACCCCACTTTGATCTTTTGGTAGACAACATAGCTGAGTACGCCCTGTTGTCATTCATGGACGGCTACGCAAGGTATAATCAGGTTCAGATGGCTGAAGAAGATATGAGCAAAACAACGTTCTTAACTCCATGGGGAACTTATTGCTACAGAGTCATGCCTTTTTGATTGAAAAATGCAGGTGCAACTTACCAAAGGACCGCCACAACTCTGCTGCATGATATGATGAACAAAGAAGCCGAAGTTTATGTGGATGATATGATTGTGAAATCAAGGCATCTAGACGGGCATATTCAGGGGCTCCACAAGTTCTTTGAAAGATTACGCAAGTACAACTTCCGATTGAATCCTCAAAAGTGTGCATTCGGAGTCACATCAGGCAAGCTGTTGGGTTATGTAGTTAGTCGAAAGAGGAATCGAAATTGATCCATCCAAGATCAAGGCAATCGTTGAAATGCCACCACCCAACAAGGAGACGGAAATTAGGGGGTTTCTCGGTCGACTTCAATACATAAGTCGGTTTATATCAAAGTTCACCATAACATGTGAACCCATATTTAAGAAATTGAAGAAGGGAATCAAAATCGAGTGGGATGATCAGTGTCAAGAAGCGTTCGACAAGATCAAAGACTATCTAGCCAACCCCCCTATTCTTGCTCTTCCCAAACAAGATCTGCCACTAATCCTTTATTTGACGGTAATCGACACAGCAATGGGGGCTATGCTAGCCCAGATCGTAGAAGATCAAGAACGAGCCATATATTACATAAGCAAGAAATTTATTGACTATGAAACCAGATATTCAAGCCTTGAAAAGACCTGCTTAGCTCTAGTTTGGATCACCAAGAAACTCAGACATTACATGCTTAATCACCGTGTACTAGTAAGCTCGAGGATGAATCCCCTCAAATACATCTTCGAGAAGCCAGTCTTAAGTGGAAGAATCGCAAGGTGGACCATGTTATTGTCTGAATTCGATCTTAAGTTTGATCCCACAAAGACCATCAAAGGACATGCAGTTTCAGAATACTTGGCCAAGCACCCCACTCACACAGCCAAGGAATACGAGCAATACGACTTTCCTGGCAAAGATGTGGCCTTAATTGAGGAAAACTGCTGGAAAATGTATTTTGACGGGGCATCCAACCAAAAGGGTTATGGCGCAGGAGTGCTTCTAGTATCTCTAGACGAAGCCCATACTCCCAGCTCAGTAAAGTTGGACTTCCCTGTCACTAATAATGCAGCCGAATATGAAGCATGTATCATCGGTCTACAAGAAGCAGTGGGCCTAGGTATCCGAGTACTCAAGGTCTATGGGGATTCCTTACTAATCATCAATCCAGTTTCCAGAAAGTGGAAAGTTCACAGCGAGAGTCTGGCACTCTACCAGGAATTTTTGGACAAAGTGCTTAATAACTTCGAAGACGTATCCTTCACATACCTCCCACGAGAGGATAATCAGTTCGCAGATGCTCTATCTAAATTAGCATCCTTGATTATCATACCTGATCCTGATAGCATGATGCCCATTTGTATACAAAGAAGAAGTGAGCCAGCCTTTTGCAACAACCTTGACACAGAAATGACTTTGGCTCTGATCGAAGAGGATCATTGGTACCAAGACGTCTTCAACTACATCACCAAAGGCATATACCCTCAAGACGCACCCCTAAGAGCTCAACGGGCCATCCGTCTCTTAGTGGCGTAGTACATAGAATACAAGGGGGTTCTATAAAAAAAGTCCCACAACGGGGTTAACCTCAGATGCGTGAACTCCGAAGAAGCCGTAGAAATCATGGACGAGGTACACAATGGTGTGTGCGGACCACACATGAATGGTCGAATGCTCTCTAGAAAAGTCCTACGACTGGGATACTACTGGACTACTATGGAAAGGGATTGCTATGACTATGTCAAGAAGTGCAAGAAATGTCAGATATATGCTAACCTGCAGCATATGCCACCCTCGATGCTCCACAACTTCACGTCCCCTTGGCCCGTTTTCCGCATGGGGAATAGATATCATTGGTAAGATCACCCCGAAGGGCTCGGGAGGACATGAATACATCCTGGTAGCCATAGATTATTTTACCAAATGGGTCGAAGCCCAATCCTATGTTGTTCTTACCTCCAAACAACTGTCCAACTTCATAAGGAATAACATGATTTGCCAATACGGTGTTCCGCATGAAATCATCAGTGACCACGGTTCCCGTTTCAAAGCCGAAACAGCCACCCTCCTCAAAACTACAAAATCCAGCACCACAAATCATCCCCTTACCGTCCCTAAACCAATGGCGCAGTAGAAGCCGTCAACAAGAACCTCAAGACTATCATTGAAAAAATGATAGAATACTACAAAGATTGGCTTGTCAAACTTCCGTTTGCCCTTTGGGGGTATAGGACATCCATAAGATCCTCCACGGGTGCAACACCTTATTCCCTAGTCTATGGAATGGAAGCAGTTCTACCCATAGAAGTCCAACTACCCTCCATGCGCATAGCCTTAGAGGGTGAAATTCCTAAAACCCAATGGTTACAAGCCCGCTACGAAGAGCTCATGTTCACGGATGTAAGACGCCTACGGGCCCTAGATTCGACCTCGCAATTCAAAGGAAGGGGATTTAGTTTGGAAAGAAGTGCCCCAGTTACCGACCCCAGAGGTAAATTTCGACCAAATTGGTCCGGCACGTTCATCATCAAGGACATCCTGTCAGGAGGCGCAGTCAGACTCATGGATATTGATGGCATCGAGTTCAGCCAGCTCACTAATATGGATGAACTGAAGAAGTGCTACATTTAAAAAATAATAATAAAAAAAAAAAAAAAAAATCCGAAAATTTTAAAAAAAAAGACGTACACAACTTGAACGAACTACGCTGGCCTGATTCCACACTGGATACGTAGGTAACCCTTTTAATGGGGCCCGGCGAAATCAATCCAAAATTCCATTCAACTCATTCAAAAAGGGATAATCTTTATTCAAACTGAACGAATAAGTGTACATTGCAAGAATTAAACTTCCTAAAGTTACTAAATAATAATAATAATAATAATGCAACTATGAGGGTTTAAGCTAAACAAATTCTTATCATTTTTTTTCAAAACTAGACTTGCTTTCCTAGAAAACTACTTTTATCCTTCTTCCCTTTAGAAGCCTTCGTTGAAGAGTTTTTCTTTGAAGGACCCTGGCTTGAGGACGACCTATGATCGCTCCCTTGAGCTGGGGGCTTGTCTCTTTTCAGTACGTGATAGCCTCCCATTTGAGACATTTCCTTTCTTTTCTTGCTTCCTGTTTTCGAGTCATACTTAGGCTTTAGCTGGTCCCACTCCTCATGACGAAGGGCTCGTCTTGCTTCTCCATCACTACAGGAAAGCCAGTTCAGATAGATCTCAGAAACTTGAGTTGACGTAATCACCCGAGGTACAGTCCAGTGGTGCCGGCTACGCCAATACTTTCCCCACTCCACTGCAAATTCAGTGGTCAAGGCTACGACATTTGGTCTCGTAGTCTCCTGACGAGGGATCACCTGTTTCAAACCGTACTGCCTCATGACCCTGGAGGGAAAGAAGAAGGTAGTCCTATACAGACTCAATATGGTAGTAAAAGGAACAAAGGTATCACAGGCCACCAAGGAGCTCAAGATCAATGTCTTCAAGGAGGTCCAAAACTGCTCAACCACAATCATTGCTGTCAGCCTCATCATCAATGGACGGCTCCTGACCATAGTTCCCGGTCGAACAATGGAGAGAAGAGCTATAAATGGGCCTACTGTTGTCAGGCCTCATATCCCGCCCATCATATGCCGGTGCACGCATAGGGGTACCTGCCGAAAGCCCCGCAACAAAGAAATTCTCTGTGGCCTGACTGGCGAAGTCCATGGCCATACCCTGATGCGAAGGCCCAGCATAGAGCATATTCCATCCAGGGGCATTCGCCCAACCTCCACTCGAGGGCATAACAACGGGCCTACTATCAAGAGAAGGCTGGAAGCCCGGGGCAGAGCATCTCGGGAATGTATGGTACAGAAGGGCCGGGCGCCTCATCAACAGGAGGCCTGGTCACCACTACAGGAGGAGAACGAGCAACAGATGGCCGGCTCGCTGAAGAAGCCCTCGCAGCAGAAGAGTGGCGAGGTCCTACCGAACATGAAGACTGGGACATCTGCAGATAATCCAAGTTAAAATACTAAGTTAAGCACCTCACTTAGCTAAACAAAAAGAAGAGAATCTACTCACATCAACGGTCTTGGACCGAGAACTCTTCCCCTTGCCCATCACTCGACCATAGCCCTTCTTCAGCAAGTGAATAAGCTTGAAGATCTGAGAGGTCTTCTCCCGGTTCAACTACAAAAGAGAGAGCCACAAGACAAAATCAACACGCAAAAGCAAACACAAACACAAGAAGAGATAAAAAAAAAAGCTTACCCTAGTACAACCGTCGGGCAAAGGCAAGCCCTCCACAGGCTCTCCATCAACCATGTGAAGGGGGAACTCCTCCACTATGCGTCCCCCACTCTCCCCAATGTACCTCACCTCGTTGTTCGGCAATGTCACACTTGGGGGCTGATCCCGAGGAGCTCTAGAATGAGACCTCCTAGGACCCTGAGGAGCTAGACGATCCGCCTGCAAGACGCAAGAGGTCAGTATATCACACATATAGCTAAAAAAGGGAGATAAGTTTCCTACCTCAAAAGTAAGGTCCGGCATCAAACGGTCCAAGCAGTAAGCCAGGTATACGACCGTGCGGTCCAGGCCAACAACCTCCGGCATAAGACACTCCTGCGCCGCCCTACCACGGATCACGACTCCCAGGTCCCGCACACTCAGACCCCGCAGATAGAACATGGTCAAAGGAGGATCATCCGGAACCAAGTGACTACCCAGGGAGGGATAGACCAACCGAGTTAAGCGTTCCCCCAAATACCATACAAATCCAAATGGCCCCTCAAAGACCACCCGCAGAAAAGACACTCTGAAGGACTCCGTGATAATATGGGGTGGAACTCCGGGAATATCATCAAAAGCAGACCAAGATACCTGCAGATTTCCAGCTGAAAAGTTCATTCACACCAAATGAACCAAAAAAAATATATATATGCGTACAAGTCAACAACCACATACCATAGATGCGGCACGACTCTCAAAGAGAGTTTGAAAATGCTCCAAAGAGGTAAATGGATGGGTATCCCTACCAACCCACCGTGAACATAATGGCAACATCCTCAAACCAGGACGGTGAGGACCAAAAGTTCGAAAGTACTCAAAGAGCCACAGCTGCAACAAAAGCGAACAAATAAGCTCCAAATCCAAAATCATGTGCGCACAAAAGAGGGAAAAGCGGAATATATGAGAGCCTACCTCCAGTATCCTCCATGGGCCCGTGTGGATGTCCTCTCACTCGTCTCCTTAGCCTACAAGCCCGACGGCACCACTTCACCAAAGAAGCATACGCAGCGGCACCAAGGTTGTACTCATGAACCTTGGTCAAATCCTCCAAGCATGTCAAGAAACCGACTTGACACACGCTCTTCTTCTGAGCAAAGATCGTCGACCCCAGCAAGCAAGCCAGGGAAATACGAGCCCTCTACTCCTCGGTAAGTCCCTGCTCCGCCACAGCCTCCCACAACCGTGCCAAAGAAACCCGATCTTTATCAAAGTGGATGGATACGGGCCCGTAGCTCCGCCAGTAGCTCGCATCGTACCGAATACGACGCCCTCTAAAAGACAACCCCGTCAGCACAACAAACTGATAGGGGGTGTGGAACATCTCTCCCACAGGTGTATGGAAAGTGTTCGTGGTATCCCAAAACCTCTCCAACAAACCCCTAGCAATAATCCTAGAATCCCCCGAGTGACACGCAGGGATGACAGTCAGAAACTTGTCAAGACCTGAGCCCAGTACCAAATTCCTGGCCCCCTCCGAAAACATCCCCAACATCATAGCCCAACGGGAGGTAGTCCCATGAGCTTGCAGCAAAACTCCGACACCCTAGCCAACAAACAAATTTTCCTCAACACCCCATATACTACAAATATAGCTAAAATAATTCCACACAGATTATATACAGCTGACCACGAACCCGTTACATGTCCCAATTTGTTCGTGCGCCGAAGCACTAACAGTTCCAATTTCCAGGTCAAATATACTAAACAAGAAAAAAAAAAGAGTCAGAAAACATACCAGCTCTAAGTTAGACAGATGACTCCGTCTATCCGGCAACAGAACACCGCAGTTCCAAACTCCAGGCGGGCGCCAGTCCAACCGCATCAAAGAGTCCTGGTACAATCGAGCTCCGTCTGCGTGGTTAGTCGGAGGTGCTCTAGTAGAAGCTAACCCGGTGCGGAAAAGGCTCCGGTCATACTCTTCATCACTCATAGGACGCTTTCCTTTGTCTGCGGGAGCCATGGGAACACAATGGAGTTTTCTCTCTCTACAAGTAGGAAAATAAAAGTTTCAGATACGCAAGAAACAAGCACCCATTCAACAATGCATTCCAAAATTCAGCAACTAGGCGGAAAAATAAGCAAATTCAAGACAAAAACCGAAGAATTCGGTCAAGACTCGACTTACCTCAAGCAAAGTGGAGCACTCAACAATGGAGAAAGCTCGAATCTTTTGCTCTCGACAATGAAGCTCGGTGAGGAAGGAGAATGCACGCGAAAAAAAAGGGGAAGCGCCGAAGCGCCTTTTACTCGACTCAAGCCCAGCGCCGCTAGCGGCCCTGCAGACCTGCAGTACGGGCCCCACTGCTGACCCACGGCCCCTTTTTCCAGTCCGAAGTTCGTTACTTCAGTTTATTTTACGGCAAAAATCAGTACCAAGCGCGCGGGAGCAAAGCACTCTGGCCCACAAGTTCAAATTCAACAGTTGGCCTATTTTACGGTACCAAGTTTTTCAAGTAAACTAACCCGTTTACTTTTTAAGTCCGAGGTACTGAAGCCCGGATCTACACTGCGACGATTCTTACCGCCTGGAGTACCCAAAAATATTTTAAGCCCGGAAAACCTGTTGGCCTTACTAATCATTACAAATTTTTGGGGTCAGTTCCTCTGCGATTTTACAAATTTTTGGGGTCAGTCCTTCTGCGCTTTTACAAAATTTTGCGGTCAGTCCCTCTGCGAGGTTACAAATTTTCGGGGTCAGTCCCTCTGCGAGGTTACAAATTTTTGGGGTCAGTCCTATCTGCGAGCTTACAAATTTTTGGGGTCAGCCCTTCTACGAGGTTACTTATTTTTGTGTCAGTCAATGATTGCTTAAAACTGTGGCGGTTATACTGTACATTATTTATTTTTTTTATATGTTTCAGTCAATAATTGCTTAAGCTATTGCATTTAAACTGTTCATATGTCCTAACCACTTTATGGCCGATTATTTTTAATCGCGCTTATCTCGTTGACTTTTTTATTTCTTATAACAGGGACGGGATCTCGACATCCGTCGAGCGGTGTTTAGTCACTCTTTGTCGAAGCACTCCGCGTTGATCATTCTCAAAATAATACTAACTTTTTCATTCATTCTGAATACAAGTCCCCAGCAGACGTTTAGACCATATACGACCGGTGTTCTATCCTGCTAACATAACCTTTATTTTCTCTAGTGTTCACAGATATGAAATCTTAGCACACTACGAGCGTGTCTAAACTCAAATTTGTCTTCATATGCATGCATACTGTACACTCTCACACACCATGCGCACATCAGCATCATGCATGTCGCCTTCGGAGTACTTTGATCTTCGCTTTTACTCAAGCTCGATCAAAGTAGGGGCTTTTATAGACGCCAAAAAAGCGCCTTCATATTTCTCTGCAAAAGCCCGATGATGAAAGGAGTAATTTATAAACTTGAACTTCTATTTTTGCTTTAATAGTTAAGATAAGGTCTCAGGTTTTTCCTCCAAACACTCCTTCAGTCCATTCCATTCAGAAACCCCGTTCAAGAGCTTTCCAACGACACGTCTCACGCCTTTTTCCGACCCTCGGACGCCAAGTTGCGATTTAGGGGCAGAACCGTCTTTTACCATCCAAGGGTAAAACGGTCTCTTCATATTTTTCGGAATACAAAAATTCCTCCGGAAAATAAAAATACAGTGGATGACGCCATTATGACGACATCCATCTAGCTGCTGAGAGTCGTCAGCGACCCTTGAATAAGTCCCAGGGCTGCTAGCCGCCCTGTCCTTGTTTATTTTCCAGTAGTCATAATGTAGATATCATGCTAGAAATAACACTTTTATTGCTTCCTAAATATTGTCTGTATAGTCGTTGTGCTGGTGCTGCCCAACTTGTCAAATCGAATGCATGTCTAAACTAGGGTTAAAAATAAATGTTGTGATGCTTGTGATGAACCAATTAATAGTCTAAGTCTAGGTTGTTAATCCGGTTTGTGTGGGAATCATGTCTTTAAATTATTAAGCAAACTTGAGTTAGTAGAGGCCGTCATAAATGGGCGAGTTAGGTGCCTAACACCTTCCCACCTCGTACCTTCGCCCCTGAACCCTTTATTCTTGGGTACTCATATGTTCTATATGAGCGGGAGTCTTTCTAAAGACATGATCAGTTCACTTATCGCGCTATTGGGTTGTCCCTTCGATTTGTCCCTTCGATAAAACGCCGATAGCAGATTTGTGACCTCTTTCATGGTTTTTATTCAATTCAAGTCTTTACAAAATCTTTTCTAACTCGATGGTCCCTTGAACTTATCTAAACCCCCAACTTACAAATTTTCTATAAGGACGCACTCCGTGGAGCAGGTAGAAATCCCGGGTCCTTACAATACTCCTCAAATTTGTCCTTCTTAGGGCACTCAAAAGAACGATGCCCCAACTCTCGACAAGTGTAGCATCTCACTTTATTTCCAGCACAGTCAACCCCTGGGTGATTCTTATTGAACTTCTTGCAAATGTAGGGTTTGCCCTTCCAATCCCCATTATTACGATGGCCATTTCCATTGCCATTCTTGCCATTTCCATTCTTGGAATTCCCACCCTCATTGTGGTTATTCCCCTTGTTGTTGTTGTTGTTGTTGTTGTTGTTGTTGTTGTTGTTGTTCCAATTCTTGTTGTTGTTCCAATTCTGATTGTTCCCTCCCCGGAACTTATCCTATTCTGATCGTCGTCAAACTTCCTCTTTTCCCCAGTCACCTCCTCTCTGTGATTTTGAACCGCAGCTTGGGTCGCAGCACTATTGTAGACCTCTTGCATGGTCAGACACCTATAACTCCCAATAGACTCACGAATGGTCCAGTACAACCCATTCTGGAATCTACGGGCCCTATGCTATTCCGTAGGGACTAATCCTCCCACAAAACGAGCTAGGTCGTCAAACTTCTCAGCATACTCCTGAACAGTCATCCTTCCTTGGATAAGGTTCAAGAACTTGTTATACTTTTGGTCTTGGAGATACTCTGGGTAGTACTCCTCTCTAAGGACCGGTTTGAATATTTCCCAATTAAAACCCTCTCAAGCTCTAATAGCTGTATCATTGGTCCTCCATCAACGATCTGCCTTCTTCCGGAATAAATAGACAGCACTGTCCACTTTAAGTGCCTCCGGACACCCAGTAATCGCGAAGATTTTCTCTAAATCCCGTGTCCAGTCATCAAGGAATACAGGATCCTCGCGCCCCTAAAACAGAGGTGGATTATGCCCATTAATCTTCTTAGACACTGAGGCGAAATCATCACCCCCAACTACCCTATTCTCCTCCCTTTGCATCATCTGCGCGATGAATGCATTGGATTGCGCCAAAGCTTGTTGCGACTAAGCCAGTTGCATCAACAAAGCTTGCGATGTTGCCTCTCCATTAACATTATTATCCCCCATTGAACTTGTAGACTACTCGACTCTTTGTCAATTTCTTCTAGGTGGTATCTAGAAACCTAAAGGATCAACAAAAGAAAAAGAAAAGGGTATTAGCTACCCATATCACACTCAGGTGTGATAATCGCAACTAACATATACACATTGACTCATATATATGTTTCAATAGTCAACTAGGGCTCTAGGCTCTTATTGCATTCAAGCATGGCCTTATCACACTCTTGCGTACTAGCAAGTTCAAGGTTTCAAAAGACTTTGTTCTTTCTCAAAAATAAATAATTCACAATCATAATGAAACATTCATTGCCTTTTTCACATAGGCGCTTTTACAATACTCATGCTTCATATAGCAAGTAAATAACACAATTTCTTGCAAAAAATTCATCTCATAAATCAAATAATCAAGTATATGTTCTCAAAAATGAGTGCTTGCCAACCCAAGCCTCAAATCGCATGAATAAAGGAAAAATAACATTCTAAACATAATGTAAAAAACAAATGGCTCGTAGGCCCAAATTAAGTCTCAAATAGTTTACTCCAATAAAACTAAATCAATCTAAGAATCACGCTCCTCTCGCGCGGTTCCTCAAAGGATAGCGACACACATGTGTCACTTGGACCTCGTCCATCTCCTCCTCTTCTTCCGTAGGTTCCTCCTCTTCTTCTGGATCCTCCTCCTCCTCGGTAGGGGTCCTTGGCTGATTGGGCTTGCCATTCAATCCTATGGGCCAATCTCTAACAGCGCTAGGTCTAGATGACCTTGCAGGAACCTCAGGAACATGAGGCGAAGACTCCTTCTCGACCTCGACAGTAGGATTTTAAGCCGCCTAAGCGAAGTACGCCTTTTTGAACGCGAGGGCACGATCTAGATCAACTTGTGCCTCCTCTTGATTCATTGAGTCGTCCACCTCCAGCAATGGATCGTACCCTTCGACATTCTCCACGTACACCTCGTAAGGGTCTCTAAGCATATTTGGGTGCTCCTCGTGCCACGCGTATGATCTCGTGATCAAGGTCTCCAATGTCTCCAGATAGGGGTAGCCCCTATCGTTCTTCATCTCCCAGTCCACTAGCCAATCGTTGTGAAATCGGTGCCACTTGGCAGTCGTGTAGCCAAAGCTTTTGATGAAGTAGAAGGCCTTCATCTTATCCGAGCGTAGAGAAGATTGAACACCATAACGCTTATTATACTGCATGGATACTTCTCGCACGAGATCAAAGTATTCCTCCAAGCGGCCTCCCTCATATCGTGTTCCCTTGGATCTTCAGGGGTAATGGGTGGTTCATGCTTCACCATCTGCACGCGAGAAGCAACACGTTAGTACTTCCCTGAAGTACATCAAATAATACCAAAACAAGTAAAAGAAACAAATCAACTCATTTCGGCTTACAAAGCTTTTATTCACATAACTTAAGTCTATTTAAGTTTTCAACTATGAGTACATCTTAATGATATACTTTACAATTCAAAACGTACATTAGGGACAATAACATACGCTCTGATACCAACTTGTAACACTCCGTAGTTGTGTTACCCTGGAGAAATTCGTACCGAAAAACCCTAGAAATTCGAAGCGTTACCACCGTATTTAATGTTCAAATTAAATGCATGGCTAGAAAGAAACCAAATGTTTATATCCCAAACACACGTACTAGATAATTAAATAATAACTGTAACACCCCTGAATTCGCAACGATTTCCTGGAAACTATCGACGTAGTTGGGCACGACTCGACACCACTGAACCGTCCCAAACCCGAGGGTAGTTACTGCAACATTTATCACTAAGGAGTAAATGCTAAACAGAAATAAAGTCTAGGTATCAATCAAAGGTGCTTACTAAGGAAACTAAAACAACCTAGATAGTTAAAATCAGAGTTGTCGATATAGTGAGCTGAAAATCATTAAACCAATCTATAACAACTTGCTTTCAAGGACTAAAAACTAATCAAAATCCCAATGATCTAAACTAAGCTAAAGAGAGTCCTAAAAACCGACTCTAACTCTAACTTCCAAGTTGTACGTCCTCAATCAACTAAACCTGCACTTTGGTTTCTGGGACGGAAACAAAATACAGAAGAAAAGAAAAGTAACAAAAGAGAAACAAAAATCAGATAAACTGAATAAACGTCATTCGTACCCAGTAAAAACATTTCGCAAACCTTACCTGATGAAATTCATTTGCATACGCACATAAGCCTATAATCAAGCATACGCATAACGACATTCTTTTATATACCATTCTTATATAGTGATCATACAAAACACGACATAGACAATCTGTCTTGATAGAGAGGTGTAAGAGAGCGAATGGAACAGCGATTACCCATACAGTTCATCGAAGATACAATCATGCCATGGACTTAATGACTCTAGTGTGCACACTACCTCTAGTACAATAAACGAGCCTAGAGGACTTAATAAATGGTGAACGATCCGTCCCAGACACACTATAAGGTGTCCATAAGTAACTTGGAAATCATTCATCTTTTGAATTACACCATTAGGTGTAATCCCGATTGCTCGACTACTCCTATGGATCCATTAGGAGTCTTACTTTCATTTAATTCAATTCAAATCATTTGCATTGGTTGACATAGTGATACTACGAGACCACGACTTACTAATTCATTTCATGCTCTAGACAATGAATAGTAAATAACGACGATAATGATAATTCAATAAGATGAGAATTAAACATGCTTTAATTCAACGACGATAATTCAACAATGATGACATTGCATGTCTAGCGCAATTTCGGCAGCACTTCGGCAGGGTAATATGATATCCAAAAAATCACAAATCATCCAAGACATTCAACAATAATATATAGATGCTCACTAGCACTCAATAATACTCATACCGGTTAGCAAATATTTAATGGCATAATAATACTAACAACTCACCATTCAACAATTATCCAATAATCATCATATGGACTAATTAATTCTCAAAACATGATAACATCAACATGCTCATTATAAACAATATTTACAGTAGTGAATTATGCTTAATAAATCTCATAATAACGACGACATAATTTAATCATGCTTTGCATATTAAATTCACAACAAATTCCCAATTAGCACATAACACATCAAAAATAGTTTTGATGGGCCTTTAGAAGAAGGTAGGCATGAGCGCTTATTACTACAAACGCTTCTAAACAGAAAGTACGCTCCAACAATCGAAGATTATCACGCTTGCTCGTTAGGTCCTAATTAAAAATAAATTACCGAATCAGTATTATCAATACGAAAATCCAAATAGTAACGAAATATTAATCTGATAGTTTTATTAAATTTCTTGATTTATTTCATCCAATCTAGGCTTTTGAAAATCCGAATTCCAATTCCGAATGAGTGCAGAAAACTAAAAACATTAACTCGAATATACTGAAAATTGAATTAATAATTACGAAAAAAAAATAAAAATGAAACCCTAACTTCAAAACTAGGTCTAAGTCACGGGTACCCATGCATGGGACCCATAACCGGACCCATCACCACACCACCACCCACTGACCACCATGGCCGGTGGTGGTGGTCGCCGGAGCTCCGGCGAAGAGGAGAGAGAAGGGGAGAAAGAGAGAATGAACGAGAGAGATGAGGAGAGAGAGCGCGGGCCCAGTCGATGTCCTGGGCCATCACCGACGACCACCCAGGCACGACCTAATGGTGCTGTGGTGGCTCGCGGTGGCGCGACGGCCGAAAACAAGGGAGGGGGAGAACGCGAAGGAGAAGAAGGAAACAGGAAGAGAAAGAAAGACAAAAGGAGAGGGAGAAGGAGAGAAGCTTACCGACGGCGGGTAGGGTGGCCGACAGCGGTTCTCCGGTGGGCAAACCAACAGGAGAGGGTGGAGAGATTCGGGTGAGAGGGAAAGACAGAGAGAGAGCGTGAGTTTGAGAGAGGAGGAGAGTGAATGTGAGTGAGGGTTTGATCAGTTGTGAAAACTGATTAATTGTCTATTCTTTTTCTTTATATAGGCCCTCAGTCAACCCAACTCAAATACTAGTAGGTTTAGGAATTTATTTAATAATTTTTTGATTTAAATAGCTAATTAAAACTAATTAAAACTAAATAAAACAATACAAATAATTCTTATTCATACATAAAATATTTTAATTAAACTCCCCAAAATTGATAAATGCAATTTATGAAAATCCCATAATAATAATTAATATTGTTATGGATTTAATTGAGTAAATCGAATCCTTGAATATAATTACGATTTAATCTCCGAAACTATTTATAAATCATTTATAAATCAATATAATAATTATGGAAAATATTGGGGTATAAAACAATATGATGTAATCACTTCCAAAAAACAAAATGAGTTTACCCATACGAGGGTATAAAACAATTTCTAGGACACTAACATATGCAAGATGAGCAAGTACGATCGTGATTCTAAATTGATTAGCAATGCAAAATGCAATGCTTGGGCATGCAATACGTGCTAAGTGATAAACAAAACACGCAAAAAGACGAAATTTCAAGGCGTGACATTCTACCCACCTTAAAAAGAGTTTCGTCCCGAAACTCAAGTGGAACTAGTACCTTATGGGAAGATGTCTGGATACTTCTCGAGTATCATGGATTCAGCTTCCCATGTTGCTTCCTCTTGACCTTGTAGAGACCAAACGACTTTGACAATCAGGATAGTCTTTGTTCGAGTTGTTCGACTTTGACAACTCTTTGCGATCCACTATCTTGATAGGATGCTCTTCATAAGTCAGACTTTCATCGAGATCGATTTCTTCAGGTTGAACGAGATGAGTTGGATTATTATAAGAACCCTCGCCTTTTCGCCGCTAATTGAAATATTTAGTTGGAATTAATGGTTCTTAAATAACACGTCATATGCGATTTAAGTTTAATTATAACGGGGAATAACAATTTGCAAGTAATGAAGCCGCCACCAATTTTTAAGGAAACAATTGGAAACCATCAAAAGTGCACCCAATTCCTATTGGGAATTGACTCATACCCATGGGGCTAAATATTGAGTTCAGGGGTGTAGGTACGACATAAACAAAACGTCATCTAAATCGCCCGAATTAACGACCTCTATTAAGCCTATCCATGTCAAATATTTATCTATGCTATATGGTTCCATACAAACCTAGGAGGTTGCTATGTGCATGCACGAACAATAAAAAGATGCAAACTTGCATAAACTAATAAAAAAATGCGAGCTTTAAATAAACTAATCATGCATAATTATTTACAAGGATCTAAGCATGCATAATTATTCAATCATAATCAAAAGCTAAATAAAACATGATTATAAACAATAAACAAGAGATTTAATAAAGGATTTAGGCCCTCAGGATGGTTAACCTGGACGTTCTATTCGAACGAGACTAGTAGAATTGGAATTGCTCTTCAATCTTGGGTGCTAGGTTGGGTGTAATGGCTTGCTTGAATCTTCAAAACTCTGAATTCTCTATGATTGGGGGTATTTGTGCTCTCAAATTGCTCTCAAAAATATAAACTGACCAACCTCTCTGCAAAGAGGGATAAAAGGGAGTATTTATAGAGCTAGGGGACGGAACTAGGGGCTTAGGGCTGCATATCCGGCGCCGAAACTCGGCCCAGCCCAAAAACAGGCCCAGCGACCAGCCGGCTCCAGCGGCTGCAGCTCGGGCTCGGCGGCCTGCCGCTGGATCCAGCAGCTGCCCTGAGGGCCCCCGCTGTCATGCGTGTGCCGCCGGGCTGACAGCATCAGCCGCTCGACTCGGAGGCGAGCGCATGGCTGGGATTTTTTGACTTTTTGTGCTCTGTAAATTACGAAATTGCCCTTGGGCTGACCCAGGGGGTCGGAATTGAGCGGCTTTTACCCAAATCTTCAAGACGCGATATCTCTTGATCCGGGAACCTGATTGAGGCAAGGTCAAAGGCGTTGAAATCCTTATAACAAGGGCTATCCAAAGACTGAGGTTTCAAGGAATTTGGTCTAGATTTCCGAGCAATGTCCTTTTCTACTTATGTCCATGCTATTCCATTACCATCATCATCGGGCGTTGCGGTGCCAGGGGATGAGAACCGATTAGGGTGTCTACAGAAGCCCCCACTTTGGTCGAGCTTGTGAAAGTGAAGGTGAAAGTATTTGCTAAATATGCCTGCTGTGTTTTTTTTTTTTTTTTGAAGATGCTTTACGTTAGAGAAAAGAGATAAAATGGTAGAATCCTGACCGCCTGAGGTCAGGGTTACCTTCTTTGCGGGTGCCAACGCGATGTTAATCTTAATAGCCTCGTCGTCAAAGATCGTTGTGTAGCTCTGCTTTGCGGGTGCCAACGTGACTCTAATTTTGATAGCCTCACCGTCAAAGAGTGTTGCGTAGTTCTGCTTTGCGGATGCCAACGTGACGCTAATTTTAGTAGCCTCAACGTCAAAGAGTGTTGCGTAGCTCTGCAATAGTAATGCTTGTGTCTTGGAAAATTGTGTATGCAAATATTTTGAGATTGTGCCTGTACCCGCAAAAATTAGATTGTATGCCTGTGCTTGCCAAAATTAGATAATACCGGGTCCTTAGGATAGGAAACCGTGTTGCGGGGGCAAAAAAAGTCATTTTGGGTGACGTGCCCGTATCTCTCGGGCTTCTAATGGTCAAGACATACAATCCCGTGCGGAATTTGAACTTGCGGGTCCGCCCAGTGAGAGGCGGAAGGGAAAAAGAGTTCAGCGGTCATGCGCAGGGCCGCTGAGGGCTGGGCGCCCTTATCAGGCCTGCTCAGCGGCTCAACTGACGGTGCAGGGGTGCTGACGGCAGCCGCCTAGCCTGACCGCCAGGGCCAGCGGCTGGGCCGCAAGCTTGGGTAGCCCTTGGCCTGGTTCAGAGGCACGGGTTAGGGTTTAAATGGGATAGAGCCGAATTCTGGGTTATTTCTTCCCCAAAATTTCAAGACTCTCTCTCTCTCTACCTCCATTGTTGCCCAATCCTCATTTCATGCTCAAATTTGCTCCTTTTTGCTTGCATTTGCTTGCTTTTGTATAATCTTTGCATAATTTGGAGTTTATTTGTGATTTCTCACATATTTGGGATGAATTAGAGAGTGGGTTTTTGAAACCCTTGGAGAAAGAAAAATCCAAAAATTCTCCATTTTTGCTTGTTTGTTCTTGCTAGCTTGTTCGTCACTCTTCCATGGCTCCAAAATTGGGAAAGATGAGGAGTAGAAGGACTGAGGCGCGAGAGGAGGTCGAAGAGATTGACATATTCACCAAGGCTTTTCCAACTCATGCGAAGCCTTCAAAGAGGAAGCTTAATGTGGCTTTTCCTCAAGATCGATACACCCGGTCGGATAGGATGCCCGACATTGTTTGGGATCGATCAGAGTTGCTTTTTCGACCAGCGACTCATTTGATCTCTCGGGCTTCCATGTTCGTGGTGAGTCCTCAAACTTTGAAATTCATGGTTTTATGCATTAAGTTTAAGTTTATATGCTTGTCTTGAATAGAATTCGTGTAGAATTTGTATGCAATTGTCAAGCTTGTAGCGCATGTGATCTTGCGCGGCTTGAACGAACTTACAAACGTGCCTAGGATTGAACATTTGATTGAAATGTGAACCTAAGAGGTTGCAAACGTGATCATAGGAACCCGATGGGAACTTGAAGGCCCATGGAAACTATGGTTCTTCAATTAAGCTTTACAAAACCTTGCCCAAAGAGGTGCAAGATGCGGGTTTGAACGCGGGGTTCGGGCCCCTTTTGAAAGCAACGGACTCGGTTGAGCGAGTCAAGAGATGTATTGTTCAGTTGTCCTTAGAGCGTTTTTGGGATACCACCAATACGTTCCATTTCCCTAATGAGGAAATGATGATTACTCCTTCGGAGTTCGCTATGTTGACCGGGGTACCTTGCGTGGGTACGCCCATTATTTCTGATGTTTCCATTTGGAAACGTAAGGCGGAGATGGTGGAGCTTTTTGGCCCTTGGGGGAACCACTTCCATTCCTACAGTGAGCTTTTTACTGCTTTGAAAGACCCGAGGTATAAGAGGAATACCTCGGTGGAGCAAAAGGCGAGAATTTTTATCGCCTACCTCCTTGCCACCACTATCTTTAGTGATAAGAGGGAGCGCATTCATGCCATCTACCTCCCGATCCTGCTAGACTGGGAGAGAGTGAGAGAGTACAACTGGAGTTTGTCGGGCTATGCCAACCTCTTGAGATGCATGCGGTTTCCCTGTCGCGTGAATGACGAAGGGTACAAGCTGTCGACTCTTCCTCCCGTGACCTTATGCGGCTTTTGGAAGGTTTTGCAAATGCGTTTTCTCTTTGTATTTGCTTTTCTTGATATGCATGATGTAAGTGTGCGGTGCTTAATTTCATGTTTGAATGTAGCCTTTGTTTTTCGAGCATTTCCTGGACATGGCGCCCTCGGGTTGGGAATTGGACTTCCCGGTTTGTAGGGCGTGGCGCCATAGGGGTCCTGCGCCTCTGCATACTCTCCAACAATATAGGGAGGCCCTCTTGCGCATGGACTAGCATAACATAAAAGATGTACTATTGCTTTTGTTATATGGGTTGCATGGATTGTATTTCTTGGTGTGGAAATATCTTATGTTGCATGCTTGTTTAGATTGACTACTTCCCATGGGCGAAGTATCACGGGTCAGCTCCGGACGCCATCCTAGCTTCTAGGACGGTGGACTGTCAGAGGATCCTAATTGCGGGCCCATTTTCCTTTGAGTGGTATTTAGGGGAGCGGATCTTCCATCAGGTTTGGAGAGCCCGAGGATTCCTTTGGATCCTCCCTCGTCCATGTTCTTGGTGAGGTGTTTGTTCCGCGAGCAGGTTGCGGAGGCCATGGTGGGCTCGGATGCTATGTGGTATTTGAGGGAACGTGCGGAGGACCTTGCGGGGCACTATGAGCAGTTCCGCCGTGATCGCCTCATGCCTTCATTTGTGGGTTTAAAGGTAAGAATTTAATTTTTGATATTTTATGCCTTTCGTGTTTTGTTGATGCTAACTCACTTTGCTTTGTAGGAGCCTCGGGTTGATGACACCGAGGTTGATGTCTCAGGCATGCTGGTCCAAGGTCAGGATTACGACGAGAAGGAGTACTGGGGAGATATCCCTATGACGAAGGACCTTGATGAGGACATCCAGGGCCTTCCTCTTCCCGTTGGGCATCCAGGGGTAAATTTGTAATTTTGTTGAAATGTATAATGCCCTATTATATTATATGCTTGTACTGACTTTTCTTCACACAGCTTGATCGTGAGCAGGCTGGGAGGGTCTTCAAGATGATGCATGCCATGAAGTCTTGGATATCCCGAGCTCTCTCGAAGGGTACTTGCTCAAGAGTTGATTTAGACAAGGTAAACTTGTTTTTGCATTTTCAAAGTTGCATGCTTTGAGAAATGTGTCTTATATTTTTGGGGGCTGCAGGTTGAGTACCATCGACCTCTCCCTCGCCGGTCACGACAGGTAGTGTTTTCGGATGATGAGGGTGTGAGCTCTCCTGAGCGTAGTCTTTCACGCGAGAGGAGCCCTCGGAGGGAGAGTCCTAGGAGAGAGAGGGTGTCTGTCCATCGGTCGGACCGCCCTGGTGGGAGTAGGATGACTCCGTATGTGGAGCCTGCTCCTATGCCTATGCCGATGTATCCTTCTTATCCCGGGCATGCGGGATATCCTTCATATGGAGGCCTTTACTACCAGCCCCCGGTTCCTGCTCCTATGATACCTACCATGCCTCCTCGTTCTTCATGGGGGTATGATTCGAGTTATGCCGGGGAAGGGAGTACATACCGGGAGCCTGCCCGACATTCTTCCTTTGACCCTAGCCAGGTCGTGGCGTCGATCTTTGGTGACGATACGCGGAGGTCGGACGACCACTTTGAGGTGCCTCATACAGATGATGATGTGGGTGATGGTTTTTATGATAATGTATTTGTGTGAAATACATTCTGATCATTTGTATTAAACAAACATTCGGACTTCGCTTGTAAATATTGCTTGCTTGTTTATTGGTCCCTCCACATAATTAAGCTAATGCAAATGCACACATAGTCAAGCAAAAGCGCAAGTAATAACCATTTAGCAAAAAAAGGTACAACCAAAAGAGTTAAAATTGGGTGTACCCTATCCCCCCTAAAAAAAATGAAAAAAAGAAAGGGGTGAAAAAATGAAATGAAAATAATAAGTAAAAAGGGATTAATAAAAAGGATATAAACAAAAAAGATGATAATCGTCCAAAAAGAAATAAGGAAAATTGTGGAGTTTCCATTAATATTAAGGAAATAATACAAAATAGAATTAATAGTGGAAATAGGAAAAAGAGCCATATTTGAGTCCAAATCGGTTAAGGAAAGTGTCCAAAATCGGAGAAAAGGGACTTGTCCCGGGAAAAGGGTCATGCGACCAAAGGGAGGGGTCCAGCGGCACACGTGGAGCAGCGGGGGCTGAAAGAGAGGCTACCAAGCTCCAGCGGCTGGCCGCTGGGCCTGGGCTGCTCTATCGGGGCCGCTTAGCCTTCTGCGGCTGTCCCAGGGGCCGTTGAGCCTTCTGCTGCTGTCCCAGGGGCCGCTGAAGCCTTTTTTTTGACGGGTTGCCTTATTTTTTTGTCTTTTTCGTGCGAGCCCTATATAATCCTTGGGTTAGTCCAGTTTTGGGACATCACCTTCATAATTTACTAGCAATAGAGAGCTTTTAGAGAGAGAAACCCCCTAATTAATTTAGATTTCAGCCATGACAAGTTTTGATGTTAAATTCGACCAGTAGTTACAATCCATGACCCCCGAAGGGAGGAGGAGACTTGTGCCTTTCCACTTGAATGCTCTCTTCCACCTTAAGCAAGTTCAAATTGTATGGAATCTCCTTGAGGTCGCCATCAAGTTTTGGGATGACAAACTTCATGTCTTCCGATTTGGGTATATTGAATTATGCCCTCTCCTCGAAGAATTTGCCGCTATCCTTGGGTTTTCTCATGATCAAGCTCCCGCCACTCCATGGCTTGGAGCAAATCTTGAAGGCTATTATAAAAGGTATCTTAGCCTATCACCGACACAAGCCTCCTCTGTTGCTAGGAGCGGTGAGTTAGACCTCAACGATGTAATTGACATCTTCTTCCCCAAGGTAAGGGATAACCGTGATGTGATGAGTGAGACCTATTAGAAACGCGCCTTTATTTTATGTCTCTTGCATAGGTACCTCTTTGTTGGTGGAGGTAATAATGGTAAAACTAGTATGCTTAGAATTGTTGAACAAATCCAAAATGATTTTGGACTATTTTCTTGATGACGTGAAATTGGACCATATCGATGACGTGAAATTGGACTATTTTTTCAATGGGCCCAATGTTAATGTTCGTGGAAAATGTGCCTAAGACGTTTCTTTTGGAATTATCGTAAGCTCTTAGCCCTTGCGCGGAGTGCGCGAGATTATTGCAATCTATTTTGAGGTGTTCAGCAGTCCTCAAGGGGCGTACATTTACAGCAGAGCCATTGTCAACCAAAGTCATCGGGACTTGTCTTTGTTGACAAATTACAGTCAGATAGAGAGCTTTGTTGTGATGGATGCCTTCGGGTGGAAGATCCTTGTCAGAAAAAGTGACTGGTGTGGATGACTTTCCTTGGACCAGAAGGTTAACCACATCTTCGGGAGTAGCATTTGGAGAAATGGTGATTGCATTCAAGGCTTCTAGTACAGCCCTTCTATGAGTGTTAAAAGTGGTCGACAATTGCCAAATGGTATGTCATCCTTTGTCCTTTGCAATTGTCTAAGGATATTGGTTCCATAATCTTCCTTAGGCGCCTCTCTTTGGGTTGGATACCTATTGGGGATTGTTACAGGCTCTACGGGTTGGATTTGTGATGGATCCATGTAGATGTTTTCGGGCTTGAACTGGCGTCCTGATCTTGTGAGGTAGTTCAGAGATTTGTCGTCTTCATCTTTCTCATCATCGGAGATATCATACCAAGCTTTGTCATTTGCCATGTCATGGACTTGGGGAGTTAGCACATCTTCAGGATCAGTATAATGTCCATTATCCTCTTCATGACTATCCCAAAGGCCACAAATGTCTAGCGTGGGCCTTGGACTTGGGTATGGTGGTATGACTTGCCCAATAGGAGTGATTAGATAGGATGGATCAAACCTTCCTCTACGTCAATGGAAAAAGAATTCCCGAGGGGGTTATTATTGTTACTGGGCGGCGGTGCGTCTTTAGGCAATGGTATGGTGTCATTGTCGAACAGATCTTGGATTTTCTCCTTGAAAGTATAGCATTTTTCGGTGTCGTGCCCACAACCTCTATGGTATTTGAAGAATGCAGACTCGTTCCAGTATGGCGATCTTTTCTCTACTGGTGGATCAGGGGTAGGCCCAATCGGGTGCAAGTAGTCTCCTTTGACTATTTTGTCTAGAGCTTTGACATAAGGCATCCCAAGGGGAGTAAACTTTCTTGGACGCCGCTCAGCAATGGCGTTCACCTCATTTCCTTTACTTGTGCATGCATGATTGGTGTTGGTGTATTTCTTATCCTTGTAACCACTTGTGTTGTTATTGTAAATGACCTTGTTCTTCCCTCTTTGGAGTTGGTCATCTTCAATGGCCATGCCTACTTCAGTTAATTGGGCATAATTGGTTATGGGTTGAAACTTCATGTGCTTGCGGTATTCAGATGCCAAGTTTTGGACTAGCATTCTAATTTGATCCCTTTCAGATGGGCGATCAATCATTTCAGCAACCTTGATGCTCCATCTTCTTACGAAATTGGTGAATCCTTCTTTGTCACCTTGCTTGGTGATGTCCAATTCTCTCAATGTCATGGGAGGCAAGACATTGTCAGCATATCTCTCCAGGAACAAAGTGGATAAGTCTTCCCACTTCTGTAGCTTTTGAGTGGGTACTTTTGAAGAACCAGGCTCTAACAGCAGGGTCAAAAGTTTGGGGAAAGAGATGAACATATAACTCTTGCTCAAACCTCTAAGGCCCAATGCAGTGGTAAAAGCCCTAATGTGATCTTGTGGATCATCGGTCCCTTTGAATGTGGGAACTTCAGGCATGGAAAACTTAGTGGGAAATTTTCCATTGATGTGGGGAGCATAGCCTTACGAATTGATGATCATATCATTAAAGACACGACTCTTGCCTAGGACGGACTCAAGCCTGTTCAGCTTGGCTTGGAGTTCTTGGACCTCTTTAGTGGAGGGCTCAGTCTTATCCTCATTTGGTTTGTGCTCATCTTCGTTTCTAGTGGGGGGATCCAACTTATCAACACAGGCTTCCATATCAGTGAATCTAGCATTCATGGCGACCAATTGGGCTAAAAGGTCGTCCATCTTTTGGTCAGCGGTTCTCTCAGTATCTCCAGACATGATGGACTTTGGCGAATCGGACGGCGAGGCTTGAGGTGACGATGGCGGTGTGCGAAGGTACTCGAGCCAAATGGGTCCCACGAATTGTGCTTGCGGTGAAGGTTTAAATGACCACTTGCGGATCAGTCTCTTGTTGGACTCGTCCCTCTCCCACTTCCTAGGACCGTGATCTTTACGCCTACCAATTCTGGACATAAAAAGGCACGTTTGAGAAAATAAGGAATAAATGGAAAACTCCACAAAAGAAAGATTTTATTTAAAAACAAATGTGGGAAGAGAATCTAGTATTAATCCTCAACATGGTGATTTTTAAAAGAGAGACGCGATTTTATGTGAATAGCATATTCTAGCCAATGATATTTTCGACTCTATAGAATTAATAGAAATATAATCTTGACTTGCATATGGGATATAATTCTCTAATTTGAGAAAAGAAAAATATACTATTGACTTGCATATGGAAATAAAGTAAGACTCTTTTTTATTTTGTGAAAGATCATTGGCGGGAATATATTATTTGCATGCAATATAATTCATATGGAAAAGAACGTCTCCTTAATATGGTCACTAGCGACATCAGAGTCACACATGGATTCTATTTTCTAAAAAGAAAAGATTCTAGACTCTATTTGTAAACCTGACAAAAACGCACAAGCAAACAAAAGGGAATCCTTCCCTAAACTGGACTCAAGAAAATCCTAAAGGGTGATCTTGTCCTAGTATTCTATGGAAACTAACCACATAGCAAGGAAACAATCAATCATAATATAGAAAGTAAATCAATTAGCACCTTGATATGGACTATAGGACTAAATGCAATAGCTTGACACAATCTATGGTTGGATAAAATAACCCACGACCGGATGCGTTTCGTCATCTATGATGCATAGTAAAACTAAACACACCGTTTTACATATCTCGAATGGAGTCATGTAAATGCCATGGGGTGGAACACGACTATGTGCAAAGGTAATTTGGACCTAGTAGGTCACCGGCCTAAGTCATAGACAATGCTCCAAAGGGTAATTCCTGTTTATGGTGTGGTGATCTCTTTCAACATCTTGCGATGATAACGCATGCAATATGAATGATATGGATGCAAAGCAAAGAATATAAACACATACGGTAATTGAACCAAATAGCTAAAATAAAGTGTTCGAATCACACCCTCTTGTTAACTGTCCCCAGTAAAGTCACCACTCTAAGAACCCTCACCTTTTCAGCGCTAATTGAAATATTTAGTTGGAATTAATGGTTCTTAAATAATACGTCAAATGCGATTTAAGTTTAATTATAACGGGGAATAACAATTTGCACGTAATGAAGCAGCCACCAAATTTTAAGGAAACAATTGGAAACTATCAAAAGTGCACCCAATTCGTACTGGGAATTGACTCATACCCATGGGGCTAAATATTGAGTTCGGAGGTGTAGGTACGAAATAAACAAAACGAATCTCATCTAAATCTCCCGAATTAACGACCTCTGCTATGCCTATCCATGTCAAATATTTATTTATGCTATATGGTTCCATACAAATCCGGTCGTCCAAGATCCTAAAGCAACTAGGCGAGTTAAAGACAACCAAATTACCTATGTTATCACTTTGCACAATTTATATCCAATTTGCATACATACTATTATCAAACACAAACAAGAGATAAGAGCAATAATTTAACGCTCCAACCTACCACACTTTCCTAAACGCACCAAGCATTGCAGATGCACATCAATAAATTTGTTAGTAACTTCAATAGAAGAACAATGCAAAACTATTAACTTTATGCTAAACTAAACCTATGAGGTTGCTACATGCATGCACGAACAATAAAAAGATGCAAACTTGCATAAACTAATAAAAAGATGCGAGCTTTAAATAAACTAATCATGCATAATTATTTACAAGGATCTAAGCATGCATAATTATTCAACCATAATCAAAAGTTAGATAAAACATGATTATAAACAATAAAAAAGAGATTTAATAAAAGATTTAGGCCCTCAGGTTGGTTAACCTGGACGTTCTATTCGAACGGGACTAGTAGAATTGGAATTGTTCTTCAATCTTGGGTGCTAGGTGGGTGCAATGGCTTGTTTGAATCTTCAAAAATCTGAATTCTCTATGATTTAGGGCATTTGTGCTCTCAAATTGCTCTAAAAAATATAAACTGACCAACCTCTCTGCAAAGAGGGTGAAAAGGAGTATTTATAGAGTTAGGGGACGCAATTAGGGGCTTAGGGCTGCAAACATGTCGCTGAAACTCGGCCCAGCCAAAAAAAGGCCCACCGGCCAGCCGGCTGCAGCTCAGCGGCTGCCGCTGGACCAAGCGGCTGCCCTGAGGGCCCCCACTGTCACGCGTGTGCCGCCGGGCTGACAGCGTCAGCCGCTCGACCTGGAGGCGCTCACGTGGCTGGGGTTTTTTGACTTTTTGTGCTCTGTAAATTACGAAATTTCCCTTGGGATGACCAAGGGGGTCGGGATTGAGTGGTTTTAACCTAAATCTTCAAAACGAGATATCTCTTGATTCGGGAACCTGATTGTGGCAAGGTCACAGATGGTGGGAATCCTTATAACAAGTGCTATCCAAAGACTGAGGTTTCAAAAAATTTGGTCTAGATTTCCGAGCAATGTCCTTTTCTATTTATGTCCATGTTATTCCATTACCATTATCATCGGGCGTTGCGGTGCCAGGAGATGAGAACCGATTAGGGTGTCTACAATCATGTACGTATGGCTTCAACTGGGAGACATGAAACACACTATGGACTTTCGCAAGTTCCACAGGTAAAGCTAGTCAATAAGCAACCTCGCCAATCCTTTCCAGTATCTCGTAAGGTCCAATATAGCGAGGACTCAACTTCCCCTTACGATCAAAACGCATGACACCCTTGGTAGGAGATACTCGCAAAAGTACATTGCTTCCCACCTCAAACTATTCAGGTCTACGACCTCTATCTGCGTATGATTTCTGACGATCTTGTCCACTACGCATCTTCGCTTGAATCACTTTGACCACATCGACGGTCTGCTGGATCAATTCAGGACCCAAAACTGCAGTTTCACTAATGTCGTTCCAACAAACGGGTGATCTACACTTCCTACCATACAATGCTTCACATGGTGCTCGATCAATGCTTGAGTGATAGCTATTGTTGGAAGAAAATTAGATCAACGATATTTGTGTATCCCACGAGCCTTGATACTCGAGAGCACACGCTCGGAGCATATCCTCCAAAGTCTGAAGCGTCCTTTGTGTCTGACCATCACTCGCAGGATGAAAATCAGTACTGAACTTCAACTTGCTTCCAAAAGCCTCTTGTAATTTTTGCCAAAAGTGAGAGAGAAATCTCGAGTCTCTATCCAAAATGATATTTTCAGGAACACCATGAATTCTCATGACTTCCTTGACGTAAGCATCCGCTATCTTCTCCATTTTCCATGTGTCATTCATTGGGATAAATCTCGCAACTTTTGTCAAGCGATCCACAACGACCCAAATGGCGTTGTTCTTCTTCTGTGTCAATGGTAAACCCATGACAAAGTCCATTGAAATTGAATTCCATTTGCACGTAGTAACTTCAAGCGATTTAATCATTCCACTAGGTCTCTTGTGTTCGATCTTGTCCTTCTGGCACGTCAAACACTTAGCCACGAATTCAACGACATCTTGTTTCATACCTTTCCACCAAAACACTTGGCGAAGGTATTTATATAGCTTGTCTCCACTAGGATGCACAAAATAAGGCATATTGTGAGCTTCACCCAGAATATAACTCTTGATATCCGGGTCATCCGACACACAAACACGATCACGAAATCTCAAGACACCGTCTTGACTAGTAGAAAATTCCTCGGATCTACCCTTTTCCTTGTGGCATAGAATCCGTTGAAGATCCTCATCTGAATTCTGTTTGCCCTTGATCTCGTCGAGTAAGGTCGGTCGAACTTCACCTTTCAGCACAATATCCACGTCTAGACTTTGTAAGTCACGAATGATCTCCTTTGGAAGTAGTAAAGCAGTGTTCAAAGTATGACGAGTCTTTCTACTCAAAGCGTCAGCTACCATGTTAGCTTTCCCTTTGTCATACTGGATATCGATGTCGTACTCCGTCAATAACTCGAACAATCTTCTTTGTCGCATACTCAACTCCTTTTGCGTGACAATATACTTGAGACCCTTGTGGTCCGTAAACATCTTGACAGCTGAACCATAAAGATAATGACGCCAAATCTTCAAAGCAAATACGACAGCAGCGAGCTCTAAGTCGTGAGTAGGGTAGTTATCCTCATGCTTCTTCAGTTGTCTTGAGGCATAAGCCACTACCTTACCATGCTGCATCAAAACACAGCCTAAGTCATGCTTAGACGTGTCACTATAGACCTCATATCCTTCAGTTCCTGATGGCAAAGTCAAAATCGGTGTGCTCGTAAGTCGTTTCTTCAACTCTTGAAAAGCAGTTTCGCACTTTTCATACCACACGAACTTCGTCGTCTTCTTCATCAAGTTTGTCATAGGCTGCGCTATCTTGGAAAATCCTTCAACAAACCTACGATAGTAACCAGCTAATCCAAGAAAAATTCTAACTTCAGTCACGCTCTTCGGTGCGAACTAGTCCATAACAGCTCTAATCTTTTCCGGATCAACAGCAACTCCACTCTTAAACACCACGTGTCTTAAGAAAGAAACAGTCTCTAGCCAAAACTCACACTTTAACAACTTGGCGTAAAGTTGATGTCGTCGTAGAATCTCCAAAACGGTCCGCAAGTGTTGCTCGTGTTCAGTAGCGTTCTTCGAGTAGACCAAAATATCGTCAATAAAGACAACTACAAATTGATCGAGATAAGGCTGGTTCATCATGTCCATAAACTTCGCATGTGCGTTCGTCAACCCAAAAGGCATTATCGTGAACTCGTAGTGTCCATACCTCGTCCTAAACGTTGTCTTTGCAATGGCAGGCTCGGAAATCCTCAGTTGATGGTATCCTAAACGTAAGTCGATCTTCGAGAAAACAGTCGCTCCACGGAGTTGGTCGAATAGATCGTCAATCCTCGGAAGTGAATAACGATTCTTGATCGTAATCTTGTTCAGCTCGCGGTAGTCTATACACAGTCTCATACTACCATCCTTCTTACGCACGAACAGAACAGGAGCACCCCAAGGCGATACACTAGGACGTAGGTATCCCTTCTCCAGTAATTCCTCGAGTTGCATCTTCAGTTCTTTCATCTCTGCAGGAGCCATAGGATAAGGAGCTTTCGAGATCGGAGCAGAGCCTGGAGCTAAGTCGATCGTGAAGTCAACAATGCGTTGCGGAGGCATTCCGGGAATCTCGTCTGGAAAGACGTCAGCGTATTCCGACACAACTGGAATAGGTTTCGAGACTTCAGATTCTCGACTTGTATCCACCACATGACATAGGTGAATCGCTTCATCTTTAGTCATACACTCCTTTGCCTTCATGGTCGCCACTACCTTCAACTTTGGATTAACCACGACTCCTTTGTAGGTAATCCTCCTACCCTTCGGTCCACGCAACGACACACGTTGCTCAAAGCACTCTATCTTAGCCCTATACTTGGCTAACCAAGCCAGTCCCAAAATCACATCAAATTTCTTCAAGTCCATCTGAATCAAATCCGCAGGCAAATCAGAACCAGCTATCCTAATCGGACACTTTTCATACAACGCTTTACAATTAACATTCGACCCATCTGGCATCGTAATGTTTTCACTATACAAAGAACTTGGTTCTAAACCTATCTTAGATGCAAAGGTCTTTGAAAGAAAAGAATGTGTTGCACCACTATCAAACAAAACAAAAGTAGGTTGAGAGTTAACAAGAAAAGTACCAGCGATCACATTCGGGTTCGCCTCAACTTCATTGCGGTTCAGCACATAGACCCTTCCATTCACCCCTCTATTGTTGTTGTTGTTGTTGTTGTTGTTGTTGTTGTTGTTGTTGTTGTTGTTGTTGTTGTTGTTGTTGTTGTTGTTATTCTGCACGGGGTTGGAAGATCCGGGAAGTAGTGCTTGATTATTCGCAGCAGGAGCAGCAGTATTGTTACAATTGTTGTTGTTGTAACCCCCATTTCCACGGTGGTTACCACCATTTCCGCGATTACCATTTCCATTTCCACCACGATTGTAGTTGTTATCGCGGTTCTGTCCATTGTCGATCCTTCCACGACTCCAGCATTTAGAAGCTTTGTGACCAGGCTTATTGCACTCGAAGCATTGAAGCACGTCGCCATGACAGTTCTTGCCAGGATGCGTCTAGTTGCAGCGACTACAAGGCGTATTACTCCTAGCTAAGATCGTAGCTCTATGAGTGTTCGAGTCACGATTCCTGTTCCCGTTGTGGTTCTGACTACCACCTTGGTTGTTGTGCTTGTTGTTGGTCCTTAGCCTTTTGTCTGCGCCATTTGACTGGGAAGAACTCCCTTCATCGCGCTTATGCTTCCCAAGCAACGAATTACGACGGTCCACAGCACGCTCTTGGTTCAAGGCTTTCTCGTAAGATCCTTGGAATGTCAGCCAGTTTCCCATAACACAACACTGTATATCCCACTTCAGACCATCTTCGAACCTCTCGACACATTCCGCTTCGGTTGTCACCAAGTTAGGTGCAAAAGCAGCAAGCTCGTTGAACTTTGTCGCGTACTTAGCCACAGATAGCTTCTCTTGATAGATGTTCTCGAATTCCCGTTGCTTGAGGCGACGGATAGCTCTTGGATAGAACCTCTCACGAATGGATTCCTTGAATTCGGTCCACCCATAGTTCTCAATAGCGAGCAGTCCATTTCCCACATCGCTCCACCACTTGTTCGCTTCACCCTTCAGGTAGTAAGTAGCGGTGTTGACCTTCATGTTGTTGGGTCGACTAGTTGCCCTAAACAATTTCTGTAACTCTATAATCCAGTTCTCTAGCTTGGTGGGCTCAGAGCAACCCTCAAACGTTGGAGGTTTGAGTGCATCAAAATCCTTAAAGTTGCGCGTTTCAGGATTCTGCGCGTTGAAGTCTTGCTCCTGGCGCTCTAGCTAGCGCGTAATATGCTCGACCACGTTGGTGAGACCTACTTCTAGTCTCGCGAGTAGGTCGTTGGTTGCCATTATAACAAATCTGAGACATAAAAGAGCAATGGTTGATCACCATTTCAGCAAAGTTCGCACATTCGATCCAAATCAAGGTCTAGTTGAGAGACATAGGCTATAATTGAAACCTTTCTCTTGACATTTAGCAAATAGCATTTAAGTTCCAATGATCGACCTTACATTGTAGGTCTAACCAACATACTTGCTTTGAATAGTTCTTAGTTCTCATGCATAATAGTTCGATATGCAATAACAAATTAGACACATTTGTCTCACACGATTGATAAGCAATAACATTCAAAATTCACACATCGAGGCTCCACACTATTTTAGTAGGGCAATAAGACATTTGATTGCATACAATACATGCTTAGCCTTTGGCTCACAATTAATATGAACATGCTCAATGAAAATTTTGCCATAATTCTGACATGGATTTCCCATCATGTCTAGGCAATACGAGATAGCATTTCGAAGCTATGAGTCAACCATGCAATTATGTGATAAAACGGTCATTTAAAACAAATTCTCAACGACATTCATATAATGAAATAAAATAGTTTTGCAATGAGACAAATTGCAAAGTAAATAACAATAATAACATTTGTTGCCTATGGAACTACACCAAAATCAAACTTGACCACGCAGGGTAATCACAAAAACTAAAAGTATAGTAAAGCAATCATCTAGTTCTACTTGACACTCGCACAATGCTACTTCGCACTAGGGGACTCATCATGATCGTCCTTCCCCCTAGGCTTCACCTCCTTGCAGGGCGTGTACGGATAGGCATATCCACCGAACTTTTGCGGCATGAAACGCTTCCTAAAGTCAGCGGCGTGTTTGCGTTTCTTGGTCCAGCAGTACTCACACATGCCCTTTGGCGCAGGCACTAGCACATGATTCACCTTCCACTCAAACTCAGACAGGCATAACTCGGCTGCGACACTCCTAAAGTAGAGAGACCATTGGGTCCCTTCACCATATTTCTTCTCGTGCAGATGACCACTCTTGGAGACCACGTCGTCGTACTTCTCCTTGAGTACCATCCAAGGATGGATGTTAGGTAGTCCAGCTAGCAGTAGCTCCACCCATAAGCCTTCATGTATACTCGTGCGATTCTCGTACTGATAACGCTCGATCTTAGTGTAAGCACGTCGTATGTAGATACGAATATCCTTGAGCTCAACGTCAGTAGCGAAGAATGGCTCCACAGGAGGAGACCAATTTGCAGCAGGAATAGGTGCAACAGCAGGTGCAGCAGTAGGTGCATTGTGGTTGTCGCTCTCGACACCAATGTCTTCCAAATCCAGCATGTCATCATGCTCGTCAGCTGGGGTATATTCCGGCTCGGACTCGGAGGGATCCTCATCCTCGTCCTCCACACGCGCGGCATGTATGACGGGTGGGGCAGCAGCAGGCGTGGCTTGCACGGCGCGTGTGGCCCTGTCACGTGCGTCGTCCTCTTGCGCGGCTCGGTCTTGCACGGCCTCGTGGCACACGTTCTCATTGTTTCCCGTCGACTCGCTATCCGATGAAGCTACATACTCCACGGGTTGTCCATGGTGAGCTAGGGTGCGTGCCCTTTGATGTGCAGTCGACTTCCTCGTAGTTACTCTTGTCCTTAACATCTACAGTTAGACAATCAAACAATAAGAACTTTATAAATCACAAGCAAAGTGATTTCAAATAATTCCTTTCTTCTAGGACTACTTTGCTCAGCGGCTTTAATTATATTTTATTTTCCCCAAAATGAAACTAATCTTTATTAATTCATTAATTAATCTTAAGCAACCTTTTTAAACCTAGGGCTCTGATACCATTTGTAACAACCCCGAATTTGCAACGATTTCCTGGGAACTATCGACGTCGTTGTGCACGACTCGACACTACTGAACCGTCCTAAACCCGAGGGTAACTACTGCAACATTTATCACTAAGGAGTAAATGCTAAGCAGAAAGAAAGTCTAGGTATCAAAAGTGCTTACTAAGGAAATTAAAACAATCTAGACATTTAATATCACCGTTGTCTATGTAGTGAGCTAAAAATCATTAAACCAATTTATTACAACTAGCATTCAAGGGCTAAAAACTAATAAAAAAATCTCAACGATCTAAACTGAACTAAAGAGAGTTCTAAAAACCGATGTCAACTCTAACTTCCAAGCTGTACATCCTTAATCAACTAAACCTGCACTTTGGTTTCCGTGACGGAAACAAATTACAAAAGAAAAGAAAAGAAACAAAAGAGAAACAAAAATCAGATAAACTGAATAAACGTCATTCGTACCCAGTAAAAACATTTCGCAAACCTTACCTTAGGTTTTACAAGAATCATTGAAATTCATTTGCATACGCACATAAGCATATAATCAAGCATACGCATAACGACATTCTTTTATATACCATTCTTGTATAGTGATCATACAAAATACGACATAGACAATCCGTCCTGATTAGAGAGATGTAAGAGAGCAAATAGAACATCGATTACCCATACTGTTTATCGAAGATACAATCATGCCATGGACTTAATGACTCTAGTGTGCACACTACCTCTAGTACAATAAACGAGCCTAGAGGACTTAATAAATGGGGAATGATCCGTCTCAGACACACTGTAAGGTGTCCATAAGTAACTTGGGAATCACTCATCCCTTGAATTACACCATTAGGTGTAATCCCGATTGGTCGACTACTCCTAAGGATCCATTAGGAGTCTTACTCTCATTTAATTCAATTCACGTCATTTGCATTGGTTGACATAGTGGTACTACGAGACCACGACTTACTAACTCATTTCATGCTCTAGACAACGAATAGTAAATAACGAAGATAAAGATAATTCAAGAAGATGAGAATTACACATGCTTTAATTCAACGACGATAATTCATCGACGATAATTCAACGATAATGACATTGCATGTTTAGCACAATTTCGGCAGCACTTCGGCAGGGTAATATGATATCCAAAAATTCACAAATCATCCAAGACATTCAACGATAATATATAGGTGCTCACTAGCACTCAATAATACCCATACCAATTAGCAAATATTTAATAGCATAATAATACTAACATTTCACCATTCAATAATTGCCCAATAATCATCATATGGATTAATTAATGCTCAAAACATGATAACATCGACATGCTCATTATAAACAATATTTACAGTAGTGAATTATGCTTAATAAATCTCATAATAACGACAATATAATTTAATCATGCTTTGCATATTAAATTCACAACAAATTCCCAATTAGCACATAACACATCAAAATAGTTTTGATGGGGCTTTGGAAGAAAGTAAGCATGAGCGCTTACCACTACAAACACTTACAAAAAAAATGTACGCTCCAACAATCAAAGATTATCACGCTTGCTCGTTAGGTCCTAATTAAAAATAATTATGGAATCAGTATTAATTCAATACAAAATTCAAACAGTAACAAAATATTAATCTGATATTTTTATTAGATTCCTTGATTTATTTCAATCAATCTAGGCCTTTAAAAATCCAAAATCCGATTTCGAATAGAAAAATAAAAATATTAAATAAAAAATACTGAAAATCGAATTAATAATTATGAAAATATAAAAAAAAACGAAATCCTAACTTCAAAACTAGGTCTAGGTCACGAGTACCCATGCATGAGACCAATAACCCGACCCATCACCACCACCACCACCCACTGACCACCATGGCCGGTGGTGGTGGTCACCGGAGCTCCGGCGAAGAAGAGAGAGAAAGAGAGAGATGCGAAGGGAGAAAGGGAGAGAAAGAGAGAACGAACAAGAGAGAAGAGGAGAGAGCAGGGGCCCAGTCGACGTTCTGGGCCATCACCGGCGTCCACCCAAGCATGGAATGGTTGTGCCGTGGTGGCTCGTGGTGGCGCGACGCCCGAAAACAGGGGAGGGGGAGAACGCGAAGGAGAAGAAGGAAAGAAGAAGAGAAAGAAAGAAAAAAAGAGAGGCAGAAAGAGAGAAGCCTACCGGCGGCAGGCAGGGTGGCCGGCGGTTCTCCGGTGGGCAAACTGAGGGGAGAGAGAGAGAGAGAGAGAGAGAGAGAGAGAGAGAGAGAGAGAGAGAGAGAGAGAGAGAGAGTGAGTTTGAGAGAGGAGGAGAGTGAATGTGAGTGAGAATTTGATCAGTTGTGAAAACTGATTAATTGCCTCCTCTTTTTCTTTATATAGACCCTCAGTCAACCCAAGTCAAAGACTAGTAGGTTTAGGAATTTATTTAATAATTTTCTGATTTAAAGAGCTAGTTAAAACTAAATAAAACAATATGAATAATTCTTATTCATATATAAAATATTTTAATTAAACTCCCCAAATTCGATAAATGCAATTTATGAAAGTCCCATAATAATAATTCATATTTTTTTTTGAATGTAAATGTTAGATATATTACTTTCCAAAGAAGAGGTATACAAATCAGCACAAAGTACCCCCTCAAAACTCTAACAACACTCTCACTGGTTCCCTAGGATTAAAACCTAGCAATGCATAGCTATAATGGCATCATAGTCAGTACCCAACATACCTTCTAGGAAGGCCTTTTGAGCATGAACCAAAATCATGTGCCTGCTGTGCATTTTACACAGACATACCAGTGGAAATCAAATAACACAGGTTTAGACACTACATCATCACACAAGCTAACAGAAGAAGTTGAGGGTGGATTTGAAGAAATCACCAATTCTTCTGTCCTTTGCAGCTGCTGCTCTAGCGTGCAGACTGGAAATGATCTGCCTCGTTATGCTGTCAACTGAGTTATTCCTGTTTTGGAAGAGCCTCAGGCTCCTCTCTTGCCAAACAAAGTGTATCACTGCTGAGACACAAGCACACATTGCTTTGTCTTTCACACTCCTGCTTCTGAATTTCTCCCATAGCTGTGCATTGACCCCTGGCCATTGCCACTGTACAGGGGTGATATTAAGCCACATAAACACTCTTGCCCATAATTGAGTCACAAACTGGGACTCAAAGAAGACATGTTGGAAAGTTTCCTCATCAATGTGGCAAAGGCAGCAGATACTTGGCCCTTGTATGCCAAGCTTAAAAAGATTCTTCCAAATTGGTAATCTGTTTTGTATACAAAGCCAGAAGATAAACTTCCATCTAGGTAGTGCAAGTTGATTCCAAACCAGATTTGCCCAAGGCTTCTTGTGCTGCAGAAGTAGCAGACTCTTATAGGCCTTGCTGACTCTATACCTCTGGCAATTATGCACAAAATTCTTCAGATCATCGCTGAGATCAAATATTTTGTGGATAAGCCAAGCAGCTTGCTTTGGCTTCTCCATGGTGTAGAAATCCTTGTTTTTTACATAGTAAGCATTGACCCATCTGATCCACAACTTCTCTTGCTATGCTGAATGTCCCATAGCAATTTTCCAAGGGAAGCCTTATACCAAATCTTGAAATTAAAGATGCCTAGACTACCTACAGATGCAGGAATACATTGATCATCCCAAGCCACAAGTGCTCTATAGCTGGGATTAGCAGATCCAGTCCACAAGAATCTCCTACAAAGTTGTTCAATGTTGTGGATCACTGCCATTGGTATGTGAAAGAAATGCCCCCAAAAATTTTGTAGTGAGAACAAAACAGACTTGATTAACTGGAGTCTACCAGCATATGACAAGAACTTGGAAGTCCACGATTGAATTCTTTCAGTCACTCTCTGCACCAAAGGGTCATAATGTGATATCTGAAGTCTCTTAGAGGTAAGAGCGACCCCAAGGAATCTAAAAGGGAGTTTCCCCTCTTGCATTCCCATCTTATCAATGATAGCAGCCTTGTCATTAAAAGGGACCTCCCCAAAGTAAATTTCAGACTTAGTTTCATTTGCTTCCATCCCTGAACATGCTAAGAAGAGCTTAAATTTTTCAAACATGAGTTCCACAGATCTCAAGTCCCTTCTAGAGAACATTAACAAGTCATCTGCAAAGATGCAATGAACTAGGGAGAATTTTTTTCATCGGAGATGGTAGTTGAAAGCAGCTTCAGATTTAAGTCCTCTCAAGCACCTTGACAAATAGTCCATGGCAATCACAAAGAGGTATGGGGAGAGGGGATCTCCTTGCCTCAACCCTCTTTTTGAAACGAAAGGGGCCATGGGAGTACCATTAAATAGTATAGAATACCTCACACTGGAGTAGCACATTTTAATCCAGTTCACAAATTTCAGAGGAAAGTGCATTCCAATAAGAACTTGTTCCAAAAAAGCCCATTCCAATGAGTCATAGGCTTTCCTAAGATCTATCTTAAGGGTGCACCTAGCTGAGATGCCCTTTCTTTCATAATGCTTGATCAATTCATGTGCAAGGATAATGTTATCACCAATAAATCTACCCTTGATAAAAGCTGACTATTCTAAATGTATAATGTTATGCAGAACAGTGGTAATCCTATTAGCTAATGCTTTAGACAAGATTTTGTAAAGTACATTACAACAAGAAATGGGTCTATAGTCACTAACATAAGTAGGATTAGGATTTTTAGGCACCAAAGTAACTGAGGTACAATTAAGGGCTTTTAACATGTTACCTGAATGAAGAATGCTAGAAATAGCCTGTGTGATATCAGCTCCAATAATGCCCCACGAACTTTTGTAAATAGCTGCTGTGAACCCATTAGGTCCAGGTGCCTTATCATCATCCATCTCCTAAAGAGCTCTCTTAAGTTTTTGAGGGGAGAAATCCTCACAGATTGCTATTTGCTGATCAATAGAAAGGTGCCCTCCCTCTCTCATAATATCAGGATCAGTAGTGGGAAGTTCAGTTGCACATGTTCCCATCACACTAATAAAGAATTTCAAAAACTCATCTTTTACTTGATCAGGGTTACTAATCTTCACTCCAGCAGCAATATATATTGTGGAGATCTTATTAGTTGCCCTTCTACTCTTCACACAAGCATGAAAGAACCTTGAGTTATCATCACCAGCTTTTATCCAGTTAAGTGTGGATTTTTGTTGAATAATAAGCTCTTCAACATCTCTTAATTTCTGCAATTTACCCATCTCCAACTGTTCTTTTTCAATAAGAGAGGGATTGAACTTATCAGCAACCAACAGATGCTAAGCTTGGAGAAAATCATGTTGAGCATTCTTCAGTTTCTCCTCAATTGTAGGACAGTACAACTGAGATTGCTTGATTGCCTTTTTCACACTTTTATGCTTTTGCAGCACACAAAACATCCTTGATCCTTGTCCCTCATATTTCCAGCCAGTTTCAATGATACTTAAGTAGTCAGGGCTAGTAGTCCAGTTGTTGAAGAACTTAGAAGGTTTCCTGTCCTGGAGTGGCTCATGCTGAATAGTGATACTTGCTGGAAAATGATCAGATATGCAGGGGGGGAGGAACTCAACCTCAATGCTTGGATAAGTAGCAACCCATTCATAGTTGCCAAGCACTCTATCAATCTTGCTATAAACTCTATCATGTACTTCATGTCTGTTACACCAAGTGTAGTCCATACCCTTTGCTCTAATATCCTCAAGGTTCAGATTGTAACATAAGTCCTGCAGTTTCCCACTGCCAGAGAAATGGTCCCCATGTTGAACCCTTTCAGATATAGTAAGTGTGGCATTAAAGTCACCACCCACAAGCCAAGGCTCAGAGATGTTTCTACCCAGATTCTCAATATCTTGACAACAAACATGTCTCACCATAGCATCATTTATAGCATACACCACAGTTAAAAGGAAAGAGATACCAGGATGATATGTCAATCTTAGGTGTGCATATTGATCAGATGCAGCCAAAACAGTCACCTGCAAAACAGAAGGGACCCAAGCAACCCAAATTCTACCATTGGGTGCCTCACAATGGTTGCATAAGTGCATCCAATTATTCAACAATTTACTAGCTACTTTGGTGAATTTATTCACTTTTACTCTAGTCTCAAGAAGGACAATAAAACTAGCCTTATTTTGCACAATGTACTTCCTAATCTCTCTAAGCTTAGAGGGCTTATTCATTCCTCTCACATTCCACAATAATATCTTCATTGAGAATTAGGTGGGTCTGGAGGCTTTCCTCCACTAGCAACTCTCCTGGCAGTTTCACTAGAAAAGGACTCTGCTGTGTCATTAGTAACTGGTTCAATCATCACAACATTACCTTCATGAGTTTCTTGTAATAGAAAAAAAGAGTAATGCAGGGCTACATTTGCAACATTCTCTACTACCATACTCTGCCATCTCAGTTCTTCCCAAGAGAAGGGAAGTTCCTCTAGCTCAGGGATAGTTTGAAGGTCATATGAGTTAGCTGGCATCTTAGTTGCTGGGCTCAGACTGGTTGCAGCTGGTACTGCAGATGTTGGTGCAGTTGGTACAGCAGCTGCTGGTGCTGTGGTAGCTCTAGGCTGCCACTGAGAAACCTGCCTTCTCCTCCTCCTCCTGTGTACAAGTCTTTGCTCGCCCTGTACTTGGGGAATAAAATTGCAGTGCTCCTCCATGTGACCAAATTTCCTACAGCCTTGACAATAAGCAGGCTTCCATTCATATACAATATCTTGTTTAATCACCATACCCTCTTCATCTTCATGCCAAATTTCATCTTTTTAAGGCATAGTGATATCAATGTCAACCAACATACGAGCATAGGAGACTCTTTCTAGCTCAGCAGTGACCCTATCAACATGTAGGGGTTTGCCAAGACAGCTGCCAATGCGACTCAAAGAGTCTAGAGTCCAGCAGTTTAATGGCAGGTTTGGGAGTTGCACCCAAAGTGGCACATTTCTGTAGCTAGCAGGGTCCATAGTGAAGTTTGCAGACCATTCACAAAGCATAAAAGGTTTAGCATTAAAAGCATATGGTCCTATACTCAGGACTTCATTCTTATCCTCCATGGAATCAAATCGGAAAATAAAATTCCCCTCCTCATGGAGATAGCATTTAGGCATGTTCACAAATTTCCAATAAGATTCAACAAAGTTTTCCATCTGGCTAAAATAAGGGGCATCAACCAACACAAACCCAATCAGAGCAGTTTCCCATCTTTTATTAGCTAATCCAATTTTAGGTTTCTTTAATTTTGCAATTGTTTTCCCCTCTTTTATCACAGGTGGGAGGAATTTTAGCTTAAAAAAACTCTTGAGCAATATGATTCATAGAGACCCTAGTAGGTTCAGGCTCAGGGTTGACACATACCTCAGGTTGAATCACCGTCGGAGCCTCAGTATGCTCCGGGGACTTAAGGCCCGGATGAGGTGGTAGGGTTCCAAAGATCGGTGGATTAATCCCAGCTACTGGTGTCGTAATAACCGATAAAGAGGGCGAAGACCGTTCTCGAGGCGTTGGCACCATTATCAGTTGTCTAGTAGCTCGGGGTTGTGGATTTATCCCTAAATCCTCATACCAAGGTAGCCCCCTTGACAGTGAGCTATAGCACCCTAGATTTTCCAAAATTCTTTTGTCTTCAACGCAATTCTCCTGATTCTCAGTTTCCGTGTTTAGAAATTCACTCAAAGTCACCTTAGTAGTCGAAGCTTGCTTCCTCCCCATTAATGGCAGCAGTTCACAGTAGCCATCTCAGCATATCGTGCACCGCGCGAGCATTTTAGAGAGGGAACAATAATAATTAATATTATTATAGCTTTAATTGATTAAATCGAATCCTTGAATATAATTACGACTTAATCTCCGAAACTATTTATAAATCATTTATAAATCAATATAATAATTATAAAAAATATTGGGGTATCACATTCTACCCTCCTTAAAAGAAGTTTCGTCCCAAAAACTTGAGACATGAAGTAATCACTTCCAAAAAAACAAAACGAGTTTACCCATACGAAGGTATAAAACAATTGCTAGGACACTAACATATGCAAGATGAGCAAGTACGATCGTGATTCTAAATTGATTAGTAATGCAACATGCAATGCTTGGGCATGCAATACGTGCAAAGTGATAAACAAAACACGCAAAAAGACGAAATTTCGAGGCGTGACAATAACGATCTTTCAAAACAAAAATCAATACAAATAATCCAAATGAAATAAGAAATAGTAACTATTAATTCCCATGCAAGAGAATTAATCTTATTATAATAATAAAAATCCCAATACTACAGAAATCCAATTCTAAACAATAAAAATAAATGTTCTAAGAAGATATACAGTCTTCTTTAATCGCCTTCCTCACTAGCTCCTAACACGAGTTACAAATCCTGTCAATCTACTCCCCCATATAGACGAATTTCATATAGGTTCATCATAGGCCCAACATTGAAGAGAAATGGACAATAAACACAAGTAAAAACGGAAATCAACCAATCAGCTACGCTGAGTAATTCATAACTACATAGTCCATTTAAATCTTCAAGTTAAGCCAACATACTTAATCAAAATAATAATCATGCTTTAAGAAAATAAAAGACAACATGCTTTAATCTAAAGACACGCATAAACACCAAATAATAAATCAAATATTTATTATTATCCATTAGCCAAGTTCATTAGAGAGAAGAGAATCACATGAATTGTCAAACCAACCCCAGCGATTCAATAGGATCTTAGTCCCGTGCACATTGGCAAAGAGGGATCAACCGTCCTGGAGTATAGATGACTCCCGAATTACTTCTAATGTTCCTAGTATGCATACCCTCCTTCGACCCTGAAGTCTACAGGAGGAACTGTTCCAGAGAACCACTCGCCCAATTACTCAGTATGGATACAAGATTTCAATACGTTGGGGCCATACCTGTAGTTATGGACCCACTCAACATAACAAGTGACAATTCCCATTCGCATCCTTCTGTGGATCCATTACCAAAGAAGTATTAACTCTCAATTCATTTTCATAAAGTGATCACATAACAAGTAATACACATATCTTGGCAACTCAAGTAACTACTCCACAGTTACCAATGAACAATTTAAGTTCACCGTTCTGATGGCAAATTTCACATGAATGAACATCAACACCCTATTCACAACCACCTAACAATGTACCTTTTTCCAGGCTTCCAATATTGTTTACCAAATCAATAGTCAAAATCACATTAACTTATTGACACAAGATGCTTACTAACATGATCCAAATATCGATAGGTTATATCCAGTTGAACAAATATTAATATATTTTTAGTCCAATAACACAAATAATTACTCCACGTAATTACAAAGATTAACATGTATGGTCATATAACATGAATCCCACCAAGTAGACATTGCTACACAAAGTGAATTTCCAACATTTATCACATGTATTCACTATCATATAATTCTATACGAATTATCTCAAGGAAATAAATAACAATTATGCCTTTTTATCAAAATACTCACAAGTCCAAATATGAATTATCATTCTCAATCCAATACTAGACATTCATATACATAATTCATCTAGACATGAATTACGACAATGAATTACAATTCACCAACCAATACTAGACGATGAATTACGACAATGAATTACAATTCACCAACCAATACTAGACGATGAATTACCTTTAGCAATAAGGCAATCACGACAATCTAACGTAAGCTCCTTACGTTTAGGTGCGGTCAACGGGCCCTAACAAATCCACAATAAACCAATAGTCAAATACTTTGACTTCTAAACCTCTTAATTGAAATTTAAAGATGATTTAGTACCCTTAATTAAAATAATTAAGCTGCTGGAATTTTAATTACTCGTGCATGCTCAAAAGTTTCCAAAACAAAATTAGCATAAACCAAATTAGGAAACTTTCCAAAACCTAATTGAAGTCAACAAGTCAAAACAAGTCAAACCATCAAAACACCACCAACAACCAACCACCACCACCTCCACAACCGCAGACCACCGCTCAGCGGCGGCGGGCGGCTATGCACGGTGCAGCCGTGCACAGTACACGGCCCAGCCGAGTTCGCCTACATAAATCCTTCTTCTTTTCTTTTTTTTGTTAATCAAATTTACAATTTCCAAATCTAAATAAAACCTGAATAATTAATAAATTTTCATATTTAATAAAACACAAGATTCAACCTTTTAAACTTAACCTTTGATTCAATTCAATAAAAACATTAAACCCAACCCTAATAATAATTTTAACAGTAGAATCTAGCAACCCTAGGTCAAAATATCAAATTAGGGTTTGCTCATTAACAACTAGGGTTCATAAAAATAATGAATTTGAATCAAAAACAAAACCTTTAATCATAAAAAGCAATAAAAACTTACTTGGAATCAAAAACGATTAAATTTGAGCAAGAGGATGAATTGTGAAAGAGTAGGAAATTCTCTTTCTTCTTCCTCTTGGGTTTGTCGTGCGTGTGAGAGAGAAAAAAAAGAGAGGCGTGTGTGTTTTGTTTTTTTTTGTTTAAGCAAAGTGTCAGTTGATTAGGAAGTTGAGTAGATTTAGGAAACCTAAATCTATTCCTTCTGTTTCTCAACTCACCTTCCTAAAAAAATACTCCAACACAATCCTCCTTTCACTCTCACTTTTAGAAATTTTTGAAATAAAAAATCTGATTTTTGTCCCTATATTTTCGGCTCTCCTAGCCGAAATTATGGCCCATTTTTGCATTATAATTTTCGGCCATAACCGAAAATTATTAAGCCCAAATGCTTTAATTAATTTTGGCCCAACTATAATTAATTAGATCCAAAACAAAACCCAATCATTAATTAGGCACTTTAATTCATGAGCCCAATTAATATTTCAAATCCAAAATCGTATTTTATTTTTAAGTAATTATTATTCTAAAATGAATAGTAATACGAGGTATTACAATTCCACGTAGTGATCTGCCATTAAACAAATGATTTACCACTTCATGGAAGCACGGAATGTCTTTATTGGCAGCACTTTTTTCGTCCCTTTCATCCTCTGTGCTTTCGAAACTAGGTTCAGGAATGTCATTATTTAACATTTGCCAATTTTTCAGATTAACAAGTGTTGTTCTGTCTGGCCACGGAATTGGAATATCGCTTCCATCCTTAAATTTCCATCTATAGTGGTCCTCCTCCTTGTAGACCCATTTCAAGGCAATACAAAATTCCACATCAATTTGATTCTTTCCAAGTACCTCCTCATCAAGGTTTTTGAGAGATTTCACATCCACTCCACAATGATCTAGTATAGGAGTTATCACGCCACCAATAACAATGTCACCGGATTTTTTCACAATCGCAGCCATATGATTTACCATAAACGCACCAGTATTGAACGGCAAATCATTAATCAAACACCATATAATGAAAAGGTCCTTTTCAGTCACATTGTTATCATTACCACCACATCGACCAAAAAAGGTGAGAGATATCATTCTGCGAAAATAACGAAAACCAGGATTACTTATATTTATTGCCTTTGAACCTTTTCCTACAAATCTTGCCTCACAAGTCAACTTTTCCCAAACAACATTCTCATTAAACCCACCTTTCTTTTCTACAGTCAAAAACCCAGCATTACTAGTCCCATAGACTTCATTGAATTTAGCCAAGTCCCACTCATAATCAATATTAAACAACCAAACTTTGATGCTCTTCTAATGATTAGTGTCGTTCTTTTGAAAATTGACTTCAAATGAACTAAGAAATTCAAGGATGACTCTTTAAATGTGTTAGTTTTTCTCTTCATGAATTGATTCCATTGAAAAATATGTAGGAACCTTCGCATGTCATTCTCAATACCCAAAACATGAATTGCTTCATCATCCATATATCTAGTTCGCAAAACTTTATGCTCCTCAAGTCTTTCAAAATTCTCCTTTTGAGTCTTATCCTTATAACCCCTAAATGATTCCGTTTCGGATGGGTACTTTTCATTTCTTGTTACATTCTTTGATCTTTTCCCTCTTATCTTTGGTGGCATTGTACCTGTATTAACTACAATAAAATCATGGATTATTCAACTTACTCCAATTCAAAAGATTACAGCATGTAAACATTCAACGAACAAGTGTAATAATTCATTAGTAGTCATGCCCAGTTCAGAGTTCAGATCAAAAACAGATTCATCCAGCTAGTACTCTAAACTCATCTGATCCCTTAGAGATTAGTACTCATGGACATGCCAGTATACATCACTCACAAAACAAAGAGAGGTTCATTAATCAAATTTTTGGCACCAACATAATTCAATTGAACACTATTATAACCAACAAAGTTCATAAACTCAAACATGCACAATGTAATTACTTTAGGAAAAAGAAAAAAAAAAAAAAACGAAATTCAACACAAACCATAACAATCAACCCAAACCAATAAATAAACCAATCAAATAGAAAAGGGAATCAACCACAAACGATTTATTTTCGTACCTCGAATCAACGTCGAAATAAGGTTTCGGTGAAGATCGTGAATAGCGAAATTGCAAACACTTGACAAACCCTAACCAAAATTTAAAGAAATTGGGTTAAATATACAGTAATGATAGAAATATATGAGTCTGATGGACAAAAACAGAAAGTAAATGAAACAAATCAACAACAAGTAAATAGTTTTAGACCGTACCTCTTCCAAATTGTTAAACAATGGAAGCCATATCCCTCGGTTTTGTTTATCTTGATTGAAAGAACGAATGTAAGAGAGATAAAGGGGTTTTATATATAGAAGAAGCGAATGTAAGAGAGGGAGAAGAGAGAACAAATTGAATTTGTGGGTGGGGGAGATGACCCGCTGCTATGAGTGGGGAGTTGAAAGAGAGAGTGAAAGAGATGAGAGCTTGTGGGATTATGACCAAACTTAGCGAGACCCCTAACCAGGGGAGAGAGAGTGATATTGCACTTAAATTGTATTGGACAAATACAAGATCACACGGATTGTACTTTAATTGACCCAATACAAATGACACTAGGTACCTAACCCATATTTCCCACTGTGTTATTCTTTGGGCCTGGCTTTCAAAAAAGCCTATAGTTCTAATATATGATATAAGTATGTTGACAAAGAAACAAGAGCACTAACTAAAAATCAAATTTACTAGCAAAAAAAAACTAAAATTCAAATAATTTTTAGACATGAAGTAAATTTCAAATGACATACAATAATCTCATCCCAATGTCAAATGAATATATGGACCAACAAGATGAGAGAGAAAAGTAAGAGAGAGAAAGAGAAGAAAAAGCTCCCTAAGAAACCAAAGCCTCCAGATCCCTTTTTTTTATCCCTTAAATCTTCACTCACCAAGAACAAATCCCACATGAAATCAGCAAATTAGCCACAAATCTCAACTTGTCTCAGTCATATTCTCATATATTAAGGATTTGATTATCCGATCTACTTCTGTTTGTACGAAAATCACGATTTTTTTTGTTTATCCTAATTTCGGGCAATTTGGGGGTTTTCCCCAGAACATCATCCTTCAGCTACGGTCTCAATCCTCAAAAGTACACAATCACATGGTTATGTCCTTGTTAGATTTCCTTTATCTCTCTCAGTCCCCTTTGATAAGATTTGGGGGGTTTTTGTTCAAATCCTAAAATTTTGATTATCTCTACTTTGTTCAAGTCTAGTAAATCAAATCAGGCTTACTTCGAGGTTTGGTCCTCTCTTCATGGTGTGGCTCTATGTTTGGTGTGGATGCTTTTCATCCTTGGAATTCACCTACCTCTTGGGATTCTTATATTATTTCGACCTTGGAAGTTGGTTCTCACTCTTGCTGATTATACTTCCCTATTTTGGGGATTTTGGTTTGCTCTGCTCCTCGTACCTGTTATTGGTAAGTTTCTATACTCTTTTAAAAGTTTATTAGCTCACTGTTCTCTCTCCTGGAGGACTTTAAATGACATTACTGTGCCCTCCACTCTCTTGGAGGCGGACTACTGTTCATCCTATGCTCTCCTCTCTGAAGAAGACGCCAGATCTTTTTTTCTAGCCGAGCCTCACAACTGGGATGTACTTTGGTCCTTCCCCTCTCTGTTTGTGTGTGGTTACCCTTTTTCTCGAGTATTATGGTTTGCCCCCTTGACGACTATTTAAGGCTTATGCCTTGCAGGTTTATTCTTGCATCTTTATCCAATCTCTCTTCTCTCTCCCTCAAAAATCTGCTCAGTTATTACTATAATTCTTCTGTTCTTTTAATGGCTTCTCGTAGCTTTAAAGCTGTGGTGATGGAGGATATTTCTAACCCAGAAAATCTAGGAAAATCATCCACGGAGAATATTGATCTGAGCTTTGCCAGTTCACCTTTTGGTGATGATGCTGCCAATGTTAATAAGGCTTGTTTGATTTTCTCTCTGCTTTTCTGCCTGATGATTTTGTAGTAGATGATTTACCTCAAGTTGCTGCTGATATTAATGTTTTCTTTGGCAATAGTCTTTTGGGTAAAATTCTGGGTAAATATGTTGATTTTAGAGCTTTGATGTTGAAAACTCAAAATGACTGAAATTTCATTAAAGATGAGGTTCACTATCGTGACCTGGGTTCTAGTTGGTTTATGTTCAGTTTTGCTAATGCTCAGGATAGGTTAGCAGTTTGGAGAGAGAGACCTTACCATACAGTCACCCAACTCCTTGTGTTGATTCCTTGGGAGGGTAACTTTAATCCTCTCACTAAGAAGGTTAACTTTGCTGATTTTTGGATAAAAATCCCTAGGTTTCCTGCTGAATTATTCAGCATGGAAGTTGTTATGGCTATACTAAAAATCAATGAGTTGGGTACTTTTATCAAGTTTGAAATTTTCACCTCTGCTAAGAAAGGTCTCATATTTGCTAGAGTTTGTGTTAATATAGATGTAACTAAGACCCTCAAAACTTTTGCTAAGATTAGTAGGAGGGAGGGTGTGCAATGGTATTCAGTTTGGTATCAGAGCTTCTTGGAGGTTTGTATCTGTTGTGGCTCTAACCATAAGCCTAATGTTTGTCCTTTGAATGCTGGTGCTGGTAGAGTCACCACGGTGATCTTAACTCATAGTCATGTTCACCAAAATATTATTGATTACTCCTTTAAAGAGGCTACAGTTGCGGAGGCTATTTTCAAGGCCAATGAATTGTCCAATGTTCCTGTTAATTCTTCTCATATGAAAACTTCTGTTGCTGGTAAGAGATTTGTCCCTAAGTTTGTGTCCTCTCAGGAGGATTTAAGGAATATTAATTCCTACAAGAGTAAGCATGTTCCTGTTGGTCCTGCTTCCTTGGCTGCTAATAATAATGTCAGTACTATGTTTTTAGAACCCCTGCTGGTTCCCCTGGTTTTGCAAGGATAGTAGTGGAAAAATTGTGGGCAAGGGTAAAGGGTTGATGGTTAAACCTCCTGGTTTTGAGAATTATGTTAATGATGATGCTGTTGTCCCTGTGTATGATGTTAGTGGCAACCTCTCTAATAATGAGACTATTGTGCTGAGTGCAAAGAACCCAAATCCTTCTTCCTCTAAGTCTGTTACATTGGCTGGCAGCAACCGTGATCACCTGTGCTTGCCTAGTTCTACTACTATGATTGTGAAACCTCTGCAGGCTCTTTGTCCATTGCCTTTGAGCAGCTAGATGGAGGCTTAACCCTCTCTATTGTAGAGGCTGATGCCACCCCATCTTTGCTCAGCCAAGGACCAGCTTCTAATAGTATCTGGTGGGAGTGGAGTATGAGGATGTTTTTTTTTTTGGTAAAAAATTAGAATTGTATTACCAACTAGCCAAAAGGATTTAAGTACATCAAAAGGGAGAAACAGTGGGTCTGACCACCTTCTAGGAAGGGTGCCATCCTACTGCTCAAGCCTCAAACAAGCTAATTACAAAACCGAATAATATAATTTCTATCTCTGGTACTAAGTTTTCTGAACTGACAAAAACCAATTCTGATACGAATTTCTTCAGTTATTACGGCAGCTACAGTGGCGATGTCTGTGCTCTTGCTTTGAAATATTCTCTTGTTCCTTTCAATCCATGTATGATATATGATGGCGCAGACACAGGAGTATAACACCAATTTCTTAATCCTGTAATATCTTACTCTATGCACGATCCATCTCTGCCAATTCCTACGCGGTATACCATATAAGCCAGCCCATTGACAAATTTTATCTCTCAGCTCACATACCCAGGGACACCCAAAGAATAAGTGATCCAAGGATTCATCATCTGAGCTGCAGAGTACACATCTTGGATCTACATTAATGTTAAAATGCAGAAGTCTCTCCTTAGTCAATAATCTCCCCGAAACAGTGAGCCAAGCAATGAAGCAGTACTTAGGGACATTTACTTTTCCCCATATGAATTTTGCTTCAGTCATATCAGTCCCTTCTCCTCTCAACCATCTATAACCAGCAGCAATTGTGTATGGCTAGTTCTGTACATCCCAAGGCGATCCACAAAAGGTATCTCTCAACTCAAATATTTTCCAGGCATACCAGCTTGAGTCAGCACTCACAGAGACAGCCCAAAATTCATTTCCTTTCAGATAGACACAGTTTATCCATTTTATCCACAGTAGGTCTTCCTTTTTTGCTAAAGCCCAAAGCAATTTAGCAACTGCTGCAATATTCCACATTTTACAATGCTTAAAATTTAACCCTCCAATGTGTTTAGGTTGACACATATACTCCCATGATACCAAAGGAAATTTCTTTTTGTCATCTGCTCCCTAGAGGAAGTTCCTGCATACCTGAGTAATTTCATGGATGAAGCTCTGTGGTAGGAGGAACATGGAGGACCTGTAAACGTGCAGAGAGAGTAACACTGAATTTATCAACTGGCATCTTCCCAAGTAGGATAGATGTCTAGATGACCAACATCTAATTTTAGCTGTTACCTTGTCTACCAGGAATTTGCAGTCTGCTCTTGACCACTTGGTAGGAGAAAGGGGCATACCTAGATATTTCATGGAAAACTCACCAAAAGGGAACCCTGTAAGATTTGCAGCTTGCTGTTTCATATCATTGGTGACTCCATTTATATACAAGTGCGACTTCAATTGATTTGCAGCTAGTCCAGATACACTGGTGAAGTGTTGAAAGGACTCCATAACTCTCTGAATTGATGCATGATTTGCTTTACAGAAGATCAAAAGATCAACTGCGAAACATAAATTTGTGAGCTTCATATTTTTGCATAAAGGATGGTACCAAAAGTCAGGTAGATCACCAGCCCTCTTCAGTACCCTTGTGAGATACTCCATTACTAAGACGAACAGGAGAGGGGATATGGGGTCCCCTTGTCTTAGTCCTCTCCCCCCGTGGAAAAAGCCATGAAGTTCACCATTGAGACATATGGAAAAGCTGGCCGTACTGAGGTAAGTCATAACCCACTTCCTGAATTTAGAAGGGAACCCTAGCCCTTGCAGCATCTCTTGAACAAAGGACTAATGCACTGTGTCATAGGCCTTGCGAAGATCTACCTTAAGTAAGCATCTGGGTGACACATTTACCTTCCTGTTATATAGCCTGGGCAGATCTTGACTAATGAGGACATTATGAATAATTGACCTCCCCTTCATGAATGCACCTTGGTTGCCATCTACAATCTCAGGGAGAACAACAACAAGCCTCTTACATAACAACTTTGATATACACTTATAGATTGTGTTGCAACACGCAATGGGCCTGAAATCACTAGGTTGAGTGGGATTTTCAACCTTTGGTATCAATGAGATTGAAGTAGCATTAACCTGTTTGAGTAGCTGTCCTGTTTGAAAGAATTCCAAGACTGCATCTGTCACCTCTGTGCCAATAATCTCCCACGCAGCTTTAAAGAAACCACTGTTGTGTCCATCTGGACTAGGGCATTTAGAGTCTGGGATAGAAAAAAAAATGCTTCTTTTACCTCCTCTCTGCTAAAAGGTTGTATTAACAAGAATTTCTGTTCAATATTGAGTACAGCACCATTCTCAATTACCCATTTGCTGGCTTCCTGTCTAGCATATTCATTTTCACCTAGCATGCTTTTGTAGTAGTCAAGAAACTAATCCACAACCAGTTTATAGTCATAAATCCACTCACCAGTGTTGTTTTGGATCGAGTGAACTCTAGTTTTATTTCTCCTAGTTTTGATGACAGAGTAAAAGTACCTGGTGTTTTGATCCCCAAGTTTGAGCCATGTGACCTTATACTTCTGTTTGAGGAAGGATTCTTCAGCAGCTGCCAGCTCAAAGAATGCAGTAGTTGCTATCTTTTCCTGACCCTGCAGTGCACAATTTGTAGGATCAGAGTTCATACACTTTTGCGCTTCATTCTTAGCATCTCTAGCCTTTTGTACTCTCATTGTAATATCACTGAAGTGATCTTTGTTCAGCTGTTTTAGCTCTGGCTTAAGTTTCTTGAGCTTGCACATGAGTTGATACATTTTGCATCCTGAGATAACTCACCCCAGACTTTCTTCACCAGGTCAATAAATTTGGGAGAAGAGGACCACATATCAAAGAAGCGAAATGGTTTGACACCAATTTGATGCATGGAGAAAAAACTAATCATCATGGAACAATGATCAGACACTCCCTCAGTCAAGAAGAAACCTTCTGATGCAGTAAAGTTATCAATCCATTCCTCATTCACCAAAACTATCAATTTTTGAAAAGGTTCTAGGACCGTTTTTATGTTTATTTGTCCAAGTATATCTGCATCCCTTCTAGGCTAAGTCAAAGATTCGGTTGTCTTCAATACAAGCTCTAAAATCCCTCAGTTCATTGGGGCTAATTGGAACACCACCTATACGATCATCACTATCCAATGGACTGTTGAAATCACCAAGAATAGCCCAAGGCCTGACCATATTTGCTGCAAAAATGCGAAGATTATTCCACATATCAGTTCTTCCCTCCATGTTGTTAAACCCATAGACAAACGTGACATAGAATTCATTGTTTGTAGCAAGGTGCTTGACTAAACAATGAATTAGTTGAGCAGTAGATGCTATCACCTCCACCTTGATCCAATCTTTCCTCCAAATCACCCAAACTCTCCCCTTTGGATGATCTGAGTAGTTCACCTGAACAGCCCACTGAGGGCACATATTTTTGTAGCATTTTTCGAAATTTGTTTGTCTGACTTTGGTTTCTACAATACCACACAAACCAATTTTATTCCTACTACAAAAGAAATATACTTCCCTTTGTTTATTAGGGGAGTTTAAACCCCTTATACTCCACACTGCTATTCTATCCATATTCAGTATTATGGATAGTTTGATTGTCACCCACTTCCGCAGTAATATCCTCCACTGCACCATCAATTAAACTGGCAAACTCATTCTGCATAGGCACTTCAGAATAGATTGTATTCCTTGTGGTTACAATTCTGTGTCTAACTTGCTGCCACCCATCACCAGGATCTTGAATTCTCCCTGCATTTACACCAGCAGTACGCCCAGTACCTACTAGATTAGCAGCATCAGTTTCTGAGCCAACTAGGGTTTCAATATCATCATCCACAGGTGCAATTTCAGTGGTATCAGCCACAGGAGCTGTTTCTGTAGCAGGGGCTGGTATTGCTGCAGCAACAAGTGCACCACCAACTGGGACATATACCCTTGTTCTTCTTGGCTGTTGCCTTTGCCTGCCACCTCTTTGAAGTTGTTTCTTCCTGCAATTCTCTTCAGCATGACCAAAACCCTTACAGTGATTACACTTAATAGGTTTCCATTCATAAATGACCTTTTGTTCAACAAGATCACCAAATTCATCCTCGAAAGTAACAGTATCGGGAAGATCTTGCCCAATATCCATTTCAACCAAAACTCTAGCATAACTGACCATGTTCTTCACTTCTGTCATTTTATCAGTCATGATTGGCTGTCCCAAGATACTGGTGATTTTGCTTAATGAACTTGCACTCCAGTACCACACATCTAGACCAGGGAGTTGGATCCATATGGCCACAGAATGTATATCAGACATAAGCATGGACTCAGTAGACCATGGTTTCACAATAAAAGGCTTGCTATCAAAATGATGAATGCCGAAATTAAGAACAGCATCCCTCCCAATTATAGTGTCAAATCTAACAATCACCATCCCATTTTTCTTACGAACTATTTTGTCAATACCATGAACCCCCCATTTACGCCTAATAAAACCCTCAAGCACATCTGTTGGAGGGAAAGAACCTAGAACATAGCACAGTACAACATTGTTCCAATACTCCTTCTCAGATTGAACATCACTATCAATAATTTTGCAAGTTTTAATATCCCCAATTTGAACAGGTTTCACATATGACAATTTGGTGCCAGCATTGGATAGCTTAGAAACATCAAAATCATTCCAGGCATTCCAAGGGTTATCAGAGGATTGGGTCGAGTGTACCTCAAGTTCTTCATCTTTCTGACTACCTTCACTCTCAATGGGATTAGCCAACTCCAAGCCCTCGCCGTTATTATCCATCTCATCTGCCTATGATTGTCTTCTTGTGGAGGAATTCGCATGAATCAAATCCAACCATTGATTGAGTTTTTCCTGTGCTACTTCACGCCTATTAGGGTTCGTGGTTGCTGATTGTAGAACACCTATAATTGCATTCGTCATTTCCTTCTCCATTTGCTTTTCGATAACCAAAGCTTCCAGTTCTGGCGTCAAATTGCGAACGATTCGATTAGTACCCATTTCATCGCCACTTCTATTTTCACCGGTGAGGACCACCGGCGTTGCCGTCTCCGGCGGGTTCTTCTTCCTTTTGGGAGGACGACCTCGACCCCTATTCATGGATGGTGCATATTAGACAGGAAATCTTAACGTGCACTCCGAGACTTTCTCTCTCTAAAAAGAAGACCTGATTTTTCCCTCTGAGTATGAGGATGTTACTCCTGAGGGTTCCTTTCACACCATGCAATCCAATAATTCACTCCTCAAATAGATCACTCACCTAGAGGTGACAGTGGAGGATACTTCAGCTAGGTCTGCACACTCTGAGGCTCCTAAAAGAAGGATATGTAATGATGCTAAAACTGATTCAGCATCCAGCTCTCTGAAGAGTGTTAAGAATTAATTTTTAGTCCTATTTAGCCTTTTGATGCCTTCTAAATAGTTAGATTTTATGGATAAAATAGCTTTTTGGAATGTGAGAGCGTGGGAAGAAAAGATGTGGGTGAGGAAGTTAAGTTATTTTGTAGTCTCCATCAAGTGCATCTAATGGCGTTAGCTGAAACAAAAGTGCAATTTGACCCCTCTGTATCAGTATTGCATCAATTTGGCTTTAATAGCTTTTGAGTTTATTCCTTGTATGGGCTTCTCAGAAGGCAGTTGGGTTTTGTGGAAATCTCATTTTATATCTATTACTATTTTACATAAAGATGTGAGATTCATTGTTGTACTTGCTCAAGACTGTGATAATGCTTCTCCCCTCTTAATTATCTTCTGTTATGCTCCCCCCAACCTGCCGACAAAAGACAATTCTAGGCTAATCTTTTACAGTACTGTAATTCCTTATCTCAATCCTTTAATTTGACGGGTGATTTTAATGAAATTGCCTCTATGAATGAAAAGCTTGGTGGCTCTCTTCCCTCTCCATCCAGATTTGAAAGATTTCTGATTTCTAATTTCTAATTTCAAATTTAATGCTAATGTGGTTGACTTACCTTTTGTTGGAGGATCTTTTACTTGGCGGAAGAAGAAGTCTGGTGAAAACAATGTATTTGAAAGACTTGATAGAATTTTAGTCCCTACAAATTTATTAATGCAATTCCCTTTAATGCATATTTCACATCATGATATCAGTAGCTCGGATCATTGCCCTATTATTCTACATCTTCTTTCTCAAAAAAACTTTACTCCCCCCCTCTTTTCGTTTCGAATTAGCTTGGATTAAGCATAAGGATTATGACTCCCTTTTACGGAAAGCTTGGTCTAAAATTTTTTAAAGATCCCAACTATTTCAAGTCACTCAGAAAGCCAAACACTTGAAAAAGCTCTCAAAGAATTGGGCTAAACTCAGTTTGGCAATATTAATCGTAAGTTGAAAGAAGTTGAGGGACAAATTATTAGTGTCCAGAGCAAATTATGTGTTTTTCTCTCAAACAATAAACTAATTACACACAAGCAAATTTATTGAAGAAAAAATCTAGCATTATTAATTTCAATCGCACTTATTGGTTTCAGAGCTCTAGAGAGAAAATTCTTCTGCTAGGCGAAGGAACATGGCTTATTTTCAAACAAAAGACACTATACGTAAGAATAGGAAAAATATTGTTGATTTTCAGAGTATGAAAGGTATTCATTTTGCGGATCCTCATTGTATAAGAGAAAAAATTACTAAAGAATTCAAACTCCGTTTTGTAAAAGATAATAACAGTATTAACCCAACAGATGCAGATCTTCAGGATATTACTTCTGAATTTAATGATGTGATACCCCAATATTTTCTATAATTATAATATCGATTTATAATTTATTTATAAATAGTTTCGGAGAATTTAAATCGTATAATTATATAACGATTCAATTTATTCAAATTAAGCCATAATAATACTAATTATTATTATGGGAATTTCGTGAGTTATAATTATCAAAATTGAGGGATTTAATTAATTTATTTTGTATATGAATAAGGTTTATTCATATTGTTTGAATTAGTTTTAATTAGCATTTAATTGGTTTTAATTGGTTTTAATTAGCAATTAAATCAGAAAATTATTCCTAAGCCTAGTAGGTTTTGACTTTCATTGACAAGGGACCTATATAAGCAAAGAGATGGGCTAATTGATCAGTTTACAAAACTGAGCCAAGAACCTCACCTCTCTCTCTCTCCTCACCGATTCTCTCTCTCCTCTCTCTCTCTCTCTCTCTCTCTCTCTCTCTCTCAGCCCCACACATACTCTCTCTCTCTTCCCTTGATGCCGCCGCCAAAAGCCGGAGAACCACCACCGGTGAGCCTCTCCTCCTCCCCATTTCTTTCTCTCTCTTTCCCCTTCTCTCTCTCCCCGTGCTCTGTTTTCCCCCTCCCCCTCTGTTTTCGCGAGAATCGGCTGCCGCGCCACAAGTCCGCGCCTGGGTGGTCGGCGGCGAGTGGTCGGCGCTGCTGGGACTCCCTTGTCCCTCCTCTCTCTTTCAGTCGCTCTCTTTCTCACTCGTAATTTCTCTCTCTCTCTCTCTCTCGCAATCTCTCGTTCTCTCTCTCCCCTCCGTCACCGGTGCTCCGGCGAGCCACCGCCGAACATGGTGGTCGGTGGGTGGTGGTCTTGGTGATGGGCTAGGCCGTGGGTCCCCATGCTTGGGTGATCATGGCCTAGACTAGAAAAACCAATTACGATTTCATTTAATAATTTTGTTTTAATTAATATCGGATTTTCAGTATTGTTCAATAATGTTTTTATTTTTCTGTACTCGTTTGGAACCCGAATTCGGATTTTCAAAAGCCTAGATTGATTGAAATAAATCAAGGAATTTAAATAAAATATTAGATTAATATTTTGTTACTGTTTAGATTTTCGTATTTTACTGATTATGTCTCGGTAATTTTTTTAAGTAGGACCTAACGGACAAACGTGATCGGGGTGTGATTTGGAAGTTTACCTACGTCGTAGTGAGAGTTTCTAAGGTAAGAGATTGTGCCTACCTTTTTACAAAACCCATAAAAAGGTTTTGACTTGTTATGTGCTAATTGCCTATTTGTTGTGAATTTCATATGCGAAGCATGATTAAATTATATCATCATTAATTATGAGAATTAGAAATATATTCTTCGCTGTAATTATGAAATATATTGATTATGATGAGGTTATGAAGTTTCATTAATTAATTAGTTCATATGCTAATTATTGAGCATGTATGGCGATATTGAATTTCTAATATTATTATGATATAATATACGTGCTATTTGGAATGGGCAATTATTGAGTGATAATGAGCACCTATTATACTTGCATGGATTATTTGTTAAAACTGTAATTTTTGGATATCTTGTTTTACTGCCGAAGTGCTGCCGGAATTTCATTAGACATATGTGAAGCATGATTATGTTAATATGCATTAATGTCATTACCGTCGTTATTATTACTCATTGCCATGAGCATGAAATGAAGTAGTAAGTCGTGGACTCGTTGTACCACTAAGTCAATCAATGCAATTGTGTGAATTTAATTGTAAATGAGAATAAGACTCCTAATGGATCCCTAGGAGTAGTCGAGCAACCGAGACTTATCTAATTGATGTAGTGTAGGGATGCGTGATTCCCAAGTTACCATTATGGACACCTTGTAGCGTGTTCGAGACGGATCATTCCCCATTGTTTAATTCTCTACATATCGATTATTATGTTAGAGATAGTGTGAGTATACACTAGAGTAAGTCCATGGCATGTTTATATCTATCTATGAATAGTATGGGTAATCGTTGTTCTATTCGCTCTCTTATTAGTCTAATCAAGATGGTTTATCTGTTTGTGTTCGAATGATCCCTAAAGCAAGAATTGTATGTAATTGAACATTGAGTATGCGTGTGCTTGATTGTATGACTACTTGTGCATGCAAATGAATTTCAATGATTCTTCCAAAACCCAGGTAAGGTTTGCGAAAGTGTTTTTACTGGGTATGGACGATGTTTATTCAGTTTATCTGATTTTTGTTTTTCTTTTGCTTCTTATCTTTTCTTCTGTACCTTGTTTCCGTCACGGAAATCAAAGTGCAGGTATTGCCGAGTGAGGACGGATAGCTTTGGAGTTTAATTGTGGGCTTGTTCTCTAGACTTATTATTTATTTTGGATTATGGGATTTTTGGTTTGTGCCCTCGAAGGCGAAATTGTAATAATAATTTAATGGACTTAAGTTCACTTGATAGACAACTCTGATATTAATGTTTAGTTTGTTTAGATGCTTCCTTTGATACCTAGCTTTTCTTTCTGCTTAGCATTTATTCCTTAGCGATAAATGTTCCAGTAGCTACTCTCGGGTTTTGGGACAGTTCAGCGGTGTCGAGTCATGTATAATGACGTTGATAGTTCCCAAGAAATCGTTGCGAATTCGGGGGGTATTACAAATAGTATCAGAGCCCTAGGTTTAAAAGGTTGCATAGGTTTAATAAATGAATTAATAAAGATTAGTTTCATTTTGGGAAAAGTAAAATGTAATTAAAGCCATTGAGCGTAGTAGTCGTAGAAATTAGGAATTTCTTGAAATCACCTTTATTGTGATTTAAATGTTCTTATTGTTTGATTGCCCTTTTGTAGATGGAAATTACTCGCTTGACCGCGATGAAATCGACCAGAGGTAGAAAAGCGTGAGCGATGATTGTTGCACCTGAGAATGATGGGGAATAAGTAGACATCTCCGATAGCGAGCCAACGCACGACGAGCGTGACGAGGCCGCTGCTGTACCTATGGCGCACGGCAATGGCGCACACGAGCGCGAGGTGAACCAACCCGCGCATGATGATCGTGATGATGACGTGCCAATCGAACCTAACCATGACTTGGAAGCTAACGAGGATCCTGCTTCTGAAGAGGAACCTACTGAGTCCGAACCTGAGGCTGACAATGCTCCTGCTGACGAGCCAAGCATTGAGCCTAACTCTGTGGATCTTGAGATGCGTTTTGAGTATGGAGCTGGAGTCCCTTATTCACCTAGTATGCCAGACTTAAAGGATATTGGTGATGCAAGCAGCAACAAATCTGTACCTCCTTCGCCTCATGCTGATGTGTCTCCTCCTGTGGAGCCTTTCTTTGCCACTGATGCCGAGTTAGATGACATCCATTCCTACATCGATCACGCATATACTATGATCGAGCGTTACGAATATGAGAACCGTACGAGGATACACCAAGGTTTTTGGGTAGAAATCTTACTAGCTGGCTTACCCAACATGCATCCTTGGAGAGGTCTCAAGGAGAAGTATGACGATGTGGTACTGAAGAGTGGCTACATTAACGACGAGAAGTATGGCAAAGGCAATCATTGGGCGCTGAGTTTTCAGGGTGTTGGTAATGAGCTATGCTTGTCTGAGTTTGAGTGGAAGGTTAATCACGTCTTAGTGCTTGCTCCGAAGGATATATGCGAGAGTTGCTGGTCAATGAAGCGCAAGCTTGTGCACAACTCTAGAAGGCGCTTCATGCCTCAAAATTTCAGAGATGACGAGCATCCTTACATGCCATGTAGGGAAGTGAAGCTAAGGAGGAAAGATGATGATGATACACCTCCTGGATCGAAGCAAAACCCAGTCGTTGTTTAGCTATTTTATTTACTAGAGTTAGTTATTTTGTTTAGAAACATTATTTCATTTTTGTGATGACCCTGCGTGGTCAAGATTGGTGTGGTGTGTAGTTGCTTAAGCAACAAATATTTATAATTCTTATTTATTTTGCAATCTATCTTATTGCAAAACTATTTCATTTGATTATATGAAAGTCGTGGTAATTTGTTTATATCATTGACGTATCACATATTTGCATGGTTGACCAAAAGCATGAATGCTATCTCATATCGTCGTGACATGATGGGAAATCCATGTCGAATTTATGGCAAAATTTTTGTCGAACATTAGCAAATCTTTTGTGAGCCAAGAGCTACAACATATCAATATGATTAACTGTGATTGTCTATTGCCCTACTAAAATAATATGGAGCCTCATTATGTGCATTATGAACATCTTTGTCTATTCATGTGAGACCTATGTGTCTAAAGTGTATTGTATGCCTATCGAACTATTATGCATGAGAACTGAGAACAATAAAGCAAGTATGTTGCTTAGACCTACGTTGTAAGGTCGATCCTCGAAACTTATGCTATTTGCTAAATGTCAAGAGAAAGATTTCAATTACAACTTATTTCTCTCAATTAGACCTTAATGGGTCGAGATGTGCAAAGTGTGTGAATGGTGTTTATACCATTACTTTTATATTCTCAGATCGTGAAATGACAACCAACGCTGATAGAATTGCACGTCTCGAAGATGGTCTGACCGACGTGGTCGAGATCATGGCGCGACAATTGGAATGCCAAGAGCAGATGACAACCGCACAATCCTCTGAAACGCGCAGTTTCCGAGATTTTGCCGCTCTTAAACCTCCTACGTTCGAAGGTGGTGCTGATCCGACTAAGCTGGAGAATTGGATCATTGAGTTTGAGAAGTTGTTCCTGGCTACAAGTTGGCCTAACAACATGAAGGTTAGCTCTGCGACGTATTACCTAAAGGGTGAGGCCAACAAAGGGTGGAATGATGTGCAAACTGACTTGCTTGCAGTGCTGAACTATGATTGGGATCGTTTTAAGGAATCCATTCGTGCTAGATTTTATCCTAGTTCTCTACGACGCCTTAAGCAGCCTGAGTTTGAAGGGTTAAGCCAAGACAAGCTGTCTGTGGCTGAGTATGCTGCCAAGTTCAACAAGCTTGCTATTTTTGCTCCAAATCTGCTGACAACTGAAGTTGAGCGAATCGAAAGGTTCGAGGATGGACTGAAATGGGACATTCAACGTTTTGTCGCTGGACAATCTGTCACTTTTCAGGAATCTTATGATAAGGCCCTGAATCAAGAGAGGATTGTAGGACGTCGTGATACGCATCTGGGTAAGAACAAGCGCGACGAAGGCAATCCATTGCAGTCGAACAATGGCGACAAGAGGCCAAGACCTAATGGCAATAACAACTACCAAGGTGGTCAGAACCACAATGCGAATAGAAATCGTGACTCGAATAGTCATCAAGCTACGATAATGGCTAGAAGGAATACACCTTGTACTCGCTGTAACAAGATGCATGCTGGTAAGAATTGTCGTGGTGATATGGCTGTAGTGCTATGAATGCAACAAACCGGGTCACAAAAAGGTTCTGAATGTTGGAGCCGAGGTAGGAATGGTAATGGGCAGAACCGCGATAACAACTACGACCGTGGTGGGAATAACAATGGCTATCGTTGTAATGGTAGTAACTATTATGGAAACAGGGTTTACAACAACAACAACAACCACAACAACGCTGCTCCTGCTGTGAACAACCAGACACAAGCTCCTGCAACTGCTAATCCCGCGCCGCACAACAACAACAAATAATAGAGGGTTTAATGGCAGAATTTTTTTGATGAATCGCAATGAGGCAGAAGCAAACCCGAACGTGATTGCTGGTACTTTTTTTGGTAATTATTTTCCCGCTTTTTTTTTGTTTGATAGTGGTGCATCGCATTCTTTTCTTTCTAAGAACTTTGCATCTAAGATAGGCCTAGAACCTAGTTCAGTGTATAGGGCAAACATTACGATTCCTAATGGGGCGAATGTTAATTGTAATTCGTTGTACGAGAAGTGTTCGATTAGGATAGCTGGTTCCGAACTACCTACAGACTTGATGCAGTTCGAATTGGGTGATTTTGACGTTATTTTGGGAATGGATTGGTTGTACAAGTATAGAGCTAAGATAGAGTGTTTTGAACAACACGTTTCTTTGCGAGGACCTAAAGGTAAGAAGATCACTTATCGAGGAGTTGTGGTCAAGCCTAAGCTAAAGGTGATGGCGACTATGAAGGTCAAAGAGTGTGTGACTAGGTGGATACGAGTCGCGAGAAGGAAGCTCCACAGCCTATTCCTGTAGTTTCTGAGTACGCTGACGTATTTCCCGAAGAGATTCCCGGAATGCCTCCACAACGCATTATCGACTTTACGATTGACCTAGCTCCAGGTTCTGCACCAATTTCGAAAGCACCAAATCGTATGCCACCTGCTGAGATGAAGGAACTGAAAACACAACTTGAGGACTTGTTGGAAAAGGGATACATACAACCGAGTGTATCGCCTTGGGGTGCTCCTGTTTTGTTTGTACGGAAGAAGGATGATAGTATGAGACTGTGCATTGACTACCGCGAGTTGAACAAGATCACGATCTAGAATCGGTACCCACTTCCCAGAATTGACGATCTGTTTGACAAACTGCGTGGAGCGTCTAATTTCTCAAAGATAGACCTACGATCAGGATACCATCAATTGAGGATTTCGAGCCTGATATTGCGATGACCGCGTTTAGGATGAGATATGAGCACTACGAGTTCACTGTGATGCCTTTTGGGTTGACGAATGCGTCTGCAAAGTTTATGGACTTGATGAACCATACGTTCCAGCTTTACCTTGACCAGTTCGTTGTAGTCTTTATTGATGACATTCTGGTTTACTCGAAGAACACCGAGGAGCATGAGCAACATTTACGTACTGTTTTGGAAATTCTGCGAAGACATCAACTTTAGGCCAAGTTGTCAAAGTGTGAGTTTTGTTTAGACACGGTATCTTTATTAGGACACGTGGTGTCTAAGGATGGTGTGGCCATAGATCTAGAGAAGATTCGAGCTGTTACAGATTGGCCTAGACCAACGACCGTGACCGAAGTTCGGGATTTTCTTGGATTTGTTGGCTACTATAGACGATTTGTAGAAGGTTTTTCAAAGATTGCGCAGCATATCACGAATTTGATGAAGAAAATGACAAAGTTTGTATGGTCTGACAAGTGTGAGACTACTTTTCAAGAGTTGAAGAAATGTCTAACGAGCGCACCTATTTTGACATTGCCGTTAGGAATAGAAGGATATGAGGTCTACAGTGACGCGTCTAAGCATGGCTTAGGTTGTGTTTTGATGCAACATGGAAAGGTCGTGGTTTACGCCTCACGACAATTGAAGAAGCACGAGGATAACTATCCTACGCACGATCTAGAACTTGCTGCTGTCGTATTCGCATTGAAGATTTGGCGACACTACCTGTATGGTTCCGCAGTCAAGATGTTCACTGATTACAAGAGTCTCAAGTACATCTTTACATAGAAAGAGTTGAACATGTGTAGACGCCAAAAAAGCGCCTTCAGATTTCTCCGCAAAAGCCCGATGATGAATGGAGTAATTTATAAACTTGAACTGCCATTTTTGCTTTAATAGTTAAGATAAGGTCTCAGGTTTGTCCTCCAAACACTCCTTCATTCCATTTCATTCAGAAGCCCCGTTCAAGAGCTTTCCAACGACACGTCTCACGCCTTTTCCCGACCCCCGGTCGCCAAGTTGCGATTTAGGGGTAGAATCGTCTTTTACCATCCAAAGGTAAAACAGTTTTTTCATATTTTTCGGAATACAAAATTCCTCCAAAAAATAAAAATAGACTGGATGACGTCATTATGACGACATCTAGCTGGCTGCTGAGAGCCGTCAGCGGCCCTGGAATAAGTCCCAGGTCCGCTAGCGGCCCTGGCTAGCGGCGCTGACAAGTTTCCCACGGCCGCTAGCGGCGCTGACCCTTCTTCGGGCCCGGCTGATTTTTCAAGCCCGTCTCGTTTTTCAGCTCAATTTTTGTCACCCAACCTTACTTCTCCACGCCTATATAAACAACCCTTCACCCTTAGTTCAAAACACACAGTCTACAGTTGACACCCTCTATTCTCAGTAGTATTGACTATGAGCTTCTCCCACTTTCTTCCATAAACAATTCTATTCTATTCTCGGGAGTATTGACTCTGAGCTTCCCCCTCTTTCGTTACTTGAGATCTATTTTTACTATTCTTGTCAAATATAGCCTACAGTTCAGGTACAAACTCCTGAGGGCTCAAATTAAATTAATTGCCTAATTGTTATTTTCTAGTAGTCATAATGTAGATATCATGCTAGTAAATATTTTTTTATCGCTTCGTAAATATTGTCTGTCTAGTCATTGTGCTGCCCAATTTGTCAATCGAATAATGTCTAAATAAGGGTCAATAATAAATGTTGTGATGCTTGTGATGAACCAATTAATAGTCTAAGTCTAGGTTGTTAATTCGATTTTGCATGGGAATTATGTTCCTAAATTATTAAGCAAACTTGAGTTAGTAGAGACCGTCATAAACCGGCGAGTTGGGTGCCTAACACCTTCCCACCTCGTACCTTCGCCCCTGATCCCTTTATTCTTGGGTACTCATACGTTCTATATGAGCGGGAGTCTTTCTAAAAACATGATCAGTTCACTTATCGCGCTATTGGGTTGTCCCTTCGGTTTGTCCCTTCGATAAAACGCCGATAGCAGATTTGTGACCTCTTTCATGGTTTTTATTCAATTCAAGTCTTTTGAAAAGCTTTTCTAACTCGATGGTCCTTAAACTTATCTAAACCCCCAGGTTACAAATTTTCTATAAGGACGCACTCCGTGGGCCGTAGAAATCTCGGGTCCTTACAACATGCGCCAAAAGAGATGGCTAGAACTTCTGACAGAGTATGACAATGACATTCAGTATCATGAGGCTAAAGCGAACGTAGTCGCTGACGCTTTGAGTAGGAAGACTCGACATACCTTAAACACTGCTTTAGTACTTTCTAAGGAGATCATACGTGACTTACAAAGCCTCGAGGTGGAGATTGTGTTTCAAGGTGACGTTCAGTGTACCTTAGCACATATGATTGGTCGACCAACGTTGCTAGAGGAGATCAAAGATAGACAAGGTGGTGATGAGGATCTTCAGCTGTGATACCACAATATTTTCTATAATTATTATATTGATTTATAAATTATTTATAAATAATTTTGGAGATTAAATCGTAATTATATTCAAGGATTCGAATTATTCAATTTAAGCCATAATAATATTAATTATTATTATTATGGGACTTTCATAAATTGCATTTATTAATTTTGAGGAGTTTAATTAAAATGTTTTATATATCAATAAGAATTATTCATATAGTTTTAATTAGTTTTAATTAGCTATTTAAATCAGAAAATTATTATTAATTCCTAAACCTAGTGGTATTTGACTTGGGTTGACTGAGGGCCTATATAAGGAAAAAGACGAGGCAATTGACCAGTTTCTCATAACTGATTAAACCCTTAAGCATTCACTCTCTTCTCTCTCAAACTCACGTCCTCTCTCTCTCTCTCTCTCTCTCTCTCCCCACCGGTTCTCCTCACCGGAAACTACCGCCAGTACCTCCCTCACTGTCGCCGGTAACCGCCCATTTTCTCTCTCTCTTTCTCTTTCTTTTTCTTTCTCTCTTTCTCTTTCCCTTTCCCCCGTCTCCGCGGTTTCTCGCGCCCTCACGCGAGGCCGAACCACCACCGGACCTTCAGGCCGTCGCCTGGGCGGTGACCGGCGGGTGGTCGGCCCTGCTCTCTCTTCTTCTCTCTCTTTCTCTCCTTCTCTCGCTCGCATTCTCTTTCTCTCTCTCTCGTTCGTTGTTTCTCTCTCCTCTCTTCGCCGGAGCTCCGGCGACCACCACCACCGGCCATGGTGGCCGGTGGGTGGTGGTGGTGGTGATGGGTCAGGTTATGGGTCCCATGTATGGGTACCCGAGACCTAGACCGAGTTTTAAAGTTAGGGTTTCGTTTTTCATTTTTCGTAATTATTAATTCGATTTTCAATATTTTTGATTTAATATTTTTATTTTTCTGTACTCATTCGGAATCGGAATTCAGATTTTCAAAAGCGTAGATTGGTTGAAATAAATCAATAAATTTAATAAAATTATCAGATTAATATTTCGTTACTTTTTGTATTTTCATATTTAATTAATACTAATTCGGTAATTGTTTTTAACTAGGACCTAACAAGCAAGCGTGATTATCGTTGACCGTTGGAGCATATTTACTGTTTAGTAGCGTATTAGTGGTAAGGGCTCATGCCTACCTTCTTCCAAAGCCCCATCAAAACAATTTTGATGTGTTATGTGCTAATTGAGAAATTGTGGTGAATTTAATATGCAAAGCATGATTAAATTATATCGTCGTTATTATGAGAGATATTAACCATGTTTACTACTGTAATTATGAATTATAATTAGCATGTTGATGTTATCATGTTTTGGGAATTAATTAGTCCATATGATGATTATTGGACAATTATTGAATGATGAATTATTAGTATTATTATGCTATTAATTATATGCTAAATGGTATGGGTATTATTGTGTGCTAGTGAGCACCTATATATTATCGTTGAATGTCTTGGATGATTTGTGTATTTTTGGATATCATATTACCCTGCCGAATTACTGCCGAAATTGTGCTAGACATTACTTGTCGTCATTATTGAATTATCGTCGTTATTGAATTAAAGCATGTTTAATTCTCATCGTATTGAATTATCATTATCGTTGTTATTTACTATTCATTGTCAAGTGCATGAAATGAATTAGTAAGTCGTGGTCTCGTAGTACCACTATGTCAACCAATGCAAATTATGTGAATTGAATTAAATGAGAGTAAGACTCCTAATGGATCCCTAGGAGTAGTGGAGCAATAGGTATTAGACCTAATGGTGTAGTTCAAGGGAAGAGTGATTCCCAAGTTACTTATGTACACCTTACAGTGTGTCTGGGATGGATCATTTCCCGTTTATTAAGTCCTCTAGGCTCGTGTAATTGTACTAGAGGTAGTGTGCACACTAGAGTCATTAAGTCCATGGCGTGATTGTATCTTCGATGAATAGTATGGGTAATCGCTGTTCTATTCACTCTCTTACATCTCTCTAATCAAGACGGATGTCATCTTTTGTATGATCGCTATACAAGAATTGCATATAAAAGAATGTCGTTATGCGTATGCTTGATTATATGCTTATGTGCGTATGCAAATGAATTTCAATGATTCTTCTAAAACCTCAGGTAAGGTTTGCGAAATGTTTTTACTGGGTACGGATGACGTTTATTCAGTTTATCTGATTTTTGTTTCTCTTTTGTTTCTTTTCATTTCTTCTGTATTTTGTTTCCGTCACGGAAATCAAAGTGCAGGTTTAGTTGATTGAGGACGTACAATTTGGAATTAGAGTTGGCGTCGGTTTATAGAACTCTCTTTAATGTAGTTTAGATTGTTGGGATTTTTATTGGATTTAGCCCTTTTTAGGCAAGTTGTAATAAATTGGTTTAATGGTTTTAGCTCACTATATACACAACTCTGATATTAACTGTTTATTTTGTTTAGTTTCCTTAGTAAGCTCCTTTTGATGCCTAGTTTTTCTTTCTGCTTAGCATTTACTCCTTAGTGATAAATGTTGCAGTAACTACCCTCGGGTTTGGGACGGTTCAGCGGTGTCGAGTCCTGCATAGCGACGTCGGTAGTTCCCAGAAAATCGTTGTAAATTCGGGGGTGTTACAAATGGTATCTTAGCCCTAGGTTTAAAAATGTTGCTTAGGATTAATTAATGAATTAATAAAGATTAGTTTCATTTTAAGAAAAATAAAATATAATCAAAGCCGTTGAGCGTAGTAGTCCTAGAAGATAGAAATTATTTGATTTCACTTTGTTTGTGGTTTATAATGTTCTTATTGTTTGATTGTCTACCTGTAGATGGTAAGGACAAGAATTACTACGAGGAAGTCGACTGCACACCAAAGGGCACGCGCCCTACCTTACCGTGCACAACCAGTAGAGTATGTCGCTTCATCGGACAGTGAGTCGACTGGAAACGATGCGAACGTGGGCCACGAGGCCGTGCAAGACCGCGCCATGCACGAGGAGGTCGCGCGTGACGAGGCCGCACACCCCGTGCCGATTGCCGCGCCTGCTGCCGTCGCACGTGTAGATAATGATGACGAGAATCCCTCCGAGTCCGAGCCTGAGTATACACCACCGGAAGAGAACTATGATAAGCCAGACTTGGAAGATATTGGTGCCGAGAGCGACAACAATATTGCACCTACTACTGCACCTACTACTGCACCTATTCCTGCTGCAAATTGGTCTCCTCCTGTGGAGCCATTCTTCGCTACTGACGCTGAGCTCGAGGATATTCGTATCTACATACGACGTGCTTATACTATGATTGAGCGCTACCAGTACGAGAATCGCACGATACTACATGAAGGCTTATAGGTAGAGCAACTGCTAGCTGGTCTGCCTAACATCCATCCTTGGATTGGACTCAAGGAGAAGTACGACGACGTAGTTTCCAAGAGTGGACACCTACACGAGAAGAATTACGGTGAAGGTACGAGATGGTCTCTCTGCTTTAGAGGCGTTGCAGCTAAGTTATGCTTGTCCGAGTTCGAGTGGAAGGTGAATCACGTGCTAGTGCCCGCACCGAAGGGAATGTGCGAGTACTGCTGGACCAAGAAACGCAAACATGCTGAAGAATTTAGGAAGCATTTCATGCGCCAGAAAATTGGTGGATATGCTTATCCATACACGCCCTGCAAAGAGGTGAAGCCTAGGAGGAAGGACGATCATGATGAGTCCCCTAGCGCAAAGAAGATGTGTGCGAGTGTCAAGTAGAACTAGATGATTGCCTTATTAGTTTTACTTGAGTTTTATTGAACTTTTAGCTATTGTGATGGCCCTACGTGGTCAAGTTTGATGTTGGTGTAGTTGCATAGGCAACAAATATTTATGACCGTTATTACTTGCAATTTGTCTCATTGCACTACTATTTCATTTGATTATATGATATCGTTGAGAATTTGTTTTATATGATCGTTTTATTGCATAATTGCATGGTTGACAAAATAGCTTCGTAATGCTATCTCGTATTGCCTAGACATGATGGGAAATCCATGTCGAAATTATGGGCAAATTTTCATTGAGCATGATCATATTAATTGTAAGCCAAAGGCTAAGCATGTATTGTGTGCAATCAAATGTCATTGTTTATTGCCCTATTAAAATAGCATGGAGCCTCGATGTATGAATTGTGAATGTTATTGCTTATCAGTCGTGTGAGACCAATGTGTCTACCTTGTCATTGCATAGCGAACTATTATGCATGAGAACTGAGAACAATTCAAAGCAAGTATATTGCTTAGACCTACAATGTAAGGTCGATCAATGAAACTTATATGCTATTTGCTAAATGTTAAGAGAAAGGTTTTAATTATAACCTATATCTCTCAACTAGACCTCAATATGGGTCGAACGTGCCAGTTTTGCTGAAATGGTGATCAACCATTGCTCTTGTATGTCTCAGATTATTGTGATGGCAACCAACGACCGACTCGCGAGGCTAGAAGTAGGACTCACCAACGTGGTTGAGCACATCACGCGCCAGCTAGAGCGCCAAGAGCAAGACCACAACGCGCAGAATCCTGAGACGCGCAACTTTAAGGATTTCGATGCACTCAAGCCTCTGATGTTTGAGGGTGGCTCCGAGCCCACCAAGTTGGAGAACTGGATTATAGAGCTCGAGAAGTTGTTCAGGGCGACTAGTCGGTCCAACAACATGAAGGTCAACACCGCTACGTACTACCTGAAGGGTGAGGCTAACAAGTGGTGGAGTGACGTGGGCATTGAATTGCTTGCTATCGAGAACTATGGGTGGACCGAATTCAAGGAGTCTATTGTATGAGAAACTCACTGATGTTCAAAGGATTGTATGAGAAAGCCTTGAACCAAGAGCGTGCTGTGGATCGTCGTTATTCGTTGCTCGGAAAGCATAAACGTGACGAAAGGAGTTCTTCCCAGTCAAGTGGCGCAGATAAGAGGCCAAGATCAAACAACGGAAATCACAACCACCAAGGTGGTATTCAGAACCACAACGGGAACAGGAATTGTGACTCGAACAGTCATAGAGCAACGATCTTAGCTAGGAGGAATACGCCTTGTAGTCGCCGCAACAAGACGCATCCTGACAAGAACTGTCGTGGCGATGTACTTCAATGCTACGAGTGCAACAAGCCTGGTCACAAAGCTTCTGAATGCTGGAGTCGTGGGAGGAACGACAATGGTCAGAACCGCGATAACAACTACAATCGTGGTGGAAATGGAAATGGTATTCGCTGAAATGGTGGTAAATACCATGGAAATGGGGGTTACAACAACAACAATCGCAACAATACTGCTGCTCCTGCTGCGAATAATCAAGCACTACTTCCCGCACCTGCCAACCCCGTGCAGAACAACAACAACAATAGTGGGGTGAATGGAAGGTTTTATGTGCTGAACCGCAATGAAGCTGAGGTGAACCCGAATGTCATCACTGGTACTTTTCTCGTTAACTTTCAATCTGTTTTTGTTTTGTTTGATAGTGGTGCAATGCATTCTATTCTTTCTAAGAGCTTTGCATCTAAGATAGGTTTAGAGCCTAGTTCTGTGTATAGTGCAAACATTAGGATGCCAGTGGGTCGATCGTTAATTGTAAATCGTTGTATGAAAAGTGTCCGATTAGAATAGCTGGTTCCGATTTGCCTGCGAATTTGATTCAGATGGATTTGAAGATATTTGACGTGATTTTGGGAATGGATTGGTTAGCCAAGTATAGGGCTAAGATAGAATGCTTTGAGCAACGTGTGTCGTTGCGTGGACCAAAGTGTAGGAGGATTACCTACAAAGGAGTCGTGGTCAAGCCAAAGTTGAAGGTAGTGGCGACCATGAAAGCAAAGGAGTGTATGACTCAAGGTGAAGCGATTTACTTGTGTCATGTAGTGGATACGAGTCGAGAAGCTGAAGTCTCGACCCCTATTCCAGTTATTTTCGAGTACGCTGACGTCTTTCCAGACGAGGTTCTCGGAATGCCTCCGCAACGCATTATCGACTTCACGATCGACTTAGCTCTAGGTTCTTCTCCGATCTCAAAAGCTCCATATCATATGGCTCCTGCCGAGATGAAAGAACTTAAGACGCAACTAGAGGAACTACTGGAGAAGGGATACATACATCCTAGTGTATCGCCTTTGGGTGCTCCTGTTCTGTTTGTACGTAAGAAGGACGGTAGTATGAGACTTTGTATAGACTACCGCGAGTTGATCAAGATTACGATCAAGAATCATTATCCACTTTCGAGGATTGATGATCTATTCGACCAACTGCGTGGAGCGATTGTCTTCTCGAAGATCGACTTACGTTCAGGATACCATCAACTCAGGATTTCCGAGCCTGACATTGCAAAGACCGCATTTAGGACGAGGTATGGACACTACGAGTTCACTGTAATGCCTTTTTGGGTTGACGAACGCAAATGCAAAGCTTATGGACTTGATGAACCGTACGTTTCAGCCTTATCTCGATCAGTTCGTAGTTATCTTTATTGACGATATTTTGGTCTACTCGAAGAACGCTGCTAAGAACGAGCAACTTTTGCGAACCGTTTTGGAGATTTTGAGACGATATCAACTTTAAGCCAAGTTGTCGAAGTGCGAGTTTCGGCTAGAAATTGTTTCTTTCTTAGGACACGTGGTGTCTAAGAGTGGAGTTGCTGTTGACCCGAAAAAGATTAGAGTTGTTATGGACTGGTCCGCACCGAAGAGCGTGACTGAGGTTAGAAGTTTTCTTGGGTTAGTACTATTGTAGGTTTGTGGAAGGATTTTTGAAGATCACGCAGCCTATGACAAACTTGATGAAGAAGACGATGAAGTTCTTATGGTCTGAAAAGTGTGAAGCTACTTTTCAAGAGTTAAGAAAACGTCTTAGGAGCGCACCGATTTTGACTTTGCCATCGTGAACTGAAGGGTACGAAGTCTATAGTGACGCGTCTAAGCATGGCTTAGGCTGTGTTTTGATGCAACATGGAAAGGTAGTGGCTTATGGCTCAAGAAAACTGAAGAAACACGAGGATAACTACCCTACTCATGACTTAGAGCTCGCTGCTGTCATATTTGCTTTGAAGATTTGGCGACACTATCTCTATGGTACTGCTGTCAAGATATTCATGGACCACAAGAGTCTCAAGTACATATTCACGCAAAAGGACTTGAATATGCGACAAAGAAGATGACTAGAGTTATTGACGGAGTACGATATCGACATTCAGTATCACGAAGGGAAAGCTAATGTGGTAGTTGACGCTTTGAGTAGAAAGACTCGTCATACGTTGAATACTGCTTTAGTACTTCAGAAGGAGATCATTCGTGACTTACAAAGTCTTGACGTGGAGATTGTGCTGAAAGGTGACGTTCAATGTACCTTAGCACATATGTCAGTTCGACCAACCTTACTCGACGAGATCAAGGGTAAATAGGAATCAGATGAGGATCTTCAACGGATTCTACGCCACAAGGATGAGGCTAGATTCGAGGACTTTTCTACTGGTCAAGACGGTGTCTGCGTGCCGAATGACCCTGATATCAAGAGTCAGATTCTGGGTGAAGCTCACAAAACGCCTTATTCTGTACATCCTGGTGGAGACAAGATATACAAAGATCTTCGCCAAATGTTTTGGTGGAAAGGTATGAAACAAGATATTGCTGAGTTCGTGGCTAAGTGTCTGACGTGCCTGAAGGTCAAGATCGAACACAAGAGACCTGGTGGTATGATACAATCGCTCGAAGTTCCTACGTGGAAATGGAACTCAATTTCAATGGACTTTGTCATGGGTTTACCATTGACACAGAAGAAGAAGAACGCCATTTGGGTCGCTGTAGATCGTTTGACAAAAGTTACGAGATTCGTGCCAATGACTGACACTTGGGAAATGGAGAACCAAGCGGATGCTTACGTCAAGGAAGTCATGAGACTTCATGGTGTTCCAGAAGATATCGTTTCGGATAGAGACTTGAGGTTTCTATCACACTTTTGGCAGAATTTGCAAGAAGCTTTTGGAAGCAAGTTGAAGTTCAGTACTGCTTTTCATCCTGCGACTGATGGTCAGACAGAAAGAACGATTCAGACTTTGGAGGATATGCTACGAGCGTGTGCTCTCGAGTATCAAGGCTCGTGGGATACACACATTCCGTTGATCAAGTTTTCTTACAACAATATCTATCACTCAAGCATGGATCGAGCACCATATGAAGCATTGTATGGTAGGAAATGTAGATCGCCAGTTTATTGGAATGACATCAGCGAAACTGCAGTTTTGGGTCCTGAATAATCCAGCAGACCGTCGATCTGGTCAAAGTGATTCAAGCGAAGATGTGTAGTGCGCAAGATCGACAGAAATCGTATGCAGATAGAGGTCGTAGACCTGAAGAGTTTGAGGTGGGAAGCAAGGTACTTTTACGAGTATCTCCTACCAAAGGTGTCATGCGTTTTGGTCGTAAGGGGAAGTTGAGTCCTCGTTACATTGGTCCTTACGAGATCCAGGAAAGGATTGGTGAGGTTGCTTATCGACTAGTTTTACCTGTGGAACTTGCAAAAGTCCATAGTGTGTTTCATGTCTCCCAGTTGAAGCGATACGTACATGACCCAACTCATGTCGTTCAACCTGAAACGATCTATCTAAATGAGAGTTTGACTTATGAAGAGCGTCCTATCAAGATAGTGGATTGCAAAGAGCACTCAACTCAAACAAAGACTATATCGATTGTCAAAGTCGTTTGGTCTCGACAAGGTCAAGAGGAAGCAACATCGGAAGCTGAATCCATGATGCGCGAGAAGTATCCAGACCTCTTCCTAGAAGGTACTAGTCTCACTTGAGTTTCGGGACGAAACTCCCTTTTAAGGAGGGTAGAATGTCAAGCCTTGAAATTTCATCTTTTGCGTGTTTTGTTTATCTCTTTGCAAGAATTGCATGTTCAAGCATTGCATGGTGCATGCTAATCAACTTAGAATCACGATCGTACTTGCTCATCTTGCATATGTTAGTGTCCTAGAAATTGTTTTATACCTTCGTATGGGTAAACTCGTTTTCATTTGGGAAGTGATTACTTCATGTCTCAAGTTTCGGGACGAAACTTCTTTTTAAGGAGGGTAGAATGTGATACCCCAATATTTTCTATAGTTATTATATTGATTTATAAATGATTTATAAATAATTTCGGAAATTAAATCGTAATTATATTCAAGGATTCAATTTATTCAATTTAAGCCATAATAATAATAATTTCGGAAATTAAATCGTAATTATTATTATGGGACTTTCATAAATTGCATTTATTAATTTTGAGGAGTTTAATTAAAATGTTTTGTATATGAGTAAGAATTATTCATATAGTTTTAATTAGTTTTAATTAGCTATTTAAATAAGAAAATTCTTAAATTAATTCCTAAACCTAGATGTATTTGACTTGGGTTGACTGAGGGCCTATATAAGGAAAAAGAGGAGGCAATTGATCAGTTTTCCATAACTGATCAAACCCTCAAGCATTCACTCTCTTCTCTCTCAAACTCACGGCCTCTCTCTCTCTCTCTCTCTCTCTCTCTCTCTCTCTCTCTCTCTCTCTCTCTCTCTCTCTCTCCACTAGTTCTCCTACCTTTCCTCACCAGAAACCACCGCCAGCACCTCCCTCACTCTCGCCCGTAACCGCCCCTTTTCTCTCTCTCTCTTTCTCTTTCTTTTTCTTTCTCTCTTTCTCTTTTCCTTTCCCCCATCCCTATGGTTTCTCTCGCCCTTGCGCAACGCAGGACCACCTTCGGACTGCCAGGCCGTCACCTGGGCAGTGACCGGCAGGTGGTCGGCCCTGCACTCTCTTCTCTCTTCTTCTCTCTCTTTCTTTCCTTCTCTCGCTCGCATTCTCTTTCTCTCTCTCGTTCGCTGTTTCTCTCTCCTCTCTTCGCCGGAGCTCCGGCGACCACCACCACCGGCCATGGTGGCCAGTGGATGGTGGTGGTGGTGATGGGTCAGGTTATGGGTCCCATGCATGGGTACCCGTGACCTAGACCGAGTTTTAAAGTTAGGGTTTCGTTTTTATATTTTTCGTAATTATTAATTCGATTTTCAGTATTTTTGATTTACTATTTTTATTTTTCTGTTCTCATTCGGAATCGGAATTCTGATTTTCAAAAGCCTATATTGGTTGAAATAAATCAAGGCATTAATAAAATTATCATATTAACATTTAGTTACTATTTGTATTTTCGTATTTAATTAATACTGATTCGGTAATTATTTTTAATTAGGACCTAACGAGCAAGCGTGATTATCGTCGACCGTTGGAGCATACTCTACTGTTTGGTAGTGTATTAGTGGTAAGCGCTTATTCCTACCTTCTTCCAAAGCCCCATCAAAACTATTTTGATATCTTATGTGCTAATTGAGAAATTGTGATGAATTTAATATGCAAAGCATGATTAAATTATATCGTCGTTATTATGAGAGATATTAAGCATGTTTACTACTGTAATTATGAATTATAATTACCATGTTGATATTATCATATTTTGGGAATTAATTAGTCCATATGATTATTATTGGACAATTATTGAATGGTGAATTATTAGTATAATTATGCTATTAATTATATGCTAAATGGTATGGGTATTATTTTGTGCTAGTGAGCACCTATATATTATCTTTAAATGTCTTGGACGATTTGTGAACTTTTGGATATCACTTTTCGTCATTATTGAATTATCGTCGTTATTGAATTAAAGCATGTTTAATTCTCATCATATTGAATTATCATTATCGTCGTTATTTACTATTCATTGTCAAGTGCATGAAATGAATTAGTAAGTCGTGGTCTCATAGTACCACTATTTCAACCAATGCAAATTATGTGAATTGAATTAAATGAAAGTAAGACTCCTAATGGATCCATAGGAGTAGTCGAGCAATCGGGATTACACCTAATGGTGTAGTTCAAGGGATAAGTGACTCACAAGTTACTTATGGACACCTCACAGTGTGTCTGGGATTGATCATTACCCGTTTATTAAGTCCTCTAGGCTCGTGTAATTGTACTAGAGGTAGTGTGCACAATAGAGTCATTAAGTCCATGGCGTGGTTGTATTTTCGATGAACAGTATAGGTAATCGCTGTTCTATTCGCTCTCTTACATCTTTCTAATCAAGACGGATTGTCTATGTCATCTTCTGTATGATCGCTATACAATAATTGCATATAAAAGAATGTCGTTATGCGTATGCTTGATTATATGCTTATGTGCGTATGCAAATGAATTTCAATGATTCTTCTAAAACCTCAGGTAAAGTTTGCGAAATGTTTTTACTGGGTACGGGTGACGTTTATTCAGTTCATCTGATTTTTGTTTCTCTTTTGTTTCTTTTCTTTTCTTCTGTAATTTGTTTCCTTCACGGAAACCAAAGTGCAGGTTTAGTTGATTGAGGGCGTACAGCTTGGAATTAGAGTTGGCGTCGGTTTATAGCACTCTCTTTAGTTCAGTTTAGATTGTTGGATTTTTATTGGATTTAGCCCTTTGAATGCATGTTGTAATAAATTTGTTTAATGGTTTTAGCTCACTATATAGACAACTCTGATATTAATTGTTTAGTTTGTTTAGTTTCCTTAGTAAGCTCATTTTGATGCCTAGTCTTTCTTTCTGCTTAGTATTTACTCCTTAGTGATAAATGTTGCAATAACTACCCTCGGGTTTGGGATGGTTCAGCGGTGTCGAGTCGTGCATAGCGACGTCGATAGTTCCTAGGAAATCGTTGTAAATTCGGGGGTGTTACATCAGCGGATTCTAAACCACAAAGACGACGGTAGGTCCGAGGACTTCATTTTAGAACAAGATGGAATTTTGAGGTTTCGAGAACGTGTTTGCGTACCCAATGACCCAGTTATCAAAAGTCAGATTCTAGGTGAAGCTCATAATACGCCGTATTCTGTACATCCTGGTGGAGACAAGCTTTACAAGGATCTTCGCCAAGTGTTCTGGTGGAAGGGAATGAAACAAGAAGTCGCTGAGTTTGTAGCGAAGTGTTTGACTTGTCAAAAGGTCAAGATCGAGCACAAGAGACCTGGTGGAATAGTACAATCACTGGAAGTTCCTACGTGGAAAAGGAATTCGATTTCTATGACCTTTGTCATGGGTTTACCTTTGACACAGAAGAAGAACAACGCTATTTGGGTAGTACTAGATCGTTTGACAAAAGTAGCAAGATTCATCCCAATGCATGACACTTGGGAAATGGCGAAACTGGCTGACGCGTACGTCAAGGAAGTCATGAGACTTCATAGTGTACCTGAAGATATTGTTTCTGATAGAGACTCGAGATTTCTCTCTCACTTCTGTCAGAAACTACAAGAAGCTTTCGGAAGCAAATTGAAGTTTAGTACCGCTTTTCATCCTGCAACAAATGGCCAGACGGAAAAAACAATTCAGACTCTGGAGGATATGCTTCGAGCGTGTGCCCTCGAATATCAAGGTTCGTGGGAGAAGCACATTCCATTGATCAAATCTTCTTACAACAACAGCTACCATTCAAGCATCGATTGAGCACCATATGAAGCCTTGTATGGTAAGAAGTGTAGATGGCCTGTATGTTGGAACGACATTAGCGAGACTGTAGTTTTGGGTCCTGACATGATCCAGCAGACTATTGACATTGTGAAAGTGATTCAAACGAAGATGCAAAGTGCACAAGATCGCCAGAAATCATATGCAGATAGAGATCGTAGACCTGAAGAATTTGAGGTGGGAAGCAAGATACTTTTTGCGAGTATCTCCTACCAAGGACGTAATGCGTTTTGGTCGTAAGGGGAAGTTAATTCCTCGTTACATTGGACCTTACGAGATCCTAGAAAGGATCGGCGAGGTTGCTTATCGTTTAGCCTTGCCTGTGGAACTTGAAAAAGTCCACAATGTGTTTCACGTCTCTCAACTGAAGCGATACGTACATGATCCAACTCATGTCGTTCAACCTGAAACGATCGAACTTGATGAGAGTTTGACGTATGAAGAACGTCCAGTCAAGATCACTGACCACAAAGAGCGCTCGACTCGTACAAAGACCATTCCGATTGTGAAAGTTATTTGGTCCCGTCATGGTCAAGAAGAGGCAACATGGGAAGCTGAATCCATGATGCGTGAGAAGTACCCAGAACTCTTTTTCGAAGGTACTAATTCCATTTAAGTTTCGGGATGAAACCCTTTTTAAGGAGGGTAGAATGTCACACCTAGTATTTCGTGTTTTGTTTGCCGCTTTGCACGAGTTGCATGTTCTAGCATTGCATATTGCATTGCTAATCGACTTAGATCACAATCGTAGTACGCGCATTGCATTGTCGTAGTCCTAAAATCGTTTTATACCTTCGCATAGGTAAACTTGTTTCATTTGAGAAGTGATTACTTCATGTTTCAAGTTTCACGACGAAACTTCTTTTAAGGAGGGTAGAATGTGATACCCCAATATTTTCTATAATTATAATATCGATTTATAATTCATTTATAAATAGTTTCGGAGAATTTAAATCATATAATTATATAACGATTTGATTTAATATTAAGCAATAATAATACTAATTACTATTATGGGAATTTCGTGATTATAATTATCAAAATTGAGGGATTTATTTAATTTATTTTGTATATGAATAAAGTTTATGCATATTGTTTTAATTAGTTTTAATTAGCATTTAATTGGTTTTAATTAGCAACTCAATCAGAAAATTATTCCTAAGCCTAGTAGGTTTTGACTTTCATTGACTGGGGACCTATATAAGCAAGAGATGGGCCAATTGATCAGTTTACAAAACTGAGCCAAGAACCTCACCTCTCTCTCTTTCCTCACCGATTCTCTCACCTCTCTCTCTCTCTCTCTCGACCGCACACATACTCTCTCTCTCCTCCCTTGCTACCGCCGCCAGTAGCCGTAGAACCACCACCGGTGAGCCTCTCCTCCTCCCCCTTTCTTTCTCTCTCTTTCCCCTTCTCTCTCTCCCCGTGCTCTGTTTCCCCCTCCCCCTCTGTTTTCGCGAGACGCGGCTGCCGCGCCACCAGGTCGCGCGTAGGTGGTCACCAGCGAGTGGTCGGCGCTGCTGGGACTCCCCCGTCCCTCCTCTCTCTTTCAGTCGCTCTCTATCTCTCTCTTTCTCACTCGCAATTTCTCTCTCTCTCTCTCTCTCTCTCTCTCTCTCTCTCTCTCTCTCTCTCTCTCTCTCTCTCTCCTCCGTGGCTGGTGCTCCGGCGAGCCACCGGCGACCATGGTGGTCGGTGGGTGGTGGTCTTGGTGATGGGCTACGCCGTGGCTCCCTATTCTTGGGTGATCATGGCCTAGACTCGAAAAACCAGTTAGGGTTTCGTTTAATAATTTCGTTTTAATTAATTTCTGATTTTCTTATTTTTCAATAATTATTTTTATTTTTCTGTAATCGTTTGGAACCCGAATCCGGATTATCGAAAGCCTAGATTTATTGAAATAAATCAAGGAGTTTAAATAAAATATTAGAATAATATTTTGTTACTGTTTAGATTTTCGTATTTACTGATTATGTCTCGGTAATTGTTTTTAATTAGGACCTAACGGACAAGCGTGATAGGGTTGTGATTTGGAAGTTTACCTACTACGTAGTGAGCGTTTGTTAGTTAAGCGATTGTGCCTACCTCTGTCCAAAACCCATAAAAAGGTTTTGACTTGTTATGTGCTAATTGCCTATTTGTTGTGAATTTAATATGCGAAGCATGATTAAATTATATCGTCGTTAATTATGAGAATTAGAAATATATTCTTCGCTGTAATTATGAAATATATTGAGTATGATGAGATTATGAAGTTTCGTTAATTAATTAGTTCATATGCTAATTATTGAGCATGTATGGCGATGTTGAATTTCTAATATTATTATGATATAATATACGTGCTATTTGGAATGGGTCATTATTGAGTGCTAATGAGAACCTATTATACTTGGATGGATTATTTGTTGAAAGTTAATTTTTGGATATCAAGTTTTACTGCCGAAGTGCTGCCGAAATTTCATTAGACATATGTGAAGCATGATTATGTTTATATGCATTAATGTCATTATCGTTGTTATTATTATTCATTGTGATGAGCATGAAATGAAGTACTAAGTCGTGGTCTCGTTGTAGCACTAAGTCAATCAATGCAATTGTGTGAATTGAATTGTAAATGAGAATAAGACTCCTAATGGATACCTAGGAGTACACGAGCAATCGAGACTTATCTAATTGATGTAGTCTAGGGATGTGTGATTCCAAGTTACTATTATGGACACCTCGTAGCGTGTTCGGGGCAGATCATTCCCCATTGTTTAATTCTCTACGTATCAATTATTATGTTAGAGATAGTGTGAGTATATACTAGAGTAAGTCCATGGCATGTCTATATCTATCTATAAACAGTATGGGTAATCGCTGTTCTATTCGCTCTCTTATTACTCTAATCAAGATGGTCTGTCTGTTTGTGTTCGAATGATCACTAAAGCAAGTATTGTATGTAATTGAACATTGAGTATCCATGTGCTTGATCGTATGACTACTTGTGCATGCAAATGAATTTCAATGATTCTTCTAAAACCCAGGTAAGATTTGCGAAAGTCTTTTTACTGGGTATGGACGACGTTTATTCAGTTTATCTGATATTTGTTTTTCTTTTGTTTCTTCTCTTTTCTTCTGTACCTTGTTTCCATCAGGAAACCAAAGTGCAGGTGTTGCCGAGTGAGGACGGGTAGCTTTGGAGTTTAATTGTGGGCTTGTTCTCTAGACTTATTATTTATTTTGGATTATGGGATTTTTGGTTTGTGCCCTCAAAGGCAAAGTTGTAATAATACTTTAATGGACTTAAGTTCACTTGATAGACAACTCTGATATTAATGTTTAGTTTGTTTAGATACTTCCTTTGATACCTAGCTTTTCTTTCTGCTTAGCATTTATTCTTTAGCGATAAATGTTGCAGTAGCTACCCTCGAGTTTGGGATGGCTCAGCAGTGTCGAGTCATGTATAATGACGTCGATAGTTCCCAAAAAATCGTTGCGAATTCGGGGGTGTTACAATGATGCAGACAATATTCTTCTTACCTAGGAGGTAACAGATGACGAAATTAAATGTGCAGTATTCTTACTAGCCCCAAATAAATCGCCAGGACCTGATGACATCCCAGCGACTTTCTTTCAGTCTTATTGGAATATTATAGGCCCCTCTGTTATCAGAGCGGTAGAAGCTTTTTTCTTCTCTGGAAAAATCTTAAAAGAAATAAATCAAATTTTTATAGCCCTTATCCTCAAAATAGATAACCCAGTGGCAACAAATCATTTTCAACCAATCATTATGTGTTCTTCGTTGTATAAAATCATCTCGAAAACTTTGACGGAATTATTAAAATATGTGCCCCCAAAATTAATTCATCTCCTTCAAGGAGCCTTTGTGGAAAGTACATATATACAGGATAACATCTTGTTAGCCCATGAGGTTTTTTACTCCTTCCGTACTAAAAAAGGGAATAGGGGATGACTTGGTATTAAATTAGATATGGAAAAAGCTTATGATCGTCTAGATTGGACAAATTTTGGTTTCAATAACAAATGGGTTGGTTGGTTAAAAGAATGTATTACTTCAGTCTTGTATTCAGTTCTTGTCAACAGTACTCCAGGGTCAACCTTTCTCCCGTCGAGGGGGATTCGTCAAGGAGACCCACTATCACCGGATATTTTTATTCTCTGTGCCAAGGTTTTAGCCCGTAGAATTTAACATGAAAGTGATGTTTCTAAAAAAAGTCTAGGCATAGAAATCTGCCAAGGGGCAGAAAAACTACATTTCCTAACCTTTGCGGATGATACGGTGATTTTTGCATAAGCCTCTAGCCAAAGTTGTCATACCATCAAACATATCCTAGACTATTATTGCAATATGTTAGGACAAAAAATTAATTTTGACAAATCAACTTTTTAATGTAAAAAAAAATTTCCCGAAATATGATTGATTCTTTTTAAAGGTATTCTCTTGATGAGTCACTCTACTTGCCTAGATAAGTACTTAGGCTGCCCAATAATTTCAGACCGGGTAACTGCTCAAATTTTTCGGGATGAGTCGATCGTACTAAAAGTCACCTCACTAAGTGGAAAGCTAACTCTCTATCTCAAGCTGGTAGAGCGACACTCATTCAGGCTAATTTGTCAGCAACTCCAGTTTTTACAATGCAAAGTTGTTCTCTCCCTCCAGCTACTTTACAAAGTTTGGATAAAGTTAATAGAAATTTTCTGTGGAATAAATCATATGATTCTGGATCCGTCAATTTGATAGGATGAGATAAAGTTTATCGTCCTAAGAAGCTAGGTGGGTTAGAATTACGAAAGACAGATGCGGTTAATAAAGCTACGCAAATGAAGTTAATTTGATCATCAAGGAACCTCAAAGTAAATTGGTTAAATTTATAAATAGTAAATACTTAAAGGATTGTAATATATATTACAATTCCGTAAGGGAGGTAAGAAATCCTGGCAATAGTCTCACCTTCTGGAGGTTTGCAGTTTATTTCAAAAAGGAATTAGATGGCAGGTAGGAAACGGAGAAACAATTAAATTTTGGACGGATATATGGGTTTCACAAGTCTCTCTTATAGACTTTTTTCATGATGACTCTTCAGACGATCCTCTCTTTGATTTATCCATTCTTGTCAAATGTTTCTTTTCTGGTCATGGTGGATGGGATTGTCAACTCCTATCAAGAGTCGTCCCTGAGGATACTATTAAAGCAATCCTTGGTATCCCTATTCCATACAACGAAGTTTCAGATATTTTCTATTGGGGTTTTAGTAATTCTGGTGAGTTCTCCTGCAGATCTGCAACTTGGATTGCTCAAGGAATTGCCAAAATTAAGTTTTTTCTATTCCATCCAAGATTAAGTTTTTTCTATGGAAACTTTGCTTGGTTGGCTTGCCAAAAAAAAGTCGACTACAACAAAGTAAAATCTTCATCCCCCGGGAATGTGTTCTTTGTAATTACTACAGTGAGGATAAATCTCACCTATTTTTTCACTGCCCAAACTACATTCAAACTCTTATGGAAGTTCAATTTTTGTGTGGATTAAAATTAAATGTTGATATAGACCCAAATATGACTTTTATTTAAGGCCTAAATATGCTTAGGAATAAATTATCAGAATGGGAATTCGTACTTCTTATAATGACATGGTGCCCTGGATGTTCTGATTTGCACGAAACAAGGTGCTGTATGACAATCTATCTACCACTCCCACTCAGATTGCTATCTCTATTAAACACAACTTTCAAGAATGGAAAGCTTTAGCCCACAAAAGTTTGAATTTGATAATAGTGGGGCTTTTCATAAGAAAACAAGTTAAGAAAGGACCGAGGCCAAACGTATGGTCTCCAGCGCGAGAAGACTACATTGAGCTAAATTTTGACGGATCAAAACTTAACAATTTGGGAGCTGCTGCAGGTTTCGTCTTACGTGATTTCAAGGGGGAGGCAAAGTTAATGGGCGCGCGATCATGTGGCTTTGGATCAATACTGATGGCTGAAGCTATCGGTCTGCAGGAAGGAGTCAAACTAGCAAGAGACAAGGGCTACAAGCGTATCACAATTGAAGGGGATAACTTAGCGGTCACCAAAGCAATCAGAGCTGAATGACATATACCCTAGGAGATAGTGAATATCATTATCGATACCAAAAAGGATCTTCATTTTTTTGACAGAGTGGAAGTTCTGCACTGTTTCCGGGAAGCAAATATGGTCACTCGTGTCCTACACTTCACACTTGGTCAAATCCTTTTGACCAGTCCATTACCGATCTTTTGGTGACGGACACATTAGGTTAACCTTTGGGTTACCTGGTTATCTTGCCTTATCAAAAAAAAAAAAGGAATATATGGACCCATCAATTTGGACCTCACATTATACTGGCCCATTGTAAAAGAATTTATTGGTGCTAAAAGTATATATTCAAGAGGTACAATTTAAATTAAGTTGATAAACAAGCTTCAAGTTAGTCTTATGTGATTAATCTTCATTTTGTTAAAATTATGTACTGAACATTGAGTTCCAGCAATAAGGCAAAAAGTATGACAACAAGTATGGTTGACCTGACTCTACTTTTTACCTACTACTATTTACTATACAGTAGCATAGGGATTAGTAAAAAAATCTTTACTCTGAGTTGTACATTTTCCCACTCTTTCAACACTCAACCATACACACAAAAATTGCTCTCTTATATTGCCCTCCGATTCTCTGAAGAATAGGCTTCTGCATTTTTCTTTTCTTTGGCATTGTACAAGTAAACATCCACTTCTCTTTTCTTCTTCATCGGTTAATGGATGATTTGAAAACTTGCTTCTCTCTCCTCTACTTATTCATGCAAAATTGTTCTGCATATGAATATCTACACCTGAAGGCTGCACTATATTGACTCTATTAAAAGGTATGATCCTCATAATTTAAGTTCAACCATCGGAGAAAATATTTCCCCTCTTAGACTTAAAATTCTCGTATTGCTTCAATTGTACTTTCCACAACCTTCTTTTGAATATGCTTTATTCCCACATAACCAATTTTATTTATTGTTTGAAATTGTAGCTATCTAAAGGTTAAAAAAAATGGATGTGCTTATAAACGGCAAGATTGTAAGATTAGACGATGTTGTTGTTGCTTATTTGGTGTCTTGATATGATGCACTAGTCCACTATTATGCTTGTATGATCTAAGGTGAATCTGTGTGGATACAAGAACCAAAGTCATTTTTTTGCTGCCATACTTAACTTTCGGTCCCTCGCTTGAGATGATATCTATCAATCACTTCAAGAAAATAAGCTTATAGCTACCGATTTTGCGACCAACATATCATTGGTCGCTAACCAAGAAAACATTGACTGAGGTCGTGTTTGCGAATCAGTCGCTAATTGTTTAAATGCAAAACCAAAAAAATCAGCTCACAAAACGCTCAACCAGATAGCCTTCATATAAAAAAAACTTCTCATAAACCCTAGCCTCATTCAAAACAGTCGCCCCATTTTTTCTTCTCTCTCTCTCTCTCTCTCTCTCTCTCTCTCTCTCTCTCTCTCTCTCTCTCTCTCTCTCTCTCTCTCTCTCTCTCTCTCTCATTTTTTATTCAACTCTTCCAGATTGCTCTCTTTCACTTAATTTTTCTCTTTCTTCCTTCAAACATAATCTTTGCCCTTTAATCAATTTGATTGACATTCTCATCTTCTTCACCCCTCCACTTCTTGACAACCCTCATTCACTCTCTCACCAAATCAAACAGCCATAGATGTTATTCTCTAAAGCTATAACATGGATTCAGATGCACCAAATCAGACAGCCATAGATGTTATTATCTAAAGCTATCACATTGATTCAGATGCTAGAAGTAGAAAGCAAATCTTCTGGTACATCAAAGAATAAAGCAATTTAACAACACGAGACGAGACCATGCTATGTATATTACTCGGTCAAGTACAAAGATCTAGAGGTTATCTGAGAGGAAATTGCAAGTCAAGACAGCTAGAATGCGGTCAAATAAAAGAATAATACGTACCCTTAAGGATATGAAATCCAAGAAGGTACATAGAGCTAGCTTACATTTATATGTACTTGTGTCATTACAGATTTTTGATATGTTTATATGACAAATTTTCGATCATGCTATGTTACTTTTAAGAACATACTAAACCTTCTGTTGTGAGGCTCATAAACAAAGTTGTTGTTGTATGAACTATCTCCACTTAGTACGTTATTTTAGGTTTTATCTGTAACAATCCAGCCCAACTACTTCGCAGCACAGCCCACTGTGGAAAATCCCCCAATGGGACAATATAATGGACCACTTAAGCCCAAAAGGGGAAGGTCTGCTTGTTGCTTAGTAGAAGGGTGGAGCCACTTATAAACCATTCTCAATTCTCACATTGTTCCAATGTGGGACATCTTTGCAACACAACCTACTGTGTTGGAAAACCCACCTATGGGCCCATATAATGTTCCACTTAAACCCAAAAGGGGAAGATCTTGTTGCTTAGTAGGTGGGTGGAACCACTAATAAACCATTCACAATCATCACATTCCTCCGATGTGGGACATGGGGTGTTACAAACTCTCCCACTTAAGAATTAAACGCCCTCGTTACGCCTGGACCATCATCTGGTCCAGAATCCATCCCTGCTAGGTGGTTGACGTGGGCTCTCTAGTCCACAGGCCAAGCCCACGGTGGCAGGGCTTCTCTGATACCAATTGTAACAATCTAGCCCAACTACTTTGCAACACAGCCCACTGTAGTGGAAAATCCTCCTATGGGCCCATATAATTGACCACTTAAGCCCAAAAGGGAAAGATCTTGTTGTTTAGTAGGTGGGTGGAACCACTAATAAACCATTCACAATCCTCACATTCCTCCGATGTGGGACAAGGGGTGTTACATTATCTAAGTCAAATTATATATGAAAATGATTTAGATCATATTACACATTCCTTGAAAAAGTTCACTTTAATAATATGTATTCAGTTTTGGACAAAAGCTTCACTTTATATGGACAAAGATACTGAGTACAAGTGTCCATATTTCAACAAATAAAGTACTTGTGTTCCAAGGTCTAGAAAAGCAACAAACAACACACACCTAAAATTGTACATCAATTATACTTATCTTTTTATAAAAGTGTATCTAATATAATGTTTGATTTCCGCAGCATCACCTTGAACTTTGAGGCAACAGACGACACCAGGTCATTCATGTTTACAGTGTTTACAGAAGATGTTGAAAAAATTCTAGGCATTGGTGTCATGGAGCTGTTTGACATAAATCATGAGGTTCAAAACAACTAAGAAAACTAATCATTCATCAAATTAGTTCACTGACCTGTTATTTATTTACGTCATATATTTGTTCCGTGGTCTTAGGATCGCAAGAGCTTATTTGCAAAGGTTGCTGCAAGATTACATGCAAAGAAGTTCTATATCCAAGTTGGATTGGCAAACTCTCTCACAAAAAGTAGATCTCTGAAGTGGACAATGATCTATCTCACTGCTATGTCCATGAGTGACTTCAAAGATAAGCAATGTGCTTGATATTTTGTAATGAAACCATAATGATAGGAGTACTACAACTTGTGGGAATATGCCATGACTCATAGGAAATGTACTCGCTCATAGACTTTTCAGGAGCGATGGACATCAGTGCAATTCCTATAAGTTGAAAGTGCAGCATGAAAGACACCGGGTTTTTTTTTTTTGGTAGTTTGTAACCTAAGTTCATATGAACTTCATGGTTTGTTTATCATCTTTCAATGTCTTTATTTTCGGTTAGTGAACTGAGCGTTTATTTTGGTTCATGTAAATGTATTTGTGATCTTTCAACGAAAGTGAGATTGCACCATTAACGTACAGGACTCTGGTTGTAATGTTGTTGATGGTGCTGGTGTGGTTGCTTATGTGCTTCGCTTCTACTATCATATTAATGTTGTTGCTATTACAAAGTTTGTCCCCTAGTTGATGCACATTGCTGCTATTACAGATTATGCCCCCAAGTTAATGCATATTATTGCAACTAGAAAATATGTCCCCAAGATGATGCAGATCGCTGCTATTGTTGTTTGTTGATGCTGCTGAAGTTTGATTGTTGTTTGCAACTTTCTATTTGTGTTTCCGGACTCGGTTTTAGTTTTCCATTATTATTAAGGTGGAGCTCAAGCGATCAAATTAATATACTAATAATGTTAATCCACTTGGGGGATGCGTGCAACGCACGCGTTTCACCAACTACTGTAAATTAAGTGCTTGATCTTTTGATTGCTATTCATCAAGGACTATTTAGTTTTCTGTAGCCTTGAGTTAGTTGTTAGATTGTTAGTGTAATTGTTTCACTCATAAACCCAACCCCCATCGTTACTACTTGTTATTGTTTTACTGTGCATGTTAAGTTTTGCTAGTAAGGACCTGGGGCTTTGATCCCTCAATGAGTAATTTAGGGGTCCGACGTGCTTATAAAATGAATGGTTAAGTAGTTGAAGATTAAAGGATCAAATAATTATTAGGGAACATCGAGTTAGAAAATATTTTCAAAACATTAAATTTGTAAAACAATGGAAGGGAATATTCCCTTGCTACCGGTCTGATTGTTGAGGGGAACAACAGAATGGACAACCGAGAGACTGTCATGCGCTGAATGTCCGACTATCTATATTTGAATAACCACGCAGATAACCACCCCGCATATAGACTACTCCCTCCGTCCTAGGTGCTTCCGTACATAACCAAATGGACCAAATACCAAGGAGACTATAATTTAGTTCAAACATTCCCAAACTGCCCTTATCCTCACCCTTTGAGCCTCTCTCTCTCTCTCTCTCTCTCTCTCTCTCTCTCTCTCTCTCTCTCTCTCTCCTGCGACTTCTCTAAACCCAGACCTACCACCAGCCTGCTTCAGATTCTTTGTTTCAATTTGTGAAGTACTTCACATTCTTTGTTTTAATTCTTCCTCTAAACCCAACCCTTGATTCCCCACACTCAGCCACCACCAATCTCCGCTGTCCTACTCGATCACTTCTCCCACGTCAAAAACCTTCATTTTCAGAATTGGACAAGAACACCTGCTTAGCTACCGGAAAAAATCGAACACTTGAGCCTAGAAATGGCTGTAAACCAAGTGTTCAATTCCAGATCTAACCTTGAGATTTTTCACGGCAAGAGGACTGTTGGTAGTAGTAGTGGGGTTTCAAAATTTTGGGAATTTAAAATAAAAATTACATTCAGTAAAATAAGATAAACATGGTAAAAATCAAAATAAATAAATAAAATGGGTCATTCGGGTCCGCATGTTTTACCTTAATCCTAAAATCCGTTCCAAAATCCCAACTCAAGGCGGGTTCAGACCGTGTTAGCTGGCCATGTATTTTTGATCAGGTTTAGACCAAGGCCCTGTTCTTTTCGTCGTTTCCATGCTGCATTCCGTTCTGTGCCGTTTCGCTCCATTCTGTTGCCCATTATGTACTTCATTTGTCTCACATTTTCTTCCATTATCCGCACCGCGCTGTTCCATTCCAATCCGTTCTGTTTCGTTCCTCACCATCCCACACCGTTGAAGAGAACAAGCCCAAATCAAAGAAATAATCAAAAGCCGGAGTCAAGTCGAGTAAACGGATCAGATCTGGATCGGATTCGGAAGTTACCGACTCCGAATAGTTTCGAATTCGGATCCTCCATAATCGGAAATTATTCGAATTTGGAAGTGATTTGAGAATCCTTTTAATATTCAGTGCGGATTTGAATTTAACATAATCGGTTCCGAATCCAATCAATTTCCATTAACAAGCCGGAGTATATACTATATAGTTCATCAAAAAAGATAAAAAATTCTGAGAGCTGACGCACGTTAAATTTAATTAATTATGATGCGTCTCTCCTTATTACAGCATAGTTTTTTAAACTCATCCTGGCCGTTCTCTGCTCACTCTCTCTCTCTTGCTTGCTTGCAATATCTTTGCTGACATCGTAAATCCTCTTGTTCCAACCATAATATTAGATCCGGTATTTTCCCCCCCGTTTAGCCCAATAGAAAAATTTGACTTTTAAACAAAATTGTGCTTATCTCTTTATAATTTGTCTTATTATTGTTATTTTTAACCTGTTAATTAGGGTTGGTGTTCTTCCATTGATTTCAATTTAGAGGTTGAAGAAGATCAAAAGCCATGGCCGCTCCTCCTGCTAGGGCTAGAGCCGATTATGATTATCTTATTAAACTTCTCTTGATCGGGGATAGCGGTAAGTTTCCCCTCTCTCTCTCCTCTGATTTCTTATTTTAATCAAATAATTAATGCTGGGATTCTGAAATGTTAATGCGATCTTGTTGTCGAAGGATCAACTTTAGTTGGTGCTTTTATGGATCATGTTTATGTGCTAATGCAGATTTCATTTCATTGTTTTTTCTTTCTTTTTTTTTTTTTTTGTTTTTTTCATTGTTTGTGATGGCTTATTATTGTGATGAATGGATATTGGATATTCATGGGATTAATTTAGGATATTGGTTGTTTAGATATTTTTTGTCACATTGTGTTGCTTTCAAGCTATGATTTTCGGTTTACATTTGACTTGTGTGGCCTATTTAGTTTGTTTGGTGTCATTGATTTTGTAACTTATATATAATAAGTGTATGGGTGACCATGTCTTCAAATAATACTTGTTAGGGTTTATGATAATGCTAATTAACCATAATTGCGAAGGCTAGAACGTTGATCCTGCACCATTACAGAGTATAGTGAAGATCTGTTGCATCTTCACTCAATGATGTAAATATAAGGGAGTGTGTTGGTTTTAGCTTTGGAATTTAAGGAAATGCATAATCACCCGAAGTGTTGGTACGTTGTCAGTGGTTGAATTTGAAGGGAAATGATATGGGCGTGCTAAGGGACCATAAGAAGAGCTCGCGCGTAACTAGCGAAGTAAGAGTGGTGAACATTGTTCTGACTCATAGCCTTAAGATGACTTGCATGAATGAGCCAGCCTCAACCCCACCTAGACACACCTGCATTGACCTCAACATAAAGGGATGAGCCTGGTCTCTTAGAAAGAGAAAACAAAAGCAAAATCCCCTAGTTCAGAGGATGAGTTTTATTAAAGTTGTGAGTGTATTATCCCAAATAAATGTTAAGATTTTAGCAGAAGTGTTATTTTTAAGTTGAGAAAATAGTAGCAGCTATATTCTCTTTGGCACGGAGGGGAGGCAGTGGGTTACAGACTTACCGTTTCATATATCTTTTGATTTTTCTTCCCTATTTCTACAGCTACCTTGTTTTTTATATGTATGGTGCTTAAGCTTTTCCTTTTACTTCTCTTGTGTTTCTCTCTCTATCGATCATTTGTGTGCAATCAAGCTGGAATTGTATCAGATGGTCATGTGTATATGATATATCCTCCTTTTACGGTGCTAAGTGAACTGTCTGTATTTTCAATGGATAAATTACTGAGAAACATTAGTAAGAGTGTATGACTGCCCTGTAGTTTCTCCTCAGGGCCACTGGAAGTTTTCCTGGTCGTTAACTTCAGGGCCCATGGGATTAGTCAAGCAAAAAAAATGTTGGACACCCATGTTATCTAGAAAAAGATTACCCTGTAGTTCACCTTTGTCATTCTCATGCCTGACCACAATGAGGAGCCTTCTAGGTGTGGGGGTTTGATGATATGTCATGGTATTATAGGGGCTAGCTGAATAATTGGGCTACAAATTCTCTCCTTTCGGTCATTCTAGTTTCAAGCTTCTGCTCCTTGGATGTTAGGCTTCAGATTTTCCTGAAAAACAAAATGAACGGATTATTATTGGGTATTGATAGACACAAGAAAGTTGTTTCAGACAAGTTATTTTAGTTAATGAAAGGGTTGTTTTTGGGTATGGACTATGGTGCATTTTCCTCTTTGTTACCAGGGTGGAACAATTCTTACATATGAAATGAGTGGGAAAAATTTAGGAAAAGGGAAAAATTCACATAAGGAGGATCCTTTGTGGAAAAACAAAATATTTTTGTTGGCCATGTGCAAGCTGAAGACGTTTCTAGTGGGAAAAAGGACCATTTGACATTGCTTTTAGGGATTTAAATTTGTGGCATTATTTATGTAAAGGTAGTTGTTTTACATGTTTGCTATTTTTTCCTTTTTTTTTTCTTTTTTTTGTCCTATTTCCTCGAGGGTGGAGGTAGTGGAAAGATTCTATTGAATGGGAAACCTTGTTGAGTAGTCTATTTCCCTTTCCCTTGTCAAAAGTCAGTGTAGTTTTCCTTTGAATGAATGTGAACTCCTTTTTATGCGTCTCCATTGAGGCTAAGCCGCTAAGGTTCATAGTACAAGGTTGTTATAATTTTATGGGAAGACGATTTGGTTCAGACTAACTAGGCAAGATGTTTTTTTTTTTTTTTTTTTTTTTCCTTATCTAAAAAAAAAAAAACAAAACAAAAAACTAGGCAAGATGAAAAAACATAAGCTGGTTTGGTGAGACATTTTTGCCTGGGCAATTAGTGCTATTCGTTTATTCCATTGATGGTACCTGGTAATGGAGTGTATTAGCCGTTTTGTCCAGTGCATAACATTAGATCTTTATGTAAGAATGTTTGGCAAATTACTCGTTTTTTTGTGTTAGTTGTTAAGGGGCATGAGTTTTTGTTAAAGATGAAAAACGTATGCGCTATATCAAAATAAAGGAAGGTTACAACAAAATGGGGAAGCTAGTTACAAACTGGCCCTATTCCTTTGAGATGCCCAGGATCCATAAGAAAGTTAATTCAGTGACTCTATTCTCTAGTAGCTGAGGTGAAGAGAGTTCTAGAAAAAACATGTCTGTTCCTCTTTAGCCATAGGCACCACATTTGTCAATTGAGCGAGCTTTTATCTTCCCCCTTCCAATGCCTACATAATGAACCTCTAAGAAGTCCAATCAGCAGTTGGGCAAACCCATGTTTCCACTTACTCCTAAATAATCATGGAATATTGCACTGCTAGTCTATTGCTCGCACAACAAAATATGCACATATCCATGGAGATAGCTAGCCCTGTCCACCTTTGTTGTCTCATACCATTGGTATTTATACTTCCGAGAGCCAAAGTGTTTGCTTACCTTATTATTTATTCGTTCATCGGAGGAGGGATCCAACTATTCCAACACTCAGGCTTGTGTGTTATTACACCGTTATGTATCTATTTTTAGGATTCCAAGTATGAGAAGCGCATTGTTGAATTCATTAGTTCCTCACGTAGGTCATACATTTCAAATTATTATAACACAGTTTGATTGTTTATGTTTTAAACGGTATCAAAAGCTCATAATTTGCCCATTTTAATGTTCTGAAGTTTTGTGTCTACAACGAGTATAAAAAATAAAAATGATCAAATGATCAACATGGCAAATTATGCATTGAATAAAAAGTTGTATGAGGGTGTAAAACATTAAGTTTACATGGGGTAAAAAACTATAAGTGGAGGCCTCTCTTTATTATCACCACCATCATCATCTTTATCAAGTAAACATAGTTGTGAATAACAAAAAATATATAACTGATGTATACGTAACAAATAACATGAATTTACATATCACACTACTCAAGAGCGAACAACACTAGCATCAACCCAGGAAGCACTTCCTTGTCGAGGGCAGGGTCTGAAAGCGGAAATTTGAAAATTGGAAATTGGAAATTGGGTGTACACAATTATGAAGACGATCACATTTCCTTTTTTCGTATGATTGACAGGTAGATCGGAGAGATTATCTCTTTTAAATTTTGGGCCTTTTGCATGAGATATCAATCATAGATAATACGGAGAGAGAGACCAGAGCCTAGAACCACAGCGTCAAGGCAAACAAGAAAGATTTATTTTTAGATGTACAGTTTCTTTTATTTATTGGGCTGTGTCAGTGTACCAAACAAGAGACATTTAATTCTCTCTCTCTACTCTAGCTGTATGCCCAAATATACCCATATGAGGATGTAGAACGGTCCGTGGGACTTACATTTGCGCCGGGCACCACATGATAGAGAGATGGAGGAGCTTGTTTCCCTCCTGAGTGTTCTTGACTCTACCCTTCTCGTCCCTAGGGACGACTCTCGGACTTGGACAGGAGATTCCTCTGGGGTCTTCACGTGCAAGTCCTTCCTTTTTCACATTAGCCTTCCTTCACAATTTCCCCGTTTTCCGTTAGGTACTTTTATTTGGAAGTCTAAGGTTTCATTGAAGGTACGTGCTTTTGTGTGGACTTTGGTACTAGGTAGGGTGAACACATATGACATGCTGCAGCGCCGGGGCCCAGGCTGGTCACTTTTACCGGGGTTTTGCATGATGTGTCGTCATAGTGAGGAGAATTGCTTGCATTTGTTTGTGCTATGTGATTTCGCAAGGAGTTTATGGGAGGTTGCTGTGTGGGGAGAGTTTTGTGTGCCCAGCCACAGTGGGCGGTTTTTTGCAATTACGGTTTGCTGCGATGAGGAGAAACAAGGAGGGGCGGTTATTGTGGAGGTGTGCTTGCATGGCTATACTTTGGTGCATTTGGTTGGAGAGGAACTCGAGGATCTTTTCCGAGGCTAGGAAGACTATTGATAATATCTGGGATCACATAGTTTACTTGGCTTCTCTTTGGGCTAAGGCGGCGGGGGCCTTTAAGGGCGTCCTGCTCACTATAGTACAGCGCCAATGGCGAGATGTATAGTGACTTATATTTTTTGTTATTGAGGATGCCTCATCCTCCTTTACTTTTCTGTATTCTTAACATTTGATTAATAAAAAAAAATTCTTATCTAAAAAAAAAATAAAAAATAGAACCGTCCGTGGTCTATGGAGGTTGAGTTTTGCGCAACTCTACCCCTAAATAGAAGAGAAGGAAGGAGGCCTTGCAAAAACATCGGGTATCTTTTTCTGATGTGATGTAGCATGAAGCTTTTGGATAAGTTGTTTGGTGTATTTGGGGATTTTAGGTGTGCCAACCTACTGTTATGAATTCTTTTCACATGTCGTGTGGTCTTTAGGATGGGGAAGGAGAGAAAAGTAATGTGGCAAAATGTTTTTTTTTGCTACGTGTCATCTATCTCTCCTGACATGCTGTGGGATAGAGTGACACACTCAGCTTCTTTATGGTCTAATATGGCAAGAACCTTAGGAGCTAATTTGTCTCAGAGTTCCAACAAAAGAGGGCCTTCTTTTATTTAGCTTCTTTGTGCAGGATATTGTCCTCTTTGTACTTATCAATCTATACTCTCTCTTTATCTAAAAATGAACGAATCTGAAACCCCAGACCCATACTCGTTTCCCTCAAGAACCAAAACATTCTCTTTACTCCCATTTTGCCTTCTCCCTCATCTTCGAGTCCCTTTCCTGATAACCTCCATTTCACCAGGCCCATGTTGTCAGAAATCACCAGTTTTTTTTTGTCCCCTTCACGTCTCTCACCATCTCTGCAACGTGCAACCCCCTATCATGTGAGCCATCTCCTCATTTTCCGGAATAATTCATTGGCTCCATTATCGATTTTTGCTCTTTCTTTCTCTTCTCCTCTCGCCTCTGCACCTTTTTTGCTTGACCAGTTGACCTTAATGGTACAGCTGTTGGTGGATGCTGTTCCAATCCCCCCCCCCCCATTCTCCCTTTTTCTTAAGCACGCTGTACGTGGATCTTCAATTAATGGCAACTGTTGCAATATGTTTCAAGTATTGAGCATTTGTGTCATTTGGCTAAACAATTGCCAATCCTCTCTTCTGAAATGTAGGTATGACCTGCCTTCCCAAAACCAGGGGTTTCCCTCAATTTGCTAATGATTAAACATGTGCGTTAGCGAAAATCATTAAATCCTTCCCGATGAGCTGATTTTCAGTGCATCTACCACCTTTCACCAAAGAAGGCCCTTATAAAAGGTGTAAGACCTACATGCCTTAGAATTAAGCTCTATGAACACCCTGTCAGTAAGGCCCTAGGGAGTGGCAAAATGGGACATGAGCGGGACCCAACGAGAAGTTTATGATTTAGGCTTGGAGATAAATGAGTTTTGAGTAGGCCAATCCATTTGGTGTTACTAAATAGGTGGAATATGGGATTTTCACACTAAAATTGATATGTTATGATCTGTTCTTTTTTAAAATAATTTTAGGTGAAGTGTATTATGATCAGAAGTTATGGGCCTTCAGTGTAGATAAATGGCGTCAGGCACGTTGGCTTCTATATGCACACCTGTTAGTTCATTGTATTGCATTATTATTTTTCATTTTTTTTGGGAATTGCTGTTACTGACCATCGTTATGAACATGTCAGTCAATGCTTCATGATCCACTCTTCATGAATGTTAGAGCAGAGAATATTAATTGGCATGTGATGAATATTGATGTCTTTGCCAGCATAGGTACATCCAATTATCGCATGTTTATGTTAATGATCTGAATTTTAACATGATTATAGATTGGTTTGGTTGGCATGCTTAATATAATAGGCCAGGTTTGACACGTTGAGAATAGGTATAGACATAGTTGCCATGTGAGTTGTGACTTACCTATAAGAGGTTAATGAAAAACTTTTCCTTTTGTTTTTTTTTGTTGTGTTTTTTTTTTGTTGGGGGGGGGGGGGTGTTCTTGCTTTTCAAGGATCTTTTTTTTTTTGTTTTTCATTTGGGAGGTTACGTGAATACTTGCACCTTGAATGACAATGAAAAGAAAGAAAGTTGCTGGTTGTATGTCAATATAACTTGTCATTTTTACACTATCTAAGGTTACCTCATAGTCATACCTGGGGTTACACATGGATGGTCATTCTCAAATGGCCAGGGGAAAATAATTGCATTGTCTGTGATAAGTTCTGGTTGTTATGCTGCATTCTCAAGGTTCCTAGCTGTATTTGCAGTTCTTCTCTCTTCCAAATTGTGCATTTGTGTTTAGCTTGTAAAACAATGATCCCAATCCATATTTATTCGTTTAATCTTTCTTGATGTGGATTTTCAATGATCAGTTTCACTCCTATCTTCATTGGGCTATTATGTATTCTATGAGTGCAACCTAAGGCAAAGTCAAGTTTCTTTTGCTGTTTTCTCCATGTTCCTGTCATTTATTCTGGTTACACTTTCTAAGTATTCTTCTTTTAGTAGCATGAGATCCTTTTCTTTTTGATACCCCCCCCCCCCAATTCTGCACCCAATCATATTATGAGATGTCTTCTTGAAATTGAGGGGGGTAGGAGTTGGCATACTTGGTATTAGTGTGCTGGGGGGCTGAGGTTGTGTGGATAGATGCCCACAAATATGAAGCTCTTTAAGTGAATTGTGATGATTATGCTATTCTCTTTGCCTTAATGCAGTGTAGATAAAATTTATCCTGTGGTATGATGAGAATTGCATTTTAGGACTGATGTCAGCTCAATTAACTCCTTTATCTTGTCATCTTACATGCTAGGTGTGGGTAAGAGTTGCCTTCTGCTGCGTTTTTCTGATGGGTCTTTCACCACAAGTTTCATAACAACCATTGGGTAGGTCATTCTACTATGGAACATATAGGTTCCTTTTTTATCACATCACTTCTTGTAAGCCTAAGAAATAACACTTGTTTCTACAGTATTGATTTTAAGATAAGGACCATAGAACTTGATGCGAAGCGGATCAAACTTCAGATATGGGATACAGCTGGTCAGGAGCGGTTCCGGACCATTACCACTGGTAATTACACTATTTCTACTCTCTCTGTCCGAAAACGGCTAAGGAAATAAACTTGGAAATTAAAAGAAAAGAAGATATTGTATCGTGTGATCTTTGTCTTGTAGCTGAATGTGATGAGTGAAGAAGTCCTGTATTTGCCTTACATTGGGCTTGTGATGCGTTAATTGAGTCGGAAACTTCTTATCTCTCAAACTACTCCCCCCACCCCGGCCAATTAACCAAATTGGTATTTTAAATGAACCCCAAACGGTAGGTTGGTATTTTATAAAGCTCCACTGATGTTTACACATTTTAAATGAACCTCCGGCAACATTTTGGTATTTTGTTTGGACTTTCTCGTCAGATTCACCCGAAAGTTGGTTGCCGGAGAGAAAATTTGATTAAAATAATAATAAAAAATAATTTTCGTATTTATTTCCTATTTCTACCCCATTTCCCCCAATTAAATACTTATTATTTTTCATTTCCTTAATTTTTTTTCTTCAAATACCTCTCTCTCTCTCTCTCTCTCTCTCTCTCTCTCTCTCTTACACAGCAAAGTTTAGCCCAACAACTTGTTGCAACTCCTTTGGATCTAGGCAAGAAAAACTTTGTGACTGTTGATAGCCAGCACCACCAGCTCACAGCTATAGCAAATTCCCGCCTTCACTACTAATTGGTTCATATGGAGAGGGAGAGGGAGAGGGGGAGAGAGAGAGAGGCTAAGGGGTTAGGTATTTTGAAGAAAAAAAATTTAAGGCAATGAAAAATAAAAAGTATTTAATCGGGGAAAATGGAGTAGATATAGGAAATAAATGCGAAAATTATTTATTTTTGTTATTATTTTAATCAATAATTCTCTCCGGCGACCAACTTTAGGGTGAATCTGACGAAAATGTCCAAATAATATACCGACATGTCGCCTGAGGTTCCTTTAAAATGTGTAAACGTCGCCGGAACCTTGGTTTTTAAAAGCGCGCCTGAGGCGCGCTTAAGCGCGAGGCGACCTCAGGTGCGTAGAAAAACGCCTCAGCCAGCCAAAGCGGAGCGATTTACAAGAGGCGACCAAAAAGCGCGCTTTTTGGTCGCCTCAAGGCGAAGCGCGCCTCAGCCAGAAGCGGCCGCTTCCTGGCGTGAGGCGCACATCATGTGCCCAGCTAAAAAAAAAAAAAAAAAAAAGCACGTGACAGCAGATCCAGATTAAAACGAAGAAAACGAAGAGAGAGAAAGAGAAGACGAAGAAAACGAAGAAAGAGAAAACGAAGAAAACGAAGAGAGAGAAAGAGAAGAAAACCCTAGCTTCTCTCCAGCGACTCTCCGGCGACTCCACTGCTGTCCACTGCTGTCCTCAGATTCTTTCCATAAATCAACCCAATCAAAAAATTTGAGAACAAATCGAGACCCAAATTCAATTTAGGGTTTGATCTCAAAACCCTAGAACCTAGATCTGCGAATTGAAGAGCTGAGAGAAGAAGTTAAGAATGAAAGGTTAGGGCTTGTGATCGACTTGGAGAGGCGAGCCCCTCGGCACGATCCCGACGTGAGGTGCTCGGCTGCCGGCTGCCGGAGATCTCTCTTCGTTCTTCTCTGTCTTCGTCTTCTCTGTCTTCGTCTTCTCTCTCTTCGTTCTTCTCTCTCTTCGTTCTTCTCTCTCTTCTCTCTTCGTCTTCTCTCTCTTCTCTCTTCTCTCTCTTCGTTCTTCTCTCTCCTGGGCCAGTACTAGTCAACTATGGAGTATTTATATTGACCATTAAGTTTATTGACCCACAACTTATTGACCCACAACTTATTATTACTTTTCCCTCTTAAAATTTATAAATTGTCACTACCATTTATTAAAAAACACATTTTTTGGTTTCCTTTTTAAGGAATATATTCAGAAAGTTAAATAAAATTTTAAAAAATGTTGTTTTAAGTAGAAAATATTATGTAAAAATATAGTTAAAAATTAAAATATTTATTTAAAGATGTTCGCTTCGCATACGTGCAGTAATACCAAATACCCATATCGTATTACTGTTAAACACTTAAATCTGTGCTCCTACACCATCAAATGACTCACATATTTTAATTTTTATAATTTATGTCGATTTCTTATATTAAATTTGTAGAATAAATATAAAATAAATGATAAAAGTTATTTAAAATGTGTTTTGTGAAGAAAAAAATGTGTAAAAATTAATTTATAAATTATAAAATTTATTTAAATAAAAATGCGCCTCGCATACATGAGGCGTGCGCTTTCGCTTCGCACTTCTCGCCTCGTCGCTTCGGCCCCCTTGCGCCTCGGTGCGCCTCGCGCTTTTTAAAACCAAGGCCGGAACATTATAAAAAACCAACCTGTCGTTTGGGGTTCATTTAAAATACCAATTTGGTTAATTGGCCACCCCCACCCCCCAGCCACCGAAAACAAAAGGAAAAAGCTGAAGATGAGCAGGATATCAATTGTTGTGGCAAACCGTTCCTTTTGATTGAGAATGAGGACAATTCCACAAGTGTAATAAATACTTATCAGTTGCATAAGCTGAAGCTGAACCGAAACAAAGAGTTACTTGCATCTTGTCTGTCATGCTTAGAAAAATAATGAAGTTTGGAAACATGGCCAATTGCCAAATTACAATCTTGTACTCGAGCGTTTATTATGGAAGGAATGGACATGTAGTAAACTCTTGGATGAAGAAAATATGGGTTTCTTTTGGAATCCGTGCTGCTGTGATTCTGTTAAATCAGTCTCTTAAATGGACAAACGTGAACCATTGTGGTTTGAGTGTCTCATTAATACTGGTTTCTTCAATTAAAAGCCATGACTTTAAATTTTTTTAAAAATTTAATGAGACAAACTTGTATAAGACGGTCTTATCAAAGCTTTTGATGAGACGAGGGTCACCTTTTAGTAAAACAATCGTCATTGTTTACATTAAGTGACCCTTACATTTCTAAATGGAGACCCCATTTTAAACTGTAAGTTGGTCTCACACAAGACTTGCTGTAATTTAATTAGATTGTACTATCTGTAGTGCATCGAATGCTACAAGGTTTATGGAAGCATCATGTTACAGCTATTTCTGGCTGGAAACTTCATTCTCAGGGTCACTGCTAAAATTTTGGTTATCACTTCATCCATTTTTTTCATGTAGCAGCGTAGCTTTATAGGAACTTTTACATTGCTCAGCGTTTGTTTATATTGTTTAGATGACTTGGAAATTGTTCTTACGTACTGATGTTTATTGCAGCTTATTATCGTGGAGCCATGGGCATTTTGCTGGTGTATGATGTTACTGACGAATCATCTTTTAACAGTAATTTCCTTGTTTCATCTTTCTCTGTTTACTTCATGTTTAGAAGAAGAAAAAAGTTAGCACTTACTTGCACTAGCAGATGCATCATTGACCTTGTTATATCTAAACTGTAGTGTGAATGATATGGTTGGAGACTTGGGTTCTCCTTCATGGAGGGATGATTTATCTTTAATCAAGTCTTGGTGGGTTGGGCTGAAGGAAGACCTAGGTTCTATTCTTCCTAGTGTTTTCCCTTTTCCGTTTTCTGCTTATGCTATTATGTTGTAGCAAGATGATAAGTATAAATAAGTATGTTTTTATTAAATATGGTATTTTTGGTATATTCTGAGACAGAAAAGTTGACAATTCCTGTTCTGGAAAAGAGAGTCTATCAGTTTACTTTCAGAGGGTCCTTTAAATGGTGAGTAGCTTGGTATGTGATGCATACTTGTATTTGTGCACAGACATAAGGAACTGGATCCGCAACATTGAGCAGCATGCATCAGACAATGTTAACAAGATTCTGGTTGGTAACAAGGCAGACATGGACGAAAGCAAAAGGGTAAAGTTCTTTGTTGCCTATTTCTCTCTCTCTCTCTCTCTCTCACACACACACACACACACACACACACACACGGTTTCAATTCTAATTTAAAGTTCCCTTGATAGGCTGTTCCCACCTCGAAAGGTCAGGCCCTGGCAGATGAATATGGAATCAAGTTCTTTGAAACAGTTGAGTAAACTTGTTGCAGGTGGTTGATTATCTTAACCGCTTGTTAAATTTTCATGGATGCTGAAATTATAATGTGACAGAGTGCTAAGACGAACTTGAATGTGGAGGAGGTCTTCTTTTCAATAGCAAGGGATATTAAACAGAGACTTGCAGAATCCGACTCCAAGGCTGAAGCGGTAAGACTGTTCATAAGTATCACTTCAAGTGGAGGAATATTTGCAGCTATTATCCCATGATTGCAAAACCTAAGATGCTATCTAACTGTTAATATGGGGCATTGTCTTAGCCATTTGGGAAAAAGGATTCATCAATTAGTAATTGTGTAATGTGGCTGTGGTACAAATAAAACCCAAAAATAGAGGGAATGTCTCTTGAAACTTGCACTGAGATGAACGTAGAGGGTTTTCAAGATGTTATCTTTATACTAGATTTTACTCGGGTGTGATTCCTGATCATGCAAAACCTAAGTGGTTAGATCTGCTGGTAAGAACTCTGATATCTATTCCAGAGGTCACCAGCTCAAGCCCCCTTAGGGCCACTGGATTACAGGTAACTTCAGCCCGTGGGATTAATCGGGCACAGCATGGACCCACTTTATTCAAAAAGAAAAAAAAACAAATGATATTTGATCGTGGAAGATGTTTATGAGAGCCCCACCCAACTGCTGTCGATTATGGGATAAGGCTTGCTTTGAATTGATTTAGAGTTCTACTGAGGTTCTTCAGACATGTTCTATCTGGAACTGTTGTTATGATGTTCAAGTAATCCCTGATCGCTTTGTGAATTGCGTAATGCTTAGTTTAGGCCACTAGTTACAATGATAAGCGACTATCATGCTGTGCAGCTAAGAGTAAATGCATTTTCTGTTTGATATACAGCATGGAGGTGGACTCAAAATCACTGCAGCGGACCCAGGTGCCCCAGCCCCAGCTGCACCAAAATCAGCTTGCTGCGGCTCTTAAGCTAATTTGAAGATTTTTGAGATATAACATTGCAGGGGGCATGTACGTTTGCCAGGAAAACAAATTGTGGAGTATCACAGGTGCTTGTAGCTGTTCTAATGATTAAATTTCTCTTATCAGTTCTGGTGCGAGAATGGTAGTTCACTTTATGCAAAATTTATAATGATCTTGTTATTGCCCTCTTTTACATTATTGTCCACCCTTCACTTCAGACGTTACTCTGGGAATTTCTGCTATTCCATGTAGAAAATTAACAGCAACTCAAGTTTGGTAACTGTTATGCAAACTTTAACAATGGGTATTGGAGCCTCTGTTCTGTCTTCGTTGTTTATTGATAGATATCAAAGCATTGGTCTTGTAAATTTTTCACTAATCTGCGGGCCTGTCTTTTGTCATCTTGGCTACGTACTCTCTCTTAGGGGTCGTTTGGTTCAAATCTTAGAAAGGAAATGGAATGGAAATGGATTCAAGAGTGGAATGGAAATGGAAACCATTACTTTGCTATATTGTTTGGTTCAACTCTAGAATAGAGACAAACCTAAAATCTGAAAATGAATTGTTCTTTCTCTATAACTTTTTTTACTATCTTTTAAAATAACATTTCAACAAAAGTAAATTTTAAATTATTATAAAATGATAATAAATATTATAATAATGCTAAAAAAATTGTTAAAATTACAAATATAATACAGCAAAAGAAAAAGAAAGCAGTAGAAGTAAATTTATAATACATGAAAGAAATTACAATAATACATCAAAATTCAATATTGAAGTTAGAATTACAATCTCCAAATGTAAATATCCAGATCCAAGAAAAAAAAATTGAAACAAGCAATGAAAACATACAGCATTATTGTAAAGGAAAATTTACTGATTTTCGCAAATTCAAGATAGAATTACAATCTCCAAATGCATTTATTCAAATCTAAGAACAAAAAATCAAAAGCTTCAAGTAACACAAAAATGGAGGAGAGAGAGAGAGTAGAGAGAAGTGGGCAGGAATGGCGGAGGAGAGAGAGCATGGGTAGGGGTCGATGAAAGAGAGGAGAGAGAGTGATAGCATCAGAGGAGAGAGAACACTGCCACCGGTGAAGGGAAGAGGGGAGGGGAGGGGAGGGGAGGAGAGAGAGAGATGGAGGCATGCACTTCTTTTCTGATTGCAAGCGTTAAAACCCATGGGGGGGCTAAGGATTCAAAACAGTAGAATCGATTAGGCCAAGTAAGGGATTCGGATACCACTGCAGCCCAACCAAACAAATTGTAATGGAGTGGGCCTTTCCATTCCGTTTTCAGACCATATTTTTAGCCCAACCAAACGGGCCCTTAAGTTACCGACAGTTTCTCAAATTTTGGCATTTTGCAACACTCTTGGGGAGATTAATGTCCTAAAATTAGACTTCTCCATGCTGTAATTTTATTTTAAGGAATTTTCTTGATGATTAGAAAATTTGACAAGTTCACGCGGCTAGTTCGGCTACAGTGTTAAGCAAATGTTATCATATTACAATTTTTGCAAACAAGATCTGTAATCGGTTACTATTTTCCTATAATTGAAATTACAGGCTCCATTTTTTTTAGCTGGTAAAAACATAATTTAACTGAACTGACTGAACTAAATTGAGTTTTTTTTTTAAATTTAATTGTTAACCATTTGAACTCGTCCAAACATATCCAATATCTCACAGCGAAAGTATGCTTTGAAATCTTTTCAATAACATACTTAGGTATCATTATGAATTATAATGGAAAAAAATTAATTAAGTGATTAAGTGACACATGAGCTGAATTGAAATAAATTTAAGTAAGATTAAGTTGAGGAGAATAGAACCTAAGTCGATAATTACATAATAATTTAAAAAGATACTGTAAGAAGATAGCTTTAGCCCTATTCCCTTCAAACTAACCTACTTTTGCTTTCTCTTTGAAAGCGAATGCTTTACCATCTACAAATCACGGATACCGATATAGACACAGTGATATGACATTCTAAAAATATAGGATATGCTACTCGATAATTCTTATTTATTATTATTATATGTTAGTCTATCAATTATAAATTAAAATTAAAATAGTATATTTAACATTTCTAAAATTATGCTGAATACCTTTCAAATGATTAAAATAATAGAAAGCATAACATATCACCAAGTTAGGAAGTACAGATGTAGTATGACATTTCTATGAATGAAAGTTCTTATTCCTCTCTTAGAGTACTCTAGTGTACACTTATTATTGCTCCATAGGGAATCGTATCAAACTAGAAAAGTATGGGTGGACTAAAGAAGTGATCGAAGTTAAATGCTACGCATTATCATAAAAACTTAAAAATTAATTGGTTTTGTTCTAAAAGACTATATTTAAATAAAACAATTGGGATCAGAAAATATACCAGGCTAACTTTAGTGGCTTTTCTCTCTTAGGTGATAGGTATGGTCATACATGTCCTGTTCTTGCTTTATACTAATGGCAAAACTTTGGGGAGAGCAAAAACTTGAGTGGATAATAACTATTACAAGAAAAGCACAAGAAAACAAGGTATGAAATATATAAGCAACTTGTCCCCTTCAACAAGGGCAATGAGTGCAGTATTATTGCCTTTGCAGAAAAGGTAAGCCAATCATTTTCTGTTTAGGAGATAATTTGTTATCGGTTGATACGAAACCTTCTGGTTTATCTTTAGCTTGGAGCTAACTCTCTCCATTTTATTTATGTCCATCAAGTAAATGACACACGGATTGGTTTACCAAAGCTTCACATTGATATGCAATATACGTTTGCTTCAACGGGACTCAAAATAGCAATAATTGAACCAACAAGTGATTGGTGTAAGTGATTCGGTACTCACATTCCTTAAACAAGGTTTAGGGTTCGAGTCTTGTAAATGAAGAAATTACTTGCATACTAAAAGCCCTTTACCTTTTCATGAACCGACCCGATGCCAATATGACTAATATTGACGCTAAGAATTTAGGTGAACCTGTGTGGTCAGCCAAAAAAAAAGGAAAAAGAAAGAAGCATTTATTGATATTGTTAATCTAGGATGTTAAAATCCATTCCTTTTATTTGAACAACCCATTTCCTAGTTTTAAGTGCTGGTTGTGCAAGCTAGCTGTGTATGTGACGTGAATTATAATGCTTTTTAGTCATAACTAGTTACATTTCCGTGCGATGCACGATTTGATAGAAAAATTCTCTTCTATGAACCTCTCGCTTAATTAATATCATACATAAACCAAAAATATTGTATCAATTGTAGAGTAGAATACCAAAATATACAGTATCTCATTTTTTGTTAATCATGATATAAAACTGGTTTGTATAACCAAATCTTTATTATTTTTGTTACAATTTACCCTAATATCTAGTGTCCAAAATCTAGTCCAAAAGACCACCACTACTACTACTTTTTGATGCAGTTTACTCCAAATATCCAGTCAAAAGAATCAAAGTCGAAGTATCAAATGGATACAATGAAATTATGTCTAATTAGTTAACAACTATGTATACCCATTATTGGAAGCTAATTCACATATCATTTCTACTATATATATTACCGTTAGAAGAAATAATACAAAATTTAAATAGTAACAATGTACAATTTGACTCGAATATAGTGAGCTCTATTGTTAAAGCATGCATGCATGATGCATCCGCCAAATAAAATTTATCAATAGAAAAATATATACATTTTATTATTGTTATATGCATGTATCATATAAAAATTTAAGGAAGAAGTATTTAATAATAGTGTAGATACATGCATTAGTATAGATTCATGCATTTTGTGTTATGATGATGTGTCAAGCTATGTGAATATGCAGCGCTTATGTGGACGCACACGGGTCCATCAAGCAACGTGCAACATCCACTTATATATATATATATATATATATATTGGTATTGCATGATAATAACTACAATTATTTTTCTTCCCAAAATTCGTTTATCACATAGAGTATTAAAGAGGGTAACGCCCATAAAACATGTATTACGTTTGGTTTGCTTTAGTCACACTAAATATATGTTACTTTAATCACATTTCATACGTGACCCAAACAGGTTTCAGCATAACTGTTATTAAATCCAGTTTTGTCGTTGTTGTTAATATACTAGCGAGCTAGCTATTCAAGTATTCAGCTGAATTTAAAAGCAGCCCAACTTAAATCAATTGAAGTTTTGCACCAACGCATTCAAATGCCAAGGAGGCTTGTCATGAAACAAGTATTGGAATTAATAATACTCCTAAGCATTTTTGTTTTTCTCTAAAAACAACAACATTTAATGCTTCAAACAACACATATGAGATCTTTTATATAAATTTCGAACCATGTAAACAACAAAATACGAATAGTATTTCAAATTAGCTACCTACTTAAGTATACTTATTCAGAAAATGTTTCTAGAATTTTCAATTATTAAGTTCTTACATTTTTACAATATATGTTTTTAATTATGTCCCAACTTCAAATTAGAATGTCTTGACCTAGTGATTAGACTGAGAATCTGAGATGTTGGGTACTTTAAGTTCCAAGTTCGGATGCCCTTTAACTTGTGTACATATATTGTACAGGCCTTCATTTGCGATTCATCCGAATTCCAAAAAAAAAGTCTATGTTATCATTCCTTGTTCTTTTGGGGGTCAAGTCGTTGTGTGTTATAATTTGATTACTACTAATACATATAGTTAATTTCTTATTAAAAATTGGAGAGACCGGACATGATAGAGTGAAATGGAAACCCACCTGAGCCAACAACTACAACCAACACCACGAAAAAACTAACACCGTTCATGATGGTATCTTAAATTGCCATATCCGTGTAAGTGGGGTAGGCCGGGGGGAATAAGCAAACAAATAACAAAAGCAAATGATTTTGATTCCTTCTTTTTCTTTCCCTTTTTTTTAATAATAAATGACGTTGATGTTAGAAGTAAAAGAAACCATAATATTATAGAGAAAAATGTGGCAAGAAAAGCAAATCCAAAAACATAGCTAAATCATGTATAAATAGAGGCTTGCACTTGTAGTTATGGTGCTAGTGTTGTATTGTATTGCACAAATTGTCAAGCTAGTTTTTTCTCTAAGGAAATGGAGTCTCATCATCGCTTCAATCAAATGAAACCTTTCCTTGCCGTTGTCTTCCTCCAAGTCGGCCTGGCCGGAATGGATATCCTCTCGAAGGTTGCTCTTAACCATGGAATGAGCAACTATGTACTAGTTGTCTACCGTCACGCGGTTGCTACTCTTGTAGTTGCTCCTTTCGCAATTGTTTTGGACAAGTCTCTTTCTCCAACCTTGCTCCGATCTCTTCATTTAATTAGTTTCCTTTCTCTTTGCATGTAATATATTATATACTCCGTCCGTTTTATGAAGATGTTTACATTTGCTTTTTCACGGTCTCCAATGCACCACTTTGACCGTAGATAATTGTAATTATATGCATATATAGATTATAAAATTATAATTTTCCGAAAGTATTCTTTAAAATGAATCTAACAAGACCATTTTTACATTATAAATATTTGTATTTTTTCACTAGTTCATGGTCAAAGTTTGTGAACTTTGACCTTAAAAAATGAAGTGGAAACATCTTGGTGAAACAGATTAAATATTTAGCTTTATTGTATTCATTCTTTAGTATATACTCGTAGTACTCTCTCCACCCGCAAAGTATGCAACGTTTTTTGAATGCTTCAATTTTAGTTCTCAAGATTGATCATTCATGCAGGAAAGTAAGACCAAAGATGACCTTATCAATGTTCATCAAATTATTACTACTTGGTTTGCTCGAGTAAGAATTTCTTTCAAGAAGCACTATATGCTCCCCAACTAGTTGAAATTCCCTTATAAAATTAACTACTATATCTTTGGATGAATTTTTTTTAATATGATTTAGTATGCTTGACCTATACGACTTGTTTAACCAATTGATTAAATTTTCATCTTAATTAACAGACCTGTTATTGACCAAAACTTGTACTTTTTGGGAATGAAGTACACCACTGCAACGTTTGCTGCCACGATGGTGAACATTGTTCCAGCCATAACCTTTGTAATGGCTTGGATACTTAGGTAACACTGTTTTATGTATATCTGTAAGTCTTTTATAAGATTGTCTCATGGTGAAACGGTTTTATACACAGTTTTGTGTATTTATATGACATGCATCTTTTAGAATTAGAGGATTAGGATTTAAAACTCACCATCATGTACTTAATTGGTTATTACCTTTGTAGGATTTTAATAAATTATTGATATTGAAATTGATATTATATAGTCCAAGAAAGCGTTTCAAAACCTAAAACAAATTTCCGCCTCCTTTTTCAGGCTTGAAAAAATGAAGTGTAGGAGCATACGTAGCCAAGCTAAGATAATTGGAACCGTGGCAACGCTTGCAGGGGCCATGATGATGACGTTAATGAAAGGCCCTGCCCTCACATTTTGGTCCCATAATAACGCATCCGGTCATGAAGTAAAACAACTTGATGTTAGTGTACACGATGCAATCAAAGGTTCTATTATGATTACCATTGGCTGCTTTAGCTGGGCTGCTTTTGTCATTCTTCAGGTACTTTCATAGTAGTATATAAAAAATAAGGAAAATTTGATGAAAATAACCCAAAGTTTGAGCAATCCGACAATAATAATTTCAAGTTGGAACTTCTACAAAATTAATCCAAAGTTGTCATTTTTGTCACAATATTAGTCCGTTAACTAACGGCATGTCACTCCGTTACTATTAGCGCTAATTAAAGCTATTTATTAATATTTTTTATCATTAATGCGTATTAATTCTTAAGGATAATGAAAATTAAGCTTTTTTTTTTTTTTTTTTTAAATCTCAAGTCCCCTCAAATCCAAATTTTCTCTCTCCTCCTCCCATCTCAGACACCAGCCCACCACCCTCCTCACCATCTCAGCCACCAGCCCACCATCACCAAATTCCGACCACCGGGCAAGAAGGATGCCCTCAGCCCACCATCACCACATTCCGAGCACCCATCTCTTCTCCCTCTCACCACCACTACGCAATAAGACCGCCACTAGACCCCTCCGCTTTCATGACCACCAGGCAAGTAGACCGACCCACCACCACCAGCACCTCCACCCCCACCCCACCAGCTACCGACAATTCCAATTTTGTCAAATCAATGAGCATTTGAAAACTTTGGGGTTTTTCAAAATCTCATAAAATACAATGTGAATATCTCATTCTAAGAGCAACCCACTAGAGTAATTATGCTCTAAATTGCTGTAGCATACAAAAAACAATCAATTTTCCTAGAAAAACAGCACAAAATGGTAGAAAATGCCCCATCCTTCTCAATATACTCCAGCAACACGGGAAGAGGAACAAACGAGAGAAAATGGGTTGGTAAAGGAAGATCCCAGTTCGTGTTTTGGTGTGGTGGAGGAGAGAAAATTTGGGAGCCAGTGGGGAAGATGGAGAGATAAAGTGGGGGAGGGTTGGGTAGTGGTGGTGGTGGTGGTGGAAGAGGCAGCAGAGAAAGGAGGGGAGGTGGGAGGGAGAAAGAAGAGGACTGGGTTTGATGGGGAAGATAGGTTAGGCAATTTTCATTAGAAAGAAAATAGGAGAATGATACATCCATCCGGTGGATTACCAACCCACAAGTTTCATGTGTCTATCTCTCTCATCTATTTTTACAATCTCTTTTCTTTATTTTCAAAAAGTATTAATTAAAGTAGAGAGAGATATACACAATATACTTGTGGGTTGACAACCCACTGGGTCAATGAAACATTTTCCAAGAAGATATTAGAAGAATTAAAGAAGTTAGTGAGTACTTATTTCAAATAGCGTTAATAAACTAACAGAGTTAGACGCCGTTAGCTAACGGATTAACATTGTGACAAAAATGACAACTTAAGATTATTTTTGTAGAAGTTGCAACTTGGGATTATTATTGTTGGACCGCTCAAACTTAGGATTATTTTCATCAAAATTTCCTAAAAATAATGAGCGTACTATAGGCCCGTTTGGCCTACCTTCTTCCAACTTCAATTTCCACTTCTCCTCCCACATTTGTTCTTGTCAATCCCCTTTTTCATCCATTCCCTCTCCACACATGTGAACTTATAAAAAGTTGAAATTAAGTTACAATTGGACTAGAAGTAGAATAAGGTACAATTTGCAACTTCTCCTTCTCCTTCCACTTCTAGCGTTATTTCAACTTCTGAAAGTTGGAGGTGTAGATCGGAGTGGATGAAAAATAGGGTGGATAAGAACAAAAATGGAAGTAGAAGTTTAAATTTTGGGAGTTAGGCCAAATGGGCATTATGTACATCATCACCTTGAGGTTGGAATTTACACCTCTAATAAAAAAGGACACATCAGCACTGGTAAAAGAAAGAATCGAGTAAAGAAAGCAATTTTTCCTTGCAAGTGCTTATATGTCCTATTTTGATTGGGGTTACAAATTACAGCCAAAGTGAGGCTGTACATAGCATCCCTCAAAAATTATATACAAAATGTCTCTTATGAGTCCACTTCAACATGGTGCCACCTCTATAGCCAAACATAACATCAAGCTTGTTTGAGGCGTCTTACGTTGAGGCTGTTAGGAAAAACTACGGTATTTACCCACAATCACAACAACAGATAATCGGAAAAATAAAGTGCAAGAACCCAAAATCAACACAAACAATTTTACGTCCCTTTTGTTTCGGCTTTTTCTACTGTTTCGGCTGTGCTCCTGTCGACAGAACAAAAAATATCGTCCCTTTTGTTTCTTGTCCAGCAGCTTCTAGTGGAAGCTTCCTTACCTTAGACTAAGCCACACAAAGGCTTGCTTTGGTGGGCTAACCAGTCAAAAGCCAACTAAGGCCCACAAGTGAGTTCCAAACTCACGTAGCAACACACACACACTTCTCTTTTCCTTCTTTTTCTGTTTTTTGTTTTTCTTTTCTTTTTCTTTTATTTTATTTTCTTTTACAAACTAAAATAAAATAAAACACAACTAATAATAATATTTGGTATTTGGGGTGTTACCTCAACAAATCCTCCCTCGACCCAAATCACCAAATACCTCCACCTTGTCCGAGAATCGAACCTTCTTCTTCGCAATCTTGCTCCTCCCTACGCAATGACCCTCAACATAACACAAGTTGTTCTCCGTCTTCTTTCCTTGCACAATCAAAGTAGCACCACGATACACTTTGCACCACCTTCCCATACCAATGTATCTACACCCTTGCGATGTCAACTCACCCAACGAAATCACGTTGACACGAGCATTGCGTATATACCTCACATTGTGGAAGGTTCTAGTCACACCACCATGGAGCTCAATTCGGATGCTACCCATCCCTTTCACCTTCAACTTACCACTCCCCATGTTGATGTCACCATACTCACCATCTTGGCACAAAGTATCAAACATAGCATGGTCTCTACAAATGTGAACCGCAGCGCCGGAGTCCAATACCCAACTCTCTTGGCTTTCCTTCCCCTCATTGTTACTAGCCAAGAACAACTCCTTATTACCATCACAAGACATAATTACATTAGAGGAACTGCTATCATCATCAATTTTGGTCTTACCCATCTTCTCTTGCAGCTGCTTGAAACTCTTCAAATCATCTCTCATCTTTGGGCAACGATTCTGAATATGACCCTTCTCACCACAATAGTAACACTCCACGTTACTAAAGTCTCTCGCGCGTGACTTCGATCTACTTCTCGGGCCACCTCCTCTTCTCTCATGATTCCTCCCTCTTTCGGACACCTCCGCAGCTAGTACTCTATCTCCTCCATCACTAGGAGATACACCATCAACCTACAACATCATCCGATCATTCTCTCTCAACACTGTCATTGCTTCATCTAGTGTAATCTCTGTCCTCCCTACAAGTAATGTCTGCACAATTGGCCTGTAGGACTTAGGTAGTGAAGCCAACAATAACAATGCCTCCTCTTGATCGGAGATCTTCTCATCTGCATTTCTTAACTGACATACTAGCTGGTTAAAACTGTTAATGTGGTCCTGCAACGCTGTACCTTGCTCCATCTTTAGCTGGTACAACTCATATCTCAAACAAAGCTTGTTAGTCAGTGACTTTGATGCATATACACTCTGGAGCTTATCCAACAACTTCTTTGGATCTGTCTTAGTCAAGTAATTATACTTGATCTCCGGAGCCATAGCTAATCTAATAGTACTGACAACTTTCTTCTTCTTCAATGTCCATTGGGCATCGGTCACCCCACTAGGCTTTGTCTCATCTAAAGCCTCATCTAAATTTTGTTGAACCAACAAATCCTCAACCGTACTCTTCCACACAGTAAAATTAATTTTACCATCAAACAAAGGGATTTCAAATTTGGGCACACTACCAGACATGTTACTTGCATAAAAGAATTCCTCCTTCAACAAATACAGTAATTTTCCCACCACCGATCCTACAACCTTGCTCTGATACCACTGTTAGGGAAAACTACGGTATTTACCCACAATCACAACAACAGATAATCGGAAAAATAAAGTGCAAGAACCCAAAATCAACACAAACAATTTTACGTGGAAAACCCCTCTCAATTAGGGGAAAAACCACGGTGCGGATCTCCACGCACTAAACAATAATCCACTATGATAATCAAGAGTACAATCGGCAACAATCACAAGAACAAACAACAAGTAGACAATCTATCTTTGGTACTAGTACAAATTGACAAACCCTAACTCACTTTGGTACTCCCACAAACCCAAAGATACACCCACAAATACCTGTCGATGACCGATTCAAGTACTCTGATTATCTTCACCCGAACAAGCCGAATCAACCGTGAACTAGAACAAACCTCTTTAGAGAAATCCCTCACTCTGCTTTTCTCTCTGTCACTGGCTCTCTTCTTTTTCTACTGTTTCGGCTGTGCTCCTATCGACAGAACAAAAAATATCGTCCCTTTTGTTTCTTGTCCAGCAGCTTCTAGTGGAAGCTTCCTTACCTTAGACTAAGCCACACAAAGGCTTGCTTTGGTGGGCTAACCAGTCAAAAGCCAACTAAGGCCCACAAGTGAGTTCCAAACTCACGTAGCAATACACACACACTTCTCTTTTCCTTCTTTTTCTGTTTTTTGTTTTTCTTTTCTTTTTCTTTTATTTTATTTTCTTTTACAAACTAAAATAAAATAAAACACAACTAATAATAATATTTGGTATTTGGGGTGTTACCTCAACAGAGGCCGCATATGTGTTTTTGTGAATAATATATGCTTGCCTTCCCATGGTGTAATAACTAAAACTGACGATTTATTTCCCTGCTTTTTCTACTTAGGCAATCACTCTAAAGTCCTACCCTGCTGAGCTATCTCTCACTGCTTGGATTTGCTTACTAGGCACATTTGAGGGCACCGCAGTTGCCGTTGTGATGGAGAAGGGAAGATCCTCACCATGGATAATAAGATGGGATAGCAATTTACTGGCTGCAGTATACAGTGTATGTTATTTTCTTGTGAAATTTTGCATAAACATACCCCTAGAGCTTGAGGTTAATTCACATTTTGGTTTTTGAGATTTAGCGTTAATTTTTAATTGGCGAGCATATTAAGGGGTATTTCAATAACTTGTCTTGTGTGAACTTGGTCCATCGTAGATCAAGAATACTAGTTAGGATATAGAGAATATTTTAAATAAAATTTAATCTCTTAGTCTACCATGGCCATCCACACAAGTTTTTTTTCTCCCCCCCCACTTCTGAGCTAGGTGGCCTACTGCAGTTATGTCTTTGCTTCTTTGAAAAAAAAAAAAATGTAATTCCTTCCTACAGAAGAAGCATGGTAGACAAAATGAATTGACTACCACAATGAAAATATCTCAAAAGATTGGTAGACAAGCTCGCCCTTCCTACAGATCAAGCTTGTGGTACAATGTGTAGAAGGATTGCACCTTGCCTCACATATAGTGATCGGAGTAAAAGCTCTCTTATAAGTCGGTCACATATATAAGATATCACTTTTTTATTTGGAAGTATCACTTTTCATATATTGTGGTATTATTTTTTTGTCCATAGGTATCACGCCTAGACCTGTCAATTGGGTCGGGCGGGTCGGGTTCGGGTCGGGTCATGTCGGGTTAGGGTCACTAGCGGGTCGGGTCGTTTCGGGTTCGATTTGAGAAATGCTTGACCCTGACCCAGTGTTGTCGGGTTCGGGTCGACGCACTGGGTCGGGTGACCCAAATTTTTTTGTTTTATTCATCAATTCTATAGTCAATTTATGTTTTCAAATGGTATATTTGTACACATATACTCTAATTTATAACTTGTATTAACTACATACGTATTTTATTCACGTTTTGAAATGTATATACACCTATATGATATTGCCTTCTATGAGTTTTTACGTACAGGGAGAATATACGTAAAAACTCATCAATAATACTAAATTAGTCTAGGGGTACTCGTGTCTTCGACGATCATTGAGTTAGTGCTCGTAATTAGCCCCTTTTTTTATCGAGTGTGTTTTAATCGAATATGTTCACGAGTGTACCCGCTCGTTTACAGGTTATTAAAGCCCTACCACAACCAGACTACCACCATCATAATCTGATTACCTCAATGCTATTGATTTTCAAAAAAAAAAAAAGAAAAGAAAAAAGAAAGCCAAACCAATACTGATCAAGATTATACTGATTGCCAACTATGACTTTGATACGTTGGTTGATTTATCAAATTCTTTAAAAAATATATACAATACAAAAACATTAACATGAGAAATTTTTGCTTATTGATGTGCAGGGTGTATTCTGTTCTGGGCTGGCATATTACATTCAAGGGCTAGTGATGAAAGAAAGAGGGCCAGTATTCGTGACGGCTTTTAATCCGTTGTGCATGATAATTGTTGCTATTTTGAGCGCCTTCATCATGGCTGAAAAAATGTTCCTTGGAAGGTACTGCCTACCAAACCTTTATTCTTTTTTTTTTTTTTTCATGGCAAACCTTTGGATTATAAGTATATACCAATCGAGAACATCGTCTATGTAGTACTCTTTTCCTTCATAACATTTATGAGAGAGGGACCAAACTTCTTTTTATTGGATTATCTCCATTTGTCCTCCGTAAAATATACTCCCACCGTTCCCATAAAACTCTACCATTTGTCTCTTTGGGATATTTCCATAAAATTCTACCATTTCTATTCATGGTAAACAATTTTTTAGTGAAATATAATTTTACCTTCACTTTTGTAAAATTTAAAACCTAAGGATGTGTTCGGCAACCACTTTTTGGGTAGCTGTTAGTGGTTTGACTAGTTCAAACCACTACCTATCCTGATTTGTTGTGTTCGGTAAGTAGCTTTTAGTAGTAGTTGTTAGTGGTTAAAGTAGTGTTTTGCAAAAGCTAATAAAATTAGCCTTTCAACTCCAAAGGCTAGCTATTGGAATTATTTAGGCATTTGATCCCAATTCTATCCCTTTATTTTTAATACAAAATAATAATAATATGTCCTTTCATGTCTTTTTACGTCAATCAGCTAACCAAATCGCTAACCTTACCGAACACTCAACCAAGGAAACAGCTATCAGTTACGTACCGCTCATGACATCTAATAACTAGTTCAACAACTAACCACTAATAAAACAGCTAAGACTACAGCTACAACTAATTATTGCCGAACAGACCCTATATCTACCTTCCCTCACACCCTCATTAATATTGAGGGTATAAAGGAAAAGTAACTATTAAAATCACTTTACGTTGGACATTGTGCCAAAAGCAAATGATAGAGTTTCATAGGAACGAAAGGAGTAATGTGAACGTTGTTTGACATATTAAGACAACTATAAATCAATGGGTATTACTTATTAGTGAATTAGTTTAACTGGCGAAAACCTAGCATTAGGAGTTGCTACGAAAAACCTAAATTTAAAACCAGCCTAAACCAATCCATTTTTGTGCCTTCTTAGCCCCACCCCAGCCCCAGAATGTGAAAAAAAATGAAAGAACACATGCACGCAATAATAATATGTCAATTAGTTAATTCCTAAGAGGTTGTACAAAATTACATTTGACACTCGTTTTTATTTATATGTATCAATACAATCCTTTAAAAATCTCTTTACTTGACTCGAAACTATTGTTAAATACCGTCTTTATATTCGCTGGGGAAAAAACAATAATTATTAAAAGTCATTTCTATCTTAGTTTCTGGTATAGTGTCAACTTATTTTTGATAAGTTAAAACCACTTTTTGTTTCATTAAATAATTTTTCCATGGCATATTTCCTAATTAATGTCCACAAATGATTTTTTTTTTTATTTGGGTCCATACTTAAAAGCATTAATTTACTTTATTTTGAAGGGTACTTGGAGCAATGGTTATTGTGGCAGGGTTATATATGGTTATATGGGGAAAAAGTAAGGATAATGACTCTCCACCACCAATGGGTGACACAATTGGTAGCAAAGTGATCATGGACCAACAACTACAGGATGATGATCAAGAAGACACGAACAAGAATTGTCATGCTTTAGAAAAGCAAGATATGTGTGTGTAGTGAGCTAAATCGATTTGTTGAAGAGCACTCAAATTAAAACAAGGGGAACAAAAAAAATAGCCGAAGGGACAGGACTAATCATTTGTATAAAATATAACTGCTGAAGAGGGGTCAATCTTTCTTGAACAACACAACATGACACAGTGGGCACTTCGCACTAATTTTATACTAGTACGTAGCTAGTACTTGGTTTTTGTATGTGTCATAGGTTTTTGACTAATATAAATATATAATAGCAGGAAGGATGCATGAAGCTCTTAGAGCAAGATAAAATATGTGCGAGCTAGATGATGTTGTATTGTTTGGACTTTGGAGTAATCTTACAGTAATATATACTTAATCCGTTTCACCAAGATGTTTACCTTTTATGTTTCAAGGCCAAAATTCACAAACTTTGACCATAAATTAATGAAAAACATACGAAGATTTATATTGTAAAAATGCTATTGTTAGATTCATTCTGAAAAATTATAATTAATTTTATAATTTATATATGCATATAATTACAATTATCTATGGTCAAAGTGGTGCATCGGAGACCGTGAAAAAAAAAAATGTAAACATCTTAAAAAAACGAAGGGAGTATTTTTTTTTTTTTTGCTCGTTAAACGAAGGGAGTATAAATCATTCTTCCTCACATAAATAAGAAATTTTATGCATCCAAAGTTGTTATGTTTTCTCGTTAACAGCGCACAAAAACTTTTATAAGACGATCTTTTCGTAACTTTTTATGAGATGAGCGTCACTTTTCAATGGAATAACGGTCACCACTCATAATAAATGACCCCAACATTTCTAATTAGTAACCATATTATTTTGTGAGTTGGTCTCACACAAGACTTATTGTTAATAATTTTGTTTCGAATTTTTTATTTGTTAAGGAAAATAAGTATTGCTTTATAATCTGGCTATCTACAACAATACGTGGATTTTTTTTTTTGTTACAGCAATAAGTCGGGCATGTTCATTATTGTACAACCAGTTTTAAGCACAGTTGTGCGGCTTCAAGTATGAGACATTTAAAAACGTAATATTTATGAGTAAAAAAAGTAACACCCATAAATAAAAAAAATTATATTTTTAATTGTCTCATCATATAAGAGGTTGCCTGATAAGATACTTGTTCAATTTTAAATACGAGGTGAGTGTTAGTTGGAATAGTTGGAATAGTTACAATATAACTGTACTTAGTTTTTTTTTAAAACAAAACATGCACAAATTAGAATTACCGACATATTAAGAGTAGTTGATATTATGCAAACTAACTATATATTGTAGATAGTTATTTGATAAGAAGATAATATATGCAAATAGAAACGATAATTGTTAGGCTCAATATCTAATTGAATCTGAAGATATAGAGATTAGGGAGAATATGTGGATAACAGATTTGTATAAGACTTTCACTGTGAAATGAGGTGATTTTAATAAAAATAATGGTGAATTTGGTACTTAAATCACTCTTACTTTTATAAAAAGCCACATCATCTCATCATGAGACAATTTACAAGTTTTTTTTTTTTTTTTAATAATTTGGATGCAGGCTGGGTAAGGCTGTAAACGAGTCAGAACACTCGTGAGCTGCTCGCCACGTACTCGGTCAAAACTCGATCAAAGCTCACTCGACAATAAACAAGCCGAGTACGAGCACCCCAATACTCGGCTCGTTACTCTATTATTATAGGTTATAATACCTAACAAACTAGAGTACTCGCGAGCTGCTCATGAACATACTCGGTAAAAGCTCATTCGACAATAAACAAGCCGAACACGAGCACATATTTAATACTCGTTTGATAAACGAGCCAAGCATAAGCATAGAGGTGCTCGAATCGACTCAGGTTGTTTACACGTTTAAAGCTGGGGCTTGGGAAAAAAAATCTAAAGCTTCGGTACCCGAGTGCTGATGGAATCTATTCAAATACTAACAAGGAACAACATACTAGACTCCTACCTGCATGATATGCTCCCATTATAATTGGATTATGTTCCTTTATTTGAATTCCAAAATAGTTCTGTATCAATACATCAAATCAAAGATAATGTGACAATTTACAGTTGTCTGATGTCTCGGATGCTTAGAAGTAAGAATACTTCTTATTCAACTTTACCAAACAAAACATTTTTTTTTTCAATAAATTTTGTATGAGTCCATCTCAAGGTGAGGCTACCTCTATATATAAGCATATATAAGGTGTATATTACACTCTATTGTCCCCCATTTTGTGTGTTTATCTTTCTCATCTCTCCATTTTCCCCCTTTTCACCATACCCATAATACCCCCTGAAATTCCAAGGAATAAGGGGCAAATTTGTCCTTCCACTCACATGGGATAAGAGAGTGTAATATACACTGGGTGTATGGGTAACCTTTTCCAAACAAGCATGCTTGTATGAGAGGCCTCACCTTGAGGCCGCATCATACGAGATTTTGTGTTTTTTTTTTCCTTTTTTCTTTGTAAGGTTTCCAAAATGTTAACATAAAATGTGAATAATTAAGTATTTGCCAAACTTTAGAATATCCTAATATAATGGACGCTTTAATGTATCCAATGTGAAGCTACTACAACTTGCATATGGGTGAAGGATCTTGTTGTGGCCTCTGCGTAGGTTTCAACTTGAATGACAAATTGACAATCGACAAAATTAAAGCCTCGCAGATTATTGTAGGACATTACGCAAACTAAAGCTACGTGTAGGACTCATCTTCCCATTAACGAATTTGCTTTAATAAGAAAAATCATGTAGAGGTGTCTGATTGGAGAAGCATCTGAAGAAATTGTAACTACCCAAGCAGACATTAGAGAAGCATTTTATCACAAAAAATAAAATAAAAATAGAGAAGCATTTATTCTTTGATGATTTTAATCATCCAGACAACTTCAAAAATCTTTTCCTTAACCTGAATTTGTGTTTTTATAGGGTCATGTTTAGCTTTTTTTACCTAAGGTTATGGGAGTTAGGTTAGCCTTGTTAGGCAATTCTGTTGGGGAAAATCACACACACACTAAGTATCGATAACGAGAATACAAACACCAAATGAAAAATAAGAGACACCTAAAATTTATGTGGTTCAGCCACTCCGGCTTACATCCACGAAAACAATCCAATGATATTCACTATCTCAAATAAGATTATAAGTTTTGTGGGAAACTCAGAACTCTCCTCACGTTGTATACCACCCTACAAACCGGAGTCCTTCTCTCAAGAGTTATAAGGAACGGTAACACTAAACTATAAATAATACAACACACTCACACATGTGTTTGTCTCAGACTTCTTGTGCATCAGATGGATTGCCTAACCCCTTCTAGCACACCTCTATTTATAGGTGGAGAACGGAAACTCTTGAGTTTCTTTACGTAACTCTATATCCTCCTCCATTTAGTGCTTACTTGAAGGTTACATCTCCTTAAGATCAATGAACAAAGTTGTTTCAAGCTACTTTATTTATTTTTCATCAATGAAGTTAAATGGTGTATTATTATCGACCTTTGTATAGTCAATCCCAACGTTTTGCGTACACCAGAAAGTTTTGGGATTGATCACAACTATGCAATCTAAACCCTTCATTAAAAATCTAATCAAATTTCCACCATTTATTCAAAATGTTTAAAATGTTTATTTTTATATTTCCATATGCTTAGTTTGTACCAGACAACCAGTTCACAAGAACCAACCTCTTGTTCTGGCTTTTCTCTATCTCTCCTGGAGACCTTGTTTGCTAATAATCAACCTTATTCACCATTAATCTTTGCTAATAAGTCTAATGATTAAGGTACTAAACTCCTGAGGGCTCAAATCAACTTTATTGGTTTCTTTATTGCTTTTCATGCTTGTAAAAATGTAGATCTCATGCAAATCATGTAATTTATTGCTTCCTAAATATCGCTTGTAAATCTTGTAAATATCAATATTTTGTCATTGTAATGCTCAAATTGCCAACCGAATGCATGTTCACAATATGGTAAATAACAATGTTTTGATGCTTGTGATCAACCAATAAAATAGTCTAATCTAGGTTGTTAATCGGATTTGTGTGGGAACTATGCCATTAACATATTAAGCAAACTTGAGTTAGTAGGGGCCGTTATTTTCAACGAGCGAGTTGGGCGCCTAACACCTTCCCACCTCGTACCTTCACCCCCGAACCCTCATTCTTGGGTACTCATATGTTTTATATGAGCGTGAGTCTTTCTAAAAACATGACTAGTTTGATTTTCCAACTACTAGGTTGTCCCTTCAACTGTCCCTTCGCTTTGTCCCTTTCGATAAAGTGCTAGTAGCAGAATTTTGGGCCCTTTCATGGTTTTTCTTCAATTCAAGTCTTTGAAAAGATTTTCTAACTCGACGGTTCCTTGAACTTATCTAATCCCCTAAAAATATAAATTTTCTATAAGGATCTTATCACATTCATTTTACAAAAAGCATGCGGTGATTTTCCGGGATCCTTACAGTGGCGACTTCACTGGGGATTATTTAAGAGGGTGAAACTCGAAAGTCAAGTTTGCTTAATTAGTTAATGACATATTCCGATATTGCATCATTTGCATTATTTGCATGTGCTTTGGCACAACTATTTACCCACGTCTACTTTCGAGGGATTAAAAGATGCCATTCGTAGACGACCAGTATATCTAAAGGAATATACAGTTGTCAGGACGAACACACTATCACTCCTTCACCCATGACTCATCGGCTCCCGGCTTATGAAAATAATTACATTTAACGTGTCGGCCATACGTCGGACGCAAGTTGTAGTTTGTCGTGGTAACCTCACGGGAGCCAAAAATCCTTAACCCTCATTCGTACATTCGCTTGCTTGTTGTGCATGTGTCGTTGTAATGCATGTTTGATAATTGGAATGAGGGGCGTGCGTTTGTTTATATAGTGGAGGAAGTAGGGTACCTCCCAACCAAAAGATAGATCCGTGCACGTTCCTCCAGGGAAATGAGCTGTCAATAGAGTAACAGGGCGCAGCCGCTAGCGGCTGGGCCTAAGAAGGGGCGTAGTCGTTAGCGGCTAAGCCTTGTTGTGGGCTTATCCTTTAGCGGCTAAGCCTCGGGCAGCTGCTCTTGGCTAAGGGCTTAAGGGGTGATTTATCCTTAGCCGCTAGCGGCTACCGCCGTAAAGGATAAGATAAGGGGTGATTTACCCTTAGCCGCTAGCGGCTACCGCCGTAAAGGATAAGATATCCTTTACGAAGCCAGTTACAAAGATAGAATTGTGTATCTGGTCCATTTTGAGACTGTATTTTTTGGAAGGGAAAGTACGAATTTACCCTTGAGACGTGAAAAGACGAATTTGCCTCTAAGGGCACAGAAAGACGATTTTGCCCTCGAAATCGGAATGGGCTTAGTGCCAATGGAAAGCTATTGAAAGGGGCTATTGAATGGAGGGGAAACAAAAAGGCTATTATAGAGACCTTGTAACCTTATTTACCTATCGAAGCTAAAAAGCAAACAGGTACACATAAAGTTACTCATATTCATCACCGGGCTTTTGCGAAGGAGACTGATGACACTTTTTTGGCGTCTACACAACTACCAAACCAACTTTATACATATTTGATGGAGTATTATTTTTATACTTTTTAAAAAAATTTAAAAAAATTAGGTTTTTAGTAATTTATTTATAGAGTGCAACCAAACAAAACAAAAATGAGGTATCGGTTTGGATCCATTCCTCTCTACTTACATTCCTCATTCCAAACTCATACTAGAGTTTCATCCAAATGACATTTAAGAGGGATTATCAGATTTTTTTAATTGTTTGATTGTAATAATAGAGCGGATCAGAAAATGATTGTGTCCTCTTTTCTTAAATTAAAATGAAGAAGCACCAGTAGAAACTAGAAAGACCAAAAGGAATGAAAAATATCAAAATTGAAATATGGAATATATTTGAATGTCACGACATCACATCATATGAATAATGTTTGACTTTTAACACCATAAATTTACTGTATATTATTAACACATACACGGCCCAACACTTTTAGTTATTGATAAAAATTTACCATGTACATTCTTGAAACCAAATTTGGTATACTAACCATTTTTTTTGTAATGCAAGTTATGCAAACAAAATTTATGCCTAAAAAAAAAATTGAAGTAATGTTATTGAAAACTAGTGGGACAGTCCGTGCATTACGCACGAGTCTTCTCCCACATTGATTTGATTTACATATGACGTTAATAGTGCATAATACACGTTTTAGAAATCTGTAATTATAATGATTACAAAATAGTAAAATGTACATCATAATCATTGAAAAGTGCTAGTTTTTTACATGTAAAAGGTGGCTTAAATGGTTGAGCTACAAAACATAATTTGTGATGAAGCCCTTTTCTTCACGGCGTCTTTATTAAATGGCATTTATATGACATTAATTCTTTATATGAGTAATATATACCAACAAAACAATGATTAACCATTCTATTTTTATTTTATAATAAAGCATAAAATAATTAACTAAGACATTGTTGAGAAACAATTTCTTTGGTCACAATTTAGCGCAAGCACGTACTTCTTCTTTAAACTATTACTCCGACATTCAACTTCTTCATGACTCTTGTAAATCTTCCGCTATATAAAAGGGAGAGTTGCAAAGGAAAAAAATTATGTGCCTTCGGAACTGGCCATGTGGTTAGGAGCTTTGTTATGGATTTTGTTGTTTTTGGTTTGATTTGGTTTCTGTAAAAGAGCAAACATAAGAAAAGGTGACCTGAATCATTTTCCAAGTATATTAAGTATATTAGACGTCACGCTTAAACGTGTCAAGGGTTTGGTATATTTTTGGTTCCAGTAACTTTTTTCCTCCTTACTTTCCTTTTTGCTTCTCTCTCCAAAGTTGTTTGCTCTCTGAGATAAAAAGAAAATTGCTTTCTTCATGCGATAGAAAAGATGCAGGTGAACTGGTGATGAAGGTTAGTAATTTCTTACTTTTAATTTATGCTTGCTTTTTTCCTTTTTTTTACCTTGACTTCTTTTCTCTTTCTTTTTGTCTCACCTTCTTCCTTTTGTTCTCATCCTTAATAGCTGCTTTATTCTGCTAATGATATCTGATTAATGATAACTGTCACATCTTCATTCTAAACCCCGCAATCACAAACCAAAAATAACCCTTTCTAATGGACATACAGCTGATATAACTCACATAGATGACATTGCTCTTGCCAAAAACCTTGTTTCACATTATGCTTTGTCTGTTCTCACATTTAAATTCAACTTGCTTTCTGTGCCTCAATTGTTAAAAGAGAATAACTTATATGTGATATTTAACTCATCTTTTTGCATAATTCAGGACTCTATTCAAAAGGTGAGAGGAGTTGGAAGAGACACTGATGGCTTATACAATCTGCTGGGCATCCCTCTTTCACAAATACATCCTTTTTTGGATGATCACAGTGTGCACTTTGGTGGTGCTTTTATTGGTAGTCCTATCAGTTTCAATTGTTAAAATCTTGATCGCTGTCTGATTTTCAGGGATCTTGTAATAAGTCTAGCAATCATATGTCTATATATAGTCTTTGACATCATAGGCTTGGTCATGTATCAATAAAGAAAATGCAATATACTCCTAGTGTTTCTTGTCATGTAAAGGATAAAGGTACTGATGTTTGTGTATCATGTCATATGGCAAAGATGACTAAACTTCCTTTTAATTCCAGTTCATCTGAAACTAAGAATTTGTTTGATCTTGTTCACATTGATATCTAGGGTCCTTATAGGATGCCTACTCACAAAATTTTCAGATTCTTACTGACTATAGTAATAGATCATAGAAGGGCACACTAGACCTTTCTTCTTCAGTGTGAATCCAAGCTTTTGCCACTTTACGAAAATTTCACAAAATGGTTCAAATCACTTCAAAAGTAGCATTAAGATCTTAAAATCTGATAATACCCTTGAGTTTCAAAAGTATTTCAATGCACATGGTATTTTTCATTAGACACACATGTGTATATAGGTCACAAAAGAATGACAGAGTGGAAAGAAAACACAAACATATTTTAGATGTAGCAAGAGCCCTAAGAATTCATAAATGGAAAGGTACCCACTAGGGTGGTCCTTCCATCCAAGAAAGACAACTTGCCTCGAACTCTTATCAACGTATGAGAATTTCAATAGATCTCCTATCAAACCTCCAGTTGAATGGACCAAATCAACTGAAATACTCAACTAGCGGCCCACCTCCCTCACATCCACCTGAAGCCTATAATTTTCCCTAGAAATAGAATCCCAAGTCTTACTAGACTTCCACTTGTGAAGTGATCAATTCGGCTGTACCAATGCCAATAATGAAACTCTCACATAGAAAAATTAGATAGTGATAAAACAGGGTAAAGAGGCAAATCAGGACCTAAACTTTGCCAAAAAATCACAATAAGGACCTCAACTTTAGAAATACCACAAGAAAGACCTATGACCCCTTATAACCGGTTGCCCCCTTTTCACCAGTTTCTAAGGTAATTTTATGTATTAAAATAATAAAGCTGGCCCACAAAAAAGCAACCCACATTGAATTGACCAATTTTTTAATAGAGAATTGCCCCATTCTATTTTTCTCTCCTTCTTTTCTGTAATTCAACCAGAAATGTTGCCACTCTAATCAAGAAAACAACACCCTTTGTAAATTATCAATGCACCTTCAATTTCTTCACCCACAAGAACAAGATGATTCATCCTATATTCCTATTCCATGATTCAAAGCCCAAATTACAAGCATCAAAAACAAATTCCTGGAAAAATGAATGAAATCAAGATTACCAAACCCTTTCAGCCACAAACTGAGTTTTGCGAATGGAACAAAACCCACCAAACTATGAACAAAACCAATCCAATTCAAACTAATTTTGTATTAATTCAAACTACAAAACCCATAAACCATCATATTCCTCACATCAGATTCAAATTCAACCCAGAAGAACTCTCACGAAAAATTAAACTCGAAAAGTTTCAGTTGCCATATCAAAATCTCACATCAAGTAAAACACATACACCCCCATCTCAGTTTCCGTCATTCAAATTCAACCCCAAAACCCCAAATTTCTAAACCAGAGAAGGGAGAGAGAACCCCGAAATTTCTAAACTCATTTTTTAAACCCATCACCACAGCCATTGTCTTTCACGTTGGCGGCAACAGCAACATTGCCGCCCTTGAGAGCGGGTTCGGAACCGCCTCGCGAATTGTAGTATCTTTTTCAAGTATGTTGGGCTAGGAAAGTAGGAATTAGGATTTAGAATGACCTTTCATGGTGATTTTTTTTCGGGTGGGTGGTGATTCTCTGGTTTAGTTGTTATGTTTGCAGATACATGTGGTGAATAGGCAAATAGTTCAACGCTGGTTTTTGGTGTTCTTGCTTTTTTTTTCTTTTTTTCTTTTTCTATTTTTGTGTTGCTTAAAAGGATGGAGATAAATATTGGAGGTCACTGAGGTTAATTTCAATGGAGTAATTGAGTTTTTGGGTTGCAAGCAGGTGAGAATGAGGAAAGAGAAAGAAAATTAAAATGATAGGAGAGATAATTAGAGAAAAGAAAGGAAAGGAAAGTCACGGAAAAATGGGGAGGTGAGGGGGAATGGATAATCTATTTATTTATTTATTATTATTGGAAAAGTTACTGTTCTTTTTATTATTCATAGAAAAAAGAAAAAAAACAGGCAAAAGGGGTGGTAACCTGTTAGAGCGGGTCATAGGTCCTTAATGTGGTGTTTTTAAAGTTGAGGTCCTTCTTGTAGTTTTTTCCCAAAGTTCAGGTCCTCAATTGCCCATTTACCTGATAAAAAATCATCATTCTTTTCAATCTCAAAACCCTCTAGAAATACCTCCCAAAATGAATCATGAAACACTGTATGTTTCGCCAAATCATCATCCTTGACCAGGTTTTCCTCCTTCACCGACTTATCCAAGTTCTCCTTGTTTTCCTTATAGTTTGTCTTTCGCCTCCTCCTCTCTTTTTTTATTGCCATTAATTATCAATGAAGAACTTTTTCCCACTTCAACCTCATCTTTTTGCTCGTTTTGAATTGTTGTCTTCCTCTTCTTTCTCTCAAACTTAAAAACTTTTGGGCAAAAAGCAAAATGTGTTTTTCTTGCCCAATCACAATATGCAAATTCCTCGAGCTCATCCTGAAAATGTAAAAGAACTAATGGCAAATCCTTTTTGCTCAACATTTTTCCACCCAAACCACTAAACACATTGCATTGATCAGGTTGAGTAGCGTACGCTTCTAATAGTACCTTCCAACTTCCATGAGCGCCCTCCCAAACTTCTAACATCTCTGAAAAAATACATATTTAAAACAAAAACAATTCCAAAGACACATACATATGAACCTGTTAACTATAATATATTTAAACCAAACATTCATCATCATCATTATCATTATCATCATCATCATCATCATCATTATCAAATGTTAAACATAACTATACACGTACCTATACAATAGTTATTGTTTATGTCCTTTTTCATTGTTTTCACGCACTTTTCAATTGGAATGGGATCTCTTATTAGCAGAGAGAGAGAGAGAGAGAGAGAGAGATGCTAGTTGCAAGTAGCTGAGCTAAATGAGTTGAGGTGGGTTTGGAAAGTGACATCAAAATTACTGAAACTGCAGGAAGTTCACAATAGGGCCTGTCTTTGGGACTGGGTAGGAGGGCGGGGTTCAGTGGGGTTCTGATGAAGCTTGAAATGTTGTATCAAAGGAGGCGGTTGTACAGCATTGGCAAATGGGTTGGAAGGGGAGAGAAAATGTTTGGTGACTTTTTTTTTTTTTTTTTTTTTTTTTGAGTGAAATACCAACATAGGGTATTTGATGGACCGTGTTCTTTTGAAAATGAGAGATACACATTAGCAACTTCTTCTCATGAGTGTTTTTAACACTAGTGGGATGGCCAGTGGGCGGGTCTTTTGCAAAAACTTCAAAACAAAAAAAAAGAAAAAAATTCCAGTCCCCAACCCAATCAAAACATAAAGTAAAAGAAATAAAAGAAGAGAAAACACGAAGGCTACAAACTTTGAAGAATTAAGAATATACTAATGCTAATATACTTGGTAGCCATAAACAAAGGGGGGAAGAGAGAGAGAATAAATTAAAAGGATAAGAAAAAAAACCACTAGGAGGAAATCCAAAGAATAAAATTTAGTGTTCTTTACTTATAATGTTAGGAACCTACTAAAATTTATTGTATAAGTCTAGTAAGAGATATAAAAGAAGAAAACGTCATTGCAAAAGAAAAGTCCTTGGGCATGTTAAAGATGATTTTACCCATTTTTTGATAATTTTGAAATTAGGATTTCATTTTCTTTTATTTTTTATTTTCGACATTTTCATTTTAGGAAGTGGGTTTGTGGTACAATTTTAGATTAACTTCCATTTTTAGGTTTTCACTTGTGTTAGCTAATTTTTTTATTTTTGGTTAAAATTGTCCAAAATCGACATGCGACGACATTATAGACTTAAATGGGCTTACATGAACATAATTTAGATGATCTAGTCATAATCTTGGAAGATCAAGGGTTCATTTTAGGATCTAAGAGTATAGGTAAATTATTTATAGTGATTAAAGTTTATAACTTGGAAAAGTTCAATAATTTACCTTGTTTTGCTTTCCCTCAGGTGAGCTCGATTTTAGGTGAGCTTGAGTTGAGGTTTGACTTTGATTTCCAGATTCATGAACATAGAAAGATTTGTGTGAGTTTTTAGTTCATGAATTAAAGGGGATTAAAACAACAATGTACTAGTTTTATTTTAGGATTTTCTTACCTTTCTTCTTCTTTTCTTTCTCTTTCGTTCCTCTTCTTTTCTCCTTTAATTTGCTTCTTTTTCACACTAAAATTTGATTTTAAGAGATGTAGGAGAGATTTTCGGAGATTGAGTTTGTAAGAAAAATAAAGTAATATTTTTTGTTGTTTTGTGTTTGGAGGTTTCGGTCATTAGGAGGGTAGGGTAATAGTAGGGTTTACTTGTTGTGCTTAACAAAGGCTTGGGAAGAGAAAATTAAGGCTTTCTAATGATGATGGTAGGTAAGGTGCCTTTAAATTTTTATTGGGTAATTGTTGGGTGATTTAACTCTTTAATTTCTTTCTATTTCCTTTCTTTATTTTCTCCTTCTTTTTCCTGTTGGCTTGCCCGGTTTCCCTCCTCTTTTATAGACTAGTTTGTTCAAATTTTTTTATTTTCTTTCATGTAGCATCATGTGCAAAAACAATCATGACCATGCAATACCATGGTTTTGGGCAATTAATTTACATTTCCTTGCATGTATGCTCTATGACTCACTATGCCACATACCCAACTTAAAACTCAGATTTTTGTTTTGTAATTTTAGTAGTGCTACCTAAGTGCACACTTGTCTATATTAGGGAAGTCTTATTTTATGTTAAATGTAAAATAATAAGGCATGTCAAAGTCAATGAATAGTATTATTTTGCAAAGTCATTAACTATACTAATCACATACTTACGACACATTAGGAGCAAAGCAAAATAATTTGGGTGATTCTTAGACTTAATGTACATTAGCTAATTAATCATGCAATTAGAAATTTAATAAAATAATTAACGAAATTGCAAGAATTTCGAATCCATCACGAAAATTAAGAGCTAATCGTAATTGTAAGAAGATTAAAAAAAATAGTGATTTGGAATTTAATTAAGGTAATTAGAAATTTTAATCAAGCTTTATTAAGTTAATCGCATCAATTATCGCTAATAAGGTGATTAAAATTTTCGGGTTATTATATCCCTCATGAAGAAAATGCACAATAAATTGCGGAATTGACACAACAACTAACAAATGCGCAGGCCAAAATTTTGCCTTTGAAAGAAAGAAAAAATGTCCTCCAAAATGAAATCATCCGTCTAACCAATGTGAAATCTTCATCAATGGCTGGATTGCCGGTTGGATACATCTCTTTTTGGCTTTTACTTTTTCGCAATTGTTGTTCTTATTTTATCATCAAGTTTGTGTAATGTATTCTATCTGATTTCCTTTGTAATATGATGGGTTAATTGTTATCAAACTTCTTATTCCCCAGGGAAATTGGTGCTAATTCTTTTGTGCCTTGTGATTCATGTGTTTTACTACAACACTACTACTTTTTACTACACCACTACTATTTTTTACTACCACTCTCATGTAAATTTCCTACAACTAGCGTCTTAATTTACTAGAACACGAGACATGACAATAGATGTACCAAAGTACATGACAATAGCAACACGACTTGTGTCCATTTTTCACGTCCCAATAGCTGTAACAAATGACTGAACTCATATAAGCTTGTTGCGATTTAGGAAATGCAATTGTTTTTGCATTCATATAGGCCTTATTTAAATACCTTCGCCTTATTGATTGGGCCTTCAAATTTAAACATGCCACTTCTAGTGGCCTTATATTGTTATCTTAATAGCTCTTCATTCATTTCTATCAGTTTTTGGGTCATTATTTTAATTGGGCGTCATTATAACTCCTTTATGCATTCATGGCCATTGCAATTCTTGTCATTGCACATTCTCAATTCATTGTCCCTTAGTGCATTTGATTTTCCTCAGCATTAAAAATAGATTTTGAGTAACCAAAATTATTTGAAAAAACCAAAATCATAACTTCCTCAGCATTCATTTATTTTTCCAAAATCTAAACTCATAAGGTATACCACATACATGAATTCTTAGTAGCTATGTGCCCACAAGTTCATATCAATACCCATCTATCTAAATCCTCATTATCGAGTTGATGATTATATCCCTGTCAACCCATATGCATACATATTTCAATACAGTTTCAGATCAAAGGTCTAATACATAGTGATAGACACAAGTAATTTAAACTTCTAACTACCACTCGCTACATTAAAGGTCCAACTGAATCTCAATTATACGCCCTTCAATACTCTACGGGGTACGCTCTTCTTCTGCAACAAAGGACATTATGCTCCTCAAACTTCTTTGTCGTGGCATGACTCCCTGAATATAACAATGGCACATCATAAATACCTCCTTAACTGAATTAAATGTCATCTCAATCAATTTTACATGTGCTACATGTGCCCCATGATGGTTGTTTGCCCGATACGACATAGGGGTGCTTGGTGCAGTAACGCCAATTCGCCACTTTGGGGTGATCAAAACACCATCACATTGATCTTGACCATTACAACAAATTGTTAACAATTTACAAAGCATATGAAAGTTAGCCTACCAATACATTCACAATAATATATATTCAAACATACAGAAACTTTTAACTAACCAAATTTGCAGGTCTTTCTTAAATCGTCAATGGGGCATTACGGTGACGAATACGTATAGGAGTGTAAATACTTGGAGATGATGGTTCCACTTATGCTGACATTACAACTTCTCTTTTCCCTCTCCCTTGTGTTAGTTTAGGCCTCCCTTTATTCATGTCTGGTAGCTCATTTTGTAATACCCCCGAATTCGCAACGATTTCCTGGGAACTATCGACGTCGTTGTGCACGACTCGATACCGCTGAACCGTCCCAAATCCGAGGGTAGTTACTACAACATTAATCACTAAGGATTAAATGCTAAGCAGAAAGAAAAACTAGGCATCAAAAGGAGCTTACTAAGGAAACTAAACAAAATAAACAGTTAATATCAGAGTTGTGTATATAGTGAGCTAAAACCATTAAACCAATTTATTACAACTTGCCTTCAAATGGCTAAATCTAATAAAAATCCCAACGATCTAAACTAAGCTAAAGAGAGTTCTATAAACCGACGCCAACTCTAATTCCAAGCTGTACGTCCTCAATCAACTAAACCTGCACTTTGGTTTCCGTGACGGAAACAAAATACAGAAGAAAAGAAAAGAAACAAAAGAGAAACAAAAATCAGATAAACTGAATAAACGTCATCCGTACCCAGTAAAAACATTTCGCAAACCTTACCTGAGGTTTTAGAAGAATCATTGAAATTCATTTGCATACGCACATAAGCATATAATCAAGCATACGCATAACGACATTCTTTTATATGCAATTCTTGTATAGCGATCATGCAAAAGATGACATACGTCTTGATTAGAGAGATGTAAGAGAGCGAATAGAACAGCGATTACCCATACTATTCATCGAAGATGCAATCACGCCATGGACTTAATGACTCTAGTGTGCACACTACCTCTAGTACAGTTACACGAGCCTAGAGGACTTAATAAATGGGGAATGATCCATCCCAAACACACTGTAAGGTGTACATAAGTAACTTGGGAATCACTCATCCCTTGAACTATACCATTAGGTATAATCCCTATTGCTCGACTACTCCTAGGGATCCATTAGGAGTCTTACTCTCATTTAATTTAATTCACATAATTTGCATTGGTTGACATAGTGGTATTACGAGACCCCGACTTACTAATTCATTTCATGCACTTGACAATGAATAGTAAATAACGACGATAATGATAATTCAATACGATGAGACTTAAACATGCTTTAATTCAATAACGACGATAATTCAATAATGACGACAAGTAATGTCTAGCACAATTTCGGCAGCACTTCGGTAGGGTAATATGATATCCAAAAATTCACAAATTATCCAAGACATTCAACGATAATATATAAGTTCTTACTAGCACTCAATAATACCCATACCAATTAGCATATAATTAATAGCATAATAATACTAATAATTCACCATTCAACAATTGTCCAATAATCATCATATGGACTAATCAATTCCCAAAATATGATAACATCATGTTAATTATAATTCATAATTACAGCAGTAAATATGCTTAATAATTCTCGTAATAACGACGATATAATTTAATCATGCTTTGCATATTAAATTCACCACAATTTCTCAATTAGCACATAACACATCAAAATAGTTTTGATGGGGTTTTAGAAGAAGGTAGGCATGAGCGCTTACCACTAAAATGCTACCAAACAATACAAAAGCTCCACGTACAAAGATTATCACGCTTGCTCATTAGGCCCTAATTAAAAAATTATCGAAACTGAATTTATTAATTACGAAAATCCAAATAGTAATGAAATATTAATATGATATTTTTATTGAAATTCTTGATTTATTTCAACCAATCTAGGCTTTTGAAAATCCGATTTCAGATTCCAAACGAGTGCAGAAAAATTAAAACAAGAAATTAAAACTGCTGAAAATCAGCAAAAATCTGCACGACGATTTGCAAAAGTGCGAAACTGTACAACTACTTGCGTGCAGGATCGTAGCAATCACTTTCGAGGCCCTGTGCTGCAATAAAAAAAATTAGGCCCCTAGAAAAGGCATAATTTTTTTTTAACAACCAGTTACCAAAGAAGATGATAGGAAAAGAATAGCGAAGCATGTAAAATTTTCAATATAAATAAAATTGAACCTTAAAAATGGGAGAGAATGTGGACTCCACTAAAAAAAGTAATCATAAAAGTGAACTAACTTGATTTACAAAGAAAAAAAACATAAAATAAATTTAAATAAAATAAAATAGAGAGGGAAATGTGTAAAGAAGAGAATAAGAGCTAAAAATAACAATTAAGATTTGAGATAGAAAAGAAGATGGTATGAATTGAGACCGTGACCACTAAACTCCAACAAGTTGTCGCATAGGCATGGAACCAACTGAGCTCCACTTAGTTATGTTTCATATCTACTAAAGATTATATTTTATTAATTTCAGAATCATGAGCCCCCAAAATTTTGGGACCCTGTTCCATCTCCCACTCCGCACACCCTCATCTACGGGCCTGCTTGCATGACCCACAAACGACCACCATGACCACCACCCACGGTGGTCACGTGACCTCTGGTGACCCTCCGATCAGCCACCACCGGCGCTGGTGGCGGTGGGTCCACCATGGTGGTTCACGGCGCAAGACACGAATGAGAGAGAAAAAGAAAGAGGAAGAGAAAGGCAGAGAGAGAGAGAGGTGGCGGGGCTTGGCCCGTCAGCCCGGATACTCACCGGAGGAGGAGGAGGCGGCGAGGGGCGGCAGCCCTGGTGGTTGTCCGCTGGAAGAGAAACAGAATCCAAAAAGAAAGAGAAGAAGAACGTGAGAGAGAGAAGAAGAAAGAAAGAGAGAGAGAAAGAGGAGGAGAGAGAAAGAGCCTTACCGGCGGTGAGGAGGCGGCGACGACGACGGGGCTCGCCGGTGACAGCAAGAGAGAGAGGGAGTCGGGTGAGAGGAAGAGAGAGTGAGAGAGGTGATGACGGTTTGATGATTAAGAGTGTAAACTGAATAACTCCTCATCTTTTTCTATATATACTCACCCACAAGGGTTTTGGTCAACAAAAGTCAAGGTAGGAGTAAAAGAAATATTCCCATTAAATTAATTGAATAAAATGTTCCCTGAATAAATAATAAAAGGAATATGAATTCTCTCGATCGTTAAAATCATTTAAATAACACTCTCAAATCTCAAATAATTTTCTGATTTAAATTCCTAATTAAAACTAATTAAAACAATATGAATAATTCTTATTTATATATAAAACATTTTAATTAAACTCCCCAATATTGATAAATGCAATTTATGAAAGTCTCATAATAATAATTAATATTATTATGGCTTTAATTGTATAAATCGAATCCTTGAAAATAATTACGATTTAATCTCCGAAACTATTTATAAATCATTCATAAATCAGTATAATAATTATAGAAAATATTGAGGTATCACACATTTTCCTACTTGTACCAGGCCTACCCCGTGAATTAACAACCAATGGATATTGGTAGATTCTTGGAGCTTCTACATCACTTCCACCAACTCCACTCTCACCTGATTTCACTTCGTCCCAACATTCATCATCAAAATATTCAGACACACTTTTCATGACACCTACAAAGTAATCACACATCTCTTGTGAATCAATAGCCTTTTTGCAAACAACATAATATTCTTTATATAATTGGCGGTGTTGTTTGTCACGTTCCACTGTCCACTTTCCAGTAAGCCCAATCAACTTCACTTTGCTATTAGGCCTATGGATATCTCTCCTCCATCGACGTGTAATGTACATCTCTGGCACTTCGACAACTCTCTGCTTTGGCAACACTTTCAATGTGTGTTGACACAACAAATCTTTCAAAACCCATATGTGTTGCAAATGAAATTAACCACTCCTCTAACAGTTTCATAAGTTACGCTAAACTCTCGAGTCACAATGCTCCTATTTCCTTTGTCATCCACCTTCTCCGTCACCCCTATCACCGCAAACTCTATCTCTGAACCATTCATATCCACCACATCTATCTCACAATAAAACATCCCCTCCAATTTATCTTGAACAAGCCAAAATATTTTATGTGTGTAGACCTTTTGGAATGTAGCTTCAATAGCAAGCTTAAATCTACATGGTTAGAACCGTGAAGAGAATTTGCATCTGCTACTCCTCCTGTATCTTCTTAGCTAGGGCAATGACATATAGCTCAACAAAAGATTTCAACTTTTGTTTTCAATTTAACATACCTTTTAAAATATGCATTCATTGACTCACTTCTTTGAGTTAATGACATGCTAGCCCAAAATTGATCACGCACATAGACAGAGACCCAGCTTTGTCTCCACTTATATAGACTCTTAAACCACACCCAATGTTTCAATCCCCCTTTGGTCCAAATGAGACCCATTCATCATGTCTTTCCAACTCTCCTCAAACTCCTCCTCAAGAACAGTATCATATACCACATCACAAATTTACACAACAACTCATCACACCGCTGAAATCCGTACATCTAACTAGGAAATAACCAATATATACCACAAGTAAAATCTTTGCCTAGATTTAAGGAAAAAATTTTCAATACCTTTCCGGGTGCTTTGGCATTGTTCGGTTATTACCGTTCCGGGTTGCACACCACCCATGGTTTTCGACCAACATTTAACTAACCAAGTAAATGTCTTCCCGTTTTCACTACAAACCAATGCACACCCAAGAAGTATAGATTTTCCATGGTGGTTAACCCCAATAAAAGAGGCAAATGACATCTTGTACTTATTCAACAAGTACGTTGTGTCAAACATTGTGACATTATTGAACTCCTTGTATGCTCCTTGACTTCTAGGATCAATCCAAAAAAAAAAAAAAAAAATTCATCACTATCTATCTCATAAATGAATCCATGATTATTCTTTTGCAAATTCAAAAACAGTTGATGCAAAGAATTAGCATCCCCTGACTTCAACCTTTTACTTCCTATTTTATCCAAGTGATTACGCACATGTCTAGGCAAACATGGCATATTAGGAGCACCCCCATGCTGCGTAGTCGATGCGTCCACACAATGACTAATTCTAACACCACATTCTTTTAAATCTTCAAATGTATTGGCAATTGGGTCAACTGACCTAAATTGCTTCAAATCCCGACTTTGATGGAGACAGCTCAAGGTTATACTCTAACTTCATCGTTATCACTTTTCCAGCGCCCATCTCCTTACCTACTAAGACTAACTCTTACTGCACAACCCATCCTACTTGTAGGTTTTTTCCTTTCACCCTTATTCTCGCTAGCTCCCCTCTTACCAACCATATGACAAGCATACAATTGTGACTTTAATTGCCCTTATTTGTCCTTATTATCACTTGAAAACTTAACAAATGCAAATCCTAAACTCTTTCCGTATTCTTGCAACTGTTCCAACGTATCATCAAGAGTATTAAATGTGTCACCAATCATTGGAACAACTACATCAGCATTACCATCACCATCCTGATTCTCATCACCATCCACATTGTCATAACCAACCTCATTGTCATTCCCACCCTCTTTGCCATACCCACACTGATTTCCATCCTCATCATCACTATAATCCTCATCATCAATGTTATCCCCATCCTCATCCTTATCACCACCCTCATTGTCCTCACTCTCACTCTCAGTAGAAATCACATTAGCAGATTCCGAAAGTCTTACCTCCCAAGGAAACTCAACTGAATCATCCATCTTCAAAAAACTATTCCAAAAAATTCATATCAATTTAAATCACATTATATATTCACTCAATGTTACAATTATACAGGACAAAAATATTTAACAGTCATCTAATTTTCAATTTTTCCAGTTCATCTAATTCTTCAATTTTTCCACATACTGCAATATTCTTTATACATCCAAATTTACATGCTATCACCACACATAAATACTCACAACATATATGCATGCAATTCAAATTCCAAATCAAAACATTATCTTTTAATCACCAATTAACTTTCTGCAATTCGTATTAAATTTTACTTACCTGAATTTAACCCCGCCTATCAAAATTAACCTCGCCCTCAACAAACTTCCAGCTAACTTCAGATCTACTTTGCCTCTAATCCCTTCTTCTTTCTTAAATCAACTCGGATTTCAATCATTCGAATCTTCATACGATTTCTGATTTGGGAATAAATCACAAATGTAGGGTTCACGATAAATTTGAGGATTAATTTAGGTTTGGGTTTGTGAATCAATTTACCCTCATCTTATACAACTACTTATCATGAATATTGAATTCCATAACCAACAAAGAGGGTTTTTTTGACAAATTTATGAAGGTTTCTTCGCAACTACTTAGATTTAGTTTTGACGGAGAGAGACGTTGAAAGAAAAGAGTAACGTGGCTTTCTTTCCAATTAAATTTAGGGATATTACACATTGTACCCTTGTTGTTTGGCAAAATGTATGTTGCGTCCACATTTTAAGTTTAGTATATATCGTACCTCTGTGATTATATATTAATGTACAACACATACAATTCTACAACTTTCGTTAAGTATCCGTCAACTGTGCCTGTAGACACCAAAATCGGTTCCCCCTTTTTCAATGCCCAATGATGATAACCTATAATGAACATAATGAATTGAATGTCAATGCTAGAAATACTGGTGCTTATTTGTGTCCCATTATCCATATTTATTCTGTACCCTTCACATTTCTATACCATCAAATATCCCTTTCCATAAGCTTTCCAACGCCATCTCATTTGTCCCAAACGGACACCGGTGTCAAAAGTTATGATTTAATAAAGTTATGGGCTAAAAACGATGTTCTCATACCCGCAAATCACGGTTCAAGACTGATTTTTAGCCATTCAAGGATTAATTAGAGTATTAGCCCACTAGGCTTGTATTTTCCTTTGAAATAGCTTTCCAATGATGTATTATGGGCCAAAATCCCATTAGAAACGAATAAGATATAATCCGATGATTGATTAATCCGTTGAAACAGACACCTCTCTAGTGTTTGGGCCATAATTCATAGGATACTTGTGCTATTTGAGCCCACAATAGGTCAAAATAAAGCTCTTTGAACAAGATATCCAACGCGCCAAGAATCAGGGCATTCGGAGCTAAAACGAGCCTTCCAGTGGTGTTTTCGTGGGAGCGGCGGCTAAAACCCGGGCCGTGGGCCCCAGCGGCCCGCCGCTGGAGCTCTGGCGGCAGCCGCCAGATCTATGCGGCATTGTCGGGGTTGCTGGGCACCAATTTTGGCCCGGGAACCCAAATTTTCTATTTTCTTCGGCTCATTCCCTATAAGCACCCCTCTAAACTCCGTTTGCTGGAGGCACAACTCACTATTACGGGATTCAACTCAAGAAACCCTAATCTTTCTCTCTCCTCTATTCCCTTCAACCCTAGTCACATCAATCAAATCCATCTTCCAACTCTAATCAAGAAAAAGTCTCATCCCAAGATCAAGTCCAATATCAAGAGCAATTGACATTCAATTCTAGTACAATCAAGGTTCAACCTGAGGGCTCATCTTTTCAACTCTTAAATCTATTTTCAAAGCATGTTTTATGTATATTATGAGCATGGTTAATATTCTTTGCATGTTTTAATAGTTTTATTTAGTTCATCCTATGTACATTGTTTTTAGTTATTGTTTTCATGATTATCATGCATAGCTTAGTTTAATTATTATCCTTACATGATTTTCATACTTTTTAGTTTATTTTCTAGTTTTCTTGTATTTTATCATGTTTATTGTAAATATCATATTTTACATGTTTTTCATGATTAATCAATTCAATTAGCATAGTAACATGTAATTAGAGTTTATATATTTTATTTTACTTCCATTGAAGTTACTAATAAGTTTGTTCGTGCAAATTGGCAATTGGCGCGTCAAGCTAGCATGGTAAGGTTAGGGAACATATTTTCTATTATTTTGGTTGTGTTCTATAAGTCAAATCATGCAATTGGGTAATCATGTGCAAAAGCGATAACTTTAATAATTTGGTTTGTTCAACCCACCTAGTTAATTTAGGATCTTGGACTACCGGATTGTTTGGAACCTTGTTATGTGAATTAAGAATCAACCATAAATAGGATTAGTAGAGGCCGTTATTACGGGCGATTTAGATGAGATTCGTTTTATCTTTTTCGTACCCACACTCCCGAACTCAATATTTGGCCTTTGGGTTATATGAGTCATAATTCCCAATAGGAATTGGGTGCAATTCGATGGTTTCCAATTGTTTCCTTAAAAATTGGTGGCGACTTCGTTTGTTCAATAATCCCTTAATCAATATCAATATATCTCTTTTATTTAAAAACCTACATACATATTATTATTTCAATTAAGCGCCGAAAGGCGAGGGTTCTTACAGTGACGACTTCACTGGGGATTTAATAAGAGGGTGTAATTCGAAAGCTTGTCCATGTTGATTGTTAATTATTTTTTCTTGGTTCGAGATCATTATGTGGTTATTATTGCTTTGCATTCATGTCATCCATTTGCATGCGTTATCTTCGCAAGATGTCGAAAGACATCACCACACTATAAACAAGAATTACCCTTTGGAGCATTGTCTATGACTTAAGTCGGTGATCCACTAGGTCCGAATTACCTTTGCACATAGTCGTGTTCTACCCCATGATATTTACATGTTTCTATTCGAGATATGTAAAACGGTACGTCTAGTTTTACTATGCATCCCATAGATGACGAAACGCATCCGGTCATGGGTTACCTAATCCAACCATAGATTGTGTCAAGCTATTGCATTTAGTCCCATATCCATTCTTGCATGATTGTTTGCCAATTCGTGTGAGCGCAATCTTTTTGCATTATTTGGTATCCCTTATTGTGTAGATATCTTTCTAAGATCGAGTCTAGAATCTTTTCTTTTAGGAAGTAGGATCCATGAATATTTCCTATGATGCTACTAACCATATTAGGGAGATTTGTTTTCCAAGAAAATAGAATCCTAGTAAGTAACATGTTTCGATTAATGATCCTTCAAAAAAACAAAGAGTCTCACTTTCCATAATCAGTCAAGAGTAATATTTTCCTTTTTTTGAGTCTTTTCCCTTTTTTTAATCGAGTCTTATTTAAGTCAAGTGTCTTTCCCCTTCCCCAAGTCTTATTCAAAAAAGAGTCGTGTTTCCATAATCAAGTCAATAGTATATATGTTTTTTCCTTTTTGAGTCAAGTGTCTTTCTTTTATTAATCAGGTCAAAAAAGGAGGATCAATAATTAAAGCACGTTACCTACCTTAGAGGATTGTTCAAGTTAAATCTCCTTGAGAAGTTTCCATGTTGAGGGATTATTCTAGATTCAATTTCCCACCTTTCTTGATTGGTTGGACGTGATCTATGTGCTACGTGCTAGTTGGAACTTTCCTTATCGTGTTCTTCCCCTTATTTCAAAACTCTCATATCTTAGGGGTCCTCATTTAGGAAGGAGATCTTTTTATGTCTGAAACCTCTTTATCAAATTCTTTTCTTTCCATTTTCGAAATCTCTTCCCCGTTTTCAAAATATTTCACCTTTTCTTGTTTTTTCAAAAATCTCCTTCCTTGTTTTCTTCCCATCCACTTTTCCATGTCCCACAAATAAATATAAAAAAAAAAAACGATAATTCAAAAAAAATAATTTAAAAAATACAAAAAAAATCAAGAGACTTGAATTGTGGATAAATCTCTTTCTCTTTCTTTTTCTTTTTTCATTTCAATTTCTTTTTCCTCATCCTTTTCTGATTCATCCCTTGATCCCAATTCTAGTCCCTTGAACCCGATTGTGGATCCCAATTACTTGATCAAGCGCCTTCAAGACTAGTCTTCTCTTAGGATTTTGTTTTCTTTTCGAGTTCATTTAGATTAGCATGAGTCGGAGAGTCCCTCCAGTTCTTTCATTCCCAATTCCAGTCCAAGTCTACTTAGGAGTTATCCAGTCTTAGCCTTGTGTTTCTTCCTTTTGATTCAATAAAGTCAATTGCTTTTCTCTATTGTGTTATATCTTCTATCCATGTAACACTCAAATTCAATAATGAATCCAAGTTGCAATAATTCATTAATGCCAAGGGAAATGATGATCAGTTCAAGTCAAAGGACCAAAAATAAGAATAAGAGCATGTGTCCATAAGTCAATTAGAGGACAAGAGGCATTCATTTGTCACCCTTTATCAATCCTTTTCAATCCACATTCAAAATCCACTTGCAGCCAAGTTGGGCCTTAAACACATAGCCATTCATTTCACACCCACATAATCCCTAACCTGAGGGGTTTGATAGTGTGCAATCCGTTGTGTTACCATCCATGAGAGATGTGGAAATCCAAGAATTCAGAAGATTTGAAAAAAGAGAAAAAAAAAAGAAGAAAAAAAAAGGAAAAGTGTTCAAAGTGCAAAAGCAAAGGAGAAAATCAAAGTCAAGAAAAAAAGAAGAAATGAAATTCAAGTTCAATCCACTTCTCGAAATATAAGGTAACCAATATACACACTGCGGGCTTTGATGGGACTTCAAGCCTTAATAACCCTTTCTTTGGTAACCCAAACCATGGTAGATCATTTGTCCCAAATTATATTACTACTCATAATATTAAAGATATTTTTTGAAGTACTGGTAGATTGAAGAATCGGTAAGAAAGGTTTTATCAAGAAGTATATTTTTGGTGATGAAGACATGGATAAATAATGGAAAAAAAGAAAAGTAAAAAGTAATGGAGAGTCAATTGAAAAAGAGCAGAATTTTCTTTCTTTTTTATAACCATTTAAGTTATATGTACTAATGAAAGGGGTTGGTTAAATGCTAACAAGTAACAAACCTCTAGCATGTCATATTCTGTTAGAGATATGATATCGGGAAAATATTATGAGAATATATTTTCTCCATCTATTTAGGAAACAATATATATATATATATATATATATATATATATATATATATATATATATATATATATATATATATATATATATATATATATATATATTATATATATATATATATATATATATATATATATATATATGATATTATATGTTTAGGATATTATACTAGTGATCTAATGTATTTAGGAAACTAGTATATTTAGGATATATTAATTGTGCTTGAAAAATAAGTTATTGTACTCTATAAATATGGGGTCTCCCCAGTTCAATATTAAGCATTAATTTTATGAGCCTATTATATTTTAACATATTTGCACCCAAAAAACTGTATACATATATACGTTTATAAGTGCATATATTGGCTTTTGGATTCTCTAAGAACTTTCTTTATGGCGTGTACATATATTTTGGCCGCTAATGTTTCGATGGAATCTAAACTCCATTTCCATGGATCTTCAATAAGCTAAGGGACTAAGTTGTCCTCCAACTACTTATGACGGGTTAACTCTCTAAGAGACTTTTCTAGACTTGAGGCAGTCAATCACCTTCTTTTTTCTTCACTATAAAATATAAAAGAAGTACCCATTTCATTTTTTCCATTTGATCAAAACATGGCTGCCTTCCTTTTTCATATTTTTCATTTTTCATTTTTCATTATGTTTCATTAGCTAACCTAATGCGTATGATAGGGTTGGAGTGATTTTTTAAGAGAGGGCAAAGAAAAACTGATTTTTCGTGATTGTTGGTGGAAATGAGGATGATTTGTGTTTGAAATGTGTCTTTTTCTGTGATGGCTAATAGTAGTCCCCCACCGAGGTTTGTAGGCAAAGTAACCTTATCTCACTTTATGTGTTTATGTTGTTGTAATACCCCCGAGTTTTACATTTTAAAACCATTTTTTAGCAGAAGAAATAGAAATCCGGGAGTATTGCTGCCGCATTTATAAAACAAATTCCCAAGGCTATAAATTAAATTTAAAACAACTTCTTACCATAATGATCTATTTAAAATCCAAAACTGTAAATAATAAGTAACATCTCAAAAGTTTAAATAAATTTGTCTCTAAAACGATAATTAATGTTCTCCATTAGCCAATTTATTGCTACTAAGCCCTCACAAGCTATCGTCTTGCCAACTCAATCCATTTGTATGAAAATATAGAGGGGTGAGAACGAAAAGACAATCAAAACAACAAAGATTAGCGGAAAGCTAAGCAATATAACCATATCCCATACAAACGTTCAAACATTTTCTTACCATATTTTTGAAAACCGTTGAAAATTCATTCATGCACATAACCAAGCACGCACATGCCGATCATTTAATACTAAAATGAATTATTATTATTATTATTATTGTTATTATTATAATTATTATTATAATTATTATTATTATTATTATTATTATTATTATTATTATTATTATTATTATTATTATTATTATTATTATTATTATTATTAGTACTGCTACTAGTACTACTATTACTATTACTATTATTATTATTATTATTATTATTATTATTATTATTATTATTATTATTATTATTATTATTATTATTATTATTATAGGGAAAAGAACGACTATGGTGACCGAAGTTTCCAAAAATAGGCTTCCAGCTGTAGACGCCTAAAAAGTGTCGTCACATTTCTCCGCAAAAGCCCAATGATGAAATAAGTAATTTATACGCTTGAATGCTATTCTGCTTTAATGTGTAAATAGGATCTCAAGTTTTCCAAACAGCTCCTTCTTCTCCATTCCATTCAATAGTCTTGCTAAAGAAGCTTTCAAACAACACCTTTTGTGTCTCATTCTGACCCCCGGTGACAAAGATATCTGTTTCGCCCGATTTTGAAGGGATCGAACACTGCGAAGGAGCTGGATCGTTGTACGAGGGCTGCTCTGCTAATCACGCCTTTGATCGACCACCTCAACCTACACAGGACAGATAGAGGTGAACTACCTCGGGGGGTCGACCCGAGAAGATCCCTCCGATGGTAAAGTTAGTGTTTAATCGTACGTGAGGTACTTTAAGAAAGGGAATGGTCGACTTAGAGTGATAGAGTGATGATGGTTGATGTTGATAGTTGAAGGACGCAATGTCAGAAAGGGAATGTCAGAGGTTCTGAATATCCTCTCCTTGTCGCGTCAATCAGAATGAATGTTTTCTGAGAATGGAAAAACTTACTTGATCTTGAATTCTGTGCATGTATATATAGGGCAAAAGTCGGCTAGCTTCAACGAATGAATAGTAGCCACGTACCCTTGTCCGTACGACCTTCCCTTAGTCGGCAAGGGAAGGGTATCATGTGAGTTTTGGTACGACCCCCTGGGAAAGCTCCACGTTAGGGTAGTACGATTTGATGTCGTCATCTTTGTCCTTGAGTCTTTGAAGAGTGGGCGCCAAGGCAATCACCCGAATATTTTGGGTATATTCGCGTAGTACAGTTGCTGGCGTCACTTTAGTACTTTCGAGGTCCTTGAGGTCGATGCTTTGTATTGATCGACTAGTTTAGCTCGCTGTAGAGGTAAGTTGATTGTTTAGTCGATGTAGTTCTTCTCAGGCCTAGGAAGCATGTCGAGTTGCGCATGAGAGGGTCTTCTATCAGGGTTCCTCTGACGTAGGAGATCGGTGTTCTGCGAGTTGAGGGGGATCTTTGACCTAGTCCCAGGTCGAGATCGAGCCTTGAGGAAAGGTGACGGTCGATTCCTTCGACCATCTATATTTTTGGTACATCATTTTGCCCTCACATCTTCGCAGAGGGAGAAAAACTCCCGTCGAGCCCTGCTGAGAGCTAATTGAGCTCCCGATTAGACACTTTCAAGCTGGGCTTCTGAGCCAGACCCATTTGCCTTTATGAAAGGGCCTTTGTTGGAACGGGTCATTGGTGGATGCACATGGGCCGTCATGTCACCCATGCGGAGTTCGCGTTTTTCTAGATTTTCTTTTCTATAAATAGTCTCTCTTTGCCTCAATTTCTTCTCTTCATGTCTGCCATTTGCTTTTTTAGAGAGAGAAAGTGACTTTCTGAGATTTCGGTGAATTTCTCGTTGTCCAGCTTGTCGTCGTTGTTTGATATGTCGTTGTTGAGTCGTCTTCTAACTTATACAAGGTACAACGTTTTTCTTACTGTACTTTTTTGTTCGTCTTTTGTGTTTATTTTATTTTTACTTCTTGTCAATGTCTTCGCCTATAGATGTATCGTCGGGGGTCTGATGGTTCATTTTAGGCGGCCCGACCAGGAGCTAGGGGGTTTGTTTTCCTTGAATGTTCCGATCGGCGTCTAGTCAGGGACCTGGTCCGTCGCGTTTGGAGTCTTGCCCTCATTCTTCGAATGATCCAGCTCCTCTGGTTCCCCCGGGCTTCCCCTTTTCTGAGCTTCGTCCGGGTTTTCAGTGGTCGAGTCCGGACGAGTTGCTTCTCCCAGATTGGGCAACCCCGTTTTGGCTTCGGAAGGAGTCTTGGTATGTCAGGGTCATGTCAAACCCCGATACCCTGCGAGTCTTCAAGCAAGATGTCTTGAATGTCTTTCAAATGAGCGTTACTTTTGGAGAGATCCCTATTTTAGACGGGGTCGAACCCTTACGCTCTGTCCGTTCCTTGCATGGAGACGAAGACGAGATGTCGAGGGCTCATTTCAAACAAACATGCTATTGGGGCCAAGGATGCCTCGATTGTTCCTCCCCTTTATGTAGTTTCGAGCAAACAGAACAATGGCTACTCTGCCCCCATATCACGTAGTATGTTCCTCCCCTTTGTCTTTTCTTGTATTTTCACCGTGATTTTGATGTTATTTTTGACTGGTCTTACTCGTTTGCTTTGCAGGGCACAAAAGAGGGATTGCTTGTCTAGACAGATGGCGGGTCAGTCTAACGCTTCGAGTGATGCATCTCACTCTGTAGTCAACCGCATGATTTGGTCGACCGATCACACCATCGAGACTTCGGGCTCATATGATATTAGGCCCGAGCCAGTCATGTCGGAGCCAGTTGACGCCGTGGTTTCTGATAATCCCTTGAAGGAGGGTGAGATCGGTGTCGGGGGCTCCCCGTTAATGGAAGGGGAAGATCCTAGTCCTCCTTCTTCAAAGAAGAAGAAAAAGAAGAAGAAGTCGAGCAGCGGGGACACTGCTTTGGCCCCGGAGCTTCCGGTTGAGTCGGAGGTGGCTGAACCGGGGGATGTGGAAGCGGGGCCTGATCTTGGTCCCGGGAACGAAGAGGATGAGCCTGAGGGGGAGGGATCCAAGCCGGGTCAACCGGGTAAGAAGGTCGATATCCCTCCTATCCATCAGAAATTATCGGTCTTTTCGAAGAAGTCGTTGGACTACCTCGAAGGATTGGAAAAGCGTTATGACCTTCCCCCGGGGATATCCTTCACCCGCCCGGGTAAGAAGGAGGGGTGTCACCCTGCCCGTTCAAAGAGTATTCCTTTCTCTACAAAGGTCTTTGACGAAGGTTTGAGGTTTCCTCTTCCTTCGATCATTAAGAGGGTGGTGACCCTACTACTCGTGGAGATCACTGATAGGTCCGGCTGCTGCGGCCCATGTACATAAGCTTCCAGTGACAGATGCCGTGTTGAGCCATCTGTATTCCCGGATATCACCGATGGGTACCTGGACTTGGACTTTGTACCCTCAGAAGGGTTTCTCGATATGCCAATCCCTGAGCAATGTCACTATTTGGAAGGAGCACTTCTTGCTTCTGACCCGGGAACAAGGATGGGATAGAGAGTGCCCTCGTTGGAGGGCTTATTATGAGGAGGAGGTCGGCCAGGAGTTATTTGGCACGGCGCGATGCGCTTTAAATGCCCTAACTCCTGATGAACCTAAGACGGTGGAGTATTTCCGCCATCCGATTAGAGACGAGAAAGGTTGTCGACATTTCATTTTCCCTCCGTATTGGGAAATCGAGAAATCCTGATTTTCCCATGAGGCTTTTTGGGTCTTCGTGGGTTTTGGGTCGACCATGTACAAGGGTACATAGACCGTATTTTCTTTTTCTTCTACCCCAAAACCGCTCGATGACTTGTAGTTTGTCTGACTTTTTCTTTTTCATTTTGCAGAGGCGGCTACTGCGCGATTGTTGAGGATGCCAAATGGGGCTAAAATGGTAATAGATACGACGTCTGCAGCTTTCCTTGGTGGCCTGGAGGATATGATCGCGGGTCAGAAGTCCCTTGCTTCTGTGAGAATCTATCTTCTTGTGTCTTCGTTTTATTTAACCCTTTCACATCACTAGTATTAATGACCTCTTATCGTGTTTTTATGCAGCCCCCCAAGGCAAAGAAGAAGCCTTTCCTTTTTTGGAAGAAGCGTGGCAAGGATGGATCTTCTTCGAGGAAAGAGGATTCCTTGCCAAGGGCTGCGCTTGAACAGAAGCCTTCTTTTAAGAAGCGGACAGGCGATGATGCGCTGACATCACCTGAGAGGGCGTCCCTTCCAAAAAGAAGAGGACTAACCCGGGCGGTCGAGGGTCAGTCCTTGGTTGTTAGCCTGCTGACCATCCATGGGGGATAGTGTCCACCCCTCCTGCTGCTCAGACATCAAGGGTTGATCCTCCCTCGACTGTTCTGGAGGGAGTGCTCTCCCCTTCGAGCCTGAAGACTATCAATGAGATTAGGGTGGTGCGGTCCCTTCGGAGGGACAACAACCAGTTCACAAGTCAGGCCTATCTGGTGAGCAGACAAAGTCCTAAAGGTCATGCCCTTAAGTTGCCCGTATTTCTTGGTAGCCAGCCAGCGGATCAGGCCACGATTGCTGAGGCCGTCTTCCCCAACCTCTTCCATGAGCAGGATATAGAGCAGGCGTCTTCTGAGGTGAGGTCGGATGTCCTGACGATGCTTTTGAAACGCATGGCCATCGGACACATGAAGGTAATCTGTGAACCCCTTCAGTGAACTTTCATTTATTTGCAAGGCACATGTTGATCCTGTTTATGTCTTTTTCCAGGAGGACATCTTCTTGTCTGCAGCGATCAGGGCTGACGAGGCCCAAAGGCGTCAGTCGATGCTCCAGCACCAAGATCTGCAGAATGAGCTTGAGAGCAAGGTTGGGGAGGTGGCCCAGGCTGAAATATCGAAGCTCCGAGCTGATTTGGAGAAGGCCAACACCGACCTCGAGGAGGGGAAGTCTCTGCTGGCTGAGAAGGATCGCTCCCTTGAAGAGCTGAAAGGGAAGCTTGTGGTGGCCGACAAGGTCAATGCTAAGACAAAGAGCTTCTGGAGGGTGCGAAGGCCGATGCAAGTCGGTGGAAGGCCCATCTCACTCAGTTGAAGGCCGACCTGGATGGGTCGGTTGATCGTCAAAGGACAATCAGGGTTAAAGCCTTGACCACTACTTACGGGGCTGGACATATGGGGGCCACAGTGGTCGAGAATTTGGCCAGGATCCGGAATCTCCGAGGTTTTGACGATCCCACCCACCGCGTCGAAGCGAATGAGCTTGAGGCTACTATTGCCACGAACTTGAAGGAACTCCAGTAGGTCGCCCAGAGACAAACAGAGGAGGAAGAGTAGGTGCTGCGAGCCTGCTTATCGTAGGTGCCCCCTTGTGGTGGGGTTTGTATTTGTTTTTCTTACTGTGGTTGGTCACCCCTGTTGTAAAACAATCGCGTACCCTCCGCTTATGAGGGTCGATCAATAAAACTGTAGACATTTGAGTCCTCAATGGCTTTTTGTTATTATGACTTGATTGCTCCAATCATTGGTCATTTATTACATGGTCTGTTCCTTATGCATGTGTGACAGATATTATCCGTTACTGTTCATGCCTGTTTTGCTTATAAATAGCCTTGTTTTTCACATTTGTCGTATCATCACAAAATTTTATCACGTCTTCCTCTGTCATTTTTCTCTCTTCTGGTTCCAGCAATGAGTCATCGGTAGATACCGAGGCGGTTCCCAGAGCGTATAACCTTCAATCTGGCAAGCGAGTTGCCTAAGCTACTCGATCACGTAAGGTCCGTGGTCGGGTTTCTTTGAACGTTCCTCCCGTTGAGGATGCATCAGATCCTGATGAGTACAACGATGCCGACTTGGCCAAGCTGAGGGTCCCTGACTTCGTTCATCTTTTTGAGGACACTACTCTGACCGAACATCATTGTACCCATATATGGATGGTGTTTCAGCGACTTCAATCCCAGGGGATTTTGAAGTGTGTCAATGCTGAGCCTCTAATTGTGAGGCATCCAGGTGAAGGAAGTGGTCGTTCAGGTTCTCCTCCTCCAATCCCGATTAAGACCGAACCTCATTCGAGCTCTCCTCCTCTTGCCCCAGTCAACTCCGAGCGTTGCTGTTTTGCTAAGGGTGTACATTGCCGGGAGCTGGATGAGAAGCAAGCTCGAGACGCCCAGGAGGCCCATGAGCGTACTCTGAAGTACGAGATTCAGCAAGCTGAGAGAGCCAGGAAGGACGTGTCGTATGAGCAGGTGCAAACAGCTCGAAAGATCGAGCGACATATGAAGGACCTCGGTGAGGCGAGGCGAGTTGTTGAGCATAAGAAACTTGCCATTGACAAGGGGAGAGCACTGCACCACTCCTTGGTTCAGCAGCAGCAGGCTCTAGAGCATGAGATCAAGCACAAGCGCGAGGCTCTGGGTCTCTAAGCTCTTTCGAGCTTTGTTTTTAGCTCGACTCTATGTGTAGTCGACTGTAATCACTTGTACTTTTGGCCATCTTGAATAACGATTTTTGTTTTCTGTCCTGTGTTGATCTTTCTTGTTATTTTCTCGAGTAATCGAAGGATCCTTTCTTGCACTTTTCTCACAGTCGTTCCTTCTCCCTTATGCATCTGGGGAAAGAGCGAAGTGACTGAAGCGTTCTCAATTTTTTAGGTGGGGTCGTGAACCGTGTTCACACGTTACCCTGAGGCCACGTGTCTTCTGAAGAGAGGCCTTGTTTGGTCTCCCTTGGTATTTCGCCTATAAATACCTGGGTGAATTTTCCACAATTTCACCCACCTCTTTTCGCATCATTTTCTCTCACTAGAATTACCTCTGGTCTTAGTAACTCTTCTTTGCAACTTACTTTGTCCTCAGAATGGCCGGTTCTAAGAGGAAAGCTATAAAGGTCCAATTTGGCGAGCCTAGCAGATAGGCTCGTCGTGTTGATCAGGCTGGGAAGAGTTGGGCTTCGACTTCGTCTGAGTCCTATACTCCTGCCACTCCTCGATCTTCGTCTAGGTCGAGTCTGGGTTCCGAGGGTCGTGCCTTGATCAGTGCCATTAGAAAGTCTCGAGCGGAGCGTCGATACCAAGCTGGTCAGATGCCTCCTATTAGGGACATACTGGCCACCGCTATTGTTGCTGCCAGTGAACCTGATTTGCTGCCCCCGGCTATTGGGAGAGTAGAACGGTTGTCTAACCGTCTTCAGGAGTTTCATCGAGAGATCGGTGGAGCTTGCGAGCGAGAGGAAGCTTGTCGGGCCAGGATCCGACGCTAGGAGTAGAGAGATAACTCTCTCCTGATTGCGAGGGCCGAGCTGGCTACCTGGATCACTAGCGGGGTCGATGAGCTGAATGGTCTTTGGGAGAGGAGAGAGGAGCTCCTCGAGGAAGTGAGGATCCTGAGGAGTGAGTTGGAGGGTCCACCTCCTGCTTCTCCCCCTCTGTCTCCTTAGGCTTTATCGAGGGGCGCCAATCTCCTCCTTAGCCTCCTCCTTCTTCTCTTCTTTCTGGGAAGAAGTCGAGGAGTCTATCCCTTGCCTCCTCCTTTTTCTCTTCCTTCTAAGGGAGAATTGAGGAGTCGACCTTTTTATTGCTTTGGTTTTTCTTTTGTAGGTAGGCCTTTTGTTTCGTCAAGCTTGCATGCTGACTAGGAACTTTGTAGATGAACTGTGTAGTCCTGAGTTTTCGCTCTCGTGTAACCGTTCTCTCTAACTAATCAAAGATCAGTGATGTTTCTTTTAGTATGTCCTAGATGCTTCAAGAATTTTGAATTTTGCAAAGTTTCATAGTCTGAATTTTCCAGTTAACTTTTTTAGCATCATAGTCTGCAGTTGTTGATATCGTACCTCGAGTGTAGAATGTGACGAGGTATACCCTGCCCTCACACTCGAGGTGTGATCCTTCATCAAGTCGAGCATTTTCCTCTTATCAGAGATTGCATAGCCTGATTTTCTTCAAAGTGTCTGTTGCTCTTCCCCGTAATAATTACTCCTGACAGATGTGACAGTTGGGTTATCCTGCCACACTCTTTCGGGGTATTGCACGTGTTAGGTTTGCTCTGAGACTCTTCGTCTCTTAGACGCCGGTTGGAGGTGACGTTTCGTCTCCCTTGGAAGGATTATAAATATCCCCCTCGGGTTGCTGGGAAATCATTCATTTTTCACCACACTTTCTTGCATTCTCTTTCTCTTACTAGCTCATTAAGCTCTAAACAGATTTTCGAAGTGTAAGAACCCTCGCCTTTCCGGCGCTTTAATTAAGATGTTTGAGATTGGAATTAATGGTTCTTAAATAATACGTCATAAGCGATATAATTCAATTGTGATGGGGAAAATAATTCGCAAGTAATGAAGTCGCCACAACTTTTTAAGGAACAATTGGAAACCATCAAAAGTGCACCCAATTCCTATTGGGAATTGACTCATACCCAAAGGGGCTAAAAATTGAGTTCGGGGGTGTAGGTACGAAATAAACAAAATGACTCTCATCTAAATCGCACGAAATAACGGCCTCTACTAAGCCTATCCATGTCAAATATTTATTTAAGCTATATGGTTCCACATAGATCTAGTCGTCCAAGATCCTAAATTTAACTAGGTGGGTTAAAAGACAACCAAATTAACTACCATTATCACTTTGCACAATTTATATCCAATTTACATGCATCTTCTATTTAACAGAAACCAAAACATAGGAGCAAAACTAAAACGCTCCAACCTACCACACTTTGCTAAACGCGCCAAGCATTGCAAATGCACATCAATAAATTTGTTAGTAACTTCAACGGAAGTACAGTGCAAAAATATCAACTTTATGCTAAAATAAAGTTAAAGAGGTTGCTACATGCAAGAATAAACATAAAAAAGATGCGACATGCATAAATTAATAGAAAAGATGCAAACTTTAAATTAAACTAACATGCATAATTATTTACAAAGATCAAAATATGCATAATTATTCAACCATAATCAAAAGCTAAGTAAAACATGATTATGAATATAAACGAAGAATTTAATGAAGAGATTTAGGCCCTCAGAATGGTTAACCTGGACGTTCTATTCGAACAGGACTAGTAGAATTGGAATTGCTCTTCAATATTGGGTGCTAGGTTTGGTGCAAGGGCTTGCTTGAAGCAAATTCCGAATTCTCTATGATTTAGGGTTTTTGTGCTCTCAAATTGCTCTCAAAATTATAAACTGACCCACCTCTCATAAAAGAGGGTGAAAGGGAGTATTTATAGAGCTAGGGGACGAAATTAGGGGCCTAGGGCTGCAGCCCCGGCGCCAAACTCGGCCCAGCTAGAAAATCAGTCCCAGCGGCCATACGGAAGGCAGCTGGGGCCAGTGGCTGCCGCTGAATGCTCAGCGGCATGCCGTTGGGCCTAGCGGCTGTCTAAAAGGCCCTCGCTGAACGCATGTGCCGCTGGGTCATCAGCGTCAGCGACTTGACCCACAGGCGCGCGCGTGACTAGAGATTTTTGACTTTTTGTGCTCAGTAAATTACGAAAATGCCCTTGGGTTGAACCTGAGGGTCGGGATCGAGCGGTTTTGACCCAAATCTTCAAGATGCGATATCTCTTGATCCGGGAACCTGATTGAGGCAAGGTCAAAGGCAATCGAAACCTTATCCAAAGAGAGAGGCTTTCAGGAATTTGGTCTAGATTTTCGAGCAATGTCCTTTTCTACTTACGTCCATGTTAATCCATTACCTTCATCATCGGGCTTTGCGGTTCCAGGGGATGAGAACCGATTAGGGTGTCTACACGAAATCGTCTAGCTTGAAATGTCTTCTCCAGTTTCCAAGAGTCGTAGACTCAACCTTGGTGGTCGATCTACTCCTCGTCTGTCCATAACGGTGGGCGGTGTTCCGATTGTGCTGAAGGTCGAGCTTTCCGCTAGGCCTAGTGAATCTCCTGCTACCCACTTGTCCCCAGAACAGCGCCGGAGTGGGGAGCACTGCAAATGCGACCTTTGTGTCGCCCTTGTTGCTCTTAGATTCAGTCGAAGGAGGAAAAGTTATCTCCCTCCCTTTGTTGGGAGCATTTCTCCTGATCCTGATGCCTTCGAGGTTCGGAAGGCTGAGGTGCTGGCTACTCGGAAGAGCCATCGATCCTGCTTTGCCTCTGCTTCTGAGAAGATGACCTTGACCGAGCATAATCTGCAGGAGCTGGACATCGAGCTTAAGGAGGCAGAATCGAGGGTGGCGTATCACAAGGCCACCTTCATGAAGGCCAGTGGCGAGTATACCCTTCTTGAGGAGCATGGTCATCAACTTGCTGTTGAGCCTCTCCCCTGATAGCGTAGGATCTTAGTCTAGCATTTCTCCCTTTTTTTCTTTTTTTTTTTTTGATGATGACTGTAATTTTTTGGCATTGGCCTGGTGAGGCCTGTATATTTTTGGACGATGAATGAAATCAGATCAACTTTTTTGCTAACTTCGATCTCTTTCACTATTCACTTCTCGTTACTTGAATGAATTGTATGCTTTGTTTTTGGTAAGGTCATGGCTTGGCCAGTCGACCCTAGGTACGCACTTTTTTTGCGCGAGGCTTGAGCCTAGTTGTTACACGAGGCATTGGCATGTTGTGTTTCTTCACAAGACGTAAAGCTTGTGTCCATTGGTCGTTGGATTTTGCGCACAAGACGTAAAGCTTGTGTAGAGATTAGGTTTGTTGACCCACTCAGTTTGCAAGTAGACTTAGGTCGTCTGGACCCTTTAGGTCTAATGTAAGGCTTAGATTGACTGATCAGTTAGGCCCAGAGTAAGGCTTAGGTCGTTTGACCAGTTTAGCCCGATGTTCGATGACTAGACGCGTAATGGTTTAGAGTAGGGTTGTCAAAATTTTAGATACTTTGCCCCCCATTACATTTCTATGTTATCGATCGATGTATGATTAATTGACCGACGAGCTTGTTATGTTGTCAAAACGCATATGCGTATGCCCCTAAGCTCGTTGGTTAATTAATTCCGTTTTTTCAAGAATCAAATAATTAATAGTCGTGTAGACATAATTTTTAACAGAAGATTTCTAGGGTTCCCACACGTTAGTATTATTAGAGGTATTGTCTGGGTCCTCACATATTACAGAGGTCGAATTTTTGAAGGGATCGCCTAACCCTTTACAACTTGGACAATTTTGATAGGATTGCCAGAAACCTTTTGATAAGATAGACAATTTGAAGGGATTTGTGAACCCTGAAAAGATAGATAACTTTTGAAGGGATTTGTGAACTTTGAAAAAAATAGACAATTTTTGAAGGGATTTGTGAACCCTGAAAAAGATAGACAATTTTTGAAGGTATTTGTGAACCACGAACAGATAGACAATTTTTGAAGGGATTTGTGAACCCTAGGGTCGATTTTTGCTGGGATTCGCCAACCCATTTTTTGCTCGATTTTGCGGGTTAATCGGCCAACCCTTTTCAGATATGGAATTTCCTTAGGTTGTTGAGGTTCCATGCTCTTGGCAATGGTATGCCGTTCATGTCTTCTAGCCGATAAGTCCCAGATCGAATAACCCCTGTGGTTTTGGACGGCCCCTCCCAGTTGGGAGTTATTTTTCCTTTCTCGGCATGTTTTCCCGCACTCTCTGTCTTTCTTAGTACCAGGTCTCCAGCCGTCAAGGGTTTTCCTCGTCCCCTCCTGTTGAATTGCCTCATCAATTGATTTTTAGCTATTTTCATTTTCAGGTTGGTGTCCCCTCGAGTTTCAGGTAGTTGGTCGAGGTTAAACCTTAGCTGTATGTCATTTTCTTCAAGGTCGTATGATATTACCCTGGGAGATGGGGTGACCATGGCTAGCTCTATAGGCAAGACTGCCTCTGATTCGTAAACTAGTCTGAACCGTGTTTCCCCGATGGCATTCTTGGTGGTCGTTCTTACAGACCATAGGACCTCGTATATTTTCTCCTCCCATTGTCCTTTTGCTGCGTCTAGTTTGGGTTTAAGCCCGCTGAGAATAATCTTATTTGCGGCTTCCGCTTGACTGTTAGACTAGGGTCAGGCTACAGCGGGAAATCGAGCTCTGACCCTAGATTTGAGAGATATGTTTTTTAAACCAGGGTTGTCGAACTGAGTTCCGTTGTCGAATATGATCCCTCAAGGGACTCCGAATCGAGTTATTATGTTTTCCCAGATGAACTTCCTTACGTCCTTTTCTTCGATGCAGCGCAAAGCCTTCGCTTCTATCCATTTAGTGAAGTAGTCGATGGCTACCACAAAGAATTTGATCTGCCCCGACGCCTCAGGGAAATGGCCCAGGATGTCCATCCCCCAAATATGGAATGGGAGGGGTTATAAGATGGGAGATAAGTTGACTACTGGTTGTCGCTGAACCGTCGCGTGTACTTGGCATTTCTTGCATCGGATTACTAGGCTCAGCGCATCAGATCGCATGGTTGGCCAAAAATACCCGGTCCTTAGAACCTTTCTTGCCAATGGCCTCCCAACTATATGCGATCCGCACATATCACTGTGCAGATCGTCCAGGATGTCAGCTCCTTCGGAGGGCGTCACACAGCGTAGTAACGGCTGGTTGAAACCTTGTTTGTATACTATGCCGTCTACCAAGATGAACCACTTGGCTCGATTCTTGACTCTACTCTTCTCCTTTTCATCCATTGGCAGGATTCCATCTTTGAGATAGCCAGTTATCGGGTCCATCCAAGTCTCCGTTGTCGAGCAGATTTATTTTTTGGATTTTGGTTATGCTTTTTTCTTGGAGGACTTCCCAAAAGATCGACCATGGTAGGCCGTTGATGGTAGAACTTGCTAGTTTAGCAAGAGCATGTGCTTGCTGATTCCTCTCTTGCTTCGTAATCCCCTGTTATTTCAGATACGACCAGTTGTGAGTCCATGATGACCGTTACTCTCCGTGCCCCTGCCATTTTGGCCATTTGCAGGCCAGCTAGCAAGGCTTCGTACTCCGCTTCGTTGTTAGAGGTGGAGAATTCAAATCGGAGGGCGTATTCCAAGATGCCCCCTTCGGAGTTTTTGAGGACCAAGCCAGCTCTACTTCTATTCCTACAGGATGATCCGTCCATTGCCAATTCCCATTGTGTCGACCATAACACAGGCTGGTCGCCAATAGAAGCCATCTCTACCGCAAAGTCTGCCAGCGCTTGCCCTTTGATTGCTCGACGAGGCTCAAACTCAATTGAGAATTGGCCTAGCTCCATATCCCAGGGTTTGAGCCTCCAAGCCCTCTTGGGGATTTTTAGGACTGTCTTTAGCGGTTGGTCGGTGAGGACGATGATCTCAAGTGAACAGAAATATGGCCGCAATCGCCAAGCACTAATAATTAATGCAAATGCGAACTTTTCAATATCTGGGTAGCGGGTCTCCTCGTCTAGCAGGACATGACTTATGAAGTAAATCGGATGTTACCTTTTCTCTTTCACATACCAGGGCTGTAGCCACCGCTGTTCGGATACTGCGAGGTAAACAAAGATCTTTTCGCCGACCTCCAGACTCACCATCCTTGGTGCCTTTGCTAAGTATGCCTTCAATTTTTCGAAGTCTGTCTGAGCTTTGACCGACCATTAGAATTTTTCTTTTTTTTTGATATCTTTGAAGAAAGAAGTGCATCGATCTGCCGATCGAGATATGAAACGGCTGAGAGCCGCGATGCACCCTGTTAGGCGTTGCACATCTTTTAACCATCTCGGTGGTTACATATTGAGTACTACTTGTATATTTTCAGGATTAGCATTGATCCCTTGCTGGCTTATCATGAAGCCTAGCAACTTGCCCCCCCGGAACTCCGAATACGCACTTTTTAGGATTGAGTTTTATGTTTTATCGTCTAAGTGTATCGAAAGTCTCCTTCAGGTCAGACTGATGGTTGGCGGCTTCTTTACTTTAGACGACCATGTCGTCCACATAAGCTTCCACGTTTCTGCCAAGTTGTGGCGAGAATACTTTCTTGACCAATCGGTGGTATGTGGCTCCTACATTTTTTAGGCCGAAAGGCATCATGTTGTAGCAGAATACCCCGTAATCAGTTATGATGGCGGCTTCTTTTTATCTTCCTCTGCCAATTTCACTTGGTGATACCCTGAAAAGGCGTCCATGAAGCTTAGGAGCTCATGGCCAGCCGTTGAGTCGATTAACTCATCTATCCTCGGCAATCGGAAGTCGTCCTTGGGACAAGCTTTGTTGAGATCGGTGAAGTTTACACACATCCGCCAGGTGCCGTTGTGTTTTTTAACCAGCACAACGTTCGCCAGCCACTCCGGGTATAGACAGTCTCTTATGAACCCTGCCTTTAACAGCTTTTGAACCTCAACCGTCGCTGCCTCACTTCTCTCTTTTCCCATCTGCCTTTTCTTTTGTTTTACCGGCTTGAAGCCAGGTCGTATCCCAAGCTTGTGGATAATCAGTTGCCATCTATTCCTGGCATGTCAGATGGAGAGAATTGTAAGGACCCGGGATTTTCCTCCATCCATCTTAGATGTTTCCACGGAGTACGTCCTTATAGAAAACTTCTAAGTTGGGGGTTTAGATAAGTTCTAGGGACCATCGAGTTAGAAAAGCTTTTGTAAAGACTTGAATTGAATAAAAACCATGAAAGAGGTCACAAATATGCTATCGGCGTTTTATCGAAGGGACAACCCAATAGCGCGATAAGCGAACTGATCATGTTTTAGAAAGACTCCCGCTCATATAGAACATATGAGTACCCTAGAATAATAGGTTCGGGGGTGAAGGTACAAGGTGGTAAGATGTTAGGCACCCAAGTTGCCCGTATTATGACGGCCTCTACTAACTCAAGTTTGCTTAATACTTTAAAGGCGTGATTCCCACACAAACCGGATTAACAACCTAGACTTAGACTATTAATTGGTTCATCACAAGCATCACAACATTTATTTTTAACCCTTGTTTACACATGCATTCGGTTGGCAAATTGAGCATTATGACGACTACACATGCTTGGAAGGACAATATTTAGGAAGCAATAAAAGACGTTTACTAGCATGATATCTACATTATGACTATTGGAAAATAAACAATTAGGCAAGTAATTTAATTTGAGCCCTCTGGAGTTAGTACCTGAACTGTAGGCTATGTTTGACAAGAATAGTAAAAGACAAGATCTCAAGTTTGGAAGAAAGAGGGGGAAGCTCAGTGTTAATACTCCTAAGAATAGAGGTTGTCAGCTGTAGACTGTGTGTTTTGAACTGAGGGAGGAGGGTCATATTTATAGGCGCAAGAAGTAGAGCTGGACGGCTGAAAAGGAGCCGAAAATCGGATTTGGGCTGAAAAAATTGTCGGGCTTGAAGGTTAGTCAGGGCTGCTAGCGGCCCTGGGTTTTAATCCAGGGTCGTTGACGGCTGTCAGCTGCCAGCTGGATGTCGTCATAATTATGACATCTAGTCTATTTTAATTTTCCGGAGGAATTTTAGTGTTCCAAAAAATATGAAAAGACCGCGTTACCCCTGGACGGTAAAAGACGGTTCTACCCCCCGTTCGCAACTTGGCGACTGGGAGTCGGAAAGAGTCATGAGAGGTGTCGTTGGAAAGTTCTTGAACGGTGCTTTTGAATGGGATTGGAATAAAGGAGTTATTAGAGGAAAAACCTGAGACCTTATCTTAACTATTAAAGCAAAAATAGCGTTCAAGTTTATAAATTACTCCTTTCATCATCGGGCTTGTGCGGAGAAATCTGAAGACGCTTTTTTGGCGTCTACAGAAGCCCCCACTTTGATCGAGCTTGAGTAAAGGCGACATGCATGATGCTGATGTGCACACGGTGTGTGAGAGTGTACAGTATGTATGCATATGAAGACAAACCTGGGTTGGGACATGCTCGTAGCATGCTAAAATTACATCTCTGTGAACACAAGAGAAATAAAGGTTATGGTTAGCAGGATAGAACACCGCTGGTAGATGGTCTAAACGTATGCTAGAAACCTGTATTCAGAGTGAATGAAAAATAAGTAATCATTGACTGACACAAAATAAGTAAGGAATCATTGACTGACACAAAATAAGTAACCTCGTAGAAGGACAGTTTAACCGCAATAGCTTAAGCAACCATAGACTGACCCCAGAATTTGTGACCTCGCAGAATTACAGTTTAACCGCACCAGGTTAAGCGTCCATTGACTGACCCAAATTTTTGACATTGGGACATCAGGACATTTGGGAGATTTGAGACGTTGGGACATTGGGACTTTTGGGGATATTGAGACATTGGGACGTTGAGACATTGGGACATTGGGACATTGTGATTTTTTTTTTGATATTGGGATGTCGGGTCATTGGGATTTTTTTTGGATATTGATGAGGCCGACAGATTTACCGGGCTTAAAATAACTTTGACACTCTGAGCGGTAACTGTCGTTGCAGTATGTACCCGGGCTCAAGTATTTGGGACCTGCAAAATAATTGGGTTAGTTTTACCTGAAAATAGTTGGTACCGTAAAATGGGCCAACTGTCGAATTTGAATTTGTGGGCCAAAGAGACTCGTTCCCGCGCACCTGGTACTGATATTTGCCGCGAACAAACTTGAGTAAGGAATTCTGGACTGGAAAAAGGTCGTGGGACAGCAAGTGGCGCTGGGCTACTGGTGAGGGCCGCTAGCCGCTCTCATGAGCACCGCTAGCAGTGCTCGTTTTGAGCCAATTAATTGTTTGCGTCGCGATATTTTTTTTTCTTTTTCTTCCTCACGCTTCACTTCTTCTTCTTCACTAGCCGAGAGCCATTGTCGAGCAACACCATTGTCGAGTGCTCAAATTTGCTTGAGGTAAGTCAATTCTTGACCAAACTCTTTGATTTTTGTCTTGAACTTGCTTATTTTTCCGCCTAGTTGCTGAATTTTGGGTTGCATTGTTGAAAGGGTGTTTGTTTCTTGCGAATCTGAAACTTTTAATTTCGCGCTTGTAGAGAGAGAAAGCTTCATTGTCCTTCCATGGCTCCCACAAACAAAGGAAAACGTCCCATGAGTGAGGAGGAAGAGAACCAGGACCTTTTTCGTACTGGGCTTCCTTCTACTAGTACGCCTTCGGCTCGTCACGCAGACGTGGTGCGTTTGTAACAGGACTCGTTCATGCCACTGGACTGGCGCCTGGCTGGGGTGTGGGACCGTAGTATCTTGCTACTGGGTAGGCAGAGTCATCTGTCTAACGCTGAGTTGGTATGTTTTCTAACTCTCCTTTTTTCTGTTCAATATATATATATATATATATATATATATATATATATATATATATATATATATATATATATATATATATATATATATATATATATATATATATATATATATGTTTTTTTTAACTGAAGACTGGAACTGTTAGTGCTTCGGCACACGAACAAATTGGGACTTGTACAGGATTGGTGGTCAGCTGTATATATTTTGTGTGGAATTATTTTGGCTGTATTTGTAGTATATGGGGTGTTGAGAAAATTTTGTTTGTTGGCTAGGGTATTGGTGTTTTGTTGCAGGCTCATGGGTCTACTTCCCATTGGGCTATGATGTTGGAGACTTTTTCAGTTGGAGCTAGGGTTATGGTATTGGGCTCGGGTTTTGAGCATTTCTTGACTGTTATCCCAGCCTGTCACTCTAGGGATACTAGGATTATTGCTCGGGGGTTATTGGAGAGGTTTTGGGATACTACGAACAATTTCCATACGCCCGTAGGGGAGATGTTTCCCACCCCTTATCAGTTTGCTGTGCTGACGGGTTTATCCTTTAGAGGGCGTCGTATTCGGTACGACGTGGATTACCATCAACAGAGTGACAGGTTGCTCGAGCTTTATGAGCCTGTGTCTGCCCATTTTGGTAAGGATCGGGTTTCCTTGCCGCGGTTATGGGCGGCTTTGGCGTAGCAGGGGCTTACCGAGGAGCAGAGAGCCCGTATTTTCCTAGCCTACTTGTTGGGGTCGACCATTTTCGCTCAAACGAAGAGCGTATGTCAAGTTGGCCTTTTGACATGTTTAGAGGAGTTGACCAAGGTCCATGAGTACAACTTTGGTGCTCCTGACTATGCTAACTTGGTGAGATGGTGTCGTCGGGCTTGCAGGCCTAAGTCGACGAGCGAGAGGGCGTCTATCTCGGGCCCGTGGAAGATACTGGAGGTATGCACATATGTTTCTTTTTTTTCTTCTCTGCACATGCGCGCTTTTGAATTTGAAGCTTATCATTTTCTTTTTTTTGCTTGTATGGAAGTTGTGGTTCTTTGGGTATTTTCCCGCTTTTGGTCCTCACTGTCCTGATTTGAGGATGAACCCACTAGGTTCACGGTGGATTGGTAGAGATAACCACCCATTTACCTCTTTGGAGCATTTTCGGGCTACCTTCGAGAGTCATGCCGCATCTATGGTATGTTGTCGTTGACTTGTGCATCTTTTTTTCTGATCCATTTGGTGTGAATGAACGTTTGATTTGCTAAGTTGCAGGTGTCGTGGTCCTCTTTCGACGGTATTCCTAGGGTTCCGCCCCACATTACCATAGAGTACTTTAGGGTATCCTCTTTGCGGGTGGTCTTTGAGGGCCCCTTCGGCTTTGTGTGGTACCTGGGGGATCGCTTGACTCGACTGGTCTATCCAGCCTTGGGTAGTCATTTGGTTCCGGAGGACCCTCCGATGACCATGTTCTACCTGCGCAGCCTGAGCGTGCGGGATCTGGGGGTCGTGACTCGTGGTATGGCGGCCACAGAGTTTCTGGAGCCGGAGATTGCTGGCTTGGGCCGCACGACTGTATACCTGGTCTATTGGTTGGGTCGTTTGATGTCGGACCTCACTTATGAGGTAAGAAGTTTATCTGCGTCTTTTCAGTTATATGCGTGATATACTGACTTTTTGTGTCTCGCAGGCGGATCGTTTGGCTCCCTAGGGTCCCAGGAGGTCCCATTCTAGAGTTCCTCTGGGTGAGCCCCCAAGCGTGACCTTGCCGACTAATGAGGTGAGGTATATTGGGGAGAGTGGGGGATGTATAGTAGAGGAGTTCCTTCTACATACTACTGATGGAGAGACCGTGGAGGGCTTGCCCTTGCCTGACGGTTGTACGGGGGTGAGTGCCTTTTTATCCCTTCTTGTGTTTTGTGTTTTGTGTTTTGTGTTTGCTTTTGAATGCAGACCCTATCTCTTGTTGTTTTCTTTTTTAGCTGAACCGGGAGCAGACTTCTCAAGTCTTCAAGCTTATTCACCTGTTGAAGAAAGGCTATGGTCGGGTGATGGGCAAGGGGAAGACTTCTCGGTCTAGGACTGTCGATGTAAGTAGACTTTCATCCTTGGTTTAGCTAAGTAAAGTGCTTAACTTAACATTTCGATCTTGATTGTTTGTAAATGTCCCAGTCTTTGTCTTCGGTGGGACCTCGTCATTGTTCTGCTGCAAGGGCTTCTTCAGCAAGCAGGCCGTCTATTGCTCGTTCACCTCCTGTAGCTGTGGCCAGGCCTCCTGTTGATGAGGCGCCCGGACCTTCTGTGCCGCACATTCCTGTGCCTGAGATGTTTTCTCCCGCGGGTTTTCAGCCTTCTCTTGATAGTAGGCCCATTGTTACCCACATGGTTGGAGGTTGGGCGAACACCCCTGGATGGGATGTGCCTCATACTGGGCCTTCGTATCAGGATGTGGCTATGGACTTTGCTAGTCAGGCCACGGAGAGCTTCTTCGCTGCGGGGTTTTCGGCAGGTACCCCCATGCATGCACCAGCATATGATAGGCGGGATATGAGGCCTAACAAAAGTAGGCCCATTTATAGCTCGTTTAGTACCCAGGGCTCCTTCCATTATTCGACTAGGAACTATGGTCAGGGACCGCCCGTTGATGATGAGGCTGACAGCAATGGCTATGACGACTCTGGTTGAACGGTGTAGGATTACTTTGTAAACATTGGCCTTGAGACTTTTAACTCCTGTTTTTATGCATTTTATATGATATGAATGCTATGATGACTCGATTATGCCCGTCTAATCTCTAAATATGCAATGTGTTATGTAGTAGGGAGTAGGCCACAATTTAGGGAATAAAATAAGGAAAAAGGTAAAAATTGCAAAAAAAGCAAAAATTACACATAATATACCCCCTAAAAAAATGAAAAAAAAAATAAAAAATAGAAAAGATAAAACTTAAGGAAGTCTCGGGCTTTGTGATTCCGTTGTGCGTAAACTGGGCTTAAATCGAGCTGAATAGACCAAGTGAGCGGGTCAGAGGGAAAGGAGAAAATTGACTGGGCCAGGGTCAGGGCCGCTAGCGGCGCTGAGCTGAAGATGAGGGCGCCGCTAGCGGCTCTAGTTTGGGCTTTTTCGCGAATTTCTGACTTCTTTGAACCAGATTTTTTGCCTATAAATAGGATTTACGGGATGCTTGATGCTGTATCACTTTTCGGACTTTAGCTCCCTCAAATTTCCCAAAGCTTCTACCATGGTGAAATCCTGTGAAAATCTGTTCGATGCCTGGTGCAAAAATCTGACCATAGAAGATAAACTTGAACTGGCTCCGTTCTATGTCTCTACCTTGTTGGCTTTAAGACCAACCAAAATATTGTGGCCCCTTCTTCGATCTGCTCTGAATTATTGGGACCCCGATTTGCACGTTTTTCGTTCCGGTAATTCTGAATTATGCCCTTTAGTTGAAGAATTTGCTGCAAACACTAATATGTCTGATGTTCTTCCCCCAGCTGTGCCTTATTTGAGGGATGGCTTTAGTGATCAGTACAGGAAATCCTTAGGCTTGTCATCTACAGAAGCCAAAAGCATGATTCTCGGTGTCGATGTGGACTTAGTTCAACTCTGTGAAAAATTTGCTATTTCTTCTGACAAAGATGCAATATTTAGGTGTTGCCGCCGACAGGCTTTTGTGCTTTGCATGTTAAACCGCCTACTGTTTGCTAATGCGGAGTCTTTCAACTTGGGTAGAGCCACGTTGTTGCAAGTGGTGATTCAAATGGCCGAAGGACACTCTCCTTTGCATCTGGTTGTAGGGGAAACTATTATAGGGCTTGACAGGTTGAAAATCTCGTCTCACGAAGCTTTTTCTGGCAGTTCCCTGCTGCTTCAAATCTGGTTATGTGAGCATCTAAGGTTGATAGAGTTGCCAGAGAAGATGATATCTCGTACCCCTCGAGCCTGGTCAAAGAAAATTTATACCGCCGCTAGCTTTTTGGTCAGGAAAAGGTTATATTCTGAAAAGACCCTTGCTGAATGGGATGCCTTTTTCTGTGCAGGACCTGTTATCCGTTGGCATGTGACCTGGTGGAGCTTGACTTCTTTAGTGGCTTGCGACAATTTTGTCCCTTATACTACCATACTTGGTCCGTACAGGAGTACTTTCTTCTTCCCTTCTAGGGTCATGAGGCAATATGGATTGAAGTAGGTTATCCCTCGTCAGGAGACTACGAGAACGCATATCTTGGCTTTGACCACTGAATTTTCTGTGGATTGGGGAAAGTATTGGTGTAGCCGGGACCGCTGGACTGCACCTCGGTTAATTGACCCAACTCAAGTTTCTGAGACCTACTTGAACTGGCTTTCCTGCAGTGATGGAGAAGCGAGACGAGTCCTTCGTCATGATGAGTGGAACAAACTAAAGCCTAAGTATGACTCAAGAACATGAAGCAAGAAAAGAAAGGAAGGGCCTTATGAGGAAGGCTACCATGTACTGAAGAGAGGCAAGCCCCCAGTTCAAGGAAGCAATCACAGGTCATCCTTAAGCCAGGGTCCTTCAAAGATCAATGAAGCCTTCTAAAGGGAAGAAGGAGTAAAGTAGTTTTCTTAGAAAGCAAGTCTAGTTTTAAAAAAAAAGTAATAAGAATTTGTTTAGCTTAAACCCTCGTAGTTGCACTTTTTTTTTTTTTAGTGAGTTTAATTTTTTGCAATGTAAGCTTATCCGTTCAGTTTGAATAAAGATTATCCCTTTTTTTAATGAGTTGTATGGAATTTTGGATTGATTTTGGTCGGGCCCCCCAAAAGGGTTACCTACGTATCCAGTGTGGAATCAGACCAGCGTAGTTCGTTCACATTGTGTATGTCTCTTCTTTTTTTTTTTTTTGATTTTTTTTTTTAGACGTAGCACTTCTTTAGTTGGTCCATATTGGTGAGCTGACTGAACTCGATGCCATCAATGTCCATGAGTCAGACCGCGCCTCTGGATAAGATGTCTTTGATGATGAACGGACCAGACGAGTTTGGTCGAAATTTTCCTCTGGGGTCAGTAACTGGGGCACGTAGTTCTTTCCAAACTAAGTCCCCTTCCTTTAAATTCCGAGGTCGAACCTTTTTGTTGAATGCTCTTGCCATATGTTGCTGGTACATGTAGGAGTGGTCTAGGGCCCGTAGGCGTCTTTCGTCTGTGAACATGAGTTCCTCGTAGCGGGCTTGTAACCATTGGGTTTCGGGAATTTCTCCCTCTAAGGTTATGCGCATGGAGGGTAGTTGGACTTCTATGGGTAGCACTGCTTCCATTCCGTAGACTAGGGAATAAGGTGTTACTCCCGTAGAGGATCTTATGGATGTCCTACATCCCCAAAGGGCAAATGGGAGTTTTAAGGGTCAATCTTTGTAGTTTTATATCATCTTTTCAATGATAGTCTTGAGGTTTTTTTTGGCGGCTTCCACTGCGCCGTTGGTTTGGGGACGGTAAGGGGATGATCTCTGGTGATGGATTTTGTAGTTTTTGAGGAGGGTGGCTGTTTCGGCTTTGAAATGGGATCCATAGTCACTGATGATTTCATGCGGAACACCGTATCGGAAAATGATGTTGTTCCTTATGATTGGACACTTGTTTGGAGGTAAGGACGGCAGAGGATTGGGCTTCAACCCATTTGGTAAAATAGTCTATGGCTACTAGGATGTACTCGTGTCCTCCCGAGCTTTTTCGGGTGATTTTACCAATGATATCTATTCCCCATGCGGAAAAATGGCTAAGGGGATGTGAAATTGTGGAGCATTGAGGGTGGCATATGGTGCAGGTTGGGATATATTTGACACTTCTTGCACTTTTTTCCATAGTCATAACAATCCCTTTCCATAGTGGTCTAATAGTATCCCAGTCGTAGGACCTTTCTAGAGAGCATTCGACCATTCATGTGTGGTCCGCACACACCATTGTGTACCTCGTCCATAATCTCTGCGGCTTCTTCGGAGTTCACGCATCTGAGGTTGACCCCATTGTGGGACTTTTTGTATAGAACCCCCTTGTATTCTATGTATTGCGCCGCTAAGAGACGGATGGCCCGTTGAGGTCTTATTGGTGCATCTTGAGGGTATATTCATTTGGTGATGTAGTTGAAGACATCTTGGTACCAAGGATCCTCTTCGATCAGAGCCAGGGTCATATCTGTGTCGAGGTTGTTGCAAATGGCTGGCTCGCTTCTTCTTGTGGAGTGGCATCGTTGAGAGAGTTCAGCTACTCAAATTCCTGTGAAAGAGATAATTGGTATTCTTGCTTTGCGAAGTTTACTCACATTGCTTAAATTAATTAGTTAATAATTTGTGCAACTTTGAGTTCATTGGATTTATCAATAGCCAAACAAAGAAAGAAATGAGCAAGAGGAATTTTTATTGATTTGCAAAGAGATAAGCACACATGACTTTAGAGAAGAGGGTCTCTAATTCCCATCAAAAAGAAAGTTAGACTTAGAAAGAAAAGTAAAAGGGGAACACCCCCTGTTCCAGACTCAACGTAAAGATTTAGCTAAGATCCTAACTCGACAAAACTTAGGGACTCAGACTCGATTCCTCTAGCACTTGCGGGTAGCCAACTAATTCCAGGTTTCATCGTTGACATTGCCATCTCTTAGCGGCAGTGGAACCTCTCCTCTGTCAATGACACCTTGGATGTCGTCCTTTAGGCGCAGGCAATCATCTGTATGGGGCCAGAATACTCGATGGTACTTGCAGTAGGGTCGGTTTTCTCCTGGTGCTGATTTGGCATCTTCTAAAGGGATGCAGGGTTGAATGTCACCTTTCCATACCAATGCGTTCATAACAGCTTCCATAGGTGCCAAGAGAGGGGTGTATTTTTCTTGACTATGACGACACCAGCTGACTGTCCAAGTGTACGGTGGCCACATTGTTCCTTAGTCGATGAAGCGCAAGACTAGCCCCTTGAAGCGCCTGCACTGATTGATGTGGTGTCCTTCAGCTGCGCAGTAGGTATAGCTTAGAAATGGATTTCCGTCTTTCGCAAGGAGCCTTAACGTGGGTGTCCTTGGGCGGACGTACCCGTACTTGGACATTTTGTGATATAGGAGGTCTTGACACTACCAAGTTTCTTCCTTGGTCAAGATGACCGTATTCCTACGCTTATAGGTGCGCTCTTCTAAGATGTCAACCTTCTCTCTTATTTCTTGAATTCCTTTGATTATACGACCCAGGCTTTCTTGTATCTGATTTTTATCATCCTCTGTTTTGTCGCTTCCCAGATCTGGCCTTTCTTCGTAAGATTTTTGAGAAATCAAAGTGATCTTCTCATCATAAATGAGGCGAGAGTAATCTTTGGGCTCCTCAGTTGTAATATGGTTGATAGCACCCAGGAGGTTATCAGCACTTTTGGCTTCTTCAGCTTTAGGTAATCGTAGAGTGTCATTGTTTATTTTGTCTTTGGATGATATGTTTAAGAGCCCAACAGTTGTTTGTGTCGTGCCCTTTTCCTTGATGGTACTTGCAGTATTCGCCCTTTTTCCAGTTACGACCCTTGATAATTGGTTCTGGAGTGGGACCTACAGGTCGAAGCATATCCTTGTCCACTAACCTCTCAAAAGCTGTACCGAGAGTTATTCCCAACAGAGCGGATTCCCTTTTCGGCTTGTTTCGAGGTATGAGAAATTCCCTTGGAGAGACATTGGAGGAAGACTCGCCGCTCTTGCGTTTCCTCTCTGGCTCTTAAGGAATTGGATCAGGTTTTCCCAGAGTTATGGATTTCCGGTTTTTAAATGAAGGGAAAAACATTGCCGTATCCCATAACTAACTTGACTTAATGTTGGTAATGTCAGCTTCCAACTTATCCACCCGATCGGTCATCTCGACAAGATATTCCTGAACCGTTCTGATCATGATGCAATTGAGGTGATTTGAATCAATGTGTTGTAGAGAGCTGAATCGAACCTCTGTCAAGTCTTTCTTCTTTGGATCCTTTCTTGAATAGGAAGCACTGAGCACTTAGTAACAAGAAAAACCTTGTGACTCTCACCTAGGAAAAATGTTGACCCAAATATAGAAATCACATTGTCCTAAAAAAAAAGATCCTTATGCCTAAATGCCCAAATATTTCCCTAATATTAAAGGAAAATGAAGTCAATGAACGTAAATAAGAAAAAAAAGAAAAAAGGGTGGACTATCCTTTTTTTTTTTTTAGACTCAAAGAAAATGAAAAATGGGATTAAAAAAAATATAAAAAGAAATATTCGGTCTCATTTTTTTTTTTTTGCAATTTTTTTTTCTTTTTGGCGGCTTTTTTTTCTTTTTGCCGTTTTTTTATTCCTTTTGTTTTCTGTTTTTTTTTTTTACTGAATCTGGATTACATCAAAAAAATAATAATACAGAAATAGAAAAAGGGAGAGGGGAAATTGGAAGACTGACTCTTTTTTTTGCTAAAAAGATCCTTGAAAATTGTTCATGACTTTTTTAGAATATATCATCGGAAAAATGATGAGTGTTCATTTAATTGAATTCGCACCATTTTGGGGCATTAGGAACTAGCTAAAAGTAAAGAAAAGACTCCTAGTACGTAAGTACATGTTGGCACATAGTCACGACATTCATGCATTCAAGCAAGCATTACAACGACGCAGTTTACAGGCAAAAATGTAATCAGACGGGCATTACAACGACACATGCACAACAAGCAAGCGAATGCACGAATGTGGGCTAGAGGCTTTTGGCTCCTGTGAGGTTACCACGACAAATTACAATTTTCGTTCGGCGGATAGTCGACACATCAATTATAATTCTTTTTCACCAACAAGAGTCAATGAGTCATCGATGAGGAAGCGTCGATTTGCACGATAGGACAACTGTATATTCCTTTAGATATACAGGTTGTCTACCAGTTGCAACACAAACTTCCTCGAGGGTCGATAAGGGTCAAAAGGTTGTGCCAAAGCACATGCAAATGATGCAAACGATGCAAATGAAGCAATATATGGAACATGTTATTAAACAATTAAGCAAACTTGACTTTCTAGTCTCACCCTCTTAAATAAATCCCTAGTGAAGTCGCCACTGTAAAGACCCGGGATTTTCCTCCATCCGTCTTAGATATTTCCACGGAGTACGTCCTTATACAAAATTTGTAAGTTGGAGGTTTAGATAAGTTAAAGGGACCATCGAGTTAGAAAAGATTTTGTAAAGACTTGAATTGAATAAAAACCATGAAAGAGGTCACAAATCTGCTATCGGCGTTTTATCGAAGGGACAAACCGAAAGGACAACCCAATAGCGCGATAAGCGAACTGATCATGTTTTAGAAAGACTCCCGCTCATATAGAACATATGAGTACCCAAGAATAATAGGTTTCGGGGGCGAAGGTACGAGGTGGGAAGGTGTTAGGCACCCAACTCGCCCGTATTATGACGGTCTCTACTAACTCAAGTTTGCTTAATAATTTAAAGGCATGATTCCCACACAAACCGGATTAGCAACCTATACTTAGATTATTAATTGGTTCATCACAAGCATCACAGCTTTTATTTTTAACTCTTGTTTAGACATGCATTCGGTTGGCAAATTGAGCATTATAACGACTAGACATGCTTGGAAGGACAATATTTAGGAAGAAATAAAAGACGTTTACTAGCATGATATCTACATTATAACTATTGGAAAATAAACAATTAGGCAAGTAATTTAATTTGAGCCCTCAGGAGTTAGCACCTGAACTGTAGGCTATGTTTGACAAGAATAGTAAAAGACAAGATCTCAAGTTTGGAAGAAAGAGGGGGAAGCTAAGTGTTAATACTCCTGAGAATAGAGATTGTCAAATGTAGACTGTGTGTTTTGAACTGAGGGAGGAGGGCCGTATTTATAGGCGCAGGAAGTAAGGCTGGACGGCTGAAAAGGAGCCGAAAATCGAATTTGGTGTGAAGAAATAGTCAGGCTTGAAGCTGAGTCAGGGCCGCTGAAGGCTGTCAGCTACCAACTGGATGTCGTCATAATGATGACATCCAGTCTATTTTAATTTCCCGGAGGAATTTTAGCGTTCCGAAAAGTATAAAAAGACCGTTTTACCCCTGGACGGTAAAAGACGGTTCTACCCTCGGTTCACAACTTGGCGACCGGGAGTCGGAAAGAGTCATGAGAGGTATCGTTGGAAAGCTCTTGAACAGGGCTTTTGAATGGGATTGGAATAAAGGAGTGTTTAGAGGAAAAACCTGAGACCTTATCTTAACTATCAAAGCAAAAATAGCGTTCAAGTTTATAAATTACTCCTTTCATCATCGGGCTTGTGCGGAGAAATCTAAAGGCGCTTTTTTGGCGTCTACAAGAATGCAAATATATTGGCATAGTCTTGGACGAGCCCTGTGATTTCTCCCCTCTAAGGCTCTGCTAGGTTTGCCCCGACGTAGGTAACTTTGTCAGGCTTGTCTGTGCATAGACTCACCTTAGTGGTCTCCCCCGAAGGTTCGGGCCGATCTTCAGGTTCTGGTCGGGCTTCGATGTGGTCGGCTAGGTAAAACTCCAGGAGCATGCACCGAGTCGTCTTTCTTTTTCCTTCCCTCACACTCTTTCTTTTAGCTCTGGCTATCCCGGCAGGGGTAGGGACGACAGTCAGAGATGTCCCGACCTCATGTACTATAACCACTGACTTTGTAGGCAGCAAGGGAAGGTCTTCATCTTCCTCTAAGTCTTGGTTTTTATCATTGAAGAAACCCACATAGGATTTTCTAGCTGTTTTCTGGTCGCTCACGACCTGCCCGATCTGACCATTCCCGCGATCACATTTCATGATCAGCAAGGTCATGTGGATGACAGCATTATTGGCGGCCAGCATTGGCCGACCGATGATGGCATTGTATGTCAGTTTTGTATCGACCATCAAGAATTCGATGATTTGTCTTCTTCGCGCTCCCTTCTCCCCAATGCGGACTAGGAGAATGATGGTACCAATCGGATATACCTTGTGTCCACCGAAGCCAAAGACTGGTAGTGAGACTGGGGTGATATTTTCTTCACTGTAACCCAGTCGTCGAAGACATTTGTAGGTGATAATATCAACAGAGCTTCCAGTGTCTATGAGCTCGGTGAGCAAACTTGCAATCTTCAAAGTTACCACCAATGGGTTGTCATGTGGGTAATGGACTGTGCGAGCATCTCGGTCATCAAATGTGACCGGTGGGACTCGCCCTACTGTAGGGACCCCCACAGCCATCACCTGCACGGCGCTTCGGTAATGATCTTGGCGTTATTTTTTGGTTGAACCTTCCCCGCCAAGGCCTCCATACATCATCTTGACCACATTGGCCATGTTGTCCTCCTCGGACTCTTAATCTTTGATAGTTTCGTCCACCTTAGGCCTCTTGTTGATATTTTTCTTTTTCAGAAATTATTTCAGTTTTCCCTCCTCGACTAGTTTTTCGAGGTTCTTCACCAGCTTCTGACAGTCCTGAGTCGTGTGTCCCACATCATTATGATATGCACACCGGAGTTTGGGATTCCTCTCAGAAATATCCCTAACAATAGGTGGTGGGACATCGAGCAATTTCATGTCCATCTTGTTGTAGATGGTCTGTTGATTTAAATTGAACAACCACTGGACGTCAGAGGGGCGGTTTTCCTCCAGTCTCTTCTTTGGGAGAAGCCCTTGTCATGGCAAGTGCCTCTGCCGGGTGTTTGCCTTTGTCAGATCTGCTACTTTTGCTAGATTTATTATCCGGCTTTTGATATTTCTTTCCCTTGTTTGAACCATATCGACCGGATTATTCCTGAGAGTTGGCACGGGCCATGGTGAATTGTCTGACTTCTGGAAGGGTCAGGTAGCCTTTCTCATCTCGTTTCAGACTGATTTGGAATTTGAAGTTCAACCCCTTAGTCAACCCCGACACAAAGGCAGCGTTGGCAAGCCTTTCGTTGAGGTCATCTATTTCCAGAGTCTCGTTATTGAATCGAGCAAGGTACTCCTTCAAGCCTTCCTTTTTCTCCTGCCTTAGTTTGTAAAGATACCTGGTGAGCGCAAGCATGTACCCAGTTCTTGGAATTGGTCCCACCAGGTACCCACTTGGTCCTTGGTCCACAAAAATGATACCCAGAATTGGAATTGCTTCTAAGCAGGTCTGAATTTTCTGGACCCAGAATTGGAATTGGCGGGACGATTTCTTGGTCCGGACCCGCCAGATCCAAACCAATTCTAGGACCGGGACCAGGTACCCAGGACCCGTGCTCACCCCTGCTCGGTGGTCTTCCTCTACTGAATGTGAGCAGCAAAGTGATTTTTGAGGCTCTTCTCCATCTGTGCCCATGAGTGTATACACTTGGGGGCTAGTAAAGCGTACCACCTGATTGCTAATCCCTTGAGGGTCATTGGGAAATTTCGACACAAAGCCACGTCACTCAAGGTCTGGTTCATCATGGTTGCCCTGTAAGCCATGACATGGTCCTGGGGATTCTGTGGAACTTCATATTTGTCGGCCATTGGCTTCAACTTTGATGGCATGGGAGCTTCCATAATCTCATCGCTGAATGGAGTTAAGCCAACCGTTGGTGCTTCGCCTCCCATATTTTCCAGGGTATTAGATACCCCGACGTTCCCTACAGTCGTTGGATTTGGGATTTGGATGGCCGGTGGCTGGAGTACCATTGTGGTACGAGGGTTTCTGATTCCAGTAAGGAGTTCCTGCTCCCTTCTTCGTTCATCCTCGTACCTTAGGTATAACTCCTTCAGCTTTTTCTCTTCACCCTGCCGTTCCGCCTCTCTGTAATCGATTATGTTGCGGAGGTCGGCCTGAGTATGGCTGTCTCCTTTCTGTTTTTCCTCCTCTTAGATCAGCACCATACTTGCTGGTTTCCTTCTGAGCTTTCTTTCTCTCCAGGAATTTCCTTAAGTCATCTGAGGCAGTCGGAGGATTGGGAGGTCTTCCCCAGGTAGTCCTTGGCTCCTTCGATCCACCCCTACTACGAGTTGAACAGCTGTCCCTCATAGAACAAGTAGTAAGGGATGGAGAAGGTTCCAAAGGTGGAGGAGGAGGGGGGTGCCTTGTCTCTGGTGAGGCCTCTCCTCTCTCTCGCTGTCGGGGAGGTCTCATCTCCTTAACCAAGCATTCAAGGGTTTCTTTCATGGTGTTCTGCAGTTCTCCCATGATTTCCTGCAGTTCGCCCCTAGTGACGGGGACTTCTGGATTTCCATGGCTATGACTTTCATCCCCACCAGAGTCGTGGGACACTTTCGGATTATGTGCATCTTCCATTTGAAAAATGGATTGTTTTTACATTGGATATGATGGAGTCAAAAGTTTAACAATTATAAGGTCTTGTAGCTCGATAGAATTTGGTGGCTGTGGTCGTTCGCTCATACAAGACCATGCACTTTTCCCCACAGACGACGCCAAATGTTTCGCCCGATTTTGAAGGGATTGAACACTGGGAATGAGCTGGATCGTTGTACGAGGGCTGCTCTACTGATCACGCCTTTGATCGACCACTTGATCCTGCACAGGACAAATAGAGGGGAACTACCTCGGGGGGTCAACCCAAGAAGACCCCTCCGATGGTAAAGTTAGTGTTCAATCGTACGTGAGGTACTTTAAGAAAGGGAAAGGTCTACTTAGGGACGTGAGATGTGATAGGGTGATGATGGTTGATGTTGATAGCTGAAGGACGCAATGTCAGAAGGGGAAGGTCAGAGGTTCTGAATATCTTCTCCTTCTCGCGTCAATCAGAATGAATGTTCTCTGAGAATGGAAAAACTTATCCTGAGAGTCGGAGTCAGAGAGGATTTTTGCTTCCTCCTCTTACTTTCTCTTAGAATCTTCCAACTCAAGTCGCAATCTTCCTAACTGGCCCATGATTTCCTCGAGCTTTTGGTCAATGGTTTTGGTCATTTTGAAGCTTGGGGGTGTGATTGGTGAGGTGAGGGATGTATTGAGTGGTGGTGAGCATTGTGGTGGTAAGTTTTGTGGTGGTGATGGATTATGGGGTGATAGCCTTTTGGAATGTGGTGGTGTCTTGGATGTAGCTTGTACACGAACCAATCTGCCGGACTATCGAGCCCAACCTTTGTCACCGTAATTCTTCCTCGAGCCCCCAATCCTGAACACAAGTCTCAACTTAGAAGGACGCCAAATAAAAGACTTGAAAACAAAGACTCGCGATTTTTAGAAGACCCTCGATAGCCCCTAAGGTGAATGAACCTAAGGACGTCTATATAAACTCGAATATATGATGATGACAATGTGACAACAGAGTCATGACGACATTATGCAAGATGCATGACGGACTGACCTTGACATGTATGACAATGAATGGACGCAAAATGACCCTAGAAGACTTATGATCGACTCGTCTAGACTTCTAGTGCATGAGGCGTAGTGAATAAACGGATACATAGATGAATGCATGACCTGAACTTTTGTACAAATGTAGATGCAAAATGACGACAATGCAAGTATGAAGACTAATTATGAATCCTAGCATGGAGCGTCTAATATGTACAATGCAATGCAATCCAAAGAAAATGGAAAAGAAAAAAATGAAAACCTAAGTCGAAATGCCTGATTATTTCCCCTCATATCAAGTGAAAAAGAAATAAATGAAGTCGATAGACGAGGAACAAAAATAAAAAAGAACTGACAGGATTGCAGTTTTTTTTTAGGGGGCTCTTTTTTTTTGACTCAAAAGAAAGAAAATAAATATAAATAAATAAAAGTCAGACATATTTTTTTTCGTATCTTACAATTTTTTTTTTTTGGCCGAATAAAAAAAGGGAAACGGGCAAGGAGTAAAAAAAAAGAAAAGGACTGATTCTTTTTTTGTATATATTTCTTTTTAATAGAAATTCCCCTTTTTTTTGTCCATGACTTCAACGATGTATGAAATTATATCATCGGGGAAATGAGTGTTCATTGAATAGAATTCTCGCACTATTTTTGGGCAATAGGAACTACCTATAAAAAAAAAAAAAAAGATTCCTAGCACGTACGTACATGTTGGCACATAGTCACAACATTCATGCATTCAGGCAAGCATTACAATGACGCAGTTACAGGCAAACATGTGATCAGATGGACATTACAACGACACATGCACAACAAGCAAGCGAATGCACGAATGTGGGCTAGAGGCTTTTTGGTTCATGTAAGGTTACCACAACAAATTACAATTTTCGTCCGGCGAATGGTCGACACATCAATTGTAATTCTTGTCACCAATAAGAGTCGATGAGTCGTGGGTGAGGAAGTGTCGGTTTGCACGATAGGACAATTGTATATTCCTTTAGATATACGGGTTGTCTACGAGTTACGGCCCATACTTCCTCGAGGGTTGATAAGGGTCAAAAGTTGTGCCAAGGCATATGCAAATGATGCAATATATGGAACATGTCATTAACTAATTAAGCAAACTTGACTTTTGAGTCTCACCCTCTTAAATAAATCCCCAGTGAGGTCGCCACTGTAACGACCCGGGAACTTTTGGCCTCGCTTCCGCGGAGGGTGTCCTTATAGAAAATTTGTAAGCTGTGGGCTTAGATAAGTTCAAGGAACCGTCGAGTTAAAAAAGCATTTGAAAAGACTTGAATTGAATAAAAACCATGAAAGAGGTCACAAATCTGCAACCGGCATTTAACGAAGGGACAAACCGAAGGGACAACCCAATAGCGCGAAAAGTGAATTAATCATGTTTTTGGAAACACTCCCGCTTATATAGAACATATGAGTACCCAAGAATAAATGGTTCGGGGGGCGAATGTACAAGGTGGGAAGGTGTTAGGCACCCAACTCGCTCGTTTAATGACGACCTCTACTAACTCAAGTTTGCATAATAATTTAAAGACATGATTCCCACACAAACCGGATTAACAACCTAGATTTAGACTATTAATTGGTTTACTACTAGCATCACGATATTTATTGTTGACTCTTATTTAGACTTGCATTCGATTGGCAAGTTGAGCATTACAACAATTAGACATGCTTATCTATTGAATTGAAAGACAATATTTAGGAAGCAATAAAGAGCATGATTGGCATGATATCTACATTTTGATAACTAGAAAATAAACAGTTAAGCAATTAATTTAATTTGAGCCCTCAGGAGTTTAGTACCTGAATTTTAGGCTATTTAGCAATTGCTAGTAAAAATAAGATCTCAAGCAAAAAATTATTTTAGAAGAGTCAATACTACTGAGAATAGAGGTTGTCAACTGTAGACTGTGTGTTTTGAACTGAGGGAGGAGGGCTATATTTATATGGGAAGGAGTAGGATTGGACGGGTGATGAAAGGGCCGAAACTTAAGAAATCGGGGTGAAAAAAGTGGGCGCCAGCTGACCTCGCGAGGGCCGCTGGCGGCTGTGGAGCTGCCAGCTGGAACTTTGTCAGATCATATCTCACTCGTTTGGGCTCCAACTTGGGTGATTCAAGATGCATTAGAAAGATTATTGCGTCTAGTTTTAAATAGATTTAGTTTCAGGCCCAAATGTTTTATATATCTCTAGATATACCCGAAAGAGTAAGGAGAGGTCAGGTTTAGAGTACTCAACACTGTTGGGCTCGTAACTCATTGGTTGAGAATTTGGTGTGAGCTCATAATATGTCATTGAAAAGCTATCTGAATAAAGAATCCGCAAATATAAGGCTCACAAATTAAATCAATCAAATGAACTCCCAAATTGGGCAGGAATCAAGGTCTACAGTATTCGGCTACATCTGTTTTGACCCATAATTTCGTTTGATCATAACTCTTAGGTGCTGAATCGTATTTTGACACGGAAGGAAGAAATGGAAAGCTCTTGAAAGGGGATTTTGAATGAAGTGGAAATGGAATAACTTTCATAAGACTTGAGATCTCATTTACTTAACAAAGCATAATAGCACACAGGTACATAAATTACTCATTTCATCATCGAGTATTTGGGGACATCTGACGATACTTTTTTGGCGTCTACAGGTGTGTAAGGACCCGGGATTTCTACGGCCATGGAGTGCGTCCTTATAGAAAATTTGTAAGTTGAGGATTTAGATAAGTTCAAGGGACCATCGAGTTAGAAAAGATTTTGTAAAGACTTGAATTGAATAAAAACCACGAAAGAGGTCACAAATCTGCTATCATCGTTTTATCGAAGGGAGAAACCGAAGGGACAATCCGAAGGGACAACCCAATAGCGCGATAAGTGAATTGATCATGTTTTTAGAAAGACTCCCGCTCATATAGAACATATGAGTATCCAAGAATAAAGGGTTCGGGGCGAAGGTACGAGGTGCGAAGGTGTTAGGCACCCAACTCGCCCGTATTATGACGGCCTCTACTAACTCAAGTTTGCTTAATAATTTAAAGACATAATTCCCGTGCAAAACCGGATTAACAACCTAGACTTAGACTATTAATTGGTTCATCACAAGCATCACAACATTTATTTTAACCCTTGTTTAGACATGCATTTGATTGACAAGTTGAGCATTACAACGGCTAAACATGCTTGGAAAGACAATATTTAGGAAGCAATAAAAACATTATTCTAGCATGATATCTACATTATGACTATTGAAAAATAAGCAATTAGGCAAGCAATTTAATTTGAGCCCTCAAGAGTTAGTACCTGAACTGTAGGCTATATTTGACAAAAATAGTAAAAGACAAGATCTAAAATTTTAGAAGAAAAAGGGAGAAGCTCGGGAGTACTCAACCGAGAATAGAGGTTGTCAACTATAGACTGTGTGAATTGAACTAAGGGAGGAGGCTCGTATTTATAGGCGCAGGAAGTAGGGCTGGACGGCTGAAAAGGAGCTGAAAATTGGATTTGGGCTGAAAAAATAGTCGGGCTTGAAGCTGAGTCAGCGCCGCTAGCGACCCTGGTCAGGGCCGCTGACGGCTATCAGCTGCCAGCTTGATGTCCTCATAATGACGACATGACGACATCCAGTCTATTTTAATTTTCCGGAGGAATTTTAGTATTCCGAAAAATATGTAAAGACCATTTTACCCTTGGGCGGTAAAAGACGAATCTACCCCTGATTCGCAACTTGGCGATCGGGAGTCGAAAAAACGCATGAGAGGTGTCGTTGGAAAGCTCTTGAACAGGGCTTTTGAATGAGACTAGAATAAAGGAGTGTTTAGAGGAAAAACCTGAGACCTTATCTTAACTATTAAAGCAAAAATAGCGTTCAAGTTTATAAAGTACTCCTTTCATCATCGGGCTTTTGCAGAGAAAAATGAAGGCGCTTTTTTGCCGTCTAAAGATGCCCCCACTTTGATCGAGCTTGAGTACAAACGAAGATCAAAGTATTCTGAAGGCGACATGCAGGATGCTGATGTGCACACGGTGTGTGAGAGTGTACAGTATGTATGCATATGAAGACAAACCTGAGTTGGGACATGCTCGTAGTGTGCTAAGATTTCATCTCTGTGAACATAAGAGGAATAAAGGTTATGGTTACCGGATAGAACACCGCTCGTAAATGGTCTAAACGTCTGCTGGGGACCTGTATTCAGAGTGAATGAAAAAGTTAGTAATACTTTGAGAATGAGCAACGTGGAGTGCTTCGACAAATAGTGACTAAACACCGCTCGGTCTATGTCGAAATTCCGTCCCTATACTAGAAACAAAAAAGTCAACGAGACAGCGCGATTAAGAATAACGGCTTTAAAATGGGAAGTAACGTACGAGTGAATAGTATAAATGTTTTATCGAGCAAACAGTGACTAAGCACCACTCGGCGGATGTTGAGATTCCGTCCCTGCACAAGAAACGAAAAGCATGACGAGACAACGCGATGAAAATGACGGCTGTAAATGGTTAAAACATATGCACAGTTTAAATGAAATAGCTTAAGCAATCATTGACTGAAACATATAAAAAATAATGGACAGTATAAACGCAACAGTTTAAGCAATCATTGACTGACACATAATAAGTAACCTCGTAGAAGGGACAGTTTAACCGCAATAACATAAGCGATCATTGACTGACCCCAAATTTTTGACCTCACAGAAGGACAGTTTAACCACAATAGCTTAAGCGATCATTGACTGACCCCAAAATTTGTGACATTGAGACATTGGGATATTGGGACATTTGGGACTTTGAAACTATAGACACCCTAATCGGTTCTCATCCCCTGGCACCGCAACGCCCGATGATGATGGTAATGGAATAACATGGACGTAAATAGCAAAGGAAATTGCTCAAAAATCTAGACCAAATTCCTTGAAACCTCATTCTTTGGCTAGCTCTTGTTATAAGGATTCCAACGCCTTTGACCTTGCCTCAATCAGGTTCCCGGATCAAGAGATATCGCGTCTCGAAGATTTGGGTCAAAATCGCTCAATCCCGACCCCCTGGGTCAGTCCAAGGTCAATTTCGTAAATTACTGAGCACAAAAAGTCACCCAAGGCACGCGCGCGCCTCCGGGCCCAGCGACTGACGCTGTCAATCCGGTGGCACACGCATGACAGCGGGGGCCCTCAGGGCAGCCGCTGGGCCCAACGGCAGGCCGCTGAGCCCCAGCGGCATAGCCGCTAGGCTCCAGCTGCCTTCCGGCTGGCCGCTGGGCCTGTTTTCTTGCTGGGCCGAGTTTTGGCGCCGGGTTTCTTACCCTAAGCCCCTAATTCCGTCCCCTAACTCTATAAATACTCCTTTTCACCCTCTTTTGAGGGAGGTTGGTCAGTTATTTTTAAAATAATTTTGAGAGCATTGAGAGCACAAATTCCCTCAAATCATAGAGAATTCAGATTTTGAAGAATCAAGCAAGCCATTGCACCCAACCTAGCACCAAAGATTGAAGAGCAATTCCATTTCTACTAGTCTTGTTTGAATAGAACAACCAGGTTAACCATCCTGAGGGCCTGAATCCTTTATTAAATCTCTTGTTTATTGTTTATAATCATGTTTTATTTAGCTTTTGATTATGGTTGAATAAATTTGCATGCTTGGGTCCTTGTAAATAATTATGCATGATCAGCTTAATTTAAAGTTCGCATCTTTTTATTAGTTTATGCAAGTTTGCATCTTTCTTATGGTTTGTGCATGCATGTAGTAACCATCTAGGTTTATTTTAGCATAAATTTAATATCTTTGCATTGTTCTTCCTTTGAAGTTACTAACAAATTTATTGATGTGCATATGCAATGCTTGGCGCGTTTAGCAAAGTGTGGTAGGTTGGAGCGTTAAATTATTGCTCTTATCTCTTATTTGTGTTTGATAATAGTATGCATGCAAATTGGATATAAATTGTGCAAAGTGATAACATAGATAATTTGGTTGTCTTTAACCCGCCTAGGTAATTTAGGATCTTGGACAACTGGATTTATATGGAACCATATAGCATAGATAAATATTTGACATGGATAGGCTTAGTAGAGGCCATTAATTCGGGCGATTTAGATGAGATTCATTTTGTTTATTTCGTATCTACACCCCCGAACTCAATATTTAGCCCCATGTGTATGAGTCAATTCCCAATAGGAATTGGGTGCACTTTTTGATGGTTTCAATTGTTTCCTTAAAAATTGGTGGTGGCTTCATTACTTGCAAATTGTTATTCCCCGTTATAATTTAAATATCATATGACGTATTATTTAAGAACCATTAATTCCAACTAAAAACACCGCGAGGTTAAGCGCCGAAAGGCGAGGGTTCTTATAGTGGCGACTTCACGGGGGATAATTAACAAGAGGGTGTAATTCGAACACCTATCCATGTCAATAATTTATTTTAGCTATTTGGTTCACTTACCGTATATGTTTATTTTCTTTGATTTTCATCCATGTCATTCATATTGCATGTGTTGTCATCGCAAGATGTCGAAAGGCATCACCACACCATAAACAGGAATTACCCTTTGGAGCATTGTCTATGACTTTGGCCGGTGACCCACTAGGTCTGAATTACCTTTGCACATAGTCGTGTTCCACCCCATGGCATTTACATGTTTCCATTCGAGATGTGTAAAATGGTACGTTTAGTTTTACTATGCATCCCACAGATGACGAAACGCATCCGGTCGTGGGTTACCTTATCCAACCATAGATTGTGTAAAAATATTGCATTTAATCCCATGGTCCATATCAAGGTGCTAATTCGTTTACTTGCTATATTGTGATTGATTGTTTCCTTGCTATGTGATTAGTTTCCAAAGAATATTAGGACTAGATCCCCCCGTAGGATTTTCTTAAGTCCTGTTTAGGGAAGGTTTCCCTTTGGTTTGCTTGTGCGTTTTTGTCAAGTTTACAAATAGAGTCTATGATCTTTTCTTTTTAGGAAGTAGAATCCATGTATGACTCCGATGACGCTAGTGACCATATTAAAAAGTCGTTCTTTTCCATATGAATTAGATTGCGTGCAAATAATATATCCCCGTCAATGATCTTTCACAAAATAAAAATAAAAAAAATAAAAAAAAAAAGAAGAGTTTTACTTTATTCTAATGCAAGTCAATAGTATATTTTCCTTTCTTAAATTAGGGAATTTTATCCCACACGCAAGTCAAGAGTACATTTTCACATAATTCTATAGAGTCGAAAAGATTATTGACTAGAATATGCTATTTACATAAAATAGCGTCTTTCCTAAAATCACCATGTTGAGGATTAATATTAGATTCTCTTCCCACATTTGTTTTAAAATAAAATCTTTCTTTTGTGGAGTTTTTCATTTACTTCTTGTTTTCTTAAGCGGGCCTTTTTATGTCCAGAATTGGTAGGAGTAAAGATTACGGTCCTAGGAAGTGGGAGAGGGACGAGTCCAACAAGAGATTGATCCGCAAGTTGTCGTTCGAACCTTCACCGCAAGCACAGTTTTTGGGCCCCATTTGGCTCGATTACCTTCGCACACTGCTACTGTCACCTCAAGCCTCGCCACCTAATTCACCTAGGTCCATTATGTCTGGGGATACTGAGAAAATCGCTGACCAAAAGATGGATGACCTTTTAACCCAATTGGTTGCCATGAATGCTAGATTCACTGATATGGAAGCCCGTGTCGCCAAGTTGGATCCCCCTACTAGGGATGATGATGAGCCCAAACCAAATCAGGATAAGACTGAGCCCTCCACTAAAGAGGTCCAAGAACTACAAGCTAAACTGAATAGGCTTGAGTCCGTTCTAGGCAAGAGTCGTGTCTTTAATGACATGATCATCAATTCTGAAGGCTATGCTCCCCATATCAAGAAAAAATTGCCCACTAAGTTTTCAATGCCTAAAGTTACCACGTTCAAAGGGATCGATGATTCACAATATCACATTAGGGCTTTTACCACTGCATTGGGCCTTAGAGGCATTGAGCAAGAGCTATATGTTCATCTCTTTCCCCAAACATTGGACCCTGCTGTTAGGGCCTGGTTCTTCAAATTGCCCACCCAAAAGCTACAGAAGTGGGAAGACTTATCCACTTTATTCCTGGAGAGATATGGTGACAATGTCTTGCCTCCCATGACATTGAGAGAATTGGACATCACCAAGCAAGGTTACAAAGAAGGATTCACCAATTTCGTAAGAAAATGGAGAACTAAGGTTGTTGAAATGATTGATCGCCTATCTGAAAGGGATCAAATTAGAATGCTAGTCCAGAACTTGGCATCTGAATACCGCGAGCATGTGAAGTTTCAACCCATAACCACTTATGCCCAACTAACTTAAGTAGGCATGGCCATTGAAGATGATCAACTCCAAAGAGGGAAGAACAAGGTCACTTACAATAACAACACAAGTGGTTACAAGGATAAGAAATACACCAATACCAATCATGCCTCCACAAGTAGAGGAAATGAAGTAAACGCCATTGCTGACAGGCGTCCAAGAAGGTTTACTCCCCTCGGGATGCCTTATGTCAAAGCCCTACACAAATTAGTCAAAGGACACTATCTACACCCGATTGGGCCTACCCTTGATCCACCCATAGAGAAAAGATCGCCATACTGGAATGAGTCTGCATTCTGCAAATACCATAGGGGTGGTGGACACGATACCGAAAAGTGCTACACTCTCAAGGAGAAAATCCAAGATCTGTTCGACAATGGCACCATACCATTGCCTAAGGACGCACCACCGCCCAGTAATAATAATAATCCCCTCAGGAACTCTTTTGCCATTGATGTAGAAGAAGGGTTTGATCCATCCTATCTGATCACTCCTGTTGGGCAGGTCATACCACCATACCCAAGCCCAAGGCCCACGCTAGACATTTATGGCCTTTGGGATAGTGATGAAGAGGATAATGGACCTTATACTGATCCTGAAGATGTGTTGACTCCTCAAGTCCATGACATAGCAAATGGCAAAGCTTGGTATGATATCTCCGACGATGAGAAAGAAGAAGATGACAAAGCTCTGAACTACCTCACAAGATCAGGACTCTAGTTCAGGCCCGAAAATATCTACATGGATCGTCTCAAATCCAACCCGTAGAGCCTGTAACAATCCCCAATAGCGTTCCAACCCAAAGAGAAGTGACTAAGGAAGATGATGGAACCAACATCCTTAGACAATTGCAAAGGACAAAAGCCGACATATCCACCTAGCAATTGTTGACCACTTCTATCACTCATAGAAGGGCCGTATTAGAAGCTTTGAATGCAACCATCATTTCTCCAAAACGCTACTCCCGAAGATGTTGTTAATCTCCTGGTCCAAGGGAAGTCATCCACTCGTGTCACCTTTTCTAACAAGGACCTTCCACCTGAAAGTATCCACCACAACAAAGCCCTTTATCTGACTGTAATTTGTCAACAAAAACAAGTCCCCGTGACTTTAGTTGACAATGGCTCTGCTGTAAATGTATGCTCCTTGAGGACCGCTGAACACCTCAAAATAGACTGCAACAATCTCGCGCAATCCGCACAAGGGCTAAGGGCTTACGACAATTCCAAAAGAAACGTCTTAGGCACATTTTTCAAGAATATCAATATTGGGCCAATCGAGAAAATGGTCCAGTTTCACGTCATTGACATTCCAGCCACCTTCAATCTACTTTTAGGAAGGCCTTGGTTGCATGGGCTAAATGCTGTAGCCTCGACCCTTCACCAAAAGGTAAAGATATCCCTAGCAGGATCCACACTGGAAGTATATGTTGATACCATGGTAGCCCAAATAGAAAAAGCTCCAGTCCTAAAGATAGAGCATAATGAGCAAGATGAAGAATTTTGGGGCTTCGAGAAGATAGCCCTGATAGAAATGATAGAGCCCAAGCTCAATGTGAATACTCTACTTAGAAAGCAGGGTCACTTTTCAGACACCACTCTGGGTCCTCACTCCAAGGTAGTCCAATCCTGCTGGAACACCAGGATCATAAACGATCTATTTGGGCTAGGCTACAAGCCCACAAGGCAAGAGATCCGAGCTTACATATCCAAGGAAATGGCTAGAAAAAGAGCCCGTGCGGCCAACAAGCACGTTCCACATAGCATGGATCCCTATCCCCTTACTCTCAATGCGCAATTTCTCCAAGAAGGCGATCCGTACCACTATTACGGATTCCCAGAACCATACGCGATCAACGGAGTTCTAGTTCTGGGCTTTGAGGCATTTCAAGACTGTTTCACCATGAGTGAAGACACACCAACACCTCTCAAAGAGGACCAATCCACTAAAGATTGGGCTAATGACATGGCACCCAATGACTTTGGGCTATTATTCGGCGAAGAGTGTCGCCAATACGATGAGGCAACAAACAAGCTTCCCCCTACTGTGCTTTTTAATGAAGGATTCGACCCTTCTAAGTTGATCGCCCCAATCGGGCCCGACCGGGCCACCTGGAAGCACGACACGAAGTGGACTCCAGTCGAGGGAGCCAAGTACAAGTTCACGATTAGCAATGGTCCTTCAGAGAGGCCCAATTCTGATGCTGAGTCTGATTCCAAGTCCGAGTCTGATTCTGAGTCTGTTACACTAGAAGTGTCGGGTAGTCCAACCCGGTCTATTCCTTTTGCTACTAAGGTCATTAGTGATGACCTCATTGATGTATTGTCCGCTTCCATTAATATTATGAGTGTCGATTTTGCTTTCTCGGATTGCCTCATTGCTAATAATTCAGAAGACATAACGGAATTGCCAAAAGAAGTCATTAAAGCATTAATCGAACATGAACAAAAGACTTCAAATGTCGAAGAAATAGAGACAATAAATATTGCAACTAATGATGAGCCTCGCCACGTGCAAATAGGCTTGTCTTTAACCTCTAATGAACGCGAAGAATTCGTAACACTCCTAAAGAATCATACGGATGTTTTCGCCTGGTCCTACAAGGACATGCCCGGCATAGACCGCAACATTACCCAGCACACCATCGCATTAAAGCCCAACTGCAAACCAGTCAAACAAAAGTTAAGAAGAATGAAACCAGAATGGGCTCTTAAAATCAAAGAGGAAGTCCAAAAACAACTTGATGCACGCTTCATAAGAGTGGCCAATTGCTCCGACAGGGTAGCCAACATCGTCCTAGTCCCAAAAAAGGACGGACGGGTGCGAATGTGTGTGGATTTTCGGGACTTGAACAAAGCAAGCCTAGAAGACGACTTTCCATTACCCCATATAGATATTCTGGTAGACAATATCGCTGGACATGCCCTCCTATCGTTCATGGACGGGTACGCGGGATATAATCAGGTCCTGATGGCCAAAGAGGATGAAGAGAAAACCACTTTCATTACGCAATGGGGCACTTATTGCCATACCGTAATGCCATTCGGGCTTAAGAACACATGGGCCCGCGACAACCCTGCTCCACGATATGATGCATAAATAGGCTGAAGTTTACGTAGATGACATGATCATAAAGTCCAAAGAGAGGGAAGGGCATGTACCCTCACTTCAAAAGTTCCTCGATAGACTTAGGAAGTACAACATGAGGCTTAATCCCAAAAAGTGCGCATTCGGAGTTACATCCGGTAAACTTTTAGGATTTGTAATAAGCACCAGAGGAATAGAGATTGATCCATCTAAGATCAAGGCCATAATGGATATGCCACAACCAAAGACAGAAAAAGAAATAAAAGGTTTCTTAGGGAGGATCGAATACATTAGCAGGTTTATTTCCAAGTTAACTATCACCTGCGAGCCTATATTCAAGAAACTCAAAAAAGAGGTAAAAACGGAATGGGACGAACAATGCCAAAAAACCTTTGACAAAATTAAGGCCTATTTGTCCGAACCACCCGTGCTAGTAACGCCCACTCCAGGCATACCTCTAATTCTCTACCTTACTGTCACAGAAACGTCGATGGGGGCCATGCTAGGCCAACAAATAAACAAGGAAGAGAAGGCCATCTACTATGTGAGCAAGAAGTTCCTAGAATACGAAACTCGATATTCGTCTCTAGAAAAAACATGCCTAGCCTTGGTCGCGACGACCAAGAAATTACGACATTACATGCTCCAACATACGATCCACATAAGATCGAGAGAAAATCTTCTAAAATACATATTTGAAAAGCCCATACTGAATGGTAGAATAGCAAGATGGACCGTCCTCCTATCAGAGTTCGACCTCAAATTTGAACACCAAAAGGCCATCAAAGGACATGTTATCTCGGAATACTTAGCCGACCAAGCTATACACGAGCCTGATCGCAAAGAAGAATACCACTTCCCAAACGAAGGGGTTATGACCTTAGATACCGAGACTTGGCAACTCTATTTTGATGGAGCATCTAACCAAAAGGGTTTTGGAGTAGGAGTACTAATAGTGTCCCCTGATGGTGCACATACACCTATTTCAATCAAGTTAGACCACGAAGTCACCAACAATGGCGCGGAGTATGAAGCTTGCATAATAGGATTGCAATCCGCCATAAGCCTTGGCATTAAGATGCTTCGAGTCTATGGGGACTCATCACTTATAATCAATCAAATTTCCAATGTATGGAAAGCCAAAAGTGAATCCTTGGCACTCTACCAGGAATATTTAGACAAGATCATAGTGTATTTCAACCAAATACACTTTACATACCTTCCACGAGAAGATAATCAATTTGCAGATGCCTTGACCAAATTAGCAAGCATGATCAATATACCCGATACCATTCGAATGATGCCTATTTGTGTACAAAGAAGGTCGGAGCCTTCATACTGCGACGCTCTAGAAGTGTTCCATGACGAAGAAGATGAATGGTACACCGATATAAAGAATCTACTCGTTTGTCAGCTTTACCCTTCTGATTCTAGTCCTAGAGCCCAAAAAGCTCTTAGAAGGATCGAAGCCCAATTCATAGAGGTACAAGGTCAAATAAACAAGAAAACCCCAAATGGGATTAATCTCTTGTGTTTAGGCACCGAAATGGCCCATAAGGTCTTAAGAGATTTACATGCAGGAGTCTGTGGACCACATATGAATGGTATGATGCTAACTAGGAAGATAATAAGGCTTGGTTATTATTGGATAACAATGGAAAAAGATTGTTGTGAATTTGTCAAAAGATGCGCACAGTGTCAGACACACGCAAATCTACAACACATGCCACCAAGCCCATTATATACCTTCACCTCACCTTGGCCTTTCTCCGCTTGGGGAATAGATATCATTGGCAAGATAACCCCAACAGGAAAAGGGGGCCATGAATATATCCTAGTTGCAATTGACTACTTCACTAAATGGGTTGAAGCGCAATCATAGGCAAAGCTCAAAGCAAAACATGTGGTCAAATTCATCAAGAATAATATAATAGCTAGATACGGGGTTCCCCAAGAAATCATTAGTGATAGGCCCGCAAGTGTACGAGTTGTATCGGAGTATTGAACCACAAGGAGCTATCGATTCCAAGTACTAAGATTTCTTAAATTTAACAAGCTAAGCGATTCACAATTTGATTTGAGATTGAAAGAAGAAAACTAATCACTAATATAAGAGAAAATAATAAGAAAAAGAATCTAGGGTTGATTTCACTTAATCAAGATTTTAAATGCGGATAAACAAGTTTCAACTAGCATGTCATGTCGAATGTTGCAAGGACAGAAATATGAATCCTAAAACCTTCTCTCGAAGCGAGAAAGGAATACTCAATATAATTCTCAACTACCTATTCTCATGGAGTTAAGAAATATCAAGAGCATGAAGTATATATCATTTCCTTTCCAATAGTCCCAAGTTATTCTAAACTACTCTCGTGATTAGGCAAACTTGATGAATGATTGAGGTACGACAGTTAAGAAGCTTCTCTCGAATTTGACTTAATCATCTAATATAAACAACAAGATTACAATCAAACATTGTGCAACAATTCTAATGACATGCCAATTTCTACTTATTTAATTAAGCGTCATAGGATTTAATTAAGCTACATCAACCCTAGATAAAAGAAATTAGCTACTTGGGATGAGATCCTATTTATAGGAAAACATCAAGACGAACCTAGACGATTTACACATTGTAACCTCCCAAACATCAATAAGTCACCAACATAACTCCCAAAAGAGTTAAAGCCACTAGTAACTCCATTTGAGTGTCTAGATGCATCCAAGAAGGTATCCAATGCTCTCTTCAATACTCTTCACAACTTGCTCTTGCTTTGATTATGTTGAGCATCCAAAGAGAATTCTAAGTCCCTTGCATATGGAGTTCAATTTGACCCTAAAATCAAAATAAAAACACCAAAATACCAAAGTAGTAATTCTCATATAAAATTACTCATAAATCAGTAAAATATAAGAGAAATTACGTAAACCTAGGATAAATGAGTGCGGTTTAGATATGAATAATAACACTATTTATGCACTCATCAAACTACCCCATGCTTTAGTCTTTGCTTGTCCCCAAGAAAAACATTATCAACAAGACATCATAGGGAGAGTAGGAGATCACCTTCTCAATTTCCATTTCAAAAGAAACATCAAGTTCAAAGGAAAAGGCTCAACAAGTATGATCAACAAATCAACAACCATTTAAAACTCATAGCATAGCATGTAAATTGTGAACCAAACCATCAATCTTACCACAAGACCCACCTTCGATAGTAGCATAGAAGATCGAACAAACCCTCACTCTAGGAATGTGAATACTCACACTCATGTGTTTAGATTATATCAATAGAACTCTCAAGACTCAATCCAAACGCGGTATCTACCATAAGCTTGCCCATATTCTAACTCGCCATTGCCAAAGACAACTACTCATGCAAAGATCAAGAAGACTTTTATGGGGTTGTAATGAGGTGCAGGATAAAGGTACGATGATACATTTGGGAATGTGGACTAGGAGCAAAAACTAGTGGAGTCAAAAACAATTTCTTAAATCTCTGCGCAAAGATCAAGATAATACAAAAACTTCACTCACAAACTCCAACCAAACTACCAAAAGATCTCATCCATCAAAACCCACCAAGAGACTAAGGATGGAGGAGAAGCCAATATAAATATTAGATTTTTTTCTTCTTCTCCCTCCTTGTCTCACTCACAAGAAACCATTATTAAATTACTCTTCTTATTTTTTTCCTTTTTTTTTTTTTCAAGATATAACAACCAAATTTCACCAATTCACATGAAACACCAAACCAAAACCCAATGCCACTCTTTGCTTTCATCATCACAAATCACAACTCCCATATATAAATCAACTCCGCTAGCCTAGGCTCGGTAAAAGAGATGCGTTTAAGAAATCAATGCTTGTAATGTGGTTTTATCCAATAAAACGGCTCAAGGCTCAAAGGGGTTTACAAAGGGTGAAACATGTATCAAGGTAGCTATTTGGCTAATGTAGTTAAAAACAAAGAATGCTTCTATCATTTCCTAGCATGAGCTTGTCAAGTGCAATTTTGATAAGAAACCAGACAAGTTCTAGAGAAAACCGTAATTTAGAGAGTCACACACACAAGAAAGAAACCAAAAGATCGAAAGTGATGAATCGATCAATCAAAGGCTCAAAATCTCACATGGTCATCTATGGTCTATCCAAATCAACTATGCAACATCGAGGGCAATAAACATGCATTTCACAAACTAATGATCCACAATTACAATTATGCTATGAGCTTTTAAGGCTAAAGACCATTATTCTCAAAAGTTGAGACAATGCCTTCAATTTTTTTACAAAAAGAGCTTCCATCATTGAAGGATCATATCTCCCTTGTTTTTTAGATTTTTTTCATTTTTCAATGTTTTTGGATTTTTTTTTTTAAAACGCATACAAAAATCAAACCTAAACTATATGAACTAATGCATGAAAATTAACAAAGTAAACTAAACAAAGAAAATTAACGAAAATTAAATATGATTTTTTTCTAAAATGCAACCTACCATGATATTATATGCAAAATGCATCTTTAAACTATATGCAATCCCATTTCATACTATCACCATTAACGATAATCTATCTCCCCCAAGCTTGAATTGCACATTGTCCTCAATGTGAAAAAGGACAAAAATAAAGAGGGAATGAGGAGAGAATACTCACAAGACTCCATAAAATGGGGTTGAATTGAAAAGCATAGAGGGAAAATGTACCCACTAGCGATCTCGCTTGATCCATGTACCCGACTACTCATCGAGATTTGAGGATGACCAAGAAACAAAAGAAACTCCTCGGTATTCGATCCCATGGTAAGTCTTAAATCACCAACCCAACAACAGCCACCCGTGCACCGCAATTGTTATTATTGGTCATAAATCATAATTAACACCACATTAACTCCAAATCCACAACCCCCACAATCTCAAATCACTGTGTTGGCAAATTGTCGCAACTCAGGAGCATCAAAAAGAGGCCCCTAATCGTTCGATCACAATGAGACCCACGAACAAACAACTCTAAACAAACGGTAATGGGCTGTCAATGGAACGAGGGGAGGCGAAGCAGGAGGACAATAGTAGGCTGTGAATAGGGAAAATTGGGGCGATGGTGGTGGGCGACTTTGTGAGAGGGGTGATCAGAGTGATGTTTTGTGGATTGATTATGGCAGTGGCCTGTCGGAATTATGTAAGGTGGTGGTGCGGAGTAGAGAGAGAAAGAGAGGGGAGGTGAGAGAATGGGGAGGCGAGAGAGAAGACAGAGGTACTGGGGTTTTTGACATTTTGTGCGGAGAGAGAGTGGAGAACCGTACCTGTGGACCGGTGGGAGACCAGGTCGGGTGCTTGGTGAGCGGAATTGTGGCCCGACCAGGTTCGTGAGACAGTGGGGTGGAGCAGCGGGACCCGGTCGGGCGCGGAGGAGGACTAGAAACTGCCGGGGCAGGCGCGGGCGAGTTGATTTGCTAGTGGGCGGCCTGAAGCTGCCCGGTCGGGCGATGTGTTGGTGGAGATTCCGCCCGGTCAGGCATGGCGGTGAGTTGGGATGGTACCTGATAATGCGTGGCCGTGCGCGGGGATGGGCAGGCAATCGCTTGGCCAGGCGAGCTTGACAGAGGGCAGCGCTGTCGGGACCTGGTCAGGCGCATTTACGCTTCGATCATCGCCTGCTCGAGCAGCAATGGTGGCCTGAGCGATTGCTTTGGCTCCGTCTTTGCCCTTTTTTTTTTTTTTTCCATCGTGTACCTACAAAATAAAGAAAGGATAAAAAGAAAAATAAATAATAACTAAAAACCAACTAAAGTATTATCGAACTCTGCATTTCTCTTTTCTCTTTTTTTTTAATTTTTTTTTTTGTGATTTACCAAGCACAACGAAAAAAAATAAAAATAAAAATAAAAATAAAGCAATAATTTTTGGGTTGCCTCCCAAAAAGCGCTTTTTTAAGGTCGAGAGCTCGACCCCTTTGAATTAGTTCGGGTGGATCACAGAAACGACAGTGTTGCCACCATTATCTCTACGACCTTGCCATGAACCTTGAGAAGTACATTCTTAAATCAATCTTCATAGAAAGCCAAAGCTCGCAATAATTTATCAAATGCATTTGAGCTCATTTCAACAAGACTTATGTTAGAGATCATTCTCACAAAAATGTAATAAAGAATTAATGACCTCTTGAACTTGTCAAATGCATTTGAAAAATCAAAATGACAAGAAGAAGTTCCCCACCCAACAAACTTATGATCATTTCCACTATTCTTGTTGGGCTTAGCATTCACCATGTGGTGATCAACCCGGTAGGTGTAAGAATCATGATTGAGTAATACACCAAAGGGTTTCACATATGCATATCCAATTAAGGTATCGGGAGGGGGATTGATATGTGGATGCACGATTGTATAAATTGACATGTCAATGGATTCGGGGGGAAACGAAACATGATTCTCAATATCATTAAACTTGTTCTTAACCAACTCATCAACAACCTCATACCCAATGGAATGCTGAGATGAGGCCAAATTATTCAAGGAATTAATTTGAGTCTCTATCATTTTCATATGAGAGGCAATTGACTCAACTTTAGAACAAATTGCTCTACTTCCACAATAGATTGCTCCAAAAGGATTTCCAAGTTTGACTTGGGGGGATGAAGGGGCAATTGTGTTTGGTTTTCTCCATAAAAGGAATTAAGATAACCCATACTACCATGATTATAGTCATCAAAACAAGGTTCATATTGGTTATCTTGGTAGGGGTGGTCAAATTGATATTCATGAGCATCATAACCACCCCATTCGTTCCAATTATATGAGGCATTGGGCATATGACATTCATTCGCGTTCACATAGTTATCACTAGTATAATCATACGAATAAGAATCCTAATCATCATAACCCCCATGATGCACGTAAGATGACATATCAAACAAAGAAAAAAAAAAATTAGTCTAGTCAGTTCTAGAAACTCCTAATATTGGAATAACGCCAAGCTCCCCGGCAACGGCGCCAAAAACTTGATAGGCCCGCAAGTGTACGGGTTGTATCGAAGTAATAAAATATTGAACCACAGGGAGTTATCGATTTCAAGTACTAAGTTTTCTTAAATTTAATAAGCTAAGCGATTCACAATTTGATTTGAGATTGAAACAAAAAAAACTAATCACTAATATAAGAGAAAATAATAAGAAAAAGAACCTAGGGTTGATTTCACTTAATCAAGATCTTAAATGCAGATAAACAAGTTTCAACTAGCATGTCATGTCGAATGTTGCAACGACAGAAATATGAATCCTAAAACCTTCTCTCGAAGTGAGAAAGGAATACTCAATATAATTCTCAACTACCTATTCTCATGGAGTTAAGAAAGTATCAAGAGCATGAAGTATATATAATTTCCTTTCCAATAGTCCCAAGTTCTTCTAAACTACTCTCGTGATTAGGCAAACTTGATGAATGATTGAGGTACGACAGTTAAGAAGCTTCTCTTGAATTTGACTTAATCATCTAATATAAACAACAAGATTACAATCAAACATTGTGCAACAATTCTAATGGCATGCCAATTTCTACTTATTTAATTAAGCGTCATAGGATTTAATTAAGCTACATCAACCCTAGATAAAAGAAATTAGCTACTCATGATCTCTACAATTACAGCTAAGTACGTAATGAAATTCATGCTAAAATCAATTAAACTAAATAAAGCAATTGAAATAAGAAGCATGGAGAAAGGGGGAAAGAGAGAGTAGAGATAAGAAATAAACCAAGTAGCTTCAATTATAGTCTCCAAAGAGAAATAGAAGAACGCTTGAACTTGAGGAAAGAACTAATTAAACTCTTAAAATCTACATTTTTATTCTCACTACACTAATCTAGAAAGCATAAAGTGAACTAGGAAAAATAAACTATGGAAAAAGATGGCTCATGATGAGATGGGATGAGATCCTATTTATAGGAAAACATCAAGACGAACCTAGACGATTTACACATTGTAACCTCCCAAACATCAATAAGTCACCAACATAAATCCCAGAAGAGTTAAAGCTACTAGTAACTCCATTTGAGTGTCTAGATGCATCCAAGAAGGTATCCAATGCTCTCTTCAATACTCTTCACAACTTGCTCTTGCTTTGATTATGTTGAGCAACCAAAGAAAATTCTAAGTCCCTTGCATATGGAGTTCAATTTGACCCTAAAATCACAATCAAAACACCAAAATACCAAAGTAGTAATTCTCATATAAAATTACTCATAAATCAGTAAAATATAAGAGAAATTACGTAAACCTAGGATAAATGAGTGCGGTTTAGATATGAATAATAACACTATTTATGCACTCATCAATTAGCGGTAATGGGTCACACTTCATGAAAGAAGTAATTGAGCTCCTGGCCTAGTTCAAGATCCAGCATCGAAAGTCGTCCCTCTATAGACCGCAAACAAACGGTGCAGTAGAAGCAGCTAACAAGAATATCAAGAAAATCATCGAAAGAATGTCCGAAAATTATCATGATTGGCCCGACAAGTTGTCATTCACACTTTGGGATTACAGGACATCTATTCGCGCGTCGACGGGCGTAACACCATATTCCCTGGTCTAGGGGATGGAAGTCGTGTTACCATTTGAGTTAGAGGTCCCATCTCTACGGATCGTCTTAGAAAGTCAAATTCCAGAAGTGGATTGGGTCCAAGCCCGCTATGACCAATTAGTCTTACTAGATGAAAAAAGGTTGCAAGCTTTGCACAATGTGAGAATCTATCAAAAGAGACTAACAAAGCATTTCAACCAAATGCTCAAAATGAGAGACTTCAAAGTTGGAGATCTATTACTTAAAGAAGTGAGGGCCAATGTTACTGACCCAAGAGGCAAGTTTAGGCCCAACTGGTCAGGTCCGTTTCTCATTACAAAGATCCTAATAGGTGGAGCTGCAAGATTGCCAGATTTGGACGGGATTGAGTTTAGTCAATGGATAAACATGGATCAACTAAAGAGGTTCTATGCTTAGGCAAGACACCAATTATAGCACTTTTGAGAGGCCCACATAAGGCTGCATAAAAATAAAAAAATATAAAATAAAAAAAAAGGGATGTAATGTTTAAAAAAAACGCACGAATAAGAACTACGAGTGGCCTGATTCCCCTAAAAGGATACGTAGGACAACCCAATTGCAATTGGGCCTGGCCCCTTCATCATTTTCGCGTTCAAAAGTTGTTAAAAATAAAAACAAAAAAAAAAATCGAGTTGCAATATTAAAACTAAAAATGAGCATGTCTCCATAAATAATAATAAACTCCATTACAAAGACTTGGCGATTCCAAAGTAATAAGACGAAAAATTAAATCTAAGTCTAAAAAGGGGCACATCACCCTTATTGAATTTAAAGCAAAATAAAAGGCAATCCGAAGCTAGACATGCTCCAAAAGCGTATTTTCTTTAATAGACTACTCCGTAGCTTCGGTAGCAGGGCCCGCATCCTCCATAGGCTCATCCGCTTTTGGGCCTTCTACTTCGCGTGCCTTGGGAGCCCATCTCTCTCGAACTAAAGGTTCTTCCTCTTCAACCTCCATTAGAGGTGTGCTTGAAGACGCCTCATGATCATTGGCCCGAATTTGGGGCTCCACTTGCGCCTTGGTAGTGATCTTTTCCAAGGCTTTCTTAGCTTTCGGGTTGAGGATGCCCCTCACATGCTTCACTCCCTTTTTCTTACCCTTCCCCTTAGGGTCATTAGGGTTTGAGAGCCTTAAGCTAGCTTTGACCGATTGGGCCTTAAGATCATCTTGTTCGGATTTCCTACATGCACGATGACACTCCGCGGTCTTGCAATCCATCCAAGCCTCATAAGCCGAAGATATGGCCGTGGGGGCCTTGATATGAGGAATAGTCCACTTGGGACGACGATCCTATGCACACTCCCATGATCTCACCATGCTAATTGTCACGGCCTGCGTAGTAGGAGCAACACTATGCTTTTGTGGGATGATTTGACGTTTCCCATATTGCCGCATGATACGGCTAGGAAATATGTAAGTTGAGTTATGAAGGCCAAGAACTTGGTAATATCCCGTTTCCTGGCTACATCCGATTGCGGATTTTAGACCCCACCACTTGACGGTCCATCGTAGCATAGGGCATGCCTTGAGGTACCCGTACCACTCATCAATGGTAGATTCATAGTAAAGCCTCCTGCGGGCGGAAAATTGCTTCGGTTGATATTTGAGCGCATTAGCGGACCTCTCATTGAAGTACATATGCTCAAGGAGTCATATCTACAAAAACAAAAAAGAGGCAAAACATATAAAGTTAAATATCCATTAAAGATTCAAACTTTATTAATCAAAATTATTCAAAGCAAATTATTCAAAGCACTCACTTGAAGGAGAAGAGAGCTTCCCGTCCATCCACCGAGCGATGGCTCTTGTTTCTTACGGTCCAAGCAAATTAAGGTTTCACCAAGAACAAGAGACATAGGGGTAAAATCGTTTTGGATTTGTTCAACAATTCTGAGCATGCAAGTTTTACCATTATTACCTCCGCCAACAAAGAGGTACCTATGTAAGAGACATAAAATAAAAGCACATTTATAATACGTCTCACCCATCACATCATGGTTATCCCTTACCTTAGGGAAGAAGATATCGATTACACCATTGAGGTTTAACTCACCACTCCTAGCAATGGAGGAGGCTAGTGTTGGTAATAGGCCAAGATACCTTTTATAGTAGCCTTCAAGGTTTGCCCCGAGCCATTGAGTGGCGGGAGTTTGATTATGAGGGAACCCAAGGATGACGGCAAATTCTTCGGGAAGCAAACATAATTCATTGTACCCAAATCGAAAGACATGGAGTTTGTTATCCCAAAACTCAACGGCGGCCTCAATGAGGTTCCAGACGATTTGAACTTGCTTCAGGTGGAAGAGAGCATTCAAGTGGAAAGGTACAAGTCTCATCCTCTATTCGGGGGTCATGGATTGTAACCACTTGTCAAATTTAATATCAAAGCTTGTCATGGTTGAAATATAAATTAATTAGGGGGTTTCTCTCTCTAAAAGCTCTCTATTGCTAGAAGATTATGAAGGTGATGTCCCAAAACCGGACTAACCCAAGGCTTATATAGGGATCGCACGAAAAAGATGAAAAAATAAGACAACCCGTCAAAAAGGCGGTTCAACAACTCCTAGGACAGCCGCTGAAGGCTCAGCGGCCCCGATAGAGCAGCTCAGGCCCAGCGGCCAGCCGCTGGAGCCTTGCGGCCCCTCTTTTCACCCTCTTTTGAGGGAGGTTGGTCAATTTATAATTTTGAGAGCATTGAGAGCACAAATTCCCCCAAATCATAGAGAATTCAGATTTTGAAAACTCAAGTAAGCCATTGCACCCAACCTAGCACCCAAGATTGAAGAGCAATTCCAATTCTACTAGTCTCGTTCGAATAGAACGTCCAGGTTAACCATCCTGAGGGCCTAAATCCTTTATTAAATCTCTTGTTTATTGTTTATAATCATGTTTTATTTAGCTTTTGATTATGGTTGAATAAATTTGCATGCTTGGGTCCTTGTAAATAATTACGCATGATTAGCTTAATTTAAAGTTTGCATCTTTTTATTAGTTTTTTCAAGTTTGCATCTTTCTTATAGTTTGTGCATGCATGTAGTAACCCCTTAGGTTTATTTTAGCATAAAGTTAATATCTTTGCATTGTTCTTCCTTTGAAGTTACTAACGAATTTATTTATGTGCATATGCAATGCTTGGCGCGTTTAGCAAAGTGTGGTAGGTTGGAGCGTTAAATTATTGCTCTTATCTCTTATTTGTGTTTGATAATAGTATGTATGCAAATTGGATATAAATTGTGCAAAGTGATAACATAGGTAATTTGGTTGTCTTTAACCCGCCTTGTTAATTTAGGATCTTGGACGACCGGATTTATATGGAACCATATAGCATAGATAAATATTTGACATGGATAGGCTTAGTAGAGGCCGTTAATTCCGACGATTCAGATGAGATTCGTTTTGTTTATTTCGTACCTACACCCCCGAACTCAATATTTAGCCCCATGGGTATGAGTCAATTCCCCATAGGAATTGGGTGCACTTTTTGATGGTTTTCAATTGTTTCCTTAAAAATTGGTGGCCACTTCATTACTTGCAAATTGTTATTCCACGTTATAATTTAAATTGCATATGACGTATTATTTAAGAACCATTAATTCCAACTAAAAACACTGCGAGGTTAAGCGCTGGAAAGACGAGGGTTCTTACAGGGACATTTGGGATATTGGGACATTTGAGATTTTTGGGACATTGAGACATTGGGACATCGGGACATTTGGGATATTGGGACACCGGGACATTTGGGATATTTGAGACATTGGGACATTGGGTCATTTGAGACATTGGGGCATTAAGACATTGGGACATTGGGACGTTTGGGATTTTTGGGATATCGGGATATTTTAGTTTCCTAGGAGGCCGACATATTTATTGGGCTTAAAATACTTTGACGCTCCGGGCGGTAAAGGTCGTCACGGTATGTATCCGGGCTTCAGTATTTGGGACATGCAAAAATAATCGGGTTAGTTTTACCTGAAAATAATTGGTACCGTAAAATGGGCCAACTGTCGAATATGAAATTGTCGGCCAAAGAGACTTGCTCCCGCGCGCTTGGTACTGATATTTACCGCAAGCAAACTGGAGAAATGAATTTTGGGCTGAAAAATGTCTTGGGACAGCAAGTGGGGGCCCGCGCGTGCAGGGCCTGCAGAGCTGCTAGCGGCCCAGGCCAACGCCGCTGGCTCTGTGTGAGGCCGACATTGTGACATTGTGATTTTTTTATTTTTGGATATTGGGATGTCGGGTCATTGAGATTTTTTTTTGGATATTGGGACATCGGGTCATTGGGATTTTTTTGGATATTGATGAGGCCGACAGATTTACCGGGCTTAAAATATCTTTGACACTCCGGGCGGTAATTGTCGTTGCAGTATGTAACCGGGCTCAAGTATTTGGGACCTGCAAAAATAATTGGGTTAGTTTTACCTGAAAATAGTTGGTACCGTAAAATGGGCCAACTGTCGAATTTGAATTTGTGGGCCAAAGAGACTCGCTCCCGCGCGCCTGGTACTGATATTTGCCGCTAACGAACTGGGGCAACGAATTTTGGACTGGAAAAAGGTCGTGGGACAGCAAGTGGGGGCCCGCACGTGTAGGCCCTGCAGAGCTGCTAGCGGCTCTCAGCTTGAGTGGCCTAAAGGCTTTATACGACTTTCTTCTTCGTGTTTTTACCTCATTCTTCTTCTTCCGTCGAGAGCCATTGTCGAACACCCACCATTGTTGAGTGCTTCAACTTGCTTGAGGTAAGTCAATTCTTGACCAAACTCTTTGATTTTTCTCTTGAACTTGCTTATTTTTCCGCCTAAGTGCTGAATTTTGGGTTGCATTGTTGAATGGGTGCTTGTTTCTTGCGAATCTGAAACTTTTAATTTTCCACTTGTAGAGAGAGAAAGCTCCATTGTACTCTCATGGCTCCCGCAGACAGAGGAAAACGTCCCATGTGTGAGGGGGAAGATGACCGGGATCTTTTTCGTACTGGGCTTTCCTCTACCAGTGCACCTTTGGCCCATCTTGCGGATGGGGCTCGTCTGTACCAGGACTCGTTCATGCGACTGGACTGGCGCCCGACTGGGGTTTGGGACCGTAGTGTCTTACTACCGAACAGGCAGAGTCATCTGTCTAACCTTGAGTTGGTATGTTTTCTGACTCTCTCCTTTCTTTTTCTGTTAAGTATATTCTATATATTTTTTTTTAACTGAAAATTTGAACTGTTAGTGCTTCGGCGCACGAACAAATTGGGACTTGTGCTGGATTGGTGGTCAGCTGTATATAATTTGTGTGGAATTATTTTGGCTGTATCTGTAGTATATGGGGTGTTGAGAAAATTTTGTTTGTTGGCTAGGGTGTTGGTGTTTTGTTGCAGGCTCATGGGTCTACTTCCCATTGGGCCATGATGTTGGAGACTTTTTCAGTTGGAGCTAGGGATATGGTATTGGGCTCGGGTTTTGAGCATTTTCTGACTGTTATCCCTGCTTGTCACTCTGGGGATACTAGGATTATTGCTAGGGGGCTATTGGAGAGGTTCTGGGATTCCACGAACACTTTCCACACGCCTGTAGGAGAGATGCTCCCCACTCCTTATCAGTTCGCAGTGTTGACGGGTCTATCCTTTAGAGGGCATCGTATTCGGTACGACGCGAGTTACTAGTGTTGACAGGTTGCTCGAGCTTTATGGGCCTGTGTCTGCCCATTTTAATAGGGATTGGGTTTCCTTGCCGCGGTTATGGGCGGCTTTCGTGGAGCAGGGGCTTACCGAGCAGCAGAGAGCCCGTATTTTCCTGGCTTTCTTGTTGGGGTCGACCTTTTTCGCTCATTTATCCAAGTTTGATGAGTGCATAAACAGTGTTATTATTCATATCTAAACCGCACTCATTTATCCAAGTTTTACGTAATTTCTCTTATATTTTACTGATTTATAAGTAATTTTATATGAGAATTACTTCTTTGGTATTTTGGTGTTTTAATTGTGATTTTAGGGTCAAATTGAACTACATATGCAAGGGACTTAGGCTTCTCTTTGGATGCTCAAGATAATCAAGGCAAGAGAAGTAATCAAGAGTATTGAAGAGAGCATTGGATACCTTCTTGGATGCATCTAGACACTCAAATGGAGTTACTAGTGGCTTTAACTCTTTTGGGAGTTATGTTGGTCACTTAGTGATGTTTGGGAGGTTACTCTATGTAAACTGTCTAGGTTCATCTTGGTATTTTCTTATAAATGGGATCTCATCGCATCCCATCTTACAGCATCTCTTTCCATAGTCTACTTTTCCTAGACCACTTTATGCTTTCTAGACTACTAGTAGTGAGAATAAAAATGTAGATTTTAAGAGTTTTATTAGTTCATTCTTCAAGTTCAAGCGTTCTTCTATTTCTGCTTGGAGACTATAATTGAAGCTATTTGGTTTATTTCTTATCTCTACTCTCTCTTTCCCCCTCTCTCCATGCTTCTTATTTCAATTGCTTTATTTAGTTTAATTGATTTTAGCATGAATTTCATTACGTGCTTAGCTATAATTGTAGAGATCATGAAAAGCTAATTTCTTTTGTCTAGGGTTGATGTAACTTAATTAAATACTATGATGCTGAATTAGATAACTAGAAATTGGCATGTCATTAGAATTGTTGCACAATGTTTGATTGTAATATTGTTGCGTATATTAGATGATTAAGTCAAATTCGAAAGAAGCTTCTTAATTGTCATACCTCAATCATTCATCAAGTTTGCCTAATCACGAGAGTTGTTTAGAATAACTTGGGACTATTGGAAAGGAAATTATATATACTTCATGCTCTTGATATTTCTTAACTCCATGAGAATAGGTAGTTGAGAATTATATTGAGTATTCATTTCTCGCTTCGGGAGAAGGTTTTAGGATTCATATTTCCGTCCTTGCAACATTTGACATGACATGCTAGTTGATACTTGTTTATCCGCATCTACGATCTTGATTAAGTGAAATCAACCCTAGGTTCTTTTTCCTATTATTTTCTCTTATATTAGTGATTAGTTTATTTGTGTTAATCCAACAAACCAATTTGTGAATCGCTTACCTTGCTAAATTTAAGAAAACTTAGTACTTGGAATCGATAGCTCCCTGTGGTTCGATATTTATTATTTCGATACAACTCGTACACTTGCGGGCCTATCAAGTTTTTGGCGCCGTTGCTGGGGAGCTTGGCGTTATTCCAATATTAGGAGTTTCTTAAATTAACTAGGCTAGGCATTGTGTCCTGTTCTTTGTTATGTTATCTTACTCGCATCATGGGGGTTATGGTTCCTATGATTCTTATTCATATGGTTATACTTGTGATAACTATGTCAATGTGAATGAATAGGATATGCCCAATGCCTCATATAATTGGAACGGATGGGGTGGTTATAATGCTCATGAATATCAATTTGATTACCCCTACCAAGGTAACCAATATGTACCTTGTTTTGAGGACTATAATCATGGTAATACGGGTTATCCTAATTCCTATTATGGGGAAGAGCAAACTCAATTGCCCCTTCATCCACCAAAGTAAAACTTGGAAATTCTTTTGGAGCAATCCATTGTGGAAGTAGAGCAATTGTGGTCTAAAGTTGATTCAATTGCCTCTCATATGGCAATGATGGACTCTCAAATCAATTCTATGAATAATTTGTCCTCATCTCAGCATTCTATTGAGTATGTGATTGTTGATGAGTTGGTTGAGAACAAGTTTAATGATATTGAGCATCATGATTCGTTTCCCCCCGAATCCATTGACATGTCAATTTATACAATCATGCAACCTCATATCAACCCCCCTCTTGATACCTTAATTGGATATGCATATGTGAAACCCTTTGGTGTATTACTCAATCATGATTCTTACACCCACCGGGTTGATCACCACATTGTGAATGCTAAGTCCAACAACAATAGTGGGGATGATCGTAAGTTTGTTCAGTGGGGATCTTCATCTTGTCATTTTGATTTTTTAAAAGCATTTGACAAGTTCAGGAGGTCATTAATTCTTTATTATATCTAACATATGTCTTGTTGAAATGAGCTCAAGTGCATTTGATAAATTATTGCGAGCTTTGACTTTCTATGATGATCGATTAAAGAAGGTACAGTTCTCAAGGTTCATGGGGAGGTCGTAGATCCATTCGAGCTAAATCTCTAAGGGTCAAGCTATTAAACTTAAAAGAGCGCCTATTGGGAGGCAACCCAAGTTTTCATTTTTATTTTATTTTTTTTTTATATTTATTTTTGTATTATTTTTAGTTAAATAAAAAAAAGGAAAAAAAAAGAACAAAAACGAAATCCTAAAAAAATCATTTCGATGATCTGTTTTTATTTTTTAACTCTTGATGTGTTTTGTTTTGCAGGATTAAAAAAAAAAAAAAAAAAAAAAAGGCTCCACAGCCACAGCCGTGCCCGACCAGATGATAGCAGATCACCCCGTCAACCAGCTGCAAGTGCCCGACCAGGCTGCTCGCCACCCGCACCACCGCCCGACCGGGAACCACCTTCACCTCTCCTCTGTCTCACCCGCACGGTCAGACGCAGTTTCATCCCAGAGATTGCCCGACCAGGCGCGACTTCAACCTCAATTGGGCTTTGCTCCCGACCCTCCTCAACCCTTTTTCTTTCCCCTCTTCTCCTCTCATCACCACAACCATCAGACATTCACCTCACCACCATGTTCCGCGGTCCTCTCTCTCTCCATATCGATCGACCACCACAGCACCAACTTCCGTCATCAACCACCTGAGCCGCCATCCCTCACCACCACGTCCCGCTGTCCTCTCTCTCTCTCCTCACAAAAAGCCCAAAGCCCCACTTCCTTGTTTCGTCATCTCTCTGCCACCATCCACAAAATTCCGCCACCGTGATGCGTTCCCGCCTGGAATTCTCGTTTCGCACCACCAATCCCTAACCGCCCATCTTCTGTCCGGGTGCTTTGGTTCCATTTTCTGGTGTCAAGTGTTCATCGGGCTCGACTTTCATCGCTTATCATCTCTTAGTTATTCACTTTGGTCTCCAAGAGGTATCACAATATCCAATTCAATTGCGGTATTACTTATTCTAATAGAGTAATAATCCCCTTTTGAACTTGGACAATTGCCTGGTTGCACATAATTGCCTTTCTGGAATTTGTGACATGTGGTGTGACTTGTGAACTATGGCTTTGACGTTCTTTTGGTGTAAATTACATCAATTACGTTGACTTGGCTGTTGCTTGTGAATTGGTCATTCGAGGCTCACATTCGGTTCGATACGGTGAAGTTTCCTTTGTCCCTTGATCATACTCATTCTGTTGCACTTTTTCTATCCTTCATCGTCTGGGTAAGGCCTTGTGAGTATTTTTTTCTCCTCTTCTCTATATTATTGTCTTTTCTCACATTGAGCACAATGTGCAATTCAAGCTTGGGGGAGGAGATTGATGTTGATGGTTCGATAAAATGTGATAGATAGTTGCATTTTGCATGTAGTTTCATGTTAGGGTGCATTTTAGATAGAAATTTTTCATATTTTTCGTTTATTTTTTTTTTTTATTTTCTGTTTTTAGTTTATTTGTTAGTTTATCATGCATTTGAATTCATATAGTTTAGGTTTTGATTTTTGAATGCATATTAAAAAATCCCAAAAAAATTGAAAAAAAAAATCTAAAAAACGAGGGAGATATGATCCTTCAATGATGTAAACCTTTTTTTGTGAAAAAATTGAAAGAATTATCTCAACTTTTATGAATAATGGTCTTTAGCCTTAAAAGCTCATAGAATGATTGTAATTGTGGACCATTGGTTTGTGGAATGCATGTTTGTTGCCCTCGATGTTGCATAGTTGATTTGGATAGACCAATAACACCCATGTGAGATTTTGAGCCTTTGATTGATCAATTCATCAGTTTCAATCTTATGGTTTCTTTCTTGTGTGTGACTCTCTAAATTGTGGTTTCTCTAGAACTTGCCCGGTTTCTTATCAAAATTGTACTTGACAAGCTCATGCTAGGAAATGATAGAAGCATTCTTTGTTTCTAGCTACAGTAGTCAAATAGCTACCTTTATACATGTTCCACCCTTGTAAACCCCTTTGGGCCTTGAGCCATTTTATTGGGTAAAACCACATTACAAGCCTTGATTTCCTAAACACATCTCTTTCACCGAGCCTAAGCTAGTGGAGTTGATTTATATATGGAAGTTGTGATTGGTGATGATGAAAGCAAAGATTGACATTGGGTTTTGAGTAGGTGTTTCATGTGAATTGGTGAAAATTTGGTTGTATCTTGCCAAAAAAAGAAAAAAAAAAAAGAAGAGTTATTCAATAATGGTTTCTTGTGAGTAAGACAAGGAGGTAGAAGAAAACAAAAATCTAAATATTTATATTGGCTTCTCCTCCATCCTTCGTCTCTTTGTGGGTTTTGATGGATGGGATCTTTTGGTAGTTTGGTTGGAGTTTGTGAGTGAAGTTTTTGTATTATCTTGATCTTTGCGCAGAGATTTAAGAAATTGTTTTTGACTCCACTAGTTTTTGCTCCTAGTCCACGTTCCCAAATGTATCATCTTACCTTTATCCCGAGCCTCATTACAACCCCATAAAAGTCTTCTTGATCTTTGCATGAGTAGTTGTCTTTGGCAATGGCGAGTTAGAATATGGGAAAGCTTATGGTAGATACCGCGTTGAATTGAGTCTTGAGAGTTCTATTGATATAACCTAAACACATGAGTGTGAGTGTTCACATTCCTAGAGTGAGGGTTTGTTCGATCTTCTATGCTACTATCGAAGGTGGGTCTTGTGGTAAGACTGATGGTTTGGTTCACAATTTACATGCTATGCTATGAGTTTTAAAATGGTTGTTGATTTGTTGATCATACTTGTTGAGCCTTTTCCTTTGAACTTGATGTTTCTTTTGAAATGGAAATTGAGAAGGTGATCTCCTACTCTCCCTATGATGTCTTGTTGATAATGTTTTGCTTAGGGACAAGCAAAGACTTAAGCTTGGGGGAGTTTGATGAGTACATAAATAGTGTTATTATTCATATCTAAACTGCACTTATTTATCCTAGGTTTACGTAATTTCTCTTATATTTTACTGATTTATAAGTAATTTTGTATGAGAATTACTACTTTGGTATTTTGGTGTTTTAATTGTGATTTTAGGGTCAAATTGAACTACATATGCAAGGGACTTAGGATTCTCTTTGGATGCTGAAGATGATCAAGGCAAGAGAAGTAATCAAGAGTATTGAAGAGAGCAGTGGATACCTTCTTGGATGCATCTAGACACTCAAATGGAGTTACTAGTGGCTTTAACTCTTTTGGGAGTTATGTTGATGACTTATTGATGTTTAGGAGGTTACTCTATGTAAACCGTCTAGGTTCATCTTGGTGTTTTCTTATAAATGGGATCTCATCGCATCCCATCTACAGCATCTCTTTCCATAGTCTACTTTTCCTAGACCACTTTATGCTTTCTAGACTACTAGTAGTGAGAATAAAAATGTAGATTTTAGGAGTTTTATTAGTTCGTTCTTCAAGTTCAAACGTCCTTCTATTTCTCCTTGGAGACTATATTGAAGCTATTTGGTTTATTTCTTATCTCTACTCTCTCTTTCCCCCTCTCTCCATGCTTCTTATTTCAATTGCTTTATTTAGTTTAATTGATTTTAGCATGAATTTCATTACGTACTTAGCTGTAATTGTAGAGATCATGAATAGCTAATTTCTTTTGTCTAGGGTTGATGTAACTTAATTACATACTATGATGCTGAATTAGATAAGTAGACATTGGCATGTCATTAGAATTGTTGCACAATGTTTGATTGTAATATTGTTGCGTATATTAGATAATTAACTCAAATTCGAGAGAAGCTTCTTAATTGTCGTACCTCAATCATTCATCAAGTTTGCCTAATCACGAGAGTAAGTTAGAATAACTTGGGACTATTGGAAAGGAAATTATATATACTTCATGCTCTTGATATTTTCTTAACTCCATGAGAATAGGTAGTTGAGAATTATATTGAGTATTCATTTCTCGCTTCGAGAGAAGGTTTTAGGATTCATATTTCCGTCCTTGCAACATTCGACATGACATGCTAGTTGATACTTGTTTATCTGCATCTACGATCTTGATTAAGTGAAATCAACCCTAGGTTCTTTTTCCTATTATTTTCTCCTATATTAGTGATTAGTTTATTTGTTTTAATCCAACAAACCAATTTGTGAATCGCTTAGCTTGTTAAATTTAAGAAAACTTAGTACTTGGAATTGATAGCTCCCTGTGGTTCGATATTTTATTATTTCGATACAACCCGTACACTTGCGGGCCTATCAAGTGTATGTCAGGTTGGTCTCTTGACATGTTTGGAGGATTTGACCAGGGTCCATGACTACAATTTTGGTGCTCCTGCTTATGCTACCTTGGTGAGATGGTGTCGTCGGGCTTGCAGGCCTAAGCCGACGAGTGAGAGGGCGTCTCTCTCGGGCCCATGGAGGATACTGGAGGTAGGCCCATATATTTCAATTTTTCCTTTACATATGCTTTTGAATATGGAGCTCATCCTTTCCCTTTCTTGCTTTTGTGGCAGTTGTGATTCTTCGAGTATTTTCCGGCTTTCGGTCCTCACCGTCCTAGTTTGAGGATGTTCTCACTAGGTTCACGGTGGATTGGTAGAGACAACCATTCATTTACCTCTTTGGAGCATTTTCGGGCTACCTTTGAGAGTCATGCCGCGTCTATGGTATGTTGCTGTTGACTTGTGCATATTTTTTTTTTTTTTGGTCCATTTGGTGTGAATGAACTTTTGACTTGGTAATTTGCAGGTGTCGTGGTCCGCTTTTGACAGTATTCCTGGGGTTTCGCCCTACATCACCATGGAGTCCTTTAGGGTATCTTCTTCGCGGGTGGTATTTGAGGGGCCATTCGGCTTTGTGTGGTATTTAGGGAATCGTTTGACTCGGTTTGTTTACCCCACCTTGGGTAGTCACCTGGTTCCGGAGGATCCTCCGATGACCATGTTCTACTTGCGCAGCCTGAGTGTGCGGGATCTGGAGGTCGTGGCTCGTGGTATGGCGGCCACAGAGTTTTTGGAGCCGGAGATTGTTGGCTTGGACCGCACGACTGTGTACCTGGCCTATTGCTTAGGTCGTCTGATGCCGGACCTCACTTCTGAGGTATGAAATTTATCTGCATCTTTTTAGCTATATGCATGATATACTGACTTTATGTGTTTTTGCAGGCGGATCCTCTTGCCCCTCAGGGTCCCAAGAGGTCCCATTCTAGAGTTCCTCGGGGTCAGCCCCCAAGCATGACCTTACCGACTAATGAGGTGAGGTATATTGGGGAGAGCGGGGGACGTATAGTAGAGGAGTTCCCTCTACATATGGCTGATGGAGAGGCTATGGAGGGCTTGCCTTTGCCTGACGGTTGTACGGGGGTAAGTTCCTTTTTATCCCTTCTTGTATTTTGTGTTTGCTTTTGAGTGCTGAATAATGTGTTTGTGTTTTTGTAGCTGAACCAGAGCAGACCTCTCAAATCTTCAAGCTCATTCACCTGTTGAAGAAAGGCTATGGCCGGGTGATGGGCAAGGGGAAGAGTTCTCGGTCTAAGACCGTTGATGTAAGTAGACTTTCATCCTTTGTTTAGCTAAGTGAAGTGCTTAACTTAACATCTCGATCTTGATTGTTTGCAGATGTCTCAGTCATCGTCCTCGGTGGGAACTCGACATTCTTCTGCTGCGAGGGCCTCTTCGGCGAACAGGCCGTATATTGCTCGTTCACCTCCTGTAGCTGTAACCAGGCCTCCTATTGATGAGGCGCGCAAACCTTCTGCGCCTGTAGACGCCAAAAAAGCGCCTTCAGATTTCTCCACAAAAGCCCGATGATGAAAGGAGTAATTTATAAACTTGCACGCTATTTTTGCTTTAATAGTTAAGATAAGGTCTCAGGTTTTTCCTCTAAACACTCCTTTATTCCAATCCCATTGAAAAGCCCTGTTCATGAGCTTTCCAATGACACCTCTCATGCCTCTTTCCGACTCCCGGTCGCCAAGTTGCGATTCAGGGGTAGAACCGTCTTTTACCGTCCAAGGGTAAAAGGGTCTTTTCATATTTTTGGGAATACTGAAATTCCACCGAAAAATAAAAATAGACTGGATGCCGTTATTATGACGACCGCTAGCTGGCAGCTGACACAGCCTCTGACCCGACTTATTTTTCAAGCCCAATTCAATTTTCGGCTCCTTTTCAGCCGTCCATCCCTACTTCTCCACGCTTATAAATACGACCCTCCTCCCTCAGTTCAAAATACACAGTCTACAGTTGACACCCTCTATTCTCAGTAGTATTGACTCTGAGCTTCTCCCTCTTTCTTCCATAAATAATTGTATTCTATTATCGGGAGTATTGACACCGAGTTTCCCCCTCTTTCTTTACTTGAGATCTTGTCTTTACTATTTTTGTCAAATATAGCCTACAGTTCAGGTACAAACTCCTGAGGGCTCAAATTAAATTGCTTGCTTAATTGTTTATTTTCTAGTAGTCATAATGTAGATATCATGTTAAATAACGTCTTTTATTGCTTCCTAAATATTGTCCTTCCAAGCATGTCTAGTCGTTGTAATGCTCAACTTGGCAATGGAATGCATGTCTAAACCAGGGTTAAAAATAAATGTTGTGATGCCTGTGATGAACCAGTTAATAGTCTAAGTCTAGGTTGTTAATCCGATTTGTGTGGGAATTATGTCTTTAAATTATCAAGAAAACTTGAGTTAGTAGAGGCCGTCATAAAACGGGCGAGTTGGGTGCCTAACACCTTCCCACCTTGTACCTTCGCCCACGAACCTATTATTCTTGGGTACTCATATGTTCTATATGAGCGGGAGTCTTTCTAAAAACATGATTAGTTCATTTATCGCGCTATTGGGTTGTCCCTTCGGTTTGTCCATTCGATAAAACGCCGATAGCAGATTTGTGACCTCTTTCATGGTTTTTATTCAATTCAAGTCTTTACAAAATCTTTTCTAACTCGATGGTCCCTTGAACTTATCTAAACCCCCAACTTACAAATTTTCTATAAGGACGTACTCTGTGGAAACCAATAACATTGGATTGGACGAAAATCCCGAGTCCTTACAGTGGCGACTTCACTGGGGATTTATTTAAGAGGGTGAGACTCGAAAGTCAAGTTTGCTTAATTGTTTAATAATATGTTCCATATTGCATCATTTGCATGTGCTTTGGCACAATCTTTTGACCCTTATCGACCCTCGAGAAAGTTTGTGTCGCAACTCGTAAACAACCCGTATATCTAAAGGAATATACCGTTGTCCTATCGTGAAAATCGACGCTTCCTCACCCATGACTCATCAATCCTTGTTGGTGAAAAAGAATTACAATTGATGTGTCGACCATCCGCCGAACGAAAATTGTAATTTGTCGTGGTAACCTCACAGGAGCCAAAAGCCTCTAGCCCACATTCGTGCATTTGCTTGCTTGTTCTGCATGTGTCGTTGTAATGCCCGTCTGATTACATTTTGCCTGTAAACTGCGTCGTTATATTGCTTGCCTGAATGCATGAATACCGTGGCTATGTGCCAACATGTACTTACGTGCTAGGAGTCTTTTCTTTTATTTTTAGCTAGTTCCTAATGCCCAAAAATGGTGCGAGAATTCAATTCAATGAACACTCATCATTTTCCCTGATGATATATTTTCATCTAGCGTCGAAGTCATGAACAATTTTCTAATACCTTTTTAGCAAAAAAAAAAAAGAGTCAGTCTCTCCAATTCCAATCTCCCACTTTTTTTATTTATTTTGTTTTCCTTTTTTCTTTCTTTGTTTTGATGTAATTCAGATTCGGCATAGAACAAAAAGAAAAGCAAAAAATGGCGTTAAGAAAAAACGCCGAAAAAAAAAATAATCGAAAAATAATAAAAAAAAAATGCCGAAATTTCCTTTTTTATTTATCCCATTTTCCATTTTCTTTGAGTCTAGAAAATTTTAAAAAAATAGGATAGTCTATCTTTCTCTATTTTTTCTCATTTTCGTTCATCGACTTCATTTTTCCTTTGATGTGAGGGGAAATAATTGGGCATTTAGGCTTAAGTTTTTACTTTCTTCTTTTCCATTTCTTTACATTGCATTGCATTGCATTGTACGTTTTAGACGCTCCATGTTAGGATTCATAAATAATCGTCGTGCATACATTATCGTCATTTTGCATCTGCATTTGTACAAAGTCCAAGTCTTGTATTCATCAATGTCTCCATTTGTTCACTACGTCTCATGCATTAGAAGTCTAGACGAGTCGATCATAAGTCTTCTAGGGTCATTTTGCGTAAATTCATACATGTCAAGGTCGGTCCGTCATGCATCTTGCATATTGTTGTCGTAACTCTGTCATTACATTGTCGTCACCATGCATTCCAGTTCATATAGACGTCCATAGGCACATTCACCTTAGGGGCTATCGAGGGTCTTCTAAAAATCATGAGTCTTTGTTTTGAAGGCCGTTCTTTGGCGTCTTTCTAAGTTGAGACTTGTCTTCAGGATTGGGGGCTCGAGGAAGAATTACGGTGACAAAGGTTGGGCTCGATCGTTCGGCGGATTGGTCCGTGTACAAGCTACATCCAAGACACCACCACATTCCAAAAGGCCATCACCACATAATCCATCACCACATAATCCATCACCACCACAAAGCTCGTCACCACTCAATGCATCCCTTACCTCACCAATCACACCCCAAAACTTCACTATGGTCAAAACCACCGACGAGAGGCTTGATGAGCTCATGAGTGAGTTGAAAAGGGTGTGACTCAAGGTTGAAGATTTGGAAAAGAAGAAAGAGGATGAAGCAAGAATCCTCTCTGACTCTGACTCTGAGGAAGAAGGACCAAATGCCAAGTTGGCTAAGATTAATTCTGTGCTCGAAAACAGCGCCTGCTTGCCAACTACCAACCTAATGTTGGTAAAGTCAATCCCAAAGTCAAGGGCAAGCATCCAGCCAAGTTCTCCATACCTGAGGTTCTTACATTCACTAGAACTGACAATCCACAAGACCATCTCAAAGCCTTCACTATTGCCATGGGTTTAAGAGGAGTTGACATAAATATCTACATTCACTTGCTCCCACAGATTCTTGATGCCCCAACTCGTCGTTGGTTCTACACCTTGAATTTGGAGGACTACCGCACTTGGTCAGATTTCACTACAGTCTTCCATGCGCGCTACAAGGAAAATGTTGCTCTACCTATGACCCTTCGAGAGTTAGAGATCATCAAACAAGAAGAAGATGAGGGATTCACTGCCTTCCTTAGGCGTTGAAAGCTAAAGATAGCCGAACTGGTTGAGCGACCTTCGCAAACTGATCAAATCCACCAACTCATTAAGAACCTGCAACCTGCTTACAAGGAACACCTCAAGTATCAACCAATTGACTCCTATAACCGACTCTTACTGTGGGCTTCCTAATTGAAGATAACCTTCTTAAGAATTCCACTTAAGTCGTGAACAACGCGAATATCTACAGGGGGTTGTCCTTCATATCCCTGTGAACAGTCTGTGCTCGAGAAGTTGAAGAGAGTCGAAGTCTCCTAGTGTGCAAGTCTAGTCGAGTCCAGTCAAGTTTAATGATGTCTAGTTTGTCTTTTCAATTCGTCCAAAGAGTCTAGCTTACTACTCGTGTAATGCTTTTCTTCGATTCAATAAAGATTGCATTTTGATTCCCATCATTATTCTTTGTTCAATCCTATGACGAACTTAAGTTGCCTATGACGGAATAAAAAAATCAAAAAAAAAAAAATCAAAACAAAATGATAAGCCTTCATTGTGGAAAACATTAAACAGGAACTCCCTAATGATCATCCCCATAGAGGACATACGGATGAACCGTCCGTGCCGAGGACAGGAGGCATTCATTTGGCACCTCATATTGATATCCTTTACTACCCTATACATCATTACCACTTGCAACCCTTTGAGCCTTAAACACATAGTCTTTCATTTCTTAACAACATCATCCTTACCCGGAGAATGGGTGTGTGCGACATGGGAATAGAAGCAACCTTCTGGGCAAGGTGGACCGACCTGCAAAAAGCGCCACCGAGAGAAATACCAAATAAATAAAGAGAGAACTCGAAAGTTCAAGAGCAAAAAAAAAAACCAAAAGAAAAAAAGTCGAGAGCGATCAAAGATCCAAAAAAGCGCAAACACTTCAAGCATAACCAAACAATGGCCTTACCTAAACATAGGTCTCTTAGCCATCTTGCCCAGATCACAAGCTTATATACCGTCTTTTTCTACTTTGGTCTGATTCCACAAACTGGATACGTAGGAAACCTCAAGGAGGTCCGGCCACGACAATAACTTTGTCACATGATCATAAGGTGTTTTCCCATTCCACCATTCTCATCTAAGGATAAAAAAATGAGCCCGGTAGTTTGAAAACCCGAAAGGGCGGCCTAGGCAAAAGTTAGGGCAACCAAAAAAAAAAATATAAAACAAATTCAACATCTTGAGGCAACTTAAATTTCCGAGGATTTAGAACATTGTTTCTCATTTAAGAACTCTTTGGTCAGCTAGAGTCATACTCATCACCTTTCTCGTAGGCTTGCACATAGACTTCCCAACTGGGGGCTTTTTCAAAATGAGTCCGTTCTTTGTCCGCTACATTCCACGTTGTCCATTCCGTCCCCATACCTTAAGTTAGGATATTTTGTACTGCTGCATCAACATCCTAGCTCCTCGAGTAGGTCATAATCATCAAGAACCACACATCAAACTAGGGGCTAATTCTCCCTTGACTGCACCCAGTCTTGTCCATTTGTCTCTTACTCTGTCAAGATCACCACAGGAATGAAATTCTTGATCACAAAAACTATTCCCATATGAAGACCTTCTTCAGACCTTATAGGAGAGTCGTGCATGTTAGGCTAGGCCGCATGGAGTTGTGAGTCAATAGAGTCTGCATACATCATATTTGCATAAGTACTAGAGTCGCCTTCAAAGGCATGCATGTGTACATAATTTCTCAGTGTCTTGAGTCCCAGCGTGTTTACATGTCAAATCCCCTCTGCCCCGTACATATTACTATGTCATGTCTTGTGCATCTTGTCGTGGTCAGTTGGGCATGTCTATTGCATCTTTTCCCTATGTGCATATTTCCACTGCAGGTTTGAGTCTACCCGCTCTCCATCAAAACAAGCAAGCCCGGAACTCATGATCAAGCCCAGAAGCGACCTTCCGACTACAACCAAGAATGGAGATAACCTTCCAACAACAGTCTTCACGCGCGGGCCCCCTGTTGTCCCCCGACTTTGTTCCAGCCCAGAAGCCGTTACTCCAGTTCGTTTGCGGCAAATGTCAGTACCAAGCGCGCAAGACTCTTTAGCCCACAAATTCAAATTCGACAGTTGGCCCATTTTATGGTACCAACTATTTTCAGGTAAAACTAACCCGATTATTTTGCAGGTCCCAGATACTGAACCTCGGATACATGCAACGATGACTTTTACCGCCCGGAGCGTCAAAATAGTTTAAGCCCGGTAAATTCGTCGGCCTATCTACAAATCTCAATGTCAAAAAAAAAATCCAGTGTCACAAATTCTGGGGTCAGTCAATGATCGCTTAAGCTATTGCGGTTAAACTGCCATCCTGCGAGATCACATATTTTGGGTCAGTTAATGATCGCTTAAGCTATTGCAGTTAAACTGCCCTCCTGCGAGATCACAAATTTTAGGTTAGTCAATGATCGCTTAAGCTATTGCGGTTCAACTGTCCTTCTGCGAGATTACAAATTTTGGGGTCAGTCAATGATCACTTAAGCTATTGCGGTTAAACTTTCCTTCTACGAGATGACAAATTCTGGGTCAGTCAATGATCGCTTAAGCTATTGCGGTTAAATTGTCCTTCTGCGAGGTTACTTATTTTGTGTCAGTCAATAATTGCTTAAACTATTGCAGTTATACTGTCCATTATTTTTTATATGTTTCAGTCAAGGAATGCTTAAGCTATTGCATTTAAACTGTTCATATGTTTTAACCATTTTACAACCATCATTTTGTTCGCGCTGTCTCGTCGACCTTTTCGTTTCTTTTGCAGGGACGGAATCTTGGCATCTACCGAGTGGTGCTTAGTCACTGTTTGCTTAGGATAAGCATTTATACTATTCACTCTCACCAGTGTTACTTCCCATTTTACAGCCGTTGTTTTTAAATCGTGCTGTCTCGTTGACTTTTTCGTTTCTCGTACAGGGACGGAATCTCAACACCCGTCGAGCAGTGTTTAGTCACTGTTTGTCAAAGGACTCTACATTGATCATTCTTAAAGTATTACTAACTTTTTCATTTACTCTGAATACAGGTCCCCAACAGACGTTTAGACCATCTATGAGCGGTGTTCTATCCTGCTACCTTAACCTACATTTTCTCTTGTGTTCACAGAGATGAAATCTTAGCACGCTACGAGCATGTCCCAACTCCAGTTTGTCTTCATATGCATACATACTGTACACCCTCACACACCGTGTGCACATCAGCATCTTGCATGTCGCCTTTGAAATACTTTGATCTTCGCTTTAACTCAAGCTCGATCAAAGTGGGGGCTTCAGTAGACGCCAAAAAAGCGCCTTCAGATTTCTCCGCAAAAGCTCGATGATGAAAGGAGTAATTTAAAAACTTGAACGCTATTTTTACTTTAATAGTTAAGATAATGTCTCAGGTTTTTCCTCTAAACACTCCTTTTTTCCAATCCCATTTAAAAGCCCCATTCAAGAGCTTTCTAACGTCACCTCTCATGCCTCTTTCCGACTCCCGGTCGCCAAGTTGCGATTCAGGGCTAGAACCGTCTTTTACCGTCCATGGGTAAAACGGTCTTTTCATATTTTTCGGAATACTAAAATTCCACCGGAAAATAAAAATAAACTGGATGTTGTCATTATGACGACATCCAGCTGGCAACATTCATTGTAGGAGGACTACTAGTGTACAGTTAATAGGCGAGAGAGGGTACAGAGACTACAGAAATAGCTAGAACTAGGAGCCTAGGAACATAAAATAAACTAATCCCAGGGTCGCTAGCGGCGCTGGCTGAAAATCCAGGGCCGCTAGCAGCGCTGACACAGCCTCTTGCCCGATTTATTTTTCAAGCCAATTTCAATTTTTGGCTCCTTTTCAGCCGTCCAGCCCTACTTCTCCACGCCTATAAATACGACCCTCCTCCCTCAGTTCAAAATACATAGTCTACAGTTGACACCCTCTATTCTCAGTAGTATTGACTTTGAGGTTCTCCCTCTTTCTTCCATAAACAATTCTATTCTATTCTCGGGAGTATTGACACCGAACCTCCCCCTCTTTCTTTACTTGAGATCTTGTCTTTACTATTTTTGTCAAATATAGCCTACAGTTCTGGTACAAACTCCTGAGGGCTCAAATTAAATTGCTTGCTTAATTGTTTATTTTCTAGTATTCATAATGTAGATATCATGCTAAATAACGTCTTTTATTGCTTCCTAAATATTGTCCTTCCAAGTATGTCTAGTCGTTGTAATGCTCAACCTGCCAATCGAATGAATGTCTAAACAAGGGTTAAAAATAAATGTTGTGATGCCTATGATGAGCCAATTAATAGTCTAACTCTAGGTTGTTAATCCGGTTTGTGTGGGAATTATGTCTTTAAATTATTAAGCAAACTTGGGTTACTAGAGGCCGTCATAAAATGGGCGAGTTGGGTGCCTAACACCTTCCCACCTCGTACCCTCGCCCCCGAACCTTTATTCTTGGGTACTCTTATATTCTATATGAGCTGGAGTCTTTCTAAAAACATGATTAGTTCATTTATCGCGCTATTGGGTTGTCCCTTTGGTTTGTCCCTTCGATAAAACGCCGATAGCAGATTTGTGACCTCTTTCATGGTTTTTATTCAATTCAAGTCTTTACAAAATCTTTTCTAACTAGATGGTCCCTTGAACTTATCTAAATCCTCAACTTACAAATTTTCTATAAGGACGTACTCCGTGGAAACCAATAACATTGGATTGGACGAAAATCCCGGGTCCTTACAGTGCCGTACGTTCCTGTGCCTGAGATATTTTCTCCTGCGGGTTTTCAGTATTCTCTTGATAGTAGGCCTATTGTTACCCCCATGGCCGGAGGTTGGGCAAACGCCCCTGGATAGGATGTGCCTCATACTGGGCCTTCGTATCAGGATATGGCTATGGACTTTGCCAGAGTTTCTTCGCAGCGGGGTTTTCGGCAGGTACCCCCATGCGCGCACCAGCATATGATAGGCGGGACATGAGGCCCAACAATAGCAGGCCCATTTATAGCTCTTCCCTTCCTTATTCGACTAGGAACTATGGTCAGGGGTCGTTCCGTCGATGATGAGGCTGATAGCAATGGCGATGATGACTCTGGTTGAGCGGTGTAGGATATTGGTCTTGGACCTTTGAACTCCTGTTTTTATGCAGTTTTTATGATATGTGTATGCTATGATGACTCGATTATGCCCGTCTGATCTCTAAATATGCAACGTGTTATGCAGTAAAGAGTAGGCCACAATTTAGGTAATAAAATAAGGAAAAAGGTAAAAAATTGCAAGAAAAAGCAAAAATTACACATATTATACCCCCTAAAAAAATGAAAATAAATAAATAAAAAAAAAGAAAAGATAAAACTAAGAGAGTCTCGGGCCTTGTAATTCAGCTGTGCATATCAAAACTAGGCTTAAACCGAGCAAATATGACCAAGTGGGCGGACTGGAGAAAAAAGAAGAAAAGTTGACTGGGACAGGGTCAGGGCCGCTAGCGGCGCTGAGCTGCAGAGGAGGGTCGCTAGCGGCGCTGAGCTGCAGATGAGGGTCGCTAGCAGCGCTGGTCACAGTCGCTAGCGGCCCTGGCCAAAGCCGCTGATGGCTCTGGTTTGGGCTTTTTCGTGTATTTCTGACTTCTTTTGGCCCGCGTTTTTACCTATAAATAGGATTTACGGGATGCTTGATGTTGTATCTCTTTTCAAACTTTAGTTCTCTCAAATTTCCCAAAGCTTCTACCATGGTGAAATCCTTTGAAAACCTGTTCGATGCTTGGTGCAAAAATCTAACCATAGAAGACAAACTTGAACTGGCTCCATTCCATGTCTCTACCTTGCTGACTTTAAGACCAACCAAAATATTGTGGCCCCTTCTTCGATCTGCTCTGAATTATTGGGACCCTGACTTGCACGTTTTCCGTTTCGGTAACTCTGAATTATTCCCTTTAGTTGAATAATTCGCTGCAATCACTAATATGTCTGATGTTCTTCCCCTAGCTGTTCCTTATTTGAGAGATGGTTTTAGTGGTCAGTACAAGAAATCCTTAGGCTTGTCATCTGCAGAAGCCAAAAGCATGATTCTTGGTGTCGATGTGGACGTGGTTCAACTCCGTGAAAAATTCGTTATTTCTTTTGAAAAAGATGCGATATTTAGACGTTGCCGCCGACAGGCTTTTGTACTTTGCCTGTTGAAGCGTCTATTGTTTGCTAATGCAGAGTCTCCTAACTTGGGTAGAGCCTCGTTGTTGCGAGTGGTGAATCAAATGGCTGAAGGGCACTCTCCTTTGCATCTAGTTGTAGGGGAAACTATTATAGGGCTTGACAGGTTGAAAATCACTCCTCATGAAACTTTTTCTGGCAGCCCCCTGCAGCTTCAAATTTGATTATGTGAGCATCTGAGGCTAATAGAGTCACCAGAGAATATGATAGCTCGTGTCCCTCGAGCCTGGTCAAAGAAAACTTATACCGCCGCTAGCTTCTTGGTTAGGAAAAGGCTATATTCTGAAAAGACCCTTGCTGAATGGGATGCCTTTTTCCATGCAGGACCTGTTATCCGTTGGCATGTGACCTGGTGTGGCTTGTGACAATTTTGTTCCTCATACTACCATACTGGGTCTGTACAAGAGTACTTTCTTCTTCTCTTTTAGGGTCATGAGGCAATATGGATTGAACCAGGTTATCCCTCGTCAGGAGAATACGAGACCGCATATCTTGGCTTTGAATACTGAATTTGTTGTGGATTGTGGAAAATACTGGCATAGCCAGGACCGCTGGACTCTACCTCGGGTGATTGCCCCAACTCAAGTTTCTGAGACCTATTTGAACTGGCTTTCCTGCAGTGATGGAGAAGCGAGACGAGCCCTTCGTCATGAGGAATGGGACCAATTAAAATCTAAGTATGACTCAAGAACAGGAAGCAATAAAAGAAATGAAGGGCCTCATGTGGGAGGCTATTACGTACTGAAGAGAGGCAAGCCCCAGCTCAAGGAAGCGATCACAAGTCGTCCTCAAGCCAGGGTCCTTCAAAGAAAAACTCTTCAACGAAGCCTTCTAAAGGGAAGAAGGAGTAAAGTAGTTTTCTAAGAAAGCAAGTCTAATTTTTAAAAAAAAGTAATAAGAGTTTGTTTAGCTTAAACCCTCGTAGTTGCACTTTTTTTTTTGCTAACCTTAGGAAGTTTAATCTTTTGCAATGTAAGCTTATTCGTTCAGTTTGAATAAAGATTATCCCTTTTTGAATGAGTTGAATGGTGTAACACCCCCGAATTCGCAACGATTTCCTGGGAACTATCGACGCCGCTGTGCGCGACTCGACACCGCTGAACCTTCCCGAACACGGGGGAATGTCACTGCAACATTTATCACTAAGGAGTAAATGCTAAGCAGAAAGAAAGACCAGACATCAAAAGGAGCTTACTAAGGAACTAAACAAACTAAACAGTTAATATCAAAGTTGTCTATATAGTGAGCTAAAACCATTAAACCAATTTATTACAACTTGCCTTCAAAGGGCTAAATCCAATAAAATCCCAACGATCTAATCCGAACACAAACAGTTCTAATAACCGACGCCAACTCAACCTTCCAAGCTGTACGTCCTCAATCAACTAAACCTGCACTTTGGTTTCCGTGACGGAAACAAAATACAGAAGAAAAGAAAAGAAACAAAAGAGAAACAAAAATTAGATAAACTGAATAAACGTCAGCCGTACCCAGTAAAAACATTTCGCAAACCTTACCTGAGGTTTTAAAAGAATCATTGAAATTCGTTTGCATACGCACATAAGCATATAATCAAGCATACGCACAACGACATTCTTTTACATGCAATTCTTGTATAGTGATCATACGAAATACAACATAGACAATCCGTCTTGATTAGAGAGATGTAAGAGAGAGAATAGGACAGCGATTACCCATACTGTTCATCGAAGATACAATCACGCCATGGACTTAATGACTCTAATGTGCACACTACCTCTAGTACAATTACACGAGCCTAGAGGATTTAAAAAATGGGGAATGTCCGTCCCAGACACACTGCGAGGTGTACATAAGTAACTTGGGAATCACTCATCCCTTGAACTACACCATTAGGTGCAATCCCGATTGTTCGACTACTCCTAGGGATCCATTAGGAGTCTTACTCTCATTTAATTCAATTCACATAATTTGCATTGGTTGACATAAGTGGTACTACGAGACCACGACTTACTAATTCATTTCATACTCTTGACAATGAATAGTAAATAATGACGATAATGATAATTCAAAACGATGAGAATTAAACATGCTTAATTCAATAACGACGATAATTCAATAATGACGATAAGCAATGTCTAGCACAATTTCGGCAGCACTTCGGCAGGGTAATATGATATCCAAAAATTCACAAATCATCCAAGATCTTCAACGGTATTATGTAGGTGCTCACTACCACTCAATAATGCCCATACCATTTAGCATATAATTAATAGCATAATAATACTAACAATTCATCATTCAATAATTGTCCAATAATCATCATATGGACTAATTAATTCCCAAAATATGATAACATCAACATGCTAATTATAATTCATAATTACAGCAGTAAACATGCTTAATATTTCTCATAATAACGACGATATAATTTAATCATGCTTTGCATATTAAATTCACCACAATTTCTCAATTAGCACATAACACATCAAAATAGTTTTAATGGGGCTTTGGAAGAAGGTAGGCATGAGCTCTTACCACTAAAACGCTACCAACAGTAAGTATGCTCCAACCAATCGACGATAATCACGCTTGCTCGTTAGGTCCTAATTAAAAATAATTACCGAATAAGTATTAATTAAATACGAAAATACAAACAGTAACGAAATCTCAGTCTCATAATTTTATTAAATTTCTTGATTTATTCCAACCAATCTAAGCTTTTGAAAATCCGAATTTCGATTCTGAATGAGTGCAGAAAAATAAAAACATTAAATCGAAAAATATTGAAAATCGAATTAATAATTACGAAAAATATAAAAACGAAACTCTAACTTCAAAACTAGGTCTAGGTCACGGGTACCTATGCATGGGACCCATAACCTGACCCATCATCACCATCAGCACCCACTGGCCACCATGGCCGGTGGTGGTGGTCGCCGGTGCTCCGGCGAGGAGAGGAGAGGAGAGAGAAAATTGCGAAGGGGGAGAAAGGGAGAGAAAGCGAGAGAGGAGAAGAGAGAGAGCATGGGGCTCGGTCTCCGGACCTGGGCCATCACCGACGACCACCCAGGCACGGCCTGGTGGTGTAGTGGTGGCTCACGACGGCGCTGCGGCCAGGACAGGGGCGGGGAGCAAAAACAAAGCAAGGGAAGAGAGAGAGAGAGAGAGAGAGAGAGAGAGAGAGAGAGAGAGAGAGAGAGAGAGAGAGAGAGAGAGAGAGAGAGAGAGAGAGAGAGAGAGAGAGAAACACGAGAAAGAGAAGGAGAGAGAGAGAGAGAGAATACCGATGGGGAGGATGCCGGCGAGTCTCCGGTGGTCGTGCGGCAGTGAGGAGAGAGAAAACTGAGGGTGAGGAGAGAGAGAGAGAGAGGACGGTGAGAGAGAGGAGAGAGAATGCTTGAGGGTTTTGGGTCAGTTTGCAAAACTGATCAACTGTCTTACCTTATTCTTTATATAGGCACTCAGTCAAACCAAGTCAAAGACTACTAGGTTTAGGAATTAATTTAATAATTTTCTGATTTAAATAACAAATTAAAACTAATTAAAACTATATCACTAATTCTTATTCATATAAAACATTTTAATTAAACTCCTCAAAATTAATAAATGCAATTTATGAAAGTCCCATAATAATAATTTATATTATTATGGCTTTAATTGAATAAATTGAATCCTTAAATGAATATACGATTTAATCTCTGAAACTATTTATAAACCAATATAATAATTATAGAAAATATTGGGGTATCACATTCTACCCTCCTTAAAAGAAGTTTCGTCCCGAAACTTGAGACATGAAGTAATCCCTTCCCAAAACAAAACGAGTTTACCTATACGAAGGTACAACACAATTTCTAAGACACTAACATATGCAAGATGAGCAAGTACAATCGTGATTCTAAGTTGATTAGCGTGCACCATGCAATGCTTGAACACGCAATTCGTGCAAAGCGATAAACAAAACACGCAAAAAGACGAAATTTTGAGGCGTGACATTCTACCTTCCTTAAAAGGAGTTTTGTCCCGAAACTCAAGTGGGACTAGTACCTTCTAGGAAGAGGTCTGGATACTTCTCGCGCATCATGGATTCTGCTTCCCATGTTGCTTCCTCTTGACCTTGTCGAGACCAAATGACTTTGACGATTGGAATAGTCTTTGTTCGAGCTGAGCGCTCTTTGCGGTCCACTATCTTGATAGGGCGCTCTTCATAAGTCAAACTTTCATCGAGATCGATCGCTTCAGGTTGAACGACATGAGTTGGATCATGTACGTATCGTTTCAACTGGGAGACATGAAACACACTGTGGACTTTTGCAAGTTCCACAGGTAAAGCTAATCGATAGGCAACCTCACCAATCCTTTCTAGGATCTCGTAAGGTCCAATATAACGAGGACTCAACTTTCCTTTGCGACCAAAACGCATGACACCTTTGGTAGGAGATACTCGCAAAAGTACCTTGCTTCCCACCTCAAACTCTTCAGGTCTACAACCTCTATCTGCGTACGATTTCTGGCGATCTTGAACACTACGCATCTTTGCTTGAATAACTTTGACCACGTCGACGGTCTGCTGGATCATTTCACGACCCAAAACTGCAGTTTCACTAATATCATTCCAACAAACTGGCGATCTACACTTCCTACCATACAGTGCTTCATATGGCGCTCGATCAATGCTTGAGTGATAGCTATTGTTGTAAGAAAACTTTATCAACGGAATATGTGTATCCCACGAGCCTTAATACTCGAGAGCACACGCTCGTATTATATCCTCCAAAGTCTGAATCGTTCTTTCCGTCCGACCATCAGTCGCAGGATAAAAAGCAGTACTGAACTTCAATTTGCTTCCAAAAGCTTCTTGCAATTTCTGCCAAAAATGAGTTAGAAATCTCGAGTCTCATGACTTCCTTGACGTAAGCATCCGCTAGCTTCTCCATTTCCCAAGTGTCATTCATTGGGATGAATCTTGCAACTTTCGTCACACGATCTACAACGACCCAAATGGCGTTGTTCTTCTTCTGTGTCAATGGTAAACCCATGACAAAGTCCATTGAAATTGAATTTCATTTCCACGTAGGAACTTCAAGCGATTGAATCATTCCACCAGGTCTCTTGTGTTCGATCTTGACCTTCTGGCACATCAGACACTTAGCCACAAACTCAGCGACATCTTGTTTCATACCTTTCCACCAAAATATTTGGCGAAGATCTTTGTAAAGCTTGTCTCCACCAGGATGTACAGAATAAGGCGTATTGTGAGCTTCACCCAGAATCTGATTCTTAATCTCCGGCTCATTCGGCACACAGACACGATCACGAAATCTCAAGACACCGTCTTGACCAATAGAAAAGTCCTCGGATCTACCCTCGTCTTTGTGGCGTAGAATCCGCTAAAGTTTCTCATCTGAACTCTGTTTACCCTTGATCTCGTCGAGTAAGGTTGGTCGAACTGACATATGCGCTAAGGTACATTGAATGTCACCTTTCAGCACAATCTCCACATCTAGACTCTGCAAGTCACGAATGATCTCCTTCGGAAGTACTAAAGCAGTATTCAACGTATGACGAGTCTTTCTACTCAAAGCGTCAGCTACCATGTTAGCTTTCCCTTCGTGATACTGAATGTCGATGTCGTACTCCGTCCATAACTCTAGCCATCTTCTTTGTCGCATATTCAATTCCTTTTGTGTGAATATTTACTTGAGACTCTTGTGGTCCGTAAACATCTTGACAGCATAACCATAAAGATAGTGTCTCCAAATCTTTAAAGCAAACATGACAGCAGCGAGCTCTAAGTCGTGAGTAGGGTAATTATCCTCATGCTTCTTCAGTTGTCTTGAGGCATAAGCCACTACCTTACCATGTTGCATCAAAACACAACCTAAGCCATGCTTAGACGCGTCACTATAGACTTCGTACCCTTCAATTCCCGATGGAAAAGTCAAAATCGGCGCGCTTGTAAGACGTTTCTTCAACTCTTGAAAAGCAGCTTCACACTTTTCAGACCACACGAACTTCGTCGTCTTTTTCATCAAGTTTGTCATAAGCTGCGCTATCTTGAAAAATCCTTCTACAAACCTACGATAGTAACCAGCTAACCCAAGAAAACTTCTAACTTCAGTCACGCTCTTTGGTGCGGACCAGTCCATAACAGCTCTAATCTTTTCCGGGTCAACAGCAACTTCACTTTTAGACACCACGTGTCCTAAGAAGGAAACAGTTTCTAACCAAAACTCACACTTCGACAACTTGGCGTACAACTGATGTCGTCTCAAAATCTCTAAAACGGCTCGCAAGTGTTGCTCGTGCTCAGCAGCGTTCTTCGAATAGACCAAAATATCGTCAATAAAGACAACTACGAACTGATCGAGATAAGGCTGGAACATACGGTTCATCAAATCCATAAACTTTGTAGGTGCATTCGTCAAACCAAAAGGCATCACCGTGAACTCGTAGTGTCCATACCTCGTCCTAAATGCGGTCTTTGCAATGTCAGGCTCGGAAATCCTGAGTTGATGGTATCCTGAACGTAAATCGATCTTCGAGAAAACAGTTGCTCCACGCAGTTGGTCGAATAGATCATCAATCCTCGACAGTGGGTAATGATTCTTAATCGTAATATTGTTCAACTCTCGGTAGTCTATACACAGTTTCATACTACCGTCCTTCTTACGCACAAACAAAACAGGAGCACCCCAAGGAGATACACTAGGGCGTATGTATCCCTTCTCCAGTAGTTCCTCGAGTTGCGTCTTCAGTTCTTTCATCTCTGCAGGAGCCATACGATACGGAGCTTTTGAGATCGGAGAAGAACCTGGAGCTAAGTCAATCGTGAAGTCCATAATGTGTTGCGGAGGCATTCCTGGAATCTCATCTGGAAAGACGTCAGCGTACTCCGAAATAACTAGAATAGGTCTCGAGACTTCAGATTCTCGACTCGTATCCACTACATGGTATAGGTAAATTGCTTCACCTTTAGTCATACACTCCTTTGCCTTCAAGGTCGCCACTATCTTCAACTTTGGCTTGACCAAGACTCCTTTGTAGGTAATCCTTCTACCTTTCGGTCCACGCAACGACACACGTTGTTCAAAGAACTCAATCTTAACCCTATACTTGGCTAACCAATCCATTCCCAAACTCACATCAAAATCCATCAAATCCATCTGAATCAAATCCGCAGGCAAATCGGAACTTGCTATCCTGATCGGACACTTTTCATACAACGCTTTACAATTAACAATCGTTCCATATGGCATCCTAATGTTTGCACTATACACAGACCTAGGCTATAAACCTATCTTAGATGCAAAGCTCTTAGAAAGAACAGAATGCGTTGCACCACTATCAAACAAAACAAAAGCAGGTTGAGAGTTAACGAGAAAAGTACCAACGATCACATTCGGGTTCGCTTCAGCTTCATTGCGGTTCAGCACATAAACCCTTCCATTCACCCCTCTATTGTTATTGTTGTTGTTGTTCTGCACGGGGTTGTCAGGTGCGGGAAGTAGTGCTTGATTATTCGCAGCAGGAGCAGCAGTATTGTTGCGGTTGTTGTTGTTGTAACCCCCATTTCCACGGTAGTTACCACCATTTCCGCGATTAGCATTTTCATTTCTACCACGATTGTAGTTGTTATCGCGGTTCTGACCATTACCGTTCCTTCCATGACTCCAGCATTCAGAAGTTTTGTGACCAGGCTTGTTGCACTCGTAGCATTGAAGTACGTCACCACGATAATTCTTGCCAGGATGTGTCTTGTTGCAGCGACTACAAGGCGTATTCCTCCAAGCTATGATCGTAGCTCTATGACTGTTCGAGTCACGATTCATGTTCCCGTTGTGGTTCTGACCACCTTGGTTGTTGTGATTGCCGTTGTTCGGCCTTAGCCTCTTATCTCCGCCATTCGACTGGGAAGAACTCCCTTCGTCACGTTTATGTTTTTCGAGCAACGAATCACGATGATCCATAACACGCTCTTGGTTCACGACTTTCTCATACGCTCCCTGAAACATCAGCGAGTTTCCCATAACATAACGCTGAATGTCCCACTTAAGGCCATCTTCGAACCTCTCGACACGCTCAGCTTCGGTCATCACCAAGTTAGGTGCAAAAGCAACAAGCTCGTTGAACTTTGTTGCGTACTCAGCCACAGATAGCTTTCCTTGATAGATGTTCTCGAATTCCCGTTGCTTCTGGCGACGGATAGCTCTTGGATAGAACCGTTCACGAATAGACTCTTTGAACTCGGTTCACTCATATTCTTCAATGGTGAGTAGATCAGTGCCCACATCGCTCCACCACTTGTTAGCCTCACCCTTCCGGTAGTACGTAGCGGTGTTGACCTTCATAATATTGCGCCGATTAGTCGCCCTAAACAACTTCTCGAACTCATTAATCCAGTTCACAAGCTTGGTGGGCTCAGAGCCATCCTCAAACGTCGAGGTTTGAGTGCATCGAAATCCCTAAAGTTACGCGTCTCAGGGTTCTGCGCGTTGTGATCTTGCTCTTGGCGCTCTAGCTGGCGCATGATGTGCTCAACGACATAGGTAAGACCTACTTTTAGTCTCGCGAGTCGGTTGTTGGTTGCCATTATAACAAATCTGAGACATAAAAGAGCAATGGTTGGTCACCATTTCAGCAAAGTTGGCACATTCGACCTAAATTGAGGTCTAATTGAGAGATATAGGTTATAACTGAAACCAATCTCTTGACATTTAGCAAATAGCATATAAGTTTCAATGATCGACCTTACATTGTAGGTCTAAGCAACATACTTGCTTTGAATAGTTCTCAATTCTCATGTATAATAGTTCGATATGCAATAACAAAGTACACACATTGGTCTCACACGATTGATAAGCAATAACATTCACACTTCACACATCGAGGCTCCATACTATTTTAGTAGGGCAATAAACAATGACATTTGATTGCATACAATACATGCTTAGCCTTTGGCTCACATTTAATATGATCATGCTCAATGAAAATTTTTCCATAATTCCGACATGGATTTCCCATCATGTCTAGGCAATACGAGATAGCATTACGAATCTATGAGTCAACCATGCAATTATGTGATAAAACGATCATATAAAACAAATTCTCAACGATATCATATAATCAAATGAAGTAGTCTTGCAATGAGATAAATTGCAAGTACATAACAATCATAAATATTTGTTGCCTATGCAACTACACCAACATCAAAATTGACCACGCAGGGCCATCACAATAGCTAAAAGTTCAATAAAACTCAAGCAAAAACTAATAAAGCAATAATCTAGTTCTACTTGACACTAGCACACATTTTCTTCGCGCTAGGGGACTCGTCATGATCGTCCTTCCTTCTAGGCTTCACCTCTTTGCAGGGCGTGTATGGATAAGCATATCCACCAAATTTCTGGGGCATGAAACGCTTCCTAAAATCATCTACATGCTTGTGCTTCTTGGTCCAGCAGTACTCGCACATACCTTTCGGCGCAGGCACTAGCACGTGGTTCACCTTCCACTCGAACTCGGATAGGCATAACTCAGCTGCGACGCCTCTAAAGTAAAGAGACCATCTCGTACCTTCTCCGTACTTCTTCTCGTGCAAGTGACCACTCTTGGAGACTACGTCGTCGATCTTCTCCTTGAGTCCCATCCAAGGATGGATTTTAGGCATACCAGCCAGCAGTAGCTCTACCCATAAGCCTTCTTGTAGACTCGTGCAATTCTCGTACTGATAACGCTCGATCGTAGTATAAGCACGTCGTATGTAGATACGTATATCCTCGAGCTCAGCGTCAGTAGCAAAGAATGGCTCCACAAGAGGAGACCAATTTGCAGCAGGAGTAGGTGCAGCAGTAGGTGCAGGAGTAGGCGTGATGTTGTTGTCGCTCTCGGCACTAGTATCTTCCAAATCCGGCATATCATCATTCTCTTTCGGTGGCGTATACGCAGGCTCGGACTCAGAGGGATCTTCCTCTTCATCAACTACATGTGCGGCGGGTGTGGCAACTGGGGCGGTATTAGGCGCAGGTACAGGCACTGGAATCGGCGCGGGAATCGGTGCGGGGCGTGCGGCCTCGTTGCGTGAGGCAATCGCGTGCGCGGCGCGGTCTTGCGCGGGTTCGTGGCGCACTCTCGCGTCGTTTCCTGTCGACTCGCTGTCCGATGAAGCGACATATTCTGCAGGTGGTGCACGATGGGCTAGGGTGCGTGCCCTATGGTGTGCGGTTGTCATTCGCGCAGTCTTTCTTATCCTTACCATCTACAGGTAGACAATCAAACAATAAGAACTTTATAAATCACAAGCAAAGTGAATTCAAATAATTCCTATCTTCTAGGACTACTACGCTCAACGGCTTTAATTATATTTTATTTTTCCCAAAATGAAACTAATCTTTATTAATTCATTAATTAATCCTAAACAAACTTTTTAAACCTAGGGCTCTGATACCATTTGTAATACCCCCGAATTCGCAACGATTTCCTAGGGACTATCGACGTTGTTGTGCGCGACTCGACACCGCTGAACCGTCCCGAACCCGGGGGAATGTCACTGCAATATTTATCACTAAGGAGTAAATGCTAAGCAGAAAGAAAGACTAGGCATCAAAAGGAGCTTACTAAGGAACTAAACAAACTAAACAGTTAATATCAGAGTTGTCTATATAGTGAGCTAAAACCATTAAACCAATTTATTACAACTTGCCTTCAAAGGGCTAAATCCAATAAAATCCCAACGATCTAATCCGAACAGAAACAGTTCTAATAACCGCCGCCAACTCAACTTTCCAAGCTGTACGTCCTCAATCAACTAAACCTGCACTTTGGTTTCCGTGACGGAAACAAAATACAGAAGAAAAGAAAAGAAACAAAAGAGAAACAAAAATCAGATAAACTGAATAAACGTCATCCGTACCCAGTAAAAACATTTTGCAAACCTTACCTGAGGTTTTAGAAGAATCATTGAAATTCATTTGCATACGCACATAAGCATATAGTCAAGCATACGCACAATGACATTCGTTTACATGCAATTCTTGTATAGTGATCATACGAAATATGACATAGACAATCCGTCTTGATTAGAGAGATGTAAAAGAGCGAATAGAACAGTGATAACCCATACTGTTCATCGAAGATACAATCACGCCATGGACTTAATGACTCTAGTGTGCACACTACCTCTAGTACAATTACACGAGCCTAGAGGACTTAATAAATGGGGAATGATCCATCCCAGACACACTGCGAGGTGTCCATAAGTAACTTGGGAATCACTCATCCCTTGAACTATACCATTAGGTGCAATCCCGATTGCTCGACTACTCCTAGGGATCCATTAGGAGTCTTACTCTCATTTAATTCAATTCACATAATTTGCATTGGTGGACATAAGTGGTACTACGAGACCACGACTTACTAATTTATTTCATGCTCTTGACAATGAATAGTAAATAACGACGATAATGATAATTCAAAACGATGAGAATTAAACATGCTTTAATTCAATAACGACGATAATTCAATAATGACGACAAGCATGTCTAGCACAATTTTGGCAGCACTTCGGCAGGGTAATATGATATCCAAAAAGTCACAAATCATCCAAGACATTCAACGATAATATATAGGTGCTCACTAGCACTCAATAATACACATACCATTTAGCATATAACTAATAGCATAATAATACTAATAATTCATCATTCAATAATTGTCCAATAATCATCATATGGACTAATTAATTCTCAAAAAATGATAACATCAACATGCTAATTATGATTCATAATTACAGAAGTAAATATGCTTAATATGTCTCATAATAACGACGATATAATTTAATCATGCTTTGCATATTAAATTCACCACAATTTCTCAATTAGCAGATAACACATCAAAATAGTTTTAATGGGGTTTTGGAAGAAGGTAGGCATGAGCTCTTACCACTAAAACGCTACCAACAGTAAGTATGCTCCAACCAATCAACGATAATCACGCTTGCTTGTTAGGTCCTAATTAAAAACAATTACCGAATCAGTATTAATTAAATACGAAAATATAGAAAGTAATGAAATCTCAGTCTGATAATTTTATTAAATTCCTTGATTTATTCCAACCAATATAGGATTTTGAAAATCCGAATTCCAATTCCGAATGAGTGCAGAAAAATAAAAACATTAAATCGAAAATACTGAAAATCGAATTAATAATTACTAAAAATATAAAAACGAAACCTTAACTTCAAAACTAGGTCTAGGTCACGGGTATCCATGCATGGAACCCATAACCTGACCCATCACCACCATCACCACCCACTGGCCACCATGGCCGGTGGTGGTGGTTGCCGGTGCTCCGGCGAGGAGAGGAGAGAGAAAATCGCGAAGGGAGAGAAAGGGAGAAAACGCGAGAGAGAAGAAGAGAGAGAGCATGGGGCTCGGTCTCCGGACCTGGGCCAACACCGGCGACCACCCAGGCACGGCCTTGTGGTGCAATGGTGGCTCGCGATGGCGCTGCGGCCAGGACAGGGGCGGGGAGCAAAAATAGAGCAAGGAAAGAGAGAGAGAGAGAGAGAGAGAGAGAGAGAGAGAGAGAGAGAGAGAGAGAGAGAGAAACACGAGAAAGAGAAGGAGAGAGAGAGAATACCGATGGGGAGGATGTCGGCGAGTCTCCGATGGTCGTGCGGTAGTGAGGAGAGAGAAAACTGAGGGTGAGGAGAGAGAGAGAGAGGACGGTGAGAGAGAGGAGAGAGAATGATTGAGGGTTTTGGCTCAGTTTGCAAAACTGATCAACTGTCTCACCTTATTCTTTATATAGGCCCTCAGTCAACCCAAGTCAAAGAATACTAGGTTTAGGAATTAATTTAATAATTTTCTGATTTAAATAACAAATTAAAACTAATTAAAACTATATGAATAATTCTTATTCATATATAAAATATTTTAATTAAACTCCTCAAAATTTAAATGCAATTTATGAAAGTCCCATAATAATAATTTATATTATTATGGCTTTAATTGAATAAATCGAATCCTTAAATGAATATACGATTTAATCTCCGAAACTATTTACAAATCATTTATAAATCAATATAATAATTATAGAAAATATTGGGGTATCACAAATGGAATTTTGGATTGATTTTGGTCGGGCCCCTTAAAAGGATTACCTACGTATCCAGTGTGGCATCAGGCCAGCGTAGTTCGTTCAATTTGTGTACTTCTTTTCTTTTTTTTAAAAAAAAAGAAAATTGGATTTTTTTTTTTTTTATTTTAGACATAGCACTTCTTCAGTTGGTCCATATTGGTGAGCTGACTGAACTCGATGCCGTCAATGTCCATGAGTCTGACCGCGCCTCCTCATAAGATGTCGTTGATGATGAACGGACCGAACCAGTTTGGTTGAAATTTGCCTCTGGGGTCAGTAATTGGGGCACGTAGTTCTTTCCAAACTAAGTCCGTCCCCTTCCCTTAAATTCCGAGGTCGAACCGTTTTGTTGAATGCTCTTGCCATGCGTTGCTGGTACATGTGAGAGTGGCCTAGGGCCCGTAGGCGTCTTTCATCAGTGAACATCAATTTCTCGTAGCGGGATTGTAACCATTGGGTTTCGCGAATTTTTTCCTCTAAGGCTATGCGCATGGAGGGTAATTGGACTTCTATGGGTAGCACTGCTTTATTCCGTAGAGTAGGAAATAAGGTGTTGCTCCCGTAGAGGATCTTATGGATGTCCTATATCCCCAAAGGTTGGGCCAATCTTTGTAGTTTTCTATCATCTTTTCAAAGATAGTCTTGAGGTTTTTGTTGGCGGCTTCCACTGCGTCATTGGTTTGGGGACAGTAAGGGGATGATTTGTGGTGCTGGATTTTGTAGTTTTTGAGGAGAGTGGTTGTCTCGGCTTTGTAATGGGATCCATGATCACTGATGATTTCATGCGGAATGCCGTATCGGCAAATGATGTTGTTCCTTATGAATTTAGACACTTGTTTGGAAGTAAGGACGGCATAGGATTGGGCTTCAACCCATTTGGTAAAATAGTCTATGGCTACTAGGATGTACTCGTGTCCTCCCGAGCTTTTTGGGGTGATTTTACCAATCATATCTATTCCCTATGCGGAAAATGGCCAAGGGGATGTGAAGTTGTGGAGCATCGAAGGTGGCATATGCTGTAGGTTGGCATATATCTGACATTTTTTGCACTTCTTGACATAGTCGTAACAATCCCTTTCCATAGTGGTCCAATAGTATCCCAGTCGTAGGACCTTTCTAGAGAGCATTCGACCATTCATGTGTGGTCCACACACACCATTGTGTACCTCGTTCATGATCTCTACAGCTTCTTTGGAGTTCACGCATCTGATGTTGACCCCGTTGTGGGATTTCTTGTACAGACACCCCTTGTATTCTATGTATTGCGCCGCTAAGAGACGGATGGCCCGTTGAGCTTTTATTGGTGCATCTTGAGAGTATATTCCTTTGGTGATGTAGTTGAAGACGTCTTGGTACCAAGGATCTTCTTCGATCGAAGCCAGGGCCATATCTGTGTCGAGGTTGTTGCAGAAAGCTGGCTCACTTCTTCTTTGTAGAGTGGCATCGTTGTGGGAGTTCAGCTACTCAAATTCCTGTAAAAAGTAATAATCTGCATTCTTGCTTTGCAAAGTTTATTTACATTGCTTAAATTGAGTAGTTAATGATTTGTGCAACTTTTGAGTTCATTGGATTTATCAATAGCTAAACAAAGAAAGAAATGAGCAAGAGGAATTTTTATTGATTTGCAAAAAGATAAGCACACATGACTTTAGAGAAGAGGGTCTCTAATTCCCGTCGAAAAGAAACTAGACTTAAAAAGAAAAGTAAAAGGGGAACACCCCCTGTTCCAGACTCAACCTAAAGATTCAGCTACGATCCTAACTCGACAAAACTTGGGGACTCAGACTCGATTCCTCTAGCTCTTGATGGTAGCCATTTATTTCCAGGTTTTATAAGCATCGTCTTCTTCCTTCTTGTCCATGATTTCTTGTATATCATACTGTGGGAGGATGCAGTCATCCGTACGGTGGCCAAACACCCGATGATATTGACAGTAAAGATTATCGTCAACTAGGATACCCACATCATGGAGTCGGTTGTAGGAGTCAAATGCTTGGTACATGAGCCGTTCTTGGTAAACAGGTTGCAGATTATTGATGAATTGGCGGATTTGATCACTCTCTACTGGCTTCTCAACCAGTTTGGCTACCTTCAGCCTCTAACGTTGAAGGAAGGCAAGGAACCCCTCATCTTTTCCTTGCTTGGTGATTTCTAATTCTCGAAGGGTCATGGAAAGGACAACATTTTCCTTGTAGCGTGCAAGGAAGATTATGGTGAACTCTGACCAGGTATGGTAGTTTTCCAAATTCAAGGTGTAGAACCAATGACGAGTCGAGGCATCCAGAGTCTGTGGGAACAAGTGTATGTAGATGCTTTCTTCAATTCCTCTTAAAACCATGGCGGTAGTGAAGGCCTTGAGGTGATTTTGTGGATCATCGGTTCTAGTGAATGTCGGAATCTCGGACATGGAGAACTTGGCTGGGAGCTTGCCCTTGACTTCGGAATTGACCTTACCATCATCGGCATTGTAGTTGGCGATAGAGTCAATATTTTTGAGCTTAGTAACTTGCTCATCCTCTTCAGTGTTGGAGTCAGAGAGGATCCTTGCTTCACCCTCTTTCTTTCTTTTCAAATTCTCAACCTTGAGTCGCATCCTTTCCAAAGTGCCCATGATCTCATCAAGCTTCTCGTCATTGGTTTTGGTCATTGTGAAGCTCGGGGTGTGATTAGTGAGGTGAGCTTTTGTGGTTGTGATAGAGTATGGGGTGATGGCCTTTTGGAATGTGGTGGAGGTAACGAGAACCTGGCGGTATAGACGGTTGCAGACGAACTAGCCTTGCTGAAAGTCGAGCCTAGCTTTTCTCAAGGTTTCCTTTCTTCTTCGGCCCCCTATCCTGAATATGAAGCACGGAGCACTTAGTAACAAGAAAAAACCATGAGACTCTCACCTAAGAAAAATGTTGACCCACATATAGAAAAACACATTGTACTAAAAAAAGATCCTTAAGCCTTAATGCCCAAATATTTCCCTAATATCAAAGGAAAATAAAGTCAATGAACGAAAATAAGAAAAATAGAAAAAGACGGACTATCCTATTTTTTATTTTTCTAGACTCAAAAAAAATAGAAAATGGGATAAAAATAAAAAAAAAGAATTTCGGTCTCTCTTTTTTTTACTTTGATTTTTTTTTCGATTTTGATTTTTTTTTTCGACGGCATTTTTTTGTTTTTGCCGTTTTTTTTGTTTTCGATTTTCTTTTTTTTGTTTTACCGAATCTGAATTACATCAAAAGAAAAAAGAAAATAATGAAATAGAAAAAGGGAGAGGGAAAATTGGAAGACTGACTCTTTTTTTTTGCCAAAAAAAAAAAAAAGATCCTAGAAAATTGTTCATGACTTTTTTAAAATATACAACAACAACCACAACAACCGCCCAGTAGGTATCCCGCCGAGGGCGGGATCTAGGGAGGTCTAGATGTACGCAGCCTTACCTCTAACTAGTCGCCTAGTAGAGAGGCTGTTTCCGAAAGACCCACGAAAACAGTTTTGAATTATAGAAAACAATTTTGAAGTTTAGAAAATAGTTTGCAATTAATGAAATGAATATAAATAGGAAAACAAGTGAATGAAGGGATGCATGCAAACGCAGGGGAATGAAAATCTAGAAGTATATAAACAGTACCCAATTAAAGACTATACTCGCATAATAATAGAGAGGGAGGGGATGAGCACCAACTAGTAGAGGGGCAACCAACATGCACTAAAAAGACAAATGCTACACCTCTAAAGTAAAAACACCTAATAATTCTAGGCGGTGCAACGCATCCTCTAAGTAGTGTCGTGACTCTCATCTATGTGTATTCTACTACGCCAAAGTTTCTTATTAAGGGCCAAATCCTCGGTAAGCTCTATAAGAGCTAAATCCTTCCTAATCACCTCATCCCAATTCTTCTTAGGCCTCCCTCTTCTTCTCTTACAGTCCGTAAGTAGAATCTTCTCACACCGCCTCACGGGGGCGTCTGGGTGTCTCCTCATAACATGTCCAAACCACCTGAGTCTCGTCTCACGCATTTTTCCCTCAATGTCTGCCACCCTCACCTTGTCACGCACCACCTCATTCCTGACCTTATCTCTCCTAGTGAGGTTGCACATCCAACGGAGCATCCCCATCTCAGCCACTTTCATCTTTTGAACATGCGCTTGTTTAATCTACCAACACTCTGCACCATAGAGCATAGCTGGCCTAATGGCGATGCGGTAAAATTTACCCTTTAATTTGAGTGGTATCTTGTCGTCGCAAAGGACACCCAAAGCACTTCTTCATTTTAGCCACCCTGCCTTGATACGGTGGGCTACGTCTTCGTCAATTTCACCGTTACTTTGAATGATCGACCCCAAATACTTGAATCTCTCTTTCCTTGGTACCACTGCGGTTTCAATCCTAATCTCCAAGTCAGAAACAACCCCTCCCCTCGTGAAGTTACATCCCAAATACTCTGTTTTTGTCCTACTCAATCTAAAACCCTTTGCTTCCAGAGTATCCCTCCATATTTCTAACTTGTTGTTAACACCTTCTTTTGTTTCATCCATCAAAACTATGTCGTCTGCAAACATCATGCACCAAGGCACATCTCCTTGAATACTCTTAATGAGTTCATCCATAACTATTGCAAATAAGAAAAGGCTCAAAGAAGAACTCTGATGGAGTCCTATGTCAATCGCAAAATGGTCCGTGTCCCCTCCCATCATCCTCACTCTAGTTCTCACACCTTCATGCATGTCCTTAATGACTCGAATATAGGCAATCGAGACTTCTTTAGCTTCCAGACACCTCCACAATACCTCTCTAGGAACCCGATCGTATGCCTTCTCTAAATCAATGAATACCATGTGTAAGTCCCTCTGTCTCTCTCTATAATACTCCATCGAGCGTCGAAGCAAATGAATTGGGAACATGACTTTTTTAAAATATATCATCGGGAAAATGACGGGTGTTCATTGAATTGAATTCTCGCACCATCTTCGGGCATTAGGAACTAGCTAAAAATAAAAGAAAAGACTCCTAGCACGTAAGTACATGTTGGCACATAGTCACGATATTCATGCATTCAGGCAAGCATTACAACGACATAGTTACAGGCAAACATGTGATCAAACGGGCATTACAACGACACATGCACAACAAGCAAGCGAATGCACGAATGTGGGCTAGAGGCTTTTGGTTCCTCTGAGGTTACCACGAGAAATTCCAATTTTCGTTTGGCGGATGGTCGACACATCAATTGTAATTCTTTTTCATCAACAAGGATTGATGAGTCATGGGTGAGAAAGCGTCGATTTGCACGATAGGACAACTGTATATTCCTTTACATATACAGGTTGTCTACGAGTTGCAACACAAACTTTCTCAAGGGTCAATAAGGGCCAAAAGGTCGTGCCAAAGCACATGCAAATGATGCAAATGATGCAATATATGGAACTAGTAATTAAACAATTAAGCAAACTTGACTTTCGAGTCTCACCCTCTAAATAAATCCCCAGTGAAGTCGCCACTGTAAGGACCCGGGATTTCTACGGCCACGGAGTGCGTCTTTATAGAAAATTTATAAGTTGGGGGTTTAGATAAGTTCAAGGGACCATCGAGTTAGAAAGGATTTTGTAAAGACTTGAATTGAATAAAAACCACGAAAGAGGTCACAAATCTGCTATCAGCGTTTTATCGAAGGGACAAATCGAAGGGACAATCCGAAGGGACAACCCAATAGCGCGATAAGTGAACTGATCATGTTTTTAGAAAGACTCCCGCTCATATAGAACATATGAGTACCCAAGAATAAAGGATTCGAGGGTGAAGGTACGAGGTGGGAAGGTGTTAGGCACCCAACTCGCCTGTATTATGACGGCCTCTACTAACTCAAGTTTGCTTAATAATTTAAAGACATAATTCCCATGCAAAACCGGATTAACAACCTAGACTTAGACTACTAATTGGTTCATCACAAGCATCACAACATTTATGTTAACCCTTGTTTAGACATGCATTTGGTTGACTAGTTGAGCATTACAACGGCTAGACATGCTTGGAAGGATAATATTTAGGAAGCAATAAAAACGTTATTCTAGCATGATATCTACATTATGACTATTGGAAAATAAGCAATTAGGCAAGCAATTTAATTTGAGTCCTCAGGAGTTAGTACCTGAACTGTAGGATATATTTGACAAGAAAAGTAAAAACAAGATCTCAAATTTTAGAAGAAAGAGGGAGAAGCTCGGGAGAACTAAACCGAGAATAGAGGTTGTCAACTGTAGACTGTGTGATTTGAACTGAGGGAGTAGGGTCGTATTTATAGGCGCAGGAAGTAGGGCTGGACGGCTAAAAAGGAGCCAAAAATTGGATTTGGGCTGAAAAAATAGTCGGGCTTGAAGCTGAGTCAGCGCCGCTAGCGGCCCTGGGTTTTAAACCAGGGCCGCTGACGGCTGTCAGCTGCCAGCTGGATGACGACATCCAGTCTATTTTAATTTTACAGAGGAATTTTAGTATTCCGAAAAATATGAAAAGACCGTTTTACCCTTGGGCGGTAAAATACGGTTCTACCCCTGATTCGCAACTTGGCGACTGGGAGTTGGAAAAAGGCATGAGAGGTGTCGTTGGAAAGCTCTTGAACGGGGCTTTTGAATGAGACTAGAATAAAGGAGTGTTTAGAGGAAAAACCTGAGACCTTATGTTAACTATTAAAGCAAAAATGGCGTTCAAGTTTATAAATTACTCCTTTCATCATCGGGCTTTTGCGGAGAAATCTGAAGGCGCTTTTTTGGCGTCTACAAGGTGTCACCCATCTCAATCTCGACATCTGAGTCTAAATCCTCTTTGATTGTGATATGGTTAGACGAACACACAAACTCGTCTTTCTCGTCATTTGCACATGTCATAGAAGGTTCCTTCTGGTTATTGAGTATTATTGTTCGCCTTTTGGCACGCAATGAATCACCTGTCTTTACTTCTAAAGTGGAAAGACGCTTCATGCGAGGTGGTATGTTACTCTTAACATCCTTATCAGATGATACTTCCTCTAATGTCGATTCAACACAATATTTTCTCTTTCATTGCCGCTTGGTGATCAATGTGCCCCCTAACCGGTTAAAGACTGTGGACTTTGATTGCCGGATGAAAGTTTGCTCAACATTTCTGTCTGAGGGACGAACACTAAGTTGATGAAACACTGGTGTCTTTGAGTGGGAGTTGTTGTCAAGTCCATGAATCTCAATAGACGAATCGTTACATCCTTTAAGTCGGCTAAACACAAAGCGTAGCGTTCTTGGTAGCTGTATGCGATCAAATGCAGATGCTCTAACTCTAGGTGAAGGATCTTCCCTTTTGACTTCTTCTTCCTCTATCACAGACATGTTTTGAGATGAAGTATGATTCTTGCGGTGACCAGAGATCTTAATTGGCACAGGTGGTGAAAAACCAAGGCCAGGTCTAGATGTATTGATATTTTCTCCTCGTTGTTGCAGCTTCATTTGAGTCTCATTGATACCAGAGGTTTTAGCCTTCGTTAACTTTCCCAAAGATGTCAGATTGTTGAAGTCATATCCCGCCTTAGTCATGAGCTTGTAGGCATTCGGGCTAAAACTTTCTTTGCTCTTCTGACTTGTTGTCGAACTTTCTCCACTGGTGGATGGTTGAGAAGCTTCTGTGAACCCCAGAAGTGCAGGTGTGACCATCTTATGAGGATTTGAACTTATTAACGGAAAAGTACCATTTTCCTTCACTGTTTGGAGATTTGACTCATCTATCTTCTTGTTGCTTTTATCCCCATTTTCCTCTATTACGCATGCAGTAAAAGGAGACTCACCTTCCTTCCTCCGAGACTTAGGAATATAGCGCAACACCGGTTTTGAAGTCGACATCTCAGAATTTATGTGTTTACTCGACTGAGCAACCTTCATTGATCCCTGTTTGACCATCTCACTCTTATGTTTAGTGTCTTGGTCGTTTTCCAAATATACATCAGCGACCTCCTTCAAATCTCCATTTTTAATTGATGGGATTGTACATGGAAGAGCCTCGACTGGTGCCTTGCCTCCGTCAAAGAATTTGGCATCTGCAAGATGAGATTCCGCTTCGTGGAATGGCTTAACATCTCCATTTATTTTTTGTTCTTCATCTCAGTAGTACTTCAAGCATTGGTGCAAGGTTGATGCGACCATTCCATTCTCATGAAACCATGGCCTCCTAGTAGCAATCGATAAGATGTTTTTGAGTTTATCAAATGGAAAAGTGTAGACGATGAGACATCGATGATGGTTAGTTGAACTCGAATTATACCAATTGGCCGTTGTCTGCCTTGATCAAATCCTTGGATTGTCAACCCACTCTTGGATAACTCTTCTACCAAGATGCCAAGCTCATTCATAGTGGATTTTGGCATAATGTTAACTGCAGACCCTCCATCCACTAGCATACGGTTTATCTTTTGTCCACAAATAAATCCAGAGACAAACAATAGACGATTGTGAGGTTTAGACCCTAGCAATAGATTTTCATCCCTAAAGACCAACACTGCATGACAACTACAAGTAGAACTTTTCTCAGAACCTTCTTTAGGAGCTTTATCCTTAAGTTTTCCTTTGAATAATTTGGGATGAGAGAGAGCAAGTACCACAAAGTGGCGTGTTTCTTCTGGAAGATGCATGGTCTGGCGCCATCCCGTGCGACTAGGTAGAGATTCCAACACGATAAGAATCTTGGCATCCCTTTGTGGATTAACTCCATACTTTGAGACAACTGGCGAAACTTCTTTATCTCATGTATGCTCTATCTCTTCTTCTGTTTCTGAAATAGAAACAGTGTTCACAGCTACTACGTCAAGGTACTCTTTAGGGAAAATTCTTCTAAAGTGATAGGAGTAGGAAGTTCTTGCTTCATCAATTCTGTAGGACAGGCTCTTGATTTTGCATTCTTGGCCTTCTTAGCTTTCCCTTTTGGACGTCGTGATTTCTCCTTTGTTCTACTCACCTTTGCCTCCTGACGGTGCACTTGTGGTTGGTGGTGACGTTGGGATTGTCTCCTTGGCTTCTTTCTTGTTACAAGGGTCCAACCCTCATCGTCATGATGACAAACGTCATCCTTCAGTTCATCAAAACGAACTTCGGAGATTTTCTGGACAGCTACAGGATCAAAATTTCTGAACTGGATCATTTGGTATCGATCACCCTCAACATGAGTGTGACTTGCTTGTGCCAATATAGGCTTAAACTGGATAGATGTATGGTTGGATTCTACAGAGTCTTCCAAATCCAACAAAATCTTCCCATCTCTAGCCAGCTGCATGATACGTTCTTTGAGTTTTATACACTTTTTTAGAGGATGACTGACGACTCTGTGATATCTGCAATACCTCGGGTCAGTAGTTCAAGCGGCTTCTTTCTGAACGCTTTGATATTGGCAATTCAATTACTCCCTTATCAAGGAGATCATCTAACATTCCTAAAAGATCGAAATCAGGAAAGGGATACTTCTTCTCCTGCAGTTCTTTCAGAGTAGGCCGAGTATTGAATGTTTCCCTAGGAACATATGCTTTCTTACCCTCCACTTCGATTTGGCAGAAATCTTGACTGGATTAGAGGTATTGACAGCCATGGACTCCTTGGTTGAACTCTTTGGCTTGTCCGACTTTTTGTACTCCTTTTTATCTTTGCTTGCATCAGACGAGGATGTTTTCTCATTACGACTAGCAACTGTGAGCTCCATATCATGTGCTCTTGATGCGAGTTCCTGAAAAGTCTTGGGTTTGATACCTTGCAGTATATAACGCAGGTCCCAATCCATGCCTTTAATACACATTTCCACCGCCGAGATTTCAGATAGACGGTCTGTGCACTCCAAACTTAACGCACGCCAACGACCAATATATTCAATGACGGCCTCACCTTTCCATTGCTTTATATTGGTAAGTTTGAGCAGGCTTACCATTTGCCGGGTACTATAGAATCGGTTGAGGAATTCACCCTTCATCTGTTCCCAACTGCCGACAGACTCCGGCTTCAAATCGGTGTACCAATCAAAGGCATTTCCCTTTAGAGAGCGAATAAACTGTTTGACTAACAAGTCATCCTCGGTGCCGACATTATTGCAAGTCTCGATAAAATGTGCAACATGTTGTTTGAGATTTCCTTTTCCATCAAATTGCTGAAATTTTGGAGATTGGTATCATGCAGGCATCCTCATGTTATCAATCCTTTTAGTGTAAGGCTTGATGTAAAAGTGATTGTCGTGGGGTCCTCCACTAAGTTGAGCCTTTCACAGCACTAGCAATCAACTCTTGGATTTGTTGGACAGAAACAGAACCCGTGCCAGATTCGTGCTTAGACTTTCACTTTTCTTTGATTTGATGGATGCAGAATGTGAATCACTTTCATCGCTGGATTGTCCTTTCTCGGGGCGTTTCTCCAACTTCTTTGTCAGCCTGGCGATTTGCTCATCCTTTTCTTCACTGTCTTTCAAGAGTTTTTCAACAAATTGTCGCATCTCGGCCAGTTGTTCTTCAAGTATTTTTGTTTCAGTCGCCATGACGTCTACAGTGAAGGAGTAGCAAGACTCATCTGGCTCCTGTAGATATCGTTCTACTGGAGGAGAATGAGATGATCCGCTACTTTCAAAGTCACCTTCTAGATTACGAAACTCAAAGTGCTTCTGCAGATATTGTGCAATGGGAGAAGAAGGAGATGCACCACCAGTTGCAAAGTCATCTCGCGGGTTGTAGAACTCAGGCTGCACCTGCAGAAGTTCTCCAAGAGAAAGGGAGGAGATGATTCACTAATAGATAAGTTATCCTTAATTCCGCCAAATGGCTCAAACGTGAGATTGGTATTAATCTTAACAGGAGTCTTCATCCTCAAATCTAGTGATAAATGAACTTGGTTCGGCTTAGTTGCAGGGATACTACCAAACACAGAATACTCTTGAGCACTCCTCCTATTAGGTGGGTTGGACAATTGACTTGCAGCAGCAGCAACAAAGTTTCTCTCTGTGCTCCTAGTGATGGCACCAGCAATGTCGACGGATCCTTGAGAAGTGGATTTTGCAGGCTTGTTTACCGCAAACGCAGTTTTCTTCGGGGCTATTTCTTGCTTGAATGAATTTGATGATTTGAACTTTGTAGAGATAAAGATGAGGGGTAGAGATTAGTCCCACCGAGCGTGCCAAAATTTGTAAACACAAATTTCGTATCTGAAAAATAAACAGAGACAAAATAGAGAAACGAATATTCAATTAATATTTAAACTTGAATTTGGGTTACAAACTCTAAATCAATCCCTCGATTAAATCTCTACTTGAACTTGAAGTTTTGATGAATCACGAACAGACTGCAGATCACGAATCACCGATTGCATTTGTTGAATCGAGGGCCACTGGCTTGATCTCGATTAGTTGGTTTGTTTCTCCAGAGTTGATTGAAAGACTTGAATGCTTTAATCTTCAATCCACTTCTAGAGCTGCAGGTTTAAAGATGGCCGAGAAATCGACAGCGTCTCCTTATGTGATTTTCTCAACCCGTTCAAATGAACCTCAAACTCTCTATTTATAGAGAGAGAGCTCATCCCTAAGTCTTTCTTCTTGGGCTTGTAGTTATTGGCCTATTTAGAGACCTAGGTAGCCTTAACCCATATTTAACTAATTAAACCCACTTATGAAATACTATGTTAACTGGGCCACTTTAATCTAATTAACAAATGGGCTATTTGGATTTAACTCACAATTAATTAATTAATTAATTTTGAAATTTGAATGTTTTACAATTTATTTAGTCAATAATTTGACTTTGGCCCCATATTTTATACGTGGCACAAATTATTTTTTTTTTAGTGCCTACACTAGTGAAGAGAGAGAGAGGCCTCAAACAAATGAACTTGACCAGCAGACAAAGATTTTCGTGTAATTCACTAGCACCAATATTCGCCCAAGTTTTTAGCCCCAAAACACCTTGAACGCGCCGAGATGAGATGAACATGAAAAACCAAAACCAAAATCATAAATCAACGAAAAATTAAAAGAAGAATTAAAGAAAACAAAGAGAGAATTTGCAGTTGAAGTCGCTAAAATTGATAGGAACACAAATCTATTACTTTTACCTTCAAGACTTCAAGAACCCTAGAATTTGCGGGTTCTAATCAGAAAGATGATTCGGTTGTGAGATGAAGGAAATAGAGAGCGTTGAGGATGTGTGATTGGAAAGAGAAGAGGGTTAAATCTTCGAAAATTCAGATTTTTAGAGGAGAGAGACCTTCAGTTGTGGTGGCTAACGGAGGAGAAGCTTCAAGAACTCTAGGTTTTGGGGATGAGGAGAGGGGGAGAGACAGATTCAGGGGGTGGAATGAGTGAGGGATGGAAATAGATTAGTTAGATTGATGGGTATAATAATCAGATTTGGTGGTTAGATTATAGTTTTGGGTTTATTAATGGGGTTTAGGTATGAAAAATGAGTGAAATAAGTGAGGGTATGACAGATTTTTCACCAAAAAAAGTTTACTATAAAGGGTAACAGGAAACTCAATATAGACGACCTAAAAAGGAATGCAAGAAGCTCAAATTGAAGCGGAGGAGTACTCAAATATTGGTGTCTATTTTATTTTATTTTATTTATTTATAATTTTTCTCTTTATCAAAAAAAGTCAATTAAAATGTTAATCGTTCAAAAGGAAAAGTAACCTCAATTTAAAGTCATTTGTACGACATTTGAAGAAAAAACTTTCCCGTCTTTCAAAGGCATTATTTTTTAAGTTGTTTCCATTTTAATTTTCTCAATGTTTACTAGTACGTATTATTTTTGTTAGATTAGATTCTGATTTTTGACTGATTTCCTCAATCTCTAATCTCCCTCTCTTCTCCGCTTCCCTCCCTTCCACCACCTTCTCTCTCTGTCCAATAGTTGGACAGTTGAGTTGAAGCTTCGAAGATCCAGCCACCCAAAATCTCTGTTTCCTACATTCCCTTTTGAAGCATTTGCAATTCTTTATATGCCACCACTTTTCTCTCTCTAAGATCAATATTTCCTTGCAAGATCGGTGCAATATATACATAATCAACTTTTGGTACGCTCTTAAGTTTGTCACTCTGTCAATCTATATTTTCTCCCATATTTTTGGTCTGCATTTTGACATACTTGCCTATATTTGGTGCTCTTTTTATTTATTATTAATTTTTTTCTTTTTTTGTGTTCGGGTTCAGGGTCTATTGATTGGATCTGGGTATCGTTTGATTGGATATAATTATACTCAAGATTAGCCAGAAATGGACAATGTAGAGATTGAAGGTGGAGAGGAGGGATTCACATCACCTTTGGGTAGAAAATATACGCCAGTGGTTGCCCACGACCGTCCTGTTGTTGAAATGTCATCTTTAGATCCTTCTTCCTCTGATAATCCCAGGTAATTCATACCAACTTTTAATGCATATCAATTATTAATTCATATCAACTTTCAAATGCTTAATTATTTGTTCTTGCATTGCTTTTCTCTGATTGTTTGTTGCTTGGTGCCTTGTTGTTGTTGTTGTTGTTGTTGTTGTTGTTGTTGTTGTTGTTGTTATTTATTTATTTATTTATTTATTTATTTTTGTCAATGTTTTGACATAATGTGATGTGGGTTTCTGAAATGGCATTGGGTTTTGGCTTCTGCAAATGTATGCTTCAATTGAGTTGCGTATGCTTGATTTTGAAAATAAAGGTTATATCTTGATCTTTCTATAGACTTGCTTTCAACGGGGTTCTGGTTGATCGTTGTCGTTTTGATTGTGGTCATGTTGGACATGGAGCTGCTATCTTCAATTTTCACAGTTTGCTTGATTTCTTGATTGCTTCTCTTATTATAGTTTAATGTGAGTTCCATTTCATCCGTCTCCTTTGATGTTATATGGTGTGTTGGAGGTAAGCTTAATTTGCTATACACTCCAAATGGAACTTCACTTTTTAAGCTTATATATGGAGTAGTTACAATGCATGGGATTCTGATGCTGAGGAGGGAGGGGAATGCCACTTATAATGAAAGATTACCAAGAAGACAACCTGACTGGGGTGGTGTGTTGTATATGCTTAAGCAATTTTTACTGTCTTTCTGCACCCTTCCATATTGTGCCGTGACTTTGATACAAACAATATTGCTGTAGCTTGTAAATATGGTGTAGTATTTAGGTTTAGGCTTTAGCATTTTTACCTTATGAAGGAGCAGTGCCTTAGTAACTAGTAAGGGGGATGGTGTTATGATAGATGCTGAGCCAATTTTTCCTCCAAATATTTTGAGCAACTCGAACAAGGAGCTCTCGGGCCTCGCTATCGGATTTCATGCTTAGGTTTGTAGTTGTAGCTTTTCAGCTCCTATCGCATATCTGAAATGATTTGGTTCCTTATGAAGTTTTTAATCACACTCGCACTTGTAGATGCTCAAGATTCACCTAGTTGTGCACAAATGAAGAGATTCTATTCATTAACTTTCTAAGAGCCAACTTTACTTGTAACTTTTTCCTTCAACCAGTTTGATGTGATTGAATTGCAGCTTATCATGTAAGAAAAGTTACCTCCTGGGCACATGGGAGGTAAGCCGATATCTGAAATTTACCTTAGCTTCACCGAACAATTTTACACTCGATGCCAAATATTGCTAGCAATTTTAATAACTATGGCCCTGTTATTTGGCATTGGCAATTGCCACTAGACCAAGCTTTCTTCTGAGTGTGGTGAAAGCTCCTTGGAGTGTATGAGTCATATGGCTACGAAGGTGGTTCATTTGGATTCATAAGGTAGCCCCATGCAGCTGCTTTATAAATTTCTACCCAACGTAGACTAGGTAACACTTATTGTGACTCCTAACACATGAACTAATCCCAGCATCCCATAGGGCAGTATGGATACCCAAAAAGCCTAGACAAGTTATCTACAAGCAACATTGTTTCCTTTGTGGGAATCAAGTTTTCATCCTGTGACTGATGTAGGAAAACTTCCCATATAATATGAGAATATCTCCAAATTCATATACGTAACCGCAGCCAACTATGTTATATATCCGGATACAAGTGTGCATTAGTGAAAGGGTGTAGTGAAGTGGAGTACTATGAATCATTGTACATGGTAAAATTGCTATATATTCTTTATGGTTTGCTTCTTTTGACATTACATCGGTTTTTATATTTTTTCCTACTATCACAATACCTGTTGAGTAACTGGTTCATTGTACCACTGTAGTTTTGAGTGCATTTAGGAAAAGCTGATACTAGTGTATGCTTTCTGGTTGTGTAACTTTAGTACCTTTTGCTGTTGTGCCAGGAAAATTAGAGTCAAAACAGAGGGAAACATGAGCTCAGATGGGATAGAAAGCTCATCTTCTTCACATGCCGATGCAAATGGCATTCAGAGGGAGTCAAAACTGGAGTTGTTTGGCTTTGATTCCCTTGTGAATATTTTGGGTCTGAAGAGGTAATTTATGTGTCTTTTCATTTCCCTTGGTTCTCTCTCTCTCTCTCTCTCTCTCTCTCTCTCTTCAAAATTAATTTATGATTCCTTTAGATAAAAATGTTTTTGTTAAATTTTTACTGGATATATGAGCAGTTTTATTGGAAAGAAATGCCAAAACAGGGACTACTGCCTGTATGCATTATAAATGTATAAGATAACCAGAAAAACGCATGTTGTTGTTTGTTTGCCTATGATGCTTTATTACTCAATTTAATTTTTTCTTTGAGTTACCAGAAAAACGCATGCTGTTATTTGTTTGCCTACGATGCTACTCAATTTAATTCATTCTTTGAGTTGGGAGCCCATTTTCAAATAATCAGTTTATAGTTCTGGAAGCTCAACCGATCTCATAAGATTGGGTATTTGGGATGGATGAAGTCAAACTTGCCCATTTTTATATGTTGAGAAGCGATTGCTGCTGGAGTCTAATGGAATTAATTTCTTCTGCACATTGTTCAAGCAAAATAATGAAGAACCCATATTTTTTTTTTTGTGTGTCAGCATTGCATTACAAGTTTGCAACCTTCTTCTGAAAGGCTCATTCTTAAATGCATATAAAGATTAAAAAACTTCTTCTCTTGAAGTCATAGATGATTTGTTCTACCCAGAAGTCCCCATTCTCATCTATGGATTGCATCATTGGCATTTAGCCCAATACTATTGCCTCTGTTCTTTTCTTCCTTGTTTTCCCTCCAACCTGCTTCTAAGAAAATAAATCTTAAATTGAACCTTTTCTTTTCTTTATTTTTCTTTTGAACAAATGGGTGTGCTCTAACTGTCTAGGTTGATGGATTTGTGCGCATTGAGTTGTCAATCACGGCTGTGTGATGAAGTTGCTACTTTTTTTTTTTTGCAATTGTAATAACAGTGCAAAGAAAAGGCAAGGGCAAACTGAGGGAACTGGAATAAATAGTAAGGATGTACAATGCTTTTAATAAAACTAAGATGTCTCAACTGCCAAGCGTAATGGCCTATTATCACTCTGATGAGTTAGATAATTGACACATTTTTTTAATATGATAAAAAAATTCAAAAAAGTTACAAAGGTAGGTAAGATATCCTCCTAAGCATACAACAGTAGTGCCTTCCACAAAAAACTTAACCCTGCTCATGTCAATAGTCTCTATAAAACCCAAACACCAATCTCTTACACACCAATCTCCCCTTGAACAAGTCTATTAAGAGTCTAAGAGCCTTCACTTCTAGCTGTCCTACCTCCCAAACCTCACCCTTTCTTACCAATTGATACACTTTTAAGACATAGAGTTGGCAATGTCCTTTTTGTTCTGTCAAATAATTGAATCAGGGGCTTAATCTCTCCAAGTGTGTAGCCTAGATGCAGATGGTATTGATATCGATTAAGCTACCCAGGTTGTCTCAAATCTGAAATTAGTAATTTACATATGTTGTGTGTTCTATTTTTTGGGGTGCGGCGGGTGGGTGTTTTGGGAGGGGGGGGGGAACTCATTCTCTAATTTCCTTTTCAGATCTTGTGGGGTGCCATGTCTTGAAAAGCACTTACTTTTCTGTAAGGGTTCCGCATTGATGACTAATTTCCTTTGTATTGATGAAAATGAATGATTGCTAAGTTGCATCATTGAAAAGGAGGAGATATTTTGTGAAACTTCACTACACTGTTACATCATAGTTAAGTATGAGGATAAATCCAACTGTTAGCCTGTACAAAGAGCATATTCCAAAAATACTAGAAATAGGAGTGATATAGAATTAGGTGCTCAATGGTTTTATCAATCTTCAATCTCATGTCTGAACTGATAAAAAATGCAGTGTCATGTCTAAGTCAGGTGTGTTGTGGGATTTTGTTTCTCTTTCGGGTTAGGGGAAATGGCGCTTAAATATAGGATGATCTTCAGCCAAAAGAAAAGAAAGAATGCGGCTCCATTTTCCTGTTCTTATGGTCCTATTCTGGTGATTATTGAGGAGCTGTATGTAATAATATTACATGAAAATTTTATCGAAATCTCAATCAAACAAAACTCGATTCATATAGTTGTGCTTCATTACTTGAATCATTTAATTTGGAAGGCTGCACAGCGTTTTCTTGAAAGAGGTTTTTCAAGACCAATGTGTTTTGAGGTTTGAGTATTGGGGCTGGGGAGTTTCCTGCTGTGTCCTTCGTCTCTTTTATTCTTACTATGTTCTTGGGCCGTATTGGAGACCATAACCACCTGATCATAATGAATTTACTTTTTCCGAAGAACCGAAGTTGTAATTTGGACAATTGACAAGACTCCAGAGTGAGCTGTGCCTGTAGGGTAGCCTAGTCTGTTGGCAAGAATTTTCTGAGACAGTTTATGCCTGTTTTGAAGTTTCAATTTTGCATTTTAGAGTATAATGGAGAAGGTGGTGAAATATGGTGTTGTGGATTTGTTTGAGTTTCACAAAGTAGAATTTGAACACACCTTTTGAAAGAAGAGAGTCGTCGAGCTTGTCTTCAACTCTTAACTGCAAGTTCTTTGCTTTGACAAATGGTACATAGTTTCATATTCTTAAGGTAGGAAAACGGTTTTCATTCATCACGATAACTCTTGTTATCCAGCATTTCTAGTTTTCTTGTATGATTTGTTTCATCTGGATTGCCTCCACCACAAATGCAAAAGGGTGGGATGGAATGTTGCTATACTATGGGGCTATATTTTCGCTGTGTAGTATTGAAGTTTTACTTAACCTTGATTTTTGCCATGGTGGCTTGGCATTTCAGTATGACTGGAGAGCAGATTCATGCCCCTTCTAGTCCCAGAGATGGAGAGGATTTGTCTATTACTCTTGAGCGCCCAAAGGTATGTAGAATCTTCTAGCTTTAGTTTAACTTTTAGTTTATGTGCACTAATTCCTGTGTTCCCTTTTTCTTTCTATTCATGGTTGCTAAACTTAGTTATCAGGAAACTTAAAAGAAAGCAATGTTTGCCCCTCTATCACTGTTCATCCCCTACTCCCCCCGGCTGCCCAAAGAAAAAGAAGAGTGAAGAAAGCTAAGGGAAGGGGGAGGATATTGATAAGCTGTCTTTCTTATAGTTTCAAGAGTGATGATGAAGGGGCAGCCTTGATACCTTGCATACATGCCTTTTTGACGAGTATGAGATTTTGGAGTACCACCATTATGATTGTTGCTATTGTGTCCACTAAGAGCAATTGATCTTCCAGTGATGTTTGATGCTTAGCCGCCAGTCATGGTGTTGCTAGACGTTGCAGACACATCTAGAGCGTATTGGCTTGAGCTCTTATTTAGATTTGTTTCAGCTTCTTTTTGATACTGAACTCTTTAACTGAAACACCTGGCTCTGAGAATGCATGCTATTGGTCTTATTGTAAAATTGCAATATCGGGTTGGTGATGTATTTGTTTATTTCGGGAATCAGGATATTTGTGCCTATACCATGCCATCGCTTTTGTGGTTCTCATAAGACTCCGACCTAGATGGGGTAGGGAGGGGGTCAAGTATATGCAACCTTACCCCAATAGTTATAGAAAGGCTGTTTCCATTGAGATGAAAATGCATTGCATATTACTACTTCACAGTAAACAAGAACATTTAATGAGCCATTTTGATTTAGTCAATTAAGTGTTATGCAGAGTCGAATCATAGTTCTTTGTGACTTCAGTTGGTTGGGGTTATATGATCTATTTCGCCTCATTGTGGGCCTTTGCTCATAGGATTTTCCTAGGAACCCCTTTGTCAGAAGACATATGGATTGGAAGGCTCCTTTCGATTCTTTGTAGATATTCTTACTCTTTCATCTTAAACAGAACAAAAAATAAAAACCAGCTTAGACACAAGGCTTGGTGTTTATGGTGCTCATTAGCCTAGTCCAGCTTGTCTTTTCTTTTGCCAGTTATTCATTTGATTAAGAACTCATATGAACAAACCTGTATGTGGGTTTAAGTATAAAATGGTTTAGTGCTTTTAATATGCATTTGGTTAGAATTTTGGAAAAGAAAAGTTTGCTTTAATTACATCCAAATGGGTGGGATGCCTAAACCTCTTGTACTGCCACACACACTTGTCCTTGGAAATTAAATCTCCCAGGTGTGATCTTTTTTTTATTGTCGTCAGAACTCAGATTGCTCTTCGGTAGTTAGGTTGGAGGATGGGGTTTGTATAAGGTCCTGCGAGGATATATGGCAAGGAGAGAGGCCATTCTGGGAGAGATTTCCACGGTTGTGTCAGCTTTCGCAACTGCATGAGGCTCGGGTCTGTGATTTTTATATCAGTGGGGGATAATTCGTGGGGTTTCTATGATGCTCATAGTAGAGAGGTGGAGCTGCTGAGAAACTCATTTCTCTGCTTGGGGTTCTAGATGCAGCTCACCCGATGGTTTTTAAGGATACTAGACTATGGAAAGGCGATATGTCGGAGATTGTTTCGTTAAAACCTTTCCTTATGTTCAGTTATCCTCACAGTATGCTGCTTTCCTATTGTACTTTCATTTGGAAGGCGAAAGTTCCACTGAAGGTGTGAGCTTTTCTGTTTATTCATTTTGGCGTTAGGGCATATTAATACTGATGATGTTCTTCAGAGGAGGGGCTATGTTTCCTGATATGTGTCACGTGTGTGCTTTGTTGTGCCAGTAGTGAGTCATGCTCACACGTTTTATGTCCACTCTGATGTGGCATGATTTTGCTGATGTACACTTTTTTGTGTTAAGGGGGAACCCTGGGTAATTATCAAAAAAAGGGAGAACGGGTTTGTACAGCCACTGTGTTGGATTTTCTGCAAATTTGCATTGTGGGATTTGGGAGAGATAAGGAGAGGAAGGTTCTGTGGCGCAATGCCTTCTGATCCTTTGGTGTATTTGGTTGGAAAGGCCACTGGAATATTTTCTTGGAGAACTATGTCATCTGGATTAGTTTGGGAAAGTGTCATTTGTAGGCTTCTTTGTGGGTTAAAGTGATTGTTCTGTTAGGAGTTATTTGACTTCTGATGTCCAGAGAAACTTGGCTAATCTGTAATTGTACTGCTTTGTGAGGACCACAGAACCTTGTCCTCGCAGTTTCTTTAATGCAATTTTTTTTTATTGAAAAAAAAAAAGAAATAATTTCTTATCTGTATCTGGGTCAGTGGCTCAGTGCTTGTGCTGATGTTTTAACTTTTTTATGCAGATTGCGGAGGTCAAGTTAGGAACTGTGATGGGTGTATTTTTGCCATGCTTGCAAAACATATTGGGCATCATATACTACATTCGGTTTACCTGGTACTTTGCTTTTTTATTTTTTTTTCCTTCATTTTGGTTTGCCAAAAAAAAAAACTTTACTCTGCTCAATCTTCTTTGTTGAGTTCTTGTGTGATGCATAATATTCAGCGTTCTTGTCCTTAGCTTCTTAGGTGCTTTTGGAACAAAAAAAAAGAAAATTGTTTGACTAAAGTTTTTGGGCTTACTTGACTTCTAGTATCAAATTAAGTTGGAGTGTCTCTAGGTCAGTTATGGGTTTGTGATAAATGACGAGTTTGAGTAACATTGCTCAAGACAATCTCCCAATCTTGTCACGGACAGTTAACAGAGGCGCAGACGTTCTAATTATGGGAAGGCTGTGATATCTGCAAGAGATCGGAAGAAGAAAATTGTTTTCTGACTTTTCTATGCCCCTCCAATGAATTTCGTTAATTGTAAGGTGGTGTGCTGCCAAAGAGTCTTACCCTGTTGCTCCCAGACCTATAAAACTACCCCTTAAATGATTCCTTGATTTGATGATGTACACCTGTACCTCTCTTAACTATCCTGTTTCATATACTCTTCAAGAACAGGCGGGAAAGTGTAATGGTCCGGACTCCTGACACGTAGCGAGATAACAGGAAGAAAAATTTTGCAAGATGAAGGGTACATTGTGTGGAAGGGTGATGACAAACAATGAACATTGAACGAGATGGAGTATCCGAAAAGTATATAGTACAAGGCGAAAAAGTGAAAGTCAAAGCTGAATGCATTTCAATCCCAGTAGGAATTCAACTTTATGATCCTCCTATGCCTTTTATGAGTTGCAAGGACTAAATGCCAATTAACAGCCAAACTGCAGTTTAAGCATATGCAGCCACACCACCCTCCCACACACCAATCCACTATTGCAAATTCCCATCGATGCCTGTACACATTTGCAAATGCATGCACAAACATGAACCGTCAAACAAGTTGGCAAAGGGACCTAAATGTTCTGCAATAAGATCAACTGCTTGGTCGAGAATTCTAAATATTCTACTGATGTTTTCTAGCTGTTTGAATTGTTAAAGATCAGTAATTGATCTCTCTAAATGCCCCAACCGCGTTCGCCCATAGTGAATCCAAATACACCACCCGTTCCTGGACTAAATCATTTGGATGAAGACACCAGAGAATGCCCGTGAATTGGCCTCAAGCCACAAAACCAAAGCATCACCATAACTGCACACCTAAAAAGTAAATCTCCCCTCCTTCCCCTTAGCATGCGTCATCTCACTCATCTGCAAATGTTGAATAATAGTAGCCCAAGACTCCCCAGTAACATCAAGTACCCATGACCAACTTTCCACATCACAATGCAAAAACAAAAGGGGGCTTACTAGTTATTATACCGTAAAGCTATCACACAAACATCTGTAGATAGATTCCAGCCAGGCCGTTACCTGTATATGTTTTTTAGAGGGCATCTGGAGGCATAAGTGATCTCCGTTTCTACCGCAGCTCTAAGAGTCACTATTTTTCCGCTCAATAACTGTTATATGCTTGTGACCTGTTGTGAAGTACCAAATAGGCAACATGTTTCCAATGAAGGGTCTGATGGAGTTAGCCTCTCCGTAAATCTATATCTTACACCGTCGTACGTGAGGGCTTCATGAGAGACATTGAGGTAATGTTTTGTTTATTTGGCTGGTGGGAAAGGAACTTTTTCTTCGTAATCGTGGTTGATGTTTTCAAAACCAGAAGGCTTTGAAGACGCTATGTTTGGTATTTGTTGTTTGCACATCTGATTGAATGATAGTTTTTTGTTCTTTTTCTTTTTTTAATATTTTGAATAGGGACTATTGGCTAGCTGGAGATTTCCGTGTCCTGTCTTTCCCTATCAGTTGCTTACAATATTTAGTTCACAATCCTCTGAAAGATAGCTCACTAATAGACCAAAGGATACATAATTCTAGTTCTTCACATCCGGGTCATGAATGTTTGTAATCCATAATATGCAAGGGTACATTGCTTATCTTAATATGATGGCTGGTAATATTTCAGTAATGATAAAATTTTAAGCTTGAGCCAGAGGTTCTTTCTTGTTCACTCCAATTTCTCAATGTCCAAAGCCCTTAGTATGGTGGCTAGTTTATTTGCGCTTTTTGTATGCTAACCTGATGTAAATCCAATGTCTCACTCTCGGAGGTCGCCCTTGAATGCATTTGCTTTTGATTTAGTATGGTATTGATTGCAGTGCTGTAGTCCTTTAACTATTGTGGGTTGCTTAAAAATAGTATATTTTTTGGTTATTTGAGTGGCCAGTAGGGATGATTATATTTTCATAAATTTGTGTACACTACAGGATTGTGGGTATGGCTGGCATAGGCGAGTCGTTGTTACTTGTATCTTTCTGCTGCTTGTGCACGTTCCTGACTGCAGTGTCATTGAGTGCAATTGCCACAAATGGTGCAATGAAGGTAAGCTAAGCCCATAAAGTGTAGTGTATCAGATTGCAAATTGTTCTATCCTTTTTCCTTTTATTAATTACTCTCTGAGTCAGCAAATCTTTTTCTTGTAATTATTATGCTTAAAATCTTCAACTCCTCACATATCCGATCCAAACGTGAGATGGTTGGACATACAAGGGGAAAGACCTTCCAGAGCAACAGGTGGATATTTGAGGAGTTGGAAAGTTTCATTGGAAAGGGGTAGCAGAAGGCTGAAAAAGACAGATGGAAAATTAAGCCATGGTCTTTGATACGATGAGGATTATGATTACGCCTTCAATGGAGTCAAGCTACTGAACCAAATAAATATTTATATTTGTGGTGGATGTGCATCGTTATTGTCTTTCTTTAAACACACTATAACACTCCGATACATGATATGGTGTCAAATTTTTTGGACGTATAATGGAGAACTACTGATAAACAGTTGATCGTGACTGTAAGCTAGAATTTGTTTATTGAGTCCAATGTTAGAGATGGATGTAGCTGCAATCTTGACAATCTACTGATGTCTTTGGGGATAGAGGAATTCTTTGGAATCTGTCACCCTCTATGTTAACTTTCGGGTTCGGTTGTGTATTTAACTTCTTTGTGGGCTAGGGCGGTCGATCGGAGCTTTCAAGTGTCTCCCCTACTATAGAGATATTGTAGAATTGAATAAACTTGTAACCCAAATGTACCATATGTTTTTTTCTTCTTTTTTTGCAAATACTTTTTGGCAGGGTTTAATGTGGATGATAGTGTCTTGCACTCGCTTGCTAGTTTGGTGGGGTGTCAACTGTCAAGCTCAGCAGTGGCCCGTTACTTGGTGTTCCTCTTGGAGGGCATCCTTGCTCTGTATCCGTTTGGGAGTCGGTTGTGTCTAGGGTTGCTACGCGTCTAGATGAATGGAAGGGTGTATATGTTTCTTTGGGTGGAAGAATCATGGTCTTGGAGTTTGGTAGTATTCCTCTTTATTCTATTTCTCTTTTTAAGATCCCCCTTAGTGTAATTAAAATTTTAGAGAGAATGATGAGGGATTTCTTGTGGTCTGGGGCTGATTGTGGGAGGAAATACCATATTGTCAGTAGGGATTTAGTTTTTTATTTATTAAGTAAAAATTTCATTAATAGTAAAAGAGGTTAATTACAAAAAAAAAAAAAAAAAGAGGACAAGACGTCCTCAAAATCAAAAAACGTAAACTACAAATCCCTCCAATGCCGTTGGATGTGCGTAAGAGACACCCCCGCAAAAGCCCCCATAGCCTTGGCCCATAAAATAATGTTGTCAATAGGGATCTAGTGTGTCAGCTCTAGATGGAAGGGGGCCTGGGTTTCGGTCAGTGTCTAAGAACATTTCGATGGTGGGTAAGTGGTTGTGGCGTGTCCCTTTGGAGTCTGACTCACTATGGGATATATATACAGATATGTGCTTGTATGTGTTTAAATATATTTAATTCAGTAACATGCTTTGTCGTAATCTTCATCAAATTGGAAATTCAAGTGGATTTGCATATGTTTCTTACAGGGTGGGGGACCGTATTATCTTATTGGCCGTGCCCTTGGTCCAGAAGTTGGTGTTAGCATTGGACTATGTTTCTTCCTTGGAACTGCAGTAGCTGGAGCTCTGTGAGTGTATGCCATAGAACTTTGTTGTGTGCCACATATGTGGCTTGTATATTATTTTATTATTAATATTATTATTTTACATTTTCTCTGTTCTCTTTGGTTGTGTTTTATGAGCATGATGCAAATGATGCTTGCTATAAAGCTTCACACAACTTTTCAGTCGATGTTGATAGTTATTTTATATATATTTTTTCCTGTTATCTTTTGATTTCAGCTATGTGTTGGGAGCTGTTGAAACTTTCCTCAACGCTGTGCCACATGCTGGGATTTTTACAGGTAATGATTATTATTATTATGATGATGATGATGATGATGATGATTATATAAATCGTGAAGGTTTTGATAGCTAACACATCCTAGGCTTTCATGAAATGACATCTTTAATACTCCCTCCGTCCCTCCTTTACTTGGGCACATTCCTTTTTGGGATGTCCCTCTTTTACTTGGGCATATCCTTAATTAGTAAGAAAAAAGTGATGAATGTACTTATATGCCCTTTCTTTATTCCATCATTAGTTCCAACATGTGGGGTTAAGGAGTGGAGGAAAGAGAATGAGAAGGGATGAAGGTCAAGGGTATAAGTGGAAAGTGTATGCCAAAATTACCTCCCATTAAAACCCGTGCCATTTCTATATGCCCAAGTAAAGAAGGGACAGAGGGAGTATAAAAGATAGCTTTGAAATTTCATTCCAAGCTTAGTTTCAGTTAATCTACCCCTTGTCTATTTTGCAATGCTCTCTGTTTCAAATTTTGAATAATCATTCGTACTACAAAGAAAATAGGAAAGAGAAGAAGAGGGAGATCAAGGAAAAACTGGGGAGAGGTGATCAGGTAGGATATGACCCTTCTAGAGCTTACCTAGGACATGACCCTCAAAATTAAACTTTTGTGTGATAGCTGATAGGATACAAATAGCAGATCCTAGATAGAGTATTCTAGGAACCCTTGTCTCTGACGTTGCATTTTTCCTTCAGTTATCTTTCTCCTTTTTAGAGTCCTGTTGTTTAACTTTAATGTTTACTTATTCTTTAGATAAAGAAAAAGTATACGTTAATGAAGAGTCACAAGTTACCGTAAAGAGGAAAAAATGTCTTCCAAAAGTATTTAGTTACAGACTAGTGCAGCCGAGTTATGTTGGACTTGAGTGATAGAATAATCCCTAAAAGCCCCTGAAGCTCTAGCCCACAGCAATGCTAGATAAGTGGCCTTATCCCACAACACCTCATCTGAGGTGGCCATATCATTGAAAACCCTGTTCCTCTGCAACCATAAACATCAAACAAGCGCAAATATTGCATAAAGCCATAACAACCTTATCTCACTTGCTTACTTATTTGATTGTTGTTCTTTAATGAGTTATTTATTTAGACCCCTTAACATTCAATTAATTTATTTTATTGTATTTATTTATTATTTTTTATTCATGCAGGTATTCTTTCGTTAAGTTATTCTTTCATTCATGCATGTATTCTTTCATCCAAATATTTCAACTTTTTTCAAATTTCCTTCCGTGAGTCTTTAAGAAACCTCTCTAGAAGGCGTCTAGCAAGGGGTAAGGTTGTGTGCATCTGGATCTCCCCAAACCTGCCCTTGGCGGATACATCCAGGCTGGTTGTTCTCATCTGTACTACGACGAAATACTGTTGTTAAATGTATAAAATAGGATTTAAATGTTTTTGTAGTAATTTATTACAGTTAAACATGAAACTACTGTAACATGGTAACATTCTGTAAGAAATATACTGGGTTTTTAGACCTAGGCTTCTATTGCACTCAGACAACAAACACAGCAAGAAACAAAGAAAAGAATTTATAATAAGTCAGGATCTACTTGCACGCTATATAACACTTAAAATGTTTTTGAAACCATAATGGTTTGAAAAATAGAATAAAAACAACTAGTACTTGAGCAGCGGGGCCTATGGTTTTGTGCAAGGTCCTAGAAGCAAGAAGAGGCAGTTGTTTATTCAAGCTATGCAAGCTGAAGATGAAAATATATTTGTAGTTTTATACCTTTCAGTGATTGTCATCCTCAATGTTAAAAAGTAATTTTATTAACTAGCTGGAAAAGGCTGTAAAACTAGTGAACCCCTGTAAGTCCTCCATCTGGTGTGAGAGTTATTGTTAGAACATCCTGCCTCAACGATTTCATGGTATCCAGGAATACACTGCCTTAGTCCTTATTAGTACATGTCAATTCGTCTTCATCTACTGAGTTTAAATTGATATGTTGAATGCCAATTGTCCCTTTTCTTTTTATGAATGAGTTGCAGAAAAAAGAAAGGGGCAGGGAGGGAGGGAGTGAGGCGATAAATAAAAAGGATGTTGAGGGGAAGAAACTGCTCAAGCATTGGACATCAGCATGTTCTTGCTTGCCATCTGTGTTTGGTCTTGTTTTATCAATTGATAGATGGATAACTTTCATTTTCATTTTCTTTTGTAGACAATTATGTACTCATGTAGTTTGGATATCTCATTAGGTATTTCTTTTCTGCTATTTCTTTCCTTGCAGAGACCATTACACAGGTGAATGGCACAGCAGTCAGTCCCATATATCAAACAAGTGTACATGATCTGCAAATTTATGGAATTGTTGTGACCATCCTCCTCGTTTTGATAGTGTTTGGTGGTGTGAAGATGATTAATCGTGTTGCACCTACTTTCCTCATACCTGTTTTGTTCTCACTGCTCTGCATATTTATAGGAGTCTTTGCATCTGGGAAAGACAAGCCCACAGGTGAGTAAGCTTTTCTACCATTTCTTTTTTCAAACAAGTTTTTTCTTACTGCAAAAAAAGAAAAAATAGTATTGGAATATTAATAGGTAGGATATAAAATCTTGAGGAACTGGAAAATGATCAATTATATGAAGCATGGTAGTTGTGTTGCCATTCTGAAATTTTATAGGACAGTGTGTGGGGAGTGCTAAAATTTCTTGGGTTTTTAATGGTTAGGACAAGTAACCTAACAAAAAAATATCTTATATAGGTTATTTTCCCTTGCTTATTCTTTATCTCTAAAGAGCACCCACAATGGTGTTTATATATTCTGGGCAAGAGGAAAGAGAGAGGGGTCGCCCACATGGGCACCACAAGGGGTGGTAGACAGTAGTGCGCTTACCCCCAGGGGTAGCCAAATGTTATTCTGAAACAGGATTGCCCAATGAAAGGTGGTGCAAATATAGCAAAACAAATTTAAAAGGTGGTTTTGTTTCCAAACAAATCATAAAAGGAAGTTGGCCTGGCTGCATAAAATGTCACATATTTCAAGAGGTGATTTATAACAAATTTTGTTGAGAAGTGTTAGACTGGTCAATGCCGAAGTCAAAAACTAGTATATATATATATAATCTTATAGAAGTTGATGTGTTTTTTTGCTTGATCTTGCATTACGCTTATGCATCAATTTTGCTTAAGATAACCAAGTAGGCTTTGCCTCGATGGTTATATCTCCACCTTTCCATACTGGAGGTCGATCCTGACTCCCCTGAGTTCGGTGGGGAGGTGCTTCAACGGATCACCTTGGCCCCATTCGGTTTCCAGCTAGTAGGCTGGGGTTCGCTGTGGAGTTGGGTTGCCCCTTTCTTCCTCCCGGCCCCACGGGGGCGGGTCTAGTTGCCTATTCAAAAATGAAGAATTTTTTTTGTTGTTTAAGATGATGGAGATAAGATTTACATTTCCATAGACCTGTCAATATAGTGACCCGACCTGTTTTCTTGGGTTTTTTGCAAACATCTTTTCCACCTGAAGGCTGATTAAGCCTGGAATTTATAGTCAAGACACTTGTATCAATGAGTGGTGGCATGAACAGAAAGATATCTGAAATGTCTAAAATTCATACATCGACAATTGTGTTTGCATTTTGTTGGCGTTCTTTGTACCCTCTCTTCCCTTTTTTTCTCATGTCAATTTAACGAACTTGACAAATGACACAAAACAAATGACTTTTTCTCATTCCACTAATGACCTACATCGCCTATTCTCACCAACTTAAGTTATATATGGATCATAATGCATTAAAGAAAACATTAATAGTTGTGAGCCCTAGCTTAGCTGGTATGACATCTAAGATCTATTCTAGAGGTCCCAGGTTCAAATCCCCTCGAGGCACTGGAGGTTGTTCTTGGTCGTTAACTTGAGGGCCCATGGGATTAGTCAAGCAAAGCCTGGACACCCATGTTATCTAAATAAACATTAATAGTTGTGCGCCTAAATCTAAATGTATTGTCGTAATTTTCTGTTGCTTAGTATCTTTGTTGTGGTATTTATAGATTTATTAATGTTTCTTAAATGATTATTCAAGTAGCTACCTCCTAAAGGAAGGGAAGCCCAATCTCATATAAAGTAAAGCTTAACTTTCCGCAATACACCATTTATTTTAAAGAGATTTATGCTTTCCATTCAAATAACCAAATTAGGATGTTTCTAAACGTTATACATTATCGGTCAAGCACCCATGAATGGGTTCCAATAGTGATCCTAATCCAATATTTTTTTTGACTGTTTGTTTGTTGGAAACGAAATAGATTTATAACATGTGCAAAAATTGAAATATATTTGTGGTAACGAAAGACTAACATGACAAATTTTATTCATGAACTTTATTCCAGTAGGAAAAAGAAAAAAACAATTATTGCACTACTTAATTCATGTCAGTCAGATTGGGTTCAGGTCAGATTGCATCAAGTAGATTGACTCATTGACCGGTCTATATCTCTATATAGTCCTCTAATTATGCAGTCTATATGTTCGCGTCTCTATGCGTATGCGTGCATTGGCGTATGGATGTCTTTGAATGACTGATGGCTTGCTGTGCTCACTGAAGTTTAATACTGCTTTTGTTTGCATGGGGGCGGGGCCTTCTTACATTGCTTTATACAGAGGGAATCACTGGGTTGAGTTTGACAACATTCAAAGAAAACTGGAGCTCTGCTTACCAAATGACCAATGAAGCCGGCATACCGGATCCCAATGGATCTGCTTACTGGACTTTTAAGTAAGTTACTGTATATGTTTGCTCATGTCCATCTCATTCAAGTTTATAATCACATGGACAATATTCTGTATGCTTGTCTTTTCTTTTTTTCTTTTTTCTTTCGATTATCTTAGTAATGTGGGAGTGGGCCTGTATAGGGTGTTTTTTTGTTTTTTTATTCTCTGAGAAATGGCTTGCATGTAAATGGGGGAGACGCTGCTGTTGTGATCATTATTGTGGCTGACTCACCCACATGTTAATTTGCTGTGTTATGAACAAGTTGGAAATGGTGCAACTGTTCTTGTGACATTTATAATATTCCACGTTGGACCTCTGGACTATTTACTCATTGAGTCATTGGTGTCCTAAACTAGGAGGTTTAACGGGTATTTAGACCGTTTGAAGAAGGCACAAAGAGAAAGAAAAACAAAAGGATTCGTGAGGCTCTGTGTTGTTTAGATAATTGCTTTTTGATGGATGAATGTGCCGCAAAGGAGGCGGCCAGGCGGGTAAAACTTTTATTGATATGGACGCTTCAAAAAAAAGTTAAATGAATGAAGGCAGTTTATATTCTAAACCTCCTCTGCAAACCCGAAACTCTCAGAACTCTAGAACTTCCGCAAGCATTTCAGCTCAGCCAATTTTCGCAATTCATCCATTTTGAGTTAATTCTTCTGAAATACCTCCAAATCCCTGAAAGCAGACAATCTACCTGAAGAAGTCACTGGCTTGTGCGAAATATGCTTTTTCTTGCATGTATGGCTATCATGTTATCTTCAAAACTTCATTGAAAGAGGAAATGATACCCATAGTTTATTGATCATTTGTCGATGGAAGGCCATCTTGATCTATGTTGCTTGGACTCTTCATTTTGCCTCAAGTACCCGTGTCGGGTACTGGACACTCCGACATGGGTATGGACACTGGACACTCCATTTTAAGGGAAAAACATGCAGAATTTTCATAAAATGTCCGAGTCGGACATGAGTATGGAACTATGGATAGTGGACACTCTGACACTTAGCCGAGTCCGAGAAACATATATCTTGATAAGCTGGTATGCAGCAAGGCATCAGTAACAGATAATGTCCAGTTGGTTTGCCTGCTTCACAGGCATGTCACCCGGCCATTTTAATTATGTTTATGCGAATGCAAGCAGAGTTTTGATTAGCATTCTTAGAATCATGTATAAGCTGTGGTTCTGTGCATATGAGCTGTGGTTCTGTGCATATGAGCTGTGGTTCCTTCCCTTGCTTCAATTGATATCTCACTACTAGCTATTTCTTTCTTGTTTATAGGAAGCTTAGTAGTTGGTTCTTTGATGTAAGTCTTAAAGTTCTAGTCCTGATTGCTGTAATTGTTTCTGTTCCAGATGTTCTCCTTATGTTGAAAATTTTTTGACAGTTATCTATTGGTGTTCAACTATAGGCTTTTCAAATCTCTGTGTTATGTATTTTCAGTAATGGCTAATCAAACAATATTCAAATTACTTCAATTATGCAGTGCTTTGGTTGGTCTTTTCTTTCCTGCTGTAACGGGTATCATGGCTGGTTCAAATCGCTCAGCCTCACTCAAAGATACTCAGCGTTCAATCCCAGTTGGCACACTGGCTTCACAACTTACAACCACTTGTCTATATCTGATCTCCGTTTTGGTTTTTGGTGCTTTTGCGACTCGCGAGAAGCTTCTAACAGACAGGTATACATTCCGAATCTTGATCATTTCTTTCTCCTGCTTTATATGTTACAAGGAATCGAGTGCAATATCAGGTGAACAAATGCGTATAGAGCTTGGACTTGGCAATGAAGATGAGGTCCCATAGTATTATTACTTAGATAAGAATTTGCTATTATTAGAGAATTTGTATGAAGACAAGTTGAGAAGAAAAGCAAATTGACAAGTCACATCAGTGGCCCCTGCCTCTTTGCCCAAAGAGAAGCCTTGTATTGTACACCACGATCCCAAACAATATCATTTCTCTTTTTTCTTTTTCCTGCTGGGATATAAGCTTTTTCCATTCCACAATGTAGCATGGTACTAAACATCTTGACAGCCTGTTTTTATAGTAATGCCTCTTTTCTTTTTCTTTTTCTTTTTTTCTTTTTCTTTTTCTTTTTTTCTTTTTCTTTTTTATGCGCGTGGAGTGGGAGGGGCAGGGGAGTAGTGGTTTAAGAGCTAGGGAACTTCAAAACAGAAAACTTAGTGGGATTTCTGGTCGATACTTAGCAATTGATGACTGCAATCAATGCATTAATGGAATTTTGAACCATATTATGTATGTTTTGTTGCCATTATCAAATAATTTGTTTTGATGCAGACTACTTACAGCAACAGTTGCTTGGCCTTTTCCAACAATAATTTATGTTGGCATTATTCTATCAACCTTGGGTGCTGCACTTCAGAGTCTGACAGGTGCCCCACGTCTGTTAGCGGCAATAGCAAATGATGATATTTTACCTGTTCTTAATTATTTCAAGGTAGCAGAAGGGAGTGAGCCTCATATTGCTACCCTCTTTACTGCCTTCATTTGTCTTGGATGTGTCGTAATTGGGAACCTGGATCTTATCTCTCCCACAATCACTATGTTTTACCTGCTGTGCTATGCGGGCGTGAACTTATCCTGCTTCCTTCTGGACCTTCTAGATGCCCCTAGCTGGCGTCCACGGTGGAAATTTCACCACTGGAGCCTCTCTCTGCTTGGAGCCTCTCTCTGTATAGGTACAGTTCTCTAGTCATTTGTATTGAATTATCATCTGGTTGTTTTCATAGTTGTTTTTTGCAATGTTGATAAGTTATTGCTTGTGCTTGCTGAAAATATAAAGGTGCCTAATCCGCGTAAGACCTGCCAGTGGTTCTCGGTGATAGTGTACATGCTTGACATTTAAATGGAGATTGAGCTGATTGTATTATTTTATTCTTTTCTTTATCCTGCCATCACTTCACAAATTTACGTTATATAAATGGTTTACTTTGTTTAGCCCCTGTAAAACTCAAGGTGGCAGCCACAATGGTGACGAGATGACTGCGACCAAGGGTATGAGCATTCGCAAATTTACATACATGAAAATTTTTCTCTTCATACATATGCTCCACCACAACAACAACAAAAAACGGTTCACATTGTTTAGAGATAAGCTCAATTCTGAACGTTAGCACTACCTACAAGAAGTAACCCATTCATTCCATAAATAGGCTGTTTTCAGGTTAATGAAAAACCACCGGAGGTATTGGAGAAAGTTCAGAACTTGTACCATTTCATTTGAATTAGAAGAAATGTGGTGTTTCAGTGAGAAGTGTGATGTGTAGGAATTAAAGGAACTAGAAAAAGTCAATGCTGTGAATGGTCTACAGAGGAAGGGCTGGGACCTAAGAAATTAGCAGCTTAAAAGATACCGAAGTGACTAAGAAACCAAATCACCAATTCAGTGCATAAAGCTGTTATCTTTCTTGGGGTTTGTGCACTCTTGCCACTGATCTCACAAATATTATTTCCGTGGATCCTAAGACCTTTGTTTATGGAGAGCCCCGCAGGATTGGGAAATGGAGGAGCTAACTTCTTTGCTTAGTGTTCTTGACACCATTCAGATCGGGTCCCATGAGTACTCTCGGGGTTGGGTCTGAGATCCTTTTGGGGTCTTCTCCTGCAAATTTTTTCTCCACTTTCGCAGCCTTCCTCCACTAGACCCCCATTTCCCCGTTGATAGCTTTACTAAAGTCGAAGATTCACTTTAAGCTGTGTGCCTTTGTTTGGACTTTGGTACTAGGTCAGTTGAATACTCATCATAAGTTGCAGTGGAGCAGACTGGGGTGGGTTGTCTCCTGATGTGTGTGTCCTTTGTCACTAGGCTAGTGAGACCATGGTACCCTTATTTCTACAGTGTGAGTTTGCTTGGACTTGCTGGCGGAGGCTTCTTGGTTGGGGGGGGGGGGGGGGGTTATTGTGTGTCCTTCCACTTCTGCGCAGCAATTGCAGGCACATTAACATTATCCTGGTTGGGGTTGGGTTTGGGGTAAGGAGGGTAGATTATTATGGCGGTGTGTTTTTTTTGCCAACCTCTGGTGCATGTAGTTGGAGTGGAATGCTAGGATTGTTTCAAAGACATCTAAGTCAGTGGACTTTGCTTGGGATCGTGTGGTGTATATTTGGCATCTCTTTGGGCCAAAGAAGCTGGGGCTTTTAGGGGTACCTCTTCAACGTCACTGAGTGATTTGTAGTTAGCTTTTCTTTTTTATGAGGTTTCCTTGTCCTCTCACCTTGTAATACTCCTTCAGTTTTTAATAAAATTTTCTCTAATCTAAAAAGAAAATTGGTTGATGATGCATCAACTAGATTGCTCTTTCACTACAAAGTAGAAAGTACAGTGTAGTGAAGTATTTGGTTTCGCTGTGTACAGTCCAAAACTAAGTTTTCCTACATATGACTCTATTAGCTCTGTTGAAAATGGTGGAGCAAACAGGTCTGTGAAAGCTAAAGAACCATGACTAAGAGGCTTAGTCTAATGAGTTTTTAGCTCCGGATTCAATTTTGTGCCAATTGGGATATATAATATGTCTGGAGAGAATGCGCAAGCCTATCAGACCCCTTAGAGAAACTGTGTCAAGATGGCAGGTGATGGTGGACAAGAAAAGTCAACCTCTCAGACTGAACTAAAAAACATGTCCTTCTAAACAGGCTTATAGCTGCTTTTCTCATGATGCATCTTGGCAAAAAAAAGAACACTATTTTCTCTAAATAAGACCATCCCGAGCCTGAAGTAGAATAGGTGTTTGGTGCCTTCATGCTCATTGCTTGAATCCATGCCTAATTTGAACTCCCCCATTGTTACTTGCCTAGGCCTATTAAGCTTCTGAAGCTTTGACTTGCCTTGGAGCAACCCAGAACCTGAACTTGTAGCAATCAGATCAGTTAACATAAAGCCACCAGTTTTTTTTTTACTTCTTGGAATTGAACTCTAAATGAATCTAAACTGTAGTGATCTGCATAAATTTTCTGCATGTTTGAACGGAGATGGCAAGTTGTGGACCTTGACCTCCCTCTCACTTCTCGAGGTATCACGATGAGAAATGTTAGTTATGGATGAATGCTTCTTCGGGAGGTTGACTCTACATCAACATTACCCTAGAGCCTCCAAAGAGGGCCGGGGGGGTCGATTCTATCTTCTGTTGATAAATTTTTATCACTGTAGTGCATCTTTTATGGTCTATGAAGGAAGCACCAGGAATCCGTTCATTTTTATGGACGATGCTGGAGTTTCTTCACGATTTTCTCCAAGAACATTGTTCTGCAAGTACTTTAGAAACTACATGACAGTGCTAGATGAACTAGAACTTGTAAACAAATACTGATTATCCTTCTATATGCAACCGAAGCTCCATGGAGCCTGATAGTGAAATTGATCCCATTATGGTGATACCTCTTTTATTATCAAAGAAGGATTTCATTGTCAAGGGATAATCCTTAAAGCCCTATGAATCTGGTTAAACACAAGCATGTCTGCTAGCCTGCTACACATAACACGAAAACCAACAAGAGTAACTCAAATGTAATATACTTCTTCAGTTTCAAACTACAGCTGCCTGCTATCCAAAAAAAACTAAAGCTGCCTTAAACCCTACAAAATGAAGCTCAACAGCAATCTCCTTTGTTACATGTGGAGCTCAATTCTTGCCTTTTCTTATTCTTTCATCTTTAGCAGGGTGGGAGATAAAGTAGCATGTTATGGTCATTTTCTCCGTTGATTGAAACTAAAGGTGGATGGGATGAATTTGATCTCTGTGGGGCTTATTGCCGGGGTCGTTGTGCCTTTTTGAACTGTTGAGCTTCTACACGTGGGACCTTACATTATTTATATGTAGCCAGTGTATGTGTTTTTTATATTTTTGATGATCCATTGGTCTAACAATATTTGATTCACTTCATACTTGGTTTTGCAGTGATTATGTTCTTGATATCCTGGTCATTCACTGTCATATCTCTAGCCCTTGCTTGCCTTATTTACAAATATGTGTGCATCAAAGGGAAGGCTGGAGACTGGGGTGATGGTTTCAAAAGCGCGTATTTTCAACTTGCGCTCCGCAGCCTTCGTTCTCTTGGAGGTATATGCTTCTCAATTTTCTCTTTAATGCCATCATTTCCTTATTTGTGATCAACTTTTAAAATTGGGAAATGGTTCCTTAATTTTTTATGAATGATGGGCGAGAGCCTTGTCTGAAGTGGAAAATTAGTAATTATATTGTATTCTATATTGTATCCTTCCACTAGAAAATTATATTGTATTCTTCCACTAGAAAAGATGTTGAACCACAATTAGAGCGTGATTGTTGGGAACCCACTCCCCCATCCCATTCCACCTGTTTTCTCCATAGGAAGCAGTAAAGCTCTATCTTACAGAGACAACAGAAGTCTACTCTGAAGTTTCCAATTATGTACTCAGACTCGGCAATTAGTAGCAGTGCTTGACTTCATTATGATGATGCGGGTTTTAATAGAGGAAGACGCTAATGTGAATCATGTTAATTTTTTCATCTTTTTCAATGGATTGTTGAATTTGATGCATGACTAAAGAATTTGATTCCTTGAGGGCTCTATCTTTCTTCTTTCATTGTCTTTCTGATTTCTTTTCTGTGGGCTCCAAATTATTGCACCTGTATGCAACTATGCATATGCAGCAACCAGAGAGCTCTTGCTATTCATTTAATTTTGTTTGTTGCCTTTGTGTATCAGCTTTGGGTTTCAGAATCTTCCTAGGCATCATTGTTCTGCATCTGTTTTCTGTGTCCACATAAAACTTAGTTGCTTATGACTTCTTCTGGATCTTGTGCTTAAACTGCATTACATTTTCAGCAAACCAGGTGCATCCGAAGAACTGGTACCCTATTCCGCTTATATTCTGCCGGCCTTGGGGAAAGCTACCAGAAAATGTACCATGTCATCCCAAGCTTGCAGATTTTGCAAACTGCATGAAGAAGAAAGGTCGTGGAATGTCAATATTTGTCTCTATACTTGATGGAGACTATCATGAATGTGCTGAAGATGCCAAGGCTGCATGCCAGCAGTTGAGTGCATATATTGAATACAAACAATGCGAAGGTGTGGCAGAGGTCATGGTGGCTCCCAACATGTCTGCTGGCTTTCGTGGTATCATCCAGACGATGGGACTTGGAAATCTTAAACCGAATATTGTGGTTATGCGGTACCCTGAAATTTGGCGTCGTGAAAACTTGACAGAAATTCCCACCACCTTTGTTGGAATAATTAATGACTGCATCGTAGCAAATAAGGCAGTTGTCATCGTCAAAGGCCTTGAGGAATGGCCCAACGTTTATCAAAGGCAGTTTGGTACAATCGATCTATACTGGATTGTACGAGATGGAGGTCTCATGCTGCTCCTCTCGCAGCTTCTCCTTACAAAAGAGAGTTTCGAGAATTGCAAGATTCAGGTCTTCTGCATCGCGGAGGAGGATTCTGATGCTGAAGGGCTCAAAGCCGATGTGAAGAAGTTCCTCTACGATCTAAGAATGCAGGCAGAAGTAATCGTTATAACGATAAAAACCTGGGATTCTCAAGTAGAGGGTGGATCCCCCCATGAAGAGTCGCTTGAAGCATATTCAGCTGCTCAGCGACGGATATCTGATTACATGTCGAAGATGAAGGAAACGGCAGAGAGGGAACATACTCCATTGATGGCTGACGGGAAGCAAGTTGTAGTGGATGAGCAACAAGTGGAGAAGTTTCTCTACACCACCTTGAAGTTGAATTCGACAATACTAAGATACTCTAGAATGTCTGCTGTAGTGTTTGTTAGCTTACCGCCACCACCGCCTCATCACCCGTCTGTTTTTTTTATGGAGTATTTGGATCTCCTGGTAGAAAATATTCCTAGGCTTTTAATTGTAAGAGGATACAGGAAAGATGTGGTCACCTTGTTCACATAGCTTCTTTCTGTATGAGGATAAATATGGTGCACTTCCAAAGGACTGGAAAATGGAAGGGCCGATTTTTGTTCATAATTTTCTGTTTTATTATCCCTTTGTCTTTTGTAGCGTAAGAATATTGTCTCGATGATTCATTATACACATGGATATACGGCAGTACATTCCTTTTTGTCTCCTTCCAGCCATATGCTAGAAAGGCAATTATTCTGAAGTGTAGCTTTTAAATTTGTTGCACGAGTGATTTATTTTTTTCTCTAATCTTGGTTAATCTACCTTCCAAATAACTGGGTGATTTTAGAGATGAGAACCCCTCCAATCCGCAAATTCTTGGCTGCACGTGCAGCCAAGTTGGTTGTGCCATCAACACGTGCGCGTGTAAAATACGCGCCTGTCGTTGTGGGGCACGGGTCAATTATTTTACAACAAAAAAAATTTAATAAAAATTTTTTTATTTTTGTTTTTTACGATCACACTACGGAAGAGTTGCTACTTCATTATTGGATAACCATCACTTTATTATCGGACAGCCACCACTTCATTACTAAAACTACTAAACAAAGTTTTTTTTTAATATATTACGAATAAATCACTGCTTCGTTACAATACAACCACAACTTAACTAAAACACACCATTTTATTACAAATACTCTAAACAAATCAATGAACCGACAATTACAAAGTAATAAGTAATAAAGCCGCAATCATTCAAAAAAAATATTTTTTTATTATTTTGAAAAAAAAAATTAAATTAAAAATAATAAATAAAGAAATAAACCTGGTGGATGTAGTCAACTTGGCTACACCATTGGAAACTCCTTAAATATCTCACAAAAGCAAAATAAAAAGAGAAGAAAAAAAGAAGGTTTTTTTCCTTGTCTTTGAGGAATTTGAGGGATTAATTGAATGAATTGATTCGAGGGTTCTTATCTCGATTTTCAGCTGGGTAATGTAACTCTGAAAGCCAGTGATATTTATCAAATTAATTAACAACCTAATTATTAATTTATAGGTTTTGCACAACATAATGCACAAGTGTTGTAAAGATGTTTGTCCAAAGTGAAATATGCAAAAACTTTGTAACTAATTAATTTTGTAACCAATTCTTGTTGCCCTAATCCACTTAGTGAGGTGAACCTTCCTCTCTTGCTCTCTCATCCCCGTCTCTCTCAATTTATGCCCTTGGGTGATGGGTCCACAAAGTTAGGTGGACCTAGGGGTCTATGCAAATATTTGTGTCCCTCGCTTTCTCCTCTGCCCTCGTACCTTGTCGTCAGTTATTGAATGCACCCATCACCTCGAGCTTTGCTACTCTCTTGTCTTCCAGTCCTATTTGGAGTGCTTCATCTCTGCAGTTGTCTCTCTCCTCATGGTTTCTGTATTGGCCTTCAACTTGTTGATTTGTCAATAAAAGAAGAGTTCGTATAAAAAATCAAACTCATTAATCGAGTATCTAAGAATTCGAATTGCATGCTACTGATACCGAAATTCCTCATCGGACGAATCTCCTTTGTTCTTGCATCCTAATGAAGGGCCTTGATCTGTCAATGGTGATCATGCGAGTTTATGGGAGTGATGGAGAATCTTTGGTCTTAAGCTTTACTTTCTTACATTTGATGAGTTAATGTGGTGTGCATGTGGCGTTGATGGTGTGTTTCAGTTTACTGTGAAGATAGCATTGACGTTTATGTAGCTAGTTTTTCCGCGTGCTATTGTATAGGTTGGTAAAAATACCCTAAATTTAAAGTAATAAATTTTTGTAATGTTTATTTGCATGTGGATCAATTTCAAATCTCTAATGTTATCCATATTGGCAAACATGTAAAGCAAATATGAGTTGCAAATACCGCACGACCCAAACTGAAGCATAATCGTGAATCATCAAATAGGAAGCGAAACAGATAATTATCCAAAATTATTATTTTTGATGTCTTGCAACAAATAATGGAACTATTCTTCCCATTACATGAAGATGTATTACAGACTACTAATTCGAGCAAGGCTAGATCATTTTGGCGCTAATGTTTCCGACTTTTGGTAGCCTTTGTGCGCAGGTACTGGAGAATACTATCCGAATACCCACTTATTCTATGACTGCCCTTGAACCCTTTCCTACGCACACAGTCTACGATATGTGGTGGGACAAGCAGATATTATCTTCAGGTACCACTTGAACAATGCTTTGAATTGGCTCCCACTGATATTCAATTAGTAACTTGCTCAGTGTTTTGAATTGGGTTAAGAACAAGAAATCCACTTGTATGGTTTGCACTGTGCGTGTATCAGATCTCCCTTGACCTTGCTTAATTCAACAGCAAGTTGTGGATACTGTCGCCATGGCTGAAATGCAGATGAAGTTTGAGGAGGCATTTGAGAAAAGAGAGATTGAAATGGCAGAACTTCAGTAGATTAAATATACTATGTAGTTCTTAGTTTCCATGGGTTTCACTCTCTAGAATTTGTAGTCGTTAGTGCACTTGCTTTATTTAATGTCCTGTGGTACTGTATTTCTTCACAGAATGACATGAACTTGTCTGAGGTGAGTCGTGCGGCCTCTTGGTTGAGGTGCTAGGCTGGACGTGAGGAGAGCCACCTCTACCTCGGATACAGGCATACAGCTTTTCCTCAATTGGAGGGTTTTGCTTATCAAGTTCTTGGCTATAAGGTCATTGTACATTTTACCCCCAAAAGAAAATAGCCGGAAAACTTTCAGGTCAGACAGATCTTTGCCAGTAAAACTAGCCGTGAACCTCAGTTTCTAAATGCATCTCTGTGTACACCTCTACCAAGCAGCGACCCAGTAAAAAAAAGGCAGGAGGTATAAGAGTTATATGATACGACAATGGAACAACAGAATTACAGAAGAGAATCCTGATAGGTTTTGAAAGAGACTTGCTACTACAACAATGAATCAGGAGAGAAGCTAGGAAAGAATGTTGTACACAGCCTCCGCATATGGGCATATAATATACAGCAAAGCTTGGGCTGGAAGAGATGGTTTAGTTAGATCCATATTACCAGAAAATCAGTCAACAACATAATTAGGAGCCACAGCCAAGATCCTGTCATCTCTAGACACGGAGGGTTGCTGTGCAGCGTCTTCATTTCCAGATGCTGCTTGCCTACCGTCATCCACAACTATCAAGTGTCCTTCAATATCAATCAATCTCTGTGTAGGACAAGAATTCAGAAATTTTATTGAAATGTCAGTAAGTGTGCTGTCATGAAAGTACATGGCATTTTTTACTACATTAGTACCTGAATGATAGCTCTGATCGTTTTAATGTCACTGATAACCTCATCCTTAGAGTTGTAGCTGTTTTTCTCATTTTGTTGTGCCACATACCATTGTATCAAATCTTTCTGTCTCATCCCAGGTAGACGTCCTGTGCACGAGCCAAATTCTTTCAAAGTTCAAAATATGCTGAATAAGCAGGTCACAGGCAATAGAATGGACCTTTTTGAATAACTTCCAGACCAATAAGCTTTATAACATGTATATGACCTCGTACAACAAATTTAATATAGTTATCAAATTATGAGAAAATTAAAGACTTGATTGGAAAATATATCATTCAATGGGCTTACCCTCCTGCCCTGCAATCTCTTCGATCTGTCTAAGCCGCATGACAAGTGCATGCGTCACTCTATGAAAATACTCATCCTTGATCACATGTTTCTTTGGCGGATTAGGGGGTCGATCATTTCCTGCATGATTAAGATAGCATGTAACTCCCATCTTCTATAAAGAAACATTTTGCCAAAAGAGCTCAGAAAAGGTGTTCTAATTTTCATAATACGGATTAGTATCTTAGTTTTTGGATTTTTTGCAGTTGACCATCTTGGCACCTTGTACTTAAAACTTTGCGAAAAAGACATGGATTGTAGTGTATTGAAATTTTGTCATCTTGCAGATAATCATAAATATGCTAACCAAGCAACCAAAAGAAAATTCGATTATTATGCAGTTGACATGAGGAAATCTGTTATCTACCCTGTTAGATCAACATGACCAGACTAAGAGTAATAGCCCAAAATTGGACAAGAATGGAACATTGTAAACAAAATGTGAAAGCACAACCAACCAAAAAGTAAGGTAGCTTTGATCAAATAATCCTTCCACAGTTCCACCATTCAAGCCATCCCTCATTCCCAAAGAAACAAATAAACAACTAAATAAAAAAGATAGAAAGACAGCAACGAGTTCATGCAATCTCACCAGCATTAACTGCCGCTGGTTCACCTGTTGCTGTACTAGGCTGACCATCTTCTTGTACAGAAGCATCACCACTTACACCACCGTCATTATAGTCTTCTTCAAACTCTGACAGATCAATTTCGCTGGATTCAACGCTGCATTGCAGAGGACCGTTATGACATTAATTGCAATCATATAGAATGATAAACTGGAAATGGAACCAACAAGCAAAAGACAATAAGAGGAAGCAGGAGATAATATAGCATTTCCTGTTTTTACCTAATCACTGATGTCTTCAGCAATCTAACTGCAACATTGACATGTCGTGGTAGCACCTAGCAGACAGAACTTTACCACATTATTGATGGGTTTTTTTGAAAAAATAGATGAACAAATAAGAGGTTACAGATAATAAAATGCCTGTATTTCCAAATGACATCGCGCAATGGCTTCTGAAAGCCGGATCAATGCCTCTAGCTGTCTTACAGTCATTCTGTAAGCAACTCTACTCCCTGGAGCAGCATCACCTCTACGAAGAGTGACATATGAATCAACCAACAATTTCCTAGCTTCTGAAGTCAGCTGCTCAGACAATAAACAAGAATAAGTGAGGTCAATACAAATTACATAATCAGTCCCTTATTGAAAGTCGTACAATAAAAGCAAACGGTAACCTTTGGTCTCAACGTTTTTGCATAGGCAATATAACGCTTTAGCTGCGCAGTAGTAAAGGTAGGAGACAACGCATCTTCATGCTTTTGATGTACTCCAACAATATGGCTAGCAATGTGGTAATCAATTTGATCATCTGGATCGTCTATCATGACATACACCAGATCAAACCTTGAAAGGATTGCTGGAGGTAGAGCCACGTTATACTGTTGAAATCAATGTAAAATAAATTAGCCAACATTCTAAGAGCCACAATCAAAGTGAAGAAGTGATTGTCTAGAATTCTGGTCAAAGATGTTTTATTTGAAGCTCAAAAATTCTCACCTTCAGTGGTTTGGTCTTATCATAACGACCTCCGGCAGGATTGGCTGCAGCTAAAATTGAGGTTCTAGCATTTAGTGTTGCCTGTATCCCTGCCTTTGTTATACTTATAGTCTGTTGTTCCATGGCTTCATGAATTGCAACCTAGAATTGATCAAGCACAAGTTAGCAAATAGCAACTAAAATAGATGATGAAAGCATCAGTAATAACCATTAGTTATGATTACATTACCTGGTCTTTGATGTCCATCTTGTCAAACTCATCAATACAACAGACACCGTTATCAGCAAGCATCAGTGCACCAGCCTAAAATGGATCGAAAGTAATAAAATTAGCACAACCAAGTGTGATGGACTGATTGATTAAAGAACAAGAGGCCAGGCAGGAAAAATCTATAATAAAAGCAAGCTGTGGTGTTTCTTTGTTGTTCTTTATCATATTTAGAGCATTTGTGACCGAAGGATATCCTGACTGTATGCTGTACAGTTTTTTTTTCTTTTTGAACCTATGGCACGGCAAGAAGTGCAGAAACTGCCAACTAAATACATTAGTCCATTTCCACGTCAAGCATTTCAGAAACCAGTAGAAGGGGCTGAATGATGGCACAACTGTCATCTGGTGAGTGTAAGCAAACATACAATAGATCATGCATATGATATCTGATACTTTAGATCATGCATATGATATCACAGATGGAAAGACATACACAACAAAGCTACCTCAATACAGAACTCCCCAGTTTCTGGTTCTTTAGCCACAGTTGCAGTCAACCCAGCAGCTGAGGATGATTTTCCGGATGTGTAGACAGATCTTGGGACAAGACCAATAGTGTATCTGCATGGTAGATGAACAGCAGTTACGTCAAAATAAAGATAGTGGGCAACATGGAAAATAGAAAGGGTCCAAGCAAAGTGAAAAAAGCATACTTGAGAAACTGAGATTTTGCACAGCTAGGATCCCCCACAATGCAGACATTAATGTCCCCTCTTAGGTTGATGCCTTCTTCGGTGCGCTTGTGAACACCACCAAGCAGCATAAGAAGTATCGCTCGCTTGATATCTTGGTGACCAAATACAGTTGGGGCAACGCTATCCACCAGTTTATTGAAAAAGTCCGGCGTGTTTCTCATTCTTTGGATTTCCTCTAGCTCCTCTGCCTACCATTTGGAACAGACAAATCATCGTATCACACAACCAGCTTAACATGCAACTTCTCAGTAATAAAATAACCCCCTTACATCAAGTACGCTAACATGAAACTTCTCACAAAATGAGTGAAGGTTTTGGGGAATGATCTCTTAGAAAATGCACTGATAGAAGTTACAAATGCATTTCATGAAGGACAAGAAATAAAAGAAGCCTTGCCTATGAGAACAAAAAATGCAGGGGTTGGTAAGAATAAGAATGTTTGCAATGAGCTATATTCTTTCAATAGAAGAAAAAAAATCAAAAATATGCACACTCTTCATTTCATCTTCACTACCCATGTCAGATACTCAACACTCCAACATGGGTCTGGATACCTGGGTACATCATTTTAGGCAAAAAGAAGCAACACTTTCTGAAGATGGCTAAGCTGAAAACCTAGACACATACTCATGTTTGACATTTGCAGACAAGTCCATGGAACAATACACTCAAATAAGTGATGACTACGAACATATTTGAAGCAATTAAGTACATAAAGTTCGGATCACGGACATCGCATGCTTTATGTTCAAATGACAGATTAAACTCATCAAAACATCATTGTAATGTCCTTGTGCAGCTAGTTCAAGATCACAACACAATGGACATGACGTATGTAAATATTGATATACATTGTGTGGAATCAGATGACAATATCTAGCCTAAGTTTCACAAACAAATTAGGGACAAACCATAAACTGCTGGCTCACGTCTTCATCTGCATCTTTCTTTCTATTCCTGATGTCAATATCTCTTCTTCCATCAGCGATCTAAGTGAAAAATCTTGCATTAGACAAACACTGGCCATACACCTCCTTAATTGAGTCTAACAAAAAATCAACTACACACCTGCACGGAGTTTGCAATAAATGCCAGGCGATAAGAAAGGTCTCTCACTCCCAATGATTTCAAACCCCTTACTCCTTCATTTCCAGAACTAACATTCTTACGCTGAGAAGAAGAATCTCTACGGCATTCTGCTCTCTCCCCTGGAGATGTCAATGCCAATAAGTCTGGTATAACGACAACAGTACCAGTGAAGATGACGCTGTCATACATTCAAATAAGACACAACATACATGTTAATACCACGACACATAGTTGAGGTTGAGCCAATTTGATACAATCAATTCATTCTTGTCAGATCTTACGTGTCACCAGCTCTGGCCTGTTCAACAATCTCATGCCGTAGAATGACATCCAGTGACCTAGGTAGAGACCCGGCTGGTATTTCTTTCGAAGTTTCCTGCATTCTCACCCTTTGCCAATCTGCAAATTTGCTTTCTTGTCGAAGCAACGCCCAATTTGTTCTGTTTGCACAGGTTGCATTAACACAAATTGTCGGCTGCAACCAACATAACCCAAATCAGCACAGTTACTTTTCAAGGGAGTAGCAATCTTGTTTCAGCATGCCATTTGGAGCAAAAACAAACAGATTATACTGATAAATGCACTCAAAAGCAGAAGCTAACCTCAGTGTATTTGAACTGCTGTTCAACACTCTTAATGACCGTGCCACATTCCAAACATTTGAAAGTGCCTTGGAGCAGCTCTGGTCTAACCTCACTAGTCCGTGTAACTACACCCGTCACAGATACTAGTCTCCCTATTTCCGATGTCGTTAACTCTCGTAGTCTGCATCCATAGTACAGTGATATAAGTTTTAACTAACAAGACCAAGATTTCCATTTGATGTCATGCTCAAATTACTAACGCTAAATTTCCAAATTCCAAAATCCAGTGAAAACACATTCAGCTCAAATGACATCTTTAAGGCTAAAATAAAATATATACTTCAACCCCAAATTCAAACTATACAAGCAATCAAACTAATTTAACCAGCATACGTGTGTTAACTACTCAAAGAACCGATTTTTCCTACTACTATTAAAACACAATCATGTGACAAATTTAGGGTTACCAACCTTTTAACCAAAGGGATGTTGAAAAAAGCGACATTAACATCCTTGTTAGGGTTATCGTCAGCAATAAACTTAGGCTTCTGCTCCATGACAAACCTCTTACAAGCATTTTTCAGATAAGGCTCAAACCTACATCACCAAACAAACAACAATCTCATTAAACCCTAAAATCAATCATATTACCCCCCAACCTGAGCTAAACAATCCAAAATATAAATGTTGGTACCTAAAATACTCGTCGGAAATGGCTCTTTGAAGGATCTCATTAAATCTCATAACATGAGAGAAATCAATGAACATAGTGGTTGATTCATTTGCTTCCATAGCCGCAATCTCTGACTCGTGGTATGGGTCTCGAGAATTTGGGTCCAACCGAAAGCTGATAAAAAAAAATCAAAAACAAAAACAAATTGATTGAAAATTTTCAGCTAAATTTTAAGGAACTGAAAGGGAAATTAGGAGAAATTGTGAAACCTTTTAAGGAATTCCAGAAAGATGTTTTCGACGGTGACCGCCTTTTCGTCAACGAAGAAACCACCGTATGAGTCCATTGATTCGCCGGATTTGTACTTTGATTTGGGATTTCTATCACTCTGTGTGTCAGTGTGTGTGAGAGAGACACGCTGGTCGGCCGGTTTGAAGGTGGAAGAGTGAGAGCCCTAATTTTTGGCCCCAAATGAGTCAAGTAGTGATGAGTAGATTGGCGGGAAAATAAAGCTATCAAGGAGACTCCCGCCAATTGGTAGAAGACAATAATTTTATTTTTTAAATTTTTTTTTACTTTTTTTTTTATACTTTGAAAGGCATGGCCATGTTTGGTAAACATTGGATTGAAAAGATGATTAGGAAATGATACTAAACGTTTGACCACCTCAATCTGCTAATTGGGGGTAATGATTAAGAGGGTAATGGAGCAAATTAAAGGGTAAAATAGAAAGATTGAGGTGGTGGTGGGGTAATGATTAAGGGGATAATAGAGAAAATGAAGGGAGAAAGGGGGTAATGCATTACTCTAGTGGGAGGATAGTAACTTTTACCCCTCAAATGGGGGGAATGATTACCCTCCTCTTCATAAAATCTAAAACTCATCACCTCTCACACCTCTCAATTTAGCCTATAATTCTATCTATTACCCCCTTAATCATTACTCCCATTCCAAGCATGCCCGTGTTTTTTTAACACATTAAGTAAGTTTGCAAGTAGGTGGCGACCAAGGCACCCTGCTACGTTATGATCGGACTCTCGTGTTCAATAATGAATATACCAAATTAACTGAACAACTAGCGCAAGTACTGGCCCCATCAATATAGCACCAACAATCTGCTAAAGTTGGTGTTTGTATAGCATTGGTCTGAAACCGCAAGTTTACCAATGGGGTTAGCTTTTTGCATTAGCGCATTATTTGATGCTAAAATGACACCATTTCTCATATATAGGCCTTCGTAGTTAGCTGATAGCGGATTATATTAGTAAATTTGACCAGTATATTGTATTAGCAAATTAGGTTAGAGGATGAGCGGTAACTCACATTAGTGAATTGCATTATCTGGTTTGTGTTATGTGTTTGGTAAATTTGGCTAACATGATTTAGCGTCTAATTGGTTAAATAAATATGTAAAATGACAATGACAACAACAAGGCGTATTGATATAGTTTATTATTAAAATATCATTTTCAATAACATGTTGGTATTATTTTTTACCAACAAATACTAATAATAATAGTAATTATTATTATTATTATTATTATTATTATTATTATTATTATTATTATTATTATTATTATTATTATTATTATTATTATTGTTGATCTCACAATACTATTAATGATTCATTTTTGTTTATTAATATTTTATGGCCAGTGGATGTGGCGATGGCGGAACGCTAGGTCCTTAATTTGGAGAACCTAAGACCATCCCAAGTAACCCGATGACTTGCAATCCTTATACATGTTTAAAGGACAATGACTGATGAAAGCTTTTGGTTGAAGGCTCGATGGACTTTGGGGTGGAGCTGTGTTTGAGGGATGTGTTTGAAAGGTTTTTGGAGCATTTTAAAGTTCTCTTTCAAGTTACATGAGTGATTTGAATTATGATAGAATTATGGATGATGAGATACCCTCTGGTCCAATTCATGCCAACATTGAACAACGATGCTAATATATAGAATAAAAACACTATCTACTCCATTGTTAGATAAGGAAGTCGAGATAGGAGATCACCCCATCATTACGACACTCTTAAATTCATGAATTAATAGTTGATTTAAGCCGTATTGAATTAACAAATCCATATTTTATTTTTCATAGACAAACATAAATATTTTCCACTAAGCATTAGGATTTCCATCAAATGATGAAAAAACAAGCTTTCATAGTGGGATTATTAGATGGATGGAAATACAAGGCATGTGCTTGATCAATATACTTGCAGCTGGAATTTAAAAGAGGAACTAGTAACACTTAAAATATCAGTGTTTCATCAAACAAAAAATTAAATCCCACAAATTTGGGGCTAGACCAAGTTAAGAAAAACAAATCTAATCATTTAAAAAAAATGAAAACAAGAGTAAATTGCAAAGTAACTTAATCAGGATTAATCCAATTGATAAAAAAATAAAGAGAAAAATCTAAGAGAAGTAAGGATTCAAATCGAGCTTAGGCCCTGCAAAGTTTAGAAACATAAAAATATATTGTTGTTGTATTGATTTATTTATTTATTGGAAAGTGAATAAGAATTTTATTACTTCCAAATAAGAGATATACAACAAAGAAAAATGTTATCTCTAAACTTAAACACTCAAACACTCACTTCACTGGTTTAGCTTAAGCTACTAGCAACGAAACTGTTTACAAGGCATCATAGCTCATGCTTAAGTTACCTTCTAGGCAAGGCCCTTGAATAGGAGACCACAATTATCTGCCACTGTCTCTGCTATTACAATTACCAGTGAACTGCTCCTGATTCACTTGCAAATAAACACAATCATACCCATATAACAAAAGAAATTAAGCTCAGTAGCAAAGATCTCTCTGACTTTCTTATGTTTTGCTGCAGCTGCTCTTGCATGAACATCAGATATCAAGTGTTTCGTTATGCTGTCACCAGTGCCTGTTCTGTTATGAAACAGCCTCTCGTTCCTCTCCTGCCATATGAGATAAATCACGGCATTAGCACAAGCTCCTATAGCTCTAGCTCTCACTTATCTGCCTTTTGATCTCTCACAAATCTGCATGTATACAATGGCAGACCCATAGTGTTTAATAGGTATGCACTTACATACCCTCTACTAAAATTAAAATCAGTTCACTTGAGCAAAAAAAAAAAACAAATTGCGGTCCCCACTAACACTATGTCAGCCCATAGATGAAAATAGCCTGAAAAGTGAATATAGCCCATAAATGAAAAGTGACGTGACCCTATAACCAATACTACTATATTGAAGCAGTCAATTAACTGACAAACTCTGATCAAAACTCTGATCAATCAATAAAGCACTTTCTATTTTTTTATTCATTGGTATCTTCTCACTCCTCCTTCTTACCGTCCTTACTCCTGTGTGAGTAATTGGGTGTATTCAACTGCTCTTTTTTACCACACTTGCCACCCCACCGATAGACTAATACATATAAAGCAATTAGGTGAGTTTTCCTTTTTAATTTGAATTTAAATTTCTAATCAATTTTGTTGTTTTTGCACTTTCGTTACTTTACTTCTTGTACAGTATGTATTTATAAATTGTATTTAGTTGTTTGTTGGGTTTATATTGTTGTTGATATTAGTTAACTATTAGAATTTGAATAAATATTTGATTAGGAATTTAGGCTGCTTGATTATTATTTGTTAGGGTATACATCAGAAGAAAGAAAATAATTTAGTTATATCAAAATTGATAATTAGTTAGCTTTAAATTCAATCCAATTCAAGCAATTTATATATATATATATATATATATATATATATATATATATATATATATATATATATATATATATATATATGCCTTGAATTAATTGTGCATTAAAATTACAGTTACTACTTGAATATGATGAATAAAGACGAGACAACAAAAAACAAGAAAAAGGGGAAAAATATCACAATAGAAGCATTCTTTCAAAAGAAAATAAAGACCCAAGAAGGTCCTTCCTCAATGCCAACTGAACCTTAAACTCAAAGTGAGAACGAATCTCCTTCTTCCCCTTTGAATAATATACCTCAAACTCAAGAAACTAGAATACCTAGTGCTAGTACTCAAGTGCCTTTCAGAGGAAGAGAAAGTCAATTTGATTTTAACTCTCTTTCACATGATCTAGGAAAACGGACTAGTATTCTTAACTATCATTCAAATAACCAAGACACCGTAAGGAGAGAATATATCCAAAGAGGGGCTTATCAACCACGCGCTCATAATTTTCCCCAAGAAAGATTAGTGACAAGATGCGTCGCTTCAATCCCGAGTGGTTTGATTTGAATAAGTGGCTTGAGTATATCATTGAAAAGGATGTTGCATTCTGTTTTGTTTGCTATTTATTCAAAGATCATATGAATATGGTTGGGGGTGATGGTCATGATGTGTTTTCAAAGAAAGGATTTAGGGGTTGGAATAGGTCGGGTGCACTTGGAAAGCATGTTGGTAAGGTTAATAGTACTCATAATTTGTGTATGGAGAAGTTTGAGAGTATAAAAGAATCAAGACCAACTATCCCAGACTGTTTTGTTCGACAATCTGACAAAGTTATATAGAACCCGCTTGACCGCTTCACTTGACTGTTTGAGATATCTTTTGCGTTAAGGATTGGCATTTCGTGGTCATGATGAGAAAGAAACATCTGATAATAAAGGCAATTTTCTTGAACTTTTAAATTGGTTTGCTGAAAGAAAAGAGGATGTTGGGCAAGTTGTTTTGAAAAATGCACCTGGTAACAATCAAATGACTGCTCATTCAATTCAAAAAGATATCATCAATGCTTGTTTCAAAGAAACAACTAATGCCATTATTAAGGAGTTGGGGGATGACTACTTTGCAATATTGGTGGATGAATCTAGCGATGTGTCACATAAGGAGCAAATGGCTCTTTGTTTGCGTTATGGTGACAAACAAGGAGCAATAGTGGAACGATTTCTCAGTGTTGTACATATTAAGAGTACTACTGCTTTCTCTCTTAAGGATGCAATTTATTCTATGCTTGCGAAGTATTCATTGAGTCCATCTAGGATTCGAGGGCAAGGATATGATGGAGCTAGCAACATGAAGGGAGAAGCGAATGGCCTCAAAACTTTGATCATGAAGGAGACTCGATCTACATTTTACACTCATTGCTTTGCTCATCAACTCCAATTGACACTTGTTGCTGTTTCAAAAAAGAATAATGAGTGTGGTTGGCTTTTTGATACCCTTACCAATTTGTTGAATGTGGTTGGCGTCTCTTGTAAACGACATGAAATGCTTCAACAAGAACAAGCTATAAATGTAGCAGAAAGAATTAAAGAGGGAGTACTTGAAACAGAGAAAAGGTTTGAATCAAGAGCTCAACTTAGGGAGACCGGGTGATACTCATTGGGGATCTCACTATAAATTATTCTCAAATGTTATGACTTTATATCTGTCACTCGATAAGGTACTTGACATCATTTATGAAAACTCTTCAAGTTCAGATGATCGATTAAAAGCAAATGTTGTTAGCTTTGCAATTGAATCATTTGATTTCGTCTTTATGCTGCATTTGATAAAACTGTTTTTGGGATAACAAATGAATTGAACAATGCTTTGCAAAGAAAAGATCAATATATTATTAATGTCATGTCACTTGTGAGTTTGGCTAAGGAGCGGTTGCAACAAATGAGAGAACATGATGGATGGAAATCTTTCTTTGAATCAGTTACTTTATTTTGTAACAGAAATGGTGTTGAAGTGCCTAATATGGATGATGAGTATATTCCTCGAGGAAGAAAGAAGCGCCAGCGACATGTTATTTTCAATTATCATTATTTCAAAGTTGATATTTATGTGGAAGTTATCATGTTACAATACCAAGAGCTCAACAACCGATTTGATGAGGTAAGCATGGAGTTGCTTCTTTGTATGACTTGTTTGAACTTCTCAATGCATTTTCTTCTTATGACAATTCAAAATTGTTAAGACTTGTTGAATTTTATCCCGATGAGTTTTCAAGTGTTGATTTGGTACAACTTGAGGATGAACTTGATAATTTCATCCATGATATGCGGAGAGATAATAGATTTCAGGATTAAAAGATATTGGGGAACTCTCCATGATGCTCATTCAAACAAAAAAGTAAGAAATATATCGTCAAGTCTATTTGCTTATAAAGATGGTGTTAATCCTTCCTGTAGCAACTGCAAGTGTCGAAATGGCATTTTCAGCGATGAATAATGTGAAGACCAAGTTGCGGAACAGTATAGGCGATCAATTCTTGAATGATTGCTTGGTGACTTTTATAGAGAAACGTATATTTATAAGCATAAGTAATGATGATATTTTAAATCGCTTTCAAAGTATGAAAACTCGTAGAGAGAAATTGTAATTTTGGTTTTGTTGGACATATAACATTTATATATATATATATATATATATATATATATATATATATATATATATATATATATATATATATATATATATATATATATATATATATATATATATATATATATATATATATATATATATATATATATATATATTTTGTGTGTGGTCTTCTTAATAATTAATTGTGCACACCCATGTTTCAATTCCTGGATCCGCCACTGCATATATACCCCATGCCACTGCCACTGCCACTGCCACTGCCACTGGATGGGTATTATCTTGAGCCATTGAAAAACTCGGTTCCATAGTTGTCTCTTCACTTTGCTTACACAAACAACAAATGTTAGGTCCTTGCACTCCCAGTTTATGCAGATTCTTCCATAAAGGAAGTCTGCATTTTGTAGACGCCGAATTTTGACTTTTATTTCTTTTAAATAATTATTATAGTTAATATTAGCATTAACTGTAATTACCCTAATTAAATAAGTCATTTGGGCTAAAAAGGACATTTAGGGTCCATAAGGTGACCCAATCCATTAGCAAAGCAAAGCCCAAAGCCCAAAGCCCAAAAGAGAAAATAAATCAAAAATCCAAAAAGAATATAAAAGAGAAAATGCAAAAATAAATAAGGATTGGAATTATGATGTCATGCATGACATCATTCCATGACATCATCTCATGATGTCATGCATGACATCATCTCATGATGTCATGCATGACATCACAATATTATCATGTTCTCATCCAATAGCTAAAGACAAAAGGGAATAATGATATCAAGTAGAAATACCAAAATACCCTTTCCTTTTCCATGAATTAACCCCCCCACCCAAAAAATAAAATAAAAATCAAAAAAAATTCCCCCCTCACAACCGAAAAAAGAGAAGAAAAAGAAAAAGTATTTTTTTTTATTCCCCCCCCCCCCTACGTTTTTATTTTCATTTTTATTATTTTATATTTTGTTTTTGTTTTTCCCTTTTCTATTTTCTCTCCCACCTTATCTCATCTTTTTTCTTTCCTACTCACTTCCACCTCACAAGATTCTCCCATCTTTTTTCCATCACCACAAATGTGACATTTGTCACTCTCCCATCCACATTCTCTCACCCCCCATCTCACCATCCACCTCCTACCAAATCTCACCCTCCATTTCCTAACCCGAATTCACCCCTCATCTTTCCCCCCCTTATAAATACCCCCCAAAAAACTAACTTAAAGACCCTTTGCCTCTTCCTCATCTCTACTTCCCTCCCTAGTTTTCCTACCATCTTTTCGACTTACTTCAATTTTTGAAGGTTTTCTAAAAACTTCTTTTTTTGTCTAGTTAGTGCAAACTAAAGGGCGTTTGTACTAACTAATTTAATTTTGAAGATTGAGATTTCTAGGTCTACGCAAGGGTAATCTTTTATCTCTCTCTTTCAATTATTTATTTTCTAAGTGCTTTTACTAACCACTTCATTTTGTATATAAATTGCTAATAAAAACTATTATCCTCCCTTAATAATCCAATTTTCACCGGTTGGACTCTTTATAGATGTGGGCATGAACCACCCTATTTTTTGAGCGGCCAAAAATTCCTAGGTAAGGGTTCAAGTGCCCACGCGAACCCGTCTCCATGGGGGACTTAGATCCAGCTTGTAGAGAGTGATTTTTTGCGGTGAGGAAGAGAGTTGCTTGTGCCAAAATTGTGTGATCAATGAATGTTTCTCTCTTTCTCATCACCATTTTCATTTTTTTTATACTTAAAATTGAATAAAAAAGGTCATTTTGCATATAGAGGCCTCGGATTTATTTTTTTGTACAAAGTTGTAATAATTCGAATAGTTGACAGTTTTTAGAGCAGAATCCATTTGTATATCTAGGAAGATCCAATGGTTGTAATTTGATAAAATCAGTTTCATAGGAAACCTTGTTCATAGGGCTTTCTAAAAAGATGAAAATCGTCCAGATCCAACGGTTAAGTCGTCCACAATTGAATTTTGAAGTTTCTGTATCTAAAAATGACCAACGTCCATAGATCTGTAAATAACTGACAAACGGTTACGTTTTGAGCTTGGTCTATTTCTAAGTAAATTGAAGAGGATTTTCCTAGATTTTTACATCCACCTATTTCGTCCATTTTGGATACCAAATAAATTTTAAATGATTTTTGAAACGACGAAGTAGTGCTGCCCCTTTGAAGATTTTCTTAGATTTTGACCTTGTAAATAAATGGCTCAGTTTAACCACTTAGAATTGTGTGTTTTCTTTGATAATGTTTTTAGGAAGTCCTTAGTGTGTCTACTTCAATATGTACAGAAGAATTCCACTTTAACGAAGTAAATTTAATTCTAAAATTAACCAACCGAGTATATGTCCAGAAATGCCAATGTTCACTTAACTGAAAAGGCTACGGTGTTTAGCACCTCGTTAATGAAAGATGAACTTTGATTTGGATAATATACTTCTTAAGAACAAATCTAGGCTTTGGAATCACTCCATTCGAATGTGTTTTAGATTTTTAATGAATTAATCAAACCGAGTTTGGTTCTGTCAAAATGAAAGACAATTGGTTAAGTTTAGAACATTAGGGCTTTTGTAAAGTTCTTTTGTTTATTTTCGTTAAATAACTTAGACTTGTCTAAAATTCATGAAATTTTTTGTAAGTACCCTCCTTTAAGTATAGTCTAATTCCTGTAAATATTAAACCTATATCACTTGTAAACAATTCCCAATAAATCAAAAATCAATTGTCTGTCCAAAGGCTTTCAGAAGCTCGTAAAATCATGAATAACCCACCGATCGTCAACTGTCTTGACTTGAGATTTTTACAGTGGAAACATGAAGTAAATTGAACCAAGTTAGGCTTTTAAAGCACTTGATTTGATTGAGTTATGACCGAGATATGAATTTTAGAAGTTCTGTCCAGATTATTGTAAAATTGTTTTGTTCGGTTTTATAAACGATTTTTGTTTAATTATCAAATGAACCCACAAAAATACGAAACTCTCCAGTTTATTCCTTTAGTGTGTCCCACTAATTATAAAAATACATTTGGAGTCAAGAAGTTGCTTTTGGACTAATCCCTTGTCGGTTCTTTCAAACTGCTTTTGTAAATAACCAATTCTTTTGTAAATAAATCAAGTCTTTTGTAAATGAACCAATCCTTTGTGAATAAGTCCAACTTTTGAAGACGAAGATGAAGATCAAGCCCCGGAGGCGCCATGTACATGAAGATCAAGTCTTTTTCTCCTTTTTAGGATTTTTAGACTTTTTTTTGTATATTGTATTGTAAATACTCGATTTGTAATTTGTTTATTCCGATGCCTCTTTAATGACATTTTGTACATTTGCATTCATATGCTTCCACCTAATAATTCAACTCGGAAAATAAAATAAAAAGAACTTCTCTCACTTGTGTGATGTATATTATGTTAAAAACGTTTTCTAAAACCAGTGTATTCATTTATGTACACAACTCGGCCCGGGGCCAAATTCGAGGTTAGAATCAGAAATTTGCTTATACGCGATCATGGGTGTTCCACCTACCATTCCATAAAATCACCTTCATACAAATCACATTCCCCAGTGGAATCCACATTTCCCCAGTTACAATCATTTTTCCCAGTGGAATACCTATGATCGAATAGAAGCTAATTATTGATCGTCCCCTCTTATTTGGCTTCGGGCCACCCCGGGGGATCCTATCGGAAAGACTCCTTTGAGCCATTACCCACCAATACATACCCACAATCTACACAAATCATCCATTTATCCACCCCCAATGAATGTTATTCCCCAGTATAGAACATATATTTTTGAGAAGTCTAATCCATATACTCAAAGCTAAGAATTGGGTTGAACCCCATATATTACCAAATATTGTTGGGTTGAACGCCTCCAAGGAGCGGGCTAATCATCCCATTTGAGCTTTTTCCTACTTCTTCGAGGAGAGTAGGGGGTTCCTCAGATCAATTCGGCTCTAAGTCACGAGTCATCCTATAAGTTTCTCAATCATATCCCTCTTTACGGGAAAGAACATCCATACCCGCCTTAGTGGCACCCAAGGAGTCTTACTGACTGGATCCCCCGGTCAGAACTACGTAAGGGTTTTTGATCCAGGAGTAGATTCAAGACCTATGATGAATGGTACGTAGTGCAGTATTTTGCAATATTCAAACCCGCCGTACGTAAACGAATACACCGGTTCAAAACCGACTTTTTCTGTGTACTAAGTGCAATGTGTACATATATGTGCTTTTCTTTTATCATTCAAGGCATTACGTAATTCAACTCAAAGCTTTCATATGGGATACAATGTATTAGTAAAGAGCCCGTACTCAGTACGGAGGAGTAGACGGGTCCGAGGACGTACGCACCTTCTAACCTAGACCCCGAACCAAGATCTCTGATTCGCAGATCAGCCAAAGAATTTTCGTGCCTTATCGCGATGAAGTCAACTTTTTGGGTTTCTTAAATGATTTTCTTTTAAATCGTTTATAAAACCCTTTCTTTTGTAAAAACCCGTCCTTGTTCGGGCCATAACAAGGTGGCGACTTCGAACCTTAAGATGATTCCTTGACAATTGGCCTCTTCAATCGGCCGATTTCCGTGGAACGTGCCTTTGGCGCATATCGCGACGATTCCCGGGTCCTAATCCAGGAAAACCCGAGAATCTGACCCCACACATTTGACACAAAGTCACATAATAAATCTCCACTTAGGAAGAGAAAGTTGGCTCCAAACAAGGTTTGCGCATGGCTGCACTTACCTTGTGCCTAAGGCAGTTATCTATAAACTGTTTTAGCTCATCTCATGTATCAAACAACTTCTGGATCAACCATGAAGCTTGCTTGAGCTTTGCCATAGTCCAGAAGTTCCTGTGTTGTATGCATTCACCCATCTATTCCAAAGTTTTTCTTGTTTATGCTATATGTCCCACAAGAGCTTCCCAAGAGAAGCTTTGTTCCAAATTTTGAAGTTAAAGATGCCTAGCGTCCTGTAGCAGCAGGTGTACAAAGGTCATCTCAAGCCACCAAGGCTCTATGGTTGGGGTCTGCACTCCCTGTCCATAAGAACCTCCTGCATAGATGTTCAATGTTGTGTATAATAACTACAGGTATCTGAAAAAATTGGGACCAGAAGTTCTGAAGAGCGAACAACATTACTTTGATAAGTTGCAGACGATTAGCATAGGAGAGGAATTTGGAGGTCCAAGATTGTATTCTATCTGTCAGTTTTTGAATCAAAGGATCATAATGAGGAATCTGTAATCTCTTTGATGTTAGAGGAACGCCTAAGTATCTGAAAGGGAGCATCCCTACCTGCATACCCATCTTCTCAATAATTGCATTCTTCTCATCAACAAGCACTCCCCCAAAGTAAATTTTAGACTTGCTTTCATTAGCTTTGAGACCCGAGCATGCAGGAAATAGCTCAAATTTCTCAAAAAGTAACTCCATAGAATGTGAATCCTCTTGAAAACATTAACAGATCATCAGCAAATATACAATGGACCAGTGCAAATTTTTTACACCTTGGGTGGTATTTGAAGCTAGGTTCAGTCTGGAGGGTCCTCAAGCACCTAGATAGATAGTCCATGGCAATCACAAAAAGATAAGGAGATAATGGGTCTTCTTATCTCAACCCCCTTTTTGCATTGAAAGGGGCCAAAGGGATACCATTAGACACATATAGAGTAGCTAACAATGGAGTAGCATATTTTTGATCCAATTAACAAACTTGATAGGGAAATCCAGACCTAGCATGACTTGTTCCAAGAAAACTCATTCCAATGAGTCATAGGCTTTCCTCGGATCAATTTTGAGATTACATCTAGGTGAAAGCCCCTTTCTTCCATAGTGTTTAATCAACTCATGAGTAAAGATGATATTATCACCAATAAATCTTCCCTTTATCAAAGCAGATTGCTTCATATGTATCACATCATACAGAACAATACTAACCCTATTAGCTAGTGTTTTTGACAAGATTTTGTATAAAACATTACAACAAGCTATAGGTCTGTAATCACTAACATATATAGGGTTAGATTTCTTAGGAACAAGAGTAATAGAGGTTCAGTTAAGGGCCTTTAGCATGTTACCTGAGGAAAATGTATCTATAATTGCTTTAGTAATCTTTGCTCCAATAGTATCCCAAAAACTTTTGTAAAAGGATGTTGTAAAGCCATTAAGCCTTGGTGCCTTGTCATCTTCCATCTCCCAAAGGACTATTAATCTCTTCTTGGGGGAAATTCTCGCCAATTGCTTTTGTTGTTCAACTGATAGATGTGGACCATTCTGCACAAATTCTGGGTTGATAGTAGGGAGTTCTTCAGTACATGATCCCATCATATTTTCAAAAAAGTTGAAATTCATTCTGCACTTCCTCAGACTTGGTGAGTTTCACATTACTAGAATTGTATATGTAAACTATTTTATTGCCTGCTATTCTGCTTTTTACACAGGAATGAAAAATACCTGGTATTACCATCACCTGCATTAATCCAGATAAGTCTGGATTTTTGCTTCATTATAAGTTCTTTTGTATCTCTGAGCTTTTGCAGACAATTAAGCTCTTTCTGCTCTCTCATAATCAGCTCGGTGTTGAATTTATCAGTTGCCAGGAGCACTTCAGTATGAAGGACAACTTCTTGAGCTTGCTGCAACTTTCATTCAAGATGAGGGCTGAATAGAGGACAACTCTTGATATACCTTCAGATTTTTGTGCTTCTGTAAAACACAAAACATTGGAGAACCTTGTCTCTCAAACTTCCAACCATTTTCAACAATCTGTATATAACCAGGTGCAGTGGTCCATAGGTTAAAAAACTTGAATGGTTTCATTCCTTGCATTGGTTCAGGCTGTATAAGGATACTTGCAGGGGAGTGGTCTGTAACATAAGGTGCCAAGAATTCAGCTTCAATGCTCGGGTAAGATGAGATCCATTCATAGTTACCCATGACTCAATCAATCTTGCTATAGACTCTTTCCTGCTTTTCATGTCTGTTACACCATGTGAACTCCATGCCCTTTGACCTTATGTCTTCCAAATTCAGCTTATAACACATGTCATGTAATTCTCCAGTGCTAGAGAAGTTATCACCAGATTGTACTCTATCAATGGGATTAAGGGTAGCATTGAAATCCCCTCCAATTAATCAAGGCTCAGTGATGTTATTGCCCTATTCTCAATATCTTTCCAACACCCCTGTCTAAGTGTTGCATCATTGTTAGCATAAATCATAGTAAGAAGAAAATAAAATTTTATAGTGGGATGTAAGTTTCAAGTGGGCATACTGGTCAGAAGCAGCCAATACTTGAACATGTCAAACATTATAATCCCAAGCGATCTAGATCCTCCCATTGGGAGCTTCATTGTGGTTACAAAGGTGCAACCAGTTATTCATCAATTTACTAGCTAATCTAGTGAATTTATTCACTTTAACTCTAGTTTCAAGAAGTGCAACAAAATTAGCTGTATTTTGCAAAATAGACTTCCTTACCTCTCTCAGCTTTGTGGGTATATTCATCCCACGAACATTCCATATTAAGAGCTTCATTGAGAATTTGGGGGGTTTGAAGGCTTATTGTCTTGCTGATCACCTAACACAATTGCACTATTGTTACTCTCATTCACTTGTCCCTGCGTAGCTTGCATTCAAGAAGCAGGTAAACCAAAGACTGACTCCTCTTCAGATGTTTGCAGTATAGTGAAAGAGTTCTGCAAAGAGATAGAGCTACCTCTCTGAGCCTGTAAACTCTTCCATCTCAGCTCTTCCACATGAAAAAGGGTTATCTTCCATCTTAGCTCTTCCACAGAAATAGGGTTATCTTCCATCTCAAGCTCTTCAGTTGTTGGTACTATTTCAGTATCTTTAACCTGACCATTGTTTGTTGACGCAGTTGCAGAAATACCAACTGCAGCATGTGGAGTGCTGACAGGTTGCCAATGAGCAGAAATGTCTCCTTTTTCTCCTCCTGCGCACTGGCCTCTGCTGTTCACCTTATTTCTGTGTGTTACAGTTCTCTTCAACATGACCATATTTCCTACAAGTCTGACAAAAGGTTGGCTGCCATTCATATATAATCTCTTGTTTGATCATTACACCTTCATCATCTTCATGCTACACCTCATACTTGTAAGAAACAGTGATGTCAATCTAAATTAACAAGCAAGCATACGAGACCCTTTCATGTTCTGCTGTCACCCTAACAACATATAATGGCTTGCCCAGGCAGCTGATAATTCTACTTAGTGAATCTAATGACCAACAGTTCAAAGGTAAATTAGGTAATTGTACCCAAAATGGTACATTCCTATAGCTTACAGACTCCATCACAAAATTTGTAGTCCATTCTCTTAGCACAAACGGTTTAGCATTGAAAGCATAAGGACCTCTATTCAATACTTTTTCTTATCATCCATTGAATCAAACTTAAATATGAAATAACCCTCCTCATGTATAAAAACACTTAGGCATATTCACAAAATTCCAGTAAGATTCAACATACTTTTCCATTTGGGTAAAATAGAGAGCATCTCCTGATACAAATCCAATCAGAGCAGTTTCCCGTTGTTTATTTGCAAGAGCAATCTCAGATATTTGTAATTTCGCAATCGTTTTACCCTCTTTAATCGCAGGGGGGATCAATTTTAGTTTAAACGATTCATTTGCAGTACGATTATCAGGAACCCTATTATTGGATTCAGAAATAGCAGAAGAACTTACTTTTGGGTTTTTAGGTTGAACCTCCTGTATCACCGGGAAAGCTTCAAAGCCCATATATGGCGGGATGCTTCCAAAAATGGGTTGAACAATACCAGTAACAGGTGTGCAGGTTCCTGATTGCGTTGTCCCTTCTCGCGGTGTAGACATCAACACCAATTGTCGAGCAACTCAAGGTTGGTTGCTACCACCTGAATCTTCAAATCCAGGGAGCCCCCTTGATATTGAGCTATAATTCCCTAAATTTTCTATTGTAGAAGCGTTGGTTGAACACTTTTGAGTTGCAGAACTTTCAGCTAGAAATTCACTCAAAGGCACTGTAGATGCAACTTTCTTCTACTTCTTCTCCATCAATGGTCTTGGCACATGATAACCATCTGACTAAACGTGCGCCTATGTTGTTGTATTTATTGATTGGGGGCAAAATGATTAACTAAGCTAGTAGCTAAAAATTAAGCAACTAGCCGACTAAACTCTAACTAATAATATAGTGACATAAATAAGTTCACAAAAACATGTTTAAAATGGTCTTTCTGTAACTTTTGGTAAGACGATGGTCACTTTTTAGTGCAGTAAGGGTCAGACTCATAATAAGTGACCCCTACATTTCTAAAAAGTGACCCATTTTCATATGTATTGGTCTCACACAAGATTTAATTACTCAAACAAGTTCTCTTTTTTTTATTATAATTAATTAGGTTATCATTTACTAATAGTATCAACTTTAAAAGAATTGAATACAAAGAATACCCCAAACGCAAGTTCTATATAGCAGCATCCAAAATTATATCCCCACCTTGTAGGAAGGGTTGATATAATATTGAAGTAATTTGCGCAAAATAAGGCGAAAATACTCAGAAAATTGATCATGGAGGAACCCTTGCTTGGCCAAACCATCAACTACCGCATTAGCACTGCAAGAGTTATGAACAACGGAAATTTTGGGTCAAAGTGAGACAACCATTTTTGGATAGAGCTTATTCAATGACCCTCGTTATTTTGGCCACTTCCATTTAGTTAATCACAATTAGAGGCACATGACAAGAGAACAAACACCTAAAGTAACCATTCTAATCTCTCAAATACCTCCGATTGCCGCTTTACCATCTTTGAACTATACGTCGACATTCCGCTTCAATGATCCGGGGAGGGGGGTGCCAAATTATCAAAGCTTTTCGCACTGCAGCAAGTAAATGGACTTTGAGACAACTTGGTACTTGACAGATCTCTTGGGGGAATAAGGAAAGAAGTCATCTCAGGCTTTTAACCACCATCGTCTTAGTCTTAGCATTATCAAACCAAAAATCTCTTTGCCACTGCAACTTTTTCCCTTCAAACAATCTCTCATTTCGTTCACGCCACAAAGACTAGACGAGACCATAACAAAAAAAATTGCCACATGAATTTTCTTGAAGTGAATCCCAACAACCATCGAACCCCACTGATTATACAATTCTTTCATCTCCATTGGTGCATACCAACAAATATCCCAAAGATAAAATTCAGTCATTGGCTCCACAAATTTCTCGCAAAAAGGCCGTGAATAAGCATGTGTGAACAATTTTCCTCTTTTCTATCATTGGGGTTGTCTTTCTATCCAGATTGAGAGGAATGTACGAGTATTCACAAAATAATAAACAAATCCCCGAATATCTATGCAGTTTTGTTGGTGTATCATTTTAGTTTTGATCCTTAAATAGTATAAATGTATTTGAAGGACACAAAATATATCTTTGTTGATAAACACTGAGTGAATACATGTTCTTGTAGAAATGATTCTTATAGCTTAGTATTAGTGCATAACTCTTGTTTGCCCACCTAGGATGCTTATAATGCACATCTTCTTTCATAAGCTTTATCAAAGTGCCCGCTTCGATTCTAGTAGTTATAGATATTCCCAGATCAAATAAGGCTTCCTTATTGTTTATAATTTGAGATTGGAATTTTTTCTCGTATTTGAGACTTGGGTGATTTGATCAATTACAACATATGACAAATTACAAATTATTTATGTATTTTCTACATGCTCAGATTAAAAAATATCAACGAGTCATTGCTCGCGTTAATGGACTTGTGATGATCATTGTTTGCGTTGTTTTAGCCATAACTAACTATCTCATCCAAATTTAAGATATATAATTTAATTTTGAGGATATATAAGAGATCTAAAATCCTTTTTATTAATATAAAACATTAATTTATCTCCAAATTACTTAAATAACAATTTATCTTCATCAACTTTTTGTTTTGTTAAACAATTTAGGACCCTAGCTAGTAGTTTGTTATTAGGCACAAATAAAATTCAAAAATTCACATGTGTATTTAATTTGTGCCTAATAATCCAAATAATAATAATATACTTTGTAATAAAAATAGTAATGACTTATACTTTGATAATAATAATAATAAAATTCACACGTGTCTAAGTTCTTATGCAATATACTTTGTTTTAATTTTTACTTAATGATTTATACTCAACAATCAACATGCTATTAATCTATAACGCGGATATCATATAGGTTTAAAAAACTAGTAATAATAATATAATAGTGATACGTTAAAAAAGTACTTTTTTAAAAAAAAAGCAATACTTTTAGAAAAAAAAAGAATTATTTATATTTACTTATCACTTTTAGTTTAAAAAAAAAAATACTATTTACTACTAATTATTATTTTAAATACAGTTCGCATTTAAATAAAGATTTTTTAGCGAAAGGATTATTATTTATTTTATGTAGAGTTATTTATTTTATTGCTCCCAAAACTAAACCCTATTCTATTTCACTTCACCCCTTCTCATTTCCCACTTCCGTCCCCAAAACCCCCATAGAGAACAAACCCTCAAAGGATAGCGAAAGCGAGAGAGAGAGAGAAAAAAAAAACCTCACAACCATGGCGGCACCCGCAACACCAACCCCAGTGGAATCCGTCCAATGTTTCGGTCGCAAGAAAACGGCAGTAGCAGTCACTTACTGCAAGCGTGGGCGTGGGTTAATCAAAATCAACGGAACACCAATTGAGCTAGTTCAACCAGAGATCCTCCGTTTCAAAGCAATGGAGCCAGTTTTCCTTTTGGGTCGTCACCGTTTTAGTGATGTTGATATGAGGATTCGTGTTAAGGGTGGTGGTCATACTTCTCAGATCTATGCTATTAGACAAAGCATTGCTAAAGCTCTTGTTGCTTATTATCAGAAATTTGTTGATGAACAAGCTAAGAAAGAGATTAAGGATATTCTTGTCGGGTATGATCGTACTTTGCTTGTTGCTGATCCTAGACGTTGTGAACCTAAGAAGTTTGGTGGTCGTGGTGCAAGGGCTAGGTTCCAGAAGTCTTACCGTTAAGAGAGAGAAAGAGAAAGAGAAAGATTATCACATTGCTGGTGGAAAAGAAAAGACTTTTGTTTTTGTTGGTTTTTTTGCTTATGGGTTAGATTTTGTTATGGATTTTGGTGTTGTGAGGATTATTAAATCTTTCAGGTTATGTTAATTTTGGATTAGTAATTACCCCAAGTTTGGTTTAATCTTATGTTGAATCTTATATTTAAACTTAGTGATTAAACTTTTAATAGTTTGTCGTAGTCTGTTATTTTGTTGTTTGGTGTTGTGGGTATGATTTTGTTATGGTTTTTGGTGTTATGAGGTTGTTAAATCTGTCAGGTTAGGTTGATTTTGGCTTAGTAATTACTGGAAGTTTTGATTCGTAATTACTCCGAGTTTGGTTTGGTCGAATGTTGGATCCTGTATTTGTTCTTAATGCCTAAAGTTTCAATAGTTTGTGTGTTATTTTGCAAAGGTCTGTTATTTTGTTGTTTGGTGCTTTTTTTTCTTTTGGTTATGGATTTTGTGCCATGAAGATTGTTAGAAATGTTGGCTTGTGTTGATTTTGGTTTAGTAATTACCTGAAGTTTGGTTACTTTATTGTTGGAATCTTATTTTTGTTGTAAGTGACTTAAGTTTGAAAATTTTATGGTAAAGTGTTTGGTGATATCTTGTAATTGGTGTTGGGTTTGGGTTTGTGTAAATGTCTGTTATTATCTGCTATTATTATTTGGTGTTGCAGTGAGATTTTGTTATGTATTTTTGTGTTGAGGATTGTGGAATCTGTCAGTTTGCGTTAATGTTGGTTTAGTAATTATCTGAATGGTTTAATGGATGTTGGATCCTATATTCAATGTTAGTGACTTACAGTTTTAATTTTTTTGCCAATCTGTTTTGATGTGTATGGAGATATTTTAGTTTGCTTAAACTTATTCTGAAAAAGTGTGATGATTAGTAGTTAGGAAAAGGATAATAAAATGGATGGAGGGTTTCTATCTCCCCTGTTTGCTTTTCGTGAATGTTTTTGCCCATCTGTTTTGATGGGTATGGAGATATGTTAGTTTTCTTAAACTTATTCTGCAAAATTGTGATTTGTTGTTTAGGAAAGGAGAAGAAAATGGATGGAGGGTTTCTATCCCCCCTGTGGCTTGCGTTCGTAGCTTTTGCATACACCATAGTAGGGTTAGCTTTTTCTTTTGATTGATTAATTTGAAGAGCACTGTCGAGTTTTTAATGGCTGGGTCTTGCTGTGGGCTGGAATTAATGGGGCGATTCAGCCTTGGGTGTATGTTTTGCTCATTTATCTTTGTATGTGAGATAGTTTTCAGATTGAAAGTTGTATGATCCATTGTTTAAGTTAATGGCTTCTGAAACAATCTATAGGCGGAGGAATGAAACTAAGTTATGATTTCAGGGTCTATATATAACATGTTAGTGACTTAAGTTCCGGTGTTTGGTGCTCTTGTCATTTGCGTTCCTTTTGGTATGATTTTGTTATGGATTCTTGTGTTATGAGGTTGTTAAATCTGTCAGGTTAGGTTGATTTTGGCTTAGTAATTGCTCGAAGTTTTGATTCATAATTACTCCGAGTTTGGTTTGGTCGAATGTTGGATCCTATATTTGTGTGTTATTTTGCAAAGGTCTGTTATTTTGTTGTTTGGTGTTGTGGTTGTTATCTTTTTTTACTTTTGGTTATGGATTTTGTGCCATGAAGATTGTTAGATATGTTGGCTTGTGTTGATTTTGGTTTTGTAATTACCTAAAGTTTGGTAAATTTATTGTTGGAATCTTATTTTTAATGCAAGTGACTTAAGTTTTGAATATTTTGTGGTGGTGTGTTTGGTGATATCTTGTAATTTGCATTCGGTTTGGATTTGTGCAAATGTCTGTTATTATTATTATGCTGTTATTGTTATTTGGTGTTGCAGTGAGATTCTGAAACCTGTCAGTTTGTGTTAATGTTGGTTTAGTAATTTTCTGAAGTTTGGTTTAATGGATTTTGGATCTTATAATTCAATGTTAGTGACTTACAGTTTTAATTTTTTTGCCAATCTGTTTTGATGGGTAGAGATGTTTTAGTTTGCTTAGACTTATTCTGCAAAAGTGTGAGGATTTGTAGTTTAGGAAAGGAGAATAAAATGGATGGAGGGTTGCTATTCCCCTGTTTGGTGCTCGTGATTGTTTTTGCCGATCCGTTTTGATGGGTATGGAGATATGTTAGTTTGCTTAAACTTATTCTGCAAAATTTTGATGATTTGTAGTTAGGAAAGGAGAAGAAAATGAATGGAGGGTTTCTACCCCCCTGTGCCTTTTGTCCGTAGCTAACGTTTATCTGTGATTTTCATTTTCCTTACCAAGCTTTTGCATACACCATAGTAGGGTTACCTTTATCTTCGGATTGATTAATTTGAAGAGCACTGTCGAGGTTTTGGTCTTTGCTGTGGTTCGTCTGAAGTTAATGGGGTGAATCAGCCTTGGGTGGATGTTTTGCTTTAGCTTTGTATGTGAGATTGTTTTCAAATTAAAAGTAGTATGAGCCGTTCTTTAAGTTAATAGCTTCTGAAACTATAGGCGGAGGAAAGAAACTGCAGTTAGGGATATGGATTATTGGCTTTAGACACAAAAGTTGTGATTTCAGTGTCCATATATTCAATGTTAGTGACCTAAGTTCTGGTGTATGGTGCTCTTGTCATTTGTGTTCCTATTGGTTAGGTCGTGCAAGGCTCTATTTTGAATTCATTAGTTGATTCTGCACGTCTAGGTGTGGTTGTATTGCTTTGATAGCTTTGTGTGTGAATGTTTAGAAACTAAGCGTTTTGGAGTTAAATGCTGCCATAGACTTGAGTTATTGTGCTACACTAGGAGAAGTTACAAATTGTAGCTTCTCCTTCCACTTCTAGCATTATTTTAACTTATTAGAAGTTGGAAATGGAGGGGAGAGTCAATAAAAAGGGGTGAATAAGAACAAATTTAAGAGAAGTTGAATTTGTGGGAGCTAGGCCAAACGGGCCCTATGTCTCTTGTCATATCAGATCACTAAGTTGCCTACTCTTCATCTCTGCCCTGTCAAGGCCCCTGGTTGCTTGTAAAGTAGTAGACAAAGCTGTTGTTTTTATCTGTTGAGTTTTTTCTTTGCAAGATCTTATGTCAGATGTCTAAGAAAAAACAAGTCTCAAGCTTATTTCTGAGATGATTTTGGGAAGCCACTGATAGTTTTAAGTTTTAGCTGTCCATTTGTTTGTCCGAGAATACCTTTTGCCTTCTTTGTGACTGTTCTTCTCAATATCAGATGAACAGTTTCAGTTCTGTTAATGCATGTAAACCCGAAACTGGGGCGGGAATTCATCTGTAATTATGAGTTCATTCCTCGACAAGTCGAAGGACTTGAACTGGCTCATATTCCCCAGTGTAGGAGGAAGAGCAGCGTACGGCAGAGATCATGCATATATTGATCAATACAGTCGACTGATCGTAGTGATCAGTCTATTATAGCATATATAACCATAGAATTAAGGCTATCGTCAACTTATAAAAACTACATTTGGAATGTGTTGGGTTGCTTAGCTTGAGTAAGCATTTGAACCACTTCCCTCATAGTTGGTCGCTCCACGCAATGTTCTTGCACGCACAACATAGCAACAAAGAAGACCTGCATCACTTCATCAAGTGGAACATCTTGGAGTCTTTCGTCTAGGATGTCTACCACCTTTTCTTTGCACCAGTTTGTCTGCATTCTTGTCCATTGAACTATATCCAACCCATCTTCTCCGAAATCACCTATCGGCTTTTGTCCGGTCAGAAGCTCTAATAGTACTACTCCATAGCTATATACATCACTCTTTTCATCAACTTTCAAGGTGTATGCATACTCTGCACTCACACAATTTAAGATCATAAATTAACTAGTGAAACATAATTAGTTAATGAGTCAGTAATGCAATAAGCCAATAACTTTGCAAATATCATATTGAGATATCTGTAGAATAAAAAGGTTTAAATATATATTAGTAAAATAGTATAGATTTTAAAGAACTCAAAAACTTGTATAAGATGACTTTATTGTAACTTTTGGCGAGATAATGATCACTTTATGAGGATATATGGACAGGGCTCACTGTTCATAATCACTGGTCTCTATATTTTTAAATAATGTCCACACCCGACTTTTAATCCACATATTTTGAGGACAAAATGAGGTATCTACTTTTATACTTAGAATAGGATTCTTGTATTGCAAAAGCTTTTGAGGCCATAACAGAATTCATCCCTCAATTCATCGGAAGCAAGCGTGCTTCGGAATCGTGGCACTCTTTTATGTTTCAGTTTTTGGGTTAAGACGTTGGAGATATAACTGGTTGCAACGTGCTCAATATGAGGATTGATGGGTGTTGATTATTTCCAAGATTGGTAAAAGAAACCATAAAGCAAAAGCAACAATGCAAACTTTTCTCTCTGTCCACAACGCTCCCACAAGGCCATGACTCCCCTGGATTGCACATGATGCCCGCACAATACCAACTTTTTGGTCTAGGACAAAAACGATCACTTCATCCTTTTCAATTTACAGTCCACACTCCACACGTTTTGGGCGTTGCTAATTTGGTATGACAATTGGTTTAGAGAATAGAGGTCAATAGAATCTAAAGATAAAGTCTGGTATAACACCATCATATGGTAGAATGAGGTGACTTTTATGAACACGAAGAAGGGTGACTTCCTGTCCATATATTATCCTTATTTTTCAAAAAAATCACCCTATTTCACTGTAAGAAGGTATTATACAATTTATTGTGTAATCTAAACCATTTCCGCCAAAAGTCAGATTACAAATTTCAAATGTAACTGGTCATATGAAGTCATTTTCCTTTTAAAGTACTCCATATATATAAACTTTGTCTATTGGAATAACGAAGCTTGGATGTGAAATCTTATTTTCTTAGGTATATATGCTTCCTTTTTATGATAGTACTAACGAACTCTAGATGATATGTGAAGGAAAGAGTCAGCGATAGCCGACGAGAATAAATTATTTGAGGTTGACGAGTACTTGATTAAGGACATGTTTTTCAATGTTGTTTATAGTGAGTTCCAATTTTCTCCAATTTTTCGGTTTTAGTCTAAAAAAAATTGCCCTAAGTACTGTATAACATAGGGGCTTGCATTAGCTTTCTTTGGTCGCGTTTACCAGCATTTGTTTAAAATTCAAACCATACTTCTCTACTTTTAATTCGTCCCACACACTGAGGTAGGCCAGAGGGGGGAGGGGGATGCTTCGAGCAAGTCTGAAACCCTTGACTTTCGGGTGAACATTGACAAAACCCTTAACCCCAATGGTGTTACCATTGAGCCACGACCCTGAGGGGTCATTTTGTATCATCAAAAGACCCAAAATGCCAAAAGCAAAGGAACATCATTAAAGATGCTTATCAATACGTACCTGGAGCTATGTAGCCATAAGAACCAGCAATAGCAGACATGCATTCAGATGTTCCGTTGTTCTGCAAGAACTTAGCAAGCCCGAAATCAGCAACATGAGCTTCCAAGTCCGAGTTAAGCAGTATGTTATTCGACTTGACATCTCGATGAACAATCAAAGGCGAGCAATCATGGTGCAAATAGCAAAGGCCCTTAGCAGCCTCAATGGCAATTTTAAGCCTAACATCCCATTTCAGCTGCCCACCTCTCTTCCCATGCAATGCTTCACCTAAACTCCCATTTGGCATATACTCGAACACAAGCAAATTAGTCTCTTTGTTGGAGCAAAACGCCATTAGTCTAACAATGTTCCTGTGCCTGATCTTACCAAGTGTCTTTATCTCAGCCGAAACCCCATGATGATGTGATGAACTTTTAGTAAGTTCAAGGAGCTTTTTCACTGCAATGTGATCTCCGTTAGGCATTGTTCCTTTATAAACTACCCCTGCTCCACCTTTTCCTATGATGTTACCGTCATGGATACAAGCCAAGATTTCGTCGCTCTTGAAATCTAACTTCTGGAATGCCGTTAGCTTCCATGAATTGGACCTTTTTCTTGCTTTCCATTTTCTGATCATCAACAAAAGAACGAAAAGCAAAGAAAATGATAGCAGCCCCAAAGCCAACATTAGCCTAAATTTTCGTAGGTGATGGTTGGATGAATGTGAAGCGGGAATTGGTGAATACTTGCATGGTTTTAAGGAAGATCCACAAAGAAATGGATTATCAATGAAGGAAGTGTAGTTGAAGAGTGAATATTGACCATTGTCAGGTACCGAACCTGAGAAGTTGTTGTGAGAAAAGTCTGCTGAAGTTAGGCTCTTCAAGGACCCAATCTCCTCAGGAAGGCTTTGGCTCAAGTGGTTAGATGAGATATTCAAATAATTTAAAATGTGAATTTGAGAGATTTGAACTGGTATAGGCCCTGAGAGCTGGTTTTGGCTCAAATCCAAATAGGTCAATTGCACACAATTGCCAATCTCTGTTGGAATGGTACCAAATAAGTTGTTCTGACTCAAATCTAACTTGAGCAGGCTCTTCAACTGACCAACTTCTGATGGGATTCTCCCCGAAAACTGGTTTTCGCTAAGGAGAAGGCTCTGCAAAGAGGAAAGTTTGCCTATTGAATCAGGAATATGTCCCCTTAAGCGATTATTCGAAAGATTAAGCTGGCCGAGTTTTGAAGGCTGCCCATTTTTAAAAGTTTCATGCATTAAGACTCCACTTAAGTAGTTGTTCTGAAGCTCAACAAGTGATAACTCAGGCAAGTAAAGAAACCCACTTGGAATTGAACCATTCAAATAGTTCTGCCCCAACCGGACCCTCACTAGCGAATCACATTTACCAAGATCACTAGGAAGAGGTCCGAACAGAAAATTATTGAGCAAAATGAGGATCTTTAGCTTCCTCTTGGAGCATAAGTGCTCTGGAACTAACCCTATAAGCTTGTTGGTAGAAAGATCGAGCTCGGTTAGCTTACCATTTTGGCCAAGCAATGGAGGAATTAAGCCAGTAAAATTGTTCCTCCAGAGCTGCAACACTTCCAAGTTAGGCAACTCTGCAACGAAACGAGGAATTTCACCATGAAACTTGTTGATGAACATATTTAGCACTGTTAAGGCTTGTAAAGCAGAAAACTGAAGAGGGATTTCCCCTGTAAGCTCATTATTTGACACGTCGAGAGTCTTCAACCGGCTCAGCTTCCCCAAACTAGGAGGAAGAGCACTGGATAGCGCGTTAGTTTGTAAGAAAAGAGTGTCCAAATTGGCTAAATTACCCAACTCTTGTGGAATTGGCCCTTGTAGGCTGCAGCTAGAAAGATCAAGATGGACTAAGTTTACTAGCTTACCAATTTCTGGTGGTATTCCTCCATCATATTTGTTGAAGTAACCTAAACGAAGCCACTTCAAACTAGTAAGATTTCCGAGTTCTGCGGGTACGACTCCCTCGAGATCATTCCCAGCTAGGGAAAGATAATTTAACTGCCTCATAGTCCCATAGCTAGGAGGGATTTTGCCAGAAAAGTAATTCCCTCCTAAGTCCAAATACTGGAGCTTCCAAAGCTGGGAAATGCCTATTGGAAGTGAACCTTGGAAGTTATTATTATAGGCATCAAGGACTAAAAGTTCATTCAAGTTAGAAAATTCCCAGTCTAAACTTGCATTAAACTGGTTGTTGGATATGTTGAGGATTTCAAGGCTAGAGAGTTTGTGGATTTGTGGTGGGAAAAGACCTGAGAAACTGTTACCGGCTATGGAAAGATTACGAAGGGATCGAAGCTTCGTAATGGCAGGTGAGAATGATCCAGAAAGGTTATAGTTTGATATGTCAAGGTGAGTAATCGATGATCGATTATTTTCATTGCAATGAACACCAGCCCATGAGCATAGTTGCATGTAGTTTGATACATTCCAGCTACTTAGAGAAGGAGATGGAGTTCCAAACCCTTGTTTGAGAGTTAACAGGATTGAGGCCTGCCATTTAAGGGAGTAAGAAGCAGGATAAGCAGAAACTAGGCAGAAACAGAGAAGAAGTGAAATGGTGGTCTCAAAATTGTGATCAAAAGCAGCCATAGAAGGATGTTTCTGCTAGGTAGCTAGTTATTCAGTGACTGAAGTAACCATTTTTGCATAGAATTGAATGAAGTATATATTATACCATATGCTAGGGAAATAATAATTATAATATGATGTACTGCAAAGTTTTGAACAACATCTAATGGATCTCTCTTTATCTATCTTATGTCTTTCTTAGCTAGTATATCTTGGTATCAACTTTAGCTTTATAAAGGAGAAAGCAAAAGCTAAAGTTTGCTTAAAAGATATGTGGATATGGGCTTTTGCTTTTGCTTTTTTTGCATTAACATCAGAGCCCAATGCATATAATGTATTAACTTTTCCCTCCCAAATTAGTTTGACTGTGTTGTGTTCATCAGAGTTGAAAAATGAGAGAGAATCTCGATCACCACTCCATAAGAAAAGGTAGCCAAGAGAGACTAAAGTGCATGAGCTGACCACATCACAAAAATGAAAATGGTAGCACTAGTTTCCTTGTCAAAAAGAAAAGAAAATGCTAGTATTTGTTTCTGCTTGTTTTTCTTGTCAAACCATGATATAGTGACAATGCAATATATGGCTAGTTCGAATCTTGACATGATCCAAATGTGTGCGCTTTACTGCTTTGCATACAGGAGTTAATGAGATTTATGAACAAATTATATGTATCTAATTTCACTTGTTTATTTAGAGCAGGATTCTAAAAGAAAGAATTTTGTATCAGTTCAAAGAGAACATAACAGCATATTCATGGCAGAATGAGGTGCATTAGCCAAAAGAACTGCAGTAAACTAAGTGAGAAATCGTTGAAAGTTAACGTACTCAATTTTATTCCTTCTTTTTTGAGGTATGCTTAGCTCCGTTTAGGTGGCCTTCCTCTCGAGCGTCTCGAGACTCCTACCGATTCCATCACCATACAAAACATTGCTAGTTCTGTAGACGAAGACGACATAAAATGCTGACAGGTCTGAACATAATGTCCCTGTCTTGCTTCCCAGTTGGCGGCATGACTACAAAGTACTCAAATAGGCATAAAGAATCAGTTGATGCAATTTCGAACATTGGCAAGCACCAGTTCTGGCTGTGAAGAAACTGGTTGTTTTTCTGCAAAGGAGACCATAATGGATGACGAGAAGTTCAGCAACATGATGTTTACAAGCCTAAATTGCCTAAGAATACATAAGTAGATCAATGGAATTGTTTCTTATAAAGGCCTACCTTTTGTCTTTTGATGAACACAAACCATGACATGTTAATTAGGAAAGCATTTGGTCTGCAATGCATTATGTTTACTTATAAGATCTAGAAGGGGGATGAAAATGCTAAATTCAAGAAGTTAAATGTGATTTAGCCTGTCAGATCTCCCTCAAAAAAATACTCGTACGAAAAAAGAAAAAGAAAACCTCTGTCAGAACTCTGCAAGTGATAGATAATATAATTAGATAGGAATATTGTAAATATAAATTCCTATTAGGCTTTTGTATATAGGCCCGTTACTCTATAACCCAGTCTTACTGTAACCTAGTTTGTACTCACTATATATTCACTAAAACAGAAATTGCCTCTAATAGCGCTTATTTTGATACATACATAGCGCTTTTGAGCGTTATCTAGGCTGGCGTTATTAAAGGGGTGTCCAAAAAAAGCGCTATGTATCTACTCCCAACAATAACGCTTTTCTGGAAAAGCGCTATGTATATATAGTCTATACATAGCGCTTTTTAAGCTATTGTTGGTTGTACTTACATAGCGTTTTTTTAATGAGCGCTATTGTTGAGTGATTTTTTTTAAAAAAAATTAAATGTTTTATTTTCATTCAGCAGATGAAGAACCTGTCAAATGCTTCAATTTGGAACCCCAACAAAATCATGTAAAATTTCATTCTATTAAGTAATACAAAATCACAACTTTCAACATTTCTGTTGCATATCAAAGTTGGTACAATATGGAAGGCACTAGAACAATAAGCACAAAGTTATGAAAAAAGAATATGCATATCTGAACTTTAAGAAAAAAATTTCTAGTACATCTAAACACGTATTTTAACCATATGTTCATCTCTGACTTCATCTATCTGATCTTGAGAGTATAAGAGGTGTAAGCTTTCAAACTTCAGTTACTTGCTTCTTTAAAATGCTTCTACATCACCTTGACATTAGCATTACTGTATTAGTTTCTTCCTTGTTTAAAACGCTCCTCAATGAGCTTAAGGTACCTGCAGATCAGAAAACAAAATTGGCTAAGAAAACATAATGACCAACATTCTGCAGAACAAGAACAATCTGCTGTAACAAGTAACAACACCAGCAGTGTAGCAGCAATAACAACACTTATTCACAACAAGGACAACTGAGGCATTTTGCAGTTGTCTTTGCCCACAAGCTGACTCATAGATCAGAGCAAACAAAGCAGGTGAGTATGCAATGTGTATCTATACTTACTTAGATATGACGAAAAGAAATTCAATCAAATGAATTTAGGAAGAGATTATAAGCATTTAAAACTATTTTTAGATCCTATCTGATGTAGGAAGCAGTTTGAACTATTGCAGCACAAACCATCAGAGATACTACTTAAAGTATCACTCCAAATAAACAAAAATGAAATCGAAGACCTGATTTAGAAACTTGTCTCAATAGTCTGTTTTCGTTGCATTAAGCTTGGTAATCAGACAGCAGATCATCACCAGAAAGGTAGAAAGGTAGAATTATATCTGAGTGCTCTTACAAAAAGTTGTAGGAACTAGTGGCAAACTCATATTCTTTATTGTTCATATATATTGGCCATTGCATGAGCTAGTTTTGTTACACCGCTTACGGAATATGTAATTGGTTAATTGCTTACGCATCCTTACCAAGTAGTCAAGTACATCTAGGAGTTCAATAGGAGTAAGAATTTCACAGGCCATGTAATTCTCGGATTTAGCTTACAAAAATAACAAACCAGTTACATGTGATGGTGTTTACCTTGTAAAAACTTTTCAAACAAGTTCAGCCTGTAGTTGCATCCTTCAACTTTAAACACTACAAAAGCACAGCGACAGGAGTGATTAGCATTAAATAGTACAAACAGATAAATGACCCTAATCTTTCCAGTACAGAAAAACCATTTTTTGCTGTACAGAAACAGTTAATTGAACTGTACAGAACACGTCTCTTTGCTGTACTGGAAAACTTAATCAAACTGTACAGAGCAATCTCTATTTGCTGGCTTCAATTTACGGGCAGCTTTCCCAAATGCATTATGAATATAGATGTAAGCCACAGAAAACTTAGTTCTCTGAGTAATACATTCTGTTGATACTCCACTAGATCATATACTTGAAGAACTATTGGGAAAATAGAATTTGAGTAAGTTCAGCAATTCAAGTCAAGCAATGCAAGATTGAACGTTGCCAAATGACAGTGAATTTAACATAAAACATATCATAACAAGGACCCTAACTCAATAACGCAGTAAAATTAGTGAAAACCGACTGACCAATGTAGCCCACAGCCCCAATTGTAATCCAAAACAATAACGTAGTAACTACCCAAGCCCAGATCAACATAAATGTACCATCAGGAATTAGACAAATGACCAAAATCTCATCAATTACACCAACCAAGAACATGATTTCATACATAAACCACTAATGCATTTAGAATGGAACTAACTAGATCTGATCATACCATAACATGTACCTCACATAGAATCTGCTATTTCAATACAATACCCAAGCAGACCTGGTTTAAGATGATTAAAAGAAAAGATTATAAATTTTGTCATTCCTCAAAAGAAAATTGACAAGAGAGAGGGTTATGATAAAAAGCTCCTAAGCTAACTTTGGTTAGCATGTGCAGTTTCTAAGAAAGACTTACACTGCCTCCAGTTGCAGTCATAGTTGCTCACATCCTCCATTGAGTCTATTACAATTCTCCTGCTCACTTTTGAAATGGACATGTTTAAGTAATGCATCCAACACTCACCAAGCTAAGGCTCATTTGGGAAGCAACTATTAATCGAAGAATAATATGAGATGGACCAATGGACCATACTTGTGAAGGTTGAGGACTCAATTCAGGCTGAAAACTCCAGAAGACTCTCCTATTGACACTAAAATTTATGAATTAACAAATTAAAGTACGATACTCATTTGGAAGCCTGAATTACAGTATAGAAACGTGCTCTTTTTGGTTGCAGTAATGAGAGCAATGCCCTCACAGTCTCACCTTCTCTTACAATAATGCTTTACTGATATCCAAATTGTCAAATACCAGCCTATTCTTAACATGCAATTTCCAGGAACTGACCAATTTTCTAGTCTTTTTGTGGAACATTTTAAAACAAACCATAAACATTCAAACATACGGCCAATCCATTGCTACAAACCAAGAACCTATCAAACTCCCTTTTCATTATTCTTCTGAAAATTAGACTGAATTCACAATTGAAAATGAAAGCAAATCATGGAAAGGAGTCAAAACCTGAACTACAGAAGAAGAAAAAATACGAACCCTAATTCACCAAAAATCAAAGCAACATAACATAATAGTAAGCCCTGCCATGCCAATTTGCTTCAAATTCAAATGTCAAACCCTAATTCGTGTAAATTTAACCCAAAACTTCCATCGAATTCAGTGACTAATTGGTACAATTCCGAACTCTAACTTTAATTTATTTTTTCAATACCTTGTAATCCAGATCAAACTATTCAATATTTAACCCTAAAATTTGAAGCAAATAGAAGCAAATTTGAAGTAAACAGAGAAGAAGAGTAACACACCGATGGTAAGGGGTATCAGCAAGGTTGCGGTGCGGTAGTTCAAAGCTATTGACGAATCGCTGGTTGAAGTACAGAAGGAGGCAGGAACCCAACATTTTTCAGCAAGAGACAAATCATTGGTTGAAAAAAAAATTCCAGTCAACGGGAACATCCATGGGTGCTCAGATTATCAAAACCTTCACCCCAATTTAGGGTTCTGGGGCAGATTACCTGTGCAGTAGCCGCGCAAGGTGCGGATGGGGGAGGTGGGTGAGGCGGGGGAGAGAGAGAGGAGAAGTGGAACTGAATCTGAAGGTGCGCTGGGGTGTCCAAGGAAATCGAATAGTATAAAAGAAAAAGGGAAAAAATTGTTTCTCAGATAACACTTCTCAATAAGCGTTATGGTAATATATCCGCGTTTTAACGCTCACATCTTCAATAGCGCTCGTAGTGAAAATGATATTGTTGTTAGATATTGTTGTCTAATAAACATAGCGTTTTTTTTTTTGCACCAAAAAAAAAAACATAGCGTTTTTTTTAGAAGCGTTATAGATATTAGTTTATAAATTCTCCACGTATTCAATCATAACACTTAATTCACAAGCGCTATGAATTAAGCGTTATGAAAGGCAAATTTTGTTGTAGTGATTGGAAATAATATACAGGAAACCCCCAAGGGGAATTACCACAATTCACAAGGTATCAGAGCAAATACCCTAACCCTACCCTACCTCTCTCAAAACGGCCGTGCAACCCTAACCCGCCCGTGCGAATTCCGCCCTCACTCCTCCGACGGTCGTCTATCGCCGGACACCTGTCACGCCGGTCGCCCGCCGTCCTCTACTCCTCTTGCTCCGGTCCACCTGTCTGGCCCTCCCCTCCAATCACGCTTCCGCAAAGCTACTTCACGACCCTCGTCATGACCACCCACCGTGCCCAGTTCACGGCTGCCACACGCCGCCCTGTCCCTCCCGCGGCTGCTGTGTCTCGTCTGCTCCGACCGAAGGCAACCCACGCCTTCCGTCGAGCCGTTTCCTCCTCCTCTCAGTATCATCGTCCCCTCCCACCTCTCTATCAATTCTTGCAATTCGTGTTGTGCGTGATAGAAGAAAGACAAAATACACAAAAAGCTTGTTTTATTTGTTATTTGTTTTTGCTTTCACCACCGACCTGTTTTGTTCTCTGGTTTTGTTTTGTTTTGGGATTGATTGCTTCATTTGTTTGATTATTCAATTTCCACTATGGCTGATGATAATAATGGCAATCCCCCACCACAACAACCAAATCCCCCACCACCACCTATGCATGCTTATGGCATAAATAATATCCGAACTTATGTCCCCTTAGCCCTTGACTTGACTGATTTGAATTATGATGCTTGGAGAGAACTATTTGAGACCCATTGTACTAGTTTTAGTGTCATAGGTCATTTGGATGGGACCTCCATGGCCCTCGGATCCCTTGATTTGGAGTGGTCACACCTTGATGGTATTGTTAAAACTTGGATATATGGAATTATTAACCAAGCCCTCCTACCAATGATCCTAAAACCTAAAAGCACGGCTAGGACCTTATGGCTTACTCTTGAGGACCTGTTTCGTGACAATAAGGAAGCTCGGGCCCTTCAAATTGAAAATGAACTCCATAACTTGTCCATGGGTGATCTCTCTGTTCATGATTATTGTGCTAAAATTAAAACCTTAGCCAATTTACTGCGTAATATTGATAGCCCCCTCACCGAGCATCAACTTGTCAATCATACTATTCATGGCATTTCCGATAAGTTCGATAATATACACAATGTCATACAACATCACAAACCTTTTCCCACTTTCTTCCAAACCCGCTCTATGCTACTCCTCGAAGAGCAACGTTTGGAGAAACCACCAAAAATCGCTCCCTCTCACCACCATGACCACCCATCTTCCCCCATGCTACTCTACTCCCAACCCCAATACCTCTACCCCTACGCCCACCTTCCACCACCACCAACTCCCTCGTCCTCCTACGCCCACCTTCCACCACCACCAACTCCCTCGGCCTACCTCATGCCCCAGCCCTCCTACCCCACTGTCCCCTCTCACCCACCACCACCAACCTACCACCAGGCCACCCAACCCATCCAACAACAACCCTCCCCCTACCCCGTGGCCCCCCCTCCTCCCTTACCTGCTTTCCTGCCTCAACCCGAGCCGCCAAAGACCACCCACAACAAAGGCGGCAAAGGGAACTACAAAAACAAAGGCGGCAAGGGCGGTGGTCGCACTGAGTCCTCCCCAGCCGCTGCTGGCAGTGCCGCCACCACCGCCCCCTTCTGGCCGCCCATGTTCTGGCCACATTTCTACCCGCCGGGAGGGTGGCTGCCCCAGCCGACGACCCTCCCCGCGCCATCCTCTACGACACCTGCTGCTGCTGGCCAGGGCATTCTCGGCCCTACCCCTGGCCACCCGCCTGCTGCCGCCAACGTGGCGCAGGTCAGCCCCGTCCCCATAGCGCTTGGGCAGTCCGCCCAACTCCCGCCCCCGTGGACATTGTTCACGGCGGTTCCGCAGTCCAGCGTCCCTTCACCCGTGGCACCCACCACTACCTTGCCCCAGGTTTTCAACACTATGGCACTTCAGGATTCGGGTGATGCAGGATGGTACATGGACACCGGTGCAACTGCCCACTTGACATCCCAGCCAGGTAACTTAAGTGGTATTTTTCGAGCAATGTTAATTCTGTAACTGTTGGTGATGGTTCTTCTATTCCTGTATCTTGCATGGGGTACTCCCACATCCCTTCCCTTACCTGTCCCCTCCACCTCCACAATATTCATGTTGCCCCCCACATCATTAAAAACCTTGTGTCTGTCCGTCGTTTCTCTGTCGATAATCTTGTCTCACTTGAGTTTGACCCTTATGGTTTTTCTGTGAAAGATTATCTGACGAAGCACCACCTCCTTAGATGTGATAGCACCGGCGAGCTTTATCGTGTGACCCCCAACTCCGCCACATCCACTCCAACCGCTCTCCTCACTTCCAGTCACGCCACCTGGCATCAACGTCTTGGTCACCCGGGAGAGTCCGTCCTTAAATCTTTAGCTACTAGTGGGTCTATACAATGTAATAAGGACAAAGCACCTATCCTATGTCATGCTTGCCAAGTAGGAAAACATGTTAGACTCCTCTTTTATCCCTCTCTCACTGTTGTTGAATCCCCCTTTGATATTGTGCACTCTGACATTTGGACATCCCCAATTTCCAGTATTAGCGGTATTCGCTACTATGTCATTTTTCTGGACCATTACTCTCAATTTTTGTGGGTTTATCCTTTACGTCGCAAGAGTGATGCATTCTCAAAATTCTTACATTTTCGTGCTTATGTTCGCACACAATTTAACTATGAAATCAAAGCCTTTCAGTGCGACTACGGGGGGGAATTTGACAACAACCCTCTCCATGACCTCTTCGCCTCCCATGGCATGGTCGTTCGATTTTCTTGCCCCCGCACCTCACAACAAAATGGAAAGTCTGAGCGTATGGTCCGCACCATCAACAACATAGTGCACACTCTCCTATTTCAAGCTAACATCCCATCTTCTTATTGGGTCGAAGCCCTCCATATGGCCACCCACCTTCTCAACCTCCTCCCTTCTACCACCATCTCAAATGAAATCCCCTTCACCCATCTCTTCAAAAAATCTCCCTCATACTCCCACCTCCGTGTCTTTGGGTGCTTATGTTATCCCAACCTCTCCGCCTCTACCCCTCACAAACTCGCCCCCCGCTCCACTCCGTGTGTCTTCCTCGGATATCCCTCCAACCACCGTGGTTATCGATGTCTAGACCTTGCCTCACGCAAAATTATCATCTCCTGTCATGTCATCTTTGATGAGTCTTCTTTCCCCTTCACCTCATTCTCCACCTCCTCTCCCACCTCTTATACTTTTCTTGACGACAACACCGACCCTTCCCCCCTCTCCCGCCAACTTCTGACGGCTCCACCACCTCCTCCCAACCCCCCGGTCACACCGCCCGCTTCCCCCACCCCGGCTCCCCACACTCCCGTGGCCTCACCTCCCTCGGCCCTCCCTACACCCGAGGCCTCCCCTCATGCCACCACGGCCACACCACCGCCCCCCCACCCCCTCCACCTCTACCACCTCCCACCAAACACACAATGACCACCCGTGGCCAACTAGGCGTGTTCAAACCAAAAAAAAGTCTTTACCCTTCACGCCTCCACTACTCCCTCTCCCTTACTCCGTTCTCATGTACAGGCTATGAAGGACCCTCACTGGCGGGCTGCTATGCAGTCAGAGTATGATGCTTTAATTAAAAATAACACTTGGGACCTAGAACCCCGACCCCCAGGGGTTAATGTGGTTCGCTCAATGTGGCTTTTTAAACATAAGTATAATTCTGCTGGTACTCTTGAGCGGCATAAAGCCCGCATGGTTGCTAACGGTAAATCTGAGCGTCCAGGTATTGATTGTGAGGAGACTTTCAGCCCGGTGGTTAAACTCGCCACCATCTGCACTGTACTCAGCTTAGCCCTCTCAAAGGCTTGGTCTATCCATCAGCTCGATGTCAAGAATGCTTTTCTGCACGGCCATCTTCAGGAAACGGTGTATATGCATCAACCTCCCGGCTTTGTTGACTCCTCCAGACCGGAGTATGTTTGTCGCCTTCGCAAATCCTTATATGGCCTCAAAGAAGTCTCCCCGGCCCTGATTTCAGCGGTTTGCGGACTATGTGACTCGCATTGGTTTCTCCAACAGCAAGTCTGACACATCCTTGTTTATCTACCATCACGGGTCTGATACCGCCTACCTGCTTCTATATGTTGATGATATTGTTCTCACTGCCTCCTCGGATGCTCTCCTGCAGCATCTCATCGGATCTCTCAGCTCCGAGTTCGCCATGACCGACCTCGGCTGTCTTCATTATTTTCTTGGGATTGCCGCTACGTGCAACTCCCCCGTGCTCTTTTTGTCTCAGCACAAGTATGCTCTTGAGATCCTTGATCGTGCCAGTATGTCAGACTGCAAGCCATGTCTTACCCCCGTGGACACCAAGTCCAAGCTCGGCCCTGGTTCCGGACCACCAGTCGTGGACCCCAAGCTGTATTGCTGCTTGGCTGGCGCCTTACAGTACCTCACCTTCACACGGCCCGACATCTTCTACGGTGTTCAGCAGATTTGCTTATTCATGCATGATCCCAGGGAGCCCCACCTCGGAACTCTCAAGCATATCATTCGCTATGTTCGTGGGACACTCGAGTACGGCCTCCAGCTATACCCATCCACCACCACCGGACTCATTGCCTACTCCTACGCCGACTGGGCAGGGTGCCCGGACTCCCGTCGGTCCACCTCCGACTATTGTGTATTTATGGGTGACAATTTGCTCTCTTTATTGTCCAAACGACAAGGCATCGTTTCTCGTTCTAGTGCCGAGGCGGAATATCGCGGCGTTGCTAACGACGTTGCTGAGACTTGTTGGCTTCGTAACTTGCTCCTTGAGTTACGTTGCCCTGTTACTCGTGCAGTCGTGCTACACTAGTTTATTGTGACAATGTTAGTGCAGTTTACCTATCCACTAACCCTGTGCAGCACCAGTGTACCAAGCATATAGAGATTGGCATCCACTTTGTCTGTGAAAAGTTGCCCTTGGTCAAGTTCGTGGTCTTCATGTACCGTCTAGCTCCCAGTATGCAGACATCTTCTCCAAGGGCCTCCCTACGTCTCTATTTAATGACTTTCGGTACAGTCTGAGCGTCCATCTACCTCCCGATCCGACTGCGGGGGTGTGATACATAATATAATTAGATAGGAATATTGTAAATATAAATTCCTATTAGGCTTTTGTATATAGGCCCATATTCTCTGTAACCCAGTCTTACTGTAACCTAGTTTGTACTCAGTATATACTGGAAATAATATACAGGAAACCCCCAAGGGGAATTACCACAATTCACAGCAAGTGCAACATGACATAGGTGACAGTTTTGTAGAATAAATGGACCTTACTTTGTAACTTTACTAATAGCTACGAGTATTAAAGCATAACTTGTCACATAGAAGGTGTTTCACATACCATCTTCAATCCTAAACATCAGAAGAATCAAAAGATATGTGCAAAATACTAGCATGTTGTCCTCAAAGCTGTAAAACAGAATCGAGGGGGTTATTTCATGAAAATTTGAGTCCACTAAAAAAAGTTGGAGGTTTTAAACTTAAAAATAGTATTTTGGTCTAAAAACTATTAGAGTAACCTGTTGTACAGAAAATGTTATCTTGCTCCCTACAGATGCAGATCTACAGTAGAGGTGGTTTACTAAGTATGAGAATCTTAATGGTTTATCTATGATAATCTAAGACATAAGGGTAGGTTCTATGCATGATCACAAAGATTTCATTATGATTTCAATTATAAACCAATAGTGAGTGAAAAAATATGCACATGAACAAGGGTTAAACTGCTTTTATGAAAGTGTAATTAAGATTGTGGATATAAGGACATGTATCAAATTGGTAGAAACCGATTGAATAGATTATAGATTCTGTAAACCTGTATAATTTGAGGGTAAAAAATCTTTATAGAGATCAAGAATAGTGGAAAAATGCAAAGATTTGTAAGTCACTAGTGAAACCACTATATTTAAGACCATTGGAACTATTTTCGACAAGTATAACCAATGAACTACATTTTTTTTTTGAGAGGAACCAATGAACTACATTGAGTTGAAACAAGTTGTCATAAATATATTTTACAGTTATGAAGAATTATCCAAAGACAAATCTTCTTGGAAAAAAAGACAGATTTGCTGAGTATTTCTAACCAAGCACACCTTACTGTAATAATAATACATGTGGATGGTGCAATAACTGGATGTATATATCTGGCATACGTAGATGTGCCATAAAACATCCATAGTGAGTTTAGGTGTAAGACCACAAAACACCACGTTCAGACAAAAGGAATTGTGTTTTGTGTATCAAGAAACTAAGTGGTTGCTTTATTGAAATTAAACCATTTTTTTTGATAAAAATAAAATTTTATTGATAAAAAGGGAATAGCTATAGAAGGTAAGCGTAGCTACAAATACACACCATTCAAAAGTATTTGCGCATAGAAGCATCATTCACAACCACACCCCCCAGATTATAGGAAGGGTTGAGGTGGGAGTGCAATCATGTACAAGAGCAATGCTATAAAACAAATTCCAAAATCAATTTTACAAAGTATACTATCATCAAAACCATGCTACAAACTCAACAGTCAACACTCCTAGATAGTCTTTGCTTAGCTTATCCGTTAGCTATTGCATTTGCACCTGGACAATATATAGATAGGTGAAGCCACCGAGCCAATCACAGACGGATACGAATTACGATTAAGTGCAAAGCGCTACCCCCAAGGACCCCCACAACTTTCGTTACACCATTTGATAGCATTTGCAGAATCTGACTCAATAACAACTTCAAACGCTGTCATCCCTCCTTTTCATGTGTTAAATCAATAGCTCGCAGAGTTGCAACAATTTCAGCTTGATTGATCTCACTTTCGTTCACTCTTTTGGAGAAGACACATTCTAATGAGCCTTTCCACTGCTCCAATACCGTCTTTGCTAAAAGGCGTCTACATTCCACTTCAAAACTCCTTGTGGAGGGGCTTCCCATGCGAATTCTTGTCTCGCTGTTTGAAACTAAGCACATTAATGAGATCTTGTAGGCAATCTGAGCTTGTGTATTGTTTTCCTTTCCTTTTGTGTTTTCAACTTCGAAAATACTTACTATTGATTAGGAAACTAATTGCTGAAAAGATCAATTACAGAAGTTTAAGGTCCTTTGTCAACTTGTATATAGTTCTGAAGGATCAACAGGAAACAATTACGCTACGAAAGAATATTACAGCCAAGCATACAAATCCTAGCTCCTTGTTTTTGCTTGTTCATCAGCGGCACAATTTCCCTCACAAGTTGTATCTTTGACTATAAGGCCCTCCAATGAGGTTAAAGCGTCATTAATTTCATTGAAGACCTTCCACATCTACGTGGTCTACGTTCTCTTTGAGTCATCCAATTAACTACATTACAGGAATCACTTTCTGTTATCACTGTCGTTGTAGCATATATATTGAATTATGTATATGTGCCATTTCATAGCGACTTAAGGCCTATGAACCAGAAAATAGGACTGTATTTGATTCAAAACTGGAATGAGTGTCTTCTTATTATGCTGTAAGCACCTTTGTGGGATCGTTTGGGCAATGTAAGCTTAGTATGGAGTTCCTACAAGCATCAAGTATGTACACCAATTCCGACTCTAGAGAGGGAGAAGACAAAAAGTTATGGCATCTTTAGGTGAATATGCTGATGTTAGTGGTTCCTCTTTGACAAGTTTGTATCTTTGAAGATTCTGTTCTTTACATTCCAAGGATGATTGGATCTTCCCCAATTCCATTTCTTTCCGCCCATTTCCTGAATATATTGTCAGATCATGATTGTTCTTTCAGTTTGTTTATTTAAATTTATATGGTTTAAAAAATATAGAGGTTGAGATCTGACCATCCATTGAAAACTACCAAACTCATTTTAAAGAATGTTTGATATTAATCACAAGTTCAGTTTTTTATGGAATTGAAAGTTACAAGCATCTTGTCGGAAAAAAGGTTACAAGCAAAGTTCCATCCATTCTACTTCCCTGTGCTGATGCAGACCTGTATTAGGGCCTGTTCAGGATATTATATGAATCATGGTGATTGTTTTATGGTTCAAGTTCATGGTTCTTTTCTTTTCTTAGATAACATGGGTATCCAAGCTTTGCTTTACTAATTACATGGGCTCTTTTTAAGTTAACGACCAGGAAAACCTCCAATGACCCAGAGGAGACTCGAACTTGGGACCCCTGGATTAAATCTCAGAGGTCTTACCAACTGAGCTACCTCCTCAGGTTTGTTCATGGTTAGTTTCTATACGTTGTGAAGTAGGTTTCATACAAGTACCGAGTTCAAACACAAAAGGTGCCAAAAGATAAGCACACAAGTACATAAATTCACATGAATTTATTATGCCAATCATAAATTGATTCAGGGGAAAAAGTTTTTGAAATAGCTTGTAAGCATATATAACTGAATATGGGGTTCATAAGGCTATAGGTTAAATGAATTATGGCTAGATGAAGCTATAGAACAAGCCTAATATACCAATGTCAAGCAAAGTATAAAGTTCCTGACAAGATTGAGGCGAAAAGCTTGTGTTTGTATTGATTATCACCGAATATATATACAGCCCTAGTATCTATACATATCTTTTAGAATATGGAAACAATTTGTATATGGAAACAATCCTAAACAATATCAAACTCTATGATAACTTGCCATATTCAGGCGCAACCGAACTTTCCATAAGTCACGCATGAAATCTTCTATGATAACTTGTCATATTCAGGCGCAACCGAACTTTCCATAAGTCACGCCTGAAATCTCGGTAAGATCTCGTAACACCCCCCCCAAGTTGGAGCATGGGGGTTCATGATGCCAACTTGCTGAGTAATAGATCAAACTGCTTCCTGCCGAGAGCCTTTGTAAATAAGTCAGCTAATTGCACTGTCGTAGGAACATACGATGGAGCAATTAGACCGTCGGTAACAGCATCACGAACAAAGTGACAATCAACTTCAATATGCTTTGTGCTTTCATGATAAACAGGATTGCGAGCGATATGTAAAGCCGACTGGCTATCACAAAACAATGGTATAGCTTTGGGATGATGAACACCCAAACTTAATAACGAACCTTTCAACCACTTCAGCTCACAAGTGATGGCAGCCATGGAGCGATATTCTGCTTCAGCGGAAGACTTTGAGACAGTAGTTTGCTTCTTTGTTTTCCATGAGATAGGTGATTGACCAAGAAACACCAACCAACCTGTTAAGGATCGCCGTGTGAGGGGGCAGGCAGCCCAATCCGAGTCACACCATCCATTTAAAGATAGGTCACTGTCAGCTCGCAATAAAATACCTTGACCTGGAGTTCTCTTCAAATAACGCACAACCCGTAGAGTGACCTCCCAATGCTCTTGGTGAGGATCTTGCATAAATTGAGATAAAAGATGAACCGAATAGGCCAAGTCAGTTCGTGTGACAGATAAATACACAAGACGACCTACAAGGCGCCGATAGGATTCTGGATCATCGAGTTTGGCACCAATGGCATGTCCTAACTTGTGATTTTGTTCAATAGGAGTGCTGGCTGGTTTTGCCCCCAAGAGGCCGACCTCAGTAATAATATCAAGAGAATACTTTCTTTGACAAAGAAATAAGCCAGCTGTACTCCGAGCTACCTCAATACCAAGAAAATATTTAAGTGGACCAAGATCTTTCATATGAAAATAGTCACCCAAATAGGCCTTGAAAGCTCTTAAAGCAACAGAATCATTGCCAGAAATAATTAGATCATCGACGTACACCAAGACATTGAGCTGTACACCATCTTTAGTGTAAGTAAACAATGAATAATTAGAGTAAGACTGAAGAAATCCATACCCTTTCACAGCAGTGACCAGTTTTGCAAACCAACAACGGGGTGCCTGTTTTAAGCCATATAGAGATTTGCGAAGACGACAAACCAGATTTGGCTCCAATGATGTGAAACCAGGAGGCAATTTCATATAAACTTCCTCATCAAGATCACCATGGAGAAAGGCATTATGGACATCCATTTGGTGAAGTTCCCAATTCTTGGAAGCGGCAATGGCTAGAAAGGAACGAATGGTTGCCATTTTGGCAACGGGAGCAAAGGTCTCAGAGTAATCCAAACCTTCGATTTGATGATTTCCAAAAATAACCAAGCGAGCTTTTAACCGCTCAAGATCTCCATTGGAGAGGTATTTCCTCTTATAAACCCATTGACTTCCCAGTGCACGCTTGCCAGGTGGAAGTGATTCGAGAGTCCAAGTACCATTATCCTCCAAGGCTTTAATTTCCTCTTGCATAGCCTTCTTCCACCCATCATCTTTCATGGCCTCCTTAAAAGACTGAGGTCTCTCTCCTGTAGTGACAGCTGCAAGAAACTTGCGATAGGGCATAGAGAAATTGTCACAATTAATATAATGTGCTATAGGAAAAGGAGTACCTGAGGTATGCTGTGGAAGAGAAGTAGTAGTGTTCGATGGACTCTCTTTAACAACGCTGTGAGTAACAAAATCCCTTAGGAGCACTGAAGGGGTTTTAGTGCGCTTTCCATGTCCCAAAACTTCTTCGGAACTCTGTTTATTTAAGTCTGCCTGTTCTGCAGTATGGTCAGACCCAGACCCAGTTTGGACAGAGTCGTCCACAACACTAGGCTGTTCTATTTCTGTTGGGCTTGCCGGACTTGGGGTTTGGTTAGACCCAGTATTGACAATGGCAGAGGAATTCGGGTCATTGGGGATAAAAGGCACATCTAGACCCTCATCTATTGTATCCCTGCTATTAGGAACGGTGACAACAGTGGAGTCATCCAAAAAATCCGCAAAGTCTAAATCAATATCCACATCCATATCAAAGTGATCCGTTGGCCTAATATTGCTAGCTTCTGTGTCAACAAAGGGAAAAATCTCTTCAAAGAATTTTACGTCTCTTGACAAAAAGAACTCATGTTTATCAAGATCATAAAGCCTCCATCCCTTTTGACCAAAAGGATACCCAACAAATATGCATTTACGGCTACGACTCGCAAATTTATCTCCCTTTGTCTTTTGGTTGTGGGAAAAACATAAAGACCCAAACACTCGAATGGCATCATAAGAGGGAGAGTAACCAAACAATTTCTCAAAAGGAGTGTGATTGTCAAGAACAGTGGAAGGAGTTCTATTGATTAAATGAACAGCGGTCAAAACACTCTCCCCCCAAAAGTAAATAGGCAAATTTGCTTGGAAGCGCAAGGCGCGGGCAACATTTAGGATATGTTGGTGTTCCTTTCAACTCTCCCATTTTGTTGTGGTGTCCCAGTGCATGAGGTTTGAAATAAGATACCACACGCAGTAAAATAACCAAGCAAACTTCGAAACTCCGTTCCATTATCACTCCGAACAATTTTTATGGTTTGAGAAAATTGTCGCTCAACCATAGCAACAAAGGACATAAATTTAGCAAAAACCTCTGTTTTATCATCCATCAAATAAACCCACACAGCCCGAGAAAAATCATCCACAATAGTCAAAAAATATCGAGCACCACAAGAAGAGGAATGACGATAGCCGCCCCACAAATCAATATGAATTAGTTCAAAAATTCGATTGGCTTTATTCTCACTTAAAGGAAATTTGTCTCTGGGATGTTTAGCTCTAAAACATACTTCACAGGCTTTATTCAATCTACCTTTAGAATTACAAACGGGGGAAGCAGTTTTACTACTTTTTCTGAAGGATGCCCCATCCTAGCATGCCAAAGAGCCAAAGAAGAAGCGTCCGCGTCCACTGTGACTGTCTGCACTGTTTGTGGTCCCTTGAAGTAGTAGAGTCCATCTTGCTTACTTTCCGTTCCAATCAGCTTCCTCGTTTGGTTCTGTATAGCACACACATATCGATTAAAAATGACAATACTATCCAAATCATCACACAATTGTGACACGGACAATAAGCTGCAATTTAAGAGAGGGACATAAAGGACATGAGTGAGAGTCATAGCATCTGACAATCGCACTGATCCCTTCTTTGTTGCAACCACTTTCTTTCCATCAGGAAGACCAACGAGACATAAGATGTCTTTTACATCGAATAATAGAAAAAGATTACCAGTAACATGATTAGATGCACCTGTATCAATAATCCAAGAATGACCATTAATCTTACCACTCAAACGATTACCAGAAACAGTCATATTACCAAAGACACTTGCAAGCGCCCTCCATTGATCAGCGGAAAATAATTCTGCAGATGGTGTTCCAGTGGGTTCTGAAACAACTACAGCATTGGCAAGGACCCCCCCCCTCGACCGCGTCCTGTCGCAAGAGAAGAAGAAGAGGTCGTTGATTGTTGGTTACGACCAATCATCAGTTTGGTCATACTTGATCCGCTATCAGACTTCACACGATCCTCTCACCATTCTGGATATCCATGAATTTCGAAGCAATTAGTTACTTCGTGGCCTGTCTTCTTACAGTAGGTGCAGGATAGACGTGATTTATCAGGTTTCTCTATTTTGCCTCTTGTGCGCCCACTAGTTCGCACAGAAAATTCAACAACTTCGGACTTCTCCTCGGGCAGAGCCGAAGATGTTCTGACTCGTTCATCTTGAATAACAAGCTGGTAGGCACGGCTGAGAGAGGGCAGAGGATCTTGAGCAAGAATATTTGATCGCAAAGGACCATAAGATGGAGTATATAAACCCATCAGAAATTCATGAAGCATGTCCTTTGCACGGCGACGCTCATGTTCAGGGCCTGCGGTACACTTTGCACAGCAAGAACAAGTAATCAAGGGTTCATGGTTATGTAATTCCTCCCATAGAGCTGTGAGTTTTCCATAGTAAGAAGCAACTGACATGGATTTGGTTTGCTGACAGTCAGAGATGGCCGCCTTCAACTGCTGTATTCGTGGTCCATTCGTAAGAGCAAATCGCTCCTTAAGCGTCTCTCGTAGACGCCTGGCGTCTTTATATTTGGACAAGCTACTCTCACTTCTGTTGTGATGGTATTCATAATCCAGGATACCAACATGGCTTGGATTGTATTCCAATCATCTTGTGTGCAAGGAGGTGTTGGAGATACAATCGTACCATCTAAAAATCCAAACTTCCTTCGAGCTTGAAGGGCTGTCTCAATCTCTCCAGCCCAATCATCATAATTTTCGCCATTAAATCTGGCTGCAGCAATAAAATCGCTAGGTCAATCTTGAGGACCTAGGAAATAAGGGGATTTTGAGTCAATTTTTGGTGGTGGATCTTCCACGACCATTGTTAGGGTTTAAGGTTTTTGGGTTTTTGTTTAAGGTTTGTTTAAGGATCTTTCACGCTTTGATACCATGACAAGATTGAGGCGAAAAACTTGTGTTTGTATTGAATATCACCGAGTATATATATACAGCCCTAGAATCTATACATATCTTTTAGAATATGGAAACAATTTGTATATGGAAACAATCCTAAACAATATCAAACTCTATGATAACTTGCCATATTCAGGCGCAACCGAACTTTCCATAAGTCACGCCTGAAATCTTCTATGATAACTTGCCATATTCAGGCGCAACCGAACTTTTCATAAGTCACGCCTGAAATCTCGGTAAGATCTCGTAACAGTTCCTCGTCTGCTAAACTAAATACAGTTTTGTAGTGGAATTTGATTGTGGTACATACCCACCAATATGTAGCTGCTGCCATATCTGAGAAGAGCTGATTAACACTTGGGACTCTGGTGACAGATGTATTGTGGGGAAAGGATATGATTTCTGGCGAGGGGAACACCCTCGCTCCATGCTTCTGCTTTACATCTATAGGTGATACTGCTTCAATACAAAAACACTCCCACATAGCCTGTATGGCTGCTCACAATGCCTTACCTACTGTTGAGAACCTTTGCAAAAGGGGGATGCATATTGCTAACGGATGTAAATTGTGTCAGCAAGCTTGTGAAAGGGTTGATCATCTGTTTTTCAACTGCCTCCTCTCTTCTCAGATATGGCAGGAACTACTTGGATGGGTTTTTAGAGACATCCCACGGGCTTACAACAGGTGTTGACAGCTGCAACCCCTGAGGTTTGGGCTGAAAGGAACTACAGACTCTTCAGAGGACAGTGCAAATTGGTAATCATATACATTTCAATTGTGTTAGGATGATAAAATATAGAAATATAATCTGAATGGTGCATAGATAGTTTCTTTTCTTTTGTACCAGATTTCTGATATAGGTTAATGATGTCAGTAGTATCTGAGAGGAATATGTGACAGTTGATGGAAATACAGAACTCTGCATCTGTACAAACTGTTGATTTTGTTTACTTTTAAAAGTGATTGCGCCAATTTTATCAGATGTCCCTGACTAGACGAATAAAATGCCCCTGATTCCTTCCCAAAAAAAGAAGGGTTGAAGGCTGTTTCTCTCATGCTTTGTATTAGCTTTTGTTGAACAATGCTCAATTGATCCTCACAAGCTGTCTTTTAAAATGCAGCTGATTTTGGTTTGTATCTGCTGCAATTCTGGTTCAGTGTGAGCCTGTTTTGTTGTTAACTTTTTGAGTAATGAATTTAAGCCTTCAATATGATGTCTATTGTCTTAAGTCATTTGCGATGGAAGATTTGGTGAACTTGAATATATGCTTTAGCAACATACCATGGCCCCCATTCACTCAACTATGATTAATGAGCTGGTGGGGATGTTTTCTTCTTGTTTATTCTTCCTTCTTTACAACTAGAATTTGAAGGTTGCCCTACTCTCCCTTAAGGAAGATCTTTGTCAATTCCGCCACCAAGTTAATATCTGCCCTAAGGAAGATCTTTTGTTCCCCCTTTCGGAAATGGTGCGTCATGATCAGCAATACCCTATGAGGGAATTAATCCTGTTTCCTTTGGCCATAATCTGATTGCATCTGTGTAACAGGATGAAAAGGCTGATGTACGGAAATCCTGAAAGACTTGGCCTATGAAGCAAGGGTACTACTGAAGGCTTATGGCTCAATAAAGGTATCGCTTGAGGCCCAGAAGGGAAAGAAGAGGGAGTTTATGATCAGTAACCCATGAGGCAATTATTCGTGTTCGTTCGCTTTGGCCACTGAGAGTGAATGTATCTGTGCAACAGAAGGACAAGGTTGCCAAGGGGTGCTAACCAACAAAACAAAAGTAAAACGAATAAAGAATAAATCCACCTTTAAATTGAGGGGCTATTGAGGTCTTATTGCAACTTAACATTATCGTGTCTCAAGGAGGGTGAAGGTAGAACACCGAGCTTGAGAGTAAAGATATTGATCAACGACCTATGTGGGGATTGAACCCGCATCTTTTGCGCAATTGCACAATGCTCTACCATTTGAGCTAATAGGTCGTTCTTCAATGCTGCGACCTGTGATAGGCCATACCCTCGTTTTTTTGCAACAGCATACAAGAAGGCTAGCGAGAGCCTCTAATCTGAGTATCTGACAGAGTTGATTAGCAATTTAGCACCAGACTTCCGGACAGGCCTCTGGAAGCTAAATACAAATGCAGCAAAGCTGCTGTGAATTGATAACGTGTTTGGATAATGATCATTCGCGATCCAAGAAGGTAGCAAATGACAGGATTGCTTGAGTTTTGTTGTCTTTCTTATAAAAGAGAATGATCGAAGGACATATTATTCATGGTGAGATCCAACCTTATGATTCTTTGGAGAGGGATGAGATTCATAAGGACATGAGAAATCTACGACATAATAAAAGTTGCCCTTTTGAGTTTTCTGATTTAAGAGAATTCCCACAAACTAAGCACCAGTCCACAAATGCTAAACTCTCACCTCAACTACCAAGTATAAAACACAGGGTACAAATAAAGTTGAATTCAATGGTGCCCCCTGTCCAGACCATTAAGCATGCACATATACAGTTGTCAATATTTTTAACTGAAGATAAGGCCAACCTCTACAAGAAGGTTTCATCATTTAAGCAACGTCTGCAACTCTTAACTTCCAACATCATCAACCATGCAGTGAAATCTATGCACACCAATGCAGTGAAATCTATGCACACCAATGCAGTTTACATTCTTTCTATTCGGTTCAATATTAAAAAACGAGATAGCTTATAAAAAAAAATGAAATAGCGAAAAAATATAAAGCAAAACGCGCGCGCCCACAGACACCTGCACACTGTCAACAAGGTGTATGTTCCTAGGCTCCTAGCTTCATGTTATCTGATAGCACACATCGGTTCAAAACCAATCAGGTGGTGTGTTGCCTCAAGAGAAGTCAAGTCTGGAAGCTTATTAAGCCTAGTCCCTATATAATATAACGATGGGACAGTTCCACTTAGGCATGTGCTCAAGCCATGAGCTTCATGCACGAAACACCTCTTCTAAGCCAGGCTTGGGATGTACCAACAAGGGTGGTGGTCTCGTGGTTTCAAGCTTAGCTTACTCCCAAGTAGTTTGGTAAGGCAAGGTCATGAGTTCGAATCCCCATTACCCCCATGCCTTGTGTCTGCTAGCTTTTAGGAACTATACTAGCCCCTTGTTGGTGCTACGTTGACGGGGCCAGTGCTTGTGCTGGTTGTTCAGCTAGTCTGATATGTTCGCTATTGAACACGAGAGTCCGAACATAATGTACCAAGGGGTGCCTCGGTCGCCATTCACTTGCACCCTCTTTTTTGATTAACAAAAAAAAACCAGGCTTGGGATGTTGTTTAGGATAGATAGAGTTCTTTTTCTGCCAAGATATCTTATGCCAAAAGTAGTTATAATCCTGTTAAGAAAGACATGGTTATCACTTCAAATTCTGCAAGGGTTTACTTTTCTGTACACCTTCAACTGCAAACTTGAGAACTCTCGATTAGGCTTGCAAATTTTCTTCAAATATACTGTACTAAATAACCAAAATGGTCACTTGGCTGAAAAATTATCCTTAATGTTAATCAACTATACATCTTGCAACCAATTGAAATTTATTTTATACTATGTTTTTGGCATACAATAATAAAATTCTTCAATTGGCTGACAGTATTTTGGTGTAATATATTCATTACATTCTTTATAATTTATGCTATAAAATGTATGTAGGAAAAGAGTTATATTAATATTTTCATCATCCAACAATTTAACATAAAGTTTACATTTCGAATTTTAGAGTACATATTCTAGTTAGAATTGAAAACGTTTATAATAAAAAGCATGTGTGTTACGTTGTATAAAGTTGAATTTGTTAGATGTTCCTCCCTCCGTTTCATAAAATCCTAAACGTTTACTTTTTTACGGTCTCTAAGACACTACTTTGACCATAAATAACTACAATTATATGAATATAAAAATTATAAAAATATGATTTTTTTAAAGTACTTTTAAAAATGAATCTAACAAAAGTATTTTCATATTGTGAATCTTTATATATTTTCATAAATTAGTAATCAAAGTTTGTTATGTTTAACCTTCAAAAAGCAAATGTTTAAATTTTATGAAACGAATGGAGTATTTACTTATGACATGTGGTAATCCACGAAAACTGATATGACACATTATTTTCCACATAGGTTAAAGTTGTTATTTGGACATTTAAAAATATGTATGGCACACAATACAATATAATATGTATTATTGGAAGTTGCAATCGATATTATGACACGTAAATCATAATTTGATTTTTTTCTTTTTTGTTTTGACAAATCATTTCGCTTGATAATAATACTCCTACTATCAAAGTTTTTAAGTGTCATTTCGCTTTTCAAGGTCCGACGTTGACACGTATTTTCTCCTAAACTTTATAAGTAAAAAAATGGAAAATATATATTGTAAAAGTAATTTTCATTACAAATCTAACAATATTTTTGTCACAATATTTAGTCAAAGTCGGAAATCAATAGTAAAAGTTCGACATGAGCAAAAAACACCACTTGAGAAATGAAAGAAACGAGCTGAATCAACAGTGAGGGAAAAAGTAGCTGCAAAAGTGAAGTGAATACTTAATGGTCCGACCGACTAACGATGAAAATAACACAGATTTATTAACTTCGTAACAACGAAAATAACTATAATACAACCAAAAAATTTACATATATATACAATCACAAGTGCATCGCACAGACATACAACTACTAATATTAATATGAATTGCCAATTACGGCACAAATTAATGTACAACCATATACGAGTATACAATCACACCTCCACTTCTATTTTTGTACTTGTATCATCATGTTAATTGAGACACAAACAAAGAGAGATCTCTACAACAATGTATTAACATCACAATGATTAGCACACCACAAGGGAGAACTACTTCTAGGCATAGAAGAATTACAAGCAGCATCCAATCTCTGGATAAAAACCTCTTCTTTCATCTTCAGCATAACATTCAGAGGAAAACAAACCCCATTCTCCACACACTTCTGATGCCTAGGTTTAATCCTGTTTTCTAAACTAAACGAGAAATACTGAGGAAACTCCTTCAACTCCCTCAAATCTCTCCCCATTTCCACCACAAAATAATTAAACTTAGGCTCAAAGTTCTCCTTCACACTATAACAAAACAATGCCGGAAATCTCCTAAACATGGAGATAACATCCCTGTATGAAAACCCAAGATTTTGGAAGTAATCAATTCTGGGGATGAGTTTATCTTCAACAGAGCATGACAGGAGGTTGGTGTGGTGGGTAACGTCATGGATGCCAATGGATTGGAGGAAATATAATGCGGGACGGAGACGGGTTTCGACGGGGGAGAGGAGGAGACGAGGGCGACGACGAATAGCGTAGGGGAGACGGGTGGCAGGGAGGTTGGCTTCGCGGAGGAGGAAGGTGAAGATTGGGGTGATGGAGGAAGGGTCCAGGGAGAGAATTTGAGGGCACATCGTGATGATGCGACGGAGGTCGGAGGGAGTGAAGGGGATGGAGAGGAGGTAGGTGCAGAGGGATTTGAGTGAGGAGAGAGAGGTGGTGGAGAGGAGAGAGAGTGAGGAGGAGGAGGAGGAGGAAGTGGAGGGGTTGGAGTCGGTGAGGAGAGAGAGAGAGTCTAGGCCGATTGAGTCTAGGTAAAGGGCTTTGGAGTGGAAATCTGGGTCTAGGGGAGTGGTGGGGGTTAAGGGTTGAGGGTGGTGGTTTGAGGGTAGTGAATCTGAGGGTGAAATTGGGATTTTGGAGGGTTTGGGAGGGAGGGGAGTTGTGGGGAGTTTGGTGATTGTGGTTGTGGTGGTTGTGGTAGTGGATTTGGAAGAGAGAGAGGGGAAATTGGGGGATTTGTTGGGGCGGGAAAGAGAATGGAAAGAGGCGGATTTGGAGGGGAAATTGGGGTTGAAGAAAGGGGTGAATGGATTTCTGGTGCTGGTAGTGGGGAAATTGAGGGACTCTTGCATTGTTATTTTGGTAGACTGTTGAATGACTCTTTCCTCGTCAATGATGGACGATCCTCTCAGCGCAATTTCCTGTACATATTAAGCCAAACATGGTAGTCATTATAGGTTACAAGGAACAATACCAGACTCACATATCCTTAACTTGGATATCAATCGTAGCTTAGATTGTTCATCAATTCACCACAAATAATGAACTGGGAGTCCTGGGACATATGTGACTTCCACTCCCAAATAAGGGAAATCAGTCGGTTCACTAACGGGATGCTGATAAGTGCCTCTTTATCTATAGTTTAGTCCTCTAATTTAGACCCTTTTATTATACTTTTGATTATTATTTTACTGTTTTATTAACTTTACTATTAGTGGGTCCAACTTAACTTAGTTTATTTATTTGTGTGTTAATTAGCCTAATTACTACTTTATTTTGTTAGATGGCAATTCCAAGTGGTCAGCCACTATCTTGGTTTTAAAAAGCGCGAGGCGCACCGAGGCGCAAGGGGGCCGAAGCGACGAGGCGAGAAGCGCGAAGCGAAAGCGCACGCCTCACGTATGCGAGGCGCATTTTTATTTAAATAAATTTTATAATTTATAAATTAATTTTTACACATTTTTTTCTTCACAAAACACATTTTAAATAACTTTTATCATTTATTTTATATTTATTCTACAAATTTAATATAAGAAATAGACATAAATTATAAAAATTAAAATATGTGAGTCATTTGATGGTGTAGGAGCACAGATTTAAGTGTTTAACAGTAATACGATATGGGTATTTGGTATTACTGCACGTATGCGAAGCGAACATCTTTAAATAAATATTTTAATTTTTAACTATATTTTTACATAATATTTTCTACTTAAAACAACATTTTTTAAAATTTTATTTAACTTTCTGAATATATTCCTTAAAAAGGAAACCAAAAAATGTGTTTTTTAATAAATGGTAGTGACAATTTATAAATTTTAAGAGGGAAAAGTAATAATAAGTTGTGGGTCAAGTTGTGGGTCAATAAACTTAATGGTCAATATAAATACTCCATAGTTGACTAGTACTGGCCCAGGAGAGAGAAGAACGAAGAGAGAGAAGAGAGAAGAGAGAAGAGAGAGAAGACGAAGAGAGAAGAGAGAGAAGAACGAAGAGAGAGAAGAAGAAGACAGAGAAGACGAAGACAGAGAAGAACGAAGAGAGATCTCCGGCAGCCGGCAGCCGAGCACCTCACGCCGGGATCGTGCCGAGGGGCTCGCCTCTCCAAGTCGATCACAAGCCCTAACCTTTCATTCTTAACTTCTTCTCTCAGCTCTTCAATTCGCAGATCTAGGTTCTAGGGTTTTGAGATCAAACCCTAAATTGAATTTAGGTCTCGATTTGTTCTCAAATTTTTTGATTGGGTTGATTTATGGAAAGAATCTGAGGACAGCAGTGGACAGCAGTGGAGTCGCCGGAGAGTCGCCGGAGAGAAGCTAGGGTTTTCTTCTCTTTCTCTCTCTTCGTTTTCTTCGTTTTCTCTTTCTTCGTTTTCTTCGTCTTCTCTTTCTCTCTCTTCGTTTTCTTCGTTTTCTTCGTTTTAATCTGGATCTGATGTCACGTGCTTTTTTTTTTTTTTTTTTTTTAGCTGGGCACATGATGTGCGCCTCACGCCAGGAAGCGGCCGCTTCTGGCTGAGGCGCGCTTCGCCTTGAGGCGACCAAAAAGCGCGCTTTTTGGTCGCCTCTTGTAAATCGCTCCGCTTTGGCTGGCTGAGGCGTTTTTCTACGCGCCTGAGGTCGCCTCGCGCTTAAGCGCGCCTCAGGCGCGCTTTTAAAAACCAAGGCCACTATGAAGCCCACGTTTGAGTAAATAGATCAAAAGCAAAGGATTTTCATTCTCAAGAGACAGAGCCACATAAAACACTCAGAGGAGAGAGAATCTCTACAGAGCACTTCCCTTCAATCAGAGATGCCGTTAACAACCAGGAAACTATGGGCAATTGATTTCTTCAATCTTCTTCAGTATTTCAAGGGAACAAACTCTATCCCACTACCCACACGGTTAGGGTTTTGGTCAGTATAAAAGACTTACACATGTTCTCAATTCGGATCATCCAAGCAACCCACAATTCAGATTTGCTAGACGAACACTTGAGCATTTGTGAGATCGAGAGGAGCGAAAGGGTCAATTGGAAGTTGAAGACAGCCTTGGAGTGAAACTTAGTCTATACAACCAAGGGGTGGAGAATCAGAACCTATCCAAGGAGTCGAATCCGAAGCAAGTGAAACGTTCTCGGTTACAATTCATAAGTTCTTCTCTTCCCAATTTGATTCCTTTAGCAATTTTCAGATTTTACTTATTATCTTGTGTCCTTAGAATTATTTATTTTCAGTATTGGTTTTGAACTCATTCAACGTGGATTGAATTTACTTTGATAATTTCCAGTTTTAGTGGTATTCAGATTACATCAGATTTCAATTCCAAGTTACAGTTTATACTTGATGTGTTATCTCTCTTGTTATAAATTGTTAGCTTTTACTAATTGTATGGTTCGGCTTAGTTTGAATTATGCAATATAAGTGGTACTAGTATAAGTTGAACCTGCGATATGGTGAGATTTAGGCTAGTGATGTATTTTGATCTATTGGAATTTTAGCATTTATGTGCTAAGCTTTGACAGGGTAATTGATGTCTTTCTAAAGATTAATGCTTCTAGTTTAATCTTTGTAAGTTACGATATATTTGCCATGATTAAATTAGTTTAGAATCAACCTAGGCTCAGTTCAAGATTGATTATAAGTACGGAAAGATAGGGAGGTCCTGTTACTAGGAACTTTACAGATTATCTATCATTAATCCTAATGAATTATTAAAGAAGGGTTCTAGATTGATTAGTTGAGAACGAAGGTATTCTGAGGGTATTTGTGCTTATTAGTGTGGTGCTTGTTTCATAGGTTACTATTAGTATTCGTTAATTTAGTTCTTTAAGTTTAGATATCATTCATGAAAAAACCCCCCATTGATGTGAATATTGTATAGTAGATTAGATTTTCGGATTAGGAATTAAACTATCTCCTCGTGGGATCGATCCTTATTTGCCCTGTATTATTTGTTATTTTATATTTAGGTGGTAGAAATAAGGTTTAATTTAGTACGCCTAACGACACGTACCAAATTTTGGCGCCGTTGCCGGGGAGATTTTGTTTTAATTTCCTAAAAAAAAAAAAAGTTTTTGCTGTTTCCTTCTAATCTGAGATAGTTCATGTTGTCTTTTTTTTTTTTTTTCTTATTCCTATGATTTACATGATCTGTGTAGAGCATGTTTTTATTTTTTTTCATAGGACTGAAACAGCTAGAACATGCAATATGACTAGCTGAAGTTGTTTTAACTTGTCTTAGGTAAAATTTAAATATGTTGTATGATTCTCTTGCATGCTCTGTATTCTGTATGCTGGCTGTACTCTGTGTATAGTAAGTGCGTTGTTAAGTTTTGATAACACTTTTATTTTTTATTTTTTTATTGTAAAATCTTTGTTCTGTAGTTGTATTGTTGAGTAGCGTAGTCCTCTGATTGCTGTAGATATTTAGAACATGTAGCATAACTGCATAAGTATTTCTTGCTATTCTGAATTCGATTTTACAAGGTCAGTATGTGTTGTTTCATCTTTTACAATCTGACACGCTTGTTTAACAGACAAATGATAAATTCAGGTCTGCAATTTAAAAAAAAAAAAAAAAAAAAAAAACAATAACTGTTCACTTGACTTTCTGTTCTGATCTGTTTTGTGTTCATTAACTGTTCTTTAGCTAGCATATGTTCTTTTCTCATTTACTTAGCTGAGTAAGTGCCTAAGTCTTAAAAAGAGAAGAAGAAAAACGAGTGTCAGAGATGTTTGCATGATATAACTTGCGTAACTGTTCACATGACTTTGATGTTTTGACTTAATCATGTGTTAATGAGCTGTAAATTGGGCCAGAGTCTGTACCTCTCATACTTGAATGATTGAGTAAGTGTTTAAGTAACAGATAAGTGAAATGGATGGTGATTTACTAGCTGTCTGCTTGTTAGAACTTGCTAATGCGTTAGGGAGCTGTGTCTTTGTTGTGTAGCTATTGGTTTTTCTTTATGTCCTTACATTACAGCACATGTAGGAGACTTAGGTAAACTCCTTTGACAAGGAAGTGACAGTAAGCAACATGGAATTTAAGTGAACTAAACTAGAGATGGTTCAGAGTATTATTGTGAAGAAATTGTTTTGGCATTCATGTATGAAATTCTGACATAGTGGTTTCATATCTGCTCCATTGTTGTATGACCATATTTTTTGTCTGTAAAAGGCTAGAAATAGATTGAGATGCTAGCAAATCTGGTAGGAGTGCAAGGGTAGCACAATCACTTTTGCTTTCTAAAGGAAAATTATGCTCCCATGGTGCATTGTTTATATGTTTTTTGTCCTTTTTCTACAATGCAATTCTGATCTGTGACTGAAAGATGTAACTTGACGTGTTCTGTTCTGATTCTGACTTGTGTTCATGACCTGTATAATTGGTCTAGAGTCTGTACCACTCACAGTTGAGTAATTGCATAAGTTTCTAAGTCAGGAGATAAGTGAAATGGGAGGGAAATTTATTAGTTGTGCTCTTGCTTGCACTTGCTGGTATGTTAAGGAGCTGTGGTTGTTCTTCATGTCCTTCCATTACAGCACATGTATAAGACTTACGTAAGCTCATTTGACAAGGAAATGACAGTAAACAACATGGGATATAAGTTAGTAAAATTAGAGATAGTTCTGGGTCTTATTGCGATGTTTTTTTTGGCATTCAAGCATGAAGTTCTGATGCAGTGCATTCTGATCTGAAATTTCTGGAAATTCTGAACTGTCATGTTTAGGGGCCTAGATTAAATAAGAAAGCAGGCAAGTGAATGGTTAATCAAAGTAGATTAGTTGGCCCATCTCTTGTGCATGTTGGGTGAGGAAATTGCATGTTAAAATGCTGATTTTGCTCAAAGTTTCAATTCAGAATTTTAGTTTATAAGCATGCTGCGTGTGGGATAGTCAGAAGCTTATAAATTAGATTTCATTATCACACGTTTCTTTGCCTTCTTTGGTGCTAATTCTACTTAGTTACGCGTAGCTAACTGAGTTGAATAGGATTGGAGTTGTTTGCATATATGGAATGTCAGACTTTCCCTATAAACTCGGTGCAAGCTCTATTCTGTAGCAGTAGCCTCTAAGACTCCTAAAAATTTGTTAGCGCTTAAGACTTTCCCTGTTAGTGCTCCCTCTTTAATTATAGTGCTTGCAAATGACAATTTAAATATGTCCAATCTTGCGTCTTACTTAGATCTTTCTTGTTTCCCTCACTGATTTTTGCATGTAAAGGTTTTGTCTAGCATTTTTTGATCGTTAGTGTCATTAGTAAAGTTTTCAAGTTTTCTCATGGAAAGCCAATAAACTTTAATAAGTTGACGAGAGAAAATTGAGCATTTTTTTTTTTAGTGACATAGTAGTCTAGCTAGCTACTTGTGTCATGGTTTAACTTTTGCTTAGCTTTTTCTTTAGCTTGTAATTGTAACTAAGACACTTTGGTTGTACTGCTAGTCTAATGAAGTATTGGTACTAAGTTATGGAATCTACCCCTGTTATTAACAAGTGTAGGTGCTACTAATGAGTTTGCATACTATTTTCAGCAGATAGGAGTAGATAATTTAGAGATTTTGCTGGATGAGTTGGATGCAAATATGGGATACGAGCAGTTATTTCTCGAGGCACTTGAAGAATTGCAGATTTGAAGGAAACAGAACAACGTCGAGCCAACGACGTGAACCAAAGGCGCTACTTGGAAGGCAAACCAAGCGGATTTCAGATTTGTTTTTTTTCTTTCTCCCTTTTATTGTTATTTGTTCAGTTTGTTGCACTGGTTAGTGCTCTCTGTTTTAAGTAGTTCATTTCTGTTTTTGTGCGTATGTGTCTCCTGTACACTTAGGTTCTACATTGGGGACACTGTAGAGTTTAAGTGTGGGGGAGCGGTTAGACTAACTTTTCGTTTTATCAGTTTCTGGTTGTGGCTTGCAGACAGGGTAAATTTTTGCTAAAATCTGGGTTGTTTTGAGCACCCTGAGTTTGCTGTTTTTCTGTTGGTATTGTTTATGCAGAAAATGATGTTCAGTAGTATTAAAAGTGATTCTGAGCTGCTGTTTTCTGTTGGTGCTGTTTTCTGGTCTACATGAGAACTTCCTGTTGTTGCTATTAATCTGTCATCTTTTGTCTGTGTCTGTCATCTGCATTAAGTACTTTAAGTTCATTATAAATAAATTTAAAAAAAAAAAACCAATTTGCATTTAGTTATCTTTAGCTGCATTAGTAGGTTTATTTGCATTAGTTAGCTGCCACCAAGCTATTAGAAGAGTAACTAGTTTTCATTTTTGAGTCTTAGTGTCTGTATTAGTTGTTACCTCTTGATTATTTCTTAGTTAAGTGTCTCTTTGCAAAGAAAAACTTGTAAACATTGGTAGGTCACAAACCTTGTGAGAATTTGAGCCTTTTAATGATTTCATCTTGATATCATTTCATTCTTTCTTGTGTGCGATTGTTCACCATTGAAGTTAACAATCTAGAACTTGCTTTAAATACTCATTGAGGTCGCATTGATTGTACAAATACATGAATATGATAGAGGCAGCTAGGACTTTATACCACCACATGAGCCAAAAAGCTTACCATTGACATTATTCCACTAGTAAACCATTTTGAGCTTATTTGGCCGAATATGATTTTTGATTTACCTCATTATATGAACTATAACTCGAAAAACCAAGTAAATTACCTATCTCAAAGATTAGTAGAGCATTTGAAGTTTTTTTGAGTCCGTGAAGAGGTGAATTGTTCTCTTCAAAGTATGAAGAAGAAAAGAAACAAAGTTTCAAAATGTGGTGTTGGAAGTTCCAGAAAAAGGGAAATACTTATACTTTTGCCCAAATATGTACGTGATGTGTTTGTTAATTGCTGGATGACTTGAGTAATTAGGTCCGAGGGGTATTATTTAATACCTAATGCCTTAGTCCGAATGGATTAGGAGTCATTGGTCGAAAGCTCGCTACATGGGTCATTCAATGATGAAAAAAAAATTGAGAGCAATAAATTTCCCAAGTTATTCAATTATGAAATTCTCTTGTCAAGTATTACAAGTTGTGAAAAGTGAGAAGTCTATCAAGATCGAGTTGTGATGCGGCTTTGCTCTACTAGTCTTAGGGTTTTTACCACCACAACCCAAATATTTTCTCACCTTTTCACCCTATCCCATTACAACCTTAATGAAAGTCCTCTTGATTTATGTGTTGCATATGATCTAAGCAATGGAGATGAGATGGACAAGCAAGCTTATGGTAGTATTTCTTCAAAGAGGTTAAATTGAGTGTTACATTGGTACCCCTTAAACACATGAGAGTAAACACATGACTTGTGAGGGACCTATTGTGTTTACTTAGTTTTTCATTGCAGATTGTCTTATCAAAAGGAATGTTCAAGAGAGTATTTGATCTAGGTCATCGTTTATTTGTTTTGTGTCTGTGTCTATATGTTCTGTTATCTGTAATTAGAGTCATTGATGATTAGCTTTCTGTTTCTGTCTGTTTTGAAAAGAAAAAAAAAATTGTTTTGGTCAGTTCGCTTTTCTTGTTGTTCACTGTTTTGAGTTGTTAGCTGGTGGATAGGTCGCATTTGCATTGTCTAGTTTAGTTCTTAGTTTTGTTTTACTTTGGTCGAGGGCGACAAAGAGCTAAGTGTGGGGGAATTTGATAAGTGCCTCTTTATCTATAGTTTAGTCCTCTAATTTAGACCCTTTTATTATACTTTTGATTATTATTTTACTGTTTTATTAACTTTACTATTAGTGGGTCCAACTTAACTTAGTTTATTTATTTGTGTGTTAATTAGCCTAATTACTACTTTATTTTGTTAGATGACAATTCCAAGTGGTCAGCCACTATGAAGCCCACGTTTGAGTAAATAGATCAAAAGCAAAGGACTTTCATTCTCAAGAGACAGAGCCACATAAAACACTCAGAGGAGAGAGAATCTCTACAGAGCACTTCCCTTCAATCAGAGATGCCGTTAACAACCAGGAAACTATGGGCAATTGATTTCTTCGATCTTCTTCAGTATTTCAAGGGAACAAACTCTATCCCACTACCCACACGGTTAGGGTTTTGGTCAGTATAAAAGACTTACACATGTTCTCAATTCGGATCATCCAAGCAACCCACAATTCAGATTTGCTAGACGAACACTTGAGCGTTTGTAAGATCGAGAGGAGCGAAAGGGTCAATTGGAAGTTGAAGACAGCCTTGGAGTGAAGCTTAGTCTATACAACCAAGGGGTGGAGAATCAGAACCTGTCCAAGGAGTCGAATCCGAAGCAAGTGAAACGTTCTCGGTTACAATTCATAAGTTCTTCTCTTCCCAATTTGATTCCTTTAGCAATTTTCAGATTTTACTTATTATCTTGTGTCCTTAGAATTATTTATTTTCAGTATTGGTTTTGAGCTCATTCAACGTGGATTGAATTTACTTTGATAATTTCCAGTTTTAGTGGTATTCAGATTACATCAGATTTTAATTACAAGTTACAGTTTATACTTGATGTGTTACCTCTCTTGTTATAAATTGTTAGCTTTTACTAATTGTATGGTTTGGCTTAGTTTGAATTATGCAATATAAGTGGTACTAGTATAAGTTGAACCTGCGATATGGTGAGATTTAGGCTAGTGATGTATTTTGATCTATTGGAATTTTAGCATTTATGTGCTAAGCTTTGACAGGGTAATTGATGTCTTTCTAAAGATTAATGCTTCTAGTTTAATCTTTGTAAGTTGCGACATATTTGCCATGATTAAATTAGTTTAGAATCAACCTAGGCTTAGTTCAAGATTGATTATAAGTACGGAAAGATAGGGAGGTCCTGTTACTAGGAACTTTACAGATTATCTATCATTAATCCTAATGAATTATTAAAGAAGGGTTCTAGATTGATTAGTTGAGAACGAAGGATTCTGAGGGTATTTGTGCTTATTAGTGTGGTGCTTGTTTCATAGGTTACTATTAGTATTCGTTAATTTAGTTCTTTAAGTTTAGATATCATTCATGAAAAAACCCCCCATTGATGTGAATATTGTATAGTAGATTAGATTTTCGGATTAGGAATTAGACTATCTCCTCGTGGGATCGATCCTTATTTGCCCTGTATTATTTGTTATTTTATATTTAGGTGGTAGAAATAAGGTTTGATTTAGTACTCCTAACGACACGTACCAGATACCTACTGTTAATTACCATCACGCAACACCAAAGCCAGTAGAATAGGAACTCGGTTTAGAGATAATGTGCGCTTTCAGGTGTGTGGATGAATGAGTTGACAATTCACATATAAAATAGGACATATGACCAGATAAACTGTCACTCAAAGAGAAGTGTGAGATTCGTAATACCTGATGCGGGATCAAAACATTGCAAGCTGTGGAAATAGATTTGGTGACATCAGAAGCTAATGGGTACTTCAGGTCACCCAATCCAGCAGACTTCCTATCAGTCTGGACCCATGCAAGGTGTGAGAACTGCAAAAGGCACAAGTGTGTCAATAATTACATGAGCAATAGAGCAACTAAATTTCAGAGAAATAAGCTTAAAGCAAACAAAATGACGATAGAAAAACACAAATATGTCTAGAACATCGTATTTGTTTTGAATAAATAGTAAAGATTATATTGCATAATACTGCTCTTATTCTCAAGTTGTTGTGGTGCCTGGCTCTTAAGGCAGATGTATTGTGGGTGAAGTGGGTGCATGAGATGTATTTAGTGCATGAGGATATTTAGGAGGTGCAATTATCCAGCTCACAGTCCTGGAGCTTCAGGAAATTGCTGAAGCTTAGAGATAAGGCGCTTCAATGTGTTGATATTCAGCAGGGTATGGTGAAGTGGACTGCAGGCCCTCCTCCGTTCTCTTCTGCTGCTGCATATAAAGCCATACACCCTGGGGGTCCAGTGCAGACTTGGGCCTGTTTGATATGGGCTAGAAATTGTTATCCCAAGCACTCTTTTATTGCGTGGATACTTATGCAGCAAAAGCTGCTTACTAGAGACAGACTACTAGCTCGTGGTTTGATTTCTGATGCTCAGTGTAGTTTGTGCAATGCTGTTACAGAATCGCATGAACACCTCTTCTTGGTGTGTCCATTTGCTCGTCAGATTTGGCAACAGATATGTGGGTTTATTCAACTGCAGGTGCCTCCCCTCTGCTGGTCTGAACTGATCACTTGGGGTTTAAAGAATGTCAGGGGATCTTCTGCTCACAGGTCCATGTGTAAAGCTGCGTTGACAGCCTGCCTCTACCACATTTGGATTACCAGGAATCGTGTCATTTTCAGACAGGAAATAGCCAATACAGATGGTGTGATTGCAAGAATCAAGTATGAGCTACGTGTACAGTTGAGTAAGATAGATAGAATTAAAGATACACACAGAAATAGGAATTGGTGTAAGGCTGTAGGTATTGAGCCTAGTTTTACAAAGAAATAGATTTTGATGTATAGAAGATGTCTTTACAGGTTGTAGTAGTTTTGTGTAGAGGGTATCCTAGCTGGATCCCTTAGTGTTTGCTGGATATCTTGATGTAAACAGCCAAACGCTCATATTTTGGTAATGAATATGCTCACATTCTACCAAAAAAAATATAATAAAATAAACTATACCAGATTTCCAGAGTTACACCAAGAAGACCATATTGAAAACCCAAACAGCATTGCACATGATAGTAGTCCAACCCGCTCCCTACAACTACTTACAAATGTATAAAATAAACTCCAACGAGAGAAATAGTAAAGTTTCTATGTTTAATTTAAAACTAGCTAGTTCCTACTATCTGATGTCAATTTGTAACCTGTTGAATTAAGAATTATGAATCATAAACTAGCCTAATTCTTTACATATTCACTTCTGAATAGAGCAGAACAACATCAGCTTTTATTTTGTGCTAATGAGCAACCATCACCTTAAGTTCCACAGTAACAGCTTAAGTTCCATAGTAACTAAAATTCTGAATCCCAAAATAAGGCATTGTGTGAAGCACAGTTGCAAGGTCAAGTTGAATGAACATACAGCGACCATGCATTACAGCCCTCAGATATTTTAATCCCACAGGAAGCAGAAAGGTCTGAAAGACCAATCTGTAATATACCGTACATTACCAGTCTATCATCACCAAAACAAGCATGTCATCTCATTATGCACTGTGAAGGAGAGTGAATGGCACAAGGATCAGAAGGAGGGGGGGGGGGATCGGAAAAAGGCGTTCCAACTCAGTACAGTATTTGGTCTTCGCAAGGACAACACGCTTGATTGTCTTGATTTTAGACTGCTGCGCGAGAAACTTAAACAAGGGAATTCTTTCCAAATCCAAGTTCGTCTATACATGTGCTTTCTAATTGTAAGCATCATCAGCTAAAGGAGTTTATATAACCAAATCATAAAACGGTAGTACCAAAATCAAGACCGCATCACAACCAATCAAAACCATACTACACCCAACACCAACACTGCAATAAAAAACTCAGAAAGCCAGGGCTAATTGAGCAAGGCATAGAATCAGCAACAACATCACATATTCACACGATCACAACCAACACAAAAGTAGATACTTCAAGAACAGTACAAATGAAGCAAAAATTAAAAAAATTAAAAAATCCATAAAACCCATAAACTCCATAAAATCCCCCAATAGGAAAATGTAATTAAAAAAAAAGCTCCAACCTTCACGATTAGCACTCAAATCTACATTTTGGAAATAATGTCATGGAAAATCGTCAGCTTCATTTCAAATGTTGCATAATAACACAATTCCTTAGTAAAAATTACCAATTTAAATCTAAAATCTAACTAGACAAGCAAAATAGAGATTCAATTTAAATGAATATAACTACAATTCAATTCAATTAAACTATATAAAACTGCAATTGATTGCTAAATTCAATAAAAATCCACACAAAAAACCACCACAGCTTAACATTACCAGACAACAATGAATGAAACCATAGGTTATATAAAATTGAGAAAATAGCAGAAATGGACATACAGGTTGAACAACAAGGTGGGTTCAGAAGTGTGTTGAGCGCGGCTTGTTGAGAGAGACAAGTGGCGAGTTTGGAAGAGATCGCGAAGTAGCAGCAAATGAGATTAAGCTTGGGGAGTGTGGTTTAGGATCATACGGTGAGGAGGAAGTGGGTGAGAGTGAGTGGATAAAATGGCTGGATAGATTGCGATTTCAGCAGCATTCAAACCATTCTGAGTTTTTGCTTTGGGGACTGCTTTTTCTTTTTTTTTTTTTTTTTTTTTGAGTCACATGGATTTATGTTCTGGACCATCTACTTTGCACCGATACATGACCCAACACCACTAATCTGTATCCATCTCACTAATCATTGTTAGAGATTAGTGGCTGAGTGGAGGATGTACTAGTGCGTTTTTTACTAGTCTAATCATCTAATCATCGTTAGAGAAAGTAGAATATTTAGTAGTCACTAATTTTCTTCAAAATAAAAATGGCTAAAATTATGTTTGTTTGTTTTTTCTTTTTTTTTTTGGTTAAATAGGTTGGGATTTAATATCGAAGAAACTAAATTATGCATGGTAAATACCCAGGAATAGTAAAATTTGAATAAACTAATAAGAAATATACCCTGAAAGATGAGATTAGGTAGTCGTTTTTTTAGTAGTTCACATATTGTGTAATTTGCTTGTTTGCGTGCCCCTAATCGATCTTTTTAATTTGCTTGAAAATCGGATTTTTTTTCATCATGATTGTATGGCAATTCTAATCCGAATTTTTTCAATGACTAGGGATCATTAATTTATCCAATCCAGAGGTAAAAGAGAAGGGCTTCAATTAGTTTTAATCCATCTGCATATATACCCAAAATCTGTCCAAAATTAAATTATGCTTGATGAGCTAATATAAGTGTGTGCCTCAATTTATGATCTTTTATCTTATGCTTGGAGATCTAACTTATTAGGATATGTAGGTATACCATATACGACAGTATATGGCGAAAATAGTGTGATTTAAAGTGGTTTAAGCGTAATCTTTATTGACATATGTATAGGGTGTGTTTGTGTGCATAAATGACAATTTTCTCTTATTTTTGCACATACTTAGATTGGTAAAATATTAGGCATACTTCATCTTTTTCAATCTAAGTAACATTCCACCGGCAAAGAAATAGGAAGAATTTTATCGAAGTGCATCTATCACTGTATAAACTTGAAAAAGAAAAGACAAAAAAGGAGATGTTTAGTACTTGTAATGTTATTTGAGTTGGTGAAAGCAGTATAGTGTTTTTTAGAGACATCTTATGTCTAAAATAAGATGGCGAGTTTTTCAGTTTATCGTGATTGAAATCATCCTTTGTGTCCACATCTTCTTAAAATAAGAAGGGGATAAAACATATTCATGATGAGCTTGATTTTGACAAAAAAACATATGTTAACCTTCTTTGTTTTTTCATATATAATGTTCTGTTGTATGCCTTTTATATGATGAGCATGAATAATAATAATAATAATAATAATAATAATAATAATAATAATAATAATAATAATAACAATAATAATAATAATAATAATAATAATAATATTTCATTCTTTTAATTAGGTGTTTATGAGTTGCTACCAAACGTACGCTGATTTCCAGGTTAAAGTGTTTGGTTTGTTTCCTACATTAGCATTTTTCATGTTTCCCTCGCTTACATGCTAAATTTATATTTTGAATTCTTGACATGTTAGAATATTTAATTATATTACAAAAAAGAAGGCATAAGATATTTTTTAATGTGAAATATCAAGTGAAAATATGAGTATAAGTAATGTTCTTTTCAAAGGAAATGTGTAGTCTAGACTGTTTCATTAGCTACTTGTCTTTTATTTTCATAACGCTTAACTCTGTTTTAACTTAGCTTGTAGCCTATACATTTTGATTCATGCCCATGCCCTACTAAATCATGAAAGTCTAAGAATATTCTATGTGTTTCACTCAAAAAAAAAAAAAGAATATTCTATGCATATTTGTTATATAGCTCATAATTCGTTCTATATATAGTACACTTCATATTAATTTAGTAATAAACGCCAAATCTACCAGAATATGTTAGTATGTATGAATAAATACTTTGTTGATTGTTTTTGCATGACTATAGAGTGATTTGGTAGACTATTAGGCTGAGCGTGAAAGTCAAAGGGAGTAACCGCAAATTGTTGGTCTTTAGCAAATGATGTAAAGTTGTAAAATTCTATAGGTCGATTAAGCTAAAATCTAATCTAACACGAAGTTACTCTTGATCCAAACATACTTTGGGAACAGATGAAAACATATGTAATGATGCAAAAAATCTCTTAATATTTAAGTGATAATTGATTGGTTTGAGCTACTATGATTGTTTGAACTAAGAACCTCGCGCACTATTTATGCGAACGAAAATGTTTTGTTCACCCTGTGGATGGGCAACCCACAGCTTATGTGGAAGACATGTCATCTTTTAGAATAAAAAAGAAAAGAAAAAGAAGGGGTAGTAGTGGCTGACATGTTTTTCCCGTTTCAATGCCTGGGGGATGATTCAAGAGGTTGATATACCAATGACCATTGACCTTCCTTCAGTTCCTATTTAAATAAAGCCTCTACTTCTTCTGATCCCTCTTCTTCTACGCACTTACTCTTCTTCTCCTTCCTTTTTGATGGGAATCATATCAGTTATTCTTATTATCAGTTATAATAAAGCACTATATTATAAATAAACTTATTTGCAAACATTAGCAAAGTTGTTCTTCGATATTCACACATGATAAAATTCAGATCAACTTTTTTTTTCTTATCAGAATAATGAACCTCCAACGTTTTCCATTTGTAATGGAGTTTTTTTTTCTTTGGATTTTTTGGATAGAACTTCATAAACAAATTAAAGAAAACCAATAGCAATTGAATTAGTAGCAATTTAATCTATTATGATGACAAGTGAGACTTAGTCGAGACCTTCATGTTTACACTTCAATGAATTACTCCCTTTTTACTCATACTTCATGTTTACACTTATAAATTGGTGATGAAGGGTTGACATCTTGACGAAGAAGAGTAATACTGGAGATATGAGGAAAGTCTGGGCAATTAACTTTCGTTGATGACGGCACCCGCTTACCAAATTAACCAAATCCCTTTTATGGCTCTCACTTATCCAATCTATCTCTCTCCTTTCAAGCTCAATTTCGCCCACTTCTGTGCCGATTCGATTATTAATTTGACGCTCAAATCTGGGTTCACTAACTATATGGAGATTAAAAGTGTTGATGTCATCTTGATTTTCGATTATGGCATGAAAACCTAAATTCAACTTGTTTTTTTTTTTTTTTGGGAGGTGAAGAATGGAGTTCAAGCTCTGTAATTTTACTTAAGAAGGCAAGCAAAGCAGACTAATCTGAAATTCCATGTTAAAAAAGTGAAAATTGATGAGTATGGTCGAGAAGGCGAAGGGTTTTCTCGATTTTTGACTTGGAGATTTTATGGAGCTTTTTACTCTGTCTTGGGAATTGTCGTACAGTGGAGAATTTCTGATGACCATATTACTCTGTCTTGGTGGGTGACATGGCTAAGAGTGCTGAAGTGGACAGAGGGTTGATAACCCACTGGATGGATCTATCATTCTCTTCTAATTTATTGATTTTGAATCACATGATTTATTTATTGAGCTAGACAAAAAGGGTGGCGCCACAAAGAGAATTTAGTTGGACAAAATCCAAAATAGAATATGAAGCAAGGATATGGAAGTAACCTTAACAAGGAATAAAGGGAGAAAAATTCTTTGGTCCATAAAGGGACCGTCCAGAACACCTTTGTGCATCGTAGATCTTGATTTATGTAGTCTCAACCGTTGATTTTACTTTCCACTCAAAACTGGTTACCTAGGCAACAGGTAAAACAACATAATATCCCAAATCCTGAACTTTATTCCTTCTGTTACAGTTCAATGTCCTCATCCCCATCCTCTACCTCTTTCTCTCACCATCCTCTACTTCCATGGTGTTGAGGGTCTATGCTTTCCATCAATTTCCCTTGTAAATCGCCACCATTTCACATTCCATTTCCAAGCGGCATTGGTGAGTTGAAAAACTTGAACTATCTCAATCTCAGCAAATGTGGGCTTACTGGCATTACTCATGAAAATATCTTGAGCCTTGAGAAACTCCAGATCTTGGACCTGAGTGCCTCAGAGGTTTTGTGTTTGCAATCTGCTTATGCACCAAAAAAATTAGACTAATTTGAGGATTTGTTTGAGATAATGGAGTACATCTTGTTTGAGACTTTGAGATAATGGAGTAAATGTTGTTTGAGAATTGGAGTAAGGGCATGTTCTCTTCACATTCTTTTTACTGAACTTATCTGCATAATACTGAACTGAATTGAATTTTACTGAACTGAACTGAATTTTACTGAATACTTCAAAGGGAAGTTGAGGAGAACAGGCCCTAAGTATTGGTTTCGAAATTGGAGTGTATTATTCTAAGAATTGGAGTGTATTATTTTAAGAATTGGAGTGTATTGCTCTAATAATTGGTGTTTAATAATTGAAAAAATGTTGTGAGTAAACTTTGTGAATTGGAGTAAGTTAGTTTTATGAATTTGAGTAATTTATGGAGAAATAGAGTAAGTAAGTTTTATGCATTGGAGTAAGTAAGCTTTATGAATTGGTGCAATTTTAGGAGAAATGGAGTAAGTATTAGTTCAAGAAATTACACTATATTATCCTAAAAGTTGGAGTATATTACCCTAAAAATTGGAGTAAGTGGTAAAAAGGATCAATTATAGAAAGTATAGTACACCAAATATGAACCTGGTATACCAGAAACTCAACAATGGTAATTTGATGAAGCGCACAGTGTGGTGGCCCAATTGGCTAGTTGGTGGACTACTCAGTAATATTGAAAAGTTCTACGATTTTTATGTTTTTATCATGATTTTAAATAAATATATTCGTTGGGAAAATAATGTATGCATCTCTATTTGCTTTCATTGAAATTCATCAAATTATCACAACATAATCGCTCTTTAGTATTAATGTAAATATTTCATTAAATTTATAGAATTTATGAGCACTAAAATACAATGGTAATTAGTTGAAATATTTTAGTATGTAACTTGTTTCAAAGTATCAATATAAATATATATAAATTAGTTTTTAGGATGCAAGTGCTGTTATTCCTTTTTTTGAGTGAAGTGATGTTATTTCTATACGTTGCAAGAAAATATTATTTCGATATATTTATACAAATCAGATTAGACTTGTTAGGGAGCATTGCAATCATATTCTATATTAGTTGTGGACATGGAAATGCAATTGATGTTGGCGTGTCATCTATACTTATTTGATGGGCTCATTCAACATACTCTCACTATTTAATGAGATCACAACTTAAAACTGAACTTTATTTAATTATATTGATTTGATATTGGAATCTGAAATGCAGTGCACTTGTCTATGATTATGGAAATATATGGAGTATCATTGCCAAAAAAAAAAAATAGATGGAATAATATGCAGGACTTACCAACATATACTATAAATGAACCAAAGCGTTTTAACCACAACTTAATAATTATGCATGACAACAGTAACAATGTTGGTTTATGACAATACCAGATGTCATGGTGAGGCGAAAATAACATTTATGTATTTACTCAGACTTAGATCTGATCATGCTTGTTGTGTATCACATGTATGTGACTTCGAATAACATGTGTAAATTATAGTAAAGTTACAAAATTTATATGACTTTGGTATTGGTAGTGTATTTAGGTTGCTGACGTAGTAAATGCAATTAACAAAGTGTGTAATTTAATTTGATTTGGTGATATAGGCTAATGGTCATGCAATGTTGATTTTTAATTAGTTTATTTTTAAATGTGGAGTTGGGATGAGGTTATATGGACAGGCAAATGCATAACATTTATTATAACTATATTGAGGTGAATAGAATGGATAAAGAATACCACCAAAATCTTTAAATAAAAGTTTGAACATGCATATATTACAAAGACAAATTCAAATGGTGCACCATGTTCCTATGTGGTCGACATTATGAGAATTATTAATTCATTCTTGGCTAGCCCAATATTTTCTTGGCTAACTAGAAATGCCAATTTTTGCGTTTTCATGCTTGTTTCGATTATCTGAGCTGACGAGTTCTTTTAGTAGTGAAGTGATAGTGGTTTACTATTTTTCGATTTAGTACATTAAAACATGCCTATGCGAAAATGACACTTCAATTTAAAATTCAAATTTTACGCAATGAAATCAAATCAAAATTAAAATCCAATAGTTTTAATTTAATTGAGTTGATATTTTCTTTTAATAGTAAAGTGTTTTTTGTGTACAATAAATATAGTTAATTATCTCCAATTTGCATTTGCGACCTCGACACAACACTAATGATGCAAACTTTTAATGTTTAACTCATATATTCCCAACGAGCAAAAGATATATATATATATATATATATATATATATATATATATATATATATATATATATATATATATATATATATATATATACATGCAAAAATATAAAAGTCCCATAATATAAGTCGTTTTAGAAAATTGATTTTTTACCATATCGAGTATAAGTTTATTTTATAATTTCGACAAAATATTTATTGCTTTTTACCAACTCTATTTTTGTTTCACATTACATTTTTTACTCATTTTTTTGTTAAATCCAAAGTTAATGGGCAAACTAGTCAAATTTAATTTTTTTGGTAGAATTGAGGTTATTTAATAACTTTCTTATTCGTGTGCAAAAACCTTAAATGACTTATATAATAGAACGGAGGGAGTAATTTTTGGAATGACTCTCCCTACTTTCTTCCTTTTTTTATTTTTTTATTTTTTTTAATCTAGTGTGAGTATATTTTTTTAATTTCTAAATATTCAATTATATTGTCTTTTCCTTATAAAATAATCATATTGTTTCATCATGGTTACCCTTTAAAAATTTGGTGTATAAGGTCACTTTTAATTAAAAAGGGGCTTTTAACTAGTCTGGACAAATTTGGGACAACCAAATTTAGAATATTTATCACTTTGTCTATCACATTATAAATAATGTAAACCATGTATTTAAGTCATCTTAATATTGTGTAATTTATTTTAAAATTATTTAAAATTCAAAACTTATGTAGTGATGTGTTACATACTTGTACTTAGAGGCGCTACATTACTTAATCTAATATTTGATTCGGAATCAAATATGAGATTAGGATCTGGAATGCGCTTGTATATGATCATGAAATAGATGGAGCAATATGCAAGACCTACCAGTATATAGTACAAATTTATAACTCTATTTTATTTATATATACCAAATAGTTAATAATCTTATTCCTTGCTTGCTACACTATTTGTAATACAAGGTATGTTTAAAAATCACTTAAAACACCAAATATAACTAGTTATTTTTTATCTACAATTAATAATCTTCGAAGAATAATATATACATGTAACTCATGAAGGTAAATAAAGTAGGATTATGTGATTCACATCACTAGCATAAACCAACAAAATTAATTTTAAACTTGTTTCTCAATTTTATTTATTATTCCATAAACAAAAATAGACTATCAAAGTCAAAGCGTTTTAACCACAAGTTAATGATTAATGCATGTCAACAATGACGATGTTGATTTATGACAATACCAATAATTTTAGGTCATGGTGAAGCGAATATGACACATATGTATTGACTTGATAATGTTTTATACTCGATAATGTTTTATTTTACATCACATGCTTATGACATTGAGAAATTTGTACAAATTATAATAAAGTTAAAATTATAAATTATATTTTGCATCAAATGTGTATGACATTGATAAACGCGTGTAATTTAATTTGATTTGGTGATATACACTAGTGATCCAAATCATACAATCTTAATTTTTAGTTAGTTTATTTTTAAAGGTCGTCGACTTGGAAGTAAAATGGAAACGCGAATGCATAACATTTATTATAATTAGATTGAGGTGAATAGAATGGATAAAGAATACCACAAGAATCTTTAAATGAGAGTTTTGATATGCATATATTACAAAGACAAGTTCAAATGGTGCACCATGTTCCTATGTGGTCGGCATTTTGATAATTAATTTATTGTGTACCTTTTCAACAAATTACTCCATATCATAACGTCCTTGTTCCGTTTCTTAGGCAAGATACTTCATTTGTTAAAGTAAACACTCCACTGACCATCTTTTTTTTTTTTAATAAATAACTATATGGTAGACCATCGTATACAATTGTCTACCTTTTCGTATATGGTGCACCATTATGTAAAATTGTGCACCATTTCATAAAAGAAAATAAAAAAAATAAACCCCAAATTTCTCCCGGTTGCCATGACCGGCTATTTCAATAGCGAGTCGAGGTCACGCGCTAAATTTTGCTTTCTGGACGGTCCATAAATGGACCAAAGACGCTCTAGGGGGGGAACCAGTTAAGTACCTCTTGTCTTTTTCTATTTTACTTACTAGTTTTTATACTATTTTTTTCTGTTTTATTTATTGTTACTATTGGATTCCTATGTGTTATATTTAATTTTTTCATTAGGAGTATATAGATTTTGTTGGTAGATCTTTTGCATATCTTTATGAGACCATACTCGTCCATAAAGTGTAACCTAGTGGTTTAACGGGCTTGTTGTATATGTTAAATGTAATTGTGATTTCTACAAAAGTGAGTCAGGTTTTATTTTATTTTATTTTATTTTATTTTTCTTTGTAGATGATAATGTCGAGTAAAACATTTTTTTCGCAACACTTGAACTTTACATAGAGGTGGCGGAAATCACATTTTGGACAATGTGAAGTTTAGCGGGGGTTTATTTGTATGTTTTATTTTTATTTTTTAACTTGTGTGTTGTTTTTCAATTTGGAAAAAAAAATTGGAAAAGAAGAGTTTTTCAAGCATAAAGGACTTATAAGATCGTTTAACTAGTTGACTTTGTTGCTTGTGATTAGCTAGTAGAGTGCATGATCATTAGTGTTGGATAGAGGTGGCTACTGGGCCGGGCTTGGCCCAAGCCTGCATAGACCGACCCGGGTGTGGGTCAAACTAGTGCCGAGGTGATCGAGGCCCAGGCCTGACACTGCTATGGCCCACGAACTACCAGTGCGGGCTTGGTCTTGCCACGAAAAAAGTTCGGGTACAGCTTCCTCCTTCCTCCTCCCCAAAATCCATTATCTCTCCTTCCTCCTCCCCAAAATACATCCCCAAATCCCCAACAATGGCAACAACTCCCCAATTCTCAACATCTCTCCTTCCTCCTCCCCAAAATACATCCCCACGGGCCAAAGTTGGCTACGGCACGGACCGGTACCTATCCATGCGGGTCAGTGCCTAGTTACGACGAAGCCCAACCCACGAACGGAATGGACCGGCCCGTGACCACCTCTAGTGTTAGAGTGCTTTTTTTCTTGGTGGCCACATTTAAGTAGTGAAAATTTGAGTCTCATGACTTTATATCACTCTCACTATATTTCTTTCATGTGTGATATTCTTCCATGAGTTTGTTTCTCTAAATACTTGTCTTGTTTCTATTTGAGACCACATTGACACTTGCATACATATGATCAATATCATAATTGACTTATTCTTGTATATTGTGAGCTAAATTAGCCAAATAGCCTAACCTCGTGATACTCCTTCCCCTAATTAACCCTTTTAACACATGTAATTAGGAAACAAAATAGTGAGGTTGACATATTTGCTAAGGAGGGGGGAGGAGAAGGGGCAAGTTGTATGCATGGTTCTAAAGGAAATGTCTTACTGTTTAGCATGAGTACATTTTGTACTTGCTCTTTGAGGGCTCTAACGGCTCTAGGAAGTTGTGTAGTTGATTTTTGGCAATTAATTACTTGCCTAATGAAATTTATTTCGGTGTTTTCAATATATATATATATATATAATATTATCGATCTTTTTAATTCTTATGAACTATGTTACAAGCCGAGTTCTATCCAAAACATATTATATTTACTTAGCCTTAGGACTAGTGGAGTTTTATGAATGAGTCCTTAACTTGTATTGATGTTTCAAGAGTAAGTGTAGAGAATGATCATTATTGTGGTTGCCTATATTTACAAGGAGACGAAACATGTTGAATTTATATTTTATGAGTTCAATCTTTTTTTATGTATGTTTGAAACAAAAAAAGAAATTTGATTAAGTGGAAAACAAAAAAGGAAAAGAAATTAAAAGAATAGTGAATTGATGAGGAAAAGTATCCTAAATAATACAAAGTATTGAAATTGTAAACTTCCACCTAAAGTTCAAATTTTAAGGGTTAAGTGAAATATCAATGATGATAAGTTGTTGTAAAGAGAATAGCTACTTCAATCAGTTCAAGGTGCAATTAGTAATTACCCTTAAAAAAAAAAAAAAAAAAAAAAAGATGCAATTAGTAGTTGTCACTTTGGAAGTAAAAGGGGGATGGTGCAATTTTTGGAAGACGTTTAGAGTTCTGGGAAAAGTTTCTAAATTTATATTATTTACAAATACATACTTGTTTTTTGATTCATTTTTTCTCCTTTAATTTCCATGGCTTTTGGACTATATTCCCAGATTTTGTCTCACGCTTAATCTTTAGTCTCATTACAACCCTAAAAATGTCATTTTGAGTATTGATTTGTGTTAGACATGGCAATACTGACCCGAACTAGATCCGAATAATCCAACCCGTGACCCAAGTCAACCCGAATAGTAAAGACCCAAAATTGAACTGAAATCCGAAACAACCCGATCAAAACCAAACCAAGCCAAAATTAGCAGACCCGTCCCCGAATCTGATCCATACCGAAATCGACTCAATCTGAAAAACCAAACCCATATCCATGTGGTACTCCAATATTTTCTATAATTATTATATCGATTTATAAATGACTTATAAATGATTTCTCAAATTTAAATCGTATTTGTATACGATTACTCAACTATTTGAATTTAGTCATGATAGTAATAATTATTATTATGGAGTTAATATCGATTTATTTGCGTATTTAATTAAAATAAATTTAAATGAATATTAATTATTCATATTGTTTTATGTGGTTTTAATTACAAAGTTATTCAGAAAATTAAATTAAAACCTAATTTCTTTCTTTGACTTTGTTTGATTGGGGGCCTACATAAGCATAAAGATGGGGAGTTTAGTCAGTTTGTAAAACTGAACCAAAACCCTCACACTTCTCTCTCTCCTCACCCGGCCTCTCTCTCTCTCTCTCTCTCTCTCTCTCTCTCTCTCTCTCTCCCTCTCTCCTCTGGTCGTTGGAAAAAGCTTCCGGCAAGTCTCTCTCTCTTTCTTTTTCTCTCTCTTCTCTCGGCCTGTTTCTCTCTCTCTCTCTCTCTCTCTCTCTCTCTCTCTCTCTCTCTCTCTCTCTCTCTCTCTCTCTTCCCCTCAACAGCGCTCTCTTTCTCCCCTAGTCGCTGGAAAAAGCTTCCAGTATGTCTCTCTCTCTTTCTTTTTCTCTCTTTCTCTCACTTACATCCCCGCCCCCTTTGTTGTCACGGACGACCGTGACCACCACCAGGTCGCCACCTAGACGGTGGTCGTCGACCGCCAGGCGCAACTGACCTTGCCCTATCGTCGTTCTCTCTCTCTCTCTCTCTCTCTCTCTCTCTCTCTCTCTCTCTCTCTCTCTCTCTCTCTCTCTCTCTTCTTTTGTCTTTCTCTCTCGATCCCTTTTTATCTCTTCGCCGGTGCTCCGGCGAGCCATCGACTGTCATCACCATCCATGGTGGTGGTCGGTGGATGGTGTTGATGGGTCGGTCCATGGGCCACCATGCATGGGTAACCGTGGCCTAGGCTTGATTATCAAGTTAGGGTTTCAGTTTTTATTTTCAAAATTATTTATTTTCGTAAAATTTCAGTTTATTATTTATATTTTTCTGTGAGATTTGGGAATCCTATTTGGGAAATTCAAAAGCCTATATTTGTTGCTAAAATCAAGAAATGTAATAAAAATATCAGTTTAATATTTTGTCGATGTTCAGACTTTCGTATTTAATAATTATGATTCGTTAATTGTTTTTAATTAGGACCTAACGAGCAAGCGTGATAATCTTTATTGTTGGAGCGTGTCTTCTATCTTGGAAGTATTTTATAGATAAGAGAATGTGCCTACCTTCTTCCAGAACCCGATCAAAACGGTTTTGATATGTTATGTGCTAATTGAAAAATTGTGGTGAATTTAATATGCAAAGCATGATTAAATTATATCGTCGTTATTATGAAGTTTATTAAGCATGTTTACTATTGTAAATAGATATTATGATGAGCATGTCGATTTTATCATGTTTTGTAATTTAATTAGCTCATATTCTAATTAATGAGTAATTGTTGTGATGATGGATTATTATTATTATTATTGTTGTTGTTGTTGTTGTTGTTGTTGTTGTTGTTGTTGTTGTTGTTGTTGTTGTTGTTGTTGTTGTTGTTGTTGTTGTTGTTGTTGTTATTATTATTATGCATGGTACTTGGTATGAGATATGTTGGGTTCTAGTGAGCATGTATTATATATTTTTTGCATGTATTAAATGATTTGTAATTTTTGGATATCATGTTACCCTGCCGAAGTGCTGTCGAAATTGTGCTAGACATTGCATGTGATCCTGACTGGATTAATTACTAAGTAAAGCATGTTTATTCTCATCATGGTGAATTATTTTTATCGTCGTTATTTACTATTCATTGTCAAGAATGTGAAATGAATTAGTAAGTCGTGGTCTCGTTGTACCATTAAGTCAACCAATGCAATTATGTAAATTGAATTAAATGAGAGTAAGACTCCTAATGGGTCCCTAATAGTAGTTGAGCAAAATTGGGATTACACCTAATTAAGTAGTTCAATGATGCGTGATTCCCAAGTTACTTTATGGACACCTCATTGTGTGTTCGAGACGGATCATTCTCCATTCAAAAGGGGCCGTTTGGTTGGGGGTAATTTAAGAGGATAATCGAATAAATTTTTAGGTGAAAATGGGAGATATGTGAGGTAGTGGAGGTCCGATTTTATGAGGAGGAGGGTAATGATTACCCCCATTTGGGGGATAATAGAAACCCACCTCCCCCTAGGGTAATGAATTTCCCCCATTTTCCTTCATATCTCTATTACCTTCCATTAATCATTACCCTCATCACCACTTCACCTTACTATTTTTTACTTTAATTTGTTCCATTACCTCCTTAATCATTACCCCCAACCAAACGACCCCTAAGTCCTCTAGGCTCGCTTATTATACTAGAGGTAGTGTGCACACTAGAATCATTAAGTCCATGGCATGATTGTATCTTTCGAAGAACAGTATGGGTAATCGTTGTTTTATTCGCTCTCTTACGTATCTTTCTAAATTATGACGGATTGTTTAAACAAGAATTGCATGTAAATGAATGTCGTTATGCCTATACTTGATTATATGCTTATGTGCGTATGCAAATAAATTTCAAATATTCTTCTAAAACCCCAGGTATGGTTTGCGAAATGTTTTTACGGGGTATGGACGGCGTTTACTCAGTTTATTTGATTTTCTTTTTTTTGTATTTTGTTCCGCCACAGAAACCAAAGTGCAGGTTTAGTCGAGTGAGGACGTACAACTTGGAAGTTAGATTTGGCGTTGGAGTTAGAACTCTTTATTTCGGTTCAGTTTGTTGGGATTTTTGGTTTGTGCCCAAGTTGGCAAGTTGTAATAATTTTAATGGATTTAAGTTTACTATTTAGATAACTCTGATATTAATGTTTAATTTATTTTAGTTTGTTAATAAGCTCATTTTGATACCTAGTCTTTATTTCTGATTAGCATTTATTCCTTAGCTATAAATGTTGCAGTAGAGCTCTTGGGTTTGTGACAGTTCAGTGATATCGAGTCATGTATAATTACATCGATAGTTCCTAGTAAATCGTTGTAAATTCGGGGGTGTTACAATCCAACCCGAAACGACATGAACCAAATCGACCCGAATCCAAATATACCCGATCCGACCCGAACCGAGTATAGAAATAACCCAATTCAACCCGAACCGAGATGGTCTGACCCAAATTGACCCGACCCTACCCACAATCGACCCGAAACAACATGAACCAAATCAGACCCGAGCCCAAATATACTCGAACCGATCAGAGCTCGAACCGAGAATAAAGATAACCCAAATCAGGGCGAACCGAAGTGATCCGACCCGAACCCGACCCAAATGGCCAATTTGCTAGGTCGAATTTGTATCATGTGATATGATCCCAGTGGTGGAGAATGAGAAGATATGCATGCACGCAAAATACTTTTGTTGGAATGAATTTATGAGTGAAACACATACATTACTAAACACATGAGTGTTGGAGTGATATATTGTTTCTTGTGAGATTCCACAAAGTCAAATTCATTAACAAACAAATCAAATTGAGCTTTTTCTTTTTTGGAAATATAGATGGAAATAATTTCACATTTCTGATCGTATAACAATAATTTCAAATATCACTTTCTTGAAATAGTCCCACATATTACCCGAGTTAACATCACTGGGTTAAATGATAACATATTTAACTTATCATTAACTCCTCACTTTATCTCACTAGCACCACCTCTTTTATCCTTCCCTGACAACGGTAATGCAAGAATAAAAAAAATTGGAATTGAATTTTGTGTGCCAATTCCCCCATTTGGTTTCAATCCGTATGATCCCACGAATTAATTTTCCTCACCAACAACAAAAAAGTTCGAGAAATCAAGCAATTGGCTCCAGAAATCATCATCTGTCAAAGGATCAGTGAAGCAAGCTGCATGACTGTAAATTGCACGAGCAAATTCGCTGGAGCTCAGCTCAAACTCCGCAAATTTCAGACATATGATTACCTTCAACTCTTTTGAATAATCAGGATTAACTATTGCCTCCGAATGTTCCTCATCTTTGCCTGGTCTTTCTTTCCTCTGTTACTGTCAAATCCAACCCTACCCCAATTCCCCTTTTCTACGATACATCCCCAATTCCCCAAGTCACCAACATAAATACCCAAATATAAACTTCTCTAATTCATTTCATCCATCCAGCTCTCCTATTTCCATTATTAGCAAAATTAAAACAAACCCAAGTTGAAAAGCCAGAAAGTTTACCATAATGTCACAAAACAAATTAGATACATTTACATTATGTAAAATCAAAAAAAAAAAAAAAAAAAAGAAGAAGAGACAAAGGTTTGACAAATTGAAGAGTTAACTATAAGTTAACTATGTTTTCATTTAATCCAATGTCGTTAACTCGGATAATGTGGTGGGTTATTTTGACACAAAGTGATATTTGTGATTATTATTGTAGAATGTGTCAAATGTGTTTTTCTCATCCAATTTCCTTTTCTTTTTTTTTTTTTAAATTTATAAATATTGAATTTGAATTCGTACCGAACCCAAGTAAATCCATCGTCATAAATCGAGCTGAGCTCAAGAGTTGCAATTTTCAGCTCACCGAAGCCGAGCCGAGGTTACAAAGTTGCCTCGAGTTCTGACCTGGGCTCGGCTCAACTTGGTTACACCTAGAGATGGCACTGCACACAATTAGCACGATGCATGACACGACCGAGCACCCTTTTTACACGGCATGACACGGGCACAGAGGAAGCACGTGCACGAGCACGAATGTCTGGGCCTGCATTTTGAAGAGAAAGCACGACGGGGCACGGTCAGACACGACGCGACACGACACGACATGACTCGGCGAAAATTTTTATATTATTTGAAAACAGCTCACACGGCACAACACAAGCACGAGTACGGGCATGATCTGAGCCTACCTTTTGAAAGCGCAGACACGGAACGACACGAAGCACGACACACACTGTTACAAAACACGAAAACACGACATGAGCATGGTTTGAGCACGACACGAAGCCATCTTTAGTTACACGTTACACCCTGATGGGAACGGCCCAATGAGAACTGGACAATGGAGAAAATCACACCAAGAGTCAGGGGCATTTCTGACCATCAATAAAATATTTATTGTTTCTTATTTTTATTTAATTTATACCCCACTATAATAATCCCTGTGCAATTCACTTATTTCGTCGCCATTTTTATACACAACCAACACTCCAGCTGCTCATTCCGCCATCTCCATCCTCTCCCCTCTTTCTCTTTCATTTTCTCTCTCCTCTCACTCTATCTCTCTTTCTCGCCCTCCCTCAAAACTCTCTGCTTATGCCAATTGCGACTCTCATACTCATAATCTAAGAGTCAAAATCTACCACCCAACAATCATTTCTGTTGTTCAAGATTGCCAAAAAGATGTTAACTTTGAAGGGATTTCAACTGCTATGAAATCTTATGTTCCACTGTGCTTCTCTCAAAGAAAAACTGCACAAGCTTGGCGTTTGATTTATAATGTAATACTTTCAGCTTCTCTGTTGTCGTCCACAATTACTAATTTTAGGCTCCCTTAATACTCGTCCTCTCTCTATGATTTGGGATCCAGACACATATGAGAAGCAAAGATCATTAAACTATGCTGTTGATCTGTTGAGTTTAGTTTTTTTGAGCGAATCATTGATGTAAAAGTACTTAGTTTTCTGGTTGTATAAAACTTGATTTTTAGTTTTCATGGTTTTTTTTTTTTGGTTCATCATCTTCCCCATTTTCTGTAAATGTCATTGCTTGAAATGACGGTTTTTTTTTTTTCATGGGTGGATGTTTTCTGTTTCTCTGGGTTCAGTTGAAAGTAGTTTATTGCTCTAATTTTATCGGAGGGTATCCAGATGGTTTTAACAGTTTTTGATTTCCCAATTTCCTTTTTCATGGAAATTCAAATGCTACTTAGTAGAATTTCGCGTTTTAACTGAAATGCAGAAATTATGATTCGTTTTCTCAGGATTTGAAATATCAAAGTTATCAGCTTTGGAAGTGTTTTGACTGAAAAAACTCTCCAAAATTGTGAACTTAATGAGTTTGATTCAATTTAGTGCTGCAACTTATTCAGTAGATCTTGTAGTTCTTCATGAAAAAAGAAGAACCCAGATCTTGGATTTGACATTTGAAACCAATTAAGATAAAGTTTAGAGATGCTGATGATGTTTGTTGCTATTTTCAGGTACCAGACAATGAGCCCAGATAATTTGCCTTCAAGTAGTGTCAGAAAATCCACCCAATTCAAATCAAGCAAGGAAGATCAAAATTGCCCAGAAAATGGCAGAATCCCAACAAGTAGCAGTGCAAATAATGCTAGTACTACTTCACAAGCACAACAACCACAACCACAACAACAACAACAACAACAACAACAACAAGATCACCACCTTCAGCACCAAAATAACAACACTTTATCTCAAAATGGTCAGACCCACATCTCAAATTCCATCCATAACAATCAAACCAATATACATGAAAGTAGCCCCAGCAGAAGCCAAGGCCTTGGCAGTAGTGGTGGTGGTAGTGGTGACATTTTACTTCAATGGGGACAGAGAAAGAGATCAAGGTGCTCAAGGACAGAGAAAAACCAGACAACCAATCATATGATGCCACCTCCCCCTCATCATTCTTCTTCTCTCCCTTCAACTTCTAGTAATAATAATGGCAGTAGAAGTGGGGGAACCAGCAGAGTTAGGCCTAATAATGGCCTGCTTTATGCCAAGGATGGCCCTGGCTTTCTGCCTAGCAAAAACAGGTACTCAATTTTGGTCCAATTTTCATGTAGTTTTTGTGTTTTTGGTCTGATTTTGGTTTGGGGTCATGAATTGGGTCTCATACTAGTCAAGAACAAATTGGATTTGGCTCAAGAAATTTTTTGAAGAAAGTGAGTCAAAATGTGTTGGCTATTGTGATATTTACTTATTATGTATCTTGTTCTTCATATTTTGCTCTGTTTGATAAAAACATTATATTTTTTTTGTTTGGGGAAGGAAGTTTGGATCTCCACCAGTGATGGAATCCATATTGGGTGGTGGTTGTTTGTGGGGTTTGATGCAGGGTTGGTTAGCTAGTGGTTGCTTGCCCTAATCCATTTTTCTGGATCTAAGAATCTCTTTTTGTTTAGGAGGAAAACTATTCTTTCTCACTCATTTTACCCTTATACCCTCTAAAAGAGCAGAAAATTTTGTTTTGTTTGAGTCTTTTGTGATGTGCCTGAAGGTTTTCTCTTTTATATAATACTATTATAACAAGTAATATAAACTGCTTGTTCTTCTCTTGCCCCCAATTACATGTATCTCATGTGCGTTTACCAGTGTTTCAAGTTTTGGAACTTGTTCTGCTGATAAGGTTTGGCCAACATCATTCTGCTATTTTTCTTTTTTCTATTTTAATTGTTTTAAAACTTACATAACTGCTCAAGTTTTAGTTCTCCAATCTCCACCTATATGTAATATGTGTTAATTGCATACCTATATGTATAATACTATAGCCTGTCTATAAAAACAACAGCACATCAATTTAGAATCTCTTTACTATTTTGCAGCAACTTGGATAGCAAAGTTTTCATCATCTCGGATTATATCTTGATTCTTTTTGTGTTTTCCCTATTGGTATGATTAGGAACTTAGCGGATCAGATGGGCTGTACCAACAGTGCTTCACCATCAAGAAATGGAGGTGGTGGCAACCGCGCCATTTCCAGATCTAGTGTAGGCAAGAGATCCCCTTCTTGTATAGAGAAGAATGATAAGAAGATTGCTGCTTCTGGTTCAATTACGAAGGTGAAATCAGATGATTCTTTGCCGCACACAGGCAACGGAAATCACGTCGAATTAGCTAACGGAGAGCAAGAGAACGGTGGGCATGCCAACACCACCACGGCTCGCTCTCCGGTAGCTGACACTGACAAGGGCAATAGTGAAGTGCTTGAATGGCCAAGGATTTACTTATCACTATCAAGGAAGGAAAAGGAGGATGATTTTTATGCAATGAAGGGTACTAAGCTCCCTCATAGACCCAAAAAGAGGGCCAAGGCTGTTGAAAGGGGCCTTCAGGTAAAAATTAAAACAAAAAAGTAAAAATTATGGACACTCTAAAATTATTGAGGTATTATATTTTCCAGTCCAATTTTATCATTTATTTACTTAATTTTCTTTTTCCTTGCAGTATTGTTTTCCAGGACTTTGGCTTTCTGACTTAACAAGGGCAAGATATGAAGTGAGAGAGAGAAAGAGTACTAAGAAGGTAAAGGTTCTCTTTCTTTTAATTCACCCGTGATCATCACAGCATCTTTTGATGATTAGCTCCACCCTCTTGAAACTTTAGGGTTGGAGTAGCTGGATATGATGATATACATCTTTGGTTTATTGCTGGATTATATATTATTGGCAGGTTATTGTATCTTATTATAAGGGTAGATGGGCATTCAAGGTATATATTTAAAATAATTTGGGACATAATTATATTTGATTTCTTAAAAATAACAAAGAAATTCCTAGTGCCAATGACAATGCCAGGTGCCCAGCTTTAACAAGGCCTACCGAGGCTCCATCTGTGCATAATGACTACTTCGCCCTCCGACTTTCTCTATACTGTCTCAGCTTCCCTTTTGACCTTTTTATTTTCCTTTTTTTTTTTGGTGTGTGGGGCTCAAGATGAGGCATAAGTAGACCTGTCAATTCCCGACCCGACCTGGAACCCGGTTTGACCCGAACCCGATTTTGGGTCAAACCCGACCCCGTTAGTGGGTCGACCCGTTTGACCCGCAAAATAGAACAATTTGTAATTATAAATACAAAATTCAACTAAGCTATCCTAAAAAACCATATAATTTTTTTTTTTTTTTTTTGTGTTTCATTAACTTTTTCTCTACATCTTTATTCTCTCAAAATGAGAAATTTTGCTCTTAACTACCCTCAAATGGATAGAATTATATTGTACAACTTATCGAATAAGTAATCAAAATATAAAAAATATTATATAGGTGTATATACATTCCAAAACTTGAATAAAATACGTATGTAGTTAATACAAGTTATAAATTAGAGTATATGTGTACAAATATACTGTTCGAAAACATAAATTGACTATATAATTGATGAATGAAATAAAAAAATTTGGGTCACCCGACCCGGTGGGTCGACCCGAACCCGACAACACTGGGTCAGGGTCAAGCATTTCTCAACCCGAATAAACCCAAAATGACCCGATCCGCTAGTGACCATAACCCGACATAACCCCACCCGCCCGACCCAATTGCCAGGTCTAGGCATAAGTGATGAAGACTGGTTCAAAGGTGGATTTCTTTTGAATATATGCCCTTTCTTGATGCCAATGTGTCATTTGGGATTTCGGAAATTACGGGCTAAACGAGATCGGGGAAAAATGAAGACATAAACATTACATTAGGGAGGGATAAACTTGTTATGGGAATATGCTTGTCTTTGAGTTGGCCTTGTTGCTAGTAAGTGTAGTAACAATAGCGGATTATTACATCCAACCAGGAGGCACAAATGAGTACTACTTGGGAAGTTTGTGACACGATACCTAAAACTCGGTTTTAAGAGACACAAGAAGCCTTTTACCCCCATCAACTGGTTTCAGGACCTTGAAGTGAAATAGGGAAGCTTGGATAGCGGAGTTGTAGACAACCGATGCCAAAAATTTCTAAGAATCCTTTCTTATACACCATTACTTGCTGCCTGCCCCTTTGCATCATTGCTCAAAGTTACCCCTCACTTATATTATTACAAAAAAAAAGGGAAGAGACGAGTTCGAAGGAGTTAGTCAATGAGCTGAATACCTATGTTTCATCAATGATGAAGTGGAATATTACAGTTTAATCTTGATTTTTATTTACTTGTGCTTCTGATGACTACAACACAATGCTAACAATAGTTTTCCATGAATTTCGGAATTTGCAGCCAAAACGAAGGGGATTAAAAGGACTGGAAAACATGGAAAGCGAATCCGAGTAGTTCACTATCTAGAACAGTATCCTTAACAACGTTGTCCTTCCGGCTTGCCCTGTGGGGTAAAAACTTTCAGACTGGCAGCCGGATTACAGTAACATGATCGTCTTCTGTAGTTGGAAAAGTATAGAATTTCCCCATCCATGGAAAGGGTTCTTTTCCTTTTTGTGGGGATTGTATTTTGGTGGGGGGTTTAAGAGCTAGAACAAGAGCTATTCGTCAGCTGCTTGTTACGTGGATTTAAGTTTCCACACGAATGAAAGAAGGGCGGAAAAAATGCCTTCATTGCCAGTCTCTGTACAGATCCTGATCACAATGGAGTAAAAATGTGAAAAGTTTGGTCTTCCCATGTTTGTTGAAATTGTGAGTTGGTCATTACTTTGTTTCTTAATTTGTGATCTTCAGATTTTGAGTATAATGTAAAAAAAAAAGTCACCTAAAAAAAAAAAAAACAAAAATCATAAGAAATTTCCGAGCCGTACCAGCCAAATTTTGACATGCAAATTTTACACGATCGTGTTTTGCATAGAAAAACCTGTGCAGTGTATCCCAGTAACTAATTGCCAATTCATTTTAACTGAACTAATGGGAAAATCTAATGCAAGGCCTATAAGCTTGCGCCCATTGCGGAAGATTCCGTGTGTTTCCAGCAACAAAGGCAATCGCTCGGCTATTTCCAGCAGCTCGGAATTTTTTCTTTTTCCTGATCCAAAGTAAAAAATAAAGAATTCTATAACCTCTTCTATTAATACGAAGGGACTAGGTATATGTCTAGGCGTTGCGCGTTTTCAAAGTGTAATTGTTACTTTTAAATTTTCTTTTATAATGAATGAATAAATATTACTATAATCATTTTAATATGGATTGGGCTTTGTGCCTCCATTGGACGAAGAAAAGTATGAACAAATATTAATATAATCATTATTAATGACATTAATGTCATATAATAAAATTATTTTTTTTTACTTATAGGGCCACTTATACTATATTAATTCTTATTAGTAATTTCAACTAATTGGGTAGAAATAAAAGTACTTCTAGACTTTGTTCTTTTCACCTAGACTGAAGTGAAATGATTTGAATATGTTACTTGACCTTTAACTATTTAAAACTCGTCTAAGCATATGCAACATTAGACTCGTTTGAAAATATGCTCCGAAATCTTTCCAATGGCATAAGTTATCATCATGAATTTACTTTGAAAGGAAAATTATCTGAGTGATAAGTTGCATATGAACTGAAGTGAACTTATTTGAACTGAACTCAATTGTGTTTTTTTTTTTCCCAACTTCAATTTTAACCATATAATTAAAACTCGCCCAAACAAATTCTATATTGAAATTATTTCAGAATATACTTTAAAGTCTTTCTAGTGACACAATTTTTTTTTTGGAATAAAAAAAATATTTAAGTGATAAGTATCCACATAAACTGAATTGAATTAAAAATAAACCGCGAAGCATAGAGCCTAAAACTTGGTTTATGATAAAAGGGTTCAACATGATAGGACGGAGCTAGAAGGGGTTTTTTTCTTCATGAAAAGGCAACCAAGATGATCCAAAGAATCATCCTAAAGCTTCTCCAAAATAGTGAAGGAACTCAACATTTGCAAACAAATGCAAATCCTTCTTAGTATCAATCAAAATACTTTCTATTCCCATGGGATAAGCCATTCTGATAACTGCGAGATTATCACCTTCAATCGTAATGTCTTTAAAGTTTCTATTTCTCGCTTCCCGAACACCTTCTTGTAGGCCAATAGCTTCTGCAAGAAGGACTGAGTAGTTCCCACACGATCTAGCACCCAGAACGATAACCTCTCCTTCCGTATTACGGATACAGAAACCCGTTGCTGCATAACCATTACTCAATTTGGACCCATTAAAATTGAGTTTAACATACCTGTTTCTATGAGGCAACCACCTAACATCTAGGAGCTTGGTAGTTTTATTTATTGAAAACTCCTTTGGCAACAAAGGAGGAGTTCTTTTTTTTGCAGAAATTGTGAGTTGGTCATTACTTTCTTTGTTAATTTTTGATCTTCACATTTTTTAGTATACTGTTGAAAAAAGAAAGAAAAAGGTCACCTGAAAAGAGAAAAAAAAAACAAAAATCGTAACAAATTTCCGAGTCGTAGAAGCCAAAAGGGAAATCGATGTTGTTACAGTGGTAGCCTTCCAGCACCAGAGATCAGAGGCTGTTTGACCATAGGCGGCGACTCATGTTTAGCACGATTGTTGTGGCTAGCCTGTGGGAGAAAAAGGGACATTGGACGCCCAACCGTAATTGTATTTTTTTTCCTTTTAATTATTTTACCAGAACCACATTGTAATCTAACCATAATTCAATTGGTTAGTTGTTTGATTCTTTTGATTCACTAGGTGTATACTCCGTACGATGCTCGGGCTTGTAGTTTATCATTAGAATAAATATTTTGAATGCTATCAAGAAAATAGGGTGATAATTTATCAATACCGTATATAATAACTAATATGGAGTTACCCGTACAAAACCAAAGTTGTTTGATGTATAGTGTAAAATTACTTATGTGACATGCCAATAACAATTATATGGATTTAAATAAAAAGTTAATTTTGTATATTTTCATTCTTTTAAAAATTATTAAAAAAAATAGTTAAGTGATAAATTTACAATGGTTCTTATCTCTCTTTGGATTATATATTTTTTTTATGTAAGATAACTTATGTGTCATGTAATGTGTTATGGCAACAGTTGTTTTGATACATGTAGATAAATTAGTTTCTTATCTTTTTTTATACTTAAAAGAATTTATCGAAAAAAGTAGTGTTTAAACCTACCTTATTCACATTATTTTACCAGTTTACCATATTGTTCTATCTCTATGAATCATATATTTTTGTTAGGGTGTGGAATCACTTTAAAGATTAAGATGCATAATACGTGAATTTACCCGTTAGTTTTAAATTCTTTATGTATTTATTACTTGTGACTACTTTCCATTATTAAATTCGTTGTATCTAGTTTATGTTGCATTTAATATTTTGACTCAAATGACATGGCAATCAATGTGGCGCTTATGTGGATGTCACGTGTTGATGGGGCAGTTGTCCCGTGTGATGCACATGCTTATAGTTTATCATTAGAAAAGTTGTTTTCGAAAATGATACTTAATGGGAGTATATATTGAACTTGAAAGCATTATTATATAAGCATTAAAAAGTCAATTAATGTTGCACTTTAAGTTTTGACCCAAATGACAAGACAACTAATGTGGCGCTTATGTAGATGTCGCGTGTACGATGCACCGGCTTGTAGTTTATCATAAAAATTATTTTTTTAGATTACTGCTACTTCATTTTTTTTAATTAGAGATTAATGATTTATCAATATATATATATATATATATATATATATATATATATATATATATATATATATATATATATATATATATATATATATATATATATATATATATATATATATATATATATATATATATATATATATATATATATATATATATATATATATATATATATATATATAGTAAATAATAATGAGTAATACAAAATCAAAGTGTGTGTTATTTTTTAAAGAAGCTTACATAACATGCTCAATTGATTGATCCTAATGGATAATAAATAAATCTCATACTGCAAAACAAATTTCAAGAAATAGCTAAGTGACAAGTTTATAACTACCATCTTCACACGCTCCATCAATTGTTATAAACCTCCGTTTGCTTTTGGATTCTATAACTTTTTTTTTTTGGAAAGTGGATTCCATAACTTTATACCCTCTCATAATCAATGTCCATTAGTAATGGTTTTTGTCCCTCTTGATTTACATTGTATTATGCGTAAAATTATTTATGTTTTATGTCATGCCTTATGCAGCGGTTGTTTGGATCCACGTGGACAGCTTAATTAATGTCCTATTTAATTAAAATAATTTAGTGATAAAAATATTTATGTTTACAACTACATTATGGTTACAGTTCTAGTAATCTACAATATTATTTTGGTATTTATGTGTCTGGCCGTACGTTTTGCTTGGATTCTATGGGTGTATGAGTTACGACTCCAATGGGTGTATAAGCTATGACTCTAATGGTGTATGCGTTTCTACTACTTTTATTATCCATTTAATAAAATGGACTACTAAGTATGAAAAAAAATCTACTATATTTCTCCATTTCATGGAGAATCACTTAGAAAATTTAAATGTCTAAATTACCGGTACGTGGATTTTATCTATTAGCTTTGTAGTCTTTATGCAATAATTATTTATGATAATTTTTCCTTACTAATTAAATTTATTGTACTTAGTTTAAGTATTATTTATTTTAAGTCCATGTACCATATTTATGAAATTAATGTTCATGTATCCAAATAATTAAATTCGATGTACCTAATTTTGAGTTTTATTATAAGTTCATGTATCATATTTATGAAATTAATGTTCATGTATTCTAGTTTAATTAGATAAAACAATTCATGTATCCTAATTTAATTTAATTAAATTGATGAGTTGGCATTGACTTTTTATATAATGATGATTGGACATGGCGACGTGACATTGACACGTGTCAATGCAGCGACTATCATGATCTAACTTTATGTATATACTAGGTGTATGCCCCGTGCGATGCACGAGCTTGTAGTTTATCATTAGAAAATATGTTTTGAATGCTATCAAGAAAATAGGTTAATGATTTATCAATACCGTATATAATAACTAATATGGAGTTACCCGTAGAAAATCAAAGTTGTGCTCTATGCAGTGAAAAGTTGCTTATGTGACATGCAACAACAATTGTTTGGATTTAAATGGATAAGTTATTTTATATTTTTTCATACTTTAAAATTTTATTGAAAAAATAGTTTAATGATAGATTCACAATCACACATCTTGATATACTCTATCAACCGATATATTTACATATTTGTGTGCTTATGTCGTCCATAAATTTATCTACTTAGTTTACTAATAGCCAATATACTACTATTGTTTCATTCTTATCTCTCTTTGGTTTTTTACTTTTTTTTTTATGTAAAATTACTTATATGTCATGTATGTTATGGCAACGGTTGTTTTAATCCATGTAGATAAATTAAAAAAAAACTTATACTTAAAAGAATTTACCGAAGAAAAAAGTGTTTAAACATACCTTATTCACATTATTTTACCAGTTTACCATATTGCTCCATCTCCATGAATCATGTATTTTTGTTGGGGTATGAAATCACTTTGAAGATTGAGATGCATAATACGTGAGTTTATATGCTAGTTTTAATGTGTTTATGCATTTATTACTTGTGACTATTTTTTCTTATTAAATTTGTTGTATCTAGTTTTTAGTATAGTTTAGCTTAAGTTTAAATATGTTCATGTATCCTAATTTTTAATTAGATGACATGGTTCATATATCCTTATTAATTGGTTAATTTGCATTAACTTTTGGATATGATGATTGGCGTGATACACTTATATTATTTTTATAGTTTATGAATTTAATGTTTTCAAAGAATGGAATGAGTTCCTATGACTTTAGTAAAACTAAGTTTTCACTAACTTTTATGAATACTAATGATATAATTTTAAAGGCTAGTGAAAGCAATAACTAAACTTTGAACCACTTTTTAAATAAATACATCGAATCATGATATGGCGCTTATGTATGCAATGATATTGATGCCACGTATCAATACATCGGTTGCCATGTTTCACTTTTATATCTCGTGCATCGCATGGGCTTGTTAGTATATCATGGATTATAACTGTCTTGTCCTTTGTTAAGTGTCGCTTTAGATGTTCGTGTTTAATTTGAATTCGATTTGTGGAAACACTATTTAGATTCAAACTATAAAAGAATAGTTGTTGGGTGCATATCGGAAAGTATTTTCATTATAAATAATTTTCATAATTTTTACATACTCCAATTTATAAAAAAATAGTGGTCAAAGTTCGACCTCGAAAATCAAAAACGAAACTTAATATATACTAAGGGAGTATACATTGAATTTGAAAGCATTATTAAATAAGCATTAAAAAGTCAATGAATGTTGCATTTAATGATTTTACTCAAATGACATGGCAAACAATATTGCGCTTATGTAGATGTCACGTGTCGATGCAACAACTGTCAAGATCCACTACTTAGATTAGTTGCATTAGATGTATGTCCCGTACGATGCATGGGCTTGTTAGTGAAGTGTTTGTCCTTTTTTGTGTGTCGTTTTAGATGTTCCTGTTTAAATTTGACCATCGATTTGTGAAAAAACTACTTATTTTCAAAATATTTAAAATATATTTGTTGGGTTCGTGTTGAAAAGTATTTTCATCTAATCCAATTTATGAGAAAATAGTGGTCAAAGTTCGACCTCGGGAATCGAAAACGACACTTAAAATAAAGGGAGCAATGTATATTGAATTTGAAAGCATTATTAATTAAGCATAAGGAGTATACATTGAATTTAAAAGCATTATTAATGAAGCATTAAAAAGTCAAAAAAATTATATTTAATTATTTGACCCAAATGATGTGGCATTCAATGTGTCGCTTATGTGGATGCCACGTGTCGATGCAACATTGTGTATGATCCAACTTTATATATATACTAGTTTGAAGCACGTACTCGTAAATATCTCTCGGAAATGAAGATAATTTCCTAGGTGATACCTTATGTCTGTTGTATTCCGCACATTTAATTCTATATTTGACTATTTTAATATTTTTGTATAAAATGTCCTTTTAAATTGATCTACATCTAAAATAAAATGAATATAAAAAAAAAGAGATTAATTTAAGAACATAATTTGATAATACTTCAAACTTTTCACAAAAGAATAAGAAAAGATAATTTAATGAAGCAAGATTTTTATTTTTTAGAGTTACGTAACTTAAAATGTGTTATTTTCTAGTTTGAAATAATAAGCAAATAAATCATATAATAAAGTCGAGTGATATTGATCATTTGACATTTGGATCATGATTTGTTAAGATATGTGGCAAAGTTGCACATATGACGCCAACGTGTCATCTTTACACGAACATTCCCTCTTATGTGGCGTCTACATGTTATCACTGCATGGTAGGGACTCAACTTATATAGGTCACATATATCTCCATTTACAGCATTTTTCAAATCCAATCCATTGAAATAAGATTTATGATTCTTTTGACTTACGTAACTAAATTATTTTATTTTTCAATATAAAAATATGCTAATAAATATGTAATAAAGTTAACTAATGTTGAGGCATTAAGTGGAAACACTTGGATGATAAGTTGTTAGGCTATGTGGCAAACTTTGCTAATATGGCGACTTCGGTGTCATCGTCACACGATTTTGGGCCTCTATGTGGCATCTTACATGTCGTGCACACATAAAAAAGAAAAAGAGAAACATTTTCACTAATATATTTAATAAAGACATTAAAAATTTATGGTATGAAATTATAAATATTATTTGTGAAAAACATTTAATTTTATGTTGGCAAAAGTTTTATCTATAGGATATATGCTAATTCTTAAAAATAATAGTATAATTTCATGTCTCCCTCATAATTTACTTCTAAATATCCTTTTAAATTGATCTACATCTAAAATAGAATGAATATAAAAATTGATTGATTTATGAACATAATTTGAGCCTATTTCAAAATTCCCAAGGAAAAAAAATAAAGATTAATTAATCTCTCTCTAGGTAAAAATCAGTCTCTTATTGCAGTTGGATTTTTGGTAATTGAATAAAATCAATTAGTGGTGAGCAAAAAATTTTCCACTTTCTAAAGTTATAATCCACAATTTGATCCTAAATATTTATTTCTCAAATGTTTTAGGTAGTTCAACATTCATAAATTCCAACATAACTTATAAGGAGTATTACTTGAATCTTACTGATCTTCGTTTGCATACATTTATATTACATAAGTATGTCTAAAGTGTTATATTAAAGTCTCAATTAATTTTCTGAGAAAGCATTGGAGTAGATGATGAGTTGACATTCATGTTTCATCCCCCACACAAAATGTCCATCCATATGGCATGTGTATATGAAAAATGACTCCGTTTTTCTTATAAATATAAAATATTTATTACAAATTGAATTTAATATTTATTACAAATTGAATTTAAAAGGTTAGAATATGTTTTCGTTACTAATATTCAAGTGTGATTTACAACTAATATAATACAAATATGGATATCTTAAGTGTCTTATCCAATTAGTTTATACCAAACCTTTTCAAAACCAATCTAATCCACTATGATTTATAATTTTAGATTATGTAACTAAAGATTATTTTGTAGTTTGAAATAATATGTACATAAATCAAATAATAAATTCGGGTAATAATGAACTTCTGACACTTGGATTGACCCGTTAAGCTATGTAGCCAAGTTGTGCACATGTGACATCTACGTGTCATCTTCACACGAACATTTCCTATTATGTAGCATCCTATATGTCATTATCGCATGGAAATGACCCAACTTTTATAGGACATATATATCTCATTTTGAAGGTTTTTTTTCAAATCCAATCCATTGAAGTAATATATATAATTTTTTGACTTATGATGATGCATTAATGAGTGACACTTGGATGAAGAGTTTTTAGGCTATGTGGCAAGTTTTGCTTACGTGACGCTTAGGTGTCATCGTCACACGAATTTACACCTCCTATGTGGCGTTTTATGTATCGTGCCCACACGAATTGGACTCACTTTTATACGTATACCGATGTTGCACCTATGTCTTATCTTCACACGAACATATCCCTCCCATGTGGCGTCCCACATTTCATCCTCACACGAAAAGAACCCAACTTTATAGTACATAATACGTATGTATCTCATTTTGAAGTATTTTCCGAACTTGTTCCAATGGAGTAAAAATTATAATTTTTAAATTTGCATAACAAAAGTTATTTTATTTTATAATTTGAATAATATTATAATAATTATATTACATTGTATTTATGATCATGCATTAATGATTGACCCACTTGATGAGTGGCTTAGGTGGTGACACACGTGTCATCACCACAAGAATTTGGGCGCTTGCGTGGCATCCCATGTGTCGTCCTCCGGCAAATAAAAATGCTTGTGTGGTATCCCACATGGCATGCCTACACGTAACTGACTCAACTTTATATATATATATATATATATATATATATATATATATATATATATATATATATATATATATATATATATATATATATATATATATATATATATTAGATTTGCACAATTCATGGTGACTTGAACCTTTAATAACACAGCTCTTTAATTTTTCTTCTTCTTCTTTACAATACCTTATGCTTTTGTTTTTTCATCTATTGATTTCGTACACATATTTGGTTTTATACTTCCTACGTAACTTTGAAAAAAATCTCAAATAAGATGGTCATATCATGTATTGACCATTATATTTTGTAAAAACAGTGTTACTTAGACAAAAACTGTCAAAGTTTTTTACATTTTGAATAAAAAGTGTTACTTCTATTGATTGTCTTGCCATAAAACGACATTGTACAATAACTTTCGTAATCTCAACGATTCATATTATTAATATAGGAAATATATATTTGTAAAGGGTGTGTTCTTTTTCACTTACTAAATATTTGGTTCAATTCAGTTAAGTGAAGTTCATTTCATATCAGTTCAACTCAATGATCTACTTTTTCACTCACGATTCAGTTTAGTTTAGTTTAGTCCAATTCAATTCAGTTTAGTTATTAAAAAATACACCCAAATTGCTGCATGTACGCTATGACATATCATTTGTTGTAGATACCATATGACTTTGGATCAATTGATAACCTTTTCCTCCCCATTTGCAATCCAATACAAATTGGATAACTAAATATTGTATTTATCATAACTAAAGGAACTAGGTGAGTTAGCACAACTTGTCCAATTTGTTGCCAAATTTTTGTTATGGCTAAATAGATTTCAATTGGCTACAAACAATTTCCATTTTCTAATGCTTTATTGTCTTTAAAAATTCCCTTACTGCTAGCAATAAGAAAATCAAATTATTTACAAGCAAATTGTTCTTTTAAGTATAATTACATACACAATTTTTCATCACTAACTGAATCGAAAATTAAATAACAAGTTTAAGAAAAAGAGTAAGAAAGAGAGAGAGTGTGCACTGCATGGCCGTAGATTATAAAATGTAGTTGAAATGATAAGACTTGTGTGCATGCATTGATGAACTACGTTCAATCAATGTATATATACAATAATTATTTAAACTATTAGCAAAATATTTCAACTTATACTCACATTGGAAATTATCATTAAAATGTCACATATTTAGTTATAAATAATAGAAAATTTGGTAATGATCAACTTAGTACAAATTGATCAATTATCAAGAAAAAAAAATAAATTCCACTTCCATCATTTAGTGTTTTCAACGAAATTCTTATATTTAGTTGCAACCAAACAAATTCTTTTATTCATAGGTAAATGATTCTTCATGGTTACATATAACATATATTTCTAAGTGTTCACTTTGTCATGTCTAAAGTTTGGGAAGAGTTTATGCAATCTATCCAAGTTGTTGACCCACATGATTTTGTTCAAAAATAGTAAGCATATATTAGATCATATTATCGATTATATATTTAATTAGTTCTTAGTTTGTTATGACGTACTAGTGTAGTTGAACATAAGTATATTTGGTCATCAATAATCTTTCATTTAGTTGTGACCATAATATTTCATCAAGTCTAACCACTAATTTTTTATAAGCGATACATGACATAGTTATACTTGTTCTTAGATGTGATTATCTTCCTTCATATGTGATACCACAATATTTTCTATAATTATTATATCGATTTATAAATGATTTGTAAATAGTTCAAAAATTAAATCGTATTATAAATGGGTTATAAATAGTTTCGGAGATTAAATCGTATATTCATTTAAGGATTCGATTTATTGAATAAAAGCCATAATAATATTAATTATTATTATGAGACTTTCATAAATGGTATTTATTAATTTTGAGGAGTTTAATTAAAATGTTTTATATATGAATAAGAATTATTCATATTGTTTTAAATAGTTTTAATTAGTTTTAAAATAGTTTTAATTAGTTTTAATTAGCTTTTTAAATCAGAAAAATTATGAAATTTATTCCTAAACCTAGTAGTATTTGACTTGGGTTGACTGAGGGCCTATATAAGGAAAAGGTGAGACAATTGATCAGTTTTGCAAACTGAGCCAAAACCCTCAAGCTCTCTTCTCTCTCTCACCGTCCACTCTCTCTTTCTCTCTCCTCCACCCGAGCTGTCTCTCTCCTCGCCCAGCCGCTCACTCGCCGGAAAACCGACCTCCCTCGCCGGTGGTAATGGGTTCCTTTTCTCTCTCTTTCTCTTTCTTTTTCCTTCTCTCTTCTCTTCGCGTTTTCCCCCTCCCCTGTTTCGGCCCCGCGCCACTGCGAGCCACCACGGCGCCACCAGGCCGTGCCTGGGTGGTCGCCGGTGATGGCCCATGGCGTCGGCTGGGCCCCCTGCTCTCCCTTCCTCTCTCTCGCTCGCTATCTCTTTCTCTCTCTCCTCCTCGCGGGTCACCGGCGAGCCACCACCGCCGGCCAAGGTGGTCGGTGGGTGGTGATGTGTTGGGTTATGGGTTCCATGCATGGGTACCCGTGATCTAGACCTAGTTTTAAAGTTAGGATTTTGTTTTTATATTTTTCGTAATTATTAATTCGATTTTCAGTATTTTCGATTTAATATTTTTATTTTTCTGCACTCATTCGGAACCGGAATTCCGATTTTCAAAAGCATATATTGGTTGAAATAAATCAAGAAATTTAATAAAAATATCAGATTTAGATTTCGTTGCTGTTTGTATTTTCGTATTTAATTAATACTGATTCGGTAATTATTTTTAATTAGGACCTAACGAGCAAACGTGATTATTGTCGATTGGTTGGAGCATACTTGCTGTTGGTAGCGTTTTAGTGGTAAGCGCTCATGTCTACCTTCTTCCAAAGCCCCATCAAAACTATTTTGATGTGTTATGTGCTAACTGGGAATTTGTTGTGAATTTAATATGCAAAGCATGATTAAATTATATCGTCGTTATTATGAAGTTATTAAGCATAATTCACTGCTGTAAATATGAGTTATAATTAGCATGTTGAGGTTAGCATGTTTTGGGAATTAATTAGTCCATATGATGATTATTGGACAATTGTTGAATAGCGAATTATTAATATTATTATGCTATTAATTATATGCTAATTGGTATGGGTATTATTGAGTGCGAGTGAGCACCTATATATTATCGTTGAATGTCATTGGTGATTGGTGAATTTTCGGATATCATGTTACCCTGCCGAAGTGCTGCCGAAATTTGGCTAGACATTACTTGTCTTCATTATTCAATTATTGTCGTTATTGAATTAAAGCATGTTTGATTCTCATCGTATTGAATTATCATTATCGTCGTTATTTACTATTCATTGTCAAGAGCATGAAATAAATTAGTAAGTTGTGGTCTCGTAGTACCACTTATGTCAACCAATGCAAATTATGTGAATTGAATTAAATGAGAGTAAGACTCCTAATGGATCCCTAGGAGTAGTCGAGCAATCTGAATTGCACCTAATGGTGTAGTTCAAGGGATGAGTGATTCCCAAGTTACTTATGGACACCTCGCAGTGTGTCTGGGACGGATCATTCCCCATTTGTTAAGTCCTCTAGGCTCGTGTAATTGTACTAGAGGTAGTGTGCACACTAGAGTCATTAAGTCCATGGCGTGATTGTATCTTCGATGAACAGTATGGGTAATCGCTGTTCTATTCGCTCTCTTACATCTCTCTAATCAAGACGGATTATCTATGTCGTATTTCGTGTGATCACTATACAAGAATTGCATATGAAAGAATGTCGTTGTGCGTATGCTTGATTATATGCTTATGTGCGTATGTAAATGAATTTCAATGATTCTTCTAAAACCTCAGGTAAGGTTTGCGATTTGTTTTTACTGGGTACGGATGACGTTTATTCAGTTTATCTGATTTTTGTTTCTCTTTTGTTTCTTTTCTTTTCATCTATATTTTGTTTCCGTCACGGAAATCAAAGTGCAGGTTTAGTTGATTGAGGACGTACAACTTGGAAGGTAGAGTTGGCGTCGGTTTTTAGAACTGTTTCTGTTCAGTTTAGATCGTTGGGATTTTTATTGGATTTAGCCCTTTGAAGGCAAGTTGTAATAAATTTGGTTTAAAGGTTTTTAGCTCACTATATATACAACTCTGATATTAACTGTTTAGTTTGTTTAGTTCCTTAGTAAGCTCCTTTTGATGCCTAGTCTTTCTTTCTGCTTAGCATTTACTCCTTAGTGATAAATGTTGCAGTGACATCCCCCGGGTTCGGGACGGTTTAGCGGTGTCGAGTCGTGCATAACGACGTCGATAGTTCCCAGGAAATCGTTGCGAATTCGGGGGTGTTACAAATGGTATCAGAGCCAGGTTTAAAAAGGTTTCTTAAGATTAATGAATGAATTAATAAAGATTAGTTTCATTTTGGGGAAAATAAAATATAATTAAAGCCATTGAGCGTAGAAGTCCTAGAAGATAGGAATTATTTGAAATCACTTTGCTTGTGATTTATAATGTTCTTATTGTTTGGTTGTCTACCTGTAGATGGTAAGGACAAGAAAGACTGCGCGAATGACGACCGCACACCAAAGGGCACGCGCCCTAGCCCATCGTGCACCATCTGTGGAATACGTAGCTTCATCGGATAGCGAATCGACAGAAAACGACTCGAACGTACACCGTGAACCCGTGGAAGACCGCGCCGCACACGCGATTGCCGCACGCGACGAGGCCGCACGCCCCGCGCCAATCCCCGCGCCTGTAGCCGCGCCTATTGCTGCCCCAGTTGCCGCACATGCTGCATATGTTGATGAAGAGGAAGATCCCTCTGAACATACAGCGCCGAAAGAGCATGATGACATGCCGGAATTGGAAGATACTAGTACCGAGAGCGACAACAACATCGCTCCTACTCCTGCACCTATTGCTGCACCTACTCCTGCTGCAAATTGGTCTCCTCCTGTGGAGTCGTTCTTTGCTACTGATGCTGAGTTGGAGGATATACGTATCTATATACGACGTGCGTACACTACGATGGTCTACCTAACATCCATCCTTGGATGGGACTCAAGGAGAAGTACGACGACGTAGTCTCCAAGAGTGGTCACTTGCACGAGAAGAAGTACGGAGAAGGTACGAGATGGTCTCTTTGCTTTAGAGGCGTCGTAGTTGAGTTATGCCTATCCGAGTTCGAGTGGAAGGTGAACCACGTGCTAGTGCCTGCGCCGAAAGGTATGTGCGAGTACTTCTGGACCAAGAAACGCAAGCATGCCGATGACTTTAGGAAGCGTTTTATGCCCCAGAAGTTCGTGGATATGCCTATCCATACACGCCATGCAAGGAGGTGAAGCCTAGGAGGAAGGACGATCATGACGAGTCCCCTAGCGCGAAGAAAATGTGTGCTGGTGTCAAGTAGAATTAGATTATTGCCTTATTAGTTTTACTTGAGTTTTATTGAACTTTTAGCGTGGTCAATTTTGATGTTGGTGTAGTTGCATAGGCAACAAATATTTATGACTACTATTTACTTGCAATTTGTCTCATTGCAAGACTATTTCATTTAATTATATGATATCTTTGAGAATTTGTTCTATTTGATCGTTATATCACATAATTGCATGGTTGACTCATAGCTTCATAATGCTATCTCGTATTGCCTAGACATGATGGGAAATCCATGTCGGAGTTATGGCGAAATTTTCATTGAGCATGATCATATCAATTGTGAGCCAAAGGCTAAGCATGTATTGTATGCAATCAAATGTCATTGTTTATTGCCCTACTAAAATAGTATGGAGCCTCAATGTGTGAATGTTATTGCTTATCAATCGTGTGAGACCAATGTGTCTACTTTGTTATTGCATATCGAACGATTATACATGAGAACTGAGAACATTCAAAGCAAGTATGTTTCTTAGACCTACAATGTAAGGTCGATCATTGAAACTTATATGCTAATTGCTAAATGTCAAGAGATTAGTTTCAATTATAACCTATATCTCTCAATCAGACCTCAATTTGGGTCAAATGTGTAAATTTTGCTGAAATGGTGATCAACCATTGCTCTTTTATGTCTCAGATTTGTTATAATGGAAACCAACGACCGACTCGCGAGACTAGAAGTAGGTCTTACCAACGTGGTCGAGCACATCACGCGCCAGCTAGAGCGCCAAGAGCAAGATCACAACGCGCAGAACCCTGAGGCGCGCAACTTTAGGGATTTTGATGCACTCAAACCTCCGACGTTTGAGGGTGGCTCTGAGCCCACCAAGTTGGAGAATTGGATAATAGAGTTCGAGAAGTTGTTTAGGGCGACTAATCGGCCTAACAACATGAAGATCAACACCGCTACGTACTACCTGAAGGGTGAGGCTAACAAGTGGTGGAGCGATGTGGGCACTGATCTACTCACCATTGAGGAATATGGGTGGACTGAGTTCAAAGGGTCTATTCGTGAACGGTTCTATCCAAGAGCTGTCCGTCGCCAGAAGCAACGGGAATTCGAGAACATCTATCAAGGAAAGCTATCTGTAGCTGAGTACGCAACAAAGTTCAACGAGCTTGCTGCTTTTGCACCTAACTTGGTGACGATGGAAGCTGAACGGGTCGAGAGGTTCGAGCATGGTTTGAAGCGGGACATACAGCGTTTTGTTATGGGAAACTCGCTGACGTTCCAAGGATCTTACGAGAAAGCCTTGAACCAAGAGCGTGCTGTGGATCGTCGTGATTCGTTGCTCGGAAAGCATAAACGTGACGAAGGGAGTTCTTCCCAATCGAATGGCGCAGATAAGAGGCCAAGGCCGAACAACGACAATCACAACAGCCAAGGTGGTCAGAACCACAACGGGAACAGGAATCATGACTCAAATAGTCATAGAGCTACGGTGTTAGCTAGGAGAAATACGCCTTGTAGTCGCTGTAACAAGACGCATCCTGGCAAGAACTGTCGCGGCGATGTACTTCAATGCTACGAGTGCAACAAGCCTGGTCACAAAGCTTCTGAATGCTAGAGTCGTGGAAGGAACGACAATGGTCAGAACCGCGATAACAACTACAATCGTGGTGGAAATGGAAATGTGAATCGCGGAAATGGTGGTAACTACCGTGGTTATGGGGGTTACAACAACAACAACCGCAACAATACTGCTGCTCCTGCTGTGAATAATCAAGCACTACTTCCCGCACCTGCCAACCCCGTGCAGAACAACAACAACAATAGAGGGGTAAATGGAAGGGTCTACGTGTTGAACCGCAATGAAGCTGAAGAGAACCCGAATGTGATTGCTGGTATTTTTCTCGTTAACTCTCAACCTGCTTTTGTTTTGTTTGATAGTGGTGCAACACACTCTGTTCTTTCTAAGAGATTTGCATCTAAGATAGGTTTAGAGCCTAGATCTGTGTATAGTGAAAATATTAGGATGCCAGATGGAACGATTGTTAATTGTAAAGCGTTGTATGAAAAGTGTCCGATTAGGATAGCTGGTTCCGATTTGCCTGCGGATTTGATTCAGATGGATTTGAAGGATTTTAACGTGATTTTGGGAATGGATTGGTTAGCCAAGTATAGGGCTAACATTGAATGCTTTGAACAACATGTGTTGTTGCGTGGACCGAAGGGTAGGAGTATTACATACAAAGGAGTCGTGGTTAAGCCAAAATTGAAGGTAGTGGCAACCATGAAAGCAAAGAAGTGTATGACTAAAAGTGAAGAGATTTACCTATGTCATGAAGTGGATACAAGTCGAGAAGCCGAAGTTTCAAAACCTATTCCAGTTGTTTCGGAGTACGCTGACGTCTTTCCAGACGAGATTCCAGGAATGCCTCCGCAACGCATTATCGACTTCACGATTGACTTAGCTCCAGGTTCTGCTCCGATCTCGAAATCTCCGTATCGTATGGTTCCTGCAGAGATGAAAGAACTGAAAACGCAACTCGAGGAACTACTGGAGAAGGGATACATACGCCCGAGTGTATCGCCTTGGGGTGCTCCTGTTCTTTTCGTATGGTAGTATGAGACTGTGCATAGACTACCGAGAGTTGAACAAGATCACGATCAAGAATCGTTATCCACTTCCGAGGATTGACGACCGACTTGACCAACTTCGTGGAGCGTCTGTTTTATCCAAGATCGATCTACGTTCAGGATACCATCAACGCAGGATTTCCGAGCCTGACATTGCAAAGACCGCGTTTAGGACGAGGTATCGACACTACGAGTTCACGGTGATGCCTTTTGGGTTGACAAACGCACCTGCGAAGTTTATGGATTTGATGAACCGTACCTTCTAGCCTTATCTCGATCAGTTCGTTGTTGTCTTTATTGACGATATCTTGGTCTATTCGAAGAACGTTGATGAGCACGAGCGACAATTGCGAACCGTTTTGGAAATTTTGAGACGACATCAGTTGTACGCCAAGCTGTCGAAGTGCGAGTTTTGGTTAGAAACTGTTTCCTTCTTAGGACATGTGGGTCTAAGAGTGGAGTTGCTGTTGAACCGGAAGAGATTAGAGCTGTTATACACTGGTCCGCACCGAAGAGCGTGACCGAGGTCAGAAGTTTTCTTGGGTTAGCTGGTTACTATCGTAGGTTTGTGGAAGGATTTTTCAAGATAGCACAACCTATGACAAACCTGATGAAAAAGACGACGAAGTTCGTGTGGTCGGAAAAGTGTGAAGCTGCTTTTCAAGAGCTGAAGAAACGTCTTACAAGCGCGCCAATTTTGACTTTGCCATCGGGAACTGAAGGGTACGAAGTCTATAGTGACGCGTCTAAGCATGGCTTAGGCTGTGTTTTGATGCAACATGGTAAGGTAGTGGCTTATGTCTCAAGACAATTGAAGAAGCACGAGGATAATTACCCTACTCACGACTTAGAGCTCGCTGCTGTCATATTTGCCTTGAAGATTTGGAGACACTATCTTTATGGTTCTGCTGTCAAGATGTTTACGGACCACAAGAGTCTCAAGTAAATATTCACACAAAAGGAATTGAATATGCGACAAAGAAGATGGCTAGAGTTATTGACGGAGTATGACATCGACATACATTATCACGAAGGGAAAGCTAACATGGTAGCTGACGCTTTGAGTAGAAAGACTCGTCATACGTTGAACACTGCTTTAGTACTTCCAAGGGAGATCATTCGTGACTTGCAGAGTCTAGATGTGGAGATGGTGCTGAAAGGTGACGTTCAATGTACCTTAGCACATATGTTAGTTCGACCAACCTTACTCGACGAGATCAAGGGTAAACAGAGTACAAATGAGGATCTTCAACGGATTCTACGCCAAAAGGACGAGGGTAGATCCGAGGACTTTTCTATTGGTCAAGACGGTGTCTTGAGATTTCGTGATCGTGTCTGTGTGCCGAATGAGGAGATCAAGAGTCAGATTCTGGGTGAAACTCACAATACACCTTATTCTGTACATCCTGGTAGAGACAAGCTTTACAAAGACCTTCGCCAAATGTTCTGGTGGAAAAGTATGAAACAAGATGTCGCTGAATTCGTGGCTAAGTGTCTGACGTGCCAGAAGGTGAAGATCGAACACAAGAGACCTGGTGGAATGATACAATCGCTTGAAGTTCCTACGTGGAAATGGAATTCAATTTCAATGGACTTTGTCATGGGTTTACCATTGACACAGAAGAAGACAACGCCATTTGGGTAGTTGTGGATCGTTTGACGATAGTTGCGAGATTCATCTTAATGAATGACACTTGGAAAATGGAGAAGCTAGCGGATGCTTATGTTAAGGAAGTCATGAGACTTCATGGTGTTCCAGAGGATATCGTTTCAGATAGAGACTCGAGATTTCTATCTCTATTTTTGGCAGAAATTGCAAGAAGCTTTTGGAAGCAAATTGAAGTTCAGTACTGCTTTTCATCCTGCGACTGACGGTCAGACGGAAAGGACGATTCAGACCTTGGAGGATATGCTTCAAGCGTGTGCTCTCGAGTATCAAGGCTCGTGGGATACTCACATTCCGTTGATCGAGTTTTCTTACAACAATAGCTATCATTCAAGCATTGATCGAGTGCCATATGAAGCATTGTATGGTAGGAAGTGTAGATCGCCAGTTTGTTGGAACGACATTAGTGAAACTGCAGTTTTGGGTCCAGAAATGATCCAGCAGACTGTCGAAGTGGTAAAAGTGATTCAAACAAAGATGCGTAGTGCTCAAGATTGCCAGAAATCGTACGCAGATAGAGGTCGTAGACCTGAAGAGTTTGAGGTAGGAAGCAAGGTACTTTTGTGAGTATCTCCTGCCAAAGGTGTCATGCGTTTTGGTCGTAAGGGGAAGTTAAGTCCTCGTTATATTGGACCTTATGAGATTCTGGAAAGGATTGGTGAGGTGCTTATCGATTAGCTTTACCTGTGGAACTTGCAAAGGTCCACAGTGTGTTTCATGTCTCTCAGTTGAAGCGATACGTACATGATCCAACTCATGTCGTTCAACCTGAAATAATCGATCTAGATGAAAGTTTGACTTATGAAGAGCATCCTATCAAGATAGTGGATCGCAAAGAGCGCTCAACTCGAACAAAGACTATTCCGATCGTCAAAGTCGTTTGGTCTCGACAAGGTCAAAAGGAAGCAACATGGGAAGCTGAATCCATGATGCGCCAGAAGTATCCAGACCTCTTCCTAGAAGGTACTAGTCCCACTTGAGTTTCGGGACGAAACTCCTTTTAAGGAGGGTAGAATGTCACACCTCGAAATTTTGTTTTGTTTATCGCTTTGCACGAATTTCATGTTCAAGCATTGCATGGTGCATGCTAGTCAACTTAGAATCACGATCGTACTTGCTCATCTTGCATATGTTAGTGTCCTAGAAATTTATTTATACCTCCGTATAGGTAAACTCGTTTTGTTTTGGGAAGTGATTACTTCATGTCTCAAGTTTCGGGACGAAACTTCTTTTATGGAGGATAGAATGTGATACCCCTATATTTTCTATAATTATTATATCGATTTATAAATGATTTGTAAATAGTTTGAAAATTAAATCGTATTATAAATGGTTTATAAATAATTTTGGAGATTAAATCGTATATTCATTTAAGGATTCAATTTATTGAATAAAAGCCATAATAATATTAATTATTATTATGCGACTTTCATAAATGGTATTTATTAATTTTGAGGAGTTTAAATAAAATGTTTTATATATGAATAAGAATTATTCATATTGTTTTAATTAGTTTTAAATTAGTTTTAATTAGTTTTAATTAGTTTTACTTAGCTTTTTAAATCGGAAGAATTATGAAATTTATTCCTAAACCTAGTAGTATTTGACTTGGGTTGACTGAGGGTCTATATAAGGAAAATGTGAGACAATTGATCAGTTTTGCAAACTGAGCCAAAACCCTCAAGCTCTCTTCTCTCTCTCACTGTCTACCCTCTCTTTCTCTCTCCTCCACCCGAGCTCTCTCTCTCCTCACCCAGTCGCTCACTCGCCGGAAAACTGACCTCCCTCGCCGGCGGTAATGGGTTCCTTTTCTCTCTCTTTCTCTTTCTTTTTCCTTCTCTCTTCTCTTCGCGTTTTCCCCCTCCCCTGTTTCGGCCCCGTGCCACTGCGAGCCACCACGGCGCCACCAGGCCGTGCCTGGGTGGTCGCCGGTGATGGCCCATGGCGTCAGCTGGGCCCCCTGCTCTCCCTTCCTCTCTCTCTCTCGCTATCTCTTTCTCTCTCTCTCACGCTCGCAAACTCTCTCTCTCTCTCTCCTCTCCTCGCCGGTCACCGGCGAGCCACCACCGCCGGCCAAGGTGGTTGGTGGGTGGTGATGGTGGTGATGGGTCGGGTTATGGGTCCCATGCATGGGTACCCGTGACATAGACCTAGTTTTAAAGTTAGGGTTTCGTTTTTATATTTTTCGTAATTATTAATTCGATTTTCAGTATTTTCGATTTAATGTTTTTATTTTCTGCACTCATTCGGAATCGGAATTCGGATTTCAAAAGCCTAGATTGGTTGAAATAGATCAAGGAGTTTAATAAGAATATCAGATTGAGATTTCGTTACTGTTTGTATTTTCGTATTTAATTAATACTGATTCGGTAATTGTTTTTAATTAGGACATAATGAGCAAGCGTGATTATTGTCGATTGGTTGGAGCATACTTGCTGTTGGTAGCATTGTAGTGGTAAGCGCTCATGCCTACCTTCTTGCAAAGCCCCATCAAAACTATTTTGATGTGTTATGTGCTAATTGGGAATTTGTTGTGAATTTAATATGCAAAGCATGATTAAATTATATCGTCGTTATTATGAAGTTATTAAGCATGATTCACTGTTGTAAATATGAGTTATAATTAGCATGTTGAGGTTAGCATGTTTTGGGAATTAATTAGTCCATATGATGATTATTGGACAATTGTTGAATAGCGAATTATTAATATTATTATGCTATTAATTATATGCTAATCGGTATGGATATTATTGAGTGCTAGTGAGAACCTATATATTATCGTTGAATGTCATTGGTGATTGGTGAATTTTTGGATATCATGTTACCCTGCCAAAGTGCTGCCGAAATTTGGCTAGACATTACTTGTCTTCATTATTGAATTATCGTCGTTATTGAATTAAAGCATGTTTGATTCTCATCGTATTGAATTATCATTATCGTCGTTATTTACTATTCATTGTCAAGAGCATGAAATGAATTAGTAAGTCGTGGTCTCGTAGTACCACTTATGTCAACCAATGCAAATTATGTGAATTGAATTAAATGAGAGTAAGACTCCTAATGGATCCCTAGGAGTAGTCGAGCAATCGGGATTGCACCGAATGGTGTAGTTCAAGGAATGAGTGATTCCCAAGTTACTTATGGACACCTCGCAGTGTGTCTGGGACGGATCATTCCCCATTTATTAAGTGCTCTAGGCTCGTGTAATTGTACTAGAGGTAGTGTGCACACTAGAGTCATTAAGTCCATGGCTTGATTGTATCTTCGATGAACAGTATGGGTAATCGCTGTTCTATTCGCTCTCTTACATCTCTCTAATCAAGACGGATTGTCTATGTCGTATTTCGTGTGATCACTATACAAGAATTGCATATGAAAGAATGTCGTTGTGCGTATGCTTGATTATATGCTTATGTGAGTATGCAAATGAATTTCAATGATTCTTCTAAAACCTCAGGTAAGGTTTGTGAAATGTTTTTACTGGGTACGGATGACGTTTATTCAGTTTTTCTGATTTTTGTTTCTCTTTTGTTTCTTTTTTTTTCTTCTGTATTTTGTCTTCGTCACGGAAACCAAAGTGCAGGTTTAGTTGATTGAGAACGTACAACTTGGAAGGTAGATTTGGCGTCAGTTTTTAGAACTGTTTCTGTTCAGTTTAGATCGTTGGTTATTTATTGGATTTAGCCATTTGAAGGCAAGTTGTAATAAATTTGGTTTAAAGGTTTTTAGCTCACTATATAGACAACTCTGATATTAACTGTTTAGTTTGTTTAGTTCCTTAGTAAGCTCCTTTTGACGCCTAGTCTTTCTTTCTGCTTAGCATTTACTCCTTAGTGATAAATGTTGCAGTGACATCCCCCCGGGTTCGGGATGGTTCAGCGGTGTCGAGTCGTGCACAACGACGTTGATAGTTCCCAGGAAATCGTTGCGAATTCGAGGGTGTTACGTCATATTTGTTATATACATGTTGAAAATAATTTTTAGCTAGTTAAAGTTAATTAATCAATTATCTAGCAAAAAAGTAAAGAAAGAAAAAAAAAAATGAAGATGAAAATAAAACAAGTCACTTGCGAAGGATTTTTTCAATGGTAATTGAGTAGGTGATAAGCAGCTACACATACATCAAAACATTTAAACATATGTTAGTTTATTAAAAGATTTTAAATATCTATATTTCTAAAAGTAACTTAACCCATGCATTTTGAAGAAGTACTAACTTACCAACCCATGCATTTATATCTTTATTAGCATTCTATTTCAAACTACATAACAAAATATCTTTATTTATATAGGTCTAAAAATTATAAATCTTACTTTATGAGATATGTTTTGAAAAGTACTTTGAAATGAGATATATTTATATGTCATATAAGGTTTGGTAAAAACTAATTGAATAAGACACTTAGGATAACCATATTCGTATAATAGTAGTTGAAAAACACATCACTTGAATACTAGTAACGAAAGATATTTAAACATTTTATTTCATTTTGTAATAAATATTTTCTTTTTATGTATAAGAAAAACATAGCTCAACACGTGGGATGTCACGTGGGCGCTCAAATTCATATGGTGATGACACATAAGTAGCCACACAAGTTGTCCTTACAAGTGGTCAAGCATTAATGCATCGTAATTATGTGACTTAATTAATACTACATAATACTGTATACTTATTGTCATATTTTTCAAATTATAAAAAATAATTTTTGTTACGCAACTTTAAAAATTATAATTCATACTTCATCGAGTTAGGCTCGAAAAATACTTTAAGTGAGATACATATGTCCTATATTTGACTCTATAATGTTAGGCAAAAGTTTTTTTAAAAGGGAATTTGTGGAAAAATTTAATGGGGAAAAGACATGTCGGATATAGATAATGTTAGGTCTATTTTGTGCGGTGATGCCACATGGACAAAAATTTGGTGGGGTAATGAAAGTGGACGACACATGGATGCCAACTTGGTGCAGGGTTGACATGTGAATGTCCAATCATCATCTACATTAGAGTTTTATCATGAAATTACAATTTTATTATTTATTTATAAATATAATTGTGAAAAAAACTTATTGTTCGTTCAAGTCAATCAATACACATTAGTGATGTCACGTTGTAGATTCCCAAAAAGCATCATCAGAGTTCTCCGCAAACGTTCGATGATGACATGAGTACTTTATATGCTTGAATGCTATTTTGCTTTGACATGTTAAATGAGATCTTAAGTTTTCCAGACAGTCCCTTCATCTCTATCACATTCAAAAGCCTTGCTTAAGAGCTTTCCAACGACGTCTCTTGTGGTTTTTCCATACCCTCGGTTGCAAAGATGTCCTCGTCCAGATAATCGAGGGTAAAATCGCCTTTTCGCCACATAAAGGGTAAATCAGTTTTTTCACATTCCACTCTATCCAAAACCATTTTCGCAATATTCAAATTCGTCTAAAATATCTTAAAAGTCTGGCAGCCTCAAGGCCGCCAACGGCCTTGGACGTGGCCAATGCCGTTCATGGCTCTCGCCAAGGCCGCTAACTACCCTAACTCGATGGGCCAGCTCATCTTATCCTATCTTTTTAGGGTCGTGGACGGCTCTCGCAAGAGCCACACGGCCCTGACATACCTTCAGGGCCGCCAGCGGCCCTCTCTGAGCACAGTTGTCGACAACTATTTCCCTGATTTTTTCACCTTACGATTCTATCTTTTCAACCCGGGAACCCTACTTCGTCCCCTATAAATACATACCTCAACCCTCAGTTCAATTGCTAAGTTTTCAGTAGACAACCAGTTCACAAGAACCGACCTCTTGTTCTGGCTTTTCCCTCTCTTTCTTTTACTCTCTCTTGAGATCTTGCTTTACTTTTCAATTGCTAAATATCTTACAGTTACGTTTCAAAATTCCCGAGGGCTCAAATCAACTTCCTTGCTTAATTGTTTATTTTCTAGTCGTTAAAATGTTGATATCATGTTAATGATGCCTTTTATTGCTTCCTAAATACTGTCTTTCAATTCTATAAATAAGCATGTCCTGCCATTATAATGCTCAACTTGTCAATCGTGTCTGAATATGGGTTAATAGTAAATGTTGTGATGATGCTTGTGATGAACCAATATATACTCTAATCTAGGTTGTTAATCCGATTTTTTGTGGGAATTATTTATTTAAATTATTAAGCAAACATGAGTTAGCAGAGGCCATAATAAACGGGCAAGTTGGGTGCTTAAGACCTTCCCAGCTCGTACCTTTGCCCCCGAACCCTTATTCCTGGGTACTCATATTTTGTAAATGAGCGGGAGTCTTTCTAAGAACATGAATAATTTACTTTTCGCGCTACTGGGTTGTCCCTTCGGTAAAACAAAGGTAGCAGAATTTTGACCTCTTTCATGGTTTTTATTCAATTCAAGTCTTTTCAAATGCTTTTCTAACTCGATTGTTCCTTGAACGTATCTGATCTCCCGCTTCAATTTCTCAATCACAAATTCTATAAGGACGCGAGAATCTTGCTCCTTACACACGTGCACGTGAGTTTGATGTGGGGTTCACATGTGTGCAACAGACGAATGCTTACATGGTGTAAGAATGACAGGCGGATGCCTAGTCATCATCGTTATTAAAGTTTTGTCATTAAAATTAATTACAGCTTTAAGTAGTATACACTTAAAATCACTTAAGATATCAAATAAAACTGTAATACCCCGTATTATTATTCATTTTAGAATAATAATTACTTAAAAAGAAAATGCAATTTCGGATTTAAACAATTAATTGGGCTCATAAATGTTCAAAGTGCCTGATTAGTATTGAGTTTTGATTTTGGACCTAATTAAATTATAATTTGGCCAAATAAATAAAAAGGATTTTGGGTGGGCTATAATTTCGGATTGGCCGAAATTATAGGCAAGAATTGGGCCATTTATTTTCGGCTAGGTGGCCGAAAATAAGGCACCAATTTCAGAAATTTTTGTTTTAAAATTTTTTTCCTAAATTGTTGGTTAGTGGAGTGATTCTAGGAGAGGTTTTAGGAAAGGAGAAGTTGAGATAAGGAAGATGTGTGTTTAGTCCCTAAATACACTCAACTTCTAAATCAACTGACTCTTTAACAAATCAAAAAAAAAAAAAAAAAAAACGTTTCTCTCTCTCTCACTCTCACGCACGGCCGAACAAGGGGAAGAAGGAAAGAGAATTTGACACTCTCTCATAATTCATCCTTTGTGCAATTTTAATCATTTTGATTTCCATGTAAGTGTTCTTAACTTGTTTTTGATTCCTAAAAGATTTAAATTTGATTCAAATATGAGTTTTTGTGAACCCTAGTTTTGTATGAGTAAACCCTAATTTATGTTTTGCCTAGGGTTTGCTAGATTCTATTGTTTTTGCATGATAGGATCATGATTAGGGTTGGCTTTGTTGTTTTATTGAATTGAATAAGCGGCTGTCGCGGCCGGCTGCTGCTGGCGTCAGCCAGCGAGGCCCTCCAGTGGTGGTCATGTTGGGTGGTGTTTTGGTGGTTTGACTTGCTTTGACTTGTTGACTTGTTTTAGGGTTTTGAAAAGTTTCCTAATTTAGTTTATGCAAATTGATTTTTGGAAAATTTGAGCATGCATGAGTAACTAAAAATTCCAGCAACTTAATTAATTTAATTAAGGGTACTAAATCATGTTTAAAGTTTAATAAAGAGGTTTAGAAGTCAAAGTATTGACTATTGGTCTATTGTGGATTTGTTAGGGCCCGTTGACCGCACGTGAACGTAAGGAGCTTACGTTAGATTGTCGTGATTGCCTTATTGCTAAAGGTAATTCATGTCTAGATGAATTATGGAATTCATTGTTGTGATTTCATGTTTAGTGGAATTTGTATTCATTTGTCTAGTATTGGAGAGAATGTTAATTAATATTTGGACTTATGAGTATTTTGGAAAAGGGATAATTGATGTTTATTTCCTTGTGATAATTCGTATAGAATTATGTTAGTGAATGCATGTAATATGTTGGAGATTCACTTTGTGTAGCAATGTCTACTTGTTAATATTCATGTGAGGAGATGGATGATTTATCGTGTTGTTGAACGAAAGTTATGTTAATAATTGTTCAATTGGAATATAGCTTGTATTTTTTTTTTTTGTATCATGTTGGTAAGCATGTGGATTCATGTTAGAAGCATGTTACTTCAATAAGTTGAAATGAACTTTCACTATTGGAACCTACTTAAAGGTATTGAACTAGGTGGTTTTGAATTGAGGCCTAGATGCCTTTCATGTAAAATGCCATCGGAAATTTTAACCATATTGTGTTACTTGAGAATTGCCAAGATTATGTGATTTACTTGACTATGTGATTATCTTTGAATTGATTAATTGAGAGTGAAGATTTCTTTGGTAATGGATCCACCAAAGGATGCGAATAGGAATTGTCATTGAGATATATGGGCAGGTCTATGTCAGCGAGTCGTAGCCCCAATGTAGCACTTGTATCCATACAGTAAGCAATTGGGCAAGTGAAGTTTTATTGTGAAACTGTTCTTCTTGTAAACCTAAGGGTTGAGAGAGGGTATGCATACTTAGGAACATCTAGAAGTACTTCGGGTCTCACCTATACTCCGGGACGATTGATCCCTCTTTTGTCACTATGCACGGGACTAAGATCCTATTGAACCTTCTGCGGTTGGTTCTAACATTCTTACGATTCTCTTCTCTCTAAGGAACTTGGCTAATGGATAATAGTAAATATTGGATTTATTATTTGGTGTTTATACGTGTCTTTAAATAAAAGCATGTTGTCTTTTATTTTGTTAAAGCATGATCGTTATTTTTAATTAAGCATGTTGGCTTAACTTGGAGAATTTAAATGGACTATGTGGTTATGAATTACTCAGCGTAGCTGATTGGTTGTTTTTCTTTTACTTGTGTTTGTTGTCCATTTCTCTTCAATGGTGGGCCTATGATGAACCTATATGGAATTCGTCTATATGGGGGAGTAGATTGACAGGATTTTGTAGCTCGTGGTTTGAGCTAAAGGAAGGCGACTGAAGAAGATCGTAAATCTTCAAAGAACAATTTACTTTTATTGTTTAGATTGGAATTTCTTTAATATTGGGATTTTTATATTTTTCATGAGATTAATTCTCTTGCATGAGAATTAATAGTTTACTATTTCTTTTTTTTTTTTTTTATTAATTGTTTTAAGCTTAGTTGGAAAATATAGCTATTATTTAATTATCTAGTATGTATGTTTGGGATATAAACATTTTGGTTTCTTTCTAGTCTTGTATTTAATTTGAACATTAAATACAGCGATAGCGCTTCGACTTTCTAGGGTTTTTCCGCTGCAACTCGTGATTTTAAACGGTTTTAAATTAGACGGAAATTTGAGGTGTTACAAGTTGGTATTAGAGCGTATGTTACTGTCCCTAATGTACGTTTTGAATGGAAAAGTATGTCATTAAGATATACTCTTAGGTTGAAAACTTAAATAGACTTAAGTTATGTAAATAAAAGTTTTGTAAGCCGAAATGAGTTGATTCGTTTCTTTTACTTGTTTTGGTATTATTTGAAGTACTCGAGTGAAGTACTAACGTGTTGTTTTCGTTTGCGGATGAGTCGTTCACCCAGAGATCCGCGAACTCTGCAATGGAAGGGGGACAAGAGTCTGCAAGACTTCGAGAGCGAGGCGCGTGCGACCTTCAAGGAGTACAATGACTACCATGGAGATAAGTCTACTTTGAGGTCACAACACATGAAGGCGTATGTTAAGTACAAAGCTTTTGGACATAACCAGATTTGGGAGGCTTTTAGAGACAAGCTTCTTGACGAGTGGGAGCAGTCCTACAACGCGGGAAAGCCGTTCAAGGAGGGCTTCGACTCTCTCTTTAGACGCGCAATGCGCTGGCCGCAGGAGTATTTCACGAAGCACCCGGGCATCATCGACAAGATTGACGAGATGAGGAAACTTGCGTTAGTTGAGATACGCTGTGAGTTCAAATTCCCACCATATCCTGTGAAGGAGGACAAGGAAGAAGTAGTCAACGAGGCCAAGGAACTTGAAAAGGAGTTGTCTCGAGGAAATCTACCAAGAGACGCTCCAAGCAAAGCGCGCAAAGAAGCGCAAGATCGCGAAGAAAGCGTGATTTTTTGTTTTTATTTAGTTTTGTTGGAGTAAACTATTTGAGACTTAATTTGGGCATGCGAGCCATTTGTTTTGACATTTATGTTTAGAATGTTAAAATTTTTGCTTTATTCATGCTATGGAGGCTTGGTTTGACAAGCACTCATTTTTTTGAGAACAAATACATGATTATTTGATTTCTGAGATGAAATTTTTGCAAGAAATGTGTTATTTACTTACTATTTGGAGCATGAATATTGTGAAAGTGCCTATGGAAAAGGCATGGATGTTTCATTATGATTGTGAATTGTTTATTTTTGAGAAAGAACAAAGTTTATTGAAACCTTGAACTTGCTTGTACGCAAGAGTGTGATAAGGCCATGCTTGAATGCAATAAGAGCCTAGAGCCCCAGTTGGCTATTGAAACATATATATGAGTCAAGTGTATATGTTAGTGGTAATTATCGCACCTGACTGTGATATGGGTAGCTAATACCTTTTTCTTTTGCTTTTGTTGATCCTTTAGGTCGATAGATGCCACCTAGAAGAAACAGACAAAGAGTCGAGGGTTCTAGCTGTTCAATGGGTGACAATAACAATAACATCGGGAATGGAGAGGAAATAGCGCAAGCCTTGTTAGCGCAACTTGCACAGTCCCAACAAGCCTTGACGCAGTCTAATGCATTCATCGCGCAGATGATGCAGAGGGAAGATACGAGGGTAACTGGAGGTGACGATTTCGCCTCAGTATCTAATAAGATTAAAGGGAATAATCCGCCTGTGTTAGAGGGGTGCGAGGATCCCGTACTTCTCGACGATTGGACGCGGGATTTGGAGAAAATCTTCGCGATAACTGGGTGTCCGGAGGAAGTTAAGGTAGACAGTGCTGTCTATCTGTTCAGGAAGAAGGCAGATCGTGGGTGGACAACCAATGGCACATCCATTAGAGCTCGATCGGGTTTTAGTTGTGAAATGTTCAAAACGGTCCTTGGAGAGGAGTTCTACCCAGAGTATCTTCAGGACTAGAAGTATAATGAGTTCTTGAACTTTATCTAGGGAAGGATGACTGTTCAGGAATATGTTGAAAAGTTTGATGACCTAGCTCGTTTCGCGGGAGGATTAGTCCCTACGGAACAGCATAGGGCCCGTAGATTCCAGAATGGGTTGTACTGGATCATTCGTGAGTCTTTTGGGGGTTATAAGTGTCAGATCGTGCAAGAGGTCTATAATCGTGCTGCAAACCAAGCTGCGGTTTTTAAGCACAGAGAAGAGGTGACTGGAAAAAAGAGGAAGTTTGACGACCATCAGGGTAGTGGTGGTGAGAAGAAGGAAAAATTCCGGGGAGAGAACAAAGGAGGCCAATATATTCATTCGCAAGATAAAGAAGGTGTTTGTGATAATGAATTGGCTTAGCAAGTATAAAGCGAGAATCGATTGTAGTGAACAAAAGATATCGCTGAAAGGGCCTAGAGGTAATAGAATCTCTTATAAAGGAATTGTTACTAAGGGAGGAATTGAGATTATTTCAATGGTAGTGGCAAAGAAGCATTTAGAGAAGGGATGTAAGGGATGTTTGTGTCACATTCAAAATGTAGAGGGAATAGACGAGGAAATCTCAAAGATTGATGTGGTCAATGAGTTTCTGGATGTGTTTCCGAAGGAGATTCCTGGTATGCCACCAGTGAGAGACATTGTGTTTCAGATTGACCTAGTTCCTGGAATAGGTCCGATTTCGAGGGCACCGTATAGAATAGCACCTTTAGAGATGAAAGAGCTAAAGGGGCAATTAGAAGAGTTGTTAGAGAAAGGGTACATTAGACCTAGTGTATGGCCGTGGGGCGCACCAGTTCTATTTGTGCGTAAGAAGGATGGTAGTCTGAGTCTCTGCATTGACTATCGTGAGTTGAACAAGGTCACTGTCAAGAATAGATATCCTCTACCTAGGATTGAAGACCTGTTCGATCAACTCCAAGGAGTTGGAGTGTTTTCGAAGGTGGATTTGCGGTCTGGTTGTCATCAACTGAGAATTGATGAGGTCGACATTGCGAAAACTGCCTTTAGGACAAGGTATGGGCATTATGAGTTTACTGTTATGCCATTTGGGTTAACTAATGCACCTGCCAAGTTTATGAAGATGATGAATAACACCTTTAGACCATATCTGGATAGTTTTGTGATCGTGTTTATCGATGATATTTTGGTGTATTCGAAAGACAAGGAGGAACACGCAAGACACTTGAGGACTGTCTTGGAGGTGTTATGAAATGAGAAGTTGTATGCTAAACTCTCAAAGTGCGAGTTTTGGCTAGAGTGTGTTGCTTTTCTTGGGCACATTATCTCTAAAGAAGGAGTTTCTGTAGATCCTTCTAAGATTCGGGCTGTCATGGATTGGCCTGCTCCGAAAAGTGTGACTGAGGTAAGAAGTTTCCTCGGATTGGCTGGCTATTATAGGAGATTTGTGCAAGACTTCTCCAAGATAGCTAGACCTATCACAAATCTGATGAAAAAGGAGATGAAGTACAAGTGGATTGAACAATATGAAGAAGCTTTCCAAGATCTTAAGAAGAGGTTAACAACGACACTAGTGTTGACTCTACCGTCTGGTATAGAGGGATTTGAGGTGTATAGCGATGCATCTAAAAATGGGTTGGGGTGTGTGCTTATGCAAAACGGCAAGGTGTTTGCTTATGCCTCTCGCCAGTTGAAAGTGCATGAGAAGAACTACCCTACTCATGATATGGAGTTAGCTGCCATAATTTTTGCCTTGAAAATCTGGAGGCATTACTTGTATAGAGCTCATTGCAAGATCTTTGCAGATCACAAGAGTTTGAAGTATATCTTCACTCAAAAGGAGTTGAATATGAGGCAACGGGGATGGCTCGAGTTGATATCTGAGTACGATCTGGATATTCAGTATCATGAGGGAAAGGCCAATGTAGTGGCTGATGGGTTGAGTATGAAGACTTCACACACTGTGAATAACATGATGGTGCTACCGTATGACTTGTGTGAGGAATTCAGGAAGTTGGACGTAGAAGTTGTTCAACAAGGTGAGACTACAGTGTTGCTGAATGCACTTGTAGTGCGACCGTCGATCTATGATGAGATTTGACAGTTGCAAGTTCATGATCCATTTGTAGAGGAGTTACGTGTCAAGATCAAGGATGGGATGCATCCGGATTACGAGATCCTTGATAATGGTACGATCAAGATGAAGGGGCGTTGGTGTGTACCAAACAACGCCGAGCTGAAGCGAACGATTCTTGATGAGGCGCATGGAACTGTGTATTCTGTTCACCCAGGTGGTGAAAACTTGTACAAAGACTTGAAACTTCAGTTTTGGTGGACAAACATGAAGCGAGAGTGTGCTGAGTATGTGGCAAGGTGTCTTACTTGTCAAAAGGTGAAGATTGAACATAGAAGGCCCGGAGGTCTTGTTCAATCACTGGAAATTCCTGGATGGAAATGAGATTCAATCTCGATGGATTTCGTGACTGGATTACCAAAGACGAGGTCTGAAAAGGACACTATTTGGGTTATTGTTGTTCGATTGACGAAAACGACAAGATTCATTGCAATGAAGAAGACTTAGTCGATGGACCAACTCGCTGAAGCTTATGTTAAGGAAGTCTTGAGGTTACATGGAGTGCCTAAGGACATCGTGTCAGACAGGGATACAGGATTCTTGTCGAACTTTTAGGATAAATTGTACAATGCTTTTCGTACAAAGTTGAAGTTTAGTACGGCATTTGATCCTGTGACAGATGGTCAAACGGAGCATAATCTTCAGACACTAGAGGACATGTTGTGAGCTTGTGCTCTAGAGATGAAGGACTCTTGGGAGAAGAGTTTGCCTTTGATTGAGTTCTCCTACAACAATAGCTACCGTGCGAGCATTGGTAGAGCATCTTACGAGGCACTATTTGGGAGGAAGTGTCGATCTCCTACGTGTTGGAACAACATAAGTGAGACCTTTGTTTTCGGTCCGGATTTTATCCAAGAAACTGTGGATCAAGTGAAACTTGTCCAAGAAAATATGAAAGCTTCACAGGATAGACAGAAAGCCTATGCAGATCAACACCGACGAAGGGAAGAATTCCAAGTTGGTGAGAAGGTACTTCTCAAAGTATCACCCACTCGTGGAGTGTTGAGATTTGGGCGCAAAGGAAAGCTTATTGTAGGCTACCGGATTTTTCTCCCCTTTTTTCACCCTTTTGGTTTTCGAGCGGCCGGACGGGTAGCCTGGGAGAGCACGGTTGTTCGGGTTTTCGTGAATCTTTGAGTGTGAATGCACATAAAGATTATTCTTTCGCATGAAGGACATGATTAAGATTGTCGGAAGTCGCCACCAAATTTAAGGAAATTTGGAACCCTTAGTATCAAATCGATAGTCTAAAAAGACGTCAACTCAATTCCTGTACACCCCAATCCCTATTGGGGAAATTGACTTCATAAATGAGTTCGGGGGCGTGAGTACAAGCTAGGATGGTGTTAGGCATCCAACTCGCCCGTGACAACAACAACCTTTACTAATAGAATAATTGTAATTACTAATGCTACGGTTACAAACAGGGTTCAATTTGTCCAAATTCCTAGTTTTAACTAGTGAGTTGAACAAACATTATTATTGTGACCACTTTTAACAATTTATCAAGTTACATGCTTTTATTGCTAGAAAACGATAAATATGCTAAAACCTGCGAGTTAGAAGTCAAACAAATAATTCATCCACCAATCCACAAACAAAGCATAATTTAATCATAATAAGCAATAAATAGCAAATTTATACATTCATTCATCCACTTAATAGGCTTAATACAAGCCCTTTTGCTCAAAACGCGCCATGCGTGTACATATCACATAAACCAAATTCATTAGTAATAACAAGCGATATAAAATTTATTGAAAACTCTCAGGTTGGATTACGTGGATGCTCACAATGAACTTATTGGGTTGTTATGCTTGAATTTTTGCTCTTGATGAAGTATGAAGGTTTATTTTGTGGTGTTAGGGCTAACCTAAAGAAGGAGTAGAATCAGAATTTCTGGTTTAATATGAGAGAGAATCAACTTTGGGACCAACCTCTAAAATTCCCAACCTGAGATAGAAACTGCCAACCAAAAACACCCAACCTCTTCAACTGAACCCTAAGGTTTGTTTATATAGAAGAGGGAGAGCTGCCAGGGTTTGGCACGGAAGTCAAATGGGCCTCGAATTTGCAGTCCGCGAAAAAAGGTCCAGGCGGCCATACAACTAGGCCGTGCGGCTGAGCCGACATGACGACCGGTCAAACCGCTTGGCAAGCGGCTTAGCCGCAAGGCAAGCAAACAAGCCGCTTGTCCTAGCGGCCACCGCTTGAACTCAAGCGTGGCCGCTTGGACCTGGAACGGCATGCCTGTTTAGGCGCCTGACTTCTTTTCTAAGCGGGGGAGGCCTTTCCGAGGGGGTCCACGCGAGATTGACTGAGTTCCCTTGTTTGACAAAGGGTTGACTCAAGGGTTTTGGTTCCCTTTCGGGCCCTTAGGTTCAAAGAGGCCTATCTATCAGTTTTGTACTCCAATTGAATTGAGTCTAACTGGTTTGGATCACCTGTACAAAAGGCTTCCACTAGTTAATTCAAATGAACTAGGCTAATCATCAAAGAAATTATTCTCGCAACCCAAGTTTGAGCAAAATCCAATCCTTTCACTATTGAGTTTTTATGGGGACTTATCATAGTGTAGACACCAAAAATTGTGTCTATGATAAGTCCCCATATAAACCCAATGATGAAAGGATTGGATTTTGCTCGAACTTGGGTTGCGAGAATAAATGCTCTAATGATTAGCCCAGTTCATTTGAATTAACCAGTGGAAGCCTTTTGTACAGGTGATCCAAAACAGTTGGACTCAATTCAATTGGAGTCCAAAACTGAGAGATAGGCCTCTTTTAACCTAAGGGCCCGAAAGGGAACCCAAACCCTTGAGTCAACCCTAGGTCAAACAAGGGAACACAGTCAATCCCGCGTGGACCCCCTCGAAAAGGCCTCCCCCGCTTAGAAAATCAGTCAGGCACCTATAAAGGCATGCCGCTCCAGGTCCAAGCGGCCACGCTTGAGTTCAAGCGGTGGCTGCTAGGACAAGTGGCTGTGCCACTAGGCCAAGCGGCTTGACCGCTTTCCTTGCGGCTAAGCGGCTTGCCAAGCGTGTCCTGCCAGCTCAGCCGCTCGGCCTAGTTGTATGGCCGCCTGGAACTTTTTTCGCGGACGGCAAATTCGAGGCCCATTCGATTTCCGTGCCAAACCCTGGCAGCTCCCCCTCTTCTATATAAACAAACCTTAGGGTTCAGTTGAAGAGGTTGGTCAGTTAGAGACCCCTAGGTTGGACATTCTCTCTAAAAGGTTGGTCTTTTGACATTCTCTCTCACATTAAACCAGAAATTCTATTCTACTCCTTCTTTAGGTTAGCCCTAGCACCACAAAATAAACCTTCACACTTCATCAAGAGCATGAATTCAAGCAATATAACCCAATAAGTTCATTGTGAGCATCCAGGTAATCCAACCTGAGGGTTTTCAATAAATTTTATGTTGTTTGTTATTACTAACGAATTTGGTTTATGTGATATGTACATGCATAGCGCGTTTTTTGAGCAAAAGGGCTTGTATTAAGCCTAATTATGGATGAATGAATGTATTCGATTTGCTATTTATTGCTTCTTATGATTAAATTATGCTTTGTTTGTGGATTTGTGGGTGAATTATTTGTTTGTCTTCTAACTCGCAGGTTTTAGTATATTTATTGTTTTCTAGAAATAAAGGCATGTAATTTGATAAATTGTTAAAAGTGGTCACAATAATAATGATTGTTCAACCCATTAGTTAAAACTAGAAATTTGGACAAATTGAACCTTGTTTGGAACCATAGCATTAATAATTATATTGAATCGATTAGTAAAGGCCGTTGTTGTCAATGGGCGAGTTGGGTGCCTTATACCTTCCTAGGTCGTACTCACGCCCCCGAACTCATTTATGAAGTCAATTTCCCCAATAGGGATTGTGGTGCACAGGGATTGAGTTGACGTCTTTCTAGACTATCGACTTGATTCCAAGGTTTCCAAATTACCTTAAATTTGGTGGCAACTCCCGACAATCTTATTCATGTCCTTAATGTAAAAGGAAAATCTTCATGTGCATTCACACTCAAAGATTCACGAAAACCCGAACAATCGCGCTCTCCCAAGCTGCCCAAAAACCCGAAAAAGGGGCGAAAGAAAATGGGAGAAAAATTCGGTAGCCTACAGTGGCGACTTCACTGGGGACATGATTAAGAGGGTGTAACTTGAAAATCGATTCAATGTTATTAATTTTGCTTGGTTCACTACCTTGAGTGTTCTTATTATTATTTTGTGACTTGTCATTCATCTATTAAATTGCATTCATTGCATTCATGTGCATGCGCGACTTTCGAGCTTGTTTTTACAAGTTCAAACTAGTTTATTAGGCAATGGAGTGTGGTGAAGTGCCTTGGTGAGAATCCACTCGATTCATCTTTTCCAAGAAACATGGATCCCCCCATCTCATGTACCTTCCTACGCATTCGTCCATTCGACGAGTAGGATAACTAGAATGCCTCACATTGTCGCGCATCCCGCGGATTGTTGTACATTCTTGATCATGAGTCCCTTTTGACCAAAACCCTTAAGCCTACCCCATTGCATGAACTAGAACCAATGCTTTAGGTTGAAACTCAGTCCCATATCCATGCTAGATTTTCATGATCATGTCATTTGCGCTGTTGTGCTGTTTACCCATATGTGAACGCAATCTTTGCGTAGTCTTTTTGGTTGTCATAGAATATTAGGTTAGACCCCAATTAGGATCTTTTCCTTTTTTGAGTCTAGATTTTGTCTTACGATTGAGTCTAGAATCTTTAGTTTTAGGAAACAACATCTCTGAATGTTCTATATGATGCTCGTTACCTTAGGAAAGATTTGAATGCTTTATTCTTTCCCTTTATTTAGGTAGTGAGTTGTAGTCAAAGATCTCGATAATATCTCTCCCCTCTCCTTTTAGTCAAGAGTATAATATCTTTTGCTTTATCCCATATTGAGTCGAGATAATATCTCTCCCCTCTCCTTTTAGTCAAGAGTATAATATCTTTTGCTTTATCCCATATTGAGTCGAGATAATATCTCTCCCCTCTCCTTTTAGTCAAGAGTATAATATTTTTTGCTTTATCCCATATTGAGTCGAGATAATATCTCTCCCCTCTCCTTTTAGTCAAGAGTATAATATCTTTTGCTTTATCCCATATAAAGTTGAGATAATATCTCTCCTCTCTCCTTTTATTCAAGAGTATAATATTTTTTGTTTTTATCCCGCGTCGAGATCTTTTGACCTAAAACCCATTACTTAGTCCCCAAGGGTAACTAGGTTGATAGAATATTCTAGATAGAGACTTCCCACTTTTATTTTAAAACTTTTCTTTTGTGGAACTTGTTAGTCTTTCCTTTTCTAAGCCTTATCCGCTGTTCAGGATTGGGAAGAAAACAGTCGTTCCGAAAAGTTGGGAGCACGATCATAGTAATCAATGTCGAGTGGTCCACCCAAATCTATGTTTAATTATGTTTGCAAGTCTAATGATGTTAAAGCCAATAGTAATGGCTCGGTTGATGTTCCAGTTTCCTCTATCAATGAAATGAATACTGATTCTGCTTACTTCTTGGATTACTTAGTAGCTAATAATTCAAAAGATGAACAAGAATTTCCAAAAGAAGTAACTAAAACATTATTAGAGCATGAACAAAAGACTTCAATTATGAAAGAAACAGAATTAATCAATCTTGCAGGCGATCAAGAGCCGCGCCAAGTGCGCATTGGATTATCGTTAACTCCCAAAGAGCGAGAAAGCTTTATAAATCTCTTAAAAGAATACATAGACGTTTTCGCTTGGTCCTACAAAGATATACCGGAAATATGTCGTGAGATAGCACAGCATACAATACCGCTCAATCCTGATTCAAAGTCGCTGAAGCAAAAATTTCGGAGAATTAAACCTGAGTTGACACTAAAAATCAAAGAAGTGGTACAAAAACAGCTCGCAGCAGGTTTTATTAAGGTCGCTCAATATCCAGAATGGGTCGCTAATATAGTGCCCGTTCCAAAAAAGGACGGCAAAGTAAGAATGTGCGTCGATTTCAGAGATCTAAACAAGGCAAGTCCAATGAACGACTTTCCTTTGCCACATATAGACGTACTGGTGGACAATACTGCAGGACATGCCCTCTTATCATTCATGGACGACTATGCAGGATATAACCAAATACAAATGGCCGATGAAGATATGGAGAAAACCACCTTCATAACCTAATGGGGAACATATTGCTATATTGTCATGCCTTTCGGGTTGAAGAATGTGGGAGCAACATACCAAAGAACCGCAACTTCCTTTCTACATGACATGATGCACAAGGAAGTCGAGGTGTATGTAGACAATATGATCATCAAATCCAAGGAGAGAGAAGGGCACGTACCCTCTCTAAAGAAATTCTTTGGCAGGCTTCGGAACTACAATATGAGATTAAATCCTCAAACGTGCGCATTTGGAGTAACTTCTGGCAAGCTCTTAGGATTCGTCATAAGCACGAGAGACATTGAAATTGATCCTACCAAAATCAAAGCTATAAAAGATATGCCATCTCCCATTAATGAAAAGGAGATAAGAAGATTCTTAGGACGGCTCCAATATATAAGTCGATTCATATCCAAATTGACTATTACATGCGAGCCCATCTTCAAAAAGCTCAGAAAGGACACCAAATCTACCTGGGATGATCAATGCCAGCAGGCCTTCGACAAAATTAAGGAGTACTTAGCTAACCCACCCGTATTGGTTCCACCAATTCAGGGAAAGCCACTTATGCTATACCTAATAGTCACAGAAACCGCTATGGGTGCTATGTTGGCCCAAAAGGTGGAGAATGACGAAAAGGCAATATACTACCTTAGCAAGAAATTCTTAGAATACGAAACACGCTACTCCACACTAGAGAAAATGTGTCTCGCATTGGTCACTGCAACGAAGAAGCTTCGACACTACATGCTACAACATTCTATCCATATAAAGTCAATGATGAATCCACTAAAGTACTTGTTCGAAAAACCCATTCTTAGTGGAAGAATAGCAAGGTGGATTGTCATGCTTTCAGAATTCGATCTAACTTTTGAACACCAAAAGGCGATCAAAGGACATGCCATTTCTGAACATCTCGCTGAAAACCCAGTTAATAGTGAAGATGCTACACATGACTTTCCCGATGAAGGAATAATGAGTGTCGAAGAAACCACTTGGCAGTTATACTTCGATGGAGCATCAAACCAAAAAGGTTATGGCGTAGGAGTATTATTAGTCAGCCTAGAAGGCGCATATGCTCCCATAGCCGTCAAATTAGACCGCGAGGTAACTAACAACGACGCCGAATATGAAGCATGCATCATTGGTTTAGAAGCGGCAATAGAACTACGAATTAAGGATCTAAGGGTATATGGAGATTCAATTCTCATCATAAATCAAGTCTACAGAAAATGGAGAGTGAAAAGCAAATCCCTGGCACCTTACCAGGAATATCTTGAAAAGATAGCCAAATATTTCACTCACGTCCGTTTTACGTACCTTCCTAGAGATGACAACCAGTTCGCGGATGCCTTAGCAAAGATGGCCTCCATGATAAATATTCCAGATTATGTAATCTCCATGCCCATTCACATTCAAAGGCGCACTGAGACCGCCTTTTGTAATGCACTCGAAGTATGCATCAATGAGGAGGGAGAAGAGGAATGGTTTACCGAGATTCTCAATCTACTAGCCAAAGGTGATTACCCTCTGCAATCGACACCTAGGGCACAAAGAGCTTTAAGAAGACTAGCCGCACAATACATACATGTGCAAGGTAAACTTTATAAAAAGATGCCACAAGGGCTAAGTCTTCTATGTCTAAAGGAACGTGAAGCAAGCCAAGTCATGAGCGACATACATAATGGCGTATGTGGTCCTCACATGAATGGACTGACCTTGGTCAAGAAAATCCTAAGGCAAGGATACTATTGGACTACAATGGAGAAAGACTGTATCGAATACGTGAGACAGTGCACACACTGCCAATTCCATGCAAATTTACAACGTAGACCTCCTACTCCTCTACATACATTCACCTCACCATGGCCGTTCTCTGCATCGGGCATTGAAATCATTGGAAAAATCTCCCCTACAGAAAAAGAGGTCATGAGTACATACTAGTCGTGATAAATTATTTCACCAAATGGGTTGAAGCTCGTTCGTATGCAAGAATAGCGTCAAAGCACGTGGCAAAGTTCATACATGACAACATGATTACCAGATATGGAGTACCACACGAAATCATAAGTGATCACGGGACCCAATTCAAAAAGGATGCTGCCGAACTTTTCACTTAGTTTAAAATTCAACATCGACAGTCTTCACCTTATAGGCCACAAACAAATGGAGCCGTAGAGTCCGCAAAACAAGAACGTGAAGTAAATGATAGCCAAGATGACGGAAAACTATGAAGATTAGCCCAACAAGCTACAATTCGCCTTATGGGGGTATAGAACCACTATTCGATCCTCAACAGGAGCAACGCCTTATTCTTTAGTATAAGGAATGGAGGCGGTACTCCCGGTCGAGGTAGAAATCCCTTCTTTAAGAATAGCTTTAGAAAGTGAATTACCCGAAGTAGATTGGGTCCAAGCCCGGTATGACCAATTGGTCTTGCTAGATGAAAGACGACTAAATGCCCTATATTACGGTCATGTCTACCAAGCAAGGATGGCAAGATACTTTGATCAACGATTCAAGGCTAGAGGACTAAAAGAAGGAGACCTAGTCCTAAAAGAGGTAAGACCAATTGTAGTCGACCCTCGAGGAAAGTTCAAGCCTAATTGGGCCAGCCCATACATTATCAAAACAATATTATCCGGTGGAGCGGTAAAATTAATGGATTTAGACGACAACGAGTTCACTCAGCTCACAAATATGGACCAACTTAAGCGATTCTATGCATAGAATATTAAATCTTTGAGAGAGCCCACTAAGGCACCAAGTCCAAGTCAAAATTGGTCAAACCCGTCCGCGCGGGGCCCGCGACCGAAAAAAAAAAAACGGGATTTGGTTTTACCAACTACATTGTCTGATTCCGCATGGATATGTAGGTAACCCATATAACTTAGACCCGACCACTTTAATAAAATAAATCTCTAAGGGAGTTTTAATCCATTCGATTAATGCAAAAATAAGCAAGTCTTTCATTAATATGGTAAAGTCCATTACATGCTCTAATAAAAAAAAAAGAAAAAGAAAAAGTGCAAAAATAAATAAATAAAAGGGCAATGCTAAGCTACATCTACTTGGGCATGCAAACCCGTTATTTAAATTATACTACTAAGCACAAAAAGAACAAGACTTGCTAGATGACTGGAGGTGGACTACTCATCTTTGTCATTAACTTCGGGCTCTTGGACGGGCTCACTAGGCTCATCAAGTTCCATTCGTTCTTTTGGAACCCATATTTCCTTACCATAGTTAGAAGAGGCCTCGTGATAATTTGGTCTAACTGGAGCTACTTGCTTGGCCGAGTGGGCCGGATTCTTCCTCTTCTTAGATTGGGCCTTTGCCTTGCCTTTTCCCTTACCCTTAGTTTGGGGCTTGGAAGGCTTAGCGGGCCTATCAACGAGAGTTATCCTTATACCGCTTGGCTCATCATATTTGTGGGCTTTGGATAACTCCCTTTCCTCTTCTAGGAGCCTTGGGTTGACTTGATGGTCACCACTCCAAATCCATTCCTCATAAAAGCTAGATAACCTGTTTGAATGCGGGTATACCGGCTTAGTCCACACCTGACGACGGTTCCAGTGCCGTTCCCAGTTAGACACCAAGGAGGATGTTAAGGGCCTTTGGCAAGGAGGTTCACAACCTACATCTGGGATCCTTTGCCTTAAGCCGTATTGGCGGAGGAGGCGGTTCGGTAAGAAGAACGTCAAAGTATACTAACCAATGATCCTCGTAAATGGCACATTCTCACTACACCCTATAATTTTGGTGGTACGGAACCACGGGACGAACCAAGCCGGTTGGATGTCGGTGTAGAAGTATGCTATCCACTCCTCCAGAGAGGATTCGGAGAACTTTCGGTGCCTCGCCGGAAAGTGCTTAGGTAGGAACTTCCTAGTGTCAATGGGAGCCTCAAGCAAGTGGAGTCTCTCTTGAAGCCATATCTACACAAAAACAACGAAAGAAAAATTCAAGTCAATACTGGATGAGAATTTCACCAAATAAAGTTAAATCCACAAAGATTAAGGCTTTATCACAAAACTTACTTGAAGGAGTAAGGGCTCCCGGTAAAGGACTCTTGAGGATTGCTATTGAGCCTATCTAAAGCAAGGATTGTCTCTCGCACGACCAAGTGCATAGGAGAGCTATCCCATTGAATTTGCTCGGTCACCCTAAGAAGGAAAGCTTTACCCCTATTGATGGTCAACTTCTTTTTGGAGGGAATAAGATCATCTTCGTTACCACCAACAAACAAATAACGACGGAGGAGGCAAAATACAAAGGCACGCTTCTTGTACCTCATATCCATCGCATCCCTGGCCCTAGAGGTGAAGAAAGTCATGAGCTTGGCAAGATCAACATCCTTACCATGAAGCACTTGACCTGCTTGACGGGGAGACAACCCGAGGTACCTTTGAAAATCACTCACAAAAGCGTTCCCCAAGTAAGGAACGACGGGAGGGCTTTCGGTTGGAAAGCCAATGATATCAGAGAACTCCTCCACCAACGGGCACATCTCATGAGCACCAAAACGAAAAACATGGAACTTTGGGTCCCAAAACTCAATGGAAGCATGAAGAAAGTCCCACAAAATTTTAACTTGTTTGAGGTGAAAGAAGGCATTAAGGTGGAAGGGGGTAAGCTCTAACCTCTCCTCTACAGTCATGGAGGCCAGCCAAGCATCAAAGATATCATCAAAGTTCACCATTGTTAAGATTAAGGATTTGCTCTAAAGGAATTTTCTCTCTCTAGGGGCTCAAAGTAAGTGGTAAGAAGAGAAAAAGAGAAAACCCGACTATATAGAGGTCACAGTTGGATTCTCGTCCAAAAATTAAGGAAATTCAGACAACCGACAAAAAAGGGGCCAGGCGGCCTCCCAGCTAGTCCGGATGCCTTAGCCGTTAGGAAGAACGGCTGAGCCGCTCCATCAAGCAGCCTAACCGCTGGGACAAGCGGCCAAGCCACTAGCCTAAGCGGCATAGCCGCTTGCCCAAGCGGCAACCACTGGAGCTCTAGCGCAACCGCTAGGAGCTCTAGCAGTCACCCTGTATAGGCGCCTGGGATACAACTTCGCGAGACAACTTCGGTCCACACCGACCTCTCCACTTTGACAGATTTTGGAAGCCTTCCCTTAGATTTTTCTTACCATTAATTTTGGCTCTTGCCACTTTTCTATTTATCCCCTTTTTATTTTCTTTTCTTCTTTTTATTTTGATTATCAAGTTCCACTTTTATTTTCTTTATTATTATTTTCCCTTTTAATTATCTTTTCCTATTTTTCTTTTTCTTTACTTTATTTTTATTTTTTAGGGGAAGGGGTACCCCAAATGTGCTAAATTCTCGGAAATCCTAAATTCTCGAATGTCGTGATTTGTGATTTCCCATTCGGAAATTAGATGATTAAATTCACATATGAGCATTTGCGTGATATTTTTGTGCGTGAATAAAATGCAATATTTATAGCAGGTTTATTACAAGCCCAAAAGTTCGAAATGCACTACAACAAATATCACTGGTCAGCTTCGCCAGTACTCGGACCCGCCTGAGACGACTCTTCGGGTCCACTCGATGATGGAGCACCTGAAGGACCGGGCTGAGACATCGCCCAAGCTCTAGGGTCAAAAGCAAATAATGAACCCGTCAAGTAAGCGGGATCCAGTGAATGGCGCAGTGGCTTCGACATGCCGGGATAGCCGCCATACCCCGTACTCTCCTGACTCCAAGAACCCCTTGGAGGGACTGGAGGATACATGGGCATATGATAGCCCAGATACCCCATATAGGGAGGCGGTGCAGGCCACTGCGGAAGATAAGGCACTTGGGGTGGGTTCCCCGTATCCACTCTAGCTCGAGGCGTCCCCTGACGCACCTCCGTACTCTCCTGCCTAGGAGGAGGACGCTGCGGTGTAGACACCGACTCCGAAGCACAAATAATTGGAGGCCTAGGAGGCCTCACCACAGGAAGAGGCTGCGAAATGAGCTCAAGGTCAGAAAATTACAAAAAAATTCAAATCAAGCACTATTACTTGAAATGAACATACCTCTCGAACGTCGGACCGACGACTCGTGCATACACTCCGAGACGCGAACATGGAAATCCAATTCTTAAAGGCTTGCATGCCCCTATAGATCTTCCGTGTCTCAGCAGCATCCAACTGTGCACATAAAGAAAAGAGTCAGTATAAATACAGAGGATCCAAAGGATTCCTTGGAGCCGGAAGGTCGGAGAAAGTCTGCCTAATCAGTATCTCTCCCAAAAACCACTCAAAACAGAAAGGACCCTCAATAAAGATCCTCCTTTGGTCATACTCCCGAGCACCAAAAAATCTGTCCGAGAGACCCGGGAGGTAATCTGTCCAGGGGAACTAGTCGACCTACAAAAGCAAAGGATGAGCACACAAAAGGACGAAAAGGACGATAAAAGCACAAAAGAGAATCGCTTACATCCTGAGCGGTCAAGGGATATATCGCCTCCCTAAGAGCGTGCAGCGTAGTAAATGGGCAAGACGCCCGTCCCCTCCAGGTCTGCATCGCTGGAAAGGATAAGTCCCATGTCTCGAGAAGAGGGGCAAGGTCGGAGAAATGCTCGTAAAACCAAATCTAAGACATGCAAAGCACATGGATTAGGCATAAGTTATGAGTAAAAGCCAAAGACACAAAGTATAAGAAGGGTAAAAGGAAATTACCTCCATAACCTTCCAATAACCGACTAAGGAGACGCGAGACGCGCCCTCCTCTCCACTGAGGCGGCTGGACTACCTCAAACACCGTAAAAGACAAGAGTATGCGGGAAGACCCCATTTGTACTCAGCAACCTTATCCAAATCCCGCAAGCATGGGAAATAGCGAACATGGTACCTACTAGCTTTATCCAAAAAGACGAAACAAGCTAGAACATAGGCCAAGAAAAGGCGAGCGTGCTGCTCCGCCGTGACCTTCTTCAACTTCCTCGGGTTGGTCAAGAACTGGACCATAACGTCAGTCCGGCCATACTCCTTACCATCTCAGTTGGCCCCAAAAAGGCTAAACATCTCCACTATCGCATCCCTACTCACATCTCCATAAGTGATAGGAGTACCAGTGCAAGGGAGCCCGAAAATGAGACCGAACTCGAAAGGGGTGATCATGATCTCACCCATAGGAAAATGCAAATTACTGGTAGTATCCCAATACCGCTCCGCAAGACCTCTAATGAGCAAGCGGTCGAAGCGCTCAACAGAAGCGATGGACGCTAAAAAGTGACCAAAGCCACAACGCTCCACAATAGCGTTGACCAAAGGAGTCACGTACCTACGAGCTTTCTCGATACCCGAAAGGCTACCGTTACCCCGCATGGTAGCGTCGACGTCCTATACAACACAATAATTGCAAAGACAATTAGTTAGGTGATCCTAGTAACAACTACCAGTCTCCGATTTAGTCCTAAATTTTTACAACTCGTAAAATTTAGCATTTTAGCTAAACCAATATGACAAGAGTGAATTTTAAAGAGAACGAATTTCACAAAAAATTATTCTCCACAAATATACTCAAAAAACCATCTACCACCACAACAAAAATAAACTTCACTCAAGTTTATTTTCACAAAATGTATATGATAATTGCAACGAGAATAAATTTCATAGAAATTTATTTTCCACCATTAAAGATGAATTTCACGCAAATTCATTCTTCACATGCAAAATATATATAATACAAGAAGCCTATGGGAATTCACAAGTTAGTAAGAAAAACAATTTCACGCAAATTGGTTTTTCCACATTTAGCTGCACTACAGTTGTCAACCTAAAAATTTTATGTTTGCCAACACATGATTTTCTAAGTGTAAAAGAGCAAAGAAAAAAAAAAACGACGACATACCCGACATTTGGTACCAACGGTAACCAAATGCTCCTTCTTCTTGAAAACAACGCTGGGCTCCCAACGATCGGTAGGATGGAAATCACTACGATTGAATTCGTCCTGGACTAACACGTGCTCACCCACCCGGTGATGGCGTATACCGGAAACAAAAACCCGAGTGAAAACATTCGAGGCCTCATGAACAACAATCTCTTGCTCCTTCTTTTTCCTACCTCCTCAAAGTTTAGGAGCCATGGATGAAGAGCAAAAATGGAGTTTTGGGAAATTTGAGTGAAACTCACAAATTCACACAATTTTGAGTTTTGACACTCAAAAACACAAGAACGACTAGCAAAATCAAGTTCTACTAAGAATTTGAGCAAGAAAACCTCAAGATTTGGAGCTAGGGGCTTTGATGTAGGTTGAGAGCTTGAAGAAAAATGGAGGAAAGAGAAAGGAGAAGGCTCGAAATGGGAAAGATGACCTATTTTGGCCCCCCCTCCTTTTATGCGCACACGCTGAAAACCTAGTAGTCGGTCAAACCGCCTAGGTGGACGGTCAGACCTCCCAGCTGGCGATTAAACCGCAAGATAGGCGGCTTGGCCGCTAGTCCCAACGGCTTGACCGTTTGGGTGAGCGGTTCAACCGCTCCACCTAGCAGTTCGACCGCTTGACGTGGCGGCTTGACCGCCTGACCCACTCTCTCTATTATGGCATTTTACGGGCCATTGGTTCAAAATCAGTGGGCCCCACGCGAGGTCCATAGCAGTTATTTCCGCGCCAAAGTCCGTTTATGAAAGCAGGACTACTTTAAACCCACAGGTTTGTACATTTATACTCGGCCAAATGGAATGGGCTCGCACCCGACCTAAGGTCTGAGCAACATTTTATTACCCTTTACAATAACATTTACTACCCATCTTATTTCTAACGAAATACTTTTATTGTGTAACCTACAACACAGGGTTCACCTTCGACTGAAAATCGAAGGACGTTTATTGTTTGATCTACAGCACAGGGTCACCCTTCGACTAAAAATTGAACGATTTTTATCGTTACTCTTATTTCTAATGAAATATTTTTATTGTGTAACCTACAGCATAGGGTTCCCCTTCGACTGAAAATCGAAAGACGTTTATTGTTTAACCTACAGCACAGGGTTACCCTTCGACTAAAAATCGAAGGATTTTTACCACTACTCTTATTTCTAACAAAATATTTTTGTTGTGGAACCTACAGTATTGGGTTCCCCTTTGACTTAAAATAGAAGGTCATTTATTGTGTAACCTACAGCATAGGGTTCCCCTTCGACTGATAATCGAAGGATATTTATTGTCTGACCTACAGCACAGGGTCATCCTTTGACTAAAAATCGAAGGATTTCTTATCATTTATTACCTATCTTTTCTAATGAAATATTTTCATTGTGTGACCTACAGCATAGGGTCTCTCCGTTCGAATGGTAATCGAAGGAATATTATTGTGTGACCTACAGCATAGGGTCAAACTCTCGGTCAAATAAATCGGGGAAATTATTACTTTATCCTAAAATGATTGTTTATCACTAACTGATTGTCACCTCATTTAGTTTGCCTGTTTTATTGCAGGTTTTGGCACAGGAATACTTTGACCTTCGCTCTATTCGAGCTCGGCCAAAGTAGGGGCTTCTGTAGACACCAAAAATTGTGTCTATAATAAGTCCCCATAAAACCCAATGATGAAGGGATTTGATTTTTTTCGAACTTGGGTTGCGAGAATAAATGCTTTCATGATTAGCCCAGTTCATTTGAATTAACCAGTGGAAGCCTTTTGTACAGGTGATCCAAACCAGTTGGACTCAATTCAATTGGAGTCCAAAACTGAGAGATAGGCCTCTTTGAACCTAAGGGCCCAAAAGGGAACCCAAACCCTTAAGTCAACCCTTGGTCAAACAAGGGAACTCAGTCAATCCCGCATGGACCCCCACGAAAAATCCACCCCCGCTTACAAAAGCAGTAAGGCGCTTATACAGGCATGCCGCTCCAGGTCCAAGCGGCTTGACTGCTTGCCTTGCGGCTTGACCGCTTGTCCTGCCAGCTCAGTCGCTTGGCCTATTTGTATGGCCGCCTGGACCTCTTTTCAAGGACGGCAAATTCGAGGCCTATTCGATTTTCGTGCCAAACCCTGGCAGCCCCCCCCTCTTCTATATAAACAAACCTTAGGGTTCAGTTGAAGAGGTTGGCAGTTAGAGACCCCTAGCTTGGACATTCTCTCTAAAAGGTTGGTCTTTTGACATTCTCTCTCACATTAAACCAGCAATTCTAATTCTACTCCTTCTTTAGGTTAGCCCTAGCACCATAAAATAAACATTCACACTTTATCAAAAGCATGAATTCAAGCAATATAACCCAATAAGTTCATTGTGAGCATCCAGGTAATCCAACCTGAGGATTTTCAATAAATTTTATATTGTTTGTTATTACTAACGAATTTGGTTTATGTGATATGTACATGCATGGAGCCTTTTTTGAGCAAAAGGGCTTGTATTAAGCCTAATTATGGATGAATGAATGTATTAGATTTGCTATATATTGCTTCTTATGATTAAATTATGCTTTGTTTGTGGATTGGTGGGTGAATTATTTGTTTGTCTTCTAACTCGCCTATTTTAGCATATATATCGTTTTCTAGCAATAAAGGCATGTAATTCGATAAATTGTTTAAAGTGGACACAATAATAATGATTGTTCAACCCATTAGTTAAAACTAGGAATTTGGACAAATTGAACCCTGTTTGGAACCGTAGTATTAATAATTATTTTGAATCGATTAGTAAAGGCCGTTGTTGTCAACGGGCGAGTTGGGTGCCTAACACCTTCCTAGCTCGTACCTACGCCCCCGAACTCATTTATGAAGTCAATCTCCCCAATAGGGATTGGGGTGCATAGGAATGGAGTTGACGTCTTTATAGACTATTGACTTGATTCCAAGGTTTCCAAATTACCTTAAATTTGGTGGCGACTTCCGACAATCTTAATCATGTCCTTGGTGTAAAAAGAAAATCCTCATGTGCATGGACACTCAAAGATTCACGAAAACCCGAACAATCGCGTTCTCCTAGGCTGCCCGAAAAACCCAAAAAGGGGCGAAGGAAAAGGGAAGAAAAATCTGGTAGCCAACACATAGACAAAACTATTGGTGTCTTCAGAAGCCCCTACTTTGGCCGAACTCGAATAGAGCGAAGGTCAAAGTATTCCTATGCCAATACCTGCATCAAAACAGGCAAACTATAATGAGGTGACAATTAGTTAGAGATAAACATTCATTTTTAGGATAAAGTAGTAATTTCCCAGGTTTATTTGACCGAGAATTTGACCCTATGCTGTAGGTCACACAATAAATGTCATTTGACTATTACTAGAACGGAGAGACCCTGTGCTGTAGGTCACACAATAAAAATATTTCATTAGAAATAAGGTAGATGATAAAAATCCTTCGATTTTTAATCGAATGGTGACCTTGTGCTGTAGGTCAGACAATAAACGTCATTCGATTTTCAGTCGAAGGGGAACCCTGTGCTGTAGGTTACACAATAAAAGTATTTCGTTAGAAATAAGAGTAATGATAAAAATCCTTCGATTTTTAGTCGAAGGGTGACCCTATGCTGTAGGTCAGATAATAAACGTCCTTCGATTTTCAGTCGACGGGGAACCCTGTGTTGTAGGTTACACAATAAAAGTATTTCGTTAGAAATAAGAGTAATAATAAAAATCCTTCGTTTTTTAGTCGAAGGGTGACCCTATCCTGTAGGTCAGACAATAAATGGAACCCTGTGCTATAGGTCACACAATAAAAGTATTTCTTTAGAAATAAGAGTAATGATAAATGTCCTTCGATTTTCAGTCGAAGGGGAACCCTGTACTGTAGGTTACACAATAAAAGTATTTCGTTAGAAATAAAAGTAATAATAAAAATCCTTCGATTTTTAGTCGAAGGGTGACCCTGTGCTGTAGGCCAGACAATAAATGTCCTTCGATTTTTAGTCAAAGGGGAACCCTGTGCTGTAGGTTACACAATAAAAGTATTTCGTTAGAAATAAGAGTAATGCTAAAAAACCTTCGATTTTTAGTCGTAGGGTGACCATGTGCTGTAGGTTAGACAATAAATGTCCTTCGATTCTCAGTCGAAGGGGAATCCTGTGCTGTAGGTTACACAATAAAAGTATTTCGTTAGAAATAAGAGTAATGATAAAAATCCTTCGGATTTTAGTCGAAGTGTGACCCTGTGCTGTAGGTCAGACATCAAATGTCCTTCGATTTTCAGTCGAAGGAAAACCCTGTGCTGTAGGTTACACAATAAGAGTATTTCATTAGAAATAAGATGACTAGATAAATATTATTGTAAAGGGTAATAAAATGTTGCTCAGACGTTAGGCTGGGAGCGAGCCCATGCCATCATGCCTAGTATAAATGTACAAACCTGTGGGTTTAGAGTAGTCTCGATTTCATAAACGGACTTTGGCGCGCAAATAACTTCTATGGGCCTCACGTGGGGCCCATTGATTTTGAACCAAATGGCCCTCAAAATGTCATAAGAGAGAGAGTAAGTCAGGCGATCAACACGCCATGTCAAGCGGTCAAACCGCTAGGTGGAGCGGCTAAATTGCTTGCTGGTGCGGTTATGCCGCTTGGTGGAGCGGGTGATCCGCTCCCCCTAAAGGTCAAGCCATTAGGACTAGCTGGCAAGCCGCTTGGCTTGCGGTTTAACTTCCAGCTGGGCGGTCTGACCGTCTACCTAAGCATTTGGACCGGCTGCTAGGTTTTCAGTGTGTGTGCATAAAAAGGAAAGGGGGAGGCCGAAATTGGTCATCTTCCTCATTTCGAGCCTTCTCCTCTTTCTCTCCTCCATTTTTCTTCAAGCTCTCACCCTCCATCAAAGCCCCTAGCTCCAGATCTTGAGGTTTTCGTGCTCAAATTCTTAGTAGAACTTGATTTTGTTAGTTGTTCTTGTGTTTTTGAGTGTCAAAACTCAAAATTGTGTGAATTTGTGAGTTTTGTGAGTTTCACTCAAATTTCCAAAACTCCATTTTTGCTCTTAATCCATGGCTCCTAAACATAAAGGAGGTAGGAAAAGGAAGGAGCAAGAGATTGTTGTTCATGAGGCCCCGAATGTTTTCACTTGGGTTTTGGTTTCCGGTATACCCCATCACTGGGTGGGTGAGCACCGGTTAGTCCAGGACGAGTTCACTCGTAGTGATTTCCATCCTAATGATCATTGGGAGCCCAACGATCTTGTTTTCAAGAAGAAGGAGCATTTGGTTACCGTTGGTACTAAATGTCGGGTATGTCATTTTTTTTTTCTTTGCTCTTTTACACTTAGAATATCATGTGCAGGCAAACACAAAATTTTTAGGTTGAGAACTGTAGTGTAGCTAATGTGGAAAAACCAATTTGCGTGAAATTATTTTTTTCTTGCTAATTTAGGAATTCCCGTAGGTTTCTTGTATTATATATTTTTTGCATGTGAAGAATGAATTTGTGTGAGATTCATCTTTAATGGTGGAAAATAAATTTGTATGAAATTTATTCTCGTAGCAATTATCATTTATTAATTTTTTGTGAAATCAAACATGTGTAAAGTTTATTTTTATTGTGATGGTAGATGGGTTTTGAGTATATTTGTGGAGAATAAACTTGTGTGAAATTCGTTCTCATTAAAATTTACTCTTTTTATATTGGTTTAGCTAAAATGCTAAATTTTACGAGTTGTAAAAATTTAGGGCTAAACCGGAGACTAGTAGTTGTTACTAGGATCACCTAGCTAATTGTCTTTGCAATTATTGTGTTGTATAGGACGTAGATACTACCATGCGGGGTTATGGTAGCGTTTCTGACATCGAGAAAGCCCGTGGGTACATGACTCCCGTGATCAACGCTATTGTGGAGCGTTGTGGCTTTGATCACTTTTTAGCGTCCATCGCTTCTGCTGAGCGCTCCGACCACTTGCTTGTTAGAGGTCTTGCGGAGCGGTACTGGGATACTACCAGTACTTTTCATTTTCCTATGGGTGAGATCATGATCACCCCTTTCGAGTTCGGTCTCATTTTCGGGCTCCCTTGCACCTATATCCCTCTCACTTATAGAGAGGTGAGTAGGGATGACATGGTGGAGATGTTCGGCCTTTTAGGGGTTAACTGGGATGGTAGGGAGTATGGGCGGACTGACGTCATGGTCCAGTTCATGACCACCCCGAAGAAGCTGAAGAAAGTCACGGCGGAGCAGCACGCTCGCCTTTTCTTGGCCTATGTTCTAGCTTGTTCCCTTTTTTCGGATAAAGCTAGTAGGTACCATGTTCGCTATTTACCGTGCTTGCGGGATTTGGACAGAGTTGCGGAGTACAATTGGGGCTTCCCGCATATTCTTGTCTTCTTCGGTGCTTGAGGCAGTCCAGGCGCCTCGGTGGAGAGGTTATTGGAAGGTTATGGAGGTAATTTCCTTGGTCGGTTATTAGAAGGTTATGGAGGTAATTTCCTTTTACCCTTTTCATACTTTGTGTTTTTGGCTTTTTACTCAAGACTTGTGCCTAATCCATGTGCTTTGCATGTCTTAGATTTGGTTTTATGAGCATTTCTCCAACCTTGCCCCTCTTCTCGAGGCAGCGGATTTGTCCTTTCCGGTGATGCAGACCTGGAAGAGACGGGCATCTTGCCCATTCACTACGCTGCACGCCCTTAGGGAGGCGATATATCCCTTGACCGCTCAGGATGTAAGTCACTATCTTTTGTGCTTTTATCGTACTTTTCGTCCTTTTGTGTGCTCATTCTTTGCTTTTGTAGGTCGACTGGTTCCCCTAGACGGATTACCTCCCGGGTCTCTCGGACAGATTCTTGGGTGCTCGGGACTATGACCAGAGGAGGATCCTCATTGAGGGTCCTTTTGGCTTTGAGTGGTTTTTGGGAGAGAGACTTATTAGGTAGACTTTCTCCGATCTTCCGGCTCCGAGGATTCCTTTGAATCCTCCGGATTCTATGCTTTATGTTCGTCACCTTACCGTGGAGCAGGCGAGGATGGCCACAGTTGGGGCAAATGCCTTGGAGTATTTGCTTCCAGCTGATCCTGGGGTGGATCTCATGGTGGCATATACTGATTTTGTTGACGCTCGGTTGTGCCCCAACTTCTCTACCGAACCGGTAAGTAATGTACTTTTGTTTCTTAATTTCGGTTGGAAATTTAGAAATGCGTCTAATATTTTTAAGTTTTGTAGAGTGCTGCGAGTTCTTCGTCATCTCATGCGACTGCCTCTTCTCCGCGCCCTACTCCTCCTACCATGTCGGTGAGTTATACAGGAGTGGACGAGTCTCCTCAGGTTATACTAATTCCTGAGTTTCGCGGTCCCAATGAGGAGGTTGAAGGATTGCCTCTACCAATTGGTTGTAGGGGGGTAATTGAGAATCCATTGTAATTTGCAATGTTTCCTTTGCATTTAATATACTGACTCTTTTCGTTATGTGCACAGTTTGGATGCTGCTGAGACGCGGAAGATCTACAGGGGTATGCAGGCCTTTAAGAATTGGATTTTCAGATTCGCGTCTCGGAGTGTATGTACGAGTCATCGGTCCGACGTTTGAGAGGTATTTTCATTTCAAGTAATAATGCTTGATTTGAATTTTTTGTAATTTTCTGACCTTTGAGCTTATTTCGCAGCCTGTTCCTGTGGTGAGGCCTCCTAGGCCTCCAATTATTCGTGCTCTAGAGTTGGTGTCCACACCGCAGCGTCCTCCTCCTAGGCAGGAGAGTACGGAGGTGCGTCAAGGGACACCTCGAGCTAGAGTGGATACGGGGAACCCGCCCCGAGTGCCTTATCTTCCGCAGTGGCCTGCACTGCCTCCTTATATGGAGTATCCGGGCTATCATATGCCTATGTATCCTCCAGTCCCTCCGAGGGGTTCCTAGAGTCAGGAGAGTACGGGGTATGGCGTGTATCCCGGCACGTCGGAGCAACCGCGTCATTCACTGGATCCCGCTTACTTGACGGGTTCATTATTTGCTTTTGACCCTAGAGCTTGGGCAATGTCTCAGCCCAGTCCTTCAGGTGCTTCATCATCGAGTGGACCCGGAGAGTCATCTCAGGCGGGTCCGAGTACTGGCGAAGATGGCCAGTGATATTTGTTGTAGTGCATTTTGAACTTTCGGGCTTATATTAAACCTGCTATAAATATTGCATTTTATTCACGTACAAAAATATCATGCAAATGCCCATATGTGAATTTAATAATCTAATTACGGAATGGGAAATCACAAATCATGATATCTGAGAATTTAGGATTCCCGAGAATTTAGCACATTTGGAGTACCCCTTTCCCCAAAAAAAAAAAAATAAAGTAAAGAAAAAGAAAATTGGAAAAGATACTTAAAAGGGGAAAATATTAATAAAGCAAATAAAGAATCAGAAAATAAAAGGAAAAAAGAGTGGAATTTGATAATCAAAATAAAAAGAAGGAAAGAAAATAAAAAAGGGAATAAATAGAAAAGTGGCAAGAGCCAAAATTAAGGTAAGAAAGATCTATGAGAAGGCTTCCAAAATCTGTCCAAGTGGGAATTAGGAAGGTAGAGCTCGCTCAATGGAGAGGTCGCGTGGACCGAAGTTGCCTCGCGAAGTTGTATCCCAGGCGCCTATACAGGGTGACTGCTAGATCTCCTAGCGGTTGTGCTAGAGCTCCAGCGGTTGCCGCTTGGGCAAGCGGCTATGCCGCTTAGGCTAGTGGTTTGGCCGCTTGTCCCAGCGGTCAGGCTGCTTGCTGGAGCGGCTCAGCTGCTCTTCCTAACGGCTAAGGCATCCGGACTAGCTGGGAGGCCACCTGGCCCCTTTTTTGTCGGTTGTCTGAATTTCCTTAATTTTTCGACGAGAATCCAACTGTGACCTCTATATAGTCGGGTTTTCTCTTCTTCTCTTCTTACCACTTACTTTGAGCCCCTAGAGAGAGAAAATTCCTTTAGAGCAAATCCTTAATCTTAACAATGGTGAACTTTGATGATATCCTTGATGCTTGGCTGGCCTCCATGACTGTAGAGGAGAGGTTAGAGCTTACCCCCTTCCATCTTAATGCCTTCTTTCACCTCAAACAAGTTAAAATTTTGTGGGACTTTCTTCATACTTCCATTGAGTTTTTGGACCCAAAGTTCCATGTTTTTCGTTTTGGTGCTCATGAGATGTGCCTGTTGGTGGAGGAGTTCTCCGATATCATTGGTTTTCCAACCGAAAGCCCTCCCGCCGTTCCTTACTTGGGGAATGCTTTTGCGGGTGATTTTCAAAGATACTTCGGGTTGTCCCCTCGTCAAGTGGGTCAAGTGCTTCATGGTGAGGATGTTGACCTTGCCAAGCTCGTGACTTTCTTCACCTCTAGTGTCCGGGATGCGATGGATATGAGGTCGAGAAACGTGCCTTTGTATTTTGCCTCCTCCATTGTTATTTGTTTGTTGGTAGTAATGAAGACGTTCTTATTCCATCCGAAAAGAAGTCTACAATCAATAGGGGCAAAGATTGCCTTCTTAGGGTGACCGAGCAAATTCAATGGGATAGCTCTCCTATGCACTTGGTCGTGGGAGAGACAATCCCTGATTTAGATAGGTTCAAGAGCAATCCTCAAGAGTCCTTTACCGGGAGCCCTTTACTCCTTCAAGTAAACCAAAGGCTCCTAGAAGAGGAAAAAGAGTTGTTCAAATCCCGCAAATATGATGAGTCAAGCGGCATAAGGATAACTCCCATCGATAGGCCCGCTAAGCCTTCCAAGCCCCAAACTAAGGGTAAGGGAAAAGGTAAGGCTAAGGCCCAATCTAAGAAGAGGAAGAATCCGGCCCACTCGGCCAAGCAAGTAGCTCCAATTAGGCCCAATGATCACGAGGCCTCTTCTAGCTACGGTAGGGAAAGATGGGCTCCGAAAGAACGAATGGAACTTTATGAGCCTAGCAAGCTCGCCCAAGAGCCCGAACTTAAAGACAAGGAGGAGTAGTCCACCTCTAGTTGTCTAGCAAGTCTTGTTCATTTTGCTTAGTAGTATGATTCAAATAACGGGTTTGCATGCCCAAGTAGATGTAGTTTAGAATTGCCCTTTTATTTATTTATTACTGCACTTTTTTTTTAATTAGAGTATGTAATGGACTTTAGCCATATTAATGAAAGACTTGCTTATTTTGCATTAATCGAATGGATTAAAACTCCTTTAGAGATTTATTTTATTAAAGTGGCCGGGCCCAAGTTATATGGGTTACCTACATATCCATGCGGAATCAGACCAATGTTGTTCGTAAAACCAAATTTCGTTTTTTTTCCGGTCATGGGCCCTGCGTGGACGGGTTTGACAGATTTTGACTTGGACTTGGTGCCTTAGTGGGCTCTCTCAAAGATTCAATATTTTATGCATAGAATCGCTTAAGTTGGTCCATATTCGTGAGTTGAGTGAACTCGTTGCCGTCTAAATCCATTAGTTTTACCGCTCCACCGGATAGTATTGTCTTGATAATGTATGGGCCGGCCCAATTAGGCTTGAACTTTCCCCGAGGGTCGACTACAATTGGTATTACCTCTTTTAGGACTAAGTTTCCTTCTTTTAGTCCTCTAGCCTTAAATCGTTGATCAAAATGTCTTGCTATCCTTGCTTGGTAGACATGACCGTAATATGGGGCATTTAGTCGTCTTTCATCTAGCAAAACCTGTTGGTCATACCGGGCTTGGACCCAATCTACTTCGGGTAATTCACTTTCCAAAGCTATCCTGAAGGAAGGGATTTCTACCTCGATTGGGAGTACCGACTCCATTTTGTACACTAAAGAATAAGACGTTGCTCCCGTTGAGGATCGAATAGTAGTTCTATATCCCCATAAGGCGAATTGTAGCTTGTCGGGCCAATCTTCATAGTTTTCCGTCATCTTAGCTATCATTTGCTTCACGTTCTTGTTTGCGGACTCTACGGCTCCATTCGTTTGTAGCCAATAAGGTGAAGACTGTCGATGTTGGATTTTAAACTTAGTGAAAAGTTCGGTAATATCCTTTTTGAATTGGGTCCCGTGATCACTTATGATTTCGTGGGGTACTCCATATCTGGTAATGATGTTGTCATGTATGAACTTGCCACATGCTTTGACGCTATTCTTGCATACGAACGAGTTTCAACCCATTTGGTGAAATAATCTATCGCGACTAGTATGTATTCATGGCCTCCTTTTCCTGTAGGGGAGATTTTTCCATGATGTCAATGCCCCATGCGGAGAACGGCCATGGTGAGGTGAATGTATGTAGAGGAGTAGGAGGTCTATGTTGTAAATTGGCGTGGAATTGGCAGTGTGTGCACTTTCTCACGTACTCAATACAGTCTTTCTCCATTGTAGTCCAATAGTATCCTTGCCTTAGGATTTTCTTGACTAAGGTCAGTCCATTCATATGGGGACCACATACACTATTATGTATGTCGCTCATGACTTTGCTTGCTTCACGTTCCTTTAGACATAGAAGACTTAGCCCTTGTGGTGTCTTTTTATAAAGTTTGCCTTGCATATGTATGTATAGTGCGGCTAGTCTTCTTAAAGCTCTTTGTGCCCTAGGTGTCGATGGTGGAGGGTAATCACCTTTGGCTAGTAGATTGAGAATCTCGGTAAACCATTCCTCTTCTTCCTCCTCATTGGCGCATACTTCGAGTGCATTACAAAAGGTGGGCTCAGTGCGCCTTTGAATGTGAATGGGCATGGAGATTACATCATCTTGAATATTTATCATGGAGGCCATCTTTGCATAGGCATCCGCGAACTGGTTGTCATCTCTAGGAAGGTATGTAAAACGGACATGAGTGAAATATTTCTGGTAAGGTGCCAGGGATTCGCTTTTCACCCTCCACATTTTGGAGACTTGATTTATGATGAGAGTTGAGTCTCCATATACCTTTAGGTCCTTAATTTGTAGTTCTATTGCAGCTTCTAAACCAATAATGCATGCTTCATATTCGGTACCGTTGTTAGTCACCTCATGGTCTAATTTGACGGCTATAGGAGTATGCGCGCCTTCTGGGATGACTAATAATACTCCTACACATAACCTTTTTGGCTTGATGCTCCGTCAAAGTATAACTGCCAAGTGGTTTCTTCGACACTCATTATTCCTTCATCGGGAAAGTCATATGTGGCATCTTCGCTATTAATTGGGTTTTCAGCGAGATGTTCAGAAATGTCATGTCCTTTGATCGCCTTTTGGTGTTCAAAAGTTAGATCTAATTCTGAAAGCATGACAGTCCACCTTGCTATTCTTCCACTAAGATTGGGTTTTTCGAACAAGTACTTTAGTGGATTCATCCTTGACTTTATATGGATAGAGTGTTGTAGCATGTAGTGTTGAAGCTTCTTTGTTGAAGTGACCAGTGCGAGACACGTCTTCTCTAGTGTGGAGTAGCGCGTTTCGTATTCTAAGAATTTCTTGCTAAGGTAGTATATTGCCTTTTCATCATTCTCCACCTTTTGGGCCAACGTAGCACCCATGGCGGTTTCTGTGACTGTTAGGTATAACATAAGTGGTTTTCCCTGAATTGGTGGAACCAACACGGGTGGATTAGCTAAATACTCCTTAATTTTGTCGAAGGCCTGCTGGCATTGATCATCCCAGGTAGATTTGGTGTCCTTTTTGAGCTTTTTGAAGATGGGCTCGCATGTAATAGTCAATTTAGTTATGAATCGACTTATATATTGGAGCCGACCTAAGAATCCTCTTATCTCCTTTTCATTTTTGGGAGAGGGCATATCTCTTACAGCTTTGATTTTGGTAGGATGAATTTCAATGCCTCTTGTGCTTATGACAAATCCTAAAAGCTTGCCAGAAGTTACTCCAAATACACACTTTTGAGGATTTAATCTCATATTGTAGTTCCGAAGTTTGTCGAAGAATTTCCTTAGAGAGGGTATATGCCCTTCTCTCTCCTTGGATTTAATGATCATATCGTCTACGTACACCTCGGCTTGCTTGTGCATCATGTCATGTAGAAGGGAAGTTGCGGTTCTTTGGTATGTTGCTCCCGCATTCTTCAACCCGAAAGGCATGACTGTATAGCAATAGGTTCCCCATTGGCTTATAAATGTGGTTTTCTCCATATCTTCTTCTTCCATTTGTATTTGGTTATACCTTGCATAGCCATCCATGAATGATAAGAGGGCATGTCCTGCGGTATTGTCCACCAGTACGTCTATATGTGGCAAAGGAAAGTCGTCCTTTGGACTTGCCTTGTTTAGGTCTCTGAAATCGAAGCACATCCTTACTTTACCGTCCTTTTTTGGAACGGGCACTATATTAGCGACCCATTTTGGATATTGAGCGACCCTAATAAAACCTGCTGCAAGCTGTTTCTGTACCTCTTCTTTGATTTTCAATGTCCACTCAGGTTTCATTCTCCGAAGTTTTTGCTTTACCGGTTTCGAATTAGGATTGAGCGGTATTGTATGTTGTGCTATCTCGCGGCTTATTCCCGGCATATCTTTGTAGGACCAAGCGAAAACGTCTATATATAGTCAGTGTCAGGCTTGGACTCTTTGGAGATCGTGATCTTGATCTTCTTTCCATTGGCTCCCGTCCAACTTATGTTGCGTTTCTGCTTTGTGAGTTGACCCTCGTTTGGAGTGATCAACTTGGTTGGGTCAAAGTTTGCATCTTGAATTGCATTATTGACATTGTGGAGCTCCTCATCTTCTGGATGGCGACGCTCTTGTCCAAATAGTAGACCCAAAGAATTAGTGGGTGTGTTCTCTATCCAATCAAAGTTTAGCCTCCTTCTTACAGGCAAAGGAGTAATCTTGGAAGACTTCGAATCCGGGAACTTGGATCCCATAGACAGGGAGAACATAAGGCTCAGGAAAACCACAATAAGGAAATGGATCTCCAGACTGGACGAACTGACCGTTTAGTGTGTGCTGGTATGGTGCCATGGGGATGTCATAGACTTTGTTTTCCCTAATGGCCCTTCTCTTCATCTTTGCCTTGGTGATGTATTCCCGTAATTCCTGCTTGGTAGGGTTATAGCCTAACCCGAAAAGATTATTTCCGGCTTTAGATGACCAAACTGGAAGTGGTTTGGAAAAATCTTTGCCTAGAGATGTGCCAGGGAAGTGCCCCTGATTCCTTAGGACGGCATTAATTCCTAGGTGGGAATATGGGGCAAAAGGAGCTATATCTTGCTCAAGTAGAGCGACGCCTTCAGTCATAAAACCCCAGAATTCTTCGTCTTGCGCAGTGTGCTCAACTTTAAGAATTGGCGTGTCTTCAATGCTAGCTATCATAGAATCGGCTCTAACCTCTAGAACTACCCCTCCGATCATCATTTTGACCTTTTGGTGTAATGTTGAAGCTATCGCGTTTAATCCATGGAGCCATGGGCGTCCGAGGAGTAAATTGAATGAGGTTGTGATGTCGATGACATCGAATTGTACCATTTTTTCAATTGGCCCATTGTTAAGGTTAACTGAAAATATGCCCAAGACGTTTCGCTTGGAATTGTCGTAGGCCCTCAACCGTTGTGCGGCATGCGCGAGGTTGTTGACATTTATGCCCAAGCATTGGGCGGTCCTTAAGGGACAAACGTTGACAGTGGATCCATTTTCTATTAGAGTCAATGGGATCTGTTTTTTCTCACATATGGAAGTTAGGTAGAGTGCCTTGTTGTGATGAGGTCCTTCGGGTGGAAGGTCTTCATTAGTGAATGCAATCGCTTGCAAAGAGTTCCCTTTTGTGAGGAGATTGACTAAGTCATCCGGAGTAGCTTCGGGAGAAACCATAGTTTGGTTAAGTGCTTTCAGTAAAGCATTTCTATGTACTTGAGATGTAGTCAAAAGTTGCCATACAGAAATATCAGCCTTAGTCTTTTGAGGCTGTTTAAGAATTGTAGTGCCATCATCCTCGATTGGAGGGTTTTGGTCCTTGTTTTGGACTAGTGGAGAGTCTCTCACTTGTGGTATGACTGAAGCTGTGTTTTGTAGTGGATCCTTATTCTGGAGATGGGGTGGTATATAGTATCTTCCCGACCTTGTGAGGTGTTTGACTTCAGAAGATTCATCATCAGAAGAGTCGTACCATGCTTTAGAAATCTGGAGGGTAGCATCTTCCTCGTCGCTATCACTTTCCCAAAGTCCGACTACCTCTAGGTGGAGGAAATCAAGCTTAAATGGTGGGATAGAATGTCCAATTAGCACAATCGGGCGAGAGGGGTCCTTTTCTTCCTCTTCACTTGTAATGACGAAAACCGCACCAAGAGGATTGGTGTTGTTGTTTGGAGTGGGAACATTCTTTGGCTTGGGAATAGTCCCATTGTCAAAAAATCCTGGATTTTGTTTTTGAGTGTCTAGCACTTCTTGGTGTCATGTCCTTTTCCTCTATGAAATTTGCAATAAAGATTAGGATTCCATGATGGGCTCCTCCTTTCGACGTCAGGATCCGGAGTGGGACCCATGACGTTGAGATAGTCATTCTTGACGAGATTTTCCAAAGCTTTAGCATAGCTCATGCCCAATGGGGTGTATTTCCTTTGCGGTTTGTCGTAGACAGCATTAACTTCATTAACCTTGTTGGAATAGCTTTCCGAGTTCGGATTCTTCTTGTAGCTCGAGTTATAAGTGCCATTGTTGAAGAAGTCATTGCCTTTCTCCTTTTTAAGTGCTTGATCGTCCTCTATGAGCAACCCCACACTATTGAGTTGTGTGTATGATGTAATTTCTTGATATTTGAGAGGATTCAAGTACGGAGGTTGTAAATTTTTGATGAGTTTCCGAATATGCTCTTCCTCGGATGGACCGTCAAGCATTTCGGCCACTTTAGTTCTCCACTTCTTAACAAAGTCAGTGAAACTTTCATTTTCACCTTGCTTTATTGCTTCCAGCTCTCTCATAGTAGTTGGTTGGATGACGTTGTCGGCGTACCTAGTGAGGAACAAACTAGACACTTTGTTCCATTCCTAGATCTGTCTGGGCTCAAGCTTGAAGAACCATGCCCTAACAGTGGGGTCCAAGGTTTGTGAGAAAAGATAAATATAGAGGTCAGGATCTATTCCTCTTAGGCCCATTGTGGTGGTGGAAGCCCTTATGTGATCTTTGGATCATCGGTCTCTTTGAAGGTGGGGACTTCAGGCATAGAGAACTTTTGTGGGAGTTTCCCCTTGATGTGAGAGGAATATCCTTCAGCATTGATCATGTAGTCACTTATGATCTTGTTTTGTGTTAGAGCTAACTCGAGATTCTTAATTTTTGCACTTAGCTCTTCTACTTTGTCATCTCGAGGTGGAGGATCATCTTGGTTAAAGGAGTCAGCTTCCTTAACCTTGCTTTCTATCCATGTCACACGGTTTCCCATGGTTTCTAACATTGTCATCATTTCAGTCAACATCTCATCGGTAGTCTTAGGTGGTGGAGGTGGCATATCACCTTCGGCCATTTCAGTCAACTTAGAACCAGGTGGTCGATATGGAGGGGGAGTAACAAATACTGCGTCAGACCTAACTTTGCCTGAAGAGGGAGACTCCAATACGAGCTTCCTAACCAGACGTTGATTACTATGATCTCGCTCCCAACTTTTCGGACCGACTGTTTTCTTCCCAATCCTGGACAGTGGATAAGACATAGAAAAAGAAAGACTAATAAGTTCCACAAAAGAAAAGTTATAAAAACAAAGGTGGGAAATCTCTATCTAGAATATTCTATCAACATAGTTACCCTTGGGGACTAAGTAATGGGTTTAGGTCAAAAGATCTCGATGCGGGATAAAAAAAATAAAAGATATTATACTCTTGGCTAAAAGGAGAGGGGAGAGATTTTATCTCGACTCAATATGGGATAGAGCATAAGATATTATACTCTTGACTAAAAGGAGAGGGGAGAGATTTTAATACTGTTGACTAAAAGGAAAGGGGAGAGATTTTATCTCGACTCAATATGCGATAAAGCAAAAGAAATTATACTCTTGACTAAAAGGAGAGGGGAGAGATATTATCTCGACTCAATATGGGATAAAGCAAAAGATATTATACTCTTGTCTAAAAGGAGAGGGGAGAGATATTATCGAGATCTTTGACTAAAACTCGCTACTTGAAAGGGAAAGAATAAAGCATTAAAATCTTTCCTAAGGTAACGAGCATCATATAGAACATTCGGGGATATTGTTTCCTAAAATTAAAGATTCTAGACTCAATATTAAGACAAAATCTGGACTCAAAAAGAAAAAGATCCTAATTGGGGTCTAACCTAATATTCTATGAAGACCAAAAAGACTATGCGAAGATTGCGTTCACATATGGGCAAACAGCACAACAACGCAAATGACATGATCATGAAAATCTAGCATGGACACGGGACTGAGTTTCAACCTAAAACACCGATTCTAGTTCATGTAATGGGGTAGGCTTAAAAGGTTTTGGTCAAAAAGTACTCATGATCAAGAATGTACAACAATCCGCAGGATGCGCGACAATGTGATGCATTCTTGTTATCCTACTCGTCGAATGGATGAATGAGTAGGAAAGTACATGAGGTGGAGGGATCCATGTTTCTTTGCAAAGAAGAATCGAGTGGATTCTCACCAAGGCACTTCACCACACTCCATTGGCTAAGAAACTAGTTTGAACTTGTAATAAGAGAAGCTCGGAAGTCGTGCAAGCGCATGCACATGAATGCATCGAATGCAATTTAATAGATGAATGACAATGTACAAAATAATAATATGAACACTCAAGGTAGTGAACCAAGCAAAAATAATAGCATTGAATTGATTTTCAAGTTACACCATCTTAATCATGTCCCCAGTGAAGTCGCCATTTTAGGCTACTGTATTTTTCTCTCCTTTTTTCACCCTTTTGGTTTTCGGGCGGCCGGACGGGTAGCCTGGGAGAGCGCGGTTGTTCGGATTTTCGTGAATCTTTGAGTGTGAATGCACATGAAGATTTTTCTTTCGCACTAAGGACATGATTAAGATTGTCGGAAGTCGCCACCAAATTTAAGGAAATTTGGAACCCTTGGAATCAAATCGATAGTCTAAAAAGACGTCAACTCAATTCCTGTGCACCCCAATCCCTATTGGGGAAATTGACTTCATAAATGAGTTCGGGGGCGTGAGTACGAGCTAGGAAGGTGTTAGGCACCCAACTCGCCCGTTGAAAACAACAGCCTTTACTGATCGATTCAATGTAATTATTAATGCTACGGTTCCAAACAGGGTTCAATTTGTCCAAATTCCTATTTTTAACTATCACATAAACCAAATCCGTTAGTAATAACAAGCAATATAAAATTTATTGAAAACCCTCAGGTTGGATTACCTGGATGCTCACAATGAACTTATTGGGTTGTTATGCTTGAATTCTTGCTCTTGATGAAGTATGAAGGTTTATTTTGTGGTGCTGGGGCTAACCTAAAGAAGGAGTAGAATCAGAATTTCTGGTTTAATATGAGAGAGAATCAACTTTGTGACCAACCTCTAAGATTCCCAACCTGAGAGAGAAACTGCCAACCAAAAACATCCAACCTCTTCAACTGAACCCTAAGGTTTGTTAATATAGGAGAGGGGGAGCTTTCAGGGTTTGGCACGGAAATCGAATGGGCCTCGAATTTGCCGTCCGCGAAAAAAGGTCCAGGCGGCCATACAACTAGGCCGTGCGGCTGAGCCGGCAGAACGAGAGGTCAAACCGCTTGGCAAGCGGCTTAGCTGCAAGGCAAGCGGTCAAGCCGCTTGTCCTAACGGCCTAGCCGCTTGTCCTAGCGGCCACCGCTTGAACTCAAGTGTGGCTGCTTGGACCTGGAACGGCATGCCTGTATAGGCGCCTGGTTGCTTTTCTATGTGAGAGAGGCCTTTCCGAGGGGGTCCACGCGAGATTGACTGAGTTTCCTTGTTTGACCAAGGGTTGACTCAAGGGTTTTGGTTCCCTTTCGGGCCCTTAGGTTCAAAGAGGCCTATCTCTCAGTTTTGGACTCAAATTGAATTGAGTCCAACTGGTTTGGATCACCTGTACGTAAGGCTTCCACTAGTTAATTCAAATTAACTGGGCTAATCATCAGAGCAATTATTCTCGCAATCCAAGTTCGAGCAAAATCCAATCCTTTCATCATCGGGTTTTTATGGGGACTTATCATAGACACAATTTTTGGTGTCTACACTTATATATTGGACCCTACAAGATTATTGAATGAATTAGAGAGGTCGGTTATAAGCTTGCTATGCCTATGGATTTGGAACAAGTGCACGATGAGTTCCACGTGTCACAACTCAAGAGGTATCACCATGATCCAAGTCATGTGCTGAATCCTGAAAAGGTGGTGGTAGATGACACACTTACCTATGAAGAGCAACCAGTTCGAGTCCTTGAGGAGCGAACTAAACCTGTAAGGATCCTAGACGAGAAAACAGAAAAAGCTCATGCGTCTACGATCAACCTTGTGAAAGTGTTGTGGACTAACCACAAAGTCGAAGAAGCGACTTGGGAGACTGAGGCTGATATGCGCAAGTGTTATCTTCAATTGTTTGAACAAGGTACTTAACCTTAGTTTCGAGGTCGAAACCTTTTTAAGGGGGGAAGGGTGTAACAATCCATAAAAGAAAAGAATTAAACACTGGAAAACTCATTGCATTGCATTTCATCATGCTCATTTTTGTTATTTGGAAAAGTTGTGAAAACTTTTAAACTTTCGAGTTACATTAATGTGTTGAACTTTGAAAATGTGGTAGAAAAACTTCGCCTTATGGAACTAGCTTCACTTTGGTGGTGATCCTAAGCTTCGAGGACGAAACTTCTTTTAAGGGGGTAAGGATGTAATACCCCATATTATTATTCATTTTAGAATAATAATTACTTACAAATAAAATGCAATTTCAGATTTAAATAATTAATTTGGCTCATAAATGTTTAAAGTGCCTAATTAATATTGGGTTTTGGTTTTGGACCTAATTAAATTATAATTGGGCCAAATAAATAAAAAGGATTTTGGGTGGGCCATAATTTCGGATTGGCCGAAATTATAGGCAAGAATTGGGCCATTTATTTTCGGCTAGGTGGCCGAAAATAAGGCACCAATTTCAGAAATTTTTGTTTTAAAATTTGTTTCCTAAATTGTTGGTTAGTGGAGTGATTCTAGGAGACGTTTTAGGAAAGGAGAAGTTGAGATAAGGAAGGAGTTTGTTTAGTCCCTAACCACACTCAACTTCTAAATCAACTGACTCTTTACCAAATCAAAAAACAAAACGGAACGTTTCTCTCTCTCTCTCACTCTCACGCACGATCGAACAAGGGGAAGAAGGAAAAAGAATTTGACACTCTCTCATAATTCATCCTTTGTGCAATTTTAATCATTTTGATTTCCAAGTAAGTGTTCTTAACTTGTTTTTGATTCCTAAAAGATTTAAATTTGATTCAAGTGTGAGTTTTATGAACCCTAGTTTTGTATGAGTAAACCCTAATTTATGTTTTGCCTAGGATTTGCTAGATTCTATTGTTTTTGCATGATAGGATCATGATTAGGGTTGGCTTTGTTGTTTTATTGAATTGAATCAAAGTTTGAGTTTAAAAGGTTGGATCATGTGATTTAATAAATCTGGAAATTTATTAATTATTCGGATTTAATTTAGGTTTGGATTTGTTAAAAATTGATTAACAAAAAAAAAAAAAACACGGGTTTACCGTGCCCGTGGCTGTTGCCGGCGGCCAGTTGCTACTGGCGTCAGCTAGCGGGGCCCGCCGGTGGTGGTCATGTTGGGTGGTGTTTTGGTGGTTTGACTTGTTGACTTGTTTTAGGGTTTTGAAAAGTTTCCTAATTTAGTTTATGCAAATTGATTTTTGGAAACTTTGAGCATGCATGAGTAACTGAAAATTTCAGCAACTTAATTAATTTAATTAAGGGTACTAAATCTTCTTTAATGTTTAATAAAGAGGTTTAGAAGTCAAAGTATTGACTATTGGTGTATTGTGCATTTGTTAGGGCCTGTTGACCGCACGTAAACGTATGGAGCTTACGTTAGATTGTCGTGATTGCCTTATTGCTAAAGGTAATTCATGTCTAGATGAATTGTGGAATTCATTGTTGTGATTTCATGTTTAGTGGAATTTGTATTCATTTGTCTAGTATTTGATTGAGAATGTTAATTCATATTTGGACTTGTGAGTATTTTGGAAAAGGGATAATTGATGTTTATTTCCTTGTGATAATTCGTATAGAATTATGTTATTGAATACATGTAATATGTTTAAAATTCACTTTGTGTAGCAATGTCTACTTGTTAATATTCATGTGAGAAGATGCATGATTTATTGTGTTGTTGAACAAAAATTATGTTAATAATTGTTTAATTGGAATATAGCTTGTATTGCTATTTTTGTATCATGTTGGTAAGCGTGTGGATTCATGTTAGAAGCATGTTACTTTAATAAGTTGAAATGAACTTTGATCATTGGAACCTACTTAAAGGTATTGAACTAGGTGGTTTTGCATTGAGGCCTAGATGTCCTTCATGTAAAATGTCATCGGAAATTGTAGCCATATTGTGTTACTTGAGAATTGCCAAGATTATGTGATTTACTTGACTATGTGATCATCTTTGAATTGATTAATTGGGAGTTAAGATTTCTCTGGTAATGGATCCACCAAAGGATGCGAATGGGAATTGTCATTGAGATACTATGGGCAGGTCTATATCTTCGAGTCATAGCCCCAATGTAGCACTTGTATCCATACAGTAAGCAATTGGGCAAGTGAACTTTTAGTGTGAAACTGTTCTTCTTGTAAACCTAAGGGTTGAGAGAGGGTATGCATACTTAGGAACATCTAAAAGTACTTCAGGAGTCACTTATACTCTGGGACGGTTGATCCCTCTTTTACCACTGTGCACGGGGCTAAGATCCTATTGAACCTTCTGCGGTTGGTTCTGACATTCTTACGATTCTCTTCTCTGTAAGGAACTTGGCTAATGGATAATAATAAATTTTGGATTTATTATTTGGTGTTTATATGTGTCCTTAAATTAAAGCATGTTGTCTTTTATTTTCTTAAAGCATGATCGTTATTTTTAGTTAAGCATGTTGGCTTAACTTGGAGATTTAAATGGTTTGTGGTGGTCTTGTGGTTCCAAGCTTACTCCCAAGTGGTTTGGTAAGGAAAGGTCATGGGTTCGAATCCCCATTCCCCCCCATGCCTTGTGTCTGCTGGCTTCTAGGAACTATACTAGCCTCTTGTTGGTTCTACGTTGACGGGGCTAGTGCTTCCGCTGGTTGTTCAGCTAGTCTGATATGTTCGCTATTGAACACGAGAGTCCGAACATGACGTAGCAGGGGGTGCCTCGGTCACCATTTACTTGCACCCTCTTTTTTGACTAGCAAAAAAAAAAAACTTGGAGATTTAAATGGATTATGTGGTTATGAATTACGCAGCGTAGCTGATTGGTTGTTTTTTCTTTTTACTTGTGTTTGTTGTCCATTTCTCTTCAATGGTGGGTCTATGATGAACCTATATGGAATTCGTCTATATGGGGGAGTAGATTGACAGGATTTTGTAGCTCGTGGTTTGAGCTAAAGGAAGGCGACTGAAGAAGATCGTAAATCTTCTAAGAACAATTTACTTTTATTGTTTAGATTGGAATTTCTTTAATATTGGGATTTTTATATTTGTGATGAGATTAATTCTCTTGCTTGAGAATTAATAGTTTACTATTTCTTATTTCTTTTCGATTAATTGTTTTAAGCTTAGTTGGAAAAGATAGTTATTATTTAATTATCTAGTATGTATGTTTCGGATTTAAACATTTTGGTTTCTTTCTAACCTTGTATTTAATTTGAACATTAAATACGGCGGTAGCGCTTCGAATTTCTAGGGTTTTCCGCTGTAACTCGTGATTTTAAATGGTTTTAAATTAGACGAAAATTCGTGGTGTTACAAAAACTAAAGAATGTTAAGAGTTAGATTAAATCAAAATGCATTAAGGATGTCATGTGGACGGCGATTTAGTGTGGGTTTGACATAGGACGACATGCGAAAGATAAGTTGGTGTAAGGATGACATGCAACTTTTCAGTCATCATCCACAAATTACACACTTAAAAACACTTTTTAAGTATAAACATGAAGAAAACGAAGAGTTAAATTCAATCAACACACATTATTATTACTTAAACTAAATTGTTTAGTAGGTTTAAATAATTATATTAGTCATTGATGTAACAATCCTTTAATTTTTTTTGATGAGAGTATCAATCCTTTTAGCTTTTCTTATTTATTCAATTATGTTTAGAACCCGTCCTTATAAAAATTTTAATTAAAAAATTAAATTAGGGGATTAAATAAGTTCAAGGAACCATCGAGTTAGAAAAGAATTTTGAAAGACTTTAATTGAATAAAACACATGAAAGAGGTCAAAATTCTTCTACCGGCGCTTTACCGAAGTGACAAACCGAATGGACAACCATGTAGCCCGAAGAGTGAACTAGTCATGTTTTTAGAAAGACTCCCGCTCATATACAACATGTGAGTACACAAGAATAAGGGTTCGGGGGCGAAAGTACGAGGTGAGAAGGTCTTAGGCACCCAACTCGCTTGTTTATGACGGCTTCTACTAACTCAAGTTTGCTTAATAACTAGGAGGTTACCCGTGCTACGCATGGACTATCCTTTTATCACTGTACTTTTAATATGTTTGGCTATTTTTTATTTTGGTTTTTTAAAAAATACAAATTTTTTTTTGTGAATGAAAACGGTGATGGATCAAAGTTTCGACATCTTATAAATATCCTAAGTAATTGACTTATCTCCGAAAATTTCTATCGCTAACCTGTCAAAATAATTAAATAATAATATCTATTACTCCAAATGTCCCTTAATGGGGTTTATCCGGTGTACACTCAAAGAGTGGTGGCTGCGGGTTCCTCGTATCAAAAAAAAATTAAAAGTTGAAAGTCTAACAATTTTTCGAATGGAAATAAAATAAAAAAATGTGAGGAAACACCATCCCAAAAACACTAAAAAAAATAAAATAATTCATCAAGATGTGATACTTGTAGTTACCTGCGCTTAATATACTATCTAATATGTTCAAATACACACGATCTATCATTTTATCACTATATTTTAATATATTCTAATAAATTTTTATAAATAATACAAATGTATATCATACAAATGTATATAAGAAGTAGATAGTACCCACGAAACATTAGTAGCTTTTCACATCACTGACGCTTATGCCAACTAATATAATTTTTCTTTTTGTGGAAAATGGTAAGTATATTTCCATTCGCCAAAGGCATGCCAGAGTAGCATCCTAAAGTACACCTAGAGAAGTGCTTGTGTAGCACTCCGCTCAGAATACTTACAAACAACCAAAATCCTAGGGAAAGCTCCTAGCTACACCCCAGGTAACCTACTAGTAATATCATACACAGACTCATCCTCAGACATACACGTATACATTCTAATACAAACAATAGCTTGAATACTACTAACCACCTTATCAACTGATCTGACTCTGTTGTTGAAGATTCTACAGTTACGCTCCTACCAAATATCATAAATTGTTGCACGCAGGGCACACCGACTTCTTTTCTTCTCCCACTGTTTCCCTCTATTGTATTTCTGGAACCATCTTAATTCATGATTCAAAGCTTTGTCTTCTACGCTTAATACCAAGCCAGTCCATAATTCTGCACCAAATACTAGAGCTGACAAGGCATTGGAAGAACAAATGATCTCTTGATTCAACAGCTTCCTTGCATAAAGCACATCTATTTGCTAGTAAAAAACCTCTTTTGCAAATGTTGTCTAGAGTAGCCAAAGAATCATGTATTGCCATGCACGCAGCCACACGGTGCTTTGGCACAAATTCCTGATCCCACACAGTCATGTACTAGTGCTTTGGAGGTCCAGTCTCTCTGGAAAAGTCATAAGCATAGCAGACCTGGAAATTACCCCCAACCTACCACTCATCAACCAGTCTTTTAGCATGCTCCTGACCTCCTGCACTCAGAACAAACTCACCTCTTAAGCCTAGTAACTTCTTCTAAGCCCAAGAATCACTACTTCTAACAGTAACCTCCCTAAATATTATCTAGCTTAAGGTAGTATTTTTCAGCCCAGGTCACCCAAACAGAACCCTGCACAGTATGTAAATTGTGTGTCCACTTGAGGGTTAAAGCTTTGTTCCAACCCAACACCTGCTTGATGCCAAATCCTCCTTCCTTTCCTTTAAGATACATTTTATTCCAACTCATAAAAATCATTTCCCTTCTCTCTCCAGAAGAGCTGAGAAGAAATTCCTGCACAGCTTCTCAATTGTTTTTAGAACTTATTGGGGTAGCAAAAAGTTGAACCCCAAAAGTTCTGAATCCCAAATACCACAGAGTTTATATGTTGGATCTTTCCAACATACGACTGCAGCTGTGACCCCCAATGTTGCAGTTTCTTAGTGATATTCTCAACAAAGGAATGACACATGGCACTAGTGATTCTAGAGGAATTCAGAGGGTGTCCTAATATGATAGGTAACTTACCCTCCTTAAATCCAGTAACCTCCAGGATTTGCTTTTTGATTCTAGTGCAGACCCCTTCAAAGAAAATTTTAATTTTCAATAGATTAGCTACCAACCCTGACATATCAAAAAATTGTTCAAGATAAGCCTTAGCAGCTGTAACTGAACCAATATCACCTCGAGTAAACAACAGCAGATCATCTGCAAATGAGAGATGATTAATAGCAATTTAGCACATTTAGGGTGAGCTTTGAATCTTTTCTCCTCCCCTGCTTTTCTGAGTACCCTTGAGACCATCTCCATACTCAAGAACTAATATAATTTTTGTTATTACTCAACAACTGGTTTGATCCGAATAATAGGGTGAAAGACGAACATTCTTTCGAATGGGGAAAATTGTGACGACTCATCATTTTAGAAAAAAGGATAATAATAATTTATCAAAAATGTGACACTTCTTGTAACCTGTGCTTTTAACCACAACTATATAACAAGAGAATATATAATACTCCCTTATATATATATATATATATATATATATATATATATATATATATATATATATATATATATATATTGGGAGGGTTCAAGTGAGAACCCCCTTTCAAAATGAGAACTCAATTAAAAATGAGAACTTCTAATCTCGTCCGCCCAACATGAAATGGACGGATACGATGGACGCGCTAGCTTATAAGTGGCTCAATTCATTAAAGTACTAAAAAAAATAATAAATAAATAAATAAAAAAGATGGGGCATGGGCAACCCTATTGACATCCGACCACTAAAAGCGAATCTCCGGCGACCAAAAGCAGCATCTCCGTCTCCAACAACATCATCTCCGACTTTAATGGAACCAGATCTGCGGACTCTGTCATCTGCACCTCTTCCCTCGGTGGTTATGTACAATGAGAATAACTCCGTGATTTGACTTATTGATCTTGGGATTGTGCGTCTGTGTCTTATTTTTTGACTGGTTCAGTAATGGCCATGGGTGATAATTTGTAACCACAAGAGTTGAGTTTGTTCTTTGCTAGCAAAATCATTTCGTATGTGCTATGTTTGTTCAAAAAATTATAGTCAAACGTCCATGTAGATATACATGTAATTGATTATTGATACTACCATTATTAATGTTTTAATAGATTGAAAGGTGTATACCATGTTGAATCGTCTTCCTGGTGGCCATAGATGAGGGAGGGAATCAAGGAAATTTAGGGAGAAGATGGGATGCAAAATGTCGTGGGTTTTTCCATACCCATCTCTTATTTTGTTTTTTCCTTTTCCTTCTAGTGTTTTAAAGACTTGAGCCAGTTATAGCCAGCGGGTCCATCTTATCCGTCTATTTCATATTGGAGGGATGAGATTAAAAGTTCTCATTTTTAATTGGGTTCTCATTTTAACCGGGATTCTCATTTGAACCCTCCCCAATATATATATATATATATATATATATATATATATATATATATATATATATATATATATATATATATATATAAAAGGGTCAGGTACAAACCCTTCCTTAAATTACAAATTGTGATCAAACCTCAAATTCATTGATATTAAAGCACAAAGTCATTGACATAAATATGCAAATTCATTACACCATAGTTACAAATTCATCAAATATTTTATTTTTATTTTTTTATTTATAAATTCATTATTCAACATAACAGATTCATTTAAAAAAAATTACAAATTCATTAAAATATTATTACAAATTCATTAAAATATAACTACAAAGTCATTAAAATAAAAATGTGCAATTCTCTCTCCTTCCACCACCACCCCCATTGTCGCCACCCCCCAACACCCCCACTATCGGCACATCCCACCACCACCACCACTGTCGGCACCTCCCACCACCACCACCACCAGCACCACCACCACTGTCGCCACCTTCCACCACCACCACCACTGTCGTCGTTGTACCGCACCCCATTGCACCACCACTCTCCCATTTTCTCTCCTCCCTCCACTCACACTCCTCTAACTCTTTGTCCATCACACGTCCCCCACCGACATTGAGGCCACCGGCGAGGCCACCTCATGCACCACCCATGTCATTTCTCTCTCCTCTCACTCACACCAAACCCTTGGTCATCGACCATAGTTTTAGAGGATGAAGACCACATAACCGAGGTCGAAGACCTCAGATTTGTGGTCGTCGGCCACTAAGCGGTGGTCGGTGGTGACCATTGGACATCTCGAGTAACCGACGGCGAAAAAAAAGAGAGTGAGACCGAATGGAGGAGAGAGAGATCTGAGGACCGCCTGAGAGAGGAGAGATGAGACAGAAACTCGTCGGAGGTCGCCGGAGAGAGAAAGGCCATCAGAGAGGTGAGGAGAGAGAGAGAAGAGGTGAGGAGAGAGAGAGGAACGCGATGAAAATGTCGATTGACATAGGATATGCTGGTAATTATGACGCGCAAAAAGACAAACATACCCCTGACTTTTTACTTAATTCCCAACTCGTCCTTTTCTTCCCAAAGCTAATTTGGGCCATTGATGTTGAAATTGAATGGCCATGATTGGGTTTGTATGGTTTGTATTTTAAGGGGGGTTTGTATAGGAGTATTCACCTAACGGATTAACAACCAGATTAGACTATTAGTTGGTCCATCACAAGCATCACAACATTATTTACTAACCCATATTTTGACATGCATTCGATTGGCAAGTTGAGAATTACAAGGACAGGACATGCTTATTTACAGAATTGAAAGACAATAATTAGAAAGCAATAAAAGACTTGATTAGCATGATATCTACATTTTAACTACTAGAAAATAAACAGTTAAGTAAGAAATTGAATAGTAAAAATATATCTCAAGCAAACAAAAAGAGGAGAAAGCTTAGTGTTAATACCCCTCAGAATAGAATTCTTTGCGAAAGAAAGAGTGAGGGAGAAGCTTAATGTCAATACTTCTGAGAATAGAGTTGTTTGCTGTAGATTGTGTGATTTGAATAAGGGGTGAAAGGGTGTATTTATAGGAGTGGAGGAGGTAGAGATACCTAGGTTTAGAAGGTGAAATTAGGGTGAAATTTCCGTATTGGAAGAGTCCTAATTAGGTTAAACACTTAAAGTCGCGCAGATAAATGGCGTGCGGATTCTCGCGTCAGATTTCGCATGCTGGACAGGAGCCCATATATCACATATTGAAAACGATAATTCGATGATTCAAAATGCTATGGAATGCTTATGGAGTCTAATTTTCAATGGCATTGGTTTCAGACCCAAATGTTTTGTGGATCTCGAGATATACCCGAAAGAGGAGTGGTCAGTTTTGGGGCACCGTTCAATAATGGGCTCATATCTCCTTGATTAGAAATATGGTGTAGGCGCATGGTATCTCATTGTAAAGCTATTTGAATAAGGAATCCAGAAATATAAGGCTCACAAATTAACTCAACCGAACGAACTCCCAAATTGGGCTAGAATCACAATTTGCAGTATTCAGATACATCTGTTTTGACTCTTAACTACATTGAACATAACTTTTAGGTGCAGATTCGTATTTTGACACCGAAGGAAGCGATAGAAAGCTCTTAAAAAGGTCTTTTGAATGAAATAGAAATGGATAAAACTTTCAGAAGACTTGAGATCTTAATAACTATCAAATCTTAATAGCATACGTGCACATTTTTGGCGTCTACAAGAGGTATTTAAAAATATGATAAAATAATGTATTTAAAAAATAATTATAAATGGAATATGAATGTGAAAACTTATTGTTTTAAAATGTTTAAATAAATAATTAGCAATGTGACACAAAAATGAGGGTGTCACACATGCTGATAGATAACTAGGTCATAATTCGCGTAAGGTGGACTAAGCGAACTATGTTTGTGTGGAGATGACAGGTACAACATAAGTTAATCACCAAGGCGAAAGTCAACAACGAACAAATAATAATTAAAATGGCTAAACAGATCACCCCATCCAAACCCGCACCCATCACGTGAAATATATAAAATAGTAATAAAACTTTTTAATAGATATAAGTTCTCATGTTTCAGATGCATATGATTTCCTTCGTCAACATCGTGATCCTGTGCCTTGGCAC